>CM060924.1:343652668-346620168 GCA_030737875.1 Allium sativum | reverse complement strand
GTAATGGTCCCTGTCAACCCAATATATCGTATATATAGGTTACTCAATTCATATGTTTCTTTCCATGTATATAAGTTCAGTCCTTTGCCGTACCTCGTACGGGCTTCCTCGTGTCGTATTATCTTAGAAATCGTTTGGACTGTCACCCTTGTCCTAGCTAGACTCTTCCATATGAATCATCGTTTGAACTACTAGGACTTACGCCACCTAGCACCACTAGGGATTACGCTTTCCTATCGCACGCTTTCGTATTTCGGTTTGGGTTAAACCACCTAGGCCACTAGGGATTACGCTAACCCTCAACCGCGCCCTTTTTCCCACGCAATCATCGTGAATCGTTTTCTACAACTGTATGCACATGTATCACATCGTGCCATCCGAGTCCTGTCCCAGGGCAAAACAAGAAATACAGGACTCGGTCGGGAGCTTTGGATTTATCTGCCGGTGCAGATACTAAGGTCTGCTTTTCTACACGTGGCTATGGTCCCACGAGACCCCTCCCTCAACTAGCGAAAGGCAACACAAGAGAAAATCTTGTATGAGAACTACACTCCGGCCAGCCCACATCCTACGGCCTACCTCACCCATGATTAGATAGCAATCATGGTCTGTTGGGTGTTCCCTGCCTTTCCGTACGTACACACTTGACTCAAGATGGTAGATGATCGACGAACTTGCTATCTCGGGCACCTTGGGTATTCGTCGACTCACTGCTATCCACCCCAGTCTTTAGGTCTCTCGCATAGCCACCAAGGCATATTCTTGGTTCTTCTACCGCAGACCTCAACCTCTCGTGAGCCTAGTATAATGACCTGGCAGCTCACAGAGGGATCCCAAGAATATCCTCACGTTCCCCGAAGCCGCTGCTTCGTTACCCCGTTCGTTGAAGCCTTTATCTAAATCAGATAGCCTGCTCCTTCACGCATACTTAAATGTTGACCTACCATATCGGGTTACTCACCTATCTAAGAAGTGGTCCAGATTTTCTCGACTAAGAATTATTACTTAGTTTCCCTTAACTAAGGTTTACCACTTAGCCTTATTTCCATTGCCCTTGTTAACTATGGTTATTTACCTAATCCTCCGAATTAGGGTTTATCTAATGGGTTAAATGTCACTTAAGTTCATAACTTAGCCCGTCCACAAATCATGTCAAAATTGGCTAAGTACCCAAGTCCAAGACTTAACCCTACAGACCATGTGTCAAGTTGGTCAAGTATATCAAGCAATCCATGACTTAACCTCATCTAATTATCAATTTAGATTGGTTAAGTATATATTATTTTGACCCTATCAAATTACCGAGTCAAATCGGTCAAGCGTATTCAAAACGATTCGTAACTTAGCCTTATCATGTTTTCACGTTAGATTGGTTAAGTATAGGTTAACTTAACCTCATCAAATTAACGAGTTAGATTGGTTAAGTATAGGTCACTTAACCTCATCAAATCCTCGTGTTAAATTAGTTAAGTGTTTAACTTAACCCCATTAAATTACCAAGTGGGATTAATTAAGTCTAGGCTAACTTAACCCCATCCGATTACCATGTTTAGATTAGTTAAGCTTAATCTTAACCCCGTCCATTAACTGTATTGTACGGTTAAGTGTCATTAAGAAAATTTACTTAACCTTATCACGTTATCGTGTTGGATTGATTAAGTGTTGGTTAACTTAATCCCGTCCACTAGTCGTATAAAAATGGTCAAGTGTCATTAGGCAAATCAAGTTACTTAACCTACCCACTTATCATGTTTTGTTAAGTATCATTAGCCTAATCAAATTACTTAACCCATTTGTCCATATCATATTTGGTTAAGCCTCATTAATCAAATTAACTTAACCCTATTATGTGGCATTAATTTAATTAATGCACCCTCAACCTCTCACATTAGACCTTGTTGTGGTTACTAGTTAAGCCGGGCGGGTCCGGGTAGATTTACACCACAACCTAGTCTAACCTCGGGTCTTAAGCGCGACATGACCAACTTCTCACATTGGGTCCTATTGTTTGCAACTACTAGTTAGGCCGGTTGGTTCCGGGTAGTTTTACGTTGCAAACTCAACCCAACCTCGAGTTGGCCATACTCATATTATCTAAGTCCATCATGTTTCCAAAACATGTTGCAAGTTTCCGAGCATTTGGGTAGACCTAACTTAATAGGTAAATTCCCAAAGGGTAGACCTAACTTAATAGGTAAATTCCCAAGCTCATGTTTTTATGCATACTTACATGTCGTCTTCCATGTTATCTTTCAAGTCATATTTTCACATATCATATTCAAGTTAAGATTTTGCGACATGTTCATGTTTATCTAACTACCCAAAATCGTGTTTTCCCAACGCAAGCAAAGCGAGTCAACATAGTAAGAATACTATGTCACATATTGGTCTCAAGACATGCATGATGCCAAAAAGGGCTTGACTTCCACATGCATAACATCATAAAGGGATTGGCCATAAACATGCATAGTGTCATAAGGTAATTTGGCCACAAACATGCATATTATCAAGAGGGATTTGGCCACAAACTTGCATGTTAGCATAAGGGGTTTGGGTTCATAAACATGCATAAGCCTCAAAATCTTGCCTTAGCCAATGTTTCATAAGTAAAGTGGTTCCTAAAGGTTCATGCTAGCATTTCATGCATAAAGGTCCAAACTTGCAAGTTAAACTAGGTTATGCATAGCATGAGAGGCATGATTAAGTCACTCACATGGCCCAAAAATCATAAACATGAACACAAGAGGCATGGTAAGGTTCATATAGATTCGCATAATCATGTTTAGCCTCATTTTATCCCATGTCAACATTAAAAATACCGTTTTGACCCAAAAGTAGCTAGAACTTACCTAGGCAAGGCTTAGGAAAGGGATCATGCATCATTATGACGAAGAAAGGTGGCTCCTTTGATGAAGAACCATCACGAAACTCGCATAGAAATGTTGATTTGGCCTCTATTTGGTGTAGCAAGCTTGCATCCTTTGATTTGAACTTGATTTGAGTGCATAGGCTCTAGGGATTTGAGATGGAGGCCATGATCAATGTTGATTTTGGCAGCACTTAGTTGCTAGGTTTTATTTTTAGTGATTTAGATTAGGTTTAGGGTCTTCTTATAGAGATTAAGATAGTTTTAGGCCATAGGATTAGATCTAGGAGTAATCTAGACCACAGAAATCGTCACAGGCCCATCAGACCAGACCAAGACTGCATCAGGGTGCACCAGGCCACCAAAACACGGCATTGTGTTTTTGGGCCCAGTCGACACCCAAGTCGACAGCCCTGTCGACTTGGGGTCTAGGTGTGTCGACAGCCCTGTCGACTCCCCTGTCGACATGGGCTTTGGCGGGAAAATTCCCGCCTGGCCCCATTTCTGATTTCCAAAACTGTTTCCGAAATTCAAATCTCCAGAAATCTTCTTTGGGCCTTAAACGGGTCATACGGACTCCGATTCTCGAAAACTCGGACTCTATTTCGCGTATTTTTCCGAGACGAACGCAATGGCATAGCCCGTTTTACTTGACTCAGAGTTTAAAATTAAATTCTGCCTTGATTCTTGATTTAACGTGTTGTAAAAATTCGGGTTGTTACAGGGAGTCAACCAATCCTTCTCGTATGGTTTTGGTTATCGATAAAAACATGATAACCCTCCATTCGAAAAGAAACCACTCAAACCACCCATATAGCCAAGTAAGTGCTATCAACTTCTCGTCCTTGCTCGAAACAAGAAATTGATATACTCATGGGTCAAGCCCAAATTCCAAACCATCCAAATTTTTGTAGGACTCGTAATGACATTCTACTCAATACAACATGACCCAAGCACTCCACATTTCTCAATGAAAAGAGAAAATCCAACAAATTAACCTAAAAAGATACCAACTCAGTAGTTGGTCCATACAACCCAACCAATTAGTTAAGATCAGAACAACCTATAAAATGCTGTAATTGGAATACACCAACCAATCACTCATAATCGGTAAAATCCCCTTGGGATTCCCAATTGAAAGAGCATCCATAACTAGATCGATACAGAATTCAACTCAATCATAGTGGCAACCTGGTCACCTTATCAGATGTGTCTAGATACTCTCAAGATACAAGCTTAGATAATGACTCACTACTAGAGAGCTTATCGGCCCCCTATCGTTCAATCGTAAGTGACTCGCCTATTGAAGATCTAAGTCTCAGCCCTCTATTGCTAACTCGAAGACAAATTACTACTGAGCTTTGTAGTAGCCCAATATCATCACAAACAACCTCTCACTACTACCCATATCCCATATCCTGCTAGTAAATGAGCTGCTAGACTTAAATATTAAGTCCAGTTAAGCTCAAAAATCAACAAACAAATTTTTTTGCAAACAGGCAACTACGACTCGATGAATTTAAATTTTTACGAACCATGTATACTACCAGGTATATATTAACTATGTCATAACACTCCCCTACCTCGAGGCCCGACATTAATCGCTGTGGATGCTGCAGTCACCCATGGTAATAAGTTATGGTGACCAAACACGGGACGCTGCATTTATATATAATCCAAATTAGCCCTCAATACATAAGTCACAATTAAGAGACAAATCATTTCACGAGCCCCAATCTCGTCACATCCATCGTATCACACGATCAAATGGAACGATGAAATCTCGACGTCAAACTAAAACACGAAAGAAAACACCATTAATGGAAACATATATCAAGAGACGACATTGCTATTTCCTGCTTCATCGAGAGAGTAACCGAAGCAACATGAATGACAATCAACACATACTTCTCTACAATTCGTCCCGACGAAGTAGGAAGAACTTCAACACTTTGTGTAAGCTCGAACATCCCGAGCTTACTCGATGACTCCTCCAACCATTATATTCTCGAAATTAATTCATAATCACCCTCTTTGTCGATTTATTAACTAGTCGCAAACTCCAAACTTTGTAATGAAAAAGGGGAGAGTTAACCTTACTTCGATATCACATCGAAATCAATTACTCTCTCTAACACAGACACATCATCTAAATCGATGAATTCTCATTGACCCCTAAGAAGTCAATACTAAACCACTTTGAAGCGAATCATGAACTAATCTGGACTGAATCAATTTCCAGAACTCGAAACGATAAATGCTATCGACAAATTCAAGCCCAATATTGTAATTTCTTAGGATTAATCTCCTAATTCATTTAATTCTAACTCTAAGTCATCGAGAAAAACCTTATGAGAACTCAAGCAGCTATCGTACAAAAATAGCCGAGTCTATTCTAAGGAACGGTATGCCACATGGATACGTAAGTATCCACATATCGTGGCATATTTTACTTGCCGCACTTGAGCACTATAACTAATTAGAGACTAAAAGGTCATCCCAGATAATGGATAGTACTATTACTGAAAACAAACTGTAAACCGAGGAAAATTGTTCACGATTCTGCCCGACTCGCAACTATAGAGATGGAGTAATTAATAGTATTTTCTCATTCGCTAGACCGTCTCAGATAATAAAACGGTCGCGTTAACAATGAAAACTATTTAAATGGCACTTATGTGCAAAACAATCAATACTATATGTATACTAATAATATATAGATTCGAAGACCAAATTATATACAAATACATACTCTCCCGTATATGTTAAATCTCAAATTTAGTAATTTCTTGGTTAAACAATGCAACCTAAGCTCAGATACCAAATGTAATGGCCCACCTACACTGCCGGTGCTCAGCACTAAAAATTTGCGCTGTGTGAGCACCCGATCGATGTAAAACGATCATCAAGAGAAAGGAATAGCACAAAGGAAGGGAAAAAAGAAAGAAAATAAGGAAATAGAAGAGAACAGAAGAGAAAGAAGAGAACATAAACATAATCACATATCCTATACTATATCTCACAGTGCATCAAATAGCATGTATAATCAAATCATAGATATAAAACAAGCGAGATAGTAATAAATATATAAACCAGATAATAAGAGTATATAGGCTCATACAATTAAATATAACAATAATAAATAGTCCCTAACATAACACATAACAATGTCAAGGCTCCACAGTGTGATACAATGAAAATAAAAGTTATAGTATAGGTATAAATATATAAATCGTCGCCCCTTGTGAATCCACCTGTACAACTCCAGATAATACTCATGCACGCCTCACAGTCTGCTCATATGCATCATCGATGAGCACCCAAGGTAATAAGATGGTAATAAAACATTGGGTCAGATAAAAGTCTGGTGTGAGCGGTAAAAGAATCTCAAAGTACTATAAAAGTTGCAATAGTATATATGACACAAGGAGTATGGAGAATTATACCTGCTATGCCCCTACATCCATAAAGTTAGAACATAACAACCAATATATGCTATGTAATGATAATTATCAAGTAGATAGAGTATGTTAGATGCCTAAGCACCCAATGGTGATAAATAAGTAAACAGTTATATCATCTATCAATCATCCAAACATTTACTCCCTCAGTGCGTAAAGCAAACAATACGCAATACTTTAGTCACCAAATCCATCGGGGCCATGGCAGGACAAACTACTCTAGTCTATACCCATCTCTCGCTATGACCAACTTCCCTAGTCCATAGACAATAGCCCTAACCAGTACACACTACCCTGGCTCTAAGGTTCATGCGAATCGGTCCACACTACCCTGGCTCTAATTCGTCTGCATACCCCCTCTTCCAAAGGTGTACGAAAATCGTGAATATTGATAACTCCTTTGCACATGTTCTTTATAACAGAATTCATCACTAGACTGTCCATAATGTTGTATGTAACAATTCTATGATTTTTGTTTGATGATAACAAACATATATTTATTATTATAAATATGTTTGTAATGGTACTGTTATACTACATCTCAGACAAAAATATAATATTTATATTAAATGGAATAATACTACACAAGAATTTAATATAAAAATAGTATTTTATTTAAATATAATATTTTATTTCAACATTTCGACAGTACAAATTTATAACTCCACTATTTGTCGCTGAAATACAATACAGTGTATGTCATATTTAATTTCTTATTTATACAATGCTCCTCACTATAGTTTGCTCAGTCACTCAGTTGTACATATTAATTCATACACTCATTTTCAGTCACTCACACATGCACCGACACAGTTTTGTCTTCTATCTCTATCTTCATAGTCATTCCAATCTTCTTCTTACCTGTCATAAAAAGAAATACACATACATTATCTGGAACAGAAATATATTTTTCTAGCAGATATAATTTTTATTTTTAAAATTTTATTTGCCTTAGAATTTTGGTGTGTTTCTCATCATTTTTCATGACTTGATCTGATCTTTATGGATATCCATCTGTGTCTATACAGCTTGTGATATTCACAGTGATACACTGTAAATGCCACAAGGTAGACAAGTCCTGTAGTGCTCACATATATATAATCTGCACGTGCATAATACATGTATACACATACGTGTGCATATATATACACATATTTTTCTATGCATGGGCAATATAGTTAGAAAGGGACAAATATATCGAATACGATGTGTTTGGTGAAGCTTGACAACATTTTCAAGCTTCAAGTATCCATGAACACCCAAGCAACAAATACAAACACACACATATATATACACATATACATATGCATGTATATGGTGATACATGCACACGAATAACGATGTATAGTGCTCACGACTGCGAGCAACTAAGGAGCGACCATGAAGACCAAGCTCGACCCAGTGCAAGATCATGACAGCAATACAAGTCAATAAGTAATGCACAGTTTCATGTGTGCATGCACAAAGTACAAGGAAGGACAAGCAAATCATATCAGTGACAACAACATGATCGAGCACTAGTTTACACAGGCATCATGCAGTATTCAAATACACAACCACAAAATAGTTTCAAACAAGGCCAAGTATATACGGGTTTCATGCAAAGCAAATTCACATATACACATGCTGTGTAGTTTATTCCCCGCTATTACTCCGTTGTATCTCCGCTATATCTTATAGTGGATTTCTACTGCTACACTATTTCCAAATAGCCTCTGAATAACCTCTCCAATTTAAGCTCTGCTATATTCTGATATTCCCAGTATATCTTATTATTTCGGCTATATTCTGCTATTTCTGCTATATCTTCAATAAAACTAATGAATTTGAAAGTGACATTTGTATATTATTGATGTGTAAAACTAGTTTTTTCTATATAGTCTTTTAACATATATTTCTCAGAATTGAAAATACTATAATGTTCTATTAAATTTGATCATGCTAAGTAAAAGTTTACGTTTACTTACATATATTTGCGTATGCTTTTTTTTTAAAATTGAGAATGTACTAATTATAATTAAGTTGAATGTTAATTTTCCATTTATTTATCATTTACATGTTTGTAAAGGCATAAAATATGGGTTTTATATGCTATTTAGGCTCATTCGCTATATCCTGCTATTTCCTGGATTTATCCCTACTACAACTTTTTGCACCTCTGCCGCATTAGATCCGCTAAGCGCTTCAACTACACAGTACACAAGACCAGGCAAACGACAAATTAAATGGAGCATGTTTTAGGGAGAATATACATGCCGAGTTATAAAGCATGATCATGAAAAAAATGCAAATACATGATATCACAGGAGTACGAAGCTCAAACACAGTTGTGTAATTCAATATGGACAGAAAGCAGCTTCAACAAGGAAACCAAGAAATGTGGTACTGGTTAATGGTACATAGAAAGCCATAGTATCAATGCATATACAAGTTTTTCAAAGGAAAATAAATGTAGTCACAATGTCGAATGCATGACACAAACAGGGTAGTGAAACAAGAGCAACAATGTATAAAAGGTCACACACATATATATACATGCTTGTATGTATATATACGTAGCAACATGCACAAGAGTGCAGTAGCTCACCAGCACAATAATTTCCAGAAATCAATTTTGGAAAACAGCCTATTCACTAGATTCAAAACTTTCCTGAAATTCACAGAGAATCAAATTTGTTTCCAGGAAGTCAACAATTAGGGACAAGTATCATTTCAAGTTTATTCAGCAAGTACATTTTTGGCAAGAATGTAAATTAAGGCAGACATCTTTTCTGCAATTTCCGGGAAGTTATATGAATGAGTCTTAGCATCAATTTTGGGCAAAAACAATTCTATATTATTTCCAGAAATGTAGAAATCTTCTTGGCAAGAAACAATTCAAATTGGACAACATTATTTAAATTTGTTTCAACGAATTTAGCAGGCGTAATTCTGGTAGAAAACATTCTAGAAATTACACATGCATTTTAAAAGCCGAGGAAATAATTTTAAAATTCTGGGCAATAGTTCAAGCCAAGTTGATAAATCCAATTTCGACAACAAACATCATGCAAAATCAGAGCAAGCCATTTAAGAAATCAGAATTAATATAGGATGTTATAAACCTATTTATACACCTTTAACATCACCGGCAAAAAGGATCGAAACCACAAGCATAAAAAATCAAGCAGAGAAATCTAATAAAAAAAATCAAGAGTACTCACGAGAATTTAGGGTTTTGATCAACTTGCAAAGCATCAGATCGATCGACAACGAAGCACTGTGAACAATCGAAGCCAGAGAATAATTTCTAATTATCTTTGAAGTCGTGATCTGAATTCCAAAATAAAACCCTAGGGAGACCGCCATTGAATTACAAAATGGAAGCCGACATTGCTTTAAAGTAGCAAACAAAGGGGCCGGCCATTTCTTTTACTTATGTCCTAATACTTTATAAGGGATTAAATTAAGGGATAAGTCAATATTCATCTTTAAAACTAGGGTTTTTGTTTTATTTTATTTTTAATTGTTTTTATTTCACTTGTAAACCGTTCCAATCAGTTTTCTAGTGTTCGTAAAAACTAGGTCATCTAGCTATAGGATTTTAACTAGCAGTTTTCCAGTATTTGTAATAACTATGGTTTACTAGCTACAGGTTTCTAGCTAGGGGAAAATTTGATCTTGGGTGTAATAACCCAGAAATCCGAGCTAACTTAAAAATTTTATTTTAGAAATTTTATTGAATTTGGAATATTTAAAATGAATTATTTTAAATAATAACGACGAGGAACGTATTTTGAATAGAATTATAATAAATATATTTATTTAGATCATCATTAGAATATAAATATTTATTTTTAATTATAAAAGGAATTGAAAATGGCGTGTAGTTCGAAAATTTGATTTCAAAGTTCAAATGAATGTACATGATTCAAAATAAATCGGATTTTAGCAAAACCAAAAATATTTGAATCAATTTGTGAATATCTTTCCAATGAATCCGAAAAATTGAAATTTCATAGCGGGGATAAAAAGTTATGCCCAGTTGAAATTTCAGAATAGTCGCCATGGAATTTTAGGCCCTTAAAAATGGAAATTTTGCAAACGACCTCTGTTTTCGACGAATCCACTTTTGTTGGATCCGGGATGTCGAATTATTGCTAGATTCCAAAATTCATAATTTTCTGAATCAAAATGTGAGCGTGGCGAAGTAAAATATGTTTTAACAGTTTCAATCAATTTCGATCAACTAGAAAATGGCCATTTTTCAAATGGTCTCATAATTTGACGAAATTAGTTTTGTTAAGACCGTATCATCAATACGAGGTTAGAAAATATTTTTCGGGAATTTTTAGAGTCCGTATGTGGCCCCGGTAAATTGAAATGTGCGTTCGAATTCAATATATAGAGTTATATTCCGATTTTGACGAAAACTGATCGAAATGGCCAAACTGGCTTACGATACATATCCCATTGTGTTCAGAATGGGGGTACTTAGCCAGGGAAGGCAGTCGTTGGGTTTGAAGTGGAGTTCAGAATAAAAACTTACTTTTTGAAATATAATAGAATTAAATATTATTATATTTTCTTTTATATAAAAGCCCCCTTCCTTCACTTCCTCTTTCCCGATTTAGATCTAAATAAAAAGAAAAAAAACACACTCCGGCTCGTTGCTCCGCCGCACCGTGCCCCACACCCCACCGGAGTTCGCCGCCGCCGACACCTAGCCCCACCGCCACTCAACCCTCCACCGCGTCACACCCTTTCCCCCCCGTCGAACTCCTTTCCCCTACTCCAGTGCTTAGCGCAAGCCCAAATCCAGCCACCGCCAGTCCTACCGCATTGCACCCTCCACCGTGGTCCGACCCTCCTCCTCCGCCCCTATGCTCCTCTTCCTTCCTCCATCTGAAGCCCCCAAGATCCAAACTAGTGGAAAAAACCGTCGCCACCTCGTATGACCTCGCCTCTACCACTGATGGAACTGCCGCCACCTCAGGTGCCACCTGCGCACCTCCCCACCACCCAAAGCCGACGTGAAACCCACTCCGGCGATCAAAGATTCGATTTTTACAAGTAAAAATGGGAATTTTTACAATATCATTTTTAATTTTCAGTTTTATTTAATTTTATACAGCATTATATAAAGCTAGAATTTTATTTACATAAAGATATAATTTTTGAAGTATAAAAAGCTATGAATTTTATATGTTAAAATTTTGAATTTGTATACTTTGAAAGTTTAGATTTTTATTGAATAAAAAGAACTGATTTTTATTTATATATAAAACATAAAAGAATGATTTTGTTTATAAAAGGGTTATGATTTTTGTTTATATAAAAATATGATTTTTATATAATAGAGAATATAAAAATGTGATTTTTATATATGTAGTGAATTAAACATATGATTTTTATATACTAGAGAATATAAAAATGTGGTTTTTATATATGTAGCGAAATAAAAATCTATTTTTTATTATATATATGTTGAGATAAAAATGTGATTTTTATAGCGCCGAAATAAAAATTCGATCTTAATATAAGAAGTAGGAATATAAAAATATAATTTTTATACAGAAAGAAGCATCGAAAAAATATATGAAGTAGAAATAAAAATGTGATTTTTATTTATTGGAATAAAGCAATAAAAATAAATTTTTTGTTGTGAACAGCGTGGTAAGGACTGTATTGGAATTTCAAATAAATTCAAGCCATTAAGAAATTCAGAAATAAAACGGCGGAGTGGAACCCTCGGTGAGAACTCCTCACTTTTATTTTATTTTCTAGTTGAAATATATACTAGGATGCAGACGGTGCTTAGCAGAACCTGACACCCGTCGTCCACAGACCATGGACGGCTTGTTTGTTTGATTGATGTGTTGTGTAAATTAATGGTGTGATGTGGAATGAGAAGAAAATATTTTATAGTTAAAAATATAATTTTTAACGTATATATAAAATAAATATTTATAAACAAATCGGACGGTTTGTTTATGTACACCCATTTGACTGATATTGATTGGGACGTTAAATTTTACACACCGCCCAACTGCACAAATAAAAATCTGTATTTGTTGATGTGAAACCCCACACGGGTATTGGGATGATATTTGACGTACACTAATCCCGATTGTTTAGTTGTATGTCAATCGATGGGTTGACAGACTATGTAAGCGTTAATTATTTATATTTAATGCTTATGCAGTTAAGTGGTGCACTCTGGATGATGGTTGATGATTTATCGTTGCTATTATATACATGTGTTGTAGAAAATCCATATAATTAACATTATATGATAATTGATTGGGCCCAATTTGGAAAATAAGGAATATTATAAAAGAAAATTCATGTGTTGAATAGAAAGAAAATTCATGTATTGAATAGAAAGAAAATTCATGTGTTGAATAAAATAAATTCATGTGTTGAATAAAATAAATTCATGTGTTGAATAAAATAAATATTCATGTGTTGAATAAAAATATATATTCATGTGTTGAAGAAATTATTTATTTGTTGAACAGAATAACGAAGTTATGGAAATATATAAAGCCGTGTTGGTTAGATATGCGCCATTTCGATGTGAATGATATTTATATCGATTATATTCGTTTTTAGAATGATTAGAGAAAAGGAAGTGATTTCAAAATATAACGTTTTGAAAATACTATCATTTGTATATCGATGATGTGGAATATTCAATTCTGATTTGAAATTGAATATGAAGTTGAAATCGTTTCAAAAACGAATTTAAAACGATTTATAAAATACGTTTTTAAAAGGAAATCGACGAAATATATATAATATATATATTATATATATTAAATGGCCTAAATAGAACGCGCCGCGCCGCGGCAGTTCGCTAATTTCGACCATTGACTTCGAATGGATATTACGGGAGATCCGACCATCGAATTCTCCTAAAACCGGAACCGTTGGGTTCGTATCGAAAAGAGCTTTCTAGTGAATATTAGAGATTTGAAATCTAACGGTTGGTGAATTATGTCCAAATCAAATTTGGAAAAGGTCGCTGTAAGTGCAGTTCGATGGCCGTTGATGGAAATCGACTGTACGGGCCTTGATAAAATTATTAAAAATAGTAATAATTTGTGTAAAATCTTAAGAAATGATTTGTGAAGAACTGGGATGAAAAATTCCAAATTTGAAAAGATAAAAATAGATTTTTATCGAAATGAACTAGTTCTGAACTAGAATTATAATCCCATTTATTTTTAAAATAAATAAAGTGGATTTGAAATGGTTTTGAAAATAACCAGAATTTCCAATATATAAAGAGAAAATGGATTTGAATCGAAATTGTCTTTGGAATATTTCGATGTTGGATTTCGTGATTATACAGATATTGTGATGAAATTTTGAAAGACATATTTATATCGTTATGTTACGACCCGAACTTCCCCGGTAAGGAAAGCCCGATTGAATTGAGAACAAGCCACATCGGAACTCAAACAGAAGAACATTTCATTGTATATTACAACAGTTCCATCAGAATACAAGAATATTTCAGAGTATGAATAAAGATTACACAGAAAATATCATAGATTTAAATTACATTACATAGCAGCGGAAAATAATACAATACACAACTAGAAGTAATACACGGATACAGAGCTTTCTGAGTATCGTTCCGGCTGTAAACCAGGTTCCTATGAATATAAATCTGCAAAACCAAAACTTCTAGGTTCCCATGTCAAAATAAGGGCACCCAGAGTTTAGGTTAAAACAACAAACTCCAGGTCAGTCATGTGACTGGTGTGAGAACTAAAAAGGTTGTTAATCTTTTTTTTTTAAAGATAGGTAAATCATGGGACCACGCTGTATAACACGGAACGGGTTTCCTCCCAAGAATACCAGTGCATAAAACAACAGCGCAATGCTAAAATAAAGAACATTGAAGCTATTATAAGACCCAGGTCCCATCACACAATGCGACACAAGCCGGAGGATAGCGTTTTACCTTATAATAGCCAAAGAATGCTTAATATGCTAAATTTCACGTTTTATTATTACTATAAGTGTACAGTGTCAAAACAGTTTCAATCATAAGTATCAATCATAGACGGCATGGGTACCATATGTCATGTCGCCAATACTAGGCTCTACAATCAAAACCGCAAAGTCATGTATTGGAAGTTGGATTTCCATCTGTGAACCAAGGCAAGGGATCGTCCTTACCGAATTCGAGACGCTCTAGCCCGTATCTCAGGCAAGTACTCAATCAAGCCTTTGGATCGTCAGGGCCGGTCCACCGATGTGGATTAAAATGCCTAAACACTGCGTTTCCCCACTCTATGGGGTGTCAATGAGTCCAATGACTCCATCGGCTCCACACAGTCACCGATATATCTGAGGCGCCTCGCAACAGCAACAACCGCTTAAGTCAAACTCGTCAGGGCATGTAAAACCACTGACGCCACTTCTAGCTAGAAGGAAACACATGCCCTCCCTGATGTCCTCTCCCATTTCTAGTTCACCACCGGGGTGTGAGGCTCGCGAATCAACGCTACACAAAGCTATGCCACACAGGCGGTGCTTTGATCATTAACCACAAGACTTTGCTTTTCAGTAAAAGCCTTGATCAATTGCCACTTCGGCATGCTACACAGACAATTCACTCCATGCGATTGATATTCATCAACATATAACCCCTGAGCTCGTACGTTTCAGAGAAGGGCGTTAAGCAAGAGAATAAGTTCTCCACCGCCAAACAAATATATATTTAATAGAAATCAATCACACAGACTAAAATCCAATGTCAGACACAAAGTCCATTTGCAAGTTCGTTCTGGGTCTGAACGAAACCAGAGGCACCTTGTACCTCGCATATCCATCGATCTCCAAGTACGTATGGACGATCACCAACCGATTCCCTCCTTTTGGGTGTACAGCCCAATCAAGATCATCAGTAATCACCCAAACAATGTGAAGACTTCTGGTCTTCGACCACCGTCTTCATCCTCGACACCACATCGAATCAGTTATTCAGAATGGGATAAACCCGGACTTTCTTAATAACTCGCGTATATAATAAACAAGTGTTACACAAACACAACATACGCCTCATTCGAATTCAGAATATTCCTTTATTCAAATATTCTCATACTTTGGGAAAGGTTCCCATTAATTTTATCAAAGATAAATTCTTTAAATTTATTCTTGAATCTTCCTTTGAATATCGATTCAAACCAAATTATGGTTTATCCAAACTAGTCGGGGTTAGCGAACAACATGAATTAATCATTTATTTTATTTCCCAATCCCAACCTATTCATCACATGAAGTAAAACTAGTAATACTTCATATCTAACACCATGGTGTTATCGGTAAATTCAATTACCATTTCACGTTCAAATCTAATTAAGGATTTAACTATCGCCTGGAGCAAAACTGGTGATACTCCATTCTCGATCATTTCAATCTAATTAAAGATTCATTAAAACTCCACTTGGTTTCAATCTTCCCAAAAATCACTATCAATGATTATTTAACTTGGGAAATTATATCCTGTCTTTAACTGGGTTAAAGAATCAATGTCATTTAAAACACGGTTCACGATAAACCCCAAAATCACATTCCATTCCAATTCAATTATTGAAACTTCTGGTTACTTTTAAAACCCTTTCAAATCCAATTTATTTATTTAAAAATAAATAAATTATTATTCTAGTTCAAAACTCGTTCATTTCGATAAAAATCTAATTTTATCTTTTCAAATTTGGAAATTTTCATCCCAATTCTTCACAAATCATTTCTTATGATTACACACAAATTATTACTGTTTTAAATAATTTTATCAGGGCCCGTACAGTCGATTTCTATCAACGGCCATCGAACTGCACTTACAAGGACCTTTTCCAAATTTGATTTGGACATAATTCCAAATCCAACCATTAGATTTCAAATCTCTAATATTCGTTAGAAAGCTCTTTTCGATACGAACCCAATGGTTCCGGTTTTAGGAGAATCCGTGAGACGACCCCAAACCCCGTGCTGACGGTGGCAGGGGTAATCCGTGGAATATAACACAGAAACAGATAATAGCAGAACAGAAAAAAAATAAATAAATACACCAGATAATGAACAATAGAATATACCGGAAAAGAGTAATCATCGGAGTTACACAGTATACATGATCATACTTAGTACAAATACAGTTCAACTATACATAAATGTCTACAGCGGAAACCAAAAAAATATGTACAACAGGAGCTGAACAGCATAAAAGGAGATAAATAATAGAATTCATCTTCAGCTCCAGCTATCCCGAAAGAACCAGCTAAACCTGAATACAAGGCTGCCCGTGTAGAAAAAGGGGCACCCGAGTTTGAAAGTGAAACAAAATACGAGTCAGTCATGGGACTGGTATGAGAAATCTATTCAACACATTTAATATATGGCTAATCACAGGACCACGCCACTTTCGTGGAACGGGTTTACTCCATCGGATTGCCAGTGCTTTAAAACAAATCTTTCTTTTAAACGACGCAATGCATTTTATAAAAAATGAAGCCATTATAAGACTCAGTTCCCATCACACAATGCAACGCAAACCGGAGGATAGAGTTTTTACCTTATAACGGCCAAGATATGCTTGATAAGAATAAAACAAAGGCATTTGATATTATTGCTAGCGTTTATACGTTTTGAAAACAATTTCAAATCATAACTATCAATCATAGACGACATTAATGCCCCATACCACTATGTCTCCATATATAGGTATACAATCAAAACCGCACAGTCACGTATTTGGAAATTGGATTTCCGTCATGAACCAAGGAAAAAGATAGTCCTTACCGACTTCGAGACTGCCTAGCCCGAGTCTCAGGATCAGAGCTCGAGTGACCCTTGGACCGTCAGGGCCGGTCCACCGATGTGGATTAAAATTCCAGGACACTGCGTTTCCCCGCCCTTTGGGGCGTAAACGAGCCAACGAATGACTCCATCGGACCCGGATCGTCCGATCTAACCGAGGCGCCTCGCAACATCAACAACCACATAAGTCAAACTCGTCAGGGCGTGTAAAACCACTGACGCCACTTCTAGCTAGGAAGAAACGCAGGCCCTCCCTGATGTCCTCTCCCATTTCTGGTTCATACCGAGGTGTGAGGCTCGCGAATTTACGTTATACACAATGCTACGCCACACAGGCGGTTCTTTGATCATCACCACAAGACTTTGCTTTTCAACAGAAGCCCTGATCATTTGCCATTTAGGCATGCCACACTAGCGATTCATGCCATGCGACTGATGTCCATCGATATACAACCTCTGAGCTCGTGCGTTTCAGAGAAGGGCATTAAGCAAAAGAATAAATTCTCCGCCGCCAAACAAATGTATATTTAATAGAGATCAATCAACACAGAATAAAATCCAATGTCAGACACACAGTCCATTTACAAGTCCGTCCTGGGTCTGAACGAAACCGGAGGCACTAAATACCTCGCAAACCCATCGATCACCACGTACGTTTGGACGATCACCACTCATTATCCATATTTCGGGATGCCTCCCAATCAGGACCTCGGTTACCATCCAAACGAGGTAAAGAACTCTGGTCTTCGACCACCGTCTTCATCTTCGATTTCTTATAGTCGATTCAGTTATTCAGAATGGGATAAACCCGGTCTTTCTGAGCAACTCGCGTATATAATAAACAAGTGCAACACTAACATACACACGCATCATTTCAATTCATTAGTCGCTAACCGTCAATCAGTAAGAGAACGATTTCCCAAATATTAACCCCGAAGGCCGAAACCAACATCAGATCAACACCTAGGAAACCATTCGACTTAGCTAACCTTCAGTTAATGTCTAAATCACATCCATATCGTTTATAATATTTTATAACGATTTATCGCTATTTTTATTTATTTTAAAATAGCCAATTTATTCAAAACGACGCTTCGGGCCATAACGCGACCGTGGTGCTGTTTTTCTTCAAATTTGATTTACACATATCTGAAAATCTAACCGTTGGATCTTCACAAAATTTACATCATTAGAAAGATCTTTTCAAAGCGAATCCAACGGTTCCAATTTCGGGAAATTCCGACGGTCGGATCTCCCGATATAATCGTTTGAAGTTTTGATTTCAAAATACGAACTGCAGCGTCGTTATTCGATTAAATATAATTATATTTTTATATATATATATATATAAATATAATCGATTCTGGCGCTGTTTTTCTTCAGATTTGAATTAAACATTCCAGACAATCCAACCGTTGGATTTTTACAAAGTTGGTGCCGTTGGAAAGATATTTCCAAAGCGAACCCAACGGTTGCGATTTCAGGAAAATCCGATGGTCGGATCTCCCGGTATAATCGTTTGAAATCACGGTTTCAAAATACGAACTGCAGCGTCGTTATTCGATATATTTTAATTCTATATATATATATATATATATATATATATATATATATATATATATCGATTCTTCGATTTCAAAGCGATATTCCTTTCATACATTTGATAAAAATGATATTTTTATCTAACTGTCTTCTATTTCAACACTTCGCTATATTTAACAATTCATGTATATAATAAAAATGTGATTTTTATTGTAAAACAATTCATTTCAAAACTCTATTATTTTATATAGTTTATATACGTAATAAAAATAGGATTTTTATTATAAAACAATTTCTTTCAAAATAAGATTATTTTATATAGTCCATATAGATGATAAAAATGTGATTTTGATTATAGAACAATTTATTTCAAAATATGAGTACCATTCAACACATGAATTTCAATTCAACGAATGAATTTCGATTCAACACATGAAGGTTTCCTATAGTTTGTATAAATAGATAAAAAGGTGATTTTTATATTTAAAACACGAATACCATTCAACACATGAATTTCTATCCAACGAATGAATATCGATTCAACACATGAAGGTTTTCTATAGTTTCTATATATAGATAAAAATGTGATTTTTATATTTAAAACACGAATACCATTCAACACATGAAATTCTATCCAACGAATGAATATCGATTCAACACATGAAGGCTTGCTATAGTTTATATATATAGACAAAAATGTGATTTTTATATTTAAAAACACGAATACCATTCAACACATGAATTTCAAATCAACGAATGAGTTTCAATTCAACACATGAAGGCTTTCTATTCAACGAATAAATATAGTTTCAACAAATGAATATAATTCAATCACATGAATATTATTCAAAATTTCGGCAGCATAACGGCAGGGTAGTTAAAACCGGGACCGTCCCTAGTACGGCTCCTCGCTCTACCTTAAAACCTCGCGGTTTTTGACAATGGGGATCATGCATCTAGTTCACACGCAGGCGGCATGTATATATTTATTTCATTTCCACAAACTTATCCTATGTGGTTTCAACCAAATATTTCTCAACCACAAATGGGTATTTTTCAACCACAATCAATCAATATCGACCGCAAACAATCCCAATCAACCATTCGCTATCAATCAATTTTTACACCAATCACAACCAATAAATATCGTTCATGGTTTGTGGACGAGGGGCGTATATATATATATATATATATATATATATATAGCAATTCACTTCTATTTCAACACATATATAATTTTCAAAACGCATATACAACTTATACATCGAACGTACAACTTATACAACGCTTATACATGTGGTGTACAATGCTTATATAACTCATACATCGACTATATAATTTATACATCGTCGTTTTCCATATCGTTTATAATTTTGAAATCTCACATTGGGTTCCACTCCACCAAAAATAGCAGAAGGCTCAGAAAAATATGCGGTCTCTTCTAGAAGGTAAAAGACGTCCACACGAGTCCACTGTCTCTTGTTTCACTGAATTTCGTCAAGAAACGAAAAAGATATGATTTTTACAGTGAAATCTAAAACGGTAGCGCTTTAAACTGCTATAATATAGTTTATATAATTTAACAGCCGTACCTCATGATTTCGTTCAAAACTAGGGTTGATCTTTTTGATCAAACTACTCCGCTTCGCTCCGATCAGACTTCACCACCTTGTCGACCTCCGAGTAAGCTTCACGCGCCACCCACCTAGACTGGACTCGACGACGGCTAGAGATAGAAATTCGATGGCGAACGACGACACTTCGTGAGCCCAGAACTCGAGAACCACTCAACTATCGGGGGTCAAACTTATATGGATTTGAAGAGCGAGGGAAGGGCTTCAAAATCCTCAACTGGGTCGAGGCCTAATGGTGCGTGGGTTGATCGGAAAATGAGGGGGAAGGTGGGATCGTGTTTCCGTCGTTCGATTTGGGGGAGAGAGAGAAAAGCGGGGGGGGGGGGGGGGGGGTGGTTTCTTCTTATGTGGACCAATAGTTTTTTTTTTATAAAATTTTAAAAATCCGAAAATACCCCTTGCCACATACGAACACCAATTCAAACCCAACGACTGTCATCCCTAGCGTTTTACCCCCATTCCGAACACAATGGGATATGTTTCGAAGGCCCATTCGACTGTTTCAGTCAGTTTTGCTTCAAATTAAAATATATAACATTCAATATTTGATTTGAACGTACATTTCAATTTGCCAGGGCTACAAACTGATTCGAAAAATTCCAGAAAAATAAATCTGGCTATGTTTTGATGATATGGTCCCAACAAAACTAGTTTCGATGAATTCTGAGACCGTTTGCAAAAAGGCCCATTTCTGGTCGATCCAATTTAACTGTAATTGATCAAAACACGTTTTCCTTTGCCAAGCTCACATACTAGCTTCAAAAATTATGAAATTTGAAACCTAGAAATAAATTCACATCCCGGATCCAACAAAAGTGGTTTCGTCGAATTCCGAGGTCGTATGCAAAATGGCCAATTTCACGGGCTATATAAATTCCATAGCGACATTTCTGAAAATTCATTTGGCCATAACTTTTGCTTTCCGCTATGAAAATTCGATTTTTCAGATTCGCTAGAAAGGTATTCACTAACAGATTTAAATATTTTTGGTTTCACTCAAATCCGTTTTGTTTTGCACCCGGTACAGCCCGACAAAGTTTGAATTCAATTTTTGAAACTGCAGCGCCATTTCAGTCCTTGTTTATAATTAGAATTAATTACATTCGTTATCAATTGTCGATTCAAACTCAGTTTTCATCGCTATTTTTTAAAATATTTATATTAAATATTTAAAATCCATTATTTTAGCCGATTTAAAATTTTTAAATTGGTTCAGATTTTCTGGGTCGTTACAATCTCCCCCAATTAAAACTTTTCGTCCCCGAAAAGGAAAAAAGTCGAAAGTGGTTTGATTAATCAACCCTACGTTCGATCTGGCTTCCATTCTCCAACTTTTCAGTTTCTGAAAATTTTCAAATTCTTCAAAAATTTGGCTAACACCCGGAATTTTCGAAAAATTTCGCCATAACCTTCTTTGTACGGGGAGAGGTTTGGAAATTTATTGGGCCGTATTAGGTACCCAATAAATCCTAATAAGCATACAAATATTTATAGTGATATATTCTGGTGTTTACAGGGGAGCGTGTATTGATGATAACTCCAGAGAATAAATTCTCGTCACCCTATCAAAGCCTGAGGGAGTGTGTATTTTAAATGCTCCAGAGGATAAATCCTCATCACCTCGTCCCGTGTGGGAAATAAATAGTCCATGTGTCGTATCTAATAACTAGAGAGACGTGATTATTGTCAACTCCAGACCCATGTAGGTTTTTTATTAATCTGGCAATTTAATCGTTACAATTTAAATAGTCCATATCAGTCATCAGTTCAACCTGTAAAATATAGTCATTGCCATACAAGCCTCTCGCTCGTATGGTAAATCTTCCACCTCGTCACACAAGCTCCAAATGCTTATGTGGTATATGATGAAGTATGCCTATCTTCAGAAGTATGCCATGTAATGTAGTTCAAAATTAATTGTTACTATCCTATGGCGACATTTATTATTTCACACAGAAAAACCAGCACTCCGCATCCAATGGCATTCACAGGAGTTGATATAATAATATTTCGCATCCAACTCATTAAGGTTTACCTATTTGTCGGGCACGCAAATAAAATCTTTACTAAACAGCTATCCATTTACCTGTTCAAATATATAAAATGCACATGTATATATTTCTATCTATTTTCTAATCAATTCAATGTGTGAGTTAATCGAATAAATCCTACCATTCATTCCCTTATTAATTAATTTAACTATCATTTCAATAATTTAATTAATCAAATCTACTATCACACAACACAAACAACAATCAAATTGTTTTTAACTTTTCAAAATCATACAAATTAATTCATACGTTCTTTTTAAATTAAGCAGACTATAGAATTAAAAATGCACATCCATGGAAAGAAAATAACAACAGAGTAGAGAACTGATTGGTAATGCAAAGTATGGTAAATGTTCCTTGCACCGGAGTCAATCAGAGATATCCACTCGGCATCTAGGGTAGGCTTTCTGAATGCTCTCCTCAGTTTCCCAAGTACAATCTCGCGGATCTCCACTCCATTGCACTTTGACTAAGTGAACCTTCTTGTTCCTCAGTTCTTTGGTTTCTTTGCCGATAATCTTTAGCGGCTCTCTTCTCACAGCCAGTTCTGGAGTAATTTCAAAATCCTGTTGAGCTGCTTCTTCCACGATCAAGTCTGGATCATGAACGTGCTTTCGAAGTTGAGATATGTGAAATACATCATGAACTCCAGGCAACCAATCAGGCAATTTAACCCTATAAGCGAGAGTTCCGATCCGTTCCAGAATAGGAAACGAACCAATGAATTTGGGCGCCAACTTTCCAGTTTTACCGAACCGGATAACTCCTCTCATCGGCGATACTTTCAAATATACGTAGTCGCCAACAACAAAGGATATATCTCTTCTTCTTCTATCGGCATAGCTCTTTTGTCGGCTTTGAGCGGCCAGTAATCGCTTCTTAATAAAGTCGACTTTGTCGACAGCTTCTCGGATCATATTTGGCCCTAACACAAGTCTATTTCCAGGTTCAACCCAACAAGCAGGAGATCGGCACGGTTTACCGTATAATGCTTTGAATGGCGACATTGTCAGACCTGCTTGGTAGTTGTTGTTATAAGAGAATTCAGCCAAATGTAGATGGTCTTCCC
The DNA here is from genome assembly GCA_030737875.1 of Allium sativum. Taxonomy (NCBI): domain Eukaryota; kingdom Viridiplantae; phylum Streptophyta; class Magnoliopsida; order Asparagales; family Amaryllidaceae; genus Allium; species Allium sativum. Next base: position 346,596,733 of record CM060924.1, on the reverse strand, counting down.
ATGATCCACCGAAATCTAGAACACAAGCCTGCAATAGATCTTCTAGAATACGATTCACCCTCTCAGTCTGACCATCTGTCTGAGGATGATAAGCGGTGCTCAAGTTCAGTTTTGTTCCCAGCTCTACTTGAAACGCCTCCCAGAATTTGCTAGTAAATATTGTATCTCTATCACTGACTATACAGAGCGGCACTCCATGTAGTCTAACTATTTCCTTGAAATATATCTGCGCCAGACTCTGAGCAGTTCTGTTTGATCTGACAGGTATGAAATGGGCGGTCTTCGTGAAGTGATCTACGATCACCCAAATACTGTCATTTCCTTTTCTGGTTCTGGGCAAACCATCAATGAAGTCCATGGAAATATGTTCCCACTTCCAACCTGGAACATCTAGCGGTTGTAACAATCCAGCCAGCTTTTGTTGGTCGCTCTTGACTAGTTGGCAAGTAGGCCATCGGCTAACGTATATTGAAACGTCCCTTTTCATAGCCTTCCACCAGAATGTTCGCTTGGGATCGTTGTACATTTTGGCTACACCAGGATGGATACTCAGCTTGGACTTGTGACACTCGTCTAACACTTCCCTTTTGAGCTCGGGGATACCAGGAACACAAATCCTTCCTTTCAATCTCAAGATCCCGTCGTCATCTATTTGAAAACACGAGGGTTCGCCTTTCTGAATCCTTTTGATCATATCCTTAGTAAAGTTATCCTCCTTCTGAAGAATAGATATTTTGTCTATCAAGGAAGTCGTAATAATAAAGCTGGCGATCATTTCATTCTTTCGACTCAGCGCATCTGCCACGACATTGGCTTTCCCTGGAGTATATATAATCTCAAAATCGTATGCTGTAAGGAACTCTAGCCAACGTTGCTGCCTCAGATTCAAGTCCTTCTGGGTGAATAGATACTTTAGCGACTGGTGATCTGTAAACAGTTAAAATCTCTCACCCAGAAGATAGTGTCTCCAGATTTTCCAAGAGAATACTATCGCCAATAACTCAAGATCATGAGTGACGTAATTTTTCTCATGCGGCTTCAGTTGACGGCTAGCATAAGCAATCACTTGACCCCTTTGCATTAACACTGCGCCAAGGCCTTCTCTAGAAGCATCAGTCCAGACTTTCAAATCCTGATTGCCATTGATGATGGTTAACACTGGAGCAGTCGTTAGTCTTAACTTTAGCTCTTCAAAAGCCTCCTCACTTTCTGGAGTCCATTTGAATTTAGAGTGCTTCTTCGTAAGCTTCGTTAAATGACAAGATATCTTCGAAAAGTTTTTAACGAACTTTCGGTAATAGCTAGCCAATCCGAGAAAACTGCGGACTTCAGTGGGGGTACTGGGCTGTTTCCAATTCTGAATAGCTGTGATTTTGCTTGGATCCACAGCAATTCCTTCTTTCGATACGACGTGGCCCAGAAATTTCACTTCATCTTGCCAGAATATACATTTGGATAGTTTGGCTTTCAATACATTCCTTCTGAGGATTTCCAGAACCTGTTCCAGATGCTTTTCATGTTCGGCCTTTGATTTAGAGAAGATTAGAATATCATCAATAAAAACCAGAACAAATTTATTCAAAACTCCTCTAAATACTCTGTTCATTAGATCGACGAAATAGGCTGGAGCGTTACATAAGCCGAACGACATTACTAACCACTCGTAGAATAAATCTGGACCTCTGAATGTTGTCAAAGGAACATACTCCTCCGCGATACGAAGCTGATGGAAACCTGTAGCTAGGTTCATTCATGAAAATACTTATGCGCCATTTAATCGATCCAACAAATCATCAATCAGCGGCACTGGATATTTATTCTTTATTGTATGTTTGTTCAGATCACGATAATCCACACAAAGACGTAGAGTACCGTCAGATTTTGGGACAAACACCACTGCTGCACCCCAATCAGAGAAACTAGGCCTGATCAGGCCCTTCCATACTAGCTGTCGTGTTTGACTGTCTAATTCCTCTTTCTCTTTCAAGGACATTCTTCGAATAGCGTGAACTACCGGCCTTGCATTCGGAATTAAAGAAATTTTGAAATCAATTTCTCTCTGCGGAGGTAAGCGAACAACTTCTTCGAACACATCCGCATAGTTCTTGACAACAGGAATGCCTTTGATGAGGTCAGGAATATTCTCTGCGACTTCAGGGATATTTTCTATTTAGGCTGGAGAGACATCCAAAGCTGCCCAGAAGTCTTTTCTATTAGCTTTCTGACCTTCACAGGGAATGGTTATATAACCACCTAATTTTATCTTTGCCTTAACGATCCTGTCGGCGCATTTAACCTCTGCCTCATATTTGGTTAGCCAATCCAATCCCAGAATAAGATCGAATTCATTAAAATTCATGACGATAGAGATAGTAGGGAATTTATAGCAGGAAAAAGAGACAGGTACTGCAGAAGCCCAACTGAGACCGATGGAACCCCCGACCGGATTTTGGATATTCATTGGTTCTTTGAGCTTCTTCACATTTAAATTCAACTTCTTAACTGCATTCTTGGCAATGAAGCTTCGTGATGCGCCTGTATCAAACAACACTTTAACTGGAATGTTCTTGACATTGAGCGTGCCTTCTAAAACATCAGACCTTTCCTGAGCAGAAGAAGATGCAGGTACTTCTACCACTTCATTTACATGTACTGCTTCAGGCTTTCTGAATAGCGGGCAGGCCTTTGAAAGATGACCGGTCTGATGGCATTGACTGTACTTTCTACCCTCTTGAAACTTCTTACCGGTTTTAGTTTCATATTTCCTTAGCTTCTTCGAGGGTTTACAATTCCTGGTCAAATGCACCTGTTTATGGAAGTTACTGCATATGGCAGTCATTGCTGGTTCTTTTTCGGATCTGGCCCTTTTTCGATTGACTTTGGGCTCCTTACTGACCTCAGACATTGTACTGGCCCCAGGACGATCAGTTTCAGATTCAATTTTATTACTAGAGCTGACTTCTTCTTCGTGATGTAGCATACCTTTCTTGTCTAGATCTTCGTACTGATAAGCCATGTATATCATTTCAGAAAAGGGGAGCTTCACGTTCCTCATTACACTGTTCTGATATTTTCTTTGCAAGCCATGAATAAATCTCAGATTCTTCCTCTTTGGATCTTTAATCAGATGAGGAGCAAAGTGAGAATGTTCTTTGTATTTCTTATGATATTCTGGGATGGTCATATCACCTTGTATCAGATAAGAAAATTCGTCACATAGTCGCTCAGTCGCTTCGGGAGGAGTAAATCTTTCCAGGAAAATCAATTTGAATCTGTCCCAGGTGATATCACCTTCTGGATTATTCTCAATAACCGAATCCCACCAGAACAAAGCTTCATCTTTGAGTGCCCAGGAGGCCAGTAATCTTTTCTGGCCATCCCTCAGCTTTAAGCCGTCAAAGATCTTTTCAGCAGAACGAATCCAAGCCTGTGTCTTCATAATAGATTCTTCACCAGAGAACGGTATTCCACCCATATTTCGATACTTGATTAATAGGGTCTCAATATCCGGTTCTGCATTCCTTCTGTTTCTGACACTCATTTTCTGGTACTTCTGCAAATAGCAGATCAAGTGTCAGGTCACAGAAAAGATATTTTAAAATATAGAAACACATACTTCAAATGTAAATGTGTCTATCGAGGTGTATTTCATTCTGCTTTACTCATAGATAAAGCAGTCTGATCAAAGCCCACTAGTGCTATTAGGTTATGTAGTGGGATTATGTACTTTTGTTTTTGACTAGGATGGATATTATGTACTTGACTCTTATTTATGGTTTTGGTGTAACCAAACATGTTTTACTTTCCGCTGAAATGAAATGATGTTTTAAATTCTCAAGTATTACTTATATCTGTCTTGTTGTAATTTTTCTGTTCTATATTCACTTAAAATACTCCACCGATGTTATGGCATTCCCTGAGTGAGTGACCGTAGCGGGTGTGGGCTGTTACACGTGCTGATCCTATCTGTATAGAGTTACCCGTCCTAGAACACTACTGGTTCTATTTCTGACGAGTTCGTTAATATGTTATATTCCAGAACTAAGCTTAACCAAAGCTCTGATACCAAATGAGACGACCCCAAACCCCGTGTTGACGGTGGCAAGGGTAATCCGTGGAATATAACACAGAAACAGATAATAGAAGAACATAAATAAATAAATAAATACACCAGATAATGAACAATAGAATATACTGGATAAGAGTAATCATCAGAGTTACACAGTATACAGGATCATACTTAGTACAAATACAGTTCAGCTATACATAAATGTCTACAGCGGAAACAAACAAAATATGTACAACAGGAGCAGAACAGCATAAAAGGAGATAAATAATAGAATTCATCTTCAGCTCCAGCTATCCCGAAAGAACCAGCTAAACCTGAATACAAGGCTGCCCGTGTAGAAAAAGGGGCACCCGAGTTTGAAAGTGAAACAAACTACGAGTCAGTCATGGGACTGGTATGAGAAATCTATTCAACACATTTAATATATGGCTAATCACAGGACCACGCCACTTTCGTGGAACGGGTTTACTCCATCGGATTGCCAGTGCTTTAAAACAAATCTTTCTTTTAAACAACGCAATGCATTTTATAAAAAATGAAGCCATTATAAGACTCAGTTCCCATCACACAATGCAACGACAACCGGAGGATAGAGTTTTTACCTTATAATGGCCAAGATATGCTTGATACGAATAAAACAAAGGCATTTGATATTATTGCTAGTGTTTATATGTTTTGAAAACAATTTCAAATCATAACTATCAATCATAGACGGCATTAATGCCCCATACCACTATGTCGCCATATATAGGTATACAATCAAAACCGCACGGTCACGTATTTGGAAATTGGATTTCCGTCATGAACCAAGCCAAAAGATAGTCCTTACCGACTTCGAGACTGCCTAGCCCGAATCTTAGGATCAGAGCTCGAGTGACCCTTGGATCGTCAGGGCCGGTCCACCGATGTGGATTAAAATTCCTGGACACTGCGTTTCCCCGCCCTTTGGGGCGTAAACGAGCCAACGAGTGACTCCATCGGACCCGGATCGTCCGATCTAACCGAGGCGCCTCGCAACAGCAACAACCACATAAGTCAAACTCGTCAGGGCGTGTAAAACCACTGACGCCACTTCTAATTAGGAAGAAACGCAGGCCCTCCCTAATGTCCTCTCCCGTTTCTGGTTCATACCGGGGTGTGAGGCTCGCGAATTTACGTTATACACGAAGCTACGCCACACAGGCGGTGCTTTGATCATCACTACAAGACTTTGCTTTTCAACAGAAGCCCTGATCATTTGCCACTTAGGCATGCCACACTAGCAATTCATGCCATGCGACTGATGTCCATCGATATACAACCTCTGAGCTCGTGCGTTTCAGAGAAGGGCGTTAAGCAAAAGAATAAATTCTCCGCCGCCAAACAGATGTATACTTAATAGAGATCAATCAACACAGAATAAAATCCAATGTCAGACACAGTCCATTTACAAGTCCGTCCTGGGTCTGAACGAAACCGGAGGCACTAAATACCTCGCAAACCCATCGATCACCACGTACGTCTGGACGATCACCACTCATTATCCATATTTCGGGATGCCTCCCAATCAGGACCTCGGTTACCATCCAAACGAGGTGAAGATCTCCGGTCTTCGACCACCGTCTTCATCTTCGATTGCTTATCGTCGATTCAGTTATTCAGAATGGGATAAACCTGGTCTTTCTGAGCAACTCGCGTATATAATAAACAAGTGCAACACTAACAAACACACGCATCATTTCAATTCATTAGTCACTAACTGTCAATCAGTAAGAGAACAATTTCCCAAATATTAACCCCGAAGGCCGAAACCAACATCAGATCAACACCCAGGAAACCATTCGACTTAGCTAACCTTCAGTTAATGTCTAAATCACATCCATATCGTTTATAATATTTTATAACGATTTATCGATATTTTTATTTATTTTAAAATAGCCAATTTATTCAAAACGACGCTTCGGGCCATAACGCGACCGTGGCGCTGTTTTTCTTTAGATTTGATTTACACATATCTGAAAATCTAACCGTTGGATCTTCACAAAATTTACATCATTAGAAAGATCTTTTCAAAACGAATCCATTGGTTCCAATTTCGGGAAATTCCGATGGTCGGATCTCCCGGTATAATCGTTTGAAGTTTCGATTTCAAAATACGAACTGCAGCGTCGTTATTCGATTAAATATAATTATATATATATATAAATATAATCGATTCTGGCACTGTTTTTCTTCAGATTTGAATTAAACATTCCAGACAATCCAACCGTTGGATTTTTACAAAGTTGGTGCCGTTGGAAAGATATTTCCAAAGCGAACCCAACGGTTGCGATTTCAGGAAAATCCGATGGTCGGATCTCCCGGTATAATCGTTTGAAATCACGGTTTCAAAATACGAACTGCAGCGTCGTTATTCGATATATTTTAATTCTATATATATATATATCGATTCTTCGATTTCAAAGCGATATTCCTTTCATACATTTGATAAAAATGATATTTTTATCTAACTGTCTTCTATTTCAACACTTCGTTATATTTAACAATTCATGTATATAATAAAAATGTGATTTTTATTGTAAAACAATTCATTTCAAAACTCAATTATTTTATATAGTTTATATACGTAATAAAAATAGGATTTTTATTATAAAACAATTTCTTTCAAAACAAGATTATTTTATGAAGTCCATATAGATGATAAAAATGTGATTTTTAATATAGAACAATTTATTTCAAAATATGAGTACCATTCAACACATGAATTTCAATTCAACGAATGAATTTCGATTCAACACATGAAGGTTTCCTATAGTTTGTATAAATAGATAAAATGGTGATTTTTATATTTAAAACACGAATACCATTCAACACATGAATTTCTATCCAACGAATGAATATCGATTCAACACATGAAGGTTTTCTATAGTTTCTATATATAGATAAAAATGTGATTTTTATATTTAAAACACGAATACCATTCAACACATGAATTTCTATCCAACGAATAAATATCGATTCAACACATGAAGGCTTGCTATAGTATATATATATAGATAAAAATGTGATTTTTATATTTAAAAACACGAATACCATTCAACACATGAATTTCAAATCAACGAATGAGTTTCAATTCAACACATGAAGGCTTTCTATTCAACGAATAAATATAGTTTCAACAAATGAAAATAATTCAAACACATGAATATTATTCAAAATTTTGGCAGCATAACGGCAGGGTAGTTAAAACCGGGACCGTCCCTAGTACGGCTCCTCGCTCTACCTTAAAACCTCGCGGTTTTTGACAATGGGGATCATGCATCTAGTTCGCACGCAGGCGGCATGTATATATTTATTTCATTTCCACAAACTTATCTTATGTGGTTTCAACCAAATATTTCTCAACCACAAATGGGTAATTTTCAACCACAATCAATCAATATCAACCACAAACAATCCCAATCAACCATTCGCTATCAATCAATTTTCACACCAATCACAACCAATAAATATCGTCCATGGTTTGTGGACGAGGGGCGTGTATATATATATATATATATATATATATATATATATATAGCAATTCACTTCTATTTCAACACATATATAATTTTTACAACGCATATACAACTTATACATCGAACGTACAACTTATACAACGCTTATACATGAGGTGTACAACGCTTATATAACTCATACATCGACTATATAATTTATACATCATCGTTTTCCATATCGTTTATAATTTATAAATCTCACATTGGGTTCCACTCCACCAAAAATAGTAGAAGGCTCAGAAAAATATGCGGTCTCTTCTTGAAGGTAGAAGACGTCCACACGAGTCCACTGTCTCTTGTTTCACTGAATTTCATCAAGAAACGAAAAAGATATGATTTTTACAGTGAAATCTAAAACGGTAGCGCTTTAAACTGCTATAATATAGTTTATATAATTTAACAGCCATACCTCACGATTTCGTTCAAAACTAGGGTTGATCTTTTCGATCAAACTACTCCGCTTCGCCCCGATCAGACTTCACCACCCTGTCGACCTCCGAGTAAGCTACACGCGCCACCCACCTAGACTGGACTCGACGGCGGCTAGAGAGAGAAATTCGATGGCGAACGGCGGCACTTCGTGGGCCCAGAACTCGAGAACCACTCAACTATCGGGGGTCAAACTTGTATGGATTTGAAGAGCGAGGGAAGGGCTTCAAAATCCTCAACTGGGTCGAGGCCTAATGGTGCGTGGGTCGATCGGAAAACGAGGGGGAAGGTGGGATCGGGTTTCCGTCGTTCGATTTGGGGGAGAGAGAGAAGAGCGGGGGGGGGGGGGGGGGGGGTTCTTCCGACGTGGACCGATAGTTTATTTATTTATTTATAAAGTTTTAAAAATCCGAAAATACCCCTTGCCACATACGAACACCAATTCAAACCCAACGACTGTCGTCCCTAGCGTTTTACCCCCATTCCGGACACAATGGGATATGTTTCGAAGGCCCATTCGACTGTTTCAGTCAGTTTTGCTTCAAATTAAAATATATAACATTCAATATTTGATTTGAACGTACATTTCAATTTGCCAGGGCTACAAACTGATTCGAAAAATTCCAGAAAAATAAATCTGGATATGTTTTGACGATACGGTCCCAACAAAACTAGTTTCGATAAATTCTGAGACCGTTTGCAAAAAGGCCCATTTCTGGTCGATCCAATTTAACTGTAATTGATCAAAACACGTTTTCCTTTGCCACGCTCACAAACTAGCTTTAAAAATTATGAAATTTGAAACCTAGCAATAGCATCACATCCCGGATCCAACAAAAGTGGTTTCGTCGAATTCCGAGGTCGTATGCAAAATGGCCAATTTCACGGGCTATATAAATTCCATAGCGACCTTTCTGAAAATTCATTTGGCCATAGCTTTTTCTTTCCGCTATGAAAATTCGATTTTTCAGATTCGTTAGAAAGGTATTCACTAACAGATTTAAATATTTTTGGTTTCACTCAAATCCGTTTTGTTTTGCACCCGGTACAGCCCGACAAAGTTTGAATTCAATTTTTGAAACTGCAGCGCCATTTCAGGCCTTGTTTATAATTAGAATTAATTATATTCGTTTTCAATTGTCGATTCAAACTCAGTTTTCATCGCTATTATTTAAAATATTTATCTTAAATATTTAAAATCCATTATTTTAGCCAATTTAAAAAATTTAAATTGGTTCAGATTTTCTGGGTCGTTACAATCCGACGGTCGGATCTCCCGTAATATCAATTCGAAGTCAGTGGTCAAAATTCACGAACTGCCGCGGCGCGGCGCGTTCTATTCAGGCCATTATATATATATATATAATATTATATATATTTCGTCGATTTCCTCAAAACGTATTTTATAAATCGTTTTGAATTTGTTTTCGAAACGATTTCAACTTCGTCTTCAATTTCGAATCAAAATTGAATATTCCACATCATCGATATACAAATGATAATATTTTCAAAACTTTATATTTTGAAATCATCTTCTTTTCTATATTCGTTATAAAAATGAATAAAATCGATATAAATATCGTTCATGTCAAAATGGCGTCAATCCAGTCAACATGGCTTTTATTCAACACATGATTGTTTATTATATTCAACGCATGAATATTTATTCTATTGAACACATGAATATTTATTCTATTCAACACATGAATATTTATTTCTATTCAACACATGAATTTATTTCTATTCAACACATGAATATATTTCTATTCGACACATGAATTTATTTTTATAATATTCCTTATTTTCCAAATTGGAATGAGGCCCAATTAATTACCATATAATGTTAATTATATGGATTCAATACAACACATGTATATAACAGCAACGATAAATAATCAACCATCATCTAGAGTGCACCACACAACTGCATAAACATTAAATATAAATAACTAACGCTTACACAGTTTGTCAACCCATCGATTAACATACAACTAAACAATCGGGATTAGTGTACGTCAAATATCATCCCAGTACCCGTGTGGGGTTTCACATCAACAAACATAGATTTTTATTTGTGCCGTCGGGCGATGTGTAAAATTTATCGTCCCAATCAATATCAATCAAATCGGTGTACATAAACAAATCGTTCGATTTGTAAATGAATATTTATTTTACTTCAACACATGAATATATATTTTACTTCAACACATGAATATATGTTTTATTTCAACACATGAATATATATATTTTATTTCAACACATGAATATATATTTTATTTCAACACATGAATATATATTTTATTTCAACGCATGAATATATATTTTATTTCAACACACGAATATATATATTATTTCAACACATGAATGTATATATTTTATTTCAACACATGAATATATATATATATATATTATTTCTACACATGAATATATATTTTATTTCAACACATGAATATATATTTTATTTCAACACATGAATATATATTTTATTTCAACACAATCAACAGTCAAATTTCACAACACAACCAATCACACAAGTCATCCATGGTCTGTGGACAACGGGTGTCGGGTGCTGCTAAGCACCATCTGCATCCTAGTATATATTTCAACTAGAAAATAAAATAAAAGTGAGGAGTTCTCACCGACTAGCTAAACCAATTCACCGCGACTCTTCATATGTAGGTAATCTTCACTTTGTTTCCAACGAGATCTGTTCAACACCGTTTGTGTTAAAAATTATATTTTTTAACAACGCTACTTCCTATATAAAAATCGAATCTTTATCCTATCGCTACATATATAAAGATTAATTTTTTTACTATCTATATAATATAAAAACCGTATTTTTATTATCTCTATAATATAAAAATCATATTTTTATTCTTTTCATAATATAAAAATCATATTTTTATTCTTTTCATTATATAAAAATCATACCTTTATAAATAATAAAAATCATACCTTTATAAATAATAAAAATCATACCTTTAACTAGGCTTTATATGAATTAAAAAATGTTTTAACTATGTTACAAAAAAAACAAAATCAGAAAAACAACTCACTTTGTTGGTTCAACGAGGGAGGTCGGCGTGGTCTGAGGTGGTGGGGGCTCGCGCTGGGGGTCGTGGGGGTAGCAGGGGGTGCGGTAGGCGAAGCAATGATCGGAGGTGGCTCCGGGTGGTGGCGCATCATTGAATCGGGGTGGGGGGGTCTGCGTGGGTTTTGGTTCGAAGAAGGGAAGAGAGGAAGAAGGGAGGCGAGCTGCTGGGGCGACGACTTTGGCAGACAGAGGCGTCGGAGGGTACAGCGGTGGGAGGGGTGGAGAACCAAGCAGAAGTCGGCGACTTTTTTTCCTCTTCCTGTTAAATCGATTGGATGAGGGGGAGGGGGGGTAGGAGAAAGAGAAAGTAGGGAGAGGTGTTATATGAATATTATTATATTATTTTATTTCCTTTTTTTATTCTCTAAAGTTGACTTTTATGCCGAACTCCAAACGAAACCCAGTGACAGTCGTCCCTAGCTAAATACCCCCATTCCGAACACAATGGGATATGTTTCGTAAGCCAATTCTATCGTTTCGATTAGTTTCCGCTAAAATTAAAATAAAATTCTTTATATATTCAGTTTAAACACATATTTCAATTTACCGGGGCCACATACAGTCTCTAAAAATTCTAGAAAAATTATTTGTAGCTACGTATTGACGATACGGTCCTAAAGAAACTAATTTCGTCGAATTCTGAGACCGTTTGAAAAAGGGTCATTTTCTGGTCGAACGACATTGACTGAAAATGTTAAAACACGTTTTACTTCGCCACGCTCACATATTGATTCAGAAAATTATGAATTTTGGAAACTAGCAATAACTAGACATCCCATATCCAACAAAAGTGGTTTTGTCTACAAGTCGTTTGCAAAATTTTCATTTTTAAGGGCCAGAATTCCATAGCGACTATTTTGTATTTTCAACTGGACGTATCTTTTGATTCCCGCTATGAAATTTTGATTTTTCGGATTCGTTGGAAAGATATTCTCAAATAGGTTCAAATATTTTTGGTTTAGCTAAAATCCGGTTTATTTCGAATCCTTTACATTCACTTGAATTTTGAAATCGAATTTTCGAACTACCGCGCCATTCCAGGCTCGTTATATAATTAAAATAAAATATTTATATTCGAACGACGATTAAAATAAATATATACGTTCTAATTCAATCTAAAATAAATTTATCGTCGTTTTTATTTAAAATAATTCATTTTAAATATCCAAAATTCACTAAAATTGCCAAAATAAAAATTTTAAATTGGCGCGGATTTCTGGGTTATTACACGTTATTTCCAATACGATATTTGTTGGTCAAAGAATTTGATATTGAATATAAGCCGAGATATTTTCTATTCAGAGCCTTGTATTTAATATCAAATGGGATTTGGGTTTGTCATGAATGGTGTCTTCATTAACATTGTTCTTAAACCCAGTTGAGAAAAAAAGATTAAATCCTTTTATTTAGATTTAATGAAATATACCAATTAAATGTCATTTAATTGGAATTGAATTTGAATTGATTTTTGGGTTTATCGTGAACCGTGTTTTAAATGACATTGGTTCTTTAACCCAGTTAAAGACAGGATACGGTTTCCCCAAGTTAAACAATCATTGATATGATTTTTGGGAAGACTAAAACCAAGTGGAGTTTTAATGAATCTTTAATTAGATTGAGATGATCGAGAATGGAGTATTACCAGTTTTGCTCCATGCGACAGTTAAATCTTCAATTAGATTTGAACATGAAATGGTAATTGAATTTACCAATAACACAGTGGTGTTAGATATGAAGTATTACCAGTTTTACTTCATGGGATGAATAGGTTGGGATTGGGAAATTACAACAAATGATTACTTCGGTAAGGTTCGTTAACCCCGACTAGTTTGGATAAACCATAATTTGCTTTGAATTGATATTCAAAGTTAGATTAAAGAATAAATTTAAAGAATTTATCTTTGATAAAATTAATGGGAACCTTTCCCAAAGTATAAGAATATTTGAATAAAAGAATATTCTGAATTGGAATGAGGCATATGTTGTGTTTGTGTAACACTGGTTAATTATACGCGGGTTATTCAGAAAGACCGAGTTTATCCCATTCTGAATAACTGATTCGACGATGTGTCGAGGATAAAGACGGTGGTCGAAGACCAGAGGTCTTCAAATCGTTTGGGTGATTACTGATGATCTTGATTGGGTTGTACACCCAAGAGGAGGGAATCAATTAGTGATCGTCCAGACGTACTTGGAGATCGATGGATATGCGAGGTACAAGGTGCCTCCGGTTTCGTTCAGACCCAGAACGAACTTGTAAATGGACTGTGTGTCTGACATTGGATTTTATTCTGTGTGATTGATTTCTATTATATATATCTGTTTGGCGGCGGAGAATTTATTCTCTTGCTTAACGCCCTTCTCTGAGACGTACGAGCTCAGGGGTTATATATTGATGGATATCAATCGCATGGAGTGAATTGCCTGTGTGGCATGACTAAGTGGCAATTGATCAAGGCTTCTGTTGAAAAGCAATGTCTTGAGGTTGATGATCAAAGCACCGCCTGTGTGGCATAGCTTTGTGTAACGTTGATTCGCGAGCCTCACACCCCGGTTGTGAACCAGAAACGGGAGAGGACTTCGGGGAAGACATGCGTTTCCTTCTAGCTAGGGTGGTGTCAGTGACCTACCAGCCCTGACATTTATATTATTTTCACCTGTGTGGTTGTTGGATTGTGAGGCGCCTCGGATATATCGGTGAATGTGCGGAGCCGATGGAGTCATTTGGCTCATGGATGCCCCAAAGGGCGGGGAAACGTAGTGTTCAGGCATTTTAATCCACATCGGTGGACCGGCCCTGACGATCCAAGGGCCCACCTGAGTCTGGGTCCTGAGACACAGGCTAGAGCATCTCGAATCGGTAGAGGACTATCTTTTGCCTCGGTTCACAGATGGGAATCTTATTTCCAAATATGACATCGTGCGGTTTTGATTGTATAACTATATATGACGACATAGTGGTATGGGGCACTTATGCCGTCTATGATTGATAATTATGATTGAAATTGTTTTGACACTACACACTTATAGTAATAATAAAACATGAAATTTCACGTACCAAGCATTCTTGGCTATTATATGGTAAAAACCCTATCCTCCGGCTTGCGTTGCATTATGTGATGGGACCTGGGTCTTATAATAGCTTCATTGTTATTTATTTAGCAATGCGCTATTTTTTTATGCATTGGTATTCTTGGGAGGAAACCTGCTCCGTTTTATATGGCGTGGTCCGTTGATTTACCTAACTTTAAAATAAAGATTAATAACTATTTTAGTTCTCACACCTGTCACATGACTGACCTGGAGTTTATTGTTTTAACCTAAACTCTGGGTGCCCCTATTTTCTGCACGGGCAGCTAGTAGTTTTGGTTTTGCAGATTTATATTCACAGGATCCTGATTTACAGCTGAAGCGATATTCAGAAAGCTCTGTATCCGTGTATTACTTTCTGTTGTGTTTTTTATTATTTTTTCCGCTGCAACGTAATTTAAATCTCTAATATTTGCCAAATGTGTAATATTGATTCATACTCTGTGATATTCTTGTATTCTGATGGAATTGTTGTAATAAGAAATGAAATGTTCTTCTGTTTGCGTTCCAATGTGGCTTGTCCTCAGTACAATCCGTGATTTCCCGTAAGGGGGATTTCGGGCAGTTCCAATCTGTCGTGTTCTCAAAGCAATCCGGGCTTTCCTTACCGGGGAAGTTTGGGTCGTTTCAGTTGGTATCAGAGCTTTGGTTTACAGAGCTCGGAGAACATGGCATATTAGAACCAAACGAAAGAATTCATCAGAAATTGGATTAGTACTATCCAACGGGAATGACTCATTAGAGATGGGATCAGTAGTATCCTAGAACGAGCGTGAAGAGTATATTCTTAAATAGAAAACAAGTTTTGTTTTGAAAATCTAAATCAATTATATGTGTTTGATTATTTATATTGATTTGGATAATCAAGTATATAAAGATTTTGCGTATACGTATGATCTGCGTGTATTTGAAGTTTTAATATACTGGATAGATATAAAATCACACTCTAGTCGCCCGGAGATGATTCTGATGATAGTCGAACATCATCAGAATTGGTATTCGAGTTTCGAAGGTGTGATATTTATATATTTTCAATTGACTGGTGTGAGAACCAAAATATAGTTAGAATATATTGTTGTGATTTGGCATCAAAAAACATGATTTTTGACTATATATCAAAGTTATGAATTTGAAATGATAATCAATAAATTGATTGCTACTTGTGTTGTTTGATTAGTGGTTGATTAATTAAAATGTTGAACCTTTAGCCAAATTGAACAAATAGTGAATTGTATTGAAAATTAGTCGCATTTACATGCATATACATGTACTTACATTGAATAGGTCATAGCAAGGAGGCTGGATAGAGGAATAAAATTGTTTGCCCAACAAATAGGTACATGTTTATTGTATTTCTTGGGTTTTGATGATTTTATGAGCCGATTGGCTAGCCGCTTGGCTGTTTCTTTTTCTTTTTGGATTGGTGAGGGCCATGGGAGGCTATTTGAAATATCCCGAAGCTCCTGGTGCAGGGGAGGTTATGGCGAAATTTTTCGAAAATTAAAGGTGTTAGCCAAATTTTTGAAAAATTTGAAAAGTTTTCAGAAACTGAAAAGTTGAAGAACTTAAGCCATAATAAAAATAAAGAAAGTTTTGTTGGTATGTAAAACAACTTTCAGCTTCGTTCTTTTTTGGGGACGAAAAGTTTTAAGTGGGGGAGATTGTAATAACCAGGAAATCCGAGCCAATTTAAATTTTTTATTTTAGCAATTTTATTGAATTTTGAATATTTAAAATGAATTATTTTAAATAATAACGACAAGGAATGTATTTTTAATAGAATTAGAATAAATATATTTATTTAGATCTTCATTAGAATATAAATATTTATTTTTAATTAAAAAAGGAATTGAAAATGGCGCGATAGTTCGAGAATTCGATTTCAAAGTTCAAATGAATGTACAGGATTCAAAATAAACCGAATTTTAGCGAAACTAAAAATATTTGAATCAATATGAGAATATCTTTCCAATGAATCTGAAAAATTGACATTTCATAGCGGGGATAAAAAGCTATGCCCAGTCGAAATTTCAGAATAGTCGCTATGGATTTTTAGGCCCTTAAAAATGGAAATTGAAGCGACACGAACTTCCCCGGTCTCCGAAGAGAAGAGAAAGAACGAATTACTTTGAGGGAAAGACAAATCAGAACGCAAAAAGAAGAACTTTCCATTGTATATTACAACAATATCATCAAAATACAAGAATATACAGAGTATGAATAAATATTACACAGAAAATAAATATCAGAGATTACAATACATTACATAGCAGCGGAAAATAATACAATACACAACTGAAAGAGATATACGGATACAGATCTTTCCGGATATCGTTCTAGCTGTAAATCTGGATCCTGTGAATATAAATCTGCAAAACCAAAACTACTAGTTAAAACAATAAACTCCAGGTCAGTCATGGGACTGGTGTGAGAACTAAAATAGTTATTAATCTTTATTTTAAAGTAAGGTAAATCAAGGGACCACGCCGTATAACACGGAACGGGTTTCCTCCCAAGAACACCAGTGCATAAAACAATAGTGCAATGCTAAATAAAGAACAATGAAGCTATTATAAGACCCAGGTCCCATCATACAATGCAACGCAAGCCGGAGGATAGGGTTTTTACCTTATAATAGCCAAAGAATGCTTGATACACTAAAAACAAATCATTGGGTACTATTATAAGTGCATAGTGTATAAAACAATTTCAATCATAAGTATCAATCATAGACGGCATAAGTGCCCCATACCACTATGCCTCCATACTCGGCTCTACAAATAAAACCGCAAAGTCACTTATTGGAAATTGGATTTCCATCTATGAACTAAGGCCAGGGATCGTCCTCTACCGATTCGAGACGCTCTAGCCCGTGTCTCAGGACCCAGACTCAGGTGGGCCCTTGGAGCGACAAGGCCGGTCCATCGATGTGGATTAAAACGACTGAACACTGCGTTTCCCCACCCTTTGTGGTGTCAATGAGCCAACGAATGACTCCAACGGTCCCGGATCGACCGATATAACCGAGGCGCCTCGCAATAGCAACAACCACATAGGTGAAAATAATATAAATGTCAGCCAGTTTAAGCACTGACACCACCTCTAGCTAGAAAGAAACACATGTCCTCCCTGAGATCCTCTCCCATTTCTAGTTCACAACCGGGGTGTGAGGCTCGCCAATCAACGCTACACAATGCTACGCCACACAGGCCGTGCTTTGATCATCGACCACAAGACTTTGCTTTTCAACAGAAGCCTTGATCATTTTCCACTTACGCATGCCACACAGGCCATTCACTCCATGCGATTGATATCCATCAATATATAACCCCTGAGCTCGTGCATCTCAGAGAAGGGCGTTAAGAAAAAGAATAAATTCTCCACCGCCAAACAGATATATATTTAATAGAAATCAATCACACAAAATAAAATCCAGTGTCAGACACACAGTCCATTTACAAGTCCGTTCTAGGTCTGAACGAAACCGGAGGCACCTTGTACCTCGCATATCCATCGATCTCCAAGTACGTCTGGGCGATCACCAACTGATTCCCTCCTCTTGGTTGTACAGCCCAATCAAAATCATCAGTAATCACCCAAACGATGTGAAGACCTCCGGTCTTCGACCACCGTCTTTATCCTCGACACCACGTCGAATCAGTTATTCAGAGTGGGATAAACCCGGTCTTTCTGAATAACTCGCGTATATAATAAACAAGTGTTACACAAACACAACATACGCCTCATTCCAATTCAGAATATTCTTTTATTCAAATATTCTTTTATTCAAATATTCTTTTATTCAAATATTCTTATACTTTGGGAAAGGTTCCCATTAATTTTATCAAAGATAAATTCTTTGAATTTATTCTTTAATCTTCCTTGAATATCAATTCAAACTAGTCGGGATTAGCAAACCACACCGAAGTAATCATTTATTTTATTTGCCCAATCCCAACCTATTCATCCCATGAAGTAAAACTGGTAATACTTCATATCTAACACCACGGTGTTATCGGTAAATTCAATTACCATTTCACGTTCAAATCTAATTAAAGATTTAACTATCGACTGGAGCAAAACTAAGTGATACTCCATTCTCGATCATTTCAATCTAATTAAAGATTCATTAAAACTCCACTTAGTTTTAAACTTTAACTGGGTTAAAGAATCAATGTCATTTAAAACACGGTTCAGTATAAACCCAAAATCACATTCCATTAATTATCGGTTTAAAGAACGAGTGTTATTTAAAACACCGTTCACGATAAACCCAAAAATCAATTCAAATTCAATTCCAATTAAATACCATTTAATTGGTACACTTCATTAAATCTAAATAAGAAGATTTAATCTTTTTCTCAACTGGGTTTAAGAACAGTGTTAATGAAGACACCATTCACGACAAACCCAAATCACATTTGATATTTAAATACAAGGCTCTGAATAGAAAATATATCGGCTTATATTCAATATCAAATTCTACGACCAACAAATATCGTGTTGGAAATAACAATAAAAACATATCTTTCAAATTCCCATAATTATATTTGTTTCATCACGAAATCCAACATCGAAATATTCCAAAGATAATTTCGATTCAAATCCATTCCAATTCAATTATTGGAAATTCTGGTTACTTTTAAAACCATTTCATCTACTTTATTTATTTTTAAAAATAAATAGAATTATAATTCTAGTTTAAAACTAGTTCATTTCGATAAAAAACTATTTTTATCTTTTCAAATATGGAGTTTTTTCATCCTAATTCTTCCCAAATCATTTCTTATGATTTTTCACAAATTATTACTATTTTTGATAATTTTATCAAGGCCCGTACAGTCGATTTCCATCAACGACCATCGAATTGCACTTGCTGCGACATTTTTCAAATTTGATTTGGACATAATTCCAAATCCAACCATTAGATGTGACGGAAAGGAATTTCGCTCGGTCCGAACCAGTCGCTAAACCGACCTAGACCGTTCGAAACGCCTGATCGTTTCGAGAACACGACAAAATAGAACGCAGACGGAAGAACATTTCATTGTATATAACAACAATGCACTAGAATACAAGAATATAAAGAGTATAAATGAATATTACACAGAAATATCAGAGATTTAAATTACATTTAAATAAATTGCAGCGGAAAATAATACAATACACAACTAGAAGAGATATACGGATACAAAGCTTTTCGGATATTGTTCCAGCTTAATCCAGGATCCTGTGAATATAAATCTGCAAAACCAAAACTACTAGCTGCCCGTGTCAAAATAAGGGCACCCAGAGTTTAGGTTAAAACAATAAACCCCAGGTCAGTCATGGGACTGGTGTGAGAACTAAAACAGTTATTAATCTTTATTTTAAAGTTAGGTAAATCAAGGGACCACGCCGTATAACACGGAACGGGTTTCCTCCCAAGAATACCAGTGCATATAACAACAGCGCAATGCTAAATAAAGAAAAATGAAGCTATTATAAGACCCAGTTCCCATCACACAATGCAACGCAAGCCGGAGGATAGGGTTTTTACCTTATAATAGCCAAGAATGCTTGATACGTTTAAAAGAAATCATTTGATACTATTATAAGTGTATAGTGTACAAATCATAAGTATCAATCATAGGCGGCATGAATGCCCCATACCACTATGTCGCCATATATAGGTTATACAAACAAAATCGCAAAGTCACGTATTTTGAAATTGGGTTTCCATCTATGAACCGAGGCAAAAGATAGTCCTCAACCGATTCGAGACGCTCTAGCCCGCCCCTCAGGATCAGAGCTCGAGTGACCCTTGGATCGTCAGGGCCGGTCCACCAATGTGGATTAAAATGCCTGAACATGCGTCTCCCCGCCCTTTGGGGCGTAAATGAGCCAACGAATGGCTCCATCGGACCCGGATCGTCCGATCTAACCGAGGCGCCTCGCAACAGCAACAACCACACAGGTGAATAGTATATAAATGTCAGGGCTGGTAGGTCACTGACACCACCCTAGCTAGAAAGAAACGCATGCCCTCCCTGATGTCCTCTCCCGTTTCTGGTTCACAACCGGGGTGCGAGGCTCGCGAATTCACGTTACACAAAGCTGTGCCACACGGGCTGTGCTTTGATCATCACTACAAGACTTTGCTTTTCAACAGAAGCCTCGATCAATTGCATCTTAGCATGCCACACAGGCAATTCATTCCATGCGTTTGATATCCATCAATATATAACCCCTGAGCTCGTACGTCTCAGAGAAGGGCGTTAAGCAAGAGAATAAATTCTCCGCCGCTAAACAGATATATATTTAATAGAGATCAATCACACGGACTAAAATCCAATGTCAGACACACAGTCCATTTACAAGTCCGTTCTGGGTCTGAACGAAACCGGAGGCACTTTCCTCGCATATCCATTCATCTCCAGGTACGTCTTGACGACCACCAACTATTTTCATCATCTTGGGTGTACTGCCCAATCAGGATCGTCAGTAGTTATCCAAACGATGTGAAGACTTCCGTTCTTCAACCACCGTCTTCATCTTCGACATATTGTCGAATCGGTTATTCAGAATGGGTATAAACCCGGACTTTCCGAACAACCCGCGTATATTAAAAACAAATGTTACACAAACACAACATACGCCTCATTCCAACTCAGAATATTCTTTTATTCATAACATCGTATTTTTTTGGGAAAGGTTCCCATTAATTTTATCCAAGATAAATTCTTTAAAATTTATCCTTTAATCTTCCTTTGGATGACATTTCAAACCAAATTATGGTTTTCTAAACTAGTCGAGATTAGCGAACCACACCGAAGTAATTATTTATTTTATTTCCCAATCCCAACCTATTCATCCCATGAAGCAAAACTGGCAATACTCCATATTTAGCACCACAGTGTTATCGGTAAAATTAATTACCATTTCACGTTCAAATCTAATTAAAGATTTAACTATCGCTTTGGAGCAAAACTGGTGATACTCCATTCCCGCTCGTTTCCTAAATTTGATAATTTAGATTGTAAATTCACATTTCAATCTAATTGCAGATTCGTTAAAACTCCTTTTATTGGGTTAAAGAACTAATGTCATTTAAAACACAGCTCACAACAAACCCTAAATCTCATTCTATTTATTATCGGGTTAAAGAACAAGTGTTGTTTAATACACTGTTCACGATAAACCCATTTCAAATCCAATCCAATATATTAGAAATTCCGATTATTTAAAACCCCTTTTTAAATCTAATTTATTTATTTAAAAAATAATAATCGGGTTTTAAATTTAGTTCAAAACTAGTTCATTTCGATAAAAATCCATTTTTATCTTTTCAAATATGGAGTTTTTCACCCCAATTTTTCCCAAATCATTTCCTATGATTTTACACAAATTATTGATATTTTTAATAATTTTATTAAGGCCCGTACAATCGATTTCCAACAACGGCCATCGAACTGCACTTACAGCGACCTTTTTCGAATTTGATTTGGACGTAACTCCAAATCCAACCGTTAGATTTCAAATTTCTAATATTCGTTAGAAAGCTCTTTTCGATACGAACCCAAAGGTTCCGGTTTTAGGAGAATCCGACGGTCGGATCTCCCGTAGTGTCCGTTAGAAATAAACGGTCGAAATTCACGAACTGCCGCGGCGCGGCGCGTTCTATTCAGGCCATTATATTATATATATAATATATATTTCGTCGATTTCTATTTAAAACGAATTATATACTTAGTTTTGAATTCGTTTCAAAAACATTTCGACTTCCATTTCAATTCAAAGCAAAATTGAATTCTTCTTTATAAATTCGTTTTAAAATTCATTTCTATTCAATTGAAATTTCGATTCAATTTGGTTTTCTATTCGATTCAATTCAAATTGGTTTCAAATTCGTTTTCTATTCGATTCAATTCAAATTGGTTTCAAAGTCGTTTTCTATTCGATTCAATTCAAATTGGTTTCAAAGTCGTTTTCTATTCGATTCAATTCAAATTGGTTTCAAAGTCGTTTTCTATTCGATTCAATTCAAATGGGTTTTCTATTCGACTTAAATCAAATTGGTTTTCTATTCCATTTGAATTCATTTTGTTTTCTATTCAATTCATTCGAAATCATTTTTCAATATTCATTTCATTTCGAAATCGTTTTTCAATATTCATTTCATTTCGAAATCGTTTTTCAATATTCATTTCATTTTGAAATCTTTTTTCAATATTCATTTCATTTCGAAATCGTTTTTCAATATTCATTTCATTTCGAAATCGTTTTTCAATATTCATTTCATTTCGAAATCGTTTTTCAATATTCATTTCAATTAAAAATCGTTTTTCAATATTCATTTCATTTCAAAATGAATAAAATCGATATAAGTATCATTCACGTCAAAATGGCGTTAATCTAATCAACACGGCTTCATATATTCCTTCATTCTATTCAACAAAAGAATATTTATTTTTGTCAACACACGACTAATCTCAACGAATGAGTACTGTCCACGTGTGACTATTTTTGTTAAATTATTTCGTTCAACACATGACTAATCTCAACGGATGAGTACAGTCAACACACGAACCTTTATTTTATATTATTCTTTATTTTCTAAATTGGAATGAGGCCCAATCAATCACCATATAATACTAATTATATGGATTTTCATACATCACACGTATAAGATAGCATTGAAAAATAATCAACCATCAACCAAAGTGCACTACACTGTATAAGCATCAAATATAGATATCTAACGCTTATAGCAGCCTGTCAATCAATCGATCGACATATTTAATCAATCAGGATGAGTGAATTTCAAATTTCATCCCAACACCCGTGTGGGGTTTCAAACAATCAAACACAGATTTTATTCGTGCAGTTGGGCGATGTGTAAAATTTATCGACCCAATCAATATCAGTCAAATTAGTGTATATAAACAAATCGGTCGATTTGTTTATAAATATTTATTTATTCACATTCACGCTAAAAATTATATTTTTAACGACAAAACATTCTATTTTAACACATGAATTTCTATTCAGTTAATTTATTCAATAAAATTGATATTTTTATTTTTCTAACATATTTTAGAAAATTTCGGCGGCATAACGGCACGATACTAGAAACGGGACAAGGCCTAGCCTTATCCCCGGTCTAGTGAAGGCCCACGCCATTCACACATCAATCAAATCAATTTCATTTCACCAAACAATTCAATCCAATCAAATAATCTAACTAATTTTTGCAATCAAACAAACAAGTCCATGGTCTGTGGACGATTGTGTCGGGTGCTACTAAACACCGTCTACATTCTAGTATATATATATATATATAATTAGAAAAGAAATTGAAAGGTGAGAAGTTCTCACCGAAAGCTATCCAATACCACGACTCTTCATTGATAGAAATCTTCATCGTCCTCGCATTTTTTTCATCATCGTTGCCCGTAGCCACTACATATGTAAAAATCGAATTTTTTACTTCGTTATTCAATATATATTAAAATCACATTTTTATATTGCTATTCAATATATAAAAATCGAATTTTTACTTTTCTATTCAATATATAAAAATCGAATTTTTACTTTGTTATTCAATATATAAAAATTGAATTTTTACTTTGCTATTCAATATATAAAAATCGAATTTTTACTTTGTTATTCAATATATAAAAATCGAATTTTTTCCTTGCAACCAAATAGATAAAAATCCTATTTTTATAACGATGTTATATAGATAAAAATTCTATTTTTATAACGATGTTATATAGATAAAAATTCTATTTTTATAACGATGTTATATAGATAAAAATTCTATTTTTATCCCGCTATTCTTCATATAAAGATTTCGCCTTTTCAAAAATATAGAATTTCGCCTTTTCAAAAATATCATTATAAAAATCACATCTTTATTTTGCTACTCGTATAAAGATGATATTTTTAATATTTCTATCATGTATTATATTTTTAATTCTCTACACAAACAAAAATCATATTTTTATACCATCTATATAGTAAAGACTATATTTTTAATACTTTAAATATATAAAAATCCTATTTTTAATTGAATAAAAATCTTTTCTACCTCTTCCTTATATAAAAATCATATTTTTAATTCTTCATAAAAATATTTTTCTCATATCATTAAAAATCAAACCTTTCTATACGTGAAAATAAATCTGTCTACACACAAAAATCAAATCTTTTTATAATTAAAAATCTCGTCTTTCTCATAATAAAAATCCAATCTTTGCACTCAAACACTTTGAATCAAATAAATTTCAGATTTTATAATAAATAAATTTCAGATTTTAAATTAAAGAAGAAAAATTACCTTTCTCCGTTAATTTCCTGGATTGGGGTGCTGCGTCTTCGATTCGCGACTGAGGGGGGGGGGGGTTTGGGCGTTCGCTGGCGTCTGGGAGGATCGCCAGAAGCTCACGGTGGTGCTGGCCATCCAAGCGACGACGGTGAAGGGCTTCGGCCTTCTTTGATTCGGGCGCCGCGATCTTGGCAGGCAGGGGGGGCGTCGGTGGGCGGGGGGGCTCTTCTGGATGGTGGTGGGCCTCGAATCGGGGGGGGTGTTGTCGCGATTCTGAAACGAGGGGGGGACTGTCGCGAGGTCGGATTAGAGGAGGACGGAGCGAGGAGGAAGAAGAGGGGAGGAGAACGGCGCAGGGGGGGGGGCGGCCTTGGATGGCCAGGCCCCGATCATGGCGGCGACGCGTTAGATTAGGTTTCTTTTTTTTTTATTTTTTTTCTCTAAGAAGAATCGGGGAGGAAAACGAGAAAGGAGGGAGGGGTTTAAATGGAAAATATATTATTTAATTATTTTAATTGCAAAAAGTTGACTTTCACAAACGACCTCTAAACGAGGCCCACCTCCTGTCGTCCATAGCGTTTTACCCCCATTCCGAACACAATGGGATATGTATCGCAAGATGATTCGATCGTTATAATCAGTTTTTATTAAAATCAACATGTAACTCTATATATTGAATTTTAAACGTACATTTCAAATTACCGGGGTCACATAACAACTCTATAAATTCCATAAAAATATTTTCTAGCTTCTTATTGACGATACGGTCCTAACAAAACTAATTTCGTTGAATTACGAGACCGTTGGAAAAATGGCCAATTTCAAGTCGATTAAATTCAACTAAAACTGGTCAAACGCGTTTTCCTTTGCCACGCTCACATATTGATTCGAAAAATTATGAAATTTGGAATCTAGCAATAATTTGACACTGCGGATCCAACAAAAGTGGTTTCGTCGAAATCCGAGGTTATTTGCAAAATTCCCATTTTTAAGGGCCTGAATTCCATAGCGACTATTCAGAATTTTCAACTGGACATATCTTTTGATTTCCGCTATGAAATCTTGATTTTTCGGATTCGTTGGAAAGATGTTATCAAATAGATCCTAATGTTTTTGGTTTCACTAAAATCCGGATTGTTTTGCACCCGGTACATTCAATTGAAGTTTGAAATCGAATTATCGAACTACTGCGCCATTTTCAATTCTATTTATAATTATATATAAATATTTATATTCTAACGACGACGCGTATAATATATACGTTCGAATTCTATATTCAAAATAAATTTTCTCGTCGATTTTATTTAAAATAATTCATTTTAAATAATCAAAATTCACTAAAATTGCCAAAATAAAAATTTTAAACTGGCCCAGATTTCCGGGTTATTACAATCTCCCCCACTTAAAACTTTTCGTCCCCGAAAAGGAACAAAGTCGAAAGTGGTTTGATTAATCAGCTCTACGTTCGATCTGGCTTCCATTCTCCAACTTTTCAGTTTCTGAGAATTTTCAAATTTTCAAAAATTTGGCTAACACCCTAAATTTTCGAAAAATTTCGCCATAACCTCCCCTGCACCGGGAGCCACGGGAAAATCCCGAAATTGCCATATAGGCCTTCTGATCTCAAAAAGAAAAAGCCAAGCGGCTAGCCAATAGGCTCATAAAATCATCATCACCCAAACAAAACGGTAAATTATAGTAAACATGTTCCTATTTGTCGGGCAAACAAATTTTATTCTCTGCTCTAGCCTCCTTGCTATGACCTGTTCAATGTAAGTACATGTATATGCAAGCAAAAGCAACCAATTTTCAATATAATTCAATATTTGGTTCAATTAGGCATAATGGTTCAAAATTCAATCAGGCGACAATAATCAAACAACACAATCATCAATCAATTAGTGGATTAGAGTTTCAAATTCATAAATTTGATATATATACCGAAAATCATGTTTTTCATGTCAATTCACAACCATGTGTTCTAACTATATTAGTTTTGGTTCTCACACCAGTCTAATGGAAATATATAGAAATCACACCTTCGAAACATGAACATAATTACTGATGATGACGCGTCAATCATCAGAATCAGGTCCGGGCGACTAGAGTGTGATTCTATATCTATCTAATATATTAAAACTTCGAATATACGTTCATGACGCGTATATGCAAAATCTTTATATATTCGATTGTCCATATTCAAAATAAATAAATATTAAATACGTTTAAATCGATTTAAATTTCAAAACAAAATTGTTTTCATTTGAAAAATATACTCTTCACACTCGTTCTAGGATACTACTGATCCTATCTCTAACGAGTCATTCTAATTGGATATTACTAATCCAATATCTGATGAATTCTTTCGTATGGTTCTAATGTGTCTTGTTCTCGAGCTCTGTAAACCAAAGCTCTGATACCAAATGTGACGGAAAGGAATTTCGCTCGGTCCGAACCAGTCGCTAAACCGACCCAGACCGTTCGAAACGCCTGATCGTTTCGAGAACACGACAAAATAGAACGCAGACGGAAGAACATTTCATTGTATATAATAACAATGCACCAGAATACAAGAATATACAGAGTATAAATGAATATTACACAGAAATATCAGAGATTTAAATTACATTTAAATAAATTGCAGCGGAAAATAATACAATACACAACTAGAAGAGATATACGGATACAAATCTTTCCGGATATCGTTCCAGCTGTAATCCAGGATCCTGTGAATATAAATCTGCAAAACCAAAACTACTAGCTGCCCGTGTCAAAATAAGGGCAGCCAGAGTTTAGGTTAAAACAATAAACCCCAGGTCAGTCATGGGACTGGTGTGAGAACTAAAACAGTTATTAATCTTTATTTTAAAGTTAGGTAAATCAAGGGACCACGCCGTATAACACGGAACGGGTTTCCTCCCAAGAATACCAGTGCATATAACAACAGCGCAATGCTAAATAAAGAAAAATGAAGCTATTATAAGACCCAGTTCCCATCACACAATGCAACGCAAGCCGGAGGATAGGGTTTTTACCTTATAATAGCCAAGAATGCTTGATACGTTTAAAGGAAATCATTTGATACTATTACAAGTGTATAGTGTACAAATCATAAGTATCAATCATAGGCGGCATGAATGCCCCATACCACTATGTCGCCATATATAGGTTATACAAACAAAATCGCAAAGTCACGTATTTGGAAATTGGGTTTCCATCTATGAACCGAGGCAAAAGATAGTCCTCAACCGATTCGAGACGCTCTAGCCCGCCCCTCAGGATCAGAGCTCGAGTGACCCTTGGATCGTCAGGGCCGGTCCACCGATGTGGATTAAAATGCCTGAACATGCGTCTCCCCGCCCATTGGGGCGTAAATGAGCCAACGAATGGCTCCATCGGACCCGGATCGTCCGATCTAACCGAGGTGCCTCGCAACAGCAACAACTACACAGGTGAAAATTATATAAATGTCAGGGCTGGTAGGTCACTGACACCACCCTAGCTAGAAAGAAACGCATGCCCTCCCTGATGTCCTCTCCCGTTTCTGGTTCACAACCGGGGTGCGAGGCTCGCGAATTCACGTTACACAAAGCTGTGCCACACGGGCTGTGCTTTGATCATCACCACAAGACTTTGCTTTTCAACAGAAGCCTCGATCAATTGCATCTTAGCACGCCACACAGGCAATTCACTCCATGCATTTGATGTCCATCAATATATAACCCCTGAGCTCGTATGTCTCAGAGAAGGGCGTTAAGTAAGAGAATAAATTCTCCGCCGCCAAACAGATATATATTTGTTAGAGATCAATCACACGGACTAAAATCCAATGTCAGACACATAGTCCATTTACATGTCCGTTCTGGGTCTGAATGAAACCGGAGGCACTTTCCTCGCATATCCATTCATCTCCAGGTACGTCTGGACGACCACCAACTATTTCCATCCTCTTGGGTGTACTGCCCAATCAGGATCGTCGGTAGTTATCCAAACGATGTGAAGACTCCCGGTCTTCTACCACCGTCTTCATCTTCGACATATCGTCGAATCGGTTATTCAGAATGGGTATAAACCCAGACTTTCCGAACAACCCGCGTATATTAAAAACAAATGTTACACAAACACAACATACACCTCATTCCAACTCAGAATATTCTTCTATTCATAACATCGCATTTTTTTGGGAAAGGTTCCCATTAATTTTATCCAAGATAAATTCTTTAAAATTTATCCTTTAATCTTCCTTTGGATGACATTTCAAACCAAATTATGGTTTTCTAAACTAGTCGAGATTAGCGAACCACACCGAAGTAATTATTTATTTTATTTCCCAATCCCAACCTATTCATCCCATGAAGCAAAACTGGCAATACTCCATATTTAGCACCACAGTGTTATCGGTAAAATTAATTACCATTTCACGTTCAAATCTAATTAAAGATTTAACTATCGCTTTGGAGCAAAACTGGTGATACTCCATTCCCACTCGTTTCCTAAATTTGATAATTTAGATTGTAAATTCACATTTCAATCTAATTGCAGATTCGTTAAAACTCCTTTTATTGGGTTAAAGAACTAATGTCATTTAAAACACAGTTCACAACAAACCCTAAATCTCATTCTATTTATTATCGGGTTAAAGAACAAGTGTTGTTTAATACACTGTTCACGATAAACCCATTTCAAATCCAATCCAATATATTAGAAATTCCGATTATTTAAAACCCCTTTTTAAATCTAATTTATTTATTTAAAAAAATAATAATCGGGTTTTAAATTTAGGTCAAAACTAGTTCATTTCGATAAAAATCCATTTTTATCTATTCAAATATGGAGTTTTTCACCCCAATTTTTGCCAAATCATTTCCTATGATTTTACACAAATTATTGATATTTTTAATAATTTTATTAAGGCCCGTACAATCGATTTCCAACAACGGCCATCGAACTGCACTTACAGCGACCTTTTTCGAATTTGATTTGGACGTAACTCCAAATCCAACCGTTAGATTTCAAATTTCTAATATTCGTTAGAAAGCTCTTTTCGATACGAACCCAATGGTTCCGGTTTTAGGAGAATCCGACGGTCGAATCTCCCGTAGTGTCTGTTTGAAATAAATGGTCGAAATTCACGAACTGCCGCGGCGCGGCGCGTTCTATTCAGGCCATTATATTATATATATAATATATATTTCTTCGATTTCTATTTAAAACGAATTATATAATTAGTTTTGAATTCGTTTCAAAAACATTTCAACTTCCATTTCAATTCAAAGCAAAATTGAATTCTTCTTTATAAATTCGTTTTAAAATTCATTTCTATTCAATTCAAATTTCGATTCAATTCAAATTGGTTTCAAAGTCGTTTTCTATTCGATTCAATTCAAATGGGTTTTCTATTCGACTTAAATCAAATTGGTTTTCTATTCCATTTGAATTCATTTTGTTTTCTATTCAATTCATTCGAAATCATTTTTCAATATTCATTTCATTTCGAAATCGTTTTTCAATATTCATTTCATTTCGAAATCGTTTTTCAATATTCATTTCATTTCGAAATCGTTTTTCAATATACATTTCATTTCGAAATCGTTTTTCAATATTCATTTCATTTCGAAATCGTTTTTCAATATTCATTTCATTTCGAAATCGTTTTTCAATATTCATTTCATTTAAAAATCGTTTTTCAATATTCATTTCATTTCAAAATGAATAAAATCGATATAAGTATCGTTCACGTCAAAATGGCGTTAATCTAATCAACACGGCTTCATATATTCCTTCATTCTATTCAACAAAAGAATATTTATTTTTGTCAACACACGACTAATCTCAACGAATGAGTACTGTCCACGTGTTAGTATTTTTGTCAAATTATTTCGTTCAACACATGACTAATCTCAACGGATGAGTACAGTCAACACATGAACCTTTATTTTATATTATTCTTTATTTTCTAAATTGGAATGAGGCCCAATCAATCACCATATAATATTAATTATATGGATTTTCATACATCACACGTATAAGATAGCATTGAAAAATAATCAACCATCAACCAAAGTGCACTACACTGTATAAGCATCAAATATAGATATCTAACGCTTATAGCAGCCTGTCAATCAATCGATCAACATATTTAATCAATCAGGATGAGTGAATTTCAAATTTCATCCCAACACCCGTGTGGGGTTTCAAACAATCAAACACAGATTTTATTCGTGCAGTTGGGCGATGTGTAAAATTTATCGACCCAATCAATATCAGTCAAATCAGTGTATATAAACAAATCGGTCGATTTGTTTATAAATATTTATTTATTCACATTCACGCTAAAAATTATATTTTTAACGACAAAACATTCTATTTTAACACATGAATTTCTATTCAGTTAATTTATTCAATAAAATTGATATTTTTATTTTTCTAACATATTTTAGAAAATTTCGGCGGCATAACGGCACGATACTAGAAACGGGACAAGGCCTAGCCTTATCCCCGGTCTAGTGAAGGCCCACGCCATTCACACATCAATCAAATCAATTTCATTTCACCAAACAATTCAATCCAATCAAATAATCTAACTAATTTTTGCAATCAAACAAACAAGTCCATGGTCTGTGGACGATTGTGTCGGGTGCTACTAAACACCATCTGCATCCTAGTATATATATAATTAGAAAAGAAATTGAAAGGTGAGAAGTTCTCACCGAAAGCTATCCAATACCACGACTCTTCATTGATAGAAATCTTCATCGTCCTCGCATTTTTTTCATCATCGTTGCCCGTAGCCACTACATATGTAAAAATCGAATTTTTTACTTCGTTATTCAATATATATAAAAATCACATTTTTTATATTGCTATTCAATATATAAAAATTGAATTTTTACTTTGCTATTCAATATATAAAAATCGAATTTTTTACTTTGTTATTCAATATATAAAAATCGAATTTTTACTTTGCTATTCAATATATAAAAATCGAATTTTTACTTTGTTATTCAATATATAAAAATTGAATTTTTTCCTTGCAACCAAATAGATAAAAATCTTATTTTTATAACGATGTTATATAGATAAAAATTCTATTTTTATAACGATGTTATATAGATAAAAATTCTATTTTTATCCCGCTATTCTTCATATAAAGATTTCGCCTTTTCAAAAATATAGAATTTCGCCTTTTCAAAAATATCATTATAAAAATCACATTTTTATTTTGCTACTCATATAAAGATGATATTTTTAATATTTCTATCATGTAAAAATTATATTTTTAATTCTCTACACAAACAAAAATCATATTTTTATACCATCTATATAGTAAAGACTATATTTTTAATACTTTAAAAATATAAAAATCATATTTTTAATGGAATAAAAATCTTTTCTACCTCTTCCTTATATAAAAATCATATTTTTAATTCTTCATAAAAATATTTTCTCATATCATTAAAAATCAAACCTTTCTATACGTGAAAATAAATCTTTCTACACACAAAAATCAAATCTTTTTATAATTAAAAATCTCGTCTTTCTCATAATAAAAATCCAGTCTTTGCACTCAAACACTTTGAATCAAATAAATTTCAGATTTTATAATAAATAAATTTCAGATTTTAAATTAAAGAAGAAAAATTACCTTTCTCCGTTAATTTCCTGGATTGGGGTGTTGCGTCTTCGATTCGCGACTGAGGGGGGGGGGGGTTTGGGCGTTCGCTGGCGTCTGGGAGGATCGCCAGAAGCTCACGGTGGTGCTGGCCATCCAAGCGACGGCGGTGAAGGGCTTCGGCCTTCTTCGATTCGGGCGTCGCGATCTTGGCAGGCAGGGGGGGGCGTCGGTGGGCGGGCGGCGGCTCTTCTGGGTGGTGGCGGGCCTCGAATCGGGGGGGGGGGGGGTGTTGTCGCGATTCTGAAACGAGGGGGGGGACTGTCACGAGGTCGGATTAGAGGAGGACGGAGCGAGGAGGAAGAAGAGGGGAGGAGAACGGCGCAGGGGGGGCGGCGGCCTTGGATGGCCAGGCCCCGATCATGGCGGCGGCGCGTTAGATTAGGTTTTTTTTTCTCTGAGAAGAATCGGGGAGGAAAAGGAGAAAGGAGGGGGGGTTTAAATGGAAAATATATTATTTAATTATTTTAATTGCAAAAAGTTGACTTTCACAAACGACCTCTAAACGAGGCCCACCTCCTGTCGTCCATAGCGTTTTACCCCCATTCCGAACACAATGGGATATGTATCGCAAGCTGATTCGATCGTTATAATCAGTTTCTGTTAAAATCAACATGTAACTCTATATATTGAATTTTAAACGTACATTTCAAATTACCAGGGTCACATAACAACTCTATAAATTCCATAAAAATATTTTCTAGCTTCTTATTGACGATACGGTCCTAACAAAACTAATTTCGTCGAATTCCGAGACCGTTGGAAAAATGGCCAATTTCAAGTCGATTAAAATCAACTGAAACTGGTCAAACGCGTTTTCCTTTGCCACGCTCACATATTGATTCGAAAAATTATGAAATTTGGAATCTAGCAATAATTTGACACTGCGGATCCAACAAAAGTGGTTTCGTCGAAATCCGAGGTCATTTGCAAAATTCCCATTTTTAAGGGCCTGAATTCCATAGCGACTATTCAGAATTTTCAACTGGACATATCTTTTGATTCCCGCTATGAAATCTTGATTTTTCGGATTCGTTGGAAAGATGTTATCAAATAGATCCTAATGTTTTTGGTTTCACTAAAATCTGGATTGTTTTGCACCCGGCACATTCAATTGAAGTTTGAAATCGAATTATCGAACTACCGCGCCATTTTCAATTTTATTTATAATTATATATAAATATTTATATTCTAACGACGACGCGTATAATATATACGTTCGAATTCTATATTCAAAATAAATTTTCTCGTCGATTTTATTTAAAATAATTCATTTTAAATAATCGAAATTCACTAAAATTGCCAAAATAAAAAATTTAAACTGGCCCAGATTTCCGGGTTATTACATTAGATTTCCAATCTCTAATATTCGTTAGAAAGCTCTTTTCGATAAGAACCCAATGGTTCCGGTTTTAGGAGAATTCGACGGTCGGATCTTCCGCAGTATCCATTCGTTGTCAATGGTCGAAATTCGCGAACTGCCGCAGTGCGGTGCGTTCTGTTCAGGCCATTATATATATATAATATATATACTATATATTTCGTCGATTTCCTTTCAAAACGTATTTAATAAATCGTTTAAAATTCGTTTTCAAAACGATTTCAACTTCATATTCAATTTCGAATCAAAATCGAATAATCCACATCATCGATATACAAATGATAATATTTTCAAAACGTTATATTTTGAAATCACTTCGTTTCTATATTCATTATAAAAATGAATAAAATCGATATAAATACCGTTCATGTCAAAATGGCGTCAATCTAATCAACACGACTTTTATTCAACACATGAATGTTTATTCTATTCAACACATGAATATATATTTTATTTCAACACATGAATATATATATTTTCAATTCAACACATGAATTTATTTTCAATTCAACACATGAATTTATTTTCAATTCAACACATGAATTTATTTTCTTTATTGGAATGAGGCCCAATCAATTACCATATACTGTTAATTATATGGATTTTCTACAAAACATGTATATAATAGCAACGATAAAATCAACCATCATCCAGAGTGCACCACACAACTGCATAAGCATTAAATATAAATAATTAACGCTTACACAGTCTGTCAACCCATCGATTGACACACAACTAAACAATTGGGATTAGTGTACGTCAAATATCATCCCAATACCCGTGTAGGTTTTTCAAATCAACAAACACACATTTTATTTGTGCGGTTGGGCGATGTGTAAAATTTAGCGTCACAATAAATATCAGTCAAATCAACGTATATAAACAAATCATCCGATTTGTTTATAAATATTTATTTTATGTACATGTTAAAAATTATATTTTTAACTATAAAATATTTTCCACTATAAAATATTTTATTTCATTCCACATCACACAATCAAATTTCACTACACAACAATCAAACAAACAAGTCATACATGGTCTGTGGACGATGGGTGTCTGGTGCTACTAAACACCGTCTGCATCCTAGTATATATTTCAAACTAGAAATAAAAAATAAAAGTGAGGAGTTCTCACCTTTGGGTTCCACTCTGCCAGTCTTTCTTTCTGAACTGTTTGGATTTGTTCGAAATTCCAACTCATCCTTTTCATGCTGTTTACAAATAAAAATCAAATTTTTATTCTTGAACTGTTCACATAAAAATCACATTTTTATATTTATGTATACCTTTTAAAAATCATATTTTTATGGCGATGATTATATTATAAAAATCATATTTTTATCTCGCCTTCAAGATGATAAAAATCTTATCTTTTCATATTTAAAAATATAATCTTTTCATATTTAAAAATACGATCTTTGCATTTTTCAAAAATTTAACCTCTCATGATAAAAAAGTCAATCTTTACACAAAAATACAATCTTTTTCTTCTAACAAAAATATAATCTTTAAACAAAAATACAATCTTTTTCTTCTAAACAAATAAAAAATCACATTTTTATATTTTTAAATGAGGCCCTATTTATTTATAAAAACCTCAAATTTAATCACAACACTTTTCTTATGAAAACTGATTTTAAAAGTTAATGCTCTTAATTTAACTAATTATTATTTAAAATCAATTAAAACAAAGAAACTTACAGCTGAGCCTGGGGGGTGGGGGTGGGAATGGCAGCCCGACCGCCGGAGGAGGAGGCACCAGAGCTTGAAGGTGGCGGCGG
Organism: Allium sativum; assembly: GCA_030737875.1. Taxonomy (NCBI): domain Eukaryota; kingdom Viridiplantae; phylum Streptophyta; class Magnoliopsida; order Asparagales; family Amaryllidaceae; genus Allium; species Allium sativum. Next base: position 346,561,367 of record CM060924.1, on the reverse strand, counting down.
TCAGTCCTAGGGGCGGCGACGCGTTTTAATTTTAGGGTTTGGGGAGTTCTCGGTCGAATCAGAAGGGGAGAGGAAGGAGAGAGAGGGTAGGTGGGAGGAGGAATGCTGGGGGGCGTGGCCTGAGGCGCTGGCGATCCGCCAGGGGCGGCGGCTCCACCTGACGCGGCGACGGACTAGGGCAGAAGGGGATGAGAAGGTTTTTTTTTCTTTTAATTTCGAGTTTGACTGAGTAAAGGGGGGAGGGAGTAATATATATATATATAATTTACTTAATTTTATTTTAAAATCCTCATAAAGTAACTTTTTACAAGAACTCAAAATCGAACCCCCCGCCTTTCGTCCATAGCAAATTACCCCCATTCCGAACACAATGGGATATGAATCGTAGCTGATTCGATCATTTCGATCAGTTCCCCTCAAAATCAAAATATAACTCTATATATTGAATTCGAACGCGCATTTCAATTTGCCGGGGCCACATACGGACTCTAAAAATTCCCGAAAAATATTTTCTAGCTTCGTATTGACGATACAGTCCTAACAAAACTGATTTCGTCAAATTCTGAGACCGTTTGAAAATTGGCCATTTTCCAGTCGATTAAATTCAACTAAAATGGTCAAAACACGTTTTCCTCACGCTCACATATTGATTTGACAAATTATGAATTTTGGAATCTAGCAATAACTTGACATCACGGATTTAACAAAAGTGGTTTCGTCGAAAACCGAGGTCGTTTGCAAAATTTCCATTTTTAAGGGCCAGAATTCCATCGCGATTATTCTGAATTTTCAACTGGACGTATCTTTTGATTCCCGCTATGAAATTTCAATTTTCCGGATTCGTTGGAAAGATATTCTCAATTAGATTAAAATATTTTTGGTTTCACTAAAATCCTGTTTATTTTGAATCCTGTACGTTCATTTGAAATTGAATTTTCAAACTACCGCGCCCTTTTCAGGCTCGTTATATAATTTGAAATAAATATTTATATTCTAACGTGATCTATATAAATATATACGTTCTAATTCTATTTAAAATAAATTTCTCATCGTTATTATTTAAAATGATTCATTTTAGATAATCAAAATTCACTAAAATTGCCAAAATAAAAATTTTAAATTGGCTCAGATTTCCGGGTTATTACAATCTCCCCCACTTAAAACTTTTCATCCCCGAAAAGGAACGAAGCCGAAAGTTGTTTCACTAATCAACTCAACTTCCATTATTTTCTTTACGGCTTAAGTTCTTAAACTTTTCAGTTTCTAAGAACTTTTCAAAATTTTCAAAAATTTGGCTAACACCCTATATTTTCGAAAAAGTTCGCCATAACCTCCCCTGCACCGGGGACTTCGGGATATTTCATATAGCCTCCCATGGCCTTCTTCAATTCAAAAGAAAAAGAAAAAGCCAATCGGCTCACAAAATCATCCAAAACCCAATAAATTAGTAAACATGTACCTATTTGTCGGGCAAACAATTTTATTCGTCTTCCCTAGCCTTCTTGCTATGACCTGTTCAATGTAAGTACATGTATATGCATGCAAATGCGACTAATTTTCAATACAATTCACTATTTGGTCCAATTTGGCTAAAGGTTCAATATTTAATTAATCAAACAATAATCAAACAACACAATCATCAATCAATTAGTGAAATAACATTTCAAATTCATAATTTTGATACATAGTCAAAAGTCACATTTTTGGTGCCAATTCAGAACAATAAGCCCTTTCTAGCTTTGGTTCTCACACCAGCCAATTGGAAATATATAAATATCACACTTTCGTCACTCGAAGATAAATTCTGACGATGAATACTCAAACATCAGAATCATCTTCGGGCCACTAGAGTATGATTCTATATCTATCCAATATATTAAAACTTCGTATACATGCTAGCTAGGCGTATATGCAAAATCTTCATATACTAGATTGTCCAAATTCAATACAAATAAATAATCAAATACATTGAATAAAGTTTAAATTTTCAAAACAAAATTCGTTTTCATTTTAAAAATATACTCTTCACACTCGTTCTAGGATACTACTGATCCCATCTCTAACGAGTCACTCCTATTGGATATTACTAATCCAATCTCTAATGAATTCTTTCGTATGGTTCTAATGTGTCTTGTTCTCTGAGCTTTGTAAACCAAAGCTCTGATACCAAATGAAGTGACCCGAACTTCCTCGGTCTCCGAAGAGAAGAGAAAGAACGAATTACTTTGAGGGCAAGACGAATCAGAACGCAAACAGAAGAACTTTTCATTGTATATTACAACAATATCATCGGAATACAAGAATATATAAAGTATGAATAAATATTACACAGAAAATAAATATCAGAGATTAGAATACATTACATAGCAGCGGAAAATAATACAATACACAACTGAAAGAGATATACTGATACAGAGCTTTCTGGATATCGTTCCAGTTGTAAATCTGGATCCTGTGAATATAAATCTGCAAAACCAAAACTACTAGCTGTCCATGTCAAAATAAGGGCACCCAGAGTTTAGGTTAAAACAATAAACTCCAGGTCAGTCATGGGACTGGTGTGAGAACAAAAACAGTTATTAATATTTATTTTAAAGTTAGGTAAATCAGGGGACCACGCCGTATAACACGGAACGGGTTTCCTTCCAAGAACACCAGTCCATAAAACAACAACGCAATGCTAAATAAAGAACAATGAAGCTATTATAAGACCCAGGTCCCATCACACAATGCAACGCAAGCTGGAGGATAGGGATATTACCTTATAATAACCAAAGAATGCTTGATATGCTAAAAACAAATCATTGGATACTATTATAAGTGCATAGTGTATAAAACAATTTCAATCATAAGTATCAATCGTAGACGGCATAAGTGCCTCATACCACTATGTCGCCATACTAGGCTCTACAAATAAAACCGCAAAGTCACATATTGGAAATTGGATTTCCATCCATGAACCGAGGCCAGGGATCGTCCTCTACCGATTCGAGACGCTCTAGCCCGTGTCTCAGGACCCAGACTCAGGTGGGCCCTTGGAGCGACAGGGCCGGTCCACCGATGTGGATTAAAATGCCTAAACACTGCGTTTCCCCACCCTTTAGGGTGTCAATGAGCCAACGAATGACTCCATCGGTCGCGGATCGACTGATATAACTGAGGCGTCTCGCAACAGCAACAACCACACAGATGAAAATAATATAAATGTCAGCCAGTTTAAGCACTGACACCACCTTTAGCTAGAAAGAAACGCATGTCCTCCCTGAGGTCCTCTCCCATTTCTGGTTCACAACCGGGGTGTGAGGTTCGCGAATCAATGCTACACAAAGCTATGCCACACAGGCTATGCTTTGATCATCAACCACAAGACTTTGCTTTTCAATAGAAGCCTTGATCATTTGCCACTTAGGCATGCCACACAGGCCATTCACTCCATGCGATTGATATCAATTAATGTATAACCCCTGAGCTCACACGTCTCAGAGAAGGGCGTTAAGCAAGAGAATAAATTCTCCGCCGCCAAACAAATATATATTTAATAGAAATCAATCAAACAAAATAAAATCCAATGTCAGACACACAGTCCATTTACAAGTTCGTTCTGGGTCTGAACGAAACCGGAGGCACCTTGTACCTCGCATATCCATCGATCTCCAAGTACGTCTAGACAATCACCAACTGATTCCCTCCTCTTGGGTGTACAACCCAATCAAGATCATCAGTAATCACCCAAACGATGTGAAGACCTCCAGTCTTCGACCACCATCTTTATCCTCGACACCACGTCAAATCAGTTATTCAGAATGGGATAAACCCGGTCTTTCTGAATAAATCGTGTATATAATAAACAAGTGTTACACAAACACAACATACGCCTCATTCCAATTCAGAATATTCTTTTATTCAAATATTCTTATACTTTGGGAAAGGATCCCATTAATTTTATCAAAGATAAATTCTTTGAATTTATTCTTTAATCTTCCTTGAATATCAATTCAAACTAGTCAGGATTAGCGAACCACACCGAAGTAATCATTTATTTTATTTGCCCAATCCCAACCTATTCATCCCATGAAGTAAAACTGGTAATACTTCATATCTAAAACCATGGTGTTATCGGTAAATTCAATTACCATTTCACGTTCAAATCTAATTAAAGATTTAACTATCGACTGGAGCAAAACTGGTGATACTCCATTCTCGATCATTTCAATCTAATTAAAGATTCATTATAAGTTTTAATCTTTAACTTGGTTAAAGATTAAATGTCATTTAAAAATCGGTTCACTATAAACCCAAAATCACATTCCATTAATTGTTGGGTTAAAGAATGAGTGTTATTTAAAACACCATTTACGATAAACCCAAAAATCAATTCAAATTCAATTCCAATTAAATACCATTTAATTGGTACACTTCATTAAATCTAAATAAGAAGATTTAATCTTTTTCTCAACTGGGTTTAAGAATAGTGTTACTGAAGACACCATTCACGACAAACCCAACTCACATTTGATATTTAAATACAAGGCTCTGAATAGAAAATATGTCGGCTTATATTCAATATCAAATTCTACGACCAACAGATATCATATTGGAAATAACAATATAAATATATCTTTCAAATTCCCATAACAATATCTGTTTCATCACGAAATCCAACATCGAAATATTCCAAAGACAATTTTGATTCAAATCCATTCCAATTCAATTATTGGAAATTCTGGTTATTTTTAAAACCATTTCAAATCCACTTTATTTATTTTTAAAAATAAATAGAATTTTAATTCTAGTTCAAAACAAGTTCATTTCGATAAAAATCTATTTTTATCTTTTCAAATATGGAGTTTTTTCATCCCAATTCTTCCCAAATCATTTCTTATGAATTTACACAAATTATTACTATTTTTAATAATTATTACTATTTTTAATAATTTTATCAAGGCCCGTACAGTCGATTTCCATTAACGGCCATCGAACTGCACTTACATCGACCTTTTCCAAATTTGATTTTGACATAATTCCAAATCCAACCGTTAGATTTCCAATCTCTAATATTCATTAAAAATCTCTTTTCGATACGAACCCAACGGTTCCGGTTTTAGGAGAATCCGACGGTCGGATCTCCCGCAATATCCATTCGAATTCAATGGTCGAAATTCGCGAACTGCCGCAACGCGGCGCGTTCTATTCAGGCCATTATATATAATATGCATATATATATATATATTATATATTTCGTCGATTTCCTTTCAAAACGTATTTTATAAATCGTTTGAAATTCATTTTCAAAACGATTTCAGCTTCATATTCAATTTCGAATCAAATTTGAATAATCCACATCATCGATATACAAATGATAATATTTTCAAAATGTTATTTTTTGAAATCGCTTCGTTTTCTATATTCATTATAAAAATGAATAAAATCGATATAAATATCGTTCACGTCAAAATGGCGTCAATCTAATCAACGCAGCCTTTATTCAACGCATGAATGTTTATTCTATTCAACACATGAATATATATTTTATTTCAACACATGAATATATATATTTTCAATTCAACACATGAATTTATTTTCAATTCAACATATGAATTTTTTTTCTTTATTGGAATGAGGCCCAATCAATAACCATATAATGTTAATTATATGGATTTTCTACAACACATGTATATAATAACAATGATAAATAATCAACCATCATCCAGAGTGCACCACACAACTGCATAAGCATTAGATGTAAATAACTAACGCTTATACAGTCTGTCAACCCATCGATTGACACACAACTAAACAATCGGGATTAGTGTACGTCAAATATCGTCCCAATACCCGTGTGGGGTTTTCAAATCAAAAAACACACATTTTATTTGTGCGGTTGGGCGATGTGTAAAATTTATCGTCCCAATCAATATCAGTCAAATAAGTCTATATAAACAATTCGTCTGATTTGTTTATAAATATTTATTTTATATACACGTTAAAAATTATATTTTTAACTATAAAATATTTTCCACAATAAAATATTTTATTTCATTCCACATCACACAATCAAATTTCACTACACAACAATCAAACAAACAAGTCATCCATGGTCTGTGGACGACGGTTGTCGGGTGCTACTAAACACCGTCTGCATCCTAGTATATATTTCAAACTAGAAATAAAAAATAAAAGTTAGGAGTTCTCACCTTTGGGTTCCACTCCGCCAGTCTTTCTTTCCGAACTGTTTGGATTTGTTCGAAATTTCAACTCATCCTTTTCATGCTGTTTACAAATAAAAATCACATTTTTATTCTTGAACTGTTCATATAAAAATCACATTTTTATATTGATGTATACCTTTTAAAAATCATATTTTTATGGCGATGTTTATATTATAAAAATCATATTTTTATCTCGCCTTCAAGATGATAAAAATCTTATCTTTTCATATTTAAAAATATAATCTTTTCATATTTAAAAATACCTTCTTTTCATTTTTAAAAATACCTTCTTTTCATTTTTAAAAATACGATCTTTGCATTTTTTAAAAATTCAACCTCTCATGATAAAAAAATCAATCTTTACACAAAAATACAATCTTTTTCTTCTAACAAAAATATAATCTTTAAACAAAAATAGAATATTTTTCTTCTAAACAAATAAAAAATCACATTTTTATTTTTTAAAATGAGGCCCTATTTATTTATAAAAACCTCAAATTTAATCACAATGCTTTTCTTATGAAAACTGATTTTAAAAGTTAATGCTTTTAATTAAACTAATTATTATTTAAAATCAATTAAAACAAAGAAACTTACAGCTGAGCCTGGGGGGAGGGGGAATGGCAGCCTGATCGCCGGAGGAGGAGGCGCCAGAGCTTGAAGGTGGCGGCGGTCAGTCCTAGGGGCGGCGATGCGTTTTAGTTTTAGGGTTTGGGGAGGTCTCGATCAAATCAGAAGGGGAGAGGAAGGAGAGAAAGGGTAGGAGGGAGGAGGAACGCTGGGGGGGCGCGACCTGAGGTGTTGGCGATCCGCCAGGGGCGGCGGCTCCAACTGACGCGGCGACGGGCTAGGGCAGAAGGGGATGAGCGAGTTTTTTTTTCTTTTAATTTCGAGTTTGACTGAGTAAAAGGGGGGATGGAGTAATATATATATATAATTTATTTAATTTTATTTTAAAATCCTCATAAAATAACTTTTTACAACAAACTCAAAATCGAACCCCCCGCCTGTCGTCCATAGCTAATTACCCCCATTCCGAACAAAATGGGATATGTGTCGTAAGCTGATTCGATCGATTCGATCAGTTTACATCAAAATCAGAATATAACTCTATATATTGAATTTGAACGCGCATTTCAATTTGCCGGGGCCATATACGAACTCTAATAATTCCCGAAAAATATTTTCTAGCTTCGTATTGATGATACAGTCCTAACAAAACTGATTTTGTCAAATTCTGAGACCGTTTGAAAATTGGCCATTTTCCAGTCGATTAAATTCAACTGAAATGGTCAAAACACGTTTTCCTTTGCCACACGCAGATACACGCACATATTGATTCAAAAAATTACGAATTTTGGAATCTAGCAATAACTTGACATCACGATCCAACAAAAGTGGTTTCGTCGAAAACCGAGGTCGTTTGCAAAATTTCCATTTTTAAGGGCTAGAATCCCATAGCGACTATTCTGAATTTTCAACTGGACGTATCTTTTGATTCCCGCAATGAAATTTCAATTTTTCGGATTCTTTGGAAATATATTCTCAGTTAGATTCAAATATTTTTGGTTTCACTAAAATTCAGTTTATTTTGAATCCTGTATGTTCATTTGAAATTGAATTTTCAAACTACCGCGCCCTTTTCAGGCTCGTTATATAATTTAAAATAAATATTTATATTCTAACGACGATCTATATAAATATATACGTTCTAATTCTATTTAAAATAAATTTCTTGTTGTTATTATTTAAAATGATTCATTTTAAATAATCAAAATTCACTAAAATTGCCAAAATACAAATTTTAAATTGGCTCAGATTTCCGGGTTATTACAGAAATTTTGCAAACGACCTCTGTTTTTGAAGAACCCACTTTTGTTGGATCGGGGATGTCGAATTATTGATAGATTCCAAAATTCATAATTTTCTGAATCAAAATGTGAGCGTGGCGAAGCAAAACGTGTTTTAACAGTTTCAGTCAATTTTGATCGACTAGAAAATGGCCATTTTTCAAACGATCTCAGAATTTGACGAAATTAGTTTTGTTAAGACCGTATCATCAATATGAGGTTAGAAAATATTTTTCGGGAATTTTTAGAGTCCGTATGCGGCCCCAGTAAATTGAAATGTGCGTTCGAATTCAATATATAGAGTTATATTTCGATTTTGACGAAAACTGATCGAAACGGCCAAACTGGCTTATGATACATATCCCATTGTGTTCAGAATGGGGGTAATTAGCTAGGGAAGGTAGACGTTGTGTTTTTAGTGGAGTTCAGAATAAAAACTTACTTTTTGAAATATAATAGAATTAAATACTATTATATTTTCTTTTATATAAAAGCCCCCCTCCTTCGCTTCCTCTTTCCTGATTCAGATCTAAATAAAAAGAAAAAAACGTGCTCCAGCTCGTTGCTCCGCCTTGCTCCGCCGCACCGTGCTCCACTGCCTACTGGAGTTCGCCGACGCCGACGCCTAGCCCCACCGCTGCTCAACCCTCCACCACGTCACACCCTCCCCCCTCGAACTCCTTTCCCCTCCTCCAGCGCTTAGCACGAGCCCAAATTCAGCCACCGCCGATCCTACCGCATCGCACCCTCCACCATGGTCCGACCCTCCTCCGCCCCTATGCTCCTCTTCCTTCCTCCATCTGACGCCCCCAAAATCCAAACCAGTGTAAAAAGCCGTCGCCACCTCGTATGACCTCGCCTCCGCCACCGATGGAATTGCCGCCACCTCAGATGCCACCTGCGCGCCTCCCCATCACCCAAAGCTGACGTGAAACCTACTCCGACGACCAAAGATTTGATTTTTACAAGTAAAAATGTAAGTTTTTACAATATCGTTTTTTATTTTCAATTTTATTTAATTTTATACAGCATTATATAAAGCTAGAATTTTATTTACATAAAAATATAATTTTTGAAGTATAAAAACCTATGAATTTTATATGTTAAAAATTTGAATTTTTATACTTTGAAAGTTTAGATTTTTAATGAATAAAAAGAATTGATTTTTATTTATATATAAAACATAAAAGAATGATTTTGTTTATAAAAGTGTTATGATTTTCATTTATATAAAAATATGATTTTTATATAATAGAGAATATAAAAATGTGAGTTTTATATGTGTAGTGAATTAAAATATGATTTTTATATACTAGAGAATATAAAAATGTGATTTTTATATATGTAGCGAAATAAAAATCGGATTTTTATTATATATATGTTGAGATAAAAATGTGATTTTTATAGCGTCGAAATAAAAATTCGATCTTTATATAAGAAGTAGGAATATAAAAATATAATTTCTATATAGAAAGATGCGTTGAAAAATATATGAAGTAGAAATAAAAATGTGAATTTTATTTATTTGAATGAAGCAATAAAAATATAATTTTTATTATGAACAGCATGGTAAGGACTGTATTGGAATTTTAAACAAATTCAAGCCATTCAGAAATTCAAAAATGAAACGGCGGAGTGGAACCCTCGGTGAGAACTCCACACTTTTATTTCATTTTCTAGTTGAAATATATACTAGGATGCAGACGGTGCTTAACAACACCTGACACCCGTCGTCCACAGACCATGGACGACTTGTTTGTTTGATTGATGTTTTGTGTAAATTGATGGTGTGATGTGGAATGAGAAGAAAATATTTTATAGTTAAAAATATAATTTTTAACGTGTATATAAAATAAATATTTATAAACAAATCTGACAGTTTGTTTATGTACACCCGTTTGACTGATATTGATTGGGACGATAAATTTTACACCTCGCCCAACTGCACAAATAAAAATATGTGTTTGTGTATGTGAAACCCCACACGAGTATTGGGATGATATTTGATGTACACTAATCCCGATTGTTTAGTTGTATGTCAATCGATGGGTTGACAGACTGAGTAAGCGTTAATTATTTATATTTAATGCTTATGCAGTTAAGTGGTGCACTCTGGATGATGGTTGATGATTTATTGTTGATATTATATACATGTGTTGTAGAAAATCCATATAATTAAAATTATATGGTAATTGATTAGGCCTCATTCCAATTTGGAAAATAAGGAATATTATAAAAGATAATTCATGTGTTGAATAGAAAGAAAATTCATGTGTTGAATAGAAAGAAAATTCATGTGTTGAATAAAATAAATTCATGTGTTGAATAAAATAAATTCATGTGTTGAATAAAATAAATATTAATGTGTTGAATAAAAATATATATTCATGTGTTGAAGAAATTATTCATTTGTTGAATAGAATAACAAAGTTATTGAAATATATAAAGCCATGTTGGTTAGATATGCACCATTTCGACGTGAACGATATTTATATTGATTATATTCGTTTTTATAATGATTGGAGAAAAGGAAGTGATTTCAAAATATAACGTTTTGAAAATATTATCATTTGTATATCGATGATGTGGAATATTCAATTTTGATTTGAAATTGAACATGAAGTTGAAATCGTTTTGAAAACGAATTTAAAATGATTTATAAAATACCTTTTTAAAAGGAAATCGTTGAAATATATATATTATATATATTAAATGGCCTGAATAGAACGCGCCGCACTTCGGCAGTTCGCGAATTTCGACCATTGATTTCGAATGGATATAACGAGAGATCCGATCGTCGGATTCTCCAAAAACCGTAACCGTTGGGTTCGTATCAAAAAGAGCTTTCTAATGAATATTAGAGATTTGAAATCTAACGGCTGGATTTGGAATTATGTCCAAATCAAATTTGGAAAAGGTCACTGTAAGTGCAGTTCGATGGCCGTTGATGGAAATCGACTGTACGGGCCTTGATAAAATTACTAAAAATAGTAATAATTTGTGTAAAATCATAAGAAATGATTTGTGAAGAATTGGGATGAAAAATTCCAAATTTGAAAAGATAAACATAGATTTTTATTGAAATGAACTAGTTTTGAACTAGAATTATAATCCCATTTATTTTTAAAATAAATAAAGTGGATTTGAAATGGTTTTGAAAATAACCAGAATTTCCAATATACAAAGTGAAAATGGATTTGAATCGAAATTGTCTTTGGAATATTTCGATGTTGGATTTCGTGATTATACAGATATTTTTATGGAAATTTGAAAGATATATTTATATCGTTATTTCCAATACAATATTTTTTGTTCATAGAATTTGATATTGAATATAAGCCGAGATATTTTCTATTCAGAGCCTTGTATTTAATATCAAATGGGATTTGGGTTTGTCGTGAATGGTGTCTTCATTAACACTATTCTTAAACCCAATTGAGAAAAAAAGATTAAATCTTTTTATTTAGATTTAATGAAATATACCAATTAAATGATATTTAATTGGAATTGAATTTGAATTGATTTTTGGGTTTATTGTGAACCGTGTTTTAAGTGACATTGGTTCTTTAACCCAGTTAAAGACAGGATATGGTTTCCCCAAGTTAAACAATCAGTGATATGATTTTTGGGTAGATTAAAACCAAGTGGAGTTTTAATGAATCTTTAATTTGATTGAGATGACCGAGAATGGAGTATCACCCGTTTTGCTTTAGGCGATAGTTAAATATTTAATTAGATTTGAACGTGAAATCTTAATTGAATTTACCGATAACACCGTGGTGTTAGATATGAAGTATTACCAGTTTTACTTCATGGGATGAATAGGTTGGGATTGGGAAATTAAAACAAATGATTACTTCGATAAGGTTCGTTTATCCCGACTAGTTTGGATAAACCATAATTTGTTTTGAATTGATATTCAAAGGAAGATTAAAGAATAAATTTACAGAATTTATCTTTGATAAAATTAATGGGAACCTTTCCCAAAGTATAAGAATATTTGAATAAAACAATATTCTGAATTGGAATGAGGCATATGTTGTGTTTGTGTAACACTTGTTTATTATACGTGGGTTATTCAGAAAGACCGGGTTTATCCCATTCTGAATAACTGATTCGACGATGTGTCAAGTATGAAGACGGTGGTCGAAGACCAGAGGTCTTCACAACTTTTGGGTGATTACTGATGATATTGATTGGGCTGTACAACCAAGAGGAGGGAATCAGTTGGTGATCGTCCAGACGTACTTGGAGATCGATGGATATGCGAGGTACAAGGTGCCTCCGGTTTCGTTCAGACCCAGAACAAACTTGTAAATGGACTATGTGTCTGACATTGGATTTTATTCTGTGTGATTGATTCCTATTAAATATATATCTGTTTGGCGGTGGTGAATTTATTCTCTTGCTTAAGGCCCTTCTCTGAGATGTATGAGCTCAGGGGTTATATATTGATGGATACCAATCGCATGGAGTGAATTGCCTGTGTGGCATGCGTAAGTGGCAATTGATCAAGGCTTCTATTGAAAAGAAAAGTCTTGAGTTTGATGATCAAAGCACCGCCTGTGTGACATAGCTTTGTGTAACGTTGATTCGCCAGCCTCACACCCCGGTTGTGAACCAGAAACGGGAGAGGACTTCAGGCAGTACATGCGTTTCCTTCTAGCTAGGGTGGTGTTTGTGATCTACCTGTAACAATAAGGAATTTCGCCCGGACCTAATCGATCGCTAAACCGACCAAGACCGTTCGAAAAATGGTCATTTTCCAGTCGATTAAAATTGACTGAAACTATCAAAACACGTTTATGTGTGCCACGCTCACATATTGATTCTAAAAATTATGAAAATTGGAATCTAGCAACAATTTGACATTCCGGTTCCAACGAAACTGGTTTCGTCGAAAACGAAGGTCGTTTGCCAAAATTCCATTTTTTTAAGGGCTTATATTATATTAAAATATATATAAATTCCACAGCGACTATTTCAAATTTTAAACTGGACATAACTTATCATTTTTAAAGTAAAATCTCGGTTTGTTAACTTCGTTAGAAAGATATTCTTAACCAGATTCAAATATTTCTTGTTTCGTTCAATTCTGACTTATACCGAATTCTGTATATTTAATTGAAATTAGAAATCGAATTTTCGAACTACCGCGCCATTTCAGCTCGTTATATAATTAAAATAAATTTCTTCATTCTAACTTCGTCGAAAATAAAGTTTTCGTCGTTATTATTTAAAATAAATCATTTTAAATACTCAAAATTCATTAAAATAACCAAAATAAAAATGTGAAAATTAGGCTCACGTCCCAAAAAAAAACTTAATTAGGCTCACATCCTTGTCATGTTTCAAATTAGAACCCGCCCCCTATTTTTGTCTCCGCCTCCTTCATTTCAGGGACTTTCGCTCCCAACCATTATTTACTTCCGCCTTCTTCAATTTCTTGCAGAAAAAATGTGGCCCTGATTGTAAAAAAATATTCTAAAATATGGAAATATTGTCAGAATCTCTCAACAACAAAAAAATTTGCATACATGTATGCAACTATTACGAATAATTGAATATATATATATGCAACTATTTGAATACACATGCATATATTTGTACATGGCTATTGAATTATTGCATACATGTATGCAGTTTTTCTGTATAAATGCATAGGTGTATGCAGATATCTCAAAATATATGCAAAAGTGAAAAAAATGAACGTATGTATGCAAGGTTCAAATCAGTGCATTATAATATGCATGTATTTACAATATGTGCATACATGTATGCATTTACACTGCAGTTTTAACGCAGAATTGAAATAAATGCATACATTTATGCAACTAATTGAATTATATGCATCTTCTGATGCATTTTACTGCATTTCGTTGTTTTTGTGTAATTTTTGATTTTGATGTTTTTTTAATGCTTTTTTGATCTAGTTTTTTTCACGATTATTTGTTTTAATTAATTTCAAATTTACGTGATTTTTTTATACTTTATTTTTATTTTTTTGTTGATTTTTTGAAAAATAGGGACTAAATTTACAATAAGTTTATGACCGGACCTGAGCCTAATTTAAAACGTTGATAGGGACCTGTAAAAAACGCACCCAATAAAAATTTTAAATTAGCTCTAATTTTCTAGGTTGTCACAATCTCCCCCACTTAAAATCTTTTCGTCCTCCAAAAGGAACGAAGCTAAAATTTGTTTACTAATCAACTCAACTTTCGTTATTTTCATTACGGCTTAATTTCTTCAACTTTTCAGTTCCTAAGAACTTTTCAAATTTTTCAAAAATTTAGCTAACACCCTAAATTTTCGAAAAATTTCGCCATAACCTCCCCTGCACCGGGAGCTTCGGGATATTTCAAATAGCCTCCCATGGCCCTCATCAATCCAAAAAGAAAAAGAAACAGCCAAGCAGTTAGCCAATCGGCTAATAAAATCAACCAAACCCTATAAATTTGTAAACATGTACATATTTGTTGGGCAAACAATTTTATTCTTCTGCTCTAGCCTCCTTGCTATGACATGTTCAATGTAAGTACATGTATATGTATGCAAATGCGACAAATTTCCTATACAACTCACTTTTTGATATAATTTGGCTAAAGGTTCAACATTTTAATTAATCAAACAACACAACCAGTAATCAATTAGTTGATTATAATTTCAAATTCATAACTTTGATACATAGTCCAAAAATCAGATTTTTGATGCCAAATCACAACAATAAGCCCTATCTAGTTTTGGTTCTCACACCAGTCAATTGGAAATATATAAATATCACATCTTCGAAACTTGAACATAAATACTGATGATGTCGCGACATCACTAGAATTATCCCCGAGCGACTAGAGTGTGACTCTATATCTATCCAGTATATTAAAACTTCGAATACCCGTGGATCAGACGTATATGCAAAATCTTTATATACTGGATTGTCCAAATCAATACAAATAAATATTCAAATACGAATAATTGAATCAAATTTTCAAAACAAAACTTGTTTTTACTTTTATTTTAAAAACAT
Organism: Allium sativum; assembly: GCA_030737875.1. Lineage (NCBI taxonomy): Eukaryota > Viridiplantae > Streptophyta > Magnoliopsida > Asparagales > Amaryllidaceae > Allium > Allium sativum. The sequence continues at coordinate 346,546,281 of CM060924.1, read as the reverse complement.
CACTCTTCACACTCGTTCTAGGATATTATTGATCCCATCTCTAACGAGTCATTCTCATTGGATATTACTAATCCAATCTCTGATGAATTCTTTCGTATGGTTCTAACATGTCTTGTTTTCCGAGCTCTGTAAACCAAATCTCTGATACCAAGCTGTAACGATAAGGAATTTCGCCCGGACCTAATCGATCGCTAAACCGACCAAGACCGTTCGAAAAATGGCCATTTTCCATTCGATTAAAATTGACTGAAACTATCAAAACACGTTTAAGTATGCCATGCTCACATCTTGATTCTAAAAATTACGAAAATTGGAATCTAGCAACAATTTGACATTCTGGTTCCAACGAAACTGGTTTCGTCGAAAACGAAGGTCATTTGCCAAAATTCCATTTTTTTAAGGGCTTATATTATATTAATATATATATAAATTCCACAGCGACTATTTCAAATTTTAAACTGGACGTAACTTATTATTTTTAAAGTGAAATCTCAGTTTGTTAACTTCGTTAGAAAGATATTCTTAACCAGATTCAAATATTTCTTGTTTCATTAAATTTTGACTTGTATTGAATTCTGCATATTCAATTGAAATTAGAAATCGAATTTTCGAACTACCGCGCCATTTCAGGCTCGTCATATAATTAAAATAAATTTCTTCGTTCTAACTTCGTCGAAAATAAAGTTTTTTCCATTATTATTTAAAATAAATCATTTTAAATACTCAAAATTCATTAAAATAGCCAAAATAAAAATTTTAAATTGGCTCTGATTTTCCGGGTTGTTACACTACCAGCCCTGACATTTATATTATTTCACCTGTGTGGCTGTTGGATTACGAGGAGCCTCGGATTCGGTGACTGTGTGGAGCCGATGGAGCCAAAGTGCGGGGAAACGCCCCAAAGGGCGGGGAAACGCAGTGTTCGGGAATTTTAATCCACATCGGTGGACCGACCCTGACGATCCAAGGGCCCACCTGAGTCTGGGTCCTGAGACATGGGCTAGAGCGTCTCGAATCGGTAGAGGACTATCTTTTGTGTAACACCCCGTAATTCTGTTAATATAAATATTCAAAAATTAAAGAATAACTAATCTCAGACGTGAGAATTGTAGGAAACGGGTTGTGCCATTGTGTTCGTCTCGGAATTCTGGTTGAAATAGAGTCCGAGTTTGCGTGATTTGGACTTCGTATGAAGGAGATATGACCATCGGAAGTTTCAGAAAATTCAAAATTCAAAATTCAAAGTCAAACAGGCCAGGCGGAAAATTTCCCGCCCAGCACCCCGGGTCGACTGGGCAGTCGACACCCCCAGGACCAGGTCGACTGCGTAGTCGACTTGGGTGTCGACCTGGTCAAGTCGGCCAGGTTTTGGCAGAGCCCAATCTTGAGCAGCTGATGTGTCTTTAGGCTGAGTTGGCTAATTTAACGGTTCAGGTTAGTTCTGAGTTGATCTGACGGTCTAAATAAATCCTAAACTCTATATATACCTAGGTAGTCCCTCACTCTAAAATCACATGAAAAATAGAATAGCCGCTGTCATGCCATCACCATGGAACTCAGTGTAGCCGCCGCCAACTAAGAAGGAAGAAAGCTAATCAAAACTCTAATTCTACTCAACTCTAAAGCAAATCAAGACTCTCTTTCTTTTCTAATTGTGAGTATGATGATCTTAATAAGATTATTAGCAAACTAATTAGATTAAGATGTGATATGGATCATAAGAAAATGATGTGAATTGTCATATATGTTGTTGTAAACCTTATGCTATCATGTATGTTGTAAATCCTATGTTATGTGATGATGATATCCTATATGTTGTAAATCATGCTATGATGATATTATATATGTTGCAAGTTTCTATGCTAAGTTGCGATGTTACAAAGCCATGATGTTATTATGTTGTAGTTAGCTTATGAATCATGATGTTGATTATATATATTTGGGCTATGATGATTCACATGATAAATCACATGTACCTATGCAAGTTTAGATTTATTAGTATGTATAATCTCACATATTGTATGACATCTATTTAGATATAGAATTATGACATCTATTTAGATCTAGAATTATGCTATGACATGTGTGAGTTCTATGTGTTAGATGCTAGTTCACACCATCATTATGTTGCATAAACCACATATGCAAGTTTATACATGAACTTGGGTTATGATCATATTATGTAAGTTGTGACATTTAACCAAACAAGTTGACACCTTTAGATCCATGACATGTGTAGTTTTATGCAAGTTTCGCCCCTATTATGATTAGATCTATTTTATTTGTCTATATGTTGTGATAATTTATCTTTGTGCTATGAGTTAGACTATTCGAGTCTAACGTATATTTTGCGTTGAATAAGCGAACGTATAACGTCGGGTAGGGGTAATATTAAGGATTTAATATTAAGAAATTGGGGTGCAATTGATATGATTTTGCATACCGTAAGTGGATGGCCATAATTGAGTCAATTATGGACATCATTAAAATTGGAATTAATTAATGATTTGAATAGGGATATATTTAAAACTGGGGTAAAAGATTATAAGTGTTAATCAATGCTTAGGACACGACGTTGGACTCGTTTGTGACGTAAAACTGCCCGGACCCGCCCGGCAAATCAAGTAGTCACAAATGTCAGCCCAATGTGAGAGGTCCTAGGACCAAACTAAAGCATAACAGTTGTAAAGACACGAGGATAGACTCTTTTATGGTATAAGACTGCCCGTACCCGCCCGGCGAATCCAGCTGCCATAAATGTCAGTCTAATGTGAGAGGTCTTTATAAGGTTATGGCCTTAATGAATTAAGAAATACTTAACCAGATAAACATGTGAGGTGGGACATGGGGGTTAAGTAGGTGCCTTGGGTGGCATGAGGAATCTAGTGGGTGCCTTTAGTGGCATTTGAAATACGATTAGTAAGACTTAACCAAACACACACGTAAATGAACATGACTAAAAAGAGGGTTAAGTGGGATATACTAGTGGGGACAAGCTTAGGTGGATAGCTTGTGGTAAGTAATTGGGGGCCCATTTCAACCAGTAACCCAAACGTATCTTTGTGGGCTCGACCCAAGTCGAGGACGAGACACGCATACTGGGCTTGACTACAAGAGGCCAAACGGGTTAGCGGTGGCAACGCAAGTCCAACGGGTTTCATATGCATGTGTGGACCCGGGCTGGTAGGTAAGACGTTGTTGCATCGTGTAGGTATAAGCCGTGCATTCTTTAGATATACCGGGTTGCCACTTTCGGGGAGTGATACACCCTACTGTGGGATTAGCACGGGTATCTACGAGTAGGGAGCCGATCGCAAGTGGGTAGTAGGGTACACCTAGCGGAGATAGGGGCAGGCGGCACCTTTGTAGTCAGCTAGGTGTACATGAAGTTATTCATAAAATTTCTAAGTGAAGCAAGTGGGATCAACCTTTAGGGTGACTGGTGTGGTGCAGTGTAGCAATTATTCGTTAGTAATTAGGTGTGCCTTTATTGTTATCTTTATCTGCTCTTCCATACCCAATAGTTCATAGACATTTCCTTATTTTCCAGCTTGTGCCTCAGTCTAATTATTTTGATAATAGTATTGTTAGAATTATCATACTCGCCAGACTTTATGTCTGACCCCCTCCATTTCTATCTTTTCCCCCTCCAGGTCCTCAGGGTGGGCCCAACACTAGCGGAGTTTGATTGGATTGCTTTATCTCTCTTTTGGAAAGCTTGCACCGCTGAAGTAAAGTCCAGCTTGTTATCTTCTTTAATGTCTATTTATGTAATGGGGTTATGTATTTTGTTTTATCAAGATGGATATTGTACTTGACTCTGATTTATGGTTTTATGATGTAACAAACATGTTTAATTTCTGCTGCAATGAAATAAAGTTTTAGATTTCCAAGTACTACTTATTATCTGTCTTGTTGTAATTTTTCTGTTCTATATTCACTTAAAACCTCCATGGAAGTTAATGCATTCCCTTTGTGAGCGACATTAATGGACGTGGGGTGTTACACATGGTATCAGAGCTTAAGGTTACCAGAACAGATAATTTTTTTAGAAAAACTATTTTTCTAAAGTATTTTTGGAAGAAGTGTTTTCAAAAACATGTCTTGGTGAGTAATTTAAAGAGGAAAGTTTTTATGAAAAACATAATCCCCAATAGCCATATATCTTTGTCTTTCGAATACTCCATTTTGATTCTTTCCTTTTTCATTTCAGCATGGCTGAAGATCTTAACCTTCCGGAGGGTGTAACGATACCAGGATGGTATAGGAGGTTATTAGAGGCTAGGGCCGCTGCAGGTCCAGCCAATGTTCCTCCACCACCAGTTGCACCCGCTCCACCTCCTCCTCCCCCTCCTCCCCCTCCTCGCGCTGATACTTTTGCAAAGACATGCAAGGAATTTAAGGCTATGGGTGGAAAACCTTTTCAAGGGTCAGAAGCGTTTGTTGAAGCTAGAGATTGGCTTAAGGAGGTGGAAGAATTGCTTGAAATCTTTGAAGTAGAAGAAGAAAGGAAAGTCAAATTAGCAGCTTGGTTAATGAAGGGAGAGGCCTCGTTTTGGTGGGAGGTCACTAATGGGGAGCGTCCTGTTGATTCTTGGGTAGATTTCAGATGTAGGTTTGAGGCAAAGTTTCTCTCAAGGGCAGAAGAGAATCTATACATGGAAAGGTTCATGACATTGAAGTAGGGAAATCTATCAGTGAAAGTGTACGTCAACAAATTTAACCAATTGGCAAGGTTTGGCTTAGATTTGGTGAACGTGCAGGAGAAGAAGGCTCTGAGGTTCGTTAATGGCTTGAATGAGCCATTGCAGGGGTTGGCTATGACCCACATCCCAATGGGGGCCACCTTTGAGAAGCTAGTAGACATGGCACTCATGCACGAGGAGAAAGGCGCTAATGCTAATAAGGCACCCGAGAAGAAAGGGGATCAGAAGAAACCACAACAGCAAAACAAGAAGGGTGGTAAAGACAATAATGGCAAAGGAAAGAAAAGATGCTTTAATTGTGGGACACCAGGCCATCTCAGCAAGGATTGTAGAAAGAAAAAGAAGACTGGCTGTTTTCACTGTGGTGAAGCGGGACATCTAGTGAAGGACTTCCCAAAGAAGGGGCAGAGGGAAGGGTCTACCTCGGGAGGACAGGTGCAGGCTCTTATGGCACCAGGGCAGGCAAGGGGACAAGTTCAGGCTCTCGCGGTCCCACCGCTGCAAGAGCGAGGTAGAACCATTTCTGTTGAAAGCTTAGTTTTTCTGTTTGATCATCCTGTCCGTACCTTATTCGATTCGGGCGCATCGCATTCGTTTATCTCTACATCATTAGTTGAATCACTGCACTTAAACACCAGTTTAATAGAGGATCCCTTAGTTGTTTCTAATCCAATTGGGGGCTCAGCTTATTTGTCCATGATATGTTTGGATTTGAAAATTTCTATACTTAGCATTGGATTTAGATGTGATGCTTATGTTTTGGGCTTCACAGGCTATGGGCTAATTTTAGGAATGGATTGGTTATCCAGAAATGGGGCCGTTCTTGATTGTGAAAGGAGAGTAGTTAGGCTCATGATTCGCCTTGGCAACACTCTCGAAATCTTTTGTAATCCCATAAATTCCGTTATGCTAAGTTATCTAGAATCGCTTGACGCGTCGGTGGAAAATCTACGATCTGTTAAAGTAGTCCAAGAATATTCGGATGTGTTTGAGGAGGTTAAGGGCTTGCCTCCGAAGCGGGAGATAGATTTTCGAACATATCTTGTGGATAATGCAAAACCAGTATCTTTACCAGTGCGCCACATGGCTCCTCGTGAAAGGAGGGAACTCAATAAGCAAGTGAAGGAGTTGCTTGAGAAGGGGTTCATAAGACGAAGTATATCGGAGTGGGGTGCTCCAGTAGTATTTGCCACGAAGGCGGATGGATCCCTTAGACTTTGTGTGGACTATAGAGAACTTAATAAGCTTATTAAGAAGAACAGACACCCACTGCCGAGGATTGACGATCTCTTCGATCAGTTAGTTGGCGCCTCAATGTTTTCGCAGTTGGACTTAGCCACTGGTTTCCGTCAGTTGAGAGTGGCTGAGGATAGCATTGACAAGACTGCCTTTAGGACTCCGGACGGTTTCTATGAATGGCTAGTGATGCCCTTCGGTTTGACAAACGCCCCCGCATACTTTGTTGATTTGATGAGTAGGGTGTTTATGGAGTACCTTAATAAATTCGTGGTGGTCTTTGTAGACGACATCTTGATCTTTTCTAAGAATGATGAAGAGCATGCCCTACATCTTAGGGAAGTGTTGGAGACTCTACGAGCGCATAACCTTAAAGCTAAATTTACTAAGTGTCACTTCTGGAGAGAGGAAGTGCGATTCTTAGGGCACGTGGTTTCCAAAAAAGGGATAGCTGTGGATCCCGCGAAGGTGGTGGCCATCCAAGATTGGAAGGTCCCAAAAAATGCTACCGAAGTAAGGAGTTTCTTGGGGTTGGCTGGCTACTATAGGAAGTTTATCAAAGACTTCGCAAAAATATCAGCTCCATTGACACGCCTGACGAAGAAGAACCTTGTCTTCGCGTGGGACGTAGATTGTGATGATGCGTTCCAACGTTTAAAGAGAGCTTTGACCTCAGCTCCAGTCTTAGTGCTGCCAGACGGGAGTAAGCCATTTACTGTTTATACCGATGCTTGTGGAACATGTCTAGGCGCAGTCTTAATGCAAGAGGAAAGCGTAATAGCCTATGGTGGAAGGCAGTTAAGGGTGCATGAGAAAAATCACCCTACACATGACCTAGAGTTGGCCGCAATTGATTTTGCGCTTAAGTCTTGGTGCCATTATCTTCTTGGCGAGAAATTTGAATTGTTCACTGACCACAAATCTTTAAAATACTTATTCTCTCAGAAGGACTTGAATTTAAGACAGCAAAGTTGGATGGAATTCTTAGCGTCCTACGACTTCGAAATAGCATATACCCCTGGCAAAGGTAACGTGGTGGCAGACGCCTTAAGTAGGAAAAGGCTGTCCTTGAGTCCGTTGTTTGTTGAACGGCGAAACTTAGAATTCATCTCTATGTTTGACTTTAGACCTTCCGTTGACTTTGTACCCGGTTTGCTAGCATCCTTGGAGGTCAGACCTACGCTTTTGGGACGGATTGGTGAGGCACAGCGAGACGACCCACAGTTGGTTGAGTTAGTAGAAAAGCTCAAAAGAGGGGAGTCATCAAGCCATCTCCGTAGGTATACCCTGGATGATAATGGTTAGTTACGTAGGGATAGTAGACTTTGTGTACCTCGAGACGAAGGTTTGAGGAAGGCTATTCTTGACGAAGCACATCATTCGAAGATAACCATTCATCCCGGCGGGGACAAGATGTACAAAGACATGAAGCGAGTTTTCTTTTGGCCTGGTATGAAGAGGGATGTGGCCGAGTATGTTGCTAGATGCTTGGTGTTCCAACAAGTAAAAGCGGAGCAAAAGAAACCCGGTGGGTTGCTTCACCCATTGGAGGTTCCGTAATGGAAGTGGGATAGTGTCTCGATGGATTTTGTGGATGGATTACCAAGATCAAGGAAGGGTAATATGGGGATTTGGGTTATAGTAGGTAGACTTACTAAAAGCGCCCATTTCATTCCCGTGAAGAGTAAGAGGACTGCTCCATGGTTAGCTTCTGTATACGTTCGAGAGATAGTTCGTTTGCATGGTGTTCCTTCTAACATAGTAAGCGACCGTGATCCTATCTTCACTAGCGAATTTTGGAAGAGCTTGCAAGAGGCGGTAGGGACTCAGTTATGTTTGAGCACCGCGTATCATCCTCAGACGGACGGCCAGACTGAGAGGGTGAATCGCATTTTAGAGGATCTTTTGAGGCTATGTATCCTAGACTTTGGGGGTACATGGGAAGAGCATCTTCCGTTGGTAGAGTTCGCATATAATAACAGCTTTCAATCTAGCATTGGCATGACACCTTTCGAAGCTCTTTATGGACGACTTTGTCGTTCACCTACATGTTGGTGGGAATCTACGGATAAGATCTTACTTGGGCCCGATATGATTAGAGAGACTTCGGAGAAGATTGATTTGATTCGAAGAAGGATGAAAGCAGCGCAAGATAGGCTGAAATCTTATGCGGATAAGAGGAGGACAGATCTTGAGTTTGTTGTTGGGGACATGGTCTTTATCAAAGTGTCTCCATTACGGAACGTTGTTCGCTTTGGGTCCGTTGGGAAATTAACACCAAGGTTCATAGGGCCGTTTCCTATTAAGGAGAAGATTGGACAGATGGCGTATAGAGTGGAGTTGCCTGAAAGACTTAGTGGTGTACACGACGTATTCCATGTATCACATTTGAGGAAGTGCCTACACGAGACCGTGGAGGTGGTAGAGCCGAACTTGCTTAGAGAGGTAGAGATAGAGCGTGATGCGACGATTCGACGAGCTCTTACATGCATTCTTGGGTCGGAGATCAAGAAGCTGAGAAATCGAGAAGTCAGACTAGTCAAAGTACAATGGGCAGATGATGAGAGCAACGCTACTTGGGAGACGGAAGAGAAGATGCGTTCGTTGTACCCTTTTCTTTTTGAGGGTATGTCTTTTAATTTCTCCTTTATCTCTTAGCTTATACTTATCTTATATTTAGTATGTCCTCTCGCTAGTATCTTTGACCTTTAGTTAGGATAATCCTATGGTTGAAACATGTGTTTGAGACATGTTATGCATGATGGATGCAAAGTGGATGCAAGTGTTTGCTAGTGGTGGATCGTGGACGCATATACACACATTATCAGGCACTAGAACGGCTCAGTCAATTCATATTTCATATTGCATATATATGGATGTATTTAGTAAAATGGATGTATGAGGATTTTTTTATCATATGGATGTTACATTCAGATGATGATTGTGCACGCATATAGAGATAATATGTAGCATTAAGGATCTTTTGTATACATAATGGACGCATGGCACTATCATGATTTGCATTAAGGAGGTCAACTGAATCAGTGGACCGCCTGATTTTGCATTAGATATGGACATATACACACACTGTGAATTTAAACATGAAATCATTAGAAGTCTATAAGGACAATGGATGCCTGTGTTTGATGGTTGAGTAGATGGACGATTAGATGTTAGGATATACATTCTTCTTGACTTGAAGATTTCGGGGTCGAAATCCTTTAAGGAGGGGAGAATGTAACACCCCGTAATTCTGTTAATATAAATATTCACAAATTAAAGAATAACTAATCTCAGACGTGAGAATTGTGGGAAACGGGTTGCGCCATTGTGTTCGTCTCAGAATTCTGGTTGAAATAGAGTCCGAGTTTGCGTGCTTTGGACTTCGTATGAAGGAGATATGGCCATCAGAAGTTTCAGAAAATTCAAAATTCAAAGTCAAACAGGCCAGGCGGGGAATTTCCCGCCCAGCGCCCCAGGTCGACTGGGGAGTCGACTGGGCAGTCGACACCCCCAGGACCAGGTCGACTGCGCAGTCGACTTGGGTGTTGACCTGGTCAAGTCGGCCAGGTTTTGGCAGAGCCCAATCTCGAGCTGCTGATGTGTCTTTAGGGCTGAGTTGGCTAATTTAACGGTTCAGGTTAGTTCTGAGTTGATCTGACGGTCTAAATAAATCCTAAACTCTATATATACCTAGGTAGTCTCTCACTCTAAAATCACATGAAAAATAGAATAGCCGCCGTCATGCCATCGCCATGGAACTCAGTGTAGCCGCCGCCAACTAAGAAGGAAGAAAGCTAATCAAAACTCTAATTCTACTCAACTCTAAATCAAATCAAGACTTTCTTTCTTTTCTAATTGTGAGTATGATGATCTTAATAAGATTATTAGCAAACTAATTAGATTAAGATGTGATATGGATCATAAGAAAATGATGTGAATTGTCATATATGTTGTTGTAAACCTTATGCTATCTTGTATGTTGTAAATCTTATGTTATGTGATGATGATATCCTATATGTTGTAAATCATGCTATGATGATATTATATATGTTGCAAGTTTCTATGCTAAGTTGCGATGTTACAAAGCCATGATGTTATCATGTTGTAGTTAGCTTATGAATCATGATGTTGATTATATATATTTGGGCTATGATGATACACATGATAAATCACATGTACCTATGCAAGTTTAGATTTATTAGTATGTATAATCTCACATATTGTATGACATCTATTTAGATCTAGAATTATGACATCTATTTAGATCAAGAATTGTGCTATGACATGTGTGAGTTCTATGTGTTAGATGCTAGTTCACACCATCATTATGTTGCATAAACCACATATGCAAGTTTATACATGAACTTGGGTTATGATCATATTATGTAAGTTGTGACATTTAACCAAACAAGTTGACACCTTTAGATCTATGACATGTGTAGTTTTATGCAAGTTTCACCCCTATTATGATTAGATCTATTTTATTTGTCTATATGTTGTGATAATTTATCTTTGTGCTATGAGTTAGACTATTCGAGTCTAACGTATATTTTGCGTTGAATAAGCGAACGTAAAACGTGGGGTAGGGGTAATATTAAGGATTTAATATTAAGAAATTGGGTGCAATTGATATGATTTTGCATACCGTAAGTGGATGGCCATAATTGAGTCAATTATGGACATCATTAAAATTGGAATTAATTAATGATTTGAATAGGGATATATTTAAAACTAGGGTAAAAGATTATAAGTGTTAATCAATGCTTAGGACACGAGATTGGACTCGTTTGTGACGTAAAACTGCCCGGACACGCCCGGCAAATCCAGTAGTCACAAATGTCAGCCCAATGTGAGAGGTCCTAGGCCCAAACTAAAGCATAACAATTGTAAAGACACGAGGTTAGACTCTTTTATGGTATAAGACTGCCTGGACCCGCCTGACGAATCCAGCTGCCATAAATATCAGTCTAATCTGAGAGGTCTTTATAAGGTTATGGCCTTAATGAATTAAGAAATACTTAACCAGATAAACATGTGAGGTGGGACATGGGGGTTAAGTAGGTGCCTTGGGTGGCATGAGGAATCTAGTGGGTGCCTTTAGTGGCATTTGAAATACTATTAGTAAGACTTAACCAAACACACATGTAAATGAACATGACTAAGAAGAGGGTTAAGTGGGATATACTAGTGGGGACAAGCTTAGGTGGATAGCTTGTGGTAAGTAATTGGGGGCCCATTTCAACCAGTAACCCAAACGTATCTTTGTGGGCTCGACCCAAGTCGAAGACGGGACACGCATACTGGGCTTGACTATAAGAGGCCAAACTGGTTAGCGGTGGCAACGCAAGCCCAACGGGTTTCATATGCGTGTGTGGACCCGGGCTGGTAGGTAAGACGTTGTTGCATCGTGTAGGTATAAGCCGTGCATTCTTTAGCTGTATCGGGTTGCCACTTTAGGGGAGTGATACACCCCACTGTGGGACCAGCACGGGTATCTACGAGTAGGGAGCTGATCACAAGTGGGTAGTGGGTACACCTAGCGGAGATAGGGGCAGGCGGCACCTATGTAGTCAGCTAGGGGTACACGAAGTTATTTATAAAATTTCTAAGTGAAGCAAGTGGGATCAACCTTTAGGGTGACTGGTGTGGTGCAGTGTAGTAATTATTCGTTAGTAATTAGGTGTGCCTTTAACGTTATCTTTATCTGCTCTTCCATACCCAATAGTTCATAGACATTTCCTTATTTTCCAGCTTGTGCCTCAGTCTAATTATTTTGATAATAGTATTGTTAGAATTATCATACTCGCCAGACTTTATGTCTGACCCCCTCCATTTCTATCTTTTCTCCCCCTTCAGGTCCTCAGGGTGGGCCCAGCTCTAGCGGAGTTTGATTGGATTGCTTTATCTCTCTTTTGGAAAGCTTGGACCGCTGAAGTAAAGTCCAGCTTGTTATCTTCTTTAATGGCTATTTATGTAATGGGGTTATGTATTTTTTTTTATCAAGATGGATATTGTACTTGACTCTGATTTATGTTTTTATGATGTAACAAACATGTTTAATTTCCGCTGCAATGAAATAAAGTTTTAGATTTCCTAGTACTACTTATTATATGTCTTGTTGTAATTTTTCTGTTCTATATTCACTTAAAACTTCCATGGAAGTTAATGCATTCCCTTTGTGAGTGACATTAATGGGCGTGGGGTGTTACATTTTGCCTCGGTTCACAGATGGGAATCCAATTTCCAAATACGACATCGTACGGTTTTGATTGTATACCTATATATGGAGACATAATGGTATGGGGCACTTATGCCGTCTATGATTGATACTTATGATTGAAATTGTTTTGACACTATACACTTATAGTACTAATAAAACATGAAATTTCATGTACCAAGCTTTCTTGGCTATTATAAGATAAAAACCCTATCCTCCGGCTCGCATTGCATTGTGTGATGGTACCTGGGTCATATAATAGCTTTATTATTCTTTATTTAGCATTGCGCTGTTGTTTTATGCACTGGTATTCTTGGAAGGAAACCAGTTCCGTGTTATACGGCGTGGTCCCTTGATTTACCTAACTTTAAAATAAAGATTAATAATTGTATTAGTTCTCACACCAGTCACATGATTGACCTGGAGTTTATTGTTTTGACCTAAACTCTGGGTGCCCCTATTTTCTGCACGGGCAGCTAGTGGTTTTGGTTTTACAGATTTATATTCATAGGATCCTAATTTACAGCTGAAGCGATATTCGGAAAGCTCTATATCCGTGTATTACTTTCAGTTGTGTTTTGTATTATTTTTCCGTTGCAATGTAATTTAAATCTCTGATGTAATATTGATTCATACCCTGTGATATTCTTGTATTCTGATGGAATTGTTGTAATAAGCAATGAAATGTTCTTCTGTTTGCATTCCGATGTGGCTTGTCCTCAGTACAATCCGCGATTTCCTGTAAGGGGGATTTCGGGCTGTTCCAATTTGTTGTGTTCTCAAAGCAATCCGGGCTTTCCTTACTGGGGAAGTTCGGGTTGTTTCATTGGGGATAAATATTAGTCTAAGGTTTTGAGCATAGGATTAAACAGGAGCAGAGTTTGCGAGTTTACAAGGTTTTTAAGAGGGATCTATTTTAATACCTAGTAAAAATCTTAAGAATGCAGGAGTAGCCAGGGTTTGCCGAAGCTGGGTAAAAACTGTGTTATTTACTTCTACATTTTTTTTGCTGCAAATCTATTGTGATAGTTTTTAATATCGCGAATTGATTCAATAAACCATATTCACCCCCCTCTAAGGTTATTCAAGATCCAACTCAATAGACTCCCATCCGAAGTCATCTTAATTTCCCAATGATCATCTGATGCCGTAAGATATCATTACGTGTCTCCTATCTCTCTCCGACAGTCAATTCAATGCTACTTAATGTTGTCTTTTCTGCACCTCGGTGAAACTAATCCATCGCAACATCCTTGCTCCATTATCTTGGAATAATCATTGTAGAATGAAGCATCGCCACATTGAAACACCGCATCCTCGCCTCAAGCCAAATCCATTGACCCAAGAGCCATCGTATTGAAACCACTATTGAATGAACCATCATATCCTACTCCTTGAAATCACACCATCATCGATGTCAAATTGGAGAAAATGGACACAACAATAGTAATCAATATCGACGACTTCGTAGTAATCGATAATGACTACTCAGAGCATATATTTAACCAAAACGGGTTAAATACATATCCAAGGAAGATCGTTTGGCATTCGTTGCAAAATCCAGCTCATCGCTAAGTGCTGCTCGTTGCCAAGTCCATCTCGTTGCCAAGTCCATCTCATCGCCAAGTCCATCTTATGTCTCTAAATCGGTCATCATCACGTCACCTTTCCTTGGGTCGACATAGACGAACCAACTGCGAATTGGCATAGCCGACCTAAACTTAGTCATGTATATATGGACCAACATAGTCAACTCGGTCTTAATCAACATGGATCCGGATTGACTTAGTCGATCCGGGATTGGTCAAACTAGCTGCAGATTGACATAGCTGCTCGGACTTGGCTGAACCGAAATTTACTCTGTCCTTTGACGTTATTGCTCTATCCAAGTATTCAAAGCATTCTATTGAGCACTAATGCCATTCCAATGTCAAATCCATATATGCTCTTTGAAGCACCTTCGAGAGTATAGCTCTCCCGTTCTAGTCTAACTTCCTTGTGAATTCAATCGATATACACCAACGTGTGTATTCGATCGATAAACACCTCAAAATCACACAAAGTAAATATTTCCTAATACGAGGTCGCCTTCGAATAACGTTTTAATCTACATTAAGAAAACAAATTCAAACAAACAACCAATAGTCAAATGAATTCCTAGACTAGCATACAAGCATCCATAATGACCATAATGAATTAAACATAACATGTCTTTAGCAGTCAAGGTGAAATGTATATCCAAATAGTTTAAATCCGGCTATATGGCCAAAATAGTGCGTAATAACGCGTGTCCAAATAGTTTAAATCCAGCTATATGGCCAAAATAGTGCGTAATAACGCGTACACAAGTAAATAACAAAACAGTGTGCAATAACGCGTGCACAAGTAAATAACATGCTTAATAGCATGCAACTGTGTAAAACGTTATATAATATATATATATATATATATATTATTTACTAGGTTAAGTTATCCTAAATATCACGTTTTATAATCAGAAATTAGTTTGAAACGATAAAATTATACTATACGAGCAATTACAATCCGGTGAGAGATAATATCACTCACCTCAACCAAATCAGCCCAAATCAGCTCTAATGCATAGAGCTTTTCCATACAAGTCCGTATGAAGAAACGAGTCCAATTTCGACCTCGTATGAGAAAGTTTTGAATGTTACAAGGTTAAAGATTAACTAAATAATTAAACTATTATTAACTAAATAATTATCTTACCTAATTACCTAATTAAAATGTTAATTATCTTCTCTAGTAACTCATGCATATCTCAATATCTATGGCCATGTTCCTCATCTCTTCCCTCTTCGATTTCTCATCTAAATCTAAACGGGTTTTTATGCCGTCGATTGCAACGGTCTCCATTCGTGTACTCTCCGCGATGTGCCCCACCTAGCACCTACTCGATCGCCTTCCCTAAGATCCGATCTAGAGGCCGACTTCCACCAGTGCGAGGATGCATTATGCTCCACCACTCCTGACTTAAGAGGATTTTGGGTGCAAGTGCTATTCAGCAAGGCGAGTATAATGGTGGCCTCCAATCCAATCAAAACTCACTAAATCGTGGAGGAAGTCAAACCTAAGTTCGAGACCTGAAAACGTTGATCTGCCTAAATATGATCGCACCTTGCAAATGACGCATGGATGTGAAGCACTTCTCATCACAATTATGATGAGCCTTATCTCCCATTATGTCGTTGAGCAGAAGGGGCGATTTTAATTTTTCAAATGTGTGGGATGTGGCGGTCATGTTTCTGAACGATATAGTAAAAAGAAATAGAAGGGAGAGATTGGACGACTAATAGTATTCAAGGGTTTCGATAATTAACTATTTTATTTAATTAATTTATCTCATTCCAATTTAAACCAAAATGATGTGCATTTCACTTTCACACGATCAAACGACAAGTCCATTCACCACGAAACTTGATAGAGTGCATCAATACAATTGTATAGTTCTGATGTTATAAGGTTCGTCAAAATCCAGTATTGCTGCCCGAAATGATAATTTTACATGTATATCAAAATCGTTATGACCACCAAAGGCAAACTTGAAATATACCGATCCTTGTAATTTTTATTAATGTAATGAACTATACGAACTCAACGGAATTAGTCTCGAGTCCCGATTCGATTATTTGTGAAAAATCACCTTTTTGAACCGTCAATTAAATATTTAACAATTAATATTAAAATAAATATTAAAATATTTAATCGTTAAAATATAGATCGTTACATAACCTCTATATTGGAATATGCGTTTTAAGGCACAAATCAAGGTCCATACACAATCTTCTTTGTTATGTATTTTATGATGGTATAAATTAGGTTTAGCATAAAATATCTTAAATGAAAGATGATTTATTATTATGTTATTGGGGATTTAACCAATTAAAAATTTGAACCCACTTCTCCTTGCAAAGTCTTGGATAATACAATGTGAAAAATCATCAAATTTAATGAATAAACCTTTGGAAATATGAGAGCTTTTTCATTTCATTACATTGTTGCACTGCCTTGTCCTCTTATAATCATTGTTTAATGTGCAATTTAGATCGTCCCACAGATGATGAGAATGGCTTACATCTCCTTGAAACCATTAGCGAGGTTTTTTAAAATTTGGAATTTGAGATAATTTTTTGTAGTTTTTTGAGTAACAAGTTAGGATTTATGAAGAGAGTATACATGCAAAGTGAAATAGTAATTACCAGTTAGTGAAAAGGTAAGTTTAGTGTTCAATTGGTGTATAATCGAATTGGCATGTCTCTTAAAAATGTTACTTTTGGGATAAATTTGATGAAGTCGTATGGTCAGGTGACTAGTTACAATAAAAAAAAATAAAGTAAAATTTTAAGGTTATTCGCTTATCAAGAAAATTAGTTTAATCGATAGGTTATTGTGTTTAGTCAACTGAACAATTGATTTAGTCGACTATGCATGGGGCTAAAAAAAAGTTCGCTAGAATTCGATCAGCTGCTTTATTAATTTAGTCCGTTGGGATTTTAATGTGATACATTAGACTTTTTGATTCAATAAATTATTTGGTACTATTCAATCGACTAAAATCTAAAGTACTAAAAGGCTTAGTTTTTCAACTTAGAATGAGTCGTGTCTATACATCATATGTGTGTGTGTCTATACAAATATATATATATACACACATACCTACAAATATTTGGTAAATGATATTAATATAGTGTACATTATTTTAAATTAGAATTTAGAGAAAACATTGTACATTAAATCATACATACGTAAATATTTTCATTATTATTCTTTGAACTTAAACTTTGATTTATTTTGTCTATTTTTCCTTAGCGATTGGCTCGTATTCCTTTTGCTTTCTCTTCCACTAGTTTGACAGAAGATCAATATTGTAGGGTAGGACCTATTTGTTGATTGGATGAGTATTTTTTCCCTATACATTACGTGGATTTATGTTATCTTTAAAGGAAGTTTCGACAAAAAGAGACGACTTCTTATTAATTCAATTTTTAGTCAGAGAAGGTCTGTACATTGATAGATTACATTTCTATAGAAAGTTTAAGTGATCTCCTTGACCCTTAATTCTATTGATAATACATTTCACAATAACGTTAATGATATCTTCTTGATAGTGATAGACTTTATCTTGCTTCATGTGTACTAAATATAAATCAAGATTGATACTTCTAACATTCTTCCCAAGAGGAGAGTGTCTCATATGATATGTAGGTGGATTATCCTTTGAAGTAGATTTAGTTGGCCGTGATGTTTTTTTAGTTGGTGATATGTAGGTAGTTGTAGAACATGGAGTGTGAAAATTGATAATGGAAAAATTAGAGTTTCCTTCAGAAGACATTTTGAGTTTGATAACATTGTTTTGTTCAATAGTTTCAATTACTTGGAGTAGTTTAGATCTCAGAATATGAGTTCATGGTTGGAAATCTACTTTGAATTTAAACCCATATTTTTCTTTGACTATTTTTTTGTGAATAGTAACAAAATGTTTATATATACACATGAAGTCAATAGTTAACTTTTGTTCTTATAAAAATAGTTATAAATATGAATAATTTCTATTTTTATAAATCAAGTAATGGTACAATTCCAAGTTCTCTTGTTAATTTCAAAAATATTTGTTCATTTAATGGTTTAGTAAATATATTTTCTATTTGATTTTTAGATGATACAGAGTAAGGAGGAATAATATCTTTTTCTATATTGTCATGTATAAAATGATGCCTTATATCTATATGTTTAGTTCTAGACTGATTCACTGGATTCTTTGTTAAGTTTATTGCACTAGTATAATCACGACAAATCATTTATTTTTTTGGTCCAAAACAAAATTCTTGTAAAGTTTGTTTCGTACATATTTTACTTGAGCATATGGTATACTCTGCTTCACATGTCGCGAGTGATATAAAAGTTTGCTTTTCTTTTGCTGAACCATGGTACAAGATACTGACCTATGAAGTGAAAAATACTACTAGTATTATTTTGGTCCGTTCGACATCTGCCAAAGTCGGCATCATTAAATGATATGAATTCGAATGTAAATCCTTTCAGATAAAAGATTCTATAATCATTAATGTTTAAGTATTGCAAAATTTGTTTCATAACTCATGAGTGTTATTCTTTAGTGTTTTCTTGAAAATTTGTATACAAACATGCAATCGTCATTATGTCAGGACGAATAGCAGTTAAATATAACTACAATATAGTTTTTATTCTACATTTTTCTCGCTTTCATCTCAATCAAGATGAACGGTCATGCTATTGGAGTTAGTTTTAAAGGAGTATTTTCAATTTTAAAACATTTTATTAAATTATTGTAGCATTTTTTCTTGATTTATAAAAATACATTTTTTAATTGTTTAATTACCAAATAAAGAAAATATGAAAGTTCCCCTAGGTATGACATTTCGAACCATTTATCATTATTTGAAAAATATGTACACAGTTTTTCATTAGTTAACCAAAGATAATATCATCTACATAAATCTGAATTATTAAGATATATTTATTATCTTGTTTTATAAAGAGTGTCTAATTATTCTTTCCAATTTCAAAACCTAAATTCATTTAATAGATTTTAAGATGTTCATACCAAGCACTGCAATGCTAGTTCAAAATGATATGATGCCTTCTTAAGTCTATCTACATGATCATGCATTTTTCATGAATGAATAAAGGTGGTTATTCAACATATACATATTTTTTTATAATACCATTTAAAATGCACATTTTTTAGACATAATTTAAAATTATGATAACAAGAAAAAGCGAATAATATTCATATTGCTTCTAGTCAATTGATATAAGCAAACGTTTCTTCTAGTCTATTCCTTCTTCTTGATTATAACTTTTAGCTACTAATCTGGATTTATTAAGTGTTATATAAATTTATTCTTCTTCTTTATTTTTGAAAACTCATTTCGTACAAATGACAATTTGGTCACTTGGTCTAGGAGTTAAGTCTCAAACTTCATTTTGTTCAAACCTATTTAGATCTTCGCACGTAGTTAAAATCTAGGAATCGTCAAATGTTGCTTTTTTAATATTTTTAGGTCCTGTAGTAGAAAAAGGAACTATACGACCCATAAAATTTAACCGACTTCTTGTTCTTACATTCAAATTTATTCTACAATAACATTATCAATAGGATGATTTTTAAATGCCCATGGTGGTGAATGTAAGTTATTTGTATTAGGTAATTCATTATTAATTAATTTTTTTAGCATTTTTTCAAAATTATATCAAAAAATATCATCTTCTTATGTAGATATTTCTTTTGAAATTATCCCATCATCTTTATTTGTATTATTTTTGATACAAAAGTTTTCATCAAATGATATATGAAGCATTTCTTCAAAAGTTTTTGTTCTATTATATATGCTTTGCTTCTTTTCGAATACCCAATAAAAGTTCCTTCATCAGATTTTAGATTGAGTTTTCGACTTTATTTTCACCTTTAATATAAACATTTTGAACCAAAAAATTTTGAAATACAAAATGTTACGTTTCTCCCCATTAAATAATTCATATGCTGTATTTCTAGCTAACGCTCTTATAGAAACAATATTTAAAACATAACAAGCAATTGCTACATTTTATGCCTGAAACTGTTTAGTTAACATCCTACTATTTAATGAGGTTCTTACACATACTTGTAAAGTATGATTTTTTCCCTATCTACAACTCCATTTTGCTGTGGAATTCTTGAAAATGAAAAATTATGATAAATTCCCTTTCTAGTTCAAATAAATCATTATCAAATTCGCCACCATGAATTCTCAAACTTTTGAAAATTTAAATTTTCTTACCAAATATTTTAAAATTAACAAGTATCACTTTATATTACAAAATAGTTACCATGTATAACTTGAAAATCATCAATATATTGAAAAAATGTATTTATTATGACTTGTTAATTGAATTTGAGTAGGACACAAAATAACCAAATGCAATAATCGAAGTGGCTATAATGTCGATATTTCGTGTTTAGATCTAAATGATGATTTGATTATTTTACTTAGTTGACATGAATGGTGTAGATTATAAACATTGAAATCCATTTTTGGTCATTCTTTTACTAAGTTATTCTTGGATAACTTGTTTATTTTTAAAGTTTATGTGATAAAAAATTATGCTGCATCCATGGATCATTTTCTTTGGCTATGAAAAAATATTTGAATCATTCTTATTTTCATATTTAATATATAGATATCTCTTTCTCTAATACATCTATTTTTTAAAAATGATATCGAAAAAGCTTTGTCATGGAGTAGGCTAATAGTTAGTAAATTGTTTTTAAAAATTTTAACTAATAAAACATTTGTAATGAGAGGAATTTATGAAAGTGGTGTGGATTAAGGATCTTAAGGCTAGTTAATATAAGAGGAGGGGGATGAATAATATTTCCTAAAGTTTGTGAACATTTTAGAAATTTTTAGGTTATAATTATGAATATACATACATAATGATCACACAACCAAATAAGTAAGTAAAAATTGCAGTAAAAGTGAAATGCGGTAAATGAAAGAACACAAAAGGAATTTTCATTCTAGTTCGAAGTTAAACTACATCCAGTTTCGCGCTAATACGATCTTTACTAATATCAATAATTATTCTCATTGATTATAAGACCACAAGTTGACACCCACCAAAATACTGACCTTTAGGTAAACCAATTTATTTTTCTATCCATAGATTCTTACCTAACTTGATTTTCGAGAAAATAAATCACTCCTATATGCTTTAAACGGGAACATTTGAACCTAGTTAGATTTAGGGGTACTTAATCACACCCACATCGGGTTTTGAGTTGGTTATACAATGAATGCTAACTTGGATCTTTCAGTCTTGATTATAATTGCTCCAATAACTCTGGTTTTAACTTTGACCTTGGTATAAATGAAGAGAGTTTGATGTAGAATAAAATCACAAAAGAAATAACTGGATTCGTTTGATAAATCGGTAGAATATGGTTAAAGGATTTGAGATTTCCATGAGAGGAATAAAGAGAGTGAAGAATTATAAAATAAATTGGTTATTCTCATTTCTGGAAGAAGGGTATTTATAGTAGTAAAGAGATATGGATGTTAGAAATAACCTATCGTGAAAAGACACATCTTTTCAATTTGAATTTTGAAAATTTATGTTATATGTTGACGTGGTATCCCTATATCAACATATTTTAGTTAAAAAATTAAAGCTAGTTTGTTTTGAAAATATGAACATATACTTAACATTTTGAAACTTTGTAAACATATTTGCTCATAGTAAATGTATAATTTAAGCATAGTACACCTTAAAAAAAGTTATTTAAAATAATATAAGTAAAATTTATATGAAAACTATATATAATGAAATTAAATTATGAATATTAAAACTATAGTATTTAATCATAATTGTTGTGAGTCAAAAAATGAAGCCAAAATAATGTTTTAACATTAAAATTTTAAGTGAAATCAAAACTAAAGTATTATATCAAAATATAAATATAAGTATTTAATAAAAATATATTTATCTATAAAAACCAAAATATATAAAAAGTAAGTGTTTTTGAGTTATAAATCAAAATTACTTCAAAAGTATAAATAATGAAATTAAAATATAATAATCAAAGTATAATAGTAAAGTAAAGTATAAAACTAAAATCTAGATATAAGTGTAAAATATTTCTAAATAAAGTTAATATAAAATTTTATTTTTAATTTTATTTTGAAAGGAGAATTTTTAAAACAAAAGGTATTTTAAAACTTTGAATTTTGTAAAGAGATTTGAAATTCTTTTGATATCACATTGAAAATTAGATTTTGAAAATATGATTTGTACTTACAAAATAACAGGCTATATTCGTATATTTGAACTCCGCTAAAAGGTAATTTCTTTATATTACTTCAGAACTGAATGAGACTTCGACCAATAGGCTCTCAACTAAATTACAGACAATATGGAACACTCAGATATTTTGTCCTATGAACGAATGTTATAGTTCTCCAAGGTGATTAACATTTATACTTAGAAAATAAAAAATAATACACCAATCACCCAAAAAATTTGATCTACCTTCTGCTGTCTCCACTTTCCATAAAAGACCATCTCGCTTCCGCCGTCTTCATATTCCCATATTTGAAATCTGTTGTAACGACCCGTCTTTTTACCCGATTTTCGCCGGTAATTAAACCAACTTAAATCGTTTATAAAGACGAATTGTTATGGGTACACACATATATTGAACAAAATAACCGAACTTTCATTGCATAATACAATACTACATCAGAGTTGCATAGAATACCAGAGTTACAAGACATACAGCGGAAGAAAAGAAAATATACTCTCAGCAGAAGAAACCGTATGTTATAGAGGAAGCTCCAAACTCTAGCGTGAACTCCAACTCTAAAAGCGCTCTGAATCCTGCTCCAACGAACTATAACTGCAAAAATAAACTACTAGCTGCCCGTGTGAAAATTAATGGCACCCAGAGTTTAGGAAGGAACGATAAATCCCAGGTCAGTCATGGGACTAGTGTGAGAACATAAAACAGTTGTTTTTAGGATTTATTTTGAAGTTGGGAATCACCGGACCATGCTGCTAGTGCGGTACGGTTTACTCCATGTGAATGCCCATGCATATAAATTTGCAATGACATTTGGAAAAAATGAAGCTATCATAAGCTCATCCCACATCACACAATGCAAGCGCACACCAAATGGGCGATTTGTACCTTATGATAACCAAACATGCTTTCGTACGTGAAAATCCTCTTTTAATTATTACATACAGTGTGGAAATCATTTCACAAATAAATATAGAATCATAGCCCCCATAACCCCAATTGGTTATATTGACATACAGGTATACAATCAAAATCCGTATGGCTCATATTGGAGATTTGGGTTTCCAACTTGATGATTCTTGGCACGAAATATCAATCATCGATACGAGCGATGTAACACCCCACATCCGTTAGTGTCACTCACAAAGGGAATGCACTAAGTTCCGTGAAGCATTATAGGTAAAAGATGCAAATAAACTACAAGACAGACAAAATTAAAACAGTGGAAAATAAAACTTTACTTTATTAATAAAATAGTTTGTACAACAATTGTTTTCCAATACCAGAGTATCTGTCTCACGAAATAAAGAAGCATAAAATAACATTTATATTCCCCAATGTAGCATGAGCCAGCCATAGCAGTGGAAAAGAGAATCCAAGCAAAACTTCGACTAATCTTCAAGCTTGGAAAGAAAACTGAGCTAAGTAGTAATATTACCTCCCTGCGAACTTGGGGGGGGGGGAACGGAAGACAAGAAAGCGAAAGAAAACAGAGTCAGACATAAAGTCTGGTAAGTTCAGTAACTTCCAGCATGTGAACAGGTAAAAGCAACAAGACATGAATTAACTGAATACATGACAACACCATGATGACGGGAATCATAAGGTTGGCACAAGATATGATAAGGTGAGATAAACTGGATGCACTTCTATACTTTCTCTGCTTTGCTTCTACCTTGTTACTCTAATTTCTAGGTCTCTGCACCACCTAACTAGTGTCCCAACTAGTAATCTTCTTAACATAATAACATGATCCCGATCCTCGAAATTGTGGTTGCTTTCAGGTATACATCTATTATGTATTACCTAGATCTAATCTAGGGTTTATTTATCGAACGCCTCCCAGATTCAACCAGGGCTTACGCTACGTAGGTCCAACTAGGGTTTATGCTACCTATTGAATGCTTTCTCGGTACTCAAGGTTTATGCGACCTAGGTCCAACTAGGGATTATTCTACCTGTCGAACGATGCCCCTTAGTCTAGGACACACTACCTAGAGTGGTATATGTTCCTAGACTTTTCCCATGTATGTGTCGCGAATCGTTATCGCTGTCTAGATGCACATGTCCTCTCTATGTGCGACCCGAGTCCCGTGGCAGGGCAGATCAAGAAACACGGAACTCGGTTGGGAGCTTTTCAGATATCTGCCGATGCAGGTGCAAAGGTCTGTTTTTCCAGTGGCTATGGTCCCACTTGACCCCTCCCTCAACAAATGAAAGGCTACCCTTGAAAGAAAATGAGAACTATACGTAGGCCCTCTATGCCCCACTAAACAATGGCAACCCGCACCCATAACTAGATAGCAAGTATATGGTCTTTTGGAGTTCTCTGCCTTTCTGCTGTACGTATGTCGATTGACTCAGGATGGTAGGTAGACGACGAGTTGCTATCACAGGGCTACTGGTCTCGCCGAATCGTGCTGGTCCATCCTAGTATTTAGGTTGCCTTGTATTGCAACAAAGCATACCTTTGGTTCTTCTAACGCAGACGTTAACCTCTGTGAGCCCAGGAGGATCATCTGCAGCCTCACAGAGGGATACCAAGAGTACCCTGACATCCCCTCGAAGTCGCGTGCTTCGTAACCCAAATTCGTTGGAGCCTTCTTCATGATCAGGTGGACGTTCGCTCCTTCTCGTGTTCTATTGGGTTTTCTTGACTAAGATTTACTACTTAGTTCTCTTTCTCATTATGTTGGATTGTTTGAGTGTCTTCAGTCAGTTCAAATTAACTTAACCCGTTCACTTGTCATGTTAAATTTGGTTAAGTGTTCCTTAACCTTACTCGTTCATCAGGTTATATTAGTTAAGTGTTTCTCATTAGCTTAACCTTGTCCATTCATCATTCTATAACAGCTAAGTGTTCTAATTTTACTTAACCCCACCATCTAGTTTAGATAACATGTTAAATTGGTTAAGTGTTCTAAATTAACTTAACCTAACTCTGCCTTCTAGTCTTGTTAACATGTTACAACGGTTAAACATTTACTTCACCTTACCCACTTGTCTAGTCAATATGTTATAATGGTTAAGTATTCTAAATTTGCTTAACCTCACCCACTTGTCTAATTAACATGTTATTATGGTTAAGTGTTCTAAATTAACTTAACCTAACTCACGTCATATTGGTTAAGTATTCCTACTAACTTAACCCTAGTTGTTCTTGCTATGTTGATTAAGCATTCTATGAACTTAACCCTACTTGTTCTGGTTATATCGGTTAAGTGTTCCTGTGAACTTAACCCTAACTCAAATTCATTCATTAAAGCAGCAACCACTCACATTAACATGTATTGTTGCAGTTACTGGATGTGCCGGTCGGTTCCGGGCAACTTTACACCGCAACTCAGTCTAACCTCAAGTTCTTTTGGGCTTGTTGCACTAACCTCTCACATTAGACAGGCATTGTTGTGGTCACTGGATGTGCTGGTCGATTCCGGGTAGTTTTACACCACAACTCAGTCTAACCTCGGGTTAGGCATATTCGTCTTTTACTAAAATTACATATTTACTATTTATGTAAATTTCCCTAAATCAATTTGGCTTATATCATATTCATTTGTCATGCCAATTAACATACTTATATTTTATGCCCAAGATTTGATTTACATAGCAATTAACCCAGCTTGAAGTTTATGCCAAATTAGATCAGTTCATGTCAAAACTAGATTCCATATTATAGTTTACAGTTTTTGCCCAAAACTTGGTTTACATGCCAATTACGTACTTTGCTGCCAATTAACACTTTACCATTTACGCCCAATGCATGTAAATCACTGACTATTATATCCAATTCAGATGATATCAACATATTCATTATGCCAAATTATATAAATTTCATGTTATACCAAATTTTCCAAGTTTTCAATCACATTCATGTTAATTTCATGTTCTACCCAAATCGTATTCCCATCGTTTCTGTAATCGTGATTCAGTCTAGATTATAGGTCAATCTAGATTCGTAGATAAAAGGGAATAAACAAGAATACCATGAAAAGATAGGCATAAGAATAGGCATAAGATGATAATCCCAAATTCACGAATTACAGATCTAATGAATATACCGAATAAATTGACTAAAACATCGTAGGCATATAGATCTGATAACATTATGAACATGAAAAGGTTTGAATAATAATTTAGGTTCAAGAACGTGGATAGACCTAACTTAATAGAAAATTTCCTAAAATCAGGATCCACAGATAAATAAGAATAGGTCTGAATAGAAAATCAAGCTTAGATCCAATTTCATAGTCATAATATTAGGCAATAATCTCATAGTCATGAATCATAGGTGATTAGCCACAATGGTCCTAGTCATAGTCATAGGCAATAATCTTATGTTCACAGTCATAGGCATAGGCATAGTCTTATGTTCACAGTCATAAGCATAGGTATAGTCTTATGTTCAAAGCCATAGTCTTAGGCCATTAACAATAGTTTCAATGTCATAGGCATAGGCACATTCTTATCGGTAATTAATCACAATACTTCTTAATTAGATCCAAAGGCAATATGCAAGCACAGACTCAAATGAGAGGACCAGGCATATTCTTATATCCATTTTATTACATGCCACAAATAGATCTAGACGTTCAAATCTAAAAAGTAACTGACTTACATTGATCGGTTTTAGAAAAGGATAATCAGATAGCGTTGTGATGATTTGCCATGATTCGAGTGACGTTGCTTGAAGCAGAATGCCTACGGTCCAACTTGAAGCTTTATCTTGTTTCTCTTTTAATTCTAGTTTTGATTCCAACAGAGTAGCGATGCCATTTTTATTTTTAATTAGAATAGAGGCAAAGTATAGGCAGAATGAAATTGTGTGTAGAGAAAGCTAGGTTTGGGGGTGTTTAAATAGGTTAGAGTTCATGAATCCGGTCAGAAAGGCGTCCAGGTGCAGAAAAATCGATCTGTCTACAAATCCGGAAAAGGGGGGAGGTCGACCCTAGGGTCAACCCTAGTGTCGACCTGTATACTCAGGTCGACCCCTAGGTCGACCTTAGTGTCGACCTATGTAGGTAGGTTGACCCCCAGGTCGACCCTAGTGTCGACCTGGGTCCTGTCTGTTTTGAATTTTGGGCTGAAACTTCTGAAGGCCATATCTTCTTCATACGGAGTCCGATTTACGCAAATTTGGACTCTATTCCAAGCGTAATTTCGAGACGAAAGCAATGGCATAGCCTGTTTCGCTTAATATTTTTGTTACAATTTAATTATTCCCTGATTTGTTACTTTTATGAACACAGAAAATACGGGGTGTTACATTCTCCCCTCCTTAAAGGATTTCGTCCCCGAAATCTTCAAGTTAAGAAGAATGTGTCCTACCATCCAATCATTCATCTACTCAACCATCATCCACAAGCATACATTGTCCTTAGAAGACTTCTAATCTTGTATGAACATATGCAAAAGTGTGTGTATATGTCCCTTATCTAATGAAAAGATCAGGCGGTCTACTAATTCAGTTGACCTCGTCAATGCGGATTATGTAAGTGCCATGCGTCCAATATGTATGCAATCCTAATGATACATATTATTTCTATATGAGTGCACAACCCTTCACTCAAATTCAACGTCCATATGATAACACATCAAGTTTTAATCCATATACAAATACATATATGCGTATGCAAACACGAAAGTGACTAAGCCGATCTAGTGCCTAATGTGTGTATATGCATCCACGAGCAACCACTAGCAAACATTTGTAACCACTTGCATCCACCAAACATAACATATCTCAAAAACATGTTTACATCCATTGGCTTCTACCTAAGGATAGGATCGAGAGGATATGCTTAAAAGCCAAAGACTAGCATACAAATAGATTTTTCAGAAAAAGAGGAATCAAGGATATACCCTTAAAAAGGGTAAGATGCGCGTATCTAGTCTTTAGTCTTCTAAGTCGCATCTTCTTGAGCTTCACTCCACTGTACCTTATCTAACTTAACTTCATGGTTGCGAAGCTTTTTCACCTCCCTTTCCAAAACCCACTATTAAAGATAGGCCTTCGATCACTTACTATGCTAGAGGGTATCTAACGTAGTCGAACTATCTTTCCAAGATAAAACATATGTTAATCATGATACCAAGTGTATATACCTAAGATGATTAGAGGTCTCTCCTTTACTTAGCTTATCCATCATGCTGCAAATCCGAGGGCCTAAAGCTAATGGTTACTATGTGCTTATTACCTCTCTTAAGGTTAGCCTAACTTAAGGTGAAAGCCCCCAACCATTTATTTCTCATGCAAACCACCCTAGTCGAACTCGACATCCCTCAAGTACAAGCCCCAAAGGCCTAAACCAATATCAGACAAGCACCCAAGGGATACCTCCTTCGAATTTTGACGAGCTATGTGAGATGATACTAACAAAACAACCAAACAATTGAGCACTTTACCGACTCTGGCTATCCTAGCCAATCTTGCTCTAGAATTATCGTTGATCGCATAACTAGCTTTGCAGTGTCATCTAGATACATGATGAAGTCTATCTCGAATTTTAGGGGGAAAACCCCTACCCTAATCAAAATATCTTGCATACTCATGGACTACCCCAACGGATCGAAAATCGTCGATTGATAAGTAAAGTGATTCTAGGTAACTAAGACAAACTGATCCCTTAGGATTGTATGAAATCTCAAGGGTATTCTGGAGGCAAGTCGAAAGTCTAACTGCCCTTGTTTCATAATTACTAGCTAACCAATCAATGCCTAGAATCAACCCACAGCCCAAAAAACATAATCATAAATATAGCTGTTCTCAAATCCTCACAAGTCAACGATAAATGACCCGAACCAGCAATTTGGTTTGAGACTATAACGGGAACCTCTACTATACAATATCTAGGGTGCAGAGACTCAACTATGGAAGCAGACATATACGAATGTGAAGCGCTAAAATCAGAAGGAGTACTAACAGGATGATCAAAGAGGAAAAACTCATTCAACTGAAATCTTACTGCCTCTCTCTCTGGTATACTGGCAGTGAGATCATGCACTTGCCTTCCGGAAAATCCTATCCCTTGTTCTTTTCCCATGCCCTTAATTATTCGACCCGTTATACCAAAATAAAGATACTTCCTCTTGTCTTAGGTTTTACTATTCTTTCCTCCCCTCCATTGTGAACCAAGTCCATATCCATGGGTTCTTCATCCTTGTGTTGTGCTCCTTTAGCCAAACCCCCTCATTCTCAACTTTTCCATCCTTATGTAACTTGTTGACATGTCACTCAAAAGCTGCCTCCATCGCATGGAGAATCCTACAAAGACCGAAAGAAAATTACGGCTACAGTTGGAAGTTAGGCACTTATTTGCCCTTTGACAAGTGTCGTAGTCTCATCAAGCCTACGGGACCATGCTGCGATGAGGTTACCTCCCAGAAAGCCAGGAGCCCCAGATACACAGGAAAGAAGGCAACAAGAATTCAAACAGAGGGTCAAAAGATAGTGCATACGGCTTTGGGTAATATGCCTTTGAAACAAAACTTTTCTTTTGAAAATGCTTCTTTTAAAATTGTTTTGAAAATAATTTTTTGAATCTTTTTATCTGATCCGGTAACCTTCAGCTCTGATACCAAGTGTAACACCCCACATCCGTTAGGATCACTCACAAAGGGAATGCTCTAAGTTCTATGAAGCATTATAGGTAAAAGATGCAGATAAACTACAAGACAGACAAAATTAAAACAACGGAAAATAAAACTTTACATTATTGATGAAATAGTTTGTACAACAATTGTTTTCCAATACCAGAGTATCTGTCTTACAAAATAAAGAAACATAAAATAACATTTATATTCCCCAATGTAGCATGAGCCAGCCATAGCAGTGGAAAAGAGAAGCCAAGCAAAACTTCGACTAATCTTCAAGCTTGGAAAGAAAACTGAGCTAAGTAGTAATATTCCCTCCCTGCGAGCCTGGGGCGGCGGGGAAGGAAGACAAGAAACCGAAAGAAAACAGAGTCAGACATAAAGTCTGGTAAGTTCAGTAAGTTCCAGCATGTGAACAGGTAAAAGCAACATGACATGAATTAACTTAATACAAGACAACACCATGATGACGGGAATCATAAGGTTGGCACAAGATATGATAAGGTGAGATAAACTGGATGCGCTTCTATACTTTCTCTGCTTTCTAGGTCTCTGCACCACCTAACTAGTGTCCCAACTAGTAATCTGCTTAACATGATAACGTGATCCCAATCCTCGAAATTGTGGTTGCTTTCAGGTGTACATCTATTATCTATTACCTAGATATAATCTAGGGTTTATTTATCGAACGCCTCCCAGATTCAACCAGCGCTTACGCGACGTAGATCCAACTAGGGTTTATGCTACCTATTGTATGCTTTCTCGGTACTCAGGGTTTATGCGACCTAGGTCCAACTAGGGATTATGCTACCTGTCGAACGATGCCCCTTATTCTATGACACACTACTTAGAGTGGTATATGTTCCTAGACTTTTCCCACGTATGTGTCGCGAATCGTTATCGCTGTCTAGATGCACATGTCCTCTATATGTGCGACCCGAGTCCCGTGGCAGGGCAGATCAAGAAACACGGAACTCGGTCGGGGGCTTTTCAGATATCTGTCGATGCAGGTGCTAAGGTCTGTTTTTCTAGTGGCTATGGTCCCACTTGACCCCTCCCTCAACTAATGAAAAGTCACCCTTGAAAAAAATGAGAACTATACGCAGACCCTCTATGCCCCACTAACCTATGGCCACCCGCACCCATAACTAGATAGCAAGCATATGGTCTTTTGGAGTTCTCCGCCTTTCCACTGTACGTATCTCGATTGACTCAAGATGGTAGGTAGACGACGAGTTGCTATCACAGGGCTACTGGTCTCGCCGAATCATGCCGGTCCATCCTAGTCTTTAGGTTGCCTTATATTGCAACCAAGGCATACCCTCGGTTCTTCTAACGCAGACTTTAACTTCTGTGAGCCCAGGAGGATCATCTATAGCCTCACAGAGGGATACCAAGAGTACCCTCACGTCCCCTCAAAGCCGCGTGCTTTGTAATCCAAATTCGTTGAAGCCTTCTTCATGATCATGTGGACGTTCACTCCTTCTCGTGTTCAATTGGGTTTTCTTGACTAATATTTAATACTTAGTTCTCTTTCTCGTTATGTTGGATTAGTTAAGTGTCTTCAGTCAGTTCAAGTTAACTTAACCCATTCACTTGTCATGTTAAATTTGGTTAAGTGTTCTTTAACCTTACTCGTTCATCAGGTTATATTGGTTAAGTGTTTCTCATTAGCTTAACCTTGTCTATTCATCATTCTATAACGGCTAAGTGTTCTAAGTTTACTTAACCCCACCATCTAGTTTGGATAACATGTTAAACTAGTTAAGTGTTCTAAATTAACTTAACCTAACTCTACCTAGTCTAGTTAACATGTTACAACAGTTAAACATTTACTTAACCTTACCCACTTGTCTAGTCAATATGTTATAATGGTTAAGTATTCTAAATTTACTTAACCTCACCCACCTATCTAATTAACATGTTATTATGGTTAAGTGTTCCAAACTAACTTAACCTAACTCACGTCATATTGGTTAAGTATTCCTATTAACTTAACCCTAGTTGTTCTTGCTATGTTGGTTAAGTATTCTATGAACTTAACCCTACTCGTTCTGGTTATATCGGTTAAGTGTTCCTATGAACTTAACCCTAACTCAAATTCATTCATTAAAGCACCAACCACTCACATTAGACAGGTGTTGTTGCGGTTACTGGATGTGCCGGTCGGTTCCGGGCTGCTTTACACTGCAACTCAGTCTAACCTCGGGTTCTTTTGGGCTTGTTGCACTAACCTCTCAAATTAGACAGGTATTGTTGTGGTCACTGGATGTGCCGGTCGGTTCCGGGAAGTTTAACACCACAACTCAGTCTAACCTCGGGTTAGGCATATTCGTCTTTTACTAAAATTACATATTTACTATTTATGTAAATTTCCCTAAATCAATTTGGCTTATATCATATTCATTTGTCGTGCCAATTAACATACTTATATTTTATGCCCAAGATTTGATTTACATAGCAATTAAGCCAGCTTGAAGTTTATGCCAAATTAGATCAGTTCATGTCAAAACTAGATTCAATATTCTAGTTTACAGTTTTTGCCCAAAACTTGGTTTACATGCCAATTACGTACTTTGTGGCCAATTAACACTTTACCATTTACGCCCAATGCATGTAAATCACTCACTATTATAGCCAATTCAGATTATATCAACATATTTATTATGCCAAATTATATAAATTTCATGTTATACCAAATTTTCCAAGTTTTCAATCACATTCATGTTAATTTCATGTTCTGCCCACATCGTATTCCCATCGTTTCTGTAATCGTGATTCAGTCTAGATTATAGGTCAATCTAGATTCGTAGATAAAAGGGAATAAACAAGAATACCATGAAAAGATAGGCATAAGAATAGGCATAAGATGATAATCCCAAATTCACGAATTACAGATCTAATGAATATACTGAATAAATTGACTAAAACATCACAAGCATATAGATCTGATAACATTATGAACATGAAAAGGTTTGAATAATAATCTAGGTTCAAGAACATGGATAGACCTAGCTTAATAGAAAAATTCCCAAAATCAAGATCCAAGGATAATTAAGAATAGGTCTGAATAGAAAATCAAGTTTAGATCCAATTTCATAGTCATAATCCTAGGCAATAATCTTATAGTCATGAATCATAGGTGATTAGCCACATTGGTCCTTGTCATAGTCATAGGCAATAGTCTTATGTTCACAGTCATAGGCATAGGCATAGTCTTATGTTCACAGTCATAAGCATAGGTATAGTCTCATGTTCACAGTCATAGTCTTAGGCCATTAACAATAGTTTCAACGTCATAGGCATAGGCACAGTCTTATCGGTAATTAATCACAATAGTTATTAATTAGATCCAAAGGCAATATGCAAGCACAGATTCAAATGAGAGGATCAGGTGTATTCTTATATCTGTTTAATTACATGCCACAAATCGATCTAGACGTTCAAATCTAAAAAGTAACTGACTAACATTGCTCGGTTTTAGAAAAGGATAATCAGATAGCGTTGTGATGATTTGCTATGATTCGAGTGACGTTGCTTGAAGGAGAATGCCTACGGTCCAACTTGAAGCTTTAACTTGTTTCTCTTTTAATTCAAGTTTGGTTCCAGCAGAGTAGCGGCGCCATTTTTATTTTTAATTAGAATAGAGGTAAAGTATAGGCAGAATGAAATTGTTTGGAGAGAAAGCTAGGTTTGGGGGTGTTTAAATAGGTTAGAGCTCATGAATCCGGTCAGAAAGGCGTCCAGGTGCAGAAAAATGGATCTGTCTACAGATCTGGAAAGGGGGGAGGTCGACCCTAGGGTCGACCCTAGTGTCGACCTGTATACCCAGGTCAACCCCCAGGTCGACCTTAGTGTCGACCTGTGTAGGTAGGTTGACCCTCAGGTCGACCCCACTGTCGACCTGGGTCCTGTTTGTTTTGAATTTCGGGCTGAAACTTCTGAAGGCCATATCTTCTTCATACGGAGTCCGATTTGCGCAAACTTGGACTCTATTCCAAGAAAAATTTCGAGATGAACACAATGGTGTAGCCCGTTTTCCTTCATTATTCTGTTACAATTTAATTATTCCCTGATTTGTTACTTTTATGAACACAGAAAATACGGGGTGTTACAAGCGAAGTGTAATATGACTTTTTTGTCCATCTCGGACACCAACAACAAATCGCAGGGTAGATTAACGGTTTTCGACCAGACACGGCCCCCTGAACATACCCCATTTCCCCAAGTTCATAAGTGGTTTCCCCACGGCTGCAGCTTCATCATCAATCATATATAAGTATACAACCTAACCGTCGGTTTCTCATTATCCGCGGTGTGAAGTTTGTCGATGTCACGTCATAAACAAAGCATGCTTAGATAAGCAATGCCCTGATCATACAAGCTCATTTCATATTTTGAGTATGTTACATTGTTCATTCACAACATAACCACTGATTTCCATCAGTACATAACCACTTTGAGCTCGTACGTCACAAACCAGAAACATATCGAAGGAAATCAGTGTTATGCCATCAATTACAATGTCAGGAACACAATCCATACAAGTCCATTCCGGGTTTGAACGGAACAAAATCCGAAAATCTCCGAATATACTCAGACCTCATGCCGCTTATAACCTCGTATCGGGAGATCAGCCCAATCGAGACATCAACAATAAATCTAAGTAATCCAAAGGTTCCCTGTCTTCATTCGTCATTTACTGAGTCTTGAACAACGTCATATTATAACTTGGAATGGTTTTCGAACGTATATTCGATCCCGGTCTTTCCAAGTAATAAGCATACTGAAAAAATAGTTATGGACCACACAGAATTCTTAATTCAAATCTCCTTCCAATCAAATCAGGGTAGGCTTTACTTCGGATTTCATTATTTCCGTTACCATCTTCTTTGAATTCACATATTCATTTTCCAACCTTATATTTCAAATAATAATCCTTTGATACTTACATTTCAAACATACTTCTTTTTGAATTCCAATTTACAATATCTTAAGATTGGTAAATAATTCCGTATACATATTGATCACTTAAACCTTCCAAACTATTTTCAAATCCTTTTATCGTTTAAGTTCTAGTTCATGTCTTATAACTTCAAAACCACATTATCTTTGAAAATGAGATAATAACGTTTGGAATCGTTACTAGGAAGTGCTGTAATATAGCTATTTAAATCAAATAGATTCAATAATAATTTGAAATTCAAATATTTTCAATCTAATCACTTTTAAAAAAAATAAGATTTACCATAAATTTTCTCTATTTAAAATAATTGTAAACCTGCTTATTTCGACTTTTCGTTATGGTATTCGAATTGCACGCGTAACGATCTTTTCCTAACTTGGGTTAAACATATCTTTACAATCATACTTTAGAATTTGAAAATCTCTTTCTTATTCAAAACTCATCGTTAATATAAATCTGATGTTTCTGTTTTACGTTAATCTGATTCAAAACATTCAAGTTATAAGCATTGAAAATTAAATTGATATTAACATTGTCGTTATGCGACGCGTTCGATTTTAAGCTAGATAACAATTAAAAATAAATTGTTTATTCCTCTAAAAATTTATCCTTCATAAAATTCAAAACCATATCTCAATTTATTTCTAAATTCAAAATAGTTTCAAAATAAAATTTCAAATTAGACCTTAAATATTTTGTCCGTCGGATCAATTAGGGATGGCCAGGGAGAGCAGGAAACGGTGTTTTCCAAACCCAAGCCTAGACACCATCCTCTCTGTCATCCTAGATATTAAGTATATATATTATTATTTAAAACATATATTAAATTTTGAAACCATGTTAAATTTTCCAAACATCATTTTGAATTAATTTGAACTTAATATAAATTAATATTTTATCAAAACTTGTTCTAATAGCCGTACAAAACCAATACATGATTTAAACCATTCCGATGTAATTTCAAACCCCATTCAATATAAGCGGATGTAATTATTACAAAACCCCTTTCATCTCATATATTTTGATTTCCAAAATAGTTCTTAAATATAAAACTAGATTTCCAAAAATCATTATTCAGACGAAAGGAGGATTTAAATCGATCATCCGTATACATCCACAACCATAATGTGTGTGATTTCAGGCAAATAAACCAATCGTATATACTATCATGAATTCATCCATTAACACAGCCATAAAACAATCACTTCAACTTGTGCACAAGCGTTATGGTTGATATCGCTTATTGGTGTTCTGTGTGTTTTCTAACTACATGAACATCCATTCAAACATTTTTTTACACAACATTCATATCCATCCAATTAGCATTATCTAAATACTACTATTTTAAATAAATAATTAAATTAGATGTTCTCACCGCTATCGCTTTCAAAATTTTCATTGTCAGAACTCAACTATGAACTAGTCAACGGGCAACAATACCGCTCTGCACAATACTTCCCTTCTTTCTAATCCAATTCCTTGATACAACCGATATTGCTACCAGTCCATCGTGACGAATGATATCCTCTTAGATATAATATGAGTTAAATTTTCATAAATATACTTCTCGGATTTGGCGACGTAATTAATTAATACATGACTAATATTAATTAAAATTTCAAATTACCGAGACCCCTGGCTTCCTCCTACATCTTTTGCTTCCCAAACCATATCAAATGCACGGATCTTGTCTTGTCAAGTATGAGAAAAATATTGTCACTTTGCTCCACTACACTCACATATGAGAAACAACCAAATAGAAAACGAAAGGAAGTATGGTCATGCGGAATGATTTCAATGGGATTTGCAGATATATGAGACTGAAGCAACAAGGGGAAGCGGATACACGGATGTCAAAATAAGAAAAATAAGGGAAAATGCGACTGGGATGCTAAGGGAAGGAGGTCGAGCGGATTATTTTTGTGGATGGACTAAACTGGTATAGAGAGGTGTGAGGGGAGAAACAAGGACAGGCTTGCGTAAAAGAGAAGTCAGGCAACATAGGATTTGCAAAAGAACAAGCTGACGGCATGAGGTGGCGGTGCCACGGCAAAGAAGCGGTGAATGTCCAAAAGGAAAAGGCCGAGAGCATAAGAAAGGATGCTGCGGTGATAAATGGGGGCCAACTGCTTTGGAGAGGGGAGCTGAAACACGTTTATAAGGGATGGTCGTACAGTTTGATGCAGTAGGCAGACAAGGTGGTGAGAGACTGAACGTTCCTTGAGTGGGAGAAGTAGCTAAGTGCTGATGTAAAGAGTGGTTCGGTGCATGCCTTTATTGGGTGCGGATTATTTTTGTGTAGTGCTTAGTGGCTGGCGTGATGACACATGGTGGGGTAGAGGTGGACTGGCAGTAGATGTTGTCGTTGGATTGGAATCTGGGCAGTGGAAGGGAGCATGCGAACTGATGGGTGGGGAAAGAGGAAACCATGCTATTTTCGGAAGAACGACCGGGTAGGAATTGGTGAAGGAAATAAATGGGGTAAGAGGAAGATACAATGAAAAGCGGCTGCAGAGAAATAAAAAGATGTGAGAGAAAAGAAGGGGTGGAAACTCAACGCATGGTGAACATTTCATGAATCAAAGGACAAATGTCCCCATTTGTTTAAATTTCTTTACACACGCCATACGTCCTTGAAAAAATGAACCACGACATATTAGGTATTCATACAAGACGTTTTATGTATTACCAATCTAAACGTACCCTGAAGAAAGTGTGCGTAGGCAAAACCTTTGGTTTGAATGTGCAAAACTATTTAAATTATAAACGGAAATGAAATTACGGTTACAAATAACGATGTATACGTATCTCAAATCAAGCGCAAAATGAACCGGTTAATAAATTCTGTAAAGTGTCTAAAGGACTATGGTTACATAAAAATACGTTAGAAAAATATATGCTTATTTTCAAAATTAAAATTTTCAATAAAATTCTATTTGATCCGATATTTAATTATAATTTATGTCTAACCAAACAACTTTAAATCTAAAATCTTTATGAAATTCATGCATATATATGTAACAGTTTAAATCTTAATATATTAGACATATTCCTATAACAAGTTTTTCTATTATAAAATCACACTTATAAAACAGAAAAAAACGTTTATTTACTAGTATACAAAAGATTATAAATCAATATTTATTTTTAAACCTTATTTAAATTCAAAATATATTCAGAAAAATCCCAAATTATATTATGGAAACTCAATCTAAACTTAGTAAAATTCTGGATTATTACATTCACCCCCCTTTAAGGCTTTTCGTCCTCGAAAAGGAGAGACATAAAAATTATTCTTATTTATCGAAACAAAATTTCTTACAAATTTTTTATTATGTCCGAGACTAATCAAACCAAATTTTATATGATTCAGCTTGTAAAACTTTTTAATATCAAAAGCTTATTTAAATAAACGTACATCGTTATCTTCGAAATATATATATATATATATTTTGGGGAGATCAATTTAAAGCATTTTTTTTTCAAATCCAAGTTTGCCAAACATTTGAAAACAATTTCCCAGACTTAGAATCCCATTTTCATCTCAAACATTGAAATATTATATATTTCTTTCATTTCAATAATCATGCCTTACTTCGGGATTTTCAAAACCATATTTGCCTTAAAATTTCAAACACTCAATAGTGAAATAAAGTAAATCCATTAGTTCGAGAAGTTCTCCC
The DNA here is from genome assembly GCA_030737875.1 of Allium sativum. Taxonomy (NCBI): domain Eukaryota; kingdom Viridiplantae; phylum Streptophyta; class Magnoliopsida; order Asparagales; family Amaryllidaceae; genus Allium; species Allium sativum. The sequence continues at coordinate 346,508,036 of CM060924.1, read as the reverse complement.
TCATGATAGGCCACTAAGTACCTCCCTTCTTATGCAATCTAATCATATCTTAGTTTTGTCATGAGTTACTCGAACCATCTAAACCATTTCATATCCCAAAGTTGTAAATCATTTTGCAATCCACGGTTTACAAATACTTAAATCAATCATTTCAAATTATTGGGATTCAAGTCGTCGAAATTTTCTTTTATTTGTAAACCAATTTCATAATCTATCCATCATATCCAAAGTATTTGGAAAACAAATTCGATTGCTTGGAAATAGACCTTAGCTTTCAAATGTTCAACTTATATTTCAAAATAAATAATCTTGTTCACTTTTTACTAAGTCGAATATTTTGAGAATCCTATCTAGCTTCATAAACCTCAATTTATTTCAAAACATCTAACTATTTATATAAGTTAATATTCATATAGCCATACGATTTCTTTGCCAACTTTTCCCATAAGCCTTTCTAAAGTTTTAAACAATCACTTACAATTCATAAGTCCTTTTAACTTCTTTAGATTGAATTAAAAAATTGTTTCAAATATTTCCAAGATTTCCAGATAATTTCCATATCTTCAATAGTTGGATTTCATATTAAGTTGTCATATTCACATTATCGAATAACACATTTTATTTAAATCCACTTTAAAATCAAAAATATATTTAACTCTTTTCATTCTTGTTTAAATATCAAATCTTGTTTAGAAAGTTTTTCTTACACAACTAGCCGGAAAATCTCTTAAAGCAGTTTTATATAAAATACCATCATGCTTCCTCTGCGCACTCCGATTATGTGTATACATTATCAGGCTAGGGTTGTTTCAAATATAAATCTTAATATTTTCAGAACTCACTTATTAAAATTTAATATTTCAAAGATCCAAATTTTTCATTATCTTCTTATATGTAAGGCCTATTTGATTCAGATTTTGTTAACACAATTCCTTAGATAAACTAGCTATCTAGTTTAAATTAAATCTTGATTTCGTTCTACAAAAGGCACAAAGTGGTATACATAAGACAAATCAGATTGCTCGCGCTCAAATCAAGTAGAGATATAAAGGTTCAATATCTAAATGGATACCAGAAGTAGCGACAGTTCGAGTAATGATACTCGAGAAAGTTTATAGGATAAGAAGGTATAAACGATGCTACCCACTAATAATGGTTCGAATTCAAACGATGGAGCTAACTTAGGTCACGGTAGAAAATCAAGTGCATCTAAGGATTTAATTATAAGTTATCTATTCTGGGAATACTCGGTTTTCATTAACTTCCCCTTGGGTAGAGCTTACTTCAACTTCCTTTTTTCTTAGCATCATAAGTGTTTACTCTTTAAATATTTTCTATTTGAATTACTCATACAGTTTCAATAGATAAAGAGTAGTTTTCTTCCTACTTAGTTGTTTGTTACAATTTGAATAATCTTTTAAACATGTTCTTAACTTAAGTCAAAATTATTTTCTAACTCGTTAAGGTTGATTTTGATTTGCTAAAATATACTTTAAGCAATATAGTTTAACTTGCATATTATCATTTACCATTCTGGTTATTAACAAAATAGTTTATTTTGCATTTATAACATATTGTCCTTAAATTAAATTCATTCTTAATATTTCTAACATATCGAAATAGTTTAAGTATCCCTTGACATCTTAACTGGAATCATATAGTCATCCCACTTTCGAAACTCAAAAATATGTACTGATGGTGCCATGGTCATCGGTAGAATCATCCTCGAGCGACTAGAATGTGAATCTATATCTATCTAGTGTATATTGGACTTCGGATATATGTTAGCTAGGCGTATATTCAAAATCCTTACATATTCGATAATCCAATCATGACGTCGAATACAAATACTTGAAAATTCTTATTAAAAGTTATCTTTCAAACAATTTACTTTGTTTCAAAATGATTTATTTTCAAATACGCTCTCTCGATCATAATATTCCGGAATCTCATTCTAGGGAATTTCTAACCCCATCTCTAATGGGCTATTATAACTCTAATGAGTCCTACTTTTCATTCAAAATATGTCGTACCCCATAGCTTTGTATAACCAAAGCTCTGATACCAACTATAACGACCCATCTTTTTGCCCGATTTTCGCCGATAATTAAACCAACTTAAATCGTTCACAAAGACGAATTGTTATGGGTACACATATATATTGAAAAAAATAACCGAACTTTCATTGCATAATACAATACTACGTCAGAGTTACATTGAATATCAGAGTTACAACACATACAATGGAAGAAAAGAAAGTATACTCTCAATGGAAGAAATCGTATGATAAAGCAGAAGCTCCAAACTCTAGCGTGAACTCTAACTCTAAAAGCGCTCTGAATCCTTCTCCAACGATCTATAACTGCAAAACTAAACTACTAGCTACCCATGTGAAAATTAATGGTTACCCATGGTTTAGGAAGGAACAATAAACTCCAGGTCAGTAATGAGGCTGGTGTGAGAACATAAAACAGTTGTTTTTAGGATTTATTATAAAGTTGAGAAATTTACCAGACCACGCAGCTAACGCAGAACCGGTTTGCTCCATGTGAATGCCCATGAATATAAATTCGCAATGACTTTTGGAAAAAATGAAGCTATTATAAGCTCGTTCCATATCACACAATGCAAGCGCACACCAAATGGGCGAGTTTTATCTTATGATAACCAAACATGCTTTCGTACGTGAAAATCCTCTTTTAATTATTACATACAGTGTGGAAATCATTTCGCAAATAAATATAAAATCATAATCCCTATAACCCCAATTGGTTATATTGGCATATAGGTATACAATCAAAATCCGTATGGCTCATATTGGAGATTTGGGTTTCCAACTTGATGATTCCTTGCACAAAAGATCAATCAGGGATATGAGCGAAATGTAACACGGCTTTTTCATCCAACTCGGACACCAACAACAAATCGCACGGTAGATCAATGGTTTTCGACCAGACACGGCCCCCCGAACATACCCTATTTCCCCAAGTTCATAAGTGGTTTTCCCACTACTATAGCTTCATCATCAATCATATGTAAGTATACAACCTTACTGCCAGTTTCTTATCGTCCGGGGCGTGGGGCTTGTCGATGTCACGTCATAAACAAAGCATGTGTTAGACCAAAAAGTGGTTATAACACCCAAATTGACTAAAATCGAAATAAAATAAGATCAAAAATAAAATGGAGACATAGAATTTATAGTGGTTCGGCGTCGAAAAGCCTACGTCCACTTTATAATCGCTTTCCTCGATGATATAGATGTAAATACAATGAGATATTCACTCAATTTCACTCACTTTTCACGTACATTCACTCAATTATCTCAAAATATATTTTGAATGACGATTTGGATTGTTTGGGAATGCTGGAATTCGGTTCTCAAAGGTGTTTGAACTCTCAAAGTACTAAAAGGATCCTTTCAAATGTCTCTTGACAGGGTATTTATAGGTGGAAATTCACTCAGAATTCGGTTCGGGTCTGAGCTATGTGGCTTTCATCCCATCGTTCTCGGGCTCAGATGGATTCCAGTGTTGACAGCGCACCAGATTAGTGGTCATCATTGGTAGGAAATGGTCATAACTACCCCGAACATCCAGGAGGTCGTGGGGTGAAGTGATATGGTATGTTGGGTTCGGTTCGGAAGAGCGAACAGAAGGGGTTCGGATCGGGGCTTCCGATCCGAACCAACCTGAGATGAACCTGAGTCCTTGTCCATTTTGCTCTGTTCCGTCCCGAACTGGTAGTAGCCCTCTGACCCGATTGCATAGCAGCCCTCTGATCCGATTGGGTAGTAACCCTCTGATCCGATCCGATGCTTTTTAAGAAGGAATGTTCATCAATGCTTGACATCTCGACTTTGTGTTGCCTAGTTCACAAAGTAGGCTAACATTTTTCCCCCTCAAAGGATGCTTCTATTGGATACGGAGCATGCTTTGATTGTCATTGCACAGTGCCTTCCTGAAGTTGAATCGTTGAAAAGTCGTTCCTATTGACATATAGAGACATGTTACTTCGGGGAGTTGCATCTTTTGGTGTTTATATATGTACTCCGCATAGTACGTAAATCCCTTTCTTTATTTTCAAACAGCTTGGAGAACTCTTGTTAATATTCGATTATCCTTCCAGGTAATTTTCCTTTTGATTTTCCTTGTGCTTTTATTTCCTCTTCGAATTTTAATTCAATTTAAATGCCAAGTTGACATATGAAATTCTGTTCGGTTCGGGCTTTGACCCGAATGGCTCCTTCTCTTTCTCTGTTTCGTATTGGGCTAGCAGGCCAAACTGTGTTGCTGGGCTCTTGATCCGGTCCGAGCGGGAAAATGGGGCAGGATTACAAGGGGTCAGTGCTATTATATATAAATCCATCACCCTTCTTCTTTCTTCCTTTTATATTATTCTCGTTTTCTAATTCACATACCGAAACCCTAATTCTCAAAAAATCCCAAAATTCTCGCTTCGATTCTTGAAATAAACATATAGGTAGTCTCGAAACCCTGAATCTTATCGTTGTAACTACCTTTGATTAATATTTTGCGGTTAATTTGAACAAATTGGGCATATCCATGGCATGGCTTCGACGCCATGGCTACCTCTTTCATCGCAGTCGTCGCTGGTGGCTCTGCCACCACCTCGAGGCGCTGGGAGGTTGGAGAGGATATATGCTCATCCCTATATGGAGTTTTGGAAATCGAATCAGGTCCAACTATGGTTGAGGATGAAGAAGAAGATACAGAACGTGGAGGATCGGTTCGGGTGGAGAAGCATGGGGGGTGTAGGAGAAGAAAAGGATACGAAATTTTCAGTACCGGATCGGGTCGGAGTTAAATTTGAAAGAGGGAAGGCGAAGTCTACCTAGCCGGATCGGGTCGGAATGTGGATCACGGAAGAAGGGGTGTTGGTCCTCAAGTCCATCCGATCCGCTCCGAACATACAATCCCGAACCGGTCCGATTAGATACCCACTTCTGACCAAAACAAAACCTTACCTCCGATCTGAACCAATCATTTATACCCGAACCGATCCGAAGCAGCCCCAGCTTAATACACAAGAGTTTATCTAATTGGCAAAATCAATACTTGACATAACTTCCAACTTCATGAACTGTTAGGATAGTGCCCTACGAAAATAAATGAACATCAAGAACTGCCCTGAACATTATTACTTTGCCAAGATTTTGCGTTGCACTTTCGAGCGTTAACTCTACATTTTCTGCATACACTGCTCACACTTTAGTTCATACACATGCACGGGGGGATACGGGCTAATTTACTCTAACTTGTGCTATTGCTTCTTCAATAGTTTCATGACCATGACATCCAGACGTTCCTCTAGATTAGCAGAAAAGAAGGAGATCCTAGAGACATCCAAAAAAATTACCCTTGAAGACATATCTTCTTCCTCAGATCCAGAATGGGATGATGAGGGCTCAGACTACGAGGTTGAAACTCACGAAAGCAATATTGTGTCTTCTGAGGGTGGAGTTTCCCTGGGTTGTGAAAAGGAAGGAGGGATTGGAGATTATCGAGCTCCTGATGAATTTGAGTCTGCCATCATACTGGAATCACCTCAAGATTCTGTTGAATCGACGATCGACAATGACAGACTTATCCGAATACGACTAAAGTACGGGATACCCAAAGGGGATACCTTGTTGCCATCAAAAGCTGATCGTCCCCACAACCCTCCGGAGGGGTATATGGCAATCACTCGATTGATGTGCATGGTCGGGGCTATCCCTCCATTTTCTCCTTTCGTCATCGATTTTCTAAGACAAATGGTGGATTGCCCCCATGCAGCTGCATCCCAATTCCTATGCTTACTTGTACACCCTATATGTAGCGTACCGTGAGATCTTAGGCATAGAGCTCACTTTTGATGACGTTCAATTCTTTTATAACTTCAAGCACCGGGCTCGAGAAACTCCTTCTTTCTATAACTTCGAGTCTGTCCCTAAGAGGAAAATAATTCCAGCACCGTTCAGTAGTAAAGCGGGTGACTCCAGGCTAGAATGGTTTTATGTAAAGCAACAGCCAGGGTGTGCTAGGAGATGGACGAAATCAAGTAAAGCACTGGTTTTCTAAATCTTGACTCTGTACATCCAAACCATCACATTAACCCGTTTTCTTTTTGTTTGCAGTTGATAACCCAAAACAAATATCGGATCAAGCGTTCTTTGATCAGATGCACCGGCTCCTTAATCGTGATCAGAAGTTTTTAACTATTGATGAAGTCCTTAAGGACGAATATCTTCATCTTCATGGGTTGATGTCCATTACCCGGAGCATTGGTCACGGGACGGGTCCATATGTATATATTCCCCCAGTGGACGTAATCCCAGAAACGGGTGAAGGTTTGAGAGCTCCTACAGTGCCTCTTCAGACTTCACCCTCTCCATCTTCTACTCAAGATGACGAATTGGCTAACATGGCCGAAAAGCACCGCGAGGGGTATATTGTTCCCGAGGATGCCATTTCTCCGGAAAGGTCAACGTCTTCCAAAGAGCTACCGATTGATGCTTCTGAGGGAGATGTCCCTAGTACCGATGACCCACTATTTCAGGGTTTGGGGGATCTCCCCTTACCTGAAATTATTTACACTTCAGACGATTTTGGGAAGAATCCTTTAGTTTTCACTTCTTCTGAAGAGACCACTCCTACTAAGGCCAAAGAGCCCACACGTACTAGTCTGGCTTCGGACTCGGGTTTGTCGGGGGGAAAACATTACTTAGGACGCACTTAACACAATAGCACCACAACTCACATCATTTTTCTTTTTGTGAAAATACTGATCCTGAATTTCATTTGTCTTGTTGTGCAGGTATGATGTCCCGATCCTATTATGATATCAGGAAACTCCGCCGCAGCATGTCTAATCCGCCCCATGATACTGAATATGATCGTCGCGAAGATCGCAGTAGGAAGGATAGAAGGCCCTATGATCCTTATCGTTCGTGGTCCTCGCGCTCTCGCTCTCCTGTCCGGACAGACCCAGAGCGGTATAAAGGTTACCAACGTCGTCGGGAAGAGGACAGGCCGCAATCAAAAGACTCAACCTCTTCTCAAGAAAAGCGCGGTAGGGAGAGGAGTCCGCCAAGAGATACCGAATCACGAAGCAAGTGTAAGGTTCCCGCTAAACGGTCTAGAAAGGATGAAGAGGCCATTGAGCCCTCCACGCACAGGGATACTGAGCTGACATTCCCCGCACCTCCACCGCTAGATGCTGAAACTGTAGTTAAGCGGGCGTATCTGGAGGAGCAATTTCCTGAACATTACTTCGAAAACTTGACTTTTTTACCTGCTCTTGAGCCTATTTCTTTGAGGTGGGCAGATGAGGCCAAAGCAAAAATAGATGCGGTCGAGAAACAGTATTCAGAGATGTTCAAGTATTCGCGCAGCCTTTCTAGAATCATCCGAACTTTAATCACGAATGCTGACTCGATGCAAAAAACCGCAGAAGACGATGCAAGGGCCTTAAAAAATCTAGGAAAAGACTTGGAGGATACACAGGCCAAACTTGCTATCGCTCAACGGGATGCTGCTAGCTTCAAGCAACAATTTGAGGATCTACAAAAGCGCTACCATGATTTGCTTGAGTCCCATACCCAAGAGCGTTAGGAATTGAAAAAGCAAGCCGAAGATGCCAAGTCAGATGCTGCCAAAATGCGACTTGCTTACGCTGACCTTGAGCGGGAGAAGGCCGAGTTAGCGAGGAAGAATGCTGAATTGGAGAAGAAAAACGCTGACTTGGGTTCTAAGCTGGTGGAGGCGGAGAACAGGGCTGCCCTAGCAGAGAGTAATGTCGAATGTGCTATCAAGTCCGCTGAAGAGGCCCGCAAAAAACTGTCAGAGGCTGAGGGAGAGGTGCATGGTTTCGGTGAATTAATGATTGAATTCTTTGCGCATATCATTCACCGCCGGAACATCTCTTGGATTAAAGATTATCCATCTACCTTAGTCCAAGTATGGAGTCAAATCGTTGAATGGGAGAAAGAGGAGCTCAAGGTTGATTCCATTGACGAGGACAAGCTTATGGAGAAATATCTACGAGATGATGAACCAGAACGCCTAGCCGAAGGACGACGCCTTATTGCTGCTGTTATGGACGAAGAGAGGCGGAAGGATAAGCAAAAGAACATCCCTGAGGCTGGTTCTTCCTCTACTGCCTCTGAAACTTCTGAAGTAGAGGGATATTATCCTGAAAAATCGGGGATCCCTCGGGCATCTCTTTTATCCCCCATACCTGAAACGGCATCGGAGACAGCGGTCACTCCAGCCGAGAAGTCGTCGGAAGGTATCTCTACCTTTTCACCTCAATTCGTCAAAGCTATCTCTACCTTTCATCACGTAATTGAGCAATCGATGAAGAACCCATTATTTTCTCCTGAGTTGATAACTGTTGCTTCTCACTCTGTAGGTATTGAACCGTCTGAAAAGACAGATGTGTCGCAGGGAACCGCCTCTGGAGCAGAACCTACGGAGAAGGCTAAAGGGGGAAAAGACAAGGCTGCCCCCATAGATTCGGGAGAAGGAACTGAACCGTCTAAGGCTGATACTCCTCATGATGACGAAATAATAGATTCCTTAAAGGATGATGGCGGCAACGGGGAACACGAGGAAGACCCTGAGGTGGCTATAGTTGGGGAGTCGAAAAGCGCCGATGATGTTGCTTTAGCTGCACTGAAGGCCGAACAAGATAAACGCGTGCAGCTTAAAGTTGAAGACTTAGACCACGAAAGCCTTAAGCCCCTCGCAGTATTGGATGCTGGATCAAGGTTAGTTGTTAAGCTTTCGACTAGATCTATTATAGAAGAACTTGCTAAAAAGTCTTCTCTTGATTCCAGTGTTCCGCCTTCCGGGAAAAAGTCAACTGATTCCAGTGCTTCAGCTTCAGGGAAGAAAAAGTCAAAGCGCATCTTGACTGAGGCTGAAAAAGAGGCGAGGGATGCGGGGAAGGCTACTAAGAAGTCCAAGCCCACTGCGAAGTCTAAATGATGAAGTGTCTTACTTTATTTTAGCATTTGAGTGGCCCATAATTGTTGATGCAAGTGTGGCCCTCGCACCTTCTTTTTGCATGTTTTCCTATACAAATTCGTTCATTTGTAAACTCGTGGATTCTCATATTTGTACTAAGTATGATCCTGTATACTGTGTCACTCTGATCATTACTCTTATCCAGTATATTCTATTGTTCCTTATCTGGTGTATTTATTTAATTCTGCTCTGCTGTTATCTGTTTCTATGTTATATTCCAAAGATTACCCTTGTCATCGTCTGTACGGGAAATGGGGTCATCACAACGTGGTATCAGAGCACGTTGTGACGACCCCATTTCCCGTACAGACAGTGACAAGGGTAATCTTTGGAATATAACACAGAAACAGATAACAACAGAGCAGAATTAAATAAATGCACCAGATAAGGAACAATAGAATATACTGGATAAGAGTAATCATCAGAGTTACACAGTATACAGGATCATACTTAGTACAAATACAGTTCAGCTATACATAAATGTCTACAGCGGAAAACAAACATAATGTACAATAGGAGCTGAACAACATAAAAAGAGATAAATGATAGAATCCATCTTCAGCTCCAGCTATCCAGAGAAAGCCAGCTAAAACCTGAATACAAGTCTGCCCGTGTAGAAAAAGGGGCATCCGAGTTTGAAAGTGAAACAAACTACGAGTCAGTCATGGGACCGGTATGAGAAATCTACTCAACACATTTAAAATATGGCTAATCACAGGACCACGCCACTTTCGTGGAACGAGTTTACTCCATTGGATTGCCAGTGCTTTAAAATAAATCATTCTTTTAAACATCGCAATGCTTTTTATAAAAATGAAGCCACTATATGACTCAGTTCCCATCACACAATGCAACGCAAACCGGAGGATAGAGTTTTACCTTATAATGGCCAAAATATGCTTGATACGAATAAAACCAAAGCATTTGATATTATTACTAGTGTTTATATGTTTCAAAAGAAATTTCTAATCATAACTATCAATCATAGACGGCATTAATGCCCCATACCACTATGTCGCCATATATAGGTATACAATCAAAACCGCACAGTCACGTATTTGGAAATTGGATTTCCGTCATGAACCAAGGCAAAAGATAGTCCTTACCGACTTTGAGACAATCTAGCCCATGTCTCAGGATCAGAGCTCGAGTGACCCTTGGATCGTCAGGGCCGGTCCACCGATGTGGATTAAAATTCCTGAACAATGCGTTTCCCTGCCCTATGGGGCGTAAATGAGCCAACTCGGGTGCCCCTTTTTCTACACGGGCAGCCTTGTATTTAGGTTTTAGCTTGCTTTCTCTGGATAGCTGGAGCTGAAGATGGATTCTATCATTTATCTCTTTTTATGCTGTTCAGCTCCTATTGTACATTATGTTTTTTTTCCGCTGTAGACATTTATGTACAGTTGAACTGTATTTGTACTAAGTATGATCCTGTATACTGTGTAACTCTGATGATTACTCTTATCCAGTATATTCTATTGTTTCTTATCTGGTGTATTTATTTAATTCTGCTCTGCTGTTATCTGTTTCTATGTTATATTCCAAAGATTACCCTTGTCACCGTCTATACGGGAAATGGGGTTGTCACACCTGGTATCAGAGCTTTGGTTAAGCTTAGTGCTGGAATATAACATATTAACGAACTCGTCAGAAATAGAACCAGTAGCGTTCTAGGACGGGTAACTCAATAGAGATAGGATCAGCAATATCCTAGTATGAGTATAGCAGAATCAGAACAACTCGTTAGAGATGGGATCAGAAGTGCCTCATAACGAGTTGAGGGTAATATGTTTTTAAATAACGTATTAGTGATAATATATATAGGCTGGTTTTAGAAATATGATTTTTGAATATATAAAAGATATATATTTGAAAAGTAAAAGAGTATATGAAATTGATTAGTATATTTTTAAAAAGTTAAAAAAAAATTGATTGCTGTTTGTGTTGTGTGATAATAAATTGGATTAATTAAATTATTGAAACGATAGTTAATTTAATTAATAAGAGAATGAATGGTAGGATTTATTCGATAAATCACACATTGAACTGATTAGAAAATAGATAGAAATATATACTTATGCATTATATATGTTTGAACAGGTAAATGGATAGCTGTTGAGTAAAGAATTTATTTGCGTGCCCGACAAATAGGTAAACCTTAATGAGTTGGATGCGAAATATTATTATATCAACTCCTGTGAATGCCATTGGATGAAGAGTCCTGGTTATTCTGTGTGTAATAATAAATGTCGCCGTAGGATAGTAACAATTAATTTTGAACTACATTACATGGCATACTTCTGAAGATAGGCATACTTCATCATATACCACATAAGCATTTGGAGCTTGTGTGACGAGGTGGAAGATTTACCATACGAGCGAAAGGCTTGTATGGCGATGACTATATTTTACAGGTTGAACTGATGACTGATATGGACTATTTAAAACGTAACGATAAAATTGCCAGATTAGTAAAAATCCCACACGGGTCTGGAGTTGACAATAATCACGTCTCTCTAGTTATTAGAAACGGCACATGGACTATTTATTTCCCACACGGGACGAGGTGACGAGGATTTATCCTCTGGAGCAATTAAAAATACACACTCCCTCAGGCTTTGACAGGGTGACGAGAATTTATTCTTTGGAGTTATTATCTATACTCGCTCCCATGTAAACACCAGAATATATCACTATAAATATGTGTATACTTATTAGGTTTTATTGGGTACCTAATACGGCCCAATAAATTTCCAAACCTCTCCCCGTACAAAGGATGTTATGGCGAAATTTTTCGAAAATTCCGGGTGTTAGCCAAATTTTTGAAGAATTTGAAAATTCTCAGAAACTGAAAATTTGTAGAATGGAAGCCAGATTGAACGTAGAGTTGATTAATCAAACCACTTTCGACTTTGTTCCTTTTCGGGGACGAAAAGTTTTAAGTTGGAGAGATTGTAACGACCCGGAAAATCGGAACCAATTTAAAATTTTTATATTGGCTAAAATAGTGGATTTTAAATATTTAAAATAAATATTTTAAATAATAACGATGAAAAGTAAGTTTGAATCGATGTTTGAAAATAAATATAATTACTTTGAATTATAAACAAGGCCTGAAATGGCGCGGTAGTTTCAAAATTTGAATTCAAACTTTGACTAACTGTATCGGGTGCAAAACAAAACGGATTTGAGTGAAACCAAAAATATTTAAATATATTAGTGAATACCTTTCTTATGAATCTGAAAAATCGGAGTTTCATAGCAGTAAGCAAAAGTTATGGCCAAATGAATTTTCAGAAAGGTTGCTACAGAAAATATATAGCCCATGAAAATGGCCATTTTGCATACGACCTCGGAATTCGACGAAACCACTTTTGTTGGATCCGGGATGTGAAGTTATTGCTAGGTTTCAAATTTCATAATTTTTGAAGCTAGTATGTGAGCGTGGCAAAGGAAAACGTGTTTTGGTCAATTACAGTTAAATTGGATCGACCAGAAATGGGCCTTTTTGCAAACGGTCTCAGAATTCGACGAAACTAGTTTTGTTGGGACCGTATCGTCAAAACATATCCCGATTTATTTTTCTGGAATTTTTCGAATCAGTTTGTGGCCCAGGCAAATTGAAATGTATGTTCAAAACAAATATTGAATGTTTTATATTTTAAATTGAATGGAAACTGACTGAAACAGTCGAATGGGCCAACGAAACATATCCCATTCTGTTCGGAATGGGGGTGAAAAGCTAGGGACGATAGTCGTTGGGCTTGAATTGGTGTTCGTGTGTGGCAAGGGGCATTTTTTGAGAATTTAAAAATATATAAATAAAAAAAATATGATTGGTTGGTCACTTTCTCTCTCCCCGTCTTTTATCTGGAAACCCCCCCCCCCCACGAAGGACGGCTAATTCTCCATTGTTCCCATCCATTTTCTGATCAATCCACTCACTAATATCAAGAGCTCCAGTTGAAGATTTTGAAGAGCTCGAGACGAGCTTCAAATCCATACCTGGTTTCGATTTTTTCGTTGAGTATTTTGGGAGAATCACCCTTGAGAAGTTCGCCCGTTCGTCGCCAGTTTTCGCATCAACCGCCAGCTCGAGTTCGCCGCCGTTCAGGGCTCCGACGCGCCTCTCCTCCCTCTTCGTCGCTGCGAAGGCCGATCGTCCAACCACTTCACCGTTTGCACGAAAATTCAAAATCTAGTTTTGAATGAATTAGCTGAGGTACGGCTTGTTTTATTTAAACTGAAATTAACACTTTTAAACCATTGCAAACTTGTAAAAATCATATCTTTTTTCGTTTCTTGACGAAATCCAGTGAAACAAGAGAGAGTGGACTCGTGTGGACGTCTTCTACATTCTAGAAGTGACCGCATATTTTTCTAAGCCTTCTGCTATTTTTGGTGGAGTGGAACCCAATGTGAGATTTCTAATTTATAAACGATATGGAAAACGACGATGTATAAATTATATAGTCGACGTATGAGTTATATAAGCGTTGTACACCTCTTGTATAGGCGTTGTATAAGTTGTACGTTCGATGTATAAGTTGTATATGCATTGTAAAAATTATATATGTGTTGAAATAGAAGTGAAATGCTATGTGTATATATATATATATATATATATATGTATATATATACGCCCCTCGTCCACAAACCATGGACGATATTTATTGGTTGTGATTGGTGTGAAAATTGATTGATAGCGAACGGTTGATTGGAATTGTTTGTGGTTGATATTGATTGATTGTGGTTGAAAAATACCCGTTTGTGGTTGAGAAATATTTGGTTGAAACCACATAGGATTAGTTTGTGGAAATGAAATAAGTATACATGCCGCCTGCGTGCGAACTAGATGCATGATTCCCCATTGTCAAAAGCTGCGAGGCATTAAGGTAGAGCGAGGAGCCGTACTAGGGACGGTCCCGGTTTAACTACCCTGCCGTTATGCTGCCGAAATTTTGAATAACATTCTTGTGTTAGAATAATTTCCTGTATTGAAACTATATTCGTCTGTTGAATAGAAAACCTTCATGTGTTGAATTGAAATTCATTCGTTGAATAGAATTCATGTGTTGAATGGTATTCATGTTTTTAAATATAAAAATCACCTTTTTATCTACATATACAAACTATAGAAAACCTTCATGTGTTGAATCGATATTCATTTGTTGAATTGAAATTCATGTGTTGAATGGTATTCGTGTTTTAAATATAAAAATCACCTTTTTATCGATTTATATAAACTATAGAAAACCTTCATGTGTTGAATTGAAATTCATTCGTGGAATAGAATTCATGTGTTGAATGGTATTCATGTTTTTAAATATAAAAATCACCTTTTTATCTACATATACAAACTATAGAAAACCTTCATGTGTTGAATCGATATTCATTTGTTGAATTGAAATTCATGTGTTGAATGGTATTCGTGTTTTAAATATAAAAATCACCTTTTTATCGATTTATATAAACTATAGAAAACCTTCATGTGTTGAATCGATATTCATTCGTTGAATTAAAATTCATGTGTTGAATGGTATTCGTGTTTTAAATATAAAAATCACCTTTTTATCTATTTGTATAAACTATAGAAAACATTCATGTGTTGAATCGAAATTCATTCGTTGAATTGAAATTCATGTGTTGAATGGTATTCATATTTTGAAAGAAATTGTTTTATAATAAAAATCCCATTTTTAACATCAATATGAAATGTATAATATAATCTTGTTTTGAAATAAATTGTTTTATAATAAAAATCCTATTTTTATCACCTATATTAACTATATAAAATAGTCGTGCTTTGAAATAAATAGTTTTACATTAAAAATCACATTTTTATTATATACATGAATTGTTAAAAATAGTGAAGTGTTGAAATAGAAGATAGTTAGATAAAAATATCATTTTTATCAAATGTATGAAAATCATATAGTTTTGAAATCGAAGAATCAATATATATATAAATAGAATTGAAATATATCGAATAACGAAGCTGCAGTTCGTATTTTGAAACCGTGATTTCAAACGATTAGTGCGGGAGATCCGACCATTGGATTTTCCCGAAACCGCAACCGTTGGGTTCGCTTTGGAAATATCTTTCCAACGGCACCAACTTTGTAAAAATCCAATAGTTGGATTGTCTGGAATGTTTAGTTCAAATCTAAAGAAAAATAGCGCCAGAATAGATTATATTTATATATATATATATATAAATATAATTATATTAAATCGAATAACGACGCTGCAGTTCGTATTTTGAAATCGAAACTTCAAACGATTATACCGGGAGATCCGACCGTCGGAATTCCCCGAAACTGGAACCGTTGGATTCGTTTTGAAAAGATCTTTCTAATGATGTAAATTTTGTGGAGATCCAACGGTTAGATTTTCAGATATGTGTAAGTCAAATCTGAAGAAAAACAGCGCCACGGCCGCGTTATGGCCCGAAGCGTCGTTTTGAATAAATTGGCTATTTTAAAATAAATAAAAATAGCGATAAATCGTTATAAAATATTATAAACGATATGGATGTGAAATTTAGAAACTAACTGAAGGTTGCCTAAGTCGAATGGTTTCCTGGGTGTTGATCTGATGTTGGTTCGGCCTTCGGGGTTAATATTCGCGAAATCGTTCTCTTACTGATTTACGGTTAGCAACTAGTGAATTGAAATGATGCGTATGTAGTATTTTTGTACCACGTGTTTATTATATACGCGAGTTGCTCGGAAAGACCGGGTTTATCCCATTCTGAATAACTGAATCGACGATAAGAAATCGAAGATGAAGAGGTGGTCGAAGACCGGAGATCTTCATCTCGTTTGGATGGTAACCGAGGTCCTGATTGGGAGGCATCCCAAAATATGGATAATGAGTGGTGATCGTCCAGACGTACGTGGTGATCGATGGGTTTGCGAGGTATATAGTGCCTCCGGTTTCATTCAGACCCAGAACGGACTTGCAAATGGATAGTGTGTCTGACATTGGAATTAATTATGTGTGATTGATAGCTATCAGTTGCACGGTGTTGATTGCCTGCATGGCATGCTAAGATGCAGTGATCAGGGCTTCTGTTGAAAAGCAAAGTCTTGTGGTGATGATCAAAGCACCGCCTGTGTGGCGTAGCTTTGTGTATAACGTGAAATCGCGAGCCTCACACCCCGATATGAACCAGAAACGGGAGAGGACCTCAGGGGGGACATGCGTTTCCTTCTAGCTAGAAGTGGCGTCAGTGGTTTTACACGCCCTGACGAGTTTGACTTATGTGGTTGTTACTGTTGTGAGGCGCCTCGGTTAGACCGGACGATCAGGGTCCGATGGAGTCATTCGTTGGCTCATTTACGCCCCATAGGGCGAGGAAACACATTGTTCAGGAACTTTATTCCACATCGGTGGACTGGCCCTGACGATCCAAGGGTCACTCGAGCTCTGATCCTGAGACATGGGCTAGATTGTCTCGAAGTCGGTAAGGACTATCTTTTGCCTTGGTTCATGACGGAAATCCAATTTCCAAATACGTGACTGTGAGGTTTTGATTGTATACCTATATATGGCGACATAGTGGTATGGGGCATTAATGCCGTCTATGATTGATAGTTATGATTAGAAATTTCTTTTGAAACATATAAACACTAGTAATAATGTCAAATGCTTTTGTTTTATTCATATCAAGCATATTTTGGCCATTATAAGGTAAAACTCTATCCTCCGGTTTGCGTTGCTTTGTGTGATGGGAACTGAGTCTTATAATGGCTTCATTTTTATAAAAAGCATTGCGATGTTTAAAAGAATGATTTGTTTTAAAGCACCGGCAATCCAATGGAGTAAACATGTTCCACGAAAGTGGTGTGGTCTTGTGATTAGCCATATTTCAATTGTGTTTAGTAGATTTCTCATACCAGTTCTTGTTGCTGGCCCTGAGTAGGCCTGGTACGCATGATAAGGGGTTCTCGCTTCGCGGTTTGGTGGCGAACGGGAGACTCTTACCCCTACATGTCCCAGTTTAGAGGGTTGGTTCGGCAGTAGCCGCGAGACTTGAGAGGGTCGCCGATAGCTGAACTGTATTTGTTCTAAGGATGATCCTGTATACTGTGTAACTCTTATGTTTATGTTTCTCCAGTGTATTATTTGTTCATTATTTGGTTTATTTATTTATTTCTGTTCTGCTGTTATCTGTTTATGTGTTATATTCCAAAGATTACCCTTGCCACCATCAGTACGGGGTTTGGGGTCGTCACAGGGTCAACTTTGGTTGGACTGAAATCTGATTGGTTTAAGATGTATGGATTTAACTGTAAAATTTACATTAAAATAATATAAAAATGCACCTCATCTTCACAAAACCCTAATCCATTTTACTGTAGCTGCCGCCTAGACCTTCTATCCATGGCTGAGAACACCTCCACCTTATTCCACTAAATTCTCCTCCTCCTCTACATATCAGACTCCACTCCTTTAGGCTTTATGTAGAGATTTTCGTCCTCCTCAGTTTCATATGGCTTGATCGTTCTCGGGTGGCCCGAACTACGAGACCCAGCACCCTAAACCCGCGCCAAACACACCGCCGCCGAGCCACTCCTGTGCCATCGGGTGGGCCCCCCTCGCAAGCGCACGTGCGCCACTCTCCCCCCTCCGACGTCCCAATCTCCGATCATCAAACCATATTACCATTTGAACAAAAATTAGAAACCTAGATTTGAAGCTAATTGGGTTTTATCGCAGCTTGTCACTGTAAGAAGGAAGAAAGGTTTAATCCTTTTAATATTTTAATAATTTAATTTTAAAATTATTATCTATCTTGTTTAAATCCTAACTCATACAACATCGAAAATTAACAATTTCAGATCCTATGCGATCGTAGAGACGAGATCTACGACTCTAGACTGAAAAGGAGCGATTATGAGCTGTTTGAATTTTGGACAAATTTAAAACAAGACTGTGAGATTTCTGATTTTTAAATAATTAATTAATTTAATTAATTTCCTCGTTATGTAATGATTCTATGTATATGATTTAAATCTGCTATGTGATGAAATTGGTTGATGTGTTTGTTTGTAATGTATAAACATATATTTTTTTGTTAAATTATAGATCTGTATGTGATTGTTAAAATAAATCATGTTTGTTAATATTTTGTTCAATAATATATATTAAACAAAAATGGATTGTCATATTGTTGAATTGAAATAGAATTGTCAATTTAATTAAAAGTATCATTTTTGTTTATATTATTGAATTGATATATAATTGTCAATTCAATTAAAAGTATCATTTTTGTTTATATTGTTGAATTGAATTAGTTTGTCAATTCAATTAATAATATCATTTTTGTCATTTTTATTGAATTGAATTAGTTTATCAATTCAATTAATAATATTATTTTGTCATTTTTATTGATTGAATTAGTTTGTAATTCACTTAATAATATCATTTTGGTCATTTTTGTTGAATTGAATTAGTTTGTCAATTCAATTAAAAATATCATTTTTGTCATATTCGTTGAATGGAATTAGTTTGCCAATACAATTAAAAATATCATCTTCTCATGTTTGTTGAATTGAAATAGGATTGCCAATTCAATAAAATTATCATTTTGCTTATATTGTTGAATTGAAATAGAATTGTCAATTCAATTAAAAGTATCATTTTTGTTTATATTATTGAATTGAATTAGAATTTTCAATTCAATAAAAACATCACCTTGTTTATGTTATTGAATTGTGTTAGAACTTTCAATTCAATATTGAATACATCACTTTTTGTATTGACTGATAAAAGCACCAACTTTGT
The DNA here is from genome assembly GCA_030737875.1 of Allium sativum. Taxonomy (NCBI): domain Eukaryota; kingdom Viridiplantae; phylum Streptophyta; class Magnoliopsida; order Asparagales; family Amaryllidaceae; genus Allium; species Allium sativum. The sequence continues at coordinate 346,489,209 of CM060924.1, read as the reverse complement.
TTTTGTTTGATTGTCGTAGAAAAAAGTTACATTTCTTATTTGCAAATTTAGATGCAAATGAACACCGTAGAAAAAGTTTGAGACGACCCCGAAGGCCGAAACCAACATCAGATCAAAATCCCAGAAACCATTAGACATAGCCAACCTTCAGTTAGTTTCTAAATTTCACTTCCATATCATTTATAATATTTTATAACGATTTATCGCTATTTTTATTTATTTTAAAATAGCTAATTTATTCAAACGACGCTTCGGCCATAACGCGGCCGTGGCGTTGTTTTTCTTCAGATTTGATTTACACATATCTGAAAATCTAACCATTGGATCTTCATAAAATTTATATCATTAGAAAGATCTTTTCAAAACGAATCCAACGGTTCCACTTTCGGGAAAATCCGACGGTCGGATCTCCCGGTATAATCGTTTGACGTTTCGATTTCAAAATACGAACTACAGCGTCGTTCTTCGATTTAATTTAATTATATATATATATATAATCTATTCTGGCGCTGTTTTTCTTCAGATTTGAATTAAATATTCCAGACAATCCAACCGCTGGATCTTTACAAAATTGGTGTCGTTTGAAAGATATTTCCAAAGCAAACCCAACGGTTTCGGTTTCGGGAAAATCCGATGGTCGGATCTCCTGCACTAATCGTTTGAAATCACGGTTTCAAAACACGAACTGCAGCTTCGTTATTCGATATATTTCCATTCTATATATATATATATATATATATATATATATATATATATATATATATATATATATCGATTCTTCGATTTCAAAACTATATTCTTTTCATACATTTGATAAAAATGATATTTTTATCCAACCGTCTTCTATTTCAACACTTCACTATTTTTAACAATTCATGTATATAATAAAAATGTGATTTTTAAAGTAAAACAATTCATTTCAAAACACGACTATTTTATATAGTTCATAGAAACGTTAAAAATATGATTTTTATTATAAAAAAATATATTTTAAAACACGAATACCATTCAACACATGAATTTCTATTCAACGAATGAATTTCTATTCAACACATGAACGGTTTCTATAGTTTGTATATATATAGTAAAAATGTGATTTTTATTGTTAAAACAATTTATTTAAAACACGAATACCATTCAACACATGAATATGATTCAACGAATGAATTTCGATTAAACACATGAAGGTTATTCAACATATGGAAATAATTTCAACAAATGAAAATTATTCAAACACATGAATATTACAGAAAATTTCGGCAGCATAACGGTAGGGTACTTAAAATCGGGACCATCCCTAGTATGGCTCCTTGCACTACCTTAAAGCCTCGCAGCTTTTGACAATGGGGATTCGTGCATCTAGTTCGCACGCAGGCGGCATGTATATTTTTTTTATTTCCACAAACTAATCCTATGTGGTTTCAACCAAATAATTCTCAACCATAAACGGGTATCTTTCAACCATAATCAATCAATTTCAACCACAAACAATTCTAATCAACCAATTTTCACACCAATCACAACCAATAAATATCATCCATGGTTTGTGGACGAGGGGCGTATATATATATATATATATATATATATATATATATATATATATATAAGCATTTCACTTCTATTTCAACACATATATAATTTTTACAACGCATATATAACTTATACATCGAACATACAACTTATACAACGCTTATACAAGAGGTGTACAACGCTTATATAACTCATACATCGACTATATAATTTATACATTGTCGTTTTCCATATCGTTTATAAATTAGAAATCTCACATTGGATTCCACTCCACCAAAAATAGCAGAAGGCTCAGAAAAATATGCGGTCTCTTCTAGAATGTAGAAGACGTCCACACGAGTCCACTGTCTAGTGTTTCACTGAATTTCATCAAGAAACGAAAAAGATATGATTTTTACAATGAAATCAAAAACTGTAGCGCTTAGAAGTGCTATTATATAGTTAATTAATATAACAGCCGTACCTTTTTATTTCTGTTCGAAACTTGGTTTTAACCTTTCGCTCGATCCGTGAAGTGTTGCGTCAATCAGCCACTGCCACGCTGTAGAGGGGAGAGAGGCGCAGCCAACGATGGTGGCGCGATTGACTCCGGTGGTTGGAGATGACGGCGGCGGTGATTTGAAAGCTCGAACTTTCGAAGCTGAATTCTCCCCGGATTCTGAACGATAAAATTCAAACCCTATATGGATTTGAAGATTTCGCGAATCTCTACAAAATTGCCAACAAGGCCATTCGATTTTATTGCGTGGATGTGGAGTTTTTGAAGAGAGAAGGTTTGAAGGGTTTCCGCCAGTTAATCGATCGTCACGGAGAGAGAGTGCTGAGATGGACGAATGAGATTTTTTTATTTATTTATATATTTTTAAATTTCGAAAATACCCTCTTTCACCCACGAACACCAATCCAAACCCAACGACTGTCGTCAGTAGCGTTTTACCCCCATTCCGAACACAATGGGATATGTTTCGTAGGCCCATTCGACTGTTTCAGTCAGTTTTCCTTCAATTTAAAATATATAACATTCAATATTCGATTTGAACGTACATTTCAATTTGCTAGGGCCACGAATTGATTCGAAAAATTCCAGAAAAATAAATCTAGCTATGTTTTGACGGTACGGTCCCAACAAAACTAGTTTCGTCAAATTCTGAGACTGTTTGAAAAATGGCCCATTTCTGGTCGATCCAATTTAACTGTAATTGACCAAAACACATTTTCCTTTGCCACGCTCACATACCAGCTTCAAAAATTATGAAATTCGAAATCTAGCAACAGTTTGACATCCCGTATCCAACAAAAGTGGTTTCGTCGAATTCCGAGGTCGTTTGCAAAATGGCCATTTTCACGGGCTATATAAACTCCATAGCGGCCTTTCAAAAAATTCATTTGGCCATAACTTTTGCTTCCCTCTATGAAACTTCAATTTTTCAGATTCATTAGAAACATATTCACTAAAAGATTTAAATATTTTTGGTTTCACTCAAATCTGTTTTGTTTTGCACCCGGTACGGTCAGTCAAAGTTTGAATTGAAAATTTGAAACTGCCGCGCCATTTAAGGCCTTGTTTATAATTCAAATTAATTAATTATATTCGTTTTCAAATGTCGATTCAAACTTACTTTTCATCGTTATTATATAAAATATTTATTTTAAATATTTAAAATCCACTAAAATAGCCAATTTAAAATTTTTAAATTGGTTCAGATTTTCCGGGTCGTTACAATCTCCCCCACTTAAAACTTTTCATCCCCGAAAAGGAACAAAGTCGAAAGTGGTTTGATTAATAAACTCTACGTTCAATCTGGCTTCCATTCTCCAACTTTTTAGTTTTTGAGAATTTTCAAATTCTTCAAAAATTTGGCTAACACCCGGAATTTTCGAAAAATTCCGCCATAACCTCCTTTGTACGGGGAGGGGTTTGGAAATTTATTGGGCCGTATTAGGTACCCAATAAATCCTATAAAGCATACACATATTTATAGTGATATATTCTATTGTTTACAGGGGAGCGTGTATAGATAATAACTCCAGAGAATAAATTCTCGTCACCCTGTCAAAGCCTGAGGGACTGTGTATTTTAATTGCTCCAGAGAATAAATTCTCGTCACCTCATCCTGTGTGGGAAAGAAATAATCCATGTTCCGTATCTAATGACTAGAGAGACATGATTATTGTCAACTCCAGACCCGTGTGGGGTTTTTTTAATCTGGCAATTTATCGTTACATTTTTATATGGTCATATTAGTCATCAGTTCAACTTGTAAAATATAGTCATCGCCATACAAGCCTCTCGCTCGTATAGTAAATCTTCCACCTCGTCACACAAGCTCCAAATGCTTATGTGGTATATGATGAATTATGCCTATCTTCAAGAAGTATGCCATGTAGTGTAGTTCAAAATTAATTGTTACAATCCTATGGCGATGTTTATTATTACACACAGAACAACCAGCACTCTGCATCCATTGGCATTCACATGAGTTGATATAATAATATTTCGCATCCAACTCATTAAGGTTTACCTATTTGTCGGGCACACAAATAAATTCTTTACTCAACAGCTAATCCAATTACCTGTTCAAACATATATAATGCACATGTATATATATCTATCTATTTTTAAATCAGTTCAATATGTGAGTTAATCGAATAAATCCTACCATTCAACCTCTTATTGATTAAATTAACTATCGTTCTAATAATTTAATTAATCTAATCTACCATCACACAACACAAACAACAATCAAATGGTTTTTAACTTTTCAAAAATATACTATTCAATTCCTATACTCTTTTAAAATCATTCAGACTATAGAATTAAAAGTGCACCTCTATGAAAAGAAAATAACAATAAAGTAGAGAACAACTGGAAATCTCAAAATATGGTAAATGTACCTTGCATCGGAGTCAATCAGAGATATCCACTCGATACTTAGGATAGGCTTTCTGAATGCTCTCCTCAGTTTCCCAAGTACAATCTCGCGGATCTCCACTCCATTGCACTTTGACTAAGTGAACCTTCTTGTTCCTCAGTTCTTTGGTTTCTTTGCCGACAGTCTTTAGCGGCTCTCTTCTCACAGCCAATTCTGGAGTAATTTCAATATCCTGTTGAGCTGCTTCTTCCACGATCAAGTCTGGATCCTGAACGTGATTTCGAAGTTGAGATATGTGAAATACATCATGCACACCAGGCAACCAATCAGGCAATTGAATTCTATAGGCCAGAGTTACAATCCGTTCAAGAATAGGGAATGGACTAATAAATCTGGGCGCCAACTTCCTAGTTTTGCCAAATCGAATCACTCCCCTCATCGGAGAGACCTTTATATACACATAATCACCAACAGAAAAAGCCAAATCCCTTCTTCTCGAATCATCATAGCTCTTCTGTCGGCTTTGAGCGGCGAGTAATCGTTTCTTAAGGAAGTCGACTTTGTCGGCAGCTTCACGGATCATATCAGGTCCCAATACAAGTCTATTACCGGGTTCGACCGAACAAGCAGGAGATCGGCACGGTCTACCATACAATGCTTCGAATGGCGGCATTGTCAGGCTTGCTTGGTAGCTGTTGTTATATGAGAATTCAGCCAAATGCAGATGGTCTTCCCATGATCCACCGAAATCTAGAACACAAGCCCGCAATAGATCTTCTAAAAATACGATTCACCCTCTCAGTCTGAACATCTGTCTGAGGATGATAAGCGGTGATCAAGTTCATCTTTGTTCCCAGCTCTACTTGAAACGCCTCCCAGAGTTTGCTAGTGAATATTGGATCTCTATCACTAACTATATTGATCAGCACTCCGTGTAGTCTAACAATTTCCTTGAAGTATATCTGCGCCAGACTCTGAGCAGTTCTGTTTGATCTGACAGGTATGAAATGGGCGGTCTTCGTGAAGCGATCTACGATCACCCAAATACTGTCATTTCCTTTTCTGGTTCTGGGCAAACCATCTGTGAAGTCTGTGGAAATATGTTCTCACTTCCAACCTGGAACATCTAGCGGTTGTAACAATCCAGCCAGTTTCTGTTAGTCGCTTTTGACTAGCTGGCATGTAGGGCATCGGCTAACATATATTGAAACGTCTCTTTTCGTAGCCTTCCACCAGAATGTTCGCTTGAGATCGTTATACATTTTGGCCACACCGGGATGGATACTCAGCTTGGATTTGTGACACTCGTCTAACACTTCCCTTTTTAACTCGGGGATGTCGGGAACACAAATCCTTCCTTTCAATCTCAAGGTCCCATCGTTATCTATTTGAAAACACGAGGGTTCTCCTTTCTGAATCCTTTTGATCATATCCTTAATAAAGTTATCATCCTTCTGAAGAATAGATATTTTGTCAATCAAGGAAGTCGTAATAATAAAACTGTCGATCATTACATTCTTTCGGCTTAACGCATCGGCCACGACATTGGCTTTCCCTGGAGTGTATAGAATCTCAAAATTGTATGCTGCAAGGAATTCTAGCCAACGTTGCTGCCTCAGATTCAAGTCTTTCTGGGTGAACAGATACTTTAGTGGCTGGTGATCGGTAAACAGTTCAAATTTCTCACCTAGAAGATAGTGTCTCCAGATTTTCAATGCAAATACTATAGCCAATAACTCAAGATCATGAGTTACATAGTTTTTCTCGTGTGGCTTCAGCTGGCGGCTAGCATACGCAATCACTTGACCTCTTTGCATTAACACTGCTCCAAGGCCTTCATTAAAGGCATCTGTCCAGACTTTTAAATCCCGATTGCCCTCGATAATGGTTAACACTGCAGCAGTCGTTAATCTTAACTTTATCTCTTCAAAAGCCTCCTCACATTCTAGAGTCCATTTGAATTTTGAGTGCTTCTTTGTAAGCTTCGTTAAGTGACCAGATATATTCGAAAAGTTTTTAATGAACTTCCGGTAATAACTAGCCAATCCGAGAAAACTGCGGACTTTTGTAGGAGTACTGGGCTGTTTCCAATTTTGAATAGCTGTGATTTTACTTGGATCCACTGCAATTCCTTCTTTCGATACGACGTGGCCAAGAAATTTCACTTCATCTTGCCAGAATATACATTTGGAAAGTTTAGCTTTCAATACATTCCTTCTCAGAATTTCTAGAACCTGTTCCAAATGTTTTTCATGTTCGGCCTTTGATTTAGAGAAGATTAGAATATCGTCAATAAAAACTAGAACAAATTTATTCAGGACTCCTCTGAACACTCTATTCATCAAATCGACGAAGTAAGCTGGAGCGTTATATAAGCCGAACGGTATTACTAACCACTCATAGAATAAGTCCAGACCTCTGAATGCTGTTATAGGAACATACTTTTCGGCAATACGAAGCTGATGGAAACCTGTAGCTAGGTCCATCCTTGAAAATACTTGTGCTCAATTCAGACGATCCAATAAATCATCGATTCGCTGCAATAGATATTTATTCTTTATGGTCTACTTGTTCAAATCGCGATAATCCACACATAGTCGCAGAGTACTGTCAGATTTTGGGACAAACACCACTGTTGCACCCCAATCAGAGAAACTAGGTCTGATCAGACCCTTCCATACAAGCTGTCTTGTTTGATTGTCTAATTCCTCTTTCTCTTTCAAGGACATTCTTCGAATAGCATGAACTACAGGCCTTGCATTTGGGATTAAAGCGATCTTGAAATCAATTTCCCTCTGCGGAGGTAAGCGAACAACTTCTTCGAACACATCCGCATAATCCTTGACGACAGGAATATCTTTTACGAGGTCGGGAATATTCTCTGTGACTACAGGGATATCTTCAATTTGAGTAGGAGAAACATCCAACACTGCCCAGAAATCCTTTCTATTAGAATTCTGACCTTCACAGGGAATGGTTATATAATCACCTGATTTAATCTTTGCCTTAACGACTCTGTCGGCGCATTTAACCTCAGCTTCATACTTGGTCAACCAGTCTAACCCCAAGATAAGATCAAACTCTGTAAAATTCATGACGACCGCGATGGTAGGGAACCGATAACCAGAAAAAGAAACCGGCACTCCACAAACCCAACTGAGATCGAGAGAACCCCCAACTGGATTTTGGACAGTCATTGGTTCTTTGAGCTTTTTCAATTTCAAAACCAGTTTCTTAACTGCATTCTTTGCAATAAAGCTCCGCGACGCGCCTGTGTCAAACAGTACTTTAACTGGAATATCTTTGACAGTAAGCGTGCCTTCTAAAACATCTGGCCTTTCCTGAATAGCTGAGGGCTCAGAAGTTTCTGCTACTTCATTTACCTGAGCCACCTTTATCGTTTTTAATAGCCGTCAATCTTTCTTTACATGGCCAAACCGATGGCATTGATTGCATCTTCTATTTTCTCAAAACTTCTCCTGTTTCTTTAAAGCTCTGCAACTTATCGAGAAATGTCCTTATTTATTGCAGTTAGAGCATACAGCAGTCTTTACTAGTTCCTTCTCAGATTTAGCCCTTTTCCTCTTGGCACTGGGCTTCTTACTGATTTCGGACATCGTACTGGCCTCAGGACGATCAGTTTCAGACTCACCTTTATTACTAGAACTGACTTCCTCTTCGTAGCGTAACATACCTTTCTTGTCGAGATCTTCGTACTGGTAAGCCATGTATATCATATCAGAAAAAGGAAGCTTCACATTCCTCATTACACTATTCTGATATTTTCTTTGCAGGCCATGAATAAACCTCAGATTCTTCCTCTTTGGATCTTGAATCAGATGAGGAGCAAAGTGAGAAAGTTCATTGAATTTCTTATGATATTCTGGAATGGTCATATCTCCTTGTATCAAATAAGAGAATTCATCACATAACCACTCAGTTGCTTCAGGAGGAGTAAATCTTTCCAAGAAAATCACTTTGAATCTATCCCAGGTGATATCACCTTCTGGATTATCTTAATAATCGAATCCCACCAAAACAAAGCTTCTTCTTTGAGTGCCCAAGATGCCGGTAATGTTTTCTGATCATCTCTCAGCTTTAAACCTTCAAAGATTTTCTTCGCAGAACGAATCCAAGCTTGTGTTTCCATAATGGACTCTTTGCCTAAGAATGGTGATCCACCCAGATTTCGAAATCTCTTGAATAGAAATTCTATATCTGATTCTGGTTGGGGGAGCACAACTGGCTCATTAGCTGGTCGAGCCATACGATTATTTCTTCTGTTCCTGTCACTCATTTTCTAGTGCATCTGCAATTAGCAGACAAAGTGTCAGGTCAACAGAAAAGATATTTCAAAACATAGAGACAAATACTTGAATGTAAATGTGTCTGCTGGGATGTATTTCATTCTGCTACTCATACTAGGATATTACTGATCCTTTCTGTAATGAGACACTCGTCCTAGAACACTACTGGTTCTATTTATGACGAGTTCGTTGATATGTTATATTCCAGCACTAAGCTTAACCAAAGCTCTGATACCAAATGAGACGACCCCGAAGGCCGAAACCAACATCAGATCAAAATCCAGGAAACCATTTGACTTAGCCAACCTTCAGTTAGTTTCTAAATTTCACTTCCATATCGTTTATAATATTTTATAATGATTTATCGCTATTTTTATTTATTTTAAAATAGCTAATTTATTCAAACGACGCTTCGGCCATAAAGCAGCCGTGGCGCTGTTTTTCTTCAGATTTGATTTGCACATATCTGAAAATCTAACCGTTGGATCTTCACAAAATTTATATCATTAGAAAGAACTTTTCAAAACGAATCCAACGGTTCCAGTTTCGGGAAAATTCGACGGTCGGATCTCCCGGTATAATCTTTTGAAGTTTCGATTTCAAAATACGAACTGCAGCGTCGTTCTTCGATTTAATTTAATTATATTTATATATATATATAATCGATTCTGGCGCTGTTTTTCTTTAGATTTGAACTAAACATTCCAGAAAATCCAACCGTTGGATCTTTACAAAATTGGTGTCATTTGAAAGATATTTCCAAATCGAACCCAACGGTTTTGGTTTCGGGAAAATCTGATGGTCGGATCTCCTGCACTAATCGTTTGAAATCATGGTTTCAAAACACAAACTGCAGCTTCGTTATTCGATATATTTCCATTCTATTTATATATATATATATATCGATTCTTCGATTTCAAAACTATATTCTTTTCATACATTTGATAAAAATGATATTTTTATCTAACCGTCTTCTATATCAACACTTCACTATTTTTAACAATTCATGTATATAATAAAAATGTGATTTTTATAGTAAAGCAATTCATTTCATCGACTATTTTATATAGATCATATAGATGATAAAAGTATGATTTTTATTATAAAACAATTTATTTTAAAACACGAATACCATTCAACACATGAATTTCTATTCAACGAATGAATTTCTATTCAACACATGAACGGTGTCTATAGTTTGTATATATATATAGCAAAAATGCGATTTTTATTGTTAAAACAATTTATTTAAAACATGAATACCATTCAACACATGAATATGATACAACGAATGAATTTTGATTCAACACATGAAGGTTATTCAACATATGGAAATAATTTCAACAAATGAAAATTATTCAAGCACATGAATATTACAGAAAATTTCGGCAGCATAACAGCAAGGTAGTAAAAACTGGGACCGTCCCTAGTACAGCTCCTCGCTCTACCTTAAAGCCTCGCAGCTTTTGACAATGGGGATTCATGCATCTAGTTCGCATGCAGGCGGCATGTATATTTTTTTCATTTCCACAAACTAATCCTATGTGGTTTCAACCAAATAATTCTCAACCACAAACGGGTATATTTCAACCACAAACAATTCTAATCAACCAATTTTCACACCAATCACAAACGATAAATATCGTCCATGGTTTGTGGACGAGGGGCGTATATATATATATATATATGTATATATTTATTTATTTATATAAGCATTTCACTTATAATTTTATATAAGCACGTCGATCATTTATTCTTTTCTTGTAATTTTACATTTTATATTTTTAACACGATTCTAAAAATTTTTACATTTGTTGATTTCAATGTTTTAAATGATTGTACTGAGTATTGGAATTGTATTAGATTAAGGTTTAATATTTGGCAGAGATATATATTGGATTCCTTAATAGTAATTTCGGGGTGGTTTATTTGGTTAGAAAGAAATCAGAGATTATTTCATCTTAAGTTTGACTCTTCTGTTAATTTAATATTTAGTATTGTGAAATTTAGTCTGGATTGGATGTCTAACTCACATTATAAGCTTTTTGGTTATTTACGATTTGACTGTTTTCTACTTAAGGTAAGATCAAATCTGTGTTTGTTTATTAGATTCTCTAGATATTTTAGATTTAATAGATTTCGTCTCTGCTGACCTTTTGTTGGTTATTAGTACTTACCCTACATGTTATCAAGTTTTCTCCTTCTTTTTTATGGTATATATGATTATATGCTTATACATATATATACATGTTAATATACATATAAGTATAATCATTTATACTAATATGTATACTTATACATACATATATAAGATATAGGTATATACTCATATATACTTGTTTGTTACTGATGATTTTTCTTAGTATTTCAGGTTACAGGTTATGGACTTTGTAACACCCCGCCTCCGCTAGGGTCACTCGCAAAGGAATGCACTAGCTTTAGAGGGGCATTATTGGTAAACATGCACAGAAACATCACAAGACAGAACATATAAAATAGCGGAAGTAAAAACAAACTTTCATAACATTAATAAATGAGGTCAAAAGCCTTTTTACATCAGAGTACATCAAAACCTGTCTTGCCGAAATAAAGAAGCATGAAACCTTTTTCATAAATTATTCCCCAATTAAAACAGTAAAGTAGCCATAGCCAAGAGAAGTCCAAGCCATCCATGATGACCTTCAAGCAGAAGAAGCCCGAACTAAACAGCATTGTTTCCTCCCTGAAACCTGGGGGGAAACGGAAGAAAAGAGGCGAAACAAAACGGGACAGTCAAAAAGACTGAGTAAGTCCTATCTACTTCCAGTATAAAAACAGGTAAAGGTAACATGACATGCATAAACTGAAAGTAAACATAAGGATAACTACAAGATAGATAAACCAGGGTAGCCGGTTGAACTACTGTGGCAAGGTAAACTAAGGTATCATGATAAACTACGGTGTTATGATAAGTCAAGTCATCACATCGTCAGATTTCTATCGAGTACATTATCCCAAGGTATCTACCCCGTCTAACATCCCACGGTATCTATTATGTATATTCTTCCTAGTTCTAACATGTATATTTGCTCTGCACCTCTCGTACTAGTATCCCTACTCGCGTCATGTGTTAACCATGAATGTCCCTTGCCCAAAGTCGTGTAATGGTCCATGTCAACCCAATATACCGCATATATAGGTTACTCAAAATCATATGTTTCTTTCCATGTATATAAGTTCAGTCCTTTGCCGTACCTCGTACGGGCTTCCTCATGTCGTATTTTCCTTGAAATCGTTTGGACTGTCACCCTTGCTCTAGCTAGGCTCTTCCATATGAATCATCGTTTGAACTACTAGGACTTACGCCACCTAGCACCACTAGGGATTACGCTTACCTATTGCACGCTTTCGTATTTCGGTTTGGGTTAAACCACCTAGGCCACTAGGGATTACGCTAACCCTCAACCGCGCCCTTTTTCCCACGCATTCTTCGTGAATCGTTTTTCTATAACTGTATGCACATGTATCACATCGTGCCATCCGAGTCCTGTCACAGGGCAAAACAAGAAATACAGGACTCGGTCGGGAGCTTTAGATTTATCTGCCGATGCAGATACTAAGGTCTGCTTTTCTACACGTGGCTATGGTCCCACGAGACCCCTCCCTGAACTAGTGAAAGGCAACACAAGAGAAAATCTTGCATGGGAACTACACTCCGGCCAGCCCACATCCTACGGCCTACCTCACCCATAATTAGATAGCAATTATGGTCTGTTGGGTGTTCCCTGCCTTTCCGTACGTACACGCTTGACTCAAGATGGTAGATGATCGACGAACTTGCTATCTAGGGCACTTTCATGTATTCGTTGACTCACTGCTATCCATCCCAGTCTTTAGGTCGCTCGTATAGCAACCAAGGCATACTCTTGGTTCTTCTAACGCAGACCTTAACCTCTTGTGAGCCCAGGATGATCATCTGCGACCTCACAGAGGGATCCCAAGAATATCCTCACGTTCCCCGAAGCCGCTGCTTCGTTACCCAGTTCGTTGGAGCCTTTACCTAAATCAGATAGCCTGCTCCTACATGCATACTTAAACGTTGACCTAACGTATCGGGTTACTAATCTATCTAAGAAGTGGTCCAAATTTCTTTGACTAAGAATTATTACTTAGTTTCCCTTAACTAAGGTTTACCACTTAGCCTTATTTCCATTATCCTTGTTAACTATGGTTATTTACCTAGTCCTCCGAATTAGGGTTTATCTAATGGGTTAAGTGTCACTTAAGTTCACAACTTAACCCGTCTACAAAACATGTCGAAACTGGCTAAGTATCCAAGTCCAAGACTTAACCCTACAGACCATGTGTCAAGTTGGTTAAGTATATCAAGCAATCCATGACTTAACCTCGTCTAATTATCATTTTAGATTGGTTAAGTATATATTAATTTGACCCTATCAAATTACCGAGTCAAATCGGTCAAGCGTATTCGAAACGATTCGTGACATAGCCTTATCATGTTTTTACGTTAGATTGGTTAAGTATAGGTTAACTTAACCTCATCAAATTAACGAGTTAGATTGGTTAAGTATAGGTCACTTAACCTCATCAAATCATCGTATTAAATTAGTTAAGTGTTTAACTTAACCCCATTAAATTACCAAGTTAAGTTGGTTAAGTATGGGTTACTTGACCTCATTGAATTACCAAGTTTAAATTGGTTAAGTGTTTTACTTAACCCCATCGATTTACCGTGTTTAGATTAGTTAAGTGTGGATTACTTAACCCCATCTGATTACCGTGGTTAGGTTAGTTAATTCTTAATTACTTAACCCCATCTAATTACCCAGTCGGATTAGTTAAGTGTAAATTACTTAACCCCATCTCCTAATCATCTTGCATGGTTAAGTGTCATTAAGGAATCAAGTCCGGTCCCACTTAACCTACCCATTCGTGTCATATCGGTTAAGTGTCATTAGTCAAATTTACTTAACCTTATCATGTGGCATTAATTCAATTAATGCACTCTTAACCTCTCACATTAGACCTTGTTGTGGTTACTAGTTAAGCCGGGCGGGTCCGGGTAGATTTACACCACAACCTAGTCTAACCTCGGGTCTTAAGCGCGACATGACCAACTTCTCACATTGGGTCCTATTGTTTGCAACTACTAGTTAGGCCGGTCGGTTCCGGGTAGTTTTACGTTGCAAACTCAACCCAACCTCGAGTTGGCCACACTTATATTATCTAAGTTCATCATGTTTCCAAAACATGTTACAAGTTTCAAGCATTTGGGTAGACCTAACTTAATAGGTAAATTCCCAAAGGGTAGACCTAACTTAATAGGTAAATTCCCAAGCTCATGTTTTTATGCATACTTACATGCCAACTTCCATGTTATCTTCCAAGTCATATTTTCAAGTATAAACACATGTCATAATCAAGTTAAGATTTCGCGACATGTTCATGTTTATCTAACTACCCAAAATCGTGTTTTCCCAACGCAAGCAAAGCGAGTCAACATAGTAAGGATACTATGTCACATATTGGTCTCAAAACATGCATGATGCTAAAAAGGGCTTGGCTTCCACATGCATAACATCATAAAGGGATTGGCCATAAACATGCATAGTGTCATAAGGTAATTTGGCCACAAACATGCATATTATCAAAAAGGGTTTAGCCATAAACATGCACAACTTAAAAGAGGGGATTGGCCACGAGCATGCATAATCTCATAAAGGATTTGGCCACAAACTTGCATGTTACCATAAGGGGTTTGGGTTCATAAACATGCATAAGCCCCAAAATCTTGTCTTAGCCAATGTTTCACACATAAAGTGGTTCCTAAAGGTTCATGCTAGCATTTCATGCATAAAGATCCAAACTTGCAAGTTAAACTAGGTTATGCATTGCATGAGAGGCATGATTAAGTCACTCACATGGCCTAAAATCATAATCATGAACACAAGAGGCAAGGTAAGGTTCATATAGGTTCGCATAATCATGTTTAGCCTCATTTTATCCCATGTCATTATCAAAACTACCGTTTCCATCTAAAAGTAGCTAGAACTTACATAGTTAGGCCTAGGGAAAGAAGCATGAATCATCTTGGCTAAGAAAGGTGCCTCCTTTGTTGAAGAATCGTCATGGAACTCGCATAGCAACGTTGATTTTGCCTCTCTTTGGTGTAGCAAGCTTGCATCTTTTGATTTGAACCCGATTTGAATGCATAGGCTCTAGGGATTTGAGATGGAGGCCATGAGAGTAGAAATTTGGCCATAGTTTAGTTACATGAGTGAATAATGAGGCTTTAGGGGTAGGTTTAGGGTCTTTTTATAGATATTAGGATAGTTTTAGGACCTTAGATTAACCCTAGGACCAACCTGAACCGTCAGATTTCAAACCAGGCCCAAAAACCTAGCCAAGATAGAAAATAGGTGCACCAGATCAGAATCAGCCGACAGGGCAAGTCGACAGCCCTGTCGACATGCCTGTCGACTTGTCTGGGCGGGAATTTTCCCGCCTGGCCCCATTTCTGCATGTTTCGAAATTCAAATTTCCCGAAAACTTCTTTGGGCCTTAACCGGGTCATACAGACTCCGATTTTCGAAAACTCGTACTCTATTTCGCGTATTTTTCCGAGACGAACGCAATGGCATAGCCCGTTTTACTTGATTCAGAATTTAAAATTAAATTCTGCCTTGATTCTCGTTTTAACATGTTATTGAAATACGGGTTGTTACATTCTCCCCACCTTTTAGGATTTCATCCCCGAAATTTCTAAGTTAGGAAGAACATATCCTACCATCCATCATCCATCTACTCAAAACATCATCCACAAGCAACCATTGTCCTTAGATGATTTCTAATGCTGTATGAATACATGCAAAATGTGTGTGTACATGTTCCTTAGCTAATGCTAATGATCAGGCCTGGATAATCTTTTTAATGCAAAAATATGTATAGTGCCATGAATCCAACATGTATGCAAATAGTCCTAGCCATATAGATACTATATGCGTGCACAATCATTCATTCATATGCAACAACCGCATGATAACACATTCGATTTCATCCATAAACAAGTATAAATACTCGTGCATATGCAATATGAAATGTGACCGAGTCGAGCTAGTATCTAATGTGTATTCGCGCATCCACGAACAACCACTTGCAACCATATCAATCATAACAT
Organism: Allium sativum; assembly: GCA_030737875.1. Taxonomy (NCBI): domain Eukaryota; kingdom Viridiplantae; phylum Streptophyta; class Magnoliopsida; order Asparagales; family Amaryllidaceae; genus Allium; species Allium sativum. Next base: position 346,473,322 of record CM060924.1, on the reverse strand, counting down.
GTTTCAAATACATGTTTACATCCATAGGGTTCTACCTAAGATTCCCTGAAACAGGGTCGAGAAGATAAACAAAACAAACTCCGTACGGGGTTTGTAACAGAGACAGGACCGAGAGGATATCCATAAAAGATAGCCTACAAGCAAGCTCAACAGAAAAACAGGGATCGAGGATATATTCCCAAAAGAGATATCATGCACGTATTTAGTCTTCAGTCTCCTGAGTCGCATTACCTTGAGCTTAGTTCCTTCGTGCCTTGACCGCCCCTTTTACTTCACGATTTCGCAGCTTCTTATTTCCTGTTTTCATAACATGAGTTGGAACTCATTTCCTCGTCGCCCCTCGTTCCACTTGCACTTATTCTCCTTCTCGAATACTTGGCGCAAACAGGACTGCGTACTCATGATTCCACGCAAGCTTTCCAAAATTTCATTAGTGAATCCGGGACCTCGTACCACAAGGTATTCCCCGTAGAAAAACTTTCCCTTGCAAGTAAACAGGTTACCATGCGCACTTACTAGGGTAATTCCCATAACCCATACATAAGCGAAGTAAACCATCCGTTTTATTAGCGAACACCACTCGATCGGGTTTCTAATTCCCAACAAAGGCATCTAGGGATTCTAAGTAACTAATCATGACAGAACCCAAAAGGTTACGCGATACTTCAAGGGTATTACCAAAACAAGCCAAGAGTCTAACTACCCTCCTTCTAAAACCGAGAGTGGCACCCCTTACTGGATAACCACTTCATCCTTAGAATCCATCCATAGCTTATAAACATAAGCATTATTTCCAAGCTCAATACTTGGCATAGACATTCTCAAATCCAAACAAGTCATGAATAAATGGACCGATCTTCCAATAGGACTTGGGACAAAAACGGGATCCCCTACTACGCTAGTACTAAGGTGCAGAGACTCAACTATCGAAGTGGACTTAAAAGATGCGGTGATCAAAACAAAGTCCCGACAGGATGATAGAGAAGAAAAGCTAAACCTTTAACAAGATCGTTACCCTCCTTCTGAGGTACCCTAAAAATGAGAGCATACTATTGCCCTCCCGATGATCTTGTCCTTGTCCCATGATACTTAACTATCTATCCCGTTTCACTATGCCAAAGGTACCCTCTCGTCATGGGTTTCATTGTTCATCTTTCTCCCTCCTTTTAGGACTCAGCCATACCAACATGTTGCTTATCCCTGAACTCGTATCCTTTATCCTTGTTCTTACTATCCTTTCATGCATAACTCTGCAATGGTCTCTCGAGAACCACCTCCATCGTACGGGAAACACTTATGCAGCTAGAAAGACTAGTCGCAGTCAAAACCACTGTGACTACAGATGGAGGAAAGAAAGGAAAAGAGATTAAATCAAGGAAACAAGGATAATGCTAATGGCCTTTGGGGAATAGTTTTTTTCTTAAAAGAAAATTTTCTTGAAAAATGCTTCTTTGTAAACGGTTTTTCAAATACTTTTCAGAAGGTCTTTAAAAAAAACTTTTGCCCAGTCTAGCAACCTTCTGCTCTGATACCAAATGTAACACCCCGCCTCCGCTAGGGTCACTCGCAAAGGAATGCACTAGCTTTAGAGGGCATTATTGGTAAACATGCACAGAAACATCACAAGACAGAACATATAAAATAGCGGAAGTAAAAACAAACTTTCATAACATTAATAAATGAGGTCAAAAGCCTTTTTACATCAGAGTACATCAAAACCTGTCTTGCCGAAATAAAGAAGCATGAAACCTTTTTCATAAATTATTCCCCAATTAAAACAGTAAAGTAGCCATAGCGAAGAGAAGTCCAAGCCATCCATGATGACCTTCAAGCAGAAGAAGCCCGAACTAAACAGCATTGTTTCCTCCCTGAAACCTTGGGGGGGAAACGGAAGAAAAGAGGCGAAACAAAACGGGTCAGTCAAAAAGACTGAGTAAGTCCTATCTACTTCCAGTATAAAAACAGGTAAAGGTAACATGACATGCATAAACTGAAAGTAAACATAAGGATAACTACAAGATAGATAAACCAGGGTAGCCGGTTGAACTACTGTGGCAAGGTAAACTAAGGTATCATGATAAACTACGGTGTTATGATAAGTCAAGTCATCACATCGTCAGATTTCTATCGAGTACATTATCCCAAGGTATCTACCCCGTCTAACATCCCACGGTATCTATTATGTATATTCTTCCTAGTTCTAACATGTATATTTGCTCTGCACCTCTCGTACTAGTATCCCTACCCGCGTCATGTGTTAACCATGAATGTCCCTTGCCCAAAGTCGTGTAATGGTCCATGTCAACCCAATATACCGCATATATAGGTTACTCAAAATCATATGTTTCATTCCATGTATATAAGTTCAGTCCTTTGCCGTACCTCGTACGGGCTTCCTCATGTCGTATTTTCCTTGAAATCGTTTGGACTGTCACCCTTGCTCTAGCTAGGCTCTTCCATATGAATCATCGTTTGAACTACTAGGACTTACGCCACCTAGCACCACTAGGGATTACGCTTACCTATTGCACGCTTTCGTATTTCGGTTTGGGTTAAACCACCTAGGCCACTAGGGATCACGCTAACCCTCAACCGCGCCCTTTTTCCCACGCATTCTTCGTGAATCGTTTTTCTATAACTGTATGCACATGTATCACATCGTGCCATCCGAGTCCTGTCACAGGGCAAAACAAGAAATACAGGACTCGGTCGGGAGCTTTAGATTTATCTGCCGATGCAGATACTAAGGTCTGCTTTTCTACACGTGGCTATGGTCCCACGAGACCCCTCCCTCAACTAGTGAAAGGCAACACAAGAGAAAATCTTGCATGAGAACTACACTCCGGCCAGCCCACATCCTACGGCCTACCTCACCCATAATTAGATAGCAATTATGGTCTGTTGGGTGTTCCCTGCCTTTCCGTACGTACAAGCTTGACTCAAGATGGTAGATGATCGACGAACTTGCTATCTAGGGCACTATCATGTATTCGTTGACTCACTGCTATCCATCCCAATCTTTAGGTCGCTCGTATAGCAACCAAGGCATACTCTTGGTTCTTCTAACGCAGACCTTAACCTCTTGTGAGCCCAGGATGATCATCTGCGACCTCACAGAGGGATCCCAAGAATATCCTCACGTTCCCCGAAGCCGCTGCTTCGTTACCCAGTTCGTTGGAGCCTTTACCTAAATCAGATAGCCTGCTCCTACACGCATACTTAAACGTTGACCTAACATATCGGGTTACTAATCTATCTAAGAAGTGGTCCAAATTTCTTTGACTAAGAATTATTACTTAGTTTCCCTTAACTAAGGTTTACCACTTAGCCTTATTTCCATTATCCTTGTTAACTATGGTTATTTACCTAATCCTCCTAATTAGGGTTTATCTAATGGGTTAAGTGTCACTTAAGTTCACAACTTAACCCGTCTACAAAACATGTCGAAACTGGCTAAGTATCCAAGTCCAAGACTTAACCCTACAGACCATGTGTCAAGTTGGTTAAGTATATCAAGCAATCCATGACTTAACCTCGTCTAATTATCATTTTAGATTGGTTAAGTATATATTAATTTGACCCTATCAAATTACCGAGTCAAATCGGTCAAGTGTATTCGAAACGATTCGTGACTTAGCCTTATCATGTTTTTACGTTAGATTGGTTAAGTATAGGTTAACTTAACCTCATCAAATTAACGAGTTAGATTGGTTAAGTATAGGTCACTTAACCTCATCAAATCATCGTATTAAATTAGTTAAGTGTTTAACTTAACCCCATTAAATTACCAAGTTAAGTTGGTTAAGTATGGGTTACTTGACCTCATTGAATTACCAAGTTTAAATTGGTTAAGTGTTTTACTTAACCCCATCGAATTACCGTGTTTAGATTAGTTAAGTGTGGATTACTTAACCCCATCTGATTACCATGGTTAGGTTAGTTAATTCTTAATTACTTAACCCCATCTAATTACCCAGTCGGATTAGTTAAGTGTAAATTACTTAACCCCATCTCCTAATCATCTTGCATGGTTAAGTGTCATTAAGGAATCAAGTCCGGTCCCACTTAACCTACCCATTCGTGTCATATCGGTTAAGTGTCATTAGTCAAATTTACTTAACCTTATCATGTGGCATTAATTCAATTAATGCACTCTTAACCTCTCACATTAGACCTTGTTGTGGTTACTAGTTAAGCCGGGCGGGTCCGGGTAGATTTACACCACAACCTAGTCTAACCTCGGGTCTTAAGCGCGACATGACCAACTTCTCACATTGGGTCCTATTGTTTGCAACTACTAGTTAGGCCGGTCGGTTCCGGGTAGTTTTACGTTGCAAACTCAACCCAACCTCGAGTTGGCCACACTTATATTATCTAAGTTCATCATGTTTCCAAAACATGTTACAAGTTTCAAGCATTTGGGTAGACCTAACTTAATAGGTAAATTCCCAAAGGTTAGACCTAACTTAATAGGTAAATTCCCAAGCTCATGTTTTTATGCATACTTACATGCCAACTTCCATGTTATCTTCCAAGTCATATTTTCAAGTATAAACACATGTCATAATCAAGTTAAGATTTCGCGACATGTTCATGTTTATCTAACTACCCAAAATCGTGTTTTCCCAACGCAAGCAAAGCGAGTCAACATAGTAAGGATACTATGTCACATATTGGTCTCAAAACATGCATGATGCTAAAAAGGGCTTGGCTTCCACATGCATAACATCATAAAGGGATTGGCCATAAACATGCATAGTGTCATAAGGTAATTTGGCCACAAACATGCATATTATCAAAAAGGGTTTAGCCATAAACATGCACAACTTAAAAGAGGGGATTGGCCACGAGCATGCATAATCTCATAAAGGATTTGGCCACAAACTTGCATGTTACCATAAGGGGTTTGGGTTCATAAACATGCATAAGCCCCAAAATCTTGTCTTAGCCAATGTTTCACACATAAAGTGGTTCCTAAAGGTTCATGCTAGCATTTCATGCATAAAGATCCAAACTTGCAAGTTAAACTAGGTTATGCATAGCATGAGAGGCATGATTAAGTCACTCACATGGCCTAAAATCATAATCATGAACACAAGAGGCAAGGTAAGGTTCATATAGGTTCGCATAATCATGTTTAGCCTCATTTTATCCCATGTCATTATCAAAACTACCGTTTCCATCTAAAAGTAGCTAGAACTTACATAGTTAGGCCTAGGGAAAGAAGCATGAATCATCTTGGCTAAGAAAGGTGCCTCCTTTGTTGAAGAATCGTCGTGGAACTCGCATAGCAACGTTGATTTTGCCTCTCTTTGGTGTAGCAAGCTTGCATCTTTTGATTTGAACCCGATTTGAATGCATAGGCTCTAGGGGATTTGAGATGGAGGCCATGAGAGTAGATATTTGGCCATAGTTTAGTTACATGAGTGAATAATGAGGGTTTAGGGGTAGGTTTAGGGTCTTTTTATAGAGATTAGGATAGTTTTAGGCCCTTAGATTAACCCTAGGACCAACCTGAACCGTCAGATTTCAAACCAGGCCCAAAAACCTAGCCAAGATAGAAAATAGGTGCACCAGATCAGAATCAGCCGACAGGGCAAGTCGACAGCCCTGTCGACATGCCTGTCGACATGCCTGTCGACATGCCTGTCGACTTGTCTGGGCGGGAATTTTCCCGCCTGGCCCCATTTCTGCATGTTTCGAAATTCAAATTTCCCGAAAACTTCTTTGGGCCTTAACCGGGTCATACGGACTCCGATTTTCGAAAACTCGGACTCTATTTCGTGTATTTTTCCGAGACGAACGCAATGGCATAGCCCGTTTTACTTGATTCAGAATTTAAAATTAAATTCTGCCTTGATTCTCGTTTTAACATGTTATTGAAATACGGGTTGTTACAGACTTAGCCCGGGAGCTTATGAGACTATGAGAGTGCAGTCTAGATCGGGATTTATTGATTGTTTAGTCTTATATATTTCAGTGTTGATGTGATGTGGTTGTAGGGGTATGATTAGCCCCATTGTCTTTTATTTAGTTTGCCATATTGTAAGGAAATAGATATACCCAATATCGGGTGGTGGCCTTGCCGGAACTCGAGATTGTGGTATGATGGGTGGTGGCCTTGCCGGAACTCATCTATCTATCATTCCTTACTTTCTTTTGGCATTCTTGTTTGGGTCAGTGGTTGGATATTGTACCCTGTTTTTCCTTTATATATATATGTGTGTGCTCTCTTCCTATAGGAGGATCACACATTATTGCGTTTTCAAAAAAAATATAAGCATTTCACTTCTATTTCAACACATATATAATTTTTACAATGCATATATAACTTATACATCGAACGTACAACTTATACAACACTTATACAAGAGGTGTACAACGCTTATATAACTCATACATCGACTATATAATTTATACATCGTCGTTTCCCATATCGTTTATAAATTAGAAATCTCACATTGGATTCCACTCCACCAAAAATAGCAGAAGGCTCAGAAAAATATGCGGTCTCTTCTAGAATGTAGAAGACGTTCACACGAGTCCACTGTCTCTTGTTTCACTGAATTTCGTCAAGAAACGAAAAAGACATGATTTTTACAGTGAAATCAAAAACGGTAGCGCTAGAAGTGCTATTATATAGTTAATTAATATAACAGGCGTACCTTTTTATTTCTGTTCAAAACTAGGTTTTAACCTTTCGCTCGATCCGTGAAGTGTTGCGTCAACCAGCTACTGCGACGCTGTAGAGGGGAGAGAGGCGCGGCCAACGATGGTGGCGCGGTGGAGTCCGGTGGTCGGAGATGACGGCGGCGGCGATTTGAAAGCTCGAACTTTCGAAGCCGAATTATCCCCTGATTCTGAACGATAAAATTCAAACCCTATATGGATTTGAAGATTTCACGAAGCTCTACAAAATTGCCAACAGGGCCATTCGATTATATTGCGTGGATGTGGAGTTTTTGAAGAGAGAAGGTTTGAAGGGTGTCCGCCTGTTAATCGATCGTCGGGGAGAGAGAGTGCTGAGATGGACGAATGAGATTTTTTTAATTTATTTATATATTTTTAAATTTCGAAAATACCCTCTTTTACCCACGAACACCATTCCAAACCCAACGGCTGTCGTCCCTAGCATTGTACCCCCATTCTGAACACAATGAGATATGTTTCGTAGGCCCATTCGACTGTTTCAGTCCTTCAATTTAAAATATAGAACATTCAATATTCGATTTGAACGTACATTTCAATTTGCCAGGGCCACGAATTGATTCGAAAAATTCCAAAAAAATAAATCTAGCTATGTTTTGACGATACGGTCCCAACAAAACTAGTTTCGTCAAATTCTGAGACTGTTTGAAAAATGGCCCATTTCTGGTTGATCCAATTTAACTCTAATTGACCAAAACACATTTTCCTTAGCCACGCTCACATACTAGCGTCAAAAATTATGAAATTTGAAATCTAGCAATAGTTTGACATCCCGTATCCAACAAAAGTGATTTTGTCGAATTCCGAGGTCATTTGCAAAATGGCCATTTTCACGGGCTTTATAAACTCCATAGCGACCTTTCAGAAAATTCATTTGGCCATAACTTTTGCTTCACTCTATGAAATTTCAATTTTTCAGATTCGTTAGAAAGGTATTCACTAAAAGATTTAAATGTTTTTGGTTTCACTCAAATCCGTTTTGTTTTGCACCCGGTACGGTCAGTCAAAGTTTGAATTGAAAATTTGAAACTGCCGCGCCATTTCAGGCCTTGTTTATAATTCAAAGTAATTAATTATATTCGTTTTCAAATGTCGATTCAAACTTACTTTTCATCGTTATTATATAAAATATTTATTTTAAATATTTAAAATCCACTAAAATAGCCAATTTAAAAATTTTAAATTGGTTCAGATTTTCCGGGTCGTTACAAAGTTACATTTTTTTATTTGCAAATTTAGATGCAAATGAATACCGTAGAAAAAGTTACATTTCTATTTGCATTCCTTAATGCAAATAAAACGTGAAAAAAAGCTACACTTTTATTTACATTCCCTAATGCAAATAAAACATAAAATTAAAAGTTGAACTTTTATTTGCATTCTTTGATGCAAATAAAACATGAATTAAAAAGGTTACGTTTTTGTTTGCATTTTAGATGCAAATAAAAGCCTAGTTTAAAAAGTTACATTTTTTTTAATTTGCATTTTTGATGCAAATGAAAGAATAGAATAAGAGTTACATTTTTCATTTGCATTCTGATGCAAATGAAAGAATAGAATAAAAAGCTACAATTTTATTTGCATCCTTGATGCAAATAAAACATGAAATAAAAAGCTACATTTTTATTTGCATTCCTTGATGCAAACAAAACATGAAATAAAAAGTTACACGTTTATTTACATTCCTTGATGCAAATAAAACATGAAATTAAAATTTGTATTTTTATTTGCATTCTTTGATGCAAATAAAACATGAATAAAAAAGGTTACGTTTTTGTTTGCATTTTATATGCAAATGAAAGCCTATTTTAAAAAGTTACAATTTTCAATTGTATTTTTGATGCAAATGAAAGAATAGAATAAAGTTACATTTTTCATTTGCGTTTTTGATGCAAATGAAAGAATAGAATAAAAATTACATTTTTCATTTGCATTTTTGATGCAAATGAAAGAATAGAATAAAAGTCAAATTTTTCATTTGCATTTTTAATGCAAATGAAAGAATAGAATAAAAGCTACAATTTTTCATTAGTACTTTTGATATAAATAAAAGCGTAGAAAAAGTTACATTTCCATTTACATATTAGTTCGAAATAAAAAAAAATCGAATTTAAAAGTTATATCTTTATCCACATTTTAGTTGGAATAAAAAGTCTAGTTTTAAAGGTTATATTTTTGTTATCAAATTAGAGATAATAAAAAGAATTAATCAAAATGATATTTTTGTTGACATGTTAATTGTAAATAAAGGAGTAGAAATATATGTTATATTTTTATTGTCAAACTAAAGGCATTAAAAAGCATACAATTAAAAAGTTATTTTTTTATTTATAGTTTAGAGTCAATAAAAAGAACAAATTTTAATGTTACATTTTTATTGTCATTTTAGGGACAATAAAAAGAATACATTTAAATATCACATTTTTATTATAAATTTAGTACAATAAAAATACTAGAATTAAAAATCATGTTTTTATCGCCATTTGTTTTCACCAAAAATGGTGAACATTATTAATATACTTTCAACGTAGTTTATTTACCATTGGAAATAATTAGTCATTAAAACATGATTTATTTCAAATCATCATTTTTATCATGTTAGAAAAATTATGAAAATCATATATAAAATTTCTAACATGAATATAAACTATATTTGGCTTGCATGTGATTATTTGGAAAGTATTTGAAACCGCCAACTATATATATATATAAATATATATATATATATACATATAAATTAAAATTAAAACGAATTGTAAAGATCAGCAAATTCCCACTCTTTGAATCGACCATAAACCACACAGGTCTGACCCAAAGAATGGAAATCTGCGGATACATCAACTTTGGGCATACAACACATTACAACAGATAACAGAAGACTTTTATGACATTGTAATAAATGTTACATCAGAGTACAGAATATACATATCAGAGTACATTGGAATATAATTACAGCGGAAGATAAGTACAAAAAATGTAATGTACTGCAACGGAAGAACACAGCGGAAGGCTCTCTATCTCTGGACACAGCTTTAAGCTTCAACCCAGAATCCTGTTAAATATGTCTGCAAAAATAGCTACTCGACTGCCCGTGTGGAAAATATGGGCACCCGAGTTTGCCAGTGGACAAACGACAGGTCAGTCATGGGACTGGTGTGAGAATTCTACCTAATCTATAAAATATAATAAGGCTAATCACAGGACCACGCCACTTTCGCGGAACAGGTTTTCTCCTATGGATTGCCAGTGCATGACTAAAGTAAATCGTCAAAATAACGCAATGCTTTTTAGAAAAATGAAACCATTATAAGACCCATGTCCCATCACACAATGCAACGCAAACCAGAGGATAGGGTTTTACCTTATAATGATCAAAAGATGCTTGATACGATAAACACGGTATTATATAATAATAGTGTGCAACCAATTTGAAATCCATCAAAGTAAATGTATCAATCGTAGACGGCATGAGTGCCCCATCCCACTATGTCGCCATATATAGGTATACAATCAAAACCGCGTGATGTCGTATTGGAAATTTGGGTTTCCATCTGAGTCAAGGCTAGGGAGGAGATCCTTACTGATTCGAGACACTCTAGCAAATGCCCCAGGATTGGTACTCTGTCCAACCCTTGGATCCTGCAGGGCCGGTCCATACGTAAACGCTTAATGGATTGCCAATTCCTGAACACACGCTTCCCGGTCCTTTTGGACCTATAATACGGCCAGTGGCGACCGCATAAACCGAGGCCTCGAAAAATCCAACAACCACAATGAATAAATGCCAGCGTTGGTAGGTCCCTGGCACCACTCTAGCTAGAGAGAAACGTGTGCACTCCCTCCGTTCCCTTCTCCCGTTTTAGAATCTACCGGGCTGTGAGGCTCGCAAAGTCACGTTACACAAAGCTATGCCTAAATAGACTATGCTTTGATCATCAACCACAAGGCCTGCTTTTCAACAAAAGCCTTGATAAATGCATCTTAGTATGCCACATTGCCAGTCCATACTATACCATTAATTTCTACCAATATATAACCTCTAAGCTCGTACGTCTCAGAGAAGGGTGTTAACCACCAAACAGATATATATTAAGAGAGATCGACGAATGTAGTATAAAGGACTACAACGTCAGACATACATTCCATTTATAAACTTATGCCCTGGGTCTGAGCGAAAGTCAAATCCGTACAAATCAACACTTCGTCCGAACGGCCACCACTGAAGCCCTTTCAAGGTAGCTACTCCTCTCATGGGTCTCAGTGGCAACACATCCATTCGATGTGAAGATCGTCGGTCTTCAATCACCGTCTTTAAATCTTCGACTTAGAACATCGTATAATCATTTGAAATGAGATTGAACTCGGTCTTTTCAAATGATTCTCGTATATATATATAATTTGAAATCCTATCGTATCGTTATTGGTATTTAATAACGACCTATCGCTACTTTTATTTATATAAAAATAGCTTAAATTAATTTAACGACGCTTCGGGTTAATGGGCGACCCTAGCGCTGTTTTCAACCAAATTTGATTAACACATATCTTGAAATCTAACCGTTGGATTTTGACGAAGTCTATATCGTTGGAAAGATCTTCCCAAAGTGGTCCTAACGGTTCCAGTTTTGGGAAAATCCGACGGTCGGATCTTTCGGTATAACTGTTTAAAGTTACGATTGCCGATACACGAACTGCCGCGCGCGTTTCGTTTAATTTATAATATATATATATATATATACATATATAATAAATATAAATCGTTTGGCGATTTCAACTATTATCGTCTATTCTTTTATCGCATCTAAAATGACGATAAAAATATCCCTTTTATTATCACTCGTTTTATTTTCCTATGTTTTCTGTTTTATTTACACTAACTATAAATAAATTATACTTTATCTATTCTTTTATTTTATTTACATTATGTGTGAATAAATTGCATTCTTTTCCCTATTTATTTACCTAAATGGAAATAAATGTTTTTCTATTCTCTTTCTAATTTATTTACCTAAATGTAAATAAATTATTCTTTCCGATCATTTATTTATTTACCTAGATATACATAAATGTTTTCATTTTCCTTTTCTTATTTATTCACCTAAATAAATGTTTTTACTTTTCTTTTCCTATCCTAAATGTAAATAAATACATTCTTATCCTTTTGTTATTTATTTACCTAAATATAAATAAATGGTTTCATCTTCTTTTTCTTCCTTATTTACACTATTTGTAAATAAAGGGTTTTAATTTCTGGTTCTTATTTATTTACGTAATCCCTTTTATTTATTTTAAAATAAATAAACCATTTATTCTGATCAAAATATCATTTCTCATATTAAAACATTATTTTCAAAATATTAGTTTTGAAATTAACTCTTTTAATATTCATTATAAAATGGATAATATAAGTTAATAAACTTGTTCAGGTTAAAATGATGTTTTTATTCACAATGGATTAAATAATCCAATTCGTTATATTATCCATTTATGTTTTATAATGGGCCAGACTTCTCACATTAGGCCTACAACTTGTGGACGCTGGATATGCCGGTTGGTTCCGGGCAGACTTATTCCACAATTGGGCTTAACCTCGAGTCAAAACCCAATTTGTATTCGTGTACTTGGACCTCTCACATTAGGTCCAACATTTATGGCTGCTGGATATGCCGGTTGGTTCCGGGCAGACTTCTGCCATAAACGTGACCTAACCTCGTGTCCAAGAACAATTATAATTATAATTATAATTATTTCCTAAAAATGTTATTTTAAAATATTTCATATTTTAAAAATATTTAACTTCTGAAATATCATATTTCCCAAAGTATAACTTTACATTGAAATATTCTTTATATTGCATACAATTCTATTTCAACAACGAATGAAAAATAATAACTTTGTCTTTGTTGACAACTTCCATTTGTAAGTTCTAATTCGACAAAAAGGGTTATTTTTATCCTAATGTATATTTTCTAACAAGAATGCCCTTTCTATTCTAATTTACATTTTCTAACAAAAATTTGTCCTTTTTATTCACAATAACAAAATGTAAAAAAAAAATGTCATGTTATTGTAAACAAGTTTCTATGTTATTCAAATGACAATTAAATGGTCATTTATTTGCAATCACCTTCTATGTTATTCAAATGACAATTAAATAGTCATTTATTTGTAATCACTTTCTATGAATCTTTAATGACACATAAATGCACCTATATATATAAACAATTTCATATGAATCTTAATGGCACATAAAAGAGTATTTGACATATTCACATTTTTCTATGGTTTCTAATAATATAAAAAAAAGAGCAAATCTTATTTGCATACAAATTCCAAGTTTCCTAATGACAAATAAAAAGTGAATTTTATTTGTATGTCAAATTTTAAGTTTCCAATGACAATAAAAGTAAATTTTATTTGTCAAAACAAACTCTAAGTTTCTAATCAAATCTTAACAAGTAAAAATGGCATTTTTACTTATTTACGAATTCTAATGACAAAACGACAATTTTGCATTGACATAAATGCCATAATTTATATTGTCAATTTTGATTCATATGAATGATATGCTTATATACTTATTTACTAATTCTACTCCATATGAATGATATGCTTATTTGGTAAATTTTGATTCATTACATAACGTGACGGTGAAGTTTGGCGTCATCTCAACTAAATCAACGCACAATGTAAATTTGTGTTATTACTACAATATTAATACGATGATGTAATTTGCATCATCACAATAACGTTAACGCAACATATAAATTGGTGTCATCACAATAAGGTTAACACAACATATAAATTTGTGTCGTCACAATAAAGTTAACACAACATATAAATTTGTGTCGTCACAATAAAGTTAACACAGCATATAAATTTGTGTACTTTTGATGAATCACAATAAAAGCCTCATCTTTATTTGTAAAGGAAAATAAGATTAAAACTTACATTTTATAATATAAAGATTAAACTTACACCTTATCATGTTCATAAAATAAGGGTAAAAATTTGGTGAACAAAATTAATGTAAAAACCTTGTCTTTTATTTTGTTAACCAAATTTATGTAAAACTTTGTCCTTTTAATTCTATTCACAAAATTAATGTTAAAAGTTTGTGTTTTATTTGTGAACAAAATTATATGTTAAAATAGTCTTTTTATTATGTAAACAAAAATTTGTCTTTTTCTTATGTAAACAAGATAACATAAAATAATCCCTTTTTTTTTGTTTATAAAATAAACATAAAATAATCCTCTTTATTATGTTTACAAATTAAACATAAAATAAATTGGTATTTTATTTTCTTTGTCCACATAAAAATAAAAATTGTCATTTTATTATGTTTACAAAAAGAAGAGTAACATTTGTCACTTTATCTAGTTTACAAAATAAAGGTAAAAATTGGTGTTTCTTTCGTTAACAATATTAGAGTAAAAATTGCTTTTATTTTGTAACAAGAATAAACAAAATAAAGATTTAATGTTTTTATTTTTATGTAAGAAATAAAAATAAAAATAAAAACAATAACGATGAGGATTCCATTGGGAATACAACAAGGAGTACAGATCTAAACAACAGGCCATAACATGATATCATACATTATCACAATCATATAGACATATAATAAATCTCAATCACCACATCGCAGATTACATACAGGTATTCACATAACAATTATAATTAAATTTTAAATATTAAAAATTAGATATCTCACCGTCGTTCGCGATTTTAGTCAAAATTCAAATAGCTCGGAATCACTCCTTTCCGTCTAGAATTGTTGAACTCGTCTCTACGATTGCAATGCTTCAAAAATCGTTAAATTCAGATTTCCTTCTTCACGCTATAATCTGGAAACCGAGAAATCCAACTTCAACTTGAACCTCCTCCCATCGTACCGCCACCCGAGGCCTTGATAAGAATCTCCAGTTCTATATATAACCATCCTCCAATTTTTGTTTTGTACAAACAAAAATCTTAGAACTCCAACTTTTTTTTTCTAGAAGTTTTACATAATGGAGGCGGAGAATAGGGAATGGAGTTGTGAGATTTGGTGTTGGATAGAAAGTGTATTCATAAGGGAGGCAGAGTAACTTATGCCCTTAAATTTTAGATTTTTATTTTTTTATTTTTTTAAATATATTGATTGGCTGATGTGTCAATCAATGCCTAACTAATTTCTAAACGTGCGTAATTAATGGTATATGAACCTAAAGACTTCTCTTTATATGCACATAGTTAGGGAAATTCAAAATCATGTTAATTAATTACTAGAATGTGCTTACTATATATATATAAAAAATATTGAAACCTTTAAATGTCTAATAAATCAAAACTTTAAATATAGAATTTGAACATTAATTGTATTTTGTCAAAAAGACATATCGTCAATGCATAATTAATACACACACGCGCGCACACACACATATATTCCTGTCATACATATATATATATATGCATATATATCTAGAATTTGAAAACCATGTTAATTAGTGGGCAATTAACCCGTGCAATTATTTCACAACGTGCGACTTATACGTTTCCATATTTTTATTACATTCTCTTTTGGTTTAGACATGTGTCTAAATCCCAAATTCAATCGTGCAATTAATATGCTTGTCTACATTGAAATTTTATTTATGTATATTTATGCGAGATTTTTAATTATTCCATTTATGTATGCATTCTCCAATTACATATTTTATTAATTATCCATGATGGTTTATATGCCTGATGCTGACATATAGAAAGTTGTGGTGACTTTTAAATTTCAAAATTTATAACAATAAA
Organism: Allium sativum; assembly: GCA_030737875.1. Lineage (NCBI taxonomy): Eukaryota > Viridiplantae > Streptophyta > Magnoliopsida > Asparagales > Amaryllidaceae > Allium > Allium sativum. The sequence continues at coordinate 346,457,824 of CM060924.1, read as the reverse complement.
TATAACAATATAGGCAACATATTCAATCGGATTAATAAGAATAAAACAGAGAAAAGAACGAGAATAAAAGGGAAGAGAGATAAGGTCATTAATTGTGGATCTAAACATTAAGTCATGAATGACAATATTACAAAAGTTTGAATTCTTCCTATATATATATAGATATATATATATATATATATTTTAAAAGGTACGTCAGATTGAAAAAGGGGAAAGGAAATTAATGCAACATTTAAAGTGTATGAAACGTTCTAGCTAATGCATGCAAAATAAAATAAAAGAAAACAAAAATAAATAAATAAATAACGTGAGTGAGACAATAAATGTGCATGCAACATTTTTATTATTATTATATAGAAGCGTGGCTTGCATTGGTTTTGGACATGGACCGCATGCATGCATTATAAATAATACCATAAATGGTATATGTCTATATGCTTCCCACTAAACAAATGAAAAGATTATTTTGCTTTCTTTTTTAAATGTGACCAAGTAATTTACTCATTAATTCAAATTAAATGTGAGCATTAATTTGCACCAAACATATGTACAACATGTTTTGCTTTTATTCATAATAGACACAAAATATGCAAGTTTAGAAATGAACGAACGTGTTGATATGTATAAAAGAAAAAGGTGGCTAGAATAATGAGGCATTTAAAATTAGTGCACATGCGTGAGAATGTATTGATTTCTTACTATATATTGAGAGGGTTTCCTAAGAATTAATGAAGAAATGAGAGGATAAATAAAGACAATATAATGTAACGTAAATAATAAATATTTATTCCAATCTACAACTGTACATACACGTAAGCTTGGACTGTTACTAGTGACTGGGTTAAATCGTGATTTATAACTGGTAACTCTTCCATGTGCATTAAGTTTGCCTATTCTGAAATCTTTAGTCATTGTTACTTAAAATAAAATATTTTAAATATTAAAATCCATTAAAATTACTAAAATAAAAATTTTAAATTGGCCCAAAATTCCGGGTTGTTACAGTCTCCCCCATTTAAAATCTTTTCGTCCTCGAAAAGGAACGTAACTAAAAGTTGTTTAATTAACTAACTCAATTAAATTTTTTATTAATTGTTTTCAATAATTTTATTAATTATCATTCCAATAATTTTATTGGTTAAACTGATAATCAAACATCACAACCATCAATCAATTAGGTGATTAACCTTTCAAATGTATATAACTTTTATATATAGTCAAAAATCATATTTTCCGAAATAGGATTATATATAAAATCAAAAATACGTTAATTATAGACTTGGCACTCTCGACTCATTCTAGGGCATTACTAACCCCATCTCTAATGAGTTTTCTCATTCTAGGATACTGCTGATCCTATCTCTAATGAGTATTCTTATTGGATATTACTAATCCATTCTCTGATGAGTCTTTTGTTCAATTCTAACGAGTTGTACCCCCAAAGATTTGAGCTAACCTGAGCTCTGATACCAAATGTAACGACCAGCAAATTCCCACCCTTTGAATCGACCATAAACCACACAGGTCTGACCCAAAGATTGGAAATCTGCGGATACATCAACTTTGGGCATACAACACATTACAACAGATAACAGAAGACTTTAATGACATTATAATAAATGTTACATCAGAGTACAGAATATACATATCAGAGTACATTGGAATATAATTACAGCGGAAGATAAGTACAAAAAATGTAATGTACTGCAACGGAAGAACACAGCGGAAGGCTCTCTATCTCTGGACACAGCTATAAGCTTCAACCCAGAATCCTGTTTAATATATCTGCAAAAATAGCTACTCGACTTCCCGTGTGGAAAATATGGGCACCCGAGTTTGCCAGTGGACAAACTACAGGTCAGTCATGGGACTGGTGTGAGAATTCTACCTAATCTATAAAATATAATAAGGCTAATCACAGGACCACGCCACTTTCGCGGAACAGGTTTTCTCCTATGGATTGCTAGTGCATGACTAAAGTAAATCGTCAAAATAACGCAATGCTTTTTAGAAAAATGAAACCATTATAAGACCCATGTCCCATCACACAATGCAACGCAAACCGGAGGATAGGGTTTTACCTTATAATGATCAAAAGATGCTTGATACGATAAACACGGTATTATATAATAATAGTGTTCAACCAATTTGAAATCCATCAAAGTAAATGTATCAATCCTAGACGGCATGAGTGCCCCATCCCACTATGTCGCCATATATTGGTATACAATCAAAACCGCGTGATGTCGTATTGGAAATTTGGGTTTCTATCTGAGTCAAGGCAAGGGAGGAGATCCTTACCGATTCGAGACACTCTAGCAAATGCCCCAGGATTGGTACTCTGTCCAACCCTTGGATCCTGCAGGGCCGATCCATACGTTAACGCTTAATGGATTGGCAATTCCTGAACACACGCTTCCCGGTCCTTTTGGACCTATAATACGGCCAGTGGCGACCGCATAAACCGAGGCCTCGAAAAATCCAACAACCACAATGAATAAATGCCAGCGCTGGTAGGTCCCTGGCACCACTCTAGCTAGAGAGAAACGTGTGCACTCCCTGCGTTCCCTTCTCCCGTTTTAGACTCTACCGGGCTGTGAGGCTCGCGAAGTCACGTTACACAAAGCTATGCCTAAATAGACTATGCTTTGATCATCAACCACAAGGCCTGCTTTTCAACAAAAGCCTTGATCAATGCATCTTAGTATGCCACATTGCCAGTCCATACTATACCATTAATTTCTACCAATATATAACCTTTAAGCTCGTACGTCTCAGAGAAGGGTGTTAACCACCAAACAGATATATATTAAGAGAGATCAACGAATGTAGTATAAAGGACTACAACGTCATACATACATTCCATTTATAAACTTATGCCCTAGGTCCGAGCGAAAGTCAAATCCGTACAAATCAACACTTCGTCCGAACGGCCACCACTGAAGCCCTTTCAAGGTAGCTACTCCTCTCATGGGTCTCAGTGGCAACACATCCATTCGATGTGAAGATCGTCGGTCTTCAATCACCGTCTTTAAATCTTCAACTTAGAACGTCGTATAATCATTTGAAATGAGATTGAACTCGGTCTTTTCAAATGATTCTCGTATATATATATATATATATATATATATATATAATTTGAAATCCTGTCGTATCGTTATTGGTATTTAATAACGACCTATCGCTACTTTTATTTATATAAAAATAGCTTAAATTAATTTAACGACGCTTCGGGTTAATGGGCGACCCTAGCGCTGTTTTCAACCAAATTTGATTAACACATATCTTGAAATCTAACCGTTGGATTGTGACGAAGTCTATATCGTTGGAAAGATCTTCCCAAAGTGGTCCTAACGGTTCCAGTTTTGGGAAAATCCGACGGTCGGATCTTTCGGTATAACTGTTTAAAGTTACGATTGCCGATACACGAACTGCCGCGCGCGTTTCGTTTAATTTATAATTTATATATATATATATATATATATATATATATATATATAATAAATATAAATCGTTTGGCGATTTCAACTATTATCGTCTATTCTTTTATCGCATCTAAAATGACGATAAAAATATCCCTTTTATTATCACTCGTTTTATTTTCCTATCTTTTCTGTTTTATTTACACTAACTGTAAATAAATTATACTTTATCTATTCTTTTATTTTATTTACACTATGTGTGAATAAATTGCATTCTTTTCCCTATTTATTTACCTAAATGGAAATAAATGTTTTTCTATTCTCTTTCTAATTTATTTACCTAAATGTAAATAAATTATTCTTTCCTATCATTTATTTATTTACCTAGATATACATAAATGTTTTCATTTTCCTTTTCTTATTTATTCACCTAAATAAATGTTTTTACTTTTCTTTTCCTATCCTAAATGTAAATAAATATATTCTTATCCTTTTGTTATTTATTTACCTAAATATAAATAAATGGTTTCATCTTCTTTTTCTTCCTTATTTACACTATTTGTAAATAAAGGGTTTTAATTTCTTGTTCTTATTTATTTACGTAATCCCTTTTATTTATTTTAAAATAAATAAACCATTTATTCTGATCAAAATATCATTTCTCATATTAAAACATTATTTTCAAAATATTAGTTTTGAAATTAACTCTTTTAATATTCATTATAAAATGGATAATATAAGTTAATAAACTTATTCAGGTTAAAATGATGTTTTTATTCACAATGGATTAAATAATCCAATTCGTTATATTATCCATTTATGTTTTATAATGGGCCAGACTTCTCACATTAGGCCTACAACTTGTGGACGCTGGATATGCCGGTTGGTTCCGGGCAGACTTATTTCATAGTTGGGCTTAACCTCGAGTCAAAACCCAATTTGTATTCGTGTACTTGGACCTCTCACATTAGGTCCAACATTTATGGCTGCTGGATATGCCGGTTGGTTCCGGGCAGACTTCCGCCATAAACGTGACCTAACCTCGTGTCCAAGAACAATTATAATTATAATTATTTCCTAAAAATGTTATTTTAAAATATTTCATATTTTAAAAATATTTAACTTCTGAAATATCATATTTCCCAAAGTATAACTTTACATTGAAATATTCTTTATATTGCATACAATTCTATTTCAACAACGAATGAAAAATAATAACTTTGTCTTTGTTGACAACTTCCATTTGTAAGTTCTAATTCGACAAAAAGGGTTATTTTTATCTTAATGTATATTTTCTAACAAGAATGCCCTTTCTATTCTAATTTACATTTTCTAACAAAAATTTGTCCTTTTTATTCACAATAACAAAATGTAAAAAAAAATGTCATGTTATTGTAAACAAGTTTCTATGTTATTCAAATGACAATTAAATGGTCATTTATTTGCAATCACCTTCTATGTTATTCAAATGACAATTAAATAGTCATTTATTTGTAATCACTTTCTATGAATCTTTAATGACACATAAATGCACCTATATATATAAACAATTTCCTATGAATCTTAATGGCACATAAAAGAGTATTTGACATATTCATATTTTTCTATGGTTTCTAATAATATAAAAAAAGAGCAAATCTTATTTGCATACAAATTCCAAGTTTCCTAATGACAAATAAAAAGTGAATTTTATTTGTATGTCAAATTTTAAGTTTCCAATGACAATAAAAGTAAATTTTATTTGTCAAAACAAACTCTAAGTTTCTAATCAAATCTTAACAAGTAAAAATGGCATTTTTACTTATTTACGAATTCTAATGACAAAACGACAATTTTGCATTGACATAAATGCCATAATTTATATTCTCAATTTTGATTCATATGAATGATATGCTTATATACTTATTTACTAATTCTACTCCATATGAATGATATGCTTATTTGGTAAATTTTGATTCATTACATAACGTGACGGTGAAGTTTGGCGTCATCTCAACTAAATCAACGCACAATGTAAATTTGTGTTATTACTACAATATTAATACGATGATGTAATTTGCGTCATCACAATAACGTTAACGCAACATATAAATTGGTGTCATCACAATAAGGTTAACACAACATATAAATTTGTGTCGTCACAATAAAGTTAACACAACATATAAATTTGTGTCGTCACAATAAAGTTAACACAGCATATAAATTTGTGCACTTTTGATGAATCACAATAAAAGCCTCATCTTTATTTGTAAAGGAAAATAAGATTAAAACTTTCATTTTATAATATAAAGATTAAACTTACACCTTATCATGTTCATAAAATAAGGGTAAAAATTTGGTGAACAAAATTAATGTAAAAACCTTGTCTTTTATTTTGTTAACCAAATTTATGTAAAACTTTGTTCTTTTAATTCTATTCACAAAATTAATGTTAAAAGTTTGTGTTTTATTTGTAAACAAAATTATATGTTAAAATAGTCTTTTTATTATGTAAACAAAAATTTGTCTTTTTCTTATGTAAACAAGATAACATAAAATAATCCCTTTTTTTGTTTACAAAATAAACATAAAATAATCCTCTTTATTATGTTTACAAATTAAACATAAAATAAATTGGTATTTTATTTTCTTTGTCCACATAAAAATAAAAATTGTCATTTTATTATGTTTACAAAAAGAAGAGTTACATTTGTCACTTTATCTAGTTTACAAAATAAAGGTAAAAATTGGTGTTTCTTCCGTTAACAAAATTAGAGTAAAAATTGCTTTTATTTTGCAACAAGAATAAAAAAAAAAAAGATTTAATGTTTTTATTTTTATGTAAGAAATAAAAATAAAAATAAAAACAATAACGATGAGGATTCTATTGGGAATACAACAAGGAGTACAGATCTAAACAACAGGCCATAACATGATATCATACATTATCACAATCATATAGACATATAATAAATCTCAATCACCACATCGCAGATTACATACAGGTATTCACATAACAATTATAATTAAATTTTAAATATTAAAAATTAGATATCTCACCGTCGTTCGCGATTTTAGTCAAAATTCAAATAGCTCGGAATCACTCCTTTCCGTCTAGAATTGTTGAACTCGTCTCTACGATTGCAACACTTCAAAAATCGTTAAATTCAGATTTCCTTCTTCACACTATTATCTGGAAACCGAGAAATCCAACTTCAACTTGAACCTCCTCCCATCGTACCGCCACCCGAGGCCTTGATAAGAATCTCCAGTTCTATATATAACCATCCTCCAATTTTTGTTTTGTACAAACATAAATCTTAGAACTCCAACTTTTTTTTTTCTAGAAGTTTTACATAATGGAGGCGAAGAATAGGGAATGGAGTTGTAAGATTTGGTGTTGTATAGAAAGTGTATTCATAAGGGAGGCAGAGTAACTTATGCCCTTAAATTTTAGATTTTTTTTTTAATTTTTTTAAATATATTGATTGGCTGATGTGTCAATCAATGCCTAACTAATTTCTAAACGTGCGTAATTAATGGTATATGAACCTAAAGACTTCTCTTTATATGCACATAGTTAGGGAAATTCAAAATCATGTTAATTAATTACTAGAATGTGCTTACTATATATATAAAAAAAATATAGAAACCTTTAAATGTCTAATAAATCAAAACTTTAAATATAGAATTTGAACATTAATTGTATTTTGTCAAAAAGACATATCACCAACGCATAATTAATACACACACGCGCGCACACACACACATATATACCTATCATACATATATATTGTCATATATATCTAGAATTTGAAAACCATGTTAATTAGCGGGCAATTTACCCGTGCAATTATTTCACAACGTGCGACTTATACGTTTCCATATTTTTATTACATTCTCTTTTGGTTTAGACATGTGTCTAAATCCCAAATTCAATCGTGCAATTAATATGCTTGTCTACATTGAAATTTTATTTATGTATATTTATGCGAGATTTTTAATTATTCCATTTATGTATGCATTCTCCAATTACATATTTTATTAATTATCCATGATGGTTTATATGCCTGATGCTGACATATAGAAAGTTGTGGTGACTTTTAAATTTCAAAATTTATAACAATAAATATAACAATATAGGCAACATATTCAATCGGATTAATAAGAATAAAACAGAGAAAAGAACGAGAATAAAAGGGAAGAGAGATAAGGTCATTAATTGTGGATCTAAACATTAAGTCATGAATGACAATATTACAAAAGTTTGAATTCTTCCTATATATATATATATATATATATATATATATATATATATTTTAAAAGGTACGTCAGATTGAAAAAGGGGAAAGGAAATTAATGCCACATTCAAAGTGTATGAAACGTTCTAGCTAATGCATGCAAAATAAAATAAAATAAAACAAAAATAAATAAATAAATAAATAAATAACGTGAGTGAGACAATAAATGTGCATGCAACATTTTTATTATTATTATATAGAAACGTGGCTTGCATTGGTTTTGGACATGGACCGCATGCATGCATTATAAATAATACCATAAATGGTACATGTCTATATGCTTCCCACTAAACAAATGAAAAGATTATTTTGCTTTCTTTTTGTAAACGTGACCAAGTAATTTACTCATTAATTCAAATTAAATGTGAGCATTAATTTGCACCAAACATATGTACAACATGTTTTGCTTTTATTCATAATAGACACAAAATATGCAAGTTTAGAAATGAACGAACGTGTTGATATGTATAAAAGAAAAAGGTGGCTAGAATAATGAGGCATTTAAAATTAGTGCACATGCGTGAGAATGTATTGATTTCTTACTATATATTGAGAGGGTTTCCTAAGAATTAATGAAGAAATGAGAGGATAAATAAAGACAATATAATGTAACGTAAATAATAAATATTTATTCCAATCTACAACTGTACATACACGTAAGCTTGGACTGTTACTAGTGACAGGGTTAAATCGTGATTTATAACTGGTAACTCTTCCATGTGCATTAAGTTTGCCTATTCTGAAATCTTTAGTCATTATTACTTAAAATAAAATATTTTAAATATTAAAATCCATTAAAATTATTAAAATAAAAATTTTAAATTGGCCCAAAATTCCGGGTTGTTACACGAATCGTGCACGGTAGTTCACGTTTCGGCAATCGTAACTTCAAACGATTATATCTTAAGATCCAACCGTCGGATTTCCCCAAGACCGAAACCGTTAGGGCCGTTTTGGGAAGATATTTCCATCGATATGAAAAAAATCCAACAGTTAGATTTCAAGATAAGTGTAAAACAAAATTTGGTAAAAACAGCGCTAGGCCTGCCCATCACCCGAAGCGTCGTTAATTAAGTTTGGATATTTTATTTAAATAAAAATAGCAATTAATCGTTATTAAATACCACTAACGATATGAAATGAATTTTAATTATATATATGCAAGGATCATTTGAAAAGACCGAGTTAAATCTCATTTCAAATGGTCATACGACGATCTAAATTGAAGATCTTAAAGACGACGATTGAAGACCTGCGATCTTCACATCGAAAGGATAACTACTGATGCCTGGTATTGGCTAGCTACCAATAAAGGGTTAAAGGGGTAGTTGTCCGAACGTACTTGTTGATCGTCCGGATACGCGAGCACCTCACTTCCATATTGGACATACGGGACGAGGAATAAGGTAACTCCGGTTTCTTTCAGACCCAGAACAGACTTGTAAATGAATGTGTGTTCGACATTGAATTTCATGTTATGTAATTAAATTGATATCTATTAACATATATCTATGGTGGCGGAGAATTAATTCTCTTGCTTAACACCCTTTTTTGAGACGCACGAGCTCGAAGGTTATATATTAGTAGTTGTCGATCGCATGGTGTGGACTGTTAATGTGACATGTTAAGATGCAATTGATCGAGGATTTTGTTGAAAAGCAGAGTCTTGTGGATGATGATCAAAGCATAGCCTATTTAGGCAAAGCTTTGTGTATTTCGTTACCTCGCGAGCCTCACACCCCGATAGAGTCAAAAATGGGACAAGGGAACACAGGGTGTGCACACGTTTCTTTCTAGCTAGAAGTGGTTTTTGGGTTTTTACAAGGCCCGACATTTTTACTTATGTGGTTGATGGAATGAGGCGCCTCGGATATTTTTTATTGGTCGCCAATGGCCAATTTATAGGTCCAATAGGATCGGGAAGCGTGTGTTCAAGCATAACTAATCCACTAGCGTTATTTGTGGACCGGCCCTGCAGGATCCAAGGGTTCACTACGGGGAATCCTGAGACATTGCTAGAGTGTCTCGAATCGGTTAGGAGATCGTCCCTAGCCTTAACTCATGATGGAAACCCAACCTCCAATACGACATTACGGTTTTGATTGTATACCTATATATGATGACATAGTATATGGTAACCATGCCGTCTAGGATTGATACATTTACTTTGAAGTATTTTTGAAACCATATTAGACACCAATAATAATATTAAAAATATTATTTTCTATGTATCAAGCATTTTTGATCATTATAAGGTAAAACTCTATCCTCCGTTTGCGTTGCATTGTGTGATGGGACATGAGTCTTATAATGATTTCATTTTCTAAAAAGCATTGCATTGATTTTTACTTAAAATTTATAAAACTTATGCACTGGCAATCCAATGGACTAAACCCGTTCCGCATTAGCGGCTGGTCCAGTGATTAGCCATATTATTAGTTTAGTAAGATTTCTCATACCAGTTCCATGACTGACTCGTAGTTTGTTTCACTTCGCAAACTCGGGTGCCCTCTTTCCATATGGGCAGCAAATTGACAGGTTTCAGGTAGGGATGTTTTCTGGATTAGAGCTCGCTGATGAAGATAATGAAGGATCTTTTCTTTTTATCTTTTTATTTACTGCTTCAGACATTGAGACAATATAGAGTATTGATGTATTAAGTTGAGTTGATTTGTTAAACAACTTTCAGCTCCATTCCTTTTCCATGACGAAAAGATTTTAAGTGGGGGTGATTGTAACAACCCGGAAAATCGAAACCAATTAAAAAAAAATATTTTGGCAATTTTAATGAATTTTGAATATTTAAAATGATTTATTTTAAATAATAATGACAAGAAATTTATTTTGAATAGAATTAGAACGTATCTTATTTATTTGAATCGATGTTCGAATATAAAATATTTATTTTAATTATAAAAGGAATTGGAAATGGAGCGGTAGTTTGAAAATTCGATTACAAATTTCAAATGAATGTATACGATTCAAAATAAACCAGATTTTAGCGAAACCAAAAATATTAGAATTTATTTGAAAATATCTTTCCAATGAATCTAAAAAATCCAAATTTCATAGTGGGAATAAAAAGTTATGCCCAGTTGAAAATTCAGAATAATCGCTATAGAAATATAGCCCAAAAAGACACATTTTGCATACGAATGAATTCAGAATCGAAACCACTTCAATTAAGTTCAAAATGCCGTTTGCGACTCTGAAAAGTATAAGTTTCGATATATTATGAGATCTGGAATAGTGAGAATTGGATGGGGTTTTCGGTTATCAATACATAGCCCTTAAAAAGTGAAATTTTGCATATTAGCTCAGAATTCGACGAGATAAATTTTCCTGGATTCACAATGACAAATCATTGTTTTGTTTCAAAATGCATGACGAACGGAGTTAGTATGTGGCCGTGCAAGCTAAAACAATCCAGGGTAAAACAAGCAGTCATTTTACAAAGGAACGTTATTGATACGATCTCAGAAATCAATTCCGTTTTTTTTCTAGATTAATATCGTCTAATAATGGTTAAATCCAAAAGGCCATGATTTTTGGAGTTAGCATGTGAGCGTGCAAGAAGAAAAGGTGCCCTAAAATCACATTTTTGAATAATATCAAACTACCTTTGTGAATTTTAATGGATGGTCAAACGATCTCGGAATTCGACGAAACTTGTTGCGTTGGACTCGTCTTCACGTCTACTATGTCGTATCCGAAATCCGCGGCACACGGAGATCGTTAACAGTCAGACGATCGAATAGAGAAAGAGATAAATAACCACTTTCTCCCTTTCTTCCTTCATTCTCTTCCTCCCTCCTTTCTTTTTAAAATTCCCATTAATGGGCTCCAAACCCCAAACCGCCGCTTCCCCTCCCTCCCTCAGCCACCACTGCATCATCTCAGGCTGCCGCTTCCCCGGCCACCCTCCTCCTCCTCCTCTTCTCTCTCCTCCTCTCTTTCTTTCTCTCCCTTCACAAACCTAAACCCTAGACCCAAACACCACCACTACCGGCCCCACAACAACCACCCACACCCTTCCGCCGCCCAGTGTAACGACCCGGATTTTTAGCGGCTTTGGTTATCGATGTAAGCCCGACGTCGATAACCAAAACATCAAAAAATCCCGGTAATTAATGAAAGAAATTAGAAGGTGAGAATAGATAAGATAGAAACTTAGAATAGAAGAAGAAGAAGAACACAACATCAGAGTAACACGAACCTCACAGCGGAACGAATAACATATAATAGATAACATAACTTTGAAATATAACAGTTATGTATACAATAGCACTTATCAGAGTACAGCACTTACAACACAGCGGAAATAACTATAGCTATATGATCCAGAAGCCTCCTGCTCCAGCTCTTCAAGTATACCTGTAAATCCTGACTACTTGACTGCCCGTACAAATTTAGGCACCCAAGAGTTTAGGGAAAACAAAATAAAACTCCGGGTCAGTCATGGGACTGGTGTGAGTAAAACAGTTTAAACAGGTATATGAACAAGTAAACGATATCTCATAAGACCACGCCGCAGAACGGAACGGGTTTTTCCCTTATGAGAATCCAAAATATCTTTATATCAAAAACCTTTTGATATTATAATAATGGCTATGTACAAATAGATATCAACTAGCAGAAACGCTTTCATCTCACGTTCTACATATATAGTATACAATCAAAACCGCAAGCACGTATTGGGTAATGGATTTCCAACTATGACAAGGTATGGAATCACCTTCCGATCAGTGTACTCTAGGAACGATACACTGGAGTTCAACAAGAACATCTTGCAACTCAGCCACACATGACCGACCACTCATTTCGCTTGAGTGTATCGAATGTACATCACCAACGGTTGGGATCAGCAACCGTTCCCGTATATATATGGGACAACATTGATAGATTTAAGAAACAAATGAATATTCTCTAGATAGGTGATTATACACCCTACTTCGGTGCGACCGACTTAGCCATGCTGCCTGCCCGATTTCTGTCATTTACCGGATGATGAGGCTAGAAGCTACGCTTTATCATCACATCAAATTCACTCCAAATGTCACATCGTCAGATCCATCAGAATCACTAATTGACTTTCACAACAGTACATTATGTGTTAGCTAAAAGAAGTTTCCTTCTCCGCTTCCACTCTTGGTACGGTTGAAGAAATCAATGTACGTGGCCCTTCTGGAAATACTCTGTCAGACATTCATTCATACAAGTCATCCTCATTCACTTAGAATGTCACATCGTCATACCCGCCAAATCACAAATTGATTTATCCAAAAATAACACGGGTATACAGCTTAGAGAAACGAATTCCTCCGCCACCAAACGTGAATACGTTTGAACAGATCAACTTACGCGATCCATTGGATATACTCTGTCAGATCTTCGTCCATACAAGTTGTCCTGGGACTGGACAAACCGAATGCACTATTCTGTAAACAGGATAGCCCTTGCATTTTTCTCCGTCTTCAATTATCTTTGGCATATATGATTCGCAACGCTTATTCCAATACAGAGTGGTTCTATGGATAATAATCCAACCGGTCTCTCCATATTAACAACATTAAAAATGGTCAAAACTTCGATAGTCGGTGAGTTAACTATCAAATAAAAATGTGTCCGTGTACAAACAACGATCTAAATTCCAAATGGAATGTCAATCGATCAATCATCATGTATATCTATACATATTTCCTTATTTTCTATATTTAGAAAATATTTTTTATCAACGTTGGAAAACATTTCCATTGTTTATTTACGTTTCACTATCCTTCCACAACTATCAGACTCTACCTATAAACTAACAAGAGAATAACTTCCTAAGTATAAACCCCGAAGGCCGAAACCAACATCAGATCAATACCCAGGAAATCATTCAACTTATTAATCTCTAGTCAGATTCTAATTTTGCTTAACTCTATATTCTTTAACTCCATTCGCTCAACTCTAGATCGCAGCGATCACAATGGTTACGCCTGATTCCCTCAGGAAACATCCGAACGCCGTAGGCTATTTACAGCCCTGCGAATTACGCTAGCAGTCGTGCTAAATGGCAACTCATCCTGAATAACTATGTTTGTTTTAACTCTAACTGTTAAAATCTAACTGTTTAACTCTAACTGGTTAACTCTAACTGGTTTTACTTGGTTTGACTAACTCAATTTATTTACTCGACTGACTAATTCAACTCGATTACCCTAACTTGATTTACTTATCTCGATTAACTAAATTAATCACTTTGATTAACTCGACTAATTCACTTTGGTTAACTTAACCAATTCACTTAGTTTAACCTAACTATTCACTTAACTCATGTCGAATAAACTATATTCGATAACTCCTCTAACTCTATTCGAATAAACTATATTCGATTTACTCCTTTACTCTATTCGAATAAACTATATTCGATTTACTCCTTTACTCTATTCGAATAAACTATATTCGATTAACTCCTTTCGATTACCATATTCGATTTACTTTATTCACTTTATAAAGATTTCCTTTTTAACAACGTTTTATTCATTTGAAAAGATTTACTTTTAAATAACGGTTCTACACTTTAAAAATGATTTCCCTTTTATAACGTTTCCTTTTCAATTCTATTTGTAAATGGTTTACAAATATTCCCTTTTCAAATTTATTCTTGAAATATTCTAACTCCTTAAATTCCCGGGAAAATTCGCCATAACCTCCTTTGTATCGGGAGCATCGGGAAAATCCCCAAACTCGCCACACAGGCCTTTCCATTCAAAAAGAAATGTTTTGAATTTATTTCCTTTTTAAAATATCTCCTATTTATAAATATACCATTTTATAAATATTCCTTATTTATAAATATTCCACTTTATAAATATCTCTTATTTATAAATATCCCATTTCCTAAATATTGTATTTTCAATATCACTTTGAAAATATTCCCTTTATCAACATTCCGGCATGTTATGGTATTCAATCATATCAAATCACGATGTTCAATATCGTCCATACACACACAATCAATAACAGGTTATAATTCACATCATATATCAAAATATATGAAAAACAATAAAATAACTGTTGAGGAATCCAGTCGGATTCCTCCAACCTGTTTCCCTGCATCACAGATGTTAGACAATATAGATAACATCACTTTCAGTTCCATATGATATATTCTGTTAAACAGAATCAATATAGAAATTTAACTAACTGACTAGCAGTTCAATCAATCAACCAACACACAAAAATCAACAGATGATTAACAGTTCTAAGAATACATTATAAAAATATAACTGTTCAGAGTTGGTGAGTTTTACTCACATTGGCGCGTTAATCGTTAAATAACGGTTTGCGTTATTTGACTGCGACGGGCAATTTATTTCGCCATAAATTGTAACGAGCTCAGATTCACTCCTGGTCAGTCTTATTGTATTGCTCCCGTCCATACGATCCTGTCGGATCTTGTTTTGCTGAATTCTGACACCGTATGTGAAAGTTATCAACATTATACGGTAATACACTACTTAGAATTAAATAAACTTTATTTATTTAAAACTCGGGCCTTTACCACTAAATCCGACCCACTTACTTCCTTGAAATTATAGCCCGTATCCTCCTCCTTCCCGATATCAGAAATCTGATTCCAGTATTCGTCTTCCACAATAACCGAACTTCCCAAGCTCCATTACCCTTTTGCTCTTCAACGGATTCGAGATTCAATACCACTGTTCAACTCCTGGTTGAAATCTGCGTCATCTCGCTACCCCAGAAGGGAACTCGAATTGGACTTCTCCGTCGCAACTTCAGGTATCTCGGCTACTGTACAACGTCGGCCAACCCCAAATCAGTATCGCACTCCATCAAAAGTTCACCAGTGAAGCGGTTTTTCCCCGATGACCATGAATACCACAACCAAAGCATAAATCGCTGCACCCAATCCCCTATTTCCCAAACCCTAGAACCGCGCTGCAAATTATCGCGATCCAGAAACTGATGTCGATCCAAACAAAACTCGTACGAGAATGATGCTCATATCTATACAAGCTCAAATATATGTACACTGGAATTTATAGATTTATGGTTTATTTTCTTTTGATTTTACTACTTGCATTTTGTTTTTGAAAGGCAGAATTTGGGGTTTGACTTACCTTATATGCTGATATGGTGGTTGGTAACATTTGTGGAGGAGAAAGGAGTACGTGTGTTTCTCTTTGGTCCACACAATTTAGGATAATATAGTTTATTTTATTCATTTTCTATTCGTCTTTTAGTCCTTAAAAATCCCTGCGACCACATACAACACCCAAAAATCACCAAACTGGACATGCACCTTTAGTTCGACATTACGGTCCCAACGAAACTGGTTTCGTCGAATTCCGACTCTGTATGCTTACACAGCGTATTTTTAACCGTCGAAATACTGTCTATTTTCCACTCTAAAAATCTGTACGGTCACATGGTGACTCTAAAATTCACGAAACTTCATATCTAACAATAATTTTACATTGCGGATCCAACAAAATTGGTTTCGTCGAATTCCGACTTCGTTTGCAAAAGTGGCTATTTTTAACGCTTTGAATGACTCATTTAAATATATAAATATATTTAAATAAATTAAATTAAATATAAATAAATTTATATTATCGTATATATTCACAGTGGAATATCATACGGCTCCAGGATAATTATATATTTCATATTCTAAGTCCAGGTTGAATCGATATTCAATTTACATTGAAAATCACTTTTATAACGTATATAAAGCGTTACGAATTATATACGAATTCCATAGCGACTATTCTGAAATTTGATTTGGACGTACGTCAAAATCTACACGATGAAATCCCGATTTTTCTCTTCCACTAGAAAGATATACTCCACCAGCTCCACACGTTTCTTGTTTCACAGAAATCCGGCTTAAAACGAATCATGTATATTCAGTTGAAGTTCAAATTGCCAAATAGCGAACTGCCGCGTCGTTTCAAGCTCTACTTTAATTATATTATAATTATACGTTCAAACTGTAGTCGATTGAATATATTCGTCAATATAATCCAACTCTAAGCTGAATTGAATCTAAGTGACGCCCCCGTTCATCGAATATTGTGATTTCCAATATTTTTGATTATTTCTGAATTACATATATTATTTAATTATTTAATTAAATTAATTATTCCATATTATTTAATTAAACCTCTATTTAATTCACTACATCACGATATATATAATTAAATAAATTAATTATAATACCCCTGACAGTGCGGGTCATTACATTCTCCCCCACTTATAATAATTTCGTCCTCGAAATTGCTAAGTTAGAGGACGACCCTATATATTGGAACTCCTAAGATTTGTTTACCCCTTATTTCTGAATTTCACAGAACCAATTAATATCGACTAAAATATTAATTCTCCGACCAATTAAAATTTTCAAAAAAACTGAAAATTTTCTAACACTTTAAATTCTCAGAAATTTTCGCCATAACCTCCTTTGTACAGCCCTATCGGTAAAACCACACTCGCCTCTCTGGGCCATCTTCAACCCAAAAGAAAATCAAACTATTTCCCAGCTTACGCTTAGTTGGGTTAAAGCGGATGTTGTGTAAAACATCATCACGACAACCCAATACTATATTCAACTAACTCTTATCCAACATTGATCTTTGAGCCTGAAATCTTACTATTTATTTGTTAATAATGAAACCAATCAAGTTGGGGTATAGCTACCTCTCAGACCTTGACTGAATAACATTTATAACGTCAAAACAGGTAAGACTACTTACTCAAAAAATCAATACCATACAACTAACTATT
Source organism: Allium sativum (assembly GCA_030737875.1). Taxonomy (NCBI): domain Eukaryota; kingdom Viridiplantae; phylum Streptophyta; class Magnoliopsida; order Asparagales; family Amaryllidaceae; genus Allium; species Allium sativum. The sequence continues at coordinate 346,440,327 of CM060924.1, read as the reverse complement.
TACCTTTAAACACATATACTCTTTCTCTTTTTAAGTTCGTTTTAACTCTAATCGATTAATTCTAACTGATTAACACTAACTGGTTAACTCTACCTGGTTAACTCTAACTGGTTAACTCTACCTGGTTAACTCTAACTGGTTAACTCTACCTGGTTATTCATTATGTTCCCTTTAACAACGTTTATCCATTTTTAAAGATTTACTTTTGGTAACGGTTCTTCACTTTATAAATGTTCTCTTGTCCATATAAGTTCAGATTTATATATTTCATTTATCGAATGATAAATACTTAATTTAATTTATAAACAGTTATTTATAAATTAAATCTCTTCCTTTTTATCCGTTAAAACAGATTTCCATCTTTGATTCATTTTCTAAATATTTCTTTAGTTTAATCCTATTTATTAAATAAATAAATATTCCTTTAAACCTATTTGTAAATGTTTTACCATTACTTCTCTTTTCAATCCCATTTGTATATGTTTTACAAATGTTCCCTTTTTATTTGTTTTACAAATAAATTCCAATTCAATTATATTCTCTATTCAATTATATTCGTTTTCACAAATATTTCCCTTATATTTGGTTTTCACAAAAATTCCTCTTTAAATATTCTAACTCCTTAAATTTCAGGGAAAATTCGCCATAACCTCCTTTGTATCGGGAGCATCGGGATATTTCACATAGCCTCCCATGGCTCTCACCAATCCCAAAAGAAAAAGAAAAGCCAAGCGGCTAGCCGATTCGGCTCACAAATCTCATGCTTATATCAGATATAAACTTGTATCTTTTTGTCGGCATATTAACTTTATAACCTTCACCTGTTATCAATCCAACATATACCCAAGGTCATCTCAACCAAATTCCAATCTGTTTTTATCCACAAATTCAACCATTCGTTTATATCCAAGTAGAATCCATTTTCAAATCAAAGTTCTATTTCTTGATTCCAAATTCTTAACTCATCAACCAAATATCGTTTCAAATTCCTAACTTATAAATCCAATTTGTTCTATATTTCTATTTCAACTCAGTTTCCACTTAACTGGTTTCAATTCTAATCCCAACTTACTCTCCCAACTCCTAATTTAATTTGTTTTAATTCAATTAATATGTTTCTGGGAGTTTTAAACAGCTTTGCTTTTCTAAAACCAAATACTCCTTTTTGGATTTTAAACAACTTATTTTTCTCAAAACAATTCAAAAGCAAAATCTTTGGTAGTAATCCGTCACTTACCACTCGAAGATGAACACTGATGATGCTGCAGTCATCATCAGAGTTTATTTTCCAGCTACAGAAGTGAGTTCAATACTATATCACTTCAAAACCATTTCCTAAACATTTCCACTTGAAATATATTTCAAAAACAATTCCCAAGGCTTTAAACCAATTTAAAATCTCCCAGGATTTTGAAATTCTTATATACTTAATCCATCTCTGTTAACAAACCCTTATTCATATTTCCAGGGTTCTTATTTCAATTCTGATTTAAAATTTCAGATTTAACTCCTCTGATTTCACATTTTTAACTTATATGAATTCTGGTTGGTTATATATAACCATTTCACTTTATAATCTTACTCGATTATATTTACAACCAATATATCTAATATATATATTTCCTCTATATCAGAATATACTCTGGGCAAACTTGTTTTAATTTACCCTCTTTACAAAACATATCGTGTCGACCCATCGTATTCGAGTGTTTACAAACTCCTACCGATACAGTGGATCAAACTGATCGACCAGAACTCATAAACAACTCAGCTAATGAATATCCACAATATAAAATAAATTTTTATATCAAATAACAAGTACGTTCACTCATATATATACACTCAACTCAATCTAGGGTATTACTAACCCTTTCTCTACCGAGTCACGCCACAGAGCCAAGGTAATTCTTAACTTAAGCTCTGATACCAACTGTAACGACCCGGATTTTTAGCAGCTTTGGTTATCGACGTAAGCCCGACGTCGATAACCAAAACATCAAAAAATCCCGGTAATTAATGAAAGAAATTAGAAGGTGAGAATAGATAAGATAGAAACTTAGAATAGAAGAAGAAGAAGAACACAACATCAGAGTAACACGAACCTCACAGCGGAACGAATAACATATAATAGATAACATAACTTTGAAATATAACAGTTATGTATACAATAGCACTTATCAGAGTACAGCACTTACAACACAGCGGAAATAACTATAGCTATATGATCCAGAAGCCTCCTGCTCCAGCTCTTCAAGTATACCTGTAAATCCTGACTACTTGACTGCCCGTACAAATTTAGGCACCCAAGAGTTTAGGGAAAACAAAATAAAACTCCGGGTCAGTCATGGGACTGGTGTGAGTAAAACAGTTTAAACAGGTATATGAACAAGTAAACGATATCTCATAAGACCACGCCGCAGAACGGAACGGGTTTTTCCCTTATGAGAATCCAAAATATCTTTATATCAAAAACATTTTGATATTATAATAATGGCTATGTACAAATAGATATCAACTAGCAGAAACGCTTTCATCTCACGTTCTACATATATAGTATACAATCAAAACCGCAAGCACGTATTGGGTAATGGATTTCCAACTATGACAAGGTATGGAATCACCTTCCGATCAGTGTACTCTAGGAACGATACACTGGAGTTCAACAAGAACATCTTGCAACTCAGCCACACATGACCGACCACTCATTTCGCTTGAGTGTATCGAATGTACATCACCAACATTGATAGATTTAAGAAACAAATGAATATTCTCTAGATAGGTGATTATACACCCTACTTCAGTGCGACCGACTTAGCCATGCTGCCTGCCCGATTTCTGTCATTTACCGGATGATGAGGCTAGAAGCTACGCTTTATCATCACATCAAATTCACTCCAAATGTCACATCGTCAGATCCATCAGAATCACTAATTGACTTTCACAACAGTACATTATGTATTAGCTAAAAGAAGTTTCCTTCTCCGCTTCCACTCTTGGTACGGTTGAAGAAATCAATGTACGTGGCCCTTCTGGAAATACTCTGTCAGACATTCATTCATACAAGTCATCCTCATTCACTTAGAATGTCACATCGTCATACCCGCCAAATCACAAATTGATTTATCCAAAAATAACACGGGTATACAGCTTAGAGAAACGAATTCCTCCGCCACCAAACGTGAATACGTTTGAACAGATCAACTTACGCGATCCATTGGATATACTCTGTCAGATCTTCGTCCATACAAGTTGTCCTGGGACTGGACAAACCGAAGGCACTATTCTGTAAACAGGATAGCCCTTGCATTTTTCTCCGTCTTCAATTATCTTTGGCATATATGATTCGCAACGCTTATGCCAATACAGAGTGGTTCTATGGATAATAATCCAACCGGTCTCTCCATATTAACAACGTTAAAAATGGTCAAAACTTCGATAGTCGGTGAGTTAACTATCAAATAAAAATGTGTCCGTGTACAAACAACGATCTAAATTCCAAATGGAATGTCAATCGATCAATCATCATGTATATCTATACATATTTCCTTATTTTCTATATTTAGAAAATATTTGTTATCAACGTTGGAAAACATTTCCATTGTTTATTTACGTATCACTATCCTTCCACAACTATCAGACTCTACCTATAAACTAACAAGAGAACAACTTCCTAAGTATAAACCCCGAAGGCCGAAACCAACATCAGATCGATACCCAGGAAATCATTCAACTTATTAATCTCTAGTCAGATTCTAATTTTGCTTAACTCTATATTCTTTAACTCCATTCGCTCAACTATAGATCGCAGCGATCACAATGGTTACGCCTGATTCCCTCAGGAAACATCCGAACGCCGTAGGCTATTTACAGCCCTGCGAATTACGCTAGCAGTCGTGCTAAATGGCAACTCATCCTGAATAACTATGTTTGTTTTAACTCTAACTGTTAAACTCTAACTGTTTAACTCTAACTGGTTAACTCTAACTGGTTTTACTTGGTTTGACTAACTCAATTTATTTACTCGACTGACTAATTCAACTCGATTACCCTAACTTGATTTACTTATCTCGATTAACTAAATTAATCACTTTGATTAACTCGACTAATTCACTTTGGTTAACTTAACCAATTCACTTAGTTTAACCTAACTATTCACTTAACTCATGTCGAATAAACTATATTCGATAACTCCTCTAACTCTATTCGAATAAACTATATTCGATTTACTCCTTTACTCTATTCGAATAAACTATATTCGATTTACTCCTTTACTCTATTCGAATAAACTATATTCGATTAACTCCTTTCGATTACCATATTCGATTTACTTTATTCACTTTATAAAGATTTCCTTTTTAACAACGTTTTATTCATTTGAAAAGATTTACTTTTAAATAACGGTTCTACACTTTAAAAATGATTTCCCTTTTATAACGTTTCCTTTTCAATTCTATTTGTAAATGGTTTACAAATATTCCCTTTTCAAATTTATTCTTGAAATATTCTAACTCCTTAAATTCCCGGGAAAATTCGCCATAACCTCCTTTGTATCGGGAGCATCGGGAAAATCCCCAAACTCGCCACACAGGCCTTTCCATTCAAAAAGAAATGTTTTGAATTTATTTCCTTTTTAAAATATCTCCTATTTATAAATATCCCATTTTATAAATATTCCTTATTTATAAATATTCCACTTTATAAATATCTCTTATTTATAAATATCCCATTTCCTAAATATTCTATTTTCAATATCACTTTGAAAATATTCCCTTTATCAACATTCCGGCATGTTATGGTATTCAATCATATCAAATCACGATGTTCAATATCGTCCATACACACACAATCAATAACAGGTTATAATTCACATCATATATCAAAATATATGAAAAACAATAAAATAACTGTTGAGGAATCCAGTCGGATTCCTCCAACCTGTTTCCCTGCATCACAGATGTTAGACAATATAGATAACATCACTTTCAGTTCCATATGATATATTCTGTTAAACAGAATCAATATAGAAATTTAACTAACTGACTAGCAGTTCAATCAATCAACCAACACACAAAAATCAACAGATGATTAACAGTTCTAAGAATACATTATAAAAATATAACTGTTCAAAGTTGGTGAGTTTTACTCACATTGGCGCGTTAATCGTTAAATACCGGTTTGCGTTATTTGACTGCGACGGGCAATTTATTTCGCCATAAATTGTAACGAGCTCAGATTCACTCATGGTCAGTCTTATTGTGTTGCTCCCGTCCATACGATCCTGTCGGATCTTGTTTTGCTGAATTCTGACACCGTATGTGAAAGTTATCAACATTATACGGTAATACACTACTTAGAATTAAATAAACTTTATTTATTTAAAACTCGGGCCTTTACCACTAAATCCGGCCCACTTACTTCCTTGAAATTATAGCCCGTATCCTCCTCCTTCCCGATATCAGAAATCTGATTCCAGTATTCGTCTTCCACAATAACCGAACTTCCCAAGCTCCATTACCCTTTTGCTCTTCAACGGATTCGAGATTCAATACCACTGTTCAACTCCTGGTTGAAATCTGCGTCATCTCGCTACCCCAGAAGGGAACTCGAATTGGACTTCTCCGTCGCAACTTCAGGTATCTCGGCTACTGTACAACGTCGGCCAACCCCAAATCAGTATCGCACTCCATCAAAAGTTCACCAGTGAAGCGGTTTTTCCCCGATGACCATGAATACCACAACCAAAGCATAAATCGCTGCACCCAATCCCCTATTTCCCAAACCCTAGAACCGCGCTGCAAATTATCGCGATCCAAAAACTGATGTCGATCCAAACAAAACTCGTACGAGAATGATGCTCATATCTATACAAGCTCAAATATATGTACACTGGAATTTATAGATTTATGGTTTATTTTCTTTTGATTTTACTACTTGCATTTTGTTTTTGAAAGGCAGAATTTGGGGTTCGACTTACCTTATATGCTGATATGGTGGTTGGTAACATTTGTGGAGGAGAAAGGAGTACGTGTGTTTCTCTTTGGTCCACACAATTTAGGATAATATAGTTTATTTTATTCATTTTCTATTCGTCTTTTAGTCCTTAAAAATCCCTGCGACCACATACAATACCCAAAAATCACCAAACTGGACATGCACCTTTAGTTCGACATTACGGTCCCAACGAAACTGGTTTCGTCGAATTCCGACTCTGTATGCTTACATAGCGTATTTTTAACCGTCGAAATACTGTCTATTTTCCACTCTAAAAATCTGTACGGTCACATAGTGACTCTAAAATTCACGAAACTTCATATCTAACAATAATTTGACATTGCGGATCCAACAAAACTGGTTTCGTCGAATTCCGACTTCGTTTGCAAAAGTGGCTATTTTTAACGCTTTGAATGACTCATTTAAATATATAAATATATTTAAATAAATTAAATTAAATATAAATAAATTTATATTATCGTATATATTCACAGTGGAATATCATACGGCTCCAGGATAATTATATATTTCATATTCTAAGTCCAGGTTGAATCGATATTCAATTTACATTGAAAATCACTTTTATAACGTATATAAAGCGTTACGAATTATATACGAATTCCATAGCGACTATTCTGAAATTTGATTTGGACGTACGTCAAAATCTACACGATGAAATCCCGATTTTTCTCTTCCACTAGAAAGATATACTCCACCAGCTCCACACGTTTCTTGTTCACAGAAATCCGGCTTAAAACGAATCCTGTATATTCAGTTGAAGTTCAAATTGCCAAATAGCGAACTGCCGCGTCGTTTCTAGCTCTATTTTAATTATATTATAATTATACGTTCAAACTGTAGTCGATTGAATATATTCGTCAATATAATCCAACTCTAAGCTGAATTGAATCTAAGTGACGCCCCCGTTCATCGAATATTGTGATTTCCAATATTTTTGATTATTTCTGAATTACATATATTATTTAATTATTTAATTAAATTAATTATTCCATATTATTTAATTAAACCTCTATTTAATTCACTACATCACGATATATATAATTAAATAAATTAATTATAATACCCCTGACAGTGCGGGTCATTACACCCAGTCAGCCCCTCCGCCGCCTACAGCCACCTAGCTCCGGCCGTGGGCCCCGCTACACTCAAAAACTCATTTCCCACTAAATTTCTTGTTTGCAAATAACCCCCTATCACTATTTTGCGAAAAACTCCCGGACCATGCATTTTTGGCCAAAACTCCACAAAACCAAAATCGAAGAGCACAATTTTCTCTTCGATTTGGCCTATGGAAGTCCTATTTTGGATTGCGGAGCTGTCCGGATAACGCGTCCAAAGTCTGCTGTCGAAATACTGTCTTTTCGCGATTTCTGGCGAAATGGCACATTTTCGGAAGGAAGACCACTAGGCAAAAGTTGTCCAGAATGGCACGTTTAAGCTGGAAAAAAAATGTTGTGAAGATTGGAGCTCGTTAGCAAATTCTGGAACCAGAACAACAACTCCGGGCGATAGAAAATATGTGAGTTTTCTCCGCTTTAAAGCTTTTATGGTTTTTGACGTATGAAATTTGTAAATTTATGATTTTTATTTTTATAAAGTTATGATTTTTAATTACATAAAGTTATGATTTTTAGTTACGTAAAAATATCATTTTGGTTCATTAAAAGTAGGATTTTTATCGTAGGAAGGATTAGCAAGATTAAAAATATGATTTTTAACTAGTGTATGGCATGGAATTTTTTTTAGAAAGATAAAAATATGATTTTTATCCCATATATGCTATTTATAAAATAGACAAGTTATGAAATAATTATTCGATAGTTAAAAATATGATTTTTAACTTGTGCATGTTATTTACAAAATAGACATGCGGGATTCCTGGAGAATTTAAGATTAACAATCAAAGATTGACGGAGTGGAAACCCAAGGTGAGAACTCCTCACTATAATTTTCTTATATAGTTATTTATTTTATAACGGCATATATGAACTGTTCCCCGTCGTCCACAGACCAAGGACGACTTGTTTGATTAGATTGTTTGGTTTGGTTGATTAGATTATTTGTTTGAATTTGGTTGTTTGGGTGAAATGGATTGATTAGAATTGTTGCGTGTGTATGGCGCGAGCCAATATCAGGAGAGGGGTAATGCTAGACATTACCCGATTTTGATATCGCGCCGTTATGCAACCAAAGTTTTCTAAAATATGTTAAAACAATAAAAATAGCATTTCATTGTATAAATGAGCCGAATAGAATATTCATATGTTGAATAAAATATTTTATCGTTAAAAATATAATTTTTAAATTTGATATGAATAAAATAAATATTCATTTACAAATCGGACGATTTGTTTATGTGCACACATTTGACTGATATTGATTGGGACAATAAATTTTACACATCGCCCAACTGCACAAATAATATTCAGTATTTGTTGGTTGAAACCCCACACGGGTGTTGGGATGATATTCGACGTACACTAATCCCAAATGTTTAGTTGTATGTCGATCGTTAGGTTGACAGACTGTTGTAAGTGTTAAATATTTATATTTAATGCTTATACAGTGTTGAATGCACTCTAGATGATGGATGATTATTTATCACTATTGTTGTATACATGTGTTGTATGAAATCCATATAATAACATTATATGGTAATTGATTATGTTTGATTCCAGTTCAGAAAGAATGAACATTTTAAAACAACGAATATTTTAATATAATATTCAATAAAAGATCAAAAACTGATTTTGATGTCCGATTTTGGATGGACACGAAAATATTTAAATATATAAAGCCGTGTTAGTTAGATTAACGCCATTTTGACGTGAACGATATTTATATCGATTTTATTCATTTTTATAATGAATATCGAAAAGGAATTGATTTCAAAATCTAATGTTTTGAAAATATTATCATTTATATATCGATAATATGGAATATTCAATTTTGATTTGAAATTGGATATGAAGTCGAAATCGTTTTGAAAACGAATTTAAAATAATTTATAAAGTATGTTTTAAATGGAAATCGACGAAATATATATTATATATATAATGGCCTGAATAGAACGCGTCACGCCGCGACTGTTCGCAAATTTCGACCATTGTCTTCGAACGGACATTACGGGAGATCCAACCTTAGGATTCTCCTAAAACCGGAACCGTTAGGGTTCGTATCGAAAAAGGATTTCCAAAGAATATTAGAGACTTGAAATCTAACGGTTGGATTTGGAATTATGTCCAAATCAAATTTGGAAAAGGTCGCTGTAAGTGCAGTTCGATGACCATTTATAGAAATCGAGTGTACGGGCCTTGATAAAATGATTAAAAATATCAATAATTTGTGTAAAACCATAGTAGATGATTTGGTAAGAATTAGGATAAAAAATTCCATATTTGAAAGGATATAAATATATTTTTATCGAAATGAACTAGTTATGAACTAGAATTAGAAATCCAATATTTTTAAAATAAATAAATTGGATCTGAAATGGTTTTAAAAATAACCGAATTTCCAATATATGAAATGGAATGTGATTTGGGTTTATCATGAATGGTGTTTTAAAATAACACTTGTTCTTTAACCCGATTAACAATGGAATGGAATTTTATGCTGTCGTGAATGGTATCTTTAATAATACTGTTCTTAGACCCAACGGGGTTAAGAAAATCAAAAACTAACTAGAGATTAGTTAAGTTGAATGGTTTCCTCGATATTGATCTGATGTTGGTTTCGGCCTTCAGGGTTAATACTTAGGGAATTGATCTCTTACTGATTTACCGTTAGAGACTAATGTGATTTGGGTTTGTTGTGAAATGTGTTTTTAACGACATTTGTTCTTTAACCCGCTTTACAGTGAAATGTAATTTGGAATTTATAAATCTTTTTATTAAGATTTAATGGGAATTTTCCAAAGTAAAGTTTTCCAATTTAATATATTAAATTAGAATTGAATGGAAATTCGATTGATAATAATCGAAGTGAACTACTTTGGAGGAAGACTGTTAATACATATGGAATTTAGAAGGATTTGCCATTATTCCATTTATAATATTGGTCGGATACGGAAATTGATATCAATTATATATTGATTTGTTTTTCCGTGAAGATTCCATAATTAATGGAATGTGATTTGGGTTTATTGTGAGCGGTGTTTTAAAATAACACTTATTCTTTAACCTGATTAACAATGGAATGGAATTTTGGGTTGTTGTGAATGGTATCTTTAATAATACTATTCTTAGACCCAACGGGTTTAAGAAAATCAGAAACTAACTGGAGATTAGTTAAGTTGAATGGTTTCCTGGGTATTGATCTGATGTTGGTTTCGGCCTTCGGGGTTAATACTTAGGGAATTGTTCACTTGCTAATTTATGGTTAAAGGCTGATAGAATGGAATGTGATTTTAGGTTTATTGTGAACCGTGTTTTAAATGACATTAGTTCTTTAACCCAGTTAAAGACAGGATATTGATTTTTGGTAAGATTAAAACCAAGTGGAGTTTAAATGAATCTTTAATTAGATTGAAATGATCGAGAATGGAGTATCGCCAGTTTTGCTCCTAGCAATAGTTAAATCTTTAATTAGATTTGAACGGGAAATGGTAATAAATTTACCGATAACACCACGATATTAGTTATGGGGTAATACCAATTTTGCTCCATAGGATGAATAGGTTGGGATTGGGAAATTAAATAAATGATTACTTCAGTGTGGTTCGCTAATCCCGACTAGTTTGGAAAACCATAACATGGTTTGAAATGATATCCAAAGGAAGATTAAAGAATAAATTTAAAGAATTTATCTTTGATAAAATTAATGGGAACCTTTCCCAAAGTATGTGAATATTTGAATAAAAGAATATTCAGAATTGGAATGAGGTATATGTTGTGTTTTTATAGCACTTGTTTATTATATACGCGAGTTCTTCGGAAAGGTCGGGTTTATACCCATTCTGAATAACTAATTCGACGATATGTCGACGATGAAGACGGTGGTTAAAGAACTGATGTCTTCACATCGTTTGGATGATTACTGATGTCTTAATTGGGCTGTACACCCAAGACGAGGTAATAAGTGGTGATCGTCCAGACGTACTTGGAGATCAACGGATAGGCGAGGACCTCTCCCCTGTATTGGACATATGGGAAAGGAATAAGGTGCCTCTAGTTTCGTTAAGACCCAGAATGAACTTGTAAATGGATGTGTGTCTAACATTGGATTTTATTCTGTGTTGATTGATTTCTATTAAATATATATCTGCTTGGTGGCGGAGAATTTATTCTCTTGCTTAATGCCCTTCTCTGAGACGTACGAGCCCAGAGGTTATATATTGATAGATATCAGTCACATGGCATGAATTGCCTGTGTGGCATACTGAGATGCTATGATCAAGGCTTTTTTTGAAAACCAGAGTCTTGTGGTTGGTGATCAAAGCACGGCTTTAATACACGTAGCTTTGTGTATGGAGTTAATTCGCGAGCCTCACACCTCGGTTTGAGTCAAAAACGGGATAAGGGAACGCAGTGAGTGCATGACTTTCTTTCTTGCTATGGGTGGTGTTAGCGTTTTACAAGCCCTGACATTTATATTATTTTTACGTATGTGGTTGTTGGATTGCGAGGCGCCTCGGTTATATCGGTCTCTAAGGAGCTGATGGATAGGTCATGTAGGACCGGGAAACGTGTGTTCAGGAATTTCCAATCCTCAATCGTAAAGGTGGACCAGCACTGCAGGATCTAGGGGTTACCCAGAGTGCGTGGTCACGAGGCATTTGCTAGAGTGTCTCGAAGCGGTTAGGAGTGCATCCCTTGCTTAGACTCATGACGGAAATCCAATTTCCAATACGTAACATTTCAGTTTTTATTGTAAAGCCTAGTATTGGCGACATGATAGATGGTACCCATGTCGCCTGTGATTAATACATTTATATTTGAAGTTGATTACTTCTCTTATAGTAATATTAAAAGATTAAATTTCATGTATCAAGCATTATTTGGCTATTATAAGGTAAAACTCTATCGTCTGGCTTGCGTTGCATTGAGTGATGGGACATGGGTCTTATAATAGCTTCATTGTTCTTTATTTAGCATTGCGCTGTTTATTTTATGCACTGGTAATCTTGGGAGGAAACCTGTTCCGTGTTATATGGCGTGGTCCGTTGATTTACCTAATTTTGAAAATAAAGATTAATGATTGTTTTAGTTCTAACACCAGCCACATGACTGACCTGGAGTTTATTGTTTTAACCTAAACTTTGGGTGCCTCTATTTCCACACGGGCAGCTAGTAGTTTTGGTTTTAAATATTTATATTCACAGGGTCCTGGTTTACAGCTGGAATAATATTCGGAAAGCTCTATATCCGTTAATCCCTTTCAATTGTGTATTTTATTATTTTTCCGCTGCTATGTAATGTAATCTAAATCTATGACATTTATCAAATGTATGTTATTCATTCATACTTTGTTATATTCTTGTATTTTGATGGAATTATTGTAATAAGCAATGAAATGTTCTTCTGTTTGTGTTTTGATTGATCGAAACCTGGCTCTGATACCAAATGTGGCGACCCAAACTTCCCCGTGAAGGAAAGAATGAATTGCTTTGAGAACACGACAAATCAAAACACAAACAGAAGAACATTTCATTGCTTATTACAACAATTTCATCAGAATACAAGAATATAACAGAGTATGAATGAATAACAAACATTAGATAAATGTCAGAGATTTAAATTACATTACATAGCAGCGGAAAAATAATACAATACACAACTGAAAGGGATAAACGGATACAGAGCTTTTCGAATATCATTCCAGCTGTAAACCAGGATACTGTGAATATAAATCTGTAAAACCAAAAATACTAGCTGCCCGTATGGAAATAGGGGTACCCAGAGTTTAGGTTAAAACAATAAACTCCAGGTCAGTCATGTGACTGGTGTGAGAACTAAAACAGTTATTAATCTTTATTTTTAAAATTAGGTAAATCAAGTGACCACTCCGTATAACATGGAACGGGTTTCCTCCCAAGAATACCAGTGCATAAAACAAACAGCGCAATGCTAAATAAAGAACAATAAAGCTATTATAAGACCCTGGTCCCATCACACAATGCAACGCAAGCCGGAGGATAGGGTTTTAACTTATAATATCCAAATAATGCTTGATACGCGAAATTTAATCTTTTATTATTACTATAAGTGAAGAAATCAACTTCAAATATAAATGTATCAATCATAGGCGGCATGGGTACCATTTATCATGTCGCCAATACTAGGCTCTACAATCAAAAATGAAATGTCACGTATTGGAAATTGGATTTCCGTTATGAGTCTACGCAAGGGATGTATTCCTAACCGCTTCGATACACTCTAGCAATTGCCTTGGGACAACGCACTCTGGGCAGCCCCTGGATCCTGCAGTGTCGGTCCTCCATTACATTTGAGGATTGACAATTCCTAAAAACACGTTTCCCGGTCCTATAAGACCTATCCATCGGCTCTGTAGAGACCGATATAGCAGAGGCTCCTCGCAATCCAACAACCACATATGTAACACCCCACCTCCGCCAGGGTGGCTCTTGCAAGCACTCTGACTTTGGAGGGGCGTTTGAATCAGGTAAACATGCATAATGATATATCAAGGCAGAACAAGAACATATGTATATATGTAAGCAGAGTAAATAAGATAAGTACAACAGCGGAAGATTTCAAACTATTTCAAAAACAAGTCTGGTACAACATAATGTCAACTTTCCAAATACACAAGTCTAGATAAAAACAACATTACTGAAAAACTGAAATACATAAGTATTATCCCCAAAATAAGTGATAACCATAGCTAGCTTCATGTCAAGACCGTACATGAGCTAAAATCCCACAAGCAAGCGATCAGAAATCCAAGCTAAGCTCCTATATTCCCACCCTGAGAACCTGGGGGGGGGGGGGGAAACGGAAGGAAAAAGGCGAAAGAAAAACAGGTCAGTCAAAAAGACTGAGTAAGCCCTACTACAATCAATGTAAACCGATAAGTTAACTGGCATGAGAAGCAGGTATGATCATAAGGATAACAACATACTAGCAATATGATTAACTAACAAGGTAGATAAAGGTGTCATCGCATAATCAGGTTTAAGGTTTTGCACCACAGGTGTACTAGCAAACTAACATGACTTGAATAAACAAGTATTGATCCCTTGGCCCAAGCTTTGGCCCAATAACATGAAGTGACCCTAATACGCGGTCCAACCAAACGGTCTAGTCGATCGGCTCCCTATAAGCCTAACTCGTCACGTGTTGGTGTCAATGCGGCCCAAACATAATTGTAGTCAGACTGTGCAGGGTCTCCCGTCGGGTGTATCAAGCCCTAGGGTGTCAAACCCTAGACACCATAAACATGCGTGCACAGTCTCGATCTACTGGTACCCGTGCATGTTTTCCCCGGCTTCGGACTGTGTGCACGACCATAGTCCGCCCGGAACTACACCGGCGTACCACTCTGCCGTCGCTTTTGGTCACTTACCTCCAGTCCAGTAATCGTGCTCCCTCCCTAGCCTAGTCCCTAGGGCCTTAATGATACAAACTTGGGATTACTGCTGGAGTGGACCCCCATTGCTAGGATTTTTCTAGTGGGTTAAGTACGGTTTAACCCCTTTACTAATCATGGATTAACTTGGTTAAGTGTAACGATGGGTTCACGACTTAACCCTGATTAATCTACCAAGCCCAAATTGGTTAAGTATTAAGTGGACCATGACTTAACCCTAATCATGAGGCATTAATTAATTTAATGCGCCTTAACCTCTCACATTAGACCTTGTTGTGGTTACTAGTTAAGCCGGGCGGGTCCGGGTAGCTTTACACCACAACTTGGTCTAACCTCGGGTTCAAGGTACAACATGACCAACTTCTCACATTGGGTCCTATTATTTGTAGCAACTAGATAAGCCGGTCGGTTCCGGGTAGTTTTACGCTACAAACTCAATCCAACCTCGAGTTGGTCACACTTATCTTTTCTAAGTGTCATGTCCATCATGTTTCCAAAACATATTACACTTTTCAAGCAATTGGGTAGACCTAACTTAATAGGTAAATTCCCAATGGGTAGACCTAACTTAATAGGTAAATTCCCAATCTTATGTTTTTATGTCTTTTAAGTTTACCCAACCCCAAACGCAATCCCATCGCTTACATATCGCAATAGCGCATAAAGGATAGAAAGAGGGAACTTGGCATAATCATGACATAAAGGTGTTGAAGCCACAAGTTTAACATGGTGGCATATGAAATGTACATATGTTCATACACTTGCATATTACATTTTTAGGCCTCAAAAGCATGCATAAAACCAAACTTAGCATATTGGTGATACATGGTGATAAATGACATGTAGAAATGGCCATAAGTTCGCATTTAGCCTCACATGCAAGTTATCATAAGAGATATGATAACCTACATGTTGCCAAAATGCAACCTTTAGCATAAAGCTTGAAGCTTTATGTTCATATACTCAAGATAAGCTTGCATAACATGATAACATGAACAAAATGATCATCCCAAACTTGCATAACATACTTGCATATCATATGACGAACTTGCATATCAAACTTGCATAACATAACATGATAAACTTGCATATCATAACATGGCAAACTTGCATAACATAACATGATAAACTTGCATATCATAACATATCAAACTTGCATAACATGACATAGTAAACTTGCATATCATGGCAAGCTTGCCTATCATACATTTAACTTTAGAGTTTAAGTATGAAAGTAGAATAGGGCTTACAATGCTTATGAAGACACAAAAATATGACAAAGCCCTTATGCAATCAAATAGACCCAAAATGCAAGCTCTAATAGAAAAACCCTTGAGCCAAAATGATCAAAACTCTTTCTTTATGATGCAAATATAGAAACTTGACTTGAATGCAAGCTAATGATGCTCATACAAGCTTGAAAACACTTGTATGCATGGAAAATCTCTCATAGAAATGACTTAGGAATTTTATGAAGAGAGTGGAGGCCATGAGAGGAATGATTTTGCCATAGTTTAGTTACTTGAATGAATAATGATGATTTAGGGTTAGGTTAGGGGCTTATTTATAGAGATTAGGACTAGTTTTAGCCTTAGGATTAAACCCTAGTTCCAATCTCAGCCCTTAAAACCAAATCTGGCCCCCAAACTCAACACAAACCCAAAATGGTGCACCAAGCAAAACTGCCCGGCTGGACCAAGTCGACAGCCAAGTCGACAGGGCTGTCGACTTGGGTCCAACCAAGTCGACTCCCAAGTCGACAGGACTGTCGACTTGGGTGCTCTGGCGGGAATTTTCCCGCCTAGCCCAATCTGACCTAATTTCCAAATTCAAACTTGAATTTGAAATCTGTTTTTTACTTTGAAATTTTCTGAAAACTTCGTTGGGCCTTAATCGGGTCATACGGACTCCGATTTTCGAAAACTCGGACGCTATTTTGCGTATTTTTCCGAGACGAACGCAATGGCATAGCCCGTTTCCCTTGATTCAGAATTATAAATTAAATTCTGCCTCGATTTACATTATAACAGGTTATTGAAAATACGGGTTGTTACATTCTCCCCTCCTTAAAGGATTTCGTCCCCGAAATCTTCAAGTTAGGAAGAACGTATCCTACCATCCAACATCCATCTACTCAAAACATCATCCACGAGCAATCATTGTCCTTACAAGATTCTAAATGTTGTATGAACATATGCAAAGGTGTGTGTATATGTACTTATCTAATGCAAATATCATCAATGCAAATTATGTTAGTGAAATGAATCCATATGTATGCAATTCCTAACATAATGTATAACATCTATATGGGTGCACATAACGTACATCCATATGCAACATCCATGTGATAACACAAAATTTTTTCATCCACGAATAAGCGTAAACACTCATGCATATGCAATATGAGGAGTTTGTGAGCCGATCTAGTGCCTAATGTGTATAATGCATCCATGAGTAACCACTTGCAAACACTTGCAACCACTTGCAACCATCAAGCATAACATGTTCCAAACACATGTTTCATCCAAAGGGCTTCTACCTAAGGTTCTCATGACAAGATTAACACGATAAACTAGATAAACATGGAAAGCAAAGAGAAAGATATGCTAACAAAGAAAAGAGATTGAGAGTGTACCCTCAAAAAGGAATGGATAAAGCCCGCGCATCTTCTCCTCGGTTTCCCAAGTTGCGTCTTCTTCGGCTTCACCCCATTGAACCTTCACCAACTTGACCTCTCGATTCCTTAGCTTCTTGGTCTCCGTCCCCAAGATACGAATCAGAGCTCTCCTCAAGGTAGCCTCTTTCTCCACTTCCACATCTTTCAAAACACTTGGCTCAACAACCTCTGCTGATTCATGTAAACACTTACGGAGATGCGAGACATGAAAAACATCGTGTACTCCGGCAAGCTTCTCGGGCAACTCCACTCTATAAGCCATCTGCCCGATCCTCTCTATAATAGGGAATGGTCCAACAAACCTCGGTGCTAACTTCCCAACGGCTCCAAATCGGACCACATTCCGCAAAGGAGAAACCTTCACGAAAACCATATCCCCAACATCAAACTCCAAATCAGTTCTTCACTTATCAGCATAGGATTTCTGTCGGTCTTGGGCCGCTTTCATCCGTCTCCGAATCAACTCGACCTTCTCGGATGTATCTCTGATCATATCAGGCCCAAGTATAAGCTCATATGTAGTCTCCCACCAACATGTAGGCGACTTGCACGGCCTCCTATATAAAGCTTCAAATGGTGCCATCCCTATGCTGGCCTGATAACTGTTATTATATGCAAACTCAACAAGAGGAAGATGGTCTTCCCAAGTACCACCAAAATCCAGAATAAAAAGCCTCAACAGATCCTCGAGTACCCTATTCACCCTTTCGGTTTGACCGTCCGTCTGTGGGTGATAAGCCGTACTTAGATTCAACCTCGTGCCCATAGCTTCTTGCAAGCTATTCCAAAACTGACTTGTAAAGATTGGGTCACGGTCACTGACTATACTAGAAGGGACTCCATGTAGTCTCACAATCTCACGAAGATATACAGACGCTAGCCAAGATGCGGTCCTCTTTCTCTTCACCGGAATGAAATGAGCACTCTTCGTAAGTCTATCCACAATAACCCAAATGCTCGTATTCCCTTTCCTTGACCTTGGTAGCCCATCGATAAAATCCATGGAAATACTCTCCCACTTCCATAGTGGAACGTCTAGTGGATGCAATAGCCCACCGGGCTTCTTCGACTCGGCCTTAACTTGCTGGCAAATGATACATCTAGAGACAAACTCTGCCACTTCCTTCTTTATCCCAGGCCAAAAGAAAATGCGCTTCATATCTTTATACATCTTATCTCCGCCCGGATGTATAGTCAACTTAGAGCGATGCGCTTCCTCAAGGACTTTTCTTACTAAATCTTCTACCATTGGAACACATAACCTTCCGTCTCTCCTCAGCCAACCCTTGTCATCAATAGAATATCGAGCGAGATGACTAGACGCCTCTCCTCGAATCAGCTTATCCATAATCTCAACTATCTGAGGGTCTTCTCTCTACGAAGCCCCAACTTGATCAAGAAGGGTAGGTCTGAGTTCCAGAGATGCTAAAGAACCGGTCATCGACTCAATCGCCAAAGAGAAATCAAAGGTTGCCACATACTCTAAATTCTTCATCTCAACGAATAGAGGACTCAGAGTCAACCTTTTTCTACTCAATGCATCTGCTACCACATTCCCCTTGCCAGGGGTATAAGCTATCTCAAAATCGTAGGACGCCAAGAATTCCATCCATCTTTGTTGCCTCAGATTCAGATCATTCTGAGAAAAGAGATACTTCAATGACTTGTGATCGGTATAAAGCTCAAATCTTTCTCCCAGAAGATAATGGCGCCAAGCCTTGAGTGCATATACTATTGCTGCCAACTCTAAGTCATGAGTGGGATAATTCTTCTCATGCACTTTGAGTTGTCTACCGCCAAAGCATATCACTCTTCCTTCTTGCATCAGAACAGCTCCTAACCCCGTGTCACATGCATCGGTGTATACTGTAAATAACTTCCCTCCATCGGGCAAAGCTAGAACAGGTGCTGATGTGAGAGCTCTCTTGAGCTTCTGAAAAGCAAGCTCGCATTCTATGCTCCAAGCAAAAACTAAATTCTTCTTCGTCAATTTAGTGAGAGGAGCAGAAATCTTCGCGAAGTCCTTGATGAACTTCCGGTAAAAGCCTGCAAGACCTAGAAAACTTCTCACTTCGGTTGCATTCCTTGGAGTCTTCCAATCCTGAACTGCAACTACCTTAGCGGGATCCACCGCTAAGCCTTGCTTAGATACTATATGCCCAAGGAATCTAACTTCCCTTCTCCAAAAGTTACACTTGGAGAACTTGGCCTTCAACTGATGCGCTCTAAGCGTATCCATCACCTCCATGAGATGCCTTGCGTGCTCTTCCTCATCCTTAGAGAAGATCAGAATATCATCTACGAAGACCACGACAAACTTGTTCAAGAACTCCCTGAACACCCTACTCATCAAGTCCACGAAATATGCGGGTGCATTAGTCAAGCCGAACGGCATGACAAGCCATTCGAAGAATCCATCTGGCGTTCTGAACGCAGTCTTGTCTATACTATCTTCAGCTACCCTGAGCTGATGGAATCCAGTAGCAAGATCAAGCTGAGAGAAAACAGAAGCACAGATAAGCTGGTCAAAGAGATCATCAATCCTCGGTAACGGGTGTCTGTTCTTCTTAGTCAGCTTATTCAACTCTCGATAGTCAACACAAAGTCGGAGAGAACCATCTGCTTTGGTAGCAAATACCACAGGCGCTCCCCATTCAGATATACTTCGTCTAATGAAGTTCTTCTCAAGCAACTCCTTCACTTGCTTACTTAGCTCCCGCCTTTCACGCGGAGCCATGTGCCGAACGGGCAAAGAAACCGGCTTCGCATTATCCACCAGATAAATGCGGAAATCAGTCTCTCGCTTAGGGGGCAACCCCCTAACCTCATCGAAAACATCCGGATACTCCTGAACCACTCTCACAGACTGAAGAGTTTCCATTGACGAGTCGAGTGATTCAAGATAGCACAACATGACGGGACCTCTCGGATTACAAGAAATTTCTAGGGTGTTTCCGAGGCGAGTCACGAGCCTCACAACCCTATGCTCACAATCAAGGATGGCTCCATATCTGGACAACCAATCCATGCCCAATATCAATCCGTATCCCCTAAAACCAAGAACATAAGCACTACACAAGAACTCTACACTCAGTATAGAGATCCTCAAATCCCTACATATCATAGACAGGTGGGCGGAACCCCCAATAGGATTTGAGACACAGACGGGATCATCTACCAAGCTAGTACTAAGGTGCAAACTATCAACAAGATCAGATGAGATAAAGCTATGCGATGCACCAGAATCAAACAAGGTACGAACTGGAAAATCAGAAATGTAAACAAGACTTTCAACAGAAATACTACCTCGATCGGGAACTGGAGCGGTATTGAGAGCATGAACTTGCCCTCCTGAAGGTCCAGCACGCTGAGTCTGACCCTGGCCTTGCCCTTGCTTCTTCGGGCAATCCTTACTGAAATGTCCAGTCTCACCGCAGAAAAAGCATTCACCATTCTTCCTTTTCCTCATCTTACAATCCTTAATAAGATGCCCAACTGAACCGCAATAATGGCACTTCCCCTTGTTGTTCTTGCCCTTGTTGTTGTTCCCCTTGTTGCCTTGACTCTTGTTCTTGTTCTGATTGCCTTGACTGCTCTGACCACTTGGATTACCCTGATTTCCTTTCCACTGGGAATCAGTCTTCTTAGCTTGAGTATCATTCACCTTGATCTCTTTCTTGACATCTCCCTGAAGTAACGCCATATCAACCAAGCTCTCAAACGTGGCCCCATGGGGAATATGTGACATAGCCAATCCCTGCAACGGCTCATTCAATCCTCTAGCAAAACGAAGAGCCTTCTTCTGAGGAGTATTCACCATATCCAAGCCAAAACGAGCTAACTGATTAAACTTGTTCACATATTCTTTGACAGACATATCTCCTTGTTTCAAAGTTATGAACCTCTCCATTTGCAGATTCTCCTCAGCAGAAGATAGAAACTTAAGCACGAACCTTGCCCTGAAATCGGCCCAAGTCTCAACGGGCCTGGTACCATTGGTGACTTCCCACCAATAAGCGGCTTCATCCTTCATAAGCCAAACCGCCAACAAGATCTTCCTCTGATCGTCTAACCCAAAGATAGCAAATAAATCCTCGGTCTCTTTCAACCAATTTCTGGCCTCTACAAAATTCTCTGTGCCTTGAAAGTTCTTGCCACCCATTGCTTTGAAATCTTTGCAAGTCTTTGCGAAGTCAGCTTGAGGATGCTGAGTGGGAGGAGGAAGAGGAACCTCAGCGACAGGAGGAGGAGGAACATCAGCGACAGGAGGAGGAACATTAGCTACCGGAGGAGGATAAGGAACATCTGCGGGGCCAGCTTCGGTCTCCCTAGCCTCCAAAAGTCTCCTATACCAAACAGGTACGTGTACTCCCTCCGGAATAGCAAAGTTATCGGCCATACTGAAAACGAAGAAAAAGACAGATTCAGAATGGAGAAAAATGAAGGAATTTTGCTAATGGCTTTTTGGGGAATAGCCTTTAAAATAAACTAGACTTTTCTTTGGAAAATACTTTATACTTGGTTTTGAGAATAGTTTTTCAAAAGTTTTAAAAAAAACCTTTTTGTTCCTTCTCGTAAACCATATGCTCTGATACCAAATGTAACACCCCACCTCCGCCAGGGTGGCTCTTGCAAGCACTCTGACTTTGGAGGGGCGTTTGAATCAGGTAAACATGCATAATGATATATCAAGGCAGAACAAGAACATATGTATATATGTAAGCAGAGTAAATAAGATAAGTAAAACAGCGGAATATTTCAAACTATTTCAAAAACAAGTCTGGTACAACATAATGTCAACTTTCCAAATACACAAGTCTAGATAAAAACAACATTACTGAAAAACTGAAATACATAAGTACTATCCCCAAAATAAGTGATAACCATAGCTAGCTTAATGTCAAGACCGTACATGAGCTAAAATCCCACAAGCAAGCGATCAGAATTCCAAGCTAAGCTCCTATATTCCCACCCTGAGAACCTTGGGGGGGGGGGGAACGGAAGAAAAGAGGTGAAAGAAAAACAGGTCAGTCAAAAAGACTGAGTAAGCCCTACTACAATCAATGTAAACTGATAAAGTTAACTGGCATGAGAAGCAGGTATGATCATAAGGATAACAACATACTAGCAATATGATTAACTAACAAGGTAGATAAAGGTGTCATCGCATAATCAGGTTTAAGGTTTTGCACCACAGGTGTACTAGCAAACTAACATGACTTGAATAAACAAGTATTGATCCCTTGGCCCAAGCTTTGGCCCAATAACATGAAGTGACCCTAATACGCGGTCCAACCAAACGGTCTAGTCGATCGGCTCCCTATAAGCCTAACTCGTCACGTGTTGGTGTCAATGCGGCCCAAACATAATTGTAGTCAGACTGTGCAGGGTCTCCCGTCGGGTGTATCAAGCCCTAGGGTGTCAAACCCTAGACACCATAAACATGCGTGCACAGTCTCGATCTACTGGTACCCGTGCATGTTTTCCCCGGCTTCGGACTGTGTGCACGACCATAGTCCGCCCGGAACTACACCGGCGTACCACTCTGCCGTCGCTTTTGGTCACTTACCTCCAGTCCAGTAATCGTGCTCCCTCCCTAGCCTAGTCCCTAGGGCCTTAATGATACAAACTTGGGATTACTGCTGGAGTGGACCCCCATTGCTAGGATTTTTCTAGTGGGTTAAGTACGGTTTAACCCCTTTACTAATCATGGATTAACTTGGTTAAGTGTAACGATGGGTTCACGACTTAACCCTGATTAATCTACCAAGCCCAAATTGGTTAAGTATTAAGTGGACCATGACTTAACCCTAATCATGAGGCATTAATTAATTTAATGCGCCTTAACCTCTCACATTAGACCTTGTTGTGGTTACTAGTTAAGCCGGGCGGGTCCGGGTAGCTTTACACCACAACTTGGTCTAACCTCGGGTTCAAGGTACAACATGACCAACTTCTCAAATTGGGTCCTATTGTTTGTAGCAACTAGTTAAGCCGGTCGGTTCCGGGTAGTTTTACGCTACAAACTCAACCCAACCTCGAGTTGGTCACACTTATCTTTTCTAAGTGTCATGTCCATCATGTTTCCAAAACATATTACACTTTTCAAGCAATTGGGTAGACCTAACTTAATAGGTAAATTCCCAATGGGTAGACCTAACTTAATAGGTAAATTCCCAATCTTATGTTTTTATGTCTTTTAAGTTTACCCAACCCCAAACGCAATCCCATCGCTTACATATCGCAATAGCGCATAAAGGATAGAAAGAGGGAACTTGGCATAATCATGACATAAAGGTGTTGAAGCCACAAGTTTAACATGGTGGCATATGAAATGTACATATGTTCATACACTTGCATATTACATTTTTAGGCCTCAAAAGCATGCATAAAACCAAACTTAGCATATTGGTGATACATGGTGATAAATGACATGTAGAAATGGCCATAAGTTCGCATTTAGCCTCACATGCAAGTTATCATAAGAGATATGATAACCTACAAGTTGCCAAAATGCAACCTTTAGCATAAAGCTTGAAGCTTTATGTTCATATACTCAAGATAAGCTTGCATAACATGATAACATGAACAAAATGATCATCCCAAACTTGCATAACATACTTGCATATCATATGACGAACTTGCATATCAAACTTGCATAACATAACATGATAAACTTGCATATCATAACATGGCAAACTTGCATAACATAACATGATAAACTTGCATATCATAACATGGCAAACTTGCATAACATAACATGATAAACTTGCATATCATAACATATCAAACTTGCATAACATGACATAGTAAACTTGCATATCATGGCAAGCTTGCATATCATACATTTAACTTTAGAGTTCAAGTATGAAAGTAGAATAGGGCTTACAATGCTTATGAAGACACAAAAATATGACAAAGCCCTTATGCAATCGAATAGACCCAAAATGCAAGCTCTAATAGAAAAACCCTTGAGCCAAAATGATCAAAACTCTTTCTTTATGATGCAAATATAGAAACTTGACTTGAATGCAAGCTAATGATGCTCATACAAGCTTGAAAACACTTGTATGCATGGAAAATCTCTCATAGAAATGACTTAGGAATTTTATGAAGAGAGTGGAGGCCATGAGAGGAATGATTTTGCCATAGTTTAGTTACTTGAATGAATAATGATGATTTAGGGTTAGGTTAGGGGCTTATTTATAGAGATTAGGACTAGTTTTAGCCTTAGGATTAAACCCTAGTTCCAATCTCAGCCCTTAAAACCGAATCTGGCCCCCAAACTCAACACAAACCCAAAATGGTGCACCAGGCAAAACTGCCCGGCTGGACCAAGTCGACAGCCAAGTCGACAGGGCTGTCGACTTGGGTCCAACCAAGTCGACTCCCAAGTCGACAGGGCTGTCGACTTGGGTGCTCTGGCGGGAATTTTCCCGCCTAGCCCAATCTGACCTAATTTCCAAATTCAAACTTGAATTTGAAATCTGTTTTTTACTTTGAAATTTTCTGAAAACTTCGTTGGGCCTTAATCGGGTCATACGGACTCCAATTTTCGAAAACTCGGACTCTGTTTTGCGTATTTTTCCGAGACGAACGCAATGGCATAGCCCGTTTCCCTTGATTCAGATTTATAAATTAAATTCTGCCTCGATTTACATTATAACAGGTTATTGAAAATACGGGTTGTTACAACATAGGTAAAAATAATATAAATGTCAGGGCTTGTAAAAAGCTGACATCACCCATTGCTAAAAAGAAACGCCATGCACTCACTGCATTCCCTTGTCCCCTTTTTGACCCATACCGAGGTGTGAGGCTCGCGAATTAATGCCATACACAAAGCTACTCTGTATTAAAGCCGAGCTTTGATCATCAACCACAAGACTCTGCTTTTCAACAAAAGCCTTGATCGTTGCATCTCAGCATGCCATATAGGCTATTCACTCCATGCGACTGATGTCCATCGATATACAACCTCTGAGCTCGTACGTCCCAGAGAAGGGCGTTAAGCAAGAGAATAAATTCTCTGCCGCCAAGCAGATATATATTTAATAGAATTCAATCAATACAGAATAAAATCCAATGTCAGACACACATCCATTTACAAGTTCATTCTGGATCTGGACGAAACTGGAGGCACTTTATTCCTCCCCCATATGTTCAATACAGGGGAGAGGTCCTCGCATATCCGTCGATCTCCAAGTACGTCCGGACGATCACCACTTATTACCTCGTCTTGGGTGTACAGCCCAATCAAGACATCAATAATCATCCAAACGATGTGAAGACCTCCAGTCTTCAACCACCATCTTCATTGTCGACATATCGTCGAATTAGTTATTCAGAATGGGTATAAACCTGGCCTTTCCAAATAACTCGCGTATATAATAAACAAGTTCTATAAAAACACTACATATGCCTCATTCCAATTTTGAATATTCTTTTATTCAAATATCCACATACTTTGGGAAAGGTTCCATTAATTTTATCAAAGATAAATTCTTTAAATTTATTCTTTAATCTTCCTTTGGATATCATTTCAAACCATGTTAAGGTTTTCCAAACTAGTTGGGATTAGTGAACCACACCGAAGTAATCATTTATTTAATTTCCCAATCCCAACCTATTCATCCCATGGAGAAAAACTGGTACTACCCCATAACTAACATCACGGTGTTATCGGTAAATTAATTACCATTTCCCGTTCAAGTCTAGTTAAAGATTTAACTATCGCTAGGAGTAAAACTGGCGATACTCCATTCTCGATCAATTCAATCTAATTAAAGATTCCTTAAGACTCCACTTGGTTTTAGTCTTCCCAAAAATCAATATTAGTTATTATATAACTTGGGAAACCATATCCTGTCTTTAACTGGGTTAAAGAACCAATGTCGTTTAAAACACAGTTCATGATAAACCCAAAATCACATTCCATTCCATCAGCATTTAACCGTAAATTAGCAAGTGAACAATTCCCTTAGTATTAACCGGGAAGGCCGAAACTAACATCAGATCAATACCCAGAAAACCATTCAACTTAACTAATCTCCAGTTAGTTTCTGATTTTCTTAACCCCGTTGGGTCTAAGAACAGTATTATTAAAGATACCATTCACGACGACCCAAAATTTCATTCCATTATTAATCGGGTTAAAGAAAAAGTGTTATTTTAAAAAATTGTTCACGATTAACCCAAATCACATTCCATTAATTACGGAATCTTCATAGAAAAACAAATCAACATATAATCGATGTCAATTTCCGTATCCGACCAATAATATAAATGGAATAATGGTAAAGACTTTTTAAATTCCATATGTATTATATAATAAAAATCATACTTTTATTACCTATATGAACTATATAAAATAATCTCGTTTTGAAATAAATATATACATGTCGCCTGCGTGTGAACTAGATGCATGATTCCCCATTGTCAAAAACCGCGAGGTTTTAACGTAGAGCGAGGAGCCGTACTAGGGACGGTCCCGGTTTTAACTACCCTGCCGTTATGCTGCCGAAATTTTGAATAATATTCATGTGTTTGAATTATTTTCATTTGTTGAAACTATATTTATTCGTTGAATAGAAAACCTTCATGTGTTGAATCGATATTCATTCGTTGGATAGAAATTCATGTGTTGAATGGTATTCGTGTTTTAAATATAAAAATCACCTTTTTATATATATATACAAACTATAGAAAACCTTCATGTGTTGAATCGATATTCATTCGTTGAATTGAAATTCATGTGTTGAATGGTATTCGTGTTTTAAATATAAAATAACCTTTTTATCGATATATATATTTAAATAGAATTGAAATATATCGAAAAACGAAGTTGCAGTTCGTATTTTGAAACCGTGATTTCAAACGATTAGTACGGGAGATCCGACCATCGGATTTTCCCAAAACCGCAACCGTCGGGTTCGCCTTGGAAATATCATTCCAACGGCACCAACTTTGTAAAAATCCAACGGTTGGATTGTTTGGAATGTTTAATTCAAATCTAAAGAAAAACAACGCCAGAATCGATTATATTTATATATATATATATAAATATAATTATATTTAATCGAATAACGACGCTGCAGTTCTTATTTTGAAACCG
The DNA here is from genome assembly GCA_030737875.1 of Allium sativum. Lineage (NCBI taxonomy): Eukaryota > Viridiplantae > Streptophyta > Magnoliopsida > Asparagales > Amaryllidaceae > Allium > Allium sativum. The sequence goes on along the minus strand of CM060924.1, from coordinate 346,412,974 downwards.
AAACTTCAAATGATTATACCAGGAGATCCGACCGTCGGATTTTCCCAAAACTGGAACCGTTGGATTCGTTTTGAAAAGATCTTTCTAATGATGTAAATTTTCTGAAGATCCAATGGTTAGATTTTCAGATATGTGTAAATCAAATCTGAAGAAAAACAGCGCCACGGCCGCGTTATGGCCCGAAGCGTCGTTTTGAATAAATTGGCTATTTTAAAATAAATAAAAATAGCGATAAATCGTTATAAAATATTATAAACGATATGGATGTAAAATTTAGAGATTAACTAAAGGTTGGCTAAGTCGAACGGTTTCTTGGGTATTGATCTGATGTTGGTTTCAGCCTTCGGGGTTAATATTTGGGAAATTGCTCTCTTACTGGTTGACAGTTAGTGACTAATGAATTGAAATGATGCGTATGTGTATTTGCGTTGCACTTGTTTATCATATACGCGAGTTGCTCAGAAAGACCGGGTTTATCCCATTCTGAATAACTGAATCGACGATAAGAAATCGAAGATGAAGACGGTGGTCGAAGACCGGAGATCTTCACCTCGTTTGAATGGTAACCAAGGTCCTGATTGGGAGGCATCCCGAAATATGGATAATGAGTGGTGATCGTCCAGACGTACGTGGTGATCGACGGGTTTGCGAGGTATATAGTGCCTCCGGTTTCGTTCAGACCCAGAACGGACTTGCAAATGGACACTGTGTCTGACATTGGAATTTATTCTGTGTGATTGATAGCCATCAGTTGCACGGTGTGAATTTCCTGTGTGGCATGCTAAGATGCAGTGATCAGGGTCTGTTGAAAAGCAAAGTCCTATGGTGATGATCAAAGCACCGCCTATGTGGCGTAGCTTTGTGTATAACATGAATTCGCGAACCTCACACCCGGTATGAACCATAAACGGGAGAGGACCTCAGGGAGGGCCTGCGTTTCTTTCTAGTTAGAAGTGGCGTCAGTGGTTTTACACGCCCTGACGAGTTTGACTTATGTGGTTGTTACTGTTGCGAGGTGCCTCGGTTTGATCGGACGATCCGGGTCCGATGGAGTCATTCGTTGGCTCATTTATGCCCCAAAGGGCGTGGAAACGCAGTGTTCAGGAATTTTAATCCACATCGGTGGACTGGCCCTGACGATCCAAGGGTCGATGCGCTCTGATCCTGAGGCTCGGGCTAGAGAGTCTCGAAGTCGGTAAGGACTATCTTTTGCCTTGGTTCATGACGGAAATCCAATTTCCAGATACGACATCGTGCGGTTTTGATTGTATACCTATATATGGCGACATAGTGGTATGGGGCATTAATGCCGTCTATGATTGATAGTTATGATTAGGAATTGCTTTTGAAACATATAAACACTAGTAATAATATCAACTGCTTTTGTTTTATTCGTATCAAGCATATTTTGGCTATTATAAGGTAAAACTCTGTCCTCCGGTTTGCGTTGCATTGTGTGATAGGAACTGAGTCTTATAATAGCTTCATTTTTATAAAAAAACATTGCGATGTTTCAAAGAAAGATTTGTTTTAAAGCACTGGCGATCCGATGGAGTAAACATGTTCCACGAAAGTGGCGTGGTCCTCTGATTAGCCATATTTTAAATATGTTAAGTAGATTTCTCATACCAGTCCCATGACTGACTCGTAGTTTGTTTCAGTTTCAAACTCGGGTGCCCCTTTTTCTACACGGGCAGCCTTGTATTCAGGTTTAGCTAGCTCTTTCTGGGTAGCTGGAGCTGAAGATTGATTCTATCATTTATCTATTTTATGCTTTTCAGCTCCTATTGAACATATTATGTTTTTTTTCCGCTGTAGACATTTATGTATAGCTGAACTGTATTTGTACTAAGTAAGATCCTGTATACTGTGTAACTCTGATGATTACGTTTATTCAGTGTACTATTTGTTCATTATCTAGTGTATTTATTTAATTCTGTTCTGTTATTATTTGTTTCTGTGTTATATTCCAAAGATTACCCTTGTCTCCGTCAGTACGGGAAATGGGGTCGTCACATATTAACAGTATTCCTCAACAGAAGTTCACTTCGATTATTATCAATCAAATTCCATCCAATTCCAATTTAATCTATTAAATTGGAAAACCTTAGTTTGAAAAATTCCCGTTAAATCTTAATAAAAAGATTTATAAATTCCAAATCACATTTCACTATAAAGCGGGTAAAAGAATGAATGACATTAAAGAAATAGTTCACAACAAACCCAAAAACCCATCAGTATCTTACCGTAAATTAGTAAGAGAACAATTCCCTAAGTATTAACCCCGAAGGACGAAACCAACACCAGATCAATACCCAAGAAACCATTCAACCTTGCTAATCTCCAATCAGATTCTAATTTTCTTAACTCCATTAGGTTTAAGAACAATATTATTAAAGATACCATTCACGACAAACCCAAAATCCAATTTAATACTAAATATAAGGCTCTGAATAGAAAATATATCGGCTTATATTCAACATCAAATTCTGAAACCAACGAATATCGTATTGGAATAACGATGTATATATCTTCCAAATTCCTCCCCAATATCCGTATAATCACGGAATCCAATATTGAAATATTCCAAAGATAATTTCGATTCAAATCCATTCCAATTCATATATTGGAAATTCCGGTTATTTTTAAAACAATTTCAAATCCAATTTATTTACTTTAAAAATATTGGATATCTAATTCTAGTTCATATCTAGTTCATTTCGATAAAAATATACCTTTATCCTTTCAAATAGGGAATTTTTCATCCCAATTCTTTCTAAATCATTTATTACGATTTTACATAAATTATTGATATTTTTAATATTTTTATCAAGGCTCGTACAGTCGATTTCCATAAACGGCCATCGAACTGCACTTACACCGACCTTTTCCAAATTTTGATTTGGACATGATTCCAAATCCAACCATTAGATTTCAAATTTCTTGTATTCGTTAGAAATCTCTTTTTGATACGAACCCAATAGTTCTGGTTTTAGGAGAATCCGACGGTCGGATCTCCCGTAATGTCCGTTCGAAGTCAATGGTCGAAATTCGCGAACTACCGCAGCGCGGCGCATTCTATTCAGGCCATTATATATAATATATATATTATATATATATTTCGTCGATTTCCTTTTAAAACGTATTTTATAAATCATTTTAAATTCATTTTCCAAACGATTTCAACTTCATATTCAATTTCAAACCATAATTGGATATTCCATATAATCGATATATAAATGATAATATTTTCAAAACATTAGATTTCAAAATCATTTCCTTTTCGATATTCATTATAAAAATGAATAAAATCGATATAAATATCGTTCAAGTCAAAATGGCATCGATCTAATCAACACGGCTTTATATATTTGAATATATTCGTGTCCAACCCAAATCGGACATCAAAATCACATTTTGATCCATTACTGAATATTATTTTAAAATATTCGTTATTTTGAAATATTCATTCTTTCTGAACTAAAATCAGACACAGTTAATTACCATATAGTTTGATTTATATGGATTTCATACAATCACATGTATACAACAACAATCAATCGCATTCAACCATCATCCAGATTGCATTCTACACTACATAAGCATTAAATATAAATATTCAACGCTTACACAGCCTGCCAATCAATCGATAGACATACAGCTAATTATTGGGATTAGTGTATGTCATATATCATCCCAATACCCGTGTGGGGTTTCAATCAACAAATAATCAATTTTATTTGTGCTGTTAGGCGATAAGTGAAATTTATTGTCCTAATCAATATCAGTCAAATTTGTATACATAAACAAATCGTCCGATTTTTTTACAAATATTTATTTTATTCATATACGCGTTAAAAATTATATTTTTAACTATAAAATATTTTTAACTATAAAATGTTTTATTCCATTCCACAAAACACAATCAATTTTCACAACATAATAAAACAAACAAACAAGTCGTCCATGGTCTGTGGACAACGGGTTCGGGTGCTCCTAAGCACCGTCTGCATTATTGTACATATTTTAACTAGAAATAAAAATAAAGTGAGGAGTTCTCACTGAGGGTTCCACTCCTCCTTTCTCTATTGTCGCTCGCCTTTTTGACTCCAACGCAGTCTTCTCTAAGCTGTTCATATTAAAAATCACATTTTTAATATGATGTTTATATATTTGAAAATTGCTATTTTTATTCTGTCTTCCATTTAAGAATTATATTTCTAAAACAAAGCTACATATATATAAATTATATTTTTAAAACAAAGTCATATTTTTAATCCTAAGTTATATATATAAAAATCATATTTTCTCATAATTCAAAATCATAGCTTTTTATATTCAAAAATCTAATCTTTTTGTTTCAAAAATCAAATCTTTTTGTATCAAAAATCAAATCTATTTACATTTCAAAAATCAAATCGTTTTTTATTTCAATACTATATATATATATTATACTTTTATATCTCTACTTAAATAAAAATCATATTTTTATTATTCTATATAAATAAAAATTATATTTTTATATCATTATATATATATATTAAAAATCTCTTCTCGTGTATGTAAAAATCTAATTTTTTTTACATAGCTAAAAATTATATTTTTACTTTGCTTACATGATAAAAATCGAATCTTTATTCTCGCTACTTCATGATAAAAATCCTATTTTTATTTCGCCTCATATAAAATAAAGTTCATATTTTTATTTCACTTCATATAAAGATCATATTTTTATGGCAAAACATTTCAAATCCATACGTGCAAAAATCACATCTCTACCATGTTAAAAATCACATTTTTAGTGGTAAAAATCACATCTTTATGTGATGAAAAATCATGTCTTTATGCAAATAATAACCATAATATCATATTCATAGAAATTATATTTTTAAACATGGTTATAATATAATAAACTGAAAATAAAATAAAATAAATGTAAATATATAAAAAAACACACCTTTAATACGTATTTTTTTTGAAAGGGGAAGGGCTGTAGTGGTGTACTGGGTGGAGGCGGCCTCAGGTGGGGATGGAGGCTTCAGGGACGGCGACGGTTGGCCAGAGGACGGGTTTTGAGGCTTGCGTTGGTGGGGGGAGGGGCGTTTGGGTCCTCGTTGGAGAGGATAGAGGAGGGGACGCGATAGTAGGAGGGGATCGAGTTGAGGGGGTCTGGCGGTGGACTTCTGGCGTGGTGCAACGGCCGAAGGGGGGCGCCTGGGGATCGATCGCGGTTTTGTGGACGGCGGAGGAGGGGCGCTTGGGGATCGATCGCGGTTTTTTTTTCTTTCTGATTTGAATGATATAAAGTAAGGGGGATTGACCTAGATGAAGGAGAAAATAGGGGGCTTTTATATAATAATATATTTAATTTAATTTATTTCGAAAAAACTTAACTTTTTATTTTGAACTCCAAATTGAACCTACTGATTGCCGTCCATAGCTAATTACCCCCATTTCGAACACAATGGGATATGTATCGTAAGCCAGTTTGGCTGTTTCGACCAGTTTCTGTGACAACCCGTATTTTCAATAATCGGTTATAACATAAATTGAGGCAGAATTTAATTATAAAATCTGAATCAAGGGAAACGGGCTATGCCATTGCGTTCGTCTCGGAAAAATACGCGAAATAGAGTCCGAGTTTTCGAAAATCGAAGTCCGTATGACCCAGTTAAGGCCCATTGAAGTTTTCAGAAAATCCCTAAGTAAAAACAGATTTAAATTTTAAAATTAAAAACTAGGGATAGGGCAAACTGGGCAGGCGGGAAAAATTCCCGCCAAGGACCCCATGTCGACAGGCCTGTCGACAGGGGTCTAGGCATGTCGACTGCCCTGTCGACAGCCCTGTCGACAGGGTGTGGCCGGGCTAACTGGCCTGGCGCACCATTTTGATCTTGGCTTGATTGGGGGGCTTGTTTCTAGAGAGTTCCGGGATCTGATGGACCTAATTGAATCTAGGGTTAATCCTATGGCCTAAAAACACTACCCTAATCTATAAATAAGGCCCTAACCTACCCTAAATCACTCATTATTCACTCTAGCAACAAAACTATGGCAAAATCAAAACTCTCATGGCCTCCACCCTCTTCATACAAATCCTAAATCATTTCCTAAGTGATTTTCCATGCATACAAGCATATTTAGGCTTGTATGATCCTCCTTAGCGTGCATTAAAGGCTTGTTTTTCTATTGCCATCATAAAGGAGGAGTCTTGATCAAGTTTGCTTGCATTTGGGGGCTTTAATTAGTTGCATAAGGGGTTCTTTACATTTGCTATAGTTATTTGAGTCCGCATAAGCATTGTAAGCCCTTTTACCTTCATTTTAGAAACTCTAAAGTTAATATGTGATGAAAGTTGGGATCTTTGCAAGTTTATTTAGTTATGTATGTTTATGCATGTTCGCTAAGCTATGATTTGCATGTTTGATAAGTTATGCATGTTTATGCAAGATCACCAAGCCATGATTTGCAAAGTAAATGAGTTATGCATGTTTATGCGAGTCCACTATGCCATGATTTGCAAGTTAAATAAGTTATGCATGTTTATGCAAGTTCACTAAGCCATGATTTGCAAGTTAAATGAGTTATGCATGTTTATGCAAGTTCACTAAGCCATGATTTGCAAGTTAAATGAGTTATGCATGTTTATGCAAGTTCATTATGCCATGTTATGCATGTTTAATAAGTTATGCATGTTTATGCAAGTTTAAAATGACAAGTTGTGCATGTTTAATAAGTTATGCATGTTTATGCAAGTTTAAAATGACAAGTTGTGCATGTTTGACAAGTTATGCATGTTTATGCAAATTTAAAATGACAAGTTGTGCATGTTTGACAAGTTGTGCATGTTTATGCAAATTTAAAATGACAAGTTGTGCATGTTTGACAAGTTGTGCATGTTTATGCAAGTCTAAAATGACAAGTTGTGCATGTTTGACAAGTTATGCATGATTATGGTAATATGCAAGTTCACTATGCTAAGTTATGCAAGTTTAACATGTTATGCATGATTATGGTAATATGCAAGTTCACTATGCTAAGTTATACAAGTTTAACATGTTATGCAAGTTCACTATGCTAGGTTGTACAAGTCTAACATGTTATGCATGGTTGTTGTGCAAGTTTATCATGTATGTTGTGCCAAGTTCCCTCTTCCTATCCTTTATGCGTTATTACGAATATGTAAGCGATAGAATGACGTTGGGGGTTTTGGGTAAACTTAAAATACATGAAAATATAAGATTGGGAATTTACCTATTAAGTTAGGTCTACCCCTTGGGAATTTACCTATTAAGTTAGGCCTACCCAAGTAATTGTTTGACTTGTGATTATGTTTTGAAATAAAGTGGACATGACACTTAGAAAACATAAGAGTGGCCAACTCGAGGTTGGGGTGAGTTTGTAGCGTAATTCTACCCGGAACCGACCGGCTTAACTAGTGGCTACAAACAATAAGACCCAATGTGAGAAGTTGGTCATGGGGTGCCAAGACCCGAGGTTAGACCAAGTTGTGGTGTAAAGCTACCCGGACCCGCCCGGCTTAACTAGTAACCGCAACAAAGTCTAATGTGAGAGGTTAAGGCGCATTAAATTAATTAATGCCTCATGATTAGGGTTAAGTCAGGGTCCACTAATACTTAACCAATTTGGGGATTCGAGGGATTAGAATGTGGTTAAGTTGTGAACCGTTGGTTACACTTAACTAGTTTAATCCATTTGGGAGTTCAAGGGATTAGAACGGGGTTAAGCCACACTTAACCAGTTTAATCCAGGATTAGTGAAGGGTTAAATCACACTTAACCCTCTTAGGAAACCCTAGCAGCGGGTCTGTTCCGGCAGTAATCCCAGTTGGGTATCATCACAACCCTAGAGACTAGGCTAGGGCGGGGCACGATTACTGGACGGATGTAAGCGACCAAAGGACGATGGCTGAGTGGTACAGCGGTGCGGGTTCAGGCGGGCTACGGACGTGCACGTAGTCCGGTGTTGGACAAACTCGAGGCACGGGTACCAGTAGGTTAGGGCTGTGCATTATTGCTTAAGTGTCCGGGGTTGACACCCGAGGGCTTGATACACCCAAAGGTGGACCCAGCACAGACTAACTACAACCATGTGTGGGCCATATGGACACCAACACTTGACATGTTAGGTTTATAGGGAGCCGATCGACTAGACCGTTGGGCTGGATCTTATATTAAGGTCACTTCATGTTATTGGGCCAAAGTTTGGGCTAAGGGATCAATGCCTGTTATGTTGGTTTGCTAGTACACCGTGGTGCAAAACTTAACCTTGTTTTTGCGATGACACCTCTACCTATCTTGTAGTTACTTTATCATGCCAGTAGGTTGTTATCTATGATCATCTCAGTTTCCATCATGATGTTAACTTTATTAGTTTATAGACTGATCGTAGCAGGGCTTACTCAGTCTTTTTGACTGACCCGTTTTGATTCGCCTCTTTTCTTCCGTTTCCCCCCCCCCCCAGGTTCTCAGGGAGGGAATACTGGAGCCTAGCTTGGATTTTAGCTGCTTCCTTGGATAGCTCAAGTATGCTTTGGACTTGAGCCGCTATGGTTTATCACTCTTATTTGGGGATAGTACTTATGTATTTTCAGTTTATCAGATGATGTATTTATCTAGACTTGTAATTTTGGGAAATTGACATTTTGATGTACCAGACTTGTGTTTTGAAATGGTTTTTAAATCTTCCGCTGTTTTATTTACTTACTCTGTTTATTTACATATATATATATATATATGTCATGTCCTGCCTTGCTATATCATTATGCATGTTTACCAATAATGCCCCTCCGAAGCTAGTGCATTCCTTTGCGAGTGACCCTGGCGGAGGTGGGGTGTTACATTTGGTATCAGAGCATATGGTTTACGAGAAGGGATAAAAAGGTTTTTAAAACCCTTTGAAAAACTATTTTCAAAATCAAGTATAAAGTATTTTCCAAAGAAAAAGTCTAGTTTATGTTATAGGCTATTCCCCAAAAAGCCATTAGCACTATCCTTTGATCCCTCGTTTGAACTCTTTTCTTTTCGTTTCCAGCATGTCTGATAATCTCATCTTGTTCGAAGGGGTAACAATACCCGACTGGTTTCGTCGGTACTTGGAAGTCACGGCACCGGTCCCGGGTGTCTCTAGTGTTGTCTTTCCAGTCAAGGCCGCTGTTCCTCCTCCTCCTCCTTCCGTAGCTGATGTTCCTCTTCTCTCTCAGCCTCCACAAGCGGATTTTGCGGAAACTTGTAAGAACTTTAAGATGATGGGTTGCAAGAATTTCTTTGGAACCGAGACTTTAGTAGAGGCAAGGAATTGGTTGAAAGAGACCGAAGATCTTTTAGCCACCTTTGATATAGGTGACCGCAGGAAGGTTTTATTGGCAGTATGGTTGCTAAAGGAAGAAGCTGCACGTTGGTGGGTAGTCACCACCGCTACTAGGCCAATCGAGACTTGGGATGACTTTAGAGGAAGGTTTGGACTGAGGTTCTTATTACTGAAGCAAGGGGACATGACTATTAGGGAATACATAAATAAGTTTAATCAACTGACTCGTGTCGATTTAGACTTGGCTAATACAGCTCAGAAGAAGGCCCTACACTTTGCTCTAGGATTAAACGAGCCATTACATGGTTTGGCCATGTCTCATATACCCTTGGGGGCGACTTTCGAGAATTTGGTGAATATGGCCCTACTTCAAGAAGAAGATAACAATGACAAGAAAGAGGCCAAGGCGAATGAGTCTCAAGGCAAGAGAGTAAATTCCGGGAAACGGGGCAAGAATAACAACAACCGCAAGGACAAGCCAAGAGGGAATATGAAATGTAACTTCTGTGGTGAAGTTGGACATATAGCCAGGGAATGTAGGAAGAAGGAAAGAAGAAAGCGGGGCGAATGCTTTCATTGTGGTGAGTTTGGACATCTCAACAAAGATTGCCCGAGGAAACAAGGGCAAGGTCAGACTCAGTGTGCAGGACTATCTGGAGGGTGAGTTCATCCCCTCAACACCGTTCTTCCAGCTTATGATAGAGGTAGTGTTTCTGTTGAAAATCTTGTTTGCATTTTCTGATTTTCCCTGTTTGAATTTTTTTTGATTCTGGCACATCGCATAGTTTTATTTCATCCGATCTAGTTGAAAGTTTTGCACCTAAGTACTAGTCTGGTTGATGATCCCGTATGTGTTTCAAATCCAATTGGGGGTTCTGCCAGTTTGTCTGTGGTCTGAGTGGATTTGAAAATTTCTATCTTGAGAATAGAATTCTCGTGGGATGTTTATATTCTCGGTTTCAGGGGATATGGGTTGGTTTTGGGCATGGAATGGTTGTCCTGTTTTGGAGCCATTCTGGGTTTTTGTATATAGGGTGTGGGGCTCATGACTCGCCTCGGTAATACCCTAGAAATTTCTAGTAACCCTATGGGTCCCGTCATGTTATGTTATCTTGAATTCCTCAACTCGTCTATCGATAGTTTGCAATTGGTGAGGGTGGTCCGAGAATATCCTGATATCTTGGGTGAAGTAAAGGGGTTACCCTTAGACGTGGGATAGATTTCCGCATTATCTGGTTGGTAATACCAAGCCAGTTTCGTGGCCGGTTAGGCACGTGACCTCACGAGATGAGAGTTAAGAAAGTAAGTCAAGGAGTTGCTTGAGAAGAACTTCCTGAGACGAAGCATTTTCGAGTAGGGTGCTCCAGTAGTATTCGTTACTGATGTGGACAGTTTGTTTCACTTATGTGTTAATTATCGTGAGATAACCGTTAACAAGGATCAATGATTTGTTTGATCAGCTTGTAGGAGCATCTGTTTTCTTTTGATCTAGCTACCGGATTCCATCAGCTTAGGATGGCTGAGGATGGAATTGACAAGACTGCGTTTAGGACTCTAGATGGGTTTTAGAATGGCTAGTCATACTATTTGGTTTGACTAATGCACCCGCATATTACGTAAACTGGATGGGTAGGGTGTTTAGGGAGTCCTTGAACAAGTTTGTCATGGTCGTCTTAGACGATATTTTGATCTCCTCAAAAGAACGAGGAAGAACATGCTATACAAGGAGGAGATGGATACGTTTAGAGCCACCAGTTGAAGGTCAAGTTCTCCAAAAGTCACTTTGGAGGAAAGAAATTGGATTTCTTGGGCACGTAGTTCCTAAGAAAGGCTTAGTGGTGGGTTCCGCTAAAGTGGTTGCGGTTTAAGACCGGAAAACTCTGAGGAGGGCAACTGAAGCAAGAATCTTCCTCCGTTCGGCTAGTTAGTTAGCATTCCCAGAGCTTAGACTTACTCTTCTGGATCAAGAAGGGGGTTTCGCAGGAAGAAGACCCGCAGTTAGTCAAGAACATGGACCAGTTGATTCGAGGCGAGATGTTAAGTCATCTCACTAGATATATTATAGATGACAAGGGATGACTAAGGCACGACGAGAGATTATGTGTTCCTCGAGTGGAAGACTTGGTAAAGAAGGTTCTTGAAGATGCGCATCACTCGAGGAGGTGGCCGAGTTGGTCTTGTGATGCATGTTGTGCCACCAAGTTAAGGCCAAGTCATGGAAGCCCAGTGGGCCATTACCTCTATTGGGGGTTTCGCAAGGGAAGTGTGAAAACATCTCGATAGATTATGTGGATAGACTACCTAGATCAAAGAAAGGGAGTACGGGTATGTGGGTCATAATAGGTAGACTCACGAAGAGTGCTCATTTCAGTCCGGTAAAGAGCGAGAGGACTGCATCAGGGATAGCAACGGTTTACCCTCAAAAAGTTGGCCAGTTTTGAAATGGCCTACAGGAAGCCAGGGGTAGGCAACTGAATCTAGGTATGGCCTATCACTCATAGGCGGATGGTTCATTTCGATTAAGCATGAGTTATAGAAAATCACGTTTATAGGGCAATTGGCAACGTGGATTGGTATTTTCAAGAGAAAGTTCTGCTGCATGGAATACTTTATAGTAAGTAGACGAGATCCAGGATTCACTAGTGAATTTTGGAGAGCTTGCATGAAATCATGAGGTTATAGTGTGTTTAAGCCAAGTATACAGAAGGAAGAATAAGTGGAAAAGAAAGACGAGAGGCGATAATGAAATGAGTTCCAACTCGAATTTGGGAAATAGGAGTTAGGAAGCCAAGGAATCATGAAGTGAAAGATAGTCAAAGCACAGTGGAGTTAAGCTCAAGGAAACGTAACTAAGAAGAGTGAAGACTAGATACGCGCATCATATCTCTTTTTAAGAGTGCATCTTTGATCCTTGTTTTCCTGTGGAGCTTGCTTGCAAGTTATCTTTTGTATATATCCTCTCGGTCCCATTCTCGATCTTATTTCCGTTGTAAACTCCATAAGGGGGTTAAGACTCATCGGTTAGTACTATATGTCAAAGTTTGAATGGATTTCTTGTAATCCAAAAAGGAGTTTATCTAGTTTATCTAGTTTATCGTGTCGATCTTGTCATGAGAACCTTAGGTAGAAACCCTTTGGTTGAAACATGTGTTTGAAGCATGTTATGTTTGATGGTTGCAAGTGGTTGCAAGTGTTTGCAAGTGGTTGCTCGTGGATGCATTATACACGATTAGGCACTAGATCGGCTCGCACACTCCTCATATTGCATGTGCATGAGAGTTTATGCTTATTCATGGATGAAAATTGTGTGTTATCACATGGATGTTGCATATGGGTGTATGTTATGTGCACACATATAGATGATATACATTATGTTAGGAATTGCATGCATATGGATGCATTTCACTAACATCTTTTGCATTGATCTTTGCATTAGATAAGTACATATACACACACCTCTGCATATGTTCATCCAGCATTTAGAATCTTGTAAGGACAATGATTGCTCGTGGATGATGCTTTGAGTAGATGGATGATTGGATGGTAGGATACGTTCTTCTTAACTTGAAGATTTCGGGGACGAAATCCTTTAAGGAGGGGAGAATGTGACAACCCGTATTTTCAATAATCGGTTATAACATAAATTGAGGCAGAATTTAATTATAAAATCTGAATCAAGGGAAACGGGCTATGCCATTGCGTTCGTCTCGGAAAAATACACGAAATAGAGTCCGAGTTTTCGAAAATCGAAGTCCGTATGACCCAGTTAAGGCCCATTGAAGTTTTCAGAAAATCCCTAAGTAAAAACAGATTTAAATTTTAAAATTAAAAACTAGGGATAGGGCAAACTGGGCAGGCGGGAAAAATTCCCGCCAAGGACCCCACGTCGACAGGCCTGTCGACAGGGGTCTAGGCATGTCGACTGCCCTGTCGACAGCCCTGTCGACAGGGTGTGGCCGGGCTAACTGGCCTGGCGCACCATTTTGATCTTGGCTTGATTGGGGGGCTTGTTTCTAGAGAGTTCCGGGATCTGATGGACCTAATTGAATCTAGGGTTAATCCTATGGCCTAAAAACACTACCCTAATCTATAAATAAGGCCCTAACCTACCCTAAATCACTCATTATTCACTCTAGCAACAAAACTATGGCAAAATCAAAACTCTCATGGCCTCCACCCTCTTCATACAAATCCTAAATCATTTCCTAAGTGATTTTCCATGCATACAAGCATATTTAGGCTTGTATGATCCTCCTTAGCGTGCATTAAAGGCATGTTTTTCTATTGCCATCATAAAGGAGGAGTCTTGATCAAGTTTGCTTGCATTTGGGGGCTTTAATTAGTTGCATAAGGGGTTCTTTACATTTGCTATAGTTATTTGAGTCCGCATAAGCATTGTAAGCCCTCTTACCTTCATTTTAGAAACTCTAAAGTTAATATGTGATGAAAGTTGGGATCTTTGCAAGTTTATTTAGTTATGTATGTTTATGCATGTTCGCTAAGCTATGATTTGCATGTTTGATAAGTTATGCATGTTTATGCAAGATCACCAAGCCATGATTTGCAAAGTAAATGAGTTATGCATGTTTATGCGAGTCCACTATGCCATGATTTGCAAGTTAAATAAGTTATGCATGTTTATGCAAGTTCACTAAGCCATGATTTGCAAGTTAAATGAGTTATGCATGTTTATGCAAGTTCACTAAGCCATGATTTGCAAGTTAAATGAGTTATGCATGTTTATGCAAGTTCATTATGTCATGTTATGCATGTTTAATAAGTTATGCATGTTTATGCAAGTTTAAAATGACAAGTTGTGCATGTTTAATAAGTTATGCATGTTTATGCAAGTTTAAAATGACAAGTTGTGCATGTTTGACAAGTTATGCATGTTTATGCAAGTTTAAAATGACAAGTTGTGCATGTTTGACAAGTTGTGCATGTTTATGCAAATTTAAAATGACAAGTTGTGCATGTTTGACAAGTTGTGCATGTTTATGCAAGTCTAAAATGACAAGTTGTGCATGTTTGACAAGTTATGCATGATTATGGTAATATGCAAGTTCACTATGCTAAGTTATGCAAGTTTAACATGTTATGCATGATTATGGTAATATGCAAGTTCACTATGCTAAGTTATGCAAGTTTAACATGTTATGCATGTTTATGGTAATATGCAAGTTCACTATGCTAGGTTGTACAAGTCTAACATGTTATGCATGGTTGTTGTGCAAGTTTATCATGTATGTTGTGCCAAGTTCCCTCTTCCTATCCTTTATGCGTTATTACGAATATGTAAGCGATAGAATGACGTTGGGGGTTTTGGGTAAACTTAAAATACATAAAAATATAAGATTGGGAATTTACCTATTAAGTTAGGTCTACCCCTTGGGAATTTACCTATTAAGTTAGGTCTACCGAAGTAATTGTTTGACTTGTGATTATGTTTTGAAATAAAGTGGACATGACACTTAGAAAACATAAGAGTGGCCAACTCGAGGTTGGGGTGAGTTTGTAGCGTAATTCTACCCGGAACCGAGCGGCTTAACTAGTGGCTACAAACAATAAGACCCAATGTGAGAAGTTGGTCATGGGGTGCCAAGACCCGAGGTTAGACCAAGTTGTGGTGTAAAGCTACCCGGACCCGCCCGGCTTAACTAGTAACCGCAACAAAGTCTAATGTGAGAGGTTAAGGCGCATTAAATTAATTAATGCCTCATGATTAGGGTTAAGTCAGGGTCCACTAATACTTAACCAATTTGGGGATTCGAGGGATTAGAATGTGGTTAAGTTGTGAACCGTTGGTTACACTTAACTAGTTTAATCCATTTGGGAGTTCAAGGGATTAGAACGGGGTTAAGCCACACTTAACCAGTTTAATCCAGGATTAGTGAAGGGTTAAATCACACTTAACCCTCTTAGGAAACCCTAGCAGCGGGTCTTTTCCGGCAGTAATCCCAGTTGGGTATCATCACAACCCTAGAGACTAGGCTAGGGCGGGGCACGATTACTGGACGGATGTAAGCGACCAAAGGACGATGGCTGAGTGGTACAGCGGTGCGGGTTCAGGCGGGCTACGGACGTGCACGTAGTCCGGTGTTGGACAAACTCGAGGCACGGGTACCAGTAGGTTAGGGCTGTGCATTATTGCTTAAGTGTCCGGGGTTGACACCCGAGGGCTTGATACACCCAAAGGTGGACCCAGCACAGACTAACTACAACCATATGTGGGCCATATGGACACCAACACTTGACGTGTTAGGTTTATAGGGAGCCGATCGACTAGACCGTTGGGCTGGATCTTATATTAAGGTCACTTCATGTTATTGGGCCAAAGTTTGGGCTAAGGGATCAATGCCTGTTATGTTGGTTTGCTAGTACACCGTGGTGCAAAACTTAACCTTGTTTATGCGATGACACCTCTACCTATCTTGTAGATACTTTATCATGCCAGTAGGTTGTTATCTATGATCATCTCAGTTTCCATCATGATGTTAACTTTATTAGTTTATAGACTGATCGTAGCAGGGCTTACTCAGTCTTTTTGACTGACCCGTTTTGTTTCGCCTCTTTTCTTCCGTTTCCCCCCCAGGTTCTCAGGGAGGGAATACTGGAGCCTAGCTTGGATTTTAGCTGCTTCCTTGGATAGCTCATGTATGCTTTGGACTTGAGCCGCTATGGTTTATCACTCTTATTTGGGGATAGTACTTATGTATTTTCAGTTTATCAGATGATGTATTTATCTAGACTTGTAATTTTGGGAAATTGACATTTTGATGTACCAGACTTGTGTTTTGAAATGGTTTTTAAATCTTCCGCTGTTTTATTTACTTACTCTGTTTATTTACATATATATATATATGTCATGTCCTGCCTTGTTATATCATTATGCATGTTTACCAATAATGCCCCTCCGAAGCTAGTGCATTCCTTTGCGAGTGACCCTGGCGGAGGTGGGGTGTTACAGTTTCCGTCAAAATTAAAATATAAATTTATATATTGAATTTGAACGCACATTTCAATTTATCGAGGCCACATACGGGCTCTAAAAATTCCCGAAAAATATTTTCTACCTTCGTATTGATGATACGGTTCTAACAAAACTAATTTCCTCAAATTCTGAGACTATTTGAAAAATGGCCATTTTCTGATCGATCGAAATTGACTGGAACTATTAAAACATGTTTTCTTTTGCCATGCTCACATTTTGATTCCAAAAATTATGAATTTTGGAATATAGGAATAACTTGACATCCCGGATCCAAAAAAGTGTATTCGTCGAAAACGGAGGTCTTTTGCAAAATTTCCATTTTTAAGGTCTAAATTCCGTAGCGACTATTCTGAATTTTCAACTGGGCATAACTTTTTATTCCCGCTATGAAATTTCAATTTTTCGGTTTCTTGGAAAGATATTCTCAATTAGATTCTAATATTTTCGATTTCGCTAAAATCCGGTTTGTTTTCAATCCTGTACATTCATTTGAAATTTGAAATCAAAATTTCAAACTACCGCGCCATTTTTAATTCCTTTTATATTTAAAAATAAATATTTATATTCTAACGTCGATTCAAATAAATATATATGTTATAATTCTATTCAAAATGAATTTCTCGTCGTTATTATTTAAAATAATTCATTTTAAATATCAAAATTCATTAAAATTTCCAAAATAATTTTTTTTAATTGGCTTACATTTTCCGGGTTGTTACAATTTCTTTCCCTATTTTAGACATCTATTTTGCTAAGTGTATCATGTACTGCGTATTCTGATGTTTCTGTGATGATGTTTGTGATGACATTTCCATTTCCGCTGCAATTGTTTATATGTTCTGCTATTATCTGAGATCTGTTATTATTTTTGTTATGTTATACTCTTATGATTATACTTACTTTCGTACCACAGAAGTTTGGTTCGTTACAATAATTCTAATAATTGATGATTGCAACCCTATAGTCTCATGCTTTCTTCTTTACCAAAGATTCTCATGTTTCTCTCTGCACAAGTATCATAAATCGAAGTTCTTAGTGCGGCATAAGCAATATCTTGTATGGCGTTTCATTTTAAAAGTTAATTTAATCTCTTGACTTTCCTCGAAAATATCTACAGTAACTAGATGAACAATTCTCACTTTCGGTTAGCAAAAAGGGATGATGTATTTTTGTAGTTACAACGAAAAAATAATTGTTCAAAAGTTTATTTCTTTCTACTACATAGTGGACACCAAATGTCAAACTGGAAAAATAGTCTGCTATTTTGAAAGTCATCAGTGTTATAGTTGTTACTGTTGTGATACAAACATTATAATACAACCAGAATTACATTGAGGTTCTCATGCTTATTTAATTTTAGTATTAGCAGATAGTATTATTTGGTTTCACTGCTATGGTCTAATAAATTACATGTTTTAATGAATTAATAATTTTTATGTCATGTGCATCTTGAATAATTTAAAATAATTGTAGTATATGTACCATAGCATGCCTGAAGGAAAGAATCTTATTTTTAATAGGTCATTGTACTTAATAATTTAATGATTCAGTCCACGAATATATAAACAATTATGGAACATGATTATTGACTGTATTATGAGACATATCGATGACTTAAATATATTCATGGGATTATCATCTATACCACTAATTAAGAAAACAAATATATGAACATTATGGATGTTTAATTAATGTTTATATTATGGGATATATTGATGGTTTAAGTTAGTTTACATTTATGTTAGTTTGCTTTGCACACTTAGGAAGCTACTGATATGGTCTTTTCTTGCAATTAATCCAAGGGTATAAAGAAATCCGGGCTTAGCTGCTCTAATTTACTTCTTAAGTACATGTTAAATTATAAAATATAGTTTTTGGTAACAGCATCTCTGTATGGGCATTGATAAAAGATGTTTGCTATGTGATTTTAACTTATCTGTTTGGAATGGTTGATTTGAAAGGTGGCTAATAGAAGGAGATAGGTTGTTGTTTTATTCCTTGTGGACAAGCTTGAATCTTTCATTTAGGGTTCATAAGAAGTTGCATTTTTATTCATATACGACTGCTTACATGGTTGCTTTTTTTCGTGGTGAATCATACAACATACCAAATTTTGTCCACTTCAAGTTGGTAGTTAAACCAACTCGAACCGTTCGAAATGACAAAATGTTATTAGCTTATGAGGTAAATAGAATAAATCACAGAATCAGAAAAAATAGAATATCTCGCGGTAGAATAAATAAATTATACAATAGTAATTCATGAAGCTACTAAATAAAAATCAAAATTTATACATAATATCAGAGTTACAAAATTTAATACAGGGGAAGTCTAAATACAAGAATATCTAATACAAAAGAGAAATAGCCAGAATCAACAGGTAGAGGTGATATCTTTAACAATCTCCAGCTTCAAAAGGTGAAATCTCAACACTTCAATACGCGATCTGCCCTGAGCAATAATGCAAAACAAAACAACTCGGATCAGGACTAACATTCTCATGGAAGTAAATCAACTCAAATGAAATATTCAATGAAATGCATCAGTAACTTAAAGGTTGTTTAGGATCACCATCCTCTAAGGATCCATTTAACTGATATCATATAATATAATACGCTATTATAATAGTGTCTTAGTTTAAATATAACATATTAAAATAGCGTAAGAGGGATTACATTTTTACCCTTACACTGTTTATAAACATTATCGTAAACATTGCATATAAAACACCAGTAACGGTTGGTGGATAGGGATGCACCGCTACACAACAACGTCAAATCAAAATCATAGGGGCTCTATTAGGATAATATGACAAGGCACACGAGGAATTCCCAGAGTAGTAATATACTAGTTGCATGCCCGGACTGGTAGTAATGCATAGCCGCGACTACCGCCCATCAAACAACACTCCCAAATCAAGGATGCACATTAGTTCAAATCGTTAAAACCGAGGGACTATAGTAATAAAGGAAGAAGTGTTGCCAATGGAGGTAGCTAACCTACTTGTCCGGTATAGCCCTATTTTAGTCATTTTAATTATGATCCGAAGGTCAAGGACATCCGTCATCGTTCTCTTTCTTCAAATCCAGTAATCGCCACCCAACCATTCTACTTCATTTTGGAACTCCACAGCGTACACATTTATTAAAGTGGTTTTCGGTATCGGCAGATAGTATGACAATATCCGATCCCAGTCTCTTTAACAACCAAACGTTTACATTTTTCACACCGTGTCCATTTTATAAAACCATATCTTGAAATAAATTGATTAAGAGATTTCTTTAATTCAAACCAAACAGTTTATGAATCAATTCCAAATGTAAAATTATTTCAATCCATATTTAGTCAATTTATAATCAAATTCATATATTCATATCAATTATAATTTCAAATTCCAATTAATTACATAGTTCACGTTCATTCCCTATAAATTTCAATATTTAAGTCAATTCAAAATCCGCAGTTAGTTGATTTA
The DNA here is from genome assembly GCA_030737875.1 of Allium sativum. Taxonomy (NCBI): domain Eukaryota; kingdom Viridiplantae; phylum Streptophyta; class Magnoliopsida; order Asparagales; family Amaryllidaceae; genus Allium; species Allium sativum. Next base: position 346,393,178 of record CM060924.1, on the reverse strand, counting down.
AAATCAAAATTCACTGAATCAAGTATCGTTATATAAATTTATATCTTTAAACTTTGAATTAAATCGCAAAATCAAAACTTATCCACCTATTGAGTTTATTATTAATGTTTATAGAATATATATAAAACAAGCATTGAAATTATATCTATAAGTTATAAATTTATATAGAAAATCACTTTATAAACATATATAGGTCTAAAATAGCTTAGTATTGGTAAAAAATAATAATTTATTATAATATATTAATATAAAGTTAAAAATACATATATGATTAAATAAATTATAAGTGAAATTTTAAATAAGCATATAAATACAGTTTTACTCATAAAATCATTTTAAAACATATTATTTAAAATTTACGAAATTTAAGTATAAATCTTTAAAATATAAATATAAGATCTTAAATTAATATTGTTACAATCAAATTTTCCAACACATTTTAATTCGAAAACATGACCAACGATGTCCGTATATAGTTTTCTACCCTATGGTCAAGTGATACGGATATCTATCATTTCAACCATAATTTATAAAATTTCTACAGGTTTATCATTTCAACCCGCAATTTCAAATTCAGTAAAAATCGTTCAGGTCTATCATTTTAACCCATAAATGATTTTTCCCTAATCTAATGTTTGTATGTATCATTTCAACCCTTAGTGATTTTTCGTAAACTAGGGGTATCTATAGCATAACAAATCATCATATTTCATCGATCACATCATAGTCATATATAATCAGTGTACATACATGTCTTATGAATATCGTGTCACCTATGAAAGTGTATATTTTAAACAAACAATCTCTACTACCAATCTTATACATTTCATAACAGTTCATTTAGTTGATCTAACATCTATGAAATAATGTGAGTCAGGTGTGAGATAAACTCACCTTTCGTGGCACAGATTGGAAATAATAGACGAATTTGACACCGAATTGAAACGACTTCAAGGAACGATCCAAAATAGATTCGATTACAACAACCACTAAATATATATTTTATTTTGTATGAGGCAGAAATGGAATTTCTATATTGATTGATACAACAATTTGGTGACGGATTGTATGGTATTTGGGTTTTTGGAAAGTTCTCAAACTCAACACCAAACTTGACTCAAAATAAACCCAATAAATTGTTTACACAAAATATTTATATATATATATATACAAACGAACAATTCTTTTAAACATATATATATTTAAAATTTGATGCATAAAAATATATTTTATTAATTATACATTTAAATAAAACACAATGCTAACGCATACTAAATCATTTACACTTATATATAATATATTTTGAAACACACTCATAAACTCATACGCACGCACACACACCGTACACACAACACAAATTATATCAGTATATATTATAAATTATACATAAACACAAAACAAATCCTTTTTCAAAATAGTGTGTATATATATATATATTTAATATAAACATAAACACAATAAAATTTATATATATCTATATATTTAAAATTCGACACATTCCAAATCACTTATATATATATATATATTAAATTATATAAAACCAAACCATATATATTTTTAAATTACATACAACGCAAACACACCCAAATAAAACCATAAAAACTATATATATATATATATATACACATTTAAACAATTATGTATATATGTACATATTTCAAAACGAATAAATTTTCAAAGCAACTCAACGGTACGCAATACACCCATAAACGCAATCAACTCAACACACACATAAAATTATATACTCCCTTTTTTCCTGCATATAAGATGCTTTAAGAAGTTTGTTGTGTTGCAAAATATAAGACATTTAAGGTTTTAATACCCTCTTTATGCATGATTCATAATAAATGATGAGACTTTTTATGTATTTATTCATGCTTCAACCAATAGCTATGCATGAAAATTAGCAAAGTTAAGAGAGAGACTTAACTTAAGTATGAATCAAAGCATTATTAATTGAGTCCTTAATTCTTGTGCAAACAAGTAAACATCTTATATTTAGAAATGGAGGGTGTATAATATTTATATATGCACATAAAATTTTCAGTAGACATAAATATATAAAAACCCAAGATATATGTTTGTTTTTTAAATATGCTTAGATTTATGCACCCCTTTACTCAGCCCATATTCACATACGAACAAATCACCACACAGGAAAAATACAACACGCACTAATTAAAAACTCACACAAAAACATAAGAACAAAACTCATGCAAACATTCTCACACACAAAACAAACCCACTAACGTACGCAAATAAATCATATAACTAAACACACAAGAACAAAAGGAACTCACACAAATAAAATACCATGCACACAAAACCAGAAGGGGTCAGCGGATTCGGAGCAGAGGAAGACACTGGGCATGGCAGTAGGGGTTTACGGTGGCAGAGATCACGATGGTTTTGTGAGGAAATGGGAAGGGTTGCATGGCGAAGTGGAGAAAAAAAAAGAAAACTGGCGGGGCATGGAAGAAGAAAACATAAGAAGGAAAAAATGGGGAAGAACAACAGTTGTTTCACGAAATAAATAAATAGGAGATAGGGTAGAGAAAAAGATAAGCCGTTGTAAATATATATTTAGGAAGAAACGTATGTGAAATAAATTATATTCACGAAGGGGAAAGAAGTAATGAGCGGATGCATTTATTTCTCTTAAGACCACGCGTTTTTGGAAGAGATCAAAGTTTAAATGGAAATTGGGGAATATTATTTGCAATGGGAAGAATATAAATAAACTACAAAAAAGGAAACAGTATGAAATTGAATTCAGTGCATGGAAATATGGAAACAAACATATTATAAAAAGAAAGAAGGAAGAGGCAAGGGAGCAAATATATATATATATATATATATATATATATATATATTGAGTGATATTATGTGCTTTGAAATGGAAGTGTAACGTTGCATGCGTGGTTATGTGAATGGTTTTGGAAAAAATAAAGAAAACGAATGAATGCTTTGGAAAAAAATTAAAGGAACGTGCATGCATTAATGCCAAGAATGGTTTTAAAAAATAAAGAAAATGCATGGGATGGAAGAATGAATGCATGCATGAATCTGCAAGAAATAAGGGATAGGAAAGAAATAAATGGTTGCTAATGGAAATAAATAAATAAAGGAATGTGGTAAATATAAAAGAAGAGTCATATAAGGAAAACCTTGAATGGCTTAAATGAATATTTGGCAAAAGAAAAGAATGGTTTAAATTTTGAAAACAATGAACATGTAAGGAAAACATTAATACTAAGGAACAGAAGTAGAACATTAAAAAGGTAATCAATGTTTGCAAATAAAAGAAAACACTATAAAATTTTATTTCAAAGTAACAAACGGTCTTGGAAACATATATTTAACAAAAAAAAATTTGCTACTCAAATAAAATAAATAAAACCAAATTTAAATTAAATCATTAAATAAAGTACACTTAAAATTGAGGTTGTTACAAATCATCTTCAAGTTCAAGACCACGTTCTGTTTTTTCATTATCTTTTACAAACTTTAATTTGATTAATGTCATTTCAATTTAGGAAGAAATGATACATCTTTATGGAAATGGACTTCATTTTGTTGATCTTAAATTTATCACTTTATCGTTTGTGTTCAATAACTTTCTGCTTACCTTAAAAAGCTTGGCAACTGTCTCCTGTCACTGATAATAGAAATTCAAAACAAATGACATTAGATTTTAATGGTCATGAGGCAACATCATTGCTATTACTTTTTTCCTTATATATTTACAACTTATAGTGATTTTTTGATTTTGTCTACACATCAATCTCTATCGTTATTTAAGCGTCACATGTTCTATATCTTAGTGCAATTAAACCATAATTTTGACTATTTGAGTTCATAAAAAGTATTAAAACACTATTTGTAACATCCGAGATTTTTGACCATTCAAATCGACAATGATCCTTAATGTCGACATAAATAGATCAGAAATACGGATAGTTATTGGGGTTAAAATAAGAAAAAGAAGAAAGAAGAAAACAAATACAGAAGCGGAAGGATAAAATATAATAAATAAATAATAGTTCATGAAACTGTTAAAAACATACATTTTATTATATTTTACAACGATTATCAGAGTAAATTAACATGCAACATACTAATGCATTTGCATCGGAATAATAATAATAATACGTCTGTTGAGCTCCATCTTCATCTTCATAATGGTATCTTCAAAGCAAGTGAAACTTCTCTTACTTCAAGTCACTATGACCCGAGTGTATTGCATAAAAAGAAATACAACAAACACTCAGATCAGAACTAAATCATTCTCATATTAGTTAAATCAAATTTCATGTAATAATATGAGCGCAATAACTTAAGAGATGTTACGAGAATTCCCATCTCTTAAGGATCCGTCAAACTAATACTATATAATATAATACGCTATTATAATAGTGTATATGGTTAAATATAACGTAATAAAATAATGTAAGTGGGATTACCATCACTACCCTTACACCATTTATACCGTTGCCTTACAGTTTGCATATAACACATCAGTACGTCGGCGGATAGGGATGCACCATGATACGACAATGTTAAATCAAAATCGTAGGGGGCTCAATCAGGATAAATATGGCAAGGCATCGAGGCAATAACCATCAGTAGTGATTCTACAGGATTGCGGACCCAGGCCGGTGGTAATGCATAGCCGCAACTACCGCCCACCCCAGACATACCCCCAAAATCAACCAAAGGAGCCAATCAATCACAATATATATATATATATGGTATCGAAGAAGCATGCCTGGTCAGAGTAGCTAACTCAATTAACCTAGGTATGGCTCCTGTTTTAGTCATTTTAATTATGACCAGAAGGTCAAGGCTATCCATCATTGTTCTCTTTTTTTAAATCCAGTAATCACCTCTAAATCCATCCAACACCATTTCTGGAACTTCACCGCGTACACAGTTGTTAAATTGGTTTTCGATACTGGCAGAGAGTATGACAATATCCGATTCCAGTCTCTTTAACAACTAAACGTTTACATTTTTCACACTGGTCAGTTCTTTTATATTTCCAAGAGGTTCATACTTCATATCAAAAATATCAAAATTTCAAAATCATTCTATATTCAAAATAGAATATTTTTCACATTAAATTCTCCATTTAAACCAATTAAAATCTTGAAACAATTCCAACTTTAATAATTTGAATAATAAAATAGTCAACAATATATTTAAAATAGTTGAGATATACAATTCGAATAGTTTGAAAATAAATAGTTTGTAATTTAAAATAGAATTTATCAAATTTATTAAAATACGTAGTTAAAAATTAGGTAATTTATAAAATAAATAGTTAATTATAAAATATTTTATTTGAAATAATTTATAAAATAAAATAATATTAAAGTAAACTAGTTTATAGAGAAAAAAAATATTATGAAAATAGTTTATAAAATGATTTGAAATACTATAGTCGAAATTCGAATCGCTTCTCTAACTTTTTCAATTAAACTTGAAGCCGTATTTCAACTTCAATTCAACCAACTCAATTTTCAGTAATTCCATCGATTGTTAAATTCGACCAAATTAATTCAAATTGTTACACTCCAAATTAGATTCTCATTTTCAATGATATCAATTTATAACAAATATCGAGTTCATAATTCATATATAATTCAAATCAATGTTGATTCATAATAAATTTTAAAGGCGGGTGAAACCATTCAATTTCAATAAATTCGATTTACATTATATTTCAATTTATTTAGCTTCAATTACAATACTAATTTATTTCCCCTTTTGTTTATATTTCAAAATTCAAGGTTCAATTTCAAAGGAAATAAATTATAGAACATCGCTTATAATGTCTTTAAAACAACATTTCAAAATTCATGGTTAAAACAATTTTTATTTAACCAACCAGTGTCCGTATATAATTTCTATCCAATGGCCAAGTGATACTTAATTTTTAATTTTAGTATTTTGCGAAAGGAAGGGTATATATCATTTCAATCCAAATCAGGGTCAGAGGTATTTATCATTTCAACCTATGTTCATAATTCATTTTAATGATTAATCCCGGGTTTATTTGATGCCCGTAACATCTAGGGTAATGATTGGGATTAATCAGCACAATCTCATATATGAATAATAAGTAGATTCACATAATTAACATCAATAGGTCAAACATATCAAATTCACGCCATTCATCACATCAATACATACAAACAGTCCAATATCATATAAATTTTCAAAATTTCATATGTCAGGTTTTAAACAGAAATTAAATGTCGAATTTTTAACCTAACTGTAAAATTATATTTAACAGTCAAATATAACTACACTATCGACATAAGTAAATATAAACATGCAATTTAAACTGTCAAACATCAATCCATACAATCATATCATGACATGGTATTAATTTAACTAATATTAGAATACTTTAGTTACGCGTGAGTGGATTTAATCACTCACTTGGTTCTGTATGCGATTGAAATTCCAATTTTTAGCCCAAAATTCAATTTTCTCATAATCAGCCCAAACTATCGGCATCGCGAAGAGCTCGTCGATATGATTCCAACGCAACAATTGCGTGTCATTCTAAAGTCGTATGCAAAAGTTATACAAGTTTTACTGATTGGAAAATTAAATAAAATAAAAAAGGAAAAAGGACCAAAAAAAGAAAAAAAAATGCCATGTTAGCTCACGCATCTCCTCTTCATCTTCACCGTGCGTTTCAGCTGCCACCCAAACCATGCTTCCTCTCTTCAAATTCGCACCCCTCCAGAGACCTCCAGGCGATAATCAACTAGCACCAGGACATGCTCCTCTGCGAAAGCACCCCACGACCAGAGAGCGGTTACCCATTGTCATCTCCAACGCTCCAAAATCACCTTGAACCATGCAACCTTCATGCCAAAATTCTAGCGAATTCATGAAGCAATTGGTATCATCATCCGTATGGGTGTGTAGATCTCGTTGAGTGCTTCGATTTTGCCTTTTGAATCTTCGAATTTCATTGAACGGATTGAGAGATAATATGGATCAAAGTTTTGGAATTTCGTGGCCATTGAAATAAAAGATGGCGGCTGAGCTAAACTAGGGTTTTGGCAAATAAAATAATAATATAATTCCTCGTTTTACGTGTTATAAAGTCAAAAACGGGTCGGAGTCCAATCACGCCTACTTACTGTCTAACAATAGGTTTTGACGCCTTCTTAACGCAATGGAATAGGTTTCAAGGCCCAATTCCAAAGTATATAGTAGTTTCTTTTTAAAACATGATTATTTAACTGAATTGTACATATAAATTTATATGCATTTTATTTTCTTACAATCAAACTAAAATTCCGACGGCTATGAAATTTAATATATTACAATAATTTACAAATTTGGATCAAATAAAATTAATTTTATCGATTTCTGATATCGTTTATAAATGAAAATTTTAACCAGTTCATTAATATAAATAAAATATTCATTATTCACCGATTAATCATTAAATTAAATTTAACGGTATTTTTAATTTATTTATAATCTAAATAAAATTCATATCAAATTATAAATCAAAATTTTACTATTATGACATCAATTATCATTATATTAAGCAATTCAGTTACGTTTTCACAGTCAAATTTCAAAAATTAAATCACTAAATATTATTTACAACCATTTAATATCAAAATCTTATTAAATTAAATAATAAAATTTATCGCAAAATCTTGGGATGTTACATTCTCTCCCACTTTAAAACTTTTCGTCCTCGAAAAGGAACGTAGAAATGAAGTAACAAAATAAAGTTGAAATAATATAAGATTTCAAGTAAACATAGAAAATTTAAATTATACAAAACTCAAATTTTCCGAAATTTCTAAGTCATAAATTCATGAAAAATTTCGGCAAAGTCTGCTTTGTACGGTTTGGTCCGGAAAACAATAATTTATATAATCATAAATATACATCTCATCTCAATGATGAGGCATCCCAAAAATTGGGAAAGCAAAATAAATTGCCAAAATATGATATATAAGTCGAGATATGTAACTTTTCATTTGCGTTATTAGCGATTTATTTATTTTTGAGCAAGCATTAGCAAATTTTTATGCGCATGTAGCTCCAATGCAAGCAAATTGCCTTCAATACCTACTAACACTCAACAACATATAATGGAAATAATATTTATATGTTTAAAGTAAACACATATGAATTGGAAAATGCAACTATATCCAATCAAATATATTCATTCAACCCAGCAAATCTGCATAATTTTTCAATGTCGCTATTTTATTTGTATGGTTTCATTGTTTACTTCACTTTTAAAAATTCATATTTTTATTTGTTATATTTCATTATCAAGTTCATTTCCAATTTCAATGCTTGGTTTATTATAATTATTAATCTATATCATTATTCAAGTTATGAGTTGTTGCATTTAAAATAACAACCAATTTTCCCATTTCATATTTTGTTAACTTACATTGAATTATGTTTCATATTTATTTCAATATCCTTCAACACTTCTATCGATCAAATTTAGAGTTCGTTTAAACTTAATTATCGTCCATTTTATTTATAATTTAATTTTACATCGCGAATTTCCCTGGCTCTTTTTTTTGAAATTTTGATTTACACATATCTTTAAATTTACAAGTTGAAATTTAAAATTTTCTCTTTCATTTGGAAACTATAATCCAATAGAACCGGATGATTCTTGTTTCAAAGAATTTCGACTTATTTTGGATTCTATACCTTCATTTAAACTTCAATTCGGAAAATTACGAACTACCGCTGCGCGACGAGCTCGTTTTTAATTTAATTTAATTTATTTTTTCAACCTTCGTTAAGTTTATAAATTATAAGCCTATTCACTTATATTTTCACGAAGAAAATACTAATATCAAAACATTTTAGTTTATTACCAATTTTTTCTTAATTAATTTTCATTGATTCGGTTAATTCATGTTACTTAGTTAAATTGAATTTCACAACGTAACTAAGTATATCTCGTTTTATTACATAATGTAACAACCCGTATTTTAATAACGTGTTAAAACCATAAATCAAGGCAGAATTAAATTTTAAAATAAGAATCAAGGGGAATAGGTTGCGCCATTGCATTCATCTCGAAATTCTCCTTGGATACGAGTCCGAGCTTTCGAAAAATGGATTCCGTATGAGGGAGATATGACCCTCTGAAGTTTCAGAAATTTTCAAAATCGAAAACAGCTCAAAATTCGAATTTGAAATTTGAATTCAAACCCCAGTGCAGATTGGGCGGGAAATTTCCCGCCCAGGACCAGGTCGACCTGGGGGTCGACACTATGGTCGATCTCCCAGTGGCCAGGTCGACCCTATGGTCGACCTGGTGCCAAAACCCAGTTTTGAGCCTGGGTTCATTCTGATGTTTTTGGTCTCATTTTCAGTCTAGATTCGTCCGCCTAATCCTATATAAACAGCCCCCTAACCCCATTCTCTTTACACCATTCTTCTCTAATCTTATGCTGCACAAATTCTTGATGGACATGGCTTCTTCTTCTTCTTCAAAATTAAATTAAAAATAAATTAAAATAAAACACAAAGACTATTTCTTGAAGACTACGGCTAGGAATTGCATATTGGGGATTTTCTGCTACAATCAAATCGAGATTCAACGATTCGACGACTAGTTTCTAGATTCAATTTCTGCACCTCAATTTCTTAGTCCATGATCTATAAGTTCTAGTTGCTTTGAGATTTAAACTTGTTAATTATAATTTGGACATGAGATAAAGTGAAACTGGACTTAAGTATGATAACCTATTCACATCTATTTTAGTTTCCATCTTGGATCTTGACATTTGGGAATATTGCTATGAAATCAGTTTGGACCTATTCATGTTGTAAATCAAACTCTTTCATGTCCATAACATTATCATGCCTATGATGTTGAATCAGTCTATTATTTACAAGTTTGGGACTATCACCTTATGCCATGACTATCACTTTATCATGCTAGATTTGAAATCCTATTATTTTCTATATGCCAGTGATGTTGTAACCAATTATCTCAAGTTATATCATGCTAATCTTGTAATCCCTTTTATCACTTTATGCTCGCGCTTTTTGCCTATCATAGTTTTGATGTTATTCCCTTTATTTCTGGATTTGGATTTACTTGTAATTTAGATCGATTCACATTTACATGCGATGGGAATACGATTTGGGTAAATTAGGCAAAACATGAATTGGTTATGAACATGAATCATGAAACTTGACACGAACTTGACATGAAATTTGAACATGGACGTGACACTAGAATGAACTTGAAAATGGCCAACTCTGAGTTTGCAGTGTAATTCTGCCCGGAACCGCCCGGCAAATCTAGTTACTGCAAACAATAGGATCCAATGTGGGTAGTTGGTCATATCGCACTTGGAACCCGAGGTTAGACTGAGTTGTGGTGTAAATCTACCCGGAACTGCTGGCATATCCGGTGACCACAACAACAGGTCTAATGTGAGAGGTTGGGGTGCATTAATGAATTAATGCCACGTGATAGGGTTAAGTCATGAACATGAAAGACAACACTTAACCAACTTGACATGCTAGACTGATAAGGGTTAAGTCACAAATTTAAATGACAACACTTAACCTGTTGGACGAAACCCTAGTTACGCGGTCCATTTCAGAAGTAACACACTTAGATGTATGATGGTACTCTGGAACTAGGCAGGGTGGGGTACGATTACTGGGTTGAATTGTAAGCGACCAGAACGATGGCTGAGTTGGTGCGCCAGTGTAGGTTTAGGCGGATTATGGTCGTGCACGTAGTCTGGAGTTGAAAAAGCAGGTATTGGGCATCAGTAGGTTTACACTGTGCGTGCTTGATTCGTGTCGGTGGTTGGCACCCTAGGGCTTGATACACCCTATGGTGGACCTAGCATAGGTGACTACATTCGTGATAGGGCGCATGACACAAACACATGACGAGTTAGAACTTATAGGGGGCCGATCGATTAATGGATCGTTCTGTTGGACCTAGTAATGGGTCATTCATGATATTGGGCCAAGGGATCATTTCATGGTTAATATATGACATGGGTTTGGGATACTACTACAGATGGTGCAACGAATCTTGAACATGCGATGCTATACTTGATTTATACTTGAATTATCATGCTATCTTAGTCTATCTTGCCCATTTTTACAACATCCTTATGTTTACTTTCAGTTTATACATGTCATGCTACCTTTACCTGTTTTTATGCTAAAAGTCACTGGGACTTACTAGTCTTTATGACTGACCTATTTTCTTTCGCCTCTTTTTCTTTCGTTTCCCCCTAGGTTCTCAGGGAGGAAACTCTAAAACTTAGCTTGGATTTCTCTTGCTTTCCATTCAGCTCATGTACGGTTTAATCTTGAGCTCTGCTATGGTTGCATTTCTGCTATCTTGGGGAATTATGCTATTTTTGTTGTTTAAGCTTTTATGCTTCTTTATTTATGCAAGACAGAATTTGTTGTAATGGAAAATAATGACTTTGGCTATTTGGTACTTTGGATGTAAAAGGCTTTGACTATTTTGAAAGTAATGAAATTTATCTTTTGACAATTCCGTTGTTTTATTTATGTCTGTCTTGTAATATTTCTGTGATTTTTTACCTCGATAATGCTCCTCCAAAACTAGTGCATTCCCTTTGTGAGTGACCCTAGAGGAGATGGGGTGTTACACTTGGTATCAGAGCAGAAGATTACCAGACTGAGCAAAAGTTTTTAAAACCTTCTAAAACTATTTTCAAAACCGTTTACAAAGAAGCATTTTTCAAGAAAAGTCTTGTTTTATTTAAAGGCTATTCTCCATAAGCCATTAGCACTATCCTTTGTTTCCTCGTTTTGAATCTCTTCTTTTTCATTTCAGCATGTCCGGGAATCTTAACCTTCCAGAGGGTGTGCCAATAACTTGCTGGTTCAGGAGGTACTTAGAGGCTAGGGCCAACAATGTAGGCCCAACGGATATTCCTCCTCCAGCTGCAGAGGCTCCTCCTCCTCCTTCTCCTCGTGCAAATGCTTTCTCAAAGATTTGTAGAGATTTTAGGGCCATGGGTGGAAAGGATTTCAAGGGAACTGAATCATTCGTAGAAGCGAGGGACTGGCTCAAAGAAACCGAGGATCTGTTTGTTATCTTCGAGGTGGGCGATAAGCAGAAGATACAGCTGGTAGTATGGTTGCTCAAAGACGAAGCTTCCTATTGGTGGAAAGTCACTAACGCTGAAAGACCTGTTGACACATGGATGGATTTCAGGATAAGGTTTGAGATGAAATTCCTCTCACAAGATGAACGAAGTCTACAACTGGAAAATTTCTTATCTCTTAAGCAAGGAAGTATGATGGTCAAGGAGTACGTCAATCAATTCAATCAGCTAGCCCGGTTTGGACTGGACTTAGTGAATACTCCTCATAAGAAGGCTCGCCGTTTTGTCAAGGGATTGAATGAGCCACTTCACAGCTTGGCTATGACCCACATACCTATGGGGGCTACTTATGAAAGGTTAGTAGACATGGCACTCTTAAATGAGGAAGACAAGTGCAAGAACGAGGCAAAAGCAGTAGTGCCTCAAGATAAGAAGTGGGAAGGGTCACAGAACAAGAAGGCTGATCCAAAGAAAGGCGGGAAAAACAACAAACTCCGTGAAAAGAGAAAGTGTAATTTCTGTGGCATTCCTGGACATCTGGTCAAAGACTGTAGGAAGAAGAAAAGGAAGATGGGTGGCTGTTTCCACTGTGGTGAGACAAGACACATGGCTAAGGCCTGCCCAAGGAAGCAAGGGCAGGTAGCTGGACCTTCTTCTAGAGGACAAGTCCACGCTCTCACGGTACCTCCGTAAGAACGAGGTAGAAATATTTCTGTCAAAAGTTTAGTCTATCTTTTTGATCATCCTGTTCGAACCTTGTTTGATTCTGGCGCATCGCATACTTTTATTTCTTCAGATATTGTTGAAACTCTGCACCTAAGTACTAGTCTAGTTGAGGATCGCGTTATTGTTTCAAATCCAATTGGTGGCTCTGCTCATTTATCTATGATTTGTGTGGATTTGAGGATTTCTATCATAAGCGTAGAACTCACTTGTAATGCTTATGTTCTCGGATTTATGGGATACGGTTTGATTCTAGGCATGGATTGGCTGTCCAATAATGGAGCCATTCTCAATTGTGAACGAAGGGTAGTTAGACTCATGACTCACCTTGGTAATACCCTTGAAATTTCTTATAACCCTATCGGTCTTGTCATGTTATGTTATCTAGAATCTTTTGACTCGTCTATCGATGATTTGCAATCAGTAAGGGTAGTCCGAGAATATCCTGATGTCTTTGATGAGTTTAAGGGGTTACCCCCTAAACGCGAGATAGATTTCCACATATATCTTGTTGATAATGCTAAGCCAGTTGCATTGCCCGTTAGACACATGGCCCCGCGAGAGAGAAAAGAGATTAGTAAGCAAGTCAAGGAGTTGCTTGAGAAAAATTTCATTAGGCGAAGATTTCTGAATGGGGTGCTCCGGTGGTATTCGTTACTAAGGCGGATGGTTCGCTTCGTCTATGCATAGATTATCGTGAGTTAAACAAGCTGACTAAGAAGAATAGGCACCCACTACCGAGAATCGACGACTTGTTCGACCAGCTTGTAGGAGCGTCTATTTTCACTCAACTCGATCTAGCTTCAGGATTCCATCAACTTAGAGTGGCTAAGGATAGCATTGACAAGACTGCGTTTAGGACTCCGGATGGTTTCTTCGAATGGCTCGTCATGCCGTTTGGTTTGACAAATGCACCCGCATACTTCGTAGAATTGATGAGTAGGGTGTTTAGGGAGTTGCTTAACAAGTTTGTGGTGGTCTTCATGGACGATATTTTGATCTTCTCAAAGGATGAGGAAGAACATGATAGACATCTCAAGGAAGTCATGGGTATGCTTAGAGCATACGAGTTAAAGGCTAAGTTCTCCAAGTGTCATTTTTGGAGAAAAGAAGTTAGGTTTCTTGGACATGTAGTTTCTAAGCAAGGTATAGTTGTGGACACCGCAAAGGTAGCTGCGGTGCAAGACTGGAGAGTTCCTAAGAACGCAACGGAAGTGAGAAGCTTTCTCGGTTTGGCGGGCTACTATAGGAAGTTCATTAAGGACTTCGCTAAGATTTCAGCCCCTCTTACTAGGTTAACGAAGAAGAACCTAGCTTTTGCATGGGACATAGAGTGTGACGTTGCTTTTCAAAGGCTTAAGAAAGCCCTTACCACCGCTCCAGTTTTGGCATTACCCGACAGAGGTAAGATGTTTACGGTGTACACAGATGCGTGCGGCACGGGATTAGGCTCTGTCCTAATGAAAGAAGGGAAAGTGATATGCTACGGGGGTAGACAACTTAAAGTTCACCAGAAAAACTATCCCACACGTGGCTTGGAATTGGCCGCGATTGTTTTTGCGCTTAAGTCTTGGCGCCACTATCGTCTAGGTCAGAAGTTCTAGTTGTATACCGATCACAAATCGCTTAAGTACCTCCTTTCACAAAAATATTTGAATCTAAGGCAACAAAGGTGGATGGAATTCTTGGCATCGTATGACTTCGATATAGCTTATACCCCTGGCAAGGGTAGCGTGGTGGAAGATACGCTAAGTAGGAAAAGGTTGACTTTGAGTCCTTTGTTTGTTAAAGGAAAAATCTAGAGTTTACAGCAACCTTTGATTTCACACCTGTTGTTGAGTTGTTGGCTGGCGCATTAGCATCTCTTGAGTTAAGGCCTACGCTTCTAGACAAGTAGGGACTTCACAGAAGGAAGACCCACAGATAGTCGAGATCATGGACAAGCTGATTAGAGGTGAGATGTCAAGTTACCTCAGTAGGTATGCCATAGATGACAAGGGATGGCTAAAGCGTGATGGTAGACTATGTGTCCCACAAGTGGGAGACTTAGTAAAGAGAGTTCTCGAAGAGGCGCATCACTCGAAGATGGCTATACATCCTGGAGGAGATAAAATGTACAAGGATATGAAGCACATTTTCTTTTGGAACGGGATGAAAATGGATGTGGCGGAACTCATTTCTAAGTGCATGGTGTGCCAATAAGTAAAGGCCGAGTCGAAAAAGCCCAGTGGGCTATTGCATCCTTTGGAGGTTCCACTGTGGAAATGGGAGAGTGTCTCGATGGATTTCGTGGATGGATTGCCTAGGTCAAGGAAGGGAAATACTAGCATATGGGTTGTAGTAGATAGACTCACGAAGAGCGCTCACTTCATTCCTATGAAGAGCAAGAGGACTGCATCATGGATAGCGTCTATATACCTTCGAGAAATAGTACGGTTGCACGGAGTTCCTTCTAGTATAGTTAGTGATCATGACCCGATTTTCACTAGCGAATTTTGGAATAGTTTACAAGAAGCAATGGGTACACGACTAAGTTTAAGCACGGCCTATCACCCACAGACGGATGGACAAACCAAAATGGTAAATATGGTACTAGAGGATCTTTTAAGATTATGCATTCTTGACTTTTGTGGTACTTGGGAAGATCACCTACCTCTCGTTGAGTTCACGTATAATAATAGTTACCAAGCTAGCATAGGAATGGTACCATCCGAAGCTTTATACGGTAGACCGTGCAAGTCACCAACTTGTTGGTGGGAGTCGATAGACAAGCATATACTTGGAGCCTACATGATAAGGGACACTTCCGAGAAGGTTGAGTTGATACGAAAACGGATGAAAATGGCCCAAGATAGACAGAAGTCCTACGCGGACAAGAGAAGGACAGACCTAAAGTTCGAAGTCAGATATATGGTCTTTATAAAAGTTTCTCCTTTATGCAATGTGGTTCGCTTTAGAGCGATTGGAAAGTTAGCATCGAGGTTCATAGGACCGTTCCCTATCATCGAGAGGATTGGACAGTTGGCCTATAAGTAGAGTTACCCAAGAGGTTGGCTGGGGTACACAATGTCTTTCATGTTTCGCATCTCCGAAAGCGCTTACATGAGTCTACCAAAGTGGTTGAGCAAAGCATCCTTGAAGGCGTAGAAGAGGAAAAAGAAGCAACATTGAGGCGAGTTTCGATTCGTATCTTAGGAACGAAGATCAAGAAGCTAAGGAATCGAGAAGTCAAGTTAGTTAAAGTACAGTGGAGTGAAGCACAAGAAGACGCAACTTGGGAAACCGAAGAGAAGATACGCGCACTATACCCAATTTTATTAAAGGGTACATTCTCGACCTCTTTCCTATAAGTTTACATACCTTCGTATCACGTACATGCTTTTGCTATCCATGTTTGTCTTGTTATCTTCTCGATCCTATCTTGAGAACCTTAGGTAGAACCCTTTTGAATGTAAACATGTGATTGAAACATGTTATGGTTGATGATTGCAAGTGGTTGCTCGCGGTCGCATAACACACATTAGGCACTAGATCGGCTCAGTCACATTTTTTATGTTGCATATGCATGAGTGCTTATACTTGTATATGGATGGAAATTTGATATGCTATCATTTGGATGTTGCATATGAATGAATGTTTGTGCACTCATGTAGAGATTATAAAGTATGTTAGGAATTTGCATACATGTTGGACTCATTACGCTAACATATTTTACATTAAGGAGGTCTACTAAATCAGTAACCACCTGATCTTTTGCATTAGATAAGTACATATACACACCTTCTTGCATAAGTTCACACAGTATTAGAAATCTTTTAAGGACAATGGTTGCTTGTGGATGATGGTTGAGTAGATGGATGATTGGATGATAGGATGCATTCTTCTTAACTTGAAGATTTCGGGGACGAAATCCTTTAAGGAGAGGAGAATGTAAAAAACCGTATTTTAATAACATGTTTAAACCATAAATCAAGGCAGAATTAAATTTTAAAATAAGAATCAAGGGGAATGGGTTGCTCCATTGCGTTCGTCTCGAAATTCTTCTTGGAAACGAGTCCGAGTTTTCGAAAAACGGATTCCGTATGAGGCGGATATGACCCTCCGAAGTTTCAGAAATTTTCAAAATCGAAAACAGCTCGAAATTCGAATTCGAAATTCGAATTTGAACCCCAGCGCAGACTGGGCGGGAAATTTCCCGCCCAGGAACAGGTCGACCTGGGGGTCGACACTATGGTCGACCTCCCAAGGGCTAGGTCGACCCTATGGTCGGCCTGGTGCCAAAACCCAGTTTTGAGCCTGGGTTCATTCTGATGTTTTTGGTCTCGTTTTCAGTATACATTCGTCCGCCTAATCCTATATAAACAGCCCCTTAACCACATTCTCTTTACACCATTCTTCGCTAACCTTATGCTGCACAAATTCTTGATGGACATGGCTTCTTCTTCAAAACTAAATTAAAAATAAATTGAAATAAAACTCGAAGACTATTTCTTGAAGACTACGGCTCGGAATTGCATATTGGTGATTTTCTACTACAATCAAATCGAGATTCAACGATTCGACGACTAGTTTCTAGATTCAACTTCTGCATCTCAATTACTTAGTCCACGATCTGTAAGTTCTAGTTACTTCGAGATTTAAACTTGTTAATTGTAATTTGGACATGAGATAAAGTGAAATTGGAGTTAAGTATGATAACTGATTCACATCTATTCTAGTTTCCATCTTGGATCTTGACATTTGGGAATATTGCTATGAAATCAGTTTGGACCTATTCATGTTGTAAATCAAACTCTTTCATGTCCATAACATTATCATGCCTGTGATGTTGAATCAGTCTATTATTTACATATTTGGGACTATCACCTTATGCCATGACTATCATCTTATCATGCTAGATTTGAAATCCTATTATTTTCTATATGCCAGTAATGTTGTAACCAATTATCTCAAGTTATATCATGCTAGTCTTATAATCCGTTTTATCACATAGTGCTCATCCTTTTTGCCTATCATAGTTTTGATGTTATTCTCTTTAATTCTGGATTTGGATTTACTTGTAATTTAGATCGATTCACGTTTACATGCGATGGGAATATGATTTGGGTAGATTAGGCAAAACATGAATTGGCTATGAACATGAATCATGAAACTTGACACGAACTTGACATGAAATTTGAACATGGACATGACACTAAAATGAACTTGAAAATGGCCAACTCAAGGTTGGGCTGAGTTTGCAGTGTAATTCTGCCCGGAACCGCCCGGGAAATCCATTTACTGCAAACAATAGGATCCAATGTGGGTAGTTGGTCATATCGCGCTTGAAACCCGAGGTTAGACTGAGTTGTGGAGTAAATCTGCCCGGAACCGCCTGGCATATCCAGTGACCACAACAACATGTCTAATGTGAGAGGTTGGGGTGCATTAATGAATTAATGCCACATGATAGGGTTAAGTCATGAACATGAAAGGCAACACTTAACCAACTTGACATGCTAGACTGATAAGGTTTAAGTCACGAATTTAAATGACAACACTTAACCTGTTGGACGAAATCCTAGTTACGCGGTCCATTTCAGCAGTAACCCACTTAGATGTATCATGGTACCCTGGAACTAGGCAGCGTGGGGCACGATTAATGTGCTGAATTGTAAGCGACCAGAACGACGACTGAGTTGATGCTCCAGTGTAGGTTCAGGCGGACTATGGTCGTGCACGTAGTCCGGAGTTGAAAAAGCAGGCATTGGGCATCAGTAGGTTTATACTGTGCGTGCTTGATTTTTTTCGGTGGTTAGCACCCTAGGGCTTTATACACCCCAAGGTGGACCTAGCACAGGTGACTACATTTGTAACAACCTGGAAATGCGAGCCAATTTAAAAATTTTATTTTTGGCAATTTTGATGAATTTTGAATATTCAAAATGAATTATTTTAAATAATAATGACGAGAAATTTATTTTGAATAGAATTTGAACGTATATGTTTATGTACGTCATCGTTAGAATATAAAAATTTATTTTTATTTATAAAAGGAATTAAAAATGGCGCGGTGGTTCGATAATTCGATTTCAAACGTCAAATGAAAGTACCGGGTGCAAAATAAATCGGATTTTAGAGAAACCAAAAATATTAGAATCTAATTGAGAATATCTTTCTAATGAATCCGAAAAATTGAAATTTCATAGCGGGAATTGAAAGATATGTCCAGTTGAAATTTCAGAATAGTCGCTATGGAATTTCGGCCCTCGAAAATAGCCATTTTGCAAACGACCTCGGTTTTCGACGAAACCACTTTTGTTGGATCCGGGATGTAAAATTATTGATAGGTTACAAATTTCATAATTTTTCGAATCAATATGTGAGCGTGGCAAAGGAAAACGCGTTTGACCAGTTTTAGTTGATTTTAATCGACTGGAAAATGGCCATTTCTCTAACGGTCTCAGAATTCGACGAAATTAGTTTTGTTAGGACCGTATCGGTAATACGAAGCTAGAAAATATTTTTTGGGATTTTTTAAAGTTCGTATGTGGCCCCGATAAGTTGAAATGTGCGTTAAAATTCAATATATAGATTTATATTTCGATTTTGATGAAAACCGATCGAAACAGCTTGCGATATATATCCCATAATGTTCGGAATGGGGGTAATTAGCTATGAACGACAGGCGGTGGGTCTCGTTTTGAGTTCGAATGAAAAAGTTACTTTTTGAAATCAATAAAGAAATTAAATAATTATATATATTATAACTCCCCTTTACTTCTCTCTCTCCTACTTCACTTAGACAAAAAAAAGAGGAGCGACGGGATCGAGCGCCGCCACCCCCCCCCCCCCAGGTGGCTCGCCGCCACCGTCAACCGCGCCCCCCCTTCTCCCCTCTCTTCTTCTTCATCCTCTCCTCGCGATTCTCTCCTCCGCCGATCCCACGTTCCAACACCCCAAAACCCGACGCCCCTTTAGCCCTCGCCACCCCCTACGCCTCCTACTCCTCCGCCTCTTCTTCTCCTCCTCCAGAAACCAACGTGAAGCATCTCCGCCCGCCTCCGCCGCTGAACGAAGCAAACCCCCCTTTCCCTCGTTTTTTATGTAAGTTCCCTTTTCTTTTAGTATTTTAATTTGTTTTGCTGATTCTAAGTGATTAGTTTAGTTAAATTGAAGAGCATTTAGTTTAAAATCAGTTTATATGTTTGGTATTGTTTTTAAAATAGGTTTGTTATTTATATGATAACGAGATAAAAATATATGATTTTTAATTTGAACAAAGAAATGATTTTTATATGGTGTAGAGATTAAAAATATGATTTTTACTTGAATAGAGAGATAAAAATGTGATTTTTATTTGAATGAAGCGAGAAAAAAATATGATTTTTGTTAGATGAGAAGTAAAATAAAAATACGAATTTTATGCTAGTATAAAGTTAAGATTTTTATATATATTTTAGCAAAGTAAAAATATAATTTTTATGATATAGAAAAGTTAAAAATATAATTTTTACACTAGTGGCATAATAAAAAAATGATTTTTACTTGGGTAGAGTATTAAAAATATGGTTTTTGTTAAAGTAGGAATATAAAAATATAATTTTTATACAGTTATAATAATAAAAATACAATCTCTAATATTTGAAAAGGCGAGATCTTTATATTTGAAAAGGCGAAATCTTTATATTTGAAAAAGCGAAATCTTTTTATTTGAAAGGGCGAAATCTTTATACAGAGGATGGCGTGATAAAAATATAATCTTTTATAAAGTAGGAGTATTAAAAATATGGTTTTTATTAAGGTAGAGTAATAAAAATATAATTTTTATATGGGTATGATAAAAAAATTCGATCTTTATATAAGAAGTAGAAATATAAAAATATAATCTTTATACGAAGAATAGCGTGATAAAAATATAAACTTTATTATATGAACACCGTTGTAAAAATAGAATTTTTATCTATATATTAGCGGTGTAAAAATAGAATTTTTATCTATATAGTAGCGGTGTAAAAATAGAATTTTTATCTATATAGTAACGGTGTAAAAATAGAATTTTTATCTATACAGTAGCGGTATAATAATGTGATTTTTATATATGTAGTGAATACGGGCAACGAAAGTGACAAAAGACGAAAAGATGAAGATTTCCTACATTTGAAGTGTCGTGGAGTTAGGATAGCTATGGTGAGAAATTCTCACTTTAAATTTATTTTTCTAGTTAGAATTATATACTAGGATGCAGACGGTGCTTAGCAGCACCCGACACTCGTCGTCCACAGACCATGGACGACATGTTTGTTTGATTAATGTGTTGTGAAAATTGATTGTGTTATGGAATGATTGAAAAATAAATATTCATGTGTTGAAATAAATTAATTATCGTTAAGAATATAGTTTTTAACGCGAATGTGAATAAATAAATATTTATAAACAAATCGGCCGATTTGTTTATGTACACTGATTTGATTGATACTGATTGGGTCGATAAATTTTACACATCGCCCAACTGCACAAATAAAAATCTGTGTTTGTTGATTTGAAACCCCACACGGGTATTGGGATGAAATACGACATACAGTAATCCCAATAATTAGTTGTATGTCGATCGTTTGATTGACAGGTTGTGTAAGCGTTAATTATTTATATTTAATGCTTATGCAGTTGTGTGGTGCACTTTGGATGATGGTTGATTGTTTATCGTTGCTACTATATACATGTGTTGTATGGAATAATTAACATTATATGGTAATTGATCGGGCCTCATTCCAATTGGGAAAATAAAGAAATTAGAATATAAAAATAGTCATGTGTTGACGATGCTCATGTGTTAAGAATATTCATATGTTGAAACTGTTTATGTGTTGAGTAAAATATTCTAACAATAAAATTTACATCTTTATCATATTTAAGATTAGAACTACTTTACGGTTGGATTCTAATTAAAAATCAAATGATAGATACCATAATTTTATAAAATATATTACATAACAAAAATAGTCGTGTGTTGACAGTGCTCATGTGTTGAGATTAGTCGGGTGTTGAAAGAAATATAGATTCATGTGTTGAATAAATATTCATTTGTTGAATAGAATAACAAATTTATTGAAATATATAAAGTCGTGTTGATTAGAGTTGCGCTATTTTGACGTGAACGATATTTATATCGATTATATTCGTTTTTATAATGAATATAGAAAAGGTAGTGATTTCAAAATATAACGTTTTGAAAATATTATCATTTATATAGTAATGATATGAAATATTCAATTTTGATTTGAAATTGAATATAGAGTTGAAAGGGTTTTGAAAACGAATTTAAAACAATTTATAAAATACGTTTTAAAAGGAAGTCGACAAAATATAATATAATATTAATAAATAAATAAATATTGGCCTGAATAGAACGCGCCGCGCCGCGGCAGTTCGTGAATTTCGACCATTGACTTCGAATGGACATTACGGGAAATCCGACCGTCGGATTCTTCTAAAACCGGAACCGTTGGGTTTGTATCGAAAAGATCTTTCCAACGAATATTAGAAATTTGAAATCTAACAGTTCGATTTGGAATTATGTCCAAATCAAATTTGGAAAAGGTCGCTGTAAGTGTAGTTCGATGGCCGTTGATGGTAATCGACTGTACAAGCCTTGATAAAATTATTAAAAATATTAATAATTTGTGTAAAATCATAATATGTGAATTAGAAAGAAATGGGATGAAAAATTCCACAGTTGGAAGGATAAAAATATATTTTTATCGAAATGAACTAGTTTTGAACTAGAATTAAAATCAATTTATTTTTGAAATAAATTAACTGAATTTGAATTGGTTTTGAAAAGAACCAGAATTTCCAATATATATAAAGTGGAAGTGGATTTGAATCGAAATTGTCTTTGGAATATTTCGATGTTGGATTCCGTGATTATACATATATTGTTATGGGAATTTGAAAGATATATTCATATCGTTATTTCCAATACGGTATTTGTTGATTTAAGAATTTGATATTGAATATAAGCCGGTATAATTTCTATTCAGAGCCTTGTATTTAATATCAAATGTGATTTGGGTTTGTCGTGAATCATGTTTTAAATGACATTGGTTCTTTAACCTAGTTAAAGACAAGATATTGATTTTTGAGAAGATTAAAACTAAGTGGAGTTTTAATGAATCTGTAATTAGATTGAAAGTGAATTGATAATTTAAACTATCATATCTGAAAAGTGATCGAGAATGGAGTATCACCAGTTTTACTCCAAGTCGATAGTTAAATCTTTAATTAGATTTGAACGTGAAATGGTAATTAATATTTACTGATAACACCGTGGTGTTAGATATGGAGTATTACCAATTTTCTCCATGGGATAAATAGGTTTGGATTGGGAAATAAAATAAATAATTACTTCGGTGTTGTTCGCTAATCCCGACTAGTTTGGAAAACCATAATATGGTTTGAAATGATATCCAAAAGAAGATTAAATAATAAATTTAGAAGAATTTATCTTTGATAAAATTAATGGGAACCTTTCCCTAAGAATGTGAAAATTAGAATAAAAGAATATTCTGAATTGGAATGAGGCGTATGTTGTGTTTGTGTAACACGTGTTTATTATATACGTGGGTTATTTGGAAAGGCCGAGTTTATACCCATTCTGAATAACCGATTCGATGGTATGTCGAAGATCAAGACGGTGGTTGAAGACCGGAAGTCTTCACATCGTTTGGGTGATTACTGATAATCTTGATTGGGCTGTACACCCAAGATGAGGGAATCAGTTGGTGATCGTCCAGACATACTTGGAGATCGATGGATATGTGAGGAAAGTGCCTCCGGTTTCGTTCAGACCCAGAACGAACATGTAAATGGACTGTGTGTCTGACATTCGATTTTATTCTGTGTTGATTGATCTCTATTAAACATACATCTGTTTGGCGGCAGAGAATTTATTTTCTTGCTTGACGCCCTTCTCTGAGACGTACGATCTCAGAGGTTGTATATCGATGAACATCAGTCGCATGGAGTGAATTTCCTGTGTGGCATGCCTAAGTGGCAATTGATCAAGGCTTCTGTTGAAAAGAAAAGTCTTGTGGGTGATGATCAAAGCACGGCCTGTGTGGCGCAGCTTTGTGTATAGCGTGAATTCGCGAGCCTCACACCTCGGTGTGAGTCAAAAACGGAATAGTGACTGCAGGGAGAGCACGACGTTTCTTTCTAGCTAGTGGTGGTGTCAGTGCTTAAGCTGGCTGACATTTATATACTTTTCACCCATGTGGTTGTTGGAATGCGAGGCGCCTCAGATATAGGTCTGTTAGGACTGGGAAACGTGTACTCAGGAATTGCCAATCCTCCAAAGTTAGGTGAGGACCGGCCCTGAAGATCCAAGGATTGCTGTGTGCGGTCCTGGGACATTTGCTAGAGTGTCTCGAACGGAGAGGAGCTTGCCCCTTGCCTCGACTCATGACGGAAATCCAATTTCCAATACGTGATATTGCGGTTTTAATTGTAGAACTAGTATGGCAACATAGTGGTACGGGTCATTAATGCCGTCTATGATTGATATTTATGATTGAAATTGTTTTGACACTATACACTTATTATAGTAATCAAATAATGTGTTTTTAACGTATCAAGCATGCTTTGGCTATTATAAGGTTAAAACCCTATCCTCCGTCTTGCGTTGCATTGTGTGATGGGACCTGGGTCTTATAATAGCTTCATTTTTCTTTATTTAGCATTGCGCTGTTTGTTTTGTGCACTGGTATTCTTGGGGGCAAACCCGTTCCGTGTTATACGGCGTGGTCCCTTAATTTATCAAACTTTAAAATAAAGATTAATAACTGTTTTAGTTCTCACACCAGTCACATGACTGACCTGGAGTTTATTGTTTTAACCTAAACTCTGGGTGCCCTTATTTTCCGCATAGGCAGCTAGTAGTTTTGGTTTTGCAGATTTATATTCACAGGATCCGGGTTTACAGCTGGAACGATATCCAGAAAGCTCTGTATCCGTATATCTCTTTCAGTTGTGTTTTGTATTATTTTTCCGCTGCTATGTAATTTATTGTAATCTCTAATATTTGTCGAATGTATATTTATTCATACTCTGTATATTCTTGTATTCTGATGGAATTGTTGTAATAACAATGAAATGTTCTTCCGTCTACGTTCTATTTTGTCGTGTTCTCAAGGAAATTCGTGCTTTCCTTCACGGGGAAGTTACGGGTCCTTACAGTTTGGTATCAGAGCTTTGGTTTACAGAGCTCGAGAACAAGACACATTAGAACCGAACGAAAGAATTCATCAGATATTGGATTAATAATATCCAATAAGAATGACTCGTTAGAAATAGGATCAGTAGTATCCTAGAACGAGTATGAAGAGTGTATTTTTCAAATGAAAACAATTTTGTTTTGAAAATTTAAATCAATTATGAATATTTGAATATTTATTTATTTTGAATTTGGACAATCGAGTATATAAAGATTTTGCATATACTCGTCATAAACGTATATTCGAAGTTTTAATATACTAAATAGATGTAGAATCACACTCTAGTTGCCCGGGGATGATTTTGATAAGGCTGCAGCGTTATCAGTATTTATATTCGAGTGACAAAGGTGTGATTTCTACATATTTCCATTAGACTGGTGTGAGAACCAAAATATAGCTAGATTTATTGTTGTAAATTAGCATCAAAAACATGATTTTCTGTATAAGTATCAAAATTATGAATTTGAAACGTTAATTCACTAATTGATTGATGTTTGTGTTGTTTGTTTATTTGTTTGATGATTTTGAACCGTTATGCCTAATAGTATCAAATATTGAATTTTATCGAAAATTATTTGCAAATGCGTGCATGTATATATATGTGTGTGAACAGGTCATAGCAAGTAGGTTAGAGCAGAGAAATAAAATTGTTTGCCCGACAAATAGGTATATGTTTACCATAATTTACTGTTTTGTTTGGGTGATGATGATTTTATGAGCCGATTGGCTTTTCTTTTTCTTTTTGAGATCAGAGGGCCTGTATGGCAATTTCGGGATATTCTCGGTGCTCCCGGTGCAGGGGAGGTTATGGAGAAATTTTTCGGAAATTTAGGGTGTTAGCCACATTTTTGAATTTTTTTTGAAAAGTTCTTAGAAACTGAAAAGTTAAAGAACTTAAGCCGTAAAGAAAATAAAGGAAGTTGAGTTGATTAGTTAAACAACTTTCGGCTTCGTTCCTTTTCGGGGATGAAAAGTTTTAAGTGGGGGAGATTGTAACAACCCGGAAATGCGAGCCAGTTTAAAATTTTTATTTTTGGCAATTTTGATGAATTATGAATATTCAAAATGAATTATTTTAAATAATAATTACGAGAAATTTATTTTGAATAGAATTTGAACGTATATATTTATGTACTTTGTCGTTAGAATATAAAAATTTATTTTTATTTATAAAAGGAATTGAAAATGGCGTAGTAGCTCGATAATTCGATTTCAAACTTCAAATGAATGTACCGGGTGCAAAATAAATCGGATTTTAGAGAAACCAAAAATATTAGAATCTAATTGAGAATATCTTTCCAACGAATCTGAAAAATTGAAATTTCATAGCGGGAATCAAAAGATATGTCCAGTTGAAATTTCAGAATAGTCGCTATGGAATTTCGACCCTCGAAAATAGCCATTTTGCAAACGACCTCGGTTTTCGACGAAACCACTTTTGTTGGATCCGGGATGTAAAATTATTGCTAGGTTTCCAATTTCATAATTTTTCGAATCAATATGTCAGCGTGGCAAAGGAAAACGCGTTTGACCAGTTTCAGTTGATTTTAATCGACTGAAAAATGGCCATTTCTCTAATGGTCTCAGAATTCGACGAAATTAGTTTTTTTAGGACCGTATCGGTAATACGAAGCTAGAAAATATTTTTCAGGAATTTTTAGAGTTCGTATGTGGCCCCGATAAATTGAAATGTGCGTTAAAATTCAATATATAGATTTATATTTGGATTTTGACGGAAACTGGTCGAAACGATCGAATCAGCTTGCGATATATATCCCATTGTGTTCGGAATGGGGGTAATTAGCTATGAACGACAGGCGGTGGGTCTCGTTTCGAGTTCGAATGAAAAAGTTACCTTTTGAAATCAATAAAGAAATTAAATAATTATATATATTATAACTCCCCTTTACTTCTCTCTCTCCTACTTCACTCAGACAAAAAAAAAAGAAAAAGAAAAAAAGAGGAGCGACAGGATCGATCGCCGCCGCCCCCTCAGGTGGCTCGCCGCCACCGTCAACCGCGCCCCCTTCTCCCCTCTCTTCTTCTTCATCCTCTCCTCGCGATTCTCTCCTCCGCCGATCCCACGTGCCAGCACCCCAAAACCTGACGCCCCTTTAGCCCTCGCCACCCCTACGCCTCCTACTCCTCCGCCTCTTCTTCTCCTCCTCCTCCTGAAACCGACGTGAAGCATCTCCGCCCGACTCCGCCACTGAGCGAAGCAAACCCCCCTTCCCTCGTTTTTTCTATAAGTTCCCTTTTCTTTTAGTATTTTAATTTGTTTTGCTGATTCTAAGTGATTAGTTTAGTTAAATTGAAGAGCATTTAGTTTAAAATCAGTTTATATGATTGGTAATGTTTTTAAAATAGGTTTGTTATTTATATGATAACGAGATAAAAATATATGATTTTTAATTTGAACAAAGAAATGATTTTTATATAGTGTAGAGATTAAAAATATGATTTTTACTTGAATAGAGAGATAAAAATGTGATTTTTATTTGAATGAAGCGATAAAAAAATACGATTTTTGTTAGATGAGAAGTAAAATAAAAGTATGATTTTTATGCTAGTATAAAGTTAAGATTTATATATATTTTAGCATAGTAAAAATATAATTTTTATGATATAGAAAAGTTAAAAATATAATTTTTACACTAGTGGCATAATAATAAAATGATTTTTACTTAGGTAGTGTATTAAAA
Organism: Allium sativum; assembly: GCA_030737875.1. NCBI lineage: Eukaryota > Viridiplantae > Streptophyta > Magnoliopsida > Asparagales > Amaryllidaceae > Allium > Allium sativum. Next base: position 346,365,359 of record CM060924.1, on the reverse strand, counting down.
ATATGGTTTTTGTTAAAGTAGGAATATAAAAATATAATTTTTATATAGTTATAATAATAAAAATTCAATCTCTATATTTGAAAAGGCGAGATCTTTATATTTGAAAAGGCGAAATCTTTAAATTTGAAAAAGCGAAATCTTTTTATTTGAAAGGGCGAAATCTTTATACAGAGGATGGCGTGATAAAAATATAATCTTTTATAAAGTAGGAGTATTAAAAATATGGTTTTTATTAAGGTAGAGTAATAAAAATATAATTTTTATATGGGTATGATAATAAAAATTCGATCTTTATATAAGAAGTAGAAATATAAAAATATAATCTTTATACGAAGAATAGCGTGATAAAAATATAATCTTTATTATATGATCACCGTTGTAAAAATAGAATTTTTATCTATATAGTAGCGGTGTAAAAATAGAATTTTTATCTATATAGCAACGGTGTAAAATTATAATTTTTATCTATATAGTAGCGGTATAAAAATGTGATTTTTATATATGTAGTGAATACGGGTAATGAAAGTGACAAAAGACGAAAAGGTGAAGATTTCCTACATTTGATGTGTCGTGGAGTTGGGATAGCTTTGGTGAGAACTTCTCACTTTAAATTTCTTTTTCTAGTTAGAATTATATACTAGGATGCAGACGGTGCTTAACAGCACCCGACACCCATCGTCCACAGACCATGGACGGCTTGTTTGTTTGATTAATGTGTTGTGAAAATAGATTGTGTTATGGAATGATTGAAAAATAAATATTCATGTGTTGAGATAAAATAATTGTCGTTAAGAATATAATTTTTAACACGAATGTGAATAAATAAATATTTATAAACAAATCGGCCGATTTGTTTATATACACTGATTGACTGATATTGATTGGGTCGATAAATTTTACACATCGCCCAACTACACAAATAAAAATCTGTGTTTGTTGATTTGAAACCCCACACGGGTATTGGGATGAAATACGGCATACACTAATCCCAATAATTAGTTGTATGTTGATCGTTTGATTGACAGGCTGTGTAAGCGTTAATTATTTATATTTAATGCTTATGCAGTTGTGTGATGCACTTTGGATGATGGTTGATTGTTTATCGCTGCTATTATATACATGTGTTGTATGGAATATAATTAACATTATATGGTAATTGATTGGGCCTCATTCCAGTTGGGAAAATAAAGAAATTAGAATATAAAAATAGTCAAATGTTGACGATGCTCATGTGTTGAGAATATTCATGTGTTGAAACTATTTATGTGTTGAGTAAAATATTTTAACAATAAAATTTACATCTTTATCATGTTTAAGATTAGAACTACTTTACGGTTGGAGTCTAATTAAAAATCAAACGATAGATACCATAATTTTATAAAATATATTACATAACAAAAATAGTCGTGTGTCGACAGTACTCATGTGTTGAGATTAGTCGGGTGTTGAAAGAAATATAGATTCATGTGTTGAATAAATATTCATTTGCGGAATAGAATAACGAATTTATAGAAATATATAAAGCCGTGTTGATTAGAGTTGCGCTATTTTGACGTGAACGATATTTATATCGATTATATTCATTTTTATAATAAATATAGAAAAGGTAGTGATTACAGAATATAACATTTTGAAAATATTATCATTTATATAGTAATGATATGAAATATTCAATTTTGATTTGAAATTGAATATAGAGTTGAAAGGGTTTTGAAAACGAATTTAAAACGATTTATAAAATACGTTATAAAAGGAAATCGACAATATATATATATATATATATATATATATATATATATAATGGCCTGAATAGAACGCGCCGCGCCGCGGCAGTTCGTGAATTTCGACCATTGACTTCGAATGGACATTAAGGGAGATCCAACCGTCAGATTCTCCTAAAACAGGAACCGTTGGGTTCGTATCGAAAAGAGATTTCCAATGAATATTAGAAATTTGAAATCTAACAGTTGGATTTGGAATTATGTCCAAATCAAATTTGGAAAAGGTCGCTGTAAGTGCAGTTCGATGGCCGTTGATGAAAATCGACTGTACGAGCCTTGATAAAATTATTAAAAATATTAATAATTTGTGTAAAATCATAATATGTGAATTGGAAAGAACTAGGATGAAAAATTCCACAGTTGAAAGGATAAAAATATATTTTTATCGAAATGAACTACTTTTGATGTAGAATTAAAATCAATTTACTTTTGAAATAAATTAATTGAATTTGAATTGGTTTTGAATAGAACCAGAATTTCCAATATATATAAAGTGGAAGTGGATTTGAATCGAAATTGTCTTTGGAATATTTCAATGTTGGATTCCGTGATTATACAGATATTGTTATGGGAATTTGAAAGATATATTCATATTGTTATTTCCAATACGATATTTGTTGATTTCAGAATTTGATATTGAATATAAGCCGGTATAATTTCTATTCAGAGCCTTGTATTTAATATCAAATGTGATTTGGGTTTGTCGTGAATCGTGTTTTAAATGACATTAGTTCTTTAACCCAGTTAAAGACAAGATATTGATTTTTTAGAAGATTAAAACTAAGTGGAGTTTTAATGAATCTGTAATTAGATTGAAGGTGAATTGATAATTTAAACTATCATATCTGAAAAGTGATCGAGAATGGAGTATCACCAGTTTTACTCCAAGGCGATAGTTAAATCTTTAATTAGATTTTAATGTGAAATGGTAATTAATATTTACCGATAACACTGTGGTGTTAGATATGGAGTATTACCAGTTTTCTCCATGGATAAATAGGTTGGGATTGGGAAATAAAATAAATAATTACTTCGGTGTGGTTCGGTATTCCCGACTAGTTTGGAAAACCATAATATGGTTTGAAATGATATCCAAAGGAAGAATAAAGAATAAATTTAGAAGAATTTATCTTTGATAAAATTAATGGGATTCTTTCCCTAAGAATGTGAAAATTAGAATAAAAGAATATTCTAAATTGGAATGAGGCGTATGTTGTGTTTGTGTAACACGTGTTTATTATATACGTGGGTTATTTGGAAAGGTCGGGTTTATACCCATTCTGAATAACCGATTCGACGGTTTGTCGAAGATGAAGACGGTGGTTGAAGACCGGAAGTCTTCCCATCGTTTGGTTGATTACTGATAATCTTGATTGGGCTGTACACCCAAGATGAGGGAATCAGTTGGTGATCGTCCAGACGTACTTAGAGATCGATGGATATGCGAGGAAAGTGCCTCCGGTTTCGTTCAGACCCAGAACGAACTTGTAAATGGACTGTGTGTCTGACGTTGGATTTTATTCTGTGTTGATTGATCTCTATTAAATATACATCTGTTTGGCAGCGGAGAATTTATTCTCTTGCTTAACGCCCTTCTCTGAGACGTACGAGCTCAGAGGTTGTATATCGATGGACATCAGTCGCATGGAGTGAATTGCCTGTGTAGCACGCCTAAGTTGCAATTGATCAAGGCTTCTGTTGAAAAGCAAAGTCCTGTGGTTGATGATCAAAGCACGGCTTGTGTGGCGCAGCTTTGTGTATAGCGTGAATTCGCGAGCCTCACACCTCGGTATGAGTCAAAAACGGGATAGTGACTGCAGGGAGAGCACGACGTTACTTTCTAGCTAGTGGTGGTGTTAGTGCTTAAACTGGCTGACATTTATATACTTTTCACCCATGTGGTTGTTGGAATGCGAGGCGCCTCGGATATAGGTCTGTTAGGACCGGGAGACGTGTGCTCAGGAATTGCCAATCCTCCAAAGTTAGGTGAGGACCGACCCTGAAGATCCAAGGATTGCCGTGTGCGGTCCTGGGACATTTGCTAGAGTGTCTCGAACGGAGAGGAGCTTGCCCCTTGCCTTGACTCATGACGGAAATCCAATTTCCAATACGTGATATTGCGGTTTTAATTGTAGAACTTGTATGGCGACATAGTGGTATGGGTCATTAATGCCGTCTATGATTGATATTTATGATTGAAATTGTTTTGACACTATACACTTAGTATAGTATCAAATAATGTGTTTTTAACGTATCAAGCATGCTTTGGCTATTACAAGGTAAAAACCCTATCCTCCGGCTTGCGTTGCATTGTGTGATGGGACCTGGGTCTTATAATAGCTTCATTTTTCTCTATTTAGCATTGCGCTGTTTGTTTTATGCACTGGTATTCTTGGGAGGAAACCCGTTCCGTGTTATACGGCGTGGTCCCTTGATTTACCAAACTTTTAAAATAAAGATTAATAACTGTTTTAGTTCTCACACCAGTCACATGGCTGACCTGGAGTTTATTCTTTTAACCTAAACTCTAGGTGCCCTTATTTTCCGCACGGGCAGCTAGTAGTTTTGGATTTGCAGATTTATATACACAGGATCCTGGTTTATAGCTGGAACGATATCCGGAAAGCTTTGTATCCGTATATCTCTTTCAGTTGTGTTTTGTATTATTTTTCCGCTGCTATGTAATTTATTGTAATCTCTGATATTTGTCGAATGTATATTTATTCATACTCTGTATATTCTTGTATTCTGATGGAATTGTTGTAATAACAATGAAATGTTCTTCCGTCTACGTTCTATTTTGTCGTGTTCTCAAGGCAATTCATGCTTTCCTTCACGGGGAAGTTATAGGTCCTTACAAAATTCGTGATAGGGCCGTATGACACAGACACATGACGAGTTAGAACTTGTAGGGAGCGGATCGATTAATGGATCGTTCCGTTGGACCTAGTAATGGGTCATTCATGATATATGGCCAAGGGATCATTTCATGGTTAATATATGACATGAGTTTGGGATACTAGTACAGTTGGTGCAGCGAATGTTGAACGTGCGATGTTATACTTGATTTATACTTGAATTATCATGCTATCTTAGTCTATCTTGCCCATTTTGACAACATCCTTATGTTTACTTTCAGTTTATACATGTCATGTTACCTTTACCTGTTTTTATGCTGAAAGTCACTAGGACTTACCAGTCTTTATGACTGACTCGTTTTCCTTCGCTCTTTTTCTTTCGTTTCCCCCAAGTTCTTAGGGAGGAAACTCTAGCACTTAGCTTGGATTTCTCTTTCTTTCGGTTCAGCTCATGTACAGTTTGATCTTGAGCTCTGCTATGGCTGCATTTCTGCTATCTTGGGGAATTATGATATTTTTGCTGTTTAAGCTTTTATGCTTCTTTATTTATGCAAGATAGAATTTGTTGTAATGGAAAATAATGACTTTGGCTATTTGGTACTTTGGATGTAAAAGGCTTTGACTATTTTGAAAGTAATGAAATTTATCTTTTGACACTTCCGCTGTTTTATTTATGTCTATCTCGTAATATTCCTGTGATTGTTTACCTCGATAACGCTCCTCCAAAACTAGTGCATTTCCTTTGTGAGTGACCCTAGCGGAGGTGGGGTGTTACACATAACTTAAATTTTGTTTATAAACAATCAAAATTTTCCACTTTTTTTTTCAATTCTTATATTTGTGCATTAATTAATTGCTTATTCTTATAATATTCAACTTCTTAGTTAATTGTTAAGTTATTCATGTTACAGAACAAAATTGATTTTTACACAAGTTTCAGTGGTTACCGTTCGTTTCAATTTATTATCCAATTCTTAAGAATTTTATTTTAATTATAACTCTCTTAATATTTAGAAGTTTCAATTCGTTACTTATTCAAGATTTCAAGAATTAAATTAAAGGCTCTTTTTTTCCAATTTTTTCTCATTTAATATATCATTTACATAAAACCATACTATATAAGGGATTTAAATAAAGTTCAATTTCGTAAAACAAAATACAAAATATTAAATGTCTCCTTACTTAGGCTCTTGAAAACAAACATCGACAATGCGTGCACTCATCACCGAATTCATTTCAAAGAAAAGAGGGTATACACTTATTATTATTTTTTTTCCAATAATTCATTTAAAAACAATTTCTATGTGAAACACTTTTAAAATATAAATATACTATTTCAACCATTTGCAAATCAATATTACAAAATTACCCAAAATCAAATTCTCAAATTCATATTTTACCTCTTATTTCATTATCAATAAATTTTCAATATTTGATTTTTCATAAACCAATCAACAACCAATGGTTTTAATTATTAATTAATCGAGTAATATATGATGAAAATTTAATATTATCATCAACCAAATCAAAATTCATATATTTTTGAATAATTCTATATATATATAATATAATTCAAAACAATATTATGTCGGTAAGCCCTGTTCGAGTGTATAGAAATCCTTATCGATGCCTTGGCATCCCAAGTACCGACCAGAATTCATAAATACTCAACAGAACAAATCAACACAATACAAAACCATTTTATATCAAAATGCAAATACGCTCTTTCATATACACTCAAACTCATTCTAAGATATAACTACCCTATCTCAAATGAGTTAATCCCAAATAGATCCAAGGTTTTAGATAAACTAAAGCTTTGATACCAAATGTAACATCCGAGATTTTTGACTGTTCAAATCAACAATGATCCTTAATGTCGACATAAACAGATCAAAAATACGGATAGTTATTGGGATTAAAATAAGAAAAAGAAGAAAGAAGAAAACAAATACAGAATCTCGCAGCGGAAGGACAAATTATAATAAATAAATAACAGTTCATGAAACTGTTAAAAACATGCATTTTATTATATTTTACAACGATTATCAGAGTAAATTAACATACAACACACCAATGCATTTGCAGCGGAATAATAATAATAATACGTCTGTTGAGCTCCATCTTCATCTTCATAATGGTATCTTCAAAGCAAGTGAAACTTCGCTAACTGCAACTCGGTCTGACCTGAGCGTATTGCATAAAAAGAAACACAACAAACACTCGGATCAGAACTAAATCATTCTCATATTAGTTAAATCAATTTTCATGTTATAATATGAGTGCAATTACTTAAGATATGTTACAAGAATTTCCATCTCTTAAGGATCCGTCAAACTAGTACTATATAATATAATACGCTATTATAATAGTGTATATGGTTAAATATAACATAATAAAATAATGTAAGCGGGGTTACCATTATTACCCTTACACCGTTTATACCGTTGCCATAAAGTTTTCATATAATACACTAGTACGTCGGCGGATAGGGATGTGCTGTGATACGACAACGTTAAATCAAAATCTTAGGCAGCTCAATCGGGATAAATATGACAAGGCATCGAGGCAATACCCATCAGTAGTGATTCTACCGGATTGCGGACCCAGGCCGGTGGTAACGCTTAGCCGCAACTACGCCCACCCCAGACATACCCCTAAAATAAATCAAAGGCGCAAATCAATCACAAAGTATATATATGGTATTGAAGAAGCATGCCTGCTCGGAGTAGCAAACTCATTTAACCTGGGTATGGCTCCTATTTTAGTCATTTTAATTATGACCCGAAGGTCAAGGCTATCCATCATCGTTCTCTTTCTTTAAATCCAGTAATCGCTTCCAAATCCATCCAACATCATTTCTGGAACTTCATCGCGTACACAGTTGTTAAAGTGGTTTTCGGTATTGGCAGACAATATGACAATATCCAATCATGGTATCTTTAACAACCAAACGTTTACATTTTTCACACCGGTCAGTTCTTTTACATTTCGCAGAGGTTCATACTTCATATAGAAAATATCAGATTTTGAAAATCATTCAATATTCAAAATAGAATATTTTTCATATTAAAATCTCCATTTAAACCAATTAAAATCTTGAAACAATTCCTACTTTAATAATTTGAATAATAAAATAGTCAACAGAATATTTGAAATAGTTTAGTTATATAACTGGAATAGTTTGAAAATAAATATTTTTTAATTTAAAATAGAATTTATCAAATTTATTAAAATATGTAGTTAAAACATTATGTAATTTATAAAATAAATATTTAATTATAAAATGATTTATTTGAAATAATTTATAAAATAAAATAGTAATAAAGTAAAATAGTTTATAAAGAAAAAATATTATTAAAATAGTTTATAAATTGATTTGAAATACTATAGTTGGAATTAGAATCATTTCTCTAACATTTTAAATTAAACTTGAAGTTGTATATCAACTTCAATTCAACCAACTCAATTGTCAATAATTCCATTGATTAAACTTCCAATTTACATTCATTTCGATTCAATCAAATTAATTCAAATAGTTACATTCCAAATAAGATTCTCGTTTTCGTTGATTTCAATTTAAAACAAATATCGAGTTCACAATTCATATATAATTCAAATCAATGTTGATTCATAATAAATTTCAAAGGCGGGTGAAACCATTCAATTTCAATAAATTCGATTTACATTATATTTCACTTTATTTAGCTTTAATTACAATACTAATTTATTTCCCCTCTTTTTGTTTAAATTTCAAAACTCAAGGTTCAAGTTCAAAGGAAATAAATTGTAGAACATCGCTTATATTGTCTTTAAAACAACATTTCAATATTCATGGTTAAAACAAATTTTATTTAACCAACCGGTGTCCGTATATAATTTTCTATCCTATGCCTAAGTGATACTTAATTTTTAATTTTAGTATTCTGGGAAAGGATATATATCATTTCAATCCAAATCAGGGTCATAGGTATTTATCATTTCAACCTACGTTCTTAATTCATTTTAATGATTAATCCCGGGTTTATTCGATCCCCATAACATCTGGGGTAATGATTGGGATTAATCAGCACAATCTCATATATGAATAACAGGTAGATTCATACAATTAACATCAATAGGTCAAACATATCAAATTCACGCCATTCATCACATCAATACATACAAACAGTCCAATATCATTAAAAATTTCAAATTTTCAGATGTTAGGTTTTAAATAGAAATTAAATGTCAAATTTCTAACTTAACTGTAAAATTATATTTAACAGTCAAATTTAACTACACTATCGATACAAATAAATATAAACATGCAATTTAAACTGTCAAACATCAGTCCATACAATCATATCATGACATGATATTAATTTAACTAATATTAGAATACTTTAGTTACGCGTGAGTGGGTTTAGTCACTCATCTTGGTTCTATACACGATTGAAATTCCAATTTTTAGCCCAAAATTCGACATTCTCATAATCAGCCCAAACCAGCGCCATCACGAAGAGCTCATCGATACGATTCCAATACAACAAACCGCGTGTCATTCTGAAATCGTATGCAAAAGTTATACAAGTTTTACTGATTGGAAAATTAAATAAAATAAAAAACGAAAATGGACACAAAAAAAGGAAAAAAACATGCCATGTCAGCTCATGCAACTCCTCTTCATCTTCACCGTGCATTTCAGCTGCAACCCAAACCGTGCTTCCTCTCTTCAAATTCGCACCTCTCCAGAGACCTCCAGGCGACAATCAACTGGCACCAGGACGTGCGCCTCCTCGAGAACACCCCACGGCCAGAGAGCGGACACCCATGGTCATCTCCAGCGCTCCAAAATCACCAAACAATTGGTTTCATCATCCGTATGGATGGTTAGATCTCGTCGAGTACTTTTATTTTGTCTTTTGAATCTTAAAATTTCATTGAACGGATTGAGAGATAATAAGGATCAAAGTTTTGGAATTTCGTCGCCATTGAAATAAAAGATGACGGCTGAGCTAAACTAGGGATTTTGCAAATAAAATAATTTTATAATTCCTCGTTTAACGTGTTATAAAGTCAAAAACGGGCCAGAGTCCAAATCAGTTCTGCTTACTGTCTAACAATAGGTTTTGACGCCTTCTAAATGCAATGGAATAGGTTTCAAGGTCCAATTCCAAAGTCTATAGCAGTTTCTTTTTAAAACATGATTATTAACTGAATTATACATATAAATTTATACGCGTTTTATTTTCTTACTATCAAACTAAAATTCCGACGGCTATGAAATTTTATATATTACAATAATTTACAAATTTGGATCAAATAAAATTAATTTTATTGATTTCTCATATCGTTTGTTAAATGACAAATTTAACCAGTTCATTAATATAAATAAAATGTTCATTATTCACCAATTAACCATTAAATTAAATTTAACAGTTTTATTTATTTATTTATAATCGAAATAAAACTCATATAAACTTATAAATCAAAATTTTACTATTATGACATCAATTATCATTATATTAAGAAATTCAACTATGTTTTCACCGTCAATTTCACAAATTAAATCACTAAATATTATTTACCACCATTTAATATCAAAATCACATTAAATTAAATAATTAAATTTATCAAAAAATCTTAGGATGTTACACTATTATCTTCAAGTAAGAGCAATGTACACTTTTTTGAACTTGCACTTGAGTTGAAGTGGGAAATGAAGATCAACTGTAACTAGTATAGTAATGGACACTAAATGAATGAAATAATCTATGTTGAAATAAAATGAATATAAATGAAATAAACTAATGTGAGAAAAACAAAAAAATGTTTACCTTGAATATGAATGATTGCATAAAGGAGAATTTAAATGGTCAAATAAATGATGAATGGTAGTTAATAAACTATAATAGGCAATAATGAAACAATTTAACGTTATACAACTCCACATTCATCAACTCATTAAATATTCTATGGTCAAATATTTTGAATTCACTTACAAGCAACTATATTCGTAAAGTGTAAACAAAGGGCTGAATATATATATATATATATATATATATTTCATAGGCTTTGAAATTTATTTCATTACCCAGAAATGTAAATCTACAGAGAAATCATAAAGATTGATTTAAACAAGGTAATGCATGAATATAAATACCTTATTCATCACATTCATCCATATAATAAGGTTAATATGATCACATAATTCATTATCAATTCTTAACATTAGTCATTCTTCTCTAATGGTAGTTGTAACATCAGAAAATCGTGATTCATTGCATATTTTTTGCTAATTTTCTTCCTAATGCCATTAAATCCACATTTAGATCAGATCATATCCAAAATCTAATTAGAATTGAAATCCAAACTATTTCACTTTCTGGTATAAAATCTGAAGCAAAATGCTTGGCTATTGAATATCTCAGGTTTCTTTATAATTTAACTAAGTATGATTCATTGTGTTTCATTTCTTATATGTGAATTGACTATATTATTTTATTTCTAACTCATTAGATGTTGCATCCATTTTCAATTTTGTTTTCAATGGCCTATTGTATATATAGTACTACTAGCGATGTTTTGGATATTAAATATCTTGCTTTCATCATCAAAAAATGATTCTTTTTTTGTAATTTATACAATATATAAAACAACCTATCCTCTAAATTTTTGAAACCTGCGTAACTAGTAAGTTTATTCTTGGAAATAATCAACATTTATTACACTCAAAAACTACGTATAAAATGTTTGGAAACCTATATGTACTTACAAAAAAGATGTTTGCTTGGAAATAAATTAGAGTTTGATTTGAAAATTTTCATATCACGTCATGTAGGTTTACTATAGATAGTCTATATATGGTTGAATTAATGCATACATATCATGATTAGATGCAAGCCCACCTAATGCAAGCCCACCTGGACATGCCTATATACGCGTATATTAATAATAATAATAATAATAATAATAATAATAATAATAATAATAATAAGTACATATTAAATATAAAATATTCATTAACGGAGGTTGTTTATATTAGAAGCAATCTCTACTTTTTTGATAATGACAACTATTTTGTAAAATATCTCCTTACCTTCTTCATTTTTCCCTTTGAATTTAATAACTTTTCCTTAATCTGTACCACCATCATCCGTGCTTATTTTATATTTTCTCCCTGTTTGTCATCAACAAAAATTACCATCACTTTGTGTACAATTCTTGTTAAAATACGTCTAATCTTTTTAAGAATACCTCCTATAAGTATGATGATTATGAAGTGATATGAATAATATATAAGAGTTGAAAAGTACAAGCACACCAAATCATGTATTTATTCATATATCAATTCATATACACATCAAACATATTATTATAACCTAATACACAACTATAAAACTAATATACATAAATCTAAACTAAACTATATAACCCTAATTAGTCTTCTTAATATATGAGACTTATAAATAGGACAAAAAGATAATGTAAACGAAATTTCCCTTTTACTCGACATGGTTATCGCTCTTATCCAAATATACTTCTCCTACACATTGTACTTCACTACCCTAATTATCTTTATCTATTCCATCTTCATTGACTTCTTCTTTTTCATAAATATTGCGAAAAGAAGCCCTTATTTTCATATTTCTTACTCCTTACTTTAATTTTTAATCTTTTCCTTGGAAGAAAATAAGTTACTTGTTTTTTTCCTTTCAAATTGTATTTTTGATGAAAGATAACTTTTGTTTTTTTAAAAGTTTGGGGAAGAGAAGCAGAGATACCTTTTGGGTCTCCCCGAAAACAACCTTCTTTCTTTGAACCCAATTTTATAGAACTCGAAAAAAAAAGATAAAAGCAAAAAAGATGCTGTCTTGAAGAGAATTGTCAATGGCTATGTTAGAGGATTTGTCGTCTATTACAATAGGATTTGCAGCATTATCCAGAAGTTATTTATTGAAGATTCCATAGAATTTATCCTCGTTTGTTTTGCTCTTGTGACATCCGACTTCCTCAATTGAATTACTTAATGTAATAACCCGGAAATTCTGAGCCAGTTTAAAAATTTTATTTTGGCAATTTTAGCGAATTTTGAACATTTAAAATAGATTATTTTAAATAATATCGACGATAAATTTATTTTTAATATAATTCGAATGTATATATTATATACGTCGTCGTTAGAATATAAATATTTATATATAGTTATAAAAGGAATTGAAAATGGCGCGGTAGTTCGATAATTCGATTTCAAACTTCAATTGAATATACCAGGTGCAAAACAATCAGGATTTTAGTGAAACCAAAAATAATAGGATCTAATTGATGATATCTTTCCAACGAATCCGAAAAATCGAAATTTCATAACAGGAATCAAAAGATATGTCCAGTTGAAAATTCTGAATATTCGCTATGGAATTCAGGCCCTTAAAAATGGAAATTTTGCAAACGACTTCGGATTTCGACGAAACCACTTTTGTTGGGTTCGTGATGTCAAATTATTGCTAGATTCCAAATTTCGTAATTTTTCGAATCAATATGTGAGTGTGGCAAAGGAAAACGCGTTTGACCAGTTTCAGTTGATTTTAATCGACTGGAAATTGGCCATTTTTCCAACGGTCTCAGAATTAGACAAAACTAATTTTGTTAGGACCGTATCGTCTATACGAAGGTAGAAAATATTTTTCGGGGATTTATAGAGTTCGTATGTGACCCCGGTAAATTAAAATGCGCGTTCAAATTCAATATATAGAATTATATTTTGATTTTGACGAAAACTGATCGAAACGATTGAATCAGCCTACGATACATATCCCATTGTATTCATAATGGGGGTAGAACGCTATGGACGACAGGCGATGGGCCACGTTTCGAGTTCGTATGTAAAAGTCAACTTTTCCATAATAAAATAATTAAAAAAAAATTTAACCCTCTCTTCCTCTTATACTTCTGCCCCCCCATTCAAAATCATTCTACAGAAAAAGAAAAAAAGAAAAAAAAGGAGAGGAGCGTCGCCCCCCCCCCCCACCCGTAAACCTCCGCCACCTCGAAGAGACCCCCCCTCCTCGTCAGATCGGAGACCCCCCCCCCCCGGCGCCAGAGGCCCCGCGAAACCACCCCCCCTTGCGCCAGACCGCGACGCGATACCCCCCCCCCCCCCCGTTCGATTTCCATCAGCCCCCCCCCCCCCACCCTCGCCAGCTCCGCCCGCCACCACCGGCGAACTCCAGCCCCTCCAATCCCTCTTCTCCCCCATCCACTGTAAGCTTCCATCTTTTTTATTTTATTTATTTATTTTGTTTTGTGTTAATCTATTTTAAATATTTTTGCTAGTTCAATCTGATTTTTTTAGCAAATAGAAAAGAATAGATTTTTCGAATAGAAAAGAATAGATTTTTCGAATAGAAAAGTTAGATTTTTCGAATAGAAAAGATTAGATTTTTGGAATAGAAAAGATTGGATTTTTAAATTAGTTAAGTTAGGATTTTTACAATAGAAAGGGCATGGTCTTTAAAATAAAAATAGCAATATGAAAGTGAAATAAAAATATGATTTTTATATTTTTAAAGTATTAAAAATATAATCTTTACTACATAGAAGATGTAAAAATATGATTTTTGTTTATGTAGAGAATTAAAAATATAATTTTTACATGATAGGAATATTAGAAATACCATCTTTATATGTGTAGAAAAATAAAAATGTGATTTTTATAATGATATTATTGAAAGGGCGAAATCTTTATATTTGAAAAGGCGAAATCTTTATATAGAGAATAGCGAGGTAAAAATAGAATTTTTATCTATATAGTAGAGGTGTGAAAATAGAAATTTTATCCATATAGCAAAGTAAAAATTCGATTTTTATATATTGAATAGCATAGTAAAAATTCGATTTTTATATATTGAATAGCAAAGTAAAAATTCGATTTTTATATATTGAATAGCATAGTAAAAATTCGATTTTTATATATTGAATAGCAAAGTAAAAATTCGATTTTTATATATTGAATAACGAAGTAAAAATTCGATTTTTACATATGTAGTGGCTACGGGCAACGAAGATGAAAAAAAGGCGAGAACGACGAAGATTTCTATAAGTGAAGTGTCGTGAAGTTGGATAGCTATCGGTGAGAACTTCTCGCTCAAAATTTCTTTTTCTAGTTATATATATATGTGTATATATATATATACTAGGATGCAGACGGTGTTTAGTAGCACTCGACACCCGTCATCCACAGACCATGGATGGCTTGTTTGTTAAATTGTTTGGATGTGTAGTTGGTTAGTTTATTTGGTTTGAATTGAATTATTTGGTGAAATGAATGGATTTGATTGATGTGTGAATGGCGTGGGCCTTCACTAGACCGGGGATAAGGCTAGGCCTTGTCCCGTTTCTAGTATCGTGCCGTTATGCCGCCGAAATTTTCTAAAATAAGTTAGAAAAATAAAAAGATCATTTTATCTAAAGAATGAACTAAATAGAAATTCATCTGTTGAAATAAAATGTTTTATCGCTAAAAATATAATTTTTAACGTGAAAGTGAATAAATAAATATTTATAAACAAATCGGCCGATTTGTTTATATACACTGATTTGACTGACATTGATTGGGTCGATAAATTTTACACATCGCCCAACTGCAAAAATAAAATCTGTGTTTGATTGTTTGAAACCCCACACGGGTATTGGGATAAAATACGGCATACACTAATCCCAATAATTAGTTGTATGTCGATCGATTGATTGACAGGCTGTTATAAGCATTAGATATCTGTATTTAATGCTTATACAGTGTAGTGCACTTTGGATGATGGTTGATTATTTATCGTTGCTATTATATACATGTGTTGTATGGAATCCATATAATTAACTTTATATGGTAATTGATTGGGCCTCATTCCAATCGGGAAAATAAAGAATAATATAAAATAAAGGTTCATGTGTTGACCGTACTCATCCGTTGAGATTAGTCATATGTTGAACGAAATATTTTAGTAATAAAATTTACATCTTTATCAATATAAAATAAAGGTTCATGTGTTGACAGTACTCATCCGTTGAGATTAGTCATGTGTTGAACGAAATATTTTAATAATAGAAATATTTGAAATAGAAATATTTGAAATCGAAATATTTGAAAAAGAAACATTTGAAAAGGAAATATTTGAAAAAGAAATATTTGAAATAGAATATTTGAAAATAGTAATATATGAAGCCGTGTTGATTAAATTGACGCCATTTTGACGTGAACGATATTTATATCGATTTTATTCATTTTAAAATGAATATTGAAAAGTGATTTCGAAATCGAATATTTTGAATAGAAAATGAATTTTAATCGAATAGAAAATCAATTTGAATTGAATCGAATAGAAAACCAATTTGAATTGAATCGAATAGAAAACAAATTCGAAATGAATTGAATATAAAACGAATTCGAAATGAATTGAATATAAAACGAATTCGAAATGAACTAAATATAAAACAAATTCGAAATGAATTGAATATAAAACGAATTCGAAATTAACTGAATATAAAAAAATCGAAATGAACTGAATATAAAACGAATTCGAAATGAATTGAAATAAAACGAATTCGAATTTAATTGAAAACGAATTAAATAAATTCAAATTGAATTAAAATTTGAATTGAGTAGAAATGAATTTTAAAACGAATTTAGAAGGAAAAATTCAATTTTGATTTGAATTGAAATGGAAGTTGAAATTATTTTTGAAACGAATTTAAAACTATTTATAAAATTCGTTTTAAATAGAAATCGTTGAGATATATATTATATATATAATATAATGGCCTGAATAGAACGCGCGGCGGTTCGTGAATTTCGACCATATATTTCAAACGGACATTACGGGAGATCCGACCGTCGGATTCTCCTAAAACCGGAACCGTTGGGTTCGTATCGAAAAGAGCTTTCTAACGAATATTAGAAATTCAAAATCTAACGGTTGGATTTGGAGATACGTCCAAATCGAATTCGAAAAAGGTCGCTGTAAGTGCAGTTCGATGGCCGTTGATGGAAATCGACTGTACGTGCCTTGATAAAATTATCAAAAATAGTTATAATTTATGTAGGATCATAAGAAGTGATTTGGGAGAAATTGGGATGTAAAACTCCATATTTGAAAAGATAAAAATAGATTTTTATCGAAATGAACTAGTTTTGAACTAAAATTAAAATCCATTTATTTTTAATTAAATAAATTGGATTTGAAATGGGTTTTAAATAGAATTGATTTGTGGGTTTATCGTGAACAGTGTTTTAAATAACACTAGTTCTTTAACCCGATAATAAATAGAATGTGATTTGGGTTTATCATGAAAATGTGTTTTAAATGACACTAGTTCTTTAACCCAGAAAAAGGAGTTTTAAGGAATCTGCAATTAGATTGAAATGTGAATTGATAATTTAAATTATCAAATTTGGAAGACGAACGAGAATGGAGTAGCACCAGTTTTACTCCAAAGCGATAGTTAAATCTTTAATCAGATTTGAACGTGAAATGGTAATTAATTTTACCTATAACACCGTGGTGTTAGATATGGAGTATTACCAGTTTTGCTTCATGGGATGAATAGGTTGGGATTGGGAAATAAAATAAATAATTACTTCGGTGTGGTTTGCTAATCTCGACTAGTTGGAAAAACCATAATTTGGTTTGAAATGACATCCAAAGGAAGATTAAAGGATAAATTTTAAAGAATTTATCTTGGATAAAATTAATCGGAACCTTTCCCTGAGAATATGAATTGGAATGAGGCGTATGTTGTGTTTGTGTAACATTCGTTTTAATATACGTGGATTGTTCGGAAAGGCCGGGTTTACACCCATTCTGAATAACCGATTCGACGATATGTCGAAGATGAAGACGGTGGTTGAAGACCGGAAGTCTTCACATCGTTTGGGTAATTACTAACGATCCTGATTGGGCTGTACACCCAAGAGGATGGAAATAGTTGGTGGTCGTCCAGACGTACCTGGAGATGGATGGATATGCGAGGAAAGTGCCTCCGGTTTCGTTCAGACCCAGAACGAACTAGTAAATGGATTGTGTGTCTGACATTGGATTTTATTCTGTTTTGATTGATTTCTGTTAAATATATATCTGTTTGGCGGCGGAGAATTTATTCTCTTGCTTAACGCCCTTCTCTGAGACGTACGAGCTTAGAGGTTATATATCGATAGATGTAACAACCCGTATTTTCAATAACCTGTAATAACATAAATCGAGGCAGAATTTAATTCTAAAATGGGAATCAAGGGAAACGGGCTATGCCATTGCGTTCGTCTCGGAAAAATACGCGAAATAGAGTCCGAGTTTTCGAAAATCGGAGTCCGTATGACCAAGATATGGCCTCGCGAAGTTTCACGAAAATTCCCAAATTAAAGTATACTTAATTAAGTGAAATGGGTTGTGTAGATATATATATATATATATATATATTGATATATATATATATATATATAATTGAAAATTTAATAAATAAATATGCAAAAATGCTCAAAACAGCGAATTGGGAGAGGGGAATAACCGAACCGGCCGATTTTTGAAGTCGACCCGAGCCCGCTGGGTCGACTAGGGGTTAATCCAGGGTGTTTGGCTGTCAACCCGTGGGCCGATTCGCTCAAGTGCAGATTTTGCATTTGAATGGTTCTCATGGTCCATCTTTAATCTAAAGGCCCTAGATGGTTCCTACACTTGACTTCTTCCCCAAGACATGCTTTGATGGCTTGGATTGAATCTAGGGTTAATCCTATGGCCTAAAACACTTGCCTAATCTATAAATAAGACCCTAACCTACCCTAATTCATTCATAATTAAACCTAGTGACTAAACTATGGCAAAATGCTAGCTCTCATGGCCTCCACTAATTTTATGAAGAGGGTTGCATACTAATCACTCTCTAATCAACTTCTAATCCCTTCTTAGCATCTTAATCTTCTTCATTTGGTGTTCAAAGTTGCTAGTTGTGAGTTTCTATCACTTTGATGATCTTTTGGTAAACTAATTAGATGAGATGTGATGAGATTTATGGTTTTGTATGTGGGTTAATGAGCTTTGAATCATATGATATGATGTTAGCATTAATCTTATGTTTATGCATGTTGAGTATGTAAGCTTATGCAAGTTTAATATGATGTATGTTATGTTTGCATGATGCTAAATATGCAAGTTGTGGGCTATGTAATCATATGCATGTTATGCAAGTTCATGGTAATATGCTATGCAAGTTACATGTATGTAAATATGCAAGTTACATGTTTGTTAATATGCAAGTTACATGTATGTAAATATGCAAGTTACATGTTTGTTAATATGCAAGTTACATGTTTGTTAATATGCAAGTTACATGTATGTAAATATGCAAGTTACATGTTTCTTTATATGCAAGTTACATGTTTGTTAATATGCGAGTTACATGTATGTAAATATGCAAGTTACATGTTTATTAATATGCAAGTTCATGATGACACATTATGCAAGTCTATAAGCTAATATGCAAGTTTGTTATGCAAAATGAATATGTAAGTTATGTGACATATTATATGCAAGTTATGTGACATGTTATGCAAGTTCATATGCAAGTTATGTGTTTGTTAATATGCAAGATGGCACCTTTGAAACATGTTCATTCATATGCAAGTTGACACCTTTTATATGTGTTATATCATGAACGAAATTACGTGGGAACGATGGGGTAATTAAATGCATAAGTTAATAAGATTGTGTGAAATTAATATAATTATGCATAACACAAAATAAATAAACATAGTATGGGAATTTGCCTATTTGGTTAGGTGTACCCATACTATGTGTTGGGAATTTACCTATTGAGTTAGGTCTACCCCATGGGAATTTACCTATTAAGTTAGGTCTACCCATGTTAAGAAAACTTGATTAATTAGGGATAATTAATATAAAATTATGAGGGTGATTAATTAGGTGTAATTAATTGACTAAGACACGAGGTTGGACTCAGTTGTAGCGTAAAACTGCCCGGACCCAACCGGCTTAACCAGTTGCTACAAATGTTAGCCCAATGTGAGAGGTCTTAGGCACAAACTAAATACGTAATTAATGTAAAGACACGAGGTTAGACTCTGTTATGACATAAGGCTGCCCGGACCCAACCGGCTTAACCAGCGGTCATAAAAGACAGTCTAATGTGAGAGGTCTTTACAAAGGTTACGTTCTTAATTAATTAATTAAGAAACACTTAACCACATTAGCATGTAGAGGGACATGAGGGGTTAAGTGGGTGCCTCGGGTGGCATGAGAAAATCTAGTGGTTGCCTTGGGTGGCAATAGAAAATACGATTAGAATACTTAACCAAAATGGAACATGTAATTAAAACATGATTAAAGGGTTAAGTGGGATATACTAGAAAAAGGGACAAGCTTAGGTGGGTAGCTTGTGGAGGCCCATTTCAACCAGTAACCCATACGTATCTTTGTGGGCTCGACCCATGTCGAGGACGGGACACGCATACTGGGCTTGACTGTAAGAGGCAAACGGGTTAGCGGTGGCAACGCAAGTCCAACGGGCTTCATATGCGTGAGTGGGCCCGGGCTGGTAGGTAAGCCGTTGTTGCATCGAGTAGATATAAGCCGTGCACCTTTAGTTTCATCAGGTTGCCACATTGGGGAATGATACATCCCACGGTGGGGCCAGCACGGGTATCTACGTTAGGGAGCCGATCGAATGGGAAGTAGTGTGTACACCTAGTGGATTGTAGGGCCCCGTGGCGCCTACTTGGTCACCTAGGGGTACGCAGGTACTAATTAGTAAATTTTATAAGTCCTTGGGTGGGATCAACCTTTAAGTTAGGAACGACTGGTGTGGTGCAGTTTAGTAATTTACCTTAGGGAGGGTAGATGCGTCTTTATCCTTTATCTTCGTTTAGTTGACTGCTTAGGGTAGCCATTCATCCCTATATGTTACCGTATATCAGTTTATGTCTTCTCTGGTTACTTTAACGATTGTATTGTTAAAGTTATAGGACTCGCTCAGACTTATGTCTGACCCCGTTGTTTTTATCTTTTTCCCAACCCTCAGGTCCTACGGTGGATCCTAGCAGTAGTGGAGCTTGATCGGATTGCTGTTCCAGTCTTTAGGAGCTTGGATAGATGTAAAGATCCAGTTATCCAGTTATCTTTTCTTTTGTTTGGCTATTGTATGAGAGTGGGATTATGTACTTCTTTATTTTGATGGATATTGTACTTGACCTTTATTGTGGTTTTATGATGTAACCAGACATGTTTTACTTCCGCTGTTATGAGATGATGTTTTAAAATTTCAAGTACTATTTATATCTGTCTTGTTGTAATTTTTCTGTTCTATATTCACTAAAATACTCCACCGATGCTATGGCATTCCCTTAGTGAGTGATCATAGCGGGAGTGGGGTGTTACACGTGGTATCAGAGCTTAAGGTTACCAGAACAGATAAATTTTTTGAGAAAAACTACTTTCTAAGAGTATTTTCGAAGAAAGTATTTTTAAAAAGCATGTCTTCTAAGAGAAAAAGTTTTTGAAAAAGAAAAGCATAATCCCCAATAGCCATATCTTTATCTTTCGGAATCTCCTTTTTGAATCTTTCCTCTTTCGTTTCAGCATGGCTGAAGATCTTAACATCCCGGAGGGTTTAGTTATACCACTATGGTATAGGAGGTTGCAAGAGGCTAGGGCCGCGGCTGCGGGTCCGGCCAATGCTACTACACCAGAGACAACCGCTCCTCCTCCTCAGCCTAGAGTGGATAATTTTGCTAAGGTTTGCAAGGAGTTCAAGGCTATAGGAGGAAAACCTTTTCTTGGTTCAGAGACTTTCGTAGAGGCTAGAGATTGGCTTAAGGAAGTGGAAGAGTTGCTAGATATCTTTGAAGTGGAAGAGGGAAAGAAAGTCAAGTTGGCGGCTTGGTTAATGAAGGGAGAGACCTCATTCTGGTGGGAGGTCACTAATGGAGAACGCCCTGTTGACTCTTGGGCAGATTTTAAGCAAAGGTTTGGGGCTAAGTTTCTCTCAAGGGCGGAAGAGAATCTGTTTATGGAGAAGTTCTTGAATTTGAAGCAAGGGAATCTCACGGTGAAAGAATATGTCAACAAATTCAATCAATTAGCAAGGTTTGGCATAGAGTTGGTGAATACACCGGAGAAGAAGGCTTTGAGGTTCGTTAGAGGCTTGAACGAACCATTGCAAGGAATAGCTATGACTCACATTCCTATGGGGGCCACTTTTGAGAAGCTTGTCTACATGGCACTTATGCATGAGGATGATAAGAATTCTAAGGCACCAGAGAAAAAGGGGGATCAGAAGAAACCGCAACAGCAACAACAAGGCAAGGGCGGAAAAGGCAATGGTGACAAAAAGAAGACGAAGAAGAAGTGCTTCAATTGTGGAACACCAGGACACCTTAGTAAGGATTGTCGCAAAAAGAAGAAGACCGGTTGCTTTCATTGTGGTGAAGCAGGGCATCTTGTGAAAAACTGCCCAAAGAAGGGGCAGAAGACGGGGTCTACCTCAGGAGGCCAGGTGCAAGCTCTTATAGCACCACCTCAGTCAGGGGGGCAAGTTCAGGTTCTCTCAGTTCCACCGATTCAGCAGAGAGGTAGAACTATTTCCGTTGAAAGTCTGGTTTTTCTGTTTGATCATCCAGTTCGTACTTTGTTTGACTCTGGCGCATCGCATTCTTTTATCTCATCATCGTTAGTTGAGTCACTGCACTTAGACACCAGTCTAGTTGATGATCCCTTGGTTGTCTCAAACCCAATTGGGGGCTCCATATATCTGTCTATGATATGTTTGGGTTTGAAGATTTCTATACTTAGCGTTGAGTTTAGATGTGATGCTTTTGTATTGGGCTTCACGGGCTATGGGTTGATCTTGGGCATGGACTGGTTATCCAGTAATGGTGTCGTTCTTGATTGCGAAAGGAGAGTTGTCAGGCTCATGACCCGCTTGGGTAACACTCTCGAGATCTCTTGCAATCCCATGGAATCTGTTTTGCTAAGTTATCTTGAATCGCTCGATGCTTCGGTCGAGAGTTTGTGTTCTGTCAGAGTAGTCCGGGAATTTCCGGATGTGTTTGAAGAAGTAAAGGGTTTGCCTCCGAAGCGGGAGATAGATTTCCGAATTTATTTGGTGGATAATGCCAAACCAGTGTCTTTGCCAGTACGCCACATGGCTCCTCGTGAGAGAAGAGAACTTCATAAGCAAGTAGGGGAGTTGCTTGAGAAGGGGTTCATAAGGCGAAGTATATCGGAGTGGGGAGCTCCAGTAGTGTTTGCCACGAAGGCGGATGGGTCCCTCAGACTTTGTGTGGATTATAGAGAACTTAATAAGCTCACGAAGAAGAATAGACACCCATTACCGAGGATAGATGATCTCTTTGATCAGTTGGTTGGCGCGTCAGTATTTTCGCAGATGGACTTAGCTACAGGGTTTCATCAGTTAAGAGTGGCGGAGGACAGTATAGAGAAGACTGCTTTCCGGACTCCGGATGGTTTTTATGAGTGGCTAGTGATGCCATTTGGGTTGACAAACGCCCCCGCATACTTTGTTGATCTCATGAGTAGAGTGTTCAGAGAGTATCTGAATAAGTTTGTAGTAGTTTTTGTGGATGACATCTTGGTCTTTTCCAAGAATGAAGAAGAGCATGCCTTACATCTCAAGGAAGTGTTGGAGACTCTTCGAGCGCATAGTCTTAAAGCTAAATTCTCTAAATGCCATTTTTGGAGAAGAGAAGTGCGATTCTTAGGGCATGTGGTCTCTAAGGAAGGGATAGCTGTGGATCCCGCAAAGATAGTATCTATCCAGGATTGGAAAGTTCCTAGAAATGCTACCGAGGTAAGAAGTTTCTTGGGGTTGGCAGGATATTATAGGAAGTTCATCAAAGACTTCGCGAAGATATCAGCCCCATTAACCCGCTTGACGAAAAAGAATCTGGTTTTCTCGTGGGATGTAGATTGTGATGATGCTTTCCGACGGTTAAAGAGAGCTTTGACCACCGCTCCAGTTTTAGTGCTCCCGGATGGGAGTAAGCCGTTTGTTGTTTATACCGATGCTTGTGGAACAGGATTAGGCGCAGTCTTGATGCAGGAGGGAAGGGTAATAGCCTATGGAGGGAGACAATTGAGAGTGCATGAGAAGAATTACCCTACCCATGATCTAGAGTTGGCCGCGATTGTTTTCGCACTTAAGTCTTGGCGCCATTATCTTCTTGGTGAGAGATTCGAGTTGTTCACCGACCATAAATCATTGAAGTACTTATTCTCTCAGAAGGATTTAAACTTAAGACAGCAAAGGTGGATGGAGTTCTTAGCATCCTATGATTTCGAGATAGCGTATACCCCTGGTAAGGGTAACGTGGTGGCAGACGCCTTAAGTAGAAAAAGGCTATCTTTGAGTCCATTGTTCGTGGAACGACGAAGCTTGGAGTTTCTTTCTTTGTTTGACTTCAGACCTTCTGTTGATTTTGTACCTGGTTTGTTGGCATCCTTGGAGGTTAGACCTACTCTTTTGAGACGGATTGGCGAGGCTCAGCGAGACGACCCACAGTTGGTTGTGTTGGTAGAGAAGCTTATAAGAGGGGAGTCGTCCAGCCATTTGGGTAGATACACCATAGATGATAAGGGATGGTTGCATAGAGACGGTAGACTTTGTGTACCGCAAGATGAGGGTTTGAAGAAGGCTATTTTGGATGATGCACATCGTTCAAGAATGACTATTCATCCCGGTGGAGACAAAATGTACCAAGACATGAAGAGAGTTTTCTTCTGGGCCGGTATGAAGAAAGATGTGGCCGAGTATGTGGCTAGATGCTTAGTGTGCCAACAAGTTAAAGTGGAGCAAAGGAAACCCGGTGGGTTGCTACACCCATTGGAAGTTCCACAGTGGAAGTGGGATAGTGTCTCGATGGATTTCATCGACGGGTTACCGAGATCGAGGAAGGGCAATACGGGAATTTGGGTTGTGGTAGACAGACTTACCAAGAGTGCCCATTTTATACCCGTAAAGAGTAAGAGGACCGCTCCATGGCTTGCTTCAGTCTATGTTAGAGAGATTGTTAGATTGCATGGCGTACCATCCAGCATTGTGAGTGATCGAGATCCTATTTTCACTAGTGAGTTTTGGAGAAGTTTGCAAGAGGCGGTAGGGACTCAGTTGTGTTTGAGCACCGCATATCATCCTCAGACGGACGGTCAGACTGAGAGGGTGAACCGTATCTTAGAAGATCTTTTGAGGCTTTGTATCTTGGATTTTGGAGGTACATGGGAAGAACATCTTCCTTTGGTGGAGTTCGCATATAATAACAGCTTTCAGTCCAGTATTGGTATGGCTCCTTTCGAAGCTCTTTATGGAAGGCCTTGTCGATCTCCTACATGTTGGTGGGAATCTACGGATAAGATCTTGCTTGGGCCGGATATGGTTAGAGAGACTTCAGAGAAGATTGATTTAATTCGAAAAAGGATGAAAGCAGCGCAAGATAGACAGAAATCTTATGCGGATCGGAGAAGGACGGATCTTGAGTTTGAGGTTGGGGACATGGTTTTTGTCAAAGTATCTCCATTGAGAAATGTTGTTCGCTTTGGGTCCGTAGGGAAGTTAGCACCGAGATTTGTTGGGCCGTTTCCTATTAAGGAAAGGATTGGACGGATGGCATATAGGGTGGAGTTGCCCGACAGACTTAGTGGTGTTCATGATGTATTCCATGTATCACATTTGAGGAAGTGCTTACATGAGACCGCGGAGGTGGTAGAGCCGAGCTTGCTTAGAGATGTAGAGGTAGAGCGTGATGCGACGATTCGACGAGCTCCTACTCGCATCCTTGGGTCAGAAACTAGGAAGTTGAGGAACAGAGAAGTTCAGCTAGTTAAAGTGCAATGGGGAGATGACGAAAGCAATGCTACTTGGGAGACGGAAGCAAAGATGCGTTCTTTGTATCCATTTCTTTTTGAGAGTATGTCTTTTAACTTCTCCTTTATTGCTTGTCTAGTACTTATCTTATCTTTAGTATATCCTCTCGCTAATACCTATGACCTTTAGATAGGGTAAAACCTATGGTTGAAACATGTGTTTGAAACATGTTATGGTTGATGGATGCATATGGATGCAATTGTTTGCTAGTGGTTGCTCGTGGATGCATATACACACACATTAGGCACTAGATCGGCTCAGTCACTTCATGTTGCATATTGCATAAATGGATGTGGTAGTTAGATTGATGGATGTATCATGGCTGTGTTATCATATGGATGATGCATTTTTGTGTATGGTTGTGCACGCATGTAGAAATTTGTATGTGTCAATAGGGTTTCGCATACATATTGGATGCATGGCACTATCATGGTTTGCATTAAGGAGGTTTACTGTATCAGTAACCGCCTGATTTTCGCATTAGGTAAGTACATATACACACACTTTTGCATATATCCATCCAGCATTTAGAATCTTGTAAGGACAATGATTGCTCGTGGATGATGCTTTGAGTAGATGGATGATTGGATGGTAGGATACGTTCTTCCTAACTTGAAGATTTCGGGGACGAAATCCTTTAAGGAGGGGAGAATGTAACAACCCGTATTTTCAATAACCTGTAATAACATAAATCGAGGCAGAATTTAATTCTAAAATGGGAATCAAGGGAAACGGGCTATGCCATTGCGTTCGTCTCGGAAAAATACGCGAAATAGAGTCCGAGTTTTCGAAAATCGGAGTCCGTATGACCAAGATATGGCCTCGCGAAGTTTCACGAAAATTCCCAAATTAAAGTATACTTAATTAAGTGAAATGGGTTGTGTAGATATATATATATATATATTGATATATATATATATATATATATAATTGAAAATTTAATAAATAAATATGTAAAAATGCTCAAAACAGCGAATTGGGAGAGGGGAATAACCGAACCGGCCGATTTTTGAAGTCGACCCGAGCCCGCTGGGTCGACTAGGGGTTAATCCAGGGTGTTTGGCTGTCAACCCGTGGGCCGATTCGCTCAAGTGCAGATTTTGCATTTGAATGGTTCTCATGGTCCATCTTTAATCTAAAGGCCCTAGATGGTTCCTACACTTGACTTCTTCCCCAAGACATGCTTTGATGGCTTGGATTGAATCTAGGGTTAATCCTATGGCCTAAAACACTTGCCTAATCTATAAATAAGACCCTAACCTACCCTAATTCATTCATAATTAAACCTAGTGACTAAACTATGGCAAAATGCTAGCTCTCATGGCCTCCACTAATTTTATGAAGAGGGTTGCATACTAATCACTCTCTAATCAACTTCTAATCCCTTCTTAGCATCTTAATCTTCTTCATTTGGTGTTCAAAGTTGCTAGTTGTGAGTTTCTATCACTTTGATGATCTTTTGGTAAACTAATTAGATGAGATGTGATGAGATTTATGGTTTTGTATGTGGGTTAATGAGCTTTGAATCATATGATATGATGTTAGCATTAATCTTATGTTTATGCATGTTGAGTATGTAAGCTTATGCAAGTTTAATATGATGTATGTTATGTTTGCATGATGCTAAATATGCAAGTTGTGGGCTATGTAATCATATGCATGTTATGCAAGTTCATGGTAATATGCTATGCAAGTTACATGTATGTAAATATGCAAGTTACATGTTTGTTAATATGCAAGTTACATGTATGTAAATATGCAAGTTACATGTTTGTTAATATGCAAGTTACATGTTTGTTAATATGCAAGTTACATGTATGTAAATATGCAAGTTACATGTTTCTTTATATGCAAGTTACATGTTTGTTAATATGCGAGTTACATGTATGTAAATATGCAAGTTACATGTTTATTAATATGCAAGTTCATGATGACACATTATGCAAGTCTATAAGCTAATATGCAAGTTTGTTATGCAAAATGAATATGTAAGTTATGTGACATATTATATGCAAGTTATGTGACATGTTATGCAAGTTCATATGCAAGTTATGTGTTTGTTAATATGCAAGATGGCACCTTTGAAACATGTTCATTCATATGCAAGTTGACACCTTTTATATGTGTTATATCATGAACGAAATTACGTGGGAACGATGGGGTAATTAAATGCATAAGTTAATAAGATTGTGTGAAATTAATATAATTATGCATAACACAAAATAAATAAACATAGTATGGGAATTTGCCTATTTGGTTAGGTGTACCCATACTATGTGTTGGGAATTTACCTATTGAGTTAGGTCTACCCCATGGGAATTTACCTATTAAGTTAGGTCTACCCATGTTAAGAAAACTTGATTAATTAGGGATAATTAATATAAAATTATGAGGGTGATTAATTAGGTGTAATTAATTGACTAAGACACGAGGTTGGACTCAGTTGTAGCGTAAAACTGCCCGGACCCAACCGGCTTAACCAGTTGCTACAAATGTTAGCCCAATGTGAGAGGTCTTAGGCACAAACTAAATACGTAATTAATGTAAAGACACGAGGTTAGACTCTGTTATGACATAAGGCTGCCCGGACCCAACCGGCTTAACCAGCGGTCATAAAAGACAGTCTAATGTGAGAGGTCTTTACAAAGGTTACGTTCTTAATTAATTAATTAAGAAACACTTAACCACATTAGCATGTAGAGGGACATGAGGGGTTAAGTGGGTGCCTCGGGTGGCATGAGAAAATCTAGTGGTTGCCTTGGGTGGCAATAGAAAATACGATTAGAATACTTAACCAAAATGGAACATGTAATTAAAACATGATTAAAGGGTTAAGTGGGATATACTAGAAAAAGGGACAAGCTTAGGTGGGTAGCTTGTGGAGGCCCATTTCAACCAGTAACCCATACGTATCTTTGTGGGCTCGACCCATGTCGAGGACGGGACACGCATACTGGGCTTGACTGTAAGAGGCAAACGGGTTAGCGGTGGCAACGCAAGTCCAACGGGCTTCATATGCGTGAGTGGGCCCGGGCTGGTAGGTAAGCCGTTGTTGCATCGAGTAGATATAAGCCGTGCACCTTTAGTTTCATCAGGTTGCCACATTGGGGAATGATACATCCCACGGTGGGGCCAGCACGGGTATCTACGTTAGGGAGCCGATCGAATGGGAAGTAGTGTGTACACCTAGTGGATTGTAGGGCCCCGTGGCGCCTACTTGGTCACCTAGGGGTACGCAGGTACTAATTAGTAAATTTTATAAGTCCTTGGGTGGGATCAACCTTTAAGTTAGGAACGACTGGTGTGGTGCAGTTTAGTAATTTACCTTAGGGAGGGTAGATGCGTCTTTATCCTTTATCTTCGTTTAGTTGACTGCTTAGGGTAGCCATTCATCCCTATATGTTACCGTATATCAGTTTATGTCTTCTCTGGTTACTTTAACGATTGTATTGTTAAAGTTATAGGACTCGCTCAGACTTATGTCTGACCCCGTTGTTTTTATCTTTTTCCCAACCCTCAGGTCCTACGGTGGATCCTAGCAGTAGTGGAGCTTGATCGGATTGCTGTTCCAGTCTTTAGGAGCTTGGATAGATGTAAAGCTCCAGTTATCCAGTTATCTTTTCTTTTGTTTGGCTATTGTATGAGAGTGGGATTATGTACTTCTTTATTTTGATGGATATTGTACTTGACCTTTATTGTGGTTTTATGATGTAACCAGACATGTTTTACTTCCGCTGTTATGAGATGATGTTTTAAAATTTCAAGTACTATTTATATCTGTCTTGTTGTAATTTTTCTGTTCTATATTCACTAAAATACTCCACCGATGCTATGGCATTCCCTTAGTGAGTGATCATAGCGGGAGTGGGGTGTTACAATAGATATCAATCGCATAGCATAAACTGCCTATGTGGCACGCTTAGTTGCATAGATCAAGGCTTCTGTTGAAAAGCAAAGTCTTGTGGTTGATGACCAAAGCACGGCCTTTGTGGCGTAGCTTTGTGTATAACATGAATTCGCGAGCCTCACACCTCGGTATGAGTTAAAAACGGGATACGGACTGCAGGGAGAGCACGACGTTTCTTTCTAGCTTTGGTGGTGTCAGTGACTTACCAGCCCTGACATTTATATACTTTTCACCTATGTGGTTGTTGGAATGCGAGGCGCCTCGATTTTAGGTCTGTAAGGACCGGGAAACGTGTGTTCAGGAATACTAATCCTCAAACGTAAGAGAGGACCGGCCCTGAAGCATCCAGGGGTTACCCAGAGTGTGTAGTCCCGCGGCATTTGCTAGAGTGTCTCGAAGCGGAGAGGAGCTTGCCCCTTGCCTCGACTCATGACGGAAATCCAATTTCCAATACTAGATACTTCGGTTTTATTTGTAGAGCCTAGTATGGCGACATGATAGATGGTACCCATGCCGCCTAGGATTGATATTTATGATTGAAATTGGTTTGACACTATACACTTATTATAGTATCGAATGATTTGTTTTTAAACGTACCAAGCATGTTTGGCTATTATAAGGGAAAACCCTATCCTCCGGCTTGCGTTGCATTGTGTGATGGGACCTGGGTCTTATAATAGCTTCATTTTTCGAAAAAGCATTGCGTTGTTTATCCTATGCACTAGTATTCTTGGGAGGAAACCCGTTCCGTGTTATACGGCGTGGTCCCTTGAATTACTATCTTTAAAGTAAAGTTTTAAATAACTGTTTTAGTTCTCACACCAGTCACATGACTGACTTGGAGTTTATTGTTTTAACCTAAACTCTGGGTGCCCCTATTTTCCGCATGAGCAGCTAGTAGTTTTGGTTTTGCAGATTCATATTCACAGGATCCTGGTTTACAGCTGGAATGATATCCGGAAAGCTCTGTATCCGTATATCACCTTCAGTTGGGCTTCGTATTATTTTCCGCTGCTATGTAATTTTTTGTAATCTCTGATATTTATCGGATGTAATTTATTCATTTATACTCTGTATATTCTTGTATCTGATGGAATTGTTGTAATAACAAAGAAATGTTCTTCCGTCTGCGTTCTATTTTGTCTTGTTCTCGAACGATCAGGGGTTTCGAACGGTCTAGATCGGTTTAACGACTGATTCAGATCGAGAGAAATTCCAGGCCGTCACATTTGGTATCAGAGCTTTGGTTTACAGAGCTCGAGAACAAGACACATTAGAACCATACGAAAGAATTCATCAGATATTGGATTAGTAATATCCAATTAGAATGACTCGTTAGAGATAGGATCAGTAGTATCCTAGAACGAGTGTGAGGAGTATATTTTTCAATTGAAAACAATTTTGTTTTGAAAATTTAAATCGTTTTATTCGTATTTGAATATTTATTTATTTTGAATTTGGACAATCCATTATATAAAGGTTTTTCATATACGCATCATGAACATATATTCGAAGTTTTAATATACTGGATAGATATAGAATCACGTTCTAGACACCCGGAGATGATTCTGATGATTGATCGATCATCATCAGAACTTATGTTCGTGTTTCGAAGGTGTGATATCTATATATTTCCATTAGACTGGTGTGAGAACCAAAACTTATATAGTTAGAACACATTGTTGTGAATTGGCATCAAAAACATGATTTTTGACTATATATCAAATTATGAATTTGAAACTCTAATCCACTAATTGATTGATGTTTGTGTTGTTTGTGTATTTGTTTGATAATTTTGAACCATTAAGCCTAATTGCATCAAATATTGAATTGTATTGAAAATTGGTCGCATTTGCTTGCATATACATATACTTACATTGAACAGGTCATAGCAAGGAGGCTAGAGCAGAGAATAAAATTTGTTTGCCCGACAAATAGGTACATGTTTACTATATAATTTACTGTTTTGTTTGGGTGATGATGATTTTATGAGCCTATTGGCTAGCCGCTTGGCTTTTTCTTTTTCTTTTTGAGATCAGAAGGCCTATATGGCAATTTCGGGATTTTCCCGTGGCTCCCGGTGCAAGGGAGGTTATGGCGAAATTTTTCGAAAATTTAGGGTGTTAGCCAAATTTTTGAAAATTTGAAAATTCTCAGAAACTGAAAAGTTGGAGAATGGAAGCCAGATCGAACGTAGAGTTGATTAATCCAACCACTTTCGACTTTGTTCCTTCTCGGGGATGAAAAGTTTTAAGGGGGGAGGATTGTAATAACCCGGAAATTCTAAGCCAGTTTAAATTTTTTATTTTGGCAATTTTAGCGAATTTTGAACATTTAAAATAGATTATTTTAAATAATATCGACGATAAATTTATTTTGAATATAATTCGAACGTATATATTATATACGTCGTCGTTAGAATATAAATATTTATATATAGTTATAAAAGGATTTGAAAATGGCGCGGTAGTTCGATAATTCGATTTCAAACTTCAATTGAATATACCGAGTGCAAAACATTCCGGATTTTAGTGAAACCAAAAATAATAGGATCTAATTGATGATATCTTTCCAACGAATCCGAAAAATCGAAATTTCATAACAGGAATCAAAAGATATGTCCAGTTGAAAATTCTGAATAGTCGCTATGGAATTCAGGCCCTTAAAAATGGAAATTTTGCAAATGACCTCGGATTTCGACGAAACCACTTTTGTTGGGTCCGTGATGTCAAATTATTGCTAGATTCCAAATTTCATAATTTTTCGAATCAATATGTGAGTGTGGCAAAGGAAAACGCGTTTGACCAGTTTCAGTTGATTTTAATCGACTGGAAATTGGCCATTTTTCCAACGGTCTCAGAATTAGACGAAACTAGTTTTGTTACGACCGTATCGTCAATACGAAGGTAGAAAATATTTTTGGGGGATTTATAGAGTTTGTATGTGACCCCGGTAAATTAAAATGCGCGTTCAAATTCAATATATAGAATTATATTTTGATTTTGACGAAAACTGATCGAAACGATCGAATCAGCCTACGATACATATCCCATTGTGTTCAGAATGGGGGTAGAACGCTATGGACGACAGGCGGTGGGCCTCGTTTCGAGTTCGTATGTAAAAGTCAACTTTTCCATAATAAAATAATTAAATAAAAAAAAATTAACCCTCTCTTCCTCTTATACTTCTGCCCCCCCCCCCCCGTTCAAAATCATTCTACAGAAAAAGAAAAAAAGAAAAAAAAGGAGAGGAGCGTCGCCCCCCCCAAACCGCCGCCACCTCGAAGGGACCCCCCCTCTCCTCGTCAGATCGGAGACCCCCCCAAGGCACCAGAGGCGCCGTGAAACCCCCCCCCCCCCTTGCGCCAGACCGCGACGCAATACCCCCCCCCCCCCCCGTTCGATTTCCATCAGCCCCCCTACCCTCGCCAGCTCTGCCCGCCACCACCGGCGAACTCCAGCCCCTCCAATCCCTCTTCTCCCCCATCCACTGTAAGCTTCCATCTTTTTTATTTTTTTTTTATTTTTTTTTTTTGTGTTAATCTATTTTAAATATTTTTGCTAGTTTAATCTGATTTTTTTTAGCAAATAGAAAAGAATAGATTTTTCGAATAGAAAAGAATAGATTTTTCGAATAGAAAAAAATAGATTTTTCGAATAGAAAAGTTAGATTTTTCGAATAGAAAAGATTAGATTTTTGGAATAGAAAAGATTGGATTTTTAAATTAGTTAAGTTAGGATTTTTAAAATAGAAAGGGCATGGTCTTTAAAATAAAAATAGCAATATGAAAGTGAAATAAAAATATGATTTTTATATTTTTAAAGTATTAAAAATATAATCTTTACTATATAGAAGATGTAAAAATATGATTTTTGTTTATGTAGAGAATTAAAAATATAATTTTTACATGATAGGAATATTAGAAATACCATCTTTATATGTGTAGAAAAATAAAAATGTGATTTTTATAATGATATATTTGAAAGGGCGAAATCTTTATATTTGAAAAGGCGAAATCTTTATATAGAGAATAGCGAGGTAAAAATAGAATTTTTATCTATATAGTAGCGGTGTGGAAATAGAAATTTTATCCATATAGCAAAGTAAAAATTCGATTTTTATATATTGAATAGCAAAGTAAAAATTCGATTTTTATATATTGAATAGCATAGTAAAAATTCGATTTTTATATATTGAATAGCAAAGTAAAAATTCGATTTTTATATATTGAATAGCGAAGTAAAAATTCGATTTTTACATATGTAGTGGCTACGGGCAACGAAGATGACAAAAAGGCGAGAACGACGAAGATTTCTATAAATGAAGTGTCGTGAAGTTGGATAGCTATCGGTGAGAACTTCTCACTCAAAATTTCTTTTTCTAGTTATATATATATATATATATATATATATATATATATATATACTAGGATGCAGACGGTGTTTAGTAGCACCCGACACCCGTCCTCCACAGACCATGGATGGCTTGTTTGTTAAATTGTTTGGATGTGTAGTTGGTTAGTTTATTTGATTTGAATTGAATTGTTTGGTGAAATGAATGGATTTGATTGATGTGTGAATGGCGTGGGCCTTCACTAGACCGGGGATAAGGCTAGGCCTTGTCCCGTTTCTATTATCGTTCTGTTATGCCGCCGAAATTTCTAAAATAAGTTAGAAAAATAAAAAGATCATTTTATCTAAAGAATGAACTGAATAGAAATTCATCTGTTGAAATAAAATGTTTTATCGTTAAAAATATAATTTTTAACGTGAAAGTGAATAAATAAATATTTATAAACAAATCGGCCGATTTGTTTATATACACTGATTTGACTGACATTGATTGGGTCGATAAATTTTACACATCGCCCAACTGCACAAATAAAATCTGTGTTTGATTGTTTGAAACCCCACATGGGTATTGGGATAAAATACGGCATACACTAATCCCAATAATTAGTTGTATGTCGATCGATTGATTGACGGGCTGTTATAAGCATTAGATATCTGTATTTAATGCTTATACAGTGTAGTGCACTTTGGATGATGGTTGACTATTTATCGTTGCTATTATATACATGTGTTGTATGGAATCCATATAATTAACTTTATATGGTAATTGATTGGGCCTCATTCCAATCGGGAAAATAAAGAATAATATAAAATAAAGGTTCATGTGTTGACCGTACTCATCCGTTGAGATTAGTCATATGTTGAACGAAATATTTTAGTAATAAAATTTACATCTTTATCAATATAAAATAAAGGTTCATGTGTTGACAGTACTCATCCGTTGAGATTAGTCATGTGTTGAACGAAATATTTTAATAATAGAAATATTTGAAATAGAAATATTTGAAAAGGAAATATTTGAAAAAGAAATATTTGAAAAGGAAATATTTGAAAAAGAAATATTTGAAATAGAATATTTGAAAATAGAAATATATGAAGCCGTGTTGATTAGATTGACGCCATTTTGACGTGAACGATATTTATATCGATTTTATTCATTTTAAAATGA
Source organism: Allium sativum (assembly GCA_030737875.1). Classification (NCBI taxonomy): domain Eukaryota; kingdom Viridiplantae; phylum Streptophyta; class Magnoliopsida; order Asparagales; family Amaryllidaceae; genus Allium; species Allium sativum. Next base: position 346,330,374 of record CM060924.1, on the reverse strand, counting down.
ATATTGAAAAGTGATTTCGAAATCGAATATTTTGAATAGAAAATGAATTTTAATCGAATAGAAAACCAATTTGAATTGAATCGAATAGAAAACCAATTTGAATTGAATCGAATAGAAAACAAATTCGAAATGAATTGAATATAAAACGAATTCGAAATGAATTGAATATAAAACGAATTCGAAATGAACTGAATATAAAACAAATTCGAAATGAATTGAATATAAAACGAATTCGAAATGAACTAAATATAAAACAAATTCGAAATGAACTGAATATAAAACGAATTCGAAATGAATTGAAAATAAAACGAATTCGAATTGAATTGAAAACGAATTAAATAAATTCAAATTGAATTAAAATTTGAATTGAATAGAAATGAATTTTAAAACGAATTTAGAAGGAAAAATTCAATTTTGATTTGAATTGAAATGGAATTTAAATTGTTTTTGAAACAAATTTAAAACTATTTATAAAATTCGTTTTAAATAGAAATCGACGAAATATATATTATATATATTACATATATAATATAATGGCCTGAATAGAACGCGCCGCGCCGCGGCAGTTCATGAATTTCGACTATATATTTCAAACGGACATTACGGGAGATCCGACCGTCGGATTCTCCTAAAACCGAAACCGTTGGGTTCGTATCGAAAAGAGCTTTCTAACGAATATTAGAAATTCAAAATATAACGGTTGGATTTGGAGATACGTCCAAATCAAATTCGAAAAAGGTCGCTATAAGTGCAGTTCGATGGCCGTTGATGGAAATCGACTGTACGGGCCTTGATAAAATTATCAAAAATAGTAATAATTTGTGTAAAATCATAAGAAGTGATTTGGGAGAAATTGGGATGTAAAACTCCATATTTGAAAAGATAAAAATAGTTTTTTTATCAAAATGAACTAGTTTTGAACTAAAATTAAAATCCATTTATTTTTAATTAAATAAATTGGATTTGAAATGGGTTTTAAATAGAATTGATTTGTGGATTTATCGTGAACAGTGTTTTAAATAACACTAGTTCTTTAACCCGATAATAAATAGAATGTGATTTGGGTTTATCGTGAAAATGTGTTTTAAATGACACTAGTTCTTTAACCCAGAAAAAGGAGTTTTAAGGAATCTGCAATTAGATTGAAATGTGAATTGATAATTTAAATTATCAAATTTGGAAGATGAGCAAGAATGGAGTAGCACCAGTTTTACTCCAAAGCGATAGTTAAATCTTTAATCAGATTTGAACATGAAATGGTAATTAATTTTACCGATAACACCGTGGTGTTAGATATGGAGTATTACCAGTTTTGCTTCATGGGATGAATAGGTTGGGATTGGGAAATAAAATAAATAATTACTTCGGTGTGGTTCGCTAATCTCGACTAGTTGGAAAAACCATAATTTGGTTTGAAATGACATCCAAAGGAAGATTAAAGGATAAATTTTAAAGAATTTATCTTGGATAAAATTAATGGGAACCTTTCCCTGAGAATATGAATTGGAATGAGGCGTATGTTGTGTTTGTGTAACATTCGTTTTAATATACGCGGATTGTTCGGAAAGGCCGGGTTTACACCCATTCTGAATAACCGATTCGACGATATGTCGAAGATGAAGACGGTGGTTGAAGACCGGAAGTCTTCACATCGTTTGGGTAATTACTACCGATCCTGATTGGGCTGTACACCCAAGAGGATGGAAATAGTTGGTGGTCGTCCAGACGTACCTGGAGATGGATGGATATGCGAGGAAAGTGCCTTCGGTTTCGTTCAGACCCAGAACGAACTAGTAAATGGATTGTGTGTCTGACATTGGATTTTATTCTGTGTTGATTGATTTCTGTTAAATATATATCTGTTTGGCGGCGGAGAATTTATTCTCTTGCTTAACGCCCTTCTCTGAGACGTACGAGCTTAGAGGTTATATATCGATAGATATCAATCGCATAGCATAAACTGCCTGTGTGGCACGCTTTGTTGCATAGATCAAGGCTTCTGTTGAAAAGAAAAGTCTTGTGGTTGATGATCAAAGCACGACCTTTGTGGCGTAGCTTTGTGTATGACGTGAATTCGCGAGCCTCACACCTCGGTATGAGTTAAAAACGGGATACAGACTGCAGGGAGAGCACGACGTTTCTTTCTAGCTTTGGTGGTGTCAGTGACTTACCAGCCCTGACATTTATATACTTTTCACCTATGTGGTTGTTGGAATGCGAGGCGCCTCGATTTTAGGTCTGTAAGGACCGGGAAACGTGTGTTCAGGAATACTAATCCTCAAACGTAAGAGAGGACCGGCCCTGAAGCATCCAGGGGTTACCCAGAGTGTGTAGTCCCGAGACATTTGCTAGAGTGTCTCGAATTGGCGAGGAGCTTGCCACTTGCCTCGACTCATGATGGAATCCAATTTCCAATACGAAATATGCGAATGTGATTGTATTACTAGTATGGCGACATGGTATATGGTACCCATGCCGTCTAGGATTGATATTTATGATTGAAATCGCTTTTGAAACATATATGCACTAGTAATAATATCAAACACTTTTGTTTTATTCGTATGAAGCATTTTTGGCCATTATAAGGTAAAACTCTATCCTCCGGCTTGCGTTGCATTGTGTGATGGGACCTGAGTCTTATAATGGCTTCATTTTATAAAAAGCATTGCGATGATTTAATCAATTGCTTTATTTCATGCGCTAGCACTCATTGGAGTAAACCCGTTCCGCGAAAGTGGCGTGGTCCTTTGATTTGCCTTATTATTGTTGTTAATAAGTTAAGTAGATTTCTCATACCAGTCCCATGACTGACTCGTAGTTTGTTTCACCTTGCAAACTCGGGTGCCCTCATTTTCACACGGGCAGCCTAGTTACAGGTATCTGGTGCACTTTTGGCTCATGGCGAGGCTTGACTACACCGTGCTGACTTTGACTCTTTCCGCCATTATTGTATATGTATTATGATTCCGCCATTAGCGATGTAGACTGATATTTATTTTGTGTACTCTTTATGTATGATTCCGCCTCTGGCGATGGTGACTGATTATGTATTATTATGCACTAAGTTGTATCCTGCACTGTGCTCTCTGATGTGGTGATATCTATATGATTCCGCTGTCATATGTGTGTAAATTATTCGATTTCTCATTTATGATATTATCTGTGATCTGCTAAAGATGATTGATGTGTTATATTCCAATGATTATCCTTAACACCGTGTCACGGGGTTTTGGGATCGTCACATGAGTCGACCCCGGTGTCGACCCAGCGGGACTCGGGTCGACATCCCAAAAAGGTCGGTTTAGCGTTCTGGCTTCCCACCTTGTTGTTTTGAATATTTATTTATTTAATTTTTATATATCTATATATATATTTTTCTCATATGCATACAAACTTCAAGGCTTAATAACTACTTCTTATGGTGTCCGTTTTACGCAATCCAGATGTCTATCTTGACCAAAATTTCGAGACAAATGCAATGGTACAGTCTGTTTTACTTAATTCCCCGTATTTAATTAAGTTATCACATTATATTCATTATATAATGTAGTTAAAATGTCTAAACTTTTTGGGGTGTTACATAACTCTCATTCAATTTCCTACAAAATAACGAAGTCGTGAAATAAAAAATCATGAAATCATCTTACTGGAAACAAATCCAAAATCCGTGCAATCGATTCAAGGCTTAATATTGTGTTTTTGATGTACAAATTTAAAACCAACCGAAACCCTAAACGAATGGAGTGAAAAATTACAACCGAATGTCGAAACCATAGTTCGTGAAGTACAACAAAGAGATGGAGATAAAAATTGAACCGACGATCGAATAGTGGAAGAAATAGTTTTCGTATTAGTTTTAAAAAAAATACGGCAACAGTTTTTAGGTAGCAGTTTTATATTTTTTAGGTATTAATTTTACAGTATTAACTATGTTATTTTTTTTTATTCATATGATTTTGTTGTGTTAATTTTATAGTTATAATCTTGCATTAACTTTATAACTCAATAGAACTTATGTCATTTTAATCAATCAAACTGTGATGTAAACATTTTTTGCATTAGTTTTTCTTTAAAATATTATAGCACTTTTAGGTATCAGTTTTATACTTTTTTAGGTATCGATTTTGTGACATTGTGTATCAAAACTATGTCAAGGGGTTGCAGTTTTGAGTTGTTTGCTAAAATTAATTAAATGTAAATTTATATAATTATTGATAAAATGAATGTCAATGAGTGTATGTAAATAAATTGAATAATGATAGAAAAGAATAGATATAATAAACCAAATATTGACAATTAGTAGTGCAATTTAACAAATGAAACATGGATTGTTTAAGAATGGAATGAACAAATGAGGTCATACGAATAAAATATTGACATTTAAAATTTATCATGGTGCTTGTTTGGATAAATATAATTGTTTGGATATTTTATTGGTTCTTTTGGTTGCATTTGTTATTCATGAATGTTTATTGTAAAACACACACACACATATATATTGATCTCTTTTATATGTATGTTCGTTTGTTGTTGAGTGTTTTAGTAGTCATTGAAGGAAATTGCTTGCTTTTGGTACTGCTCGTGCATGACGTACCATTTTTACTTGCTTAATAAGCCAAATCGCTAATAACGCAAATGAAAGGTACGCATATCGAAATATATATTGTATTTAGCATTGTATATTGTTTTCCCATTTTCGGGAGGCCTCATCACTTAGATGAGATATATATTTATGATTATATTGTTGCTAACGGACCTAATCGTACAAAGGAGACTCTGCCAAAAAATTTCATGAATTTATGACTTAGAAATTTCTGTGAAAATTTGAGTTTTTGTATAAGTCGATTGTTTCTAAGTTGAATAAGAAATTATATGACTGAATATATATGAATTGACAACTTCCTTACTACATTCCTTTTCAGGGACGAAAATTTTTGAGTGGGGGTGAGTGTAACAACCCATACATTTACACTGTCCAAAATTTTTTAATTTAATATTAATTTATGGGAAATTTGGTTAAAATAAATAATTGGGTGATTTTGTGGTAAAAATAAATGGTTTGATCTTGATAGTTAATAATAATTTGCAACAACTGTAATGACAATAGATTTACAGTTTTAATAAAATGTGAATTATCGTATATTTATTTTGGAACGACAATTTAATTTACATAAAAGTTTAATAAAAGAGAGACGAACATGACAGGAATGCATTTAATTAATTTCAGTGACTACATTTTGTATTTGGTTATTAATAATAATTTAAGGCGTGGAAACTGCAAAATTTAGTTAACAATGAAATATACCAATTATTTAGATAGTAACTGACCTTTTGATAATAACAGATGTTGTAGTTATAGTAACAACCAATAATGGAATGAGGAAAAAAATAACTGCATACATATATAATATATATATATATATATATTAATGAATTTTAAATTTACATTTAATTGCAATGAATTCAACAAATTTTATTAAGTAGAGCAGTTGTTAAGCAATTAGACAGTAACTGGCATTCTGTTATTAACAAATTTGTAAATTTTTACAATAACCTATAATTAAATGAGAAACAAAATAATCAATGCATAGGATATATATATATATATGGATTTATGTGTATTTTACAGTGTGTTGTAATATATATATATGTATGTATGTATGTATATGTATATATATATATATGGAAATTATGTTTGTATAAATTGTAAGGTAAATGATAACATTACTTAAGAATGACAATTAAAGGAATACGTAGGATGTTAACTAATTTTAAAAATAATGATTGCAATAGATTAATTGATTAGTGTGAGAAACTAGTTGCCATTTAATTCATTGGTGAAAAATTGGAAATAAGCTATAATTAATATAAAAATTTAATTTCCATATTGCCATGCATGTATGTAGCATACTTTGTATATATGTGACGACCGCCCATAACCCCCGCACTTGACAAGAGGAATAAAGCGCTGAAGGTTGTGCCAGGGATAGATAAACATACTAATCTACCTACAACACCAGAGAAGAACTCAACCTTATCTTCCCCACATCGGATAGTGATAGCCTTTACTTTAAACAATTCAACTATACATCCATGAAAACTAGAACAATAATTCAATAATGGCAAACCACTCATGACATAGAAATTATAGATCTCATGTTAACCATTCTAATCGAACTCAACACCCCTCAAGCACAAGCCCCAGTGGCCTAAACCAATATCAGATAAGCACCCAAGGAACATTTGCTTTGATGTTGGACAATCTACATGAGACGGTTCAAACAAAGAAACTAATCAATCATGACAGATTCTGGCTATCACCGCCAATCCCGCTTCGAAACCATCATTAATCGTATGATGGTCAACCTTGCCATATGTCAAGGGCTAATGGTAACCCCAGTTCTAGCATAAACTCCATATGTCCAACCTTGACAATGTCCAACCTTGACAACTAGGCCTTTCTACAAGACCCAGGGTACTTAAACTACAACCAGTCATTTAGACATCTCTAACGTACCCCTGCTTTGAGCCTTCTAGAACTTACAACAACGATAATCTCTCAGCCTTCACATCTTTAGTCATCAAACCCGATGACTCTTCATAGCTCAAGAAACCTACTCGAGCAATCCATTATCCACCAACTCATAACCATTGAGTTGCCACCTCATTCGTTGATCTACACCGACCAATGAACACGTTTTGTAACGACCCGTATTCTACGCATCATAGGACCGTAGAATATTTATTTCTTTCACATACGAAGTCGTATGGTCATGTAACTTTGGGAGACGACTATTGGGGTCATTTCCCATGTTCATGATTTTTCCCGATTTTTAAATGACCATTTTACCCCTAGTTGGTACTGTTTTGGCCATAACTTTTGACTGGAAAGGAATTTTGACCTGAAACCACTTCCGTTGGCTCTGGATGATGGTTTCTCTTTCCGTAGATTGGTCACAATAGCCAAATGGACTTACCGTTCGGGAGATATGGCTGAATGAAGATTTAGAGGGTTAATTTTAGCTAATTGGGCTTAACCGGGTGATTAGCAGCTAGGCTCAGAGGGGAATTTCGGGTTTAGAGGCATAGGAGGGCTGATTAGGGTTAGGAAATCACTCTCATTTCAGTTTTGAGCCGCACCAAACCTTCTTGAGACCTTAGTAATAGCTTCCATCCTCTAAAACCACTCCAAAACACATTTTTAGTGAAGATTAAGCCTAAACTACATCAAAACAAGGCCAAATAGCAACAGAGCAAGGTTGGAGCTACTGCTATACATAGGAATTCGACCCAAACAGAGAGTATTTCAGATTTGGTGTTTTATTTTGTGGCAAAGGTGTGTGATTAGCATCGTTTTGACACTAATTACAGTTAATTAAGGGTAATTAGTGAAGATTAGCGAATTTATACACTAATATATTCTGGAAAAATGTTTAGAAATTCTTAAATAATATTTTATGCCTCTGTTAGAAATTTGGTTCGATTTGATTAAGTTTTGTTAACCCTATGATCAGTTTTATTTAATCATGCTTAAGGGAAAAATGGGATTTTGGGTGTACTTGATCCATTTTGACATGTAAATTCATTGTTTTGGTGTTTGTGGTTAGTTTGCTATGTTGCTATGACTGTTTGACATGATTTGTGATTGATTAGTATAGTTAGATTTGCCGAAAACGTCGTCGAATGGCGTAAACAAGTTGCTGGAGAAAGTTGCAGAAAGTTGTGCAGGGTTTCGGATCGGATCGGATAGGAGACCTGGGCGAGGAACCCGACGCAAACTGGAATCTAGCACAAACGAGGCTAGGCAAAAAGGAAGGCCATGTTGGTTAAGCTGGGGATCGGACTAACTTAAAGACGAAGTGCTCGGATCGGATCGACTTAAGGATGAAAGGCTAGGACTGGAGTAAGGCGAAGGGATCGGATCGGCTAAAGGAGTAGGAGCGGATCGGCTAAAGGAGGACAATCGGATCGGAGTAAATGGAGAACGAGGGAGCTGATTGGAGAAGGAGCATGAACTGGAGGGAAGATAGCAACCCGGCCCGACCCGGAGGAGGATACCCGACCCGAACCAATGCGACGCTGTGGTCCCAAACCGAACCGCTACAGGAGAAGACTACGAACCGACCCAAAGTAGAGGACCCGACCCGAACCGATGGCTAGAAGGAGAACCCGACCCGACCCAGTATTGACCAATAACCCGAGATGCAAAGGTAGTCCAATATGGGAAGTTAGAGCTCAGGATCCAGTTGGGAACCGATGAGTTCACTTCATGATTGGGCTTTGCTGCGGGACGTGTGCCAAGGGGCAGTCGATGTTTATGACTTTGGATCACTATGTATGGGAAGTATGTGAACGGATTCAGGGCTGAAATGGCCAAGGTACGGCTAAAGGGCTATAAACCAATGAAGTGGAGTCATTTGTAAACATATGGTCATGACTCCATGTGGTAAGCTTGGTAGTAGCAGTAGTTGTACAAGTCAAACTCCGTCACTACTTCGATGGGTCTAGTGATTGACAGTGGTGGACATCGTATGCTTTACGCACTGAGTGAGGGATGTGAGGATGGTTGCTATGGTTGATTTGTTTGCTATCATTATGACATGCACACCCCAATCCCGACTTCTTTACACTATTTATTATGGCACCTTAGAGTACTGTACGGTATGTGGTACTAACTCCTTGGTTGCAGGTCCAGGTTCAAGTATGGTTTAGTATACCTGTTATTGTTCTGTTTAGATGCTTATCGCTCATACCAGGCTTTATGTCTGACCCAGAATTTTGTGTCTCCTCTTATTACTTTGGGTGCTCACACGAGCAGACTAGAGACAGGTTAGCTGGTGATGCATGGGTAGATGATCCGGAGACGAGCAGGAGGCTTCTACGCAATATATATAGTATTCTCCCTGTGTTGTTGAAGATCACTGCTTGGGCATTGGTGGTGCATCTTCTACTTTAGCTTTCTTTTGTTTAGAGACAGTAAATTTGAAAAGTTGTAATAAGCTGTATTTGGACTTCCGCTACTCTGATGTTGATGTTGATTTTAGTTATCAGCTTATGCACTGTCTCACCTGTTTTATGTCAAGTATGTTATTATTATTATATTTTATTCCATGCGCTGTGAGACATTCTACAGGTTTCTTGTTAGTCAATTATCTTCTTTCCTATCTTCTGACGATCGTCCCGTGCTAGTCGGGCATGTATACAACGCACTCTCGGAGGAAATGCAGGCTGGTGCTGGGCGGGCCGTCACACTTGGTATCAGAGCTCTAGGTTGCGTTGTTAACCTAGGGAAGTTATCAGGGAGAGATAATATACGTATACGAGAGAGCGTATTTGTGATTATTTTGGTTTTCAAAAGCTATATATATACTATTAGTAGTATAAAAATGAAGTCGTTCTACACTAGCACCACTATGGGGTCGTTAATCGTTTCCTTCTTCAGATTGAAGATGAGCCGATATGTTAGAGGTACCGGTAGAGGGGCCAATAATGGGAATGCTGCTGACATGAGGACGATGTTTACTGACCTCATGAGAGAGATGCTTAGGAATGTACAGAGGGCAGCTCCCAATGGTGGAAATGGTGGTGGTCCAATAGTGCAGGCGCCGAGAGTCGACTTCGCCAAGCTGAATAAGGATTATACTAGCCTTGGTGGGAAGCCGTTCCGCGGAACGGAGTCGGCCACAGATGTTCAGGATTGGTTGGATAGTTGCGAACGTTTCTTCGAGGATTTGGGTATCGAGGATGCGATGAAGAGAAAGCTAGCGTCCCGTCAGCTGCAAGGGCGGGCAATGAATTGGTGGAATGTTATAAAGGCAGCTACTCCCGAAGATCAGATTACTTGGGAGCAGTTTAAGGCTCGCTTTAGCGAGAAGTTCATTCCAACTGCTCAGAAGTCAGTACTGTTTAAGAAATTCTTGGAGCTCAAGGAGAATGGCAGAGCTGTCTCGGAGTATATTGCTGAATTCGACACTTTGTCAAAATATGGGTTATCTCTTATTGATACTGCCGAGAGGAAGAATGAGAAATTCATAACTGGTTTGGATCAGTACTTGAGGGAAAGGCTTATTAACCACATCGATGAGACGTTTGAATCGATTGTGGGGAAAGCATTGAGATCAGAAAGTCTCTACCCTAAGCCGAAGACTGAGGTTGCATCCGCAGATGAGCCAAAGCCACAAGCAAGTGGTGGAGGCAAGGGTGGTTCCCAGAATATGAGAAAGCAGAGTCAGACTAAGGATGGCTAGAAGAAAAAGAATAAGCAAGATGTTGAGTGCTTCAGCTGTGGTAAGAAGGGCCATTATGCTAGTAATTGTCGGGCCAAGCCAGCGGATAGGAAGTGCTTCAGCTGTGGCCAAATGGGACATCACAAGGACAAGTGTCCGCAACCCCCCAAAGAAAAGCAAATGGTGAAATCATATGCCCTTAATGCTATTCCTTCTTCGTTGAATGCCCCAACTGCGGCGGAGAAGGGAAAGAATGTCGTCATTCAAGGTATGCTTTCTGTTTATGATGTTCTTGTTAGAGTTTTGTTTGATACCGGAGCTTCTAGTTCTTTCATATCTAGTGACCTGGTAGATAGGTTGGGATTGGAGCCTGAGATTGTCGATTGGTGGTTCGACTAGCCTTATGATGATTTGTCGTAATGTGGTCTTATCGAGTCATGGATGCATGTTTGTTTGTGATTGCTTTGTTTTGGGCTTTACTGGGTTTGGCATTATTTTGGGAGTAGATTGGCTCCGAAGATACGGGGTGGTGGTAGACTGTGAGGGATTTTTGGTGACAACTAGAGCGGATGATGGGCGGAGGATAGTGTTTGGTGGTCTACCCAGTGAGGGGGTATTGGCTAGTTTTCTAAACTCCCTTGACATTCCGCATAGTGAGTTGTCAGGTTTGCCCGTGGTTGGCCAATATCCGGATGTTTTCGAAGAAGTGACCGGACTTCCACTACACCGAGAGATTGAGTTCCGTATTGATTTGGTAAAAGATGCCAGACCTATAGTGATGCCACTTCGTCGTATGGCAACAAGGGAGCAGCGAGAGCTCGAGGTGCAAGTCAGCGATCTTTTGAAGAAGGGATTTATCAGAAGGAGTGTTTCTGAATGGGGAGCACCAGTTGTGTTTGCTGCCAAGGCGGATGGTTCCCTTTGTTTGTGTGTAGAGTACCGCGAGTTGAATAAAGTGACGAGGAAGAATAAGTATCCTCTACCGCGGATAGATGATTTGTTCGATCAGTTGGGTGGCGCGAGAGTATTTTCTCAGTTGGATCTCGCGACAGGTTTTCATCAGCTTAGAGTGGAAGCTGAGAGTATAGCTAAAACGACATTTCGGACGCCGTCTGGATTTTATGAGTGGTTGGTCATGCCATTCGGGCTGACCAATGCCCCAGCATATTTTGTGGATCTTATGAATAGGGTATTCAGAGATCAGTTGAATAAGTTTGTCCTTGTGTTCGTTGATGATATTTTGGTCTACTCGGGGACAGAGGAAGAACACAAGGAACACTTAAGAATAGTGATGGAGGTGTTGAGAAAACACCAATTGAAAGCAAAGTTTTCTAAGTGTCACTTCTGTAAGAGGGAAGTGAGGTTCTTGGGCCATGTTGTATCAGAGAATGGTATTGCCGTGGACCCGGCGAAGGTGGGTACGGTACAGGATTGGCCTACGCCCAAGAAAGCAACGGATGTAAGAAGTTTCTTGGGGTTAGCTGGATATTATCGTAAGTTTATCCAAGGTTTCTCCAATATAGCAGCACCATTGACCCAGTTGACCAAGAAGAATCAAGCTTTTGTCTGGGATGAAAGGTGCCAGAATGCATTCAAGAATCTAAAGGACAAGTTGACATGCGCACCAGTGTTAGTCATTCCTTAGGGGAATGAAGAGATGGCGGTATACACGGATGCCTGTGGTACCGGACTGGGTGCTGTATTGATGCAAGGCGGTAGGGTTGTAGCTTATGCAAGCCGGCAATTGAAACCGCAGGAGAGAAGATACCCTACCCATGATTTGGAGTTGGCAGCGATCGTGTTCGCGCTGAAGATGTGGAGACACTATCTCTTGGGAGAAACATTTGAGCTGTTTACAGATCATAAGTCGTTGAAGTATCTCTTCTCCCAGAAGGATTTAAATCTCCGGCAACAAAGGTGGTTAGAATTCTTGGCTTCCTATGATTTTGACATCGCATATACACCGGGAAACGGCAATGCGGTGGCTGATGCATTGAGTAGGAGGCATGCCAGTTTAGGGGCTATGTTTCTAGAATGGAAGCAACTGGAGTATATCGCGGGGTTTGATTTCAGACCAAAGTGCGAATTGAATCCAGAAATGTTAGCAAGTTTGACGATCAGACCCACTTTGATTGAGCGGATCGGCTCTAGTCAGAGGGACGATCCTAAACTATTGGAAATCATCTCCAAGTTAGAGATGGGTATCGATGAGGAGATGAACAAGTATGGGCTTGATCGAGATGGATGGCTTAGAAAGAATGGAAAGCTTGTTGTACCCAATGTCAATGGATTGAGAGATGAAGTGCTTAGAGAATGTCATCACTCAAAACTGACTATACACCCCGGTGGTAACAAGATGTATCGAGATATGAAGCAGACCTACTACTGGGAAGGGATGAAAAGAGACATTGGGAAGTTTATATCCAAATGCATGAATTACCAGCTAGTTAAAGCCGAGCAAAAGAAGCCTAGTGGGTTGTTACAGCCATTAGAAATTCTCGAATGGAAATGGGAGCAAGTCTCGATGGATTTCATCGATGGTTTACCAAGGACTAGATCGGGACATGATAGCATTTGGGTAATCGTGGATCGATTGACTAAGAGTGCAAGATTCATACCAGTCAAATCGACCAGAACGGCAGCTAAGTTAGCAGAATTGTATATGAAGTGGGTAGTGAGATTTCATGGAGTACCTAAAAGCATTGTGAGTGACCGAGACCCGTTGTTCACTAGTGGGTTTTGGAAGAGCTTACAAGAGGATCTAGGTTCGGAGTTACATCTCAATATCGCATATCATCCTCAGACCGACGGTCAGACGGAGAGGGTGAATCGTATTTTGGAAGATCTCTTGAGAGCATGTATATTGGATTTTGGAGGATCATGGGATGACCATTTGCATCTAGTAGAGTTTGCATATAATAATAGCTACCAATCCAGTATCGGTATGGCTCCGTTTGAAGCTATGTACGGAAGACCATGCAACTCACCATCATGTTGGATAGAGACTGGCGAGAAGTTTATGCTTGGACCAGATGTGGTGAGGGAAACTTCAGATAAGATTAAGATCATTCAACAACGAATGAAGGCTGCCCAAGATAGGCAGAAGAGTTATGCTGATAAGAGGAGAAGAGACTTAAAATTCTCCATTGGTGACTTGGTGTTTGTCAAGATTTCTCCGTTGAAGAGTGTAATACGATTTGGCAGGAGAGGCAAGTTAGCACCAAGATTTGTTCGCCCATTCCCTGTTCTTGAACCAGTCGGGAATTTGGCATATAGAATTGACTTACCAGAGAAGATGGCGGGAGTTCACAACGTATTTCATGTTTCCCAACTAAGGAAGTTCGTTCACGACCCAGATATGACTATTTCACCTGATCAGTTAGACGACTTCGAAGTAGAACTCGAGGCAGTTAGGAACCGCAAGCCGGCCCGTATTGTCAAACACGACATGAAGCAACTTCGAAGGAAGGCGGTGAAGCTAGTCAAGGTTCAGTGGAGCGAGGACGAGAATGATTGTACTTGGGAGACAGAGGAGAACATTAGGAAGACATACCCAAAACTCTTTGCCTGGTAAGATTTTGAATTCAATTTAGTTTTCCGCATGCTAGGATAGGCTTGTTTGCTTGTTGTGCATGTTTGATTGTTGTATGTGGTTGGTAGGCATGCGGGATCCTTTGTATGTTTTGGGTTAAGGAATTTCGGGGACGAAATTTCTTAAGGGGGGAAGAGTGTAACGACCCGTATTCTACGCATCATAGGACAGTAGAATATTTATTTCTTTCACATACGAAGTCGTATGGTCATGTAACTTTGGGAGACGACTATTGGGGTCATTTCCCATGTTCATGATTTTTCCCGATTTTTAAATAACCATTTTACCCCTAGTTGGTACTGTTTTGGCCATAACTTTTGACTGGAAAGGAATTTTGACCTGAAACCACTTCCGTTGGCTTCGGATGATGGTTTCTCTTTCCGTAGAGTGGTCACAATAGCCAAACGAACTTACCGTTTGGGAGATATTGCTGAATGAAGATTTAGAGGGTTAATTTTAGCTAATTGGGCTTAACCGGGTGATTAGTAGCTAGGCCCAGAGGGGAATTTCGGGTTTAGAGGCATAGGAGGGCTGATTAGGGTTAGGAAATCACTCTCATTTCAGTTTTGAGCCGCCCCAAACCTTCTTGAGACCTTAGTAATGGCTTCCATCCTCTAAAACCACTCCAAAACACATTTTTAGTGAAGATTAAGCCTAAACTACATCAAAACAAGGCCAAATAGCAACAGAGCAAGGTTGGAGCTGCTGCTATACATAGGAATTCGACCCAAACAGAGAGTATTTCAGATTTGGGGTTTTATTTGTGGCAAAGGTGAGTGATTAGCATCGTTTTGACACTAATTACAGTTAATTAAGGGTAATTAGTGAAGATTAGCGAATTTATACACTAATAAATTCTAGAAAAATGTTTAGAAATTCTTAAATAATATTTTATGCCTCTGTTAGAAATTTGGGTCGATTTGATTAAGTTTTGTTAACCCTATGATCAGTTTTATTTAATCATGCTTAAGGGAAAAATGGGATTTTGGGTGTATTTGATCCATTTTGACATGTAAATTCATTATTTTGGTGTTTGTGGTTAGTTTGCTATGTTGCTATGACTGTTTGACATGATTTGTGATTGATTAGTATAGTTAGATTTGCCGAAAACGTCGTCGAATGGCGTAAACAAGTTGCTGGAGAAATGCAGAAAGTTGTGCAGGGTTTCGGATTGGATCGGATATGGGCTCGGATCGGATAGGAGACCTGGGCGAGGAACCCGACCTGAACTGGAATCTAGCACAAACGAGGCTAGGCAAAAAGGAAGGCCATGTTGGTTAAGCTGGGGATCGGACTAACTTAAAGACGAAGTGCTCGGATCGGATCGACTTAAGGATGAAAGGCTAGGACTGGAGTAAGGCGAAGGGATCGGATCGGCTAAAGGAGTAGGAGCGGATCAGCTAAAGGAGGAGGATCGGATCGGATTAAATGGAGAACGAGGGAGCTGATCGGAGAAGGAGCATGAACTGGAGGGAAGATAACAACCCGACCCGACCCAGAGGAGGATACCCGACCCGAACCGATGCGACGCTGTGGACCCGAACCGAACCGCTACAGGAGAAGACTACGAACCGACCCGAAGTAGAGGACCCGACCCGAACCGATGGCTAGAAGGAGAACCCAACCCGACCCAGTATTGACCAATAACCCGAGATTCAAAGGTAGTCCAATATGGGAAGTTAGAGCTCAGGATCCAGTTGGGAACCGATGAGTTCACTTCATGATTGGGCTTTGCTGCGGGACGTGTGCCAAGGGGCAGTCGATGTTTATGACTTTGGATCACTATGTATGGGAAGTATATGAACGGATTCAGGGCTGAAATGGCCTAGGTACGGCTAAAGGGCTATAAACCAATGAAATGGGGTCATTTGTAAAGATTTGGTCATGACTCCATGTGGTAAGCTTGGTAGTAGCAGTAGTTGTACAAGTCGAACTCTGTCACTACTTCGATGGGTCTAGTGATTGACAGTGGTGGACATCGTATGCTTTACGCACTGAGTGAGGGATGTGAGGATGGTTGCTATTGTTGATGTGTTTGCTATCATTATGACATGCACACCCCAACCCCGTCTTCTTTACACTATTTATTATGGCACCTTAGAGTACTGTACGGTATGTGGTACTAACTCCTTTGTTGCAGGTCCAGGTTCAGGTATGGTTTAGTATACCTGTTATTGTTCTGTTTAGATGCTTATCGCTCATATCAGGCTTTATGTCTGACCCAGAGTTTTGTGTCTCCTCTTATTACTCTGGGTGCTCACACGAGCAGACTAGAGACAGGTTAGCTGGTGATGCACGGGTAGATGATCCGGAGACGAGCAGGAGTCTTCCACGTTATATATATATATATATATATATATATATATATAGTATTCTCCCAGTGTTGTTGAAAATCACTGCTTGGGCATTGGTGGTGCATCTTCTACTTTAGCTTTCTTTTGTTTAGAGACAGTAAATTTGAAAAGTTGTAATAAGCTGCATTTGGACTTCCGCTGCTCTGATGTTGATGTTGATTTTAGTTATCAGCTTATGCACTGTCTCACCTGTTTTATGTCAAGTATGTTATTATTATTATATTTTATTCCATGCGCTGTGAGACATTCTACAGGTTTCTTGTTAGTCAATTCTCTTCTTTCCTATCTTCTGACGACCGTCCCGTGCTAGTCGGGCATGTGTACAGCGCATTCTCGGAGGAAATGCAGGCTGGTGCGGGGCGGGCCGTCACACGTTTCAACACTTCGAACCTTCCCAATTGAATTCACTTTGAAGTCACATCATCCCCAGAAATGTCCGACCATAAATGTACGACCCAACTGGTGACTTGCCCAACCCAACTGGTGACTTGCCCGACCCAATTGGTGACTTGTCGACCTAACTGTTGACATGCCCAACCCATCTGATGACTTGTCCGACCCATATGGTGACTTGCCCGACCCATCTGGTGACTTGCCCGATCCGCCTGGTGACTTGCAAGACCCATCTGGTGACTAGTCCGACCCAACTAGTGACTTGCCCGACCCATCTAGTGACTTGCTCGACCCATCTGGTGACTTGCCCAATCCATATGGTGACTTGCAAGACCCATCTTGTGACTAGACTGACCCAACTGGTGACTAGGCCGACCCAACTGGTGATTAGGCCGACCCAACTGGTGACTAGGCCAACCCCAAACCTGCATATTGCAATTCAACTCCGATTTCGACCAAAACTTCGCCAAATGATACATTCGATGAAACCAACTCATCCAACTCACCAAATATAACCATAAACATGTCATAACATCGCTAACAACATGAATATGACGATTATCACTAAAATGATGTAAATTTCACCAAAACCATTAAGATGAACATATGATCAAAATGAGAGATCTAAGTTACATAAATATATGAAATGGCATGTAATTAATGGTTTAAACTCACTTAATCAGATCATAGGGTGATTCATATGAAAATGGACATATAATGGTGTAGATTTATGACAAAACACTTGAATTTGATGAAAAACATGATCCAACATTCATGTACTTCATTGAATCCATGTGAGAGATGTAAATTACTCACCGATTATCCCAAAAAAGCTAAAAATCAAAGGAATATGAATCCGGACAGCAAGCACTTCGCACCAAACACCTTGATTCTATGAACTATTGCCAAAATTGATGTTGTCTAGCCTCCAATTGTCTAGATCTATGATTTCCCTCCTTGGATTTTGATTTTTAATGGTGGAAAAGTGTTAGAGGAAGGAGAAGCACAAGACCTCCCAATGAGAGAATGGAAAATTCAAACCCTTTCTCATATCCCTTACCCCCTATTAATAGTTTCCACCAATCCCCTGATGGGCCCTCCCAATTCAGCCCACTTTGGCTTACCAAACCTGGACAACCAACTGAAAAACCCTAAAACAACGATTTCTTCCAGACCTTGAGCCAGATCTTTAATGTAACCACTCTACGGAAAGGAAATCATCAATTCCTTTCCAATGGCACAGGTCTCACCCTCTGATTCGACCTAGGTCAAAAGTTATTCCCTATACAAGACTAACCAAGGCAAAAATGGTCATAAACAAAATCGATAAAAATTATGGACATGTCTCGCATTCCCATAAGAAACATATCAAAAGATGAAAATGATCCAACCCTCAGGGAATAAAATAAAAATATTTTACGATCTTCCGATACATAAAATGCAGGCAGTTACATCCCCCCCCCCCCTCCCCTTAAAATTTTTCCCCCGAAATTCTAAGTAAACATATGCAACCACAAAAATTCTGCATGCCTACCCTCCATGAGAAGCCAATTCTATAACCCAAACTAGCAACCATCAAGCCATGCATCCATAGCCTTATCCTAGCACGCGGAATTGTATCAAACAACAACAAGATACAACGATATAATGATGAAACGATCAATGGGTCCTACCGACGAAGAGTTCTGGATGAGTCGCCTTCATACTCTTTTCTGTCTCCCATGTACAATTGTCTCCATCTTCACTCCATTGTACCTTGGCTAGCTTAACTGTCTTCCTCATAAGCTGTTTCGTGTCATTCCCCACAACACGAAGTGGCTTATGTGGTTTGCAACTGCGGTCTCTACTTCTAGGTCTTCATACTGCTCTGGAGGTACCACCACATTCGAATCATGCACCAACTTCCATAGAAATGACACATGGAATACATTATGCACACTCGCATCTTGTTAGGTAACTCCAATCTATATGCGAGCTTTCCAATTCACTCGACTATCGGAAATAGTCCAACGAACCTAGCAGCCAACTTTCCTTTATTTCCAAATCGAACCACATGCTTTAATGGAGAAATCTTCTCGAAAAACATGTCGCCTATGTCGAATTCCAAAACTTTTCAACACTTATCAGCATAACTCTTCTGAAGATCTTGGGCCGCTTTCATTCGTTGCCGAACAATCTCGATACAATCCGAGGTCTCTCTAATCATCTCTGGCCCAAGTACCAACTTATCTCCAGTTTCTACCTAACAAGCTGGAGAATTGCACGACCTCCCATACAATGCCTCATATGGTGCCATCCCAATGCTAGACTGGTAGCTATTATTATATGCAAACTCAACTAGAAGTCGATGGTCTTCCCATGAACCTCCGAAGCCTAACACACAAGCCCTTAGGAGATCTTCCAAAACTTTGTCGACTCTCTCAGTATGACCATCAGTTTGGTGATGGTAAGCCGTACTTAAACATAACTCGGTTCCCAAAGCTTCTTGCAAACTCTTCCAAAATCCACTCGTAAATAATGGATCTCGGTCGCTCACTATACTCTTTGGGACACCATGGAATTGAACTATCCAATTCACATAAAGTTTAGCCAATTTCGATGCCGTCCTCGTCGACTTGACAGGAATGAATCTCTCACTTTTGGTCAAACGATCCACAATGACCCAAATCCATTTATTTCCTGCCCTCGTCCTTGGTAGTCCATCGATAAAATCCATCGACACGTGCTCCCACTTCTATGTAGGAACTTCCAATAGCTGAAGCAAACCACTCGGCTTTTTCTGTTCAACTTTCACTAACTGATAGTTCACACACTTGGAAACGAACTTTCCAATATCTCGCTTCATCCCTTCCTAGTAGTAGAGTCGCTTCATGTCCTGATACATCTTGTTACAACCGGGATGAATCGTCAGCTTCGAATGATGACGTTCTCTCAAAACCTCATCTCTCAATCCATCAATATCAGGAACAACTAACCGCCCTTGCTTTCGAAGCCATCCATCTCGATCAAATTCGAACTCTTTATTCTCTGGTTCCAACTTCTGGATAAACTTGACAAACTTAGCATCTCGCTTTTGGCCTTTGCCAACTCTTTCGATAAGAGTAGGTCTTATCAATAAGCTTGCCAACATATCAGGTTCCAACTCACACCTTGGACTGAAATGAAACCTTGCCAAATACTCAAGGCTCTTCCATTCTGAAAACATCGCTCCCAATCTTGCGTGTCTTCGACTTAACGCATCTGCAACTGCGTTGCCTTTGCCAGGAGTATAGGCCATACCAAAATCATATGATGCCAGAGACTCCAACTATCGTTGTTGCCGAAGATTAAAATCCTTTTGGGATAAAAGATACTTCAACTACTTGTTATCCGTGAAAAACTTGAATCGTACTCCCAATGGGTAATATCTCTACATCTTCAGAGCAAACACAATCGCCACCAACTCCAAATCTTGAGTTGGGTAATTTCTCTCATGCGGCTTTAGCTGTCGACTCGCATATGCCACAACCTTATCATTTTGCATTAGCATTGCTCCTAGCCCAGTACCACATGCATCGATGTATACCACCATCTTTTCATTCCTACTCAAAATGGTCAACACAGTTGCACTCGTCAATTTCTCTTTCAGGATCTCGAACGCTTGCTCACACTTTGCATCCCATTGAACACTTGGTTCTTCTTCATACATCCTATTAACGGTGCAGCTACCTTGGAGAAATCCTTGATAAACCGTCGGTAATAATCGACCAACCCAAGGAAACTTCGAACATCCATCGCACTCTTAGGTATATCCCAATCCTGGATTGCTGCTACTTTAGCGAGCTCAACCTCTATCCTATTTCCAGAAACTACATGGCCTATGAATCTCACTTCATCCTTCTAGATGTGACACTTCTAGAACTTAGCTATCAGTTGATGCTTTCGCAAGATCTCTAACACAAATCTCAAGTGCGTCTTGTGCTCTTCCTCATTCCTGGAGTAAACCAGAATATCATCCACAAACACTAGCATGAACTTGTTCAATTGATCTCGGAATACCCTATTCATAAGATCCACGAAATACGCTGGCGCGTTAGTCAACCCGAATTGCATCACCAACCACTCGAAGAAACCGGATGGTGTCCTAAAAGCAGTCTTTGGCACATTATCCTTAACCACCCTCAACTGGTGAAATCCTATTGCCAAATCCATTTGAGAAAACATTTTGGCTTCGTGAAGCTGATCGACCAATTCATCAATCCTTGGCATTGGATACTTGTACTTTTTAGCCCCTTGTTCGGCTCATGATAGTCCACACACAATCTTAACGAGCCATCTACCTTAGTAGCAAACACCACTGGTGCACCCCATTCGAAAACACTCCTTTAAATGAATCCTTTTCCTAAAAGGTCTAACTTGCACCTCCAACTCTCGTTGTTCCTTAGGTGCCATCCGCCTAAGAGGCATAGCGATAGGTCTAGCACCCTCGACAAAATCGATCCTAAACTCGATCTCACGATGACAGGTTGGCGCAGCGTCTAGGATCTAACTCCTCACGAATTAATGGATCCCTGGAAATTTGACCAAGAATGAGACAGGTGCTCGACTCCATTGATCTTTCGATGTCGGAATCTCTCTATCTTTAACACGTTGATCTCGCAAGATACTACATTGTCGATCTACGATTCTTTGAACGTTGATCACTCGTAAGTGATACCGTGAATCGGCTTCAAATTCTTTGATACGAGCACACTCGAATATCCGAAAATGGAGGAAGGATATAAACTCAACTTCCAATTTTTAAGGTGGCACAAAGCTCACACAAGGGATTTAATCAAAATTCAAAAACCTTTACAACTCACTCCATACCCCTATTTATAGGGTATACATTACGCTTTGTCCAAATGGACGACCCTAATACAAAAGTCTCAGACCAATAAAAGCGGCCGACCTTTACGAGGTACAAATAGTAGAACGAACGACTCAACTATGAAATGACACAACAATGGAATGAGCGACCCCTATATGATGTTATCTTTTAACAGCTCTTAATTTAGCCTACAGTGGCACAAGGGTAATCGACTCAATAGCCGACAACTCTAAACTAAACGACTTAGTTACGGAAATATAGAACGAGTGAGCTATTAACGAACGCACCAGGTTTGATCGACTCTGGGGTGAGTGACTCAATTGTGAACGACTCATTCCTTGCACGATCTACCCATGTTTTCTCAACCCTCTCCCTCTTATTCACACTGGCGAGCGACCGTGTTGGATTGTTGGGCTTCTCTTCCTGATTCATTTTCTCACTGAGCGACCCTATTATGTTGTTGGATGATCGGTTCTCCGCTTCTTCTAGCTTCAGTTTTACGGACAATCTGCTCTTCTTTCCCTTTTGTTCTAGGTCTCTGAATGACTGGTAGCTCGCTTATAAACATCTTCCATGGTGCATGGCATCATTCTCCCCTGGTTGACAAGAATTCGTCGTTGAATTCATACATTCTTCTTTGCTGATAAGCTCATCTCTACAGTATGGAATTGGATATTTGACATTGAACACATCCGAAGTATACACCCCTTCTGGCAGCTTCAACTGATAAGCATTATCATTGATTTTCTTCACAATTTCTATGGGACCAATCTTTCGAGCCTTTAATTTGTTGTAAGTTCCCATAGAGAAACGATCTTTCGTTAACACTGCGTAAATGAAATCTCCCTCTTCGAAATTAACATTTCATCGCTTCAAATCTACAAATTGTTTATATTTTATATTTGACTTGAGCAATCTTTCCTGCACAACTTTGTGACATTCCCGCAATTCATTAACAAAATCACTGGCTCGTTTAACAATCCCTTTCTACAGTGGAACTGTCGATAAATCTAAGGGTCCTCATGGTACAATTGAATATACGATATGAAATGGACTGAACCCAGTACTTCGACTAACAACATGATTGCATACAAACTCATCTTGACACAATTTCGTATCCCAACCTTTCAAATTATCTTTCACAAGGCATCTCAACAAATTTCACAAAGATCTGTTCACTACTTCTGTTTGTCCATTTGTTTGCGGATGATAAGCACTACTAAATTTTAGTTTCGTTCCAATCATTTTTCACAAATTGATCTAGAAATGACTTAGAAAACGTGTATCTCTATCTGAGACAATGGATTTAGGTAATCCATGAAGTCGATAGATCTCTTTGAACAATAACTGAGCAACATTCACAGCGTCTACCGTCTTTTTGCAAGCAATAAAATGAACCATTTTCGAAAAATGATCTACTACCATGTAGATAGAATCATTCCCTCATTATGTCCTCGGCAATCCCAAGACAAAATCCATAATCCATACTAATGTCTATCCATGGCTTAGTAGGTACAGGTAACGACATGTATAATCCAGCATTAATGGAAGTTCCCTTAGAAACTTGGAAAACGTGGCATCTTTGCACAAACTTCTCAACCTCTTTCCTCATAGATGGCCAAAAGTAAGAATCAGCGATCAGTTTTAAAGTATGATCACGGCCCACATGTCCTTCCTTATGTAATTCTTTGACAATTTTCATTCTTAAACTGCAATATGAAATACATAATTGAGTTCCTTTAAATAGGAAACCATCGGTTAGCACATAACCTTCCATATTTCTTTCCTTGACTTTGGCTATGACTTGCGAGAAATATGAATCGGTTGTTAGCAGTTCCGGAAGTACATCAAATCCGACTACTTCGAGTTGCATAGTTTTAAGCATATGATTACTTCGACTTAGAGCATCAGCTACACAATTAGTAACTCCAGATTTGTGTTTTACAACAAATGTAAATTGTTGCAAATAAGCAATACACGACGCGTGTCTAGCAGTAATCTTATCTTGACTTTGCAAATATTCAAAGCTTCATGGTCAGTATATAGCACAAATTCCTTATGAAACAAATAGTGTCGCCAATGCTTGACTGCTTGTACAATAGCATAAAACTCCTTGTCATACGTATTGTATCTCATCATCGCTCCAGATAGTTTCTCACTGAAATATGCAATAGGACGGCCCTTCTGACTCAACACCCATCCTACTCAAACTTTCGATGCATCCGTATGCAATTCAAATAATAGCTGAAAATCTGATAACACAAGGACTAGTGCGGTCGTAAAAAGTTCTTTAATCTTCTCAAAAGAAAATTGGGCTTCCTTTGTCCATGTAAATTGTTTCCCTTTCATGCAATCAGTAACAAGATCCATCATACTACTAAAGCATGGAATAAACCTTCGATAGAATGATGCCAATCCATGAAAGCTTCTGAATTCCGTTATGGTTTTCGGTCGAGGTCAATCTTTGATTGCAACAACTTTTTTTGGTCCACTTGTATCCCTTCCTTAGATACAATGTATCCTAAGAACAAAACACTTTGCGTCATGAACACGCACTTCTTTGTTGCAGCATAAAATTGTTCATGATGAAGAATCTTCAACACTGTTTTCAAATGTTATATATGCTCTTCCATACTAGCAGTATAGATCAGAGTATCATCAAAGTATACCACCACAAACTTTCCAATGTAGGGTCTGAAAATCTGATTCATGACTCTCATAAAAGTACTTGGTGCATTCGATAGACCAAACGACATAACCAACCATTCATACAACCCCTCACGAGTCCTGAAGGCGGTCTTCCATTCATCCCCTGGTCGAATTCGAATTTGATGATAACCACTCTTTATATCAATCTTTGAAAAGATAACAGATCCACTGATTTGATCCAATAGATCATCTAGTCTCAACATAGGAAATCGGTATCGAATAGTGATCTTTTTGAGAGCTCTACTATTCATCCATACACATTCTCCATGACCCATCTTTCTTTAGAACTAATAAGGCAGGCACGACACAAAGGCTAAGGCTCTTTCGTATTCGCCCTTTTTCAAGCAGCTCTTCAACTTGTCTCCTCAACTCTTCATGTTCCTTCGGATTCATTCGATAATGTGGCCTATGTGGTATCTGCACCTGGCACCAAATCAATTTGGTGTTGTATGTCCCTAAGTGGCTGTAGTTCTTTCGGCAACTCTTCAAAAACACATCTTCAAACTCTTTCAGCACAGGCTCAGCTTCAGCAAAAATATCAGACTATTCATGAGATTCAAATCCAATCAACATAAACATTTCACGACTCTCTTCTACTTCTTCTACAAAATCCTTCAAAGATAAAAGATTAGTCGAGTTCATCTCCTTCTCTGCTTTGATTTCATTTTGCTTGTACTTATCAGGAACTAACGTGATTTTAGTGCCTTCAAACATGAAACTATAGCTATTGGATCGACCATCGTGATGAACTGATCGATCATACTGCCATGGTCTTCCCAAGAGCAAATGGCATACGTCCATACGAACTATGTCGCACCAAATATCATCTTTGTATTTCAACCCAATGGAGAATGATACAAAGGCTCTTTTTCCAACTTTGACTTCTCCTCCCTTCTTTAGCCAAGCAAGCTTGTAAGGTCTAGGATATTTTTCCATCTTCAATCCCAGTTTCTTAACAGCTTCTTCAGAAATCATGTTGTCACAACTTCCTGCATCAATAACAAATCAACAAATCTTTCCCAGAATAGTGCAAGTAAATTGGAAAATATTTTTTTGCAACCAACTTGAATCATCTATGTGCTTTAGAGTTATACATGATCTTCTCATCATTAAACTATTTCCCTCGTCTCCCGACTCTATTTCTTCCCCATTATTTTCAATATCATCGTCAAATTTTGGTGGTAGAGAATAATCTACGTCAGCTTCTACATCTTCAGCTATCATTGTTCTCTTATTCAATTTTGGACATTCATTGCTTTTATGTCCAACTTCTTGAAAATTAAAGCACTTAACGTTCGGGGTGACCTTTGTCTTTGTAGGTCGTCGAAAACAGGCTTTTAAATTGGTTTAGTAACATTAGTGTTGTTACCAATCCCTTTGCTTTGACTGTTAGCAGTTGTGAACACTCCTCCTCCTCGTCTTCCTTGCTTTTCCCAAGCTAGAGCTTTCTAATGAGCTTCCACAACAGTCATTGGATAGAACATATTCACTATATCTTGAATCTGATTCCTCAATTCCCCAACATATCTAGCAGTCAATTGTTCCTCTATTTCCATGCTGTCATTACGAGAGAACAATTGATAGAACTCATTGGTATAATCACTTACAGATTTTGCTCCTTGTCTCAAGTTCTTCAAACGTTGATACATCAAAGATTGATAATTGTGAGGTAAGAAGGTACTCTCATCATCCTTTTCATCTTTTCCCGTGTGACAACCTTCGACTTTCCCATTCTTTCACGAGTTAGCTTAGTTTGTTGCCACCAAGCAGTAGCTCTTCCCCTCAAACGAGTAACTACTAATTTCACCCTTCTATTTTCTGGTACATTCTTGAATTCCATAATTTTCTCGACATTCGACAACCAATCTAGGAACTCTTATGCAGATATTCCTCCCTTAAATTATGGAACTTCCGTCTTCATCACTGATTCCCAATTACAATTACCTCCTAGTTGTCGGAAAGGATCTCGATCTCATCCTGGAGAATGAAAATGAATGCTGCTTATTTCATCTTCACAAATTGAATAATGGTGATATCGATCATGAATATCTTCATGTCTTTCACTCCTACGGGACGGTTCATGAGAATTATCGTCGCGATTCCTTCTTTCTCGGTCCAATGGTGGTGATCTTCTATGTCTTTCCAAATTTGATGGCGAGACTCGGTGTCCATCATGATTTGAATTGAGTGATACTCTTCTTCTGGTTTGATTCATATCTATCATCAGCTTTTTTAATCTTCCAATTCCTTCATCAAATTTATGATTGATTCTTTTCTCCATTTGTTCGGCTTTGTCCCTCCAATACATTTCTTCCAAATTTTGATGACGATTAACACGTCTTGGTGGAATAATCAATTATCAAACAAAATGGAATAAACTTCAAATCTGAACAAACTTTAAAACACTTGTACTGTCCAAATTGCTGAATTGATCCAAACTTCGACGATGGCAGTTTGTTGATATGGTGTTTAAACGAAAATGGTGTAGATCTGGTGGTCTTTGAAATGGTAATCGCCATTGAATTAGATCTGGTGATCTAACTAATTCCGGCAATTACGAGCAAGTTACGGCGACTGATTAATAGATGCACTGAACGAGATCTGATGATCTGATCAGCTTCGGCAATTTAAATCAGTGGTAGTCAGAACGGAATGGCAATTTGGTGAATGGTGGTGGTTTGAAGTGGTAGCAGGAATGGAATGGACGATGGAGGCAGCGATGTTGATAAACCTGAATGGCTTCTAGCGTTCCAACCAAGTGATGGAATTCTCGCTCTAATACCAAACTGGCGCAGCATCTTGGATCTAACTCCTCACAAATTAATGGATCCATGGAAATTCAACCAAGAATGAGACAGGTGCTCGACTCCGTTGGTCTTTCAATGCCGGAATCTCGCTATCTTCAACACGTTGATCACTCGCAAGTGACACTGTGAATTAGCTTCAAATTCGTTGATTCGAATGCACTCGAATATCCGAAAATGGAGAAAGGATATAAACTCAACTTCCAATTTTAAAGGTAGCACAAAGCTCACACAAGGGATTTAATCAAAATTCAACAACCTGTATAACTCACTCCACACCCATATTTATAGGGTTTACATCATGCTTTGTCCAAATGGACAACCCTAATACAAAAGTCACGACCCAATAAAAACGGCCGACCTTTACGAGGTACAAATAGTAGAACGAACGACTCAACTATGAAATGACATAACAATGGAATGAGAGACCCCTATATGATGTTATCTATTAACAGCTCTTATTGTTTTAGACAGCAACGGCACAAGGGTGGTCGACTCGATAGCCAACAACTCTAAACTAAACGACTTAGGTGCAGCAACATAAAACGAGTGAGCTATTAGCGAACGCACCAGGTTTGATTGACTCTGGGGTGAGTGACTCAAATGCGAATGATTCATTCCTTGCACGATCTACCCATGTTATCTCAACCCTCTCCCCCTTACTCACACTGGACAGCGACTGTGTTGGATTGTTGGGCTTCTCTTCCTGATTCACTGCCTCACTGAGCGACCCTATTATATCGTTGGACGACCGGTTCTCCGCTTCTTCTAGCTTTAGTTTTATGGACGATCTGCTCTTCCTTCCCTTTTGTTCTAGGTCTCTGAACGACTGGTAGCTCGCATACAAACATCTTCCATGGTGTGCTGCATCACAGGTCTTCTTGAGGAATCCCAAGCGAATATAGATAACTCACGAAGACACCATCTTCGCGCTTACATCTGATCAACACCTTTCGCCCTTCTACATCCCCGAACCTTACCTCCAGCTTCTCGCAATTCACCCTTGCCTCATACCTCTTGATTCAATCCATGCCCAAGATGATCCCAAATCCAGCGAAGTTAAGAACAAAGCAATCACACACAAAAGAGCAATCATAACTCGACAACACTAGACCACGACATATCATGCACAAACTGGACGAACCCCCAACTGGATTAGTCACGACCAATGGTCTATCACAAATCTCGGGTTCCAATCCCAAGCAACAAACAAGCTCATTGCAAATGATTGAATGCAATGGTCCAGTATCGAACAAAACTCAAACAGAAACACCATTAACATAAAGAGTACCTTGCACCACGACACCCTTTTCCTTCTCCTTTGCAGTAGGAGCTCTCAAAGAAGATGGCATGACTTCCAAACCATATGCCTTCACAACACGCTTGCCTTAGCTGATTCTGGATAGTCTTTCTTCTTATGCCCGAGCTTCCTACACTTGAAGCACTTCTTCTCAGAGTTAGGATTCTTGCACTCATTCGAGTAATGACCCTTCTATTGGCAGTTAAAGAAAACCACCTCTGTCTTAGGCTTCTTCTAGCCGTCCTTTCCCTCCTGCTATTATTGCTTCCTTTTTTATTATTACCACCTTGCTGTGGTTTCTAAATTTCATTGGTTGCAGGGACAACATTAGCTTCCTTAGGAAACAAGCTCTCACGGCGAACAGCTTTTTCCATAATCCTCTCGAATGAATCATCAAGATGATCCACCAACGGCCATCCAATATTGGTATCCAGACCCATAACAAACTTCTCATTCTTCTGATATGGTGTATCTATGTAGGAACGAGCATATATGGATAAGGCCTCGAAATCAGAAACATATTCAGGCACAGAACGTCCATTTTGTATCAGCTCTACGAACTTCTTGAGAAAAGCTGACTTTTGAGCAGTGGAGATAAATTTTGCTTCGAACTTAGAGTGGAATTGCTCGAATGAAATTTCTTCCTCTGGAGTCTCAAGCGTGACTGAACTCCACGATTCCATGGCCCTACCTTGCAATTGCCTTGATGCAAGCTTTCTCTTGGTTGCACCATCCAAACTTAAGTCTCCAAAGATACGAACACAAAAATCCATCCACCTCTGAACCTCTTCAGCTGGCTCAGACCCTTTGAATGGTTTTTGTAACGCCCCGTATTTTCTGTGAACGTCAAGCAAACAAATTAAACTAAACTTAATTTTTAAAATAAGATTTAAGTGAAATGAGCTACCCCGTTGCGTTCATCTCGGAATTTTGCTTGGAATAGAGTCCAAGTTTTCATAAATCGGACTTCGTATGAGGAAGTTATGGCCCATAGAAGTTTCAGGAATTTAAATAAATTAAAATAGCTCAGATTTAAATTAAAAATTCAAATGAAAACAAAGAAGCGGGCTGGGTTGGATTTTTCCCGCCCCAATCCAGGTCGATCAAGGGGTCTACCATGGGGTCGACTCCCTTATACAGGTCGACCTGGGGGTCAACCTGGGGGACGAATTGCCCCCTCGCCCAGATCCAAACAGTGACGATTTTCTGACCTGTTGCTGAGTCTTTCTTGATTTGCTGCTGAGTCACTAGGGCATAGGTGGCAATTCTGGATAACTTATCTAGTCTAAACGGTTGTGATTACTCCTAGGATTATCTAACTACTCACATAAGTTTAAACCTCTAAGAAAGCAACCCTAGTCCTCAACCCTAAATCACACAAATTCATTCCAAGGAGCCACCATGCTTCCATGAACGTCCTAGCCTAGCCACGATTTCTTCTTTAACTAGAAAGCAAGTTAGGAGCTACGAATCAAATCAAAATTAGATAGTCTTCGTCAAGGAATTGCTTTTCAATTTCAGAAAACAGATTCCAGAAATACAAGAATCTTACTCTTTTTGTAAGTTCAAGTTACTTTCATATGTGAATTCATAATTAAAATTCATGGCATGTAATAATCTGATCCAAGCTATACTTGATTATGAGATAATCCTCTTAGATTTATCAAATCTATTCTATTAGATTAATGCCTGCGATGTTTTTCAAATCTAATCCATTAGATTTATGCCTGATGTAAGTAATCCTTTCATTTGAATCCGTGCTTGTATATGCCTTTGGGAATCATTATTGATTATGGAATTGGCCCAATCATATCTATCCTTATTGTATATCAGAATTGTAATCCTATTTAAGTTCATGATACAAATCTTGTCAAACCTATACATCTATGATGGTTCATAATGATATTTATATAATTTCTATATGCCTACAATGTATTCTATGCAAAACTTGTCAATTTGGTATATCAAATTTATTGGACCGATAGTTCTTATCGTCATATGCCTATTCTTATGCCTCTTATGTTCCATATTGTTTCTCCGCTTATTTCATGAATCTTGCGTTGAATCTCGAAACACGTACGTTATGAATGCGGGGTAATTGGGTATAACATGAAATTGAAATTTATTTGGCATAATTTGGAACATGTATTATGGCATGACTGTTAAGATGCAATTTAGGGTAATTTGACATGAATTATGGAATATGTAATTTGACATATTGAACCTAGAATTGGCATGAACAACAAAGTATGAAATTTGACATGAAAAACCTAGTTTTGGGCATAAACTGTAAATTGGAATATTAAATCTAGCTTGGGCTTAACTAATGATTTTGGACGCCAAACATAATGCATAGTGATTTTGGGCATGACTATTATTGCAAGTTTGGGAAGATTGGGTGTAACCTATTCAGAGTAATAACTTGTAATTGGCTTAATCGGGCATAACTTGAGAATTGTAACATGACTAGTTTTTTTGAAATTTGGATAATTAGCAAATAAAATCTAGATTTGGACATGTACTGTAAACAAGTAAATTAGGGAAGAGATGAACGTGCCTAACCCGAGGTTAGATGGAGTTGTGGTGTAAAACTTCCCAGAACCGCCTAGCACATCCAGTAACCACAACAACACCTATCTAATATGAGAGGTTAGTGCATCATGCCCAAGAAAAACCCGAGGTTAGATTGAGTTGTGGTGTAAAACTTACCAGAACCGCCCGGCACATCTAGTAATCGCAACAACACATATCTAATGTGAGAGATTGGTGCATTAATAAATCAATTAATGTTAATGAACAAGATGAATGACTAGGGTTAGGTTAATGAGAAACACTTAACCAATATAACAAGATGAATGACTAGGGTTAAGTTAATAGGAAACACTTAACCGGTATAGCATGATGGATGGGTAGGGTTAGGTAATAAGAAACACTTAACCAATATAACTTGATTTGTGGTAAGGTTAAGTTAAAACAAGAGGGCAACACTTAACCAGTATAATTTGATTTGTGGTAGGGTTAAGTTAACAAAAGAAGGCAACACTTAACCGAAGTAACATGACAAGTAGGTGGGTTAAGTTAACTTGAATTGATTGATAACACTTAACCAATATAACTTGATGAACGAACAGGGTTAAGTTAATAAGAAACACTTAACCAACATGACATGATGAATGGGTGGGTTAAGTTAACATGAATTCACAACACTTAACCAATATGACTTAATGTGCAGGAGGGTTAAGTACATATCGGGTTGGTGGGTAATATTAGTAAATATAGGCCCACAAAACTTAACCATTAAATAAACATGCTTGAATCAGTAGGAGGGTTAAGTACATATCGGGTTGGTAGGTAATATTAGTAAATATAGGCCCACAAACTTAACCATTAAATAAACATGCTTGAATCAGTAGGAGGGTTAAGTACATATCAGGCTGGGGGGTAATATTAGTAAATATGGGCCCACAAAACTTAACCATTAAATAAACATGCTTGAATCAGTAGGAGTGTTAAGTACATATTGGGTTGGCGGGTAATTTTAGTAAATATAGGCCCACAAAACTTAACCATTAAATAAACATGCTTGAGTCAGTGGGAGGGTTAAGTACATATCGGGTTGGTGGTAATATTAGTAAATATAGGCCCACGAACTTAACCAGTAGGAAACCCTGGTAACGGTGACCCATTTCAGCAGTAACCTACATAGATGTTTCATGGTACCCTGAACTAGGCAGGGCGGGGCACGATTACTGGGCTGATTATAAGCGGTCAAAAGAGCGGCGGGGGTACAACAGTGTAGGTTCCGATGGTTTACGGGCGTGCACGTACTCCGAAGTGGGAAAAAGCATGCACTGGGTACCAGTAGTTATACACTGTGCATCTTGAATCGTGTCGGGTTGCTATCATAAGGATTGATACACCTTATGGTGGGACCAGCACAGGGTATCTACACGCAAGAGAGGGCCAATTGACACAAACACCAGAGAAATTAATAGAAGTAGGGAGCCGATCGATAGGGTAGTAAGGGTACATCTAACACATTCATGGCAATTATGCAGATTGAGGTGGAATCCTCATAATAGATGTACACCCGAAGGCTAACACAATTGCGGGGATTGGGATCCCGTTATCCTAACATCATTTTATATAGATTACTAGTTGGGACACTAGTTAGGTTGTGCAGAGATATAGAAATCAGAATAACAGGGTAGTAGCGAAGTAGAGAAAGAGTATAAGCGCATTTAGTTTATCTTGCCTTATCATACCATATGCTTATCTTATGTTATCATATTATCCCTGTTATCACAGGGTCTTGTATTTAGTTTATTCATGTCATGTTGCTTTTACCTGTTTACATGCTGAAAGTCACTGGGCTTACCAGACTTATGTCTGACCTAGTTTGTTTTCGCCTCTTTTCTTCCGTCCTCTCCCCTCCCCCCCCCCCCCCCCCCCAGGTTCGCAGGCAGGGAATATTACCACTTAGCTCAGTTTTCTTTCCAAGCTTGAAGATAGTCAATGTACTTCTCTCTTTTTCCACTGCTATGGCTGGCTCATGCTTTATTGGGGAATATCGTTGTCATTTTATGCTTCTTATATACTTGGAAGTTTTTGAATCAAGACAGAAGTTTTATGTAATACTTTTAAGTATGATTGAGTCAATTGTTGTAAAAGCTTGACTGAATTAAGTTGTTTATAAAATGACTTTATTTTCCGCTGCTTTATTTGTCTGTCTTGTAATTTATCTGCATCTTTTACCTAAAGCGCTCCATCGAAGTAAAGGCATTTCCTTTGTGAGTGACCTTAACGAAGGTGGGGTGTTTCACTTGGTATCAGAGCTGAAGGTTACCGGATCAGATAAAAGATTTGACAAATTATTTTCAAAAATGTTTTAAAAGAAGCATTTTCAAAATAAAAGTTTTGTTTTAAAGGCATATTCCCCAAAGCCATATGCACTATATTTTGATCCTCTGTTTGAATTCTTGTTTCCTTCTTTCCTGAGTCTCCGAGCACCTGGCTTTCTGGGAGGTAACCACATCGCGGCATGGTTCCGTAGGCTTGATAAGACTACGACACTTATCAAAGGGCAAATAAGCGCCCAACTTCCGTCTTTAGTCGTTGTATTTCACCTACGGCTAATTTTCTTTCAAGCTTTGTAGGATTTTCCGTGCAATAGAGGCAGCTTTTGAGTGACTTGTCAACGTGTAACACAAAGATAGTAAAGATGATATTGAGGGAGTTTGGTTAAGGAGCACAACCCAAGGATGAGAAACTCATGGATATGGACTTGGTTCACAAAGGAGGCAAAAAGGAAGAGGTGTAAGTGGAAGAATCACATGACAAGAAGGGAGGAAAGAATAGTGAAACCTAAGACAAGAGGAAGTGTCTTTACTATGGTATAACGGGTCATATAATTAAGGAGAAGGGCAAGAACAAAGAACAGGATTTTCAGGAGGGCAAGTGCATGCTCTCACCGCCAGCATACTTGAGAGAGAGGTAATAAAGTTTCTGTTGAAAAGAAAGGGTTTAGCTTTTCTTTTTGATCCTCCTATTAGTAATCTTTTTTTTTTTTGATTTTAGCGCTTCACATTCGATTGTATCTACTTCCATAGTTGAGTCTCTGCACCTTAGTACTTGTATAGTAGAAGATCCCATTATTGTCTCAAATCCAATTAGTGGTTTGACTCATTTATCTTTAGTTTGTA
Source organism: Allium sativum (assembly GCA_030737875.1). Classification (NCBI taxonomy): domain Eukaryota; kingdom Viridiplantae; phylum Streptophyta; class Magnoliopsida; order Asparagales; family Amaryllidaceae; genus Allium; species Allium sativum. Next base: position 346,296,445 of record CM060924.1, on the reverse strand, counting down.
AGGATTTGAGAATATATGTATTAAGGATTGAGTTTAAGTATAATGCTTATGTTTTTGGTTCCGTGGGCTATGGGTTGATTCTAGGCATGGGTTGGTTAGCTAGTAATTGCGAAAGGAGGGTAGTTAGATTCTTTTACTTGCCGCACGAACATCCTCGAGATTTCGTGCGATCCTAAGGGGATCAGTTAGGCTTAGCTACTTAGAATCACTTGATGCATCTATCGACGATTTGTGATCCGTTAGAATAGTCCATGAGTACACAGATGTTTTTGATTAGGTTTGGGGTTTTCCCCTTAAAACTCGGGATAGACTTCCGCATATATCTAGTTGACAATGCAAAGCCAGTTATGGGATCAATGATAGTTTTAGAGCAAGATTAGAGAGGATAGCCAGAGTCGGTTAAGTGCTCAATTGTTTGGTTGTTTGGCTAGTATCATATCACATAGATCCTCCAAATTCGGAGGAGGTATTCCTTGGGTGCTTGTCTGATATTGGTTTAGGCCTTTGGGGCTTGTACTTGAGGGATGTCGATTTCGACTAGGATGGTTTGCGTGAGAAATAAATGGTTGTGGCAGGCACCCTAAGTAAGATCGACCATAAGAGAGGTAAAAACTACAAAGCAACCTTTAGCTTTAGACCCACAGATTTGTGACATGATGGGTAAGCTAAGTAGAGGAGAGACCTCTAATCATCTTAGTATATACACTTGGTATCATGGTCAACACCTGTTTATCTTGGAAAGATTGTTCGACTACATTGGATACCCTCTAGCATAGTAAGTGGTCGAGGTCCTATCTTTACTAGTGGGTTTTGGAAATGGATGTCAAGAAGCTTCACAATCGTGAAGCTAAATTAGTTAAGGTACAATGGAGTGAATCTCAAGAAGATGTGACTTAGAAGACTGAAGACTAGATATGCGCATCATACCCTTTATGAGGGTATATCCTTGATTCCACTTTTTTTGTAATGCTTATTTGCATGCTAGTCTTTATCTTTTAAATATATACTCTAGGTCATATCTTCGACCCTTAGGTAGAAGACAATGGATGTAAACATGTATTTGAAACATGTTATGATTGATGGTTGCAAGTGGTTGCTAGTGGATGCTCATGGATGCATATACACACACATTAGGCACTAGATCGGCTCAGTCACTTTCATATTGCATATGCATATGAATGTATTTCTATATGGATTGAAAGTTGAAGTGTTATCATATGGATGTTGCATATGGATGAGTGAATATGCACACATATAGTAATTACATGATGAGAGATATTTGCATACATATTGGACGCATGACACTCTCATGATTCACATTAAGGAGGTCAACTGGATCAGTAGACCGCCTGATTTTGCATTAGATAAGAAACATATACACACACTCTGCATATGTTCATACGACATTAGAAACCTTTTAAGGACAATGGATGCATGTGTTTGATGGTTGAGTAGATGGACGGTTGGATGGTAGGATATACGTTCTTCCTAACTTGAAGATTTCGGGGACGAATTCCTTTAAGGAGGGGAGAATGTAACACTCCGTATTTTCTATGAACATCAAACTAACAAATTAAAGTATACTTAATTTTTAAAAGAAGAATTAAGGAAATGGGTAACTGCATTGCATTCGTCTCGGAATTCTACTGGGAATAGAGTCCAGTTTTCGTAAATCGGACTTCGTATGAGGAAGTTATGGCCCTCAGAAGTTTCAGGAATTTAAATAATTAAAACATCTCAGATTTAAATTCAAAATTCAAACGAAAACAAAGAAGTGGGCAGGGCGGGATTTTTCCTGCCCCAGGCCAGGTCGACCAGGGGGTCAACCATGGGGTCGACCTCCCCTATATAGGTCGACTTGGGGATCGACCTACCACCTTGCCCAGATCCAAACAGTGACGATTTTATAACCTATTGCTGAGTCTTTTCTGACTTACTGCTGAGTCACTAGGGCATAGGTGGCAATTCTGGATAACTCTATCTAGTATGGATGGTTGTGATTACTCTTAGGATGATCTAACGGCTCACATAAGTGTAAACCTCTATAAAAGCAACCCTGGTCCTCAACCCTAAATCACACAAATTCATTCCAAGGTGCCACCATGATGTCCATGATCTTCCTAGCCTAGCTACCATTTCTTCTTCAACTAGAAAGCAAGTTAGGAGCTACGAATCAAATTAAAGTTAGATAGTCTTCGTCAAGGGATTACTTTTCAGTTTCAGAAAACAGATTCCAGAAATACAAGAATCATTCTCTTTTTGTAAGTTCAAGTTACTTTCAGATGTGAATTCTTAATTGAAATTATTGGCATGTAATAATCTGGATCCAAGCTATACTCGATTATGAGATAATCCTCTCAGATTTATCAAATCTAATCCATTAGATTTATGCATGCGATTATTCAAATCTAATCCATTAGATTTATGCCTGATGTAAGTAATCCTTTCATTTGAATTCGTGCTTGTATATGCCTTTGGGAATCATTATTGACTATGGAATTGGTCCAATCATATCTATCCTTATTGTATATCAGAATTGTAATCCTGTTTAAGTTCATGATATAAATCTTGTCAAACCTATATGTATGTGATGATTCATAATGATATTCATATCATCTCTATATGCGTACAATGTATTCTATTCAAAACTTGTCAATTTGGTATATCAAATTTATTGGACCAATAGTTCTTATCGTCATATGCCTATTCTTATGCCTCTTATGTTCCATTTTGTTTCTCCGCTTATTTCATGAATCTTGCGCTGAATATCGAAATACGTACATTATGAATGCGGGGGTAATTGGGTATAACATGAAATTGACATTTGTTTGGCATAATTTGGAACATGTATTATGGCATGACTGTTAAGATGCAATTTGGGGTAATTTGACATGAATTACGGAATATTTAATTTGACATATTGAACTTAGAATTGGCATGAACGACAAATTATGAAATTTGGCATGAAAAACCTAGTTTTGGGCATAAACTTAAATTGGAATATTAAATCTAGCTTGGGCTTAACAATTGATTTTGGACGTCAAACATAATGCATAGTGATTTTGGGCATGACTATTATTGCAAGTTTGGGAAGATTGGGTGTAACCAATTTTGAGTAATAACTTGTAATTGGCTTAATCGGGCATAACTTGAGAATTGTAACATGGCTAGTTTTTGTGAAATTTAGATAATTAGCAAATAAAATCTAGACTTGGACATGTACAGTAAACATATAAATTAGGGAAGAGATGAATGTGCCTAACCCGAGGTTAGATTGAGTTGTGGTGTAAAACTACCCGGAACAGTCTGGCACATCTAGTAACCACAACAACACCTATCTAATGTGAGAGGTTAGTGCATCATGCCCAAGAAAAACCCTAGTTTAGAATAAGTTGTGGTGTAATACTTCCCGAAACCGCCCGACACATCCAGTAAACACAACAACACATATCTAATGTGAGAGGTTGGTGCATTAATAAATCAATTAATGCTAATGAACAAGATGAATGACTAGGGTTAGGTTAATGAGAAACACTTAACCAATATAACAAGATGAATGACTAGGGTTAAGTTAATAGGAAACACTTAACCGGTATAGCATGATGAATGGGTAGAGTTAGGTAATAAGAAACACTTAACTAATATAAATTGATTTGTGGTAAGGTAAAATTAAAACAAGAGGGAAACACTTAACCAATATAACTTGATTTGTGGTAGGGTTAAGTTAACACAAGAAGGCAACACTTAACCAAAGTAATATGACAAGTAGGTGGGTTAAGTTAACTTGAATTGATTGATGACACTTAACCAATATAACTTATGAATGAATGGGGTTAAGTTAATAAGAAACACTTAACCAACATGACACAATGATTGAGTGGGTTGAGTTAACATGAATGGACAAAACTTAACTAATATGATATAATGTGCACATATCGAGTTGGTAGGTAATATTAGTAAATATAGGCCCACAAAACTTAATCATTAAATCAACATGCTTGAATCAGTAGAAGGGTTAATTACATATTGGGTTGGCGGGTAATATTATTAAATATAGGCCCACAAACTTAACCATTAAATAAACATGCTTGAATCAGTAGAAGGGTTAAGTACATATCAGGTTTGTGGGTAATATTAGTAAATATTGGCCCACAAAACTTAACCATTAAATAAACATGCTTGAATCAGTAGGAGGGTTAAGTACATATCGGGTTGGTGGGTAATATTAGTAAATATAGGCCCACAAAACTTAACCATTAAATAAACATGCTTTAATCAGTGGGAGGGTTAAGTACATATCGCGTTGTGTGTAATATTAGTAAATATAGGCCCACAAACTTAACCAGTAGGAAACCCTAGCAACAGGGACCCATTTCAGCAGTAACCCACATAGATGTATCATGGTACCCTGAACTAGGCAGGGCGGGGCATGATTACTGGGCTAATTATAAACAGTCAGAAGAGCAGCAGGGGGTACGTCAGTGTAGGTTCCGACGGTTTACGGGCGTGCATGTACTCCGGAGCGGGAAAAAGCAGGCACTGGGTACCAGTAGTTATACACTATGCATCTTGAATCGTGTCGGGTTTCTGTCATAAAGATTGATACACCTTTATTGTGGGACCAGCACAGGGTATCTACACGCAAGAGAGGGCTAATTGACACAGACATAAAAGAAATTAATACAAGTAGGGAGCCGGTCGATAGGGTAGTAAGGGTACATCTAACACATTCATGGCAATTAAGCAGATTTAGGTGGAATCCTCATAATAGATGAACATCTGAAGGCTACCACAATTGCGGGGATTGGGATCACATTATCATATTATCATTTTATATAGATTACTAGTTGGGACACTAGTTAGGTGGTGCCGAGATAAAGAAATCAGAATAACAGGGTAGTAGCGAAGCAGAGAAAGAGTAGAAGTGCATTCAGTTTATCTTGCCTTATCATACCTTATGCTTATGTTATGTTATCATGTTATCCCTGTTATCACGGTATTGTCTTATATTTAGTTTATTCATGTCATGTTGCTTTTACCCGTTTACATGCTGAAAGTCATGAGCTTACCAGACTTATGTCTGACTTAGTTTGTTTTCACCTCTTTTCTTCTGTTTCCCCCCAGGTTCGCAGGGAGGGAATATTACCACTTAGCTCAGTTTTCTTTCCAAGCTCGAAGATAGTCGATGTACTTCTCTATTTTTCCACTGCTACAGCTGGATTATGCTTTATTGGGGAATATCATTGTCATTTTATGCTTCTTATATAGTTGGAAGTTTTTGAATCAAGATAGAAGTTTTATGTTATACTTTTAAGTATGATTGAGTCAATTGTTGTAAAAGCTTGAATGAATTAAATTGTTTATAAAATGACTTTATTTTCCGTTGCTTTATTTGCCTGTCTTGTAATTTATCTGCATCTTTTACCTAAAGCGCTCCACCGAAGTTAAGGCATTCACTTTGTGAGTGACCTTAATGGAGGTGGGGTGTTTCAGTTTTCCTCCTGGAGATTTATAATCTTTGCATAGCTTCGCAAAGTCCACAACTCCAAGCAACTGAACTCCGACGTCTACCATAGCTGCCACTGGAGCGGGGACCCTTCGCATGAATGCCTCCATCATGGCTTCAACATGACCGGGTAATTGGGTTCACCTCCATTTCCCCCTCCAATATTAGCTCCCCAACAGCGTGTCTTATTTCTCGCCTACTCATTCTAAATCTGCAATTTATAATAATTAGCCACTTCTAAGAAAAACTACTAAAGGAAAAAAAAACCGTTACTACCATATATGCTAATATATATAGTAAGCATCCAACCGACATCTACTAGTACATCTCTCATACGTAATTACGTCTTCGAACTTTGTCTAAAACGTTGACCAGATCTCTGATACAAATGTGACGACTGCCCATAACCCCCGCACTTGACAAGACGAATAATGCATTGAAAGTTGTGCCATGTAGCTATGGACGATCATCAGAGTTGGCAAACAACATCGAAACCTGTAGTAGAACTCACAGCGCAATAATAAAATATAATAGAACATATACAATAGGTAATAGTAATGAGACATCATATAGCAAACTTTTGAAAACTTTCTTAACATCTTGAATGGTTATCCAACTGATACCAAAGTTTGTACATTAGTCCTCACTACAACACTCATATAGCACTCAACAATGGAAATAGAAATGCTAGATAGTAATAAAACTGGTACATCAGCCTCCTGCTCGCCTTCGCGAAGCAGCATCGTCCTCACTAATCACCTGTAACCTGCTTCTTGGTCTGCCCATCCACAACCGGATGAACAGACTAGGGTAATAATAGGAGACATAAAACCTTCAGTCAGACAACAGTCTTAGTGAGCGATAAAACAGCTAACAAACTTCAACAATAAATTATATGAGAAGGGATAGATAAACATACTAATCTACCTACAACACCAAAGAAGAACTCAACCGTATCTTCCCCACATCGGACAGTGATAGCCTTTACTTTAAACAATTCAACTATATATCCATGAAAACATGAACACTCATTCAATCACGGCAAAGCACTCATGACATCCAAATTATAGATCTCATGTAAACCATCCTAATCAAACTCAAAACCCCTCAAGCACAAGCCCCAGAGGCCTAAACCAATATCAGATAAGCACCCAAGGAACATTTGATTCGATGTTGGACAATCTACATGAGATAGTTCAAACAAAGCAACTTATCAATCATGACAGACTCTGGCTATCACCGCCAATCCTGCTTCGAAACCATCGTTAATCGTATGACAGCTAACCTTGCCATATGTCAAGGGATAATGGTAACCCCAGTTCTAGCATAAACTCCATATGTCCAACCTTGACAACTAGGCCTTTCTACAAGACCCAGGGTACTCGATCTACAACCAGCCATTTAGACGTCTCTAATGTACTCCTGCTTCGAGCCTGCTAGAAATTACAACAACAATAATCTCTCGGCCTTCGCATCTCTAATCATGCAACCCGATGATCTTCATAGCTCAAGCAACCTTCTCGAGCAATCGATTATCCACCAACTCATAGCCATTGAGTTGTCGCCTCATTCGTTGTTCTACACCGACCAATGAACATTTTTCAACGCTTCGAAACTTCCCTATTGAATTCACTTCAATGTCACATCATCACCAGAAATGTCCGACCAGAACTGTACGACCCACTGGTGACTTGCCAGGCCCAACTGGTGACTTGCTCGACCCAACTGTGACTTGCTCGACCCAATCAGTGACTTGCCGGACCCAACCAGTGACTTGCCCGACCCATCTGGTGACTTGCTCAACCGATCTAGTGACTTGCCCGACCCATCTAGTGACTTGCTCGACCCGTCTGGTGACTAGGCCGACCTAACTATTGACTTGCCCGACCCATCTGGTTACTTGCCCGACACATCTGGTGGTTAGGCTGACCAAACTGGTGACTAGGCCGACCCAACTAGTGACTAGGCCAACCCAACTGGTGTCTAGGCCGACCCAAAACCTGCATATTACAATTCAACTCCGATTTCGACCAAAACTTCGGCAAGTGATACATTCGACGAAACCAACTCATCCAACTGACCAAATACAACAATAAACATGTCATAACATCGCTAACAACATGAATATGACTATTGTCACTAAAATGATGTAAATTTCACTAAAACCATTAAGATGAACGTATGATCAAAATGAGAGATCTAACTTACATAAATGTATGAAATAGCATGGAATTAATGGTTTAAACTCGCTAAATTAGATCATAGAGCGATTCATATGAAAATGGACATATAATGGTGTAGATCTATGACAAAACCCTTGAATTTGATGAAAAACATGATCTAACACTCATATAATTCATTGAATCCATGTGAGAGACGTAAATCACTCACCGATTATCACAAAAATCCAAAAATCAAAGGAATATGAATCCGGACAGCAAGCACTTCACACCAAACACCATGATCCAATGAATTTTTGCCTCAATTGATGTAGATCTAGCCTCCAATGGTGCAGATCTATGATTTCCCTCCTTGGTTTTTGATTTTAATGGTGAAAAAGTGTTAGAGGAAGGAGGATTACAAGACCTCCCAATGAGAGAATGGAAAATTCAAACCCTTTCTCATATCCCTCACCCCTTATTTATAGTTTCCACAAATCCCCTAATGGCCTTCCCAATTCAGCCAACTTTGGCTTACCAAACCTGCACATCTAACTGAAAAACCTTAAAATGGCGATTTCTCCCAAACCGCGGAGCCAAATCTTTAATGTAACCACTCTACAGAAAGGCAATCATCAATTCCTTTCCAATGGCATAGATATCACTCTCTGATTCGGCCTAAATAAAAAGTTATGCCCTGTATAAGACTAATAGGGGAAAAATGGTCACATACAAAATCGTTAAAAATTATGGACCTGTCTCACATCCCCATAAGAAACATATCCAAAGATGATAATGATCCAACCCTCAAGGAATAAAATAAAAATATTTTACAATCTTCTGAAACGTAAAATGCAGGCTGTTACAATATACATGCGAAACCAAACAAATGGATAGAAAGGTAACAAGTGAAGATAGAATGGCAATAGCTGAATGGAAATTTATGCATGCATGTATGTTTGTGTTGAAAGAAATTTATTGCCATAATATTATTTTCTTTACTTCCCTTAATGCTATTGAGCTTTTCATGATATATATATATATATATTGATATATATATATATATATGTATGTATGTATATATATAATGAAAGATGGCAGTGACATTAATGTTTCCTATGCATGAAAATAATAATATAAATAAATAAATGCTCAATATAATAACATTCCTTTCTTAAACCTAAATTCGCTAATCACTTTTCTTTTTCTAACCTATAGCCAAAATTAAATTCATTTCCACCCCATCAGCCCATTCTTCATTATACGTATAATTTTCCTCAGTCAGATTTCTTTCTATAATGGCTAAGACAAAACTTTCATACCATTGTTCAAATAAAAGAAAATGCAAACTTCAAATTCAAATCTCCACAAAACCTAGTAAATTATATATCGCTTCGAAGCTCTCAACGATATGAAATTTCTGTTATGATTTATTGCGATATGCAGTGCTCGAACTTGTCGGAAATTGACAATCAAAGTCGATGCGTTTGGGTCCTTTTTCACGTGTTAATGTAGCAATTAGAACGGTGAGTGGGAAGAAGGTATTGGTGTTGATGTGTAGGTTTTTATTTAATTAATTATTTATTTTATATATACATATATATATCAATCATTCTAATCCCAATAATTATTTCATATGAGGTCGGATTCGAGCACGGTTTGTTGCATTGGGATCGCGATGAAATTGCAGATGTTCTAGTACTAATTTGACTACATTTAGAGACTGTAAATTTTTGGGATTTGGTTGTACGTTCGACTGACTAAAGACCCAAAGGTGAGTGAATTTCTCATTCATAATTAATTGAATTGTTCCCGTATCTATTAAATTAAATTATGAAATAAATTTGATTGTCTGGTTTTGGTTGATTGTTAATTGTTTGCTAAAATTGACTTACAAGTTAATTATGGTATTAATGTACAATCGATATTAAATGATTTATTCGAAATTAAATTTCTAGTCTGAAACCCCTACATTTGTTAACTAGTGAAGCATATAAATATTGACTGTTTGGATGAAATAGTTGTGATGGGTGCCTTGTACTAATTACCTAATTATTGAATGGATATCTTTAATGTAAATTGTTTTTGTTATTCAATATATGATGTATATGTTTATTTGTGCCAATTAATCTCATTGTTAACCCTAGATGTTACGGGCATCAAATAAATCTCAAATTATTGAAATTTGAAGAAAGAACAATTAGGGTTTAAAATTTGTTAACTATCTATATACCTATAGTTTTGAATTAAATTATATTATATTATTTATAAAAAAATATTTTGGTAAAGCATTTTAATATATGTATATATATAGTGATTTGATTTATTTTATTAACTCTATTTATTTTAATATATATTTTTTCAAAAAAAAACGGTTTTATTTATGATCATCTATTTTTCAAGTTATTTAAATATTTGTAATGTTATTAAATTGGAATTTTTCTCGATTTAAACCATTGACTCAGATTTAGATTTGAAATAAAAATATATTCTCCTTTGCATAAAAATCGATGTTTAAATAATCATGAAATTGATATGAAATTTCATTCTACTTTGAATATGAATTTGGAGGGAGATTTACATTGGAAATCTGCAATGATCCATAACTATTGTTTTAAAAATATTCTTATTATTTGGGAAGACCGGAATCGAATATATGTTCGACGTGATAAAGAAACTAAAGACTTGGAAATCGATAAGCGAAGACCGAGAATCTTCGAATAGTTTGGATTGACTACTGATGTCTCGATTGGGCCGATCACCCAATACGAAGTTATAAGTGGCATGAGATCTTAATATATTTAGAGATTTTCGGATTTTGTTCCATTCAGACCCAGAACGAACTTATATGGATTGTGCGTCTGACATTGAAATTGATTGCGTATCACTGATTTTTGTTAATACATACCTAATTTGCGGTAACAAATAATTCCTATTAACCCCTAAAATATGTTTCAGAGAATGACAAGCATGCTTGAGTCATTTTATGATTTTAGGTCAACAGGCTCCTTGGGTCGTTAAGGTTCCTATAGCTTGTTGAGCTCCTCAGCTCGCTTAAGCGCCCCAAATCGTTACAGTATCATGGGTCGTTCAGACAATACGGGATGTTCAGGAAACTCTATTTTGTTTAGGCATGTTAGAACATTGAGCCATCTTAGCTCGAGCGAGTTCTTTGGGTCGCTAACATTCTTTAGGACGTCGGGCCCCTTAGCCCTCTAAAAGACTTCTAGCATCGGTTCTTCTTAGTGTACCAAGTTTTTACCCGCAAAGTTTTTGGGCCGCTAGTTCTTTATGTCGCTAGCCCACTAAAGGATTTAGGTCGCCCCATAAAGGTTTAAGCTACTTCATCCTAGTTTAGCTTGTTCCAAGTATGATTGGGTCGCTCCGCTTCATACCAGCTCGCGCCACCATAATACATGCGGCCTTGGCCCGTTCCGCATTTCTTAGCTCGTGTCGCAGAAGACTTAGGTCACTCCGTGTTTTGTAGATTGTGTCACTGTGCTTCAGAATCTTTTAGCTCGCCCGACGCCCTAAAAAGGGGTTCAGGGAAATTACAGGATTGCCACCTATTCCGAAAATCACATATAAATCACATATAAATACCCCCTCACTTCTTCATTGAGGGGGGATCAGATTCTTGGGTCACGAAGTGCTGCCGAAATTCTACTACAACTATTCTAAGAGATTCTAAACACTTATTCTCCAAAATCAAGTGAAGATCCAACAACTTACCAATCAAGATTCTCGTCAAGTCCATCAAAGTGGTTCAAGAGTTGTAAGCTCGTCATTCAAGCTCAAACACTTGAGGAAGTCATTCTAGTTCCTCTTCAATCATGTCAAATCCCCACTGGCCATTTCATTCCTCCATGGTTTTTGGTTGATTCAAATAAGATCTATAAGTGAGAGAGTGGTTAATTTGTTGTAAGAGTGAAGTTATCCTTGTAACTGACATATTGATAATGTAATCCCTTATGAGAGTGGATGTAGGTCCTCACTGGATCGAACCACTATAAAAACTCTATGTTCTTATTCTTATGCTTTTTGTATTTTTGTGATTGCGGCCTCACTTTGTTCTTCCTTACTAATTTGGTGAAGTGTTTTGATACACCCTTGGTGTTGAGTCGAATTTCGAGATCAACATTTGGCGCCAACCGTGGGGCCGATTCAATCTTCTATTCTCACAAACTCTTTCACAAGGTTCAAGACCTTGCATTAAGAGTCAGAGTCCATCTCACTACGATTTAACTCAAGTCTTTGCCTGAAACTATAGGTAAACTAGGTAGGACACCGAAGAGGGTCACAAGTCAAAGTGTCGAGAATAATGATGCCGCCGACAAATAGAACACTCCTCCCAACAACCAATTTGAGCATGAAGAAACCTCTAAGGCTAGAGAAGCAGTGACAAGAAGGGAGCTCGATGAAGTGGCGGTCGGTTTAGCAAGCCAAATGGACATTGCAAATAAAGCTATAATGAAGAGGCCTGAAGCAATGTTCGTCATGCAAGCTGCTACGTCCAAAGTCACCATGAAATCTGTAATAACCCGGAAAATACGAGCCAATTTAAAAATTTTAAATTGGTTATTTCAAAGGAATTTGAACAATTGAAATAGAATATTTCAATAAAATAGTGAATTAGAAATAGTGAGTCAGTTTGAAAATTTGTATTCAAACTTTGACTGACTGTGCAGGGTGGAAAATATAACGGATTTTAGTGAAACCAAAAATATTTAAATTTGTTAGTCAATACCTTTCTAACGAATCTGAAAAATCGAAATTTCATAACGGGAATCAAAAGTTATGGCCAAATGAATTTTCTGAAAGGTCGCTATATAGAATATATAGCCCTAGAAAATTGATATTTTGCAAACGACCTCGGAATTCGACGAAACCACTTTTGTTGGGTCCGGGATGTCAAATTATTGCTAGGTTTCAAATTTCATAATTTTTGAAGCTAGTATGTGAGCGTGGCAAAAGAAAATGTGTTTGGTCAATTTCTGTTAAATTGGATCGACCAGAAAATGACCATTTTTCAAACGATCTCAGAATTCGACGAAACTAGTTTTGTTGGGACCGTAGCATCAAAACATAGCCAGATTTATTTTTCTGGAATTTTTCGAATCAGTTTGTGGCCCTGGCAAATTGAAATGTACGTTCGGAGTTAAAATTAAATGTTTTATACTTTAATTTGGAAAATAACTGACTGTAACAGTCGAATTGGCCAACGAAACATATCCCATTGTGTCCGAGATGGGGGTATTTAGCTATGGACGATAGTCGTTGGACTTGAAAAGGAGTTCGTATGGGAAAACCCTAATTTTCTGAATAATATATATATATCGGCCAATCAGAATTTTTCTTTCATAAATTAAAATAAAAAAAAACCCGCTCCTTCGAAACCAACGGCGAAACCCGTTCCAAACTTCCCCGATCGATCGCCGACGCCTCAGCCCCCTATCGTCGCCGCCACCACCCAGAATCGAACCGTCTCCTCCTCCTCTTAAAATCCGACCAACTCTCTCCACCTCTCGTCGCCGCCTCCGCCTGAATCGAGCCCAGGAAGTCGCCGACTTCCCAGCGCCGCCCTGATCGCCACGGACCACCGAGCCACCCCAAACCACCACCGACAGGACCGCCTCTCCTTCCTCTTCCACGTCAGCACCCCCGATCGTCCCCACGTGCCACGGATTTCGCGAAAACCGCAACCCTAGTTTCGAACCACTTAGAAAGGTGAGTCCTTTTTTATGTCTACACTTTGAAAAATCATATCTTTTTGGTGTGTTGACGAAATTCGATGAAACAGGAAACATCGGGACCGCAAGGAAGCTCTCTACAACATAGAAGAAGCCACGGATTTTTCTGAGTCATTTACGATTTTTAGCACTCCGCAAACCAATGTGAGAAATATAAATTAAATGGATTTGAAGGGAAAATGTCGTGTATAAATTATATAAGCGAAATATAAATTACACACGTATTGTATACCTCATGTACATGCGTAGTGTAAGCTATATAAGCGAAGTATGAATTATACATGCAAAGAATAATTGATATATGTGTTGAAATGCAAGTGAAATATAGAAATTATAATATATATATATATATACTTCCCTCGTCCACAAACCATGGACGATATTTATTGTTGTGAATTGGTGTGAAATATTGGATGAAAAATACGAATGGTTGAATAATTGTTTGGGGTTGATATTGTTTGGTTGTGGTTGAAAAATACCCATTGGTGATTGAAATGAATTGGAAATATTTGTGGAAATATAAATAAAACATGCCGCCTGCGTGCGAATTAGATGCATGAATCCCCATTGTCAAAAACCACGAGGTTTTAAGGTAGAGCGAGGAGCCGTACTAGGGATGGTGCCCGTTTTAACTACCCTGCCGTTATGCTGCCGAAATTTTGAATAATATTCATGTGTTAGAATAATTTTCATATGTTGAAATTATCTTCATGCGTTGAAATTAAAGCCATATGCTGAAACTATATCCATGTGTGGAAATGTTCATGTGTTGAAAAGTGATGTGTGAAAATTAAATTCATTTGTGAATGAATGAAGTGTTTAAACAATAAAAATCACATTTTTATAATATATATGAAGTATGTAAAATATTTGTCTTATATATAAATAGTTTCAACAATAGAAAATTCCATCTTTCTTATATGAACAACATAAATAAAATATCCATGTGTGGAAATGCTCATGTGTTGAGAAGTGTGTGTAGTGGAAAAGTTCATGTGTTGAATAAAAAGATCGAACAATAAAAATTACATTTTAATTGAAACTATGAAGTGTTGAAAACATTCATTTGTCAAATGAATATTTTAAATGATAAAAATATCATTTTTATCATATATGTGATATGCTAAAGATATGCGGACGTTGAAATAAATATTTGTGAATGAAATATTATTTTTAACATGCATAGGAACTAAATAAAATAGTCATGTGTTGAAATCTATTTTAGTTCGCCAAAATTATCATCTTTGAAATGTGAAGTGTTAAAAATAGCCACTTGTTCAATTAAATATGCATGAGTTGAAATGTTCATTAATTATCTAATGATATGATTTTTACCTATGCATGCAACATTAGAATGAATGGTGTTTTTAAACCGAAGTAAATCAAATATGAAGTTGAATGGAAAATGATAAGTGATAAAAATTGTATATATGTGCATGCATATTTATTGAACAGGTTATAGCAAAGGGGCTAGAGAAGAGGAATAAAATTTTGTGCCCGACAAATAGGTACACATTCACTGTTTTGTTTGGGTGATGATTTTATGAGCCTGTTGGCTAGCCGCTTGGCTTTTTCTTTTTCTTTTTGACATGAGACGCCCGTGTGGCTATATGGGAATTTTCCCAGCCCCTCCTGTACAAAGGAGGTTATGGCGAAATTTTCCAAAATTTAAAGGCGTTAGTGAAATAATTGAAGTGAAAACGATATAGGAATTTTTGAACGAACTATATTTATATAAATATATAAATATAAATAAAATTAAAACGAAACGTGGCCGTGCAGTTCGTGTTTTGAAACCGTGATTTCAAATGACTAGTGCGGGAAATCCGACCATTGGATTTTCCTGAAACCGCAACCGTTGGGTTCGCCTTGGAAATATCTTTCCAATGGCACCAAATTTGTGAAGATCCGACGGTTGGATTGTCTGGAATGTTTTATTCAAATCTGAAGAAAAACAGCGCCAGAAACGATTATATTTATATATATGTATATATATATATAAATATAATTAAATTAAATCGAATAATGACGCTGCAGTTCATAAATTGAAATCGTAACTTCAAATGGCTAGTGTGGTAGATCCGACCGTCGGATTTACCCAAAACTGAAACCGTTGGATTCGTTTTGAAATGACCTTCCTAATGATATAAAATTTGTGAAGATCCAACAGTTAGATTTTCAGATAAGTGCAAAACAAATTTGATGAAAAACAGCGTCAGTGCATCGGCACGACCTGAAACGTCGTTTAATTAAATATGGCCGTTTTAAATTAAATAAAAATGGCGATATATCGTTATAAAATACAATAGACGATATAGAATGGAATAAACCAATTTCGTTGTGTTTTCTTGATATGTGATGGTTGAATGTATTTAACATGAGAATTATAACTAAAGAACTGAATTGTGAATGTAGAATAGTCCAACCATGTGACTAATTGATTTGAAAATCTAAATATACGTGGGTTATTTGAAAAGGCCGAGTTCATCTCATTTCAAATAATCGATCGACGTTGAGAAGTCGAAGAGTCGAAGACGGTTGAAGACCGACGATCTTCACACTGAATGGATGGGCGCTACTGATGCTCGTGATTGGAGTAGCTACCATGAAGGAGCTTAAGTAGTAGCCGTCCAGACATACTGTTGATTGTACGGATATGCGAGGAATTGGTGCCTCCGGTTTCATTCAGACCCAGAACGGACTTGTAAATGGACTGTGTGTCTAACATTGGATTTTGTTCTGTGCTGATTGATCTCTGTTAAATATATATCTGTTTGGCGGCGGAGAATTTATTCTCTTGCTTAACGCCCTTCTCTGAGACGTACGAGCTCAGTGGTAATGTATTGATAGAGATCAGTCGCATGGAGTGGATTGCCTGTGTGGCACGCCTAAGTGGCATATGATCAAGGCTTCTCTTGCAAAGAAAAGCCTTGTGGTTGATGATCAAAGCATGGTCTGTGTGACATAGCTTTGTGTATAACGTGAATTCGCGAGCCTCACACCTCGGTATGAGTCAAAATCGGGAGAGTGACTGCAGAGAGAGCACGACGTTTCTTCCTAGCTATGGTGGTGTTAGTGACCTACCAGCCCTGACATTATATATACTTTTCACCTGTGTGGTTGTTGGAATGCGAGGCGCCTCGATATGGGTCTGTAAGGACCGGGAAACGTGTGTTCAGGAATATCTAATCCCCAAAAGTAAGAGAGGACCAGCCCTGAAGGGATCATAGTGGGGTCCTGGGACATTTGCTAGAGTGTCTCGAATCGGAGAGGAGCTTGCCCCTTGCCTCGACTCATGAAGGAACCCAATTTCCAATACGAAATATGCGGACGTGATTGTATTACTAGTACGGCGACATAGTGGTATGGGTCATTTATGCCGCATAGGATTGATATTTATGATTGAAATCGCTTTTGAAACATACATGCACTAGTAATAATATCAAACACTTTTGTTTTATTCGTATGAAGCATTTTTGGCCATTATAAGGTAAAAACTCTATCCTCCGGCTTGCGTTGCATTGTGTGATGGGACCTGAGTCTTATAATGGCTTCATTTTATAAAAAGCATTGCGATGATTTAATCATTTACTTTATTTCATGCACTAGCACTCATTGGAGCAAACCTGTTCCGCGAAAGTGGCGTGGTCCTTTGATTTTCCTTCTTATTATTGTTAATAAGTTAAGTAGATTTCTCATACCAGTCCCATGACTGACTCGTAGTTTGTTTCACCTTGCCAACTCGGGTGCCCTCATTTTCACACGGGCATCCTAGTTACAGGTTTCTGACGCACTTTTGGCTCATGGCGAGGCTTGACTACACCGTGCTGACTTTGATTTTCTCCGCCATTATTGTATCTATATTATGATTCCGCCATTGGCGATGTAGACTGATATTTATTTTGTGTACTCTTTATGTATGATTCCGCCTCAGGCGATGGTGACTGCTTATGTATCATTATGCACTAAGTTGTATCCTGCACTGTGCTCTCTGATGTGATGATATCTATATGATTACGCTGTCATATGTGTGTAAATTATTCTATTTTCTGTTTATGCTATTATCTGTGATCTTCTAATGATGATTAATGTGTTATATTCCAATGATTATCCTTAACACCGTGTCACGAGGTTTTGGGATCGTCACAGCTGGTATCGGAGCTTTGGTTAACCTTAGTTCTGGAGTCTAACACATTAAACACTTCGTCAAAATAGAATCGGTAGTATTCTAAGGCGAGTCGCTCATTAGAGATAGGACTAGTAAAGTCCTAGAATGAGCCGAGCGGAATAGCAAAAACAATTTGATCAGTCCATCTTTATCTTTCCGTAAATTTTCTGCTTAACTATGCAATAAATTATCATTTCTGTTAGCTGACTCTTTTCTTGCTTATACAGAATTTGAAAAATGGCTACCAGAGCAGCCGCCGCTAGAGGAGGCCGTGCCGGCCGTGGCAGAGGACGGGGAGAAGCCCCAGTTGATGAAGGACCTTTGATACAACCTCCGGCCGCTCAATACTTCGAGCTAGACCGTGTAGCTAAGAGATACAAAAACCTAGGAGGCAAGACCTTCTCGGGAACTGGCACAGTAATAGAGGCCCTTGCATGGCTCAAAACATGCGAGAAAATACTAGAAGGCCTAAGGCTTGGAGACCATGATAAGGCTATTATGGGCGCCTGGCTTATGCAGGAACAAGCTGAACTATGGTGGGAATCTCTCACCGCCGGGAATAGAGAAGCTGCAAGAACATGGGATGGATTTAAAGAACTCTTCAACGAGAAATATGTCCTAGAACAAGCACTAGAACGAATGCACGATGACTTCGCCAACCTCCAGCAGGGGGATCTTTCCGTGCAGGATTATCTGAATAAATTTACACTGTTGTCTCCCTATGCTCCGGAGCTCATCGCCACTGCAAAGTCCAAAAATAAGAGGTTTATCCTTGGGCTAAAGCGATAGTATCATGATAGAGCCATGGCCCATGTCAAGCTGGAATTTAATGAATTGGTGGAAATGACATGCAACTACGAAGACCTTGACCAAAGGCATCTGGAGCAGGATCGCGCTAGAAGCCAAGCCGGGAACAAACGCAAGCCTGCTGCGAATCAAGCTGAGTCAAGCCAAGCAGCATCCTCGAAACCTCAGACTGGCAAGCCGCCAAGAGGAAGCTGCTATAACTGTGGCAAAATAGGGCACTTTTCTAATGTGTGCACAGCCCCGAAGAGGCAGAAGACAAATTCACAAGGTTCAAGCCAGGGTTCTCAGAACCCTCGCTCCTGTTTTAATTGCCGCAAGACAGATCATCTAGTCAAAGATTGTCCTTTGCTGAAGAAGGCCACAGTAGCTCACGTGTATGACGGGTCGAGCCCGCCAGCTGCTTCCGATGGAGCAGGTAAACCCAATGTTTTGGGAGGTACCCTTATAATTAAAAATATTCCTGTCTCAGTATTGTTTGACACAGGTGCGTCGCGTAATTTTATTGCTAGTAACACATCGCACAAATTAAAGTTAAAACAGATAAAGCTTAAAGATTCGGTTGGTGTACATAATCCGATAGGAGGATCTCTTATTCTCGGTTCATATTGTAGAGTGCCAATCTCTTATTCTTCCTACAAATTTTCTTTCAATTTGATCATCATGGATTTCCCCGAATTCGATATCATTCTCGGGATTGATTGGTTAACGAAATACGAAGCCGAAGTAAATTGTGCGGAAAGAATCGTTAAAATTCGAACGAAGCTTGGATATATTACGGTACCATGTCATGGTTCGAATCCAAATAGAGAAGAATTTTGGTCGGCATTAGAACTTATCCCCACTTCCTTGGAAAATATTCTGATTGTTAGAAACTATGCGGATGTGTTTGAGGAAGTTGAAAACTTACCTCCGCAAAGAGAAATAGAATTCCGAATCGATCTAATTCCCAATGCCAGACCAGAGGTACATCCAATTCGCAGAATGACTCCGAAGGAAAAAGAAGAATTAGGCGATCAAACTCGTGAACTGTTGTGGAAGGGTCTAATCAGACCTAGTTTTTCTAATTGGGGTGCAGCTGTTGTGTTTGTCCCAAAGTCAGACGGTACTCTTCGATTATGCGTTGATTACCGAGACCTCAACAAACAGACTCTCAAAAACAAGTATCCATTACCCCGCATCGATGATTTGCTAGACCAATTAATTGGGGCGAAAGTATTTTCCCGAATGGACCTAGCTACAGGTTTTCATCAGTTGAGAATAGCAGAGGAGTGTGTTCCTTTGACAGCTTTCAGAGGTCCAAACATATTTTATGAATGGTTAGTAATGCCGTTAGGCCTGTGCAATGCTCTAGCACACTTTGTCGATCTAATGAATAGAGTGTTCAGGGGAGTTCTGAATAAATTTGTCCTCGTATTCATCGATGATATTTTAATCTACTCTGTAACACCCCGCCTCCGCCAGGGTGGCTCTTGCAAGCACTCTGACTTTGGAGGGGCGTTTGTACCGGGTAAACATGCATAATGATATATCAAGGCAGAACAAGAACATATGTATATATGTAAGTAGAATAAATAAGATAAGTAAAACAGCGGAAGATTTCAAACTATTTCAAAAAACAAGTCTGGTACAACATAATGTCAACTTTCCAAATACACAAGTCTAGATAAAAACAACATTACTGAAAAACTGAAATACATAAGTACTACCCCCAAAATAAGTGATAACCATAGCTAGCTTCATGTCAAGACCGTACATGAGCTAAATCCCACAAGCAAGCGATCAGAAATCCAAGCTAAGCTCCAATATTCCCACCCTGAGAACCTGGGGGGGAAACGGAAGAAAAGAGGCGAAAGAAAACAGGTCAGTCAAAAAGACTGAGTAAGCCCTACTACAATCAATGTAAACTGATAAAGTTAACTGGCATGAGAAGCAGGTATGATCATAAGGATAACAACATACTAACATGATGATTAACTAACAAGGTAGATAAAGGTGTCATCGCATAATCAGGTTTAAGGTTTTTGCACCATAGGTGTACTAGCAAACTAACATGACTTGAATAAACAAGTATTGATCCCTTGGCCCAAGCTTTGGCCCAATAACATGAAGTGACCCTAATACGCGGTCCAACCAAACGGTCTAGTCGATCGGCTCCCTATAAGCCTAACTCGTCACGTGTTGGTGTCCATACGGCCCAAACATAATTGTAGTCAGACTGTGCAGGGTCTCCCGTTGGGTGTATCAAGCCCTAGGGTGTCAACCCCTGGACACCATAAACATGGGTGCACAGTCTCGATCTACTGGTACCCGTGCATGTTTTCCCCGGCTTCGGACTGTGTGCACGACCATAGTCCGCCCGGAACTACACCGGCGTACCACTCTGCCGTCGTTTTTGGTCACTTACCTCCAGTCCAGTAATCGTGCTCCCTCCCTAGCCTAGTCCCTAGGGCCTTAATGATACAAACTTGGGATTACTGCTGGAGTGGACCCCCATTGCTAGGATTTTTCTAGTGGGTTAAGTACGGTTTGACCCCTTTACTAATCATGGATTAACTTGGTTAAGTGTAACGATGGGTTCACGACTTAACCCTGATTAATCTACCAAGCCCAAATTGGTTAAGTATTAAGTGGACCATGACTTAACCCTAATCATGAGGCATTAATTAATTTAATGCGCCTTAACCTCTCACATTAGACCTTGTTGTGGTTACTAGTTAAGCCGGGCGGGTCCGGGTAGCTTTACACCACAACTTGGTCTAACCTCGGGTTCAAGGTACAACATGACCAACTTCTCACATTGGGTCCTATTGTTTGTAGCAACTAGTTAAGCCGGTCGGTTCCGGGTAGTTTTACGCTACAAACTCAACCCAACCTCGAGTTGGTCACACTTATCTTTTCTAAGTGTCATGTCCATCATGTTTCCAAAACATATTACAAATTTTCAAGCAATTGGGTAGACCTAACTTAATAGGTAAATTCCCAATGGGTAGACCTAACTTAATAGGTAAATTCCCAATCTTATGTTTTTATGTCTTTTAAGTTTACCCAACCCCAAACGCAATCCTATCGCTTACATATCGCAATAGCGCATAAAGGATAGAAAGAGGGAACTTGGCATAATCATGACATAAAGGTGTTGAAGCCACAAGTTTAACATGGTGGCATATGAAATGTACATATGTTCATATACTTGCATATTACATTTTTAGGCCTCAAAAGCATGCATAAAACCAAACTTAGCATATTGGTGATACATGGTGATAAATGACATGTAGAAATGGCCATAAGTTCGCATTTAGCCTCACATGCAAGTTATCCTAAGAGATATGATAACTTACATGTTGCCAAAATGCAACCTTTAGCATAAAGCTTGAAGCTTTATGTTCATATACTCAAGATAAGCTTGCATAACATGATAACATGAACAAAATGATCATCCCAAACTTGCATAACATATTTGCATATCATATGACGAACTTGCATATCAAACTTGCATAACATAACATGATAAACTTGCATATCATAACATGGCAAACTTGCATAACATAACATGATAAACTTGCATATCATAACATGTCAAACTTGCATAGCATAATATGGTAAACTTGCATATCATAACATGGCATACTTGCATAACATAACATGATAAACTTGCATATCATAACATATCATAACATATCAAACTTGCATAACATAACATAGTAAACTTGCATATCATGGCAAACTTGCATATCATACATTTAACTTTAGAGTTTAAGTATGAAAGTAGAATAGGGCTTACAATGCTTAGGAAGTCACAAAAATATGACAAAGCCCTTATGAAATCAATTAAACCCAAAATGCAAGCTTCAATAGAAAAACCCTTAAGCCAAAATGATCAAAACCCTTGCTTTATGATGCAAATATAGAAACTTGACTTGAATGCAAGCTAATGATGCTCATACAAGCTTGAAAACACTTGTATGCATGGAAAATCTCTCGTAGAAATGACTTAGGAATTTCATGAAGAGAGTGGAGGCCATGAGAGGAATGATTTTGCCATAGTTTAGTTGTAGGGTTGAATAATGATGATTTAGGCTAGGTTTAGGGGTCCTTTTATAGAAGTTTAGGTTAGTTTAGGCCATAGGACTAACCCTAGTTTAGATCTAAACCATCAAAAATCGTCATAGGCCAGCAGAGCAGACCAGAGAACCAAAACAGGTGCACTAAGCCAGCCAGGGTCAAGCCAGAAAGCTGTGCAGGTTTCTGGCTCGACACGGGCGCACTTCCCAAGTGCGCCAATGTATTTTTGTGCTGGCGCACTTCACAAGTGCGCCAGTGCATTCTGGCTTGTTTTCGGTTTTTCTGCCTAACTTCGTTCGTCCATATCTTCTTCATACGGACTCCGATTTTCGAAAACTCGGACTCTATTTCGCGTATTTTTCCGAGACGAATGCAATGGCTCATCCCGTTTACCTTGATTCAGATTTTAGAATTAAATTCTGCCTCGAGTTATAATAGGTTATTGAAAATACGGGTTGTTACATTCTCCCCTCCTTAAAGGATTTCGTCCCCGAAATCTTCAAGTTAGGAAGAACGTATCCTACCATCCAACATTCATCAACTCAAAACATCATCCACGAGAAATCATTGTCCTTATAAGATTCTAAATGTTGTATGAACATATGCAAAGGTGTGTGTATATGTACATATCTAATGCAAATATCATCAATGCAAATTATGCTAGTGAAATGAATCCATATGTATGCAATTCCTAACATAATGTATAACATCTATATGTGTGCACATAACATACATCCATATGCAACATCCATGTGATAACACAAAAATTTTCATCCATGAATAAGCATAAACACTCATGCATATGCAATATGAGGAGTGTGTGAGCCGATCAAGTGCCTGATGTGTATAATGCATCCACGAGTAACCACTTGCAAACACTTGCAACCACTTGCAAACATCAAGCATAACATGTCTCAAACACATGTTTCATCCAAAGGATTTCTACCTAAGGTTCTCATGACAAGATTAACACGATAACTAGATAAACATGGATAGCAAAGAGAGAGATATGCTAACAAAGAAAAGAGATTGAGAGTGTACCCTCAAAAAGGAATGGATAAAGCCCACGCATCTTCTCCTCGGTTTCCCAAGTTGCGTCTTCTTCGGCTTCACCCCATTGAACCTTCACCAACTTGACCTCTCGATTCCTTAGCTTCTTGGTCTCCGTCCCCAAGATACGAATCGGAGCTCTCCTCAAGGTAGCCTCTTTCTCCACTTCCATATCTTTCAGAACACTTGGCTCAACAACCTCTGCTGATTCATGTAAACACTTCCGGAGATGCGAGACATGAAAAACATCGTGTACTCCGGCAAGCTTCTCGGGAAACTCCACTCTATAAGCCATCTGCCCGATCCTCTCTATAATAGGGAATGGTCCAACAAACCTCGGTGCTAACTTCCCAACGGCTCCAAATTGGACCACATTCCGCAAAGGAGAAAACTTCACGAAAACCATATCCCCAACATCAAACTCCAAATCAGTTCTTCGCTTATCAGCATAGGATTTCTGTCGGTCTTGGGCCGCTTTCATCCGTCTCCGAATCAACTCGACCTTCTCGGATGTATCTCTGATCATATCAGGCCCAAGTATAAGCTCATCTGTAGTCTCCCACCAACATGTAGGCGACTTGCATGGCCTCCCATATAAAGCTTCAAATGGTGCCATCCCTATGCTTGCCTGATAACTGTTATTATATGCAAACTCCACAAGAGGAAGATGGTCTTCCCAAGTACCACCAAAATCCAGAATACAAAGCCTCAACAGATCCTCGAGTACCCTATTCACCCTTTCGGTTTGACCGTCCGTTTGTGGGTGATAAGCCGTACTTAGATTCAACCTCGTGCCCATAGCTTCTTGCAAGCTATTCCAGAACTGACTTGTAAAGATTGGGTCACGGTCACTGACTATACTAGAAGGGACTCCATGTAGTCTCACAATCTCACGAAGATATACAGACGCTAGCCAAGATGCGGTCCTCTTGCTCTTCACCGGAATGAAATGAGCACTCTTCGTAAGTCTATCCACAATAACCCAAATGCTCGTATTCCCTTTTCTTGACCTTGGTAGCCCATCGATAAAATCCATGGAAATACTCTCCCACTTCCATAGATGAACGTCTAGAGGATGCAATAGCCCACCGGGCTTCTTCGACTCGGCCTTAACTTGCTGGCAAATGATACATCTAGAGACAAACTCTGCCACATCCTTCTTCATCCCAGGCCAAAAGAAAATGCGCTTCATATCTTTATACATCTTATCTCCGCCCGGATGTATAGTCAACTTAGAGCGATGCGCTTCCTCAAGAACTTATCTTACTAAATCTTCTACCATTGGAACACATAACCTTCCGTCTCTCCTCAGCCAACCCTTGTCATCAATAGAATATCGAGCGAGATGACTAGACGCCTCTCCTCGAATCAGCTTATCCACAATCTCAACTATCTGAGGGTCTTCTCTCTGCGAAGCCCCAACTTGATCAAGAAGGGTAGGTCTGAGTTCCAGAGATGCTAAAGAACCGGTCATCGACTCAATCGCCAAAGAGAAATCAAAGGTTGCCACATACTCTAAATTCTTCATCTCAACGAATAGAGGACTCAGAGTCAACCTTTTTCTACTCAATGCATCAGCTGCCACATTCCCCTTGCCAGGGTATAAGCTATCTCAAAATCGTAGGACGCCAAGAATTCCATCCATCTTTGTTGCCTCAGATTCAGATCCTTCTGAGAAAAGAGATACTTCAATGACTTGTGATCGGTATAAAGCTTAAATCTTTCTCCCAGAAGATAATGGCGCCAAGCCTTGAGTGCATATACTATTGCTGCCAACTCTAAGTCATGAGTGGGACAACTCTTCTCATACACTTTGAGTTGTCTACCACCAAAGCATATCACCCTTCCTTCTTGCATCAGAACAGCTCCTAACCCCATGCCATATCCATCGGTGTATACTGTAAATAACTTCCCTCCATCGGGCAAAGCTAGAACAGGTGCTGATGTGAGAGCTCTCTTGAGCTTCTGAAAAGCAAGCTCGCATTCTATGTTCCAAGCAAAAACTAAATTCTTCTTCGTCAATTTAGTGAGAGGAGCAGAAATCTTCGCGAAGTCCTTGATGAACTTCTGGTAAAAGCCTGCAAGACCTAGAAAACTTCTCACTTCGGTTGCATTCCTTGGAGTCTTCCAATCCTGAACTGCAACTACCTTAGCGGGATCCACCGCTAAGCCTTGCTTAGATACTATATGCCCAAGGAATCTAACTTCCCTCCTCCAAAAGTGAAACTTGGAGAACTTGGCCTTCAACTGATGCGCTCTAAGCGTATCCATCACCTCCACGAGATGCCTTGCGTGCTCTTCCTCATCCTTAGAGAAGATCAGAATATCATCTACGAAGACCACGACAAACTTGTTCAAGAACTCCCTGAACACCCTACTCATCAAGTCCACGAAATATGCGGGTGCATTAGTCAAGCCGAACGGCATGACAAGCCATTCGAAGAATCCATCTGGAGTTCTGAACGCAGTCTTGTCTATACTATCTTCAGCTACCCTGAGCTGATGGAATCCAGTAGCAAGATCAAGCTGAGAGAAAACAGAAGCACCGATAAGCTGGTCAAAGAGATCATCAATCCTCGGTAACGGGTGTCTGTTCTTCTTAGTCAGCTTATTCAACTCTCGATAGTCAACACAAAGTCGGAGAGAACCATCTGCCTTGGTAGCAAATACCACAGGCGCTCCCCATTCAGATATACTTCGTCTAATGAAGTTCTTCTCAAGCAACTCCTTCACTAGCTTACTTAGCTCCCGCCTTTCACGCGGAGCCATGTGCCGAACGGGCAAAGAAACCGGCTTTGCATTATCCACCAGATAAATGCGGAAATCAATCTCTCGCTTAGGGGGCAACCCCCTAACCTCATCAAAAACATCCGGATACTCTCGAACCACTCTCACAGACTGAAGAGTTTCCATTGACGAGTCGAGTGATTCAAGATAGCACAACATGACGGGACCTCTCGGATTACAAGAAATTTCTAGGGTGTTTCCGAGGCGAGTCACGAGCCTCACAACCCTATGCTCACAATCAAGGATGGCCCCATATCTGGACAACCAATCCATGCCCAATATCAATCCGTATCCCCTAAAACCAAGAACATAAGCACTGCAAAAGAACTCTACACTCAGTATAGAGATCCTCAAATCCCCACATATCATAGACAGATGGGCGGAACCCCCAATAGGATTTGAGACACAGACGGGATCATCTACCAAGCTAGTACTAAGGTGCAAACTATCAACAAGATCAGATGAGATAAAGCTATGCGATGCACTAGAATCAAACAAGGTACGAACTGGAAAATCAGAAATATATACAAGGCTCTCAACAGAAATACTACCTCGATCGGGAACTGGAGCGGCATCGAGAGCATGAACTTGCCCTCCTGAAGGTCCAGCACGTTGAGTCTGACCCTGGCCTTGCCCTCGCTTCTTCGGGCAATCCTTACTGAAATGACCAGTCTCACCGCAGAAAAAGCATTCACCATTCTTCCTTTTCCTCTTCTTACAATCCTTAATAAGATGCCCAACTGAACCGCAATAATGGCACTTCCCCTTGTTGTTCTTGCCCTTGTTGTTGTTCCCCTTGTTGCCTTGACTCTTGTTCTTGTTCTTGTTCTGATTGCCTTGACTGTTCTGACCACTTGGATTACCCTGATTTCCTTTCCACTGGGAATCAGTCTTCTTGGCTTGAGTATCATTCATCTTGATCTCTTTCTTGACATCTCCCTGAAGTAACGCCATATCAACCAAGCTCTCAAACTTGGCCCCATGGGGAATATGTGACATAGCCAATCCCTGCAACGGCTCATTCAATCCTCTAGCAAAACGAAGAGCCTTCTTCTGAGGAGTATTCACCATATCCAAGCCAAAACGAGCTAACTGATTGAACTTGTTCACATATTCTTTGACAGACATATCTCCTTGTTTCAAAGTTATGAACCTCTCCATTTGCAGATTCTCCTCAGCAGAAGATAGAAACTTAAGCACGAACCTTGCCCTGAAATCGGCCCAAGTCTCAACAGGCCTAGTACCATTGGTGACTTCCCACCAATAAGCGGCTTCATCCTTCATAAGCCAAACCGCCAACAAGATCTTCCTCTGATCGTCTAACCCAAAGATAGCAAATAAATCCTCGGTCTCTTTCAACCAATTTCTGGCCTCTACAAAAGTCTCAGTGCCTTGAAAGTTCTTGCCACCCATTGCTTTGAAATCTTTGCAAGTCTTTGCGAAGTCAGCTTGAGGATGCTGAGGGGGAGGAGGAAGAGGAACCTCAGCGACATGAGGAGGAGGAACATTAACTACAGGAGGAGGAGGAACATTAACTACTAGAGGAGGAGGAGGAGGAACATCTGCGGGGCCGGCTTCGGTCGCCCTAGCCTCCAAAATTCTCCTATACCAAACAGGTACGTGTACTCCCTCCGGAATAGCAAAGTTATCGGCCATACTGAAAAAGAAAAAGAAAAAGACAGATTTAGAATGGAGAAAAACGAAGGAATTTTGCTAATGGCTTTTTGGGGAATAGCCTTTAAAATAAACTAGACTTTTCTTTGGAAAATACTTTATACTTGGTTTTGAAAATAGTTTTCCAAAAGTTTTCTAAAAACCTTTTTGTTCCTTCTCGTAAACCATATGCTCTGATACCAAATGTAACACCCCGCCTCCGCCAGGGTGGCTCTTGCAAGCACTCTGACTTTGGAGGGGCGTTTGTACCGGGTAAACATGCATAATGATATATCAAGGCAGAACAAGAACATATGTATATATGTAAGCAGAATAAATAAGATAAGTAAAACAGCAGAAGATTTCAAACTATTTCAAAAAAACAAGTCTGGTACAACATAATGTCAACTTTCCAAATACACAAGTCTAGATAAAAACAACATTACTGAAAAACTGAAATACATAAGTACTATCCCCAAAATAAGTGATAACCATAGCTAGCTTCATGTCAAGACCGTACATGAGCTAAATCCCACAAGCAAGCGATCAGAAATCCAAGCTAAGCTCCAATATTCCCACCCTGAGAACCTGGGGGGGAAACGGAAGAAAAGAGGCGAAAGAAAACAGGTCAGTCAAAAAGACTGAGTAAGCCCTACTACAATCAATGTAAACTGATAAAGTTAACTGGCATGAGAAGCAGGTATGATCATAAGGATAACAACATACTAACATGATGATTAACTAACAAGGTAGATAAAGGTGTCATCGCATAATCAGGTTTAAGGTTTTTGCACCACAGGTGTACTAGCAAACTAACATGACTTGAATAAACAAGTATTGATCCCTTGGCCCAAGCTTTGGCCCAATAACATGAAGTGACCCTAATACGCGGTCCAACCAAACGGTCTAGTCAATCGGCTCCCTATAAGCCTAACTCGTCACGTGTTGGTGTCCATACGGCCCAAACATAATTGTAGTCAGACTGTGCAGGGTCTCCCGTCGGGTGTATCAAGCCCTAGGGTGTCAACCCCTGGACACCATAAACATGAGTGCACAGTCTCGATCTACTGGTACCTGTGCATGTTTTCCCCGGCTTCGGACTGTGTGCACGACCATAGTCCGCCCGGAACTACACCGGCGTACCACTCTGTCGTCGTTTTTGGTCACTTACCTCCAGTCCAGTAATCGTGCTCCCTCCCTAGCCTAGTCCCTAGGGCCTTAATGATACAAACTTGGGATTACTGCTGGAGTGGACCCCCATTGCTAGGATTTTTCTAGTGGGTTAAGTACGGTTTAACCCCTTTACTAATCATGGATTAACTTGGTTAAGTGTAACGATGGGTTCACGACTTAACCCTGATTAATCTACCAAGCCCAAATTGGTTAAGTATTAAGTGGACCATGACTTAACCCTAATCATGAGGCATTAATTAATTTAATGCGCCTTAACCTCTCACATTAGACCTTGTTGTGGTTACTAGTTAAGCCGGGCGGGTCCGGGTAGCTTTACACCACAACTTGGTCTAACCTCGGGTTCAAGGTACAACATGACCAACTTCTCACATTGGGTCCTATTGTTTGTAGCAACTAGTTAAGCCGGTCGGTTCCGGGTAGTTTTACGCTACAAACTCAACCCAACCTCGAGTTGGTCACACTTATCTTTTCTAAGTGTCATGTCCATCATGTTTCCTAAACATATTACAAATTTTCAAGCAATTGGGTAGACCTAACTTAATAGGTAAATTCCCAATGGGTAGACCTAACTTAATAGGTAAATTCCCAATCTTATGTTTTTATGTCTTTTAAGTTTACCCAACCTCAAACGCAATCCCATCGCTTACATATCGCAATAGCGCATAAAGGATAGAAAGAGGGAACTTGGCATAATCATGACATAAAGGTGTTGAAGCCACAAGTTTAACATGGTGGCATATGAAATGTACATATGTTCATATACTTGCATATTACATTTTTAGGCCTCAAAAGCATGCATAAAACCAAACAAAGCATATTGGTGATACATGGTGATAAATGACATGTAGAAATGGCCATAAGTTCGCATTTAGCCTCACATGCAAGTTATCCTAAGAGATATGATAACTTACATGTTGCCAAAATGCAACCTTTAGCATAAAGCTTGAAGCTTGATGTTCATATACTCAAGATAAGCTTGCATAACATGATAACATGAACAAAATGATCATCCCAAACTTGCATAACATACTTGCATATCATATGACGAACTTGCATATCAAACTTGCATAACATAACATGATAAACTTGCATATCATAACATGGCAAACTTGCATAACATAACATGATAAACTTGCATATCATAACATGTCAAACTTGCATAGCATAATATGGTAAACTTGCATATCATAACATGGCATACTTGCATAACATAACATGATAAACTTGCATATCATAACATATCAAACTTGCATAACATAACATAGTAAACTTGCATATCATGGCAAACTTGCATATCATACATTTAACTTTAGAGTTTAAGTATGAAAGTAGAATAGGGCTTACAATGCTTAGGAAGTCACAAAAATATGACAAAGCCCTTATGAAATCAATTAAACCCAAAATGCAAGCTTCAATAGAAAAACCCTTAAGCCAAAATGATCAAAACCCTTGCTTTATGATGCAAATATAGAAACTTGACTTGAATGCAAGCTAATGATGCTCATACAAGCTTGAAAACACTTGTATGCATGGAAAATCTCTCATAGAAATGACTTAGGAATTTTATGAAGAGAGTGGAGGCCATGAGAGGAATGATTTTGCCATAGTTTAGTTGTAGGGTTGAATAATGATGATTTAGGCTAGGTTTAGGGGTCCTTTTATAGAAGTTTAGGTTAGTTTAGGCCATAGGATTAACCCTAGTTTAGATCTAAACCATCAAAAATCGTCATAGGCCAGCAGAGCAGACCAGAGAACCAAAACAGGTGCACCAAGCCAGCCAGGGTCAAGCCAGAAAGCTGTGCAGGTTTCTGGCTCGACACGGGCGCACTTCCCAAGTGCGCCAGTGTATTTTTGTGCTGGCGCACTTCATAAGTGCGCCAGTGCATTCTGGCTTGTTTTCGGTTTTTCTGCCTAACTTCGTTCGTCCATATCTTCTTCATACGGACTCCGATTTTCGAAAACTCGGACTCTATTTCGCGTATTTTTCCGAGACGAACGCAATGGCACAGCCCGTTTCTCTTGATTTAGATTTTAGAATTAAATTCTACCTCGAGTTATAACAGGTTATTGAAAATACGGGTTGTTACATACTCCAAATCAAAACCCAAGCATGAAAAACACTTAGAACAAGTATTAGAGATTCTAAGAAAGAACGTCTTCAAAGCCAAATTCTCTAAATGTGTCTTCTGGCAAGAAGAAGTGAAATTTCTTGGCCATGTCGTGTCAGAGAAAGGGATTTCTGTAGACCCAAGCAAAATAACAGCGATTCAAGACTGGAAACAACCCACTACTCCCACAGAGGTTAGAAGTTTTATGGGGTTGGCTAGTTATTATCGGAAGTTTGTTAAGGATTTTTCGAAGATATCCGGTCCGTTAACGAAGCTCACGAAGAAGCATGAGAAGTTTAAGTGGACTTCCGACTGTGAAGAAGCTTTCCAGGAATTGAAATCGAAACTGACGACTGCTCCAGTGTTAAGCATTATTGATGGTAATTAGGATTTAACGGTTTGGACAGATGCTTCTATTAGAGGTCTTGGTGCAGTGTTAACGCAAAGAGGCCAAGTAGTCGCCTATGCAAGCCGCCAACTGAAACTGCATGAGAAGAATTATGTGACTCATGATCTTGAGTTGCTAGCTATCGTTTTTGCATTGAAAATCTAGAGGCATTATTTATTGGGCGAGAAATTTGTGCTGTACACAGATCATCAATCATTGAAATATTTATACACCCAGAAAGATCTGAATTTGAGACAGCAGCGTTGGCTAGAATTTCTTGCAGCGTATGATCTTGATATCCTGTATACGCCGGGAAAGGCTAACGTAGTAGTGGATGCGCTTAGTAGAAAAACTGCAATCGTTGCCAATCTTATAATTACGCCAGGATTGATTGATAAAATATCTGTTCTTCAAAAAAGTGACAATTTTGTGAAAGAGATGATAAGAAGGATTCAAAGGGGCGAAGGCTCCAGTTTCCAGGTGGATAGTGAGGGAGTTCTGAGATTGAATAGAAGAATATGTGTTCCCGACATTCTTGAGCTCAAAAGAGAGGTGCTAGATGAATGCCATAAATCCAAATTTTGCATTCATCCTGGGGTGAGTAAAATGTACAACGATATCAAACGCACTTTCTGGTGGAAGGCAATGAAAAGGGATATTTCTTTGTATGTTAGCAGATGCCCTACTTGTCAATTGGTCAAGAGCGACCAACAGAAGCTAGCTGGACTGTTGCAACCGTTGGAAGTCCCAGGTTGGAAATGGGAACAGATTTCCATGGATTTCATAGATGGCTTGCAGCGAACCAGGAAAGGTAATGACAGCATTTGGGTAATCGTAGATCGCTTCACGAAGACTGCCCATTTTATACCTGTCAGATCCAGTAGAACCGCTTAAAGTCTAGCACAGATATATTTCAAAGAAATCGTTAAGCTGCATGGAATTCCCATCAGCATAGTTAGTGATAGAGACCCGATATTTGCTAGCAAATTCTGGGAGGCTTTCCAGACAGAATTGGGAACGAAACTGAATATGAGCACCGCTTATCACCCTCAAACAGATGGCCAAACTGAGCGGGTGAATAGAATTCTAGAAGATTTACTATGGGCTTGTATAATTGATTTTGGTGGGTCATGGGAAGATCACTTGCATTTGGCAGAATTCTCATATAACAATAGCTATGAAGCAAGTTTGAGAATGTCGCCATTTGAAGCATTATATGGAAGACCGTGCAGATCTCCGGCATGTTGGGTAGAACCTGGCAATAGACTTGTGTTAGGACCCGATATGATTAGAGAAGCATCTGATAAAGTCGACGTCATCAAAAAGCGATTGAGAACCGCCCAAAGCCGACAGAAAAGTTATGCAGATTCTAGAAGAAGAGATTTGACATTTGCTGTTGGTGATCATGTTTATTTGAAAGTTTCTCCAATGAGAGGAGTAATCAGATTTGGCAAAACTGGGAAGTTGGCACCGAGATTTATTGGTCCCTTTCCTATACTCGAACGAATTGGAAATCTTGCTTATAGGGTTCAATTACCAGATTGGTTGCCTGGAGTGCACGATGTGTTCCACGTATCTCAACTTAGAAGACATGTGCATGATCCGGATCTTGTTGTAGAAGAAGCAGCGCAACAGGATATAGACATAACTCCAGAATTAGCACTCAGAAGAGAGCCATTAAAGATTGTTGGCAAAGAAACTAGAGAACTAAGAAGCAAAAAGGTTCATCTAGTTAAAGTGCAGTGGAGCAGTGATCCTAGAGACTGTACTTGGGAGACTGAGGAAAGCATTAAGCAAGCTACATAAGCGAAGTATGAATTATACATGCAAAGAATAATTGATATATGTGTTGAAATGCAAGTGAAATATAGAAATTATAATATATATATATATACTCCCCTCGTCCACAAACCATGGACGATATTTATTGTTGTGAATTGGTGTGAAATATTGGATGAAAAATACGAATGGTTGAATAATTGTTTGGGGTTGATATTGTTTGGTTGTGGTTGAAAAATACCCATTGGTGATTGAAATGAATTGGAAATATTTGTGGAAATATAAATAAAACATGCCGCCTGCGTGCGAATTAGATGCATGAATCCCCATTGTAAAAAACCATGAGGTTTTAAGGTAGAGCGAGGAGCCGTACTAGGGACGGTGCCGGTTTTAACTACAATGCCGTTATGCTGCCGAAATTTTGAATAATATTCATGTGTTAGAATTATTTTCATATGTTGAAATTATCTTCATGCGTTGAAATTAAAGCCATATGCTGAAACTATATCCATGTGTGGAAATGTTCATGTGTTGAAAAGTGATGTGTGAAAATTAAATTCATTTGTGAATGAATGAAGAGTTTAAACAATAAAAATCACATTTTTATAATATATATGAAGTATGTAAAATATTCGCCTTATATATAAATAGTTTCAACAATAGAAAATTCCATCTTTCTTATATGAACAACATAAATAAAATATCCATGTGTGGAAATGCTCATGTGTTGAGAAGTGTGTGTAGTGGAAAAGTTCATGTGTTGAATAAAAAGATCGAACAATAAAAATTACATTTTTATTGAAACTATGAAGTGTTGAAAACATTCATTTGTCGAATAAATATTTTAAGTGATAAAAATATCATTTTTATCATATATGTGATATGCTAAAGATATGCGGACGTTGAAATAAATATTTGTGAATGAAATATTATTTTTAACATGCATAGGAACTAAATAAAATAGTCATGTGTTGAAATCTATTTTAGTTCGCCAAAATTATCATCTTTGAAATGTGAAGTGTTAAAAATAGCCACTTGTTCAATTAAATATGCATGAGTTGAAATGTTCATTAATTAACTAATGATATGATTTTTACCTATGCATGCAACATTAGAATGAATGGTGTTTTTAAACCGAAGTAAATCAAATATGAAGTTGAATGGAAACTGATAAGTGATAAAAATTGTATATATGTGCATGCATATTTATTGAACGGGTTATAGCAAAGGGGCTAGAGAAGAGGAATAAAATTTTGTGCCCAACAAATAGGTACACATTCACTGTTTTGTTTGGGTGATGATTTTATGAGCCTGTTGGCTAGCCGCTTGGCTTTTTCTTTTTCTTTTTGAGATGATACGCCCGTGTGGCTATTTGGGAATTTTCCTAGCCCCTCCCATACAAAGGAGGTTATGGCGAAATTTTCCAAAATTTAAAGGCGTTAGTGAAATAATTGAAGTGAAAACGATATAGGAATTTTTGAATGAACTATATTTATATAAATATAAATAAAATTAAAACGAAACGTGGCCGTGCAGTTCATGTTTTGAAACCGTGATTTCAAACGACTAGTGCGGGAAATCCGACCATTGGATTTTCCCGAAACCGCAACCGTTGGGTTCGCCTTGGAAATATATTTCCAACGGCACCAAATTTGTGAAGATCCGACGGTTGGATTGTCTGGGATGTTTAATTCAAATCTGAAGAAAAACAGCGCCAGAAACGATTATATTTATATATATATATAAATATAATTAAATTAAATCGAATAACGACGCTGAAGTTCATAAATTGAAATCGTAACTTCAAATGGCTAGTGTGGAAGATCCGACCGTCGGATTTACCCAAAACTGAAACCGTTGGATTCGTTTTGAAATGACCTTCCTAATGATATAAAATTTGTGAAGATCCAACGGTTAGATTTTCAGATAAGTGTAAAATAAATTTGATGAAAAACAGCGCCAGTGCATCGGCACGACCTGAAACGTCGTTTAATTAAATATGGCCGTTTTAAATTAAATAAAAATGGTGATATATCGTTATAAAATACTATAGACGATATAGAATGGAATAAACCAATTTCGTTGTGTTTACTTGATATGTGATGGTTGAATGTATTTAACATGAGAATTATAACTAAAGAACTAAAATGTGAATGTTGAATAGTCCAACCATGTGATTAATTGATTTGAAAATCTAAATATACGTGGGTTATTTGAAAAGGCCGAGTTGATCTCATTTCAAATAATCGATCGACGTTGAGAAGACGAAGAGTCGAAGACGGTTGAAGACCGACGATCTTCATACTGAATGGATGGGCTCTACTGATGTTCGTGATTGGAGTGGCTACCATGAAGGAGCTGAAGTAGTAGTTGTCCAGACATACTGTTGATTGTACAGATATGCGAGGAATTGGTGCCTTCGGTTTCGTTCAGACCCAGAACGGACTTGTAAATGGACTGTGTGTCTGACATTGGATTTTGTTCTGTGCTGATTGATCTATGTTAAATATATATCTGTTTGGCGGCGGATAATTTATTCTCTTGCTTAACGCCCTTCTCTGAGACGTACGAGCTCAGAGGTCATATATTGATAGAAATCAGTCGCATGGAGTGGATTGCCTGTGTGGCACGCCTAAGTGGCATATGATCAAGGCTTCTGTTGTAAAGCAAAGTCTTATGGTTGATGATCAAAGCATGGTCTGTGTGACGTAGCTTTGTGTATAACGTGAATTCGTGAGCCTCACACCTCGGTATGAGTCAAAAACGGGAGAGTGACTGCAGGGAGAGCACGACGTTTCTTTCTAGCTAAGGTGGTGTCAGTGACCTACCAGCCCTGACATTATATATACTTTTCACCTATGTGGTTGTTGGAATGCGAGGCACCTCGATATAGGTCTGTAAGGACCGGGAAACGTGTGTTCAGGAATAACTAATCCTCAAAAGTAAGAGAGGACCGACCCTGAAGATCCAAGGATCATAGTGGGGTCCTGGGACATTTGCTAGAGTGTCTCGAATCGGAGAGGAGCTTGCCCCTTGCCTCGACTCATGAAGGAACCCAATTTCCAATATGAAATATGCGGACGTGATTGTATTACTAGTACGGCGACATAGTGGTATGGGTCATTTATGCCGCCTAAGATTGATATTTATGATTGAAATCACTTTTGAAACATATATGCACTAGTAATAATATCAAACACTTTTGTTTTATTCGTATGAAGCATTTTTGGCCATTATAAGGTAAAAACTCTATCCTCCGGCTTGCGTTGCATTGTGTGATGGGACCTGAGTCTTATAATGGCTTCATTTTATAAAAAGCATTGCGATGATTTAATCATTTACTTTATTTTATGCACTAGCACTCATTGGAGTAAACCCGTTCCACGAAAGTGGCGTGGTCCTTTGATTTGCCTTCTTATTGTTGTTAATAAGTTAAGTAGATTTCTCATACCAGTCCCATGACTGACTCGTAGTTTGTTTCACCTTGCAAACTCGGGTGACCTCATTTTCACACGGGCAGCCTAGTTACAGGTTTCTGACGC
Organism: Allium sativum; assembly: GCA_030737875.1. Classification (NCBI taxonomy): domain Eukaryota; kingdom Viridiplantae; phylum Streptophyta; class Magnoliopsida; order Asparagales; family Amaryllidaceae; genus Allium; species Allium sativum. The sequence goes on along the minus strand of CM060924.1, from coordinate 346,259,492 downwards.
ACTTTTGGCTCATGGCGAGGCTTGACTACACCGTGCTGACTTTGATTTTCTCCGCCATTATTGCATCTATATTATGATTCCGCCATTGGCGATGTAGACTGATATTTTTTTTGTGTAATCTTTATGTATGATTCCGCCTCAGGCGATGGTGACTGATTATGTATCATTATGCACTAAGTTGTATCCTGCACTGTGCTCTCTGATGTGACGATATCTATATGATTCCGCTGTCATATGTGTGTAAATTATTCTATTTTTTGTTTATGCTATTATCTGTGATCTGCTAATGATGATTAATGTGTTATATTCCAATGATTATCCTTAACAACGTGTCATGGGGTTTTGGGATTGTCACAAAATCCGCCCGTGCTAAATCCGTTCAAACCCCGCATATGGAAAACACATGTTCCTCCTCTTCAAGCCCTAACCGGGAAAATTCTATTCAAGAATTGACAAATCCCAATCATGAGGAAGCAAAGTGTCCGCTCATAACCATTCCGATAAAGCGACTTCTCAACAAGCGCGTGGTTTCGCCAAAGGGGTACCTCTCTAAGTGGGAGGTTTAGGGCCCCGGAATTCGAACCATGACCGTCTGCCTAGCCAGACATCCGGTAAGGAGGGTGGCGTCCACCACGTGGACCCACACACTGAGGACGAGCGTATAACGGAGATGATTCATATAATCATGGAAAAGAGCTTGAAAAGGCTGTATGCCTAAAAAGAATGGGGATTCACACCTACTAAAACTCTGCTCACAGAAAGGATAAAGATGACACCATACCCAAACAAATTTAAACCACCAACAATTCAAGCATACAATGGAGCGAGTGATCCCAACATATTTCTGTTCAAATATGATCAACGTATGGATGGGGCACGAGCTACTAGCGAGATAAAGTGTTTATATTTCCCAACTTATCTCGAGGGAGTGGCATCGCTTTGGTTCACGAAGCTACCCCCAGATCTGTATATGATTTTGCCGCACTAGCCAAATTGTTTCGAGAACAATTTAGACTTCAAGTGACGAAAATGCGAGATGTCATGGAGTTAAACATGCTTGAGCAAAAGCCAGGGGAGTCAATAAGGGCTTTGCTCACCCGATTCAACATCGCCATGGTTGAACTTGGAAACTATGAGCCGCGCTTGGTTTTATTGGCCTTGAAGGGAGCCATAAGCAAGAAAACCAAGCTCGGGCGATGGATCAAAAAGAAGAAACCAACTACTCTTGAGGAACTGTTCAATAAAGCCGAGGAATATATAGGTATGGACTATGGATGAAGATCCAGCCAATATCATGGATATTCCAGAAAGCAATATGCAGCTCGAAAAGAAGAGTAATAATGTAGAGTGTATTAGGAGAATCCCAGTAATTCGAAAAGAGGGAATGACGAAAGGGACAGCCGACCTAATAAAAAGCTTCGTTTCTTTAATAATTTAGAATTGACTCCTTTGAATGAAACTATCGAAAACATCTTCATGGCAACCAAAGATACTAAAGATTACCCAGTACCAAAGCAAGCGAAGGTTAGTGATGCAACAATCAAGTCAGGAAGATTCTATCGGTTTCACAACCAGCCAGGTCACAACACAAACGAGTGTAGACACCTGAAAAGCTTGATCGAAGAACTAATAAGGAAAAATAGACTTCAGCAGTACACAAATAATCCGCAGAATACCCAGAATGCTCAAGGCCAAGGAACCTCTATAGGACAACCTAAGCAGAATGAGGGTGCTTTGGTTACAGCTATTCCAAGGCTGATTGTCAATACTATACCAGGAGGACCACACCATGCCAGGAAAAGTTTGGGGGATATTGTGAAGTATTCTAATGAGATGAAGAACCTTCCGGAAGAGGAGGAGCTTACGATCATGAATGAGGCCCTGTCAACAAAGATAAGGATGCAAACAGGCTCATAACTCCAACAGAAGACCCCATGGTAGTACCTATTGGTTTGGGTCCAGCTATTGTCAGAAGTGTCTTAGTTGACAGTGGGGCATCAGTCAATGTCCTCTTCATTAGTGCATTTCATAGAATGAAACTCTGTATGGATGATGTGAAAGCTTTCCAGAACTAACTTCATGGATTCACGTTTTCCAGCCAATTAGTGTTATCAGTTTGCTCGTCGAGCTTGGAGAAGGAGAGTGTAAGGCAGTGCTAAAACAAGATTTTGTCATAATAGATGAGTTCTCTTCTTACAATGCTTTCCTTATAAGGCCTAATCTCGTAGCATTTCGGATAACGATGGCTCCATGGTGTCTCACAATGAAATTCCATACTGAAAACGAAATTGGTACCGTCAAGGGCGACCAACAGACTGCAAAGGAATGCTATCTGGTTGAGCCTGCCGAAGCAAGGAAGAGGGAAGTGGAGAAGGATGTCGAGCTCCCGCTCCACATTTGCAATTCCCCCTTATAGCAATTATGGAAGGGACCCCCATACTGGTGAGCATAGAGGAGCCCATAAGGAAATCAATCCAAGAAAGGCCAGTATGGGGGGAAACATGGCAGCCCAACCGAGACACTATCTCTATTCCAGTACACGATAAAGATCCTGACCAAGTCCTCAAGATAGGTTCTCGGCTGGGTCCCAGAAGGATTTTAAATTGTTTTTAAAAGCAAACTTAGATGTTTTTGCACTGACGCACTCAGACATGTGCGGAATATCACCAGATGTAATTATTCATAAGTTGAATATTAATCCCTATTTGACTCCTGTAAAAAAAAACGAATGCGGGGACCTGAAAGATCTGTGGCACTAAAAGAAGAAGTGGATAGATTGTTCAAAAATAATTTCATAAGAGAATCTACGTATCCCGCTTGAGTTTTCAATCCGGTTCTTGTTAAAAAGTTCAGCGGTAAGTGGAGAGTGTGCATAGATTACTCGGACCTTAACAAAGCATATCCCAAAGATAGCTTTCCATTACTAAGAATTGACCAACTAGTCGACGCGACTGCGGGGTATAAGTTATTATTATTCATGGATGCATACTCTGGGTATAATCAAATCGTGATGCATAAGCCAGATGAAGAAAATATGAATTTCATAACCGATAGAGGCTTATATTACTATAAAGTTATGTCATTTGGACTAAAAATGTGGGAGCAACTTATCAACGCTTAGTGAATTCCATGTTTAAATCCTAAATCGTAGCACTATGGGGGTCTATGTAGATGATATGCTATTAAAATCCAGAAAGACGGAGGATCATCTAGAGAATCTAGCTGAGATGTTTCACATCCTTAGAAAGTACGGTATGAAATTGATTCTTCTGAAGTGTTCATTTGGAGTCTCATTAGGGAAATTTCTCGGATTTATAGTCAACGCTTGGTGCATTGAAGCAAGCCCTTCCCAAGTCACAGCATTGTGGGAAATGCGAGCTCCAAGGACGAAGAAAGAGCTTCAGAGTCTGAACGGGAAAGTTGTTGTCCTTAACTGGTTCATCTCCAAAGCAACCGATCAGTGCATTCCACTTTTTGATGCTTTAAAAAAGGGAAGGAAAGACTTCTAACGGACTTCAGAGTGTCAAACAACTTTTGAGGAATTGATTAAGCGTATGGAGTCACCATTGATGCTCTCCAAACCTAAAGATGGAGAAGAGATTTTCTTGTACCTAGCCGTCTCATCACATGCCTTAAGCGCTGCGCTTGTCCGAGAGGTTGCTAAAGTCCAGTGGCCAGTTTGTTACATTAGAAAGCAGATCGCTGGAGTAGAATTAAACTACCTAAAGTTGGAGAAACTTGCACGCTGGCTGCTTATTGCTTCAAATAAGTTAAGACCGTATTTCTAGTCCCATCCGATAAGAGTTCTCACCGATCAACCGCTAAGAAAAGTTCTGTTTCGTCCAAAAACGTCGGGAAGGTTATTAAAGAGGAATATTGAGATTAGCCAGTACGACATCACTTATCACCCTCGAAGAGCTGTTAATGGTCAAGCCTTAGCCAATTTCATTGCACAATTCACAGTCAGGGGAGAGGAGACTGAAGAACTAGCGGAGATAGTAGCAAACTGCAAGCTATACTTTGATGGGTCCAGGAATGATTATTGTTCAGGGGCCGAAATTGTCTTAGAAACTCCGAACGGCCAATCCCTGTGTTATGCTCTATGGTTCGAATTCCCATTGACAAATAACGAGGCTGAATATGAAGCATTAATAATAGGGCTGAAATTAGCAAAGAAACTGAATCTGAAAACTTTGCAAATCGTGAGTGATTCTTAACTAGTGGTGTGTCAGGTCCTTAGAGAATTCCAAACTAAACTCGGAAACTTCCCTTCTTATCTCGTCAAAGCTATGGAGCTTCTCAACAACCTCAACCACTACAATATAACTCACATTCCGAGGGAAGAAAATTCAAAGGCGGATTCTCTTGCCAAATATGCTAGTTCTTTAGATGCACAGTTGCTGGATCTTATTTCTATAAAAGTCCTTTCATCTCCCACCATCGAGGAAGCAAACATTGACTGGGTTATGGAAATGGATGAAGAACCATATCATGGATGACTCAAATCAAGGAATATATCCTTAAGGGGACACACCCCGAAGAGCCAAAAAAAGCGAAGGAAAATATTACGTATGGCTCCATTGTATCTCATTCAGGATGGAAGACTATATAGACGAGGATTTTCTATGCCATTGCTTCAATGTGTAACAAATGAAGAATCAAAAGCGATCTAGCAGAGTCGCATGAAGGAGATTGTGGATGTCACATAGGCGTTCAAACACTAGCTAAGAAAATTCTGCGATACAGCTACTTTTGGCTTGATGTGAACCTGGATTCGTTGGCCTATGTTAAGAAATGTGATAGACGCCAAAGATTTGCAAACATTCCAAGAGCCCCTCCTACTGAATTGACTTAAATGGTTAGTCCGTGGCCATTTGCCCTCTGGGGCATAGATTTGATCGTTGCATTACCTACAACCAAATCAAATATGAAGTACGCAATAGTGGTGGTTGATTACTTCACTAAATGGCCTGAAGCTGAACTGCTTGCCACTATTACTTCAAAGAAGGTGATCAATTTTATCCTAAAGAATATCATCTGCAAATTTGGTGTGCCACAGAAAGTAATCACCGACAATGGAACACAACTCAAGAGTAGAGAATTTCTGGATTTCTGTGTTAGATACAAGATCAAGAAGATTTTTGCAGCTACTGCCGCAGGACAACAGGCAAGTTGAAGCAATCAACCAAATCTTGAAGTAAGCTACTAAGAAGCGACTAGAAAAAGCTAAGGGCACTTGGGTAGGCGAGCTTCCACTTACACTATTGGCATATCCTACCACTCATAAAACTGCAACAGGGCATACTCCATTCTCGCTTGCGTTTGGTTCTGAGGCTATGATTCTAGTGGAATTAGAAGTTCAACGTACAGAAGAATCCACTTCAACCAAGAAGAGAATGAGAAACTGCAACTCGAAGCACTCGATTTTCTAGAGGAAAGGAGAAGAGAAGCGGAACTCAGAGTCCTAGCGCATTAGAGAAGAATAGCTCGTCATTTCAATGCTAAAGTAAAATGCAGAACCTTCCATGTTGATGACCTTGTCTTGAAAAGGATTATGATAGGAACTGGAGTACTTGGACCTAACCTGGGGGGGACCATATGTGATTAGCCAGAAATTCTCTGATGGGACTTTTGAACTAAAAACGACGGATGGACTCCAACTTCCAAGAGCATGGAATGCCATACACCTCCGTCACTACTTCATTTAATGATTCTTTTATATGATTCGACAAAGTTGTAAATGTCATGCATTGTAAATACCATGCAACATCATTTCAAGCTCTGTACATTTTAAGGAAAGAAAATGCTTTACTTGCCTAAATCGTGTAATTTGCAAACCGTTTGCTAAGATTCAATTTTGATTGCAGGTCCATTAAAAGAGCATTGACGCATTTCTGATCTGATTAAACCTAGCGTTTATTGTAGTATATCTCGATTGGGGTTGGGATGGCCCAAATATCCATTGCACAATGCTTAAAGCATCATTCACAGAATGATATGAAGCATATAAGTACAGAGGATAAACACCAGGGGATGAATGGTAAAATAGCATGATGTTCAAGGTCACAAACAAAATTGTAGGCTTCATCAAAGTGGCACTTTCCTAATCATAGCATTCCAGGCCTTAGTTCTGATAAATCATGGTAAAACCCTGTAACACCCTGAATTTTCGGTATCTATTAAACGAACGAATTAAAGAATACTTAATTTTTAAAGTGAGAATTAAGTGTAATGAGTTATGCCATTGCGTTCGTCTCGAAATTATGCTTGGAATAGAGTCCAAGTTTTCGTAAATCGGACTACATATGAAGAAGTTATGGCCCGCAGAAGTTTCAGGAATTTAAATAAATTAAAACAACTCAGATTTAAGTTCAAAATTCAAACGAAAACAAATAAGCAGGATGGGCGGGATTTTTCCTGCCCTAGGCCAGGTTGACCAGGGGGTCGAGCTCCCCTATACAGGTCAACCTACCCCCTCACCCAGACCCAAACAATGACGATTTTCTGACCTGTTGCTGAGTCTTTTCTGACTTACTGCTAAGTCACTAGGGCATAGGTGGAAATTCTGGATAACTCTATCTGGACGGTTGTGATTGCTCCTAGGATGATCTAACGTCTCACATAAGTTTAAACCTCTATAAAAGCAACCCTAGTCCTCAACCCTAAATCACACAAATTCATTCCAAGGAGCCACCATGATGTCCATGATCGTCCGAGCCTAGCAACCATTTCTTCTCAAACTAGAAAGCAAGTTAAAAGCTTCAAATCAAAACTAACTTAGACAATTGATAGTCTTCGTCAAGGGATTGCTTTTTATTTTCAGAAAACAGATCCCAGAAAACAAGATTTTCTTTTGTTTGTAAGTCCTGTTATTATTTAGATGTGAACGATTAAAAGTTATGATTTGTAATAAAGTGAAAACTAGAGTTATTCCTAGGTGTAAGATAATGGTGATGCTGATTGATGTTTATTCTTGTAACAATTTTATCGTATATGCTTACAAGACTATTGTGGTTTTTGTGTTGATGTTAAACCAATCGTGTATTATGTAAATTTGGTGACTTTTTCATGTTATGTTACATGCAAGTTGTTAAGCTAAGACATGTATTATGTTCAGATCTACAATTAGATCTATGAAAATTGGATCCAACATAAAAGTTTACATTTACATACCCAGTTGGATTTGTGTAATTCTATATGCTTAAGATTCATGTTCATTGGATCCAAAATAAAAGTTCACAATCTCATGCCTAGTTGAACTTGTGTAATTCTATATGCTTAAGATTCATATTTATTGGATCCAAATTGCAAGTTTGCATTTACATGCCTAGTTGGATTTGGGTAATTTCATATGCTTAAGACTCATGTTGACTAGATCCAAAAATGCAAGTATTGTTTTTTGCCAAATTTATATGACACGTGTTTAGTTAAATCCTTATTATGTTGTATGAATGGTACGTGCTTCCTTATTTCCCCTTTTGTATATAAGTTAGGCTAAGTTACGAGCCTAACATTCTATGTGAATTTTGCGAACTATGACGGGGGTAACGTTGGGAAAAACCTTAAAATTTATATTATTGGCATAATTTGGCCCATAAATATATGAATGATTAGTGGAATAAAAATGGTATAATTTATATACCAAAAATTTTGAATATGATTTAGAGGGTAAATGGGGCATGACTTGAATGGCAATAATTGTGGATAATTTACATATAAATAAGAAAGGCAAATATGTAAATTAAGTAAAAGACAAGTATGCCTAACCGAGGTTAGATTGAGTTACGGTGTAAGACTGCCCGGAACCGCCCGACACATCCAGCAACCATAACAATATATATCTAATGTGAGAGGTTAGTGCATCAAGCCCAAAAGAACCCGAGGTTAGATTGAGTTGCGGTGTAAGATTGCCCGGAACCGACCGGCACATCCAGCAACCGCAACAATACATATCTAATGTGAGTGGTTGGTGCTTTAATGAATGAATTAAAGCTAAGACATGAATGGTAGGGTTAAGTTAATTAAGTCAACACTTAACCAATACAACATGTTAACTAAACTGATGGGTGGGGTTAGGTTTGTTTGAGAACACTTAACCATTTTAACACGTTGATTAGGAAACCCTAGTAACGGGGACCCATTTCAGTAGTAACCCACATAGATGTATCACGGTACCCTGAACTAGGCAGGGTGGGGCATGATTGCTGGGATGATTATAAACGGTTAAAACAATGGCGGGTGGTGCGTCAGTGTAGGTTTCGACGGAGTACGATCGTGTACGTACTCCGGAGTGGAAAAAGCACGCACTGGGCATCAGTAGTTATACTCTGTGCATCTTGAATTATTTCGGGTTACCACCATAGGATTTGATACACCCCATGGTGGGACCATCACATGTATCTATAATCAAGCGAGGTCGAATGACACAAGTGGTAAACGTATACGAGTAGGAGTCGATCGATAGAGGGGATCATTTGTCTTGAACACATGGTGCTAATTGAAACACTTATAAGTAGGTGCAGAGGAATAGTAATGAGTGCGATAGCATATTAAGTCTTATTATCTTATTTCTTGGATGCTGTCCTAGATTCAGTTTATTCGTGTCATAATCCTTTTTCCTGTTTCCATGCTAAATAATCACTGGACTTACCAGACTCTTGTCTGACCCATTTTTTTCATCTTATTTTCTTCCGTTCCCCCACTCCAGGTCCGCAGGGAGGGAATACTTCGGCTTAGTTTGGACCATTTCCAGCTTAAAGAAAGTAGATGTATTGCTTGGATCTTCTTTCCTTGGGCTATGGCTTTGGATACACTCTTATTGGGGATTTATGCTACATTATTGTTATTTAGTGCTTCTTTATGTTTTAATCAAGACAAAGATTTTGTTGTAATGATTTGGAAGTTTGTTTGAGACAGTTGTTGTAATGCTTTAACTGGACTATGGACTTATGAAATAAATTTAGTTTTTCCGCTGTTTATATATCTGTTTTGTAAATTATCTGTATCTTTTACCTAAAATGCTCCTCCGAAGTTAAGGCGTTCCCTTTATGAGTGACCTTAACAAAGGTGGGGTGCTTCACTTGGTATCAAAGCTGATGGTTGCTAGATCAGATAAAAAATTTTGGAAACTAATTTTCAAAAAGAAGTTTAAAGATGCATTTTCAAGAAAAAGTGTTGTTTTAAAAGGCATAATTCCCCCCAAAGCCATATGCATTATCTTCCTATCCTTCATTTTGAATCTTTTCTTTTCCTTTTCAGCATGTCTGGGGATCTTAACCTTCCAGAGGGTGTACCGGTACCTGGCTGGTTCAGAAGGTACCTAGAGGCTAGGGCTAATGATGCAGGCCCAGCAGACGTTACTCTTCCCCCAGTTGCAGCTGTTCCTCCTCCTCCTTGTGCAAATTCTTTCTCCAAGATATGTAGAGATTTTCGAGCCATAGGTGGAAAGAACGTTAATGGGACTGAGCCATTTGTAGAAGCAAGAAACTGGCTCAAAGAAACCGAGGATTTGTTTGTTATCTTCGAAGTAGACGATAGGCAGAAGATACAGTTGGCCGTATTGTTGCTTAAAGACGAAGCCTCTTATTAGTGGAAAGTTACTAATGCTGAGAGACCAGTTGAAACTTGAGAGGATTTCAGAGTGAGGTTTGAAATGAAATTCCTCTCACAAGCTGAACGTAGCCTACAGATGGAGAAATTCTTGGCTCTCAAACAGGGAAGTATGTCGGTCAAGGAATACGTCAACCAATTCAACAGCTGGCTAGATTCGGACTGGAGTTAGTGAACACTCCCCATAAGAAGACTCTCTGTTTTGTTAAAGGGTTGAATGAGCCACTGCACAGCCTAGCTATGTCCCATATACCTATGGGTGCGACTTACGAGAGGCTGGTAGACACGGCACTGTTACAGGAGGAAGACAAGGATGGCAAGAAAGAGGCAAAGGCGGAAGTACCTCAAGATAAGAAAGTGCAGGGATCACAGAATAAGAAGGCAGATTCAAATAAGGGCGGGAAGAACAACAAACCCCATGACAAGAGGAAGTGTAATTTTTGTGGCATTCCTGGACATCTGATTAAGGACTGCAGAAAGAAAAGGAGGAAGATGGGTGGTTGTTTTCACTGCAGCGAGACAAAGACACATGGATAAGGACTGCCGAAGAAAGCAAGGGCAAGGGCAGAGGACTGGATCTACTTCTGGAGGGCAGGTTCACGCTCTCATAGAACCTCCGCAAGAACGAGGTAGAAATATTTCTGTTGAGAGTTTAGTTTATCTTTTTGATCATCCTGTTCATACACTCTTTGATTCTAGCGCATCGCACTTTTTTATATCCACTGCTTTAGTTGGATCTCTACACCTAGACACCGGTATAGTAGAGGATCCCTTGGTTATTTCAAACCCAATTGGGGGCCCGGCCTATTTGTCAACGATTTGTTTGGATTTGGAAATTTCTATACTAAGCATTGGGTTTAGATGTAATGCCTATTTTTTGGACTTCACGGGCTATGGGTTGATTCTGGGCATGGACTGGTTATCCAGCAATGGTGTCATCCTCGATTGCGAAAAGAGAGTGGTAGGACTTATGACTCGCCTCGGTAACACTCTTGAAATCTCTTGTAATCCAATACATTATGTTATGCTTAGCTACCTAGAATCTCTTGATGCGTCTATTGAAAACTTGCAGTCTGTTAGAGTAGTCCGTTAAATCTTAGATGTATTTGAAGAGCTGAAGGGCTTACCTCCGAAGTGGGAGATAGACTTCTGAATATACCTTGTTGATAATGCAAAACCCGTAGCTCTACCCGTTAGACACATGGCTCGAAGGGAGAGGAAAGAGCTCAGCAAGCAAGTTAAAGAGCTGCTCGAAAAAGGGTTCATAAGGCGGAGTATTTCCGAATGGCGTGCTCCAGTAATATTCGAAACCAAAGCGGATGGTTCACTTCGCCTATGCGTTGACTATAGGGAGCTAAACAAGTTGACCAAGAAGAATAGGCACCCACTTCCAAGAATAGACGACATGATTGATCAGCTTGTAGGCGCATCGGTTTTCTCCCAACTAGATATGGCTACCGGGTTTCACCAGCTAAGAGTGGCTGAAGACAGCATTGATAAGACCGCGTTCAGAAACCCGGATGGTTACTTCAAATGGCTTGTCATGCCTTTCGGCTTGACAAACGCACCCGCTTATTTCGTTGACTTGATGAGCAGGGTGTTCAGGGAGTTCCTTAATAAGTTTGTGGTGGTCATCGTAGACGGCATTTTGATTTTCTCGAAGAATGAAGAAGAGCATGCTTTGCATTTAAGGGAAGTCATGGATACTTTTCGAGCACATCAGCTAAAAGCCAAATTCTCCAATTGTCATTTCTGGAGAGAAGAAGTGAGGTTTCTTGAACATGTAGTGTCCAAAGAGGGGATATCTGTGGACCCCGCAAAAGTAGTTGCGGTGCAAGATTGGAAGGTTCCATGGAATGCAACCGAAGTCCGAAGTTTTCTCGGGCTAGCGGGCTTTTACCGAAAGTTCATTAAAGACTTTGCAAAAAATCTTAGCCCACTCATAAGATTGACAAAGAAGAACCTAACTTTCATTTAGGATTTGGATTGTGATATTTCTTTCCAACGTTTGAAAAGGGCTCTAACAACAGCCCCAGTTCTGACATTGCCTAATGGGAGCAAAATGTTTAATGTATACACAGACGCATGCGGTACAGGATTAGGTGTTGTCTTGATGCAAGAACGCAAGGTAGTTTGTTATGGGGGAATAAAATTGAAGGCACATGAGAAGAACTACCCAACTCATGATTTGGAGCTAGCTTCCATTGTTTTCGCTCTTAAGTCATGGCATCATTACCTACTAGGAGAAAGATTTGAATTGTTTACTGACCATAAATCATTAAAGTACCTTTTCTCACAAAAAGATCTTAACTTAAGACAACAAAGGTGGATGGAATTTTTGGCCTTATATGATTTTGAGATTTCCTATACCCTTGGCAAGGGCAATGTAGTAGCAGACGCCCTGAGTAGAAAGAAGCTGACCTTAAGTCCTCTCTTTGTGGAAAGGCAAAGCTTGGAGTACATAGCAAACTTTAACTTTAGACCCTCCTCTGAAATTGTACCTGGTCTGTTAGCATTGTTAGAAGTGCGGCTTATTCTTTTGGACCCAATAGGAACCGCGTAACGAGAAGACCCTCAGCTAGTTGATATGATGGATAAGCTAATTAGGGGTGAGACTTCTAGTCACCTCAATAGATACTCCAACGATGATAAGGGTTGGTTAAGATGGGATGGAAGGCTATGCATCCCACAAGCAAGGGATTTGGTGAAGACGGTTCTCGAAGAAGCACACCATTCTAAGCTGACCATACACCCAGGTGGAGACAAGATGTATAAAGACATAAATGGGGTTTTCTTTTGGAATGGCGTGAAGAGGGATGTAGCTGAGTTCGTCGCTAAGTGCTTGATATGCCAGCAAGTCAAAGTAGAGCATAGGAAGCCTGGTGGTCTGCTTCATCCTCTAGAGGTCCCACAGTGGAAATGGGATAGCATTTCGATGGACTTTCTTAATGAGTTGTCGAGGTCAAGAAGGGGAAATACCAGTATTTGGGTAATAATGGACAGGCTCACTAAAAGCGCTCACTTTATACCTGTTAAGAGTAGAAGGACTGCCTCGTCTTTAGCATCTATTCATCTTAAAGAGATAGTTCGACTCCATGGGATACCCTCCAGCATAGTGAGTGATCGAGATCTTTACGAGCGAGTTTTGGAAGAGTTTGCAAGAGGTTGTAGGCAAACAATTATGCTTAAGCACAGCCGATCACTCCCAAACCGATGGTTAGACGGAAAGGGTGAAGAGGGTACTGGAAGACCTCTTGAGATTGTGCATTCTTGTTTTTGGACGAACAAGGGAGGATCATCTTCCTTTGGTGGAATTCGCTTACAAAAATAGCTACCAAGCCACCACAGGCATGGAACCCTTCGAGGCTTTATATGGAAGACCATGCTGATCACCAACTTGTTGGTGGGAGTCTACAGACAAGCTCGTACTTGGGCCAGACATTATTAGAGAAACCTCAAAAAAGGTGGACTTGATAAGAAGATGGATGAAGACTGCACAAGATAGACAGAAGTTCTACGCAGACAAAAGAAGGACCGACTTTGAGTTTGAGGTTGGAGATAGGGTGTTCCTTAAAGTATCTCCTTTGAGGAATGTCATTCGCTTTGAGTCCGTAGGAAAGTTGGCACTAAGATTTGTAGGACCATTTCCTATCAATGAAAGGATTGGCACGATGGCTTACAGAGTAGAGCTACCCAAAAGACTGGCTGGAGTTCATAATGTTTTTCATGTTTCTCAACTATGAAAGTGCTTACATGAGTATGCTGAAGTTGTGGGGCCAAGTATACTAAAGGAAGTAGAAGTGGAACGAGAAGCAACTGTGAGAAGAGTTCCAACTCGTATCTTGGATACTGAAGTCAAAAAGCTACACAGCCGAGAAGTCAAGCTTGTTAAAGTTCAATGGAGTAACGTTGAGGAAGACGCGACTTGAGAAACTGAGAGAAAAATACGCGCAGCCTACCCTTTTCTTTTTAAGGGTACCTCCTTGATATCTTTTTCCATAAGTTTATACATGCTTATATCTACCTTTTCAGTCCTATTCCTTATTCTTTGGTACAAACCAATGGATGTAAACATGTATTTGAGACATGTTATGGTTGATGGTTGCAAGTGGTTGCTAGTGGTTGCTCGTGGAAGCATATACACATACACACATTAGGTGCTAGATCGGCTCAGTCACTTTCATATTGCATATGCATATATGTATTTGTATATGGATTGAAAGTTGGAATGTTATCATATAGACGCTGCATTTGTATGGATGATTGTGCACTCATGTTGAAAGTATGATTAGGAGAAATTGCATGCATAATGGACTCATGGCACTGAAGTTATTTTCATTAAGGAGGTCAACTGAATTAGTAGACCGTCCGATTTTGCAGTAGATAAGGACATATACAAACACTCTGCATACAATCATGAAAACATTAGAAATCTTTTAAGGACAATGGATGCCGGTGTTTGATGGTTGAGTAGATGGATGATTGGATGGTAGGATATACATTCTTTGTGACTTGAAGATTTCGAGGACAAAATCCTTTAAGGAGGGGAGAATGTAACACCTGAATTTTTTGTGTCTATTAAAAGAACGAATTAAACAATAATTTTTAAAGTGAGAATTAAGAGAAATAGGTTACACCATTGTGTTCGTCTTGAAATTATGCTTGGAATAGAGTCCAAGTTTTCTTAAATCGGACTTCGTATGAAGAAGTTATGGCCCTCAGAAGTTTCAGGAATTTAAATAAAATAAACAGCTCAGATTTAAATTCAAAATTCAAACAAAAACAAAGAAGCGGGCTGCGCGGGATTTTTCCCGCCCTAGGCCATGTCGACCAGGGGGTCGACCTCCCCTATACAGGTCGACCTGGGAGTCGACCTACCCCCTCGCCCAGATCCAAACAGTGATGATTTTCTGACCTGTTGTTGAGTCTTTTCTGACTTGCTGCTGAGTCATAGGGCATATGTGGCAATTCTGGATAACTCTATCTAGTCTGGACGATTGTGATTGCTCCTAGGATGATGTAACGTCTCACATAAATTTAAACCTCTATAAAAGCAACCCTAGTCCTCAACCCTAAATCACATAAATTCATTCCAAGGAGCCACCATGCTGTCCATGATCGTCCTAGCCTAGCCACCATTTCTTCTCAAACTAGAAAGCAAGTAAAAGCTACGAATCAAAACTGACTTAGAGAATGGATTGTCTTTGTCAAGGGATTGCTTTTCCGTTTCAGAAAACAGATCCCAGAAAATAAGACTTTCTTTTGTTTGTAAGTCCTGTTATTATTTATATGTGAACGATTAAAAGTTATGATTTGTAATAAAGTGGAAACTAGAGTTATTCCTAGTTGTAAGAAAATGCTGATGATGATTCATGTCTATTCCTGTAACGATTCTATCCTATATGCTTATGAGATTATTTTGGTTATTATGTTGATGTTAAACCAATCGTGTATTATGTAAATTTGGTGACTTTTCATGTTATGTTACATGCAAGTTGTTAGGCTAAGACATGTATTATGTTTAGATCTACATTTAGATCTATGAAAATTGGATCCAACATAAAAGTTTACATTTACATGCCTAGTTGGATTTGTGTAATTCCATATGCTTAAGATTCATGTTTATTGGATCCAAAATAAAAGTTAACATTCACATCCTAGTTGAACTTGTGTAATTATATATGCTTAAGATCCATATTTACATGCCTAGATGGATTTGGGTAATTTCATATGCTTAAGACTCATGCTGATTGGATCCAAAAATGCAAGTTCATTGTTTTATGCCAAATTTATATGACACTTGTTTAGTTAGATCCTTATTATGTTGTATGAATGGTACGTGCTCCCTTCTTTCCCTTTTTGTATATGAGTTAGGATAAGTTACGAGCCTAACATTCTATGTGAATTTTGTGAACGTATGATGGGGGTAACGTTGGGGAAAACCTTAAAATTTATATTATTGGCATAATTTGGCCTATAAATATATGAATGATTAGTGGCATAAAAATGGTATAATTTATATACCAAAATTTTTGAATATGATTTAGAGGGTAAATGCGGCATGACTTGAATGGCAATAATTGTGGAAAATTTACATATAAATATGAAAGGTAAATATGTAAATGTAACACCCCACCTCCGTTAAGGTCACTCACAAAGGGAATGTCTTAACTTTGGTGGAGCATTTTAGTAAACAGAACAGAAACTTACAAGACAGATAAAACAGTACTTGAAAAATTTTGACTTTATTACAACGGAAACAGAAATCAATATGGTTACATCCTTTCAAATCTCAGAATTCAAGTACAAAATATCAGTCTTGTACAAAAGCTTTCAAAATGCATGGTTTAAAATCATAATCCCCACAGAAGAAGACAAGCCATACTTTAAGCACTTCAAGCAGAAGAAGTCCGGATCTAGCTAGAGTATTCCCTCCTTAGAAAACCTGGGGGGGAAACGAAAGAAAAGAGGCGAAACAACAAGGGTCAGACATAAAGTCTGGCAAGTCCAGTGACTTTCAGCATATGAACAGATAATAATAATATGACATGAACTTAAAACTGGATGAGAGATAACCGTAACAGGTGTAGCAGATATAACAGAAGAACAGAATGACATAAACTATTGCTTTACACTTCTCTGCACTAATAATAGTATATCAGAATTAGGTATCACCCTAATGTCTAAATTGAAGCAGGAACGGGTATAGAATACTTTAACCGAAACAGAATACTAATAATGGGCCTTTACTACCCGATCAGAAACAGACAGAAGCAGAAACAGATTAATCCCTATGGAAACAGAATGTAGAATTAGGTGTACACTAGTAATGGGCCTTTACCACCCGAACAGACGGTACCACACAGAAACAGACGGGTGTTACCACCCAATAGAAACAGACGGTACCAACAGAAACAGACAGAACTAAGTGTACCCTAAAACCCAACCCTAAGCGATCGGCTCCCTAATACATAAATATCGTGTGTCGGCCCAACAGCAGGGTGTATCACTCCCTAAAGTGACAACCAATTGGCACAGACCTATTTACAGATGTCACGGCGTCTTACATCCTCAGAGGAAAACCGGGATCCATGCACGCACATGACCCGGTTGGAATGCACCATCAACACCCCTCGCCATTATCAGAATGAACCTCTTATAATTAGTTTAGTAAGCGTGCCCGGGCCCTACTTACTGTTGGGTCAAAGTTTTGATACCAGAAAGGGTTACTGACTAATATGGGTCCCAAACAACAGATGACACAAGTAATTCCCCTCCTAACCTTGTGTCCCCAGACTATCAGATTTCAGATTAACTTGTTTACAAGTTCAGACATACAGAATTCAGATTTACTAGTTCAAAAATTAAGTTAACAAGTTTTCAGACTAACGAGTCAGATGTACAGACTTTTCAGATTTGTCTAACTTTGTATTGGGCCTACAGATTCGTGGACGGGTTTTACTACACCTATTAATCCCGTTGGTTTAACCCTATTTTCCCCAATATGTTTTAGACGTCATTCTTATCTTAGATTTGCATTAATTAATTATTAATGCACAGACCTCTCACATTAGGTCGGTAGCTTGTGGTCGCTGGATATGCCGGGCGGTTCCGGGCAGACTTCTGCCACAAGCCAGACCTAACCTCGTGTCTTGCACATGTTATGACTAACTTATCACATTAGAACCTATTGTTTGCGGCCACTGGATGTGCCGCGCGGTTCCGGGCAGGTTTACGCCGCAAACTCATTCTAACCTCGAGTTAGCCATGATTATCTTTGCGGTCAATTAATTAATAGTTTAGCATTTATGCCTATGCCTAATATACATGTCAATTATTCATTACTATAGTCAATTCAAATTACGCCAATAACAGACTAATTATATCAAAACAACAGATATAGCAGGTAACAGATTTAACATATAACAGATTTTTCAGATTAGGCGACTTAATGGATTTAGCAGATTAAGCAACTTAGCAGATTTTAGCACATAACAGATTAGGCCTCTCAACAGACAAATTTAACAGATTAGGCATTTCAATCTAAATAGCAGTCTAGGCCATATAACAGAACTAGCAGTTTTGGCAACTTAGCAAATTGGCAGATTTAGCAGATTTAATATTTCTAAAGGTTCTATCTACATGCCTTGCCTAATCATAAATTAGGCCTAAATTCATATGCCTACATAATTGTCATGATTCACAATATGAACATATATTCCATGTTTGCATAAATTTACATAGCGCAGAATATGGACATAATTTACCATATAACATGTGTTCCATTTTTTGTTAAACTGGCATTTTACAGCAGATCCACATGTAAATTATACCAAATATAATCATTAATTATAATGCGTGCCATATATCCAAAAATTCCTTTTTAGGTGTAATCACAATAATAGATATCCTAATTAATGTAAATATTTACACCTAACTTTCCATATCCTTCTTCTTTTCAAGTCATGAATCATAATGCAAAATATACCCAACAATCTAAATCTTTAAATTATATCTTCTAAAAATCAAATCTTGACTTTTATATGCATTTTGTCCAAAGTCTCCAATCATATGTAAACATACAATGGTTCCTCTTTTCTTTTATCACAGAATATGCATAGATCTAAATCTAGTTTACAACATATGCTCATTTTTCTAATTAATTACAGATCTAAATAACATATGTTCATTTCTCTAATTAGTTACAGATCTAAATTTCAACATACTCTATGCATGCAATATATAAATTACATGTTCATAGTCAAATTTATGCAACCAATTCCAAGTCACATGTCCAATATATTTTATGCTTCAGATCTAAAGTCATACGCTCAATTCAGTCTTGTCAAATTTCGCATTATTCATTAATTGTCCCAAATTTTGCGTTCATACGTTAATCTCTTTATGAGATTGGGCACAGGCTCGTGGTAGCCTGGCTATAGAAACAGAAAAGAAGAAAGGAATACAGAACGGTCGCAGAAAACAGATCTAACAGAAGAGAATATATATACAACCTCAAACTCAGATTTAAAAGCATATCAAAATTATAATTAACGTTTATAGCGGAGAATAACTGTACTTGCCTTGGTTGGATTCTAAAAGAAAAAGGTGTTGATTTGATTTGTCTAAATTGCTTTATGCTTTAGAATTTGCCTCCTAATCTTCTCTCAAATTGGTGGCTACTCCTAGTCGTTCCTCTGCAGCATGATGGCCTCCTTCTTATTTTTGAATGAATAGATTAGGTAGAGTCTAGGGTCATTTTTATAGAGTTTATGAACTGATTAGGACCATCGATGTTGCTTGGATTGATCGTAGCCATTCATTCGAAAGAGAGACCAATTAGAGCCTGCCACCTAGCCCTAATGACAAAGCAAGCTTCTGAAAATCGGCCAAACACAGACCTGGCCAGCCAGGGTGGGCTGGGTTCGACCTGGCTCTGGACCAGGTCGACAGCCCTGTCGACAGCCCTGTCGACCTGGCTAGACCAGGCCGACAGCCCAGTCGACCTGGGTGCATTAGGCGGGAGTTTTCCCGCCTTGGCCAATTGGGCCCGATTTTTAAATTTAAACTTGTTTTATTCTGCTCGAATTTTAAACTAAATTCAGAAACTTCCGAAGGCCATATCTTCTTCATACGGACTCCGTTTTTCGAAAACTCGGACTCTATTTCGCGTATTTTTCCGAGATGAACGCAATGGCGTATCCCGTTTCCCTTGGTTCTTTGATTTGAAATTAATTATACTTTAATTTGTAAATTTCACAGTTATAGAATGCACGGGGTGTTACATTCTCCCCCACTTAAAAGGATTTCGTCCCCGAAATCTTCAAGTTAGGAGGAATGTATATCCTAACATCCAGTCATCCATCTACTCATCCATCAAACACGAGCATCCATTGTCCTTAAAAGACTTCTAATGCTTCATGATCATATGTGAAGTGTGTGTGTGTACATGCTCTTATCTAATGCAAAATCAGGCGGTCTACTGATTCAGTTGACCTCCTTAATGCGAATTATGTAAGTGCCATGAATCCATTATGTATGCAATTTTCCTACTCGATACATATCATTTCTATATGAGTGCACAACCATTCAGTCATATGCAACATCCACGTGCTGAGTCAATCAATTTGCATCCATAAAATTGAAAATGCTCACACATCCATATGCAGTATGAGAGTGTTTTCGAGCCGATCTAGTGCCTAGTGTGTGTATATGCGTCCACGAGCAACCACTAGCAACCACTTGCATCCTCTTGCAACCATCAAACATAACATGTCTCAAACACATGTTTACACCCATTAGGATTCCTATCTATAAGTTGAACACTCGATCGATAGGATAGAGTCTAGTGATGGAAGCGAGTACAGATAGAACGAAGACTTGGTTCCCATTAGACATTGGTTGAGAAAATAATTCCCCTAAGTATCAACCCCAAAGACCGAAATTAATATCAGATTGACACTCAGAGGATTACCTTCTTTAGACAATGTCAAAACTGGAAATCAGAATTATTCAGATATTTACAGACTACTGATGCAGATCAGGTTCCCTAATGATTCTTAGGAAGCTAAGCATGATAAAATCATATCCCACAAAAACTCAGAATATATGCGTCATGTTTGATGCCTAACACAGATATCCCTCAAACCTTAATCTCAAACAGATGGGCCATAACCCTTATGGGTCTGAGCCTACAGCGGAATTTAGAAATAATACTAGTATTAAAGTGCAGAGTATCGATTACAAAATCAAAATACCAGAATCAGAAAAAGTCTTAACTCCATAATCAGATAAAGAAATTAAACCTACTATAGAAATTTTCCTATTTCTATCCTAGCCACTAGCCTCAAGATATTGACGAAACCAACCAGGTACATGGACACCCTCTGGTATCTCAGATGCTTCAGACATGCTGAAACGAAAAAGGAAAGGTTCAATACAAAAAGGACTGAAAGAAAGATATATGGCTCTTGGGGATCATGTTTTTCAAAATAAGCTTTAATTTTGAAAATACTTCCTTTTAAAACCTTTTTGAAAATAGTTTTCAAAAACTTTTATCTAATCTGGTAACCTTTAGCTCTGATACCAAGTGTAACACCCCACCTCCGTTAAGGTCACTCACAAAGGGAATGTCTTAACTTTGGTGGAGCATTTTAGTAAACAGAACAGAAACTTACAAGACAGATAAAACAGTACTTGAAAATTTTTGACTTTATTACAACGGAAACAGAAATCAATATGGTTACATCCTTTCAAATCTCAAAATTCAAGTACAAAATATCAGTCTTGTACAAAAGCTTTCAAAATGCATGGTTTAAAATCATAATCCCCACAGAAGAAGACAAGCCATACTTTAAGCACTTCAAGCAGAAGAAGTCCGGATCTAGCTAGAGTATTCCCTCCTTAGAAAACCTGGGGGGGAACGAAAGAAAAGAGGCGAAACAACAAGGGTCAGACATAAAGTCTGGCAAGTCCAGTGACTTTCAGCATATGAACAGATAATAATAATATGACATGAACTTAAAACTGGATGAGAGATAACCGTAACAGGTGTAGCAGATATAACAGAAGAACAGAATGACATAAACTATTGCTTTACACTTCTCTGCACTAATAATAGTATATCAGAATTAGGTGTCACACTAATGTCTAAATTGAAGCAGGAACGGGTATAGAATACTTTAACCGAAAACAGAATACTAATAATGGGCCTTTACTACTCGATCAGAAACAGACAGAAGCAGAAACAGATTAATCCCTACGGAAACAGAATGTAGAATTAGGTGTACACTAGTAATGGGCCTTTACCACCCGAACAGACGGTACCACACAGAAACAGACGGGTGTTACCACCCAATAGAAACAGACGGTACCAACAGAAACAGACAGAACTAAGTGTACCCTAAAACCCAACCCCAAGCGAGCGGCTCCCTAATACATAAATATCCTGTGTCGGCCCCACAGCAGGGTGTATCACTCCCTAAAGTGACAACCAATTGGCACAGACCTATTTACAGATGTCACGGCGTCTTACATCCTCAGAGGAAAACCGGGATCCATGCACGCACATGACCCGGTTGGAATGCACCATCAACACCCCTCGCCATTATCAGAATGAACCTCTTATAATTAGTTCAGTAAGCGTGCCCGGGCCCTACTTACTGTTGGGTCAAAGTTTTGATGCCAGAAATGGTTACTGACTAATATGGGTCCCAAACAACAGATGACACAAGTAATTCCCCTCCTAACCTTGTGTCCCCAGACTATCAGATTTCAGATTAACTTGTTTACAAGTTCAGACATACAGAATTCAGATTTACTAGTTCAAAAATTAAGTTAACAAGTTTTCAGACTAACGGGTCAGATGTACAGACTTTTCAGATTTGTCTAACTTTGTATTGGGCCTACAGATTCGTGGACGGGTTTTACTACACCTATTAATCCCGTTGGTTTAACCCTATTTTCCCCAATACGTTTTAGACGTCATTCTTATCTTAGATTTGCATTAATTAATTATTAATGCACAGACCTCTCACATTAGGTCGGTAGCTTGTGGTCGCTGGATATGCCGGGCGGTCCCGGGCAGACTTCTGCCACAAGCCAGACCTAACCTCGTGTCTTGCACATGTTATGACTAACTTCTCACATTAGAACCTATTGTTTGCGGCCACTGGATGTGCCGGGCGGTTCCGGGCAGGTTTACGCCGCAAACTCATTCTAACCTCGAGTTAGCCATGTTTATCTTTGCGGTCAATTAATTAATAGTTTAGCATTTATGCCTATGCCTGATATACATGTCAATTATTCATTACTATATTCAATTCAAATTACGCCAATAACAGACTAATTATATCAAAACAACAGATATAGCAGGTAACAGATTTAACATATAATAGATTTTTCAGATTAGGCGACTTAATGGATTTAGCAGATTAAGCAACTTAGCAGATTTTAGCACATAACAGATTAGGCCTCTCAACAGACAAATTTAACAGATTAGGCATTTCAATCTAAATAGCAGTCTAGGCCATATAACAGAACTAGCAGTTTTGGCAACTTAGCAAATTGGCAGATTTAGCAGATTTAATATTTCTAAAGGTTCTATCTACATGCCTTGCCTAATCATAAATTAGGCCTAAATTCATATGCCTACATAATTGTCATGATTCACAATATGAACATATATTCCATGTTTGCATAAATTTACATAGCGCAGAATATGGACATAATTTACCATATAACATGTGTTCCAATTTTTGTTAAACTGGCATTTTACAGCAGATCCACATGTAAATTATACCAAATATAATCATTAATTATAATGCGTGCCATATATCCAAAAATTCCTATTTAGGTGTAATCACAATAATAGATATCCTAATTAATGTAAATCTTTACACCTAACTTTCCATATCCTTCTTCTTTTCAAGTCATGAATCATAATGCAAAATATACCTAACAATCTAAATCTTTAAATTATATCTTCTAAAAATCAAATCTTGACTTTTATATGCATTTTGTCCAAAGTCTCCAATCATATGTAAACATACAATGGTTCCTCTTTTCTTTTATCACAGAATATGCATAGATCTAAATCTAGTTTACAACATATGCTCATTTTTCTAATTAATTACAGATCTAAATAACATATGTTCATTTCTCTAATTAGTTACAGATCTAAATTTCAACATACTCTATGCATGCAATATATAAATTACATGTTAATAGTCAAATTTATGCATCCAATTCCAAGTCACATGTCCAATATATTTTATGCTTCAGATCTAAAGTCATACGCTCAATTCAGTCTTGTCAAATTTCGCATTATTCATTAATTGTCCCAAATTTTGCGTTCATACGTTAATCTCTTTATGAGATTGGGCACAGGCTCGTGGTAGCCTGGCTATAGAAACAGAAAAGAAGAAAGGAATACAGAACGGTCGCAGAAAACAGATCTAACAGAAGAGAATATATATACAACCTCAAACTCAGATTTAAAAGCATATCAAAATTATAATTAACGTTTATAGCGGAGAATAACTGTACTTGCCTTGGTTGGATTCTAAAAGAAAAAGGTGTTGATTTGATTTGTCTAAGTTGCTTTATGCTTTAGAATTTGCCTCCTAATCTTCTCTCAAATTGGTGGCTACTCCTAGTCGTTCCTCTGCAGCATGATGGCCTCCTTCTTATTTTTGAATGAATAGATTAGGTAGAGTCTAGGGTCATTTTTATAGAGTTTATGAACTGATTAGGACCATCGATGTTGCTTGGATTGATCGTAGCCATTCATTCGAAAGAGAGACCAATTAGAGCCTGCCACCTAGCCCTAATGACAAAGCAAGCTTCTGAAAATCGGCCAAACACAGACCTGGCCAGCCAGGGTGGGCTGGGTTCGACCTGGCTCTGGACCAGGTCGACAGCCCTGTCGACAGCCCTGTCGACCTGGCTAGACCAGGTCGACAGCCCAGTCGACCTGGGTGCATTAGGCGGGAGTTTTCCCGCCTTGGCCAATTGGGCCCGATTTTGAAATTTAAACTTGTTTTATTCTGCTCGAATTTTAAACTAAATTCAGAAACTTCCGAAGGCCATATCTTCTTCATACGGACTCCGTTTTTCGAAAACTCGGACTCTATTTCGCGTATTTTTCCGAGACGAACGCAATGGCATATCCCGTTTCCCTTGGTTCTTTGATTTGAAATTAATTATACTTTAATTTGTAAATTTCACAGTTATAGAATGCACGGGGTGTTACAGTAAATTAAGTAAAAGGCGAATATGCCTAACCCGAGGTTAGATTTAGTTACGGTGTAAGACTGCCCAGAACCACCCAGCAAATCCAGCAACCATAACAATATATATCTAATGCGAGAGGTTAGTGCATCAAGCCCAAAAGAACCCGAGGTTAGATTGAGTTGCAGTGTAAGACTGCCTGGAACCGACCGACACATCCAGCAACCGCAACAATACATATCTAATGTGAGTGGTTGGTGCTTTAGTGAATGAATTAAAGCTAAGATAGGAATGGTAGGGTTAAGTTAATTAAGGCAACACTTAACCAATACAACATGTTAACTAAACTAATGGGTGGGGATAGGTTAATTTGAGAACAGTTAACCATTTTAACATGTTGATTAGGAAACCCTAGCAACAGGGGCCCATTTCAGCAGTAACCCAATAGATGTATCGCAGTACCCTGAACTAGGCAGGGTGGGGCACAATTACTAGGCTGATTATAAGCGGTCAAAACAACGGTGGGTGGTCCGTCAGTGTAGGTTCCGACGGAATGAGGTCGTGCACGTACTCCAGAGTGGAAAAAGCAGGCACTGACATCAGTAGTTATACTTTGTGCATCTTAAATTGTGTCGAGTTGCCACCATAGGATTTGATACACCCCATGGTGGGACCAGCACAAGTATATACAATCAAGCGGGGCAGAATGACACAAGTGGTAAACGTATACGAGTAGGAGCCGATCGATAGAGGGGATCATTTGTTTTGAACACATGGTGCTAGTTGAAACACTTGTAAGTAAGTGCAGAGAAATAGTAATAAGTGCGATAGCATATTATAAAGACCCGTATTTTCTGCGATATATAATTAACTTATTTAGTTATATAAATAGTGATTTAGAATTCAAATGGTTGTTTTAATTAAATAACTTTGAATATTTAATTAAAATAATAATTAGTTAATATATTTAATTCTGAAATAATCAGAATTGGCTGAAATGGCGATATGATGTGAATTGGGCAATTCGAAATATATATAAAAACAGTTTAAGATTGAATTAGAATAATGAGTATATTATTGAAACGAAGTTTGAACGTATAATTTATATTATAATTATAATCGAGCTCGAAATGGCGTGGCAGTTCGCGATTTGGCCATTCGAACTTTAAACGAATATACAGAGGCCGTTTTAAATTGGATTTCTGTGAAACAAGAAACGTTATGATTTGGTGAAGTATATTTTTCTAGTGGAAGAGAAAAATCGAGATTTCGTCATGTAGATTTTGATTTATGTCCAAAACAAATTTTAGAAAAGTCGAAGTGGAATTCCTTTATAATTTATAAAGATTTATTTATATTTATAAAAGGAATTTCATAATAAATTGAATATCGATTCAACCCAGGATTTGAATATCGAGTAATAAATCCAACTGGAGCTGTATTATATTACATGTGAATATATACACGATAATATAAATTTATTTATATTTAATTTGATTATTTTTAAATATATTTATATATTTAAAGGGGTTATTTAGAGCCTTAAAAATAGCCGGTTTTGCAAATGACCTCAGAATTCGACGAAACTAATTTTGTTGGATCCGGAATATTAAATTATTGCTAGATTTCAGTTTTCTTAATTTTTGAAGTCAGTGTGTGGCCGTAGGGGATTTGCATGTGAAAAACAGTCGATAAATTGACTTTAAAAATACACTGTGCGAGCAAACAAAGTCGGAATTCGACGAAACCAATTTTATTGGGTTCGTAATGTCGAACTCTAGCTACATGTCCAGTTTTGTGATTTTTGGGTATCATGTGTGACCACACGAATTTTTAGAAGTCAGAAACAAATATAAAATGAGATTAAATAAAATATCCTACTTTAGTGGAATAAACAAGGCCACCCACACATCGTTCCAGCCACATAAAAAGTTTGATTTCCGTTATAAAACCTCTTTAGAGCCGCTGGGTTCATTTTTACAGCAAACAAAATTTTCGATCTTTTTAAAATTCATGGAAACTCAAACTAAAATCTAAAAATCACATAATACATATGTATGAGCTCCTCCAAAGATTTTCTACATTTCTATATTGGTTTTGTCATGTTTGAAGTCACTGTTGCGGTTGGGGTTTCCAATGGTAAAATTAGGGTTGGAGTTCGGTCGCGATACGGTGGGTTTTGGCTCGAGTTGATGATGGATTTAGGTTCATGGTTGGAAACCGTGCCTCCATGGGAAAAATGGTGGGTTTCGATTGTCAAAAGGGACGAGTAAATTTACTTTAGCATGGGTTTTGTGCTGAGAACGGAAAGAGAGGGGTAGGTGAGAAGTGGATTTGAATGGCACGAGGTAGGAGAGGTTTCTATGGCATGAATTTTGGATATTTCGGTTTGGAAATCAGTGGGACATTGAGGAGGAAATTGGAGATCGAACTGCGGCCAATGGTGAGTAAATCATGGTGCAACAGTAAGGAGGACAGGGAAGAAAGCCTTTGAGGTGAGTCTGGAAAATGGGTGTGGGCCGGATTTGAACGTGAGGCCCATTTCCTTTATTTTTTTTATTTTTTTAGTTAGTTCAAGTTTTTAACTTAATAAATGTATTAACTTCTGAATACCATAACTTGTACATACTAAATCAGAATTTCGAATGATTGGATCCATTAGGATCATATGGACGAGATCTCCACAATGAAATTGACTGGGAGTGGATTGGGGCTTGTTTGAATTTATGGCGAAATAAATTGTTTCATTCAAATCAAACAAACAGTTTATCGTTCTTTAACGATGAATTGCCAATGTGAGTAAAACTCACCAACTCTGAACAGTTATATTTTTATAACGTATTACTAGAACTGTTAATCATCTGTTGATTGTTGTGTGTTAACTGTTTTGTTGAATTGCTTGTGTATTGGTTGAAAGTATAGATAATGATATACATATAAATCGTTAATCGAATATTGATTCTGTTTATCAGAATAATTTTATATTTGTGTTGTTTAACATCTGTGGATGCAGGGAAAAAGGTCAGAGGAATCCAACTGGGTTCCTCAACATTTATTTTACTGTTTTCATATAAGGTGATATATGATGTGATATATAATCTATTGTTGATTATGTGTGTTTGAATGATATCGATCGGTTAATTGGTATTTTAAATACCGTAAGAATACTAGGATGTAGAAAAGGGGATTTTCAAAGTTTATTTTGAAAATAATTTATTTATATAAAATCAATGGATTTTATATATAAAAGAAAAAGGGATTTTTTAAAGGAAAACTTTTTAAAATCAAAAGAGTTAAAAAGGAAATATATTTGTAAAACAAACATGAAGGAAATACATTTGTAAAACAAATATAAAGGAAATATATTTGAAAAACAAATACAAAGGAAGATATTTGCAAAACAAATAGAAAGAGAAATATTTGTAAAACATTTACGTATAAAATAGGAAAAAGGGAATATTTGTAAAACACTTACAAATAGAATTTAAAATGAAATATTTGTAAAACATTTACAAATAGATCAAATGGAAATGTTTATTTATAGGAAATAAATAGAATGTTATAAAGGAAATATTTAATTATTAAATAAATAGGAAAGATAAAAGAAATATTTATTTGTTAAATAAATAGAATTGAAAAGCGAATAGTTATTTGTTAAGTAAACAAATAGAAAAGGAATAATTCAAAGGAGATAATTCAAAGGAGATAATTCAAAGGAGTTAATTCAAATGAGTTAATCGAAAAGAGTTAATCGAATATTAGTTATTTGATTAGAGTTATTCGATTAGAGTTAATCGATTAGAGTAGAGTTAACCTGTTGGATGAAACGACCCGAACTTTCTTTGCTAATATCACATAAAAAAATCCTACCTTTCTTTGCTAATATCACATATAAAAATCCGACCTTTATTTGCATTAAAAAACTAATCTTTTCAATTTCGAAAATCAAATCTTTTCTACGATAAAAACCAATCCTTGTTCATAAATAAAAATCCATCCTTGTCTATGATAAAAGTTAAATCTTTCTTAACATAGAAAAATCCAATTTTCATATGAATCTATGTTTTTAATTACTGTATAAACTAATTCATTTCATAAAAGAAAATAAAAATAAAAAAAACTTACAGTTTATTGGAAGAAGGGGGCTATCTGCTTTTTGCACCGACTGGAGGGAAGGGGGTCAGCTGCACGTCGGAGCTCCGGTGGGAGTGCAGGGCGAGGCGGCGCCAGGTGGAGAGCGACAACGTGGAAAGGGGGGCCGACATCGATGAGGGCTTTTGCCTTTTTTTTATTGATAATGACGGAAGGGGGAGTACTGATGGGAGAGGTTATATATATATATGTATGTATATATATATATTTTATTGTTCACTTAAAGTTGACTTTTCTTTCGAATCCCAAATTGAACCCACCGATTGTCGCCCTTAGCTAATTACCCTCCTTCCGAACCCAATGGGATATGTTTCGCAAGCCAGTTTGGTTGTTTCGATCAGTTTCCGTCAAAATCAAAATATAAACCTATATGTTGAATTTGAACGCGCATTTCATTTTACTGGGGTCACATACAGACCCTAAAAATTCCAGAAAAATTATTTCTGGCTGCGTATTGACGATACGGTCCTAACAAAACTAATTTCGTCAAATTCTGAGATCGTTTGAAAAATGGCCATTTTCTAGTCGATTAAAATCAACTGAAACTGGTCAAATGCGTTTTCCATTGCCACGCTCACAAATTGATTCGAAAAATTATGAATTTTGTAACCTAGCAATAACCTGACATAACGGATCCAACAAAAGTGGTTTCGTCGAAAACCGAGGTCGTTTGCAAAATTTCCATTTTTAAGGGCCCGAATTCCATAGCGACTATTCTGAATTTTCAACTGGCATAATTTTGATTCCCACTATGAAATTTCAATTTTTCGTATTCGTTGGAAAGATAATATCAAATAGATTCTAATATTTTTTATTTTGCTAAAATCCGGTTTATTTTTAATCCTGTGCATCCATTTGAAATTGGAAATCGAAATATCGAACTACCGCCATTTTCAATTCCTTTTATAATTAAAATAAAATATTAATATTCTAACGGCGATTCAAATAAATATATACGTTCAAATTCTATTAAAAATAAATTTCTCGTCATTATTATTTAAAATAATTCATTTTAAATAATCAAAATTCGCTAAAATTGCCAAAATAAATTTTTTTTAAATTGGCTCAGAATTTCCGCGTTATTACATTAGAGTTAATAAGTTAGAATCAATAAGTTAGAGTTAATTGATTAGAGTAGAATTAACCCATTAGAGTTAATCAGTTAGAATCAATTAGTTAGAGTTAATCGGTTAGAGTAGAGTTAACCCGTTAGAGTTAATCAGTTAGAATCAATCAGTTAGAGTTAATCGATTAGAGTAGAGTTAACCCGTTAGAGTTAATCTGTTAGAATCAATCCGTTAGAGTTAATCGATTAGAGTAGAGTTAACCCGTTAGGTTTAATCGGTTAGAATTAATCAGTTAGAGTTAATCGATTAGAGTTAGAATTAACCAGTTAGAGTTAACCAGTTAGAGTTAATCGATTAGAGTTAGAGTTAACCAGTTACAGTTAATAAGTTGAGTTAAATGATTTCGAGTTAATCAAGTTGAGTTAAATGAGTCGAGTTAATCAAGTTGAGATAAATAAGTTAAGTTGGTCAAGTTGAGTTAATCGAGTATGGTTAGTTGAACCAAGTTAGTCGAGTTAGTCGAATATGGTTAGTCGAGTCGAGTTAATCGATTATTAGTTAATCAAAGGGAGTTATCGATTATTAGTTAATCGAAAGGAGTTATCGATTATTAATTAATCGAAAGAAGTTATCGATTTTTAGTTAATCAATGGGAGTTATCGATTATTATTTAATCGAAAGGAGTTATCGATTATTAGTTAATCGAAAGGAGTTATCGATTTTTAGTTAGTCGAAGGGAGTTATCGATTATTAGTTAATCGAAAGGAGTTATCGATTTTTAGTTAATCGAAAGGAGTTATCGATTATTAGTTAATCGAAAGGAGTTATCGATTTTTAGTTAATCGAAGGAGTTATCGATTATTAGTTAATCAAAGGGAGTTATCGATTATTAGTTAATTGAAAGGAGTTATCGATTTTTAGTTAATCGAAGGGAGTTATGGATTACTAGTTAATCGAAAGGAATTATCGATTTTTAGTTAATCGAAGGGATTTATCGATTATTAGTTAATGGAAAGGAGTTATCGATTATTAGTTAATTGAAGGGAGTTATCGATTATTAGTTAATCAAAAGGAGTTAATCGAATATAGTTTATTCGAATAGAGTTAAAGGAGTTAATCGAATATAGTTTATTCGAATAGAGTTAAAGGAGTTATCGAATATAGTTTATTCGGAAGGAGTTAAGTGAAAAGAGTTAATCAAATAAAGTTAATCGATTAGAGTTAAATCCAATAGAGTAAATTGATTAGAGTTAATTGAAAGGAGTTAATCGAATATAGTTTATTCGAATAGAATTAAAGGAGTTATCGAATATAGTTTATTCGAAAGGAGTTAAGTGGAAAGAGTTAATCCAATAGAGTTAATTGATAAGAGTTAATTTAATAGAGTTAATCAAATATCGTTTATTCTAAGAAAGGTTTTCGAATCTAGTTATTCGTAAGAGAGATTATCGAATATAGTTATTCGAAGGGAGGAGTTATCGTATAGAGATTATTCGAAAGAGAATTACGTAAGGAAGTTTGTTAAAGGTTTAAAAGATAAGCTTTGACTATTTCGAAGTTAAAACGTTGTTCAGTTAAGGTCTGAGAGGTAATTATACCCCAACTTGATTGACTTCCTTCTTAACTAAGCAACGGAAAGGTTTGATAGTGAATGATGGTTAAGTGAATTTAGTAAATGGTTTGAGTTGGCATCGCGATGTTTTATTTAAAACATCAGTTTAAACCAAATAAAGGAGATTTGGAAATGTTTTCGAAATAAGAATCAGAAATGTTTTCTAATATAGAAAACAAGAAATGGGAATGTTTTCCATTGTTAATAACTTATATTTTCTAAATTTAGAAAATAAGAAATGTTGAATATATGGAAACATGAGATAAGTAAATTAATGAACTAAAGAGATAAAATGTTAAATGATGACTGATCGATATAAATTCCATCTGGAAATAATACCGTTGTTTGCACACGTATTTTTCTTTGATAGTTAACTCACCGACTATTGAAGTTTTTGACCATTTTAACATTTTTAATATGGAGAGACTGGTTGGATTATTATCAGAAGAACCACTCCCTATTGGAATAAGCATTGCGAATCATATATGCCAAAGATAACTGAAGACGGAGTAGAGTGCAAGGGCTGTTGTATAAATCTTAGGTAAAGATTGCCTAAGATGGATGTACTGAATAATGCCTTCGGTTTGTCCAGTCCTAGGACGACCTATATGGAAGAATGTCTGGCAGAGTATATTTAATAGATCGCGTAAGTTGATCTCTTCAAACGTATTTACGTTTGGTGGCAGAGGAATTCGTTTCTCTTAGCTGTATACCCGTGGTATTTTTGGGGAAATAAATTTGTGATTTGGCGGGTATGACGATGTGACATTCAAAGTGAATAAATGTGTGATCTGTCAGAGATAAGCGTGGCCTCTTGCCTCACAACCGGGAAATGACATAAATCGGGCAGGCAATATGGCTATGCAGGTCGTACCTATTAGGGTGTATAATCACCTGATCTAAAGTTTCATTGACTTCTAAAAATCTATTGTCAATGTTGTCCCATTCGGGAAACGGTTGCTGATCCCAACCGTTGGTGATACACATTCGATACACTCAGCGAAATGAGTGGTCGGTCATGTGTAACCGGATTTTAAGATGTTCTTGTTGAACCCAGTGTATTCCTCTCTAGAAGTACACTAGCGAAAGGTGCTTCCATACCTTGTCATAATTGGAAATCCATTACCCAATACGTACTTGCGGTTTAGATTGTATACTATATATGTAGAACGTGAGATGAAAGCGTTCCGCTAGATGATTATTATATTGTGGTTGATAGACATTATTATAATATCAAAAGGTTTTTGATTAAAGATTTATCGTTACTTTCAAAATGTTTTGAAGGTTAAATCAAACTGATTTGGATTCTCATAAGGGAAAAACCCGTTCCGTTATACGGCGTTGTCTTATGAGATATCGTTTACTTGTTCAAACTGTTTTAAACTGTTTTACTCATACCAGTCCCATGACTGACCCGGAGTTTATTTTGTTTGTTTTCCCTAAACTCTTGGGTTTCCAATTTTGTATGGGCAGTCAAGTAGTCAGGATTTTACAGATACTTAGAGAGCATGGAGAAGGAGGCTTCAGAATTGTATAGCTATAGTTATTTTCCGTTGTGTTGTGAGTGTTGTACTTTGGAAATGATATGTATATTCAAGTACATATTTATATTTCAAAATTATGTTATATATTATATGTTATTCGATCCGCCGTGAGGTTTGTGTTACTCTGATGTTGTGTTGTTCTTCTTCTTCTATTCTAAGTTTCTATCTTATCTATTCTCAAACTCTAATTTCTTTCATTAAATACTGGTATTTTTCGATGTTTGGTTAGTCGTCATTGAGTTTATGTCGATAACCAAAGTCTACAAAAACCGGTTCGTTACAGTTGGTATCAGAGCATAAGGTTAGGCAATTTACCTTGTCTCCGTGGAGTGACTCGGTAGAGATGGTGTTAGTAATACCCTAGATTGAGTTTGAGTGTATACATATATATGAGCGTGTATTTCTTATTCAATATTAAAATGATTTTATATTGTGAAGATTTATTGGTTGAGTTGTTTGTGAATTCTGGTCTATAAGTTTGATCCACTGTATCGGTAGGGGTTTCTAAACACTCGAATATGATGGGTCGACACGATATGTTTTGAAAAAAGGGTAAACAAAATAATTTTACCCAAATTATATTTTGATATAGAGAAAATATATACATTGGAATGAATATATATATATTGGATATATTGGTTGTTATTATAATCGAGTAAGATTATAAATTTAATGGTTATGTAAATAACCAATCAGAATTCATATAAGTGAAATATATGAGATCGGGATGGATTAAATCTAAAATTCAAAGCAGAATTGAAATTAAACTCTAGAAATTTAATTAAGTGTTTGTAAATAAATATGGATTAAATATATGTGAATTTTAAAATCCTGGGAGATTTTAAATTGTTTTACAAGCCGTGTGTATGGTATTTTGAAATGTATTTCAAAATGGAAGTGTTAGAAATGGTTTTGAAAGGTGATATAGTATTGAACTCACTTCGATCGCTGGAAAATAAATTCTGATGATGACAGCTACATCATTAGCGTTCTTTTTCGAGTTGCTGAGTGACGGATTACTACCAAAGGATTTTGTTTTTGAATTGTTTTGAGAGAAACAAGTTGTTTGAAATCCAAAAAGAATATTTTGTTTTAGAAAAGCAAAGCTGTTTAAAACTCCTAGGAAGAGACTGTTTGAATTAAAAACAAATTTAATAGAAATTTGTGAAACTGAGCTGGAACCAAATTGAAACCAATTAACTGGAAATTGAATTGGATACGATATATCAAGTAGAATCATATTTTGATTTGTGAAATAGAATCTGAAATGGTGTTGGATTGATGAGTTAAGAATTTAAAAATAAAAAACGGAACTTTGATTTGAAACTGAATTCGACTTAGGTATAAGCGAATGGTTGGATTTGTGGATAAAAACAGATTGGAATTTGATTGGGATGACCCTTGTATCTGCTGAATTGATAACAAGTGGAAAGGATATAATGATATGCCGACAAAAAGGTACAAGTTTATATTTCTATTGGATATAAGATTTATGAGCCGAATTGGCAAGCCGCCAAGCTATTTGATTTTCTTTTGGGTTGGAGATGCCCCAGAGTGGCGAGTTGGAGTTTGACCTATTGACCAGTACAAAGGAGGTGCTGGCGAAATTTTTCAAAAAGTTATGGTGTTAGAAAATTTTCAAGATTTTTGAAAATTTTCGTTGATAAGAATTAATCAATGTTGGTTCAGTTGAAACTGGAATTAAGAAGTGAACAAATAAGTTCTAACCAGTCGATAGGGTTTGTTTTCTACCTTAGTAATTTCGAGGACGAAATTATTTTAAGTGGGGAAGAATGTAACGACCCGTATTTTCTACGATATATAATTAACTTATTTAATTATATAAATAGTGATTTAGAATTCAAATGATCGTTTTAATTAAATAACTTTGAATATTGAATTAAAATAATAAATAAATAATATATTTAATTCTGAATCAGAATTGGCTGAAATGGCGATATGGTGTGAATTGGGCAATTAAAAATATATATAAAAACAGTTTAAGATTGAATTAGACTAACGAGTATATTATTGAAACGAAGTCGAACGTATAATTTATATTATAATTATAATCGAGCTCGAAATGGCGCGGCAGTTCGCGATTTGGCGATTCGAACTTTAAACGAATATACGAGGCCGTTTTAAATTGAATTTCTATGAAACAAGAAACGTTAGGAGCCGGTGAAGTATATTTTTCTAGTGGAAGAGAAAAATTGAGATTTCATCATGTAGATTTTGATTTATGTTCAAATCAAATTTTAGAAAAGTCTCTATGGAATTCCTTTATAATTTATAATGATTTATTTATATTTATAAAAGGAATTTCATAATAAATTGAATATCGATTCAACCCAGGATTTGAATATCGAGTTATAAATCCAACTGGAGTTGTATTATATTCCATGTGAATATATACATGATAATATAAATTTATTTATATTTAATTTGATTATTTTTAAATATATTTATATATTTAAAGGGGTTACTTAGAGCCTTAAAAATAGCCGGTTTTGCAACGACCTCAGAATCCGACAAAACTAATTTTGTTGGATCCGCAATATTAAATTATTGAAAATTTTTAGTTTTCGTGATTTTTGAAGTCAGTGTGTGGCCGTACGGGATTTGCATGTGAAAAACAGTCAACAAATTGACCTTTAAAAATACGCTGTGTGAGCAAACGAAGTCGGAATTCGACGAAACCAGTTTTATTGGGTTCATAATGTCGAACTCTAGCTACATGTCCAGTTTTGTGATTTTTAGGTATCATGTGTGACCACACGAATTTTTAGAAGTCAGAAACAAATATAAAATGAGATTAAATAAAATATCCTCCTTTAGTGGACTAAACAAGACCACCCACACATCGTTCCAGCCACACAAAAAGTTTGATTCCCGGTATAAAACCTCTTTGGGGTCGCGGGTTTCATTTCTACAGCAAACAAAATTTTCGATCTTTGTAAAATTCATGGCAACTCGAACTAAAATCTAAAAAACACATAATACATACGTATGAGATCCTCCAAAGATTCTCTACATTTCTATATTGGTTTTGTCATGTTCGAAGTCACTGTTGCAGTTGGGGTTTCCAACAGTAAAATTAGGGTTGGAGTTCGGTCGCGATACGGTGGGTTTTGGCTCGAGTTAATGATGGATTTGGGTTCGTGGTTGGAAACCGCGCCTCCGTGGGAAAAATGGTGGGTTTCGATTATCAAAAGGGACGGGTAAATTTACTATATCATGGGTTTTGTGCTGAGAACGGAAAGAGAGAGGTAGTTGCGAAGTGGAGTTGAATGGCACGAGGTAGGAGAGGTTTTGATGGAGTGAATTTTGGTGATTTCGGTTTGAAAATCAGTGGGACATTGAGGAGGAATATGAAGATCGAACTACAGCGAATTGTGAGTAAATCCTGGTGCGACAGTAAGGAGGACGGGGAAGAAAGCCTTTGAGGCGGGTCTGGAGAATGAATGTGGGTCGGATTTGAACGTGAGTCCCATTTCCTTTATTTTTTTATTTTTTTTAGTTAGTTCAAGTTTAAAACTTAATAAATGTATTAACTTCTGAATACCATAACTTGTACCTACTGAATCAGGATTTCGAACGGTTGGATCCGTTAGGATCGTATGGACGCGAGCTCCACAATAAAACTGATTGGGAGTGGATTGGGGCTCATTTGAATTTATGGCGAAATAAATTGTTTGATTCAAATCAAACAAACAGTTTATGGTTCTTTGATGATGAACTGCCAATGTGAGTAAAACTCACCAACTCTGAACAGTTATATTTTTATAACGTATTACTAGAACTGTTAATCATCTGTTGATTGTTGTGTGTTAACTATTTTGTTGAATTGCTTGTGTATTGGTTGAAAGTATAGATAATGATATACATATAAATCGTTAATCGAATATTGATTCTGTTTATCAGAATAATTTTATATTCGTGTTGTTTAACATCTGTGGATGCAGGGAAACAGGTCGGAGGAATCCAACTGATTCCTCAACATTTATTTTACTATTTTCATATATGGTGATATATGATGTGAAGTATAATCTGTTGTTGATTATGTGTGTTTGAATGATATCGATCGGTTAATTGGTATTTTAAATACCGTAAGAATACTGGATGTTGAAAAGGGGATTTTCAAAGTTTATTTTGAAAATAATTTATTTATATAAAATCAATGGATATAATATATAAAAGAAAAAGGTATTTTTTAAGGGAAAAATTTTTAAAATCAAAAGAGTTAAAAAGGAAATATATTTGTAAAACAAATATGAAGGAAATATATTTGTATAACAAATATAAAGGAAATATATTTGCAAAACAAATACAAAGGAAGATATTTGCAAAACAAATAGAAAGATAAATATTTGTAAAACATTTACAAATAAAATAGGAAAAAAGGAATATTTGTAAAACACTTACAAATAGAATTTAAAAGGAAATATTTGTAAAACATTTACAAATAGATCAAATGGAAATATTTATTTATAGGAAATAAATAATGTTATAAAGGAAATATTTATTTGTTAAATAAATAGGAAAGATAAAAGAAATATTTATTTGTTAAATAAATAGAATTGAAAAGGGAATAGTTATTTGTTAAGTAAACAAATAGAAAAGGAATAATTCAAAGGAGATAATTCAAATGAGTTAATCGAAAAGAGTTAATCAAATATTAGTTACTCGATTAGAGTTAATCGATTAGAGTAGAGTTAACCCGTTAGAGTTAATCAGTTAGAATCAATCAGTTAGAGTTAATTGATTAGAGTAGAGTTAACCCATTAGAGTTAATCAGTTAGAATCAATCAGTTAGAGTTAATCGATTAGAGTAGTGTTAACCCGTTAGAGTTAATCAGTTAGAATCAATCAGTTAGAGTTAATTGATTAGAGTAGAGTTAACCCGTTAGAGTTAATCAGTCAGAATCAATTCGTTATAGTTAAATCGATTAGAGTAGAGTTGACCCGTTAGGGTTAATCAATTTGAATTAATCAGTTAGAGTTATTCGATTAGAGTTAATCGATTATATGTAGAATTAACCAGTTAGAGTTAACCAGTTAGAGTTAATCGTTAACCAGTTAGAGTTAAGCAGTTGAGTTAAATGATGTTGAGTTAATCAAGTTGAGTTAAATGAGTCAAGTTAATAAATTTGAGATAAATAAGTTAAGTTAGTCAAGTTGAGTTAATCGAGCATGGTTAGTTGAACCAAATTAGTCGAGTTAGTCGAATATAGTTAGTCGAGTCGAGTTAATCGATTATTAGTTAATCGAAGGGAGTTATCGATTATTAGTTAATCGAAAGGAGTTATCAATTATTAGTTAATCGAAAGGAGTTATCGATTTTTAGTTAATCGAAGGGAGTTATCGATTATTAGATAATCGAAAGGAGTTATCGATTATTAGTTAATCGAAAGGAGTTATCGATTTTTAGTTAATCGAATGGAGTTATCGATTATTAGTTAATCGAAAGGAGTTATCGATTTTTAGTTAATCGACGGGAGTTATCGATTATTAGTTAATCGAAGGGAGTTATCAATTATTAGTTAATCGAAAGGAGTTATCGATTTTAGTTAATCGAAGGGAGTTATCGATTATTAGTTAATCGAAAGGAGTTACCAATTTTTAGTTAATCGAAGGAAGTTATCGATTATTAGTTAATCGAAAGGAGTTATCGATTATTAGTTAATCGAAGGGAGTTATCGATTATTAGTTAATCAAAAGGAGTTAATCGAATATAGTTTATCCGAATAGATTTAAAGGAGTTAATCGAATATAGTTTATTCGAATAGAGTTAAAGGAGTTATCAAATATAGTTTATTCGGAAGGAGTTAAGTGAAAAGAGTTAATCAAATAAAGTTAATCGATTAGAGTTAAATCCAATAGAGTAAGTTGATAAGAGTTAATTGAAAGGAGTTAATCGAATATAGTTTATTCGAATAGAATTAAAGGAGTTATCGAATATAGTTTATTCGAAAGGAGTTAAGTGGAAAGAGTTAATCCAATAGAGTTAATTGATAAGAGTTAATTGAATAGAGTTAATCAAATATAGTTTATTCGAAGAAAGGTTATCGAATCTAGTTATTCGTAAGAGAGATTATCGAATATAGTTATTCGAAGGGAGAATAGAGATTATTCGAAAGAGAATTACGTAAGGAAGTTTGTTAAAGGTTTAAAAGATAATCTTTGACTATTTAGAAGTTAAAACGTTGTTCAGTTAAGGTCTGAGAGGTAATTATACCCCAACTTGATTGACTTCCTTCTTAACTAAGGAATGGTAAGGTTTGATAGTGAATGATGGTTAAGTGAATTTAGTAAATGGTTTGAGTTGGCGTCACGACGTTTTATTTGAAATATCAGTTTAAACCAAATGAAGGAGATTTGGAAATGTTTTCCAAATAAGAATCAGAAATGTTTTTCTAATATAGAAAATAAGAAATGGGAATGTTTTCCATTGTTAATAACGTATATTTTCTAAATTTAGAAAATAAGAAATGTTGAATATATGGAAACATGAGATAAGTAAATTAATGAACTAAATAGATAAAATGTTAAAGGATGATTGATCGATATAAATTCCATCTGGAAATAATATCGTTGTTTGCACACGTATTTTTCTTTGATAGTTAACTCACCGACTATCGAAGTTTTTGACCATTTTAACGTTTTTAATATGGAGAGACCGGTTGGATTATTATCCAAAGAACCACTCCGTATTTGCATAAGCATTTCGAATCGTATATGCCAACGATAATTGAAGACGGAGTAGAGTGCAAGGGCTATTGTATAAATCTTAGGCAAAGATTGCCTAAGATTGATGTAATGAATAGTGCCTTCGGTTTGTCCAGTCCTAGGACGACCTGTATGGAAGAATGTCTGGCAGAGTATATTTAATAGATCGTGTAAGTTGACCTCTTCAAACGTATTTACGTTTCGTGGCGGAGGAATTCGTTTCTCTTAGCAGTATACCCGTGGTATTTTTGGGGAAATAAATTTGTGATTTGGCGGGTATGACGATGTGACATTCAAAGTGAATAAATGTGTGATCTGTCAGAGATAAGCGTGGCCTCTAGCCTCACAACCTGGAAATGACAGAAATCGGGCAGGCAGCATGGCTATGTAGGTCGCACCTATTAGGGTGTATAATCACCTGATCTAGAGTTTCATTTACTTCTAAAAATCTATTGTCAATGTTGTCCCATTCGGGAAACGGTTGCTGATCCCAACCGTTGGTGATATACATTCGATACACTCAGCGAAATGAGTGGTCGGTCTTGTGTGACCGGGTTGCAAGATGTTCTTGTTGAACCCAGTGTATTCCTCTCTAGAGGTACACTAGTGAAAGGTGGTTCCATACCTTGTCATAATTGGAAATCTATTACCCAATACGTGCTTGCGGTTTTGATTGTATACTATATATGTAGAACGTGAGATAAAAGCTTTCCGCTAGATGATTATTATATTGTGGTTGATAGACATTATTATAATATCAAAAGGTTTTTTATTAAAGATTTATCATTACTTTCAAAATGATTTGAAAGTTAAATCAAACTGATTTGGATTCTCATAAGGGAAAAACCCGTTCCGTTATACGTCGTGGTCTTATGAGATATCGTTTACTTGTTCAAACTGATTTAAACTGTTTTACTCATACCAGTCCCATGACTGACACGGAGTTTATTTTATTTGTTTTCCCTAAACTCTTGGGTGCCCAATTTTATACGGGCAGTCAAGTAGTCAGGATTTTACAGATACTTGGAGAGCTTGGAGCAGGAGGCTTCAGATTTATATAGCTGTAGTTATTTTCCGTTGTGTTGTAAGTGCTGTACTTTGGAAATGATATGTATATTCAAGTACAGATTTATATTTCTAAGCTATGTTATATATTACATGTTATTCGTTCCGCCGTGAGGTTCATGTTACTCTGATGTTGTGTTGTTTTTCTTCTTCTATTCTAAGTTTCTATCTTATTTATTCTCACCCTCTAATTTCGTTCATTAACTACCGGCATTTTTCGATGTTAGGTTAGTCGTCATTGGGTTTATGTCGATAACCAAAGTCTACAAAAACCGGGTCATTACACATATTCAGTCTTATTATCTTATTTCTAGGATGCTGTCCTAGATACAGTTTATTCATGTCATAATACTTTTTCTTGTTTACATGCTAAATAGTCACTGGACTTACCAGACTCATGTATGACCCATTTTCTTTCGTCTTCCTTTCTTCCGTCCCCCCTCCCCCCCCCCCCCACCCCCCGGTGGTCTGCAGGGAGGGAATACTTCAACTTAGTTTGGACCATTTCCAGCTTGAAGAGAGTAGATGTATTGCTTGGATCTTCTTTCCTTGGGTTATGGATTTGGATACACTCTTATTGGGGATTTATGCTACCTTATTGTTATTTCGTGCTTCTTTATGTTTTAATCAAGACAGAGATTTTGTTGTAATGATTTGGAAGTTGGTTTGAGACAGTTGTTGTAATGCTTTAACTAAACCTTGTACTTATGAAATAAATTTAGTTTTTTCGCTGTTTATATATCTGTCTTGTAAATTATCTGTATCTTTTACCTAAAATGCTCCTCCGAAGTTAAGGCGTTCCCTTTGTGAGTGACCTTAACAGAGGTGGGGTGTTTCAAACCCGGCAAACAAACTATTTTCTGCCCCTAAGAAACAAAGAAATTTTAAGCCAAAGAACTCCCCAAGGGGCACCCGTTTCATCGTCGACGCCATTGATACATGGCCGGATAACGATATAAACATTGGGCTCTAAAACCAAAGACCTCCCCGAGGGTCACCCGGTTCATCGTCGATGCCACTGATACATGGCTGGATAGCGATATAATCACCGGGCTCTAAAACCAAAGACCTCCCCGAAGGTCACCCAGTTCATCGTCGATGCCATTGATACATGGCTGGATAGCGATATAAACACTGGGCTCTAAAACCAAAGACCTCCCCGTGGGGCACTCGGTTCATCGTCGACGCCATTGATACATGGCCGGATAACGATATAAACACCGGGCTCTAAAACTTAAGACCTCCCCGAAGGGCACCCGATTCATCGTCGATGCCATTGATACATGGCTGGACACCGGACTCTAAAACCGAAGACCTCCCCGAGGGGCACCCGGTTCATCATCGGCGCCATTGATATATGGCTGGATAGCGATATAAATACTGGGCTCTAAAACCAAAGACCTCCCCTAGGGGGAACTCGGTTCATCGTCGATGCCATTGATACATGGCCAGATAACGATATAAACACTGGGTTCTAAAAGACCTCCTTGGGGGCGCCCTATAGATTCTACAAATGACCGAGTCATTCAGTCACAATGAATAACGGGTTTACAAATATCTCTCTAGAGGAACAAAAATAAGACCTCTTGAGAAGGGGTACAAAAGCGGAAATATATCTCCGTTAAAAGATATAAGCCCGACCAACTATATTGGAATCTTCTAGCCATGATCATGCCAAGAAATTTAGCAACTGCGAAAATGCATGACCAAAAGATTCCAAACGAATTTGATCATGGAATGTTATGTTTAACCTTTGAAGTATGTGGCAAAATTTTGGGTATCAGGGCTTTAGCACCGGATTAAAAAAAAAGTTTTTAATGCTCGCCTCTTAAACATACCACAAATTCGTCACAATCTTGGAGAAAAGGTTCAACATCTGCAAGGGTTGCCTTAACCAATGATGTTGAGCCTTGAAATGGTTATAGCAAACTTGAAAACTTTAATACTGTGATAAGCACAAAGGTGTCTATTCACGGAAAAAGAAGTATTGAAAATTGCTTTAGCCTGAATCAAGGAAATTCAACAGTAAAACTGGTTAAGTAAACCCAGCTAATAATGATTCGTGACTACAGTAAAAACCCATTCATAAAGAAGCATCACGAAGTCGTAAACATTGCGAAACAAAAAGACTTGTGACATAAAGAATTCATGATGCAAGCATGAAAAGAAAACAAGTGTGAAATGCAGAACAGGAAGTCTGGTCGGGTAGCATAGGGTATACACAGTCAAAAACTACTTCATCCATGAAACAAGTCAAACATAAAGTCAAGTACATAAGATAGAATCATAAGCGAGCACTGGCACTCGCATAGAACAATCCAGTCTAATAATTTACATACATAAGATGGCAGACCAAAAAGTAGAACAAGAAAGTCATGATTTCTAACCATCACAAAGTCTCTTCCGAAGCAGAATAAGAGGAAAGCGGCTCCATCTTTCCTTCCTGACCCAAAAGCTCGGTGATAACCCTATCTCTAGACTTCAAGGCCTGGATAAGCATGGCCTTATCATCCTCCAAAATAGAAATTCGTCAAGTTGTTCCCTATTCAATATCTGGAGGTCATAGGCAAGCATGTTCCAGCCAATCATCTTCTTTGCAGTATAATTTTCAAGGAGATTTGTGTGATTTTTAAACCAGTCCCCGGTATTGTCAAGTTGAGCAAGTGCACTATGTTGTATGGCATCTATGTCGCCAAGAACAGTCTGTTGGTCGAATGGATATATATCCACCTCAACATGTGTTTTCTGCAGACACCACCCTTCGAATCGACTAGCAAGCTCAGGGTGGCATGGTTCAGAAACATAGTGAGGTCTATCCACAACAGCTCGTAGGCCTTCAAGAGATGGAGCATTACAAGCAGGAGGGTTAGATGTAGAGTAAGAATTTGTTACAGGCGGCTCGTCCAATTTACGACGTTTCCGAGAATCATCTTCCTTCAAAGGACCTTTCATCTTGTTATAGCTAGTAGACATCCTGCATAAGCAATTTCACTCATAAATATATAAAGAAAAAGAGGAAGAAAGAAAGCATGTGCAGGAGTGTTTAACACAATCAAGGTTTTAGGTCGTTGAGACCAATCAGAATTTTGGGTCGTTAAGAACAATCAAAGTTTTACGTCGTGCTAAACTTTTCAAAGCTCTAAAGTGGTTCCATCCAAACTTAAGGTCACCAAAATATGTGAATACTTTATACTAAAAGTTGAAAACAATCAAAAGCTGGAGATTGAAATAACGACCTAAGGCCTTGAGTTATCATAACGACCTAAAGTAAAGTCGCGGTTTGAAAAACTTAAAGTGAAAATGACGACCCCAAATGCGCAGTTGATTCAAATAAACATGAGGCTTTCAATACTCGATGAGGCCTACAACTTGAAGCACACTACCATGGGTAGTGACTATAATAGAGCTCCATCTTAAACCACAAGCGTAATTGCAAAATCAAGGTTAAGATTACAAAAGACAGGTATTATTTTGACATCATTGTTAAATGACATGCTTTGAAGTGCTAAGTCCAACAGAATATATAAATATGTATCATGGAAAATCAAAATTTGCCATTCGAAGATTGAATATGAAAAGAATCGAACCTGACAAAGGACAATCTTGAATTTCGATGTTTGATTGATGGTTTGCTTCATGATCCGACCATGAACGATCTCACAAGATAATTAATTTCAGCAAGAGTTTGGGACGGGATATTTTCGGGTCCAAGGATCTGCCATTGACAAGTTTTAGAGCAAAAAGGTGGAAAATAAAAGGAAGGGTCTGGAATTGGATATAAGGGGTAAAGGCTTGCTGGGCCAAGCTTAGGTTGAAAGCTTATTCATGGTTTGGAGGCCCAAAACGACCTAGGTTAAATTCTGAGACCCTCGGCGGCCTAAGATTCATATAGACTTACAACAAAGAATGTATGAGAAAGGTTAAGTTCAAACGTGTCTAGAACGCAAGAGACCTAAATCCAACTTTGAGGCCCATCAACGATCCAAGATATAACTACGACCTAAAATCATGTCATGATTTGAGTCAAAAAGTTAAAGTCTAGAACGACCTAAAGTCTGAAACAACTTAAAGGTTCAAACGACTTAAAGGCCCTAGCAATCTAAAATTCCGACCAGACAACATGCTAAGGTTACCAAGTTCGAAGCCTGTGTTATCTTAGATATACACAAACTTCGAGAGCCAAATGTTAACCAATAAATTA
This sequence comes from Allium sativum, assembly GCA_030737875.1. NCBI lineage: Eukaryota > Viridiplantae > Streptophyta > Magnoliopsida > Asparagales > Amaryllidaceae > Allium > Allium sativum. The sequence continues at coordinate 346,214,783 of CM060924.1, read as the reverse complement.
TGTTTCAGAGAATAACAAGCATGTTTGGTTCGTTCTCTGATTTTAGGTCAACAGGCTCCTTGTGTAACACCCCGTAAATTTCAATGTTAATATTCACAAATTAAAGAATAACTAATCTCAGACGTGAGAATTAAGGGAAATGGGTTGCACCATTGTGTTCGTCTCGGAATTCTGGTTGAGATAGAGTCCGAGTCTGTGTGAATTGGACTTCGTATGAAGAAGTTATGGCCATCGGAAGTTTCAGAAAATTCAAACCAGATTTCGAAAATTCAGAATTCAGAGTCAGATAGGCTAGGTGGGAAAATTCTCGCCAGGGCCAGGTTGACCTGGCGGTCGACCTACCCTAACCAGGTCGACCTGGGGGTCGACCTGCCCCCCGGGCAGATTTGAGTGATGACCTCTTTATGACTGTATGCTGACTCATTAGGGTTTCTGATCTGCTCTGATTGGCTGGGGTTAATTCTGGTTTGATCGGACGGCCTTAACTAGTCCTAAACTCTATAAAAAGACATGTAGACTCAAACCCTAAAATCAAATCAAAATTATATCAGTGGCCGTCATGTTGTCACTCCAAACCCTAGAGTAGCCGCCACCGACTAGAAGCAAATTGAAGACAACAATTCAATTGAAATCAAGCCTAAATCTACAACAACGAAATTGTCTACAACAAGGGAACGCTAATCAATTACAGAATTCAGATCTCAGAACTCAAGACCCCTTTTTCGGTGTGTTCTAGTCACTTTTAGGTTTAAATAAATAAAAGTGAATCGTGGTAGACTATGATTTGGGCATATGTTGTTTGTAGTTATGCAAGTTTATTGTTGTTGTGGATCATGAAATTATGCAAGTTTATTGTTACACGAAATTATGTAAGTTATTGTGTGATGAATTCATGAATCTATGCAAGTCATTATTATGAATCAATGCAAGTTGTTATCATGAACCTATGCAAATTATTATGAGATCATGCAAGTCACCTATACAAGTTATTATTCATGAACCTATGCAAGTTATTATTTTGCAAAATCATGAATCTATGCAAGTTGTTAATTATGTGGTGAATCATAATTATATGCGAAGTTATCATGTCATTTTCCCTAATTGTCATGCTTATGCCAAAATTGTACTAAAAACAATCACCTTGTCATTCCCTTTATTTTATTGTTATGGCGAGGCTACCTTGTAGCCTCGATGACGCCAAAAACGCAAACGGTTACACTAGTTAAGAAACGGGGAAAAAGGGGAATTTGTAATAGGCATAGTGATTATGTAAATTGGACACATGATTCTAGTAGCGAAACATATAAATATTTACCTATTATGACATGGGTAAAATTGTGTAAAAATTGTATAATTTGAATATGACCATTTATGGATAGGAAATTCAAATTGTTAATAAGATAGGTATTGACACCTATAAAAAGGAAAGGATTAATTAATTAACTTAATTAATCAAAATAGGAATGTTTAAGAAATTGAAGTCTGAAGATTTAATATTGAGAATTGGCATAAATGCCTTAAATGGCATAAAATAAATTTGTGATGAAATTGGTATGATTTTACATACCATAAATGGATGGACATAATTGAGTCAACTATGGCCATAGTTAAATTTCGAATTGATTGATAAGTTGAATACGGAGATTAATTCAAATTGGGGAATAATTAATCTTGTGTAATTAATCGTCTAAGACACGAGGTTAGGCTCTTCTGTGGTGTAAGACTGCCCGGACCCGCCCGGCAAATCCGGCTGCCACAAATGCCAGTCTAATGTGGGAGGTCTTAGGCATAAATTAAATGTGTGACAGTTGTAAAGACACGAGGTTAGGCTCTTTTGTGGTGTAAGACTGCCCGGACCCGCCCGGCAAATCCAGCTGCCACAAATGCCAGTCTAATGTGGGAGGTCTTTATAAGGTTATGGTCCTAATGAATTAAGAAACACTTAACCAGATAAACATGTATTAGGACATGAGGGGTTAAGTGGGTGCCTTGGGTGGCATGCGAATACGATAAGGTGTCTCAATAATTAATTAATGCTGATTAAAGACTACTTAACCTAATTTAATACATATGGACTGTATGATGATGGACATAACTTAGGGTCAAGTAAAATGATTTGGATAGTGGGTGGGTTAAGTACAACTGATGGGTAGGTAGGAAATATTAATATATATATATATAGGCCAACAAACTTAACCATTAAATAAATAGGACTAAATCAGTGGGAGGGTTAAGCACAACTGATGGGTAGGTGGGTAATATTAATATACATAGGCCCACAAACTTAATCATTAAATAAATAGGACTAAATCAGTAGGAGGGTTAAGTACACCTGAAGGGTAGGTGGGTAATATTAATATATATAGGACCACAAACTTTGCCGGATAAAAAGGGTTATGTAATTAAAGACACCTAATGGTATACATAACCGGGGCAGAATAGTAAAGTTATGTATTAAAGACACCTTTAGGGGTACGCATAACTAATGGGAATAGATAGAGTTATGTATTAAAGACACCTATAGGTAAGCATAACCGATAGGTAGATAAAGGGTTAGGTATTAAAGACACCTATAGGTACGCATAACTGATTGAGGGCTATGTAATTAACGACACCTTAGGGTATACATAGTCAGTTGAAAACCTACTGGGGATACGAGACATAGGGGAGAACTTGTATCATGTTATGTGGGACCCATTTCAGTCAGTAACCCGGAGGGGTATCAAAGTAAAGAGCTCCGTACTAGGCGGGGAAGGGGCACGCTTACTGATTGATTGTAAGAGATCCAAAACGAGACGGATGGTGTGGGCGGCGCAAACCGGCCGGGGACATGTGCGTGCATGGGCCAGGCAGAGGGGGACAAAACGACCGTGACACCAGTAGGTATAACTGTGCACACCTTAGGTTGCCACTTTAGGGAAGTGATACCCCTTAGTTGTCAGACCAGCACAGGGTATCTACAGAGTAGGGAGCCGATCGATTAGGGGAGTGGTTAGGGTATATCCGGGCGTATGCCCTAAGTCTACCAATTTATAGTAGGAGGGTAGTGGGTACGACTAGTTGAGATAGGAGCAGGCGGCACCTATGACAGCAGCTAGGAATACGCGAAACTACCACCATCGTTATCATTAGCGGAAGGGATCATCCCATCTTGATTTGACTAGTAATAGTGCAGAGTAGTTAGTAGTGAAGCATGCATACACCTTACCTTATTTGTCCTGTCATACCTTTAATCTGTACCGTGAATCCTCTTATCCACTTTGTATGCCTGTCATGTTTACCTTTATTTATTTCCAGGCTAAGAGTTACTGGACTCACCAGATGTATGTCTGACCTAGTTTGTTTCGCCTCTTTTCTTCTGTTCCCCCCCCCCCCAAAGGTTCACAGGGAGGAAACATCCAGGTTTAGTCAGGATTTGGATATCAACTTCTAGGAGCTACTTCTGAAGTATGGATCAAGTCTCTGTCTCTTATATGGCTTGCTCTTTAATATGGGGAATGATGTTTTTCTTTTAAATACATATGTACTCCGATGATGTAAGACAGAAGTGTTTTAATGGTTTTATGACTCATGGTATTATGTAACAAAGTATTTTGGTGATTTAATAAAGTTGTTTATTTTCCGCTGCAAATTTTTTATATCTGTCTTGTGATATTCTATGTCTGTTTACCAAAAACGGTCCACTGAAGTTAAGGCATTCCCTTTGTGAGTGACCTTAATGGAGGTGGGGTGTTACACCTTGGGTCATTAAGGTTCCTCTAGCTCGTTGAGCTCCTCAGCTCGCTTAAGCGCCCTAAATCGTTACAGTATCTTTGGTCGTTCAGACAATAAGAGATGTTCAGGAAACACTAATTTGTTTGGGCATGTTAGACCGTTGTGCCATCTTAGCTCGTGCAAGTTCTTTGGGTTGCTAACCCTCTTTAGGATGTCGGGCCCCTTAGCCCTCTAAAAGACTTCTTGCATCGGTTCTTCTTATTGTGCCAAGTTTTAACTCGCAAAGTTTTTGGGCTGCCAGTTCTTCATATCGCTAGCCAGCTGAAGGATTTAGGTCGCCCCATCAAGGTTTAAGCTGCTTCTTCCAAGTTTAACCCATTCGAAATACGCTTGGGTCACTCCGCTTCATACCAGTTCGCGCCACCATTATACATGCGGCCTTGGCCCGTTCGGCATTTCTTAGCTCGTGCCGCAGAAGACTTAGGTCGCTCCGTGTTTTATAGATCGTGCCGCAGTGCTTCAGAAGCTTTTATCCCACCCGATGGCCTAAAAAGGGGTTCAGGGACATTACAGGATTTCCACCTGGTCCGAAAATCACCTATAAATACCCCCTCACCTCTTCATTGAGGGAGGATCGGATTCTTAGGCCACGAAGTGCTGCCAAAATTCTCCTACAAATGTTCCAAGCGATTCTAAACACTTATTCTCCAAAATCAAGTGAAGATCCAACAACTTACCAATCAAGATTCTCGTCAAGTCCATCAAAGTGGTTCAAGAGTTGTAAGCTCGTCATTCAAGCTCGAACACTTGAGGAAGTCATTCTAGTTCCTCTTCAATCACGTCAAATCCCCGCTGGTCACTCTATTCCTGCACGGTTTTTAGTGGATTTAAATAAGATTTATATGTGAGATAGTGATTAATTTGTTGTAAGAGTGAAGTTATCGTTGTAATTGACATAATGATAATGGAATCACTTATTAAAGTGGATGTAGATCCTCAATGGATCGAACCACTATAAAATCTCTATGTTCTTATTCTTATGCTTTTTGTTTTTTTTTGTGATTGCGACCTCACTTTGTTCTTCCTTACTAGTTTGGTGAAGTGGTTTGATACACTCTTGGTGTTGAGTTGAATTTCGAGATCAACAATTCCCGTCTCTAAGACATATGAACTTAGAGGTTATGTATTGATAGGAATTAGTGACACATCGTGAATTGACAATGTGACATGCTCGAGATATGAAATGAACTAGTGATGATCAAAAAGCATAGCTTTGTGTATATCGTGACCTAGACGAACCTCATACACCAGATTGATGGTAAAATGGCAGTTAGGTTGTATACATACAAATCTCTATTTAAACTCGAAAGCTTTGGCGGTAGATCTATTTGCGAAATATGGGGAAAATAAAGTACATATGATGTCCGATGTCTGGATGAAAACCGGGAGATACTTAGCTTCGTGTCCTCGATTGATCTTTCGTGTCAGGAACTATCATGTTGGAAAACCCGACAACCAATACGAGCCTTTTGTTTTCTTTGTAAATTATGTATGTGGGCATAACCACTATGCTTGCTAAGATTAATATATTTATTTGTGAAATGGCTTTCAACACTATGCCTTAATATTAGTATTAAAAGAAGATTTTCATGTATGAAAGCATTTTTGGTCATCATAAGACAAAACTTGTCCATTTGGTGCGCACTTGCAGCGTGTGATATGGGACGAGCTTTTGATAGCTTCATTTTTTTCCAAAATTATTTGCAAATTTCCCATAATATTTAGTTAGATTACTGCACCTACAACACTCATGTATTTCGTATTTTAATTTTACTAATATGAGAATGATTTGGTTCTAATATGAGCATTTGTTGTGTTTCTTTTTATGCAATACGCTCGGTTTAGCCAAAGTTGAATTTAGTGAAGTTACCTTATCTTGGAGAACGAAGACGAAGATTTGGTATATATCTATTTTATTTATGTATTTCCCGCTGCACTTTGTTTTCGATGCCTTGTTGTATATATATAACTCTGATCATCACTATATATTATAGTCCAATGTATGTTTTTAATAGCTTCATGAACTGTTATTTATTTATTATATTTTGTCCTTCCGCTACGAGATTCTATATTTGTTTTCTTTCTTCTTTTTCTTATATAAATCCAAATAACTATATGTATTTTTGATTTGTTTAAGTCGACATTGAGGACCATTGTTGATTTGAATGGTCAAAAATCTAGGTAGTTACATGTAAATTGATTTATTTCAAACATCGTTCCTTGTAAATTGATTTAATTCTTTTTGCATTGCTAGAATCCATGAATCATCTTGAGATGCTCTTGATGGATTTTCTAGAATCCATGAATCATCTTGAGAAGCTCTTGATGGATTTTTTTAGGTTCAATAGTTGATTAAATGTTATACTACTCATTTTATTTAATTAATTTCTTATTTTAGCATTGGATCTTATAATTCCTAATATATTCTCGATAGAGTTATCTCTTAAAATTCTAATTCTTTTATTTGGATGTAATTATTCTAGAATATCACTAATTTCATCTTTAATGAGTTCATTTTTTATTCTTCATTTATAAGAGTTTCTTCCTCACCAATATTATTATAATTGATTGATTGATTTAAAGTTGTCATCGATAAAAACATGTAGTGTTTCTTCAATGGTTTTAGTTTTTGTATTATAAACTCTAAAAGACTTACTTCTTTTTTATTACCTAATAAAATGCCTTTATCTCATTTATAATCAAATTTATCTAAATTATCTTTATTAATTAAAATAAAAAAACTTACTACCAAAAACATTAAATAAGATATTTTGTGGTTTTTATTATAAGTAATTCATATTATGTTAATACTAGAATTTTATTTAAAATGTATCGGGTTGTTGCAACTGCTTCAACCCTGAAATGTCATGGTAAATTATTATCATTTGACATGGTCTGCTCACTCTTGAATTGTTCTGTTTTATTGTTTTATTACTTTATTTTATTATGGTGTTATGGGGAAAAAATGGGCTATTTCGTTCTTATTACAAAACTTCCAAAAAATTTGATTTCAAATTCTCCGCCATGATCACTTCACATATAGTTAATTTTAATTGAATGTGGTTTTGAGTTTTTTTAGTGAAAATTTAAAATTGTTCGTAATCTTCACTTTAATGTTTTAAATAAATCGTCCACGCAAACCTAGAGTAATCATCTGCTATAACAAATACATATCTATTTTGACTTATAGACCGAATTTGTGAAGACCATGTAAATATAAATGAAGAAGTTCAGAGGGTTGAGATGTAGAAATCATATCTTTTGATTTAAAATAATTTCTTCTTAGTTTTCCTAGATGACATGCATCATATAAATTTCTACTATAAAATTAATTTTGGGAAAACCTTTCATGTTATCATATTTAGAATTCTTAAATAAAAGTTTAAAATTTAAATGATCGAATCTTCTGTGCCAAATCCAAGAACCAAACATGTGTCTTTATTTGAAAATTTTCTTAGAATGTAAACATTTAGAATTCTATTGCTCTCCAAGATTATGTTTGACCCATTATCTTCAAGAAAGCACTTATCTTTTTTAAATTTAATTTTATAACCTAGATCGCATAACTGACTTATACTAAGCATATTATGTTTTAAATTCCTAATTAAATAATAATAATAGTAGATGTTTTAGAGTTACCAACATTGCCGGTGCAATCCACATATCATTTAGAGTTGCCTCCGAAATTGACCATTCTACCGTCTTTGTAAATAATACCCTTCAAAATCTTCGAATGTACTGTTACATGCCTTGAGCATCCACAATCCAATATCCAGTTGATCTTTTTATCTGGAATGCTTTTTCACTAGATGTCTTTTCATCAATTGCTATGTAATATGTATCTTCCTGCATGAAATACCTTTTCAAAAGATCATGTGACATTTCATAGTAAACGTTGAAAATTTAAACGGTTATATCGTAATGATTTTACAATATATCCATTAGAAAATAGGGTCAATAATCTTATTGAAAATTTCCATTTTAAAACCTTTTAAAAATCAAATTTAAAAACTTCTCAAAACTAATGCTCTGATACTAAACAAAAGTGGTTTTAATTAAGGATCTTAGGGCTAGATAAATACTAGAAAGGGGGAGGGTGGATAGTGTTTTCTTAAGTTTGTGAATCTTTTAGAAGATGACTATAAGTACATGTATAGAATGATCACGAAATCAAATAAGTAGGAAAAAATACAAAAAAAGTAAAAGGCAGTAAAGGAAGGAACACATCAGGAATTTTTATATTGGTTCAGAGTTAACTTACATCTAGTTCCGCATTGCATTTAATCTTTATTAAAGTCAACAACTACACCCTTTCTTTTCAAAATCACAAGGAGACATCCTTCAGAATATCAACCTATGGGCGGGACAAATAGATTTGCGGCCCATAAATCCTCACCTAACTTGATTTTCGGATAAACAAGTCACTACGAATTGCTTTAAATGGGCAAAATCAGACCCAACTAGATTCATGGTTACCTAGTCGCACCCATATTAGTTTTTGAGTTGTTTGTACAATGAACGTAGACTTGGATCTTCCGATCTTGATTAAATTTCTCATATAACTACACTTTGATATTGGGAAAAATGAAGAAGTTTGATGTAGAACCAAATTGGAGAAGAAATAACTTGGTTCCTTTGATAAATCAACAGAGTATGGTGAAAGGATCTAAGATTTTCAAGAGAGGAATTAAGAGAGTGAAGGAATATGAAAGAAACTAGATCTTCTCGTTTCTAGAAAATGAGTATCTATAGTAGCGAGGAGATATTGTTGTTAGAAACAACAAATCATGAAAATACACTTATTTTTAAATTTGAAATTTGAAAATATTTCTATTGTATGTTGACATGTACGGTACCTCGATATCGACCTATTTTTGTAACATCCCGTCTTTTTACCCGGTTCTTGCCGGTAATTAAACCAACTTACACCATTCATAAAGGTGGATTGTTGTGGGTACTAACATATATTGAACAAAATAACAGAACTTTTATATCATAAAACAATATTACAATAAAGTTACATAGAATATCAGAGTTATAAGGTATAGTAGCGAAAACATAGATATACTCTCAGCAGAAGAAGCGACGTGATATAGTGGATACTCTAACTTTAGCTCGAAGCTCTAACTCTTGCTCCAAAGGTCTATAACTGTAAAACTAAATCTCTAGCTTCCCGTGCGGAAATTAGTGGGCACCCAGAGTTTAGGAAGGAACAATAAACTCCAGATCAGTCATGGGACTTGTGTTAGAACATAAAACATTTATTTTTAGGATTTATTTTAAAGTTGGGAGATTCACCGGACCGTGCCGCTAACGAGGAATGGGTTTACTACATGTGAAAGCCCGTGCATATAAATTCGTAATGTCTTTTGGAAAATGAAGCTATCATAAGCTCGTCCCACATCACACAATGCAAGCACATACCAAATGGGAGAGTTTTACCTTATGATAACTAAACATGCTTTCATACATGAAAATCCTCTTTCGATACTATAATCAGTGCCCAGTGTTGAAAACCGTTTCACAAACAAATATATTAATATTAGCAAGCATAGTGGCTATGCCCATATACATAGTTTACAAACAAAATGAAAGGCCCGTATTGGTTGTTAGGTTCCAATATGATGGTCCTTGACATGAAAGATCTATCGGGATCATGATCAAGATGCATCTCACGGTTTTCATCTACAAACGGACACCAGATACCAGGTAATTCACCGATTAACTCCCAGACACGGACGCCTAACAGACCTAATTCCCAGGTTTCAGAGTAGATCTATCGCCGAAGCTTTCGAGTTTCAATAGAGATATGTATACAAACTAACCACTAGTTACCATCAATCTGGGGTGTGAGGTTCGTCGATGTCACGATATACACAAAGTTATACTTTAATAAGTCATGCTTTGATCATCATTAGCTCATTCCATAACTTGAGTATTCCGCATTATCAATTTACGACATGTCATAGATTTCTATCAATACATAACCTCCAAGCACGTAAAACTTAGAGACAAGAAATTAATTTCCACAATCCGATATATATATCAACAGAAATCAGTGCTACACATTCAATTACAATGTTAGACACACAATCCATACAAGTCCATTCTAGGTCTGATTCTAGGTCTGGATGGAACAACTCCGAAAATCCTTAAATATATTCAGACCACATGCCACTTATAACCTCGTTTCAGGTGTACGGCCCGATTCAAGACATCAGCAATCAATCCAAATAATCCAAAGATTCTCGATCTTCATTTGTCCTTTCCAAGTCTTCAAATAGCGTCGTATTATTACTTGGAATGGTTTTCGGACTTAAATCCAATCCTGGTCTTTGAAAGTAATAAGCGTATTTTAAAAACAAAAGCTATGGACTATAACGGTTTCAATTTCTTATCAATTCAGTTTTGGATAAGGTTGGATTAATTTCCGTAATTTCCATCTTATCTCTTCTTCACAAATCCAATGTTCAAAACTCTCTATTCGTTTTTATCATTTCCATTCGTCTTTTCAAATTTCGATTAAAAGCCTTATAAATAATTTTTTTTAACAGTTCCCAAATTTAATCATTTTCATGGAATGGTAAAACGTTTCATAAGTACTATAAATTAGCTATTTACAAAATAGGTTCAAAATCATTTAAGGTTTCAAATCTTTTACTCAAATTATTTTAAATAATGAATGATGCTTGTAAGATTCCAAAATTTGTTCTAAGTTCAAGGGGTTTTAATCAACCTCCAAATTAGACTTTAAAAATAATCATCCCGTCCGTCGGATCAATTAGGGATAGCCAGGTAGTGCAGGAAACTTGTATTTTTCAAACATAAGCCTTAGACACTATCCTCTCTGTCACCCTAGAACATTCTGGTATATAAATATGTATGTGTTATTGGAAGAAATGTCATTAATATATACATAAATTTTTCTGCATTCAGTAATGGTTCAAAATTTGTCCTTCTCTAATTCATTATTAAATTTCAATTAAAATCGTAGCCCAACTTTCATTGGAAACTTAACATAATATTTCCAAATTTGTTTAATTATTTAAATCTTACAAATGGTCTTTTAAAAAAAATGGAACCAAGTGTATTTAATAAATTAATGTTTAATTACATACTTAAATCAAATTTTCCATAATTAAATTTTAATGCTTATGGATGGGTATGAACTAAACATTTGCATGCAACTCAAAATTCACATTTTTAATTAGAATTAAAACTTAAGGACAATAAGGAACCAAATGTTTATGTAAACTAATGGAACTCAAAATCACAACTTAAATTTGGAAATTATTTAAATCCTGAGAGTCCAAAACTAATTTTAATACATTCCCAAAATCATTTTGTTGTTATGGGAAAAATCATTTAATTATTCATGACTTAGCTTACAATTTATTTAAAGATATGAATTCAAAAATTATGTTTTAAATTTTCGTTTCTTTAACAAATCGTTATCCGCATAAGAAGGAGGCTTAAACTAACTACCCATATATTCCACAACTGTAATGTGTGTGTGATGCAACAAGATCAATCTATAAGAACACAAGTAATCCATCAGTATGGAAACAATCAAACAATTTATAAAATGGTGCGCAAGCGTTACATTAAATAACGCTTTGTATTTGGTGTGTTCTAGCTACGAACATCCATCACATACAATAGCAACCATTAACACATCAATTGAGTATGTATATAAATAAATTATATTTAACAAATAAATTCAATTAATCATTCTAACTAAATTTAAAATTTATTAAATTAGAGTTCTTACCAAATATTGCTTTCCAAATTGTTCACCGTTAAACTGCTTCCATATCAACTGCCAACCATTGGAATAATGAACTTGTGCAACTTCGCGGATGACGGGCTCACCGTCTTCTTTGTAGCTACCGCATATGCCAACTCTCAAAGCAGTGAATTAACAGGGTAGCTGTGATCTTTAAGAAAAGGAAGGGAACAAGGTCACTGTATATATAAGAGGAAGGGGTTCAAATTGTAGTATTTAGGGAAGAAATGTCCTTCAGAAATTTAAAGAGAATGAGGAGAGAATTGTTGTGAAGGACCAAGGAAGAAGGAGGTACGTCCTTTTTATAGCAAAAGAAAAGGAACAAAAAGAATAAGGAATATCACAAATCTTTGCACCAATATAGCAAGATTTGAAACCAGATTTATTTCATATATTGTTGGAGTAAACATTGGACTTAATGGAAAAGTGGTTTAAATGAAGTAAATTTATCCAGTTAAAAATTCCAGAGTGCACATAAGTAATGAATCATATCCTTTGGTTAACGGACAAAATAAATGCACCGTATTGTATATATTTGTCTCTACAATTCCAAATTACTTGACAAAATTGAATTATGGTGAACGGATTAAACATTAAACACTCGTATTAAATTTTGGAATTTATTTCTTGATTAAATTGCAACTAAATTAATAATGGTAACAACTCTTTCATAGTATATTATTATTTCCAATTCAAAATTTAAATTGCATATAAAGTTTAACGTTTTTATTACATTGGTTGTACTCCAAGTTGCGCCGTTTTACAGTAAATTTTAAACTTAACATTTATTTAAACAAAATTAGTTACTGCCTAAATTAAAACTTCAATATTACTTAAACGTTAAATTATGCCATTTATACCTAACGATTTGATTTGAAATCAATAAGTCGTTTCTTAATTAAGCTGCAGAATCTATTTTATGTTGATTTTGTTTTCACCGTCACCTTTCAACACAAATTTGGTAATAATGTTAATTTTAGCAAATGTTTTTAGACTGAGATTATATTTACAATGAAATTCCATTTGAAATTGAATACTATGCTCAAATTAATAGTCCAAGTTCTCTTTTGCATTTAAAATATATATTTTAAAACCTATTAATTGACATATGTGTTAATCAATGCCCAGTTAATTTCTTACATGCACAATTAAACCTTTGCCATATATAAAATTAAAGACATTTCTATGTGTACATATATGAGATAATTCGAATTTATACTAACTAATTGCAAGATATGCAGTTAACCTTTCCAATTTATATAAAGTTAATAAAATAGAAATCATCCATAAATATCTAATAAGTAGAATATATTGACAATTAATGCAAAATTGATTGCTAATCTATGCAATTAATTCTTATTAACAAAAGCATTAAATATAGAATTTTGACCTTACATATTAGGTTCAAAATAAATAAAATCCAATTCTAAGCCGAAAACAAAATATTGGTATTTAATATAAACGCCAAATCTTGATTGAAACTAAGATTATATTTACAAACGTAATTTCATTTCTAAAATTGAATACTACTTTCAAAATAAAGGTCCAGGTTCCATTTTGGTTTTTAAATAAAAGCATACATTTTCCTTAAACCGAAATACACGATTAATATTAAATTTATTAAATTACGAAATTAATACGGTAATACTTCTTATTCCAAAAAATGTTCATATTAAATTCAGCAGAGGAACTATAGGATTAAATAATCAAATCAGTTACAAATGTAAATCTTGTTTTAAATTTTTTTATAAATCCACGGAGAAAGTTTACTCAAATATCATTAGAAAAAGACAAAATTCCAAATATAAATATTTATTTTATGTTAAATCTTAATTTAAGTTATATTTTGAACATCAAAATTTCTAGGTCGTTACAATCTCCCCTACTAAAAACTTTTCGTCCTAAAAAAGGAGAGTTGTAAAATTTTACCCAAGTAAAATAAATCATATTTATAAAATTTTATAAAACCATATTCTCATAATATTTTCAAGAGTTCAGTTATATGAAATTGAATAAACTTTCAAATTTGAGTTAGGATCTAAATTCTAGTATCTCATTTAACATACTAAATTTTGAGAAGTTAACTGGCAATAATTTTATACCAAGATTATGACAGATACAACATTCGTACATTCATTCTTAAATCTTTTATACATTCATTTTGGATCTTAATACATTCGCTTCTTAGCCTTGTATAACTTTCAGAGTTATCCCTACGAATTGAATAATTTCTTTCTTGTGCTACCTTTGACGAAGATGGTGCTTCTACAGTCGTTTTTTCTCCCTTCTTCAGCGGACGGTCTCGAACTATATGCCCCTCCTTTTTACATCGATGACACTTCCTTTCCATTGCAAGGTCCTTAATTTCTTTCTTCGCCTTAGGGCATTTATTCATAAAATGTCCAAATATTTTACACTTGAAACAACGTATATCCGTTCGAACGACTTCCTTCTTTATAGATTTACTTGGGCTGGGGACTGCAAAATGACCATTTCTAAAGCATCTGTAACACTGGATATCCTTAAGTTTCCCAAACTCCTCGATCTCTTCTTCCTATATTCGAGTTAGTGCTCTTTTTTCTTTCTTCTGAGTGATCCAAAACTCTCCACTTGATATTCCTAATTGCATTTTGCTTTAACCTAAAATATCAGAATGGTTATACTATTTTTCTCGTTCTCCTAATTAATCAACTGGCTTATTTATAATTGTACCATTTACTTTAAGTACTTATTATTTACCATATTCAAGTTTTAAAGTCTTTCAGGTTCTAAAGTATTTTAAGCTATTTGATTTCATCTTTTTCCTTGTTTGTTCTTTCACATTCCATTTTAGTTCATTTTCAAATTAAACTTCTATACTAGTTTATTAAATCATTTTATTAATATTTATTCACTAAAATACTTAACTAGATGATTTAATTATTCCTCGATGTTTCTATCAGAACTATATAGTCATCCCACTTTCAAAACTCTAAAATAAGTACTGATGATGATGCATTAATCATCAGAATCATCCCCGAGCGACTAGAGTGTGATTCTACATCTATCTACTACATATAAGACTTCGTAAATACAATTGCCAAGCATATATTCGAAATCTTCATATACCGATAGTCCAATCGCCATGTCGAATAAAATACTCAAAAATTCTGATTTCAAGTTGTAGTTCAAAATAATTTACTTAGTTTTCAAAGTAATTTGGGTATCAACATACGCTCTCTCCATCGAAATATTCCAGAATCTCATTCTAGGGATTCCTAACCCTATCTCCAATTAGATTTTATAATTCTGATGAGTTCTATCCATTGTTCAAATATGTCACACTCGGTGACTTTGTATAACCAAAGCTCTGATACCACTTTGTAACATCCCGTCTTTTTACCCGGTTCTCACAGGTAATTAAACCAACTTAAACCGATCATAAAGGAGGATTGTTGTGGTTACTAACATATATTGAACAAAATAACAGAACTTTTATATCATAATACAATATTACATCAAAGTTACATAGAATATCATATTTACAACATATAGCAGCGGGAACATAGATATACTCTCAGTGGAAGAAGCGATGTGATATAGCGAAAACTCTAAATTTAGCTCGAAGCTCCAACTCAGAAAGCGCTCCAACTCTTGCTCCAAAGATCTAGAACTGTAAAACTAAACCTCTAGCTGCCCGTGTAGAAATTATTAGGCACTCAGAGTTTAGGAAGGAACAATAAACTCCAGGTTAGTTATGCGACTTATGTGAGAAAATAAAACGGTTGTTTTTAGGATTTATTTTAAATTAGGGAGATTCACCGGACCATTCCGCTAATGCGGAACGGGTTTACTCCATGTGAATTCCCGAGCATATAATTTCGTAATGTCTTTTGGAAAATGAAGCTATCATAAGCTCGTACCACAACACACAATGCAAGCGCACACCATATGGGCGAGTTTTGCTTTATGAAAACCAAACATGCTTTCATAAGTGAAAACCCTCTTTCAATATTATAATCAGTGCACAGTGTTGAAAATTGCTTCACAAATAAATATATTAATCTTACCAAACATAGTGGTTATGCCCACATATATAGTTTACAAACAAAACGAAAGGCTTGTATTAGTTGTTGGGTTCCAATATGATGGTTCCTGACACGAAAGATTAATCGGGAACACGATCAAGGTGCATCTCACGGTTTTCATCCAGTAACGGACACCAAACACTAGGTAAATCACTGGTTAACATCCAGACATGGACAACGAACATACCTAATTCCTAGGTTTCAGAGTAGATCTACCGCCGAAGCTTTCGAGTTTCAATAGAGATATGTGTACAAACTAACCGCCAATTTACCATCAATCTGGGGTGTGAGGTTCGTCGATGTCACGATATACACAAAGCAACATTTCAATAAGCCATGCTTTGATCATCATTAGCTCATTCCATAAAATGAGTATGCCATATTGTCAATTTACAACATGTCACTGATTTCTATCAATACATAACCTCCAAGAACGTAAAACTTAGAGAGGGGAAATTAATTGCCACAATCCGACATATATATATATATATATGTATATCAACAGAAATCAGTGCTATGCATTCAATTACGATGTCAGACATACAGTCCATACAAGTCCATTCTAGGTCTGAATGGAACAACTCTGATAATCCTTAGATATATTCAGACCACATACCGCTTATAACCTCGTTTCAGGTGTATGGCCCGATTTAAGACATCAGCAATCAATCCAAATAATTCAAAGATTCTCGGTCTTCATTTGTCCTTTCTAAATCTTCAAATAGCATCGTATTATTACTTGGAATAGTTTTTAGACATAAATCCAATCCCGGTCTTAGCAAGTAATAAGCGTATTTTAAAAACAAAAGCCATGGACTATACCGGTTTCAATTTGTAATCAAATCATTTTTGGATAAGGTTGGATTAATTTCCTTAATTTCCGTCTTATCTCTTCTTTACAAATCCCATGTTCAAAACTCTCTATTCGTTTTTATCATTTCAATTTGTCTTTTCAAATTTGGATTAAGAGCCTTATACACATTTTTTTTTAATAGTTCTCAAATTTAATCTTTTTCATGGAATGGTAAAACGTTTCATAAGTACTATAAATTAGCTATTTACCAAATGTGTTCAATATCATTTAAGGGTTCAAATCTTTTACTCGAATTACTTTAAATAATGAATGGCGCTTGTAAGATTCCAAAATTTGTTCTAAATTCAAGGGGTTCTAATCAACTTCCAAATTAGATTTTGAAAATAATCATCCCGTCCATCGGATCAGTTAGGGATAGCCAGGAAGAGCAGGAAATTTGTATTTTCCAAAACCAAGCCTTAGACATTGTCCTCTCAATCACCCTAGAACATTCTGGCATATAAATATGTATGCGTTATTGGAAGAAATGTCATTAACATATACATAAATTTTTATGCATTCGGTAATGGTTCAAAGTTTGTCCTTTTCTAATTCATAATTAAAGTTTTAAATTAAAATCGTAGTCCAACTTTTATTGGAAACTTAACATAATATTTCCAAATTTGTTTAAATCTTACAAATGGTCTTTTTAAAAAAATGTTACCAAGTATAATTAATAAATTAATGTTTAGTTACATACTTAAATCAAATTTTCCATAATTAAATTTTAATGCTTATGGATGGCTATGAATTAAACCTTTGCATGCAACTCAAAAATCACATTTTTAGTTAGAATTAAAACTTATGGACAATAAGGAAACAAACGTTTACGTAAACGAACAGAACTCAAAATCACAACTTAAATTTGGAACTTAATTAAATCCTGAGGGTCCAAAACTAATTTAAATACATTCCCAAAATCATTTTGTCGTTATGGGAAAAATCATTTAATTATTCATGACTTAGCTTATAATTTATTTAAAGATCTAAATTCAAAAATTATCTTTCAAATTTTTGTTTCTTTAACAAATCGTTATCTACATAAGAAGGAGGCGTAAACTGACTACCTATGTATTCTACAACCATAATGTGTGTGTGATGCAACAAGATCAATCTATACGAACACAAGTTATCCATCACTATGAAACCAATCAAACAATTTATAAAATGGTGCGAACGCGTTATGTTAAATAACGCTTTGTGTTTGGTGTGTTCTAGCTGCGAACATCCATCACATGCAATAGCAACCATTAACACATCATTTGAGTATGTTTATAAATAAATCATATTTGACAACTAAATTTAATTAATCATTCTAACTAAATTTAAAATTTATTAAATTAGAGTTCTCACCAAATATTGCTTTCCAAATTGTTCAGCGTTAAACTGCTTCCGTACCAACTGCCAACCATTGGAATAATGAACTCGTGCAACTTCACGGATGACGAGCGCATCATCTGCTTTGTAGCTACCACGTATGTAAACTCTCAAAGCAGTGAAGTAACAAGGAAGATGCGATCTTTAAGAAAAGGAAGGGAAGAGAGTCAAAGTATATATCAGAGGAAGGGGTTCAAATTGTAGTATTTGGGGAAGAAACGTACTTCAAAAATTTAAAGAGAATGAAGAGAGAATTGTTGTGAAGGATAAATGAAGAAGGAGGTACGTCCTTTTTATAGCGAAAGAAAAGTAACAAAAAGCAGAAGGAATATCACAAATCTTTGCACTAATATGGAAAGATTTGAAACAGGATTTATTTCAGATATTGTTGGAGTAAACATTGGGCTGATTGAAAAAGTGATTTGAATGAAGTAAATTTATCCTGTCAAAAATTCCAGAATGCAAATATGTAATGAATCACATTTTTTGGTTAACGGAAAAAATAAATGCACCATATTGTATATATTTCTCCCTACAATTCCAAATTACTTGACAAAATTGAATTATGGTGAAAAGATTAAACATAGAACACTCGTATTAAATTTTTGAATTTATTTCTTGATTAAATTGCAACTAAATAAATAATGGTAATAACTCTTTCTTAATATATTGTTATTTCCAGTTTAAAATTTAAATTGCAATAATGCTAAACGTTTTTATTACATTGGTTGCATTTCTTGTTGCATTATTTTAAAGTGAATTTTAAACTTAACATTTTATTTAAACAAGATTAGCTACTGCCTAAATTAAAACTTCAATATTAATTTAACGTTAAATTATGCCAATTGTACCTAACGATTTGATTTGAAATCAATAAGTCATTTCTTAGTTAAGTTGCAGAATCTATTTGTAATGACCTGGAAAATCTGAGACAACTTAAAATTTTTATTTTGGCAATTTGAGCGAATTTTGGATTTTTAAAATGAATTATTTTAAATAATTACGACGAGAAATTTATTTTGAAAAGAATTAGAACGTTTATATTTATTTGAATAGACGTTAGAATATAAATGTTTATTTTAAATCATAAAAGGAATTGAAAATAGCGCGGTAGTTTGAAAATTCGATTTCAAATTTCAAATGAATGTACAGGATTCAAAATAAATCGGATTTTAGCGAAACCAAAAATATTAGAATCTATTTGAGAATATCTTTCCAACGAATCCAAAAAATCAAAATTTCATAACGGGAATAAAAAGATATGCCCAGTTGAAAATTCAGAATAGTCGTTATGGAATTTTTGCCCTTAAAAATGGAAATTTTGCAAATGACCTCTGTTTTCGACGAAATCACTTTGGTTGGATAAGCGATGTCAAGTTATTGCTTGATTCCAAAATTCACAATTTTCTGAATCAATATGTGAGTGTGGCAAAAGTAAACATGTTTATACAGTTTTAGTCAATTTGGATCGACCAGAAAGTGTCCATTTTTCAAACGGTCTCAGAATTTGATGAAAAGAGTTTTGTTAGGACCGTATCTTCAATATAAAGCTAGAAAATATTTTTCAGAAATTTTTAGAGTCCATATGTGGCTCCGGTAAATTGAAATGTGCATTCAAATTCAATGTATAGATTTATATTTTGATTTTGATGGAAACAGATCGAAACAGTCGAACTGGCTTACGAAACATATCCCAGTGTGTTTGGAATGGTGGTAAAGGAACGACAGTCGGTGGGTCTTGTTTGGACGTCAAAATAAAAAGTAACTTTTTGAATGTTTAAAAAATATAAATTTTTATATACATCCCCCTATTCTCTCTCACCCGAAGTCAACCCCCTCCCCCTTCTCGTTATTTTCCAGATTGATTAAAAAAAACCTCCCATCGATCGATCCCCCTGCCCTCAGATCTGCGCCGCCGCCTACCTGGCTCGCCGCCGAATCCCCAAGCCGTCGCCTCCTCCCTCCGATCATCCTCCCCTCAACCACCCCCTTCTTCTCTCTCTTCATCGCCCTCGAGACCCAAAACCCTCCCTCCAACCAGAAACCACCGCCTCTCATCACCGTACAGACCGCCCACCGCCGTCGAGCTCCCCTCCGACCCTCCACCAAACACCGCCGAAGCCAAGACCACCACCTCCTCCTTGAAGTTAAAAACCGTGAGCTTTATTGTCTTTAAATATGAGTTGTTACTTAATTTATTTTTTATTTACATCATTTTTGTTTGTAAATCGTTTTTTTTTGTTATAGAAAAGGATACAAAGATTTGATTTTTAAATTGATTTGTTTTTAAAATAGAAAGTATTGATTTTTATTTATTCATTTGCTATAGAAAGTAATGATCTTTATTTATTGATTTTCTATAGAAAGTAATGATTTATATTTATTCATTTGCAATAGAAAAATATGATTTTTTATATATATGGTAGCGAAATAAAAACGTGATTTTTTTATAGAGCAAAGATGGGATTTTTAATGGCGCAAAGAAGAGATTTTTAATAGAGAAAAGGTTTAATTTTTTTTAAAGTAAACATCGATATAAAAATATGATTTTTTATGTTGAAGGAGAAGTTAGAAAGATACGATTTTTATATATATGAAGTAGAAATAAAGATATGATTTTTATCAAGAAGTTAGAGAAATAAAAATATGATTTTTATTTATGTAGAGGAATAAAAATATGATCTTTTATATATGAAGTCAACGATATAAAAAATATATATAATTTTTATATAGAAAGTAGCGTTGTAAACATATAATTTTTATATATGTATCAAAATAAAAATGCGATTTTTATTGTATGTATAGCGATAAAAATTCGATCTTTATATAAGAAGTAGAGATATAAAAATATAATTTTTATATAGAAAGAGGCGTTGTAGAAGTATATGAAGTGTCATTATAAAGATGTGATTTTTAAAATAAACATCATGATAAAAATGCTATTTTTACAGTGAACAGCAAGAAAGGATCGCATTGGAATTTTAGGCAAATCCAAATGGTTCAGAAATTCAGAATATAATGGTGGAGTGGGACCCCAAGGTGAGAACTCCTCACTTTTATTTTATTATTTAGTTTGAAATATATACTAGGATGCAGACGGTGCTTAGCAACACCCGACACCCGTCGTCCACAGACCATGGATGACTTGTTTGTTTGATTGATTATGTTGTGAAAGTTGATTGTGGGATGTGGAATGAAATAAAATATTTTATAGTTAAAAATATAATTTTTAACGTGTCTATAAAATAAATATTTATAAACGAATCGGATGATTTGTTTATGTACACACATTTGACTGATATGGATTGGCACGATAAATTTCCCACATCGCCCAACTACACAAATAAAATCTGTGTTTGTTGTTTGAAAACACCACACGGGTATTGGGGTGAAATTGGAAACACTAATCCCAATAATTAGTTATATGCCGATCGATTGATTGACAGACTATGTAAGCATTGAATATTTATATTCAATGCTTATACAGTGTAGAATGCACTTTGGGTGATGGATTGCCGTTTTCATTGTTGTTATACACATTTGTTGTGTGAAATCCATGTAATCAAATTATATGGTGATTGACTGTGTCTGATTCCAGGCCAGAAAGAAAGAATATTTTGAAATAACGAATACTTTCAACAATATTGAGAAAAGAATCAAAATCTGATTTTGATGTCCGATTTGGGATGGGCACGAATATATTTAAATATATATAGCCGTGTTGATTAGTTAACGCCATTTTGACGTGAACGATATTTATAACGATTTTATTCATTTTTATAATGAACATCGAAAAGAAATTGATTTCAAAATCAAATGTTTTGAAAATATTATCATTTATATATCGATGATATGGAATATTCAATTTTGATTAGAAATTGAATAGGAAGTTGAAATCATTTTGAAACGAATTTTAAACAATTTATAAACTACGTTTTAAAAGGAAACCGACGAAATATATATATATATATAATGGCCTGAATAGAACGCGCCGCGCTGCCGCTATTCGCGAATTTCAACCATTGACTTCGAATGGACATTACTGGAGATCCGACCGTCGGATTCTCCTAAAACCAGAATCATTGGGTTGTATCGAAAAGAGCTTTATAACAAACGTCAGAAATTAGAAATCTAACGGTTGGATTTGGAATTATGTCCAAATCAAATTTGGAAAAGGTCGTTGTAACTGTAGTTTCGAAGGCAGTTTTTGGAAATCGACTGTACGGGCCTTGATAAAATTATTAAAAATATCAATAATTAGTGTAAAATCATAAGAAATGATTTGGGAAGAATTGGGATGAAAACTCCATATTTGAAAAGATAAAAATAGATTTTTATCGAAATGAACTAGTTTTGAACTAGAATTATAATCCATTTATTTTTAAAATAAAGAAATTGGATTTGAAATGGCTTTAAAAATAACTTGAATTTCCAATATATAAATTAAAATGGATTTGAATCGAAATTGTCTTCGGAATATTTCGATGTTGGATTTCGTGATTATACTGAGGTTGTTATGGAAATTTGAAAGATATATCTATATCGTTATTTCCAATACAATATCTGTTGGTTATAGTATTTGATATTGAATATAAGCCGATATATTTCCTATTCAGAGCCTTGTATTTAATATCAAATGGGATTTGAGTTTGTCGTGAATGATATCTTCATTAACACTGTTCTTATACCCAGTTGAGAAAAAGGATTAAATCTTTTTATTTAGATTTAATGAAATGTACCAATTAAATGATATTTAATTGGAATTGATTTTTGGGTTCATCGTGAACGGTGTTTTAAATAACACTTGTCCTTTAACCCGATAATTTATGGAATGTGAATTGGGTTTGTTGTGAACTATGTTTTAACGGCATTCGTTCTTTAACCTGATTCACAATGAAATGTAATTTATAAATCTTTTGTTAAGATTTAAAGGAGATTTTCCAAAGTAAAGTTTTCCAATTTAAATAAAATAAATTGGAATGGAATGGAATTCGATTTGGTAATAATCGAAGTGAATTTCTGTGGATGAGGACTGCTAATCCATATGGAATTTAAAAGGCCTTGCCGTTATTCCGTTTATATTGTTAGTCGGATATGGAAGTTTATATCGATTATATATATCGATTTGTTTTCCATGAAGATTCCGTGGTTAATTGAATGTGATTTTGGGTTGTCGTGAATGGTATCTTTAATGGTACTGTTCTTAGACCCAACGGAGTAAAGAATATCAGAAACTAACTAGAGATTAGTTAAGTTTGATAGTTTCTTGGGTATTGATCTGATGTTGGTTTCGGCCTTCGGGGTTAACAATTAGGGGATTATCCACTTCCTAGTTTACGTTAAAGGCTGATGGAATAGAATGTGATTTTGGGTTTATCGTAAATCGTATTTTAAATGATATTGGTTCTTTAACCCCTTTAAAGACAGGATATGATTTCCCAGGTTAAACAATCATTTATATTGATTTCTGGGAAGATTAAAACCAAGTGGAGTTTTAATGAATCTTTAATTAGATTGAAATGATCGAGAATGGAGTATCACCAGTTTTGCTCCAGGCGATAGTTAAATCTTTAATTAGATTTGAACGTGAAATGGTAATTGAATTTACCGATAACACCTTGGTGTTATATATGAAGTATTACCAGTTTTACTTCATGGGATGAATAGGTTGGGGTTGGGAAATTAAAACAAATGATTACGTCGGTAAGGTTCGTTAATCCCGACTAGTTTGGATAAACCATAATATGGTTTGAATTGATATTCAAAGGAAGATTAAAGAATAAATTTAAAGAATCTATCTTTGATAAAATTAATGGTAACCTTTCCGAAAGTAAAAGAGTATTTGAATAAAGGAATATTCTGGATTGAAATAAGGTGTGTTTTTATAACACTTGTTTATTATATACGCGAGCTATTCGGAAAGACCGAGTTTATCCCATTCTGAATAACTGAATCGACTAGAAGTCGACGATGAAGACAGTGGTTGAAGACCGGAGGTCTTCACATCGTTTGGATAATTACTGATGATCTTGATTGGGTTGTGCACCCAAGAGGAGGGAATTAGTTGGTGATCGTCTAGACGTACTTGCAGATCGATGGATATGCGAGGAATAAGGTTCCTCCGGTTTCGTTCAGACCCAGAACGGACTTGTAAATAGATGTGTGTCTGACATTAGATTTTATTCTATGTTGATTGATTTCTATTAAATATATATCTGTTTGGCGGCAGAGAATTTATTCTCTTGCTTAACGGCCTTCTCTGAGACGTACGGGCTCAAAGGTTATATATCGATAGATATCAATCGCATGGCATGATTTGCCTGTGTGGCATGCTGAGATGAAAATGATCAAGGCTTATGTTGAAAAGCAGAGTCTTGTGGTGGATGATCAAAGCACAACTTTAATACAGTGTAGCTTTGTGTAGCATTAATTCGCGAGCCTCACACCCCGGTGTGAACCAGAAACGGGAGAAGGACCTCAGGGAGGGCATGCGTTTCTTTCTCGCAAGGAGTGGTGTTTTGGGTTTTACACGCCCGGACATTTTACTTATGTGGATGATGGATTGCAAGGCGCCTCGGTTAGTTCGGTCTCTTTGGAGCCGATGGCCTAGTCGGATACGACCAATTTACACCCCATAGGGTAGGGAAACGCAGTGTTCAGGCATTTTAATCCACGTCGAGTGGACCGGCCCTGACGATCCAAGGGCCCACCTATGTCTGGGTCCTGAGGCTCGGGCTAGAGAGTCTCGAAGCGGTGAGGACGATCCCTTGCCTCGGTTCACGGACGGAAATCTAACTTCCAATACGCGACTTTGCGGGTTTAGTTGTAATCCTATATCTGGCGACATAGTGGTGTGGGGCACATATGTCGTCTATGATTGATACTTATGATTGAAATTGTTTTGACACAATACACTTATAGTAATAATAAAAGATGAAATTTAGCGTATCAAGCGTCCTTTGGCTATTATAAGGTAAAACCCTATCCTCCATCTTGTGTTGCATTGTGTGATGGGACCTGGGTCTTATATTAGCTTCATTGTTCTTTATTTAGCATTGCGTTGTTGTTTTATGCACCGATATTCTTGGGAGGAAACCCGTTCCGTGTTATATGGTGTGGTCTCTTGATTTACCTAACTTTAAAATAAAGATTAATAACTGTTCTGGTTCTCACACCAGTCACATGATTGACCTGGAGTTTATTGTTTTAACCTAAACTCTTTTTGCCCTTATTTTGACATGGGCAGCTAATAGTTCTAGTTTTGCAGATTTATACTCACATGATCCTGATTTACAGAGGGGATGATATTTGGAAAGCTCTGTATCCGTATATCTCCTTCAGTTTGTGTTTTGTATTATTTTTCCGCTGCTATGTAATGTATCGTAATCTCTGATATATTTTTCTGTTGCACTATAATTATTCATACTCTGTATATTCTTGTATTCTGATGGAATTGTTGTAATAAGCAATGAAATGTTCTTCTGTTTGTGTTCTGATGTGGCTTCTTCTCAAAGCAAGCCGGGCTTTCCTTCACAGGGAAGTTCGGATCGTTATATTTGGTATCAGAGCTCTGGTTTACAGAGCTCGAGAACAAGACACATTAGAACTGTACGAAAGAATTCATAAGAGATTGGATTAGTAATATCCAATGAGAATGACTCGTTAGAGTTGGGATCAGTAGTATCCTAGAATGAGTCGGAAGAGTGATGTTTTTAAAATAAAGATGAAAACAATTTTTGTTTTGAAAATTTAAATCAATTATTCGTATTTGAATATTATTTTTATATTGATTTGGACAATCCAGTATATAAAGATTTTGCATATACGTCTGATCCACGTGTATTCGAAGTTTTAATATGCTAGATAGATATAGAATCACAATCTAGTCTCCCGGAGATGATTCTGATAATGCCTCGGCATCATCAGCATTTGCATTCGAGTTTCGAAAGTGGGATGCTTATATATTTCCATTAGACTAGTGTGAGAACCAAAACTACATAGGGCTTACTGTTGTGATTTGGCATCAAAAACATGATTTTCTGTAAATGTATCAAAATTATGAATTTGAAACGTTAATCAACTAATAGATTGATGGTTGTGTTGTATGATTATTCATTAAACCATTATGTGAATGAACGGTAAATTTAGCCAAATTGTATCGAATGTTGAATAAGATTGAAAATTATTTGGAAATGCATGCATGTACATATATATGTGTGAACAGGTCATAGCAAGGAGGTTAGAGAAGAGGAATAAAATTGTTTGCCCGACAAATAGGTACATGTTTATTGTATTTCTTGGGGTTTTTGATGATTTTATGAGCCGATTAGCTAGCCGCTTGGCTGTTTCTTTTTGGATTGGAGAGGCCTGTATGGCAATTTCAGGATTTTCCCGATGCTCCCGTGCAGGGAAGGTTATGGCGAATTTTTTCGAAAATTTAGGGTGTTAGCCAAATTTTTTTGAAAAATTTGAAAAGTCCTTAGAAATTGAAAAGTTGAAGAACTTAAGCCATAATGAAAATAATGAAAGTTGAGTTGGTTTGTAAAACAACTTCAGCTTCGTTCCTTTTCGGAGATGAAAAGTTTTAAGTGGGAGAGATTGTAATAACCCGGAAAATCGAAGCCAATTTAAAATTTTTATTTTGGCAATTTTAGCGAATTTTGGACATTTAAAATGAATTATTTTAAGTTATTACGACGAGAAATTTATTTTGAATAGAATTAGAACGTATATATTTATGTGAATCGACGTTAGAATATAAATATTTAATTTAAATTATAAAAGGAATTGAAAATGGCACGGTAGTTTGAAAATTCGATTTCAAATTTCGAATGAATGTACAGGATTCAAAATAAACCGGATTTTAGCGAAACCAAAAATATTAGAATCTATTTGAGAATATCTTTTCAACGAATCCAAAAAATCAAATTTTCATAGCGGGAATAAAAAGATATGTCCGGTTGAAAATTCAGAATAGTCGCTATGGAATTCTGGCCCTTAAAAATGGAAATTTTGCAAACGACCACTGTTTTTGACAAAACCACTTTTGTTGGATCCACGATGTCAAGTTATTGCTAGATTCCAAAATTCATAATTTTATGAATCAATATGTGAGCGTGGCAAAAGAAAACGTGTTTTGACAGTTTCAGTCAATTTGGATCGACCAGAAAGTGGCCATTTTTCAAACGGTCTCAGAATTTGACGAATATAGTTCAGTTAGGACCGTATGGTTAATACGAAGCTAGAAAATATTTTTTGGGAATTTTTAGAGTCTGATGTGGCCTCGGTAAACTGAAATGTGCGTTCAGATTCAATGTATAGATTTATATTTTGAATTTGACGGAAATAGATCGAAACAGTCGAACTGGCTTACGAAACATATTCCATTGTGTTCGGAATGGGGGTACAGCTAGGGATGACAGTCGGTGGGTCTTGTTTGGAGGTTAAAATAAAAAGTTACTTTATGAAAGTTTAAAAAATATAAAATATATAAATTTTTATATACATCCCCCTATTCTCTCTCACCCAAAGTCAACCCCCCCATTTCGTTATTTTCCAAATTGATAAAAAAAAACCTCCCGTCGATCGATCCCCGGATCGTTATTTTAAAACCTGACATATATGTTAATCAATGCCAAGTTAATTTCTTACATGCACAATTAAACCTTTGCAATATATAAAATTAAAGACATTTCTATGTATACATATATAAGATAATTCGAATTTATACTAACTAGTTGCAAGATATGCAGTTAACCTTTCCAATATATATAAAATTAATAAAATAGAAATCGTTCGTAAATATCTAATAAGTAGAATACATTGACAATTAATGCATATTTGATTGCTAATTTATGCAATTAATTCTTATTTGCAAAAGCCTTAAATATAGAATTTGGACCTTACATATTAGGTTCAAAATAAATAAAATTCAATTCTAAGCCAAAAACCAAATATAGATATTTAATTTCAACGCCAAATCTTGATTTAAACTAAGATTATATTTACAAACGTAATTTCATTTCTAAAATTGCATACTACTTTCAAAATAAAAGTCCAGGTTCCATTCTGGATTTCAAATAAAAGCATACATTTTCCTTAAACTGAAGTAAATGATTAATATTAAATTAAATTACAAAATTAATACGGTAATACTTCTTGTTTCAAAAAATGTTCACATTAAATTCAACAGGGGAACTCTAGCATTAAAAATTCAAATCGGTTACAAATGTAAATCTTATTTAAAAAATGCTTATAAATCCACAGACTATGTTTACTCAAATATCATTCAAAATAGGCAAAATTCCAAATATAGTATTTATTTTGTGTTAAATCTTAATTTAAGTTATATTTTGAACATCAAAATATCTAGGTTATTATATAGTCAAAAATTGAAACTAGTTAGTTTTGAAATTATTTGAAAATATAAATTTATATATAATGTTTTGAAATTTAGAAAACATATTTTATAATGACCCGAACTTCCCCGTGAATGAAAGAACGAATTGCTTTGAGGACAAGACGAATCAGAACAAAAACAGAAGAACATTTCATTGTTTATTCCAACAATTCCATCAGAATACAAGAATATATAGAGTATGAATAAATATTACACATTTACTAAATATCAGAGATTACAATAAATTACATAGCAGCGGAAAATAATACAAAACACAACTGAAAGTAATACACGGATACAGAGCATTCCGAGTATCGTTCCACCTGTAAACCAGGATCCTGTGAATATAAATCTGCAAAACCCAACTACTAGCTGCCCGTGTCAAAAATAAGGGCACCCAGAGTTTAGGTTAAACCAATAAACTCCAGGTCAGTCATGTGACTGGTGTGAGAACTAAAACAGTTATTAATCTTTATTTTTAAAGTTAGGTAAATCAAGGGACCACGCCGTATAACACGGAACGGGTTTCCTCCTAAGATACCAGTGCATAAAACAAACAGCGCAATGCTAAATAAAGAAAAATGAAGCTATTATAAGACCCAGATCCAATTACACAATGCAACGCAAGCCAGAGGATAGGGTTTTACCTTATAATAGCCAAAGAATGCTTGACGCGCTAAATTTCATCTTTTATTATTACTATAAGTGTATAGTGTCAAAACAATTTCATTCATAAGTATAAATCATAGACGTCATAGCTACCATCTACTATGTCGCCATACTAGGTTCTACAAATAAAACCGAATTATCACGTATTGGAAATTGGATTCCATCATGAGTCGAGGCAAGGGGCAAGCTCCTCTTCGTTCGAGACACTCTAGCAAATGTCTCAGGACCACACACAGCGATCCTTGGAATCGGTTGGGCCGGTCCTCTCTTACTTTTGAGGATTAGTTATTCCTGAACACACGTTTCCCGGTCCTATCAGACCTATATCAGAGGCGCCTCGCATCCAACAACCACACAGGGAAAAAAAGGTATATAAATGTCAGGGCTAGTAGGTCACTGACATCACCCATAGCTAGAAAGAAACGTCGTGTTCTCCCAATGATCACTATCCCGTTTTTGACTCATAGCGAGGCATGAGGCTCGTGAATCAATGCCATACACAAAGCTATGCCAACAGGCCGTGCTTTGATCATCAACTATAGGACTTTGCTTTTCAATAGAAGCCTTGATCATTAGCCACTTAGGCATGCCACACAGGAAATTTATGCCATGCGATTGATATCCATCAATATATAACCTCTAAGCTCTTACGTCTCAGAGAAGGGCGTTAAGCAAGAGAATAAATTCTCCGCCAAACAGATATATATTTAATAGAAATCAATCACACAGAATAAAATCCAATGTCGGACACGCCGTCCATTTACAAGTTCGTTCTAGGTCTGAATGAAACCGGATGAACCTTATTCCTCGCATATCCATCGATCTCCAAATACGTCTGGACGATCACCAACTGATTCCCTCCTCTTGGGTGTACAGCCCAATCAAGATCTTCAATAATCATCCAAACGATGTGAAGACCTCCGGTCTTCAACCACCGTCTTCATCTTCGACTTATCGCCGAATCAGTTATTCAGAATGGGTATAAACTCGGCCTTTTCGAAAAACCCGCGTATATAATAAACAAGTGTTACACAAACACAACATACACCTCATTCCAATTCAGAATGTTCTTTTATTCAAAGAAAATCACATTCTTAGGGAAAGGTTCCCATTAATTTTATCAAAGATAATTCTTCTAAATTTATTCTTTAATCTTCCTTTGGATATCATTTCAAACCATGTTAAGGTTTTCCAAACTAGTCGGGATTAGCGAACCACACCGAAGTAATTATTTATTTTATTTCCCAATCCCAACCTATTCATCCTATGTAGCAAAACTGGTAATACTCCATATCTAACAACACGGTGTTATCGGTAAATATTAATTACCATTTCACGTTCAAATCTAATTGAAGATTTAACTATCGCTTGGAGCAAAACTGGTGATACTCCATTCTCGATCACTTTAATCTAATTAAAGATTCATTAAAAATCCACTTAGTTTTAATCTTCCCAAGAATCAATATCCTATCTTTAACTGGGTTAAAGAATTAATGTCATCAAAAACACGGTTCACGATAAACCCAAAATCGCATTCCATTGTTAATCGGGTTAAAGAACAGGTGTTATTCAAAACATCGCTCACGATAAACCCCAAAAACCAATTCAAATTCAATTCCAATTAAATACTAATTAACTGGACAATTTCACTAAATCTTAATTAAAATATTTATTCTTTTCCAAACTGGGTTCAAGAACAGTGTTATTTAAGACACCATTCATAATAAACCCTAAAATCCCATTTGATTTTAAATACAAGGCTCTGAATAGAAAATAAATCGGCTTATATTCAATATCAAATTCTGAAACCAACAAATATCGTATTGGAAATAACGACATAAATATATCTTTCAAATTTCCATAACCATATCTGTATAATCATGAAATCCAACATCGAAATATTCCAAAGATAATTTCAATTCAAATCCATTCCAATTCATATATTGGAAATTCTGATTATTTTTAAAACCACTTCAAATCTAGTTCAAAACTAGTTCATTTCGATAAAAATATATTTTTATCCTTTCAAATGCGGAATTTTTCATCCCAGTTCTTTCCAATTCATATATTATGATTTCACACAAATTATTAATATTTTTAATAATTTTATCAAGGCCCGTACAGTCAGTTTTTGATAACGGCCACCGAACTGCACTTACAACGACCTTTTCCAAATTTGATTTGAACATAATCCCAAATCCAACCATTAAATTTCAAATTTATAATATTCATTGGAAAGCTCTTTTCAATACGAACCCAACGGTTCTGGTTTCAGGAGAATCCGACGGTCGGAGCTCCCGTAACGTCAACTCGAAGTCAATGGTCGAAATTCGCGAACTGCCGCTGCGCGGCATGTTCTATTTAGGCCATTTAATATATATAATATATATTATATATTTCGTCGATTTCAATTCTGAACGTATTTTATAATTCGTTTTAAATTCGTTTTCAAAACAATTTCAACTTCATATTCAATTTCAAATCAAAATTGAATATTTCATCTCATTAATATATAAATGATAATATTTTCAAAACATTATATTTTGAAATCACTTCTTTTTCTATATTCATTATAAAAACAAATATAATCGATATAAATATTGTTCGCGTCAAAATAGTGCATCTCTAATCAACACGACTTTATATATTTCAATAACTTCATTATTCTATTCAACACATGAATATTTTCTTCAACACATGAGTATCGTCAACACATGACTATTTATTCCATTCAACACATGAGTCTTTATTTTATAATATTCTTTATTTTCCAAATTGGAATGAGGCCCAATCAATTACCATATAATGTTAATTATATGGATTCCATACAACACATGTATATAATAGCTATGATAAATAATCAACCATCATCCAAAGTGCACTACACAACTGTTTGTCAACCTATCGATTGACATACAACTAAACAATCGGGATTAGTGTACGTCAAATATCATCCCAATACCCGTGTGGGGTTTCAGTCGACAAACACAGATTTGTATTTGTGCAGTTGGGCGATGTGTAAAATTTATCGTCCCAATCAATATCAGTCAAATGGGTGTACATAAACAAATCGTCTGATTTGTAAATGGATATATATTCATATACACATTAAAAATTATATTTTTAACGACCAAAATATTTTATTCAACCTATGAATATTCTATTCAATTCATTTATTCAATAAAATGATATATTTTTTTTCTAACATATTTTAGAAAATTTCGGCGGCATAACGGCACGATACTAGAAACAGGATAAGGCCTAGTCTTATCCTCAGTCTAATAATGGCTTGCGCCATTCACATACCCATCGAATCAATTTCGTTTCACCCAAACAACCAAATTCAAACAAATAATCTAACCAACCACACCAAACAACCAAACAAGCAAACAAAGAAGTCGTCCATGGTTTGTCGACGACGGGTGTCGGGTGCTACTAAGCGCCGTCTGCATCCTAGTTTGTATTTTAACTATAAAATGAAATTTAAAGTGAGAAGTTCTCGCCCATAAGCTAAACCAATTCGTCGTGATTCTTCTAATGTAGAAAATCCTTGTCGCAGCGCTCACTTTTGTCGTTCTCTGCGCTAGAATTCACCTCTTTAGCTCTAGAACTTGCATACGACCTCCAAACTTCACCAAAACTTGTTACTAGCCTAAAAGCGCCATTCCAGACAACTTTGGTCTAGTGGAATTTCTTCCAAAACTGCACCAATTCGGCGGAAATCGCCAAAAACAGCAGCATCTCCGTCGACTTTGAACGCGTTTTCCGGACAGCTCCGCAATCCAAAATATGACTTCCATATAGCCAAATCGAAGAGGAGGGAGTGCTCTTTGACTTTGGTCTACTGGAGTTTTGGCTAGAAATGCATGGTTTGGGAGTTATTCGCGAATTAGTGACGGGTTGTTATTTGCAAAACGGGAAATTAGTGGAAATAGGTTTTTGAGTGTAGCGGGGCCCACGGCCGAAGTTGGGGTGGTGCGTGGCGGCGCTGGGCCTGATTGGACGTGGGAAGGTGGCTGAGGTGCGGCGGTGGGGTCCATGGAGGCGGGTGGTGGTGGATTTAGGGGCTAGGTTTTGCAAAAATCGAAGAGAAGAGAGAGGAGAGAGAGGAGGAGGAGGGGGTAGCGCCGGAGGGAGGTGGTGCTGGTGGTGGTCGTCGGTCAGCGGGAAGGGGGGGCTGATGGGTTTGGAGGTTGTCCCCATTTTTGAAGAAAAGAGGAAAAAGAGAAGGAGGAAAATTATGAAGAAGGAAAGGAGGAAAAGGAGATTATATGCCAGTATCTCCCAAATCGTCCGACTGCAAACAATCTCCGTTTGCCGCGGATTTTGGATATGACATAGTACACGTGAAGACGAGTCTAACAAAACATGTTTCGTTGAATGTCGAGTTCGTTTGACCGTTTGTTAAAAAACTCAAAAATGCTCAAATAAGCTCTAAAAATGCGATTTTGGCACACCATTTCTTCTTGCCCGCTCACATGCTAACTCCAAAAATCATGCCCTTTTGGATTTTACCATTATTAGACGATACGAATCCATAAAAAAAAAGGAATCAAATTCTGAGGTCGTATCAATAATGTTCATTTGTAAAAAGACTGCCAGTTTTACCCTGAACTGTTTTAGCTCGCACGACCACATACTAACTCCGTTCGACACACCCTTTGGAACTCAACAATGATTTGTCATTATGAATCCAGAAAAATTATCTCGTCAAATTCTGAGCTCATATGCAAAATTTCACTTTTTAAGGGCTATGTATTGCTAACCGAAAACCCCAGCCAATTGCCACCATTCCGGATCTCGGAATATATCAAAGATTCTACTTTTTGGAGTTGTAAACGGTACTTTGAACTCAATGGAAGTGGTTACGCGTCCAAATTCATCCGTATGCAAAATTGCTATTTTTAAGGGCTATATTTCCATAGCGACTATTCTGAATTTTCAACTGGGCTTAACTTCTGATTCCCGCTATGAAATTTTGATTTTTTGGATTCATTGGAAAGATATTTTCAAATAGATTCTAATATTTTTGGTTTCGCTAAAATCCGGTTTATTTTGATCCAGTACATTAATTTGAAAATTGAAATCAGATTTTCAAACTACCGCGCCATTTTCAATTCCCTTTATATTTAAAAATAAATATTTATACTCTAACAACGATCTATATAAATATATACTTCTATTTCTGTTCAAATTAAATTTCTTGTCGTTATTATTTAAAATAATTCATTTTAAATATTCAAAATTCATTAAAATTGCCAAAATAAAATTTTTAAATTAGCTCCGATTTTCCGGGTTGTTACATATTTAATTATAGTAAATGAAAAATTTAGACATAGTAAATATTAAGAAAACTTATTTAAAATATATATTTAAAGTAAGTAAAAAGGATGCGAAAACTATATATAATGAAATTAAAAATATAAATATTATTAAAATAATTTATCAATTTCAAAAAAAAAGCTTGTTATCGGAGAAAAGAAAATGGCGACATGGTTCTTTCCATTCTTCACCTCTCTTCTTCACGCTTTCTTTCCCTTCTGAAAACATTCATTTCCTCTCACCTGTTTCTTCTATCTTCTTTGCTACACCCACCATGTTTTCACCACGCGTGGTCGTCCTCTCCGACCGCTTCCCCCTTTTTGGAACTAAGCTTTTTCAGGAAATCTCTTCTGAGTTACAATTTTTCCCTACTTTCTCATTCCTACCTCTAGTCCTCAGTTCTCTCTGGATACCCTTCTGAAATCGATTCCATCCACTTCTGCTACTATTTCAGGTAACTACAAGTATTTTGATGCTTGTTCTTCAATGGATGGTCGTAGTAGTGGATGGGGTATTGTCACTAATGTGGACCTTACCAGTGCATAGAAACTCCGTATTAGTTTAGACGTTTTCATATTTCGACTCTTGTCTGTGATGGTACGTCTTGCAAATTGGATATATAATGCATGCATGTATTCGTCTTATTGGTAGCACTCGGAGTCGGATTTAGTTTTCTTGTGTGATTTGTAGTATGGGTGCGTTTTTTAGAGGTCCCTATTAAGTTTCAAAATATAAAAAAAAAACCGGTCATAAACTTATTGTAAATTAGGTCCCTATTTTTTGAAAATTCATAAAAAAATATAAAAAAATCACGTAAATTCGTATTTAAATAAAACATGTAAACACTAAAAAATTCAGAACAAAAAACCATCAACGAAGGCGTCAAAAATCAAAAAAACCAAAAAAAAAACGAAATTTCCAGTTAAATGCATAATAGTATGCACATATATCACTTTCCTGCATACATCCGTGCATATTTTTCACTACATACATCTTCGTTGATTTTTATTCATGCAAATAAATGCATACATGTGCGCAAAAATTTCAAATACTTGCATACATTTGTGCAGGTTTATTTTCAGATTTTAATCTGAAAACAGCTTACAGAAAAGTTGCATATATATATATGCAATTATCAGTAATAATTGCATAAATGTATGCAACTATTTTTTTTCGATTTCCGTAGATTCCTGACATTATTTCCATATTTAAGGTTTTTTTTTTATGAACGTACGCACATTTTTTTAAAAAAAATACAAAAAGGCGGAAAATAATAAAATAGGGGGCGGGTTTAAAAATTTTCAGAACTTTGTTTTTTTTTATAAATTAGGTCCCTACTTTTTATCCTATAAAAATGTTGCACACATGTGTGCATTTTTTTGACAAATTTGCACATTTGGATGCAAATAAAAATGAACTGAAAAATTATGTTAAATCTATCCGCTGGAAGAACTGCAATAATTGCATATATGCATGCAATAAAATCAAAAAGGTGCATAATATTATGCATTTAACTGCAGTTTTTTCTGTTTTTTTGCTATTTTCTTCTTTCTGACATTATTTTTGTTGTTTTTTGAACTGAATTTTTTTTTAATGCGTAAAATATTTTATTACTAATTTACGAATTTTTTTAATTTTTTTTTAATTATTATTTTATAAGTTTTGAAAACAGGGACCTAATTTACAATAAGTTTATGACCGGATGTGAGCCTAATTAAGTTTCAAAATAGGGACGTGAGCCTAATATTGACTTGTAGTATTTCGAGGTCTATGGTAGTCATCTATCAATCTTTGTAATTACATATCATGTAATTCATGGAAGTTTACTCTTTTTTCCTTTTGTCCCTGACTGCAATCGTCAAGGTAGTCTGGTCATTGTATGGGTGGGTTTCATCAATAACTGACGGCAAAATACGAGATGCTAAGGCACTGAACCTTGTTCGTTGATTTTTGGTAAAGGTAATGCCTGCTTGTGCAATTTCTTTTCGTTATTGTGATGTTTTCAGTTTAGTTTTTTTGCCCAAGTTGGTTCTTTTCTGTGGCCATCACTGATCTGTCAGGGAGTTAGCATTCTGGTTTAAAGCATGGGTATCGGTTTGATAGTGATAATGGTGAAGCTGTCGGCTCTAGACATTGCTGTTGCAATTGGTGTGTTTCGATTGTTACCTTCCTTTTCTATGGTACTATAGGTTGCTACCACAATGTCTGATCTACACTTTGACATCTGCACGTGAAATTGCAACAAACCTTGGTGCAAAGCCCAAGAAGTATGGCAGGATACTATTTGGTATGTGCTGAAGTTAGCTTATTTCAGTCTTTGTACTCTGCGGTCTTGTCATGAAAATTGTTGGATACTTTAGCCTTTCTTTCAAATAGTCCTGTGTTGTTTTAATTGTATTCAAGTGTATCTCACTACGTTGTAGTATGTAATATGTTCTTACTTCCCCTGCGTGGAAAGATATGTTATAAGAGGATGTAATTTTTTGTAGTCTAGTGATTATGTTAGCTCCAAAACTATAATCTTAATTAGATATTGTGGACGGCACACAATAAATGCCGTAGATAGTGGACGGTCCACCTTCAAAACCGATTTGTAGTAGGTTTTCTACCGCCAACCTCCCGCTATATTTGTACTTATTATTGGTAATAATAAAAAGTGTTTGCGGTCACTTTAAAACCGGTCGGCTATGCCAAAAAATTATAAATATTAAAACTATCGTATTTAATCATAATTGTTAAGTTTAAAAAACAATCAAAATATGGTTTAAGATTGAAATAATAAGTAAAATCAAAACATCAAGTATTATATCAAAATATGAATATAAGTATAAATTGAAAATATATTTATTTATATATCTAAACAAAAGTATATAAAAAGTATAAAAGTAATATAATAATTTTCTGAAAGTTTAAAATCAAAATTAATTTAATAGTATAAGTAGTGAAATCAAAATGTAATAATCAAAGTATAATATTAAAATAAAGTATAAATATTGAAAAACATAATAATAAGTGCTAAATATGTATAAATAAAGTTACTATAAAAAAATTTTTTTGAAAGGACTATATTGAAAATAAAGGTCATTTAAAAAGTTTTTGTAAAGAGATTTGAAAATTATTTTGAAATCATTTTTGAAAATATATTTTGAAAACGGGATTGTTTGAAAATTATTTTGTTAAAATTGGATGAAGATTAGATAAGTGCAACTTATATTTAATATATTTTCTGAGACTTCATAATATCTTGAATTCTTAAACTTATGAAACTCAAGAATCTTCATAGTCTTGAAACAACCTTTTGACTCTTCAATCAACATTTGAATTTTCAATCTTGATATTGTACAATCTTGATTATCATTTTCATGTATAATATCTTGAAATACATGCATCGACATATATATATATATATATTTATGTGTATGTGTGTGTGTGGGGTGTGTGTGTAATAATTAGTGTATGTTACATATACATTATTCATTACCTAATGTTGTTATCATCAAAAATACCATCGATAGTACTAGTAGTTTTAGATATACCGTTGCTGTTCACATCGCCTTTCCCCATTACATATCCTTTTGAATTATAGCCAAAAGTTATAGTTCCTCCAACTGAATGGATGATATTTG
Source organism: Allium sativum (assembly GCA_030737875.1). NCBI lineage: Eukaryota > Viridiplantae > Streptophyta > Magnoliopsida > Asparagales > Amaryllidaceae > Allium > Allium sativum. The sequence continues at coordinate 346,176,910 of CM060924.1, read as the reverse complement.
TTAAAATATCTTCATTCCCTATCATGTGCTTTGAACAAACATGGTATAGTATTCATTTCCCACCATTTTATGTAGGTATTTGCAAAAAATATTCAATAGCATTAGTACACAATTCCTTATTTAGGGTCTAAGAGTTTTGGCAGTTTTAATGAGTTTTGAATATTTGAAATGATTATTTTAAATAATAACGACGAGAAATTTATTTTGAATAGAATTAGAACATATATATTTATTTTAATCGATGTTAGAATATAAAATATTTATTTACTTATAAAAAGAATTGAAAATGGCACGGTAGTTTGAAAATTCGATTTCAAATTTCAAATGAATGTACAGGATTCGAAATAAACCGGATTTTAGCCAAACCAAAAATATTAGAATCTATTTGAGAATATCTTTCCAACAAATCCAAAAAATTGAAATTTCATAGCGGGAATAAAAAGTTACGTCCAGTTGAAAATTCAGAATAGTCGCTATGAGAATATGGCCCTTAAAAATAGCCATTTTGCAAACGGCCTCCATTTTCGATGAACCACTTTTTTCGTATTCAGGATGTCAATTTATTGCTAGATTACAATTTTCATAATTTTTGGGATCAATATGTGGGTGTGGCGAAGTTAAACGTTTTTTAACAGTTTCAGTCAATTTGGATCGACCAGAAAATGACCATTTTTCCAACGGTCTCAGAATTTGACGAAAATAGCTTTGTTAAGACCGTATCATCAATACGAAGCTAGAAATAATTTTTCTGGATTTTTAGAATCAGTATGTGGCCTCGGTAATTTAAAATGTACATTTAAAATTAAAATATATTGATTTATATTTTAAATGTAACAAAAACTGATCATAATGGTCGAATTGGCTTATGGGACATATCCCATTGTGTTCGGAATGTGGGTAATTAGCTAGGGGCAACATTCGTTAGGTTCGAATCGGGGTTCAGATGAAAAGTCAACTTTTTGAAAATAAAATAAATATATATTATTGTATATAAACCCTTATTCTCTTACTCTCCCTCTCCCTTATCATTACTCAGTCAACGCTCAAACTAGTTTTAAAATTAAAAAATGCTCTCTCTCAAATCGAACCCCCCTTGCATTGCTCCTCCACCGCCACGCCCTCCGACCGCCGCCCCCTTCCAATCAACTCCATCACCTCCCCTCCTTCTCGGTTCTCCCCCCTCCCTCTCTGCCTAAATACCGAACCCCCGCCCCCCAAAAAATACCCGAGCCCAAATCGAACGCCGCCTCAGCCCCTAGCTCCGCCGCAAACCCCAGTCAACCACTCCCCCTCCGATCGTCTTCCCCTCCGCCTCCCTCTTCTTCTACAACTGAAAACGCCCAAAACCCAAAACGCACCATTTTTAAACCGTAGATCCGCCACCACCGCGACTCCGAATCCATCCGCTGCTGCCTTTCCTCGAAGCTCAGTGCCACAATACTACCTGCCTGCTCCGAGTGTGTTCTTCCTTGTCGTTGGTTCATTGTGAGTTTTTATAATTTTATTTATATGAAATTTGATGTTATTTATATAAAGTTCTAATTTTTTTTATTAGAAAAAGATGTCATTTTTAATTAGAAAAAGATAAAATTTTTATTTATACAAAGACGAGATTTTTATATTATAGAGATAATAAAAATATGATTTTTATATTATAGAGATAATAAAAATATGGTTTTTTATATATGAAGTGGCGATATAAAAATATGATATTTATCATATATGTAGCAAAATAAAAATATGATTTTTATCGTTTAAATAGCAATGTATAAATGTGATTTTTTTTATATTCATTAGCGATAGAAAGATTTGATTTTTATCTATATAGTAGCGATAGAAAAATGTGATTTTTATCTATGTACCGTTGTTATAAAAATATGAAATTATTTTTAGAAAGATAAAAATATAATTTTTAGCCTATGTATGTTATTTATAGAATAATCATACAAGGAAAAAATTATTGATTGGTTAAAAATATAATTTTTTTAACGTAAGTATACTACGTAGATCAACGATCAAAGCACAGTGGAGTGGAACCCAAAGGTGAGAACTTCTCACTTTAATTTTATTTCTAGTTAGAATATATACTAGGATGCAGACGGTGATTAGCCGCACCAGACACCCGTCGTCCATAAACCATGGACGACTTGTTTGATTTGATTGTGTTGTGAAAATTAATTATGTGAGGTGGAATGAAATAAAATATTTTATAGTTAAAAATATAGTTTTTAATGTGTATATGGATAAAATAAATATTCATAAACAAATCAGACGATATGTTTATGTACACACATTTGACTGATATTGATTGGGACGATAAATTTTACACATTGCCCAACTACACAAATAAATCTGTGTTTGTTGATTGAAAACCCCACACGGGTATCGGGAGGATATTGGACATACACTAATCCCAATATTTAGTTGTATGTCGGTCGATGGATTGACAGCCTGTTGTGAGCGTCAAACATTTGTATTTGATGCTTATGAAGTGTAGAATGCACTCTAGACGATGGTTGACAGTGTTTGATTGTTGTATACACGTGTTGTATGAAATCCATATAATCAAATTATGTGGTAATTGGCTGTGTCTGATTCCAGTTCAGAAAAAAAGAATATTTTAAAATAACGATTATTTTAAAATAATGAATATTTTATAATAATATTTAGTAGTGGGTCAGAATGTGATTTTGATGTCCGATTTTAGATGGACACGAATATATTTAAATATACATAGCCATGTTGATTAAATAACTCCATTTTGACGTAAACAATATTTATATCGATTTTATTCATTTCTATAATGAATATCAAAAAGGAATTGATTTCAAAATATAATGTTTTGAAAATACTATCATTTATATATCGATGATATGGAATATTCGATTTTGATTTGAAATTGAATGTGAAGTTGAAATCGTTTTGAAAATGAATTTAAAATGATTTATAAAATACGTTTTAAATGGAAATCGATGAAATATATATATTATATATAATGGCCTGAATAGAACGCGCCGCGCTGCGGCAGTTCACGAATTTCGACCATTGACTTCGAATGGACATTACGGGAGATCCGACCGTCAAATTCTCCTAAAAACTAAACCGTTGGGTTCGTATCGAAAAGTGCTTTCTAACGAATATTAGAGATTTGAAATATAATGGTGGATTTGGAATTATGTCCAATACAAATTTGGAAAAGGTCGCTGTAAGTGCAGGTCAATGGCCGTTTATGGAAATCGACTATACAGGCCTTGATAAAATTATTAAAAATATCAATAATTTGTGTAAAATCATAATAAATGATTTGGAAAGAATTAGGATGAAAAATCCCATATTTGAAAAGATAGAAATATATTTTTGTCGAAATGAACTAATTTTGAACTAGAATTAAAAATCCAATATTTTTAACTAAATAAATTGGATTTGAAATGGTTTTAAAAATAACCAAGATTTCCAATATATGAATTGGAATGGATTTAAATCGAAATTATCTTCAGAATATTTTGATATTGGATTCCATGATTATACGGATATTGTGGAGGGATTTGGAAGATATAGATATATCGTTAATCCAATACGATATTTGTTGATTTCAGAACTTGGTATTGAATATAGGCCGATATATTTTCTATTCAGAGTCTTGTATTTAATATCAAATTGGATTTTGGGTTTGTCGTGAATGGCATCTTTAATAATACCGTTCTTAAACCCAATGGAGTTAAGAAAACCAGGAACTGACTAAAGATTAGTTAAGTTAAATGGTTTCCTAGGTATTGATCTGATGTTGGTTTCGGCCTTCGAGGTTAACACTTATGGAATTGTTCTCTTACTAATTTACGGTTAGAGACTGATGGAATGTGAATTGGGTTTGTTGTGAACTGTGTTTTAGCGACATCGTTCTTTAACCCGATTTACAATGAAATGGGATTTGGAATTTATTAATCTTTTGTTAAGATTTAAAGGAGATTTTCCAAAGTAAAGTTTTCCAATTTAACATATTAAATTTTAATTGAATGGAATTTGATTTGGCAATAATCGAATTAAGCTTCTATAGAGGAAGACGGTTAACATATATGAAATTTAAAAGGCCTTGTTGTTATTCCATTTATATTATTGGTTGGATATGGAAGTTTAAATCGATTATATATATTGATTTGTTTTCCATGAAGATTACATTGTTAATGGAATGTGATTTTCAGGTTGTCTTGAATGGTATCTTTAATAATACTGTTCTTAGACCCAATGGAATTAAGAAAATCAGAAACTAACTGGAGATTAGTTAAGTTCAATGGTTTCCGGGGTATTGATCTGATGTTGGTTTCGGCCTTCGGGGTTACTACTTAGGGAATTGTTCACTTGCTAATTTACGGTTAAAGGCTGATGGATTGGAATGTAATTTTGGGTTTATAGTGAACCGTGTTTTAAATGACATTGGTTCTTTAACCCGGTTAAAAACAGGATATGATTTCCCAAGTTAAAAAATTATTGATATTGATTTTTGGGAAGATTAAAACCAAGTGGAGTTCTAATGCATTTTTAATTAGATTGAAATGATAACCAAAGGAAGATTAAAGAATAAATTTAAAGAATTTATCTTTGATAAAATTAATGGGAACCTTTCCCAAATTATAAGAATATTTGGATAAAGGAATATTCTGGATTGGAATGAGGCGTATGTTTTATTTTATAGCACTTGTTTATTATATACACGAGTTATTCAGAAAGACCAGGTTTATCCCATTCTGGATAACTGATTCGACGATATGTCGAGGATGAAGACGGTGGTTGAAGACCGGAGGTCTTCACATCATTTGGATGATTACTGATGTCTTGATTAGGCTGTACACCCAAGACTAGGTAATATGTGGTGATCGTCCAGACGTACTTGGAGATCGATCGGATAAGCGAGGACCTCTTTCCTATATTGGACATTTGGGTGAGGAATAAGGTGCCTCCGGTTTCGTTCAGATCCAGAACGAACTTGTAAATGGATGTGTCTCTGACATTGGATTTCATTCTGTGTGGTTGATATACATCGGTTGCATAGCATGAATTGCCTGTGTGGCATGCAGAGATGCAAATGATCAAGGCTTCTGTTGAAAAGCAGAATCTTGTGTTTGATGATCAAAGCATGGCTTTAATATAGTATAGCTTTGTGTAGCATTAATTCACGAGCCTCACACCCTGGTGTGAACCAGAAACGGGAGAGGACTTCATAGAGGACATGCGTTTCCTTCTAGCTAGGAGTGGTGTCAGCCTTTTGCACGCCCTGACATTTTACTTATGTGGAAGATGGATAGTGAGGCACCTCGGTTTTATCAGTCATTCCGGGGCCGATAGTTTGGTCGGGATGTGACCAGTTTACGCCCCATAGGGCAGGGAAACGCAGTATTCAGGCATTTTAATCCACATCGAGTGGACCGGCCTTGACGATCCAAGGGCCCACCTGAGTCTGGGTCGTGAGGGCTAGACAGCCTCGAAGTGGTAAGGACGATCCTTTGTCTGGGTTCACAGATGGAAATCCAACTTCCAATACGTGACAATTGCGGTTTTGATTGTAGAGCCTAGTATTAGCGACATGATATATGGTACCCATGCCATATATGATTGATACATTTATATTTGAAGTTGTTTTATACACTATGCTCTTATTATAGTATCAAATGATTTGTTTTAACGTACAAAGCATGTTTGGCTACTATAAGGGAAATCCCTATCCCCCGGCTTGCGTTGCATTGTGTGAATGGACCTGGGTCTTATAATAGCTTCATTTTTCAAAAAAAAAGGCATTGCGCTATTTTGATATACACACTGGTATTCTTGGGAGGAAACTCGTTCCGTGTTATATGGCGTGGTCCCTTGATATATCTGATTTAAAGTAAAGTTTTAAATAACTGTTTTAGTTCTCACACCAGTCACATGACTGACCTAGAGTTTATTGTTTTAACCTAAACTCTGGGTGCCCCAATTTTCCACACGGGCAGCTAGTAGTTTTGGTTTTGCAGATTTATATTCATGGGATCCTGGTTTACAGCTGGAATGATATTCAGAAAGCTCTGTATCCGTATATTCTTTTCAGTTATGTTTTGTATTATTTTTCTGCTACAGTAATGTATTTAAATCTCTAATGTTTATCTAATGTATATTATTTGTTCATACTCTATAAATTCTTGTATTCTGAATAAATTGTTGTAATAACAATGAAATATTCTTCTGTTTGTGTCCCGATATGTGTTGTTCTCAAAGTCAATCCGGGCTTTCCTTCATGGGGTTGTTCGGGTCGCTTCATTTGGTATCAGAGCTTTGGTTTACAGAGCTCGAAGAACAAGACATGTTTGAACCAAACGAAAGAATTCATCAAAGATTGGATTAGTAATATCCAATAAGAATGGCTCGCTAGAGATAGGATCAATAGTATCCTAGATTGAGTGTGAAGAGTGTTAATTTTTCAAAATATAAAAATGAAAACGAATTTTGTTTTGAAAATTTGAACTCTATTATACGTATTTGATTATTTATTTTGAATTGAATTTGGACAATCAAGTATATAAACATTTTGCATCTACGTCTGATCCACGCGTATATGAAGTCTTAATATACTGGATAGATATGGAATCACATTTTAGTCGCCTGTAGATGGTATGATGATTGTCATGACATCATCAGTATTTATGTTCGAGTTTCGAAATTGGGATATCTATATATTTCCATTAGACTGGTGTGAGAACCAAAACTAGATAGGGCTTATTGTTTTGATTTGTCACCAAAAATGGATTTTTGTATATATATCAAAATTATGAATTTGAAAAGATAATCAACTAATTGATTGATGATTGTGTTGTGTGATTATTCTTTTAAACCAACATATAGATGTATGGTAAATTTAGGCCAAATTTTACCAAATTTTGAATGTACTGAAAATTGTTTGGAAATGCATGAGGTCATAGCAAGGAGGCTAGAGCAGAGGAATAAAATTGTATGCCCGACAAATTGGTACATGTTTACTAATTTATTGGGTTTGGATGATTTTATGAGCCGATTAGCTTTTTCTTTTTGAGATGAGATGGCCTATGTGGCGTTTTGGGGATTTTCCCGGTGCTCCCGTACAAAGGAGGATATGGCGAAATTTTTCGAAAATTTAGGGTGTTAGCCAAATTTTTGAAGAATTGAAAAATTCTTAGAAACTGAAAAGTTGAAGAATGAAAGCCAAACTGAAAGTAGAGTTGATTAGTAGAACAACTTTCAGCTCCGTTCCTTTTCAAGGACGAAAAGATTTTAAGTGAGGGATGTAACAACCGGGAAAATTCGAACCAATTTAAAATTTTTATTTTGGCAATTTTAATGAATTTTGAATATTTAAAATGATTATTTTAAATAATAACGACGAGAAATTAATTTTGAATAGAATTAGAATGTATATATTTATTTGAATCGATGTTAGAATATAAAATATTTATTTAATTATAAAAGGAATTGAAAATGAGACGGTAGTTTGAAAATTCGATTTCAAATTTCAAATGAATGTACATGATTCAATATGAACCGGATTTTAGCGAAACCAAAAAAATTAGAATCTATTTGAGTATATCTTTCCAACGAATCCAAAAAATTGAAATTTCATAGCGGGAATAAAAAGTTATGTCCAGTTGAAAATTCAGAATAGTCGCTATGAGAATATAGCCCTTAAAAATAGCCATTTCCAAATGGCCTCCGTTTTCGACGAAACCACTTTTGTTGGATCCGGAATGTCAAATTATTGCTAGTTTCCAATTTTCATAATTTTTGGGATCAATATGTGGGTGTGGCGAAGTTAAACGTGTGTTAACAGTTTAAGTCAATTTGGATCGACCAGTAAATGAACATTTTTTAAACGATGTCAGAATTTGATGAAATTAGCTTTGTTAGGACGTGTCGTCAATATGAAGCTAGAAATAACGTTTCTGGAATTTTTAGAATCAGTATGCGTCCTCGGTAATTTAAAATGTACGTTTGAAATTAAAATATATTGATTTATATTTTAAATTAAAGGAAAACTGATCGTAACGGTCGAATTGGCTTGCGGGACATATTCCATTGTGTTCGAAATGGTGGTAATTAGCTAGGGGCGACAGTTGTTGGGTTCGAATCGGGGTTCGAATGAAAAGTCAACATTTTGAAAATAAAATAAATATATATTATTATATATAAACCCTTATTCTCTTACTCTCCCTCTCCCTTATCATTACTCGGTCAATGCTCAAATCAGTTTTAAAATAAAAAAATAAAAAAACCCGCTCTCCCTCAAATCGAACCCCTCTCGCGTTGCTCCTCCATTGCCATGCCCTCCGACCGCCGCCCCCTTCCGATCAACTCCAGCACTTCCCCTCCTTCTCGCGTCTCTCCCATCCCTCTCCGCCTAAATACCGAGCCCCCCCAAATACCAAAGCCCAAATCGAACGCCACCTCAGCCCCTAGCTCCGCCACGAACCCCAGTCAGCCACTCCCCCTCCGATCGTCTTCCCCTCCGCCTCCCTCTTCTTCTACAACTGAAAACACCCAAAACCCAAACCGCCCTTTTTAAAACCCTAGATCCGCCACCACCGTGACCCGAATCCATCTGCTGCTACCTTTCCTCGAAGGTCAGCGCCGCAATACTACCCACCTGCTCCGAGTGTGTTCTTCCTTGTCGTTGGTTCATTGTGAGTTTTTATAATTTTATTTATATGAAATCTGATGTTATTTATATAAAGTTCTTATTTTTTTATTAGAAAAAGTTGTCATTTTTAATTAGAACAGGATGTCATTTTTAATTAGAAAAAGATATAATTTTTATTTATACAAAGACGAAATTTTTATATTATAGAGATAATAAAAATATGATTTTTATATTATAGAGATAATAAAAATACGATTTTTTATATATGAAGTGGCGATATAAAAATGTGATTTTTAGCATATATGTAGCAAAATAAAAATATGATTTTTATCGTTTGAATGGCAATGTAAAAATATGATTTTTTTTAATATTCATTAGCGATAGAAAGATTCGATTTTTATCTATATATAGCGATAGAAAAATGTGATTTTTATCTATGTAGCGTTGTTATAAAAATATGAAATTATTTTTAGAAAGATAAAAATATAATTTTTAGCCTACGTATGTTATTTATAGAATAATCATACAAAGAAATAATTATTGATTGGTTAAAAATATAATTTTTTAACGTAGGTATACTACATTGATCAATGATAAAAGCACGGCTGAGTGAAACCCAAAGGTAAGAACTTCTGACTTCAATTTTATTTCTAGTTAAAATATAGACTAGGATGCAGACGGTGCTTAGCAGCACCCGACACCCGTCGTCCATAAACCGTGGACGACTTGTTTGATTTGATTATCTTGTTAAAATTGATTGTGTGAGGTGGAATGGAATAAAATATTTATAGTTAAAAATATAATTTTTAACGTGTATATGAATAAAATAAATATTCATAAACAAATCGAACGATTTGTTTATGTACACACATTTGACTGATATTGATTGGGACGATAAATTTTACACATCGCCCAACCATACAAATAAATCTGTGTTTGTTGTTTGAAAACCCCACACAAGTATTGGGAGGATATTGGACATACACTAATCCCAATATTTAGTTGTATGTCGGTCGATGGATTGACAACCTGTTGTGAGCGTCAAACATTTGTATTTGATGCTTATGCAGTGTAAAATGCACTCTGGATAATGGTTGACTGTGTTTGATTGTTGGTGTATACACGTGTTGTATGAAATCCATATAATCAAATTATATGGTAATTGGTTGTGTCTGATTCCAGTTCAGAAAGAAAGAATAATTTAAAATAACGATTATTTTAAAATAATATTCAGTAGTGGGTCAAAATGTGATTTTGATGTCCGATTTGGGATGGATACGAATATATTTAAATATATGTAGCTATGTTGATTAGATAACGTCATTTTGACGTGAACGATATTTATATCGATTTTATTCATTTCTATAATGAATATCAAAAAGGAATTGATTTCAAAATATATTGTTTTGAAAGTACTATCATTTATATATCGATGATATGGAATATTCAAAACTGATTTGAAATTGAATGTGAAGTTGAAATCGTTTTGAAAACGAATTTAAAACGATTTATAAAATACATTTTAAATGGAAATCGACTAAATATATATATAATATATATTATATAAATAATGGCCTGAATAGAACGCGTCGCGCTGTGGCAGTTCGTGAATATCGCCCATTGACTTCGAATGGACATTACGTGAGATCCGACCGTCGGATTCTCCTAAAAATGGAACCGTTGGGTTCGTATCGAAAGGAGATTTCTAATGAATATTAGATATTTGAAATCTAATGGTTGGATTTGGAATTATGTCCAAATCAAATTTGGAGTAGGTCATTGTAAGTGCAGTTCGATGGCCGTTTATGGAAATTGACTATACACGCCTTGATAAAATTATTAAAATTATCAATAATTTGTGTAAAATCATAATAAATGATTTGGAAAGAATTGGGATGAAAAATCCCATATTTGAAAAGATAAAAATATAATTTTGTCGAAATGAACTAGATTTGAACTAGAATTAAAAATCCAATATTTTTAACTAGATAAATTGGATTTGAAATGGTTTTAAAAATAACCAGGATTACCAATATATGAATTGGAATGGATTTAAATCGAAATTATCGTTGGAATATTTCGATATTGGATTCCGTGATTATATGGATATTGTGGAGGAATTTGGAAGATATAGATATATCGTTATTCCAATACGATATTTGTTGATTTCAGAATTTGATATTGAATATAAGCCGATATATTTTATATTTAGAGTCTTGTATTTAATATCAAATTAGATTTAGGGTTTGTCATGGATGGTATCATTAATAATACTGTTCTTAAACCCAATGGGGTTAAAAATATCAGGAATTGACTGAAGATTAGTTAAGTTGAATGGTTTCCTGGGTATTGATCTGATGTTGGTTTCGGCCTTCGGCGTTAACACTTAGGGAATTGTTCTCTTACTAATTTATGGTTAGAGACTGATGGAATGTGAATTGGGTTTGTTGTGAACTATATTTAAGCAACATTCCTTCTTTAACCCGATTTACAATGAAATAGGATTTGGAATTTATAAATCTTTTGTTATGATTTAAAGGATATTTTCCAAAGTAAAGTTTTCCAATTTAACATATTAAATTGGAATTGAATGGAATTCGATTAGGCAATAATCAAAGTAAGCTTTTGTAGAGGAAGACGGTTAATATATATGAAATTCAAAAGGCCTTGCCGTTATTCCATTTATATTATCGGTTGGATATGGAAGTTTAAATCGATTATATATATATATATCGATTTGTCTACCATGAAGATTCCATTGTTAATGGAATATGATTTTGAGGTTATCGTGAATGGTATCTTTAATAATACTGTTCTTAGACCCAACAGAGTTAAGAAAATAAGAAAATAACTGGAGATTAGTTAAGTTGAATGGTTTTCGGGGTATTGATCTGATGTTGGTTTCGGCCTTCGGGTTAATATTTAGGGAGTTGTTCACCTACTAATTTACGGTTAAAGGCTGATGGAATGGAATGTGATTTTGGGTTTATAGTGAACCGTGTTTTAAATGACATTAGTTCTTTAACCCAGTTAAAAACAGGATATGATTTCCCAAGTTAAACAATCATTAATATTGATTTTTGGGAAGATTAAAACCAAGTGGAGTTCTAATGCATTTTTAATTAGATTGAAATGATAACCAAAGGAAGATTAAAGAATAAATTAAAAGAATTTCTCTTTGATAAAATTAATGGGAACCTTTCCCAAAGTATAAGAATATTTGGATAAAGGAATATTCTGGATTGGAATGAGGCGTGTGTTGTGTTTTATAGCACTTGTTTATTATATACGCGAGTTATTCAGAAAGACCGGGTTTATCCCATTCTGGATAACTGATTCGACGATATGTCGAGGATGAAGACGGTGGTTGAAGACCGGAGGTCTTCACATCATTTAGATGATTACTAGTGTCTTGATTGGGCTGTACACCCAAGACAAGGTAATAAGTGGTGATCGTCCGGACGTACTTGGAGATCGACCGGATAAACAAGGACCTCTCCCATATAGTGGACATATGAGGGAGGAATAAGGTGCCTCCGGTTTCATTCAGACCTAGAACAAACTTGTAAATGGATGTGTGTCTGACATTGTATTTCGTTCTGTGTGACTGATATACATCGGTTGCATAGCGTGAATTGCCTATGTGGCATGCTGAGATGCAAATGATCAAGGCTTCTATTGAAAAGCAGAGTCTTGTGGTTGATGATCAAAGCATGGCTTTAATATAGCGTAGCTTTGTGTATTGTTAATTCGCGAGCCTCACACCCCGGTATGAACTAGAAACGGGAGAGGACTTCAAGGAGGACATGCGTTTCCTTCTAGCTAGGAGTGGTATCAGCGTTTTGCACGCCCTAACATTTTACTTATGTGGAAGATGGATAGCGAGGCACCTCGGTTTTATCAGTTTTTCCAGGCCCGATAGTTTGGTTGGGATATGACCAATTTACGCCCCATAGGGCGGGGAAACGTAGTATTCAGGCATTTTAATCCAGATCAAGTGGACCGGCCCTGATGATCCAAGGGCCCACCTGAGTCTGGGTCCCGAGGCTTGGGCTAGACAGTCTCGAAGCGGTAACGATGATCCCTTGCCTTGGTTCACAGATGGAAATCCAACTTCCAATACGTGACAATTGCGTTTTTAATTGTAGAGCCTAGTATTGGCGACATGATATATGGTACCCATGCCATCTAGGATTGATACATTTATATTTGAAGTTGTTTTATACACTATGCTCTTATTATAGTATCAAATGATTTGTTTTAACGTACAAAGCATGTTTGGCTATTATAAGGGAAAGCCTATCCCCCGGCTTGCGTTGCATTGTGTGAATGGACCTCGGTCTTATAATGGGTTCATTTTTCCAAAAAAACCATTGTGCTGTTTTGATATATACACTGGTATTCTTGGGAGGAAACTTGTTCTGTGTTATACGGCGTGGTCCATTGATATATCTGATTTAAAGTAAATCTTTAAATAACTGTTTTAGTTCTCATATCTGTGACATGATTGACTTGGAGTTTATTGTTTTAACCTAAACTCTGGGTGCCCCTATTTTCCACACGGGCAACTAGTAGTTTTGGTTTTGCAGATTTATATTCACGGGATCCTGGTTTACAGCTGGAGTGATATTCGGAAAGCTCTGTATCCGTATATTCTTTTCAGTTATATTTTGTATTATTTTTCCGCTGCAGTAATGTATTTAAATCTCTTATGTTTATCAAATGTATATTATTTGTTCATACTCTGTATACTCTTTTATTCTGAGTAAATTATTGTAATAACAATGAAATGTTCTTCTGTTTGTGTCCAGATGTGTGTCGTTCTCAAAGTCAATCCGGGCTTTCCTTCACGGGGAAGTTCGGGTCTCTTCACTTATTTATTATATGTATGTTATTGGGTTTTGGTATACACATTTAATAGTTTTTAAAGGTTTGTTCCGAGTAACACATTTATTAACACTTTTTTTATAGTTCGTATGCAATAAAGCATGTTTTTAGGACTTTCCTTATATTTATGTGATTTGTTAAATGCTAAATCCTTTTTGTTTGTACAATCCTGATAAATTTTTTATAATTTTTGAAAGACCAACTCTTCCCTTATTATAATTATAAACATCTCGGATAATGTTTTATGATTATTTCCAAGACTAAATTAATCTAATCCAAGACATTTTAGATAAATAAATTAAATGGGATTTTTAGGAACAAGGACAAAATTAATGAAAAATTTAGGCAAAAGGACAAAAAACCAAAAATTTAGCCGTAAGGACACTTTTTAGTGTAAATCAAGGAATTCAGGGGTTCACTATTGTTTTCTATTTTACACTAAAAAGTATCCTTATGGCTAAACTATTGTCCCCTTGTCCTGATGCCTAAATTTGTCTCTAACTTTGTCTTTCACATATTTTCCTGAAATGGGGATAATTAGATCCCGTTTTTTAACTAACAAACCATTTTATTTTTTGAACTAATTCAGTAGTGATTGAAGTGACCTGAGATGATAGATTCTTAACTTCATTATGTGATTTTTCCAATTCTTCCTTTAAAATCTTTTTTCATCTTAACTTTTAATTCACTCCTATATAATTTACCTTTAACACTTTATATTTTCCTGCTTTTTCTTTATATTTTCCAAACCGTTCCAAGTTAAATTCAAATAAATCATCGAATGGTAAACTACTTACATCATTATCTGATGTCATAAAGAAGATTAGCTTGTTCTGATTTATTTCCACTATGTGATGATGAGGATCCTGAATTTGAGTCTAAATCACCCCGTGTAACAGAGAAAACTTCCTTTGTTTTCTTGTTATTTTTTATTCTTGTAAAGATGTTTTTCTAGATTTTTAGTAGACTTTTTATAATTGACCCATCTTATTGCATTCAAAGCATTTAGGTATGAATTCATATGGATTATTTTGATTTTTATTGCAATTCAATTTCGTGTTATTTCTTTTATATTTTAGAAACTTTTAGAAATTCTTAGCAATATAGGCTCTTTTCTTCATGGAAGGCTAAAACTTTTCTACCCTACGCCTGATCTAAAATTTTGAAGCTGACATCTTATTTTGTTTAACTTCATTAGTAACATCACATGTACCTTTAAAGTATGCCAAATATCATGTGCAACAGTTCATATACTAACATTATTAAATTCAATTTTTTCTAGTGCACTAAATACCATGCTCATAGCTTTTTGCATTACGGGTGAAGTTTGCTTATGTACGATTGACCATTATGAAAAATCTGTAGTATGTATAGTGTATTCTTATCGTGTGATACTACGTATATCAAAACCCTTTGTTTTAATATGAACTCTCATCCATTTCGACCAACAATTGTAATTCGAACCATTGGAAAATTGTGATGGTGCATTAGCAGCATTATTAAAGCGCCCATCGAATTTAATGCGGAAAAATGCAAAAAAATTGTAGTGGAAATAAAGCAAGAAAATAGAATGATATAACATGTGATTCCAAATAGCATATAATACTCATGCTTAATGCTTTTTCAAATATATGAGTGAAAAAATAACATTTAGTTTAATTATGATTAATACATTTTTAGTTTAAATAAAAACATATGCAACTATGTGAAACTAATTGTAAACTTCTGTTTATCTTAATTAAATTTAATAAAATATTAAAGTGTTTTTTATTCTAAAAAGATATGTTAAAATTTTCAATTATAAAGCTAATTTTATATATTTATGTAATGCATAAATATCATTTTTTTTAAAATTCATTTCTTTTATAGAAGATATAACGGGATAGTGGAATATAGCAGATATAATGAAATACATGAGAAATAGTGGAATATAGCTAGGCTTAAAGCCAAATGGATATTTCAAAGACCATTTGGAAAAATCATAGCAATAGAATTTCGCACTGAAATATAGTGGTCATATAGCGAGATAACAAAGGGGAATTAACCGCATGGTGTAGTTAAATAACCATCAGCAAAACTAAGTCCAGTATTATCCATACTACTTTAAGTTATCAAACAACTTTACTATTATTATAAGATTTCCTTACTCTAATACCAATTGAAAGATACATAGGATCTTGTAATATATATATATATGTATATATATATATAATAAATATGTAAATGCACATATTAGTAGTAAAGTAAAATAATAAGTAAAAAAATCACACTAGTAATTTTTATATTACTTCTGACTTGTCATCCTACTACCATTCTATTAGACCAAAATCTGGGCCTAACACCCAAATGCAGTGTGAAGTCCTCACAATCACAAATCATAGATCACAGAATGCGGAAAAACAGTAAATCAAAGAGGACACACAAAGTTTTTATAGTGGTTCGGCTCAAACCAAGCCTACGTCCACATTATAATTCCTTAAATCCTAAGAAATTACAATTACAAATCTCGTTTTACAATCCGTAAGATCCATTTACATACAACATCCTTTTATTTTTATGAAGAAGTGGAGAAAAGAGAGTGATCTTATACACGAAATCCTCTTGTTAGATGATTTGAATTGTCCTTGTTAAGCTCGCAAAGTTCTCGCATTGAAAATGGTGGAAGTTGTGAAGAAGAATAGCCAAAAGTCCTTCAAAAACCCTTCGAATGGTGTATTTGTAGCCATTTACAGTAGGAGGTTCATGAGACATGTGGCACTCATCCCAAAAATCCCGAAATGATGTGGAAAACCTCTCCAAGTCACGTTATGCCATGTGTAATCAGATCTGTGCAAGTTGGAGTGAGATTAGCCTTGAGAATAGGTCAGACTCGAGTGTGCGAGTGCAGGCCCAGGTGGTTCGTGATCCATCCATGCGAGCCGGTGGGATCGCTGTCTTCACGAGGAGGTGCTGCGGGTCGTTATACTTTGGTGCGTCGTGCCCTTCTGAGCGGGTCGTAATGGTCGAGGTGCACCATGAGCCGGTTCGTGAGGTAGTGGTCCAAGAACAATGGAGGGGGGAGAACTGTTCCAAGTCCTTGGAATCCAAGTCTCCAATACATCGTCCAAGCGATTGCCAATCGATGCCAAATTATACCCGTTCACAGAAACGAGCGTAACTTCCAAACCGAAAGTTCGGTTTACCCAAACGAAAGCTCTACTTAAAGCTAATTCAAAGAGCTACAAGACTTACCAAGCAAAGCTCTGTATTTGATGTTTTTTGGTCCAAAAAAGGCCATCTGTTAGGATATTCGAGCCGTTCTTTGTTTGCGATGGGACTTCAACCAAATCACTTTCTGTCTTCTAACGATGTTCCCAATACTTAAGTGCATTATTAACTAGAGATTTCACGTATGACTGCTTTGACTAAAAAGAATGTCAACATTTTTGCCCCCCAGAACATATCTTGTTGGTTGAAGGAAGACTTGTTTTGGATAATCCAAGGCCATGCCGGGCCTGCCAGCTGCAAGTATTATCCATACCCGAACATAAAAAGAAACAAACAGATGTGTTAAATCCTGGCAGTATTGCTTATCCTTTTCGAGCATAAACCATGCTTAGGCGTCCAACTGAGCATAAACCATACTCGAGGGACGTTCGAACCATCCTGCCAAGACCTGCCGAGGGGATATAAGCCATACCAAGAAGTTCAAACTGAGCATAAGCCATTCCTGAGTTTTATTGAGTTCCTTTTCCAAATCCTAGCAACACCATTCGCTGTTCCTGAGTATAATCCATTCATAGAAATTCAAAGGAGTATAATCCATACTCATACTGAGATGGAGTTGCACTTGCCACATCCTGACAAGATAGTCCATCCTTAGGCATAATCCATACCCAGGGACTCGAGATAAGTATATGCCATACTTTAATTGAGATTGAGAATCCTGCCACAACCTAACAAGATACTTAAATTTGCCAAACATAATCCATGCTCGGAAAGTCCTTCCTTATTCAATTCAAGATGCAAAACCAAACCAAATCCTGATTGGTTTGTCATCGAGTTCTGAGCATGCTTTGGGGCTAAATCCTAACCCTGTTCTTGTGTACTCCAATTTAGCCAACCGGAAAACCTAAAGAAAGTAAGAAACATATCTTAGATCCTAAGAAATGCAGGAAATCCAAGCTGATCTCATCCAGATCAGTTGATGATAAGCCCTCAAGAGCTCGATCTAGGGTCATTCCCTCTTCGGAGAGCAGGTGGTAGTAGCGCAGATGTAGGCGCTGTTGATTGTTTCATGTACTCGGGTAGCTCTCCATGTCTAACCCGTTCCTCAATCAAATCTCGCAGGTGCATGTAGTCATTTATGTCATGACCATCCATATCATGAAATATGCAATGTTTTCTAGAATCACGTTCTTTTTGCGATGGCTCCCTTCTAAGAGGCTTTAGGTAAGATATGGCATCATTTGTGTCCATTTAAATGTCAGTCAATGTCGAACTGAGTTCAGTGTACTTTTCATATCTGGGCCCTCTCCGAGGTTGAGTGTTGCGGTCATTCTTGATGGCAGCTTTTCCCTTGCCTTTTCCATAATCAGACGGTTCTCCGTCGTTAAGCATGTTAACATCGAGAACTTTCGTCTTGGAAGTTGCATCTTCTTCCCGTAGAAATCTAGCTGCTTCAAGATAGAATTCGCCGAGATTTCACAATGGATCTCGGTACAAAGATTTTTTGAATTATGCATTATCCAAGACAACGGATACCGCTTCCATCAGTACCATTGATGCTGCAACGTTGAATCTTTCCAGAAATGAGGGTAGAGTTTCTCTGGGCCTCTTCTTGACTGTAGTAAGTGACATGACGTTCTTGGGTCGTGCAATGTGGACCTGAAACTGCTCGATTAAGCGTGCGACCAACAAATTCTAGTTGTTTATTGATTTCGTCTCAAGCTGCTGAATCCACAACTATATCAGTCAAAAAGAGGGGAAAACATTTGTATATGACGTTTTCCGACGCCGATTGAACTTCCACATGTCATTTGTAGCGCATCTGGTGCACGGTAGGATCCATCCTATCGTTGTAGGACTTCAGTTGTGAAAGTTTGAAATCCGGCGGATTGCGGGAATTCCTGATTACCTGAGTGAATGGGTTGGGATCGATGTAATCCACGTTATTCTGATAAGTGCGGCCTCTCGAGAGGCGTTCAATCAGATCTGCTAGCCGATTGCCTTCAAAAAGTTGTTGTAGATTACCTTAAATCTGAGTCGTTGCCCCCAGCGTGTATTGCAAAAGAAGATGGAAGCTATTGGCGAGCCTGTAACGGGTCGTGAGGACCAGTTCGTGGACCATGGGGGTCGCGGCTCGTGGTTCGAGGGGGCGGCCGGACCCGGTCGTAGGTCACCATCACGAGCTGGTTGCTGTTGAGGAGTGGTAGCTTGCAATCCAGTGTTTATTTGAACTGGAGCTGAAGTCGGTCGAGCCTAACGATTTCCAAGAGCGATGGCGTTGGCCCCGAGTCCATATGATGCACGAGCCACTTCTGTGGCCTCATTTACAATGCATTGATCATTGCTCGGCTTTCCATCCATCTGAGCGAAGAATACATCGATCATCTCTTGTTGTTTCCTGAGGAGATCATCATTCCTTGCAATCTGGGTTCTCAATTCAGCGAGAACTCCATCCATCTCTTCCCTGGTCAAGTATGTAGATGGGTTTTCATGGGAGGAAGCCTATTGGCTTGCCTCGTTTCTCGTGCCCTAGGCCTCAGCACCTTTAGTACGAGAGAAAGTTCCATCCTACTTTCTTTTTGTTAGAGTTTATGCCCTAGAGGCAATCAATTTGATGAGATTGATAACACTGTTGATATTATTATTTTATTTGGAATAAAATAATATTTATTATATTATGTTTACTGTGTAATATAATATTAATACAATAGAAGTCCTTAGAATTATAATACGGAATTATATAGTTCAAGTGGGTGACTTGAACTTGAGATTATATAATATGTTAAGTATTGTAATTCTTAAATGTCCCAAGTCAAGTTTTATTGTTTATATAGGACAACAATAAAATGTAGAGACTAGTATGTTGATTGACTGATGATCACATCTCATTAATCATTAATATACATGATATTAATGTCAAAACATAAATACATATTGGAGAATATCGTATTAAGCTGACCAGCTGTGAGATAACGCCATGGAATATAATTAACAATATCATGAGTTATTCTCATAGTGACAGTGATGTAATGGTCCTCAGACCTGAAATCATTATAATTTTATTCGAGGATATTCGTGTTTTGATATCATCTAAAGTTATTCGTAACAGAGTAATGATAACGGTGATTATTGGATACATCTCGAGTCGAATGAAAATTATGAATGATCTAGATGGAATTTAACAATACGATATATTCGTGGTGATAACCATGGGCTTCTTGATTGAGTGAGACTGTGAAATGCATGGCCGTGCTCAAATATTGATTTGTTTTAAATAGTTTACTCATCGATCAAGAAAATCAGATTAAATTATAACGAGGATGATAAAATCCATGCCTCTAGTTTAATCCTGGATATATTGGTTAAAAGGATTATATTACATTGATACACTGGTCATGGAAAGGTTGTATCGAATCATTGATTTTATTATAACTTGGGTAGCAGCGACGTATTGCTAGATGCCAATCACTGTTTATGATTTTAAATACGATTTAAAATCATTGCCAACGTTGTAATAACCTATAGGATCACACAAACAGAACGTAATAGGGAAAAACATTCGTTGGATAAATAAATATCAAATATGTTGATATTTTATTTAACATTGAATTAGTATACCAGTTGGATTCCTTATTTTGGGGAACACGTTTATTTTAAAGGGAAAAACCGTTCCCTTTTTAAAGATACACGTTAATCGTTTTGTTCGATGTAGATTAGAACCAAAAAAACCTACTGAAACCTAATTCATCCAATAATGGCGGCTAGCAATGTAGCCCTTTCTTCCGCTCTTTGATTCGATCGAAGATGGATGTGTTCTACTAGATACCTCTAGAGGCGCGGCGATTGACGTGCTCTCGATTCGATGCTACACTGATTCGTTCGATTCTCCAGATTGAATCTGGATTCTTCATGGAATCATTACAACAGGTATGACACTTAATTTACAGATTTTTCCATAGATCTATTGATTTGGGTTTCTATTTTAGTGTTTATCCGCTTCGTTGATTTACCTAAGAAGCCCTACAGTGATATCAGAGCCAGGCTTGTAAATTCTGTATCTTAAGTTTTAGATTTTCTTATATATGTTCGATTCATTCCAAAATCAAGTGCTATGAACACTGGCATACGAATTTAATTTAGTTTAAATTAAATTATAAAGTGAAATTGTTTCGCTGGACAAAATTTTGAATTTTAATACCAAAATTTATAATTGAATCGGATGGTTAATTGTTGATATTAATTCTAGTTAATATTGATAAATACCATCCTGTCAAAATTGGGCATATGAATTAACAGTTAATTCTGAGTGTTTATAATATATTGATATGATCTGATTTATCGAAATTTTGCTAAATTAAATTTGTTTAGCATCTATATATATATATATATATATATATATATATATATATATATATATATATATATATATATATAATTGTATACCTGTAATGTTTTCGTTGCTGCTGTATATCACATATGAATGTAAAACATGATACTGCTCTTTTATATCCAATTGGACTCTGTTTTAAAATGATTGAATCAAATATGTTGGTTGAGTTTGTCGGTTTTTGGGGAACAAAACCAGAAATGTTTTCCAGGTTTTAGTAAATATGATTTACTATTTTAATTGTAGATAGATTTGGATTGTTTTCTAAAAGTGAATCACATAGCCCCGAGAACCCTCATCTATTTGTAATATATGTTTTGAAGCATATGTGACTTGCATTTTAATACTTCTATTGTCATATATTCATTCTATAAATGTTTGAATATCTGTACAAATACAAGTGAACAAAATAAGGACTTGGTTGCCTGTATATATGTATACTACATAAGTTTAGATCCTATCATATGTACATGGATCTAGTAGTTTAGAATTGTTTTAAACTGAATTCATTTATTGAATTACATTTGAATGCACAGTCATAAGTATATATATTATATATACCCACTGATTATGTGTATAAACTTATATACTTATATAGGCATTTTGGAACTAAATTGTTTAACACAACTTCTGTTACTAAAGTCTACAACAATCTATAAATGTATAGTATTAGTTACAAACTCCGTAACACATAAAGACTTAAGCACTGAATTATTGACCAGAGATTGTTTCACTATAAATATGAAACTGGTTCACTGTTAATCTGAAATTGTTTCACTGCTAACCTAAAATTCTTTCATTGTTAATCTGTGGAAGATGTTTCGCTGTAATAAAGTAATATGTATCAGATACATTGTATAAAATTGTTTTATAACAAATAATTTTATATATGATATAGAATTATGAAATGAATTCAAATTAGAAATATTAACTTATATTAAAATTCGTATTCGATGAACCAAGGAACCTGGTAGAATAATCAAAATCCAGTTTTGATTAATCATGGACATCAAGTCTTTTAGATCAGATTTAATAAAACATTTTAAATCTATTATTTTTTGTAATTACTATTTTGAATGGACATGTAGTAATTATATATGTACAGATTAGTTTGATTGAATATGCAAAATTGTTTAACATATGAAATTTATTTATGTTGATCTACAATATCTTTCTGAATGTTAGACCTATTAAAATTTTCCAATTTAATTAGGTATGTGCTGTATATAAAGATATACAAATTGAATATCTTAAAGGATATTAATCTGTTTTCGAAACAGATTTAAACTAGATTGCATGATTTCTCTGAATGATCATGCTGTGTATATAAATAAACTGCTGATTGAATTATACAAACCTGTTTTGTGAGTTCTTTCCAAGTGCATAGTATTACATATGTAGTATCCAAGCCCTGGTCCTTAAAACATGTTCTTTAAGGATAATGTTCATATCTGTATATATGTATAAATTGACTTGCCTGATCAATTTTTCAGAATCTCTTAAATATGATTTAAGATTCAGATCTGGAATAATTTTGCAAGCCACTATATGTATATATTTTAATGGATGATTAATCATCCATATACATGTTATGATCTCTTTTAGATTTGGATTTACATCCCCTATAATACATCAGTGTATGTATATGTGTGTGTATATATATAGATGTAAGACGATGGTGTTAATTTTATGTATTGAGCTTAAAGCTGTATTAAATTGTTTAAAATGTTTACTGCTCAACACATTTCATATGATGATTGATATCATCCATCCCTTAGTTTTTAGATGTTAAATACATGCATCTGAATAGAACTAAGAGCATTTAATTGCCATTGTATTTGATTAAACCAAAATATAAGGCATTGCTTCATCTCATTTCATGAACTGCTTATTTTATGAATGAGAACATACCTTATATGATTTGAATAAGTCCATATTTCTTATGTAAATGTCATTGTAACATGCTGTACCCTTTAAAAGATGCTTACATATGTACATGTTGGTTTTAAATATGTATAATAGTTATACATGTATATGTATATATGTCACTATTAACAGTGCAATAAATTAAATCATGAACAAATAGTTGTTCGGCTTGTCTTATATGGATACTACTTGACAGTTCTACATAAAATGCACACGTGTAGGTAACCAAGTGCTCTTTGTAGGTCAATTTGTATTAGATACATAAACCAATAATCAAAACATACACAGATTAATCCATCGTCCAATTTTGATATTACTTTGATAATAAATTGACATTAAAATCAGTATTCAAGTTACTGTAATTAGATGAATTTTGATTATCAATGCTTACTGTTAGAATACATTTGATGTATTCCAGTCTACCTAACCCATGTTTTGAAATTATTTCAGCAGGTACTGAAATCGTTTCAGTAAAAGTGGGTGGACGACACGATGTCAATAAAGATTAGTTGCTTAGTACATAGTGATGTACAAGATCAGTGCAAACCTATTTTGCTGCATTTCGAAAGGAATCTGTGTGTACTTTTGTATATCATAATTTATAACTTGTAAATGTCACAAATTATAAGAGTGTATATATATATATATATGAATACATTGTATAATGTATACAAATATATACATATATATATATATTAACTTTTATCTATTAATTGTAATAGATTATATATATATATATGTATAAGCCGTTATACATGTATGTATAATGATTACTGATGTGCATGGAAACTGTACATAATGTGATACAAACTAGTTTATATTAATTTGTTATATTAAAAGGTCAGACCCCATACATGATTATAGACATCATCTTTTGTTTACAATTTGATTTGTTTGAAGATATGTTAAATCTATAATATACTAGAAACGTTGCCTGTCAATGTGTTATGATATGGTATAGGATTGTATATTGTCATATATGTCTTGTATTAATGGCCCTTTAAAAATGTTTAACAATGGACCTAATTTTGTTAGGAACTGATGTCGAACATGAATGGTTATTTTGTTTTGTACAGAGACCTATGTTAAAATTGAATTGATTTTTTTTTTTTGAAACTTGCAAATTATTAGCATAGCGATTTGATGGCTTATGCTATTGATAAACCAAATGTGATGTTGATAATGACAAGTTGATATATATGTATATATATACACGATATATATAATATATTAAACTCTCAATATTTATGAAACGTGTGTTAAATACATATATTTAACAAAAACATCCCATTAAAATATACGAATATAAAATACATATATTTTGATATATGTAAATGACTCTAATAATGTTCGCCACTACGAATTATAAATTCCCTTTAAAGCAAATTATTTTGTCATATTAAGTCATGGTGAAGTCTTCCAATAATGCACTCATCAATGTCCAAAATCACTGGATGTAGGTAATGCCAAAGCATTGTGCATTCTTTTATTTTGGTTATATGCGACGGAGTAAAAGTGATACTTGAATTGTATTATTGGGTCTGACTTAACTGAGCTGCATAATAAAATTATGGCTTGGAGACAATAGCGTGAATTATTCTATATTTGAGCAAACGAATAATATTGAACAAAATGTTCATCATGCGATCTAGGAATTATATACACGATATAATTGACATAAGATGTCTACCTAAAATGTTATATTTTGGGGATTTGCCAAAGTAGAGTCAAAACATGATTAGATATGGATCTTGGAACACCATTATATATATAATGATATATGTATATAAATCAAGGGATGTTAATTTGAGTGGGAGCATATTTTAGTTTAAATTACACGTTTATGTTAGTATACAATTTTGATTGTCAAAATTTATATTAAATAAATATTAAAGAATCAGTTATTATTTATTATCTACTGTAGATATTAAATAATAAATAATTCTGATAATTTAAATTAATCCTTAAGAAGGATAAATTGAATTGAATCAAATTTCTTGACTAACATTGAAATTTGGGGATTTTCCCCAAACAAATTAAAACATAATTGTTCTAACAAATATAGAGAATCTAAAACCAAAGTCAAAGTATGACTTCAACTGAATAAGATATAGAAGTTATAATAATCTACTTATACATTCCTAGTATTAGATACTAGACATAAATCACATAAATGTATGTTGATTTAAAGAAATTGCAGAATAAGTAGAAAACTGAAAAAAGGAAAAGTGGACTTACGATTGGAAATAAAGCAAATGTTGCTGGATTATCCATAGGAAGTTGATTCTTGTTAATTATACTGGCTTAATTAAATAAATAAAATAATTGTTATTCTGAAATTCCACTTAAGATAAATGTTATAATAGATCTTGTTTAGACAAGTTTGAATTTCATTTGTAATAAAAGAACAATTGTTATTCATTTTATTTAAATGAAATATCGTATGGAATTTCACAAATAGTTAATGATATTTGTAAATCCTTAACTATAATGTACTTGACATTAATAATGACTGGATTAAATTTAGTGATTTAAATCCAATATACCTTTAGTATTACCGGTTAGCCAAGTAAACAAGAAAGTATATCAAAACTTCATAATGATGGAATTTTGAGATCATTCGATTTTGAATTAAATGAAGAATACAGATCTAGTATATCAAAATAACTGAATCACCTTTCACTTAACGCAGTTATTGAGTGATAAGTATTGGGTCCATACATAATGATGTTTATGGAGCAATGAATACATAAACTAGAGGCAAGTTTTATTACCTCATTATATTTACTGCTGATATCAGTAAATACAGATATGTGTATCTTATGAAACACATATCAGAATCCTTTGAAAAGTTCAAAGAATTCAAAGTGGAGATAGAAACAAAATTTAGTAGAAAATAAATACTTTTCGAACAGTTTGAAAGAGAATATTGAAGCCAATTATTTAATGACTATCCAGATGAGTTTGAAATTGTTTCACAACTCATTCCATTTAGAACACCATATTGGAATGTTGTGTCTGAAAGGAGAGATCACACCTTATAAGATACAGTATGATTAATGATATGTCATATAGATCTTCTAATAAATTAAATTTAGAACAACTGCATTTAACCCCACTAAAACGAGTCTATAGACGCCATATAAGATATGGACTGGGAAATGTCCTAGTTTGTCTATTATGAAGATTTGGGTTGTAAGGCGTTTGTTAAACGTTTTATCTTTGGTAAGTTCAGTCCCATATCTGATAATTATTTTGTGGAATATCCAAAAGAAACAAATGGATATTATTTCTATAAATCCTCTAAGAATAAAATGTTTATTTCTCGAATTGGTATCCTTTAAAAGGAGAGCCTGTCTCTAAGATACTGATGGGAACAAAATAGAATTCGAAATGTCTCGGAAACCACAAAATACCATTGAATCTTGTACAGACAAGAAAATGAGTGGGAGTATCACAATAATTCTAATGTTATAGATTGATAACACATTAATTATTGTAAATGATGTTAGTTTTAAAACAAGAAATATATATAGATTCTGAGAAAGAAAATGTTTGGATTAAGAAGTTCATGATTGAACTTAATTCATTGTTATCTAATGATATACGTTGTGATAACAATATGGTTGTTGCTCAGGCCTAAAACATTAAACTCATTATCGATCCAAACATATATTTAAGAAATATAACTCTTATGTGAAATTGTTCACAAATGAAATGAACATATCTGCAAAGTTACAAATGTTGTAATGTTGCAGACCTACTGAATTATAATCTGTCGCGGCAGTAGTTTAATAGTTACACTAGTTTCATGAGCATAAGATACGTGAATGATTGACTCTAGTGAAAGTGGGAGATTGTTAGAGTTTATGTCCTAGAGGCAATCCATTTGATGAGATTGATAACACTGTTGATGTTATTATTTTATTTGGAATAAAATAATATTCTATTATATTATATTTACTGTGTAATATAATATTAATATAATAGAAGTCCTTAGAATTATAATACGGAATTATATAGTTCAAGTGAGTGATTTGAACTTGAGATTATATAATGTGTTAAGTATTGTAATTCTTAAATGTCTCAAGTCAAGTTTTATTGTTTATATAGGACAACAGTAAAATGTAGAGACTAGTATGTTGATTGACTGATGATCACATCTCATTGATCATTAATATACGTGATATTAATGTCAAAACATAAATACATATTGGAGAATATCGTATTGGGCTGACCCGCCGTGAGATAACTCCGTGGAATATAATTAATAGTATCATGAGTTATTCTCATAGTGACAGTGATGTAATGGTCCTCAGACCTGAAATCATTTTAATTTTATTCGAGGATATTCGTGTTTCGATATCATCTAAAGTTATTCGTAACATAGTAATGATAACGGTGACTATTGGATACATCTCGAGTCGAATGAAAATCATGAATGATCTAGATGGAATTTAACAATATGATATATTCGTGGTGATATCCATGGGCCTCTTGATTGAGTGAGACTGTGAAATGCATGGCCGTGCTCAAATATTGAATTGTTTTAAACAGTTTACTCATCGATCAAGAAAATCGGATTATATTATAACAAGGATGATACAATCCATGCCTCTAGTTTAATCCTGGATATATTGGTTAAAAGGATTATATTACATTGATACACTGGTTACGGAAAGGTTGTATCGAATCATTGATTTTATTATAACTTGGGTAGCAGCGACGTATTGCTAGATGCCAATCATTGTTTATGATTTTAAATACGATTTAAAATCATTGCCAACGTTGTAATAACATATAAGGTCACACAAACCGAACGTAATAAAGGGAAAAACATTCGTTGGATAAATAAATATCAAATATGTTGATATTTTATTTAACATTGAATTAGTATACCAGTTGGATTCCTTATTTTGGGGAACACGTTTGTTTCAAAGGGAAAAACCGTTCCATTTTTAAAGATACACGTGAATCATTTTGTTCGATGTAGATTAGAACAAAACAAAACCTACTGAAACCTAATTCATCTGATAATGGCTGCTAGCACTATAGCCCTTTCTTCCACTCTTTGATTCGATCGAAGATGGATGCGTTCTAGTGGATACCTCTAAAGGCGCAGCGATTGACGTGCTCTCGATTCGATGCTACACTGATTCGTTCGATTCTCCAGATTGAATCTAGATTCTTCATGGAATCATTGCAACAGGTATGACACTTAATTTACAGAGTTTTCCATAGATCTATTGATTTGGGTTTCTATTTTAGTGTTTATCCGCTACGTTGATTTACCTAAGAAACCCTACACTTTTAACCATTGATCCAATAGCCAAGCAAATTGATTCCTTTAGAGCTAGGAATTGAAGTAGTATCGTGTGCCCCCTTTCCTGGCGCACCAAAATGTTAGACCAAAATCTGGGCCTAACACCCAAATGCAGCGTGAAGTCCTCACAATCACAAATCACATATCACAGAATGCGGAAAAATAGTAAATCATAGAGGACACATGAAGTTTTTATGGTGGTTCGACTCAAACCAAGCCTACGTCCACTTTATAATTCCTTAAATCCTAAAAATTTACAATTTAAATTTTTTTCGTACAATCCGTAAGATCATTTACATAAAACGTCCTTGTATTTTTATGAAGAAGTGGAGAAAAGAGAGTGATTTATACACGAAATCATCGTGATATACTGCTTTGAATTGGCCTTGTTAAGCTCGCAAAGTTCTTGCGTTGATAACGTTGGAAGCCGTGCAGAAGAATGGCCAAAAGTCCTTCAAAAAACCTTCGAATGGTGTATTTATAGCCATTTACAGCTGGCGGTACGTGAGACATGTGGCACGCATCCCAAAATTCCCGAAATGATATGGAAAATGTCCATAAATCTTCTCTATGTCGCGTTATGCCATGTGCATGCAAGTGGGAGTGAGATTAGCCTTGAGAATAGGTCAGACTCGAATGTGCGAGTGCATGCCCAGGAGGTTCGTGATCCATCCATGCGAGCCGGTGGGATCGCTGCCCTCACGAGCAGGTGCCTGCGGGTCCTTATACTTTGGTGCAACATGCCCTTCTGAGCGGGTCGTGATGGTCAAGGTGCATCACGAGCCGGTTCGTGAGGTAGTGGTCCACGAGCCGTGGAGGGCGGCGAGCCCTAGGGGGCGAGCTGGTCCAAGTCCCAGGAATCCAAGTCTCCAATGCTTCGTACAAGCGACTATCGATCGATGCCAAATTACACTCGTTCACGGAAATGAGCGTAACTTCCAAACCGTAAGTCCGTTTTAGACAAACGAAAGCTCTACTTGAAGCTAATTCAGAGAGATACGAGATTTATTAAGCGAAGCTAAATAATTGATGTTTTCGAGTCCAAAAAATGTCACCTGTTAGGAGATTCGAGTCGTTCTTTGTTTGCGATGCGACTTCAACCAAATTGCTTCCAGTCTTCTGACGATGTTCCCAATACTTGAGCGTATTGTTAACTAGAGACTTCACGTGTGACTGCTTTGACTAAAAAGCATTTAACATTTTTCCCCAGAACATATATTATTGGTTGAAGGAAGATGTGTTCTGGATAATCCAAGGCCACGCCGAGCCTGCCAGCTGCAAGTATAATCCATACCTGAACAAAAAAAGAAACAAACAGATGTGTCAAATCCTGACAGCATTTCTTATCCTTTTCGAGCATAAACCATGCTTAGGCGCCTAATTGAGCATAAACCATACTCGAGGGATGTTCGAACCATCCTGCGAAGACTTGGTGACGGGCCAAACCGTGTAGGTATAAGCCATACCAAGAAGTTCAAACTGAGCATAAGCTATACACGAGTTTTATTGAGTTCCTTTGCCAAATCCTAGCAAGATCATTCGTCGTTCCTGAGTATAATCCATACTTAGAAATTCAACGGAGTATAATCCATACTCATACTGAGATGAAGCTACACTTTTCACATCCTGACAAAGATAGTTTGTCCCCTAGGCATAATCCATACCCAGGGATTCGAGATAAGTAGAAGTCATACTTTAATTGAGATTGAGAATTCGACCACAACCTGACAAGATACTTAAATTTTCCAAACATAATCCATGCTCGAAAAGTCCTTCCTTATTCAATTCAAAATGCAAAACCAAAGCAAATCCTGACTTGTTTGTCATCGAGTTCTAAGAATGCTTTGGGGCTAAATCCTAACCCCGTTCGTGTGTATTCCAATTTAGCCAACTGGAAAACGTAAAGAAAGCAAGAAACATATCTTATATCCTAAGAAATGTAGGAAATCTAGGCTGATCTCATCTAGATTAGTTGATGATGAGCCCACGAGAGCTTGACCTAGGGTCATTCCCTCTTCGGGGAGCAGGTGGTAGCAGCGCGGATGTAGGCGCTATTGACTGTTTCACGTACTCGGGTAGCTTTCCATATCTAACCCGTTCCTCAATCAAATCTCGTAGGTGCCCGCATTCATTTGTGTCATGACCATTCATATATTGAAATATGCAGTGTTTTCCAAAATCACGTTCTCTTTGCGATGGCTTCCTCTTGGGAGGCTTTGGGTAAGATAGGGCACCATTTATGTCCATGTAAATGTCAGTCAACGTCCGATTGAGCTAAGTGTACTTTTCATATTTGGGCCCTCTCCGAGGTTAGGTGTTGCGGTCATTCTTGATGGTAGCTTTTCCCTTCCCTTTTCCATAATAAGACGGTTCCGCATCTTTAAGCATGTTAACATCGAGAACTTTCTTCTCGGAAATAACACCTTCTTCCCGCAGAAATCTATCTGCTTCAAGATAGAATTCCCAAGATTTCGCGGTGGATCTCAGTACAATGATTTTTTGATTCCTGAGTTATCCAAGACACCGAATACCGCAACCATCAGTACCATCGATGGTTCAGGGCGATCAACTGACGCTGTTGCGACATTGAATCTTTCCAGAAATAAGCGTAGAGTTTCTCCGGGCCTTTGCTTGAATGTAGCAAGTGACATGACATTCTTGGGTCGTGCAATGTGGACCCGAAACTGTTCGATAAAGCATGCGACCAACATGTTCTAGTTGTTGATTGATTCCATCTCTGGTTGCCGAATCCGCATGGCTGCTATATCAGTAAGAAAGAGGGGAAAACATTTGGCCATGACGTTTTCTGAAGCCGATTGAACTTCCATATGCCATTTGTAGCGCTTTAGGTGCACGGTATGATCCGTCCTGTCGTTTTAGGGCTCCAGCTATGGAAGTTTGAAATCCGAGGGATTGCGGGAATTCCTGATTTCCAGAGTGAACGGGTTGTAATTGATGTCATCCAATCATTCTGATAAGTACGGCCTCTCGAGAGGCATTCAATCAGATCTACTAGTCGATTTCCTTCAAAAAATTGTTGCAGATTGCCTAAATCTGAGCCGATACCCCCAGCGTGGAATGCAAGAGAAGATGGGAGCTGTTGGCGAGACGTTGGAAATGGGTCATGAGGACCGATTGGCGGACCATGGGGGTCGTGGCTCACGGTTCGAGTGGGGTGACCCAACCCGATCGTGAGTCCCCATCACGAGTCGATTGCAGTTGAGGAGCGGTAGCTTGCGATCCAGTGTTCATTTGAACTGGAGCTAAAGATGGTTGAGCCTGACCATTTCCAAGAGTGAGGAGGTTGCCCCTAAGTCCACGTGATGCACGAGCTGCTTCTGTGGCCTCATTTCTAACGCATTGATTGTTGCTCGGCCTTCCATCCATCCGAGCGAAGATTCCATCGATCATCTCATGTTGTTTCCTGAGGAAATCATCTTGCCTTTCCATTTGGGTTCTCAATTCAGTGAGAATGACGTCCATCTCTCCTCTGGTCAAGTATGCTGATGGGTTTTCGTAAGAGGAAGCCTCCTGGCTTGCCTCATTTCTAGTGCCCTCAGCCTCAGCACCTTCAGTATGGGAGAAAGTTCTACCCTTCTTTCTTTTAACCATTAATCCAATAGCGAAGAAAATCGATTCATTTAGAGCTAGAAATTGAAGTAGTATCATGTGCCCCTCTCCTAGCTTGCCAAAATGTTAGACAAAAATCTGGGACTAACACCCAAATGTAGCGTGAAGTCCTCATAATCACAAATCACATATCACAGAATGGGGAAAAACAGTAAATATCAGAGGACACACGAAGTTTTTATAGTGGTTCAGCTCAAACCAAGCCTACATCAACTTTATAATTCCTTAAATCCTAAGAAATTACAATTACTAATATCGTCTTACAATCCATAAGATCCATTTACATACAACATCCTTGTAGTTTTATGAAGAAGTGGAGAAAAGAGAGTGATTTTATACATGAAATCCTCGTGATAGGTTGATTTGAATTGGCCTTGTTAAGCTCGCAAAGTTCTTGCGTTGATAATGGTGGATGCCGTGAAGAAGAATGGCCAAAAGTCCTTCGAAAACCCTTGGAATGGTGTATTTATAACAGGCGGTTTGTGAGACACGTGGCACGCATACCAAAAATCCCGAATTGATGTGGAAATCGTTTAGAAATCCTCTCCAAGTCGCGTTATGCCATGTGTAATCATATCCGTGCCTGTTGGAGTGAGATTAGCATTGATAATAGGTCAGACTCAAATATGCAAGTGTAGGCCCAGGAGGTTCGCGATCCATCCATGCGAGTTGGGTGGATCGCTATCCTCACGAGCAGGTTCCTGCGGGTCGTTATATTTTGGTGTGTTGCGCCCTTCTGAGCAGGTCGTGATGGTCGAGGTGCATCACGAGCCGGTTCGTGAGGTAGTGATCCACGAGCCGTGGAAGGGGGCGAGTCGGCCTAAGTCCCAGGAATCGAAGTCTCTAATGCTACGTCCAAGCGATTGTCGATCGATGCCAAATTACACCCGTTCACGGAAACAAGCGTTACTTCCAAACCGTGAGTCCGTTTTAGCCAAACGAAAGCTCTACTTGAAGCTAATTCAAAGAGCTACAAGAGTTACTAAGCAAAGCTCCGTAATTGATGTTTCGGGTCCAAAAAAGGTCATCCGTTAAGAGATTCGAGCCGTTCTTTGTTTGCGACGCGACTTCAACCAAATCGCTTCCTGTCTTCGGACGATGTTCCCAATACTTGAGCATATTGTTAACTAGATATTTCACATGTGACTACTTTGACCAAAAAGCATGTAAACATTTTTTCCACCTAGAGCATATCTTTCTGGTTGAAGGAAGATGTGTTCTGGATATTCCAAGACCACGCCGAGCCTGCCAGCCGCAAGTATTATCCATACCTGAACATAAAAAGAAACAAACAGATATGTCAAATCCTGAAAGCATTGCTTATCCTTTTCGAGCATAAACCATACTCTAGGGATGTTCAAACCATCCTGCCAAGACCTGGCGAGGGGCCACCTTCTGGGTATTAGCCATACCAAGAAGTTCAAACTGAGCATAAGCCATACTCGAGTTTTATTGAGTTCCTTTGCCAAAACCTAGCAAGACCATTCGCCATTCCTAAGTATAATCCGTACTTTGGAATTCAACAAATTATAATCCATACTCATACTGTGATGGAGCTACATTTGCCACATCCTGACAAAGATAGTCCGTCCCTTACCCTGCCTTTTCCATAATCAGACGGTTCTCTGTCTTTAAGTATGCTAACATCGAGAACTTTCTTCTTGGATGTTGTATCTTCTTCCGCTGAAATCTACCTACTTCAAGATAGAATTTGCCGAGATTTCGCGGTGGATCTCGAAACAAGGATTTTTTGAATTCTGAGTTATCCAAGACACCAGATATCGCTGCCATCAGTACCATCGATGGTTCAAGGCGATCAACTGACGCTGCTGCAATGTTGAATCTTTCCAGAAATGAGCGTAGAATTTTTTTGGGCCTCGCTTGACTGTAGTAAGTGACATGACGTTCTTGGGTCGTGCAACATGGACCCAAAACTATTCGATAAAGCATGTGAACAACATGTTCCAGTTGTTTATCAAATTCGTCACTAGGTGTTGAATCCACATGGTAGCTATATCCGTCAGAAAGAGTGGAAAACATTTTACCGTGATGTTTTCTGACACCGATTGAACTTCCATATGTCGTATGTAAGACATTAGGTGCACGGTAGGATCCGTCCTGCCGTTGTAGGGCACCTGAAGCGACCCAAAATCCCCCTTATGGGAAAGCTCGGATTGAAATGAGAATATGACTCATCTGAACTCAAATATAAGAACATTTCATCGTTATTACAACAATTTACATCAGAGTACAAGAATATATCAGAGTATGAATAATATACAACAGAAACTATTAGATATTTAAATTACAAAACAGCGGAAAAATAATACATAAGTACAATGCGTAGGGGAAAATAACAACTGACACAATAGAAAGAGATACACGTATACAAAGCTTTCTGAATATAGCACCAGCTGTAAGTCCAGGATCCTGTGTAACGAAATATCCGCGAAAACCCAAACTACTAGCTGCCCGTGTGGAAATATGGGCACCTAGTTTAGCTAAAAACAATAAACTCCGAGTCAGTCATGGGAGTGGTGTAAGAACTAAAACCGTTATTAAATCTTAAATTTAAAAGTTGGGAAATCATGGGACAAAGCCGTATAACACGGTATGGGTTTACTCCATATGAATACTATTTTAAAACATAAAACAACGCAATGTTTTTAAAAAAATGAAGCTATTATATGACTCAGGTCCCATCACACAATGCAACACAAGCCGGAGGATAGATTTTCCCTTATAATAGCCAAATATGTTTGATACGTATAAAACAAAAATATTTGATATTATTACTAGTGTCTAGTCAGTTTAAAACACTTTTAATGTAAATGTATCAATCCTAGATGGTATAACTACCATATACTATGTCGCCATATAGGTTTACAATCAAATCCATAATATCGTATTGGAAATTGGATTTCCATCATGAGTCAAGGCAAGGGATGCTCTCCTTAACTATTCAAATCACTTCTTGCAAGATGACCCAGGATCACACACCTAGGGGTAACCCTTGGATCCTGCAGGGCCAGTCCACACATACTTTAGTTTATTGGTTATTCCTGAACACATGTTTCTCGGCCCTATCGGACCCCTAAAATGGTCAGTAAGTTGACCATATCAAGAGCCACTAGGGACTCAATTCTGAGGCGCCTCGCAATCCATCAACCAAATAGGTAAAAATGTCTGGGCTCCATACCATGACAACACTTCCATCTAGAAAGAAACGTCGTGCACTCCCTGTGTTCCCTTATCCTGTTTCTGACTCATACCAGGTGTGAGGCTCGCGAATTAACGATATACACAAAGCTATGTGTTTACACCAAAATTGGTCTAAACATCCAAGGTACTAAAATTGTACTCCACCAATACAGTAAGAAATAAATGGAACCGTGTTTAATCAACAATTGAAAATAAAAAATGTGAGAAAAGTAAAGTAGAGATGAGATTTAGAGTCGTTCAGCCGTTAATTAGGCCTACGTCCATTGGGAAGGTGATTTCTAATATTGTAATGAGGATTACAAAATACATCATTTCTCTCTTTTCATACATCTCTATATTCACTCAATATACCCTCATTTATATATTTCAATCTTGGAATTATACAAGAGAATGGTAGAATTTGAGGAGAAGAAGGATGGATGAATGATTGAGAAGGAGGATGCCTTCGTTTTCCTAGATCACCAGATTGTACTTGACGCCATGGTCGAATCAGTAGTTCAGGATAAGATTTAGCAGCACTTCGTGGTTTCAAAGATCCCATCCCCTTTATGTTGGCAGCTATGGTGTATTTATAGGTGAGCTTCCTTCGGGAAATGACTTGAAATCCGTTTATGCAGGCTATGGATCGCTCATTCTGTTAATTACAGTCATGCCACTGGCTAGCTGTAGCCAGCCGTCCGTGGCTGTATTCAGTTATCATGTGCGAGCGACTCGATGGAGCGAGTGTCTTGAGTAGTTAAGCGAGTGACTTCGGTCGGTGCTCTTCGGTCGCGTCTATTTCTAGCATTCGATGAGTATATATTTTATTTGCTTGATGGCGAGAAGAAGGAACGACCGATCATAATTCCTTAATGTGATTGTGTCTGATTTGAGCAAGCGAGCGACGATTTTCATTAGTCTAGAGGCGACCGACTTAGACTTGCGACTTTGAGATGTGAATGTACTCTTTCAAGGAGTTGGTATACGACCTACCAATGGGTTTCTGATTCGAGTATCGAGCGATAGGAGTTGCAATTCATGAGCAGTTGTTAAATATACGTACGACCTTGACTCCTGACTTGATGCGTGCGACCGAACTTTGATATTTGATCAAGCGTGCTCCGCTGTTGTGAGCGGCTTTGCCCCAATATGAACGACCGACCTTTGCTTCTGCGCCTGAATCATGATTTGCGTCTAACTTTGGAAGGAGACTTGGTCACATAAGATGTTGCGAGCGCTTGTTTTGCAGTTCCTTCCAAGGCTCGGTCTTTTGAAGTATAAACATTTGCCCCTCGAAGTTCGTAGTCTTTAAAACATCAAAAACTACGAGCTTCGAAGTAATGAGATGCAATACCGCTGGATGGATTAAGTTCAACGTTCTGCAAAATAGGCGCCCTCATAGATAGCTTATGTTTTAAAAATTTGAATATTTCGATAATTGTTCGTCTGTGGACACTTGGCGGGATATTTTCCGGGAATGCAAAACTGGATCACTAGATTTTAATTGAGCTGTCATATCGTTAAAAAGGGACCTTCTAGTCTTCTTTAAATATTGTCTCTTAATTTTCCCACTTTTATATTTCTCTGATAAACCTACTTCAACGGCGATTTCACTGTAGAAGACCTCGCTGTTGCTTCTTGAAACTTCGGTTTTTTTTGTTTGATTGATCATTTTGCCTGACCCCCCTTTTTTGGTCGAAGGTTTACTTCAGCTGTGTTTCTGACTACAACGATCCTTTCTTTGAATTGAATTTGCTCGTAAGTAAGTTTTCTTCCCCTTACCTCTGACTCACGGTTAATTCTCTCGTTTTTGTAAAAGTGGGTTCCCAGCTTGGTAACACCGAGTCGCTTGAACACACATGGTTGTGATGTTTGAGAAGTGTTGATTTGGCTTGGTATGTACTTGGATTTCACGGAGAACCTTTTGGCGGTCCCGATTTGTGCGATAAACTTTTAGGCCTTTTTATGCAGGCAAGTTGCTTGCCGAAATGCCTATGAAACTGCATTTCCTAATTCATTATACCTTTACCAGATGTTTGATGGGATACTTATATCATAGCGATACTTCTTCTCCCCCTCTCACTATTCTCTTGGCATGTGCTATTAATAGTTGTAACCGAACAAATCAGAGCCGGTGTTTCTTATACCTTTGAATATTCAATCCTTCTTTTATGTGATTATACTTCAAGTAAGCCCTTATTATATGGTATGACTAACGATTCATTTGGAAGGTGTATCTATCCAAAGTTGCCTCCTTTTATTACTAGCAACTCAATAATTTATTTTTATTTTTAAGCATGCTTATCTGCGCTGACATGTAACTAACCGCCAATTCATCTTAATCCCAGTTAACTCATCATGTTTGGGGAAACAGAGCGCTTGGATCAGGCAATTGAGGTTGCCCCGGCTACTATTTCCGATTTGATTGTTAGCCAAATCCATCCTCGACCTTACTTTTTTGATAGGGTGGCGGCCGGTTGTCGTAAATCGACACTTTCTTTTGACCAATATTTGCAAATGTGCAACCGCTTCGAGTTTTCAAAAGACGAAGCCAGATTTCCCAGGAAGGAAGAATTGGCCGATCATTCACCCTCTGGATATGTGACGGTTAATTATCATATGCTATCTAGTGGGGAGATTCCTCCTTTTAATCCTTACCTAAAGTCCATTTTGTGGCGCCTGGCCATTGCCCCATATCAGTTGCATCCCAGTGGGTATCAAATTTTGCTTGGGGTATACATACTCTTCATGAAAGTCCGGCAACAGGGACCTATGTTTAAGGATATTTTTTCTTCGTATACTTTTAAGAGAAGGGAAGTAGACAATCCTTCTTTCCTTTTTATGGAAGATATGAATGGTAGGATTATTACTGGTCTAACGGATGGCGCTAATGGATTCCTAGATCAATATTTCTTCGTCCGACGTCCTGGTAGATTCTATGGTCGATGGGTAGAAGGAGGTAATTGCACCTTTACTCTTAGAATTCTTACTCCTTTTCTCTTTCTCATTTGGGTTTCTTTCTGATTCTTATAGTGATTCCTTTAGTTGTGGTCTTACTTTAGATCAAGCCATCATCAATTCTTTAATTTCCGTTTACAAAAAAGAAAGGAGCAGAGAGGTGTTGCTTTCAGAGGAGAACCTCCGCAAGTATTAGCTGATTCATTCTACACGATCTTTTAAAAAGACTTTGGTTCACTCTCAACGC
Organism: Allium sativum; assembly: GCA_030737875.1. Lineage (NCBI taxonomy): Eukaryota > Viridiplantae > Streptophyta > Magnoliopsida > Asparagales > Amaryllidaceae > Allium > Allium sativum. The sequence goes on along the minus strand of CM060924.1, from coordinate 346,138,509 downwards.
TCCACTGGTAAGTCTTTTACCAAAAAGAAACGTCTAATCCTTGATGTAAGTGGTCGACCTTCGTTTTTTGATTACCGAAGGGAGTGATAGAAGAGTCGATGAGAACATGGTCGGTTTGAGGGTTGATGAAATTTATGGATTTACGTCCGAAAGTTCTGCTCGCTCTGTTACTCAGGCGGAAGGTTCCTTAGGGACTTGAGGGGACCTAGGGGATTTTGACTCTGCCACATACTTGAACCAGGGTGACATTGTGATGTCTGACCCTGTTGTATCTGATATGGGAAGAATCTGAGGGCCTTCTCAGCGTCCTGGGAAAGCTTCTGCCTTCATAACTTCCCCTGGAACCGGTTTTGATATCATCTTACTTGTGGCATAATTTCCCATAAATCTAATAATCTCTGAACGCTTGCAAAACTCATGCTTTATTTTTCAGGTGTAAATGCAAACTATTCGTTATCGGATAGCTTTTCTCAACAAGCCGATCTTACTGATCCACAAAGCCTCTTACAGTCTCACCTTTCCTGTTATTTGAAGCACTCCCAACTGTCTTCAAGTTCTCAGGTCCAACATACCTCTGAACTTCCAATAGTCGATTCTTTAAGGCATGGGGGACTTGATCAGGCTAAGGTGCTTGAACCGGTTGAATCTTCTGCAAGATCTATTGCTTCGAACCCTGCTCAGGTTCAAATAAAACGTGATTGTCCACCTTATAGCATTTCCCTTGGAAATTCAATGCTTAAGGATCGCTTTAGTGGTTGGGACATAAAGGGAATGCATTTTGACCTGGATTTACATCCCAATGATAGGCGAGATGCTGTGAAAAGTTTGGATGTCGTAAAAAGTAGCATGACCAATCAGCTCAGTATTGTTAAGAATCAATTTGAGACACAATTGAATCTGGACATGAAGGATGTTGATAGGCAACTGGAACATTGGGCCAAATTTGGTTATGAATTCCCGAAATTGAACGCTCGACATCTTGACCATATTGAAACCTTAGAAAACCACAAAGTTGCCTCGATCCACTTGATTAGATCCCAAGAATTTGAAATTTCTACTTTAAAGAACGGAAGAATTAAATTGAATAGCTTAGAGGCCAGAAATGTCATGCTTAGGAAGGAGCTGAAGGGTGTGCGAGCACAGCTTTTAGAAGCTCAGTCTGCTCAAGAACTTGTTGAGTGCCATTTGGCCTTAGAAAAGCAGGTTCCAATTTCTTTAAAACAGGAAGGCATGGCTCTCGAAGAAAAATTGCCTTTCAGAACCAAACCCTTATAGCCTTTGAAAAGGATAAAATCAGGTTGCATAGAGATCTTGATGAAGCCAGGATCGGGACTGATAATACTTTGTTTCAATTCTATGTTTGCAGTTTCATGAGTCGTGGACGTTTAAGCTATTTGAACAAGTATTTTCCACAAACTCTAGCTCTTGTTTGGTAACAGGTACTTTCATATTCCAACGATGTTGATGATGAGTTCTTTCAAGAACAACTTTTAGAAGAAGAAGACCGCAAGGCTCTGGTCGAAGGTAGGGGGATATTGGTGAACGAGCGAGCTCAATCGTTTAGGAGGGAACGTTCAAACGCTACCATTTCTTATGCCCCACCTGATTCAATCAGGATTGATATTTTGAGCTCTCCTATTCCCCCCGCAGATCACTCTGCCTTAGATGTTGCAAGAACTCAACCCATTATCGAGTATCCAACTGAAGAAAATGTTGTTAAACAGTGCGTGAGTCATGACAATACTTCTTTTAACGGAACGATTACGGGGATGATTTTATATACCTAGAAACTCCAAGTAAAATTGATATTTACCAGTCTACCCCGGATTGGATTTCCTTATTTCTTCACCTGGGATTGCTGAGTTTAGCGCTTGTTATTCGTTTGCATTAGGTGTGCTTTCACCACCTCCTACATCTATTTGTGGCACTACTGCTCAACCTGCCGCCTTTGACTCCATCCTAATATCTACCGGCACTAACCCTCTCATCATACCTTCATCAGACGACCTCTCTTTACCAGATGTGTCCGATCTGGAAGATGAAGAAGAGTTTTGGAATACCAAGGCTGTGTCCATCTTGAAACGCAAAAGGAAGTTAGCTGATTAATAGTCCAAGATCATAAGCTTTTATCCTTTGATGGTTCTTTTGTATAGATAGATCAGCAAATGCCTGAACAATTGATTCATCCTCCCCTGTATAAGAAATAGCATTTGTGACCTTTATGGTCTGATTCCAGCCTATTTTCATTTACCTGTTACGTATTTAAACCGGTTGTTTGTGCGAGTGTCGGCGCTCGCTTAATATTTTATGTTTGCATACTTACGTTTGTATCGTTTAAATGCTATCATAGTTTTATTACTTTATTCTTATGAGTGGTCGCACTTTTAGTTTGTTTTTCGCGCGAATCTTATCGTTCAAGTAGTTCTCGCAATGAATTTATAACTAGTCTGTGGTATGTTTTGAGTGGGCATTGGTGATTTTTTACACAACGGTGATATCCCCATACCAAAGCTTTTTTCAATTCCATAGATTCTGTTAATTTGAATCATGATTTCATTTGATCAACTCATGATTTTTTTTAAAACAACGTGTGGTTATTATGTGTTTTTTCTTTTCGGTGCCCCCAGGGGAGGTCTTGGGTTTCAATTTCGACCCAAGTTCGGCCTTGTCAATCCTTATTTTTCTAGGACTGACTGACCTTGTTGGATACCCTCTTTCGGCTAGGATTTTTTATTTGCGTTGGTCCTTCCAACATGTTTTGTCAGTCCTTCTGAACTAGGACTGATGTTTCCAGCCTAGGTATTTATCCATGGGACGTTTTTATTATTTCCCTTGTACCTTTTTTGAAGCCTAATGTCAGCTTCTCCAGCAGATGCTTGCTAAAGGAAGTACCACCTTTCGGCTTGTTGTTTGCCTTAGAACAGCATGTCTTGTTGAGGTGATGTGCTAATACATCCAATTTGATTCGCATGCTTTTTATAGTGCCTTCAAGCTGTTTTTCTCAAAATGTGCTTTAAGAACCCTCCCTTCGCGACTAGGATGGTTATGATTAATTGCTTCTATCATGCATACATTTTGAAAAAAATTGTTATTAGCATGAAGAGATAAGTATGGTACTCTGATAAGCGCATGATAATTTCCTTTGTACAAGGCACTTATAAGTAATTCATTATCAAATATTATCATGAATATAGCAAGTGGCAAAACAAAGTAAAACAACTACTATCTATTAAGCAAATAGGGTAAGAAACGGAGTAATAGAGTATAGTGACGGGAATTTTAGTTCAAAACTTCCATGATCGAGACACCAGCTACTGATCCTTAGCCAAGCATTAGTTCCCAGCTAGTTTAGGTCCTTTCCTCAAAGTGTTTGCTGCCCTTTGTTTGCGGATAAATAGGGGAATGGCCTTGCACGTATTGTTGTAAATGGTTCTCCTTGACCAGCCCCTTGATTAACGATTTTAAGTGCCTACACTCATTAGTGTCGTGTCCTGGTTGGTCTTGGAATTGACAGAAGCTTCCTGATTTTGTGGCAGCATCTCTGACTTGCATCCGTTCTGGGACTGGATACTTTTCTGTGTTCTTAGTTGCCCTGAAGATATTCCCTATGGTGTCATTAAGGGTGGTGAATTCAGAATCCTTGAAAGAGCGTGGTTTCCTTTTAGGCTGTTTGGTTCTTCCCTTGTCGCTTCTTTTTGAAAATCCACCTCTTACACCTAAGATATATTTGCACTTTTCATTCTGATTTATGGAACGAGCGCTTTTCTGCCTGCCGGGTCTTCGCCAGGACCCATAGTCACGACACGTGGCTTTCTGAGTAGAATTTCCTTGTTCAGTAAAAAAAACTCTATTTCGCTTATATGACTTGTTCGAGCAAAAGGGAGGTCAGCGACACTTGGTGTGGCTTTTATGATAGAGGCTTGAACAACGAGCATCGACTCGATCTTCTTTATCACTGCGTCGTTTGCAATAGTTATTTGACTCATTAACCCTATCATTGCTTCTTCCAACTCCCTCTTGGTTACGGCCTCCTCAACTTTTAACGGTTCCTTTTCTCCGGGATTGATGGTAGGCAAAGTGGCAACGTCGAAGATGCCATCGATTTTTTCAGTGATTTCCTTCGGCGTGCTCATGATTGCAAGCACAGTGGCTCTCAGAAAATCTTATGGGATCTGAAATGGGAAAAGACGCAAACACGGCCCCATGGTGGGTGCCAAAATGTTTACACCAAAATTGGTCTAAACACGCAAGGTACTAAAACTGTACTTCACCAATATGGTAAGAAATAAATGGAACCGTGTTTAATCAGCAGTTGAAAATGAAAAATGCGAGAAAGGTAAAGTAGAGACGAGATTTAGAGTTGTTGAGCCGTTAATTAGGCCTACGTCCACTGTGAAGGTGATTCCCAATCTTATAATGAGGATTACAAAATACATCAATTCTCACTTTTCATACATCTCTATATTCACTCAATATACCCTCGTTTATATGTTTCAATCTTGGAATTATATAAAAGAATGGTAGAATTTGAGGAGAAGAAGGATGGATGAATGATTGAGACGAAGGATGCCTTCGTTTTCCTTGATCACAAGATTGTACTTGATGCCATGGCTGAATCAGTAGCTCAGGAAAGGATTTAGAATCAATTCATGGTTTCAAAGATCCCAACCCCTTTATGTTGGCAGCCATGTTGTATTTATAGGTAAGGTTCTCTCGGGAAATGACTTGAAATCCATTTATGTAGGCTACAGATCGCTCATTCTGTTAATTGCAGTCATGCCACTGACTAGCTATAGCCAGCTGTCTGTGGCTGTATTCAGTTATCATGTGTGAGCGACAAGATGGAGCGAGTGTCTTGAGTAGTTAAGCGAGTGACTTCGGGCAGTGCTCTTCGGTCGCGTCTATTTCTAGCATTGGATGAGTAGATATCTGATTTGCTTGATGGCGAGATGAAGGAACGATCGATCATAGTTCCTTAATGTGGTTGTGTCTGATTTGAGCGAGCGAACGACGATCTTCATTAGTCTAGAGGCGACCGACTGAGACTTGCGACTTTGAGATGTGAATGTCCTCATTCTAGGAGTTGGTATACAACCTATCAATGTATTTCAGATTCGAGTATCGAGCGATAAGAGTTGCAATTCATGAGCAGTTGTTAAATATACATGCGACCTTGACTCCTGTCTTGATGCGTGCGACTGAACTTTGATATTAGATCAATCGTGCTCCATTGTCGTGAGCGGACTTGCCCCAATATGAACGACCAACCTTTGCTTCTGCGCCTAAATCACGATTCACGTCTAAATTTGGTTGGAGACATGGTCACATAAGATGTTGTGAGCACTTGTTTTGCAGTTCCTTCCCAGGCTCGGTCTTTTGACGGATAAACACTATGCTAATTAAAGCCATGCTTTGATCATCAACCACAGGACTCTGCTTTTCAACAAAAGCCTTGATTATTTGCATCTTAGCATGCCACACTGGCAATTTAGGCCATACAACCGATGTCTATCAATATATAACCTCTAAGCTCGTATGTCTCAGAGAAGGGTGTTAAGTAAGAGAATAAATTCTCCGCAACCAAACAGATATATATATTTAATAGAATTCAATCAAAACAGAATGAAATCCAATGTCAGACGCACATCCATTTATAAGTTCATTCTGGGTCTGAACGAAACCGGGGGCAGCTTATTCCACATCCCATATGTCCAATACAGGAGAGAGGTCCGTGCTTATCCGGTCGATCTCCAAGTACGTCTGGACGATCACCACTTATTACCTTGTCTTGGGTGTACAACCCAATCAAGACATCGGTAATCATCCAAATGATGTGAAGAACTCCGGTCTTCAACCACCGTCTTCATCGTCGACTTTTAGTCGTAGTATTAATTATTCAGAATGGGTCAAAACCAGTCTTTCCGAATAACTCGCGTATTTTATAATCAATAATCAAGTGCTATAAAAACACATCATACGCCTCATTCCAATCCAGAATATTCTTTTATTCAAATATTCACATTTTTAGGGAAAGGTTCACATTAATTTTATCAAAGATAAAATCCTTTAAATTTATTCTTTAATCTTCCTTTTGATATTATTCAAAAGAACTGATTTTTCCTTTATCGATTCTAAACCAAATTAAGGTTTATCAAGTAGTCAGGATTGGCAAACTTTACTGAGGTAATCATTTATTTAATAATCTCAGTCCCAACCTATTTGTCCCATGGAGCAAAATTGGTAGTACTCTATATCCAACACCCACTATGTTATTTGTAAAATTAATTACCATTTCACGTTCAAATCTAATTAAAGATTTAACTATCGCCTGAAGTAAAACTGGTGGTACTCCATTCTCGATCACTTCTCAAATTTGGCAAATTTAATTACCACATTAACTTTTTAGTCTAATTAAAGATTCACTAAAGCTCTGGTTCGGTTTTAATCTCAAAAATCATTACTTAATGATTACTCAACTTTAAGAAAATAAATCCTGTCTTTAAATGGGTTAAAGAACCAATGTCATTTAAAACACCATTCACGATAAACCCAAATCCTCTTCCATTAACTATGAAATCTTGATGGAAAACAGATCATCGTATAAAATCGATATAAATTTCTGTATCAGACTAATAATATAAATGGAATGACGGCCAAGCCGTTTAAATTCCATATATAGTAACAGTCTTCCTTCACATAAGCTCATCTCGATTATTATCAAATTGAATTCCATTCAATTCCAATTTAATATATTAAATTGGAAAACTTTACATTGGAAAATTTCCATTAAATATTAGAATAAAGGTTACAAATTCCAAATCATATCTTCATTGTTAATTGGGTTTAAGAATAAATGTCATTTAAAACATCATTCGCAACGAACCCAAAATCATTTTCTATTTAATTCCAATTAATAAATATAATTGGAAAACTTGATTATTATTCTTTCCTCAATGGGGTTTAAGAACAATGTTAATAAAGACACGATTCACGACAAACCCAAAATCCAATTGATATCAAATACAAGGCTCTAAATAGAAATTATATTGGCTTATATTCAATATCAAATTCTGAAACCAAAAAATACCGTATTGGGAATAACGATATAAACATATATCTTCCAAATTCCTCAACAATATCCGTATAATCACGGAATCCAATATCGAAATATTCCGAAGATTATTTCTATTCAAATCCATTTCAATTTATTCATTGGAAAACTCTGGTTATTTTAAAACCATTTCAATTCCTTTCAGTTCTCTATTCGAGTTGTTAACTAGTTTATTCTGATAAAAATATCTTCTATCCTTCCAAATATGGGATTATTCATCCAAAATCTTTCCAAATTATTAATTATAATTTTACATAATTTATTCATACTTTTATTGATTTTAATATCGCCATTTCAGTCGATTTCCATATACGGTCATCGAACTGCATTTACAGCGACCTTTTCCAAAACTGATTTGGATATAATTTGAAATCCAACCATTCAAATTTAAATATCTTATATTCATTGGAAAGCTCTTTTCGATACAAACCCAAGGTTCCAATTTTAAGAGAATCCGATGGGCAAATCTCCCATTACATCAATTTGAAGTTAATGGTTGAAATTCACGAACGTTCGCTGCGCAGCACGTTCTATTCAAACCACTTATATAATATATATATATATATATCGTCGATTTCTATTTAAAACATATTTTATAAATTGTTTATAAATTCGTTTTAAAATGATTTTTAACTTTTTTTAAATTTTAAATTAAAATTGAATATTCTATATTATTTTAATATTAAAATGATAATATGATTTAGAATTGAATATTCTATATTATTTTAATAATAAAATGATAATATTTTCAAAATATCAGATTTTGAAATCTTATCTTTTCGATATTCATTATAAAACGAATAAAATCGATTCATAAACTCGTTCAAGTAGAAATCGCGGTTAGCTATTTAACTCGGCTTGACACTTCAATATTTTTGTGTCCATCCAAAATCGGACATCAAAATCACATTTTTATTCTCTCCTGAATACTATATAAAAATATTCGTTTATATTCTGAATCAAATGCGACTCAATCAATTACCATATAATTTGGGTTATACAGATTCCATACATCACATGTATTCGACAATAATGATAAACAATCATTAAAAATTCAAACAACACCCAAAGTGCATTCTACAAATGTATAAGCATTAAAATAAATAAATAATGCTTACAACAGTCTGTCAACCCATCGATTGACATACAACTAAACACTGGGATTAGTGTATGTCAAATATCATCTCAATACCCGTGTGGGGTTTCAACCAACAAATAATGATTATTATTTGTGCAGTTGGGCGATGTTTAAAATTTATCATCCCAATCAATATCAGATAAATAGGTTACGTAAACATGCCATCTGACTTGTAAATGAATATTTATTTCAATTTCTTTTCATGAAAATTTTATATATTTCAGTTTTAGAAAAATTCGACATTATAATTGCGCAATATTATAACCGGAATAATTTCTAGCATTATCCCTCTCCTGATACTGGCTCGCACCATATACAACAATCAATTTTTCCACAACAAAATCATATCACACAAATCATCCAAGGTTTGTATAAAAAGTAGTGTTAGGAGCTACTAAGCCCCATCTGCAACCTTGAATATAATAACTGAATGAAAATGGTTTGAGCGAGGAGTTCTCACCCATAAGCTAAACTAATTTGTCGTGATTCTTCTAATGTAAAAAATTCTTTTCGACGCGCTCGCTTTTATCATTCCCCGCACTTCAACCCACCTCTTTTTCTCTAGAATTTGCATACGGCCTCCAATCTTCACCAAACCTTGTCCTTAACCCAAACGCGCCATTCTGGACAACTTTTGCCTAGGGAAGTTTCTTCCAAAAAATGCACCAATTCTCCGGAAATCGCGAAAAACAGTAGCAGATCCGCAGACTTTGGACGCATTTTCTGGACAGCTCCGAACTCCAAATTGTGACTTCCATATATCCAAATCGAAGCGAAAATCGTGCTCTACAATTTTGGCACTATGAAGTTTTGGCTAGAAACGTACGGTTTAAGAGTTATTGCTGAATAATGATAGGGATTATTTGTAATTCGGATTTTTGAAGAAAGAGGGGTTTTTGGTGAGGAGTGGCCCACGGCCGAAGTTGGGGTGGTGGGTGGATAGGTCGCGGGGGTGGCGGGGTGGGGTCCACGGTGTGGTGGATTTAGTGGCTAGGGTTCACGAAAAGGGAAGAAAGAGGGGAGGAGGAGGTGGTGGCTAAAGTGCGGGGGCGGCGACTAGAGGTGCGGCGACGGGTGATGGAGTGCGGCAGCTGATGGGTGCAAGGGGAGGCCATTTTTTTTTAAAGAGGAAGAAAAGAGAGGAAGGAAAATAATGAAGAGAGAAAGTAAGAAAAGTGATTATATGCTCGTTTCTCTCCGATCCTCCGAATACAAATGATCTCCGTTTGTCGCGGACTTCGGATATGAGATAGTAGACGTAGAGACGAATCCAATGAAACAAGTTTCGTCGAATTCCGAGTTCGTTTGACCCTCCATCAAAATTCTCAAGGATGCTCAAATAATGTTCAAAAATGCGATTTTAGCGCACATTTTCTTCTCGCACGCACAAACGATAACTCCAAAATCATGGTCTTTTTTATTTAACCATTATTAAACGATACGAATCCAGAAAAAATGCAATCGAATTCTGAGATCGTCTGTTACGACCCGAAATCCCCCTTACGGAAAATCACGGATTGTATTGAGAACACGACATATCAGAACACAAACAGAAGAACATTTCATTGTTAATTACAACAATTCCATCAGAATACAAGAATATACAGAGTATAAAACAATATTACACATTCACTAAATATCATAGATTACAATACATTTCATAGCAGCGGAAAAATAATACAATACAAAACTGAAAGAGATAAACGTATACAGAGCTTTCCGGATATCGTTCCGGCTGTAAATCAGGATCTTGTGAATATAAATCTGCAAAACCAAAACTACAAGCTGCCCGTGCGGAAAATAGAGGCACCCAGAGTTTGAGTTAAAACAATAAACTCCGGGTCAGTCATGTGACTGGTGTGAGAACTAAAACAGTTATTTAAAACTTTACTTTAAATCAGATATATCAAGGGACCATGTCGTATAACACGAAACGGGTTTCCTCCCAAGAATACCGGTGCGTATAACAAAACAGCGCAATGCTTTTTTGGATAAATGAAGCTATTATACGACGCAGGTCCCATCACACAATGCAACACAAGCTGGAGGATAGGGTTTTCCCTTATAATAGCCAAACATGCTTGGTACATTAAAAACAAATCATTTGATATTATTATAAGTGTATAGTGTTAAAACAATTTCAATCATAAAAATCAATCATAGACAGCATGGGTACCATATATCATGTCGCCATACTAGGCTATACAATCCAAACCGCAAATGTCACGTATTAGAAGTTGGGTCTCCATCTTTGAACCGAGGCAAAAGATAGTCCTCTACCGATTCGAGACAATCTAGCCCATGTCTCAGGCAAGTACTCAATCAAGCCTTTGGATCGTCAGGGCCGGTCCACCAATGTGGATTAAAATGCCTGAACACTGCATTTCCCCACCCTTTGGGGGCATAAATGAGTCCAATGACTCCATCGGCTCCAAAAGTCACCGATATATCCGAAGCGCCTCACAATCGAACAACCACATAAGTCAAACCCGTCAGGGGGTGTAAAACCACTGACGCCACTTCTAGCTAGAAGGAAGCGCATGCCCTCCCTGATGTCCTCTCCCGTTTCTGGTTCACAACCGGGGTGTGAGGCTCACGAATTAACGCTACACAAAGCTATGCACCACACGCCATGCTTTGATCATCGACTACAAGACTTTCCTTTTCAACAAAAGCCCTGATCATTTGCCACTTAGGCATGCCACACAGGCAATTCACTTCATGCGATTGATATCCATAAATATATAACCTCTGAGCTCGTACGTCTCAGAGAAGACCGTTAAGCAAGAGAAAAAATTCTCCGCCGCCAAACAGATATATATTTAATAGAAATCAATCACACAGAATAAAATCCAATGTCATACACACAGTCAATTTACAAGTTCATTCTGGGTCTGAACAAAACCAGAGGCACCTTGTACCTTGCATATCCATCAATCTCCAAGTACGTCTGGAAGATCACCAACTGATTCCCTCCTCTTGGGTATCATCAGTAATTATCTAAATGATGTGAAGACCTCCGGTCTTCGACCAACGTCTTCATCCTCAACACATCATCGAATCAGTTATTCAGAATGGGATAAACTCGGTCTTTCCGAATAACTTGCGTATATAATAAACAAGTGTTACACAAACACAACATACGCCTCATTCCAATTCAGAATATTCTTTTATTCAAATATTCTTATACTTTGGGAAAGGTTCCCATTAATTTTATCAAAGATAAATTCTTTAAATTTATTCTTTAATATTCTTTGAATATCAATTCAAATTAGTCGGGATTAATGAACCACACCGAAGTAATCATTTATTTTATTTCCCAATCCCAACCTATTCATCCCATGAAGTAAAACTGGTCATACTTCATTTCTAACACCATGGTGTTCTCGGTAAATTTAATTACCATTTCACGTTCAAATCTAATTAATGATTTAACTATCGCCTGGAGCAAAACTGGTGATACTCCATTCTCGATCATTTCAATCCAATTAAAGATTCATTAAAACACCACTTGGTTTTAATCTTCCCAAAAATCACTTTCAATGATTATTTAACTTGCGAAATCATATCCGGCTTTTAACTGGGTTAAAGAACCGATGTCATTTAAAACACGGTTCACGATAAACCCAAAATCACATTCTTTTCCATCAGCCTTTAACCGTAAATTAGCAAGTGAACAATTCCCTAAGTAATAACCCCGAAGGCCAAAACCAACATCAGATCAATACCCAAGAAACCATTCAACTTAACTAACCTCCAGTTAGTTTCTAATTTTCTTAACCCCGTTGAGTCTAAGAACAGTATTATTAAAGATACCATTCACGAAAACCCAAAATCACATTCCATTTACAATTGAATCTTCATGGAAAACAAATCGATATATATAATGGATATAAATTTCCATATCCGACTAATAATATAAATGGATTAACGGTAACGCCGTTTAAATTCCAGATATATTAGCAGTCTTCCTCCATAGAAATTCACTTCGATTATTACCAAATCGAATACCGTTCCATTCCAATTTATTTATTTCAAAAATAAATGGATTATAATTCTAGTTCAAAACTAGTTTATTTCGATAAATATCTATTTTTATCTTTTCAAATATGGAATTTTTCATCCCAATTCTTTCCAAATCATTTCTTATGATTTTACACAAATTATTGATATTTTTAATAATTTTATCAAGGCCCGTACAGTCGATTTCCATCAACGGCCACCAAACTGCACTTACAGCGACCTTTTCCAAATTTGATTTGGACATAATTCCAAATCCAACAGTTAGATTTCAAATTTCTAGTATTCTTAGAAAGCTCTTTTCGATACGAACCAATTGGTTTCGTTTTTAGGAGAATCCGACGGTCGGATCTCCCGTAATATCCATTCGAAGTCAATGGTCGAAATTCGCGACCTACCGCAGCGCGGCGCGTTCCATTCAGGCCATTGTATATATATGTATATATATATATATAATATTATATATATTTCGTCGATTTCCTTTTAAAACGTATTTTATAAATCGTTTTAAATTCGTTTTCGAAACGATTTCAACTTCATATTTAATTTCAAATCAAAATTGAATATTCCACATCATCGATATACGAATGATAATATTTTCGAAACGTTATATTTTGAAATCACTTCCTTTTCTATAATCATTATAAAAACGAATATAATCGATATAAATATCGTTTGCGTCAAAATGGCGCATATCTAACTAACACGGCTTTATATATTTCAATAACTTCATTATTTTATTCAACAAATGAATATTTTCTTCAACACATGTAAATATATATATATATATATATTTATTTATTTATATTCAACACCTGAATATATATTTTTATTCAACCCATGAATTTTTATTCTATTCAACACATGAATTTTCATTCTATTCAACACATGAATTTTTTTCTATTCAACACATGAATTTTCTTTTATTCTATTCCTTGTTTTCCAAATTGGAAGGAGGCCCCAAACAATTACCATATTGCAACGTCCCGTGTTTTTGGTAGCCAAATATTTTATTAAATTTATTATTTTAAATATTATATTTGGAATATTGATGAATTTTAATATTTGAATTCGTTTATTAAAAAAAAATATTTAAACGTTATAATTTATATAATTATAAAACGAGCTCGAAATGGCGCGGTAGTTCGTAATATTGAGTTCTGAACTTTAATTTGATGTACAGGATCCAATATAAGTCGGATTTATGTGAAACGAGAAACGTTGGAACCATATTGATGGTAATTTTCATATAAAAGAGAAAAACCCAGATTCCGTGTTATAATTTTGTCGTTATGGCCAAACCAAATTTTGAAATAATCGCTGTGGAAATCATTATTAAAATATCGGCCTTTAAAATAGCCGTTTTGCAAACGGACTTCGTTTTCGACGAAACCAGTTTCATTGGGACCGTAGCGTTAAATTATTGTACGGTGTTTAATTGCGTGGCAAACCGATGTCGTATGTGGCCACGGTAGCCGTAAACGCCCGTTCAATTTCTATAGCGAGTAATTAATATAATAAAGCGGTATTTGAGTGTAACTTGAGCAGACGGTTGAATTAAGCCACGGAACCAATTCTGTTGAGTTCGTATCGTCGATTAGAGTCAGGATAGGTATATAGTTTGTTATTTTTGGAGATCGGCTAAATTGGTGTCCAAAATGGAATTGTGGTGCGCGTAAAAATAGCCTACTAGGAAAATAGTCTCAAAATGCAATGAAACTGGTGCCGTTGGGTTCGTATTGAAGAATTATTTTAGGATTTCAATGTTTCAAGTTGATCGGATTTATCTAGTGATCATGGAAAATTTAAACACGTGTTTATTTCTGATTTTATAAAGGAATTTTTTTCAAACGATGTCGGAATTCGATGAAACTTGTCCCATTGGGTTCGGAATACTTTTTTATACTAAGATTAGCCTTTTTATCAGAAAACAGTAGTTTATCATGGTTAGTTTTAAGTGTTACTTCAACGCGAAGTATCGGTAAATTAAATTAATTAAATTTTAGAACACCCTACACTATGAATAATACACGCAGCCTACTTAATCTCTACCCCTGTATATACATATGTCAAAGTCTATACACATGCAAAAAATTAGCCTCACCAGCGTTTTGTCTTGTCTAATGTATGCAACTACCCATGCTTACCTATGAAAAACCACACAGCCTATCCTATATTTTATCTGCTAAGCAAAATCAAGCCTAAGCTGTAAAGAAAGGAAATGTCAACGCCTATAACTGTCCACAATAAATCCCGCAGTGTAGTTCAAATCGTTAACTACCCTTGCACATGCACGCACAGTACCATGGCTAGACATTTCGCCACCCTATCCCTGCAAACCTAATAAAATATGAAAAGAAACCCACTGTGTGACAGGAAAACACGCTGAAGCTGATATTACTTTATTCCCAAGCCTCACCTGCTAATCTACCCTCCTCAATCACAGTGACAACTGAAGAGAAAACACATGCTGCCAACCCACCTAGTTCTCCCAGCTATCCTACCACCCTAAACCTTGAGTGCCAAGTTTTCGACGTATATAAATAGCCTGCACACTTTTTCTTCCTGAGAAAAGATGAGGAGTTATGTCTGAATAATAAAAGAGAAAATAAAACAAAACTCTCCGCCTCCATTTGTAAAACCAGAATACTATTCCTCATTACAAAACCGAAAACCTTTCACTGTCCAAAGTGAAGGAGATGAGCGAGCTGTGATTCGAGAGATGGGTTCAGGGAATTCGCCAGGTGAGGGAGATCGACGCGGAGTGCTCGGGTGCTAGGACATGCTTTGGTGGTCAGAACTAGGTTGCGAGTCGGGTTTTCTGTCGTGATCATGGATGTTTTGGAACAGGAGAAATTCATTTTGACCAACACGACAGAACTGGAAGGAGTAATGATGCTGCATGGGTTGTTTGCATTAAGATGTTACAGTAGAACATGGGAGAGGAGCTGAAGTGCGGGTCGTCACGTTTTGGGGAGGAGCTCGTAGCGAGGTGGCTATGTCAGATTGGGTGGTGGCAAGGCAGGTGGATGCGACAGTGAGGAGGAGTGGGTGGACATGTGATCTATAGCAGAACGGAAACGGTTGAAATAAGTGGCGGTGTAACCGTATCGACCAGCACGACCATGAAGCTGGTTTAGGCAGAAGTGGTCGCAGCTGCGAGTTTTTGGAAATGAATTGTTTCGGCGACGGACGATTCAAGGTGAGTTAAACTCACTCAGTTTTTCCCTATTTATATTTTATATAAATTGGGTTTTTATTTTGTGTGCTCTGTTTGCTGATGGTTGATTGTTTGTTGATTTAACCAACGAAATTAAACCGTCACTCAATTTCAGTGAAATATCAAATCGTTATTTTAACGATTGGTTCCAATAAAGGTAACTTACCTTATTGGTCACGTTTATCAAGAAACGTGTTTAATAGTTGGGATTGTTTGATCTGTTTGAATTGTGCGGAGATAACCGTTTGTATACAGGGAAGAACATGTTGGAGGGATCCAACCGGATTCCTTAAATATATTATTTATTTTCATATTATTATATGAACTGTCGTGATTGGGTTAATGATTTTAGTAGTGATCATTGACTGTAAAATCAACATGTGTTGTGTTTTAACCAATGGGCAGTATTGGTTAAGTAATTGGCAGTAAATGGCCTAAAAGTAAATTGTTTTGTTTATATTGATTTACCGTTAGGAGAATCAATAGAACTGAAGTTATGAAATTTATTTTATAACTAAAGATAGATTTTGAAATATATTATTTGAATAAAGGTTTATTAAGAGGAAATAAATATTTATTATTTATTATTTAAATTTATAATTGATTTTTAATTGATTTCATAAGTAAATTCTGATGTTAATCAGATTGATATACGAGTGAATAGAAATTAACTTGACGATTTAAAATTGGATATTTGTTTTGTTCAGAAACAATTAAATGGAATTATTTAAATTAATTTTTAATTAATTTAATGTGAGAGCGAATTGGTATTTGTTAATAAGATGACCGTGATTTGAGTAACTAAATTGACTGTTTTAAATTTGGGATGATGATTTAATTAGTGTATTTTAAATAAAAGAGTTTAATGAATATTGTTAAATTTTGATAAGGTTTTAAAAAAGGGAATTGGGAACAGGAAGGGTTAGATTAAACCAGAATTTATTTAAACGATGAGGTGTTATATCGTTAATTCTAAATTAACGTTACTTAAAATGTGATTAGGTAAAAGTGGGAATTGAAATGAGAATCTCAAAGCGAGTAGTGATTAGATGAATTTGAAAAGAAGTTGGGAAAAGGTGAATTGGGTAGTAGAAGTGAATCGTGGGACTTGATAACAAAATCCGAATTATAAGTGGGCTTGGTTAAAAAGGTTAAATTAAAAGTGATGTTTATAGAAAAGTACTTAATTTTTGAATTAAGAGAAAACTTATGTTAAATAAGAAGCGGGAAACTATATTTTTAATATCATGGTATTTAAGAGTTTTAAATGTACACTTGTTTTATTTAAAAGGCCAAGTGGTACTGAATACTGAACCAGTGAACTCACTGGATTGTCATGATTGAAAAACTATTTATTTTGATAGTTAAATCACCGACTATCAAATCTGTCCAATACGATTGTTGGCACGGAAAGACCGGGATCGAATTTATATTCGAAAACCATTCCGACCAACAATTATGTGAAGATATCAGAAGATGATCAAGATTGGGCATTGAAGACCGTGGATCTTCATAAACAGAAGAAACACTAAGGTTCTCTTCCTTACAAGCAGAGATAAGTTGTGATTCTGTCGTGGTTGGGATCTATGGGTTGCAAGGACTTCTCGTTACTAATCCATGGGGTGATTCCTATATGAGATGCAGTAGGAGAGTACCTTTGGTTCATCCTGTTCCGGGATGACTTGTATGGACGAGTGTCTGACAGAGTATTTCCAAAGGATCATGTTTGTTGATTTCTTCAAACGTACCATAGTTGGTTAGCCCCCAACTAGAGTATTTTTGTGGACGTCAATTAGTGATATCTGGCGGATTTAACGATGTGGCATTCAAAGCGAATGGTGACCAAATATTCCAAAAGGAAATTCAAACCTCAAGCTTCACAACGGGGAAATGACAAAAATCGGGCAGGCAACATGGCTATGTGGGTCGGTCCCGTTAGGGTGTATAATCACCTATCTAGAGAAATTCCTTTTGCTTCTTTAATCTATCGATACTGTCCCTTTTCGGGAAACGGTGGTTTGAGCCCAACCATTGGTGATATACATTCGATACACTCAAGCGAAATAAGTGGTCGGTCATGTGAGGGCCGGGTTGCGAGACGTTCTTGTTGAACCCAGTGTATTCGCCTATCGAGATACACTATCAGTAGGTGGTCCCATACCTTGTCAAGGTCGGAATCCAATCTCCAATAAGTGCCTGCGGTTTTGATTGTATATTATATATGTAGAGCATAAGATGCAAGCGTTCCACTAGATTCTATTTACTTGTATTTAGACACTATTATAATACCATTAAAGATATTGATTTCAAAAGTGTTTTGGATTATCGTAAGGTAAAAACCGTCCATGTTTATGTGTGGATTTGGTCTTACGATTATCCTTTTCTTTCGAAAAGATATTGGACTTAAAAACAAGTTGGTTGATTACCCTTATTACTGTGCGAGTTTTACTCACTCTGGTTCACCAGACTGACCCGGTGTTTTGTAAATGCTTGGGTTAGCTCGGGGTGTACAGGTTTAGGTTATTGAATGTTGTGAATTCCAGAGACGAGCTGGAGATGTTCAGACGTATGATATTATATAACTACTATTCCGTTGTGTGTTGTATATGGGAATAGGTTATTATAACTGTCCCATTGTGTGATGTACTCTGATATTGTAAGTATTTTGAAAGCTCTCAATAAAATTTTATTTCTGTATTATATTTTGTTCCGCTGCGATGTGAGACTCTGATTCTGTGTTGTGTTGGTTCTTCTTCCTCTTCTGTTCTAATATTTCTTTCTTTCTTATCTCACCCTCTAAATTCTTTCTAATAACGTTCCGGTGTTTGGAAGGTCGACATGATGTACAAGAGATGTGTTTGTGTCGATTTCCGGGGCCGAAAATCTCTAGGTCATTACAGTGGTATCAGAGCTATTGGTTTAGTAATAACCTTGGCTCTGTGGTATAACTCGATAGAGATTGGGTTAGTAATACCCTAGATCGGGATTATATATATATTAGAGCATAATTGTAAATTTTATATATAAATGTTTTGTATTGTGTTGGTTGATCGGTTCAAGTGTTGAGAAGCATAGAACTGGCAATGGATAGAGTATTGTTTTGAAAAGAGGGTAAATGAAATAATTTTACCCAAAATTATATTTTTGCATGGAAAAGAAATAATTTTGTCTAATTATTAAGATATTAGTGTGTTTGGTTGATTTGAATGATATTCAAACTGGATTGGAAATGAAATTGAAACTTAACTTTGTTAAGTGAAATTAAATGAAGAACGATATTGAAATTAAATTAAATAAATTTGGAATTTTGAATAAATAATAATCAAATATGTGAAACCAAATAAAATATTAATAGTGAATGTAAATTCAGTTGATTTGGTTATGTACTGATTGTTGATTGTGAATTGTTTGTTGTTTGATGCTAAATTGTTTGAATGGGAATAATCGATAATTAAATGGAGCTAAATGATTATAAACTAAAGGATAAATTCTGGTATGATTTAAACTGGAATGAAACTGAATATGAATTGGAATTTATGATTTAACCCTATATTTGATAAGGAATCGATGTTATCTGTTTGATGTTGGGATTGGTTTAGTTATGTTTGTTGATTAGTGAAATATTTTTAAGAATTTCATATATTTATTACTCATATGTGAATTGAGTTAAGTACAGGTGCCAAAGGGATAGGCATACTGATATTGGTTGAGTAATTCACATATACATTGAGCAGATATGCTTAGTAACGCTCATAAAGGTATGCTTACGCGAAATATAAAATTTTGGATTTTGGGTTTTGATTTTTGTTTTTCGACCGTGTGGGTTGAGGTATACATATTATTTGTTCCTACGATATCGCAGATGTCACTCCGTGCAGGGGTGTCTCTGCCGAATTTTCCCGAGAATTTAAGGTGTTAGAAAATTTTTGATATTTTTGGAAATAGTTATTTACGATATTGAATTGGGCCTTCATTTAAAATAAACTGGATTTGGAAATTAATGGGTTAGTAATGTTCTTTCTTACCTTAGCAATTTCGAGGACGAAATTATTTTAAGGGGGGAAGAATGTAACGTCCCGTGTTTTTAGTAGCCAAATATTTAATTTAATTTATTATTTTAAATATTATATTTGGAATATTGATGAATATTAATATTTGAATTCGTTTATTAAAAACGACATTTAAATGTTATAATTTATATAATTATAAAACAAGCTCGAAATGGCGCGGTAGTTCGTAATATTGAGTTCTGAACTTTAATTTGATATACAGGAACCAATATAAGTCGGATTTATGTGAAACGAGAAACGTTGGAACTGTATTGATGGTAATTTTCATATGAAAGAGAAAAATCCAGATTTCGTGTTTTAATTTTGTCGTTATGGCCAAACCAAATTTTGAAATAATCGTTGTGGAAATCATTATTAAAATATCGGCCTTTAAAATAGCCATTTTGCAAACGGACTTCGTTTTCGACGAAACCAGTTTCATTGGGACCATAACGTTAAATTATTGTACGGTGTTGGATTGCGTGGCATATAGATGTCGTATGTGGCCACGGTAGCCGTAAACGCCCGTTCAATTTCTATAGCGAGTAATTAATATAATAAAGGGGTATTTGAGTGTAACTTGAGAAGACGATTGAATTAAGCCGCGAAACCAATTCCGTTGAGTTCGTATCGTCGATTAGAGTCAGGATAGGTGTATGGTTTGTTATTTTTGGAGACCAGCTAAATTGGTGTCCAAAATGGCATTGCGGTGTGTGTAAAAATAGCCTACCGGGAAAATAGTCTCAGAACGCGACGAAACTAGTGCCGTTAGGTTCGTATTGAAGAATTATTTTAGGATTTCAAAGTTTCAAGTTGATCGGATTTATCTAGTGATCGTGGAAAATTTAAACACGTGTTTATTTCGGATATTATAAAGTAATTTTTTTCAAACGATGTCGGAATTCGATGAAACTTGTCCTATTGGGTTCGGAATACTTTTTTATACTAAGACTAGCCTTTTTATCAGAAAACAGTAGTTTATCATGGTTAGTTTTAACTGTTACTTCAACGCGAAGTATCGGTAAATTAAAATAATTAAATTTTAGAACACCCTACCCTATGAATAATACACGCAGTCTACTTAATCTCTACGTGTGTATATACATATGTCAAAGTCTATGCACATGCAACAAATTAGCCTCACCAGCGTTTTTTCTTGTCAAATGTATGCAGCTACCCATGCTTACCTATGAAAAACCACACAGCCTATCCTATATTTTATCTGCTAAGCAAAATCAAGCCCAAGCTATAAAGAAAGGAAATGTCAACGCCTATAACTGTCCACAATAAATCTTGCAGTGTAGTTCAAATCGTTAGCTACCCTTGCACATGCACGCACAGTCCCATGACTAGACATTTTGCTACCCTATCCCTGCAAACCCAATAAAATATGAAATGAAAACCACTGTGTGACAGGAAAACACGCTGAAGATGATATTACTTTATCCCCAAGCCTCAACTGCTAACCTACCCTCCTCAATCATAGTGACAACTGAAGAGAAAAAACATGCTGCCAACCCACCTAGTTCTCCCACCTACCCTACCACCCTAAACCTTGAGTGCCAAGTTTTCGACGTATATAAATAGCCTGCACACTTTTTCTTCCTGAGAATAGATGACGATTTATGTCTGAATAATAAAAGAGAAAATAAAACAAAACTCTCCTCCTCCATTTGTAAAACCAGAAAACTATTCCTCATTACAAAACCGAAAATCTTTCACTGTCCAACCGTGAAAGAGATGAGTGAGTTGTGATTCTAGAGATGTGTTCAGGGAATTCACTAGATGAGGGAGGTCGACGCGGAGTGCTCGGGTGCTAGGACATGCTTCGGTGGTCAGAACTAGGTTGCGGGTGGGGTTTTCTGTCGTGAGCATGGATGTTTTGGAACAGGAGAAATTCATTTTGACCAACACGACAGAACTGGAAGGAGTAATGGTGCTGCATGGGTTGTTTGCATTAAGATGTTACAGTAGATCATGGGAGAGGAGCTGAAGTGCGGACTTTAGTGTGTATCCAGGGTAGAGGAGATCTATCAGGTCAAAGCAGGTTGGTGTAGTGCGATGTTGGAGGCGTTTTGCGATGGTTTTGGTTTTGAACAGAAGACTATAAAAGGAAAATACATGGAGCTTGGGATAGGAGCGAACATATTAGAAGATGGATAGGGAATTGCGTGAATAAGGAGAACAAAAGAAGGAGCATGGTACTGTAAAGGGTGCAACATTGGTGTGGAGTGATTCAATGTTTGGATTGTATGCGCGGTACATGTTCTGGTTGGACTTTAGAAAAGACACTATTATAATACCATTAAAGATATTGATTTCAAAAGTGTTTTGGATTATCGTAAGGTAAAAACCGTCCGTGTTTATGTGTGGATTTGGTCTTATGATTATCCTTTTCTTTCGAAAAGACTTTGGACTTAAAAACAAGTTGGTTGATTACCCTTAATACTGTGCGAGTTTTACTCACTCTGGTTCACCAGACTGACCTGGTGTTTTGTAAATGCTCGGGTTAGCCCGGGGTATACAGGTTCAGGTTATCGATTGTTGTGAAGTCCAGAGACGAGCTAGAGATGTTCAGACGTATGATATTATATAAATACTATTCCGTTGTGTGTTGTATATGGGAATAGGTTATTATAACTGTCCCATAGTGTGATGTACTCTGATATTGTAAGTATTTGAAAGCTCTCAATAAAGTTTTATTTCTGTATTATATTTTGTTCTGCTGCGATGTGAGACTCAGATTTTGTGTTGTGTTGGTTCTTCTTCCTCTTCTATTCTAATATTTCTTTCTTTCTTATCTCACCCTCTAAATTCTTCCTAATAACGTTCCAGTGTTTTTGGTGTTTGGAAGGTCGACATGAGGTACGAGTGATGTGTTTGTGTCGATTTCCGGGGCCGAAAATCTCTGGGTCGTTGCACATATAATGTTAATTATATGGATTCCCTACAACACATGTATATAATAGCAACGATAAATAATCAACCATCATCCAGAGTGCACCACACAACTGCATAAGCATTAAATATAAATAATTAACGCTTACACAGTCTGTCAACACATCGATTGACATACAACTAAAGAATCGGGATTAGTGTACGTCAAATATCATCCCAATGCCCATGTGGGGTTTCAAATCAACAAAAACAGATTTTTATTTGTGCAGTTGGGCGATGTGTAAAATTTATCGTCCCAATCAATATCAGTCAAATGGGTCTACATAAACAAATCGTCCGATTTGTTTATAAATATTTATTTTATATACACGTTAAAAATTATATTTTTAACTATAAAATATTTTATTCCATTCCACATCACACAATCAACTTTCACAACACATCAAGTAAACAAACAAGTCATCCATGGTCTGTGGACAACGGGTGTCGGGTGCTGCTAAGCACCATTTGCATCCTAGTATATATTTCAACTAGAAAATAAATTAAAAGTGAGGAGTTCTTGCCGACTAACTGAACCAATCGCTGCGACTCTTCATATGTAGGAAATCTTCATTGTGTTCGCCCTGCGTCACTTTCGTCATCCGTATTCACTATATATACAAAAAGACCGCATTTTTTTGGCATTACATATATTATAAAGACCATATTTTTATACCGCTCTCTTCATAATAAAGATTATATTTTTACTACCCTCTCTTTATAATAAAGATTATATTTTTTATACCACTCTCTTCATAATAAAGATTATATTTTTACTCCCCTCTCTTCATAATAAAGATTATATTTTTATTTCAACGCTACATAGATAGAAATCACATTTTTATCACGATGTTTATATTATAAAAATCACATTTTCATACCATTACTTCGTATATAAAAATCTCATTTTTATTTCGCTATATACATATAAAAATTTAATCTTTTCACGAATAAAAATCTAATCTTTTCACGAATAAAAATCCGACCTTTTCTGTTATAAAAATCTAACCTTTATATTGTTAAAAGTCCTCACTTTACCTTGTTAAAAATCCTAGCTTTACATCGTATAAATTCTAACTTTACATTGAATAAACAAGGATAAATAAACAAAAATAATAAAAAGGAAAACTCACAGACTGTTTTGGGGGTCATGATGCCGACTCAGGGGGGTTTCGCAGTGGCCAGGGGACCCACGGTGGCTGGCGGGGTCGATTTTTGTGAAGGGTTTCGGTTGGGCAGAAATTCAGGATAGGGGAGAGGAGAGAGAGGGTCGAGAGATGGCGGCTTCGACTGGGACAGTGTGGGTGGGCCCCCAGTGGCGTTGGCGTGGTGTACGGGGTTGTGGAGATCTCTGTCAAAGGGGATTGGGGGTTTCAAATCGGTTTTGGATTATATCGTGGCGGGTGATGGCCAAGGAGGCGGAGGGGAGGATCGGCGGTCGGAGGCGCCGGCTGCTGGGGCGGCGCGTCGGAGATAGGGGAGGCGACGGGGAGAAAGGGTTCTAGTGGTTTTTTTTTCTTTTTATTCGATTTATGGTGCGTTGACTTAGTGAAGGAGGAAAAAAAGGGGAAAGGCTTTATATATTTTATTTTTAATTTTCCCATTTGATTTCAAAAAGTAAATTTTTATTTCGAACTCCAATTCGAGCCCAACGACTGTCGCTTCCAGCTAATTACCCCCATTCCGGATAGAATGGGATATGTTTCGTAAGTCAAATTGCTTGTTTCGATTAGTTTTCATCAAAATTTAAAATATAAATCTATATATTGAATTTAAACATGCATTTCAATTTACCGGGGCCACTTACGGACTCTAAAAATTCCCGAAAAATATTTTCTAACCTCGTATTGACGATACGGTTTTAACAAAATTAATTTCATCGAATTCTGAGACCATTTGAAAAATGGCCATTTTCTAGTCGATTAAAATCAACTGAAACTAGTCAAACGTGTTTTCCTTTGCCACGCTCACATATCGATTCAGAAAATTATGAATTTGAAACCTAGCAATAATTTGACATTCCAGTTCCAACAAAAGTGGTTTCGTCGAAAATAGAGGTCGTTTGCAAAATGGCTATTTTTAAAGGCCTTTATATATATTAAAATATATTTAAATTCCACAGCGACTTTTCTGAATTTTAAACTGGACGTATCTTTCTCTCTATAAAGTGAAATCTCAGTTTCTTAGATCCGTTAGAAAGATATGATCAAACAAATTCAAATATTTCTTGTTTCGCTGAAATTCGATTTATTTTGAATCCTGTACATTCATTTGAAATTTGAAATTTGAAATCGAATTTTCAAACTACCGTGCCATTTCAGGCTCGTTATATAACTAAAATAAATTTATTCGTTTTAACTTCATCAAAAATATATTTTTCTTCGTTATTATTTAAAATAATTCATTTTAAATATTCAAAATTCGCTAAAATTGCCAAAATAAAAATTTTAAATTGGCTCGGATTTCCGGGTTATTATAATCTCCCCCACTTAAAACTTTTCATCTCCGAAAAGGAACGAAGCTGAAAGTTGTTTTACAAACCAACTCAACTTTCAGTATTTTCATTATGGCTTAAGTTCTTCAACTTTTCAGTTTCTAAGAACTTTTCAAATTTTTCAAAAATTTGGCTAACACCCTAAATTTTCGAAAAAAATTTCCATAACCTCCCCTGCACCGGGAGCTTCGGGATATTTCAAATAGCCTCTCATGGCCCTCACCAATCCAAGAAGAAAAGAAACAGCCAAGCAGCTAGCCAATCGGCTCATAAAATCATCAAAAACCAAGAAATACAATAAACATGTACCTATTTGTCGGGCAAACAATTTTATTCTTTTGCTCTAGCCTCCTTGCTATGACCTGTTCAATGTAAGTACATGTATATGTATGCAAATGCGACAAATTTTCAATACAATTCACTATTTGGTATAATTGGGCTAAAGGTTCAACATTTAATTAATCGAACAATAATCAAACAACACAACCATCAATCAATTAGTTGAGTATCATTTCAAATTCATAATTTTGATACATAGTCAGAAAATCACATTTTTGGTGCCAAATCACAACAATAAGCCCTATCTGGTTTTGGTTCTCACACCAGTCAATTGGAATAATATAGAAATCCCACTTTCGTCACTCGAACATAAATTCTGACGACGAGTACTCAATCATCAGAATCATCTTCGGGCCACTAAAGTACGATTCTATATATATCCAGTACATAAAAACTTCGAATGCACGTGGATCAGACGTATAAGCAAAATCTTTATATATTGGATTGTCCAAATTCAATACAAATAAATAATCAAATACGAATAATAAAGTTTAAATTTTCAAAACAAAATTGGTTTTCAATTTTATTTTAAAAACTTCACTCTTCACACTCGTTCTAAGATACTACAGATCCTATCTCTAATGAGTCATTCTCATTGGATATTACTAATCCAATCTCTGATGAATTCTTTCGTTTGGTTCTAACGTTTCTGGTTCTTGAGCTTTGTAAACCAAAGCTGTAACACCCCACCTCCGCTAGGGTCACTCACAAAGGGAATGCACTAGGTTTGGTGAAGCATTATTAAGGTAAACATGCACAGAAATATTACAAGACAGAACATATATAAAACAACAGAAGTAAAGCAAATTTCATTACCTTATAAAATAGTAAGGTCAAAAGCCTTTTACATCAGAATACATCAAAACCTGTCTTGCAATAGTAAAGAAGCATAAACCATTTCATAAATTATTCCCCAAGTAAAACAGTAAGGTAGCCATAGCCAAGAAAAGTCCAAGCCATGCATGATGACCTTCAAGCAGAGGAAGTCCGAACTAAATAACAGTGTTTCCTCCCTGAAAACCTGGGGGGGAAACGGAAGACAAAGAGGCGAAACAAAACGGGGTCAGTCATAAAGACTGGTAAGTCCTATCTGCTTCCAGTATAAAAACAGGTAAAGGTAACATGACATGCATAAACTTAAAGTAAACATAATGATGACGACAAGATAGATAAGCTAAACCAAGATAACCGGATGAGCTACTGTAGCAAGATAAACTAAGGTACCATAATAAACTACGGTGTCAAGATAAATCAAGGTATCACATCGTCAGGTTTCTATCAAGTATACTATCCCAAGGTATCTATCATGTATAACATCCCACAGTATCTATCATGTATAACATCCCAAGGTATTTATCATGTATAACATCCCAAGGTGTTTATCATGTATATTTGCTCTGCACCTCTCGTACTATTATCCCAACCCGCGTCATGTGTTAACTATGAATGTCCCTTGCCAATGTCATGTAATGGTCCATGTCAACCTAATATATAGCATATGTAGGTTTTCCCAACTCGTATGTTTCTTTCCATGTATAAGTTCAATCCTTTGCCGTAGGCCGTACGGGCTTTCCCATGTAAATCTATACCACCTCAACGTAGTACCATTTTATCCTTGAAGTTGTTTTGGACTGCTACCCTTGATCTGGTTATGTTTTCTTACCGTGAACTATCGCGTGTTCAATTAGGATTTACGCCACCTAGGACCACTAGGGATTATGCTACCTAATGAACGTTTCCGTGTCTCGGTTTGGGTTCAAGCCACCTAGGGCCACTAGGGATTATGCCATATGTCAACCGCACCCTTTATCCCACGTATGTATCGTGAATCGTTTTCCATATCTAGATGCACATGTATCTCAATGTGCCATCCGAGTTCCGTGCCAGGGCAAATCAAGAAATACGGAACTCGGTCGGGAGCTTTAAGTCATCTGCCCAATGCAGATTTCAAGGTCTGTTTTTGTATCCGTGGCTATGGTCCCACGTGACCCCTCCCTCAACTACTGAAAGGCAATCCTATAGAAATCATGTATGAGAACTACATCCCGGCCCCACTATGCCCCACTTTCCTGTTGGCCAACCTCACCCATGAATCGATAGAAAGAACATGGTCTGTTGGGAGTTCTCTGCCTTTCCGTTCGTACACGATTGACTAAAGATGGTAGGTAGTCGGCGACGTGCTATCCAGGGCAAAAACAAGTATGGTCGACTCCACGCTAATCCATCCCAGTCTTTAGGTCGCTCGCATAGCAACCAAGGCATACCCTTGGCTCTTCTACCGCAGACCTTAACCTCTGTGAGGCCAGGTTTCATGGACCATCTGCCACCTCACAGAGGGATATCAAGAGTACCCTCACGTCCCCGAAGCTACCGCTTCGTCACCCAGTTCGCTGGAGCTTTTTATCCAAGTCAGATAAGTTGCTCCTCCTCGTATACTAAGCGATGACCTACCGTATCATGTTACTCATCTATTTATGAACTAGTCCCATGTCCTTGGCTAAGAATTATTACTTAGTTATTCTTAACTAAGGTTTACCACTTAGCTTCTTTTCCCGTTATCCTTGATTAACTCCGACTTTCTACCTAGTTCCTCTAACTAGGGTTTTGTCTATTGGGTTAAGTGTTGTTATTCAAGCCCATGACTTAACCCGCCTACCAACCATGTCATAATCGGCTAAGTGTTCAAGTTCAAGGCTTAGCCCTACAACTCGTATGTCAAATTGGTTAAGTATTTGTTTGTCTTAACCCTATCAGATTATCGTGTTAGATTGATTAAGCATAGATTATCTTAATCCCATCAGATTATCGAGTCGGATTGGTTAAGTATGGGTTAGCTTAACCCCATCCACTAATCGTATTACAATGGTTAAGTATATTTAAAAAGGTCTTGTGACTTAACCCTGTCAGGTCCGTATATTAGATTGGTTAAGTATAGGTTACTTAACCTCATCAAATCATCATGTATAATTGGTTAAGTATAAGTTACTTAACCCCATTAAATTGTCATGTTAAGTTGGTTAAATATTAGTTACTTAACCTTATTGAATTACCAAGTTTAGATTGGTTAAGTGTTTAACTTAACCCCATCGAATTACCGGGTTTAGATTAGTTAAGTGTAGGTTACTTAACCCCATATAATTACCGTGTTTAGATTAGATAAGTCTAAGTTACTTAACCCCATCTAATTACCGTGTTTAGATTAGTTAAGTCTAAGTTACTTAACCCCATCTAATTACCAAGTCGGATTAGTTAAGTGTAAATTACTTAACTCCATCCCCTAATTGTCTTATATGGTTAAGTGTCATTAAGAAATCAAGTCTGGTTTAACTTAACCTACCCATTCGTGTCATATCGGTTAAGTGTCATTAGTCAAAATTACGTAACCTTTTCATGTGGCATTAATTAGATTAATGCACCCCAACCTCTCACATTAGACTTTGTTGTGGTTACTAGTTAAGCCGGGCGGGTCCGGGTAGCTTTACACCACAACCTAGTCTAACCTCGGGTTTTAAGTGCTATATGACCAACTACTCACATTGGGTCCTATTGTTTGTAGCCACTAGTTAAGCCGGGCGGGTCCGGGTAGATTTATGCTACAAACTCAACCCAACCTCGAGTTGGCCACTTCCATGTTTGGTCTAGTGTCATGTTACACTTACAACCCATACGTGTCTAGTTTCAAGTCCCATGTTTACCCCACATGTCATGCCCACGTTTAGGTGTATCATGAGTGTCATATTTTCATGAAGTCCCATGTCAAATTATCATGTCGTAATCACGCTCGTCTAACCTACCCCAAATCGTGTTTCCAACCTAAGTAAAAGCGAGTCAACATAGTAAGGATACTATGCAACATATTAGCCTCAAAACATGTACGATATCAAAAAGGGATTGGCTACAAACATGCATGGTATAATAAGGGGTTTGGCCTCAAAATATGTATAGCATCATAAGGGGTTTTTGGCCTCAAACATGCGTAATGTCACAACGGGATTAGCCACAAACATGCATAGTATCATAAGGGAATTTGGCCACAAACATGCATAGTATCATAAGGGAATTTGGCCACAAACATGCATGATAACATAAGGGGTTTGGGTTCATTTACATGCATAAGCCCCAAAGTCAAGTCTTTGCCAATGTTTCACAAGTCAAATGGTTCCCAAAGGTTCATGCTAACATTCCATAGATAAAGATTCAAGCTTGCAAGATAAACTAGGTGAAACATAACATGAGTGGCATGATTAAGTCGCTAAAACTTAGCCCAAGGTCATAGATCATAGAAAAGGGGTAAAATTAGGTTCACATAGGCTAGCATACTTATGTTTCATCGCATTTTATTCCATGTCACATTAGAACCACCGTTAAAATCTACAAGTAGCTAGAACTTACATAGCTAGGCTTGGGGAAGGATCATGCATCGTCTTGACAAAGAAAGGTGGCTCCTTTGTTGAAGAATCATCATGAAACTTGCGTAGCAATGTTGATCCCTCCTCGATTTGGTGTAGAAAGCTTGCACCTTTTGATTTGAATCCGATTTGAATGCATAAGCCCTTGGAGTTGGAGATGGAGGCCATGATCAAGATGGATTTTGGCAGCACTTAGTTGTAGGATTGATTTTTAGTGATTTAGGTTAGGTCCTAGGGTGTTTTTATAGAGATTAGGAGTAGTTTAGGCCCTTAGATTAACCCTAGGATAGATCTGAGCCCTCAAAATCCGTCATAGGCCTCCAAACATGTCTTGAGGAACAAGTCAGGTGCACCCAGGCCAATCTGGCCGGCCACCCAAGTCGACAGGGGTGTCGACTGGGCAGTCGACACCACCTGGGGTGTGTCGACTCCCAAGTCGACTCCCCAGTCGACTTGGGGGTGGCGGGAATTTTCCCGCCTCTCCTGCTTGGCTGAATTTGAATTCTGAATTCAAATTTGAACTGTTTTTTAACTTGAAATTTTCTGAAAGCTTTGACGGGCCATAACTGGGTCATACGGATTCCGATTTTCGAAAACACGGACTCTATTTCGGGTATTTTTCCGAGACGAACGCAATGGCACAGCCCATTTCTCCTGATTCAGATTTTATAATTAAATTATGCCTTGATTCTTATCTTAGCATGTTGTAAAAATCCGGGTTGTCACACTCTCCCCTACTTAAAGGATTTCGTCCCCGAAATCTCCAAGTTAGGAAGAACGTATCCTACCATCCATCATCCATCTACTCAAAACATCATCCACAGGCAACCATGGTCCTTAAAAAACTCCTAATGCTTTATGAACACATGAAGAAAGTGTGTGTATATGTTCCTTAGCTAATGCTAATGATCAGGCCTGAATGATCTTTCTAATGCAAAATATGTTTAGTGCCATGAGTCCAACATGTATGCAGGTAGTCCTAGTCATATAAACACTATATGTGTGCACAACCAATAAGCCACATGCAACATCCACATGGTAACATATTCAATTTCATCCATAAACAAGTACAAATACTTGTGCATATGCAACATGAAACGTGACCGCGTCAATCTAGTATCTAATGTGTATTCGCGCATCCACGAGCAACCATTTGCAACCATATCAATCATAACATGTTTCAAATACATGTTTACATCCATAGAGTTCTACCTAAGGTTCCCAAGATAGGATCGAGAAGATAAATAAGACAAACTCCTTACGGGGTTTGCAACAGAAAAAGGACCGAGAGGATATCCACCAAGCGATAGCGTGCAAGCAAGCTCTACAGATGGACTAAGGATCAAAGATGTATACTAAAAAAGAGACATGATGCGCGCGTCTAAGCCGCATTTCCTTGAGCTTAATTCCATTGTGCCTTGACCGCCTTTGACTTCATGACTTCGTAGCTCCTTGATTCCTATTTCCAAGGTATGAGTTGGAACTCATTTAACTATCGCCTCTCGTTCCACTTTCACTTATTCTTTCCCTAGTATACATGGCTCAACCATATCTGCGTACTCATGCAAGCTCTCCAAAATTCACTAGTGAATTCTGGATCTCATTTACCGATGCCAATCCATGTTACCACGTGCACTTACTAGGGTGATTCCTATAACCCATGCTCAAGCGGAATGAACCATCCGTCTTATTGGCGAACGTTACTCGATTGGATCAGAGATTTCCGATAAGTGCATCAAGATATTCTAGGTAACTAACCATGACAAAACCCAAAAGGTTATACAAGACTTCAAGGGTATTACCAAGGCAAGTTAAGAGTTTAACTACCCTCCTTTCAAAACTGAGAATGGCATCCCTTACTGGATAACCACTTCATCCCTAGAATCCATCCATAGCTCAACAATAGAAGCATTGCTTCTAATCTCAACACTTGGCATAGACGTTCTCAAATCCAAACAAG
Organism: Allium sativum; assembly: GCA_030737875.1. NCBI lineage: Eukaryota > Viridiplantae > Streptophyta > Magnoliopsida > Asparagales > Amaryllidaceae > Allium > Allium sativum. The sequence continues at coordinate 346,106,832 of CM060924.1, read as the reverse complement.
TCATGAATAAATGGACCGACTCTCCAACCAGATTTTTGGGACTAAAGTGGGATCTTCTACCATGCTAGTACTAAGGTGCAGAGACTTAACTATCGAGGCAGACTTAAATGATGCGATGATCAAAACAAAGTCTAGACGAGACGATAAAGAAGAAAGGCTAAGCCTTTAACAGAAACGGTACCATTCCTCTTAGGTACGCTAGAAATGAGAGCATACAATTTCCCTCTCGCTGATCTTGTCCTTATCTTCCTTTGTGGATCAAGCCATACCAACAAGTTGCTTATTCTTAAGCTCGTGTCCTTTATCCTTGCTCTTATTATCCCTTCTTATAACTTCGGTAACAGGTCTCTCGAGAACTTCCTCCATTGCACGGGAAAACACTTACGTAGCTAGACAAGGACTAGTCGCAGTTAAAACTACTATGACTACAGATGGAGGAAAGAAAGGAAAAGAGGTTCAATCAAGGAAACAAAGGATAGTGCTAATGGCTTTTGGGGAATAGCCTTTAAAAAAACATTTCTTGAAAAATGCTTCTTTGTAAATAGTTTCTCAAATAGTTTTCAGAAGGTTTTAAAAACTTTTGCCCAGTCTGGTAACCTTCTGCTCTGATACCAAATGTAACACCCCACCTCCGCTAGGGTCACTCACAAAGGGAATGCACTAGGTTTGGTGAAGCATTATTGAGGTAAACATGCACAGAAATATTACAAGACAGAACATATATAAAACAGCGGAAGTAAAGAAAATTTCATTACCTTATAAAATAGTGAGGTCAAAAGCCTTTTACATCAGAATACATCAAAACCTTTCTTGCAATAGTAAAGAAGCATAAACCATTTCATAAATTATTCCCCAAGTAAAACAGTAAGGTAGCCATAGCCAAGAAAAGTCCAAGCCATGCATGATGACCTTCAAGCAGAGGAAGTCCGAACTAAATAACAGTGTTTCCTCCCTGAAAACCTGGGGGGAACGGAAGACAAAGAGGCAAAACAAAACGGGGTCAGTCATAAAGACTGGTAAGTCCTATCTGCTTCCAGTATAAAAACAGGTAAAGGTAACATGACATGCATAAACTGAAAGTAAACATAAGGATGACGACAAGATAGATAAGCTAAACCAAGATAACCGGATGAGCTACTGTAGCAAGATAAACTAAGGTACCTTAATAAACTACGGTGTCAAGATAAATCAAGGTATCACATCGTCAGGTTTCTATCAAGTATACTATCCCAAGGTATCTATCATGTATAACATCCCACAGTATCTATCATTTATAACATCCCAAGGTATTTATCATGTATAACATCCCAAGGTGTTTATCATGTATATTTGCTCTGCACCTCTCGTACTAGTATCCCAACCCGCGTCATGTGTTAACTATGAATGTCCCTTGCCAATGTCATGTAATGGTCCATGTCAACCAAATATATAGCATATGTAGGTTTTCCCAACTCGTATGTTTCTTTCCATGTATAAGTTCATTCCTTTGCCGTAGGCCGTACGGGCTTTCCCATGTAAATCTATACCACCTCAACGTAGTACCATTTTATCCTTGAAGTTGTTTTGGACTGCTACCCTTGATCTGGTTATGTTTTCTTACCGTGAACTATCGCGTGTTCACTTAGGATTTACGCCACCTAGGACCACTAGGGATTATGCTACCTAATGAACGTTTCCGTGTCTCGGTTTGTGTTCAAGCCACCTAGGGCCACTAGGGATTATGCCACCCGTCAATCGCGCCCTTTATCCCACGTATGTATCGTGAATCGTTTTCCATGTCTAGATGCACATGTATCTCAATGTGCCATCCGAGTTCCGTGCCAGGGCAAATCAAGAAATACGGAACTCGGTCGGGAGCTTTAAGTCATCTGTCCATGTAGATATCAAGGTCTGTTTTTGTATCCGTGGCTATGGTCCCACGTTACCCCTCCCTCAACTACTGAAAGGCAATCCAAGAAAAATCTTGTATGAGAACTACATCCCGGCCCCACTATGCCCCACTTTCCTATTGGCCAACCTCACACATGACTCGATAGTAAGAACATGGTCTGTTGGGAGTTCTATGCCTTTCCGTTCGTACACGATTGACTAAAGATGGTAGGTAGTCGGCGACGTACTATCCAGGGCAAAAACAAGTATCGTCGACTCCACGCTAATCCATCCCAGTCTTTAGGTCGCTCGCATAGCAACCAAGGCATACCCTTGGCTCTTCTACCGCAGACCTTAACCTTTGTGAGGCCAGGTTTCATGGACCATCTGCCACCTCACAGAGGGATACCAAGAGTACCCTCACGTCCCCCGAAGCTACCACTTCGTCACCCAGTTCGCTGGAGCTTTTTATCCAAGTCAGATAAGTTGCTCCTCCTCGTATACTAAGCGATGACCTACCGTATCAGGTTACTCATCTATTTATGAACTAGTCCCATGTCCTTGGCTAAGAATTATTACTTAGTTATTCTTAACTAAGGTTTACCACTTAGCTTCTTTTCCCGTTATCCTTGATTAACTCCGACTTTCTACCTAGTTCCTCTAACTAGGGTTTTGTCTATTGGGTTAAGTGTTGTTATTCAAGCCCATGACTTAACCCGCCTACCAACCATGTCATAATCGGCTAAGTGTTCAAGTTCAAAGCTTAGCCCTACAACTCGTATGTCAAATTGGTTAAGTATTTGTTTGTCTTAACCCTATCAGATTATCGTGTTAGATTGATTAAGCATAGATTATCTTAATCCCATCAGATTATCGAGTCGGATTGGTTAAGTATGGGTTAGCTTAACCCCATCCACTAATCGTATTACAATGGTTAAGTATATTTAAAAAGGTCTTGTGACTTAACCCTATCAGGTCCGTATATTAGATTGGTTAAGTATAGGTTACTTAATCTCATCAAATCATCATGTATAATTGGTTAAGTATAAGTTACTTAACCCCATTAAATTATCATGTTAAGTTGGGTAAATATTAGTTACTTAACCTTATTGAATTACCAAGTTTAGATTGGTTAAGTGTTAAACTTAACCCCATCGAATTACCGGGTTTAGATTAGTTAAGTGTAGGTTACTTAACCCCATCTAATTACCATGTTTAGATTAGTTAAGTCTAAGTTACTTAACCCCATCTAATTACCGTGTTTAGATTAGTTACGTCTAAGTTACTTAACCCCATCTAATTACCAAGTCGGATTAGTTAAGTGTAAATTACTTAACTCCATCCCCTAATTGTCTTATATGGTTAAGTGTCATTAAGAAATCAAGTCCGGTTTAACTTAACCTACCCATTCGTGTCATATCGGTTAAGTGTCATTAGTCAAAATTGCTTAACCTTTTCATGTGGCATTAATTAGAATAATGCACCCCAACCTCTCACATTAGACTTTGTTGTGGTTACTAGTTAAGCCGGGCGGGTCCGGGTAGCTTTACACCACAACCTAGTCTAACCTCGGGTTTTAAGTGCTATATGACCAACTACTCACATTGGGTCCTATTGTTTGAAGCCACTAGTTAAGCCGGGCGGGTCCGAGTAGATTTATGCTACAAACTCAACCCAACCTCGAGTTGGCCACTTTCATGTTTGATCTAGTGTCATGTTACACTTACAACCCATACGTGTCTAGTTTCAAGTCCCATGTTTACCCCACATGTCATGCCCACGTTTAGGTGTATCATGAGTGTCATATTTTCATGAAATCCCATGTCGTAATCACGCTCGTCTAACCTACCCCAAATCGTGTTTCCAACCCAAGTAAAAGCGTGTCAACATAGTAAGGATACTATGCTACATATGGGCCTCAAAACATGCACGATGTCAAAAAGGGATTTTCCACAAACATGCATGGTATCATAAGGGGTTTGGCCTCAAAATATGTATAGCATCATAAGGGGTTTTTGGCCTCAAACATGCATAATGTCACAACGGGATTAGCCACAAACATGCATAGTATCATAAGGGAATTTGGCCACAAACATGCATAGTATCATAAGGGAATTTGGCCACAAACATGCATGATAATAACATAAGGGGTTTGGGTTCATTTACATGCATAAGCCCCAAAGTCAAGTCTTTGCCAATGTTTCACAAGTCAAATGGTTCCCAAAGGTTCATGCTAACATTCCATAGATAAAGATTCAAGCTTGCAAGATAAACTAGGTGAAACATAACATGAGTGGCATGATTAAGTCGCTAAAACTTAGCCCAAGGTCATAGATCATAGAAAAGGGGTAAAATTAGGTTCACATAGGCTAGCATACTTATGTTTCATCGCATTTTATTCCATGTCACATTAGAACCACCGTTAGAATCTACAAGTAGCTAGAACTTACATAGCGAGGCTTAGGGAAGGATCATGCATCGTCTTGACGAAGAAAGGTGGCTCCTTTGTTGAAGAATCGTCATGAAACTTGCATAGCAACGTTGATCCCTCCTCGATTTGGTGTAGAAAGCTTGCACCTTTTGATTTGAATCCGATTTGAATGCATAAGCCCTTGGAGTTGGAGATGGAGGCCATGATCATGATGGATTTTGGCAGCACTTAGTTGTAGGATTGATTTTTAGTGATTTAGGTTAGGCCCTAGGTTGTTTTTATAGAGATTAGGAGTAGTTTAGGCCCTTAGATTAACCCTAGGATAGATCTGAGCCCTCAAAATCCGTCACAGGCCTCCAAACATGTCTTGAGGAACAAGTCAGGTGCACCCAGGCCAATCTGGCCGACCACCCAAGTCGACAGGGGTGTCGACTGGGCAGTCGACACCACCTGGGGTGTGTCGACTCCCAAGTCGACTCCCCAGTCGACTTGGGGGTGGCGGGAATTTTCCCGCCTCTCCTGCTTGGCTGAATTTGAATTCTGAATTCAAATTTGAACTGTTTTTGAACTTGAAATTTTCTGAAAACTTTGACGGGCCATAACTAGGTCATACGGACTCCGATTTTCGAAAACTCGGACTCTATTTCGCGTATTTTTCCGAGATGAACGCAATGGCACAGCCCGTTTCTCCTGATTCAGATTTTATAATTAAATTCTGCCTTGATTCTTATCTTAGCATGTTGTAAAAATCCGGGTTGTCACAAAAGCTCTGATACCAAGCTGTTACGACCCGAAATCCCCCTTACGGGAAATCACGGATTGTATTGAGAACACGACAGATCAGAACACAAATAGAAGAACATTTCATCGTTAATTACAACAATTGCATCAGCATACAAGAATATACAGAGTATAAATCAATATTACACATTCACTAAATATCAGAGATTACAATACATTTCACAGCAGCGGAAAAATAATACAATACACAACTGAAAAGAGATAAACAGATACAGAGCTTTCCGGATATCATTCCAGCTGTAAATCAGGATCCTGTGAATATAAATCTGCAAAACCAAAACTACTAGCTAATCGTGCGGAAAATAGGGGCACCCAGAGTTTAGGTTAAAACAATAAACTCCAGGTCAGTCATGTGACCGGTGTGAGAACTAAAACAGTTATTTAAAACTTTACTTTAAATTAGTTATATCAAAGGACCATGCCATATAACATGGAACGGGATTCCTCCCAAGAATACTGGTGCATATAACAAAACAACGCAATGCTTTTTTGGAAAAATGAATCTATTATACGACCCAGGGCCCATACACAATGCAACACAAGCCGGACGATAGGGTTTTCCCTTTTAATAGCCAAACATGCTTGGTACGTTAAAAACAAATCATTTGATACTATTATAAGTGTATAGTGTCGAAACAATTTCAATCATAAATATCAACCATAGATGGCATGGGTACCATATATCATGTCGCCATACTAGGCTCTACAATCAAAACTGCAAATGTCACGTATTGGAAGTTAGGTTTCCATCTGTGAACCAAGGCAAAAGATAGTCCTCTACGATTCGAGACAATCTAGCCCATGTCTCAGGCAAGTACTCAGTCAAGCCTTTGGATCGTCAGGGCCGGTCCACCAATGTGGATTAAAATGCCTGAACACTGCGTTTCCCCGCCCTTTGGGGGCATAAATTAGTCCTATGACTCCATCGGCTCCACACAGTTACCAATATATCTGAGGCGCCTCGCAATCCAACAACCACATAAGTCAAACTCGTCAGGGCGTGTAAAACCACTGACACCACTTCTAGCTAAAAGGAAACGCATGCCCTCCCTGATGTCCTCTCCAGTTTCTGGTTCACAACCGGGGTGTGAGGCTCGCGAATTAACGCTACACAAAGCTATGCCACACACACCGTGCTTTGATCATCAACCACAAGACTTTGCTTTTGAACAAAAGCCTTGATCATTTGCCACTTAGGCATGCCACGCATGCAATTCACTCCATGCGATTGATATCCATCAATATATAACCTCTGAGCTCGTACGTCTCAGAGAAGGGCGTTAAGCAAGAGAATAAATTCTCCGCCGCCAAACAGATATATATTTAATAGAAATCAATCACACAGAATAAAATCCAATGTCAGACACACAGTCCATTTACAAGTTCGTTCTAGGTCTGAACGAATCCGGAGCACCTTTTACCTCGCATATCCATCGATCTCCAAGTACGTCTGGACGATCACCAACTGATTCCCTCCTCTTTGGTGTACAGCCCAATAAAGATCATCTGTAATTATCCAAACGATGTGAAGACCTTCGGTATTCGACCACCGTCTTCATCCTCGACACATCGTCGAATCAGTTATTCATAATGGGATAAACCTGGTCTTTCTGAATAACTCGCGTATATAATAAACAAATGTTACACAAACACAACATACGCCTCATTCCAATTCAGAATATTCTTTTATTCAAATATTCTTATACTTTGGGAAAGGTTCCCATTAATTTTATCAAAGATAAATTCTTTAAATTTATTCTTTAATCTTCTTTTGAATATCAATTCAAATTAGTCGGGATTAGCGAACCGCACTGAAGTAATCATTTATTTTATTTCCCAATCCCAACCTATTCATCCTATGAAGTTGACCTTGTCATACTACATATTTAACACCACGGTGTTATCGGTAAATTTATTTACCATTTCATGTTCAAATCTAATTACAGATTTAACTATCGCCTGGAGCAAAACTGGTGATACTCCATTCTCGATCATTTCAATCTAATTAAAGATTCATTAAAACTCCACTTGGTTTTAATCTTCCCAAAAATCACTATTAATGATTATTTAACTTAGGAAATCATATCCGGTCTTTAACTGGGTTAAAGAACCAATGTCATTTAAAACACGGTTCACGATAAACCCAAAATCACATTTTATTCCATCAGCCTTTAACCGTAAATTAGCAAGTGAACAAATCCCGAAGTAATAACCCCGAAGGCCGAAACCAACATCAGATCAATACCAAAGAAACCATTCAACTTAACTAACCTTCAGTTAGTTTCTGATTTTCTTAACTCCGTTGAGTCTAAGAACTGTATTACTAAAGATACCATTCACGACAACCCAAAATCACATTCCATTTACAATGGAATCTTCATGGAAAACAAATCAATATATATAATGGATATAAACTTGCATATCTAATTAATAATATAAATGGAATAATGGCAACGCATTTTAAATTCCAGATATATTAGCAGTCTTCCTCCACAGAAATTCACTTCGATTATTACCAAATCGAATTCCATTCCTTTCCAATTTATTTATTTCAAAAATAAATGGATTATAATTCTAGTCCAAAACTAGTTTATTTCGATAAAAATCTATTTTTATCTTTTCAAATATGGAATTTTTTATCCTAATTTTTTCCAAATCATTTCTTATGATTATACACAAATTATTAATATTTTTAATAATTTATCAAGGCCCGTACGGTCGATTTCCATCAACGGCCATCGAACTGCACTTACAGCGACCTTTTCCAAATTTGATTTGGACATAATTCCAAATTCAACCGTTAGATTTCAAATCTCTAATATTCGTTAAAAAGCTCTTTTCGATACGAACCCATCGGTTCCGATTATAGGAGAATCCGACGGTCGGATCTCTCGTAATATCCATTCGAAGTCAATTGTCGAAATTCGTGAACTGTAACACCCCGTATTTTGGGTTAATACTAAAATTCACTAATTTCAGAATAAATAATCTCAGATGTGTGAATTAGGGGAAACGGGCTGCGTTATTGCGTTCGTCTCGGAAAAATACGCGAAATAGAGTCCGAGTTTTCGAAAATCGGAGTCCGTATGGCCCAGTTATGGCCCAATGAAGTTTGCAGAAAATTCAAAACTAAAACAGATTTAAAAATTTAAATATTCAGATTTGGAATGGGCCAGGCGGGGTCAGGCGGGAAGCTTCCCGCCCAACCCATGTCGACAGGGCTGTCGACAGGCCTGTCGACAGGGGTGTCGACATGCCTGTCGACTTGCCTGTCGACAGGGTGGCACCGTTCAGGGAACCTGGGTGCACCAGGTTGCACCAGGTTGGGTTTCAGGCTGGCTAGGAGGGCTGGTTCTAGAGATTTCCTAAATCTAAGGGTCCTAATCTAATCTAGGGTTAATCTAAGGGTCTAAAATGCAACCTAATCCTATAAATAAGGCCCTAACCCTATCCTAATTCATTCATAATTAGGTTTTGTAACTAAACTATGGCAAAATGAAATTTGAGCATGGCCTCCACAAGTTCATGAAGAAGTAGCAAGCAAATCACTTCCTAATCATCCTCTAATCCATTCTAAGTATCTTAATCTTCTTCATTAGCTTGCTAATTGTGTTTTGGTGAGTTTCTATGGCTTTAATAATCAATTGTTAAATTGATTATGGTAGGATGTGATAAGACATGGCTATGTTTGTTGATAAATGTATTTATGCAAGTTTGTATGATATGTGATTTGCAAGTTTTATGTTAAATGCAAGTTAAGGCCATGTTTTATGATGCAAAACACCATGTTAAACATTTATGCATATGTGACATGTTATGCAAACTATATGTGAGAATATATGCAAGTTATATGTAACATGATATGCAAGTTATGCATGTGATTTTATGCATGATAAGTAGTTGGTGTTATGCATGTTAAATATTTGATATATGCATGTTTAATAAGTGGATTTATGCATATTTACTAATTGGAATTATGCATGTTTAGCAAAGTGAGTCATGCAAGTTGAAAGTGATATGCAAGTTAAGTATATGTTTAAATGCAAGTTGAAAGTGATATGCAAGTTATGCATGCTTATGCAAGTGTATGGATGCTTATGCAAGTCATGTATATGTTTAAATGCAAGATCTATGTGATATGCAAGTTATGCATGCTTATGCGAGTATATGAATGCTTTTGCAAGATATGTATATGCTTAAATGACATGATATGCAAGTTATGCAAGTATGTGAATGCTTATGCAAGTATGTGGATGCTTATGCAAGTATGTGAATGCTTATGCAAGTTATGTGTATGCTTAAATGCATGTTTAACATGTTATGCAAGTTATGAGAATGCCTATATGCAAGTTCAACATGTTATGCAAGATAGGTGTATGATAATATGCAAGTTCATATGCAACATGTTATGCAAATCATGTGTATGATAATATGCAAGTTTGGGTTGTATGTAGTTGGGTTAATATATGTTCATATATGCAAGTTGACATCCTCTTAACCCATGACAAAGTTGTATGTGAAACCCATGATATTTGTGATGATCTTCCCCTTATTATGTCATGTAACGAGAACGATTTACGTGGGGAACGATGGGGTTGGTAAATATGTTAATAAATGAATGTTTGGGTATGATTAAGCATACCATAAAAATAAATTACCATAAGTGGGAATTTACCTATTGAGTTAGGTCTACCCCATGGGAATTTACCTATTGAGTTAGGTCTACCCATGTTATGGAAAACTTGATATTAATTAGGGATAATTAATATGGGGGTGATTAATTAGGTGTAATTAATCGACTAAGACACGAGGTTGGACTCATTTGTAGTGTAAAACTGCCCGGACCCGACCGGCTTAACCAGTTGCTACAAATGTCAGCCCAATGTGAGAGGTCTTAGCCATAAATTAAATACGTGATTAAGGTAAAGACACGAGGTTAGACTCTGTTATGACGTAAGACTGCCCGGACTCTACCAGCTTAACCAGGCGGTCATAACAGCCAGTCTAATGTGGGAGGTCTTTATGGGAGATCACGGTCTTAATTAATTAAGAAACACTTAACCATATTAGCATGTAGTGGGACATGAGGGGTTAAGTGGGTGCCTTGGGTGGCATGTAGCAACTAGTGGGGGTGCCTCGGGTGGCATGAGGAAACTAGTGGGTTGCCTTGGGTGGCAATAGAAAAATACGATTAGAATACTTAACCAAGGTGGAACATGTAATTAAACATGATAAAAGGGTTAAGTAAGTGCCATGGGTGGCATGTGAGAATACGATTAGAATACTTAACCAAGGTGGAACATGTAATTAAACATGATAAAAGGGTTAAGTAAGTGCCATGGGTGGCATGTGAGAATACGATTAGAATACTTAACCAAGGTGGAACATGTAATTAAACATGATTAAGGGGTTAAGTAAGTGCCATGGGTGGCATGAGGGAATCTAGTGGGTGCCCTAAGTGGCAATGGAAATATGATTAAAGGACTTAACCAAGATTTATAACATGTAAGGTGACATGATTAAAGGGTTAAGTGGGATGCACTAGATAAAAGTTGCAAGCTTAAGTAGTAGCTTGTGGGGGCCCATTTCAACCAATATCCCAAACGTATCTTTGTGGGCTCGACTCTGGTCGGGTGACGGGACACGCATATTGGACTTGACTATAAGCGGCCAAAACGGGTTAGCGGTGGCAACGCGGGATCAACGGGTTTCATATGCGTGTGTGGACCCGGGCTGGTTGGTAAGTCGTTGTTGCATCGTGTAGATATAAAGCCGTGCACAGTGATATTATATGGTAGCCACTTTGGGGAATGATACACCCCCTTTTGTGGGACCTGCACGGGTATCTACGATAGGGAGCCGATCGATGGGGAGTAGTGGGTACACTTAGTAAAGATAGGGGTAGACGGCACCTATGTAGGGGTACACGAAACTACTGGGTAAGATTGCTAGGTACACCTAGTGAATGTAGGGGCAGACGGCACCTACGTGGTCAGTTATACACTTAGTGGAGGTAGGGGCAGACGGCACCTACGTGGTCAGCTAGAAGTACCAGAGACTACTAGCTATATTTTCTAAGACTTTAGTGGGATCAACCTTTAAGTAGGAATTACTCTTGGTGGGTAGAACTGGTGTGGTGCAGTGTAGGAATTACCCTTGGGTGGGTAGGGTCTGGGGTGGTGTAAGCTAGTAATTATCCTTGGGTGGATAAATACGTCGTTTCGATTATCATAGTACATCCTGTGTTTTGTGGACTACTTATTGTAGTCATTATCCCCAGAGGTACCGTACCTTATTTATGTCATACCCTAATTACTTTAATGGTTGTATTGTTAGGGTTATAGGACTCACTCAGACTTATGTCTGACCCCGTTGTTTTTATCTTTTTCCCAACCCTCAGGTTATCAGAGTGGGCCTAGCACTAGTGGGCTTGGATCAGACCGCTATATCTATCTTTTGGGCTTGGATCGTAGAAGTAAAGCTCGGTTTATCTTTTCTATTATGGCTATTGTCTATGTAGTGGGATTATGTACTTCTATTTTATCAGGATGGATATTATGTACTTGACTCTTGTTATGGTTTTGTGATGTAACCAAACATGTTTTACTTTCCGCTGAATTGAAATGATGTTTTAAATTTTCAAGTATTACTTATATCTGTCTTGTTGTAATTTTTCTGTTCTATATTCACTTAAAATACTCCACCAATGTTATGGCATTCCCTTAGTGAGTGACCGTAGCGGGTGTGGGGTGTTACACGTGGTATCAGAGCTTAAGGTTACCGGAACAGATAAAATTTTTAGAAAAACTATTTTCTAAGAATATTTTTGGAAAGGAGTATTTTCAAAAACATGTCTTTTAAGAGAAAAGTTTTTGAAAGAAAAGCATAATCCCCAATAGCCATATCTATATCTTTCGAATTCTCCATTTTGAATCTCTTCCTTTCTCTCATTTTGAGTTTCCCCTCCGCGTATAGATGATCTTTCTAAGATAGATAAGGATGGAAAACCACTTCAAGGGACTTAGACGTTAGTCGGATTAGAAGTTGGTTCAAGAAGGAGGAGGACTGGTAGGTATCTATTGGATAGACGGTGGGAGGAAGGCTCAAATAGTTGTTTGGTTAATGAAAGATGAAACCTCATTGGTGGGGTGTTACGAGTAGGGAATAGGGAAGAAGTAGGCAAGTGGTTATCCTTTTGAGAGGAATAGGACACCTTATTAGATTGTCCAAAGAAGCAAGGGCAAGGTATGGAATCTTCTGGGGGGGTAGTTGTATTCCCTCACGACTAGGGTACCAGATGGGGATAAGACCGTCTAGATTAGAGGTAGGATTTCTTTATCATCCAATTCGAACTTTATTTGACTCTGACGCATCGAGTTCGTTTATCTCATCATTACTAGTAGAGTCACTGCACTGAGACACCAGTTGGTAGATGATCCCTTAGTTGTTTCAAACCCAATTGGGCTCCATGATGTGTTTGGGTTTGAAAGTTCCTATACTTAGCGTTGAGATTAGGTGTGATGCTTGTTGGGCTTCACGGGCTATGGGTTAGTTTTGGGCATGGACTGGTTATCCAGTAGGGGTGCCGTTCTTCATTTTGAAGGGAGAGTTGTTAGGCTTATGGGCCGCCTGGGTAACACTCTCGAGATCTCTTGTAATCCCATAGAATCTGTTATGCTAAGTTATCTAGAATCGCTTGACACGTCGGTCTAGAGTTTGCGATCTGTTAGAGCAGTCCGGGAGCACCCGGATGTGTGTGAGGAGGTGAAGAGCTTACCTCCGAAGCGGGAGATTGACTTCCGAATATATCTGGTGGATGATGCTAAACCAGTATCTTGGCCAGTGTGCCACATGGCTCCTAGCGGGAGGAGGGAACTCCATAAGTAAGTAGGCGATTTGCTTGAGAAGGGGTTCATAAGACGAAGTATATCGGAGTGGGGCGCTCCAGTAGTTTTGTTATGAAGGCGGATGGGTCCCTCAGACTTTGTGTAATTTAAAGAGAACTAAAGAAACTCACAAAGAAGAATAGACACCCGTTGCCAAGGATTGATGATCTCTTTGATCGGTTGGCTGGCGCCTCAGTATTTTTGTAGTAGGACTTAGCCACGGGATTTCATCAGTTGAGAGTGGCTGAGGATAGCATAGAAAAGACTGCCTTTAGGACTCCGGAGGATTTCTTTTATGAGTGGCTGGTGATGCCATTGGGTTTGACGAATGCCCCCGCATACTTTGTTGATTTGATGAGAAGGGTGTTCAGGGAGTACCTAAATAAGTTGTGATGGTATTTATAGATGACATCTGGGTCTTTTCTAGGAGCGAAATAAGTTTTCGTATGTGCTCAATAGGCTGAGCAGAGCCAGTATAGGATAAACGACGGTTTTGGAACGAGACTGGCGAGAACATCCAGAATTGGTCAAGGGCTTAATTATTTAGCCATTTGTATTTGTATCATCTCACGTAGGTCGTCTGAATTCGAAGGAGATATCCCTTGGGTGTTTGTCTGATATTGGTTTAGGCCTTTGGGGCTTGCATTTGGGGGATGCCGAATTCGACTAGGGTGGTCTGCGTGGGAGACAGTTGTGATAATTTTGGATGATATCCTGGTGGAGAAGAGCATGCCCTACATCTTAGGGAAGTGTTGGAGACTCTTCGAGCGCATAGTCTTAGGACAGCAAAAGTGGATGGGATCCGTAGCATCCTATGAGTAAGGGTAACAAGGTAGCGGACGCCTTAAGTAGAAAAAGGTTGTCCTTGAGTTCATTGTTCGTTGAACGACGGAGCTTAGAGTTTATTTCTAAGTTTGACTTTAGACCTTCCATTGACTTTGTACCCGGTTTGCTAGCCTCCTTGGTTAGACCTACTCTTTTGGGGTGGATTGGAAGAGCACAGAGGGACGACCCACAGTTGGTTGAGTTGATAGAGAAGCTCATAAGGGGGGGAGTCGTCCAGCCATTTGAGTAGGAACACCCTAGACGATAGGGGTGTTTGCGTAGAGACGGTAGACTTTGTGTACCACAAGACGAGGGTTTGTGGAAGGCTATTCTTGATGACGCACACCGTTCTAGGATGACCATTCATCCCGGTGGGGGTAAGATGTACCAAGACATGAAGAGGGTTTTCTTCTGGGCCGGTATGAAGAAAGATGTGGCCGAGTATGTCGCTCGACGTTTGGTGTGCCAGCAAGTGAAGGCGGAGCAAGGGAAACCAGGTGGGTTGCTTCACCCGTTGGAGGTTCCGCAATGGAAGTGAGATAGCGTCTCGATGGATTTTATTGACGGGTTACCCAGGTCGAGGAAGGGTAATGCAGGAATTTGGGTGGCGGTAGATAGACTTACTGAGAGCACCCATTTCATACCTGTGAAGAGCAAGAAGACTGCTCCATGGCTAGCTTCAGTATATCTTCGAGAGATAGTTCGATTACTTGGGGTACCCTCTAGCATAGTAAGTGATCGAGATCCTATCTTCACTAGCAAGTGCTGGAAGAGTTTGCAAGTGGCGGTAGGGACTCAGTTGGGTTTGAATACCGCATATCATCCTCAGACGGACGGCCAGACCGAGAGGGTGAATCATGTCCTAGAAGACCTTTTGAGGCTTTGAATCTTAGATTTTGGAGGTATATGGGAAGAGCATCTTCCATTGGTGGAGTTCGCATATAATAACAGCTTTCAGTCCAGCATTGGTATGGCACCTTTCGAAGCTCTTTATGGAAGGCCTTGTCGATCACCTACACGTTGGTGGGAATCTACGGATGAGATCTTGCTTGGGCCGATAAGGTTAGAAAGACTTCGGGAAAAGATTGATTTGATTCAAAGAAGGAAGAAAGCGACGCAAGATAAACAGAAATCTTATGCGGACAAGAGGAGAACAGAGCTTGAGTTTGATATTAGGACATGCTTTTTAAGATATCTCCGTTACGGAATGTGAGTACCAAGGGTTGTTGGACCGTTTCCTATTAAGGAAAGGATTGGACAGATGTCATATAGAGTAGAGTTGCCCGACAGGCTTAGTGGTGTACATGATATATTCCATGGGTTACATTTGAGAAAGTTCCTACATAAGACCGCAGAGGCGGTAGAGCTGAGCCTGCTTAGAGAAGTGGAAGTAGAGCGTGATGCGACGATTCGACGAGCTCCTACTTGCATCCTTGGGTCAGAGATTTGGAAGCTGAGAAACAGAGAGGTTCAACTAGTCAAAGTACAAAGGGGAGATGAAGAGAGTGACGCTACCTGGGAGACGGAAGCAAAGATGCGTTCGAGGTACCCTTTTTCTTTCGGAGGGTATATCCTTTTGCTTCTCCTTCATCACATATCTTGTGCTTATCTTATCCTTAGTATGTCCTCTCGTTAGTACTCTTGACCTTTAGATAGGGTAAACCTATGGTTGAAACATGTGTTTGAGACATGTTATGTATGATGGATGCAAGTGGATGCAAGTGTTTGCTAGTGGTTGCTCGTGGATGCATATACACACACTCTAGGCACTAGATCGGCTCAATCACTTCATATTGCATATTGCATAAAATTATGTGTAGGAAAATATATTTATGGATGTATAATGGTTGTGTTATCACATGGATGATGCATTTTGGTGAATGATTGTGCACTCATGTAGATATTGTATGTGTCGATAGGGTTCTCTCGCATACATAATGGATGCATGACACTATCATGGTTTGCATATGTTCATACGTTAGATAGGGAACATATACACACACTTTTTGCATATGCTCATACATCATTAGAAATTGTTTTAAGGACAATGGATGCCTGTGTTTGATGGATTGAGTAGATGGTTGTTTGGATGGTAGGATACGCATTCTCCTTGGCTTAAGAGATTTCGGGGACGAAATCCTTTAAGGAGGGGAGAATGTAACACCCCGTATTTTGGGTTAATACTAAAATTCACTAATTTCAGAATAAATAATCTCAGATGTGTGAATTAGGGGAAACGGGCTGCGTTATTGCGTTCGTCTCGGAAAAATACGCGAAATAGAGTCCGAGTTTTCGAAAATCGGAGTCCGTATGGCCCAGTTATGGCCCAATGAAGTTTGCAGAAAATTCAAAACTAAAACAGATTTAAAAATTTAAATATTCAGATTTGGAATGGGCCAGGCGGGGTCAGGCGGGAAGCTTCCCGCCCAACCCATGTCGACAGGGCTGTCGACAGGCCTGTCGACAGGGGTGTCGACATGCCTGTCGACTTGCCTGTCGACAGGGTGGCACCGTTCAGGGAACCTGGGTGCACCAGGTTGCACCAGGTTGGGTTTCAGGCTGGCTAGGAGGGCTGGTTCTAGAGATTTCCTAAATCTAAGGGTCCTAATCTAATCTAGGGTTAATCTAAGGGTCTAAAATGCAACCTAATCCTATAAATAAGGCCCTAACCCTATCCTAATTCATTCATAATTTGGTTTTGTAACTAAACTATGGCAAAATGAAATTTGAGCATGGCCTGCACAAGTTCATGAAGAAGTAGCAAGCAAATCACTTCCTAATCATCCTCTAATCCATTCTAAGTATCTTAATCTTCTTCATTAGCTTGCTAATTGTGTTTTGGTGAGTTTCTATGGCTTTAATAATCAATTGTTAAATTGATTATGGTAGGATGTGATAAGACATGGCTATGTTTGTGGATAAATGTATTTATGCAAGTTTGTATGATATGTGATTTGCAAGTTTTATGTTAAATGCAAGTTAAGGCCATGTTTTATGATGCAAAACACCATGTTAAACATTTATGCATATGTGACATGTTATGCAAACTATATGTGAGAATATATGCAAGTTATATGTAACATGATATGCAAGTTATGCATGTGATTTTATGCATGATAAGTAGTTGGTGTTATGCATGTTAAATATTTGATATATGCATGTTTAATAAGTGGATTTATGCATATTTACTAATTGGAATTATGCATGTTTAGCAAAGTGAGTCATGCAAGTTGAAAGTGATATGCAAGTTAAGTATATGTTTAAATGCAAGTTGAAAGTGATATGCAAGTTATGCATGCTTATGCAAGTGTATGGATGCTTATGCAAGTCATGTATATGTTTAAATGCAAGATCTATGTGATATGCAAGTTATGCATGCTTATGCGAGTATATGAATGCTTTTGCAAGATATGTATATGCTTAAATGACATGATATGCAAGTTATGCAAGTATGTGAATGCTTATGCAAGTATGTGGATGCTTATGCAAGTATGTGAATGCTTATGCAAGTTATGTGTATGCTTAAATGCATGTTTAACATGTTATGCAAGTTATGAGAATGCCTATATGCAAGTTCAACATGTTATGCAAGATAGGTGTATGATAATATGCAAGTTCATATGCAACATGTTATGCAAATCATGTGTATGATAATATGCAAGTTTGGGTTGTATGTAGTTGGGTTAATATATGTTCATATATGCAAGTTGACATCCTCTTAACCCATGACAAAGTTGTATGTGAAACCCATGATATTTGTGATGATCTTCCCCTTATTATGTCATGTAACGAGAACGATTTACGTGGGGAACGATGGGGTTGGTAAATATGTTAATAAATGAATGTTTGGGTATGATTAAGCATACCATAAAAATAAATTACCATAAGTGGGAATTTACCTATTGAGTTAGGTCTACCCCATGGGAATTTACCTATTGAGTTAGGTCTACCCATGTTATGGAAAACTTGATATTAATTAGGGATAATTAATATGGGGGTGATTAATTAGGTGTAATTAATCGACTAAGACACGAGGTTGGACTCATTTGTAGTGTAAAACTGCCCGGACCCGACCGGCTTAACCAGTTGCTACAAATGTCAGCCCAATGTGAGAGGTCTTAGCCATAAATTAAATACGTGATTAAGGTAAAGACACGAGGTTAGACTCTGTTATGACGTAAGACTGCCCGGACTCTACCGGCTTAACCAGGCGGTCATAACAACCAGTCTAATGTGGGAGGTCTTTATGGGAGATCACGGTCTTAATTAATTAAGAAACACTTAACCATATTAGCATGTAGTGGGACATGAGGGGTTAAGTGGGTGCCTTGGGTGGCATGTAGCAACTAGTGGGGGTGCCTCGGGTGGCATGAGGAAACTAGTGGGTTGCCTTGGGTGGCAATAGAAAAATACGATTAGAATACTTAACCAAGGTGGAACATGTAATTAAACATGATAAAAGGGTTAAGTAAGTGCCATGGGTGGCATGTGAGAATACGATTAGAATACTTAACCAAGGTGGAACATGTAATTAAACATGATAAAAGGGTTAAGTAAGTGCCATGGGTGGCATGTGAGAATACGATTAGAATACTTAACCAAGGTGGAACATGTAATTAAACATGATTAAGGGGTTAAGTAAGTGCCATGGGTGGCATGAGGGAATCTAGTGGGTGCCCTAAGTGGCAATGGAAATATGATTAAAGGACTTAACCAAGATTTATAACATGTAAGGGGACATGATTAAAGGGTTAAGTGGGATGCACTAGATAAAAGTTGCAAGCTTAAGTAGTAGCTTGTGGGGGCCCATTTCAACCAATATCCCAAACGTATCTTTGTGGGCTCGACTCTGGTCGGGTGACGGGACACGCATATTGGACTTGACTATAAGCGGCCAAAACGGGTTAGCGGTGGCAACGCGGGATCAACGGGTTTCATATGCGTGTGTGGACCCGGGCTGGTTGGTAAGTCGTTGTTGCATCGTGTAGATATAAAGCCGTGCACAGTGATATTATATGGTAGCCACTTTGGGGAATGATACACCCCCTTTTGTGGGACCTGCACGGGTATCTACGATAGGGAGCCGATCGATGGGGAGTAGTGGGTACACTTAGTAAAGATAGGGGTAGACGGCACCTATGTAGGGGTACACGAAACTACTGGGTAAGATTGCTAGGTACACCTAGTGAATGTAGGGGCAGACGGCACCTACGTGGTCAGTTATACACTTAGTGGAGGTAGGGGCAGACGGCACCTACGTGGTCAGCTAGAAGTACCAGAGACTACTAGCTATATTTTCTAAGACTTTAGTGGGATCAACCTTTAAGTAGGAATTACTCTTGGTGGGTAGAACTGGTGTGGTGCAGTGTAGGAATTACCCTTGGGTGGGTAGGGTCTGGGGTGGTGTAAGCTAGTAATTATCCTTGGGTGGATAAATACGTCGTTTCGATTATCATAGTACATCCTGTGTTTTGTGGACTACTTATTGTAGTCATTATCCCCAGAGGTACCGTACCTTATTTATGTCATACCCTAATTACTTTAATGGTTGTATTGTTAGGGTTATAGGACTCACTCAGACTTATGTCTGACCCCGTTGTTTTTATCTTTTTCCCAACCCTCAGGTTATCAGAGTGGGCCTAGCACTAGTGGGCTTGGATCAGACCGCTATATCTATCTTTTGGGCTTGGATCGTAGAAGTAAAGCTCGGTTTATCTTTTCTATTATGGCTATTGTCTATGTAGTGGGATTATGTACTTCTATTTTATCAGGATGGATATTATGTACTTGACTCTTGTTATGGTTTTGTGATGTAACCAAACATGTTTTACTTTCCGCTGAATTGAAATGATGTTTTAAATTTTCAAGTATTACTTATATCTGTCTTGTTGTAATTTTTCTGTTCTATATTCACTTAAAATACTCCACCAATGTTATGGCATTCCCTTAGTGAGTGACCGTAGCGGGTGTGGGGTGTTACATGAACTGTCGCAGCGCGGCGCATTCCATTTAGGCCGTTATATATATAATATATATATTATATATATTTCATCGATTTCCTTTTAAAACGTATTTTATAAATCATTTTAAATTCATTTTCGAAACAATTTCAACTTCATATTCGATTTCGAATCAAAATTGAATATTCCACATCATCGATATACGAATGATAATATTTTCAAAACATTATATTTTGAAATCACTTCCTTTTCTATAATCATTATAAAAACGAATATAATCGATATAAATATCGGTCGCGTCAAAATGACGCATATCTAACTAGCATGGCTTTATATATTTCAATAACTTCGTTATTCTATTCAACAAATGAATATATTTTTCAACACATGTATATATATATATATATATATATTTATATTCAACACCTGAATACATATTTTTATTCAACACGTGAATTTTTATTCGATTCAACACATGAATTTTCATTCTATTCAACACATGAATTTTTTATATTCAACACATGAATTTTCTTTCTATACAACACATGAATTTTCTTTCTATTCAACAATTGAATTTTCTTTCTATTCAACACATGAATTTTCTTTTATTATATTCCTTATTTTCCAAATTGGAACGAGGCCCAATCAATTTCCATATAATGTTAATTATATGGATTCCCTACGACACATGTATATAATAGCAACGATAAATCATCAACCATCATCCAGAGTGCACCACACAACTGCATAAGCATTAAATATAACTAATTAACGCTTACAGAGTCTGTCAACCCATCGATTGATATACAACTAAATAATCGGGATTAGTGTACGTCAAATATCATCCGAATACCCGTGTGGGGTTTCAAATCAACAAACACAGATTTTTATTTGTGCAGTTGGGCGATGTGTAAAATTTATCGTCCCAATCATTATCAGTCAAATGGGTGTACATAAACAAATCGTCCGATTTGTTTATAAATATTTATTTTATATACGCGTTAAAAATTATGTTTTTAGCTATAAAATATTTTCAACTATAAAATATTTTATTCCATTCCACATCACACAATAAACTTTAACAACACATTAATTAAACAAACAAGTCATCCATGGTATATGGACAACGGGTGTCGGGTGCTGCTAAGCACCGTCTGCATCCTAGTATATATTTCAACTAGAAAATAAATTAAAAGTGAGGAGTTCTCACCGACTAGCTAAACCAATCGCTGCGACTCTTCATATGTAGGAAATCTTCATCGTGTTCGCCCTTCGTCACTTTTGTCGTCCGTATTCACTACATATACAAAAAGATCGCATTTTTATGATGCTACATATATTATAAAGACCATATTTTTATACCGCTCTCTTCATAATAAAGATTATATTTTTACTCCCCTCTCTTCATAATAAAGATTATATTTTTATACCGCCCTCTTCATAATAAAGATTATATTTTTACTCCCCTCTCTTCATAATAATGATTATATTTTTATTTCAACTCTACATAGATAGTAATCACATTTTTATCACGATGCTTATATAAAAATCACATTTTCATACCATTACTTCGTATATAAAAATCTCATTTTATTTTGCTATATATATATATAAATTTAATCTTTTCACAAACAAAAATCTAATCTTTTCACAAATAAAAATCCGACCTTTTCTATTTTAAAAATCTAACCTTTATATTGTTAAAAATCCTCACTTTACCTTGTTAAAAATCCTAACTTTACATCGTATAAATTCTAACTTTACATTGAATAAACAAGGATAAATAAACAAAAATAATAAAAAGGAAAACTTACAGATTGTTTTGGGGGTCATGATGGCGACTCAGGGGGGTTTCGCAGTGGCCAGCGGTGGCTAGGGGACGTACGGTGGCTGGCGAGGTCGATTTTTGTGAAGGTTTTGGAGTTGGGCGGAAATTCAGGGTAGGGGAGAGGAGAGAGAGGGTCGGGGAGGTGGCGGCTTCCACTGGGACAACGGGGGTTGGCCTCCAGTGGCGGTGGCATGGTGTATGGGGTTGTGGGGATCTCTATCGTAAGGGATTGGGGGTTTCAAATCGGTTTTAGGTTATACCGTGGAGGGTGATGGCCAAGGAGGCGGAGGGGAGGATCGGCGGTCGGAGGCGCCAGCTGCTGGGGCGGCGCGTCGGAGATAGGGGAGGAGACAGGGAGAAAGGGTTCGAGCGGTTTTTTTTCTTTTTATTCGATTTTTGGAGCGTTGACTTAGTGAAGGAGGAAAAAAGGGGGAAAGGTTTTATATATTTTATTTTTATTTTTCCCATTTGATTTCAAAAAGTAAGTTTTTATTTCGAACTCCAATTCGAGCCCAACCACTGTCGGCCCTAGCTAATTACCCCCATTCTGAACACAATGGGATATGTTTTGTAAGCCAATTTGCTTTTTTCGATTAGATTTCGTCAAAATTTAAAATATAAATCTATATATTGAATTTGAACACACATTTCAATTTACTTGGTCCAGTTACGGACTCTAAAAATTCCCGAAAAATGTTTTCTAACCTTGTATTGACAGTACGGTTCTAACAAAACTAATTTCATCGAATTTTGAGACCGTTTAAAAAATGGCCATTTTACAGTCGATTAAAATCAACTAAAACTGGCCAAACGCGTTTTCCTTTACCACGCTCACATATTGATTCAGAAAATTATGAATTTTGAAACTTAGCAATAATTTGACATTTCGGTACCAACAAAAGTGGTTTCGTCGAAAACAGAGGTCATTTGCAAAATGGCTATTTTTAAAGGCCTTTATATATATTAAAATATATATAAATTCCACACCAACTTTTCTGAATTTTAAACTGGACATATCTTTCATTCTATAAAGTGAAATCTCAGTTTCTTAGATCCGTTAGAAAGATATGATCAAACAGATTCAAATATTTCTTGTTTTGCTGAAATCCGATTTATTTTGAATCCTGTACATTGATTTGAAATTTGAAATCGAATTTTTGAACTACCACACCATTTCAGGCTCGTTATATAATTAAAATAAATTTATTCATTTTAACTTCATCGAAAATATATTTTCCTTCGTTATTATTTAAAATAATTCATTTTAAATATTCAAAATTCGCGAAAATTGCCAAAATAAAAATTTTAAATTGGCTCGGATTTCCGGGTTATTACATCGTCTCTATAATGTTGCTTTGTAAAAGACTGCCTATTTTTGGACAAATGGTTTTGCTTCGCACGGCCACATACTGACTCCGTTTGATGTGCACTTTGGAACCCAACAATGATTTGTCATTATGAATCCAAAAGATTTATTTCGTCTCTGAGCTCATATGCAAAATTTCACTTTTTAAGGGTAATGTGTTGACTTTCAAAATCAAATTTTCAAAATTTTCAAAACAAATATTTTAAATTAATTTAATAATTTTACTGAGTTTGTTTTAAGTCGAATAAAATGTGAAAACTAATAATAAAATTATTCTCAAATTTTATTTATAAAAAATAACCAATTTATATTCGCATATTCCTTAAAATAGCTTAAATCAAAATTTTAAATTGGTTCTGAAAATACGGGTTGTTACAGCTCCAGTTGTGGAAGTTTGAGATCCGGGGGATTGCAGGAATTCCTGATTTCCTGTGTGAACAGGTTGTGATTGGCGTCATCCATGTCATCTGATAAGTGCGACCTCTCGAGAGGCATTCAGTCAGATCTGCTAGTCGGTTTCCTTCAAAAAGTTGTTGTAGATTGCCTAAATCAAAATCGGCGCCCCCAGTGTGGAATGCAAGAGAAGATGGAACCGTTTGGTGAGCTGCTGGGAATGGGTCGTGGACCGGTTCGTGGACCATGGGGGTCGCGGCTCGCAGTTCGAGGGGGCAACCTGACCCGTTCGTAGGTCTCCATCATGAGCCAGTTGCTATTGAGGAGCGGTAGCTTGCGATCCGGTGTTCATTTGAACTGGAGCTAAAGTCAGTCGAGTCTGACCAATTCCAAGGGCGAGGGTTTGCCCCAGAGTCAATATGATGCACGAGCCGCTTCTGTGGCCTCATTTCTAATGCGTTGATCGTTGCTCGGTCTTCCATCCATCCGAGCACAAAATCCATCGATCATCTCCTATTGTTTCCTGCTAAGATCATCTTGCCTTATCATCTGGGTTTTCAATTCAGCCAAAACGCCATACATCTCTTCTCTAGTCAAGTATGCAAATGGGTTTTCATGAGAGGAAGCCTCCTGGCTTTCCTCATTTCTCGTGCCCTCGGCCTCACTACCTTCAGTATGGGAGTAAGTTCCATCCTTCTTTCTTTTAACCATTGATCCAATAGCGAAGCAAATCAATTCCTTTAGAGCTAGAAATTGAAGTAGTATCGTGTGCCCACCTTCATGGCACGCCAAAACGTTAGACCAAAATCTGGGCCTAACACCCAAATGCAACGTGTAATCCTCACAATCACAAATCACATATCACAGAATATGGAAAAACAGTAAAACACAGAGGACACAAGAAGTTTTTATGGTGGTTCAGCTCAATCCAAGCCAACGTCCACTTTATAATTCCTTAAATCCTAAGAAATTACAGTTACAAATCTCGTCTTACAAACTGTAAGATCCATTTACACACAACATCCTTGTATTTTTATGAAGAAGTGGAGAAAAGAGAGTGATTTTATACATGAAATCCTTGTGTTAGACTGATTTGAATTGACCTGGTTAAGCTCGCAAAGTTCTTGCGTTGATAATGGTGGAAGCCGTGAAGAAGAATGGCCAAAATTCCTTCAAAAACCCATCGAATGGTGTATGTAGCCATTTACAGCAGCCGATTCGTGGGACACGTGGAACTCATCCCAAAAATCCCGAAATGATGTGGACAACGTCCTGAAATCCTCTCCAAGTTGCATTATGACATGTCTAATCAGATCCGTGCAAGTTGGAGTGAGATTAGCCTTGAGAATAGGTCCGACTCGAGTGTGCGAGTGCAGGCCTAGGCGGTTCGTGATCCATCCATGCGAGCCGATGGGATCGCTGTCCTCACGAGCAGGTGCCTGCGGGTCCTTATACTTTGGTGTTTCTTGCCCTTCTGAGCAGGTCGTGATGGTCGAGGTGCATCACGAGTCGGTTCGCGAGGTAGTGGTCCACGAGTCGTGGAGAGGGGTGAGCCCTAGGGGGCGAGACGGTCCAAGTCCCAGGAATCCAAGTTTCCAATGCTTCATCCAGGCAATTGTCCCAGGAATGCATTAACTTTCATGGAGCATTTTAAGTGTGTATAGAACAGAAACTTAACAACAAGACAGATATAAATAGTACTAAAACTTTAAAACTTTATTTCATTGCAGCGGAAAAAACATAAGTTTGATTACATCATCAAAACCAGAGTCGAAGTACACAATATCCATCTTGACTAAATCAAAGTACATAAATTGAAAGACATAATCCCCAATACAAAATAGCCACAAATAAGAGAGGCTGAACTTTACTTCAGCGATCCAAGCAATCTTCTAAAAGCAAGAAATACAGCTGTCCAAAATCAAGCTCCACTGCTCTAGTTCCAACCTGAGAACCTTGGGGGGGAGGAAGAAAAGAGGAGGAAACAAAGGGGGTCAGACATAAAGTCTGGCGAGTGCGATAACTTTAACAAGATAATTACCAAAATGACTAGGCTAAGGCATAAGTTGGAAAATAGGGAAATGACTGTGAACAATTGGGTATAACAAAACAAGGAAATAAGACAAAAAAAGATAACGTTAAAGGCGCACCTAAACCACTATAAGATAATTACTATACTGGACCACCACTACTATACTGCACCACCACTAGTCACCCTAAGGTTGATCCCGCCTACAGAACTTAAAAATGATAATGGTAGTTTCGTGCACCCCTTAGTTGCCTTCATAGGTGTCGCTTGCCCCTATCTCCACTAGGTTTACCCACTACCCCCAAGCGATCGGCTCCCTAACTCGTAGATACACGTGTTGGCCCCACAGTGGGGTGTATCACTCCCCAAAGTGGAAACCCGATACCACCAATGATGCACGACATATACCTACACGATGCAACAACGTCTTACCTACCAGCCCGGGTCCATACATGCATATGAACCCGTTGGATTTGCATTGCCACCGCTAACCCGGTTTGGCCTCTTACAGTCAAGCCCGGTATGCGTGTCCCGTCCTCGACTTGGGTCGAGCCCATAAAGATACGTATGGGTTACTGGTTGAAACGGGCCTCCATTACTTGACACAAGCTATCCACCTAAGCTTGGTCCCCTCTAGTACATCCCACTTAACCCTCTTCTTATTCATGTTCACTTACATGTTTCAATTTTGGTTAAGTATTTGTAATCATATTTCAAATGCCACCCAAGGAACCCACTAGATTCCACATGCCACCCAAGGCACCCACTTAACCCCCTCATGTCTCACTACAGGTTTATCTGGTTAAGTGTTTCTTAATTCATTACGACCGTAACCTCATAAAGACCTCTCACATTAGACTGGCATTTGTGGTAGCTGGATTTACCGGGCGGGTCCGAGCAGTCTTACACCACAAACGAGCCTAACCTCGTGTCTTTACAACCGTTACGCATTTAGTTTATGCCTAGGACCTCCCACATTAGACTGGTGTTTGTGGCAGCTGGATTTGCCGGGCGGGTCCGGGCTGTCTTACACCACAAAGAGCCTAACCTCGTGTCTTAGATGATTAATTTCTCCTAATTAATCATTCCCCAATTTGAATTACTTTCCTTATTCAAATTATCAATCAATTCCAAATTTAACTATGGCCATAATTGACTCAATTATGTCCATCCATTTATGGTATGCAAAATCATACCAATTTTCATCACAAATTTATTTTATGCCATTTAGGGCATTTATGCCAATTCTTAATATTAAATATTTTTAATATTATCCCATTACCCCACGTTGTACGTTCGTTCGTTTAACGTAAAATATACGTTAGACTTGAATAGTCTAACTCATGGAATAAAGAGAAAACATCACAACATACATATAATTAAAGATAGATCTAAACATAGGGGTGAACTTGCATGTGTGAATGATGTTCTACATCTAAAACTTGCATAGACCAAAGTTACAACTTGCATAAAACTACATATGTCATAGATCCAAATCTAAAGGTGTAAACTTGTTAGGTAATGGTCACATAAATCATGTATGTCATAGATCTACATCTAAAAGGTGTAAACTTGCATAGGCAATGACCACAAACTTGCATAACATGATTCATATTCCAAACTCATATATTTATATAAACTTGCATATGTGATTTATCCAACATAACAATGGTGTAAACTTACATCTAAACATGTAAACTAGCATGTAGAATTTATCATAGAACTCACATGTGTCATAGCCTAACTTTAGATCAAATTTTCACATAAACTAGATGTCATGAAACATGTAAGGTTACATATAATTTTCCCCAATTTGCATATGATTCATGTCTAAATCAAAATCTAAACTTGCATACATACATATGATTTATCATATGAATCAACATAACCAAACTAGCATATGAACAACATGATGATTTGATTATACATAAGTCAATCATAGAATTACAACATAGATGATAACTTTACAACATAGATGATAACATCACAACATAACATCATAGAATTTACAACGTGTATGATAACATCACAATTTTACAACATAATTATAACATGCGGTCAATAATACACATCATATCCAAATAATCCACATCATAACTCAATCCAATTAAATTGCTAATTATTTTATTAAAGAAATCGAACTCACAACTCAAAGAATTCCGATTTCTGAAGTTGTATTAGATTTCCCTTGAAGTAGATTCGTTGTTAGAGTTGAAAAGAATTGAATTTGATTTGCTTTCTTCCTCTCTAATTGGTGGCGTCTATTCTGAGTTGCTAGGCGACGGCATGGAGGCCATGAATCTAATTTTATTTTGATTTTAGGGTTTGAGTCTATAGGTGTTTTTATAGAGTTTAGGATTAGTTTAGGCTGTCCGATCAATCCAGAATTAATCCAAGCCAACCAGAGCAGATCAGAAACCTTAATGAGTCAGCACACACTCACAAACAGGTCATCAATCAAATATGCCCGGGGGGAGGGGGCAGGTTGAACCCAGGTCGACCCTATGGTCGACCTGGTCAGGGTAGGTCGACCCCCAGGTCGACCTGGCCCTGGTGGGAATTTTCCCGCCTAGCCTGTCTGACTTTGAAATTCGAATTTTCTAAAATCTATTTTGAATTTTCTGAAACTTCCAATGGCCATAACTTCTTCATATGAAGTCCAATTCACGCAAACTCGAACTCTATCTCAACCAGAATTCCGAGACGAACACAATGGCGCAACCCGTTTCCCTTAATTCTCACATTTGAGATTAGTTATTACTTAATTTGTGAACTTTAGTGTTAACAAAAATACGGGGTGTTACACCAAATTACACCCGATCACGGAAACGAGCGTAACTTCCAAACCTTAAGTCTGTTTTAGTCAAACAAAAGCTCCACTTGAATCTAATTCAGAAATCTACAAGGGTTATTGAGCGAGGCTCCGTAATTGTGCATTCGGGTCCAAAAATGGCCATCTATTAGGAGACTCGGGTCGTTCTTTATTTGCTATGTAACTTCAACCATTTCACTTCCTGTCTTCTGACGATGTTCCCATTACTTGAGCGTATTGTTAACTAGAGGTTTCACGTGTTCCTACTTTGACTAAAAAGCATGTCAACACAGTCCCAAAATTATCTTGGATTTTCATGAACCAATACCCATAATTATCCTATAGGAATAGGCACCTGAGCTGCTACATGTGATTTCTATATAATTTTCCCGAGTAGCAAAAAGAAAATTTCCTGAGCAGCGGATAAGAACTTCAACTTTGTCGGTATAAAAAACATTACTTCGAATACAAGAATAGTTGTTTGTCCTAACCTTGTGTGTTCTTAATACAACACGAACTTGTCAACTGCAATACATCTTTCCTATATTCTTCTCCTCAAGTAAAATATATATATTTGTATATGCAAAGATGTAGAAGATATTGAAATGCTTTTAGAATATAGAAACAAATGTGTAGTTTCTTAAAATACAAGCAAAGAAAAAATAACACAGACAATTTAGGATTTAAAGAACATAACGAGAATTTAATGTTTGAACTTGAATCTTTTGTGTATTTACAGATATTGTAGAGTTGTAACCCTTTGTAAAAAGTTCTAATCAAAAGAAATAGTTGCATTTTTTCTTGGAAAAGATCTGTCTTCGTTGGAGAGAAGTATCTCTTAATGAAATTTAATTTGACGGTTACATAATATTCGGTTGACTAAATATACATTATTAGTCGACTGAATTTTTTAAATTTGAGGCAGAAAGGATGTAGTTCAAAAAAATTTGGATTTGGTCGACTGGATATCGTGGTATAGTTGACTGAACATAATATTTAGTTGATTGATATATGTTACGTCAATTTACTTGTTCATATGTATATGTTCGATTGACTAGGGGAGGTGTTTCAATCGATTGACCCCACATGTTTCAAAATCTTCATCTAAAAAGCTTATAAATTTAATTTGTTGACCATAGTGTGTGCATGAACTATTTGATGATAGATTTTAACATTGCTAAGACTATATTAAGACCTCTAGTAACATGTAATTAAATTGTACATCGAGATGCAGTCATGAGTCTTCATTTCGTAGTTCGTTGATGTTGATTCATGAATTTTACTTTGTATCACTTCATCATCTTGTCTTATACGATTATTTTCCCATTTGTCAAAAATCCATGATCCAACATAAGCCACAAAATATAGTGATCCGCTTTCAGTTAGGTATATCTTGCATTGGTACAGGAAATAAAGACTTTAATTTTTTCAATTTAAAAATATTTCTACGGATAAAAAAATTGACAGCAAATATTATGATTTTGATCAATTCAGGTGTTCATGATATAAAAGAAGAACGCGCTATTAGAAAATTACAAACTGAAAAAAGCAGCAAAATATAGTGTTCAAACCAAAGTAAAAGATTACCCTATGAAGACATATGTTAGTGTCAACACATAGCGTGGCAAGTGACCACGGATAGCCTTAACTAATACAATGGAACATAGGCTATGTCCGAAGATAAATAGCTCCTTCATTCATTCCCCACAATATTACACTGCTCAATGCCATAAGATATGCTACTCTATGAGGAAACACTTCTACTTTTGTACTCAATGTTGTGCTGGATGTATAAATCAAAGCAATGATTTGCTACTCATCTTTCGTGGCTGCATGAATATACTTGCAATCGATTTAATATACTTCTGTTGATTATAGTGAAGTATATTTAATATAGATATACAATCATATGATATTCACATCAATTATCTTTGTCAAAACTTTTTTTGACAAATTACTCATAGAATTGAATTGAAGTATATTTCTGCAATAACTCTTGACAAAGGTGTTCTCTGGAAATACCAAGCAAGTCATTCCTATTTCCAAGTATTTTGCAAACTAGCTTTCCCATTTTTCATTTAGATAAAAATTAAACTTATGTTAACTACAATATACAGTTGAATCCAACTATATCACAACTTTTCTTCTTGCCTCAGTGAACTGATACCATAATTTTATCCAGTTATAATAATTAATTAGCATTGTTGGTTTTGTTCAAGAAAGGAACAGATAGCGGAGACAAAATCCAAAATACATAATAGAATATGACCATGTTTCAATTACTAGCTTCAACGATGACTGCGAGCTTTTCCACTAAAATTGCCATAGGTAGGCGTCATGTAATTTGACATGGCAGAGAATGGTTATATGGCAGCTATGGGAGTGGAGGCTAGACATCTAGGGATTTTAGTTTTTGGGATTAGTTTAATTTGGGCATATATGAGGGAAGTGAGAAAAAAGGAGAATGAATGCTTTATTTTGGTTATGATACGAAGGCGTCCCTAAGACATTGGAAAATATGGATTCTAATTCAAATGTCTTTTCATAATATTATTCAAATTTTGAAGTAATAAAAAAAATAGTTTATCTTTATTCTTTTAGCTTTACTAAATTAGCATCGAATGATTTCATAACATTAAACGTGATAGAAAACATATTAAATTTTCAAACAAAGTTGTTTCTAATATAAATTACATAACTTGTACAGAAAAAGTACTAATTTAAACTAGTAATCTTCGATATTAAAAACAATAATTACGAACCGACATTGAAATATATACAATTTGAAGACTATGTAATAATGTTTACTAACATAACATGATGTACGTAAAAGCAAAGAAAGAAAGGGTAAACAAAAAATCCATTGAAATCAGTTGGTAAATTCTGACTATTACTACCAAAATCAACATTGAAGAAAGCTAGCGGCGAAGGGGTACCGAATAACCGAAAGCTCGCGGAAGGCTCAATAGAAAGTGGGGCCTAGCAATGAGAAGAGCAAAAGCAGAAAGACGACCTCTCTGCTAAAGACAACCCGACAAGACCCCTTCAACGATATCGACTCGACGAAAGGCTCCGTGTAAAGAACCACCCTAATCCAAAATTAAGGAAGTCAGAAGCAACAGAACCGACAGACAAAACTCAAAGGGACACCTCCAACAAATAACCTACCCAAATACCAACACACCTAAAGACAACAATATTGGAGGCACTAACCTAGATGAACGCGAAGGCCACTCAAAACCAGCTCCCGAAGCGTATACTACATAACTACCGAAAAGATCACATCCGCAATATAATAAGAGTGACACCGGAAGCCACCCTCCAAGAATACAGGCTACCGCAAAGGCCCTACCGGAGGGCAAGCTGGAACCCGGACAGGGATTACAGGCCACCCATGCTAGCCTACCTAGTATGGAAACCAGTAGCGGTTTCAACCAGGCGACAATCAACATACACCATGGGGTTAAGCCCCTCCATGTATTCACGATAAAGACGAAAGCCTACACCTGGAAGTTCATGTCCGCAAGCCTACATTCAAAAGCTATCCTCGGGGATTCAAGTATCATAACCAAATGCACCCAAGGCGGCTGAGGGCCTAGCACCCCAGATCAAGAATGAAACGACCGGCTGAAAGCCCAGGCGGCTCCGATAGCCGTATGGCGGAAGGATCCCATAACCGTTATAAATAGGACCCTAGGGATCACATTAAAGGGGACTCTTCTCTTACTTTTTGTATATTCAAAAAGCAACTCAAATAATAACATTAATGATGAATTCCACTCTATGACATCTGCGTATTTCTATTAAAAGCTTAATGAAAGGAGAATTTCTTAAAAAAATTGCTCTGTAAATGTGTATTTTGTTTTCTCTAATTGCAGTAGTCACAGTTCATAGTCCATTCAACAGAGGAGTGTGAGTTTGCATCTACCAACACCATCGAATGGAAATCAGACCTCGATCACAGAGTCTAGATCCAATCTGGTAATCCTCGATGAGCATGCAACTTAGAGCCCTAGCATCCCAATCCCCCACTAAAGTCAGCCGGGGAAGAAAGCCAATCCACCTGGTTCTTCCCTAAGATTTGTCCTCGTTGATCCATTTCCGCTGTTAATGAAAATTATCGTTATCATTTTGGCACTAGAAGGAGGGCCTAAAAATATGACCTTGTGATTAACCCTACCCCATACCTACCTGTGATTGTTCCATCCTGAACTAAGATCTTGAGAACTTTACGAGTAAAAGATTTCCACTGATGACTAATAAATTTCCCACAACTGGGGCGAACATCGACGAGCCATGGGCGATTGAAAGATCCAAATTGGAAAACCTCTATATCCAAGAGAAAGAGAAGGACGTAGAGCCTTATGACCTTGATCGATGGAGCATTAACCCCATCCATATAGGATAAACCTCGATTTTTGCCCTTTACTAAACCTCGACCGAGAGATACAATTCCTTTCTCCTTGCCAAAAGAGTCATCCTCGCAAAGGCTAGAGAAACCATATTCGAACGAAGCATAGAGAAAACACCTATCCCTTAACCGATATAAAGTCCAAAGAAGATATACCCCCATATCGAAGAGCAGTGAAAAGAAAGAGTAGAGGTGATGTGGGAATAACAAAACTAAGTGGCAAAAAGACCAAAATGCAGCGATGGAAGAAGGATTTCGAGTCAAGGTTACCAAAGAGTTATAAGCTTAGAGTATTGATTGAGGGAATCAATTTCCTAACTAGACATGAGTTAAACTTCTGGCCGTCATCCAAGAACGAAGCTAAAACAGAAGGATCGTATTGCTATTACCATATGGTAAACGGACATGAAACCAACCATTGCAGAGTACTAGAGGGAATCATCATTAGATTCAAGTTATGCCATCGAGACTCGATTGAAATGATAAGAAAAGGATTATTCCCCCCAATTGCAAAAGGGAAAAACCCCATAAACGAAATGACTCAGTAAAGGTCAGGCAACAAATGGATTAAGAGAAGGAAAACCCTCTCCAGCAATAGAATAGTCCAGGCGAGGCATCCCACGAAGGGGGATGGTGTGTTAGTCTTTCTCCTTGCCTAAATCAAAGGGGCCAGGGTTAAAGCATCAAATTAAGCCACTGTTTCACACCAGAAATGGTCGTGGCAGTGCATCTAAAATTAGCTTGCCCAACCTCTTCTTACAGAAGAGTATGCCCTGCCTCTACTTGAACTAATCAATTCCTACCTCTGCTCGCAGAATAGCACGTCCTACCTCTGCTTATGTTCTACGTCACCCGTAAAAGGGAACGCAATCCCCTTTCATCGCCTACGATGGTCAGGTTAGGGCACCCCTCGGAGGGGGTGGCGTATAAGCCTCTATCAGTGTCTACGATGGCCCATATATAGCGTCAAAAGAGTAAACCTTAGTTTTGTGCCCACGAGAACCCCGTCTAAATTTTTAAGCCCTTATCATTGCCTAAGATGGTCAAGATAAGACGCCTCCTGGAGGGAGGTCGGGTAAGTCCTTGGGCCCTGCTTAGGATAAGCTAGCCAAGCGCTCCGGACGCACAAGCCCAGAGAGTGGCCAAAAAAGCACGTACATCCTATTCTTTGACATCAAAAGCCCAAGGGGACGCTCAAGAAGCACGTACAGCCTCTGCTTCCCAAATCAAATCTGAAAGGGTTACTCATTTCGATAATACCGGAGGAGCTTCTTGTCTTTTATGCCATCACCCGAATCTGTGTGGATTCAGCGCTCTACTAATAATCAAAGAAGTTCCCAGTCTTCTATGCCATCACCCGAATCTGGGCGGACTCGGCGCTCTACCAATAACCGGAGAAGGTTCCGGTCTTCTATGCCATCACCCGAATATGGATGGATCCAACTCTCTATGAATAACGGAAGCGGTTCCGGTCAACTATTATTAACACCCGAATCTAGGATTGATTCGCCATTTTACAGATACCGGAAGGGGTTCCGGCCTATTATGATCGACACCTGAATCCAGGACGATCCAACACTGTACAAAAACCAGAGGTGGCCCCGTTAAACTATTATTAATGCCCGAATCTAGGAAATCCTCAGTGTTTCACCGATGCTAACAATAGTTTCGGTCTGCTATTATTTATGCCCAAATCCGGATCGATTCGGCTCTGAACAAGTGCCAGAAGGTGAGGTAAAGTTTGCCATATATTAACACCCGAGACTGGGTGGAAGAAATCCTTTATAAGCATTAGAAGGAGGTTCCAACTGTTGGAATAACGACCAGAAGACCTCGTAGATAGTTATCTCAAATCAAGACATCCGTAGGAGACCTACGAAAGAAGATCCACAAAATTCGGAAGCAAATGAAAAGCCCATTGTCAAAAATGAAGCTAGGAAAGAGAAAAGAAAGGTTGTGTTTTTCCATGCTTAAAGAAAACCTCTTATGTTATTCATCAAGCAAGCAACTCACATTCATGTCCCATACCAATAGTTATTTACATACTAAAAGTTATCAACACATGAGTTTATTCATCAAAAAGATTACATCATCGGCACCGTTATCACAAAGAAAAACTATTTGTTACCATCACGAAATATCACATATGGATCCTCCCCATCCTCAGGTAAAGTAGGTCGATGGCATGACAAAGTGCCATGCCTAGTAACTTGTTAAGTCTTTGAACTTTCCTATTTGTCTCGTCTAAGTGGCCGGAAGGTTTGGGCTGAAGCTTCAAAGCTCTGTTATAAGCCCTATACATCGCCATGAGAGACTTGTTTTCCTTTTCCTAATCAAAAATGCTCATACATAGATCATGATTTTCTTCCTGCAACTTTATAATTTAGTCGGCGTACCTGACAACACGGTCGTGGGAACTCTTGATTAGTCGAGTGTTATAGATTCCTTTCATCTCGGCTACTACTCTTTTACACCATTTAGAAATAACTATCCTCTTTAAACCCGATGGAGGGTTATTCAAGTAATAACATTTCTAAAGAGCGGAGGCCCTATGCGCTGCCGCAACGTCAGGGGGCGAAGTCCCCATCATTATAGGGATATTCTCATAACAATGTTCCCATGTCTCACACTTTGTAGTAACGTTTTTAGATCAATTTCTAAGCCATTGACATGTTGGCGAAGATTTTTTAGCTCGTCCTCGAACTCGACGGAGGGTTTAGTGTTTATGTACGTCCTCAACTCCAGGATGGTTCAGTCCTTCTCTTCCAACTGTCTTTTCAAAGCATTCATCCTCTCAATTAAATGTTTAATGGATAAGTCCTGATGTAAGAGATGCCTTTCATAAGATATAGGAAGCACCTCTCTTACCGGCGATGTTCCGCCCCAGGGGGAAGAGATCTTGTTTTGATCAACCTGCCCACAAACATACAAGAAAGTGATTACGATTTTATTTTATTTCTTTTTTTACGTTCGAAGGTCATATCCCCCATCTTCTCCTTACACACCATTAAACGGGTTAAACTTAGAGCCTACCAACAATAACATATACGTAGAAAGGCGAATTATAAATACATCACTTTTTCACACGCCTATTGTTTACATGGTGCTTTAGCATGTTTAATCCTAAGATTCCTTAACATAGCTTCATGGTCCTCACTCTGTAAGTTTAAGAAGAGCAGAGGGAATGTATTATAAGCACACTCAAACTCCTCGAGGAGACGCGCTTCTTTGAAAGCATGGATAAGTGTCATGAGAAAACCTTTTCTCAACCACAAACTGTGTGTAATGCCTCCTTGTAGTAAATTAAACTCTGTCATAATATAAATAGTCACATTAGCCCTCGCTGATAGTAAAGGGGAACCCCATACAAGTGTTGCGTAGGTTACAGAAGTGAATATATGCAGGTGTACTATCTGCCCAACATAAAAATGGTTTGAACTTTTGTCACCTAACTCTGCTTAAAGCAGGAAAGCAGTTCTTCTTGTCTATTTGAAACAGCAGGAAACTATTCAAACTCAAGTATCCAGGAAAGAAAGAAAAAGAGAGAAGGTACGCCTAAGGAAAAAATTATACCCCAAGAGAAGGAACTTCGCGATCAACAACTTCTTTCTTCCCTGGAAAGCCAGAAGGGCCGCCTTCTCTGGAGACGGGAGCCACCCCCTCGTCACCTAAATGTCAATGTATATAAGGTCCTCGACTACAGGGTCACCCATCCGTGACGCTTCAATTCCTTCCTCACCCAACTTAATCCTTTTCACAACCTGATTCAAGGTGAAGGAAGAGATGGAGGAGGTTCAAAATTCAGAAAGATTCTACAGGTTGTTAGAACTAAAACAGTTATTAATCTTTATTTTAAAGTTAGGTAAATCAAGGGACCACGCCGTATAACATGGAACGGGTTTCCTCCCAAGAATACCAGTGCATAAAACAACAACGCAATGCTAAATAAAGAACAATGAAGCTATTATAAGACCCAGGTCCCATCACACAATGCAACACAAGCCGGAGGATAGGGTTTTACCTTATAATAGCCAAAGAATGCTTGATACGCTAAAATTCATCTTTTATTATTACTATAAGTGTATAATGTCAAAACAATTTCAATCATAAGTATCAATCATAGATGGCATAAGTGCCCCATACACTATGTCGCCATATATAGGTTCTACAATCAAAACTGCAAAGTCACGTATTGGAAGTTGGATTTCCATCTGTGAACCAAGACAAGGGATCTTCCTTCCCGCTTCGAGACAATCTAGCCCATGTCTCAGGAACAGAACGTATCGTCCCTTGGAGCGACAGGGCCGGTCCACTCGATGTGGATTAAAATGCCTGAACAGTGCTTTTCCCCGCCTTATGGGGCGTAAATGAGTCCAATGACTCCATCGGTCCCATATTGACCGATATATCTGAGGCGCCTCACATTCCAACAACCACTTAATTCAAACTCGTCAGGGCGTGTAAAACCACTGACGCCACTTCTAGCTAGAAGAAAACGCATGTCCTCCCTGAGGTCCTTTCCAGTTTTTGGTTCACACCGGGGTGTGAGGCTCGCGAATTAACGCTACACAAAGCTACGCCACAAAGGTCGTGCATTGATCATCAACCACAAGACTTTGCTTTTCAACAAAATCCTTGATCACATGCATCTCAGCATTCCACACAGGCAAACCACTCCATGCAACCGATATCCATCAATCACACAGAATGATATCCAATGTCGGACACACAGTCCATTTACAAGTCCGTTCTGGGTCTGAACGAAACCGGAGGCACCTTGTACCTCGCATATCCATCGATCTCCAAGTACGTCCGGACGATCACCAACTTATTCCCTCCTTTTGGGTGTACGGCCCAATCAAGATCATCAGGAATCATCCAGACGATGTGAAGACCTCCGGTCTTCAACCACCATCTTCATCTTTGACTTATCGTCGTATCAGTCATTCAGAATAGGATAAACCTGGTCTTTCCGAATAACTCGCGTATATTATAGACAAGTGCTACTACGCCTCATTCCGATCCAAAATATTATTTTATTTAAATATTCACATTTCTAGGGAAAGGTTCCAATTAATTTTATCAAAGATAAATTCTTTAAAATTAACTCTTTAATATTCCTTTGAATATCATTTCAGACCAAATTATGGTTTATCCAAACTAGTCGGGATTAGCGATCCTTACCGAAGTAATAATTTATTTTAATTTCCCAGTCCCAACATATTCATCCCATGAAGTAAAACTGATAATACTCCATATCTAACACCACGGTGTTATCGGTAAATTCAATTACAATTTCAAGTTCAAATCTAATTAAAGATTTACCTATCGCTTTAGAACAAAACGGGTGATACTCCATTCTCGATCATTTCAATCTAATTAAAGATTCATTAAAACTCCACTTGGTTTTAATATTCCTAAAAATCAATATTAATGATTATTTAATTTGGGAAATCATATCA
Organism: Allium sativum; assembly: GCA_030737875.1. Lineage (NCBI taxonomy): Eukaryota > Viridiplantae > Streptophyta > Magnoliopsida > Asparagales > Amaryllidaceae > Allium > Allium sativum. Next base: position 346,068,759 of record CM060924.1, on the reverse strand, counting down.
TGTCTTTAACTGGGTTAAAGAACCAATGTCATTTAAAACACGGTTCATGATAAACCCAAAATCCCATTCTATTCCATCAGCCTTTAACCGTAAATTAGCAAGTGAACAATTCCCTAAGTAATAACCCCGAAGGCCGAAACCAACATCAGATCAATACCAAGGAAACCATTCAACTTAACTAATCTCCAGTTAGTTTCTGATTTTCTTAACTCCGTTGGGTCTAAGAGCAGTATTATTAAAGATACCATTCGTGACCACCCAAAATCACATTCCATTAACGATGGAATCTCCATGGAAAACAAATTGGTATATATAATCGATATAAACTTCCATATCCGACTAATAATATAAATGGAATAACGGCAAAGCCTTTTGAATTCCATATATATTAGCAGTCCTCATCCATAGAAATTCACTTCGATTATTACCAAATTGAATTCCACTCCATTCCAATTTATTTCATTAAATTGGAAAATTTACTTTGGAAAATCTCCCTTAAATCTTAACAAAAGATTAATAAATTCCAAATCACATTTCATTGTAAATCGGGCTAAAGAACGAATGTCGTTAAAACACAGTTCACGATAAACCCAATTCACATTCCATTAATTATCGGATTAAAGAACAAGTGTTATTTAACACATCGTTCACGATAAACCGAAAAATCAATTCAAATTCAATTCCAATTAAATACCATTTAATTGGTATACTTCATTAAATCTAAATAAAAAGATTTAATCTTTTTCTCAACTAGGTTTAATAACAGTGTTATTGAAGACCCCATTCATGACAAACCCAAATCCCATTTGATATTAAATACAAGGCTCTGAATAGAAAATATATTGGCCTATATTCAATATCAAATTCTACGACCAACAAATATCGTATTGGAAATAAAGATTTAAAAATATCTTTCAAATTTCCATAACAATATATATATAATCACGAAATCCAACATCGAAATATTCCAAAGACAATTTCGATTCAAATCCATTTCCACTTTATATATTGGAAATTCTGGTTACTTTTAAAACCATTTCAAATCCAATTTATTTATTTCAAAAATAAATAGATTATAATTCTAGTTCAAAACTAGTTCATTTCGATAAAAATCTATTTTTATCTTTTCAAATATAGAATTTTTCATCCCTATTCTTTCCAAATCATTTCTGATGATTTTACACAAATTATTACTATTTTTAATAATTTTATCAAGGCCCGTATAGTTGATTTCCATAAACAGCCATCGAACTGCACTTACACCGACCTTTTCCAAATTTGATTTGGACATAATTCCAAATCCAACTGTTAGATTTCAAGTCTCTAATATTCGTTAGAAATCTCTTTTCGATACGAACCCAATTGTTCCGGTTCTAGGAGAATCGTCGGTCGGATCTCCCGTAGTATCCATTCGAAGTCAATGGTCGAAATTCGCGAACAGCCGCTGCGCGGTGCGTTCTATTCAGGCCATTATATTATATATATAATATATATTTCATCGATTTCCTTTTAAAACGTATTTTATAAATTGTTTTAAATTCATTTTCAAAAGGATTTCCACTTCCTATTCAATTTCAAATCAAAATTAAATATTCCATATCATCAATATACAAATGATAATATTTTCAAAACATTATATTTCGAAATCGTTTCCTTTCTGATATTCATTATATAAATGAATAAAATCGATATAAATATCGTTCACGTCAAAATAGCGTCAATCTAATCAACACGGCTATATATATTTAAATATATTTGTGCCCATCCCAAATCGGACATCAAAATCCTATTTTGATCCTTTTCTGAATATTGTTTGAAAATATTCGTTATTTTAAAATAGTCATTTAAAATGTTCATTCTTTTTGAACTAGATTTAGACACAGTCAATTACCATACAATGTGATTTATATGGATTTCATACACACATGCACATAACAAAAATCAAACATAGTCAACTATCACCCAAATTGCATTCTACACTGCATAAGCACCAAATATAAATATTTAACGCTTATAACTGCCTGTCAATCAATCGATCGACATACAGCTAATTATTGGGACTAGTGTATGTCCAATTTCATCCCAACACCCATGTGGGGTTTTCAAACAATCAAACACAGGATTTATTTATGCAGTTGGGCGACGTGTAAAATTTATCATCCCAATCCATATCAGTCAAATGTGTGTACATAAACAAATCATCCGATTTGTTTATAAATATTTATTTTATATACACGTTAAAAATTATATTTTTAACTATAAAACATTTTTACTCCATTCCACATCACACAATCAATATTCACCCCACAAACAAACAAGTCGTCCATGGTCTGTGGACAACGGGTGTCGGGTGCTGCTAAGCACCGTCTGCATCCTAGTATATATTTCAACTAGAAAACAAATTAAAAGTGAGAAGTTATCACCGAGGGTTCTACTCCTCCGTGCTTTCCTTCTGAACCGTTCGGGTTTCGTTTTGATTTCAGTCGATACCATCGCCATCTTTTTCCCGCTGTTCACAGTAAAAATCATAATTATATCGCTTTATCCCAATAAATAAAAATCACAATTTTATTTCAGTTTCTTATATTTTACAACGCATCTTTCTATATAAAAATCATATTTTTATTATCATACATATATAAAAATCATATTTTTATTATCATACATATATAAAAATCATATTTTTGTTATCTCTATAATATAAAAATCATATTTTTTTTCTATGCCATTCCAATAAGTAAAAATCCGATTTTTATATTTCATTCACATAAAGAAAATCCCAAGTTTTATACTTCATTCACATATATAAAAACTGTATATTTAAATAGCTACTTAAATAAAAATCAAATTTTTATTTACTCTATATATATATATAAAAATCAAATCTTTTTTTTATTATTATACAAAAATCTAATTTTTTTATAGACTAAAAGAAATCAAAATTTTACTTAACAAAATAAATTAACGAATTAAGTTAATTAATTACCTTTAACCTCAATTGTTTCCTACTGTAACTCGCTCGACCCAACGTTGAGTTCGTCTTTCTCGAAGTCCTCCAGGTCCAGGATCGAATCCAACGTCGCCACTAGGGTTTCCCCTCGCACTAGATTTTAGACGCCAGAGCTGGCGCGACTGCTGGGGTTGGCTGCGGAATGGAGGCTGACGGAGGAGGGGAGTTCGCGGAGGAGCGACTGACGACGGAAGGGGGTGATAGCAGAGGGTTCTCACGACCGTCGGTCTAGGGTTTTTTGCGATGGGGGCTAGGTGTGAGCGCGGTCTTCGACTAGGGGGTGATGAAGGAGGTGGAGGCGATGGAGAAGGGGAGGCGGATCGAGGCACGACTGAGGTGGTGTCGTCGGTTGGGTGATGGTGATGGCCGCCATCGATTTGTGGAGCGGCTTTATTTTTTAATTTCTACCGTTGACCAGAAGTGGAGAAAAGGGAGGAGAGGGTTTAAGTAAAATATATATATAATAATTTTATATTATATTTTTTTCTCATTTGATTTCAAAAGGTAAATTTTTATTTCGAACTCCAATTCGAGCCCAACTACTATTACCCCATTCTGGACATAATGGGATTCTTTTCGTAACCCAATTCGGCTATTACGATCAGTTTTCATCAAAATCAAAATATAAATCTATATATTGAATTTGAACGCGCATTTCAATTTACCGGGCCACCTACGGACTCTAAAAATTCCCAAAAAATATTTTATAACTTCGTATTGACGATACGGTCCTAATAAAACTAATTCCGTCAGATTCTGAGACCGTTTGAAAAATGGCCATTTTCTGGTCGATCGAAATTGACTAAAACGGTTAAAAGACGTTTTCCTGTGCCATGCTCACAAATTGATTCAGAAAATTACGAATTTTGGAATCTAGCAATAACATGACATCCCGGATCCAACAAAAGTGGTTTCGTCGAAAACATAGGTTGTTTTCAAAATGGCTATTTTTAAGGGTCAGTATTCCACAGCGACTATTCTGAATTTTCAACTGGGCATAACTTTCTATCTCCGCTATGAAATTTTGATTTTTCTGATTCATTGGAAAGATATTCTCAAATAGATTCAAATATTTTTGGTTTCGCTAAAATCCGGTTTATTTTGAATCCTGTACATTCATTTGAAATTTGAAATCAAATTTTCAAACTACCGCGCCATTTTCAATTACTTTTATAATTAAAAATAAATTTATATTCTAACGTCGGTCTATATAAATATATACATTCTAATTCTGATCAAAATAAATTTCTTGTCATAATTATTTAAAATAATTCATTTTAAGTATCCAAAATTCATTAAAATTGCCAAAATAAAAAATTTAAATTGGCTCAGATTTCCGGATTTTACAATCTCCCCCACTTAAAACTTTTCGTCCCCAAAAATGAATGAAGCTGAAAGTTGTTTTACAAAACAACTCAACTTTCATTATGGCTTAAGTTCTTCAACTTTTCAGTTTCTTAGAACTTTTCAAATTTTTCAAAAATTTGGCTAATACCCTAAATTTTCGAAAAATTTCGCCATAAACTCCCCAGCACGGGAGCACCGGGAAAATCCCGAAATTGCCATACAGGCCTCTCCTATCCAAAAAGAAAAAGAAACAGCCAAGCGGCTAGCCAATCGGCTCATAAAATTATCCAAACCCAAGAAATACAATAAACGTGTACCTATTTGTCGGGCAAACAATTTTATTCCTCTTCTCTAGCCTCCTTGCTATGACCTATTCAATATGAGTACATGTATATGTATGAAAATGTGAGAAATATTCAATACAATTCACTATTTGACTTGATTTGGCTAAATGGTTAAAAATATTAAACCAATAATCAAACAACACAACCATCAATCAATTAGTGAATTACCATTTCAAATTCATAATTTTAATACATAGTCCAAAATCAGATTTTTGATTCCAAATCACAACAATAAGCCCTATCTAGTTTTGGTTCTCACACCAGTCAATTGGAAATATATAAATATCACACCTTTGAAACTCGAACACAAATACTGGTGATGTTGCGACATCACTAGAATTATCCCCAAGTGACTACAGCGTGATTCTATATTTATCCAGTATATTAAAACTTCGAACACCCATGGATCAGACGTATATGCAAAATCTTTATATACTGGATTGTCCAAATTCAATACAAATAAATTTTCAAATACGAATAATAAAGTTTAAGTTTTCAAAACAAAATTTGTTTTCAATTTTATTTTTCAAAACAACACTCTTTACACTCATTCTAGAAAACTATTGATCCTATCTCTAACGAGTCATTCTCATTGGATATTACTAATCAAATCTCTGATGAATTCTTTCGTTCGGTTCTAATGTGTGTTGTTCTCGAGCTTTGTAAACCAAAGCTCCGATACCAACTGAGACGACCCGAACTTCCCCGTGAAGGAAAGCCCGGATCGCTTTGAGGACAAGACGCATCGGAAGACAAACAGAAGAACATTTCATTGTCAATTACAACAATTCCATCAGAATACAAGAACTTACAGAGTATGAATAAATATTACACATTTACTAAATATCAGATATTACAATACATTACATAGCAACGGAAAAATAATACAAACACAACTGAAAAGAATATATGGATACAGAGCTTTCTGAATATCATTCCTACTGTAAACCAGGATTCTGCGAATATAAATCTGCAAAACCAAAACTACTAGCTGCCCGTGAAAATTAGGGGCACCCAGAGTTTAGGTTAAAACAATAAATTCCAGGTCAGTCATGTGACTGGTGTGAGAACTGAAACAGGTATTAATCTTTATTTTAAAGTTAGGTAAATCAAGGGACCACGTCGCATAACACGGAACGGGTTTCCTCCCAATAATACCGTGCATAAAACAATAGTGCAATGCTAAATAAAGAACAATGAAGCTATTATAAGACCCAGGTCCCATCACACAATGCAACAAAAGCCGGAGGATATGGTTTTACCTTATAATAGCCAAAGAATGCTTGATACGCTAAATTTCATCTTTAATTATTACTATAAGTGTATAGTGTTAAAACAATTTCAATCATAAGTATCAATCATAGAGGGCATAAGTGCCCCATACAGCTATGTCACCATATATAGGTTCTACAATCAAAACCGCAAAGTCATGTATTGGAAGTTGGATTCCCATTTGTGAATCAAGGCAAGGGATCGTCCTTACCGCTTCGAGACAATCTGGCCCATGTCTTAGGAACAGAACAGAACACATCGCCCCTTGGAGCGACAGGGCCGGTCCACTCGACATGGATTAAAATGCCTGAACAGTGTGTTTCCCCGCCTTATGGGGCGTAAATGAGTCCAATGACTCCATCGGTCCCGAATCGACCGATATATCCGAGGCGTCTCGCATTCCAACAACCACTTAAGTCAAACTCGTCAGGGCATGTAAAACCACTGACGCCACTTCTAGCTAGAAGAAAACGCATGTCCTCCCTGAGGTCCTCTTCCATTTTTGGTTAACACCGGGGTGTAAGGCTCGCGAATTAACGCTACACAAAGCTACGTCACAAAGGCCGTGTTTTGATCATCAACTACAAGACTTTGCTTTTCAACAAAAGCCTTGATCATATGCCAGCATGCCACACAGGCAAACCACTCCATGCAACCAATATCCATCAGTCACACAGAATGATATCCAATGTCAGACACACAGTCCATTTACAAGTCCGTTCTAGGTCTGAACGAAACCGGAGGCACCTTGTACCTCGCATATCCATCGATCTCTAAGTACATCTGGACGATCACCAACTTATTCCCTCCTTTTGGGTGTACGACCCAATCAAGATCATCAGGAATCATCGAAATGATGTGAAGACCTCCGGTCTTCAACCACCGTCTTCATCTTTGACTTATCGTCGTATCAATCATTCAAAATGGGATAAACCCGGTCTTTCCGAATAACTCGTGTATATTATAGATAAGTGCTACACAAACTCAACATACGACTCATTCCGATCCAGAATATTATTTTATTCAAATATTCACATTTCTAGGGAAAGGTTCCCATTAATTTTATCAAAGATAAATTCATTAAAATTTACTCTTTAATCTTCCTTTGTATATCATTTCAGACAAAATTATGGTTTATCCAAACTAGTCGGGATTAGCGATCCTTACCGAAGTAATCATTTATTTTAATTTCCAAATCCCAACCTATTCATCCCATGAAGTAAAACTGATAATACTCCATATCTAACACCATGGTGTTATCGGTAAATTCAATTACCATTTCATGTTCAAATCTAATTAAAGATTTAACTATTGCTTTGGAGCAAAACTAGTGATACTCCATTCTCGATCATTTCAATCTAATTAAAGATTCATTAAAACTCCACTTGATTTTAATATTCCCAAAAATCAATATTAACGATTATTTAACATGGGAAATCATATCCTGTCTTTAACTGGGTTAAAGAACCAATGTCATTTAAAACACGGTTCACGATAAACCCAAAATCCTATTTCTATTCCATCAGCCTTTAACCGTAAATTAACAAGTATACAATTCCCTAAGTAATAACCCCGAAGGCCGAAACCAACATCAGATCAATACATAGGAAACCATTCAACTTAACTAATCTCCAATTAGTTTCTGATTTTCTTAACTTCGTTGGGTCTAAGAACAGTATTATTAAAGATACCATTCACGACCACCCAAAATCACATCCCATTAACGATGGAATCTCCATAGAAAAAAAATCAGTATATATAATCGATATAAAATTCCATATCTGACGAATAATATAAATGGAATAACGGCAAAGCCTTTTAAATTCCATATATATTAGCTGTCCTCATCCACAGAAATTCACTTCGATTATTACCAAATCGAATTCCACTCCATTCCAATTTATTTCATTAAAATGGAAAACTTTACTTTGGAAAATCTCCTTTAAATCTTAACAAAAGATTTATAAATTCCAAATTACATTTCACTATAAATCGGGTTAAAGAACAAATGTCGTTAAAACACAGTTCACGATAAACTCAATTCACATTCCACTAATTATCGGGTTAAAGAACAAGTGTTATTTAACACACCGTTCATGATAAACCCAAAAATCAATTCAAATTCAATTCCAATTAAATACCATTTAATTGTTATACTTCATTAAATCTAAATAAAAATATTTAGATCTTTTTCTCAACTGGGTTAAGGAACACTGTTAATGAAGGCACCATTTAGGACAAACCCAAATCCCATTTGATATTAATTACAAGGCTCTGAATAGAAAATATATTTATCTCATATTCAATATCAAATTCTATGACCAACAAATATCATATTGGAAATAACGATATAAATATATCTTTTAAATTTCCATAACAATATCTGTATAATCACGAAATCCAACATCAAAATATTCCAAAGACAATTTTGATTCAAATCCAATTCCAATTTATATATTGGAAATTCTGGTTACTTTTAAAACCCTTTCAAATCCAAATTATTTATTTTAAAAATAAATGGATTATAATTGTAGTTCAAAACTAGTTCATTTCGATAAAAATCTATTTTTATCTTTTCAAATATGGAATTTTTCATCCCAATTCTTTCCAAATCATTTCATATGATTTTACATAAATTATTACTATTTTTAATAATTTTATCAAGGCCTGTACAATCAATTTCCATAAACGACCATCGAACTGCACTTTCAGCGACCTTTTCCAAATTTGATTTGGACATAAATCCAAATCCAACCGTTAGATTTCAAATCTCTAATATTCGTTAAATAGCTCTTTTCGATACGAACCCAAAGATTCCAGTTCTAAGAGAATTCGACGGCCGGATCTCCCGTAATATCCATTCGAAGTCAGTGGTCGAAATTCGCGAACTGCCACTGCGCGGCGCGTTCTATTCAGGCCATTATATTATATATATATAATATATATTTCGTCGATTTCCTTTTAAAACATATTTTATAAATTGTTTTAAATTCGTTTTCAAAACGATTTCCACTTCCTATTCAATTTCAAATCAAAATTGAATATTCCATATCATCGATATACAAATGATAATATTTTCAAAACATTACATTTCGAAATCGTTTCCTTTCTGATATACATTATATAAATGAATAAAATCGATATAAATATTGTTCATGTCAAAATGGCGTCATACTAATCAACACGACTATATATATTTAAATATACTCATGCCCATCCCAAATCGGACATCAAAATCCTATTTTGATCCTTTTCTTAATATTGTTTGAAAATATTCGTTATTTTAAAATAATCGTTATTTTAAAATATTCATTCTTTCTGAACTGGAATCAGACGCAGTTAATTACCATACAATGTGATTTATATGGATTTCATACACACATGCACATAACAACAATCAAACACAGTCAACCATCACTCAAAGTGCATTCTACACTGCATAAGCATCAAATATAAATATTTAACGCTTATAACAGCCTGTCAATCAATCGATCGACATACAGCTAATTATTAGGACTAGGGTATGTCCAATTTCATCCCAACACCCGTGTGGGGTTTTCAAACAATCAAACACAGGCTTTATGTGTGCAGTTGGGCAATATGTAAAATTTATCGTCCCAATCCATATCAGTCAAATGTGTGTACATAAACAAATTGTTCGATTTGTTTATAAATATTTACTTTATATACACGTTAAAAAATTTATTTTTAACTACAAAACATTTTTACTCCATTCCACATCACACAATCAATATTCACACCACAAACAACAAACAAACAAGTCGTCCATGGTCTTTGGACAACGGGTGTCGGGTGCTTCTAAGCACCATCTGCATCCTAGTATATATTTCAACTAGAAAACAAATTAAAAGTGAGAAGTTCTCACCAAGGTTTCCACTCCTTCGTGCTTTCCTTTTGAACTGTTCAGGTTTCGTTTTGATTTCAGTCGATAACATCGCCATCTTTCCCCGCTGTTCACAATAAAAATCATATTTTTATCGCTTTATCCCAATAAATAAAAATCATATTTTTATTTCAATTTCTTATATTTTACAACGCTTCTTTCTATATAAAATACTATCTTACATATATAAATTTCATATTTCTATTATCATACAGATAAAAAATCATATTTTTATTATCTCTATAATATAAAAATCATATTTTTTTTTCTATGCCATTCCAATAAGCCAAAAATCCGATTTTTATATTTCATTCACATAAAGAAAATCCCAAGTTTTATACTTCATTCACATATATAAAAACTGTATATTTAAATCGTTACTTAAATAATAATCGAATTTTAACTTACTCTACATATATATAAAAATCAATTATTATTATTATTATTAAAAATCTAATTTTTTTATAGACTAAAAGAAATCCAAACTTTACTTAACAAATTAAATTAACGAATTAAGTTAATTAATTACCTTTAACCTCAATCGTTTCCTGTTGTAACTCGCTCGACCCAGCGTCGAGTTCATCTTTCTCGAAGTCCTCCAGGTCTAGGATCGAATCCGACGTCGCCACTAGGGTTTCCCCTCGCACCAGATTTTAGACGTCGGAGCTGGCGCGACTGCTGGGGTTGGCTGCGGAATGGAGGCTGGCGGAGGAGGGGAGTTCGCGGAGGAGCGACTGACGACGGAAGGGGGTGATAGCAAAGGGTTCTCGCGAGCGTCGATTTAGGGTTTTTCGCGATGGGGGCTAGGTGCGAGCGCAATCTTCGACTGGGGGGGTGATGAAGGAGGTGGAGGCAATGGGAAGGGAAGGCAGATCGAGGCACGACTGAGGTGGCGTCGTTGGTTGGGTGATGGCGATGGCCGCCATTGATTTGTGGAGCGGCTCTTTTTTTTATTTAATTTCTACCATTGACCAGAAGTGGAGAAAAGGGAGGAGAGGGTTTAAATAAAATATATATAATAATTTAATATTATATTTTTTCTCATTTGATTTCAAAAGGTAAATTTTTATTTCGAACTCCAATTCGAGCCCAACGACTATCGCCCGTAGCCAATTACCTCCATTCCGGACACATTGGGATTTGAACGCGCATTTCAATTTACCGAGGCCACATACAGACTCTAAAAATTCTCGAAAAATATTTTCTAAATTCGTATTGATGATACGGTCCTAATAAAACTAATTCCATCAAATTCTGAGACCATATGAAAAATGGCCATTTTCTGGTCGATCGAAATTGACTTAAACTATTAAAACACGTTTTCCAGTTCCACGCTCACATATTGATTCAGAAAATTACGAATTTTGGAATCTAGCAATAACTTGACATCCCGGATCCAACAAAAGTGGTTTTATCAAAAACAGAGGTCGTTTACAAAATGGCTATTTTGAAGGACCAGAATTCCATAGCGACTATTCTGAATTTTCAACTGGGCATAACTTTTTATCCCCGCTATGAAATTTTGATTTTTCTGATTTGTTGGAAAGATATTCTGAAATAGATTCAAATATTTTTGATTTCGCTAAAATCCAGTTTATTTTGAATCATGTACATTCATTTGAAATTTGAAATCAAATTTTCAAACTACCGCGCCATTTTCAATTCCTTTATAATTAAAAATAAATATTTATATTCTAACGTCAGTCTATATAAATATATACGTTCTAATTCTGTTCAAAATAAATTTCTCGTCATAATTATTTAAAAAATTCATTTTAAATATCCAAAATTCATTAAAATTGCCAAAATAAAAAATTAAATTGGCTCAGATTTCCGAGTTATTACAGTAATGGTTGGGATTAATCAACAAAAATCAATAACATATATAAACAATGTCGATAACAAGATGGATTACATATTAACAAATTAAATATATAAATTCAAGGCATACATCAAAATCAACACATCTAAATAGTTCAATAATATCAGTTACTAGTCATCAGGTATGAGGTTCTTTTTTTATTATTATTAAAACTAGAAATTAATCTATAACAGTTAAATTAAATTATACAGTCCATGTAGATTTAACATAAATATGCAATTTAAACAATCAAACAGCAACAATACAATCATATCATGACATGAATTTAATTTAACTAACAATCAAGTATTTTAATTAGATATGAGTGGGTTTAATCACTCACCTTTGGTTCTGAACGCGTTTGAAATCTAAAATTAGCCCCAAAATTAAACTGTATCAGAATCAGTTCAAATCAGTGCCATCGCGAAGAGCTTATCGATATGATTCCAACGGACCCAACTGAGACGACCCCGAACCCCGTACTGACGGTGGCAAGGGTAATTTTGGGAATATAACACACAAACAGATAATAGCAGGACAAAATTAAAAAAATACACCAGATAATGCACAACAGAATATACTGGATAAATGTAATCATCAGAGTTACACAGTATACAGGATCATACTTAGTACAAATACAGTTCAGGTATACATAAATGACTACAGCGGAAAACAAACATAATGTACAATAGGAGCTGAACAGCATAAAAAGAGATAAATAATAGAATCCATCTTCAGCTCCAGCTATCCAGAAAGAGCCAGCTAAACCTGAATACAAGGCTGTCGGTGTAGAAAAAGGGGCACCCGAGTTTGAAAGTGAAACAAACTACGAGTCAGTCATGGGACTGGTATGAGAAATCTACTCCACACATAAAAAATATGGCTAATCCCAGGACCACGCCAATTTCGTGGAACGGGTTTACTCCATCGGATTGCCAGTGCTTTAAAACAAATAATTCTTTTAAACATCACAATGCTTTTTATAAAAATGAAGCCATTATAAGACTCAGTTCCCATTACACAATGCAACGCAAACCGGAGGATAGAGATTTACCTTATAATGGCCAAAATATGCTTGATACGAAATAAACAAAAGCATTTGAAATTATTACTAGTGTTTATATGTTTCAAAAACAATTTCAATCATAACTATCAATCATAGACGGCATGGGTACCATATATCATGTCGCCATCTATATATACAATCAAAACCGCACAGTCATGTATTTGGAAATTGGGTTTCCATCATGAACCAAGGCAAAAGATAAACCTTACCGAATTCGAGACTGTCTAGCCCGAGTCTCAGGCAAGCGCGCAGGCAAGCCTTGGATCGTCAGGGCCGGTCCACCGATGTAGATTATTATGCCTGAACACAACGTTTCCCCGCCCTATGGGGCGTAAATGAGCCAACGAATGACTCCATCGGTCCCGGATCGACCGATAAAATCGAGGCTCCTCACTATCCATCATCCACATAATTAAAATGTCAGGCCGTGTAAAAACACTGACACAACTCCTAGCTAGAAAGAAACGCAGGCCCTCCCTGATGTCCTCTCCCGTTTCTGGTTCATACCGGGGTGTGAGGTTCGCGAATTCACGTTATACACAAAGCTACACCACACAGGCGGTGCTTTGATCTTCACCACAAGACTTTGCTTTTCAACAGAAGCCCTGATCAATGCATATTAGCATGCCACACAGGCAATTCACGCCATGTAACTGATGGCTATCAATCACATAGAATGAATTCCAATGTCAGATACACAGTCCATTTACAAGTCCGTTCTAGGTCTGAACGAAACCGGAGGCACTATATACCTCGCAAACCCATCGATCTCCACGTACGTCTGGACGATCACCACTCATTATCCATATTTCGGGATGCCTCCCAATCAGGACATCAGTTACCATCCAAACGAGGCGAAGATTTCCGGTCTTCAACCACCGTCTTCATCTTCGATTTCTTATCATCGATTTAGTTATTCAGAATGGGATAAACCCGGTCTTTCTGAGCAACTCGCATATATAATAAACAAGTGGTACACAAACACAACATACGCATCATTTCAATTCAATAGTCACTAACCGTAGAACGGTAAGAGAACGATTTCCCAAATATTAACCCCGAAGGACGAAACCAACATCAGATCAACACCCAGGAAACCATTCGACTTAGCCAATTTTCAGTTAGTTTCTAAATTTCACATACGTATCATTTATAATATTTTATAACGATTTATCGCTATTTTTATTTATTTTAAAATAGCCAATTTATTCAAAATGACGCTTCGGGCCATAACACGGCCGTGGCGCTGTTTTTCTTCAGATTTGATTTACAAATATCTGAAAATCTAACCGTTGGATCTTCACAAAATTTATATCATTAGAAAGATCTTTTCAAAACGAATCCAACGGTTCCATTTTTGGTAAAATCCGACGATCGGATCTCCCGGTACAATCGTTTGAAGTTTCGATTTCAAAATACGAACTGCAGCGTCGTTATTCGATTTAATATAATTATATTTATATATATATATATATAAGTATAATCGATTCTGGCGCTGTTTTTCTTCAAATTTGAATTAAACATTCTAGACAATCCAACCGTTTGATTTTTACAAAGTTGGTGCCGTTGGAAAGATATTTCCAAAGCGAACCCAATGGTTGCGGTTTCGGGAAAATCCGATGGTCGGATCTCCCGCACTAATCGTTTGAAATCACGGTTTCGAAATACGAACTGCAGCTTTGTTATTCGATATATTTCAATTCTATTTATATATATATATATATATCGATTCTTTGATTTCAAAGCTATATTCTTTTCATACATTTGATAAAAATGATATGTATATCCAACAAACATTCACTTCGACACTTCACTATTTTTAACAACTCTTGTGTACAGTAGAAATGTGATTTTTATTGTAAAACAATTCATTTCAAAATACGATTATTTTATATAGTTCATATAGGTAATAAAAATATGATTTTTATTATAAAACAATTTATTTCAAAACAAGATTATTTTATATAGTTCATACTGATGATAAAAATAGGATTTTTATTATAAAACAATTTCTTCAAAATATGAATACCATTCAACACATGAATTTCAATTCAACGAATGAATTTCGATTCAACACATGAAGGTTTTCTATTCAACAGACGAATATAGTTTCAACATAGGAAAATAATTCTAGCACATGAATATTATTCAAAATTTCGGCAGCATAACCGCAGGGTAGTTAAAACCGGGACCATCCCTAGTACGGCTCCTTGCTCTACCTTAAAGCCTCGCAGCTTTTTACAATGGGGAATCATGCATCTAGTTCGCACGCAGGCGGCATGTATATTTTTTTCATTTCCACAAACTAATCCTATGTGGTTTCAACCAAATATTTCTCAACCACAAACGGGTATTTTTCAACCACAATCAATCAATTTCAACCACAAACAATTATAATCAACCATTCGTAATCAACCAATTTTCACACCAAACACAACCAATAAATATCGTCCATGGTTTGTGGACGAGGGGCGTATATATATATATATATAAGCATTTCACTTCTATTCAACACATATATAATTTTTACAATGCATATATAACTTATACATCAAACGTACAACTTATACAACGCTTATACATGAGGTGTACAACGCTTATATAACCCATACATCGACTATATAATTTATACGTCGTCGTTTTCCATATCATTTATAATTTAGAAATCTCACACTGGGTTTTTGAAGTGCTAAAAATCGTAGGTAGACCAGAAAAATCCGCGGTCTCTTCTAGATGGTAGAGAGCCTCCTTGCGGTCGCGATGTTTCCTGTTTTATCGAATTTCATCAACACACTAAAAAGATATGATTTTTCAAAGTTTTGCAACACTTAAAAGTGTTATTTTCATTTCAGAAGTTTCAAAGCCGATACCTTTGCCAAACCTTCGAAACTAGGTTTAAGGTTTTCGGCGAATCCTTGAAGCGAGGTTGAAATCCGTCAGCACCACGTTGTAGAGCTTCGAAGGGCGCACAAATCGTGGTGGGTATGGTGGCACTCGGTCGTCGGCTGGAGGAGGAAACCCGGCTCGAACGGAGAACGTTTGGTGGCTCGATCCGCCTCCGACAGTCCACGATAGGGTTCGAAAATGGTATGGATTTAAAGCCTGAGAGGAGTACTACAAAGTTTTCTAAAGGGGGCTAGGGTTTCAATGCGTGGATTAGAAATAAAAGAGGAGAGAAGGGAAGAAGAAGAGGCGCCGTTGAATTTGGGGTTTACGGGTTGGTTTCAGAACGAGGGAAAGTAATGGTGCGACGTGATTGGCCACTTTATTTTATATTTGTTTTTATATTTCTCTAAATCCGAAAATACCCTCCACTCCATACGAATCCCAATTCCAACCCAACGAATGTCGCCCCTAGCCAAATAGCCCCCTCCCTGACACAATGGGATATGTTTCGTAGGCCAATTCGACTGTTACAGTCGGTTATTTTTCAAGTTAAAGTATATAACAATCAATATTCGATTTGAACGTACATTTCAATTTCCCAGGGCCGCAAACTGATTCGAAAAATTTCACAAAAATAAATCTGGCTATGTTTTGACGATACGGTTCCAACAAAACTAGTTTCGTCGAATTATGAGCCAGTTTGCAAAATGGCCCTTTTCTGGTCGATCCAATTTAACTATAATTGACCAAAACACGTTTTCCTTTGCCACGCTCACATAATAGCTTCAAAAATTCTGAAATTTGAAACCTAGTAATAACTTCACATCCAGGATCCAACAAAATTGGTTTCGTCGAATTCCGAGGTCGTTTGCAATATGGCCATTTTCACGGGCTATATAATTTCTATAGCGACCTTTCTGAAAATTCATTTGGCCATAACTTTTGCTTCCGGCTATGAAACTTTGATTTTTCAGATTCATTAGAAAGGTATTCACTAACAGATTTAAATATTTTTGGTTTCACTCAAATCCGTTTTGTTTTGCACCCGGTACAGTCAGTCAAAGTTCGAATTCAAATTTTGAAACTGCCGCGCCATTTCAGGCCTTGTTTATAATTAGAATTAATTATATTCGTTTTCAAATGTCGATTCAAACTTAATTTTCTTCGTTATTATTTAAAATATTTAAAATTCATTATTTAAACCAATTTAAAATTTTTAAATTGGTTCAGATTTTCCGGGTCATTACAATCTCCCCCACTTAAAATTTTTCGTCCCCGAAAAGGAACAAAGTCGAAAGTGGTTTGATTAATCAACTCTACGTTCAATCTAGCTTCCATTCTCCAACTTTTCAGTTTCTGAGAATTTTCAAATTCTTCAAAAATTTGGCTAACACCCGGAATTTGCGAAAAATTTCGCTATAACCTCCTTTGTACGGGGAGGGGTTTGGAAATTTATTGGGCCGTATTAGGTACCCAATAAATCCTATAAAGCATACACATATTTATAGTGATATAATCTGGTATTTACAGGGGAGCGTGTATAGATAATAACTCCAGAGAATAAATTCTCGTCACCCTGTCAAAGCCTGAGAGAGTGTGTATTTTAATTGCTCCAGAGGATAAATCCTCGTCACCTCGTCCCGTGTGGGAAATAAATAATCCATGTGCCATATCTAATGACTAGAGAGACGTGATTATTGTCAACTCCAGACCCGTGTGGGGTTTTTTTTAATCTGGCAATTTATCGTTACAATTTTATATGGTCATATCAGTCATCAATTCAACCTGTAAAATATAGTCATCGCCATACAAGCCTCCCGCTGATATGGTAAATCTTCCACCTCGTCACACAAGCTCCAAATGCTTATGTGGTATATGATGAAGTATGCCTATCTTCAAGAAGTATGCCATGTAATGTAGTTCAAAATTAATTGTTACTATCCTATGGCGACGTTTATGATTACACACAGAACAACCAGCACTCCGCATCCAATGGCATTCACATGAGTTGATATAATAATATTTCGCATCCAACTCATTAAGGTTTACCTATTTGTCGGGCACGCAAATAAATTCTTTACTCAACAACTATCCAATTACCTGTTCAAACATATATAATGCACAAGTATATATTTCTATCTATTTTTGAATCATTTCAATGTGTGAGTTAATCGAATAAATCCTACCATTCATTCTCTTATTAATTAAATTAACTATCGTTTCAATAATTTAATTAATCCAATTTACTATAACACAATGCAAACAACAAGCAATTTGTTTTTAACTCTTCAACTTTTCAAATACATATCTTTTATATATTCCAAAATTATATTTCTACATCCAGACTATATATATAATCACAAATATGATATTTATAAACATATAACCCTCAACTCGTTCTGAGGCACTTCTGACCCCATCTCTAACGAGTTGTGCTGATTCTACTATACTCATACTAGGATATTGTTGATCCTATCTGTAATGAGTTTCCCGTCCTAGAACACTACTGGTTCAATTTATGACGAGTTCGTTAATATGTTATATTCCAGAACTAAGCTTAACCAAAGCTCTGATACCAAATGAGACGACCCCGAACCCCGTACTAACGGTGGCAAGGGTAATCTTTGGAATATAACACAAAAACAAATAATAGCAGGACAGAATTAAATAAATACACCAGATAATGCACAATAGAATATACTAGATAAACGTAATCATCATAGTTTCACAGTATACAGGATCATACTTAGTACAAATACAATTCGGCTATACATAAATGTCTACAGCGGAAAACAAACATAATGTACAATAGGAGTTGAACAGCATAAAAAGAGATAAATAATAGAATCCATCTTCAGCTCTAGCTATCCAGAAAGAGCCAGCTAAACCTGAATACAAGGCTGCCCGTGTAGAAAAAGGGGCACCCGAGTTTGAAAGTGAAACAAACTACGAGTCAGTCATGGGACTGGTATGATAAATCTACTCAACACATTTAAAATATGGCTAATCCCAGGACCACGCCAATTTCGTGGAACGGGTTTACTCCATCGGATTGCCAGTGCTTTAAAACAAATAATTCTTTTAAACATCGCAATGCTTTTTATAAAAATGAAGCCATTATAAGACTCAGTTCCCATCACACAATGCAACGCAAACCGGAGGATAGAGTTTTACCTTATAATGGCCAAAATATGCTTGATACGAAATAAACAAAAGCATTTGATATTATTACTAGTGTTTACATGTTTCAAAAACAATTTCAATCATAACTATCAATCATAGACGGCATGGGTACCATATATCATGTCGCCGTATATATATACAATCAAAACCGCACAGTCACGTATTTGGAAATTGGGTTTCCATCATGAACCAATGCAAAAGATAGTCCTTATCGAATTCGAGACTGTCTAGCCCGAGTCTCAGGCAAGCACGCAGGCAAGCCTTGGATCATCAGGGCCGGTCCACCGATGTGGAATATTATGCTTGAACACTACGTTTCCCCGCCCTATGGGGCGTAAATGAGCCAACGAATGACTCCATCGGTCCCGGATCGACCGATAAAACCGAGGCGCCTCACTATCCATCATCCACATAATTAAAATGTCAGGCCGTGTAAAAACACTGACACAACTCCTAGCTAGAAAGAAACGCAGGCCCTCCCTGATGTCCTCTCCCGTTTCTGGTTCATACCGGGGTGTGAGGTTCGCGAATTCACGTTATACACAAAGCTACACCACACAGGCGGTGCTTTGATCTTCACCACAAGACTTTGCTTTTCAACAGAAGCCCTGATCAATGCATATTAGCATGCCACACAGGCAATTCATGCCATGTAACTGATGGTTATCATTCACACAGAATGAATTCCAATGTCAAACACACAGTCCATTTAGAAGTCCGTTCTGGGTCTGAACGAAACCGGAGGCACTATATACCTCGCCAACCCATCGATCTCCACGTACGTCTGGACGATCACCACTCATTATCCATATTTCGGGATGCCTCCCAATCAGGACATCAGTTCCATCCAAACGAGGCGAAGATTTCCGGTCTTCAACCACCGTCTTCATCTTCGATTTCTTATCGTCGATTTAGTTATTCAGAATGGGATAAACCCGGTCTTTCTGAGCAACTCGCGTATATAATATACAAGTGCTACACAAAATAAACATACGCATCATTTCAATTCATTAGTCACTAACCGTAGATCAGTAAGAGAACGATTTCCCAAATATTAACCCCGAAGGCCGAAACCAACATCAGATCAACACCCAGGAAACCATTCGACTTAGCCAACCTTCAGTTAGTTTCTAAATTTCACATCCATATCGTTTATAATATTTTATAATGATTTATCGCTATTTTTATTTATTTTAAAATAGCCAATTTATTCAAAACGACGCTTCAGGCCATAACGCGGCCGTGGCGCTGTTTTTCTTCAGATTTGATTTACACATATCTGAAAATCTAACCGTTGGATCTTCACAAAATGTATATCATTAGAAAGATCTTTTCAAAATGAATCCAACGGTTCCAGTTTTGGGAAAATCCGACGGCCGGATCTACCGGTACAATCGTTTGAAGTTTCGATTTCAAAATACGAACTGCAGCGTCGTTATTCGATTTAATATAATTATATTCATATATATATATATATATATAATCGATTCTGGCGCTGTTTTTCTTCAGATTTGAATTAAACATTCCAAACAATCCAACCGTTGGATTTTTACAAAGTTGGGGCCGTTGGAAAGATATTTCCAAAGCAAACCCAACGGTTGCGGTTTCAGGAAAATCCGATGGTCGGGTCTCCCGCACTAATCGTTTGAAATCACGGTTTCAAAATACGAACTGCAGCTTCGTTATTCGATATATTTCAATCCTATTTATATATATATCGATTCTTTGATTTCAAAGCTATATTCTTTTCATACATTTGATAAAAATGATATTTATATCCAGCAAACATTCACTTCGACACTTCACTATTTTTTACAACTCTTGTGTACAGTAGAAATGTGATTTTTATTGTAAAACAATTCATTTCAAAATACGATTATTTTATATAGTTCACATAGGTAATAAAAATATGATTTTTATTATAAAACAATTTATTTCAAAACAAGATTATTTTATATAGTTCATACTAATGATAAAAATAGGATTTTTATTATAAAACAATTTCTTCAAAATATGAATACCATTCAACACATGAATTTCAATTCAACGAATGAATTTCGATTCAACAC
Organism: Allium sativum; assembly: GCA_030737875.1. Classification (NCBI taxonomy): domain Eukaryota; kingdom Viridiplantae; phylum Streptophyta; class Magnoliopsida; order Asparagales; family Amaryllidaceae; genus Allium; species Allium sativum. The sequence goes on along the minus strand of CM060924.1, from coordinate 346,047,817 downwards.
ATGAAGGTTTTCTATTCAACAGACAAATATAGTTTCAACACAGGAAAATAATTCTAGCACATGAATATTATTCAAAATTTCGGCAGCATAACCGCAGGGTAGTTAAAACCGGGACCGTCCCTAGTACGGCTCCTCGCTCAACCTTAAAGCCTCGCAGGTTTTGACAATGGGGAATCATGCATCTAGTTCGCATGCAGGCGGCATGTATATTTTTTTCATTTCCACAAACTAATCCTATGTGGTTTCAACCAAATATTTCTCAACCACAAACGGGAATTTTTCAACCACAATCAATCAATTTCAACCACAAACAATTCTAATCAACCATTCGTAATCAACCAATTTTCACACCAATCACAACCAATAAATATCGTCCATGGTTTGTGGACGAGGGGTGTGTGTGTGTGTATATATATATATATATAAGCATTTCACTTCTATTCAACACATATATAATTTTTACAACGCATATATAACTTATACATCGAACGTACAACTTATACAACGCTTATACATGAGGTGTACAACGCTTATATAACCCATACATCGACTATATAATTTATACATCGTCGTTTTCCATATCGTTTATAATTTAGAAATCTCACATTGGGTTTTTGAAGTGCTAAAAATCGTAGGTAGACCAGAAAAATCCGCGGTCTCTTCAAGATGGTAGAGAGTCTCCTTGCGGTCGTGATGTTTCCTGTTTTATCGAATTTCATCAACATACAAAAAAGATATGATTTTTCAAAGTTTTGCAACACTTAAAAGTGTTATTTTCATTTCAGAAGTTTCAAAGCCGATACCTTTGCCAAACCTTCGAAAGTAGGTTTAAGGTTTTCGGCAAATCCTTGAAGCGAGGTTGAAATCCGTCAGCACCACGTTGTAGAGCTTCGAAGGGCGCACAAATTGAGGTGGGTAAGGTGGCACTCGGTCGTCGGCTGGAGGAGGAAACCCGGCTCGAACGGAGAACGTTTGGTGGCTCGATCCGCCTCCGACAGTCCACGATATCGTCAACAATTTGATGCTAGAACGAGGGCTCGAACCTACGCCCTTACGGTTAATCCATCAAAAATTAATGTGGTAAACTTATTACTCTATGGAAGGAAAGGACGAAACCAAAGAAATTGGGAACTGGACTAGCTTCTAAATCCACTCTCGAAGAAAACGTGGAGCCGGCAGTCAATTTGAACAATAATGAAGAAGGAGCTACTTCCATCCCGATACAACCACCAAATCCAAACGTCATGGAAGATAATGTCACAAGAATTATGGCCCTGGATAAGCAAATCCAAGAGATACAAGCTCAAATGAATGCTGCTCAAGCACAGAAGTCTTCAAGACTCACCAAGTCCAGTCATAGAGAGACGGATGAATCTCCGAAAAGAAAGGCTCCCATTTAACACTCTAAAGTAAAGGAGAAGCTCAAAGAAACTTCCTCTTAGAAGAAATAGTCCCTTTTGATAGGAGTAGACCATCAAGGGAATCATTGCAAGCAGAAGCAGTCTGGGAGTTCCACTTCCAAAGGTTATAATCCTAAAAGAGCAAATTACAACAACACAGAAGCTTATCTTAACGACATTGCTCAGAAGACTGTCAAAGACTTGCTGGGAAGCAAGGGTAAGAGGACCCAGGATGATAGGGTTAATGATAATGAAAGAGCAACCGCTTTCATCGATGAAATTATGAGCACCATAATACCATCTAAGGTGAAGGTTCCAACCATAAAATACCTTGGAACAACTGACCTTGATGATCATCTAATGGCTTTTGACAGCCAGATGGATCTCTACAATGCTTCAGGAGCCATCAGATGTCATCTTTTTCTAGTGACCTTCCAGGGAGCGACAGCAAAGTGGTATCGCCAGTACAGAGAAAACACAATTTACTCGTGAAAACAGTTTTCTGCGCAATTCTGCATTTGCAAAGACCTGACAGTTGACTACACAGTCATTGCTAACATCAAGCTAAGGCAAGGGGAGTCTCTAGGAGATTACCTAAAAAGTTTCAACATCGAGGTATTAAATGCCACTGATATGAATGATCGCGACAAGTTGATAGCCGTGCATTCGGGGCTAATAGAAAATACCCCCTTCTGGAAAGAAGTATACATTCACATTTGTAAAGACTTACTAGACTTTCACTTCCAAGCTGACAAGTTTATTCACATAGACGAATTGTACTTCACAATGTGTAACTTTGGACCTCGAGGGGAAGGAGGAAGGTCTAACTTAGGACGAAAGCCACAGGAGGGAAATCAAAAGAAATCAAGGTGGAAAGATTCTAATACCAACTCAGTTGCTTCTAAGTAAGCCCATCTCCTTTGTGTACGTTGTTGTGAAAGAAAGGGCTAACAGCTTCTCCATCTTGTTCAAAGCCAAGAATTACCCCGAACCTTATTCTGATGGTAATTATTGTGAATATCACAAAGCCAGCGGGCATAAGACCGACGAGTGCAGGGTATTGGATGGGATTATTCAGAAGCTAATCCGAGTAGGACATCTGAAAGAGTTTGTTTTAAACAAGACAATATCTTCTCAGCATACAAATGGACAACAAAAGGTGTCAGCAAATGCAATAGAAGCTACTATGGAAAAGGGCAACCTAGACTTGGGTCCGTCCATAAATCAAATCAATGTGATCTATAATGGACTACACCCTGCTGAAAAATGTCCAAGAGCCAGGAGTCAATATCTAAAATTATTTATGCAAGGAATATTCTCCATTCGAAAGGAACCCTCGTTGAAGAATGTACGTTACACTCTCAAAATGCACAACCTGGTAGTTTCTCCAAATGAGATGAAGAAAGGGGTCCGTCACCCACATAACAATCCCCTTATGATAACAGCTCAAATCGGACTCTCTGCCGTTTCCAAGATCCCTGTAGACACTGGGAGTACCGTCAATGTCATCTTCAAGCATGCTTTCGATCAATTGGTAATTTATGAGAAGAAGTTGGAGTCAAGCAACTAACCAATCTTCGGTTTCTATAACAAAGGATCCACTCCGGTAGGATAAATCAACCACCTGGTCCAAGTTGGGTTGTCTCCACTCCACAAGACCTTCGAAACACGCTTTATTGTAATATCAGCCATCCTATTACAATGCCTTCTTTGGGAGACCTTCTATGGAGGAAATGGATGCTTTTGTTTCTTTCAAGTATCTTATGCTAAATTTCTTGACCAAGCAAGGATGGAGTACCATCAGATTGTGAACAATTTAGTTCTCACGAGTTGTATTTCGCAACGGTTGACAAATACAAAAGGGAGTGCTTTCATACTTTGATTCTTCTATTGTTTTTATACCATCGGATAGGGGATCCTTACAACCCACATTCGAAGCTAGAGTAAAAATTAATAAAGCTGACAAGCATTCAAATGGTAGGTACACTTCTTTGAAAAGAAAAAGGAAGAGAGTCGATGATGTAAACTTGACTGAAGAAGGGGAAATTATCGCAGATTTGGATTCCAAAGGGGATATTGAAAGAATGAAACCAATAGAAGATTTGGAAGAGGTAAATGTCGATTCAAAGGATAAGGCAAAAGTTGTCAACATAGGGAAAAGGCAGACAGAGCCCATTAAGAGCGACCTAATTTAGTTTCTGCAACTCAACAAAGATGTTTTCGCTTGAACCCATTCAGATATGGTAGGGATCAATCCTTCTATTATGAGTCATGCCTTAAACATTCATCCTTCTATAATCCCGGTTTGACAAAAGAAGAGACAATATAATAGAGACCGATTAGAAGCCTTAAAGGAGCAAGTCAAAAGGTTAGAAACAAATGGGTTTATCTGAGAAGTTCTTTGCTCAAAATGGTTAGCCAATCATGTGCTAGTAAAGAAGTCCAGTGGAAATTGGAGAACATGTGTTGACTACACGGATTTAAACAAGGTCTGCCCAAAAGATTGCTATCCCCTTCTGTGGATAGACCAGTTGGTCGATGCAACAAGTGGTCGTAGGATACTATCCCTTATTGATGCTTACTTGGGATATAACCAAATTTTGATGCATAAACCGGACGAAGAGCATACAAGCTTTATCACTGACTGGGGAACATTTTGTTATAAAGTAATTCTCTTTGGATTGAAAAATGCGGGAGCAACATACCAAAGGCTAGTAAATAGAATGTTTCAAGAACAGATAGGGTGTAACATGGAAGTATATACGGATGACATGCTAGTAAAGTCCATCAAAGCAGAAAGCCATTTAAAGGACTTGGAAGAAATGTTCAATGTCTTAAGAAATTACAAAATGAAGTTAAAACCACAAAAAGTGTTATTTTAGCGTCCAATTTGGAAAATTCCTAGGATATGTGGTAAGTGAGCAAGGGATTGAAGCTCTCCCTGACCAAATCCAAGCCATAAAGGACATGAAAGAACCTAGGACGAATAAAGAAGTCATGATCCTGAACGGAAAAGGAGCAGCCCAGAGTAGGTTCATTTCCAAAGCCACTGACATATGCGTTCAATTCTTCAATGTTGTAAAGAAAAAGAAGGACTTCAAATGGAACGAAGAATGTAGAAAGGCCTTCCAAGAATTGAAAGTTCATATGGGAATGCCCGCGATTCTATCCAGTCCCAAGAAAGGAGAAGACCTGTATCTATATATGGTCGTTTCAGAATACGTGGTAAGCTCGGTCGTTATAAGAGAGAGTAATGAAACTCAGCACCCAATTTAATACGTTAGCAGAAGGCTAAAAGACGTAGAAACCTGATACCCTACAATGGAAAAACTAGCATATTGCCTAGTACTTACCACACGAAAGCTCAAAGGTTACTTCCAAGCATACATCGTTAAGGTCTTAACTAGCTTTCCACTTAAGCAGGTGCTCAGTAAGCCAGAAACCTTAGGAAGGTTAGTCAAATGGGGAATTGAATTTGGCCAATACAAGATTGAGTTTCATCCTCAAGTAGCAATTAAAAGCTCTTGCAGACTTCGTGAAAGAGTGCATAAACTTCATTACAGAACAATCAGCTAAAGAAAATGACTTAAAGGCCAAGTGGCAACATTTTGTAGATGGAGATTCAAAAGAACAGGGAGCAGGGAAGGTTATGTTATAATTACCCCTGATGGACATCGCTTGAATTACGCCATGAAGCTTGGATTCCTAGCAACTAACAATTTAGTCGAATATGAGTCAATGATGGCCGGGTTGAATTTGGAACTATAGTTGAAAATATCTCGAATAGAAATCTTTAGTGATTTGCAACTAATGGTAAACCAAATAAAGCAAAGATGCACGGCTAACCCTACACATGAAAAAGATATTGAAGATGCTTTCCCACTTTGAGGGTTTTTCAATTCATCAAGTACCCCGAGGAGAGAATGCCTAACCAGATTCACTAGCCAAATTAGCCAGTTCCCAAAGGGCACCCGAAACTCGAGTAATTCCTATGGGTTATCAAGAAAAACCTACTATCGAGCATGAAGAATAGGAAACGGGAAAAGAATTATTAGTCCTAACTAGATCCCAATCCTTGAAAAGGGAGATGAAATGGACAAAGAGGAAAACTCCAAGGTGGAACCTCCTTTAACGGAGACGAACAGCCATCATAAAAATACCTGGATGACTCCCTTGGTAGATTACCTCCTAAACAGACTTTACCCCTAGTAAGCAAGACGCAAGAAAGATAAAACACCAAGCTCCTACATTTGTGATTATGGATAATATACTCTAAGAAAAAGGACATTCACTTCCTTACTTAATATGTATAAGCTTCAAAAATGGACTTAATCTGTTAAAAAAGGCTCATGACGGATTGTGTGGGGACCATTCCAATACGATTAAGCTAGCCAAAAGGGTCATGCGATAAGGCTATTACTGGACACAGATGGTTAATCAAGCGATTAAATATGTCAAAAAGTCGGGAAAATGTCAAAGGTACTCTAAGATACCTCGGCTCCCTCCTAGCGAGCTAACCACCAAGCTCCTGGCCATTTGATGTGTGGGGAATAGATTTAATTAGTCCCTTACCAATTTCCAAAGGTGGAGCCTAGTATGATGTAGTAGCCATTGATTACTTTACCAAATGGGTGGAAGCAGAACCCCTTCCAACAATCACATCTAAAAAGGTGTTAGGAATCGTAATAAAGAATATTGTTACCTGCTTTGGAATCCCTAAGAAGATCATATCAGATAATGGAACACAATTCGAGAGCAAAGAATTCACTCGGTTTTGTGAGAAAAATTGAATTATCAAAAGCTTTTCCTAGGTAGCCTATACAAGGGCAAACGGAGCTGTCGAAGCTGCCAACAAAACCATAAAGACAATTCTTAAAAAGTGCCTAAACCAACCAAAGGAAATTGGGCCGAAGAGTTACACTTAGTGCTTTGGGCATTTAGAATTTCTGCCAAAACAACAATGGGACACGCTCCTTTTTCCTTGACATATGGATGTGAAGCCATGCTTGCGGTTGAGGTTGAAATCCCATCACATAGAAGGATAGCTTATGCGTTTAATCCCAATCAGGAGTTAAGAAGGGAATCCCTAGACCTAATACAAGGATTGAGAGATGAGGGTACAATCAGAACAGCTGAATATCAAAGGAGAATCACGAAATATTACAACATAAAGGAAAAGATTAGAACCTTTGCAAAAGGAAAATTAGTTATACGAAAAGTAATGGCTAGCATAAAGAACCAAGCGGACGGCCCACTTGGCCTAAATTGGGAGGGACCCTTGGTCGTCCATCAGGAAATTATGCCCGAAACATATCGATTATGCAGACCCAATGGTTATCGCGCTTCGAGAACATGGAATTCGGAACATTTAAGACCCTACTTCTCAATGATAAATGAGTGAAATAAGTTTTCCTCCAAGAATAATCACATGGCTAAGGGCACATAAACCCTTTCAAAGCATAAAGAAACCCAAATGGGTCAAACCATAAACGGATAAAATCCCTTGTCATCACCAAAACTGGTCAGGACAAGTCATCCCTCGGAGGGGGATAGTGTATTAGTCTTTCTCCATGCCCAAATAAGAGGGGGCTAGCTTAAAGTATCAAAAGTGTAAGCCTTCATTTCACACAAGAAATAGTGGTGGCGGAGCATCTAAAATTAGCAAGCCCTGCCTCTGCTCGTAGAAGAGTACACCCTGCCTCTGCAACGAACTAAACACGTCCTACCTCTACTTGCAGAAGAGCACGTCTTATATCTGCTTATGTTTTGCGTTACCCGCAGAAGGGAACACAAACCCCTATAATCGCCTACGATGGTCAGGAAAGGGCATCCCTTGGAGGGGGTGGTGTATAAGCCTCTATCAGTACCTACGATGGTCAGTATAGAGCATCAAAAGAGTAAACCTTAATTCTGTGTCTACGATGGCACGAATTAAGTTTCTAAGACCTTATCATCGCCTATGATGTTCATAATAAGGCGCTTCCTGGAGGGAGGTCGAGTAAGTCACTGGGCCCTGCTTGTAGATAAGCTAGACAAGAGCACCAGATGCACAGGCCCAGAGAGTGGCAAAACACTTTTGGAATCGTCTATGATTGGTATTTATGATTGAAATCGCTTTTGAAATATATATATGCACTAGTAATAATATCAAACACTCTCGTTTTATACGTATGAAGCATTTTTAGCCATTATAAGGTAAAACTCTATCCTCCGTCTTGCGTTGCATTGTGTGATGGGACCTGAGTTTTATAATGGCTTCATTTTTATAAAAAGCATTGCGATGATTTAATCATTAACTTTATTTCATGCACTAGCACTCATAGGAGTAAACCCGTTCCATGAAAGTGGCATGGTCCTTTTATTTGCCTTATTATTGTTGTTTAATAAGTTAAGTAGATTTCTCATACCAGTCCCATGACTGACTCGTAGTTTGTTTCACCTTGCAAACTCGGGTGCCCTCATTTTTTCACGGGCTGCCTGGTTACAGGTAGCTGATATATTTTGGCTTGGCACCGCAGTAGAGGTGCACTTTTGGACTCATGGCGAGGCTTGACTACATTGTGATGATTGTGACTTTTCCGCCATTATTGTATATGTATTATGATTCCGCCACTGGCGATGTAGAATGATGTTTAGTTTATGTATTCTCTATGTATGATTCCGCCACAGGCGATGTAGACTGATTGTGTACTGTTATGCACTAAGTAGTATCCTGCACTGTGCTCTCTGATGTGGTGATATATATATGATTTCACTGTCATATGTGTGTAAATTATTCTATTTCTTGTTTATGCTGTTATCTGTGATCTGCTAATGATGATTTATGTGTTATATTCCAATGATTATCCTTAACACCGTGCCACGGGGTTTTGGGGTCATCACAGCTGGTATCAGAGCTTTGGTTAACCTTAGTTCTGGAATTTAACACATTAAACACTTCATCTGAATAGAATTAGTAGTGTTCTAAGGCGAGTAGCTCATTAGAGATACGACTAGTAATGTCCTAGAATGAGCTAAGCAGAATAACAAAAAACAATTTGTTCAGTACATCGTTGTCTTTCCTTAAGTTCTTCTGCTTTACCATACAATAAAATTATCGTTTCTGTAGGCTGACTCTTCTCTTGCTTATACAGAACTTGAACAATGGCTACCCGAGCAGCCGCTGGTAGAGGAGGCCGAGCTGGCCGTGGCAAAGTACGAGGAGAAGTCCCAGTTGAAGAAGGACCCTTGATACAACCCCCGACCGCTCAACAATTCGAGCAGGACCGCGTGGCTAAGAGGTACAAGAACCTAGGAGGCATAACCTTCTCTGGAATGGGCACTGTAATTGAGGCCCTTGCATGGCTAAAAACATGCGAGAAGATACTTGGACTCCTAAAGCTGGGTGATCAAGACAAAGCTTTCATGGGCGCTTGCCTCCTACAAGAAGAAGCCGAACTATGGTGGGAAGCTCTCACCGCCGGGAACAGAAATGCTGGTAGGACCTGGGACGAATTTAAAGAATTATTCAAAGAGAAGTATGTCCCAGAGCAAGCCCTTGAGCGTATGCATGACGAATTCGCAAACCTCCAGCAGGGGGATCTCTCAGTGCAAGATTATCTGAACAAGTTTACACAATTATCCCGCTATGCTCCAGAGCTCGTCGCCACCGCAAAGTCCAAGAATAAGAGGTTCATCCTCGGGCTGAAGCGACAGTACCAAGATAGGGAAATGGCCCACATCAAGTTGGCTTTAATGAATTAGTGGAAATGGCGTGCAACTATGAAGACCGGGATCAAAGGCACCTGGAACAGGATCGTGCTAAAAGCCAAGCCGGGAATAAACGCAAGCCTGCTGCGAATCAAGCGGAGTCAAGCCAAGCAGCATCCTCGAAACCACAGACTAGCAGGCCGCCAAAAGGAAGCTGCTATACTTGTGGCAGGGTGGGACACTACTCAAATGTTTGCACAGCCCCGAAACGGCAGAAGACCAATTCTCAAGGTTCAAGCCAAGGCTCCCAGAACCCTCGCTCCTGCTTTAACTGCCGCAAGACAGATCATCTTGTCAAAGACTGTCCTTTGCTTAAGAAGGCTGCAGTAGCTCACGTGTATGACGGGACGAACCCGCCGGCTGCTTCCGATGGAGCAGGTAAACCCGATGTTTTGGGAGGTACCCTTACAATTAAAAATATTCCTGTTTCAGTATTATTTGACACGGGTGCATCACGTAGTTTTATTGCTAGTAACACAGTTCACAAATTAAAGTTAAAACAAAGAAAGCTTAAAGAATCGGTTGAAGTACATAACCCGATAGGAGGTTCTCTTATTCTCAGTTCATATTGTAGAGTGCCAATCTCTTATTCTTCCTACAAGTTTTCTTTTGATTTGATTACCATGGACTTCCCTAAGTTCGATATCATTCTCGGGCTTGATTGGTTAACAAAATATGAAGCTGAAGTGAAGTGTGCAGACAGGATAGTAAAAATTCGAACGAAGCTTGAATATATTACTGTACCATGCCATGGTTCGAATCCAGATAGAAAGGAATTTTGGTCGGCGTAAGAAGTTATCCCCACTTCCTTAGAAAAGATTCCTGTTGTTAGAAACTATGCGGATGTGTTTGAAGAAGTCAAAAACTTACCTCCGCAAAGAGAAATAGAATTTAGAATTGATCTAATCCCCAATGCCAGACCAGTAGTACATCCAATTCGCAGAATGACTCCAAAGGAAAAGGAAGAATTAGGCGATCAAACTCGTCAACTGCAATGGAAGGGTCTGATCAAACCTAGCTTTTCTAGTTGGGGTGCAGCTGTAGTGTTTGTCCCAAAGTCAGACGGTACTCTTCGATTGTGTGTTGATTACCGAGACTTCAATAAAAAAAACTCAAGAACAAATACCCATTACCCCCACATTGATGATCTGCTAGACCAATTAAATGGGGCGAGAGTATTTCCCCGAATGGACCTAGCTACGGGTTTTCATCAATTGAGAATTGCAGAAGAGTGTGTTCCTTTGACAGCTTTCAGAGGTCTAGACATATTTTATGAATGTTTAGTAATGTCGTTCGGCCTATGCAGTGCTCCAGCATACTTTGTCGATCTAATGAATAGAGTGTTCAGGGGAGTTCTGAATAAATTTCTCCTCGTATTCATCGATGATATTTTAATCTACTCCAAATCAAAACCCGAGCATGAAAAACACTTAGAACAAGTGTTGGAGATTCTGAGAAAGAACGTCTTCAAAGCCAAATTCTCTAAATGTGTCTTCTGGCAAGAAGAAGTGAAGTTTCTTGGCCACGTCATGTCAAAGGAAGTGATTTCTGTCGATCCAAGCAAAATAACAGCAATTCAAGACTGGAAACAGCCAACTACACCCACAGAGGTTAGAAGTTTTATGGGGTTGGCTAGTTATTGTCGAAAATTCGTTAAGGATTTCTCGAAGATATCCGGTCCGTTAACAAAGCTCATGAAGAAGCATGAGAAATTTAAGTGGACTTCCGACTGTGAGGAAGCGTTCCAGGAATTGAAATCAAAATTGACAACTGCTCCAGTGTTAACCATTATCGACGGCAATCAGGATTTGACGGTTTGGACAGATGCTTCTATTAGAGGTCTTGGGGCAGTGTTAATGCAAAGAGGCCAAGTAGTCGCTTATGCAAGCCGCAAACTGAAACCACATGAGAAGAATTATGTAACTCATGATCTTGAGTTGCTAGCTATCGTTTTTGCTCTGAAAATCTGAAGGCATTACTTATTGGGTGAGAAATTTGAACTGTATACAGATCATCAATCATTGAAGTATTTATACACCCAGAAAGATCTGAATTTGAGACAGCAGCGTTGGCTAGAATTTCTTGCAGCGTATGATCTAGATATCCTGTATACGCCGGGAAAGGCAAATGTTGTAGCGGATGCGCTTAGTAGAAAAACCGCAATCATTGCCAATCTTATAATTACGCCAGGATTGATTGATAAAATATCTGTTCTTCAGAAAAACGACAATTTTGTCAAAGAGATGATTAAAAGGATTCAAAGGGGCGAAGGCTCTAGTTTCCAAGTGGATAGTGAGGGAGTTCTGAGATTGAATGGAAGAATATGTGTTCCTGACATCCCTGAGCTCAAAAGAGAGGTGCTAGATGAATGCCATAAATCCAAACTTTGCATTCATCCTGGAGTAAGTAAAATGTACAACGATATCAAACGCACTTTTTGGTGGAAGGCAATGAAGAGGGACATTTCTTTATATGTTAGCAGATGCCCTACTTATCAATTAGTCAAGAGCGACCAACAAAAGCTAGCTGGATTGTTGCAACCGTTGGAAGTCCCAGGTTGGAAATGGGAACAGATTTCCATGGATTTCATAGATGGTTTGCCCCGAACCAAGAAAGGTAACGACAGTATTTGGGTAATCGTAGATCGCTTCACGAAGACTGCCCATTTCATAACTGTCAGATCAAATAGAACCGCTCAAAGTCTAGCACAGATATATTTCAAAGAAATTGTTAAGCTGCATTGAATTCCCATTAGCATAGTCAGTGATAGAGACCCAATATTTGCTAGCAAATTCTGGGAGGCATTCCAGATAGAATTGGGAACGAAACTAAATATGAGCACCGCTTATCACCCTCAGACAGATGTCCAAACTGAGAGAGTGAATAGAATTCTGGAAGATTTACTGCGGGCTTGTATAATTGATTTTGGTGGGTCATGGGAAGATCACTTACATTTGGCAGAATTCTCATATAACAATAGCTATCAAGCAAGTTTGGGGATGTCGCCATTTGAAGCATTATACGGTAGACCGTGCAGATCTCCATCATGTTGGGTAGAACCTGGCAACATACTTGTGTTGGGACCCGATATGATTAGAGAAGCGTCTGATAAAGTCGACTTCATCAAGAAGCGATTGAAAACAACACAAAGCCGACAGAAAAGTTATGCAGATTCTAGAAGAAGAGATTTGACATTTGCTGTTGGTGACCATGTTTATTTGAAAGTTTCTCCGATGAGAGGAGTAATCAGATTTGGAAAAACTGGGAAGTTGGCACCGAGATTTATTGGTCCCTTTCCTATACTTGAATGAATTGGAACTCTTGCTTATAGAGTTCAATTACCAGATTGGTTGCCTGGAGTACATGATGTATTTCACGTATCACAACTTAGAAGACATGTGCATGATCCGGATCTTGTTGTAGAAGAAGCAGCACAACAGGACTTGGAAATAACTCCAGAATTAGCAGTCAGAAGGGAGCCATTAAAGATTGTTGGCAAAGAAACTAGAGAGCTAAGGAGCAAAAAGGTTCATCTAGTTAAAGTGCAGTGGAGTGGTGATCCTAGAGACTGTATTTGGGAGACTGAGGAGAGCATTAAGCAAGCTTACCCCAAATGCAGAATGGACATCTCTGACTAACTCCGGTGCAAGGTACCTTCACAATACTTTGCATTTATATTTTTGTTTCCTACTTTACTGTTGTTTCCTTTTCGGGGACGAAAAGTTTTAAGTGGGGGAGATTGTAATAACCCGGAAAATACGAGCCAATTTAAAAATTTTAAATTGGTTATTTCAAAGGAATTTGAGCAATTGAAATAGAACATTTCAATAACATAGTGAATTAGAAATAGTGGGGCAGTTTGAAAATTTGAATTCAAACTTTGACTGACTGCACCAGGTGCAAAATATAACGGATTTTAGTGAAACAAAAAATATTTAAATCTGTTTATAAATATCTTTCTAAAGAATCTGAAATTCGAAGTTACATAGCAGGAATCAAAAGTTATGGCCAAATGAATTTTCGGAAAGGTCGCTATATAGAATATATAGCCCTTGAAAATAGATATTTTGCAAACGACCTCAGAATTCGACGAAACCACATTTGTTGGATCCGGGATGTCAAACTATTGCTAGGTTTCAAATTTCATAATTTTTGAAGCTAGTATGTGAGCGGGGCAAAAGAAAATGTAATTGGTCAATTTCTGTTAAAGTGGGTCAACCAGAAAATGGCCATTTTGCAAATGATCTCAGAATTCAACGAAACTAGTTTTGTTGGGACCGTAGCGTCAAAACATAGCTAGATTTATTTTTCTGGAATTTTTCGAATCAGTTTGTGGCCCTGGCAAATTGAAATGTACGTTCAAATTGATTATTAAATGTTTTATACTTTAATTTGAAAAATAACAGAGTGTAACAGTCGAATTGTCCAACGAAACATATCCCATTGTGTCCGGGATGGGGGTAATTAGCAAGGGGCGACAGTCGTTGGGTTGAAATTGGTGCTCGTTTAGTCAAAAGATATTTTTGAATTTAAAATTAAAATATAATGGGTCAAACCCCCTCATTTTCTCTCACTTCTGTTGACCGGTCAAATTCGAGTCAAACCCTCTACCCACGAACGACGGAAAGCATTCAAAGCTTCCCGACCAAATCGCCGCCGCCAAGTTCACTTTCAACGCCCCCTCCAGTTGAGTATTCCGTTCATCTCTTCCCCCTCTTCAGATCCATACCAAGAACGCCCCCTCTCGTTGCTCCATCGCGAAGAACAGCTCCTCCGAAGTCAGTCGTTTCCCGCCGCCGCCCTGCCCAGTTCTAACGATCGAGTGGGCTATCTTCCCCATGCACAGGCGCGCCTCGCCGAGCTCCAGGCGGTGGTACAAGCCGATTCCCATATCGTGCAACAGATTTGGTTTAAATTCGAAACCTAGTTTCGAAGAAATTCTAAAGGCATCGGCTTTGTTTTCTTTGAACTGAAAATAACACTTTTAAGTGTTGCAAACTTTGAAAAATATAATCTTTATGTTGTGTTGACGAAATTCGATGAAACAGGAAACATTGGGACCGCAAGGAGGCTCTCTACCACATAGAAGAGACCGTGGATTTTTCTGATCTATCTACGATTTTTAGCACTTCAAAAACCAATGTGAGATTTCTAAATTGAAATGTGAATGGAAATGTCATGTATAAATTATATAAGCGAAATATAAATTATACACGTGTTGTATACCTCATGTACATGCGTTGTGTAAGCTATATAAGCAAAGTATAAATTATACATGCATTGTATAAATGATATGTGTGTGAAATGCAAGTGAAATATAGAAATAATATATATATATACTCCCCTCGTCCACAAACCATGGACGATATTTATTGTTGAGAATTGGTGTGAAAAATTGAGTGAAAAATTCAAATGGTTGAATAATTGTTTGTGGTTGATATTGATTGGTTGTGGTTGAAAAATACCCATAGGTGATTGAAACAACTTGGAAATAATTGTAGAAATGAAAATAAAACATGCCGCCTGCGTGCGAACTAGATGCATGAAATCTCCATTGTCAAAAACCGTGAGGTTTTAAGGTAGAGCGAGGAGCCGTACTCGGGACGGTGTCGGTTTTAACTACCCTGCCGTTATGCTGCCAAAATTTTGAATAATATTCATGTGTTAGAATTATTTTCATATGTTGAAATTATTTTCATGTGTTGAAACTATAGTCATGTGTTGAAACTATATCCATGTGTGGAAATGCTCATGTGTTGAGAAGTGATGTGTGAAAATTAAATTCATATGTGAACGAGTAAAGTGTTTAAACAATAAAAATCACATTTTTATAATATATATGAAGTATGTAAAATATTCGCTTTATATATAAATAGTTTCAAAAATAAAAATTTCATCTTTCTTATATGAACAAACTATATAAAATATCCATGTGTGGAAATGCTCATGTGTTGAGAAGTGTGTGTGTTGGAGAGGTTCATGTGTTGAATAAAAGACCGAACAATAAAAATTACATTTTTATTGAAATTATGATGTGTTAAAAACATTCATGTGTTGAATAAATATTTTAGATGATAAAAATACCATTTTTATCATATATGTGATTTGCTAAAAAAATGTGCGAGCGTTGAAATAAATATTTGTGAAAGGAATATTATTTTTAACATGCATAGGAACTAAATAAAATAGTCATGTGTTGAAATATATTTTAGTTCGCCAAAATTATCATTTTTGAAATGAAGGTTAAAAATAACCACTTGTTGAAATAAATATGCATGAGTCGAAATATTCACTGATTGGCTAATGGTATGATTTTTGCTTGTGTATGCAACATGTGAATGAATGGTGTCTTTAAACCAAATTGAATCAAATATGAAGTTGAATGGAAAATGATAAGTGATAAGAATTGCACATATATACATGCATATTTATTGAACAGGTTATAGCAAAGAGGCTAGAGAAGAGGATTAAAATTGTTTGCCCAACAAATAGGTACATGTTTACTGTTTTGCTTGGGTGATGATTTTATGAGCTTGTTGGCTAGCCACTTGGCTTTTTCTTTTTCTTTTTGAGATGAGACGCCCGTGTGGCTATTTGGGAATTTTGCCAGCCCCTCCCGTACAAAGGTGGTTATGGCGAAATTTTCCAAAATTTAAAGGCGTTAGTGAAATATTTGAAGTGAAAACGATATAGAAATTTTCGAATTAACTATATTTATATAAATATATAAATATAAATAAAATAAAAATGAATCGTAGCCGTGCAGTTCGTGTTTTGAAACCGTGATTTCAAACGATTAGTGCGGGAAATCCGACCATCGGATTTTCCCAAAACCGCAACCATTGGGTTCGCCTTGGAAATATCTTTCCAACGGCACCAACTTTGTAAAGATCCGACGGTTGGATTCTCTGGAATGTTTAATTCAAATCTGAAGAAAAACAGCGCCAGAATCGATTATATTTATATATAAATATAATTAAATTAAATCGAATAACGATGCTGCAGTTCGTATTTTGAAATCGTAACTTCAAACGACTAGTGTGGGAAATTCGACCATCGGATTTTCCCAAAACTGAAACCGTTGGGTTCGTTTTGAAAAGACCTTTCTAATGGAATAAAAATTGTGAAGATCCAACGGTTAGATTTTCAAATATGTGTAAAACAAATTTAGTGAAAAACAACGCTAGTGCCTCGGCACGACCTGAAACGTCGTTTAATTAAATATGGTCGTTTTTGAATAAATAAAAATGGCGATATATCGTTATAAAATATTATAGACGATATAGAGTGGAAATAAACCACTTTTGTTGTGTTTGCTTGATATGTGATGGTTGAATGTATTTAACATGAAAATTATACTAAGGAACAGAAATGTGAATGTTGAGTAATTTAACCATGTGAATAATTGATTTGAAATCTAAATACACGTGGATTATTTGAAAAGGCCGAGTTAATTCTCATTTCAAATAATCGATCGACGGTGAGAAGTCGAAGTGATGAAGATGTTCAAGACCGACGATCTTCACATTGGATGGATGGGCGCTACTGATGCTTGTGATTGAAGTAGCTACCTTGAAGGAGCTGAAGTAGTAGGCGTCCGGACGTGTTGTTGATTGCGCGGATATGCGAGTAATTTGGTGCCTCCGGTTTCATTTAAACCCAGAACGAACTTGTAAATGGACCGTGTGTCTGACATTGGATTTTGTTCTGTGCTGATTGATCTCTGTTAAATATATATCTGTTTGGCGGTGGAGAATTTATTCTCTTTCTTAACGCTCTTCTTTGAGACGTACGAGCTCAAAGGTTATATATCGATGGAAATCAGTCGCATGGAGTGGATTGCCTGTGTGGCACGCCTAAGTGGCATATGATCAAGGCTTCTGTTGCAAAGCAAAGTCTTGTGATGATCAAAGCATGGTCTGTGTGACGTAGCTTTGTGTATAACGTGGATTCGCGAGCCTCACACCTCGGTATGAGTCAAAAACGGGATAGTGACTGCAGGGAGAGCACGACGTTTCTTTCTAGCTATGGTGGTGTCAGTGACCTACCAGCCCTGACATTTATATCTACTTTTCACCCGTGTGGTTGTTGGAATGCGAGGTGCCTCGATTACAGGTCTGTAAGGACCGGGAAACGTGTGTTCAGGAATTGCCAATCCTCAAAAGTAAGAGAGGACCGACCCTGAAGATCCAGGGATTGTTGTGTGCGGTCCTGAGGCATTTGCTAGAGTGTCTCGAACGGAGAGGAGCTTTCCCCTTGCCTCGACTCATGATGGAATCCAATTTCCAATACGAAATTGCGGATGTGATTGTATTACTAGTATGGCGACATAGTGGTATGGGTCATTTATGTCGTCTATGATTGATATTTATGATTGAAATCACTTTTGAAACATATATGCACTAGTAATAATATCAAACACTCTCGTTTTATACGTATGAAGCATTTTTGGACATTATAAGGTAAAACTCTATCCTCCGGCTTGCGTTGCATTGTGTGATGGGACCTGAGTCTTATAATGGCTTCATTTTTATAAAAAGCATTGCGATGATTTAATCATTTACTTTATTTCATGCACTAGCACTCATTGGAGTAAACCCGTTCCGCGAAAGTGGCATGATCCTTTGATTTGCCTTATTATTGTTGTTTAATAAGTTAAGTAGATTTCTCATACCAGTCCCATGACTGACTCGTAGTTTGTTTCACCTTGCAAACTCGGGTGCCCTCATTTTTACATGAGCAGCCTAGTTACGGGTAGCTGATATATTTTGGCTTGGCACCGCAGTAGAGGTGCACTTTTGGACTCATGGCGAGGCTTGACTACATTGTGATGATTGTGACTTTTCCGCCATTATTGTATATGTATTATGATTCCGCCACTGGCGATGTAGACTGATGTTTAGTTTATGTATTCTCTATGTATGATTCCGCCACAGGCGATGTAGACTGATTATGTACTATTATGCACTAAGTAGTATCTGTTGGATCTAGTTTAACCCTAGAGGGGGGGGTGAATAGGGTTTATCACAGTTTATTTAACTGGATTAAATTCTAGTGAGATATATATTAATAAACAAATCACAGAATATATCAGAAACAGAAATGCAGAAAATAAATCACACACAGATATACCCAGCTTCGGCAAACCCTGCCTACTGCTGCATTTCTAAGGTTTCTACTAGGTGATAGAACAGTTCTCGCATACAAGACCATGTACACTCGCAAACCCTGCTCCTATTCTAACCCTACGCTCAAAACCATAGACTGATCTAAACCCTTAGATCAGATTCCCCCTGATTACAACCCCGTAATCAGTAACCCAGATTTTACAGACTCTGTCAACTGTCAGTCTACTCCTTGACTGAACCCTCTAGTATTTTACAGACACTAGAAAAACTGTTTAGAATTGTTTACAAACGAAATTGAAAAACAAAACAATACAAAAATAAAGATAAAAAAACTTAAAATCCTTAGGAGTTAAAACAAGGGGTCATCCCTTTTTCAAACTTGGCTTAGTCAATAAAAAAAAAAACTTGGCCGGCCCATTCCTTTTTTATTTGCCCGATCTCTTTTTCTTTTGGAATCAGAAATGGCGGCCGTCAAAAGCTAGGGTTACCAGTAAATTCCCAAATCAATTATATGTTGTGGATGATTTAATCTCTGATGCTTTTGGAATCTCGTGACTTGCTCCTTCGATTTGCTTCTCTGTTGAACGTCGAAACTAGATGCTCTCTGATGCTTGGATTTAGGATGATGATCGAAAACACGTGAGTATTACTGTTCTGATTTCTTTGACTTTCTCTTTGAATTGTTGGGTTAGTTTTCGATGCTTCTGCCTATGATGTAAATGGGTGTTATGTATAGGGTATGGAAACCCTACAATTAAGCTCTGATTTCATGTTAATGACTTGACTGATTGCGTGTGTTTGTTGCCTTCTTTGAGATGATTTCCACGGCTTTAATTGTTCCCATGACTGTTGTGATTGAATTCCAGAAAGAATGAATTTGGTTTCATGCCTTAAAAACAGTATTGGTATTTGTGGAAATAGTTTGGAATCCTCTTGAAATTATGCCGTGAATTTCCTTTTGATATACTTGATGTGAATTTGATTTCAATAAAATCTTGGGCCCAGTGTGATTATCCCTTGCGTGAAAACTTTTATTGATAAGTTGCCGAGATAATGTCTTGCCTAAACTTGATTTTCTGAAAATAAATCCCTTGCTTATTTTGCTCAAAATCCTCCTTTTTGAATTTGCCTGTTGCCTGAAATATTAAAACAATTCGATTGTTTTTCTGGCTCCATATTTAATAGCAGATTTCTGGCAAATTGTTTTGTTTCCTCAATTTCCTTGCTAATTTTATTTCTGTCCAAATATGATTTCTAACAAGAACATGATTGCTTGCCAAATATTATGCTCTGATTTTCTTCAGTCTTGGCATCGATTATTGAACTGTTTGTAATTCCTTGATTAATCCTGCTGTGAATTAATGATCAAACGCTTGAGATAATTTGTTATTTCTTTATCAAATACTAATCAGTAAAATACTGGAGAAATTTGAAAGAAACATAAATAATTTTGCTCCCTTTGATCACATGAAACTGCCGCACTTATATTGTTGCTGTAGCATCCATTTTATTGTGGCCTTTGAATTGCTATGTGACTTGGTACTTGTTTCTTGCTGTACTACCAGTCATGTATGGGCTTAGTTGTTCACCATTGTAATCACTTGAACTTTGGCAATGACCATTCTGTTTTGTTGCTGAAACTACTTTTATCCTCGACCAGTTCTGAGTTGTACACTGTTTTGAATTTGGCCCATACTGTTTTGCACTTGTACACTGAGTTCACATATGTTTAGCTGTGAGCACTAGCACTCTTGTGCTTTACCACTTTATATTGGGCTGCAACATCTTCATGACCATACATGCTTGTTGTTTGAGCATCTAGGCTGTTGCATCTTCACTTGTACTTGAAACTTGTTGCTGAGTTGTTTTGACCATGTCTCGATCATGTTTTGATATCATGCTTTCACTGCTAGTTCTTACTTGATTGAATGTTGCACAATCATACACTTGTGTACTTGAGTCCATTCACTTGAAACATGTAGTACTGCAGTTTTGTAACTTCATTTGTGTTGCTTGAACACTTGGCAATGCATTTGACCACCATCCATACCACTTGCATTTGAGTTGCATTGATGTGCTCCTTCACTTTGAAATCTGAGTTGCACCATTTTGCTGCAGAACATAATGCTCCACTCATCTTTTGAACCATTCCTGTAGCTATGTTTGTGGACATGTTTGTTGAACTCTTTATTATTGTTGCTTTTACTGTTGTGTTGCCTCGACACTTTGAATTATTGTTGACTTGTGTATTGCACTGAGTTGAGCAGGTCCTCGTGGCTACTCCTCAGTTGCACACTGATTGGCGAGGCAGTGCACACGTGTATATACATGCACGTGTGTACATGCAGCCATCAGACGAGTTTTCCTGTCCCTGCACTGAAATATGTGTATATACATACACATGTATGTGTATACATGTATCGTGTGCGTGCTATTTTTATATCAGATCAAGTCATGAAAAAGGATGAGAAACACGCCAGAAAACTGAGGCAAATAGAATTTTAAAAATAAAATTTATATTTGCATGTGTTTAATTTTATTTCTATTGCAGTATACTGTGTGTGTGTGTGTGTGTTTCATGTGACAGGTAAGCAGGTGATGACTGGACTGACAGTGAAGTGCTGTGAAGACTGAAGACTGAAGACTAAGAGATAGTGTTAGTGAATGTAAATGTATCAGTGATTGTATATAAATATGAGATGTATAGACAGTGTTATAGTGAGGAGCTGTGTAACAACAGAATTGTACTAATGTTTGTAAACAAATTTGTTTGAAATAAAATATTATTTTATTGTTGTCAAACAAACTTGTCTATCATATTCAGTTTATTTACACAAGTACAATCTCATGTTGAAATATCTGTGAATGTGTACAAATAGTGGAGTCATAAAAATTTATACTGTTTGAATATTGAAATAAAATATTATATTTAAATAAAATACTGTGTTAATATTTGAACTTCTATACAGTAGTATTTCACTTAAATATAAATATTATATTCCTGTCTGTAATGTGATATAACAGTACAATAACAAACACATTTATAATAAAATATATTTGTTTGTTATCATCAAACAAAAATCATATAATTGTGTATACAACACCGTTATATACAACAGTATCCTGCACTGTGCTCTCTGATGGGGTGATATATATATGATTCCGCTGTCATATGTGTGTAAATTATTCTATTTCTTGTTTATGCTATTATCTGTGATTTGCTAATGATGATTTATGTGTTATATTCCAATGATTATCCTTAACACCGTGCCACGGGGTTTTGGGGTCGTCATATTAATTAAACTATCAACATCGACTAGCGACGGCCTAAGGAAAACCAGTGTGGTATGTGGTATGGTGCCATGATAGGTTCCAATATAATTACATTTTAAATCTAAAAGGGGTTATGGTAGGATGCCAAAATATTAGCATGGTGTTTATTATAAATGAATGGATGAATTGACAGTGTGAACAGTAGTGATCTAGAGACTAACAAGTACGAATGAGCAGGAAAACCGATTACAAACCAAAATCACATAAAACCAATAAAAACAGCAAAAACCACACCAAAATTTAATTTTTATTCACTTGGTAAGTGTACCTATCTGATACAGAAGTGGCAGTAGAGAAATGGATTATCTGATAAATTAATTTTTATTCCCTTGTAAACTTCTCATACTAATTCTTATTTTTCCGATTTTGGTTTTTCATAATCTAAGGACTGGGTTTCTTAGGTGTTGTATTTCACTACTTATGACTTTAATTTACAGGCTCTGTGCAATTCTCATCACCCATTATTTTGTCTCAGTTATTCAAATACTCATGCATGTTATTTACAATATGACAGTAAGACCATTTGCTGACAGTCACAAAAGTCTTTTAAGTATAATGTTTTGTAGTTCATTTTTGAACATAGTGGATATTTTGGCTGACATTAATTAGTTTTGCTGATATTTAGTGGAGAATATGGCGTCTACTTCTCATGTATAGCACTTTTGATGATTAAGCAGCGGATAGCAGAAGGTGCAGTCATCAATCTCTTAGCCTTTTCTTTATGTATGTATGTCATTGTACCTTTTTTGATTCCAGTATATTTGATGATATGTTGATATAGTACGAATATAAATATATGCTTCTTTAATGCATTAATGTAATGAAATTTCATGGAGTGTAGATTGCCTAAAAGCTGAGCTGAAACAGTTCACACAAAAAGCTCTTTTAAATATTTGTGGTCGCATTGATTTAGTGATATACTGATAAACTAAGCAACCAACCTGTATTTTCATTTCATAGATACTAGAAAGAGAAGATGCCTATTGCATGAAAGTATAGGTTTAGATTTTAATTAATAGAACATGTACATAATATTATTATTACACGCCAATTTTGTAACATGGAAAATAGGAACATTCATATAAACAATAAACATTCAAAATTTGGTGATAGTAGTTAATTTGGTAAAATGATAGATATATTTTCATTAAAAAAAAAGTTTCTATCGCCAACAGGATATGTTTTGCACTTAAAAACAAAAAAAGATAAAGCCTCCAAATCCTTTTACTTGCAGTGTAACATGTGGCAATGTTCCTGACAAAAGTATATTCCTGAAAAAAGTTATTTAGGAATGGTTGATTCGCTTTTACTGTGGTAGGCAATTGCATTTTTAACATATTATACAATAATAATCAACCATTTCTCCTTATTTTTGGAAATTTGTGTTTTGTTCAGTAAATGTTCATTCAAATATGCGAATATTCACTAACAAATTTGTCATTCATAACAGAGTGAGTACAAATTTAATGTACTTTATGCTGTAGCAATCTTTTTTCTATTTAGTCTTGGAGCTTGAGCACTATTTCTACCCGTGTTATCCTTAATTGTATGTTGATGGAAAAAGATTGGGTTTATTTACATAGGTAAACAGATAATTCAATATTTTAAAATGTATTTAATTTCAGAAAATAAAAAAAAATTGACGTTAAATCTCAACTATTATGTTGATTTTATTTTCATCATAGAACTTCCAAGGAGTACTCGCAAGGGGCAAGAAGCTTTGCAGATGCTGCAAAGAGAAATATAAGAAATGTAGAGAAACTTTTATGCCCTTGTTTAGATTGCTGAAATCTTAGTCGACAACATGATGACATTATTGTTGAGCATTTAATTATAAGGGGGACGGATCCTACGTACAAGAGCAGTAATAAGTGGTATCATCATGGCGAACAATTAAATGAGGGTGTAGACATGAAGTTGGACAATACATTTGATCTACTTAGAGCTATTCATTTTGAAGATGAAGATTTTTTGAATCATGGTTTTTTTTACTGATGTTAATGAAGATGAGGATGTTAAAAAATGTGAGGATGATTTACTTAAGAATTTGGAGGACGCAGAAACCCCCTTATATCCTAATTGTGTAGATCAAACTAAATTATCCGCCATCACTGCTTTGTATAATCTTAAATGTAAGATTGGATTATCCGATATTGGTTTTGATAAGCTTTTGAACGTACTACAGTTGTTGTTGCCGGTGAATAATGTACTTCCGAAGAATTTGTATGAGGTAAAAAAGTTTCTCAAAGTATTTGACATGGGATTGAAAAGATTCATGCTTGTAAGAAGGATTGTTGTCTTTTTAGAAAAGAGTTTCAAGATTTAGAAAGTTGTCCGAAATGTAACTCTTCGAGATGGAAGATAAATGAGGACACCAAGGAGATTATATGAGGTGTTCAAGCTAAAGTGTTGAGGTATTTTCCAATTATTCCAAAATTTAGGAGAATGTATTGATCTCAACAGATAGCAGAAGACCTAAGGTGGCATTTCAACAATAAAAGCAGTGATGGAAAAATGCGACATCCTATAGATTCTGTAACATGGAATGCAGTGGACGAGAGGTGGAAATCATTTTCATCTGATCCACGCAATCTCAGACTTGGTCTTGCTTCAGATGGTGTCAATCCATTTGCGTCGATGAGCTCCAAATATAGTTGTTGGCCAGTAATGCTTGTGACATATAATCTCTCGCCTATGTTATGTATGAAAAAAGAAAATATGATGCTAACTTTAATAATTCCTGGACCAAAGCAACCTGAAAATGATATTGATGTGTACTTGGCGCTATTGGTAGAAGACTTAAATTATTTATGGAATAATGGAATTGATATGTATGATGCATTCAGTAAATCAGTTTTTAACTTAAGAGCAATGTTACTATGGACAATAAACAACTTTCCAGCCTATGGAAATCTTGCAGGATGTTCTGTAAAAGGCGAAAAAGCTTGTCCACTATGCGGTGTTAACACTCATCATCGATGGTTGAAGCATTGTCGGAAAAGTGTTTATATGGGACATAGAAGGTTTCTAGACCCTTCACATCCATGGAGGGAAAAAAACTTGGTTTGATAACACTGTAGAGGATGGTGATAGACCTAGAATTCTAGCGGGACGAAACATTTCTGCTATTTTGGATGGTTTTCCAAATGTTTTTGGAAAAGGTAAGAATGAAGCAACAAAAAGGAAGATGAGTAAGAAGAAGCTAAAGACAGAGTTGAGTAAGAAGTTAAAAAGTAAAAAGAGGAAGGGGAAGAGTACTCACAGTAAAGAAGACGAAGATGATGGGAAAAAAGAGCTATTAAGATGGAAAAAAAGATCAATCTTTTTTTATTTGCCATATTGGAAGGTTAGTATTAAAAATTTTATTTTTTCTAGTAGACCTAACAATATAAAAAATTAATAAATTGTTGTATTATTGATGTTTGTAGGAACTTCCTTTGCGACATAATTTAGATGTGATACATGTTGAGAAAAATGTCGTTGAAAGCCTACTAAGCACGATGTTGCATGACAGTAAATCGAAAGATGGAATTAATTCAAGGAAGGATTTGGAGGAATGGGGGATTCGACAAAGTCTTTATGCACAACCTCGTGGGAACAGAATATACCTACCACCGGCTCCATATACCTAGTCATTGTCCGAAAAAAAATATTTTGTAAAAGGTTACATGATTTTAAAGGTCCCGATGGTTATTGCTCAAATTTCAAAAGATTTGTGTCATTAGAAGGGTGCAACGTTAGTGGGTTGAAGTCGCATGATTATCATGTCGTAATGCAACAATTGTTACCTGTTGCGGTTAGAGATTTGTTACCAAAAAAGTTAGAACACTAATAATTCGTTTATGTTCGTTTTTCAATCAAATTTGTCAACGTGTTCTTGAAAAAGAGACATTGAGGCGACTTAATGATGAGATTATTGAAATTTTGTGTGGACTCAAAAGATATTTTCCACCTTCCTTTTTCGATATAATGGTACATTTGACAATTCACCTTGGAAGAGAAGCACAATTAGGTGGTCAGGTTCATTTTCGTTGGATGTATCCTTTTGAAAGGTATATGAAAACGATTAAAGATTATATAAGGAATTATGCACGACCTGAAGGGTGTATTGCGGAATCTTATCTTGCAGAAGAATCAATGAGATTCTTTAGTGAATTTCTACAAAAGGAAGTACAAATGGAGGGGAAAGAAGTTCGAAATGAAGATTATGAAAACAAAACGATACTTGAAGGACGTCCAATTTTAAAACCGAAGAAAATTACATTGTCATCAAGTGAAAAAGATATTGCTCATTTGGCTGTGCTAATGAATACAGCTGCGGTGGAACCATACTTAGAGTAAGTTATATTTTGTTTATACATTTTTAATAAATATTTAATGTTGAATATAACTTGGGTAAAATTATTTAAACACCAGTATGCATTAGGAGGAGTTACAAAATAATGATAAGCGTTTGGAAAAAAATGCGACATGGTTATGGAAAAAACATACTGATAATTTCTCAGATTGGATTAAAAAGAAGATTAGTTTAATTTTAATTATCCTTCCATGGACAGAATAATTTCTTTTTTACTTCAAAATTTATGTAAAACGATTTGATTGCAGGTACCTTTACAATCAACAAACGATGAAATACTAAGATGGATTGCTTTTGGCCCAAGTGTTGATGCATTGTCCTATAAAGGTTTTATAATTAACGGGCATCGTTTTCATACAAAAGACGTTGAAAGAGAAACCCAAAACTATGGAGTCACTTACGATGCGACTACCATGTGTAGGGCTAGTGCAAAAGATATTTCTCAAAGAGTTGATGCGGTCACTTATTATGGGGTGTTGACAGACATAATTTTGTTAGACTGTCATGTTTTTTATATTACCATGTTCAAGTGTCACTGGGAAAATATAGGAAATGGAGTGAAGGCCAAAGATGGATTCACTCTTGTCAATTTACAACAAAATCAAGCTTCATTTGTAAAAGATCCATTTATTCTTGCATCTCAAGCAAAACAAGTTTTTTATTCTAGAGAGAATTACCATTCTAATTGGTATGTTGTAATGAAAGCACCACCAAGAGGCTATCATGAGTTAGAGACGGATGATCCTATTACGGAAGTCATCTTTGTTAGGGAAGATTGTGAAGAAACCGACATGGATATTGATTCGGTTGAGAATGTTAGCTATGTTAGAGAAGATTGTGAAGGCATATTTGAGTAGATTTCCATACTTATTTGCTTGCGAGGTTTGTAACTCCTATTTATTTGCTAGTATACGATAATTGTACAAATTTAGGGCATAATATTAACAAATAAACGGATTTGTGCATTTTTTAAAGACAAAGTTAAAAAGTACACAAAATATTTCATTACTCATATAAAAGCTTCATGGGCTGTATAGGCTACTTAAGTAAAATTACAAAAACCCTTAGAGTACTATCATGTAATAAGGAAGCCCAAGTAATTAAGCTCAGTCCATCCCTTTTCATTAACTTATAGCACCAAAAGGTAAGAGATCGTTGCATTTATGTTTACT
This sequence comes from Allium sativum, assembly GCA_030737875.1. NCBI lineage: Eukaryota > Viridiplantae > Streptophyta > Magnoliopsida > Asparagales > Amaryllidaceae > Allium > Allium sativum. The sequence continues at coordinate 346,020,678 of CM060924.1, read as the reverse complement.
TGGAATAACCTCTATTGATTACTGAACTAAACCATAGATATAAAAATGCTACTGTAAGGTTTATTATTATAATATATTATTTGTGTGTTGTTTAGTTCAAACTAAAATAGAATATCCTAACTATTTTTTTTTAACTTGAAATGCTACTGTAAGAATTTTGTATATCTTATTAAGTCATCACCTGGTTTTACGACATTGCACTTCAATTTTCCCTATGTATTTATCATGGAAATGTTGGAAGTCAATCCGAGTGCATTTTCGATGTACCATAGTTGCAAAACTGAACTAAGCCCTGTTGCAAAACTGAGATAAGCCAGTTGCAAAACTAAGCTTGCTTAGTTTAAATTGAGCCTAGTTGTGATACTGAACTAGCTTAATTTAAATTGAGCTTAAGCCCAGTTCTCGGTTCAGAAACCGAGCTCAAGCCTATTGATGAAACCAAGCGAGCAAAGTCCAAACTGAGCTCGAGCTTAGTTCTCTGTTTTTTTTTTTTTTTTGAACTAAGCTCAAGCTCATTTGTATTTGATTTTTCCAGTTCGGTTTTTGAACTATTCCCTGAGAAAATATGTTACACCTGAAAGTTAACTCTTAACAAAATTAATTTTATTTTCATGTAGTTTTCCAGTATGTAATATTATTATGGATGAGATAGGATTGCTCCCACTTGAAATTTACTGATTTTGAAAATGACAAGTTCTCTTGATGCATGCCTTATGAGAGCAGAAAGCTAAGGGTGTTTTTCATGAGTTTCCTTCTTTAAGCTCGGACAAGTGTAGTGTCTTGTTTTGACACATTATCATGCAAACCTATCATATTTGAATATAGTTTCATAATTAGTTTTGTAATTATTGGTTTGTTATTGTTTAATTAGTTCGTTGTTTGTGGTACAGAAAATGAGCAACTGTGGGAATGTGAGAACTAGACACATGCAAAAAGAATTCGATGAGCATAAAAAGAAAAGAGCAACAAGTAAGCAGCTTGGAGACAATCGAGCAGACGATGAGATTACCCTTTCTAAATTGGTAGGCTCATTCATTTTTTTCAATGCTATTAGATGATTTGCTAAAAAAAATCATTGTTCATTAATCAGTCATTGCTAGGGAAATAAATGTATGTATGTCTGTAAAGCTAAATGATTATAGGCCAAAGCAATCTTGCTATGCGATCACAGCAACATCTTTCATGCTTGTTAATGGGCTGAACTGAACTAAAAGGAAATACTTAAATTATATATAGAGGAACTAAAAGGAAGTATATATTATCATAAATACTTAACTATTTAGTTGGCGGAATAATACTTCCATTTGATAAGTCTTATTCGATTTTTACTTCATGTGATCTTCTAGTGAAGTCGGTTGGTGTATGTTGAGTTCGAGTTTGTTATACGCTATTTTTTTAATAATGAACATAACTCACGGACCTAATTGGTAGAAATCAGGAATACGTATAAGATTCACTGCTTTTCCTCGCAAAACACGGGCAACTAAGTATCATTTACATATTAGCTTCTCGTTATCTACTTATGCATATGTTGTGCCTTGTTTGATAGTGTTGCTATGCCTATTGTCTATGTAGTTGTTTCTGGAATCTATACCATGTGTCTTCTTCATTGGGCCAACATTAACCAAACTGAGGTCTCTCTTCATTTTCTCAGGTTCATGCACAGACCCATTCAAGATGCCTACTGGCAAAAATGCTTCGTCCTATTACACATGTACACATAATACTTTATAAATAACTTAATATATAAAGTTAATCAATGTCAATAAGTGGTAAATAACTTTATATAGTTGACAAAGTTTTTGATGGTTGGACTATAGGGCCAACGACTCGACACTTTAATTATGTAACCAGTTTTTAAAGTTTTTGTTTCACACAAGTATTAAACGGAGGATTTTACAAGCAAATTTTGATTTTACAAATAATCCAAGAAAAATTGAGTTGTCTAGATATTTGACATCTTATCTTATTTCGACAAGATGATATTTAAAGACCAATGATTCGCTAATAGTCTTGTTATTATGGCTTTTTTTGTTGGCTTTTAATTCTATGTTCACATGTATTTTGAAGAAGCATAGTTGTGCATGGACATTTGTTTAATTAGTTTAGCCAACATGATGAATTTAACGAGGGAAATAAGTCTGAAAATCATTTTTTAAGAAGAAGCACTAAGCACAAGTTTACAAGTTGGAGTGGTCGAAAAGGAACTTACACATGAAGTGCTTTGTATATCCTCATAGGTTAAAATGGAGTCTATTACGTTCAAAAGTTAAGTATATATGCCATGAGTTTACAAGTTGAGTATTAGAAACTTCAAAGATATTTATGGTATTTCTTTGAGGTTAATCTCTTTAGCAAGTACAGTATCGTAAATGAAATTAACGATTTAAACTGTTTTGCAAACACTCTTAGATTAAGACGGAGTATATTAGAACAATAAATTTTGTAAGAATGTTTGTTCGTGTCTAGACCGAAATACGTCCGTTCAAGTCCGTCCGATTTCATATAGGACAACAAAATTTGTAGATATACCAAGCTACATTAACTTTTCTCTTCTGAGCTTCCTCATTTTCTCTTTCTCTTCGTTGTTTATTTTCCTATAAAAGTGCAGTGAGCCACCTCCTTCGCAATGGTTTTTCACTTAGTAATGTTGTTTTGCGCAGGAGTTGTTTTGGTAAAATAAATGTATTTTGGTTTAGATAATAGCTAACTATTTATGATTAGCAGCTATCATTACTAATTAGTAATGTTGTTTAGTTTGCAATAGTGATAAAATTGTAAAGGTGTGCCACTCCGTATCTTACCTAGCGCATATAATTTTTATTTTTATTTTTATCTCCTTGTGCACTGTTTCCACTTAGTGTATTTCATTAGAATTTATGTATTAATAGCGTCGTTCATGACAGTTGTCCTTTTAATTTTTATAAATATAAAATATCAAAGAAGAATAAAGCCATGAAAAGGAAAAAGCACATGCAAAACGAACTAGACGAACAGAGGAAGAAACATAGAGTAGAAGAGCTGTTTGAAGACAATCTTGCTGAAGATGAGGCTGATATTGAACCTGAAAAGAATGATGAAATACATGGCAATCCACATGCATCAGAAATTAATCAAGTTCAAACCTTATTAGAAAACAATGCCGAAACACAAAACAATCCTAATCAAGTTCAAACCTTATTAGAAAACAATGCCGAAACACAAAACAATCCACAAACAGTTGCCAACGTTGTTCAGGCGGAAGGAAAACCCAGAAGAAAGCCTAGAGGGCCAACCAAAGTTAGAAGACTTCCATTCAATTCTTCGGAGCTAATAGAAGTTGAATTTAATAGTACAGGCGAACCAATAGGACCGGGGTCAGTCAAATTATCCTCTTATTTAGGACCACTTGTACGAGAAATTGTTCCGGTTACACTAAGTGGATAGAAGCAAGTTAGTTCCGAGTTGAAAGATGTTTTATGGGAAAGCATCCAGATGACACTCTGAATAATTGTACTCGTGATGTTGATCTATCTGAATTAACGACTTTATCATCCGACTTATTATCCACATTAACCAACAGTTCACTTTTATCGTTCAATTTCGATTATACTTTACTGTCTTTATTTATAAATAAATTTTAGACAATGCGTAGTGGAGCCTAGTGCATTATGACAGTAAACCATGTATTATGTTTTAGTTATTGAAGAAGCTTTTTCCCTTCTGAAAATTAGGTTAAAACTAATTTGTTTAGGAAACTGAAATACAGCTGTATGTTTGAAGCACAATGTAAATCATTGCAGCTAATTAGATTTGATCTAGTAGATAGGACTTATAAGGAGACTAATTTGTTTATTTCTAGTAGATAGCACAGCTAAGTTTACAGTACTACCAAAGTATTTAAACTAATTTGTAAGATCTTGTTCATGATTTTTCTAGTGATACAACAATTGGATCCGCACATGATGCATTCAATGCGTTTTAGCGAGACAAGTGCAGGAAAGCATGTACCAAGAGTAATTTTTACGCAAACGATAACAACTTGTATTATTGTCGCAGGCAAGGTTTAAATTGGATTCATATTGGCACAAAACACTAGTTTTTCAACAAATGGGTGGTATTTGGCGAGCATCAAAATGTAGATTAGTTCGGCAGGTGTTACAAGCAAAGAACGTGGAGGAAAGACTTCAGTTAAAACCAGCTAACATTAGATGTATGAATGAGTGGAAGAAATTTATCAAGTTGAAAACAAGTTTGGAATTCAAGGTATGAGAAATTGTATTATATACTAGTAATGTGCAAAAAACTAAATTAAATAGAACTGCATTTGAAAGACATTAGCATTTCAAAGGGAGGGATTTTATGAGTTAATATTAAATTCAGATCTACATCATTTAGGATTAATTTGTGCCATTTTCCATCCATAGATCAGTGGTTTATAAATTAGATTATCATATGTTATATATCGGACTATATGTTTTTGAAGTGTTTGGATCATTTTCAAATCTGATTTGATCCAAAACGAGGACAAAAATATGTAAGCTGTTTATATCGTTTTACTGTGTTTACTGTAAAAGCAATATGAACTACTGTTGAAATCGTTTTGCCCATTATTTGATATACATCTGTTGAGATGTTTGGTTTGAACTCAAAGGCAGATTCTTAAGCATGTGTTCGTCTAGTGATACATCTCAATGAACTACTGAAAGGTTGTTTCCAATCTGAAACTGCTTTCTGAACATTATCATAGCTTTAGTATGTTTCCAATTAACTGCTGAGTTTTATTCATGGTTCCATAATAAAATAAGCTAAACTAGTGCTTTATGCTTATGTACGCCAACAATTACTTCTTTTACCATAGGCTAACTGATGCAAGTTAATAGAGCAGAGCCTTCTCGCTATCTCATCTTAATCCTTTTTACTGTATCAGTGTATCTTTATTTTATTTTTCTTTTGTAGTGCTCACCACTTGATATTATGCTCTTGTGCCTTATTTTGATATTTAAATTTGTGTCTTTGTGCTTCTGAATCTTGCTCCGCTGCATTCATGTTACTTTGTGCTGACTACACACCCTCACTTGATCACCAACCGACTATTATACTTGATAGCCATCCAACTTTTGCGTTGCAGCAGCGTTAAATACCTTAGGGTGCGAGTACATCGACGAATGCAAGCTAGGGTCTTGAGGCGGAACAGACTGTGTTTTAGTTTCTGAACGTGATTGAAAGTTTGCAAATTGTTTTTTTTTCCTTATGATATATATTGGCTTAGCTTCCTATTTCCGAAACTAGGACTGAATTACAGTTAATCTTGTAGAAGTATATAAAAAAAACTGCCAAATTATTTTTTATACGCAACTATAATCGTCTTTATCTTGAAAGATTAGAAATATACTAAAAGGTAACTAATACTACATTAAACAGTCTAGTTCGGTAAAGCATTCGAACAAGAAAAACGATAATATGAATAGTAAGAAATCAATGTTAAGTAATCAATATTGTAATAAACAATTTGCAAAAGTTCCCATTCTTCCTTCTTTACTAACTAAAGTAAACCTTTGCTTCACCAGAGGAGCATACTCTTACAAAATTGTTTGACCTGACAACTTTGGGTTCTTTAACACTGTGTTTTAATATCGAGTACAAATGTTTATATAATCTCTCTTGAGAGAAAAAGTAAATTTGATATCAATAAGAGTTCAAAGAATAGGAGTACTAGAAAGATAAAAAATTGATATAATCCATGTGTTTCAACAAGTTTATATAATTTCTGAAAAGTATAAATTGGTGGTTATAACCATTGAAGTAGTTCTCTTTGATTAAGAGTTGAAACCAATAATGAATAAATGTAGAGATTTGAAAAAGGAATAAAAGTGACTTTTCAGAATTATAGTAGTTACAAGTAATCAGACGTTTGGTTATAATCCAAAAGTATGACTCTGTTTAGAATGTTTTCTTGAACTGTACGCCTCGACTAATAAACCAGACGTCTGGTGTAATAATCCGGAATTATAGAACCAATTTTTTAAAAAAAATAGCATAAATTTATGTGAAAATATGATTGAATTTCAAAAATCGATTATTTAAAGTTAATTTGAACAAATATGATTGAGTTTTATTCATGGTTCCATAATTAACTACTGAGTTTTATTCATAGTTCCATTTACCTTAATCTGCCTCCTATCTCGATATGTGAGAAGATCTAAAGTGCTTCTATACATACATACGTTCATACGTATATATGTGTATGTATATACAACTTTTGAGTTATATCTGTAATTGAATAAGAACTGAAACTCCAATTTTCATATAAAAGCTTAACACTTTAACCATTACAAATAAATTTTAGACTGTGATGACTAAGTTGAATATCATACTACCATACGATTCTTATTGTAGGCTGTGAGCGAGAAGAACAGAGCTATTAGACAGAGGCAGTTGCCACACACATCCAGTCGTAAAGGAATGGCACGACTAGCTGAAGATTTGGTGACAAAATTGTAGTTATAAGTTACTGCAATATTTACGAAACTTTTAAGTTAGTTGCTTATGTTATTTGGTGTTTTTTGAATGTAGAAAAGCGAAATCAGTTCTGCCGTCCCTAGAAGTGTGGTCTGGGTCAAATCTCGCACTAAGAAAAATGGTGAACAGGTGAATATGATTGCTGCAGATGCTATAGTAAGTTCATACTTTTCAAATACGTATGATAGATATATAAATACTATGTTTTAATGAGTTCTTAAAAAATAAAAGATGTCATATATGTGGTATTTAAATTTGCAAGCTTCTGAGTGTGTTTCCTATTTTAATTTAAATACCATGTTTTTGTTTAAACTGCAGTAATATGAAATTAATCATGTTTTGTAGGAAAAGATTAAACAAATTGAAAGTGTTTCACAGTCGAGCTCGCCAATTAATTATAGAGAAGATGCACTATCACAAGTGTTAGGGCAAGAAAGACCGGGTTGATTAGAGCGATGGGAAGAGGAGTGAGTCTTAGTAGAGCGGCTTTATCACAGGTTAAGGATAAGCATACACTGCTACTTGAAAGTAATGTGTCGGACTTCGAGAAGAGATTTCTACAACTAGAAAAAAAGAAGGTGAAAATTATCACTACTTAAGTTATCCATGTTCTTCCCTTTTTGGAGTGATTGTTAAGTTATCCATACTCACATAAAATATTCAACTACTTAAAGAATACGTACCTTTATTTGATACCTCTATCGAATTAACATAAGTGTCTAATACTCGAGTTCTGTATAAAAAAGGGTATTGAAAATTACATTTGTATATAATTCTAACTAATTTTTTTGTGTTTTGAGGAATAATGAACGGACGAAATACAATTAATTCTCTTGTCAAATGTCACATGAGCCTTTGTAATGACAAATTAAGCTATGTACTTCTTTACTTCCGAGGAATGCACATCTTTGATATGAAATATTGAATGGTAGCTGCGCACTTGTACATCAACCAAGAATGCGTAAATTCAAAAGCACAATTGAAATTCACCTTCAACATCTCGTCAATTGAAATAAGTGGCCATGTACTAGTCTAGCTTCTCCTTTATATTCAGAATACAAAATTGAATGAATTAAAAGGAAATAAGTTATTTCTGACTGTGATCCTGGTCCAGTTTTACAACTTGAATATTATTTTAAAGCACAATTTTTTTTTTAGTCTCAAGACCTCTTGAAAATTCAATCTTAAAGATAACAGGTAAAAATAAAGCAATATAATATCATTATATGAAAAAGAAAATTAAGCAAAACCGATATCATATATCATGTACATTGTCTTTCTCATCGAATATTTTCTTTTATCATATAAACTGATACCATGCATAATGTTTTCGCACTAAAATAAAATCAAGAGCATGTTCTTAAAATTAAAAAATTGCTGAATTTTGTTCTTTACAATAGTTTTCTGTTTTTCAAATACTGCGCGAGGTTTTTTTTTTTTGGTGCAGATGTTAACATGTAATAGATGGATATAGGGAGCATTCAAGCACAATTCGTCTCACTCTCCGTTCACACTCAATGGAAATAGCATAAAACGCTTTACTGAAGTGATCACTTTAGCATAAATTACATTTGTGTAGTGCTTGCCTTACTGTGTGACATTATTTATTCTAACCAACATTATCACTGTAGCTTAAATATTACATTTGTATACAATTCTAGCTAACTTTATAATTTCTAAGACTTTGCAGAGTAGATACAGTGGGACAGAAGTAAACAAACCTCAAGTAATTTTTTTAAATTGGTTTCGCATCGTTCAATTTTCAACTTTTTATTCAATTACTATCATAATTTTCCTATGTTTAAATGTAGTGTGACTTTGATGAAAATATGAAGAAGTGTGATTTATTGGATTGGCGAGGGAATGAAGAGATCGTTGCTGAAGAAAGATTCGTGTCAGACGATCCGAACCAGCTTGTCAATGATGTTCCATTAGGGCCGGATGCGATTATTATTTTTGTTGAAAATCCAATCAAGCTAGATGCTTTTGTATGGAGGCCTACAACTTCTTTCTCACTTATAGGGGAAGCAAAGGATAATATTGTGGCATGGCCGAAGAATAGTGTTGTTCTCCATTCAACCATTCACAATGGAGGAGGGGAAGATAAGGTAAATAGTTTCATTCACAATGAATATGCAATTTTATTATATACATTTTTTACTAAATAAATATGTTTACATCTAACAGAGTAGAAGCAGCAGCTTGGAATGCAAATGCAAGATTTTTGATTGGGGAGGGGGCAAACAATTAGTGCCTTTAGGATGATTACATTCGAGCATCTCGGAGAAAATTATTAACGATGTTCCAATTGGACCAGCAGCTATGATTGTTTGGATAGATGAACCCCTAAATCCGAAGCTTTTTTGTGGAGGCCATCCCCTAGTTTGTTCCGAATTGGAGATGCTGCTGGTAAGAAGGTTGCATGGCCTGAATCTAGGCCTGTAAACGGATGCGGATAGTGTTGTATCCGTATCCGAAAATAAAAATCTGTATCTGAATCTGTATCCGGTGGATACCTACTAAATAATATCTGTATCCGTATCCGCGAATATTTTCGGGTATCCGAAAATATCCGTATCCGGCTTAGCAAATATGGATATTTCTGGATATCCGAAAATATTCGAATCCGAACTTAAAAATATGCAAGTTACAATATGATGCATATTTCATTTGGTACTAAACAATAGCTGAAAATTTTGAAATAATACATAAATGATAAAACATACCGATTTAACAATAGCACATTCAATCACATAAAATTCAACACTAATTTAAATATGTTTTGTTACTTACTTTTTATCCTTCTGTTTATAAAATAATAAATTACTATAACCCAAATATAAAAATACTAAACTATATATTTTCATAGTGGACGTATATTTATCGGATATGGATACTGCCATATCTGTATCCGTGTCCGCTAAGCATTTCGGATATCTATCTGTATCCGCTTTTCGGATATCAGATATTTTTCTTATTTTCGGATGCGGATACGGATGGATTTCGGATATTTCGGATATCCATTGACAGCCCTACCTGAATCGCAAGTAGTTATTGAGACAAATGCTACTCCAGTTACTACTACGACTGAGGATATTGAAACAACCCGGAAATGCGAGCCAGTTAAAAAATTTTATTTTGGCAATTTTAACAAATTTTGAATATTTAAAATGAATTATTTTAAATAATATCGACGAGAAATTTATATTGAAATGAATTCGACGTATATATTTATATAGTTCGTCGTTAGAATATAAATATTTATTTTAAATTATAAAAGGAATTGAAAATGGTGCGGTAGTTCGATAATTCGATTTCAAACTTCAGTTGGATGTACATGATTCAAAATAAACCGGAATTTAGCGAAACCAAAAATAATAGAATCTAATTGAGAATATCTTTCCAACGAATCCGAAAAATCAAAATTTCATAGCGGGAATCAAAAGATATGTCCAGTTGAAAATTCAGAATAGTCGTTATGGAATTCAGACCCTTAAAAATGGGAATTTTGCAAACGACCTCGGATTTCGACGAAACCACTTTTGTTGGGTCCGTGATGTCAAGTTATTGCTAGATTCCAATTTTCATAATTTTTCGAATCAATATGTGAGCGTGGCGAAGGGAAACGCGTTTGACCAGTTTTAGTTGATTTTAATCGGCTGGAAAATGGCCATTTTTCCAATGGTCTCAGAATTCGACGAAATTAGTTTTGTTAGGACCGTATCGTCAATACGAAGTTAGAAAATATTTTTCGGGGATTTTTAGAGTTCGTATGTGGCCCCGGTAAGTTGAAATGTGCGTTTAAATTCAATATATAGAGTTATATGTTATTTTGACGAAAACTGATCGAAACGATCGAATCAGCCTACGATACATATCCCATTATGTTCAGAATGGGGCTAATTAGCTATGAACAACATGCGGTGGGCATGATTTCGAGTTCGAAAATAAAATATGCTTTTTGGATTTAAAGAAAATAAAAATATATTAATATATATTGCCCCCCCCCTTATCTCCTTTCACAGTCGAAATTCGAAATTGAAAATAAATAAAAATGCCCGAAGCCTCTCTCGTCGATGCCGCCCTAGGTGGCGTCGCACCATCGCCACCCCCCGCCCTCCGTCCCTGCTCTTCCTCCACCTCCCCTTCTCCTCGTTCTCCCTATCCCCTTCTCCCTCTCCTCTTAAATTCGACGCCCCACCCCCCCAAGCCCAATCCCATCGCTCCAATCCACCTGAAATCGGAGCAACCAGACCCGCACCACCCACGACCACCGCCTGCCTGCGTAAACCCCCTCCCCCACTCTTCGACAAGCGACGAACTAAGGTAATTTGTTAATTTAATTACTTAGTTTTAATTTGTTAACTATAGTTAATAATGTAGATTTTATTTTCAGTTTTAAACATAGGGTTTTTAACCATAGAAAAACTAAATTTTTATTTACATAAGAATAGGTTTTATTCATATGAGAATTAGGGTTTCAATAATAAAAAGATTGAATTTTGTTCAAAGATAAGATTTTGTTTATTAAAAAGATTTGATTTTTAACACATTAAAGATTCGATCTTTATTAAAGAAAGAAATGATTTTTATTAAAGAAAGAGGTGATTTTTATGAAGGTAGCAACATTATAAAAATATAATTTTTATATTAGTAAAAGATTAAAAATATAATTTTTATATATGTAGTGAATCAAAAATATGATTTTTAGCATATGTGAAGTATAAAAATATAATCTTTTATATTGTAGGAGTATAAAAATATAATTTTTATATGGGTAAGATAGTAAAAATATCATCTTTATATACGTAACGAAATAAAAATCTGATTTTTATTATATATATGTTGAAATAAAGATGTGATTTTTATAGTGATGAAATAAAAATTAAATCTTTATATAGAGGATATCGTGATAAAAATTGAATTTTTTTATCTATATAGTAGCAATGTAAAAATAGAATTTTTATCCATAGAGAGTGATTATAAAAATGTGATTTTTATATACATAGCAACAATATAAAAAATGTGATTTCATATATGTAGTGGCTACGGGCAACGAAAGTGACAAAAGGCGAGAACAGCGATGACTTCTACATAAGAAGAGTCGAGGCGTTTGGATTAGCTAGTCGGTGAGAACTTCTCACTTTGAATTTACTTTTCTAGTTATAATTATATACTAGGATGCAGACGGTGCTTAGCAGCACCCGACACCCGTGAATTTGTTGTGTTGTGAATTTGTTTGTGATGTTGATGTGAAATAGATAATAAAATATATTCATGTGTTGAAATAAATTAATTATCGTTAAAAATATAATTTTTAACGTGAATGTGATAAATAAATATTCATTTACAAACCGGACGGTTTGTTTATGTACACCTATTTTGAAGGATATTGATTGGGACGATAAATTTTACACATCGCCCAACTGCACGAATAAAAACATGTGTTTGTTGATTTTAAACCCCACACGGGTGTTGGGACGATATTTGGCCTACACTAATCCCAATTAATTAGTTGTATGTCGATCGATTGATTGACAGACTGTTATAAGCGTTAGATATCTATATTTGATGCTTATATAGAGTAGTGCACTTTGGATGATTGTTGATTTTTTATCGTTGCTATTTATATACATGTATTGTATAGAATCCATATAGTTAACGTTATATGGTGATTGATTGGGCCTGATTCCAATTTAGAAAATAAAGAATATTATAAAATAAAGGTTCATGTGTTGACAGTATTCATCCGTTGAGATTAGTCATGTGTTGAACGAAATATTTTAACAATAAAATTTACATCTTTATCATATATAAAATTAGAAACTAACTGGAAAATAGATAAGATGAGTGGTCTCCTTGATATTGATCTGATGTTGGTTTCGGCCTTCGGGGTTAATATTCAGGGAATCGTTCTCTTAGTAATTTACGGTTGGAGTCTGATTTGAAATCAAACGATAGATACCGTAATTTTTTTATAAAATATATTAAATAACAAAAATAGTCACACGTGGACAGTACTCATTCGTTGAGATTAGTCATGTGTTGACAAAAATATAGATTCATGTATTGAATAGGATAAATATTCATTTGTTGAATAGAATAACGGAATTATTGAAATATATAAAGCCGTGTTGATTAGAGATGCGCTATTTTGACGCGAACGATATTTATATCGATTATATTCGTTTCTATAATGAAAATTGAATAGAAAACGAATTCGAATTGAGTTGAATAGAAAACGAATTTGAATTGAATTGAATAGAAAACGAATTCGAATTGAATTGAATAGAAAACGAATTTGAATTTGAATAGAATAGAAAACGAATTCGAATTGAATGGAATTGAAATCGATTTGAATTGAAATCAAATAGAAATGAATATAAAAAGAATTTATAAGGGAAATTTCAATTTTGATTTGAATTAGAAATGAAGGTTGAAATTGTTTTTGAAACAAATTTGAAATCTAACGGTTGGATTTGTAGATACGTCCAAATCGAATTTGGAAAAGGTCGCTGTAAGTGCAGTTCGATGGCCGTTGACGGAAATCGACTGTATGGGCCTTGATAAAATTATTAAGAATAGAAATAATTTGTGTAAAATCATAAGAAATGATTTGGGAAAAATTGGGATGAAAAACTCCATATTTGAAAAGATAAAAATAGATTTTTATCTAGATGAACTAGTTTTGAACTAAAATTAAAACCCATTTATTTTTAAATAAATAAATTGGATTTGAAATGGGTTTTAAATAGAATTGATTTGTGGGTTTATCGTGAAGGGTGTTTTAAAATAACACTTGTTCTTTAACTCGATAATAAATAGAATGTGATTTGGGTTTATCGTGAACTGTGTTTAAAATGACTATAGTTCTTTAACCCAGTAAAAGGAGTTTTAATGAGTCTGTAATTAGATTGAAATGTGAATTGATAATGAAAATTATCAAATTTGGAAAGTGAGCGAGGATGGAGTATCACCAGTTTTGCTCCAAAGCGATAGTTAAATCTTTAATTAGATTTGAACGTGAAATGGTAATTAATTTTACCGATAACACCATGGTGTTAGATATGGAGTATCACCAGTTTTGCTCCAAAGCGATAGTTAAATCTTTAATTAGATTTGAACGTGAAATGGTAATTAATTTTACCGATAACACCGTGGTGTTAGATATGGAGTATTACCAGTTTTGCTTCATGGGATGAATAGGTTGGGATGGGGAAATAAAATAAAATAATTACTTCGGTGTGGTTCGCTAATCCCGACTAGTTTGGAAAACCATAATTCGGTTTGAAATGACATCCAATGGAAGATTAAAGAATAAATTTTAAAGAATTTATCTTTGATAAAATTTATGGGGACCTTTCCCTAAGAATTGAAATCTAGAAACTAGCTGTAGGTTAGTTAAGAAGAATGGTTTCCTGGGTATTGATCTGATGTTGGTTTCGACCTTCGGGGTTAATATATGGGAAATTGCTCTCTTAATGATTTACGGTTAGTGACTAATGAATTGGAATGAGGCGTTTGTTGTGTTTGTGTAACATTTGTTTACTATATACGCGGGTTATTCAGAAAGGCCGGGTTTATACCCATTCTGAATAACCGATTCGACGATAAGTCGAAGATGAAGACGGTGGTCGAAGACCGGAAGTCTTCACATCGTTTGGGTGATTATTGATGATCTTGATTGGGTTGTACCCCCAAGATGAGAGAATCAGTTGGTGGTCGTCCATACGTACTTGGAGATCGATGGATATGCGAGGAAAGTGCCTCCGGTTTCGTTCAGACCCAGAACGAACTTGTAAATGGACTGTGTGTCTGACATTGGATTTTATTCTGTGTTGATTGATCTCCATTAAATATACATCTGTTTGGCGGCGGAGAATTTATTCTCTTGCTTAACGCCCTTCTCTGAGACGTACGAGCTCAGAGGTTGTATATCGATGGACATCAGTCGCATGGCATGAATTGCCTGTGTGGCACGCCTAAGTGGCAATTGATCAAGGCTTCTGTTGAAAAGCAAAGTCTTGTGGTTGCTGATCAAAGCACGACCTACGTGGCAGCTTTGTGTATAACGTGAATTCGCGAGCCTCACACCTCGGTATGAGTCAAAAACGGGATAGTGACTGCGGGGAGAGCACGACGTTTCTTTCTAGCTTTGGTGGTGTCAGTGACTTACCAGCCCTCACATTTATATACTTTTCACCTATATGGTTGTTGGATGTGAGGCGCCTCAATTTTAGTTCTGTAAGGACCGAGAAACGTGTGTTCAGGAATACTAATCCTCAAACGTAACGGAGGACCGGCCCTGAAGATCCAAGGGTTGCCCAGAGTCTGTTGTAACGACCCGTATTCTACGCATCATAGGATCGTAGGATATTTATTTCTTTCACATACGAAGTCGTATGGTCATGTAACTTGGGAGGCGACTATTGGGGTCATTTCCCATGTTCATGATTTTTTCCGATTTTTAAATGACCATTTTACCCCTAGTTGGCACTGTTTTGGCCATAACTTTTGACTGGAAAGGAATTTTGACCTGAAACCACTTCCATTGGCTCCGGATGATGGTTTACAATTCCGTAGAGTGGTCACATTAGCCAAACGGACTCACCGTTCGGGAGATATGGCTGAAACAAGTTTCAGATGGTGAAAAACAGCTTAATTGGGCTTAACCGGGTAATTAGCAGCTAGGCCCAAAGGGGATTTCGGGATTGGAGATGTATAGGGGCTGATTAGGGTTAGAAAACATTTCTTTCAGCCGCCACTTTCATTCTTGAACCCTAGCAATGGCTGCCAACATCTAGAAACATCCCCAAATCACTTTCTAATCAAGTTTGGCTTAATCTACATCAAATTAAGGAGAGGAAACACGAAAGCAAGGTTAGAGCTGCTGTTAGACGCCAGTATTCACCCAAATCAGCGAGGTTTCAGTTCTGAGAATTTTATTTGTGGCCAAGGCGAGTGATTAGCATTGTTTTGACATTAATTACAGTTAATTAAGGGTAATTAGTGAAGATTAGCGAATTTATACACTAATAAATTCTGGAAAAATATCTATAAATTCGAAAATAATATTTTTTGCCTCTGGTAGAAATTTGGTTAAGTTCTGTTAACCCTATGATTAGTTTTACTTAAACATGTTTAAGGGAAAATAAGGGGTTTTGGGTATATTTGATCCATTTTGACATGTAAATTCATTGTTTTGGTGTTTGTGGTTAGTTTGCTAGGTTGCTATGACTGTTTGACATGTTTTGTGATTGATTAGAATAGTTAGATTGGTCGAAAACGTCGTCGAATGGCATAAACACTTGCTGGAAAAGTTTCAGAAAATAGTGCAGGATCGGATCGGATCGGATATGGTGGCTCGGATCGCATAAGTTGAACTGGGCAAGGGATTCGATCGGATCGGAACCCGACACTTGAGAAAATTGGCAAAAAGGAAGGCCACGCTAACTGAACTGGGATCGGATCGGATAAAGGAGGAGGGATCGGATCGGAGCACGTGAAGAACGAGGGAGCTGATCGGAGCGGGAGCATGAACTGGATGGGAGATGGCACCCGACCCAACCCGAAGGAGGACACCCGACCCGAAGGGGGACACCGAACCCGAACCGACGCGATGGAGTGGACCTAAACCGAACCGCTACCAGAGGAAGACCATGCACCAACGCAACGCAGTGGACCCGGCTCGAACCGATGGCTTGAAAGGAATCCGACCCGACCCAGTATTGACCAATAACCCGAGATGTAAAGGTAGTCCAATATGGGAAGTTAGAGCTCAGGATCCAGTTGGGAACCGATGAGTTCACTTCATGATTGGGCTTTGCTGGGGGACGTGTGCCAAGGGGCAGTCGATGTCTATGACTTTGGATCACTATGTATGGGAAGTACGTGAACGGATTCAGGGCCACAGTGGCCTAGGTACGACTAAAGGGCTATAGACCAATGAAGTGGGGTCATTTGTAAAGATTTGGTCATGACTCCATGTGGTAAGCTTGGTAGTAGTAGTAGTTGTACAAGTTGAACACCATCAGTACTTCGATGGGTCTAGTGATTGACAGTAGTGGACATCGTATGCTTTACGCACTGAGTGAGAGATGTGAGGATGGTTGCTATGGTTGATTTGTTTGCCATCATTACGACATACACACCCCACCCCCGTATTCTTTACACTATCTATTATGGCACCTTAGAGTATTGTACGGTATGTGGTACTAACTCTTTGGTTGCAGGTCTAGGTTCAGGTATGGTTTAGTATACCTGTTATTGTTCTGTTTAGATGCTTATCGCTCATACCAGGCTTTATGTCTGACCCAGAGTATTATGTCTCCTCTTATTACTCTGGGTGCTCACACGAGCAGATTAGAGACATGTTAGCTGGTGATGCACGGGTAGATGATCCGGAGACGAGCAGGAGGCTTCCACGTATGATATATATAGTATTCTCCCTGTGTTGTTGAAGATCACTGCTTGGGCATTAGTAGTGCATCTTCTACCTTAAGCTTTCTTTTGTTTTAGAGACAGTAAATTTGAAAAGTTGTAATAAGCTGTACTTGGATTTTCGCTGCTCTGATGTTGATGTTGATTTTAGTTATCAGCTTATGCACTGTCTCACCTGTTTTATGTCAAGTATGTTATTATTATTATATTTTACTCCATGCGCTGTGAGACATTCTACAGGTTCCTCGTTAGTTAATTTCCTTCTTTCCTTTCTTCTGACGACCGTCCCGTGCAAGTCGGGCATGTGTACAGCGCACTTTCGGAGGAAATGCAGGCTGGTGCGAGGCGGGCCGTCACACTTGGTATCAGAGCTGGTTAGAGAATGTGATAGGGGGTTCTCGCTTGGCTGTTTGGTGGCGAGCATGAGACTCTTACCCCTACACATCCCAATGGGAAGATTGGGTTGGTTGTTGCAGTCGAGAGGCTGGCCGTAAAATCAGTTCTGAGGTATCACTGTATGTCACGGTGGGAGGTTAGCCCACTGCCTGATGGTTGCAAAGCCTAGGGCCGTTACACTTGGTATCAGAGCTCTAGGTTGCGTAGTTAACATAGGGAAGTTATCAGGGAGAGATAATATACGTATACGAGAGAGCGTATTTGTGATTACTTTGGTTTTTAAAAGCTATATATGTATCTACTATTAGTAGTATAAGGGTGAAGTCATATTGCACTAGCACCACTATGGGGTCGTTAATCGTTTCCTTTTACAGATTGACGATGAGCCGATATACTAGAGGTGCTGGTAGGGGAGCCAATAATGGGAATGCTGCTGACATGAGGACGATGTTCACTGATCTCATGAGAGAGATGCTTAGGGGTGTGAAGAGGGCAGCTCCTAATGGTGGAAATGGTGGTGGTCCAATAGTGCAGGCGCCGAGGGTCGACTTCACCAAGCTGAATAAGGATTATACTAGTCTCGGTGGGAAGCCGTTCCACGGAACGGAGTCGGCCACAGATGTTCAGGACTGGTTGGATAGTTGCGAACGTATCTTCGAGGATTTGGGTATCGAGGATGCGATGAAGAGAAAGCTAGCGTCCCGTCAGCTGCAAGGGCGGGCAATGAA
Organism: Allium sativum; assembly: GCA_030737875.1. Classification (NCBI taxonomy): domain Eukaryota; kingdom Viridiplantae; phylum Streptophyta; class Magnoliopsida; order Asparagales; family Amaryllidaceae; genus Allium; species Allium sativum. Next base: position 346,002,613 of record CM060924.1, on the reverse strand, counting down.
TTGGTGGAATGCTATAAAGGCAGCTACTCCTGAAGATCAGATTACTTGGGAACAGTTTAAGGTTCGCTTTAGCGAGAAGTTCATTCCAGCTGCTCAGAAGTCAGTGCTGTTTAAGAAATTCTTGGAGCTCAAGCAGAATGGCAGAGCTGTCTCGGAGTATATTGCTGAATTCGATACTTTGTCGAAGTATGGGTTATTTCTTATTGATACTGCCGAGAAGAAGAATGAGAAATTCATAACTGGTTTGGATCAGTACTTGGGGGAAAGGCTTATTAACCACATCGATGAGATGTTTGAATCGATTGTGGGGAAAGCATTGAGATCAGATAGTCTCTACCCTAAGCCGAAGACTATGGTTGCATCTGCAGAGGAGCCAAAGCCACAAGTAAGTGGTGGAGGCAAGGGTGGTTCCCAGAATAAGAGAAAGAAGAATCAGTCTAAGGATGGTCAGAAGAAAAAGAATAAGCAAGATGTTGAGTGCTTCAGCTGTGGTAAGAAGGGCCATTATGCTAGTAATTGTCGGGCCAAGCCAGCGGATAGGTAGTGCTTCAACTGTGGCCAAATGGGACATCACAAGGACAAGTGTCCGCGACCCCCCAAAGAAAAGAAAATGGTGAAAGCATATGCCCTTAATGTTATTCCTTCTTCGTCGAATGCCCCAACTGCGGCGGAGAAAGGAAAGAATGTCATCATTCAAGGTATGCTTTCTGTTTATGATGTTCCTGTTAGAGTTTTGTTTGATACCGGAGCTTCCAGTTCTTTCATATCTAGTGACCTGGTAGATAGGTTGGGATTGGAGCCCGAGATTGTCGATAGACCTTTAGTTGTGACGAACCCGATTGGTGGTTCGACTAACCTTAGCATGATTTGTTGTAATGTGGTCTTATCGAGTCATGGATGCATGTTTGTTTGTGATTGCTTTGTTTTGGGCTTTACTGGGTTTGGCACTATTTTGGGAGTAGATTGGCTCCAAAGATACGGGGTGGTGGTAGACTGTGAGGGCTTTTTGGTGACAGCTAGAGCGGATGATGGGCGGAGGATAGTGTTTGGTGGTCTACCCAGTGAGGGGCTATTGGCTAGTTTTCTAAACTCCCTCGACATTCCGCATAGTGAGTTGTCAGGTTTACCCGTGGTTGGCCAGTATCCGGACGTTTTCGAAGAAGTGACCGGGCTTCCACCACATCGAGAGATTGAGTTCCGTATTGATTTGGTGGAAGATGCCAGACCTATAGTGATGCCACTTCGTCGTATGGCACCAAGGGAGCAGCGAGAGCTCGAGGTGCAAGTCAGCGATCTTTTGAAGAAGGGATTTATCAGAAGGAGTGTTTCTGAATGGGAACACCAGTTGTGTTTGCTACCAAGGCGGATGGTTCCCTTCGTTTGTGTGTAGACTACCGCGAGTTGAATAAAGTGACGAGGAAGAACAAGTATCCTCTACCACAGATAGATGATTTGTTTGATCAGTTGAGTGGCGCGAGAGTATTTTCTCAGTTGGATCTCGCGACAGGTTTTCATCAGCTTAGAGTGGAAGCTGAGAGTATAGCTAAAACGGCATTTCGGACGCCGTCTGGATTATATGAGTGGTTGGTCATGCCATTTGGGCTGACCAATGCTCCAGCATATTTTGTGGATCTTATGAATAGGGTATTCAGAGATCAGTTGAATAAGTTTGTCCTTGTGTTCGTTGATGATATTTTGGTCTATTCGAAGACAGAGGAAGAACACAAGGAACATTTAAGAATAGTGATGGAGGTGTTGAGAAAACACCAATTGAAAGCAAAGTTTTCTAAATGTCACTTCTGGAGGAGGGAAGTGAGGTTCTTGGGACATGTTGTTTCCGAGAATGGTATTGCCGTGGACCCTGCAAAGGTGGCTACGGTACAGGATTGGCCTACGTCCAAGAATGCGACAGATGTAAGAAGTTTCTTGGGGTTAGCTGGATATTATCGTAAGTTTATCCAAGGCTTCTCCAAGATAGCAGCACCGTTGACCCAGTTGACCAAGAAGAATCAAGCTTTTGTCTGGGATGAAAGGTGCGAGAATGCATTCAAGAGTCTAAAGGACAAGTTGACATGCGCACCAGTATTAGTCATTCCTAAGGGGAATGAAGAGATGACGGTATACACGGACGCCTGTGGTACCGGACTGGGTGCTGTATTGATGCAAGGCGGTAGGGTTGTAGCTTATGTAAGTCGGCAATTGAAACCGCACGAGAGAAGATACCCTACCCATGATTTGGAATTGGCAGTGATCGTGTTCGCGTTAAAGATGTGGAGACACTATCTCTTGGGAGAATGATTTGAGCTGTTTACAGATCATAAGTCGTTGAAGTATCTCTTCTCCCAGAAGGATCTAAATCTCCGGCAACAAAGGTGGTTAGAATTCTTGGCTTCCTATGATTTTGACATCGCATATACACCAGGAAAGGGCAATGCGGTGGCTGAGGCATTGAGTAGGAGACATGCCAGTTTAGGGGCTATGTTTCTAGAATGGAAGCAACTGGAGTACATCGCTGGGTATGATTTCAGACCAAAGTGCGAATTGGATCCAGAAATGTTAGCAAGTTTGACGATCATACCCACTTTGATTGAGCGGATCGGCTCTAGTCAGAGGGACGATCCTAACCTATTGGAAATCATCTCCAAGTTAGAGATGGGTATCGATGAGGAGATGAACAAGTATAGGCTTGATCGAGATGGATGGCTTAGAAAGAATGGAAAGCTTGTTGTACCCAATGTTAATGGATTGAGAGATGAAGTGCTTAGAGAATGTCATCACTCAAAACTGACTATACACCCCGGTGGTAACAAAATGTATCGAGATATGAAGCAGACCTACTACTGGGAAGGGATGAAAAGGAACATTGGGAGGTTTATATCCAAATGCATGAATTGCCAGCTAGTTAAAGCTGAGCAAAAGAAGCCTAGTGGTTTGATGCAACCATTAGAAATTCCCGAATGGAAATAGGAGCAAGTCTCGATGGATTTCATCGATGGTTTACCAAGAACTAGATCGGGACATGATAGCATTTGGGTAATTGTGGATCGATTGACTAAGAGTGCAAGATTTATACCTGTCAAATCGACCAGAACGGCAGCTAAGTTAGCAGAATTGTATATGAAGTGGGTAGTGAGATTTCATGGAGTACCTAAAAGCATTATGAGTGACCGAGACCCGTTGTTCACTAGTGGGTTTTGGAAGAGCTTACAAGAGGCTCTAGGGTCAGAGTTACATCTCAGTACCGCGTATCATCCTCAGACCGACGGTCAGACGGAGAGGGTGAATCACATATTGGAAGACCTCCTGAGAGCTTGTGTACTAGATTTTGGTGGATCATGGGATGACCATTTGCATCTAGTAGAGTTTGCATATAATAATAACTACCAATCCAGTATCGGGATGGCTCCGTTTGAAGCTTTGTACGGAAGACCGTGCAACTCGCCATCATGTTGGATAGAGACTGGCGAGAAGTTTATGCTTGGACCAGATGCGGTGAGGGAAACTTCAGATAAGATCAAGATCATTCAACAACGAATGAAGGCTGCCCAAGATAGGCAGAAGAGTTATGCTGATAAGAGGAGAAGAGACCTAAAATTCTCCATTGGTGACTTGGTGTTTGTCAAGATTTCTCCGTTGAAGAGCGTGATACGATTTGGCAGGAGAGGCAAGTTAGCACCAAGATTTGTTGGCCCATTCCCTGTTCTTGAACTAGTCGGGAATTTGGCATATAGAGTTGGCTTACCAGAGAAGATGGCGGGAGTTCACAATGTATTTCATGTTTCCCAACTAAGGAAGTTCGTTCACGACCCAGATATGACTATTTCACCTGATCAGTTAAAGGACTTCGAAGTAGAACCCGAGGCGGTTGGGAACCGCAAGCCGGCCCGTATTGTCGAGCACGACATGAAGCGACTTCGAAGGAAGGCGGTGAAGCTAGTCAAGGTTCAGTGGGGCGAGGACGAGAATGATTGCACTTGGGAGACAGAAGAGAACATTAGGAAGACATATCCAAAACTCTTTGCCTGGTAAGATTTTGACTTTGATTTAGTTTTCCGCATGCTAGGGTAGGCTTGTTTGCTTGTTTTGCATGTTTGATTGTTGTATGTGGCTGTTAGGCATGCGGGATCCTTTGTATGTTTTAGGTTAAGAAATTTCGGGGACGAAATTTCTTAAGGGGGGGAGAGTGTAACGGCCCGTATTCTACGCATCATAGGATCATAGGATATTTATTTCTTTCACATACGAAGTCGTATGGTCATGTAACTTGGGAGGCGACTATTGGGGTCATTTCCCATGTTCATGATTTTTCCCGATTTTTAAATGACCATTTTACCCCTAGTTGGCACTGTTTTGGCCATAACTTTTGACTGGAAAGAAATTTTGACTTGAAACAACTTCCATTGGCTCCGGATGATGGTTTACAATTCCGTAGAGTGGTCACATTAGCCAAACGGACTCACCGTTTGGGAGATATGGCTGAAACAAGTTTCAGATGGTGAAAAACAGCTTAATTGGGCTTAACCGGGTAATTAGCAGCTAGGCCCAAAGGGGATTTCGGGATTGGAGATGTATAGGGGCTGATTAGGGTTAGAAAACATTTCTTTCAGCCGCCACTTTCATTCTTGAACCCTAGCAATGGCTGCCAACATCTAGAAACATCCCCAAATCACTTTCTAATCAAGTTTTGGCTTAATCTACATCAAATTAAGGAGAGGAAACACGAAAGCAAGGTTAGAGCTGCTGTTAGACGCCAGTATTCACCCAAATCAGCGAGGTTTCAGTTCTGAGAATTTTATTTGTGGCCAAGGCGAGTGATTAGCATTGTTTTGACATTAATTACAGTTAATTAAGGGTAATTAGTGAAGATTAGCGAATTTATACACTAATAAATTCTGGAAAAATATCTATAAATTCGAAAATGATATTTTATGCCTCTGGTAGAAATTTGGTTAAGTTCTGTTAACCCTATGATTAGTTTTACTTAAACATGTTTAAGGGAAAATAAGGGGTTTTGGGTATATTTGATCCATTTTGACATGTAAATTCATTGTTTTGGTGTTTGTGGTTAGTTTAATATGTTGCTATGACTGTTTGACATGTTCTGTGATTGATTAGAATAGTTAGATTGGTCGAAAACATCGTCGAATTGCGTAAACACTTGCTAGAAAAGTTTCAGAAAATAGTGCAGGATCGGATCGGATATGGTGGCTCGGATCGGATAAGTTGAACTGGGCAAGGGATTCGATCGGATCGGAACCTGGCACTTGAGAAAATTGGCAAAAAGGAAGGCCATGCTAACTGAACTGGGATCGGATCGGATAAAGGAGGAGGGATCGGATCTGTAATAACCCGGAAAATCTGGGCCAGTTTAAAATTTTTATTTTGGCAATTTCAGCGAATTTTGCTTATTTAAAATAGATTATTTTAAATAAAAACAACGTGAAATTTATTTTGAATGGAATTATAACGTATATATTTATACGCGTCGTCGTTAGAATATAAATAATTATATATAATTATAAATAGAATGGAAAATGGCGCGGTAGTTCGATAATTCGATTTCAAACTTCAACTGAATGTACCGGGTGCAAAACAATCCCGATTTTAGTGAAACCAAAAATATTAGAATCTAATTGATAATATCTTTCCAACGAATCTGAATAATCGAGATTTCATAGTAGGAATCAAAAGGTATGTCCAGTTGAAAATTCTGAATAGTCGCCATGGAATTCAGGCCCTTAAAAATGGACATTTTGCAAACGACCTCGGATTTCGACGAAACCAGTTTTGTTGGGTCCATGATGTAAAGTTATTGCTAGATTCCAAATTTCATAATTTTCTGAATCAATATGTGAGTGTGGCAAAGGAAAACGCGTTTGACCAGTTTCAGTTGATTTTAATCGACTGGAAAATGGCCATTTTTCCAACGGTCTCAGAATTCGACGAAACTAGTTTTGTTAGGACCGTATCGTCAATACGAAGCTAGGAAATATTTTTCGGGAATTTCTAGAGTCAGTCCGCGGTCCCGGTAAATTGAAATGTGCGTTCAAATTTAATATATATAGAGTTATATTTTGATTTTAACGAAAACGGATCGAGACAGCCGAGATGGCTTACGAAACATATCCCATTGTGTTCGGAATGGGGGTGATACGCTAAGGACGACAGTTAGTGGGTTCAATTCTGAGTTCGTATAAAAAAAATCAACATTTTGCAAGAAAAATAAATAAAATAATAAAATATTATATGTAGGGCGTTAACCCTAATTTTGCTCCACAATCCAAATTGAGACCCAAACTTCAAAATACTCGCCGCCTCCTTCAGCCGACCCCACGCCCGTCGCTCCTACTTCCACCCTCCGTCGTCGCCCACTTCTGCTCCACCTCCTTCTTCTTCCAGCCTCCCCCCAATCGAATGCGAACCCCATATCCAAACCGCAACCATACCATCGACACTGGAATCCGCCCATAGCATCGATCTCCTCGTCGCCTTTGCCGTTCAGCCTCCACATTGTGCCACCGCGTGAGATGGAGCTCGTTCCCCTCGAAGCTGGGTAGTCAACGCTCCGCTTCGAATGGAAGCAGCCGTCGTTGCTGACGGTTCTAGCATCACAACAGCCGCCCCATCCACAGGCGAACTCTTCTTCTCGCTTCCAAATCCAAGGTGAGTCACTCTGGATTTTATTCTTGCATGATTTTATTCGATCCCCACTTTTTTTTTTGGATGATTGATTGTTTTGAATCTTGCTTGGATTTTCGCCTTGACTCCTTGATATATTCTAAACATTGATGAATTGAAAACATGCCTTGCTTTAAATAAATAGCATTAGGTAAAAGTTTTGATTTTTATTTTAAAGAAATGAGTATAAAGTTTAGATTTTTTATTGGTTAAAGATTCGATTGATTTTTAAAATATAAAAGATATGATTTTTAAAATATAAAAGATATGATTTTTAAAATATAAAAGATCTGTTTTTTAAAATATAAAAGATATGTTTTTTAAAATATAAAAGATATGATTTTTAAAATATAAAAGATATGATTTTTAAAATATAAAAGATATGTTTTTTAAAATATAAAAGATATGATTTTTAAAATATAAAAGATATGATTTTTTAAATAGAATAGATTAGATTTTTGAGATGGAAAAGGCGAAAGGAAAATATAGTTTTTATATGTTGAACTTCGAAAGGAAAATATAGTTTTTATATGTTGAACTTCGAAAGGAAAATATAGTTTTTATATATTGAACTTCGAAAGAAAAATAGGGTTTTTATATATAGAACTTCGAAAGAAAAATAGGGTTTTTATATATTGAACTTCGAAATAAAAATATGATTTTTATTTGTGGAATAGCGAAGTAAAAATTCGATTTTTACATAGGTAGTGAAAGCGGACAACGAAGGTAACAAAAAGGCGAGAACGAAGGAGATTTATATCAAAGAAGAGTCAAGATGTTTGGATAGCTATCTGTGAGAATTTCTCACCTTTCAATTTCTTTTTCTAATTATATATATATATATATATATATATACTAGGATGCAGACGGTGCTTAGTAGCACCTGACACCCGTCATCCACAGACCATGGATGGCTTGTTTGTTAAATTGTTTGGTTGTGTAGTTGGTTAAATTATTTGGTTTGAATTGTGTGGTGAAATGAATTGATATGATTGATGTGTGAATGGCGTGGGCCTTCACTAGACCGGGGATAAGGCTAGGCCTCGTCCCGTTTCTAGTATCGTGCCGTTATGCCGCCGAAATTTTCTAAAATATGTTAGAAAAATGAAAATATCATTTTATTTAAATAATGAACTGAATAGAAATTCATATGTTGGAATAAAATGTTTTTATCGTTAAAAATATAATTTTTAACGTGAATGTGAATAAATAAAATATTCATTTACAAACCAGACGGTTTGTTTATGTACACCTATTTGAAGGACATTGATTGGGTCGATAAATTTCACACATCGCCCAACTGCACGAATAAAATGTTTGTTTGATTGTTTGAAACCCCACACGGGTGTTGGGATGAAATATGAAGTTCACTCATCCTGATTGATTAAATATGTCGATCGATTGATTGACAGGCTGTTATAAGCGTTAGATATCTATATTTGATGCTTATACAGTGTAGTGCACTTTGGTTGATGGTTGATTATTTTTCAATGCTATCATATACATGTGTTGTATGAAAATCCATATAATTAACTTTATATGGTAATTGATTGGGCCTCATTCCAATTTGAAAAATAAAGAATATTATAAAATAAAAGTTCATGTGTTGACAGTACTCATCCATTGAGATTGGTCATGTGTTGAACGAAATATTTTAGTAATAAAATTTACTTCTTTATAATATAAAATAAAGGTTCATGTGTTGACAGTACTCATTCATTGAGATTGGTCATGTGTTGAACGAAATATTTTGATAATAACAACTATTTTGAAAAAGAAATATTTGAAATAGAATATTTGAAAATAGAAATTTATGAAGCCGTGTTGATTAGATTGACGCCATTTTGACGTAAACGATTTATATCGATTCTATTCATTTTGAAATGAATTGAATTGAAAACGATTTCGAAATGAAATGAATTGAAAACGATTTCGAAATGAAATGAATTGAAAACGATTTCGAAATGAAATGAATTGAAAACGATTTCGAAATGAATTGAATTGAAAACGATTTCGAAATGAATTGAATTGAAAACGAATTCAAATGGAATTGAAAGCGAATTGAACTGAATTCAAATTGAATTGAAATTTGAATTGAATAGAAATGAATTTTAAAACGAATTTATAAAGAAGAATTCAATTTTGATTTGAATTGAAATGGAAGTTGAAATCGCTTTTGAAACGAATTTTAAAACTAATTATATAATTCGTTTTAAATAGAAATCGACGAAATATATATTATATATATATAATATAATGGCCTGAATAGAACGCGCCGCGCCGCGGCAGTTCGTGAATTTCGACCATTTATTTCAAACGGACATTACGGGAGATCCGACCGTCGGATTCTCCTAAAACCGGAACCGTTGGGTTCGTATCGAAAAGAGCTTTCTAACGAATATTGGAAATTTGAAATCTAACGGTTGGATTTGGAATTATGTCCAAATCAAACTTGAAAAAGGTCGCTGTAAGTGCAGTTCGATGGCCATTGATGGAAATCGACTGTACGGGCCTTGATAAAATTATTAAAAATAGTAATAATTTATGTAAAATCATAAGAAATGATTTGTGAAGATTTGGGATGAAAAACTCCATATTTGAAAGGATAAAAATAGATTTTTATCGAAATGAACTAGTTTTGAACTAGAATTATAATTCTATTTATTTTTAAATAAATAAATTGAATTTGAAAAGGGTTTTAAAAATAACCAAAATTTCCAATGATTGCATTGGAGTGGATTTGAATCGAAATTGTCTTCGGAATATTTCGATGTTGGAATTCGTGATTATACAGATGTTGTTATGGAAATTTGAAAGATATATATTTATATCGTTATTTCCAATACGACATTTGTTAATCGTAGAATTTGATATTGAATATAAGCCGAGATATTTTCTATTCAGAGCCTTGTATTGAATATCAAATGTGATTTGGGTTTGTCGTGAATGGTGTCTTCACTAACACTGTTCTTGAACCCAGTTGAGAAAAGATTAATCTTTTTATTTAGATTTAATGAAGTGCACCAATTAAATAATATTTAATTGGAATTGAATCGATATTGATTTTTGGGTTTATCGTGGACAATGTTTTAAATAACACTCGTTCTTTAACCCGATCATTGATGAAATGTGATTTTGGGTTGTCGTGAACGGTATCTTCAATAATACAGTTCTTAGACCTAAAGGAGTTAAGAAAATCAGAAACTAACTGGAGATTAGTTAAGTTGAATAGTTTCCGAGGTATTGATCTGATGTTGGTTTCGGCCTTCGGGATTCATACTTAGGGAATTGCTCACTTGCTAATTTACAATTAGGGACTGATTGTAATGTGATGTGATTTTGGGTTTATCGTGAACCGTGTTTTAAATGACACTGATTCTTTAACCCAGTCACAGATTAAAACTAAGTGGAGTTTTAATGAATCTTTAATTAGATTGAAATAATCGAAATGGAGTATCACCAGTTTTGCTCCAGGCGATAGTTAAATCTTTAATTAGATTTGAACGTGAAATGGTAATTGAATTTACCGATAACACCGTGGTGTTAGATATGAAGTATAACCAGTTTTACTTCATGGGATGAATAGGTTGGGATTGGGAAATTAAAACAAATGGTTACTTCGGTAAGGTTCGCTAATCCCGACTAGTTTGAATTGATATTCAAAAGTAGATTAAAGAATAAATTCAAGGAATTTATCTTTGATAAAATTTATGGGAACCTTTCCCTATGAATGTGAAATTTAGAAACTGACTGTCGGTTAGCCAAACAGAATGGTTTTCTAGATATTGATCTGATGTTGGTTTCGGCCTTCGGGGTTAATATTTGGGGAATTGTTCTCTTGATTAATTTACGGTTAGTGACTAATGAATTGGAATGAGGCGTATGTTGTGTTTGTGTAGCACTTTTATAAAATATACGCGAGTTATTCGGAAAGACCGGGTTTATCCCATTCTGAATAACTGAAACGACGATAAGTCGAAGATGAAGACGATGGTCGAAGACCGGAGGTCTTCACGTCGTTTGGGTGATAACTGATGATCTTGATTGGGTTGTACACCCAAGAAGATGGAAACAGTTGGTGATCGTCCAGACGTACTTGGAGATCGATGGATATGCGGGGTACTAGGTGCCTCCGGTTTCGTTCAGACCCAGAACGAACTTGTAAATGGACTGTGTGTCTGACATTGGATTTTAGTCTGTGTGGTTGATTTCTATTAAATATATATCTGTTTGGCGGCGGAGAATTTATTCTCTTGCTTAACGCCCTTCTCTGAGACGTACGAGCTCAGGGGTTATATATTGATGGATATCAAACGCATGGAGTGAATTGCCTGTGTGGCATGCCTAAGTGGCAATTGATCGAGGCTTCTGTTGAAAAGCAAAGTCTTGTGGTGATGATCAAAGCACGGCCTTTGTGGCGTAGCTTTGTGTAACGTTTGCTTCGCGAGTTTCGCACCCCGGTGGTGAACCAAAAACGGGAGAGGACCTCAGGGAGGGCATGCGTTTCTTTCTAGTTAGAAGTGGCGTCAGTGGTTTTACACGCCCTGACGAGTTTGACTTATGTGGTTGTTGCTGTTGCGAGGCGCCTCGGATTGATCGGTCGTTCTCGAACCGATGGAGTCATTTAGTTGGCTCATTTACGCCCCAAAGGGCGGGGAAACGTATTGTTCAGGCACTATAATCCACATCGGTGGACCGGCCCTGTCGCTCCATGGGGCAGTTGCGGCTGTTCCTGTGGCTCGGGCTAGAGAGTCACGAATAGGTAGAGGACGATCCCTGGCCTCGGTTCACAGAAGGAAATCCAATTTCCAAATACGTGACATTTGCGGTTTTATTTGTAAACCTATATATGGCGACATGATATATGGTACCCATGCCGCCTATGATTGATACTTATGATTTGAAGTTGTTTTATACACTATGCACTTATTATAGTATCAAATGATTTGTTTTCAACGTATCAAGCATTCTTGGCTATTATAAGGTAAAAACCCTATCCTCCGGCTTGCGATTGCATTGTGTGATGGGAACTGGGTCTTATAATAGCTTCATTTTTCTTTATTTAGCATTGCGCTGTTTGTTTTATGCACTGGTATTCTTGGGAGGAAACCCGTTCCGTGTTATACGGCGTGGTCCCTTGATTTACCTAACTTTAAAAACAAAGATTAAAAACTGTTTTAGTTCTCACACCAGTCCCATGACTGACCTGGAGTTTATTGTTTTAACCTAAACTCTAGGTGCCCTTATTTTGACACGGGCAGCTAGTAGTTTGGGTTTGCAGATTTATATTCACAGGATCCTGGTTTACAGCTGGAACGATATCCGGAAAGCTTTGTATCCGTATATCTCCTTCTAGTTGTGTATTGTATTATTTTCCGCTGCGTTGTATTTAAATGTAATTTAAATCTCTGATATTTCTGTGTAATATGTATTCATGCTCTGTAATTCTTGTAATCTGATGCATTGTTGTAATATACAATGAAATGTTCTTCTGTATGTGTTCTGTTGTGGCTTGTTCTCGAACTATCCGATGCTTTCCTTTACGGGGAAGTTACGGGTTTTCACAGTTGGTATCAGAGCTTTGGTTTACAAAGCAGAGAACAAGGCACATTAGAACCGTACGAAAGAATTCATCAGATATTGGATTAGTAATATCCAACGAGAATGACTCGTTAGAGATGGGATCAGTAGTATCCTAGAACGAGTGTGAAGAGTATATTTTTAAAAAGAAAACAAATTTTTGTTTTGAAAATTTAAATCAATTATTCGTATTTGATTATCTATTTATATTGAGTTGGACAGTCCAGTATATAAAGATTTTGCGTATACGTCTGATCCACGTGTATTCGAAATTTTAATATACTGGATAGATATAGAATCACACTCCAGTCGCCCGGACCTGATTCTGATGATTGACGCGTCATCATTAGTAATTAGTTTCGTGTTTCAAAGGTGTGCTTTCTATATATTTCCTATTGACTGGTGTGAGAACCAAAATTAGATAGGGCTTATTGTTGTGAATTGGCATCAAAAACATGATTTTTGTATATGTATCAAAATTATCAATTTGAAACTCTAATCCACTAATTGATTGATGTTTGTGTTGTTTGTTTATTTGTTAGATAATTTTGAACCATTTATGCCTAATTGAACCAAATATTGGATTGTATTGAAAATTGGTCGCATTTGTTTGCATATACATATATATCATTGAACAGGTCATAGCAAGGAGGCTAGAGCAGAGAATAAAATTTGTTTGCCCGACAAATAGGTACATGTTTACTACATAATTTACTGTTTTGTTTGGGTGATGATGATTTTATGAGCCTATTGGCTAGCCGCTTGGCTTTTTCTTTTTCTTTTTGAGATCTGAAGGACCGGGGAAGCTACTTGAAATTCCACGATGCTCGCGGTGCAGGGGAGGTTATGGCGAAATTTTTCGAAAATTTAAGGTGTTAGCCAAATTTTTGAAATTTAGAAAATTCTCAGAAACTAAAGAGTTGGAGAATGGAAGCCTGATCGATCGTAGAGCTGAATAATCAAACCACTTTCGACTTTGTTCCTTTTCGGGGACGAAAAGTTTTAAGTGGGGGAGATTGTAATAACCCGGAAAATCTGGGCCAGTTTAAAATTTTTATTTTGGCAATTTCAGCGAATTTTGCTTATTTAAAATAGATTATTTTAAATAAAAACAACATGAAATTTATTTTGAATGGAATTATAACGTATATATTTATACGCGTCGTCGTTAGAATATAAATAATTATATATAATTATAAATAGAATGGAAAATGGTGCGGTAGTTCGATAATTCGATTTCAAACTTCAATTGAATGTACCGGGTGCAAAACAATCCTGATTTTAGTGAAACCAAAAATAATAGAATCTAATTGATTATATCTTTCCAACGAATCCGAATAATCGAGATTTCATAGTAGGAATCAAAAGGTATGTCCAGTTGAAAATTCTGAATAGTCGCCATGGAATTCAGGCCCTTAAAAATGGACATTTTGCAAACGACCTCGGATTTCGACGAAACCAGTTTTGTTGGGTCCGTGATGTAAAGTTATTGCTAGATTCCAAATTTCATAATTTTCTGAATCAATATGTGAGTGTGGCAAAGGAAAACGCGTTTGACCAGTTTCAGTTGATTTTAATCGACTGGAAAATGGCCATTTTTCCAACGGTCTCAGAATTCGACGAAACTAGTTTTGTTAGGACCGTATCGTCAATACGAAGTTAGGAAATATTTTTTGGGAATTTCTAGAGTCAGTCCGCGGCCCCGGTAAATTGAAATGTGCGTTCAAATTTAATATATATAGAGTTATATTTTGATTTTAACGAAAACGGATCGAAACAGCCGAGATGGCTTACGAAACATATCCCATTGTGTTCGGAATGGGGGTGATACGCTAGGGACGACAGTTAGTGGGTTCAATTCTGAGTTCGTATAAAAAAAAGTCAACATTTTGCAAGAAAAATAAATAAAATAATAAAATATTATATATAGGGCGTTAACCCTAATTTTGCTCCACAATCCAAATTGAGACCCAAACTTCAAAATACTCGCCGCCTCCTTCAGCCGACCCCACGCCCGTCGCTCCTACTTCCACCCTCCGTCGTCGCCCACTTCTGCTCCACCTCCTTCTTCTTCCAGCCTCCCCCCAATCGAATGCGAACCCCATATCCAAACCGCAACCGTACCATCGACACCGGAATCCGCCCATAGCATCGATCTCCTCGTCGCCTTTGCCGTTCAGCCTCCACATTGTGCCACCGCGTGAGATGGAGCTCGTTCCCCTCGAAGCTGGGTAGTCAACGCTCCGCTTCGAATGGAAGCAGCCGTCGTTGCTGACGGTTCTAGCATCACAACAGCCGCCCCATCCACAGGCGAACTCTTCTTCTCGCTTCCAAATCCAAGGTGAGTCACTCTGGATTTTATTCTTGCATGATTTTATTCGATCCCCACTTTTTTTTTGGATGATTGATTGTTTTGAATCTTGCTTGGATTTTCGCCTTGACTCCTTGATATATTCTAAACATTGATGAATTGAAAACATGCCTTGCTTTAAATAAATAGCATTAGGTAAAAGTTTTGATTTTTATTTTAAAGAAATGAGTATAAAGTTTAGATTTTTTATTGGTTAAAGATTCGATTGATTTTTAAAATATAAAAGATATGATTTTTAAAATATAAAAGATATGATTTTTAAAATATAAAAGATATGTTTTTTAAAATATAAAAGATATGTTTTTTAAAATATAAAAGATATGATTTTTAAAATATAAAAGATATGTTTTTTAAAATATAAAAGATATGATTTTTAAAATATAAAGGATATGATTTTTTAAATAGAATAGATTAGATTTTTGAGATGGAAAAGGCGAAAGGAAAATATAGTTTTTATATGTTGAACTTCGAAAGGAAAATATAGTTTTTATATGTTGAACTTCGAAAGGAAAATATAGTTTTTATATATTGAACTTCAAAAGAAAAATAGGGTTTTTATATATTGAACTTCGAAAGAAAAATAGGGTTTTTATATATTGAACTTCGAAATAAAAATATGATTTTTATTTGTGGAATAGCGAAGTAAAAATTCGATTTTTACATAGGTAGTGAAAGCGGACAACGAAGGTAACAAAAAGGCGAGAACGAAGGAGATTTATATCAAAGAAGAGTCAAGATGTTTGGATAGCTATCTGTGAGAATTTCTCACCTTTCAATTTCTTTTTCTAATTATATATATATATACTAGGATGCAGACGGTGCTTAGTAGCACCTGACACCCGTCATCCACAGACCATGGATGGCTTGTTTGTTAAATTGTTTGGTTGTGTAGTTGGTTAAATTATTTGGTTTGAATTGTGTGGTGAAATGAATTGATATGATTGATGTGTGAATGGCGTGGGCCTTCACTAGACCGGGGATAAGGCTAGGCCTCGTCCCGTTTCTAGTATCGTGCCGTTATGCCGCCGAAATTTTCTAAAATATGTTAGAAAAATGAAAATATCATTTTATTTAAATAATGAACTGAATAGAAATTCATATGTTGGAATAAAATGTTTTTATCGTTAAAAAAATAATTTTTAACGTGAATGTGAATAAATAAAATATTCATTTACAAACCAGACGGTTTGTTTATGTACACCTATTTGAAGGACATTGATTGGGTCGATAAATTTCACACATCGCCCAACTGCACGAATAAAATGTTTGTTTGATTGTTTGAAACCCCACACGGGTGTTGGGATGAAATATGAAGTTCACTCATCCTGATTGATTAAATATGTCGATCGATTGATTGACAGGCTGTTATAAGCGTTAGATATCTATATTTGATGCTTATACAGTGTAGTGCACTTTGGTTGATGGTTGATTATTTTTCAATGCTATCATATACATGTGTTGTATGAAAATCCATATAATTAACTTTATATGGTAATTGATTGGGCCTCATTCCAATTTGAAAAATAAAGAATATTATAAAATAAAAGTTCATGTGTTGACAGTACTCATCCATTGAGATTGGTCATGTGTTGAACGAAATATTTTAGTAATAAAATTTACTTCTTTATAATATAAAATAAAGGTTCATGTGTTGACAGTACTCATTCATTGAGATTGGTCATGTGTTGAACGAAATATTTTGATAATAACAACTATTTTGAAAAAGAAATATTTGAAATAGAATATTTGAAAATAGAAATTTATGAAGCCGTGTTGATTAGATTGACGCCATTTTGACGTAAACGATTTATATCGATTCTATTCATTTTGAAATGAATTGAATTGAAAACGATTTCGAAATGAAATGAATTGAAAACGATTTCGAAATGAAATGAATTGAAAACGATTTCGAAATGAAATGAATTGAAAACGATTTCGAAATGAATTGAATTGAAAACGATTTCGAAATGAATTGAATTGAAAACGAATTCAAATGGAATTGAAAGCGAATTGAACTGAATTCAAATTGAATTGAAATTTGAATTGAATAGAAATGAATTTTAAAACGAATTTATAAAGAAGAATTCAATTTTGATTTGAATTGAAATGGAAGTTGAAATCGCTTTTGAAACGAATTTTAAAACTAATTATATAATTCGTTTTAAATAGAAATCGACAAAATATATATTATATATATATAATATAAAACGAATTTTAAAACTAATTATATAATTCGTTTTAAATAGAAATCGACGAAATATATATTATATATATATAATATAATGGCCTGAATAGAACGCGCCGCGCCGCGGCAGTTCGTGAATTTCGACCATTTATTTCAAACGGACATTACGGGAGATCCGACCGTCGGATTCTCCTAAAACCGGAACCGTTGGGTTCGTATCGAAAAGAGCTTTCTAACGAATATTGGAAATTTGAAATCTAACGGTTGGATTTGGAATTATGTCCAAATCAAACTTGAAAAAGGTCGCTGTAAGTGCAGTTCGATGGCCATTGATGGAAATCGACTGTACGGGCCTTGATAAAATTATTAAAAATAGTAATAATTTATGTAAAATCATAAGAAATGATTTGTGAAGATTTGGGATGAAAAACTCCATATTTGAAAGGATAAAAATAGATTTTTATCGAAATGAACTAGTTTTGAACTAGAATTATAATTCTATTTATTTTTAAATAAATAAATTGAATTTGAAAAGGGTTTTAAAAATAACCAAAATTTCCAATGATTGCATTGGAGTGGATTTGAATCGAAATTGTCTTCGGAATATTTCGATGTTGGAATTCGTGATTATACAGATGTTGTTATGGAAATTTGAAAGATATATATTTATATCGTTATTTCCAATATGACATTTGTTAATCGTAGAATTTGATATTGAATATAAGCCGGGATATTTTCTATTCAGAGCCTTGTATTGAATATCAAATGTGATTTGGGTTTGTCGTGAATGGTGTCTTCACTAACACTGTTCTTGAACCCAGTTGAGAAAAGATTAAATCTTTTTATTTAGATTTAATGAAGTGTACCAATTAAATAATATTTAATTGGAATTGAATCGATATTGATTTTTGGGTTTATCGTGGACAATGTTTTAAATAACACTCGTTCTTTAACCCGATCATTGATGAAATGTGATTTTGGGTTGTCGTGAACGGTATCTTCAATAATACAGTTCTTAGACCTAAAGGAGTTAAGAAAATCAGAAACTAACTGGAGATTAGTTAAGTTGAATAGTTTCCGAGGTATTGATCTGATGTTGGTTTCGGCCTTCGGGATTCATACTTAGGGAATTGCTCACTTGCTAATTTACAATTAGGGACTGATTGTAATGTGATGTGATTTTGGGTTTATCGTGAACCGTGTTTTAAATGACACTGATTCTTTAACCCAGTCACAGATTAAAACTAAGTGGAGTTTTAATGAATCTTTAATTAGATTGAAATAATCGAAATGGAGTATCACCAGTTTTGCTCCAGGCGATAGTTAAATCTTTAATTAGATTTGAACGTGAAATGGTAATTGAATTTACCGATAACACTGTGGTGTTAGATATGAAGTATAACCAGTTTTACTTCATGAGATGAATAGGTTGGGATTGGGAAATTAAAACAAATGATTACTTCGGTAAGGTTCGCTAATCCCGACTAGTTTGAATTGATATTCAAAAGTAGATTAAAGAATAAATTCAAGGAATTTATCTTTGATAAAATTTATGGGAACCTTTCCCTATGAATGTGAAATTTAGAAACTGACTGTCGGTTAGCCACACAGAATGGTTTTCTAGATATTGATCTGATGTTGGTTTCGGCCTTCGGGGTTAATATTTGGGGAATTGTTCTCTTGATTAATTTACGGTTAGTGACTAATGAATTGGAATGAGGCGTATGTTGTGTTTGTGTAGCACTTTTATAAAATATACGCGAGTTATTCGGAAAGACCGGGTTTATCCCATTCTGAATAACTGATACGACGATAAGTCGAAGATGAAGACGATGGTCGAAGACCGGAGGTCTTCACGTCGTTTGGGTGATAACTGATGATCTTGATTGGGTTGTACACCCAAGAAGATGGAAACAGTTGGTGATCGTCCAGACGTACTTGGAGATCGATGGATATGCGGGGTACTAGGTGCCTCCGGTTTCGTTCAGACCCAGAACGAACTTGTAAATGGACTGTGTGTCTGACATTGGATTTTAGTCTGTGTGGTTGATTTCTATTAAATATATATCTGTTTGGCGGCGGAGAATTTATTCTCTTGCTTAACGCCCTTCTCTGAGACGTACGAGCTCAGGGGTTATATATTGATGGATATCAAACGCATGGAGTGAATTGCCTGTGTGGCATGCCTAAGTGGCAATTGATCGAGGCTTCTGTTGAAAAGCAAAGTCTTGTGGTGATGATCAAAGCACGGCCTTTGTGGCGTAGCTTTGTGTAACGTTTGCTTCGCGAGTTTCGCACCCCGGTGGTGAACCAAAAACGGGAGAGGACCTCAGGGAGGGCATGCGTTTCTTTCTAGTTAGAAGTGGCGTCAGTGGTTTTACATGCCCTGACAAGTTTGACTTATGTGGTTGTTGCTGTTGCGAGGCGCCTCGGATTGATCGGTCGTTCTCGAACCGATGGAGTCATTTAGTTGGCTCATTTACGCCCCAAAGGGCGGGGAAACGTATTGTTCAGGCACTATAATCCACATCGGTGGACCGGCCCTGTCGCTCCATGGGGCAGTTGCGGCTGTTCCTGTGGCTCGGGCTAGAGAGTCACGAATCGGTAGAGGACGATCCCTGGCCTCGGTTCACAGAAGGAAATCCAATTTCCAAATACGTGACATTTGCGGTTTTATTTGTAAACCTATATATGGCGACATGATATATGGTACCCATGCCGCCTATGATTGATACTTATGATTTGAAGTTGTTTTATACACTATGCACTTATTATAGTATCAAATGATTTGTTTTCAACGTATCAAGCATTCTTGGCTATTATAAGGTAAAAACCCTATCCTCCGGCTTGCGATTGCATTGTGTGATGGGAACTGGGTCTTATAATAGCTTCATTTTTCTTTATTTAGCATTGCGCTGTTTGTTTTATGCACTGGTATTCTTGGCAGGAAACCCGTTCCGTGTTATACGGCGTGGTCCCTTGATTTACCTAACTTTAAAAACAAAGATTAAAAACTGTTTTAGTTCTCACACCAGTCCCATGACTGACCTGGAGTTTATTGTTTTAACCTAAACTCTGGGTGCCCTTATTTTGACACGGGCAGCTAGTAGTTTGGGTTTGCAGATTTATATTCACAGGATCCTGGTTTACAGCTGGAACGATATCCGGAAAGCTTTGTATCCGTATATCTCCTTCTAGTTGTGTATTGTATTATTTTCCGCTGCGTTGTATTTAAATGTAATTTAAATCTCTGATATTTCTGTGTAATATGTATTCATGCTCTGTAATTCTTGTAATCTGATGCATTGTTGTAATATACAATGAAATGTTCTTCTGTATGTGTTCTGTTGTGGCTTATTCTCGAACTATCTGACGCTTTCCTTTACGGGGAAGTTACGGGTTTTCACAGGATCGGAGCACGTGAAGAACGAGGGAGCTGATCGGAGCGGGAGCATGAACTGGATGGGAGATGGCACCCGACCCGACCTGAAGGAGGACACCCGACCCGACCCGAAGTGGGACACCCGACCCGAACCGACGCGATGGAGTGGACCTGAACCGAACCGCTACCAGAGGAAGACCATGCACCAACGCAACGCAGTGGACCCGACCCGAACCGATGGCTTGAAAGGAATCCGACCCGACCCAGTATTGACCAATAACCCGAGATGTAAAGGTAGTCCAATATTGGAAGTTAGAGCTCAGGATCCAGTTGGGAACCGATGAGTTAACTTCATGATTGGGCTTTGCTGCGGGACGTGTGCCAAGGGGCAGTCGATGTCTATGACTTTGGATCACTATGTATGGGAGGTACGTGAACGGATTCAGGGCCACAGTGGCCTAGGTACGACTAATGGGCTATAGACCAATGAAGTGGGGTCATTTGTAAAGATTTGGTCATGACTCCATGTGGTAAGCTTGGTAGTAGCAGTAGTTGTACAAGTTGAACACTGTCACTACTTCGATGGGTCTAGTGATTGACAGTAGTGGACATCGTATGCTTTACGCACTGAGTGAGAGATGTGAGGATGGTTGCTATGGTTGATTTGTTTGCCATCATTACGACATACACACGCCACCCCCCGTATTCTTTACACTATCTATTATGGCACCTTAGAGTATTGTACGGTATGTGGTACTAACTCTTTGGTTGCAGGTCCAGGTTCAGGTATGGTTTAGTATACCTGTTATTGTTCTGTTTAGATGCTTATCGCTCATACCAGGCTTTATGTCTGACCCAGAGTTTTATGTCTCCTCTTATTAATCTGGGTGCTCACACGAGAAGACTAGAGACAGGTTAGCTGGTGATGCACGGGTAGATTATCCGGAGACGAGCAGGAGGCTTCCACGTATGATATATATAGTATTCTCCCTGTGTTGTTGAAGATCACGGCTTGGGCATTAGTAGTACATGTGCATCTTCTACCTTAAGCTTTCTTTTGTTTTAGAGACAGTAAATTTGAAAAGTTGTAATAAGCTGTACTTGGATTTCCGCTGCTCTGATGTTAATGTTGATTTTAGTTATCATCTTATGCACTGTCTCACCTGTTTTATGTCAAGTATGTTATTATTATTATATTTTACTCCATGCGCTGTGAGACATTCTACAGGTTCCTCGTTAGTTAATTTCCTTCTTTCCTTTCTTCTGACGACCGTCCCGTGCAAGTCGGGCATGTGTACAACGCACTTTCGGAGGAAATGCAGGCTGGTGCGAGGCGGGCCGTCACATATGTAGTCCTGAGGCATTTGCTAGAGTGTCTCGAATCGGAGAGGAGCTTGCCCCTTGCCTCGACTCATGACGGAAATCCAATTTCCAATACGTGATATTTCGGGTTTTATTTGTAGAGCCTAGTATGGCGACATGATATATGGTACCAATGCCGTCTATGATTGATATTTATGATTGAAATTGTTTTGACACTATGCACTTATAATAGTATCAAATGATTTGTTTTAAACGTACCAAGCATGTTTGGCTATTATAAGGGAAAACCCTATCCTCCGGCTTGCATTGCATTATGTGATGGGACCTGGGTCTTATAATAGCTTCATTTTTCGAAAAAGCATTGCGTTGTTTATTCTATGCACTGGTATTCTTGGGAGGAAACCCGTTCCGTGTTATACGGCGTGGTCCCTTGAATTACTCTCTTTTAAAGTAAAGTTTTAAATAACTGTTTTAGTTCTCACACCAGTCACATGACTGACCTGGAGTTTATTGTTTTAACCTAAACTCTGGGTGCCCTTATTTTCGACACGGGCAGCTAGTAGTTTTGGTTTTGCAGATTTATATTCACAGGATCCTGATTTACAGCTGGAACGATGCTCGGGAAGCTCTGTATCCGTGTATTACTTTCAGTTGTGTTTTATATTGTTTTTCCGCTACTATGTAATTTATTGTAATCTCTGATATTTATCGAATGTAATTTATTCATTTATACTCTGTATATTCTTGTATCTGATGGAATTGTTGTAGTAACAATGAAATGTTCTTCTGTTTGCGTTTTGATTTGTCCTGTTCTCAAGGTAATCCGGGCTTTCCTTACCAGGGAAGTTACGGGTCCTTACGGATATGGTGAAAACATTTACGGTACTTGATTTTTACGGTGTCTTTTTATTTTTTTCAAGGATTAGCAACTTCATTTTTTTTCTTCTTTCAAGTTGCAGACTGCAAATTCAAAAACAAACAATAAATGCAAGATAATGAGTTTATCGGGAAATGGGAAAGTTGTAGCTTTAGGACGGGTGGAGTCAACCGATCCAAATGTACGGGTACATTTCAGACCATTAGGAAACAATGCAGTTAAAGTTTGGATAGACACCGTAAAAGAGCCAGAAGTAGAGCTATGGAAGCAGACATCCGAATTTCAGTTCATGGAAGATGCCCTCTCTTCTACTATAGCTTGGCCTGCTGAGCACGTCATAATGGAATGAATTTTGAGTAAGTCTCTGTCACTGGTTTAACATGATATCTGTTGTTATTACAGGCTTTGTCTGATCCATCGTCCATGCAGTCACATACATGATCCCTTTGTCAGAACTACATTATTTTTAATTTGTCATATAACATCTTTCAATTTATCCAGCTTTAAAATATATTCTCGTCATAATGACATTGTCTGCTTGACCAATTGATCTCTTCTGTAATTGAAACCCAGAAGGTATTTGCTGTTAATAAGACATGTGCTTCTTACCTAACTAGGCCTCTGAATCTTAAAAGAATGATTTGTTTTTCCTCTTAGTTAAACATCAAGTACTTAGGTCAGTAATTGCTTAAGGTATATGTCTAGAAAATAGAAGTAAAATGAAATTTAAATTATAAAATAGTTATGCTTTGCATAGCGAGCAAATCACTGGCTCTCAAATTCCCTGTTCCGGGTGTTTCTAAGGCAATTACAACCTAGAATTTTTTTTAAAAAACCAATATCTACTTTCTCTCTTCTAATGAAGAACTGGTGATGTTCTATTACTTTTACTCTTGTACATCCAGCTTGTTTCACTGTCGGACAGAATGATCGGTTGGGTTACCGAGTGGTTTTGATTTTGAGGAAGTGGTAAAGATTGAGTAGTTGTAATATGAAGGAATTTAATTATTTGAGATAAATGAATATTCAACAATTATATGAATAATTTGAGTACAGTAAAATGATTTACACATGCAATAAAAGCTCCAACAAGAATTTTGCTAAAATTCCTATACGCAAGTGTTGTTATTGGAATATTTTCGAATCAGAATATTTTTCGAATTGCAATAAAGGCTTCAAAGTCAATCCCATAAAATGTTCTTTTAACTACTGGAAAGAGAATTTTCGAATTGGAATATTTTAGAATGGTAAAATCCTCCCAAACATACCAGTTTTGTAAGCTGCAACAAATTTAGTAGCCTGCTAACCATAAGTTTAGAAAAATAGATATTTCAAAGGAATCTGCATGTTGATAGTGGGCCTTTAATGATATTGTACTTGGATCCAGCCTGAAAAGCTTGCACTGGAAATTAGGTATCAAAACGCGTAAAAAATAATATTATATTTCTAAAGCGGCGCTTGAGCAGCTATCAATTTTAGTTTTGTTTCATGTGTTTTGGGAACTGGATGATAAACACATGAAGGTTAGTTTAGTCTTTGAAATATTGGTTTTTTTCATTGATAAAAGATGTGAATCTTTATCTCGTACTACTTAAAGTGCTGGTAAACGTTGAAGTGCTTGGAATCATTGGATATCTCAAGTTCTGTCCATGGTGGTTGCTTACATTGAACATAGGGCTGAAAATGAATTCAAACAAAAGCGCATATTGCTATATCTGAATCCATAAATAAAATCCGCATTGGTATCCAATTTGACAGATACGGATATTAGAAAAATATCGGAGAAAATCAATGATTTTATAATTATTCGAATACAGATATATGTATTCATTTTTCAGTTATCGATTTTTTTTTTATTATTATATACCAATGCAGACGAAGTTCGAAATTTTCGGATATCCAATTGATAGCTCTAGTTGAAAATCTTCAAAGTTGGAGTATCAAATATAGATTTAAAGCAGCAATAATATTGTTAGTGGTCAATAACTTAATCAAATACATTTAACATAATAACAGACCAAATACACAGCTGAACAAGTGGCTAAACAGTGGAACTGTACTGAGTTTTACTTTGCATTCCACGGTCTTGCAAATAATAATCAACCAACAAATTTTATTGTAGATATGGATGCATTTTTAATGAAGTTGCTTAAGTGGTCTTAGGAGACATTGATGGATTTATAATAAGTTGAATCGTCAATTCAGCTATGGAAATCCATATACCGATCCCCTATCTATCTACTCAATTTCTAATGAATCAATTTCATGATGCCATTTAGATTGTTAACTTCACAACCTTGTCTAGCAACTCTCTTCGGACTAGCACTTAGATAGTTTTGCAGTTTGATCAGCCAAACCCGCAGTGTTACTGCCTTCTAAAAGGTCGGGTTAGCAATATAGGTAAAATTGCTTGCTTTCAAATTTTTGGAAGTTGAAACAAAAATAGAAAAGAAGAGATTAACATAGCTATGGGAGACTCACGCCACTTAAAGATTGAATATTCAATGTCCTGAATGTTCAGCCCTTAAGCACCATAACAGAGAGATTAATGCTTCATGAAACATGTTAATGAATATAATAAACAGATCCAGTTTATAATCGCTTGTTTTTTCTTCTTTTCTAATGCTAATGCGTGCATGCATGCACTGTGCTTATATGAAACAAATATTTGCAAATATTATGACATCTTAATATCGGTTGAAAAGTATGATCTAACAAATAAATTTTCTTTGCTTATATGAAACAAATATTTGCAAATATTATGACATCTTAATATCAATTGAGAATTGGACGTTATAGACAAAATTACTTTACAAATTCATTCTTATTCATTAAGAAGTCAGAGGGAGCCAATAACATGATCAGCCTGATCATTTATCCAGAATGTGATAACTCTGCATGCGTGCATCTTCAAAAGAAGTAAAAATTTGCAATAGTTGTGTGATTCTTCTATATGATCATTTTCTATATCCATGAGATTTTCTCCTGCTACTTCTCCAAGTTACATGAACATGATCAGTTGCACAAATCCCATGCCTGTTAAATGAGAAATTGAAAAAATGCTGATGAAAATGAAAAGAAGTGGAAGAGAGTTCTGAGAACTTACAGAGTATACAAAACATCAAATTTCGTTGCAGGAATCAACATATATGCAATAGAGGCATGATAGTGGTTGACTGTAGGACTGATAAAAAGTATATCAAGGACTGTTTTAACATTTTTATATTTGCAGGTGAGGAAATAGGACATGACTTTGGTGATGGTGCTGCGATTACCAATGGAAGGGCGTTGTTTCGTCTTGTGTCTTTTGTGCGTTAACTGAACAATTATAAACTATGTTTTGTATTGTGTGCTCAATTTGACATTAGTGGGAATTGAGAACATATGTACTGAATTAGGTGTTAACTCATGTATTGAATTTCTTTTGTTAGTTGATACTTTATTTGCAATTAGTATATTTTTCGTGTTCATCTTTAATTTGTTATGAATATTCATTTTGATCATTATTATATTAAAGTGCATGAGCTATCAAAGATATATGTTATAGCAGTAAACTTGCGTTATGAATAATCTCAATTTTATTGAGATTTAGATGTATAATAGCTGTAAACCTGAGCTATTGAACTGATGCAGCATAGCGGCAAAAATGAGCTATTGTATTCATCAAGCATAACGGCAGAAATGAGCTGTCAAAGGGTTTAGTAAAACCTATAACACATTTATTAATAGCATTGAATATCTGCTATTGAACACTTATTTTATAGCGGTAATACTGTGTTATAAATATTTTCTCTTTGAATGAGATTATGACGTCTTATAGCGGTAAAAATAAGCTATTGTAATAATATAACATAGCGGCAATACATTGTTATCAAAATTGATCTTTAATAACGGCACAGAGAGCGCTATAAAAGTTTAGCAGTTTTTAATAACATGTTCATATACAACAGTTATGAAACCGCTATCTTTCTTATTCATAGCGGCTATAGGGCGCTATAAAACAGTATTTCTGTTGTAGTGGAACCGCAAGAACGGTGCGGAAAACCGCACCGTATTCTCTCTCTAAAGCAAACAGCCCGAACCAAACTGACACGCAACGATACAGTTCGGTTGCGGTTTGAACTTTTATCAAACCATATTAAACCGAATCGAACCGCATAGCTACACCGACAATGTTATGATAAAAAAATTAATAAATTCCTATCTAACTTTTAATTTAACGATATATATTCTATTTTCAACATATGATGTAATTATATTAATTAAAGATAACACTATGTGTTTTAACCTTCAGGTGATACAACGTCATACAATCGTAAATTGATTGTTGATGGAAGTAATTTTCTTGTTTCTTATTTAATACAGGTTCAAACCGGACCGAACAAAAAATGGACCGTAATACATCGAAACCGAATCATTTGAACGGCTAGTATAATGGTTTGTATTTTAAATTAATCGTTTGATGTGGTGCGGAAGCGGTTTGAGCTTCAAACCGCACCGAACCGAACCGCGCCCACCCCTAGTATGGGGAAGTGCAGGCTCTGGTTCCTTTGTATGCAGGGTAAGTGAAGTTGTGTATGGGGAAGTGCAGGCTCTGGTTCCTGTTGTATGCAGAGTTCTGTTGAAGGCGAGTTTTGAAAACTTGCCTTCGTATTTTACTAAAGGCGAGTTTCCAAAACTCGCCTTCGAAACACAAACAAGCCTATATCCGTAAATACTTTTAAAACATGGCTATTTCAGTTATTGTTTTGTGAAACAAGCATGCGCATGTGAATTCCTCTGGTACTAATCCAATGTTAATCTACAGTTGGTTTCGCCTGTCTAGCTACAGTTTACCGATGTACGAGGTTGAGATAACTACAACTACAGCCCAATAACAATTACTGATGTTTCACTATAAATATAGAATAACAGTTTCAATTATGTATTAATCAGGAATCGCAACTTCCAGCGCTTTAAGTTGAGCTGTAGAGGTAGAAGACTATCTCACATCGATAAACTCTTCCCTCAGCAGTCAGCATGCAACGACTCAAGCTGTTGAATGTGAGTACCCATTTGTGCATACTAAAAACAAACGTTGCAATGTTTGTGTTGGGACTGTTCGAAGTCATATGATTTTTTCTTTTTTATCTTCGTGCATTAGGTCAATGGTGTCATATAGCTTATCATTTACGTCTACATGACATCATCTTCTAGAGTTGTTACGTACAATAGACGAGACCCATCAAATATTTTTAATCCAGTGTTAAGAGCACAACCAACAATGGCTTGTTCAGTTACTAAACAAGTCACGGAGCAATCAGGTATGGCTTGTTCAGTCATCCGTGGATAATATTGTATGAGTTCGTGGCTGGTTGAGTGAACAAGGGTTGGAGGTTATAACGGCAAAGTCTTTGCCGTTATAATTTATAACGGCAAAGTCTTTGCCGTTATAAACTATTAATAACAAAAAAGCATACAAACGTTGTTTGTTGCGGTGAAAGAAGGTAATATTGGATGGAAGGGTGTTTGTTGTTTTGTACTGTTTGTATTATATAATATTTCTTTTAAGTGGTTTGTGGTTGTTGTGTCTAATTTTGTATTGCTGAGTATGATGTGGTTTGTTTGGATGAAAGAGAAGAATTGAACCGAACGGATTGTTGGTTATGTTCTGATAAATTGGAACTGCATGTGAATGTACGCCTTTAATCAGTGTAAGGAACGAACTGACTTTTGAGGCTTAACATCACCTGTTGTTATTACTTATTAGCCATCTTCCTTTGCATGTTCTTTGTTGCCAACTGTTAGCCCACGTTGAACGCGATAGTCTGCCTTATAATGTAAGGTTATGACTGCGATATTTCTCTGTACATGTAGATGTAGGCTGGAGTTTTTCCAGTAAGGAAAGGAAAGGTAAAAAAAAAAAAAAAAAAAAAAAAAAAAAAAAAAAAAAAAAAAAAAACTGGATGTAGGTAGATTAGCACTTGCTGCGGTTTTGATTTAATTTTAAAATTCATAGCTGCAGGCTGACTGCTGAGTGAAGAGTGAGCAAATCTTCTATTACTACAGCTCAACTCAAAGTGTAGGAAGTTGGAAGTTGCGATGCTTTTTATAGTTGTTATTGGACTAAACTGCAGTTATTGGGCAGCAGTTGTAGTTAGATCAACCTCTTAATTACATCGGTAAACTGTATCTAGACAGGCGAAACAGTAGATTAATATTGGACTAAAAGTCTAAAATTATGACTACTACCGTTGGAGGTCACCAACACAGCTGCTGTTATTATTAATAATAATGTTGTGGTCAAATTAATTGTTAGTTGATTGACATTGTGAACTGAATCCACCGGATTTTTGCTGCTTTCAGCAAGAGCTTCCACATGAGTAGCAAAACAAGTAGGAGCATTAAAGATTACCTTGGCATTTAGCAGTCATGTTTTCCAATTAGCTGCATGGATGGCAACAAGCTGACGTTAGAAATTTGAATTCACCGACATATCTTATTTTAACCCTAAATTATAACGCAAGCTATCACGTTCAATGTGCGCTAACAGTTGGCAAGGGACAAAGAACATGCAAAGAAGATAGCTAATAAATAATGGCAACAGGTGATGTTAAGCCTCAAATAGTCAGTTCGTTCCTTACATTGATTAAAGGCTTACGGTGATATGCAGTTCCAGTCTATTATATCTACTCTCTACTGTAGGCATCATAATTCAAAGCTTGCATGGATCATAGGTTCATCATGGCCTAATTAATCTCCTAACGTAATGTCATCCTCAGCCTAGACTACACTACTCGAATTGTAGTTGTCTGACTGTAAGGTATATATTTAATGCTTATTATACAGTTTGAACCTAGTTTTGTATGCATTTAATTTTGTAGAAAATAGATATTCCATATGAACTAAACTACGCACCAATACAGCAAAAAACGACTGTTCATATGTGACAACGAATGCTTTTGAAAAATATTCATATGATCCAAATAGTTGATGAAAACGTTTAAGAATAGTTACAAAGTTGCTACTGTTAGGGCTGTCTCGCATGTGCAAGAAGGAATGACGGATTGGAATTAATAGTCTCACGTCACTTCATAGAATAAATTGAAGGAGTCGAGTACAAATATGAATTGGTATGCACGTTACATCAGAGATTCCTTTTGTTATATGAGAGTTGTGTGTCAGCTCATATACGTGCGAGGAGCGGGGCTTAGTTACATAAAAACTACATCATTTGAATATGAAAGTTTAGGTCTAACCACTCATAGGCGTCGGTTACAGCATCAGTTATGACAATAAAAAGTGCTATATTATGTATTGATTATTCCCTTTGGGCCAAGGGTATATAGTTCGATAAATACCAAGGCTTGTTTAACTTCCAAATTAGTAAGGTAGAAACAATTCATTTTCCAGTACACAGCAACCATATCTTTTTCCAAATTAGTAAGTTAAAAAAAATTGTAAGCATGTTTTATGTTTGAAATATCATGTCCAATCAAGGGCAATGATGTAAAACTGCCGTAGAGTACTCCATCTGATACAGTTCATTAAACTTTTAGTACAAACAATTGTGTTCATTAACCTCTACACCGATGCAGTGGCGTAGGCAGGAAAAAGTTTTGACAAGGACACATATTTGAAGAGTTTGGAGACCATAGCCCACAAGAAAAAAAAATGAGCTAGAGAGAAGAGGAAGAAGACTAATAAGAATTTTTCAACACTTATTCCAGTAATCATAAGAAAATTTCATATCAAATTATTACATAATCATAAGTGATAAATAAAATAATATTATTCCGCACCAAAATCATCAATTTTCAATTATTTGGATCATTAGTTTCAAAATTCATCAGTTTTCTTAAAAAGATTCATTAACTTTTATAACATCAGCTAATTAACCTCAAATGAGTTCATATGCGAATTAGAGAGTAACATGCTTCGTACAGATAATTTATAAACAAGACAATGACTCGTTCTCAATTTATATGCTCTAGGAGCATCTCCAACAGTTCGGGGTGCGAATTTTCGATTTTGCGTACCCCGAATGGTTGGAACCCAACTTTTTTCAACAGTTTTGCGTACAGACATTTGTTGAGCAAACGCCTAAAAATTAAGTAGGTCGTAGCTTTTGAAAGTGGACAGCGTATTTCCCACACCTACAACTTGCGTGAATAAGCTATGACATAATGACAACATACAATAAACCATTTAAAGTGGGCCCTCTCATGCTGTGAGCGCGTGTTTTGATTGTGAAAAGAATTCTTTTAATGTGACCCCATGTTTTGATTGCCAAAAAAAAATTCTTTTAACCTAGAAGTTTGTTTAACAAGCGCCTAATTTGAGGCGTTTGTTCAACAAACGCTTGGATAATTTGCATATTCCGAACATTTTCCCTCTGAAATCCGAACTATTGGTATTTTCTACACACAGTTGGAGCGTGTTTTGGGCATGCATATCCAAATTTTCGAAATCAATGCACTAGTTGGAGATGCTCTAAGTCTGTTCAAATTTAATCTCGATTTATAAACAAAACAAAAATCAAAATTAGGGATTTCCCATGGAAACCAGATAGCAACCGGAGGCGACCACACAACAACCCTAATCTCATACATATTAATCACCCTCTTACTCTTGCCAAACCAATGCCTTTCTCTTCAAAGATACATGATTTGTGACCACGTTTTAAGTATACACAATTATGTTCAACAAAATTTGTTAATAGTATTTTATATCGATCGACATGTTTATAACTTTTTTTTTATAAATATATGCAATGGGTTTATTTTATAGATCATATACAAACTTTATCGTTAATATTTCATAAATATTAATTAATTTATAAAAATTAGAAATTAATTAAATTACTTGGTCTTAACAGAATTCATTATTTCGATCGTGTGACTTTTGGATATAAACCTGGTTAGCTATTAACATTGAATTATTCCAATGTTAACGCTCACACTTCACTTAGTAGGTGACGTTATAATACGACCATATTTATTGCTTACTCATTTTCAGAAGAAAAAAAGTCTCCTTCCAGTTTAACAAGCATTCCCAGTTATGACAACTATTTACACCAATTCTTTTCATCCAAATATATCACTTTGAATTTATCGAATATGGTAATGATCAAAATTCCATCATCATCCACATTCAACTTTATATTATAAACAAAAAATATTTGATTCAGAAACAATTTACATTAACTAAACTATTCTAATTCGATATTTTGATTTTAAGTGACTCGAGTTGACAGTGATACCAACTCCATATAACCAATGAGACGAATCCTCTCTTAGATAGTGTTTCAGTTTCAATACTTCCACTCAAACCAATTATAGTCACTCGGTGGATGTTGTACCATAATTTGACTATAATCAAAGTGGAGCCTTCATTTTGAAGATCAATAATATTATCAAGTCGAAATAAGCGCGTAAATCAATCATGTTGATATATTTTGTTTGACGATAATTATATTAACCAATAGAAAACTATCGAGTGATTCATTCTATAGTTATCCAATAACTAATTAGCATGTCACACCTAGGTGCCCTTAGCAATCACAAGGAATGCACATCCTAAGATTTAGATAATGCTACGTACAGTACAATAAAATAACTATTTTGCAATTGGCAATGTAAGTTGCAACAAACCTACTGCAATTGACCAACACCAATCTAGATTGGCTCAATTGCAATTTTCTAGTTACATTTTGCAACTGTAACGGACTCCTGCAAGAAAGAGTTATGATACTACTAGTAGCACTTGCAACAGAAAATTTAGCAAGTGGTATTGAAAGTTGCAAAATATGAAAAAAGGAACAAAAAAATCATCATTACTAGCATATAGTAATTCACTGCTGAAAACAAAAATCACGTTGAAATAACCAAAAACGCATGTCTAAAAGTTAAGCAAGATTAAATTACATACACAAATTTCTAACATACATTTCAAAATGTTTGATATAGGTAGTTCAAACTTCTAACATATTAAAATACATAATACAACACATATGCAAAATTACAAAGCCAACATGCACATAATAGTCTTATGAAATGCAGTACTTTTTATGTCAAACGACGAAGCTTGTGTACCTTGCATAGCTGCATAGCTACGAAACAAAACAATGTTTAATTTACAGTTATATATTTTAGAGATTGAAATGTAGATGATGATGGTTTTGACGACAACAACCTTGTTTTAACTATTACTGTTATAAAACATACTAACAATATTCTCTAGAATATATATATATATATATATATATATATATATATATATATATATATATATATATAAGAAATATATGTAGGTATTGATTACTGATACAGTGTAGAAAATCAAGATTCCAAAGAAGAGTTCAGAAAACAAGACTCATGAGTAACAAATATTCAAGAGTTCAAGAAATAAAAAGTACTTGTGCGTAGAATTTTTTTAAAAACTTTGGTTAGCACTGAATCCTCATTTCAAACTTCTGTCACTATTTTCCAATGATTTAAAAATTACTTTCTTATTTTAAATTTATTTTCAAAATTACTGCCTTATTTTAATTTATAATTATTTTTTTAGCAAAACCAGCTGATTTTATAGTTGTCATACTACTTTTATTAAAACGGAAAGAAGAAAAGGAATACTGCACAGACACAGTATCCCTAACTGGTTTGAAGTGCCAATACACTTACAATACAGAAGAGAAACTGAGTGTTTATGCTACCAACATAGATATTTATTTCTCTGATTCAGAGGAGCTTGAAGATGAGGTGGTGTTGCATGTAGACAGAGACTCATGCTACACATTGGCAAACAGAGCAGGGAGGTTAGGAACATAATGTGTATATTCCGTGCAATATTGATACTTCCTGTCCCAATCGTCAGCTTCTAATATAGAATTATTCGAAATTCGATATTGTCCATCAGTTATGAGAGTTATTTCGTCACCTTCCTCGTAATAATTTATATTTCTTTGTTCTTAAATTTATTTTAACTCTTGTTTTAATATATTTTATTTTCTAATATATTTTAACTCGTATTCCTTACTTATATATTTAATACTAATTTTGTTATAATTTCTTAAGTTTTTAATTTCCTTATTATTTAAAAAGGAAAATGTATTGCCACAAGGATTTTTCCGGCTCAAGGAAAATACAGCAGAAGAAAACAGGAAATAAAAATACAGAGGATAGGTCATCAAGGAATGAAAAGGACTGTACGACCTACAGCCAAAGCCTAACAAAACCAGGGACCACGACCGATCGGGTGATAAACGAAACACAGAGCATCCATCCGTCTGTTCTCGCTTAAAGGCTGATGCTACCAGTACTTCAAAAGCACTAGCTTCAAAATCAAGAATGTGAAAAAGGGGTTGAGTGTCAATATTACGCTTGCGACGCTACTCCATAGCATAGTTGCGAGTAACAGGACCGTATTTAAGGTCCAATGTGCGCCCAAATTTAAAGATTATCTCCTCCCGGGAAAGATTGCCGCTAGAACAGAGGAGAGAGAAGCCTAAGGAATGACATCGACCATGGAGAAGGGATCCGGGATGACCATATCCAAAGTACCAGAAGTGAGAGAAACCGAATTACACTCCAGCTTGAAAGCATCAGAAAAGGAAAGAACATCTAAGCCATGTGAAGCAATAAAGGCATAGTGCAAGGGGAGAAGCGACATCATGCGAGACGGAACCATCAGCAAAAACCGAAGCATACAGAGAATTAGAAGATGACGCATCAAACAAAGAGGAAGCTTTAGAACGGTTAGCGACAGCCGATAGCGGAGTAGAAATGAGTGCAGCATGCGCATGAGAGGCAAGAGCAGAATGTATGGCATCAACAAAGTAAGAGGATACAAGCAGAGTATGATCAGTAGAAGTGGAACCAACCACATGAGAAGTAGAAGCATGAACGCAACTTTCAACCTGACCACAACCAACGTGAACTACAGAGGGACTAGAAACAGAATTTGAGAGGGCAGCACTGTCACAAGCCGAATCTTTGTCACAAACAGGACCCGAAGGATGACCAGGCAAGGCCAGCAGGCGCACGATCCAGATTTACCAACTTCGGAGCAGGCTGAACACACGACTGCCCCATTTTCAAATGTAACAAGAAAAAAAAAACATTTTTCCTTTTAAACATCTCAACTCCTCCAACTGGTTTCCACAGTCCAGTATTATAAGCTTTAAGTTGAACAAAATATGGCCTAGAACCGATTGTATATAACATTAATGAATTACCCCACTTACAATGAGCTTTATGAAACATGGGTTTAGTCAGAAAGGCCCTCCTCTCATTGTTAATGAGTCAAGGCTCCATTAATTTGGGCTTAGGAGAAATAAAGGTGGAACCAACACCGTCGCCTTCCAGTTGCGTCCCGAATCCACTGTAGCACCTGATGAAACGGTGCCCACTACTGGCACAGATGTAGGTGTTGAAATTAATGCACTTTTATATTTATTTATTATAGGTTCATGAAACAAGTAATCAAAAGACTTTCATATTTATTTGTTGTAGGTTCATGAACCAAGTAATCAAAGGTCATCTATAGAGTTCTCTAGAAAATGTCATCTCTAGAGTTCTCTAGAATGTTCTGTAGAAGCTATATAAGCATGTTATGGAAAAGTACTATAGGGGAGAGAGATAAAAATAAAATAAAATAAAATAAAAAGATTCTTTCATCTTCTTCTTTTTTAGCTCTGCTGTAGCAACTCATTTACATTCCTTCAAATTGGTATCAGAGCGGTTTTTCGATTCTAATATGTGATTGAAACAAGAAGTGATTTCATGGCGTCAAATTCAGAATCATCTCTAATTCCTGTCTTTGATGGTGAAGATTATGACTACTGGAAGATCAAAATAAAAACTATTCTAAGGGCAGAAGGCTTGTGGAATATTGTGGAGAAAGAGTTTACAGAACTGAAGATGAAACAAACTTGCCTAAACAAGAATTAAAGAAAATTGAAACGTCTCGTCGCCAAGATGCAAAAGCACTGAGCAAACTTCAGATGGGAGTCACAAAACCAATTTTCACAAGGATATCAACAGCTTCAACAACAAAAGAGGCATGGGATATTCTAGAAGGTGAATTCCATGGAGACGAAAAGGTACGAAGCATTAATCTCCAATCCCTTAAAAAGATTTTCAGAATTTAAGAATGAAGGATTCTGAAAATATACAAAGTTATCATGCTCGTGTAATGGAGATTGTGAATCAAATGAAAACCTATGGTGATAATATTTCTGATCAACATGTTGTGGAGAAAATTTTGATCGGTTTAACAGATAAATATGAATATATTATTGCCATTATTGAAGAAACAAAAGATCTTACCAAGTTGTCCGTAAAAGAATTGATGGGCTCTCTTCAAGCACATGTAAAAAAAAGATTTAAACATGCTGAGCAATCAGAAAATGCTTTTCTATCTGAAGCAAAGGTGAAGCCACAACAATTTGCAAAGAAGGGTGGTTACAACCAGGAGCAAAAGAAGTCAGACTGGAGGAAGAAGAGAGAAGACAATTCCAGCACTTACAAAAATAATCAGAATGATAGAGGTACAAGTTCTAACCCAATTTTTTTTTGCAACATCTGCAAAAGAACCAGTCATATAACATCTAGATGTTGGTTCAAGGGTAAGCCTCAATGTAATTATTGTAGAAGGTTTGGCCATATTGAAAAAGACTGCATATTTAAAATTGTCGAGAAGGCAAATTTTACAGAAGAAAAGGAGGACAACAAGGAAGAGCAAATATTTTATGCTTGTCATTCCAGCCTTCCTGAAGACAAGAAAGCCTGGTATATAGACAGTGGATGCAGCAAGCATATGTGTGAAGATAAAAATATCTTTGTGCAGATTGATACAACAATAAACTCAAAGGTGAGGATGGGTAATGGAGCTGTTGCAGAAGCAAAAGGCAAAGGAACAATTGCTATCAACACAAAATCTGAGGTCAAATATATACGAGATGTTCTTCTCGTTCCAGATTTAAAAGAAAATTTATTAATTGTTGGACAGCTTTTGGAACATGACTATTGTCTTGTATTTGAGGATAATATGTGCAGAATCTTTAAGAAAAAAAACAAGAGACAGACCATTGCAGAAGTAAAGATGGAGAGGAACAGGAACTTTCCATTAATATTCAACTACAATGCTCTAAAGGCTGAAGTGGAAGATCAATCATGGCTTTGGCATAAAAGATATTGCCATCTAAATTTTCAGGGATTAAAACTTCTCAAAGAAAAGAACATGGTGGACGGCCTTCCCAAAATACAAAATGAAAAGAACCCGTGTGAAGGATGCATCATGGGAAAGCACCACAAAATGCCATATCCAAGAGGAAAATCATTGAGAGCAAAAGGACGCTTGGAACTTATACATACTGACATTTGTGGTCCAATGAAAACACTATCGTTGGGACAACAAAGCTATTTTATAATTTTCATTGATGATTTTTCACGAATGACTTGGATTTATTTTCTAATGGAAAAATCAGAAGCATTCATTGCTTTTAAGAGATTTAAAGCCCTTGTAGAAAAACAAAGTGGTTGTGACATTAAGTGCATACGGAGTGATAGAGGAGGTGAATATACCTCTAAAGAATTTGAAGAATATTGCAAAGATGAAGGCATTTGGAAGCAGCTCACAACAGGGTACAGTCCACAACAGAACGGAGTTGCAGAACGCAAAAATAGAACAATTGTTGAAATGGCCAGGTCAATGATGAATGAAAAAGGACTGCCAAAGACATTCTGGGCTGAAGCTACAAACACAGCTGTGTACATCCTCAATAGGTGTCCCACAAAAGTTGTAAGAAACATGACACCTATTGAAGCATGGAGTGGGGAAAAACAATCTGTAAGTAATTTAAGAATATTTGGCTGCATTGGTTATGTTCATATACCTGCTGAGAAACGTTCTAAACTTGATGATAAAAGTACAAAATGTATTTTTACTGGTTATACTCCGGAGACTAAAGGTTACAGGCTTTTTAATGTTGAAATTAACAAATTGGTTGTTAGTAGAGATGTTCTATTTGATGAAAATGCAGCCTGAGATTGGAAAGAAAAACAAGTTGAACATGTCAATCTACCAAGTTCTCTGGAAACAAATGAAGAAACTGAAGAAAGAGAAGAACAAGATCAACACATAGAAACTGAAGAAAGAGAAGAACAAGATCAACACACTCACACATCTGAATCAGAGGATGAGAATGAAACTCCACCAAGAAAATTCAGAAGAATGAGTGAAATATATCAATCTTGTAATTTTGTGGTTACTGAACCAGAAAATTTTGAAGAAGCTGAGAAACATGAAGTATGGCAGCAAGCAATGGAAGAAGAAATGCACATGATTGAGAAGAACAAAACATGGGATGAAACACCCCACCTCCGTTAGGGTCACTCTCAAAGGGAATGCCCTAATTTTGGTGGAGGTTTATAAGTACAAGTCACAGATATACAAGACAGATATAAGAACACATATTTGTA
This sequence comes from Allium sativum, assembly GCA_030737875.1. Classification (NCBI taxonomy): domain Eukaryota; kingdom Viridiplantae; phylum Streptophyta; class Magnoliopsida; order Asparagales; family Amaryllidaceae; genus Allium; species Allium sativum. The sequence continues at coordinate 345,964,756 of CM060924.1, read as the reverse complement.
AACAGCGGAAGAACAACAAACTTTTATTTCATAAAGTCAAATACGTGTTACAACAACATCCTTTCCAAAAACATAACATAACACTTTCATAATCTGTCTTGAGTACATTATTTAAAGAAGCATGAATAAAACATAGATAAACTGCAAAAGCCCCATAGAGTTTGTCCAAAGCCATAGTTCAAAACAGGAAAGTCCAAGCAATACATTTCTCTTCTTCAAGCTGGATGTTGAGGTAGGTCAAGCTGCTGTGTTCCCTCCCTGAGGACCTGGGGGGGGGGAAACGGAAGAAAGAAGACGAAAGAAAAAGTAGAGTCAGACATAAAGCCTGAGTAAGTCTAGTACTATTTTGTCTATGAATAAAGAACTGGGTATGATAAGTATAAACAAGAAGTGGGCATGCACTATAAACTTGGTTAAGTTGTCTAGGGTCGAATATACTATCGTACACCATGTTGATCTCTGAACCCATATAAACTAGTTTTCCAACTGGCACCAATAATCAGGGTGATGTGATCCATTTTATGATGATCGGCTCCTACTCGCATAGTTACATGTGTCTTACGGCCCCCGATGTCTGTAGTTACCTATGCTGGTCCCACCATGGGGTGTATCAAGTCCCATAGTGGCAACCCGACACAACCTTAGAGTGCACAGGTATGCTACTGGTGTCCAGTGCCTTATTTTTCTGCGCCGGAGTGTGTGCACGCCCGCACTCCGTTAGAACCTACACTGCTACACCACCGCCGTCGATTTGACCTCTTACAATCAGCCCAGTAATCGTGCCCCACCCTGCCTAGTTTCAGGGTATCCTGATACACCTTTTAGGGTTACTGCTGAAAAGGGTCCCCCGTTATTAGGTTTTCTATCTCTAGCCAACATGCTAAGTTGGTTAAGTGTTTCCTAACCTAACCCCACCAGTCCGTTTAGTTTAGCATGTTCCATTTTGATTAAGTCTTTAGTTCACTTAATCCTAACAATCCTGACTCAGCCTTAATTGTCTTATTAAGGCCCTGACCTCTCACATTAGACAGGTATTGTTGTGGCTGCCTGTTGCCGGTTGGTTCCGGGCAGTCTTACGCCACAACTCAGTCTAACCTCGGGTCCTTGCTGGGCTCCATGTTTAACCTCCCACATTGGATAGGTATTGTTGTGACTACTGGACAGCCGGGCGGTTCCGGGCAGGTTTACATCACAACTCAATCCAACCTCGGGTTAAACACATCGTATGTTCTACATTTACATATTTTGTCATTCTTCTTTATTTCTTATATGTAAATATTTGCGGCCCATTATTAAGTTAATGGTGTAAAGGTTACACCAATCACGGGCCCAACCCATACTTGAATTTGGGCCCTTCTATTTTATATTTTCATTCATTAATTAATTTTAACCCAACGTTATTTTCCCCCGTTTTTACACGTCCGTTTATATATATATATATTGGGCTTAGCCTTTTAAAGCCCAATTTAGCCATGCGAAAAGGGGAGGCTTAAAGCGTGATTACATACACAAAGAGGGGAAGGTGAGCGCATGAACTTGCAATATGACGTTGGGAATACAAAATAGAAACTGGTGTACTTGCATAGTAGCGACATAGGTGACATGAATTAAGGCATGTGAACTTGCATAGGTTTAACTGCAACATGAACCTATATTCTTATTTATGCATAATGTCAAACATAAGCATGGCATAAATATTTCTAGCATAAGCATGGCATAATGTCAAACATAAGCATGGCATAGGTATAGTTAAATTTGTTCATGGCATAAATATAAACAAGTCATGTTCATAAGGTTTCTACATGTTTACAAAGGGGATACTTTGTTACTAACACAAAAGCATAGTTCAACTTAATCATGATTTAAGTCTAATCACATAACGATGGTATAAACATACTTATGCATTATTCCTATACATGGTGTTTGCTTTAAACTTGCAAAAAGGGATTTTTGAGTCTAACCTAGCCATGTCTCGCATATGTTATCATATAATTCTTTTAAACAAGATAGACTTAATCATGGATTTCAATTATGCCAAATATCATTCATAGCCTAGCCATATTCATAAGTTTGCAAATAAGTTCTCTAGTACAAAAGCATGACTTAGTACATGATGCCAAATTCTCAATATAATTTCATGTGGATGATAATAACCAAACTTGTTCTAATTACATACAAAATGATTTATGCACAAAAATATACATCATGATGGCATAGTAGCAAAACCCCAAACTTGCATGAATTTAAATCAACTACATACATGTAGCTTCAACATAGGTCACATAATTTGCGAATATTCCAAACGTATATTTGCCTAGAACTACCGCATGTAGTTCTTTATAATTGAATGACATAATTCAGAATATCCAATCGTATATAAATTGATAAGAACGCACAAATATGAATTTCATTGCCACAATTCAAGCATACATATCTACACAATCATTTGTTCATACCAAAGTAATACTCTACTTACAATGGTTGCGGCGAATTCTCTAATTAAGAGATATGATTCCTTTGTTGAATTGATTTGATTTAGGTCTCTTTAAGCTTTAGAATTTTCCTCCTAATCCTCTCTCTAGTTGGCGGCTACCTCTAGTCGTTCCTCAGCAACATGGCGGCTATGTTCTTAATTTTGAATGAATAGATTAGGGTTTAGTCTAGGGTTGTTTATATAGAGGTTAGGAACTGATTAGGACCCTTGATGTTGCTAGGTTAGATCGTAGCCATTCATTCGATAGAGAGACCAATTAAAACTTGCCACCTAGCCCTAGTGACAAAGCAGACCACAGAAAATCGGAGGAACACAGACCTGGCCAGCCAGGTTGACTGGGCTCGACCAGGTCGATACCCCTGTCGACAGGGCTGTCGACAGCCCTGTCGACATGGGTAGCCCAGGTCGACAGCCCAGTCGACCTGGGTGGCCCAGGCGGGTGTTCTTCCACCCTGGCCCGTTGGGCCCTACTTCGGAATATTTAATTATTTAATTCTGTTTGAATTTTAAATTTAATTCAAAACTTCCGAAGGCCATATCTTCTTCATACGGACTCCGTTTTTCGAAAACTCGGACTCTATTTCGCGTATTTTTCCGAGACGAACGTAATGGCGTATCCCGTTTCCCTTAGTTCTTTGATTTCAGATTAATTATGCTTTAATTTGTTAATTTCACAGTCATAGAATTTTCGGGGTGTTACATTCTCCCCCACTTAAAAGGATTTCGTCCCCGAAATCTTCAAGTTAGGAGGAATGTATATCCTAACATCCAAACATCCATCTACTCATCCATCAAACACGAGCATCCATTGTCCTTAAAAGACTTCTAATGCTTCATGATCATATGCAAAGTGTGTGTGTGTATACATGAACTTATCTAATGCAAAATCAGGCGGTCTACTGATTCAGTCGACCTCCTTAATGCGAATTATGTAAGTGCCATGCATCCATTATGTATGCAAATTTTCCTATTCTTGATTCTACATGAGTGCACAATCATTCAATACAAATGCAACATCCACATGTCAACATATTAATGTTCAACCATAGACGAAAGCAAACATATATGGATATGCAATATGTAGTGACTGAGCCGATCTAAAACCTAGATTGTGTGTGTATATGCAACCACGAGCAGCCACTAGCAATCACTTGCACCCACTTGCAACCATTCATACATAACATGTTTCAACTACATGTTTCCATCCAAAAAGATTCTACCTAAAAGATAAGGTCGAGGAAATATACCTAAAAAGATAGATAAAAGCGCAACTTAAGGAAAAAGAAAGATCAAGGATGTACCCTCGAACAGAAAAGGGTAGGCAGTGCGTACTCTAGCTTCAGTTTCCCAAGTCGCGTCTCCCTCGGCGTCGCTCCACTGAACTTTGACGAGTTTGACTTCGCGGTTGCGTAGCTTCTTTACTTCCGTTCCTAAGATGCGGGTTGGAGCTTTTCTTATGGTTGCTTCGCGTTCCACTTCAGCCTCTTCTAGGATATTTGGCTCTACCACTTCAGCAGACTCATGCAGGCATTTTCTGAGATGTGAAACGTGAAAAACGTTGTGGACTCCAGCCAACTTCTCGGGTAGCTCTAATCTATAGGCCATTTTCCCAATTTTCTCGACGATAGGGAACGGCCCTACGAACCTTGGTGCTAGTTTTCCTGTGGTTCCAAAGCGAACAACGTTTCTTAGCGGTGATACCTTGAGAAAAACTCTGTCTCCAACCTCGAATTCAAGGTCGGTCCTCCTCTTGTCGGCATAGGACTTTTGTCTGTCTTGGGCCGTCTTCATCCTTCTTCGTATTAAGTCCACTTTCTCTGAAGTCTCTCGGATCATGTCTGGTCCAAGTATGAGCTTATCCGTGGACTCCCACCAGCAAGTGGGCGATCGGCACGGTCTTCCATATAAAGCTTCGAAGGGCGCCATTCCGATGGTTGCTTGATAGCTGTTGTTGTAGGCGAATTCTACCAAAGGAAGGTGGTCTTCCCATGTCCCTCCGAAGTCAAGGACGCATAGTCTTAAGAGGTCTTCCAAAACTCTATTTACTCTCTCTGTTTGGCCGTCGGTTTGGGGATGATAGGCTGTGCTCAAGCATAACTGCGTTTCTACTGCTTCTTGCAGACTCCGCCAAAACTCGCTGGTGAAAATGGGGTCTCGGTCACTAACAATGCTAGATGGTATTCCATGGAGTCGAACGATTTCCTTAAGGTAAAGTGATGCTAGGGATGAGGCAGTTCTTTTACTTTTGACAGGTAAAAAGTGGGCGCTTTTAGTAAGCCTATCCACTATTACCCAAATACTAGTGTTGCCTCTCCTAGACCTAGGCAGCCCATCGATGAAGTCCATTGAGATGCTATCCCACTTCCACTGCGGGACCTCCAGAGGATGTAGTAGTCCGCCAGGCTTTTTCTGTTCCGCCTTAACCTGTTGGCACACCATACACATAGAAACGAATTCTGCCACGTCCTTTTTCATGCCATTCCAGAAGAAAGTCCTTTTTATGTCTTTGTACATTTTATCTCCGCCTGGATGTATCGTCATCTTGGAGTGATGTGCTTCTTCGAGAACCTTCTTTATTAAACCTTTTGTCTGTGGGACGCATAGTCTTCCATCTCGCCTTAGTACACCCTTATCGTCCATGGAGTATCTGTTGAGATGACTTGAAGTCTCACCCCTAATTAGCCTATCAATTATTTCCACAAGCTGAGGGTCTTCGCGTTGTGCTGCCCCTACTGAATCCACTAAAGTTGGGCGCACTTCGAGAGATGCTAGCAAGCCTGGTACGAAATCGGAGGAAGGCCTAAAGTCGAAGCTGGCTATAAACTCTAGGCTTTGTCTTTCAACAAACAACGGGCTTAGGGTTAATTTCTTTCGGCTCAACGTGTCTGCCACTACGTTGCCTTTGCCCGGAGTATAGGAGATTTCGAAATCGTACGAGGCAAGAAACTCCATCCATCTTTGTTGCCTCAAGTTAAGATCCTTCTGCGAGAAAAGATATTTCAACGATTTATGGTCAGTGTAAAGTTCGAACTTCTCACCTAGGAGATAGTGTCGCCAAGACTTGAGTGCAAAGACGATGGCGGCTAACTCAAGATCGTGGGTTGGGTAGTTATTTTCGTGCACTTTCAACTGCCTCCCGCCATAAGCTACTACCCTTCCTTCTTGCATTAAGACGGCGCCTAGCCCTGTCCCACATGCATCCGTATAAACAGTGAACATCTTGCTCCCATCTGGCAGCGTCAAGACTGGGGCTGTTGTAAGAGCCCTTTTCAGCCGTTGGAAAGCAAACTCGCAATCCAAGTCCCAATTGAATACTAGATTCTTCTTAGTCAATTTCGTGAGCGGAGCTGAGATTTTCGCAAAATCCCTTATAAACTTTCGATAGAAACCTGCTAGTCCTAGAAAGCTTCGGACCTCAGTTGCATTCCTTGGTGTCTTCCAATCCTGTACCGCCACTACCTTCGCAGGGTCCACCGCTAACCCTTGTTTGGATACTATGTGCCCAAGGAACCTCACCTCTTCTCTCCAAAAGTGGCATTTGGAGAACTTGGCTTTTAGTTGATGGACTCGCAAAGTTTCCATGATTGCCCTTAAGTGCTGAGCATGTTCCTCTTCACTTTTTGAGAAGATAAGGATATCATCTACGAAGACCACTACGAATTTGTTGAGGAAATCTCTAAATACCCTACTCATCAGGTCCACGAAGTACGCAGGTGCATTTGTCAAGCCGAAAGGCATGACAAGCCATTCAAAGAAGCCGTCTGGGGTTCTGAAAGCCGTTTTATCGATGCTATCTTCAGCCACCCTTAGCTGATGAAAACCGGTTGCTAAGTCGAGTTGGGAGAAAACAGACGCTCCTACAAGCTGGTCAAATAAATCGTCAATTCTAGGGAGAGGGTGCCTATTCTTTTTCGTTAGCTTGTTGAGCTCCCTATAGTCAACACATAGACGGAGTGAACCATCCACCTTTGTAGCGAACACCACTGGAGCGCCCCATTCTGAAATGCTCCTCCTAATGAACCCCTTCTCTAGAAGCTCTTTAATCTGTTTACTGAGCTCTTTCCTTTCTCGTGGAGCCATATGTCTAACGGGCAACGCAACGGGCTTTGCATTATCTACAAGATATATGCGGAAGTCTATTTCCCGCTTCGGAGGCAAGCCCTTCACCTCTTCGAAGACATCCGGATATTCCCGGACCACTCTAACTGATTGCAAATTTTCAACAGAGGCATCTAGCGATTCAAGATAACTAAGCATAACCGCATACGAGGGATTACAAGAAATTTCCAAAGTATTACCGAGCTGGGTTAGGAGCCTAACAACCCTTTTCTCACAATCAAGGATGGCCCCATTACTGGATAGCCAATCCATACCCAAAATCAAACCATAACCCGAAAAGCCCAAAACAAAGGCACTACATTGAAATTCAACACTTAGGATAGAAATTTTCAAATCCAGACAGATCATAGACAAATGAGCTGGGCCCCCAATTGGGTTTGAAACAATTAAGGGGTCCTCTACCATACTAGTTTTTAGGTGCAGAGATTCTACTAAAGCAGACGAGATAAAGGAGTGTGATGCGCCAGAATCAAATAAAGTGCGAACGGGGTGATCATAAAGATAAATTACACTTTCTACAGAAGTATTTATACCTCGCTGTTGCAATGGTGGCGCTTCTAGCACATGAACCTGTGCCCCTGGGGTGGATCTAGCCCCCTGCCCCTGCCCTCGTTTCTTTGGGCAGTCCTTAGCCCTGTGGCCTGTCTGACCGCATGAAAAGCACCCACCATTCTCCTTGGCCTTCTTTTTCCGGCAGTCCTTTACTAAGTGTCCCACTTTGCCACAGAAATTACACTTCCTCTTCTCTTTGTTGCCTTTCCCGCCTTTCTTAAAGTCTGTCTTCTTAGGTTGCAAACCCTCTTTCTTCCCTTGAGAGCTTTCTGCCTTTGTCTCCTTCTTGCCCTTATCCTCTTCATTCAGCAATGCCATTTGCACCAATCTTTCATACGTGGCTCCCATGGGTATATGGGTCATGGCCAAACTGTGTAATGGCTCATTTAACCCTTTGACGAAACGGAGAGCCTTCTTGTGCGGGGTGTTGACTAGGTCAAGCCCAAACCTAGCCAGCTCATCGAACTGATTCACATACTCTCTGACAGTCTTGTCTCCTTGCTTAAGAAATAAGAATTTCTCCAACTGCAAACTTCTTTCCGCATCTGAGAGAAATTTGGTCTCAAACCTTGCCCTAAAGTCCTCCCATGTCTCCACTGGTCTTTCAGCATTAGTGACTTCCCACCAGTAGGAAGCCTCGCCCTTCAATAGCCACACTGCCAGTTGTACTTTTTGTCTATCCTCTACCTCAAAGATGATGAATAGGTCCTCCGTTTCTTTCAGCCAATTCCTAGCTGCTACGAAGGACTCAGTTCCATGGAAATCCCTTCCTCCCATGGCTTTAAAATCTTTACATATCTTAGCGAATGTGTTTCCCCGTGGAGGAGGTGGAGGAAAAGGTGCCGCTGCAGCTGGATGATTTCCTTCAGCTGGGGGAGGAGGAACAGTAGGACCTGGCTGAGTGGCCCTTGCTTCTAAGAACCGTCTAAACCAACCAGGTATTGGCACCCCTTCCGGCAAGTTAAGTTCTTGGGACATGCTGAAACAAAAAGGATAGATTCAAAACGAAGGATAAGAGATAGTTCCTATGGCTTTGGGGAGTGGACTTTGCCTTTTAAAATAAAATAATATTTTTCTTTTTAAAAATGCTTCTTTAAATTTCCCTTTTGAAAATAATTTTTCAAAACTTTTTATCTTATCTGGTAAACCTATGCTCTGATACCAAGTGAAACACCCCACCTCCGTTAGGGTCACTCTCAAAGGAAATGCCCTAATTTTGGTGGAGGTTTATAAGTACAAGTCACAGATATACAAGACAGATATAAGAACACATATTTGTAAACAGCGGAAGAACAACAAACTTTTATTTCATAAAGTCAAATACGTGTTACAACAACATCCTTTCCAAAAACATAACATAACACTTTCATAATCTGTCTTGAGTACATTATTTAAAGAAGCATGAATAAAACATAGATAAACTGCAAAAGCCCCATAGAGTTTGTCCAAAGCCATAGTTCAAAACAGGAAAGTCCAAGCAATACATTTCTCTTCTTCAAGCTGGATGTTGAGGTAGGTCAAGCTGCTGTGTTCCCTCCCTGAGGACCTGGGGGGGAAACGGAAGAAAGAAGACGAAAGAAAAAGTAGAGTCAGACATAAAGCCTGAGTAAGTCTAGTACTATTTTGTCTATGAATAAAGAACTGGGTATGATAAGTATAAACAAGAAGTGGGCATGCACTATAAACTTGGTTAAGTTGTCTAGGGTCGAATATACTATCGTACACCATGTTGATCTCTGAACCCATATAAACTAGTTTTCCAACTGGCACCCATAATCAGGGTGATGTGATCCATTTTATGATGATCGGCTCCTACTCGCATAGTTACATGTGTCTTACGGCCCCCGATGTCTGTAGTTACCTATGCTGGTCCCACCATGGGGTGTATCAAGTCCCATAGTGGCAACCCGACACAACCTTAGAGTGCACAGGTATGCTACTGGTGTCCAGTGCCTTATTTTTCTGCGCCGGAGTGTGTGCACGCCCGCACTCCGTTAGAACCTACACTGCTACACCACCGCCGTCGATTTGACCTCTTACAATCAGCCCAGTAATCGTGCCCCACCCTGCCTAGTTTCAGGGTATCCTGATACACCTTTTAGGGTTACTGCTGAAAAGGGTCCCCCGTTACTAGGTTTTCTATCTCTAGCCAACATGCTAAGTTGGTTAAGTGTTTCCTAACCTAACCCCACCAGTCCGTTTAGTTTAGCATGTTCCATTTTGATTAAGTCTTTAGTTCACTTAATCCTAACAATCCTGACTCAGCCTTAATTGTCTTATTAAGGCCCTGACCTCTCACATTAGACAGGTATTGTTGTGGCTGCCTGTTGCCGGTTGGTTCCGGGCAGTCTTACGCCACAACTCAGTCTAACCTCGGGTCCTTGCTGGGCTCCATGTTTAACCTCCCACATTGGATAGGTATTGTTGTGACTACTGGACAGCCGGGCGGTTCCGGGCAGGTTTACATCACAACTCAATCCAACCTCGGGTTAAACACATCGTATGTTCTACATTTACATATTTTGTCATTCTTCTTTATTTCTTATATGTAAATATTTGCGGCCCATTATTAAGTTAATGGTGTAAAGGTTACACCAATCACGGGCCCAACCCATACTTGAATTTGGGCCCTTCTATTTTATATTTTCATTCATTAATTAATTTTAACCCAACGTTATTTTCCCCCGTTTTTACACGTCCGTTTATATATATATATTGGGCTTAGCCTTTTAAAGCCCAATTTAGCCATGCGAAAAGGGGAGGCTTAAAGCGTGATTACATACACAAAGAGGGGAAGGTGAGCGCATGAACTTGCAATATGACGTTGGGAATACAAAATAGAAACTGGTGTACTTGCATAGTAGCGACATAGGTGACATGAATTAAGGCATGTGAACTTGCATAGGTTTAACTGCAACATGAACCTATATTCTTATTTATGCATAATGTCAAACATAAGCATGGCATAAATATTTCTAGCATAAGCATGGCATAATGTCAAACATAAGCATGGCATAGGTATAGTTAAATTTGTTCATGGCATAAATATAAACAAGTCATGTTCATAAGGTTTCTACATGTTTACAAAGGGGATACTTTGTTACTAACACAAAAGCATAGTTCAACTTAATCATGATTTAAGTCTAATCACATAACGATGGTATAAACATACTTATGCATTATTCCTATACATGGTGTTTGCTTTAAACTTGCAAAAAGGGATTTTTGAGTCTAACCTAGCCATGTCTCGCATATGTTATCATATAATTCTTTTAAACAAGATAGACTTAATCATGGATTTCAATTATGCCAAATATCATTCATAGCCTAGCCATATTCATAAGTTTGCAAATAAGTTCTCTAGTACAAAAGCATGACTTAGTACATGATGCCAAATTCTCAATATAATTTCATGTGGATGATAATAACCAAACTTGTTCTAATTACATACAAAATGATTTATGCACAAAAATATACATCATGATGGCATAGTAGCAAAACCCCAAACTTGCATGAATTTAAATCAACTACATACATGTAGCTTCAACATAGGTCACATAATTTGCGAATATTCCAAACGTATATTTGCCTAGAACTACCGCATGTAGTTCTTTATAATTGAATGACATAATTCAGAATATCCAATCGTATATAAATTGATAAGAACGCACAAATATGAATTTCATTGCCACAATTCAAGCATACATATCTACACAATCATTTGTTCATACCAAAGTAATACTCTACTTACAATGGTTGCGGCGAATTCTCTAATTAAGAGATATGATTCCTTTGTTGAATTGATTTGATTTAGGTCTCTTTAAGCTTTAGAATTTTCCTCCTAATCCTCTCTCTAGTTGGCGGCTACCTCTAGTCGTTCCTCAGCAACATGGCGGCTATGTTCTTAATTTTGAATGAATAGATTAGGGTTTAGTCTAGGGTTGTTTATATAGAGGTTAGGAACTGATTAGGACCCTTGATGTTGCTAGGTTAGATCGTAGCCATTCATTCGATAGAGAGACCAATTAAAACTTGCCACCTAGCCCTAGTGACAAAGCAGACCACAGAAAATCGGAGGAACACAGACCTGGCCAGCCAGGTTGACTGGGCTCGACCAGGTCGATACCCCTGTCGACAGGGCTGTCGACAGCCCTGTCGACATGGGTAGCCCAGGTCGACAGCCCAGTCGACCTGGGTGGCCCAGGCGGGTGTTCTTCCACCCTGGCCCGTTGGGCCCTACTTCGGAATATTTAATTATTTAATTCTGTTTGAATTTTAAATTTAATTCAAAACTTCCGAAGGCCATATCTTCTTCATACGGACTCCGTTTTTCGAAAACTCGGACTCTATTTCGCGTATTTTTCCGAGACGAACGTAATGGCGTATCCCGTTTCCCTTAGTTCTTTGATTTCAGATTAATTATGCTTTAATTTGTTAATTTCACAGTCATAGAATTTTCGGGGTGTTACATGGGAGCTTGTAGACAAACCTGAAGGAAGAGAAATTATCGGGTTAAAATGGATCTACAAGACAAAATTAAATCAAAATGGAGAAGTTCAAAAGCATAAGGCGAGGCTAGTCGCTAAAGGCTTTACTCAAAAGCCCGGCGTTGATTTTTTAGAAACATTTTCCCCAGTAGCAAGACTTGAAACCATAAGAACCGTGATTGCTCTTGCTTCACAAAAGAAATGGAAAATTTTCCAGCTCGATGTTAATTCAGCATTCTTAAACGGAAAGCTAGATGAAGAAATTTACGTTGAGCAACCACAAGGATTCTTGGTGGAAGGGGGAGAAAACAAAGTGTACAAAGGCTCTTCCAAAAGAAAAATTCTGCTATTTACGTGAACGCATTGGAGTTGTCAAACAAGTGCATTAAGGGGGAGTGTTGAAATTAATGCACTTTTATATTTATTTATTATAGGTTCATGAACCAAGTAATCAAAGGACTTTCATATTTATTTATTGTAGGTTCATGAACCAAGTAATCAAAGGTCATCTATAGAGTTCTCTAGAAAATGTCATCTATAGAGTTCTCTAGAATGTTCTGTAGAAGCTATATAAGCATGTTATGGAAAAGTACTATAGGGGAGAGAGATAAAAATAAAAAAAAGATTCTTTCATCTTCTTTTTTTGAGCTCTGCTGTAGCAACTCATTTACATTCCTTCAGTAGGATCCTTACCAAGGGCTGGGAACTCTATAGTTGAGGAGGATGAGAAGGCATCGACTGAAGCTACATCGACGAGACTGCCAGACGGAGGCAGAGGACCCAAAAACGCACAAATATCCTTCATAGGGCATTTCGCCTGTGTTTTTCCATAGGAGGATAACATAGGGTAGCCTGGAAAAATTAAACAATAATGAACGGAAGCGTGGAGATTGCAGGCGAAGTGGAGAACTCGAATCGGAAAGCCGATTAGGAAAACTCCAAATATATGTTTTTAATATATATTTTTACTTGAAAAAAATCTATTTTAATACAAAGGAATATAGTTTGTTTTAACATAAGGATTACCATAATTGCAGTTGTAGAGGAGAGAGGAAGGCTTGAGTTTGGATATGATTGGGCCGGAATGGAATTTGGCTCCGTACAGTTAAAGCGCTTAGCACTTCTGTAGCGGCGGAGGCCCAAAAGATGTAGAGGGGACAAAGGTGGGAAATAGGGGGATATAGTGGAGATGCAAAAAGGTACATTATATGTAAATCCAAATATTTGAAAATTAGTTAATCATCTTTCTCATATTATATGTGTGAAGAAACTAATATTAGATTAAGCTTATATAACAAAATAAAGGAATGTCATCATTATGCATGCTAAATTTGATGAGTGTAATTGATTTTTACCATATATTAGACACTTATGCCTTAAATTTAGCCCTTTAACCTAAATTTACCGAATTTTTTTAAAAAGAAAACCAGTCAAATCAAGGTATGTATACTAATACTGCTAAAGCGGATGCTAAAAAGCCTTGATTTAGCGGATGTAGCGAAAAATAGCGGGACTAAAAGAGGATCTACTGTTCACCCGCGCTAAATTGAAATAGCAAAGCGGTTGAAGAGCGCTATGAGTTATAGCGGGGATATTACACGGGTTTAGCGGGCCTTTAACTGCATAGATTTGGCTCAGCGGCCATTAAATTAAAATGAGGAGATGTGTACATTTTTTGGTTTCTTTTACTGCAATTTCTACGGCAAAAAAAAGTGATAAGAGGAGGTCTGCAACTGCGCCGCCTGACCATAACCTTGTCTTCCCTCTGCCGTTGCGTCCTTCTGACCCTAACCCTAACCTATCTACCACTCTCCTGAACCAAGCTATCTTCTCTACCACCCCCCCTTTTGGATAAACTTCCTCCCTCGTCTACCACCTCATCTAACCCTAGCAGATCTCTGACTGAACATGCCTGGACTAACCCTCGCCTTTTCCAATACCTCCCTTGCAATGCGGGCCAGTACAACCCTATTCAGTTAGAAATTAAATACAATGGAAAAAAAATGAATTCAACAAATGATATCATAGAAGCTGGTGTAAAAGTATGGAAAAATTATGTAGTTGGTTTCCTTTTTGATAAACCACTTTCCTACACTATGGTGATGGAAACATTTAAGCAAAGATGGAGGCTCAAAGTTACTTTCAAAGTAAAATCGGATGGATCTCTGTTTTTATTTGATTTCTTTAATGAATCTGACAAAGAAAAAGTAATAAGAGGTTATCCAATAATAATGAAAAATAAACTCATCATAATCAAGTAATGGGATCCAAACGTTAGCAGTGTTAGTGGTTCTATCAAAGCAGTTCCAGTGTGGGTGAAGTTGTCCAATGTACCTATTACTTATGGTCACATAAGGGAATTAACTGGCTTGCTAATCGTTTGTGTAAATTGGTATGCCTGGATGGAGCCACTGAATCGATGATAAGGATTCAAGATGCAAAATGCTTAATAGAAATAACACCTTATGTTGAATTAGTGAATTCATTCCCAGTGCTTAACCCAAATGGCACCACACAAGTCATACAAGTTGACTATTTATTACAACCCGGTATATGTATACATTACAAAGTTTTTAGACATCAAAGTGCAGTATGGAAGGAAAGAAGTAAAGTAGAAGTAATTGATAAAGGGAAAGAAGTTGCAGAAAAGCAAATAAATCTTGAAAAGAAAACAGAAGTTGGGTTGCCAAGTGATAATTAAACCAGAAATAATCCCTAAGCATTCATAGCAAAAAGCATCAAGAAACAGAAAGAAAATTAGTATATTCAGGCAACCAAGAAGAGAACGGATGTATAGAAAGAAAATGGATACAAAAACCAGTGCAAATGGTAACAAAGAAAAGGATGGCAATAATGACAAAGTTGACAAAGGAAAAAAAATTTTGGATAATAGTTTCAGTGCACTAGGTATCCTTGATGATGATGTTATGGCAACAGAAATGCATAAAGATAATGATCATATATCAAGTGATAAAGATGATGAAATAGAATATATGAGTGCAAATGAAATAGAAGAAGTGGAAGAAATGAATTTAAGAGACAATGCAGTGACTACGGTAGCAAATGAGAAAGTAATAGAAGAAGCACATAAAGCAGATGAAACATATAGTCAAAAGAAAGAAAGAAAAAAATGAAAAGCAGTGAAAATGTGAAAGTTTAGAAAATAAAAGAGAAGCACAAACAAAACGTTGATGGACAAAAAGAAACTGTATGCACAAATGCTGGTGTGCATGGGAACAAGAAAGTAAATAAATGCACCACTACTGCATTGAATACACACAAATCTACCACTATACTAACTAACTCATTTAACCTAATTACCTCCAAAAACCAACCATTATCATCGCATCCATTACCTTCTACGCAAACTATCCAAATCCTACCTGTTAATTTATCTGCTCCACCTGTCATCAGAAAACCAGCTCCACCAGATTTACCACCTCTCACTTCCTCTGCCAAAAGTTCCCTTCCTCTCTCAAATTTATGTACTACACTAAAGACCAAACCATAGAAAAATAAAATCAACAAAGAATTTGACCCAATCTCAGGAAAGAAGAAAAAGAATGGAAAAAAGAAAAGAAGCAAAATTATACCAGATGTTTATATTCTTTCTCCATTTGACACAGATTGTGACACTAATACATCATATAGAACATTCCCTTGAAATCTCCTTTCTTTTCTCCAAAAAGAACTAGAAGCACCATCAAAACCCTTTTTTATCATGCTGAATAAAATTGCAACATGGAACATAAGAGGAGCCCATGAATCAATCAAACTTTATCAGATTAAATCCCTGATCCATGAACACATACTCTTTCTCATCTCAATTTTTGATACAAAACTCAATCCTACTCGCTCCTCTAAAGCCACTGCCTACATCAAACCTTCTGGGTTCTCTATAGGCAATTGCCATGACAAGGCACCCTATGGCAGGCTGCTTGTACTCTATGACCTCGAAATATTCATGTCTCCTATTCTCATTGATTTCCAGATTATCCACTCCAATGTATACCACATTCCATCCTCTACCTCTCTATATACACCTTCATATATGCTAGTAATTCTCCAATAGTGAGGCAAAAGATGCTTGATTACCTACCTCACTTCAGTCAAAACTCTCATCCATGGATAGTAATTGGTGATTATAACTGCTCCTATCAAACTGACCATAAGCATAGTGGTTCTCCTCTTACCATATCAGATATTACTCCTCTTAACAATGTTATGCACAATGCCTGTTTAACTGATATACCATCCATTAGCTGTCCATACACTTGGTCTAAAAAAAGCACTGATGGACCACGTACCCTAACCAGAATTGATCATGCACTCGTGAATCTTAAAATCCTCTCCATACGACCTACCATTAAAATTAACATTACCATTCCACTCTTATCAGACCATTGCCCCTTGATCCTCACATTTGGCTCAGCATCCTTTAAAAAGAAGGTAAACTTCAAATTTTGTGATGAATGGACAACGAATGCTACTTTGCTGCAGGTTGTGGATCGAGCTTGGAACATACACACATATGGCAACTCAAAGTTGAACTTGCAGAAAAAATTGATGAATACAAAAGAAGCGTTGAAGAGAAGATATGGTCAAGGGAAGTATATGGGAAAGGTAATAAAGAATCTTTTGAACTCGCTAAACAATTGAAACTGGTATAAGAGCTTACATTGCATCAAAATGCTGATCAAATGTGCAACCAAAAAAAAGGAAACTATCCAGCAACTTGAAGAAGCACTGATATCTGAAGCAAATATGGCACAATAGAAAAATAAACGAAAATGGTACATAAATGGTGACAGAAATACAAAGTTATACCAAGCATCACTAAAGATCAAGCAAGTTAAAGACTTCATCCATCAGATAGAAGATACAAACAAAATATGTCACTCCAATCTCTCATCTATTGACAATGACTTCCTGTCCTACTTCACATCCTTGCTTGGTAACCAACCACCTTATGATGACCTATACTTCCTTAACCACATCTCTTTAGCCAAAGCTAATCCAACAATGGAGGTTGATATGATCAGACCAGTTACTAATGATGATATCAAAGAATCAATATTCACTATGAGAAAGTCTGCATCACCTGGCCCTGATGGGTTCACTATTTCATTTTATATACATTGCTAACATATCATATCCCTTGTTGTATTGAAAGTTGTGCATAGCTTTTTTACTCACATCAAAATCTTGAGCTCCATCAATTCCACCAACCTAGTCGTTCGCCTTAAAACTCCACACCTAAAAGATGTCACACAATTTTGACCAATAGCCTGCTGCAATTAATATATAAAGCAACCTCCAAAATACTTGCTAAAAGGCTCAAAGCAGTATTACCATCTTTGATCTCCCCAAACCAAGTTGCCTTCTTACCAAAGAGAAATATCCTAAATAATGTCCTCATGGCCCATGCATTGCTTAATGGCTACTCGGTTAAAAGCATTTCACCACGAGCTATGCTCAAATTTGACATAAAAAAGGCATTTGATTCAGTGAACTGGTCTGCTCTGTCATGTGTAATGGAGAAAATGAACTTCCCTACTAAGTTTATCAGATGGATTTATCTCTACATATCTACTATAAGGTACACTCTGGTTTTCAATACTCATATAGTAGGATATTTTAAGCTTTGTAATGGATTAAGGCAAGGTGACCCTATCTCGGCTTATTTGTTCATTATGAAATGGACACACTTACCATTGAATTCAAAAGACAAGTTCTTCTTAAAAAAAATTCATTCTTCATCCAGAATGCAAATCACCTTAGATCAACTCTTTAGCCTTTGCTGATGACTTACTGATTTTTACCAAACCAACTCCATACTCGCTTCAAACCATGATAAACAACTTATCCTCCTTTTATTCCTTCTCTGGCCTCCAAATGAACCAAAATAAATCCAAAATTCTCTTTGTTGGGATCTTCCCACAGCAAGTACAAACTAGCTTATCAATTACCAGCATGTCCATTATTGATACTGATATGAATTACCTTGTCATACTATTAACCACAAAGAGAATTTCAACAGCCCAATGTATTCCCCTGTATGAGAAAATAACCTCTGTCTTCTTTAGATGGGAAAATAGATTTTTATCTCAGCCTGGGAGGCTGGTTATATTGAATGGAGTGATCTTTTCAATGACAGTATATTGAAGCAGAATCTTTATTATTCCTAATAAGCTCTTGGCAATGTTAAAGACTGCTATGAGAAAATTTCTTTAGACTGGCTCAATACACTATAGCAACATATCCTCAATAGCATATCATAGACTTGAAAAGCCAAAGAAAAAGGGTGGTCTGGGAATCAAGAATATGAAACAGTGGAATATATTAGCTATATCAAAACACTTCGAGAACTTGGTTCTAAAAAAGAAGACACTTTGTGTTTATTGGAGCACAAAACATAGTCTGAAGCATGAGCAGATATGGACTGTACGACGAAAAGAAAATCAAATTTGGGTTTTGAAGATGATTATTAAGGTTAAAGACAAGATAAAAGATTTCTCAAAAATTAAGATATCTATTGGAAGCAGAGTAAGGTTCTGGTCAACCCCTTGGCTTGATAAAAGCCTAATACTCAGCAGTGAACTGACTTATGAAGATATAATGCAAAGTGGCATACCTGTAAATGCAGAAGCTAGTTCATATACTATTCATGGCAAAATCAGTCTTCCACCAACTAGAAACAATCAGATAAACACACTATGGCAGAGCTTCATTGGGAAGACATATAATCATGCTCCTGATGATGAATTTGTATGGATAGAAAAGGAGCACAAATAATCTACTGCGGTAGTGTATAAATCATTGACTAGAGAAAAACGTATGGAAAATTGTGCATGGTACAAACGAATATGTAATGTAAGAAACTATGAAAGTATAAACTTCGTGATGTGGAAAGTTTATGTAAATGGCCTCCAGACTCTGAAGAACTTGGCCTGTAAAGGAATTTCTATGTCTACTCAATGTATACTATTCAACACTGGTGATGAAGACACCAATCACCTCATTTTTAGATGCTATTTATCACACTACATATGGAGGTAGATCAAATGAAGGGGAGGATATGCAGCACCACTTATGGACAACAATGAGGAATTGATGAGTATTTATAAATCTACAAGATGGAAGCAAGAAACAACATATGAGCTATTGATAATGCTCAAAGTGGTGATTAATGAAGTGTGGAAAGAAAAAACTCTTGAAACTTCAATAGAAAGAGAAGAAGCAGACTGGAGATCTACCATGCAACATGTGGGAGTATTTGCAAAGAAATATTACTATCTTGCTATGGGTTTGATGATCTTGTCAAAACCAAATCGATATGACCTTCTCACCCTCCCCCTTCTTTTATGTATTTCTTATGTTATTGCACTACCTAAGTTGTAAGACCTTCTTATGATATGAATATATGTTAAGAGTCATTCATCCCCGCTAGCTTTGCCCAAGAAAAAAAGAATTACCATACTTTATTTAACCATTATTTACTTTAATTCAAAAATTCTATTTTTTGATTTTTTTTCTCTCTAAGGCATGTCAACATACACATTTTTGTACGTCGACATAAATGCCATTAGGTTCAAATTTAAATTTGGAAAAGTTGTGTCTTTTGAATTCAAAACTATTCTGAAAGGTTTTGGCTGTTGGGAGACTATAAATAAGCTTCTAAATTTGATTTCTTAACTAACTTTTCATTATCTTCTTCTTCCTTTCTATTCTCTCCATTATTCTTCTTAATTTCTTAAATTCCATAATTATACTCTACCGATTTTCAAAGAGAATTAATCAATATCATTCTCTTTTAATTTTCTATAGAACTCTTATTAAAATTCAAGTCCAACTCAAGTGTTATAGGCTATTTATAATTAAAGATCACAAGATCAAGTGCTATCGAGTCAATTGCCCAAAACTCATACCAAAAAAGATGTGGTTGAGTTTCGTATAAATCAACTGTGTGTGATTGTGTCTCGAAAATCAATTGGGTGTAGGTTGTGGCCCGGAAATCAACCGAGTCTCATTATACTCCAGAAATAAGTTGAGGTTCGCCCTTGTATCCCTGAAATTAAGGATCGAAAGAAATCCACATTAATCTAGTTTTATGTGGGACCGGATGTAGGGTAACACCGAAATAGTATAAAATCCTAGTGTGTACTTTCCTTTTATTGTTTTTATTTTTATTATCTGCATATGTGATTGTTGATATCTATAATTTGCATAACATTCTGATAAATTTTAAAGGATTTCAAGAAATTAATAAAATCCACAAATCATTATTCACCCCCTCTAGTTTTTAGTTTGCCTTTAGATCCCTGACCCGCATCTCCAACAATTGGTATCAGAGCATTGGTTTTCAAAGTTTTCATAATATGAATTTTGAAAAGTTTAAATGGAAACCAACACTGGAATTGTCAATACTATTAGTTCATATATAGAGGATCGGTCCATTGTT
This sequence comes from Allium sativum, assembly GCA_030737875.1. Lineage (NCBI taxonomy): Eukaryota > Viridiplantae > Streptophyta > Magnoliopsida > Asparagales > Amaryllidaceae > Allium > Allium sativum. The sequence continues at coordinate 345,944,643 of CM060924.1, read as the reverse complement.
AGACCACCACTATTCAACGGTAGTAATTATACATATTGGACTTGTATAATGAAAATTTATTTACGATCTGTAGGATAAGACACTTGGAATATCGCACAAACTGAATATGCTGAACCCACTGTTAATTTTGCACAATGGACTAATGATCAAAAAGCCACTGCACAAAATGATTCAAAGGCTATGAATATTTTATTTTTTCACTAAATAGAAATGAATCTAATAGGGTTTTTGTTTTTAAACCTTCATATGAAATCCAGAAAACTTTGCAAGTGACTCATGAAGGAACAAGAGAAGTTAAATAGACCAAAATATCTTTGTTAACCAATCAATTTGAATTATTTAAAATGAATTAGAATGAATCTATCTCTGATATGTACTGCAGGTTCCAAGATATCCTGCATTCGCTAATGGCTTTGGGAAAAATATATTCTAAGAAAGATCAAATTAGAAAAATCCTGAATTCATTAACTTCAGATAGGGATCAAAATACTCTTGCAGTTGAAGAGGGTAATGATATCAATGCAATGAAAATAGAAGAATTAACTGGAAATTTAATGTCGTTTGAAGTCTAGATGCAAGGAAGAAATGAAAATAAGTCATCGGAGAAGAAATGAATAACATTTAATGCAACAACCAAAGAATCTGTCTCAAACAACGATGGTGATAAAGAAATAGCTTTAATGACAAGGAATTTTAGAAAATTCCTAAGATATAAAAAAAAAATTCAAGAGGAGTGAGCAAAGTAATTCTTTGAAAAATAATTAAGTCCCAAATAGTATCAGATGTTTTAACTGTGAGAGCTAGGCCATCTGAAATGATTCTATCCATATCCAAAGAAACAAAATCAACTTTCAAATGATGATTCATCAAAGAAGAGAAAAAGAGCACATGCAGCAGCTCTAGATGATTAAAATTCATCTTCCAGTGACGAAGAGAAAGAAACAAATAATTCGAATATGTGCTTCACAACAATTCACAAATAAGAAGAAATTGAAAAACGAATCTAAAAAAAATAGGTTTGCTTTTATAACAACTTTTTAGTTAATTTTTTTGAATGGTTGCTTGTTTGCTTGCTTTGTTTGAAAAAATGAATTTTATATTTGAATTTAAAAAAACAATTATTTATTTAAATAATAATATAAAATGTATTTTTATAATAAATATTATCATAGGAATAATTAAATAAGAATATAAGATATAAATTAATCAAAGGTCAAAAACAAACGTCTCTTGAAAAATTCAGAAGGTATGTCGACATATAATTTCATATACGTCGACATATGTATGAAAATTTGAAATTCAAAACTTGAATTTCAAACTTTTGAGTTTCCTCCACCTTTTCACCGAATCCAATGTTTTGAAACGGTGTCTCTTGACTAGAGAACATATCTTTTAATTCATTATTTAACTACCTATTCCTATCATTTCTTTCAATCTTTAATTCAAAATTCAAATTTATCTTCATTATCCCGTACTCTTCAAAACAAATCTCTAATGGATTCCTTAAGCACACTAAGCTCAATGAGGCAGACGAAGACCACCAAAGGCGTCCTTTACAACAATCTAGATACCATCAATGATTACATAAGCTATGTAAACTTTGGTAAAGTCGATAGGGTAAAATTTACTATTTTTAGTGATTTCACTTCTTATGATCCTCAATCTTTTTTTCATCAAAATGGTGTCTTAAGTTTAATTCATTCTTGGGAGAATGATGAAGTTTGTTACCCGAATCTTGTTAAGATGTTTTATGCAAACTTGAATCGTGATTTTTATCAAGGAAATGAAAGTGAAACATGGAGTAGTGTAAAAGAAACTCAAATTGTTTTTAATTGTGATATTTTGGGAACTAATTTAGGTTGTAAAAATACGGGAATGGTTCTCATGGATTTTAAGATCAATGACAATAATCGAGAGACCATTCATAATATTTTTGAAAGTGATGAACATTTGGAGTTCAAAAACCTTTATTATCATCCAAAGGCAAGAATTGTTAACATATTTCTTCAATATACCGCTACACCACACTCTGGAAATTTCAATAACTTAATATTGAAGGTTTATAAGGCTCTTTTTGCAATTTTTGGAAACTATGACATAAATTGGGCTTAAATGATTTTAAGTGAATTTCTACCAAAGGGTTTATCATCGAAAGAAAATACGTTATATCATGGAGTTTACATTACTCGTAGTTTCAAATATTTTAGAGTGGATTTCAAAGGCGAAGAGTTTATTTCTAGAAAAGTTTTCAATTTCGAAAATATATCTCTTATGACGATTCCATGTGTTTCATCCATATGAAACATTTATGGAAAGACAAGCAAAAAATGGAACAAGAAGAAAAAGGGGAACAAACGCATATCGAAGAAAACGAAGAAGATGAAAATACTTCCTTAAAAAATACATAGTTTCCCGCTAACATCAAAAACCCTTCCAAGAAAATCCTCCATGAAAATCAAGGATTCTAGCAAAAAACCAAAAAGCACTAAAGAAGTCGTTTAGTGAGAAATTTGAAAAGATGTCTACTAAAATGAGCAAGTTCTTTAGGAAAGTTGGCTTGTCTTCATCCTCATCCTCCTTCGCTGAATTCTGTCTATTATCTGGTTGTATAAGTTTTTATTCCGATTTCAATATTTCAGTTCCATTCTATGTATTATTCTAATTTATCGTTATCATCAGTATGAGTGAAGCTCTATATTTCTGTTAATTCTTCCTTAAACACCTCTGGAATAATCATAAAAGTGATAAAAACAAGTATATATAATTCAAAACAAAGCATAAGTAACAAAATACTTCAAAAATAAATATTGTACAACACACGTTGAAATACATATTTTTATATGTTGACATATAATAGTAAGTTTTTGAAATTTGTTTAAATTTAGAAACTTCTTTAACCAACTAGTGTATATTCATTTCAAAATAATTCCAATGCATATATATATATATATATTTCTTTCAGAAAAACTCATTCATTCATTCCTCCTTCATTTTCTTTAATAATTCCTTAATGATATCAAATCCATGGCTTTCAAATCCATAATTTAAATGAAAATCTTAAAGAAATACTCAATTCCTTCAAGAATATTCTCTCTATTATCCTTCGCAACCAGCGTCACTTAGAGTTAAGTTAAATACATATGATAAAACAACAAGAGAAGCATTTTGATGCAATTGGATGGATGATTTCCTCTCTTTCCAAAGACGAAGACAACAACATCACACAAGCAACTCTCACAAAAGACAACAAAGATTGGGATGCTATAAAGGTCGATCCAATCCTCGGTAGCAGTGGATGGGTAAAAGTTCGTAGAAATGTATGAATTTGTATTCAAAATTAGTGTGTTTTGATTGAATTGTTTTAAATTTGAATTTGTAGATAACTAACTTTAAGAATTGGTTTGGTTTGGATTGGATTATTTGATTATATGTATTAGTGTGTTTTAAATGATTTAATCTTAGTATGATTTATCTTAAAAATCATTCAAGTTATTACTTAGAATATTAAATAGTATATCCTGTCTAAAGTCATTTAACATATCATAATCATATTAGTTTTAGTTTTTAGAATTATGTCTTAGTTTTAGGGGGAGTATATTAGTCTAGTTAGGAATGTATAGTTTTTGTTGATGACAAAAGGGGAGAATTATAAAATAAGGCTTAGATTAAGGGGGAGTTAGAAGTTTCAGAAGGAGTTAATGGAGTAAGGGTGAGTAACGGGAAAAACAAGGCATCAGGTATGAATATTTTAAAAACCAAGGTTGTCATTATAAAAAAAAGGGAGATTGTTGGGGATTGAAATGTTGATGATGATGGTTCTGATAACAACAACATTGTTTAACTATTATTGTTAAAAAATATACTAATACTATTCTCCAGAATATATATATATAATGTATATATATAGGAAATATATGCATGTATTGATGATTGAAGACCGTACAATTTAGAGAATCATGATTTCAAAGAAGAAGAGTCCAAGATACAAGATATGAGTAACAAGAATTCAAATGTTTAAGAGTTCAAGATATAAAAAGTAATCGTGTCTAGAATTTTTGTTAAAACTCTAGTTAGCATTGAATCCTTATTTCAAACTTTTCTCACTATTTTCAAATGATTTCAAAATTATTTCCTTATTTTAAATTAATTTTCAAAATGATTTCAGAATTACTTTCTTATTTTAATCTATATTCTTTGTTCTTAGATTTATTTTAGCTTATGTTTTTAATATATTTTATTTTAGAATACATTTGACTCCTATTTCTAACTTATATATTTAATACTAATTTTGTTATAATTTCTTATGTTTTCAATTTCCTTATTTATATTTGTTAAGTTCTAACATATTTCTTATATTTATAGTTATATATACACACGCACACAATTTTATATCATTTTATATATAGTTTTCAATCATTTTTAAATCATCTTAGTATATGTTTCTAATATATATTTTTACTCAAAAAATTCTATTTTAATATAAAGGAAATAATTTGTTTTAGCTTAAGAATTACCATAATTTATCAAACCATTATTTACTTCAATTCTAAATTTCTATTTTTTGATTGTTCTCTGAGGCAACATATACATTTTTGTATGTCGACATATGTGTTGTTAGTTTCAAATTTAAATTTCGAAATGTTATGTCTTTTGAATTCAAAATTATTCTTAAAGGATTTGACCGATGGGAGAGCATAAAAAAGACTATCAATTCGATTTTTTAACTAACTTCTCATTATCTTCTTCTTTTTTATCAAGGAAATGCCAGTTTTATAGTGGCCGTACCACTTTATTAGAAGGGAGAGATGGAAAAAAGAGTTCTGCACAGGCATGGAAACTCCATTCTGGTTTAAAGTGCCAAAACACTAAGGTTTACAATACATGAGAGTAGCATGGCGCTACTGCTGCTAAATACACGACTCACAATTATTCCCCATCGGAGAAACAACTGGGGCTATCACTAGATCCTATAACATTGACATAGTCTGAAAAGAGCATGGCAAGGTTAGGAACATAACGAGGGTTAGGACTATGGAATTCGCGTTCCCGATCCCAAGTAGAGTCATAGAATAGAGACATGTTTAACTCACCTAGCTCACCATCCTCAATGAGATCAAATCCTTCACCTACTACTTTATATTCTAGTCTTCTATAATCATCTTCCATATCATTAACATAGATGTAGTAAATATTTTCTGAGGGATCGTATCTCATTCCTGATTTGTAGTAGAGAAAAGAGTGGTCACTAGCTATCCGATATATACCATCATCCTCTTCATAAGTAGTATCATCGTCTTCCAAATTATCATTCTCACATGGGTAGTCATCTCCTGTACTGGGTTCTGAATATCAATGAATCATCATCTTCCAATCTTACATTGTCACAAGGGGTAGTAGTTTCCTGATAAGGATCCTGAATAATAATGATAGTGGTGACAACTTTCTTGACCTAATTCACGACAGGTGGTCGTGGAAGTGGGACATGATCAGTAGGGGAACATGAGCAGGGGTAGCTGGTGTAGGTTTCCAAGTACAGAAGTCATGTACATGCCTAAAAGAGTGACAATTAATGCATATGTCAGGCGTCCAACCATAGCGCACTCTCACCTCAGCTACATAGTCATCTACTATTCTAACTTTTATTGTTTCCTGAAGTGGTTTATCAGGGTTTATTTCTATTTGGGCTTTGGTACAAAACAATTTATCTCTGGCAGCTATGTTAGCATCAAAATACCTAAGCCAACCAATATAATTTGATAACCAATTTAGACCTACCAACGATTGCAAGACAGAAGGAATATGAGAGAAATAGGTCCGTACCGGGATGGAAAGGATATGTTTTTTGGCACGATCAACATTTACACTCCAAGGGGTACTAATGAAGGGCTTCCCACTAATATTTTATGCTCCTAGCTAAGGATACGTAGGCGTTCTTTCGATAAAGAAAATTTCATGAAAAACATCGATTGATCCATGCGGACTTGTAGACCATAACGTAACTGCCACACTTTACCACAATGCTCCTTGACTACCGTATAAGGAGGAGGAATATCAAGGAAAAATCCAACTTGGCTATCTAACTAGAAACCTACCCTTGCATGTATCACCTTTGAAGGGAGATAACATATTCTTTCAGACACTATGTGCTCAAAATATACTGGCTCATAATTCCCATGTTGTGCGGTGTCTTCTCAAATAGCGAAGTCCACTTATATGCATTCTTTTCCGTTCTTTCTACTTCATCACATTGTATTGCACTTTTATCAGGCAACCTAGCAGTTTGGGAAGATAATATGTTGTTATCTATAATATTTGAAGTAGGCTGTACGCTTTTAGTCATTGTCCCCTTAGTGACATTCTGGTAAACTGTATGTCGGCGTGATGGAATACATCCATCTACAACTATAGTAGAGGCCACATTTTTATTTCCGACATTAGCACCAACTATCACATCACTTATCAATACATCTCCAATACACAAATTATCAACAATCTCCTTATCAATTTCTGCAACCTGGTGACTTTGCAGTAGTTGAATGTATTGCTTCTTTTCCAGCTAATACAACATCCGAAAATGTAGTGCCCAACCCATCTTAAACGTATTATTTTCCAGCACTGGTGGTTCACATTTACTACTTCCCCCTTTTCATTTTCTACCACTTCAGTGCCATCATTTAACTTAGCACGTTCAGCCTCAGCCCAATGAGTGGATTCGTTCGTTATGTTATTCAAACATTCATTTCCAGCCTTTGGATTCTCACTTCCTTGAACAATCTCCATGACCAAGTTGTCTTTTTCATCCAAAGTAACGGCACTTTGAGTCCAACGTGAATCTATATCCAAAGCTGCAAGTAGAGGGGTTATACCAGAGGGAGGCTGAGAGTCGATGGCGGAAGCAATTGCATTCGAGTTGGCAATGTCTGCTGTAATAGAGAAGAACAGTTTAATTGAGGTAGGACTTCCCGTTTCCGGCTGAGCAGTAGGGGAGTTCGTTCCTATACCAGGTGGATCTAATTTCCAAATTAGTCATATTTGTAATGTCCCGTATATTCACGGTTGAATAATTAATTTATTTAAAATATGGTTTGGTAATTAAAAATGGTTTAAATTAAAATAACCATTGAATATTTAATTAAATTAAATAACAGAATAATATATTTAACTTCCGAAATAATTGAAATTAGTGAAATTTACAATATTGTGTGAATTGGATGATTTATAAGATTTAATTCAGCTTAGAATTGAATTATAATAACGAATATATTATTTAAACGAAGGTTGAATGTATAAATTATATAATAACTATAATCAATATCGAAATGGCGTGGCAGTTCGCTATTTGGGGATTTAAACTTTAATTGAATATACAGAATCTGTTTTAAATCGGATTTCTGTGAAATAAGAAATGTTCGGAGCTGGTGAAGTATATTTTTCTAACGGAAGAGTAAAATCGAGATTTCATTATGTAGATTTTGAGTTATGTCCAAATCAAATTTTAGAAAAGTCGCTGTGGAATTCCTTTATAATTTATATCGATTTATTTAGATTATAAAAGGAGTTTAATATAAATCGAATATCGATTTAACTGCAAACTTTTGAAATATCGAGCTATAAATCCAAATAGGAATATTTTAGAGCTGTATGATATTGTCTGTAAATATATACGACAATATTTATTTATAAATATTTAATTTAATTATTTTTAAATATATTTGTACATTTAAATGAGTTATTTAGAGCTCTAAAAATAACTAGTTTTGCAAACGACATCCGTTTTCGACGAAACTAATTTTTTTGGATCTGAAATAGTAAATTATTGTTAGATTTAAATTTCCATGATTTTTGAAGTCCGTATGTGGCCGTACGTATTTTTAATGTGAAAAACAGTCAGTATTTTGACGGTTAAAAATACGCTGTGTGAGCAAATGGAGTCGGAATTCGACGAAACAAGTTTCGCTGGGTCCGTATTGTCGAACTAAAGTTGTACGTCCATTTTCGTGATTTTAGGATATTGTATGTGATCATAGGGATTTTTAAACACGAATGTAAACAACGATAGCATAAAAATAAAAATTCAAGTAAAATCCTAAAATCACAAAACTTGATTCTCAGAGTTTGGTGGAACTCGTGCTTCCATCTGTTTGAATTTATTGGGGTGCGAGTCGATGCTGGAAAACTGATAGAAAACTAGGGTTAAGGCTCGCCGAGAATGGAAGCATCATTGGGTAACACGAGCTATGTTTCTGGGTTTCTGGGGTAGTTCCGCACCTTATGTGCTAATCTGGTGGGTTTCTGCAAGAATTTGTTGTCGATGGTTACTGTTCAATACTAGGAAGAGAGCGTCGGTTTTTCAAAGAGGGCATCGAGTTTTAAAATGATGAGATGATTGCGTAAATTAATGAAAGGAGATCTCAATGGTATTGCTCGTTGGAATTTTCGTTGAGGAACGAAGCATCTCGGGAGGATGGAAGAATACAGGCTCATCACTGTAAGTGGAAGACGAAGTCGGGTTTTTCACGTGGATTTCGAGTTGGACAAAGAGGAGATAGGAAGGCAAAGGTCAGGCATGGAGAGAGATCCATGGTTTTGGTTTTGGTTTTAATGAAGGGACTAAGGAGAATGGGGGCTTGAAAGATCACGGCTTGGTAAAGTTTTGTTCGTGCTTTGTATATTCGAATTGGGGAAGAAGGGTATTCCGTTTGGGTTTTTCACAACAGAGGATGGGCAGCGTAGAAAAAAAGGGTAAGGCCCAAATAAACTAAAACAAATTAGATTATAGTTTAATTTGATGTCATTAGTATATATAAACTTGTTAATAGTATATCTTCTCCATACATTGTCAGAATTGAACGCGATCGGATCCATTGGAACCATAGCAACAAAAGCTACATTATGGAACAGACCAGGAGTGAATTGGAGCTCGATACAATTAATTGTAAAATAAATCGTCTGTCCGAATCAAAGATAGTTAATCGTTATCTAATGATAACTGTCCAATGTGAGTAAAACTCACGAACTCTATCAGTTCATATTTTTATAACGTATATTTAGAACTAATAAATGATGATTGATTGATGTGTGTTGACTGTTTGGTTGAACAATTGGTTGAAATTATAGATCTGGTTATATATATATATAAATGTATGTATATATATATATATATAAATTGGTTCTGTTTAGCAGAATATATCATAGTCAAATGAAATTGATGTTAATTGTATTGTTTAACATCTGTGGATGCAGGGAAATAAGTCAGAGGTGGATTCCTCAACATTTATTTTACTGTTTTTCATATATTGTGTTATATGATATGATATGAAATCTGATTTTGTATGTTGGAATGATACCGATCATTGTTATATGGTACGTTAAATACCATAAGGAATACTGGAATGTTAAAAAGGAAATTTTCAATGTTAAATTAAAAAAAAATATAATCAAAAGATTTTATAAAAAGGAATATTTATTTGTTAAATAAATAGAAAGATAAAAGGAATATTTATTAGTTAAATAAATAGAAAGATAAAAGGAATATTTATTTGTTAAATAAATAGAATAAGAAATAAGGGAAATATGTAGAAAATAAATAGAATTGAAAAGGAAATATTTATTTGATTAAATAAATAGAATTGAAAAGGAAATATTTATTTGTTAAATAAACAAATAGGAAAGGGAATATTTGTAAAAAAATAATAGAAAAGGGAATATTTGTAAAACAAATAGAAAAGGAAGTATTTGTAAAGAAAGGAGTTAATGGAATATTGGTTTATTCGATGAAAGGAGTTAATCGAATATTGGTTATTCGAGAAGGGGGTTATCGAATATTGGTTATTCGAAGAAAATAGTTAATCGAATATTGGTTATTCGAAAAGGGAGTTATCGAATATTGGTTATTCAAAAAAAAGAGTTAATCGAATATTGGTTATTCGAAGGGAGTTAGTTGAATAGAGTTAATCGATTAGAGTTAGAGTTAATCAATTAGAGATAACCAGTTAGATTTAATCAATTAGTGATAACCAGTTAGAGTTAGTCAGTTAGAATTAATTAGTTAGAGTTAACCAGTTAGAGTTGATCGATTAGAGTTAATCGATTAGAGTTAAATCGAATTAGAGTTAAATCGAATTAGAGCTTGTCGAGCATTAGTAAATTGAATAGAGTTATTCGAATATTAGTTAATCGAATATAGTTTATTCGAAAGGAGATTATCGAATATAGTTTATTTAAAAAGGAGTTAATCAAATATAGTTTATTCAAAAGGAGATTATCGAATATAGTTTATTCTAAAGGAGATTATTGAACATGGTTTATTCGAAAAGGAGTTATCGAATAGAGATTATTCGAAAGAGAGTTATACGTTGAAATTCGATTATATCGAATTCGGGAAAGTACACTTTCCGTTTTTAATCAAGATTTAATGATTTATTTATAATTGTCTATTTAGTTATTTAGTTAAATTAAGGAATAAAGGTTATATTTTGAAGTTAGATATTTCAGAAATAGGGATTATAACGCTATTGTTATAATTAATGATTTCTGTAAAAGAAGTGGATTTGTAAATAGAATCCAAGAGGTACGTAAGGAAGTTTGTTAAAGATTTAGAAGGTGTAGTTTGTCTATTTCGAAGTTAGAAATGTTATTCAGGTAAGGTCTTAGAAGTAGTTATACCCCAACTTGATTGACTCCATTTTTAACTAAGGAATGGTCAAGGTCCGATAGTAAAGGTGGGTTGAGTGAAATTATTTAATCAGTGTAATGTTTTGAGTGGGCATAACGATGTTTTATTTAAACATATGTTTAAATCCAAATGTAGGAGTTTTGGAAATGTTTTCCAAATAAGAATCAGAAATGTTTTCTAATATAGAAAACAAGAAATGGAAATGTTTCCCAATGTTAATAACGTATATTTTCTAAATTTAGAAAATAGGAAAAGTTGCATATATGGAAATAGGAGATGAAAAACGAACTAAAGAGATAAATATTCAATGATGATTGATCGATATAATTTCCATCTGGAAATAATATCATTGTTTGCACGCGTGTTTTTCTTTGATAGTTAACTCACCGACTATCGAAGTTTTTGACCATTTTTCCGTCGTCAATACGGAGAGACGAAATCAGATTCATTATCCAAAAACCACTCTGTATGGACATTAGCGTTGTGATCAAATATGATGAAGATAATTGAAGACAGAGTTATGCAAGGGTTGTCCTGTTTACAGAATAGTGCCTTCGGTTTGTCCAGTCCCAGGATGACCCGTATGGAAGAATGTCTGACAGTATGTTTAATGGATCGCGTAAGTTTGTCTCTTCAAACGTATATACGTTTGGTGGCGGAGGAATTCGTTTCTCTTAGCTGTATACCCATTGTATTTTTGGGGAAATCAATTTATGATTTGACGGGTATGACGAATAATTGTGTGATCTATCAGAGATAAACGTGACCTCTAGCCTCACAACCGGGAAAAGACAAAAATCGAGCTGGTAGCATGGCTAAGTGGTTGGCTGCCAATTAGGGTGTATTATCACCTATCTAGAGATATTCATTTCATTATTTAATCTTTTTGATGTTGTCCCATTCGGGAAACGGTTGTTGATCCCAACCGTTGGTGATATACATTCGATACACTCAAGCGAAATGAGTGGTCGGTCATGTGTGGCTGGGTTGCAAGATGTTCTTGTTGAACCCTATGTATTCCTCTCTAGAGGTACACTATCGGAAGGTGGTTCCATACCTTGTCATAGTTAGAAATCCATTATCCAATAAGTGCTCGTGATTTTGGTTTTATACTATGTATGTAGAACGTGAGATGAAAGCGTTTCCGCTAGATGATTATTATATTGTGGTTGATAGACACTATTATAATATCAAAAGGATTTGATATAAAGATTGTTTTTTCTTTCAAAATGATTTGAAAGTTAAATCAAATTGATTTGGATTCTCATAAGGGAAAAACCCGTTCCGTTTTACGGCGTTGTCTTATGAGATTCGTTTAATTGCTCAAACTGTTTTAAATTATTTTACTCACACCAGTCCCATGATTGACCCAGAGTTTGTTTTGTTTTCCCTAAACTTTTGGGTGCCTAATTTTGTACGGGCAGTCAAGTAGTCAGGATTTTACAGATATACTTGAAGAGATGGAGCCAGAGGCTTCAGGATTTTATATAGCTATTGTTATTCCGCTGTGTTGTAAGTGTTATACCCTGATAATGTTACTGTATACATATACTGATTTTTTTCCAAAGTTATGTATCTATTATATATTGTTCGTTCTGCTGTGAGATTCATTTTACTCTAATGTCGTATGTTCTTCTTCTTCTAGTCTAAGTTTCTATCTTATCTATTCTCACCCTCTGTTTTCTTTCATGGACTATCCGGTGTTTCTGATGCTTGAATAGTCGACATAGTGTTGTATGCCGATATCCAGGATCGCGAAAACCCCGGGTCGTTACAGTGGTATCAGAGCTTAAGGTTAAGTAATTACCTTGGCTCTGTGGCGTGACTCAGTAGAGATAGGGTTAATAATACCCTAGATTGAGTTGAGTACATATATATATATATATATATATGAGCACGTATTTGTTATTTGATATAAAAAATTATTTTATATTGTGGAGATTTATTGGTTGAGTTGTTTATGAGTTCTGGTCGATCAGTTTGATCCACTGTATTGGTAGGGGTTTCTAAAAACTCGAATATGATGAACCGACACGGTATGTTTTGAAAAAGGGTAAAAGAAATAATTTTACCCAAATTATATTTTGATATAAAGGAATGATTGATATTGGGAATATTAAGGATATTAGATGTGTTGGTCGTTATATTAATCGAGTAAGATTATAATGGAAATGGTTATATATATAACCAATTGTAATTCGTATAAGTGTTATGAATTGATTTAAATCTGAATTTAAATCAGAATTGAAATTAAATCCCTGGAAATTTGGAAAGGTGTTTGTAAATGGAATTGGATTAAATATATGAGATTTTTAAAATCCTGGGAGGGTTACGTTTAAATTGTTTACAGACATTGAGAAGGATATTTTGAAAGTGATTTCAAAATGAAGGTGTTTAACTATGAGTTTTGAAAAGTGATATAGTATTGAACTCACTTAGATCGCTGGAAAATAGATTCCGATGATGATCATGACATTATCGGTGTTCATTTTTGAGTATGTAAGCGACAGACTGCTACTAAAGATTTTAGTTTTGAATTGTTTTCAGAAAACAAGTTGTTTTGATTTCAAAAGCGAATATTTGATTTTTGTTTTAGAAAAGGTAAGTTGTTTAAAACTCCTAGGAAGAGATTGTTCGAATTAAAAACAAATTTAGCTAGAAATTTGTGAAGACGAGCTGGAATTCAATTGAAATCAGTTAAATGGTAATTGGAATTGAATTAGATCAGAATGGTATCGAATACAATTGTATTGGGAGATAGGAATTGGAAATGGAATTAGGTTAATGGATTATGAGTTTGGAATCAAGAATAAAACTTGAGTTGAAAAGGATTTTGGTTTGGACAAAAGAGAATAGTTGTGTTGAACATATATTGATTGGAAATTGATTGGGATGACATTGGTATATGCGGAATTGGTAACACATGGAAAGGATATATTGATATGCCCGACAAAAAGGTACCAGTTTATATTATACATGGGTTTGAGATTTTGATGAGCCGAATTGGCAAGCAGTAACAACCCGGAAAATCAGAACAAATTTAAAAATTTTAATTTGGCTATTTTAGTGAATTTTGAATATTAATAATAAATTATTTTAAATAATAACGATGAAAAGTCTATTTGAATCGATGTTTGAAAATAAATATATTTATTCTAATTATAAACAAGGCCTGAAATGGCACGGTAGTTTCAAAATTTGAATTCGAAACTTGACTGATTGTACCAGGTGCAAAATAAAACGAATTTTAGTGAAACCAAAATATTTAAATTTGTTTATGAATATCTTTCTAACGAATCTGAAAAATCAAAGTTTCATAGTGGGAATCAAAAGTTATGGCCAAATGAATTTTCAGAAAGTTCGCTATAGAGTTTATATAGCCGTTGAAAATAGCCATTTTGCAAACGACGTCCGAATTCGACGAAACCACTTTTGTTGGATCTAGGATGTCAAATTATTGCTAGGTTTCAAATTCCATAATTATTGAAGTTAATATGTGAGCGTGGCGAAGGAAAATGTGTTTGGTTGATTTCAATTAAATTGGATTGACCAGAAAATGGCCATTTTTCAAACGGTCTCAGAATTCGACGAAACTAGTTTTGTTGAGACCGTATCTTCAAAACATAGCTAGAATTAATTTCTGGAATTTTTGGGATCAGTTTGTGGCCCCGGCAAATTGAAATGTACATTTAGATCGAATATTGAATGTTTTATATTTAAATTTGAAAAGAAACTGACTGAAATAGTCGAATGGGCCTACGAAACATATCCCATTGTTTTCGAAAGGGGGTATTTAGCTAGGGACGACAGTCATTGGGTTTGGATTGGAGTTCGTATGAGGTAAGGGGTACTTTTGGAATTTTAAAAGTATATAAATAAAAAAATCCATTGGCCAATCACAAATTCCCCTTTTCATCTCTCTTCCCCGATACCCTCAAAATCAACGGCGGTAGAAGCCGATTCCTTCCCTCCTCCTTAAATTCCAAACCGCTCAACGAAATCGAGGAGTTCTTTTGGGAATTCTGTAGAAAGTCGCGAGGGCTTCACATCCATACAAACTACATCTCCCATCGTTGATTATTTTGTTCGATTCACTCGCAGAAAGTGCCGCCGTCCGAGGCTTCCTCCCACCCCCTAGGCACCGTCGAGTTCCTCAAAGCGAGGGGGGGATGGGGGCTCAGGCGCGCCTCTAGGGGCTGTACCACATGACACCATCAGATCTTGGCCAAGCTTCACCGACCGATCAAAAATTCAAACCTTAGGTTTGAATAGAAAAACTGAAGGTACGGCTTTTTTTTTCTTCTGATTTGAACATATAAAATTATCGCAAAGTTTGATTTTAGTATGAAAATCATATCTTTCTCGTGTGTGTTTGAAATCTAGTGAAACAAGAGACACCGGGACCGTGAGGACGTCTTCTACATTCTAGAAGAGACCGGATATTTTTCTGAGCCTTCTACAATTTTTGGGGGAGTGGAACCCAATGTGAGATTTCTGATTTATAAACGATATGGAAATGACGATGTATAAATTATATAGTCGATGTACGAGTTATATAAGCGTTGTACACCTCATGTATAAGCATTGTATAAGTTGTATGTTCGATGTATAAGTTATATATGCGTTGTATAAATCATATATGCGTTGAATGAAATTTAAATGATATTGAAATGAAATCAAAATATATTTATATACGAATATATATATATATATATACACACACTCCCCTCGTCCACAGACCATGGACAATATATATTGGTTGTGATATTGTTTGGATTTGGTTGATGTGAAATTTGGTGAATATCATGAATGGTTAATTGGAAATGATTGATTATGGTTGAAATCCCAATAGGTTTAGTATATGGGAAAATTCGTCTGCGTACGAACTAGATATTTAAATCCCCATTGTCAAAAGCTGCGAGGCTTTAAGGTAGAGCGAGGAGCCATACTCGGGACGGTGCCGGTTTTAACTACCCTACCGTTATGCTGTCGAAATTTTCTGAAATATTTCTGTGTTTGATTTATCTTCATGTATTGAAATATATTCATGTGATGAATGAAATAAATGATTTGAACGATAAAAATAACATTTTTATCGAATGAATGAAATAAATGGTTTGAGCGATAAAAATAACATTTTTATCGAACGAATGAAATAAATGGTTTGAACGATAAAAATAACATTTCTATCGAATGAATGAAATAAATGGTTTGAATGATAAAAATAACATTTTTATCGAATGAATGAAATGAAATGGTTAGAACGATAAAAACAACATTTTTATTGTATGTACGAAGTACAAAAAAATATTTATTTTTGAAATAAATCGTTTTACAAATAAAAATAACATTTTTATAATATATATGAATTGCTAAAAATCTTCATTTTTGAAATAAATTGTTTTAACAATAAAAATCACATATTTATCATCTATATGAAGTATATAAAATAATCGTGTTTGAAATAAATTGTTTTGACCATAAAAATCACATTTTTATGATATATTTGAAGTGTTAAAAATCGTCATGTATTGAAATAAATATCTGTTGGATAAAAATATCAATTTTACCACATATATGAAATGAAATGTTTTGAAAACGAAGAACGAATTATATATATATATATAATTAAAATAAATCGAATAACGAAGCTGCAGTTCGTATTTTGAAACCGTGATTTCAACTGATTATTGCGGGAGATCCGAACATCCGATTTTCCCGAAACCGAAACCTTTGGGTTCGCTTTGGAAATATCTTTCCAATGACACCAACTTTGCAAAGATCCAACGGTTGGATTGTCTGGAATGTTTACTTCAAATCTGAAGAAAAACAGCGCCCAGTTCGATTATATATATATATTTATATATATATATATAATTAATTAAAATAAATCGAATAACGATGCCGTAGTTCGTATTTTGAAATCGTAACTTCAAACGATTGTACCGGGAGATCCGTCCGTCAGATTTTTCCCAAAATTGGAACCGTTGGATTCGTTTTGAAAAGATCTTTCCAATGATATAAAATTTGTAAAGATCCAACGGTTGGATTTTCAGATATGTGTAAATCAAATCTGAAGAAAAACAGTGCCATGGCCGCGTTATGGCCTGAAGCGTCGTTTGAATAAATTGGCTATTTTTAAATAAATAAAAGTAGCGATAAATCGTTATAAAATAATATAAACGAGATGGAATGGAAATAAACTGAATTTACTTGGTTTATTGGATATTTGATGGTTGAATGTGTTTGACGTGAAAATTACATTAATGAACTGAATTATGGATGTCGAATAATTCAACCATTGAAATGAATTGATTGGAATTCTAAAAATACGCGAATTATTTGAAAAGGCTGAGTTAATTCTCATTTCAAATAATTGATCAATGATTAGAAGTCGAAGATATGAAGACGGTGCAAGACCGATGATCTTCACATCGAATGGATGGCTACTGATGCATTGGATAGGAGTTCCTTCCCTGAAGGGGTTACAGTGGTGGTTGTCCGGACGTACTTGTTGATCGTTCGGATGTGCGAGGAATAAAGATCCTCCGGTTTCATTCAGACCCAGAACGGACTTGTAAATGGATGTGTGTCTGACGTTGTAGATTGACAACGTGGCATAGAGAGATGCAGTGATCAAAGCTTTTGTTGAAAAGCAGAGCTTTGTGGTTGATGATCAAAGCAGGGCTTTAAATAGATAGCTTTTTGTTTAGCGTTGTTTCGCGAGCCTCACTCCCCGGCATGAGCTAGAAACAGGAGAGGACATCAGGGAGGACCTGCATTTCTTTCTAGCTAGGAGTGGTGTCAGTGTTTTTACACGGCCTGGCATTTTACTTACGTGGATGATGGATAGTGAGGCGCCTCGGTTATATCGGTCGCTCGTGGGCCAATGGTTTGGTCGGTATATGACCAGTTTATGCCCCATAGGGCGGGGAAACACAGTGTTTAGGCAATTTAATCCACTCCTTGTGGACCGGCCCTAACGATCCAAGGCTTGCCTACGCGCTTGCCTGAGGCTCGGGCTAGGCAGTCTCGAAGTGGTAAGGATGGTCCCTTGCCTTAGTTCATGATGGAAATCCAAATTCCAAACACGACATCGTGCGGTTTTGATTGTACATCTATATATGGCGACATGATATATGGTACCCATGCCGTCTATGATTGATACTTATGATTGAAATTGTTTTTGAAACATATAAACACTAGTAATAATATCAAATGCTTTTGTTTTATTCGTATCAAGCATATTTTGGCCATTATAAGTTAAACTCTATCCTCCGGTTTGCGTTGCATTGTGTGATGGGAACTGAGTCTTATAATTGCTTTATTTTTATAAAAAGCATTGTGATGTTTAAAAGATTTACTTGTTTTAAAGCACTGGCAATCCAATGGAGTAAACATGTTCCGCGTTAGCGGCGTGGTCCTGTGATTGGCCTTATTGTAAAATATGTTAAGTAGATTTCTCATACCAGTCCCATGACTGACTCGTAGTTTTTTTCACATGCAAACTCGGGTGCCCTATTTTCTACACAGGCATCCTTGTATTCAGGTTTTAGCAGGCTCTTTCTGGATAGCTGGAGATGAAGATGGATTTTATCATTTCTTTCTTTTTATGTTGTTCAGCTCCTATTGTACATATTATGTTTTGATTTCGCAGTAGACATTTATGTAAAGCTGAACTGTATTTTGTACTAAGTATAATCCTGTATACTGTGTAACTCTGATGATTATATTTATCCAGTATATTCTATTATACATTATCTGGTGTATTTATTTATTTATGTTATGTTGTTATCTGATTATGTGTTATATTCCAAAGATTACCCTTGCCACCGTGGAATGGGGGTTGGGGTCGTCTCATCGTGGTATCAGAGCTTTGGTTAAGCTTAGTTCTGGAATATAACATATTAACGAACTCGTCATAAATAGAACTAGTAGTGTTCTAAGATGGATCACTCATTTCAGATAGGATCAGTAATATACTAGAATGAGTGTAGCAGAAGGAAATACACCTTGATAGACACATTTACATTCAAGTATATGTCTCTATGCTTTAAGATACCTTTTCTGTTGGCCTAACACTTTTTCTGCTATTTGCATACATTGAAAAATGAGTGGCAGAAATAGAAGAGGTAGGTCGGAACCAGATATTGAAGCTCTATTAATTAAGTATCGAAATCTGGGTGGAGTACCATTCTTAGGCAATGAATCTATTATTCAAACACAAGCATGGATGCGCTCTGCTGAGAAAATCTTTGAAGGTTCAAAGCTAAGAGATGATCAGAAAAGATTACTGGCATCTTAGGCGCTCAAAGACGAAGCTTTAATCTGGTGGAATACCGTTATTAAAGATAATCCAGATGGTGATATCACCTGGGATAGATTCAAAGAAATCTTCAATGTAAGGTTTATTCCTCCAGAAGCAACTGAGCGGTTAAGTGATGAATTCTACTATCTGATTCAAGGAGATAAGACCATTCCATAATATCATAAGAAATTCAATGAACTTTCTCGCTTCGCCCCACATTTAATTCAGAATCCGAAGATGAAGAATCTGAGGTTTATTAATGGGCTCCAAAGAAAGTACCAAAGTAAGGTAACTGCACATGTGCAACAATCTTTTTTCGAAATGATATATATGGCCTACCAGTATGAAGATCTGGATAAGCAAGGTCTTTTAGTCGATGAAGAGGAAGTTAGTTCGAGTAACAAAAGGAAATTCGAAACTGATAGCCCAGAGACAAGTATGCAGCCTGAGGCAAGTACTGCGTCTGAGTTCAGAAAGAATCCTAGATTCAATAGGAAAAAGGTTAAGTCTGAGAAAGTATCCGAAATGACTGCCATATGCCTCAACTGCAATTAGAAGGGCCATTTGTCCAGAAAATGTAAATCTTTGAAAACACGGAGAAAGAATGGATCTAAATCCAAGAACAAGTTGCAGGAGGATATGAAATGCAATCTTTGCCAACAGCCTGGCAATATAAAGCGAGACTGCAGACTGTTGAAAACAACCAAAGTGGCACACGTGAATGAAGTAGTAGAAACTTCTGAACCCTCATCTAGTCAGGAAAGGCCGAATGTTTTAGAAAGCACGCTTAATGTCAAAAATATTCCGGTTAAGGTACTGTTTGATACAGGCGCATCAAGAAGCTTTATTGCAAAGAATGCGGTTAAGAAACTGAATTTGAATTTGAAAAAGCTCAAAGCACCAATGATTGTTCATAATCCAGTTGGGGGTTCCCTCGATCTTAGTTGGGTTTGTGGGGTGCCTGTTTCTTTTTCCTGTTATTGGCTCCCAACCATCGCGATCGTTATGAATTTTACCGAACTTGACCTTATTTTGGGATTGGATTGGTTAACCAAATATGAAGCTGAGGTCAAATGTGCAGAAAGGGTTGTTAAGGTTAAAACGAAGCTTGCCAACATCGTTATTCCATGTGAAGGTCCGAATTTTGATAGAAAAGATTTTTGGTCAGCTCTCGATGTTTCTCCTGCTCAATTAGAACCGGTTCCTATCGTTCCGGAGGATATTCTGGTCGATATTGAAAATATTCCAGTTGTCAAGAATTATGCGGATGTGTTCGAAGATGTTGTTAGCTTACCTCTGGGTAGAGAAATTGATTTCAAAATCTCTATGGTTCCGACTGCAAGGCCAATAGTTCACGCTATTCGAAGAATGGCCTTGAAAGAAAAGGAAGAGTTAGACAGTAAAACTCGACAGCTTGTATGGAAAGGTCTGATCAGGCATAGTTTCTCTCACTAGGGAGCAACAGTGGTATTTGTTCCGAAGTCAGATGGTACACTCAGACTATGTGTGGATTATCGTGACTTGAATAAGCAGACGCTGAAAAATAAATATCCATTGCCACGGATTGATGATTTGTTGGATCGATTGAATGGTGCATAAGTATTTTCACGAAAGGACCTAGCTACAGGTTTCCATCAGCTTCGTATTGCCGAAGATTATGTTCCTTTCACAGCATTCAGAGGTCCAGATCTATTCTACGAGTGGTTAGTAATGCCGTTCGGCTTATGTAACGCTCCAGGTTATTTTGTCGATCTAATGAACCGGGTATACAGTGAAGTATTGAATAAATTTGTACTAGTTTTCATTGATGATATTTTGATCTTCTCTAAGTCAGAAAGCAAGCATGAAAAACATTTGGAATAGGTGTTAGAGATTCTGAGAAAGAATGTTTTAAAAGCCAAATTTTCCAAATGTGTATTCTGGCAAGAAGAGGTAAAGTTTCTTGGCCACGGCGTGTCAAAGGAAGGAATTTCTGTGGACCAAGCAAAATCACTGTTATTCAGAATTGGAAACAGCCTCGTACACCCAGAGAAGTCCAAAGTTTTCTCTGATTGGCCAGTTATTATCGGAAGTTCATTAAGAATTTTTCAAAGATATCCAGTCCCTTAACAAAGCTTACTAAGAAACATTCGAGATTCAACTGGACTCCCGAATGTGAGGCAGCTTTCCAGGAGCTAAAGTTAAAATTGACAACTGCTCCAGTGTTAACAATAATTGATGGCAATCAAGACATGAAAGTCTGGACTGATGCTTCTAAAGAAGGCCTTGGCGCACTGTTAAAGCAAAGAGGCCAAGTAGTTGCTTATGCTTGCCGTCAATTGAAGCCACATGAGAAGAATTATGCAACTCACGATCTTGAATTGTTAGCCATCGTGTTTGCTATGAAAATCTGGAGGCATTATCTATTGGGTGAGAAATTTGAATTATATACTGATCATCAATCACTGAAATATTTATTCACCCAAAGAGATCTGAATATGAGGCACCAGCGTTGGTTAGAATTTCTCGCGTCATATGATCTTGATATCTTATATACTCCGGGGAAAGCTAATGTTGTGGCTGATGCGCTCAGCAGGAAGAATGTAATTATCGCCAGTATTATCATCACGCCTTCCTTGATTGATAACATATTTGCACTTCAGAAGGATGATCACTTTATTCAGAAGATCAGAGAGAGAATTCAGAAAGGCGAGCCCTCAAGTTTTCAGATCGATAACGATGGGATTCTGAGGTTGAAGGGTCGGATTTGTGTTCCGAACATTCCTGAACTCCGGAGAGAAGTATTAGATGAATGTCACAAAGCCAAACTTAGTATCCATCCAGGAATGAGCAAAATGTATAATGACATAAAACGCACTTTCTGGTGGAGATCTATGAAACGAGACATTTCTTTATACATCAGCCGGTGTGCTACTCGTCAGCAAGTCAAAAGCGATCAACAGAAACTGGCTGGACTGTTGCAACCGTTGGAAATTCCCGGTGGGAAATGGGAACAGATTCCTATGGATTTCATAGATGGTTTTCCCAGAACTAGGAAAGGAAATGACAATATTTGGGTGATTGTAGATCGTCTCACGAAGACCGCCCATTTCATACCTATCAAATCGAATAGAACTGCTCAGAGTCTGGCGCAGATTTATTTTAGAGAAATTGTTAAACTTCATGGAGTTCCCATGAGTATCGTGAGCGATCGTGACCCGATTTTTGCTAGTAAATTCTGGGAAGCATTCCAAGCAGAATTGGGAACAAAACTGAACTTGAATACCGCATATCATCCTCAAACAGATAGTCAAGTTGAGAGGGTGAATCGTATTCTAGAAGATTTATTGCGGGCTTGTGTTATTGATTTTGGCGGATCATGGGAAGACCATTTGCATTTGGCTGAGTTCTCATACAACAGCAGCTACCAAGAGAGCCTGAAAATGTCACCATTTGAAGAACTGTATGGTAGACCGTGCCGATCTCTTGCTTGTTGGGTAAAACCTGGTAATAGACTCGTACTGGGACTCGACATTCGTAAAGCTGCGGACAAAGTCGATTTCATTAAGAAATGATTACTAGTTGCTCAAAGCCGACAGAAGAGCTATGGAGATAAGTGAAGAAGAGATTTATCATTCGCTGTTGGCGACGACGTGTATTTGAAGGTATCTCCGATGAGTGGAGTAATCCTGTTCGGTAAAACAGGGAAATTGGCACCCAAATTTATTGGCCCGTTTCCTATTCTAGAACGAATTGGAACTCTCGCTTATAGGGTTCAATTACCAGATTGGTTGCCTGGAGTACATGATGTGTTTCACGTATCTCAACTTCGAAAGCATGTGCATGATTCAGACTTGATCGTGGAAGAAGCCGCACAATGGGATTTGGAAATTACTCTAGAATTGGCTGTGAGAAGAGAGCCGCTAATGATTATTGGCAAAGAAACAAAAGAGTTGAGGAACAAGAAAGTTCACTTAGTCAAAGTGCAATGGAGTGGAGATCCGCGAGATTGTACTTGGGAAACCGAGGACAACATTAGGAAAGCCTATCCCAAGTGCAGGGTGGATATCTCTGATTGACTCTGGTGCAAGGTACATTTACCATATTTTGCAATTTCCATTATGTTCTCTACTTGGTTGTAGTTTCCTTTTCATGGATGTAAGCTTTTTAATTATATAGTCTGAATGAATTTAAAAGAGTATACTAATTAATTAGTACATTTTTGAAAGATAAAAACAAATTGATTGTTGTTTGTGTTGTGTGATTATGGATTTGATTAATTAAATTATTAGAATGATAGTTAATTTAATCACTAAGAGAATGATGGCAAATATATTCAATTAAATCAAACATTGAACTAATTTGAAAATAGCTAGAAATATATGCATGTACATTATATATGTTTGAACAGGTAAATGGATTAGCGGTTGAGTAAAGAATTTATTTGCGTGCCCGACAAATAAGTAAACCTTAATGAGTTGGTTGCGCAATTTTATTATTATATCTACTCATGTTAATGCCATTGGATGCGGAGTGCTGGTTGTTCTATGTGTAATAATAAACGTCGCCATAGGATAGTAACAATTAATGTTGAACTACATTACATGGCATACTTCGTGAAGATGGCATACTTCATCATATACCGTATAAGCATTTGGAGCTTGTGTGACGAGGTTAAAGATTTACCATACGAGCGAGAGGCTTGTATGGCGATGACTATATTTTATAGGTTAAACTGATGACTAATATAAACGATATAAAATGTAACTGTAAATTGCAAGATTAATAAAAACCCCACACGGGTCTGGAGATGACAATAAACACGTCTCTCTAGTCATTTAGGCACAAAAACCATTTATAAAGTGACGAGAATTTATTCTCTGGAGTTATGATCTATATACACTCCTCTGTGGACACCGGAATATATCACTATAAATATGTGCATGCTTATTAGAATTTATTGGGTACCTAATATGGCCCAATAAATTTCCAAACCCCTCCCCATACAAAGGAGGTTACGGCGAAATTTTTCGAAAATTTAGGGTGTTAGCCAAATTTTTGAAGAATTAGAAAATTCTTAGAAACTGAAAATTTGAAGAATAGAAGCCAGAATGAAAGTTGAGTTGGTTAATTAAACAACTTTCGACTTCGTTCCTTTTCGGGGACGAAAAGATTTTAAGTGGGGGAGATTGTAACAACCCGCAAAATCAGAACCAATTTAATTTTTTTTAATTTGGCTATTTTAGTGAATTTTGAATATTAATTATAAATTATTTTAAATAATAATGACGAAAAGTCTATTTGAATTATTGTTTGAAAATAAATATATTTATTTTAATTATAAACAAGGCCTGAAATGGCGCGGCAATTTCAAAATTTGAATTTGAACTTTGATTGATTGTACCGGGTGCAAAATAAAACGGATTTTAGTGAAACCAAAAATATTTAAATCTATTTATGAATATCTTTCTAACGAATCTGAAAAATCGAAGTTTCATAGCGGGAATCAAAAGTTATGGCAAAATGAATTTTCAGAAAGGTCGCTATAGAGTTTTTATAGCCCTTGAAAATAGCCATTTTGCAAACGACCTCAGAATTCGACGAAACCACTTTTGTTGGATCCGGGATGTCAAATTATTGCTAGGTTTCAAATTCCATAATTTTTGAAGTTAATATGTGAGCGTGGCAAAGGAAAATATGTTTGGTTGATTTCAGTTAAATTGGATCGACCAAAAAATGGCCATTTTTCAAACAGCCTCAGAATTTGATGAAACTAGTTTTGTTGGGACCGTATCGTCAAAACATAGCTAAATTTTTTTTTTGGAATTTTTGGGATCAGTTAGTGGCTCCGGCAAATTGAAATGTACATTCAAATCGAATATTGAATGTTTTATATTTTAATTTGAAAAGAAACTGACTGAAACTGACGAATGGGCCTACGAAACATATCCCATTGTGTTCAGAATGGGGGTATTTAATTGGGGATGACATTCATTGGGTTTGGATTGGAGTTCGTATGAGGTAAGGGTACTTTTGGATTTTTAAAAATATATAAATAAAAAAAATCCATTGGCCAATCACAAATTCCCCTTTTCATCTCTCTTCCCCGATACCCACAAAATAAACGGCGGTAGAACCTGATTCCTTCCCTCCTCCTTAACTTCCAAACCGCTCAACGAAATCGAGCAGTTCTTTTGGGAATTCTGTAGAAAGTCGCGAGGGCTTCCATACAAACTACATCTCCCATCGTTGATTATTTTGTTAGATTCACTCGCAGAAAGTGCCGCCGTCCGAGGCTTCCTCCCACCCCCTAGGCACCGTCGAGTTCATCAAAGCGGGGGAGGGGGGGGGAGGGGGGATGGGGGCTCAGGCGCGCCTCTAGGGGCTGTACCACGTGACAACATCAGATCTTGGCCAAGCTTCACCGACCGATCAAAAATTCAAACCCCAGGTTTGAATAGAAAAACTGAAGGTACGGCTTTTTTTTCTTCTGATTTCAACATATAAAAGTGTCTCAAAGTTTGATATTAGAATAAAAATCATATCTTTCTCGTGTGTGGTCGAAATCCAGTGAAACAAGAGACACCGGGACCGTGAGGACGTCTTCTACATTCTAGAAGAGACCGGATATTTTTCTGAGCCTTTTACAATTTTTGGAGGAGTGGAACCCAATGTGAGATTTCTGATTTATAAACGATATGGAAATGGCGATGTATAAATTATATAGTTGATGTATGAGTTATATAAGCGTTGTACACCTCATGTATGAGCGTTGTATAATTTGTATGTTCAATGTATAAGTTATATATGCGTTGTAGAAATCATATATGCATTGAATGAAATTGAAATGAAATCGAAATATATATATATACTTATATGAATATATATATATATATATATATATATATATATACACACACACACTCCCCTCGTCCACAGACCATGGACGATATATATTAGTTGTGATGTTGTTTGGATTTGGTTGATGTGAAATTTGGTGAATATCATGAATGGTTGTTGGAAATGATTGATTGTGGTTGAAATCCCAATAGGATTAGTATATAGGAAAATTCGTCTGCATACGAACTAGGTATTGAAATCCCCATTGTCAAAAGCTGCAAGGCTTTAAGGTAGAGCGAGGAGTCGTACTCGGGATGATGTCGGTTTTAACTACCTGCCGTTATGTTGCCGAAATTCTCTGAAACATTTCTGTGTTTGATTTATCTTCATATATTAAAATATATTCATGTGATGAATGAAATAAATGGTTTGAACGATAAAAATAATATTTTTATCGAATGAATGAAATAAATGGTTTGAACGATAAAAATAACATTTTTATAGAACGAATGAAATAAATGGTTTAAACGACAAAAATAACATTTTTATCGAATGAATGAAATAAATGGTTTGAATGATAAAAATAACATTTTTATCGAATGAATGAAATGAAATGGTTAGAATGAATAACATTTTTATTGTATGTACGAAGTATAGAAAATATCCATTTTTGAAATAAATTGTTTTACAAATAAAAATCACATTTTTATAATATATATGAATAACTAAAATCTTCATTTTTGAAATAAATTGTTCTAACAATAAAAATCACATTTTTATCACCTATATGGTATAAAATAATCGTGTTTGAAATAAATTGTTTTGACGATAAAAATCACATTTTTATGATATATTTGAAGTGTTAAAAATAGTCATGTGTTGAAATAAATATCTGTTGGATAAAAATATCATTTTTATCACATATATGAAATGAAATGTTTTGAAACCAAGGAACAAATTATATATATATAAAAATATAATTAAAATAAATCGAATAACGAAGCTGTAGTTCGTATTTTGAAACCGTGATTTCAAACGATTATTGCAGGAGATCCGACCATCGGATTTTCTCGAAACCGAAACTGTTGGGTTCGCTTTGGAAATATCTTTCCGACGACGCCAATTTTGCAAAGATCCAACGGTTGGATTGTCTGGAATGTTTAATTCAAATCTGAAGAAAAACAGCGCCAGGATCGATTATATTTATATATATATAAATATAATTAAAATAAATCGAATAACGATGCTACAGTTCGTATTTTGAAGTCGTAACTTCAAACGATTGTACCGGGAGATTCGACCGTCGGATTTTCCCAAAACTGGAACCATTGGATTCGTTTTGAAAAGGTCTTTCCAACGATATAAAATTTGTAAAGATCCAACGGTTGTATTTTCAGACATGTGTAAATCAAATCTGAAGAAAAACTGCGCCACGGCCGTGTTATGGGCTGAAGCGTCATTTGAATGAATTTGCTATTTTTAAATAAATAAAAATAGCGATAAATCTTTATAAAAATAATATAAACGATATGGAATGGAAATAAACTTAATTTACTCGGTTTATTGGATATTTGATGGTTGAATGTGTTTGACGTGAAAATTACATTAATGAACTGAATTATGGATGTCGAATAATTTAACCATTGAAATGAATTGATTTGAATTCTAAAAATACGTGCAAGACCGATGATCTTCACATTGAATGGATGGCTACTAATGCATTGGATGAGAGCTGCTGCCCTGAAGGGGTTACAGTGGTGGTTGTCCGGAAGTACTTGTTGATCGTTCGGATGTGCGAGGAATAAAGATCCTCTGGTTTCGTTCAGACGCAGAACGGACTTGTAAATTGATGTGTGTCTGACATTGTAGATTGACAACGTGGCATACAGAGACGCAGTGATCAAAGATTTTGTTGAAAAGCAGAGCTTTGTGGTTGATGATCAAAGCAGGGCTTTAAATAGATAGCTTTGTGTTTAGTGTTATTTCGCGAGCCTCACACCCATGTATCAGCTAGAAACGGGAGGGGACATCAGGGAGGACCTGCGTTTCTTTCTAGCTTGGAGTGGTGTCACTGTTTTTACACGTCCTGGCATTTTACTTATGTGGATGATAGATAGCGAGGCGCCTCGATTATAACGGTCGCTCCTGGGCCGATGGTTTGGTCGGTATATGACCAGTTTACGCCCCATAGGGCGGGGAAACGCAGTGCTCAGGAATTTTAATCCACTCCGTGTTGACTGGCTCTGACGATCCAAGGCTTGCCTGTGCGCTTGCCTGAGGGTCGGGCTGGACAGTCTCAAAGCGGTAAGGATGATCCCTTGCCTTGGTTCATGACGGAAATCCAAATTCCAAATACGACATCGTGCGGTTTTGATTGTATACCTATATATGGCGACATGATATATGGTACTCATGCCATCTATGATTGATACTTATGATTGAAATTGTTTTTGAAACATATAAACACTAGTAATAATATCAAGTGCTTTTGATTTATTCGTATCAAGCATATTTTGGCCATTACAAGGTAAAACTCTATCCTTCGGTTTGCGTTGCATTGTGTGATGGGAACTGAGTCTTATAATGGCTTCATTTTTATAAAAAGCATTGCAATGTTTAAAAGATTTACTTGTTTTAAAGCACTGGAAATCCAATGGAGTAAACCCGTTCCACGTTATCGGCGTGGTCCTGTGATTGGCCTTATTGTAAAATATGTTAAGTAGATTTCTCATACCATTCCCATAACTGACTTGTAGTTTGTTTCACTTGCAAACTCGGGTGCCCTATTATCTACACGGGCAGCCTTGTATTCAGGTTTTAGTAGGCTCTTTCTGGATAGCTGGAGATGAAGATGGATTCTATCATTTCTTTCTTTTTATGCTGTTCAGCTCCTATTGTACATATTATGTTTTGATTTCACTGTAGACGTTTATGTAAAGCAGAACTGTATTATGTACTAAGTATGATCCTGTATACTGTGTAACTCTGATGATTATATTTATCCAATATATTCTGTTGTTCATTATCTGGTGTATTTTTTTATTTATGTTCTATTGTTATCTGTTTATGTGTTATATTCCAAAGATTACCCTTGCCACCGTGGAACGGGGTTTGAGGTCGTCTCATAAGCCGCTTGGCTGTTTGATTTTCTTTTGGGTTGGAGATGGCCTAGAGAGGCGAGTTGGAGTTTGAGCTATTGACCAGTACAAAATAGGTGCTGGCGAAATTTTTCAGAAATTTCGGGTGATAGAAAATTTCCAGAGTTTATGGAAATTTTCGTTAGTAGGAATAAATTAATTATTTAATTAAAATTTCAGTTGAAATTGAAGTTAGAGAAGTAAAAATAATTTTTTACCCAGTCAATAGGGTTTGTTTTCTACATTAACAATTTCGAGGACGAAATTATTTTAAAGGGGGAAGAATGTAATGTCCCGTATTTTCACGGTCGAATAATTAATTTATTTAATTATTTAAAATATGGTTTGGTAATTTAAAATGGTTTAAATTAAAATAACTATTGAATATTTAATTAAATTAAATAACAGAATAATATATTTAATTTCCAAAATAATCGAAATTAGTGAAATTCACAATATTGTGTGAATTGGATGATTTACAAGATTTAATTCAGTTTAGAATTGAATTATAATAACGAATATATTATTTAAACGAAGGTTGAATGTATAAATTATATAATAATTATAATCGAGCTCGAAATGGCACGGCAGTTCACTGTTTGGCAATTCGAACTTTAATTGAATATACAGAATCCGTTTTAAATCAGATTTCTGTGAAACAAGAAACGTTCGGAGCTGGTGAAGTGTATTTTTCTAGTGGAATAGAAAAATCGGGATTTCATTGTGTAGATTTTGAGTTATGTCCAAATCAAATTTTAGAAAAGTCGCTGTGGAATCCCTTTATAATTTATATCGATTTATTTATATTATAAAAGGAGTTTAATATAAATCGAATATCGATATAACTGGGAACATTTGAAATATCAAGCTATAAATCCAGATAGGAATATTTTAGAGCTGTATGATATTGTCTATGAATATATACAATGATATTTATTTATAAATATTTAATTTAATTATTTTTAAATATAATTATATATTTAAATGTATTATTTAGAGCTTTAAAAATAACCAGTTTTGCAAACGACCTCCGTTTTAAACGAAACTAATTTTGTTGGATCCGCAATATTAAATTGTTATTAGATTTCAATTTCCATGATTTTTGGAGTCCATATGTGGCCGTACAGATTTTTAATGTGAAAAACAATCAGTATTTTGATGGTTAAAAATACGCTGTGTGAGCAAACGGAGTCGGAATTCGACGAAACAAGTTTCGTTAGGTCCGTAAAGTTGAACTGAAGTTGTACGTCCATTTTCGTGATTTTTGGGTATTGTATGTGATAACAGGGATTTTTAAACACGAATGTAAACCACGATAGCTTAAAAATAAATATAATATCGAATATTTAAATATTAAAACCTTTCTATAAATGGGCTAAAATTTGTTCTAACCCTAAACTATCCATTCCTCTAGTCAAATATCTATTCCGCTATCATTTTTACTCAAAACAGTGAGTTCTAGATTCAAACAAACAAAAATCAAAATAAATTCAAGTAAAATCCTAAAATCCCAAAACTTGGTTCTCAGAGTTTAGTTGAACTTGTGCTTTCATCTGTTTGAATTTAGTGGGGCGCAACGTAGTTTTGTCGATGCTGGAAAACTGATAGAAAACTAGGGTTAACGCTCGCCAAGAATGGAAGCATCATTGGGTAAAACGAGCTGTGTTTCTGGGTTTTTGGGGTAGTTCTACACCTTGTGTGCTAATCTGGTGGGATTCAACAAGAATTTGTTGTCAATGATTACTGTGCAATATTAGGAAGAGTGCGAGTTCGTTTTTTCAAAGAGGGCGTCGAGTTTTAAAATGATGAGATGATTGCATAGAGGAATGAAAGGAGACCTCAATGGTATTTCTCGTTGGAATTTTCGTTGAGGAACGAAGCATGTCGGGAGGATGGAAGAATACAGACTCATCACTGTAAGTGGAAGACGAAGTCGGGTTTTTCATGTGGATTTCGAGTTGGACAACAAGAAGATAGGAAGGCAAAGGTCAGGCATGGGGAGAGATCCATGGTTTTGGTTTTCATGAAGGGACTAAGGAGAATGGGGGCTTGAAAGATCACGGCTTGGTGGAGTTTTGTTCGTGCTTTGTATATTCGAATTGGGAAAGAAGGTTATTCGGTTTGGGTTTTTCACAACAGAGGATGAGCCGCGTAGAAAAAAGGGTAAGGCCTAAATAAACTAAAACAAATTAGATTATAGTTTAATTTGATGTAAATAGTATATATAAACTTGTTAATGATATATCTTCTCCATACGTTGTCAGAATTGAATGCGATCGAATCCATTGGAACCGTAGCAATAAAAGCTACATTATGGAACTGACGGAGAGTGAATTGGAGCTCGATACAATTAATTGCAAAATAAATCGTCCACCCGAATCAAAGATAGTTAATTGTTATCTAACGATAACTGTCCAATGTGAGTAAAACTCACCAATTCTATCAGTTCATATTTTTATAACGTATATTTAGAACTGATAAACGATGATTGATTGCTGTGTATTGACTGTTTGGTTGAACTGCTAAGTAATTGTTTGAAATTATAGATCTGGTTATATATATATATAAATGTATGTATGTATAAATTGATTGTGTTTAGCAGAATACTTCATAGTGAAATGAAGTTGATGTTAATTGTATTGTTTAACATCTGTGGATGCAGGGAAACAGGTTAGAGGAATCCAACTGGATTCCTCAACATTTATTTTACTGTTTTTCATATATTGTGTTATATGATGTGATATGAATTCTGTTGTTGATTTTGTATTTGGAATGATACCGATCATTGTATATATGGTACGTTAAATACCATAAGGAATATTGGAATGTTAAAAAGGAAATTTTCAATGTTATATTGAAAAAGAAATATTTATAAAATCAAAAGATTTTATAAAAAGGAATATCTATTTGTTAAATAAGTAGAAAGATAAAAGGAATATTTATGTGTTTGAATAAGAAATAAAGGAAATATGTAGAAAATAAATAGAAAGATAAAAGGAATATTTATTTGTTAAATAAATAGAATAAGAAATAAAGGAAATAGGCAGAAAATAAATAGAATTGAAAAGGAAATATTTATTTGATTAAATAAATAGAATTGACAAGGAAATATTTATTTGTTAAATAAACAAAAAGGAAAGGGAATATTTGTAAAACAAATAGAAATGGGAATATTTGTAAAACAAATAGAAAAGGAAGTATTTGTAAAGAAAGGTGTTAATGGAATATTGGTTATTCGAAGAAAGGAGTTAATCGAATATTGGTTATTCGAGAAGGGAGTTATCAAATATTGGTTATTCAAGAAAAGAGTTAATCGAATATTGGTTATTCGAGAAGGGAGTTATCAAATATTGGTTATTTGAAGAAAAGAGTTAATCGAATATGGGTTATTCGAAGGGAGTTAATTGAACAGATTTAACGATTAGAGTTAATCGATTAGGGTTAGAGTTAATCGATTAGAGTTAGAGTTGATTGATTAGAGTTAGAGTTAATCAATTAGTGATAACCAGTTAGAATTAATAATTTAGAGATAACCAGTTAGAGTAAATCAGTTAGAATTATTCAGTTAGAGTTAACCAGTTAGAGTTGATCGATTAGAGTTAATCGATTAGAGTTAAATCGAATTAGAGTTAAATCGAATTAGAGTTAGTCGAGTATTAGTAAATTAAATAGAGTTAGTCGAATATTAGTTAATCGAATATAGTTTATTCGAAAGGAGATTATCGAATATAGTTTATTCAAAAAGGAGTTAATTGAATATAGTTTATTCGAAAGGAGATTAACAAATATAGTTTATTCGAAAGGAGATTATCGAATATAGTTTATTAGAAAAGGAGTTATTGAATAGAGATTATCCGAAAGAGAGTTATACGTTGAAATTCGATTATATCGAATTCGGGAAAGTAAACTTTCCATTTTTAACCAAGATTTAATGATTTATTTATAAATTGTCTATTTAGTTATTTAGTTAAATTAAGGAATAAAAGTTATATTTTGAAGCTAGATATTTCAGAAGTAGGGATTATAACGCTATAGTTATAATTAATGATTTCTGTAAAAGAAGTGAATTCGTAAATAGAATCTGAGAGTTACGTAAGGAAGTTTGTTAAAGATTTAGAAGGTGAACTTTGTCTATTTCGAAGTTAGAAATGTTGTTTAGTTAAGGTCTGAGAGGTAGTTATACCCCAACTTGATTGACTCCATTTTTAACTAGGGAATGGTTAAGGTTCGATAGTGAAGGTTGGTTGAGTGAATTAGTTAATCAGTGTAATGTTTTGAGTTCGCATAACGATGTTTTATTTAAACATCTGTTTAAATCCAACTGTAGGAGTTTTTGAAATGTTTTCCAAATAAGAATCAGAAATGTTTTCTAATATAGAAAACAAGAAATGGAAATGTTTTGTAATATTAATAACGTATATTTTCTAAATTTAGAAAATAGGAAATGTTGTATATATGGAAACAAGAGACGAAAACTGAACTAAAGAGATAAATATTCAATGCTGATTGATTGATATAATTTCCATCTGGAAATAATATCATTGTTTGCACACATGATTTTCTTTGATAGTTAACTCACCAACTATCGAAGTTTTTGACCATTTTTCCATCATCAATACGGAGAGACCGGAATCAGATTCAATATCTGAAAACCACTCTATATGGACATTAGCATTGTGATCAAATATGATGAAGATAATTGAAGACAGAGTTATGCAAGGGTTGTCCTGTTTACAGAATAGTGCCTTCGGTTTGTCCAGTTCGAGGATGACCCGTATGGAAGAATGCCTGACTGAGTATATTTAACGGATCGCGTAAGTTGATCTCTTCAAACGTATATATGTTTGGTGGCAGAAGAATTAGTTTCTCTTAGCTGTATACCCATTGTATTTTTGGGGAAATCAATTTGTGATTTGATGGGTATGACGATGTGACATTCAAAGTGAATAATTGTGTGATCTGTCAGAGATAAGCGTGACCTTTAGCCTCACAACCGGGAAATGACAAAAATCGGCCAGACAGCATGGCTAAGTGGTTGGCTGCCAATTAGGGTGTATTATCACCTATCTAGATATTTTCATTTCATTCTTTAATCTATTTGATGCTGTCCCATTCGGGAAACGGTTGCTGATCCCAATATACATTCGATACACTCAAGCGAAATGAGTGGTTGGTCATATGTGGCCGGGTTGCAAGATGTTCTTGTTGAACCCAGTGTATTCCTCTAGAGATAACCTATCGGAAGGTGGTTCCATACCTTGTCATAGTTGGAAATCCATTATCCAATAAGTGCTCGCGATTTTGATTGTATACTATGTATGTAGAACGTGAGATGAAAGCATTTCTGCTAGATGATTATTATATTGTGGTTGATAGACACTATTATAATATCAAAAGCATTTGATATAACGATTATCTTTTCTTTCAAAATGATTTGAAAGTTAAATCAAATTGATTTGGATTCTCATAAGGGAAAAACTCATTCCGTTATACGGCGTGGTCTTATGAGATATCGTTTAATTGCTCAAACAGTTTTAAATTGTTTTAGTCACACCAGTCCCATGACTGACCCAGAGTTTGTTTTGTTCTCCCTAAACTCTTGGGTGCCCAATTTTGTACGGACAGTCAAGTAGTCAGGATTTTACAGATATACTTGTAGAGCTAGACAGGAGGCTTCAGGATTTTATATAGCTATTGTTACTCCGCTATGTTGTAAGTGTTATACCTTAATAATGGTACTATATACATATACTGATTTTATTTCAAAGTTATGTATCTATTATATATTGTTCGTTCTGCTGTGAGATTCGTGTTACACTGATGTCGTATGTTCTTCTTCTTCTATTCTAAGTTTCTATCTTATCTATTCTTATCCTTCATTTTCTTTCATGGACTATCCGGTGTTTCCGATGCTTGAATAGTCGACATAGTGTTGTATGCCGATATCCAGGATCGCGAAAACCCCAGGTTGTTACAGTATTAGTGTCATTCGTGACATCTAAACAGCTTGCATTTGGTTTTGTTTTTAGCTTATTAGCAGCATGCTGAATATCAGATCTAGGGTTACAGGGCGGGGACGAAAGAGGGCGCCTTGAGTGCATTGCTAAGGAGGAGGTAACGCTGGCTACGACTTTCTTTTTCTGATCCATTAAGAAATTCGTAGTTGAATTAGGGAGTTTGGCAAAGGGAATTCATCTGTTTATAGGACATGGTTGAGGAAATGTAGTATTGCTAGGTAATCTATTATTATTCAA
Source organism: Allium sativum (assembly GCA_030737875.1). Taxonomy (NCBI): domain Eukaryota; kingdom Viridiplantae; phylum Streptophyta; class Magnoliopsida; order Asparagales; family Amaryllidaceae; genus Allium; species Allium sativum. The sequence goes on along the minus strand of CM060924.1, from coordinate 345,909,450 downwards.
TTTTAACATAGTTAAATTAAGCATCTCGTCAACCATGTTCTCGAAAAACCCGATTTCCCCTCCTCACCATTCAACTTTGAATTTCTCTTGATGGCTCGAAAAAAGAAAGCCGTAGTTAGCGTTACCTGCTCCTCAGCAACGCGCTCAGGGCGCCCCTTTTCAACGTCGTCTCATAACGCTAGATCTGATGTTCAACACGATGCTGATGTGCTAAAATCAAAACCTAATGCAAGCTGTTCAGATGTCCTGAATGACTCTAATACGACTAATTTGGAGAAACTGTATACTCCTGGTATAGAAACAAACTCCCCTATTGCTCAGCCGAAAACTGGAAGTCCTGCCTTAGTTAATCTGTTTGTTCTATTAAAGCAGATATTGCTAATTCGAATGCAGTTGCCTCCTCCATGGCTCCATCGACTCTCGGCCTCCCTCAGGTAAAACCCCTCTAATTGCAGCTTTGGATATCGATTCACGTTGACCTCAATTGGGTGAAAAGGAAAACTTGGTCAAGGAGATTGTTCAAGGCAGTGAGAATTAAAAGACTTGAAATGAATGTTTAAATAACATAATGAATGTATCCACTCACTGAGCAGATGCTGAATGTGCTAAGTTAAATGATGGCACTGAAGTGGTAGAAATTGAAAAGGGAGAAGTAGCAAATGTGAACCACGTAGTGCTGGAAAATAATACGTTTGAAGATGGGTTGGGCACTACATTTTCGGATGCTTTATTTGGTGGAAAAAAAGCAATACATTCAACTACTGCAAGTTACCAGGTTGCAGCAATTGATAGGGAGTTCGTTGATAATTTGTGTATTGGGGATGTATTGAAAAATGATGTGATAGTTTTTGCTAATGTTGGAAATAAAAGTGTACCCTCTGCTGTAGTTGTAGATGGATGTATTCAATCACGCCCACATACAGTTTACCAGAATGTCGCTAAGGGGACAACGACTAATAATGTATTGTCCACTTAAAATATTATATATGATAACATATTATCTTCCCAAACTGCTAGGTTGCCTATTAAAATTTCAATGCAATGTGATGAAGTAGAAAGAAAGGGAAATAATTCATATAAGTGGACTTCGCTATTTAAGAAGACACCACGCAACATAGGAACTTATGAGCCAGTATATTTTACGCACACGGTGTCTAAAGGAATAAGTTCTCTTCCTTCAAAGGTGATAAATGCAGGGGCTAATTTATAGTTATATACCTAGTTGGATTTTTCCTTGATAATCATCCTCCGTGTACAATAGTCAAGGAGCATTGTGGTAAAGTGTGGCAGTTGCGTGGTGGTCTACAAGTCCGCATGGATCGATTGATATTTTTCATGAAATTTTCTCTGTCGGAAGAGCGCCTACGTATCCTTAGCTCAGAGCCTACAATTAATAGAAGGTAGCCCTTCATTATTACCCCCTTGGAGTCCAACTGTTGATCGTGCCAAAGAGCATGTCCTTTCCATCCAGATATGGACCTATTTCTCTCATATCCCTTCTGCCTTGCAATCATTGGTAGGTCTAAATTGGTTATCAAATTATATTGGTAGACTTAGGTGTTTTGATGCTAACACAACAGCCAGAGGTAAATTACTTTATGCCAAAGCCCAAATAGAAATAACCCTTGATAAACCACTTCCAGAAACAATAAAAGTTAGAATAGCGGATGACTATGTAGCTGAGGTGAGAGTGCGTTATCGTTGGACGCCTGACATATGTACTAAGTGTTACTCTTTTGGGCATGTACATGACTTCTATACTTGGAAACCTACACCATCTACCCCCTGCTCATGTTCCCCTACCGATCGTGTCCCACTTCCACGACCACCTGTCGTGAAGTGGGTCAAGAAAGTTATCACCACTACCACTGTTATTCAGGATCCTGATCATGAAACTACTACCCATTGTGACAATGTAAGATTGGAAGATGATGGTAAGATTAACCCATTACATGTGATGACTACCCCATGTGAGAATGATACTTTGGAAGACGATGATATTACTTCAAAAGTGGATGATGGTATTTATTGGCTAGTTAGGGACCACTCTTGGCTCTACAACAAATCTGGAATAAGATATGATCCCTCAGAAAATATGTACTACATCTATGTTAATGATATGGAAGATGATTATAGAAGGCTGGATTATAAAGTAGTAGGTGAAGGATTTAAGCTCATTGAGGATGGTGAGCTATGTGAGTTGAACTGGTCTTTGTTCTATGACTCTTTTTGGGATTGGGAACACAAGTTCCATAGTCCTAACCCGTGTTATGTTCCTGACCTTGCCATGCTCTTTTTAGAGTATGTCAATGTTATAGGATCTAGTGATAGCTCTAGTTGTTTCTCCGATGGGGAATAATTGTGAGCCATGTATTTAGTAGCAGTAGCGCCATGCTACTCTCCTGTATTGTAAAGCTTAGTGTTTTGGCACTTCAAACCAGAATGGAGTTTCCATGCCTGCACAGAACTCTTTTTTCCATCTCTCCCTTCTAATAAAGTGGTACATCCACTATAAAACTGGCACTGCCTTACCAAAAAAGAAAAAAAGAAACTACTTTTGAACAATTAACCAAAAATAGCAGTTGGATTTATTTCATAATTATTCATTATAAATTTCTTATTTGTGAATACGAAAAAATTCAATTCAACAGTATTCGTAAAATATTCAGTAATAATGCATATTGATTGTTTATTAAATTGTTTATGTAAAAAACTGAAGTGTGAAACTATAATTTTTCTAGGTTCAAAGTGAGAACGATAAAAAGGTTATTTCTGGGCTTTTTGGCTTAACCGGTGCTAGGTTGGCTTGAGTTTGCCTTTCTACCACCTGTGTTCCGAGCCAAAACAAATCACCTTCTTTCTCTTCTCCCTGCTTCACTTTATTTCTACCCACCTGCGATTTTCTCATTAATCTTTCCTCTTCGAATTTATCATAGGAAATTTAATTGTTTAAATTAAGCAGGAGAGTAATCAAACATTGACAAACCAAATAGCTTGAACTTCACAAAAGTAACCAAAGAATCTGCCATATATTATGCTTAATTAACTAAAAGGAAAGCTCATCAACATAGTAATTAATTGTGATCAAACATTTAGGGAAAGAAGCAAGTATTAATTTCGACAAACAATATTGCATGCGGTTAAAGGCAATATCCATATTGAAAGAAGAAGAAGAAGGCAGTGGAAAAAATTACGATAACCTCCACCAGCCAAAGCAGGTAAAATGTGGCATTAGCACAGATTATAAATGCATGGGAATCAGGCTGCAAATGTCGCTCTGTCCATCTCCTAAACGCCGCTGAATACACATTCATTTTCGCGCCTTCCATTGCTTCCTACATTTCACCACTGCCTTCTTCATATCCTTCTTCATCCATTCTCTTTTTCATCTTTCCATCTATGCTTTACTAAATTAGTTCACGGAATAAATCTTTGACTAGGATTATAGCTCTTTTATTTGAACTTTTGAAGAAGAATATTAATTGATTTTGAGAAAAGAGTGCAAAAAGACCTTTGCATATAAATCAACACAGAATCATACAGATTTGATGATCATTTAATAATAATATTACATGTATGTGCATTAATATTTACCTAAGTGATTGGCGGAAGTCTTAGTTGTTGCAATCAAAATCTCCCTTTCAAAATTATCCCTGGTAATGTCTTCTACAAACCTTTAATCCGTTAATCATGAGTGAACAAGTATGAATGATGATTATATTAACCTTCGTGAGCAGACAACAATTAGTCATTTCAATTTTTCTTTCAAGGAGATGGCTTCATCCACTATATTTTCTTTTATCTACCTTTTTTCCTATCCATCAACTTTCCAACATGCTCCATTCTGGATGTCTATTAAATATGCATCCAGCTATGGACGTAACAAGTGTCCAATTCTACTAAATAGACATCCAAGACCAAGTCTTAATAACAAATTGACATATATGTTTGTGTGTATGTCTATTAAATATGTTTGTTTAACTTATTCAATAAGTTTTTAATAGCTTTCATTAAAAGAATCATAAATAAATGGATAATCCATTTATTAGATATGTGAAAATTTTGAATTTCAAGTTCTATATTTTGGATTTTGATAACTTAAAGTTCAAAATTCTGAACTTAAAAAATTTAAATATATTAATATACCTAGTCCACTTGGAGACATTTAAAGTTCATGGAGGAATCAATTAGCTATTGTGATTTGTGATATTAAATCACATGGATGTTGAATATGGCAAGAGATTTAGTATTTTGTAACTCGAGATATTACAAGCTGTAGCTGAAAGGGGCAGGAAAAGGACGAAGCAAGTTGTCAGACGTCTGAGGCCTTAGACGTTTGACATGAGGGAAATTGGTTCTCGAGTGTTTGGTCAAACGTTTGGCCATCTGGGTCAGACGTTTGAGCCGATGTGGTCTGGTTTTCTAACCAGGTTTTCTGCAAGTTATATTTTAAAGATTTTTGAAAGGGCAATTTGGATATTACCTAGGTCTTCTATCTCCTATATAAGCAACTTTCAGGATTAGGTCAAGTAACCGAGAGAGTATCTTGAGAGGTTTTGTGCCTCCAGGGCTTGTGCCCTGGAGAAGATTAGGAATTAGGGATGAGAGAAGCTATTCCTATTACCACTGAAAGACGCAGGCTGTGCCTCCGGGTTGTCCAAGAGTTTGCCGCCATTCTTCATTGTTCTCCTTCTCCAACAATAGTTGTATTCATCTAGATATTCTTTGCCTTACTTAATAAGGTTATTGATTCAATTATAATTTGTTTATTTTTGGTTTGATCCTTTGAGTGTAAAAAAAATTTGATTTCGTTAATCAATGAAGAAGGTGGTTGGTTGGAATATCATGTATTTGAGCATGTAATTCCATATTTTTTTATTATTTTCCATCAAAATCATATTTAAGTAATTGGGTGAATTACATCCTAACCGTTTCCGCATAAGGCGCAATTTCCATAATAATTGCTGTCAGAGCTAGATCATTGCAAAGCTTAGAGTGATTTTGGATTGGATTTCTTTTGTTATGGCGGACGTAATGATGTTTCCGAAGATGGCTATTTTTGACGAAAGAAATTGGGGGATTTAGAGGCCTAAGATAGATGATGTTTTATACCTCAATGATCTGATTGATGGAGAGGAGAAAAAGCCCTCTGAAATTGATGAGGGAAGATGGAAGAAGATGAAGAAGACGGTAATTGGTTTGATTTGCCTATACCTTGTGATTCGGGTCAGTTTTCAACTTTGGAATTCACGTTGACGATGCTCGAGGGATCTAGGGTGATCAGGGAGGAGTTCAGGTAAAGTGGTAGAAAAGTGTCGATTTGGAAATCCACAAGATGGAGATCCTTGTGATATTACAAATGCTTTTAGACCGTTAGTTTTGTATGGTGCATCATAGGTGGAAAGTGCATCCTTTGTAAGCCGTGGGTTGTTTTTGTTATGTTTTTAATTGAGAATAGACGGTCGTTGAAAGAGCTTGGTTGATTTGTTTGATGATTGATGGAGTGTTGATATGATTTCAAATTAAGGTGGAGTAATTTGTGATTTGTGATTTGTTATATCACATGTCCATTGTTGTCGGATGACTTGATTGTTGATGTGATTTCATATCAAGGTGGAGTATTATGATTTGTGATATTAAATCACATGGGTGTTGAAGATGGAAAGAGATTTGAAGTTCGATAACTAGAGATATTACAAGTTATAGCTGAAAGGGGCAGGAACAGGACAGAGCAGAAAGTCAGACGTCTGAGGCCTCAGGTCAGACGTCTGACCTGAAGGAAATTGGTTCTCAAGTTTTTGGTCAGACGTCTGACTATCCGGTTCAGACGTCTGAGCCGACATGGTCCTATTTTCTAACCGGGTTTTCTACAAGTTATATTTTGGAAATTTTTGAAGGGGAAATTTGGATATTTGCCTAGGTCTTCTATTCTCGTATACACGCAACTTCAGGATTAGGTCAAGTAACTGAGAGAGTATCCGGGGAGATTTTATGCCTTCAGGGCTTGTGCCTTAGAAAAGAATTTAGGAATTAGGGCTGAGAGAAGCTATTCATATTACTATTGAAAGATGCAGGTTGTGCTTCCACGTTGTCCAAGGGTTTGTCGTCGTTCTTCATTGTACTCCTTCTCCAATAATAGTTATAGTTATCAAGATATTCTTTCCCTTTCTCAATAAGGTTATTGATTCAATTGTAATTTTGTTTATTTTTTTTGTTTTGATCCTCTGAGCGTAAAAAAAAAATTTATTTTGTGAATCAATAAAGAGGGTGGTTGGTTGGAATATCTTGTGTTTGAGTATGTAATTTCATGTCTGTATTGTTTTCCATTAAAATCATCCTTAATTAATTGGGTGAGTAAGATCTTGGTCGTTTCCGGATTAAGCACAATTTTCATAATACTAGCTTGTGATATTAGACATAGTCGGGTACTAGTTTATTAGTATACCGATGTATCAGTATGTATTTATGTAACCTCATGTGTGCGTAAGTAGTGGAATATATGAATTGGATGTATTTAGTATTTTGAAGGACACCAGGCATTAAACCCTTATGTAATCCCATTTGCTAAAGTGTAGTTCATCTATTACAATATTGCGCCGCTTGTAGGAACTTAATATTCTTTTCTATCTATTGATATTATGTGGTTCTGTCTTGAAAATAGTGTATGTTGCTTCATTATGCCGACATCGAGTATGTTATGTCCTCATGTTTTATTCTTCGTATTATTGGATGATATTGCATATTTGTGGTATTATGGATATAATGACACTACAAATTTTATAAGCGTAAGAGACACTGGATTAAGGGCAGTAAAAAAAATTAGATTCTAAGAGCATCACCAAAAAAGTGTGAAAATTACATTTTTGTAATATATACACTCATTTTCATCTCCAACAGAGTATATATTTTGTAATTGGTTACAAATTCAGAAAATTTGATTACAAAAACGTTATCAGCCAGGACAACTTTTGAGCTGGCGCCCGGGGATGAGGCGCCTGTTTAAACAACGCCTAAAATTGAGGCGCTGTTTGAACATGCGCCCATCCCTAGGCTCCTGTTCAAATGCTGCCCCATTTCATTCTTCGTACCGTTAACAGTTAATAAAAAATTAACAAATTTTCAGAGCTTGTTGAACATGCGCCTGAAGCTCAGGCGTTTGTTCAACAGGCACCTGAGCACATTTTCTATTGGGGAGAAATTTCAGTTTATATTTTGTAATATGGAAGAATGTAATTTTGAATTGGGAAATATTTGGAGATGCTCTAATAATGATTAATTGAAGCAAATTTTATAACAGTCCATGTTAATAATCATTAAGTCACTTGAAACTGCCTCAGTTGTTAGATTAGAGGCAAAGTTGAAAGCAATCCCAATTAGTAATTTCTGAGGCACACGAAACCGCCTTGTCTGTTCCATTAGAGGCAAAAGTGAAATTTGCATCTAATTCTTATCGCTATGGCAAAATCATCCGCCTCTCTCCCCTTCAGATAATTCAAAGCATAAATTGAGATATATAGCGATAGGAGGATTTTCTTTCTTCCATTTTTTTTGCTTCATTGCAACTTGATCAAGATCCTTCCTGATTATCTTATTTACCAACATTCGAAGGTATATTTAATTTATCTTATGATTCAGTCTCATGTTATGATTATTTTTAAAATCCTAATTACAAGATCATTTCAATAATAAAAAATTTAAGATTCAATCTCGTATTAGGTTTGATTTTCAATGTTTATGAGTATTTGATTCATTCAATTAATGTATGTTGCTTAACCTTATTCCTTATTCTCCCTCTTAGTTTGATACTTAATCTTGCATTGTAAAATTTAAATGCATAGCAAAACCTTTTCCTAACTGGGCATGTTATGTTATCAATATTCCATTCGATTCTTATTGCGTTATAACTTATTTTACAGTAAATGTTATTTCTTTTAAATTGTTACCAATTTCATTAATTTTTTATCGTGTATATGGAAACTTAGAACTATTTTTAAAAAGTTGCGCGCATTTCATGTTAAACTTCCGATGAGAATGTAATCATTTAACTTCATTGGATTATTGCATTTACTGCACGTAGAAAACGTTGTTCAATGCTGTTAACCTTCAAATTTCCATTATTATCTTGATTTTTGGATGACACTAGAGTGTTAGAGCATCTCCAGTGGATTAAACCCGTAACATTCAGGGTGTCGAATGTTACGGGCTGAATTGAACAGAAATCTCTAATGGTCAGACGCCTATTAAATAGGTGCCTAACGTCAGGCCCCCATTAAATAGGCGCGTGACGTTAAAATGGGTCAATTTTAAAAAGGGGTTGAGAGTAAAATAACCATTGATTTTCAGTTGCCCTGGTGCCTATTGGATAGGCGCAAGGGATGGACGCCCATAAAATAAGTGCCCAAGAAGCCTTAATATTAGTTTTCAATTTAGGATCCTGAATTGAAAACATAATATTAGCCTTAATATTAAGTCGTAATATCATCTTTGGAGGGCGTGCACTGAAGATTAAGGCAGAATCTCCAACCACTGGAGATGCCCTTATTTATGCAAGAAGAGTTGTTCATATTACATATAATTATATAGATGCTGACAACCTTAAGGCTAAGTATAACAAAAATATGACATTAACTGAAGCGGTTCTTTTACGTAATTCTAATTCTACCGATAATTATTCAGCACTCCAGACAATAAAACAGGAAATTATTCTCGACTTCAATTTCAAAAATAAATACTGCAATTAAGATCGTGGTTTCGAGGTCATTCTAAATTTTGGATTACAGTGCTAGCAATTTATTTTGATTCTGGAAGCACAGCAATTTAGTTATGGGGTGGTGTAGAACTGGAGTTCTTATGAGGTCGGTTGTTCACGTTGGTGTGATAATAGGGATGAAATGGCTTAGGTCTGTGTAGCGGGTTTGAGGAAATGCAAGTGAATGTTTATGACGGAGATGATGTAGCAGCAAAGTTGGAGAGAAGGTTTTGATTAATCGTGTTTGGCTTAAGGTAATCGTTCTTTTTCGATTGGGGATGTAGGTTTTTTTGCGTGATGGGGATAGTTTGAGTTGAATGTGTATTTGAATGCGTAGTTGATATTTGATGATGATTGAGGTGATGTGAGATTAGAAGAAGAGGAATTGCAATTCAAATTGCGTTTGTTGGAGTAGTTGGTGAAGCACTAATTTGGTTTCATTTGTTAAAAAAATCAAAGATAAATTTGTCTTCTAGTGGTCTTGCAAACTACCCTAAGCCAGTTCTATTTAACTTTTTTGGAAGTTACATTTATAAAATGTTATATGAAAGTAATCAAATTGTTTTTCTATTATTAACTATGAAGTAATTAAAAAAGGGAATGAAGTACCTCCAGACACGAAATACACAAATAAAGCAAAGGAATACTCGCTTTTGATCAATTAGATCGCAAAATGAATATTTCCATGAAAAAGACGAGTGTGGTCTATATTTTCAACTATGTATTCCTGAGTTCAAATTTTGATATCATTGCTTGGATATTTAATGTTTGTTTCATGTCTGATCTGTATGAGCAGAAGTTGGTTATTGTTTTGTGCAAGAGTGAGGCAAACACTGAACAAGTTTTATGCTTTGGCTATTTTAGGTCTTCAATTTTGCTGTAATTTAGCTTTAGGCTACAATTTGTGCCAAAAAACGAGTCATGAATTTTTGGTATTTGAACTGAAATTTCATTGCTATATGGTTAAATTTTACTCGTAAGTAGCATAAATTAGCAAATTATTGTCAAAAAAATTTGGACACTTTGATAATTATATGGTCCTTTAGGCATGCCAGACATTCTTGTTATAGAAATGATGTGAATATAATGTTAAACTAATAGTTCATATTCTTGATTCATACGTAGGTTATAACTATAATTATGGATAAAAGTTTGGTATATTTTGATTGCAGTTAAGACGAATATAGATTTAAATTATATTTTAGATGATGCATTTGCTAGATCTACAAGAAAAAATAAAATATTATGCCCTTGTAATAAATGATGTAATCGATATTTTAATAATAGAAAAACCATTGGAGGTAATCCCTTTGGCAGGGAATGGATATGTCATATAGAACATCTTGTTGAACACATCATGGTGAACTTTTTAAGGATCAAGACAATGAAATAGGGAATGATATTAAGTCAATTGATAATGTGGAAACATATACCAGTAGCAATGAAGATGGGGGTGAGATGCGTGGTTTTCTCAATGAAACATTCATGCAACCCTTGACTGGATGAGGTGTTGGTTCGTCAAGCCAGCCTCCTATTTTTGAGAATTAAGACCATGAAGTAAAACTACCAATAGATGAAGCTAATAAAAATTTGTACCATGGTAGTAAGCATAAGGAACTCGATGCAATCGTGAAGTTATACCATGTTAAGTGTTTAGGAAATGTGAATGATGCAACTTTTTCTATGTTTTTATAAGCATTCAAACAAATGTTGCTAGATAATAATTGTTTTCCAAAATCGAATGCATAAGCTAAAAAAATTATTGATGATATGGGTTTAACATATGAAAAAAATAAATGCATTCCCAAATGATTGCATGTTGTTTTGGAAGCATACATCACACTTGACTGCGTGTTGTGGTACTTTATGATATCAAGTTAATGATGCAGATAAGGATGGTCATAGTAAAGTTTCAGCTAAGATGCTTCATTATTTTCCTCTTATTCCTCATTTAAAAAAGTTATATATGCTGAATATACTGCGGAACATATGATATGGCATTCACCATGTTCCAACGACAGAGTTATGAGGCATCCAATTGATTCAAAGGCTTGGAAGCACTTAGATTCTACATAACCTAATTTTGAAATGGAAATTCGCAATGTGCGTTTGGGCATTGCAAGTAACGGGTTCAATACATTTTCCAACATGAACCTTAACCATAGTACTTGGCCAGTCATGCTGGTTGTTTATAATCTTCCGCACTGGAAGTGCATGAAGCAATCTTTTATGTTTATGTCTTTATTTATTCCTAGAGCTCATGAGCCTGGAAATGATATTGATGTGTATATTGTGTTTTGTGACATAAGATCACATATATGTTGAAGACGATGATGTTTGGAAGTGCTTAGTGATAGAGGAGGAAGAGCAGCAGCTGAAAGGGACAGGAAAAGATCAGAGATTCAGCTTAAACGTCAGAATCCCTATGACAGACGTCTGAGTTGGTGGAAAATTGGTGACAGAGTGTTTGGTCAGACGTCTAAGCTCGTATGTCAGATGTCTGACCTAAATAGAAATAGTTTCAAAAGTGTTCAGTCAGACGTTTGAGCAACCCGGTCAGACGTCTGAGCCGACGTATTTTTTTTTAACCGAGTATTCCTAGGATATATTTCTTAATTTATATGGTGCAAATTGGATATTTTCCTAAGCCTTCTATTCTCCCATATAAGCAGCCTTTAGAGTTGAATTAAGAGATGATGGTTATGGGATTATAACCAAAATTAGTTTGTTCATGGGTTTACCGTTGTTCTTCATTGTTCTTCTTCTCAAAAAATATTTTAGTCATCTAGGTATTCTTTCCCTTTCTCAATAAGATTATTGATTCAGTTGTTATTTGTTTATTTTTGGTTTATTCCATATGTAAACGAAGATTATTTTTGTAAATCAATAAAAGGGTGGTTAGGTGGGATATCTTGTGTTTGCACTTGATTTGCATATCCATGTTGTTTTCTATCAAAAGTATCTCTTTGTAATTGGGTGAATAAGATCCTGGTGGGTAAACCACTTCCGCATAAGGTGCGTATTCCGCAACAATTGGCATTAGAGCTAGATCATCGCAAAGCTTAGAGTGAATTTGAACTGAAAAAAAAAACTTTTTTATGTCAGATATGATGTCGTTTACGAAGATTTCTATTTTTGATGGAAGAAATTGGGGGATTCTAAAGCCTAAGATGGAGGATCTCAATGATCTTCAGGATCTGGTTGATGGAGATGGGAAGAAGCCCTTGGATATGGATGAGTGAAAATTGAAGAAGATGGATAAGAAGGCAATTGCCTTGATTGGGAAGTACTTTGATGATTCGGTATTCCATCACGTGACAAGTTGTAAATCCACAAAGGATTTATGGAACAAGTTGGTATCTTTATATGAGTCAAGGAGTGCTATAAATAAGGCTTTTCTGGTTCGAAAGCTAGTATAACTGATATTGTTTGAATAAAAGCCTATTGCAGAGCATTTGAATGAATTTCAATATGTGATCAACCAATCGACAAACATGAAGTCAATTATGATAATGAGTTGTAGGATCTTTTGTTAATGAGTTCGTTTTCAGGAAGTTGGGAGACTTTGGTTGTTTCATTGAGGAATTCCAATCCTAATAGAGCTATATCTCTGAAAATCGTATGAAGCATTCTTTTGAATGAGAAGCTAAGGAGAAAAGGATGAGGATTCAGTTTAAAGTGAAGCTATGGTAGCAAGGTACTTGAAGAAAGATATAAGTTGGAAGAAGAATGAAGCTAGTAGTAAATGTGTTATCACTTATCATTATTGTGGTAAGAAAGGTCACATGCAGAAAGTTCTATGCTTCTCAAAGTGATAAGAAGAAGGTTGCACATGGTGATAGTAGTGATGTTGCATAGGAAGGTTTTGCAGAAGGTACTAATAGTGATACTTCTTGTGATGTTTTCTTTAGTGAAGATAATATTAATCCATGGAAGATGGATTCAAGAGCCAATTTTTGCATATGTAGTGATGTGAAGTGTTTCATTTCTTATAAGAAGAATGTCTGCATGATTAGGATGTCCAATGGAGTAGAGCTACTAGTTTGTGGCATTAGATCTATTTGGTTTCATATGCATGATGGTATGATTAGGGAAGTCTCAGGAGTTAGACATATTCCCACTTTTTTGCATAACCAAATTTCTCTTGATTAGTTGGATCATCGTGGTTGTACTTACGAGGCTCAAGGTGGAGTTCTGAGAGTGAAGAAGGTTGGTTGTGTTATGGTGAGAGGAGTTTTGGAGAGAGGAAACCTTTACAGATTGGTCGGTTCTTTAGTCATGGTGAAGAGGTTAATGTGGTCGTTTATGACGATCCAAGGATTGTATTTTACGCATGGGTCTTCATGTTGATGATACTCAAGGGATCGATAAAGATTGAGGAATGAGCTTTGGTCAATTGACATATAGGCGTTGACTTGGAAAATCCATAAAGACAAGACAGAGATCTTTGTGGCATAACAAATGTTTTTTAGACCATTGGTTTTACATGGTGCACCCCATGTGGGAGATGCATCTTCGGCAGGCGGTGGTGAATTTTGTGATGGTTTTAATTGGGATTTAGTTATCGTTGAAAGAGATAGCTTGGCTTATTTGCTGATTGTTGCGAGCTTGCATGATGATGTGATTTCATATCAAGGTGGGTTTTTGAAAATTGTGATATAAAATCAAATATATTTGAAGACGACGATGTGTGGAAGTGCTTGGCGATAGAAGAGGAAAAGTAGCAGCTGAAAGGTGTAGGAAAAAAATCAGAGCTTCAGCTCAGACGTCTAAAGCCCTATGATAGACATTTGAGCTAGTGGAAAATTGGTGAAAGAAAGTTTGTCCAGACGTCTGCGGCCATATATCAGACGTCTAACCTAATGGGAAATAATTTCCAAAGCGTTTGGTAAGACGTTTGACCACCCCGGTCAGACGTATGAGCCGACGTATTTTTGTTTTTGACTGAGTATTTCCAAGATATATTTTTTATATTTCTAAGAGGCAAATTGGATATTTTCCAAGACCTATTTCCTTATTTAAGCAACTTTCAAGATTGAATTAAGAGATGATGGTTACGGGTTTATGACCGAAATTAGATGATTCAAGGGTTTTCCATCATTTTTCATTGCTCTTCTTCTACAACAATATTTTAGTCATCTAAATATTCTTTCCCTTTGTTTATTGATTAACTTGTAATTTTGTTTATTTTGGGTTTATTTCATAGGTGGTAAAAAGGTTATTTTTATGAATCAATAAAGTGGGTGGTTGGGTGGAATATCTTGTGTTTCGTTTGATTTGCATATTCATGTTGTTTTCTATAAAAATAATCTCTTTGTAAGTAGGTAAAATAGAACCTGGTGGGAAAACGCTTCTGCATAAGGCGCGTACTCCACAACAGTGTATATGTAGCCTTTAATCGAGGAGTTGAGAGAATTGCGGGAGATTGGCATTAATACATATGATGCTTTTCTAATCAAACATTTAACATGAAAGCAGCAGTTTTGTGGACTATAAATGACCTACCTAAATATGCAAACTTGTAGGGATGTATTACATCTAGAAAGCTTACATGTCTACGTTGCAATCACTAAGCATATTCAATACGTTTACCCAACGGTAAGAAGTTAATTTTTTTGATAGTCATCGGTTTTTACCTATCAAACATAGGTTTCGATATGGTGCTTTCTCATTCAATGGAAAGCTTGAGAATGATCTTCCGCCTAGACCATTGTCTGGATTGGAGTGTTTAAGACAATTATCTAATTTGAGATTTACATTTGGTAAAATTCCAATTGTTGAACCTTTTATCGAATATAAAAAGCGTAGAAGTTCAAATTTCAATAGAGAATCTAAAGTTATTGGACCATGAAAGAAGAAAATCATAATATTTACTCCACTATATTGGCAACAACATTTAATACGTCATAACATCGACGTCATGCATCTTGAAAAAAATGTTAGCGAAAATATTTTAGAGAAATTGCTTGGAACTTCAAAAAAGAGAAAAGATGGAACTGAAGCTTGAGCTGATCTTAAAAGTTTAAAAATCAGAGAAGCACTCTAACCAAATCTTGAAGGGAATAAAACATACATGCCTCCATCGATTTTCTTTATGACGAATGAAGAAATAATGTTGTCTTGTAAAGTACTTTTGGATGTACGTGTTCGCAATGGAAATTTAGCTAATATTTCTCGATTTGTGGATTTAAAGGAAAAAAGATACATGATTGAAAAAGTCATGATCATCATGTGCTTATCCAACACTTGCTTCCTCTTTGCAATCCGCCGGGTTTTACCTAAACCTATCACACTTGTATTCTTGAATTATGATAAATTTTCAACAATTATGTAGTAAGAGGCTATACATTGTATCAATCTAGCAACTGAAAAACATGATTGTACTAGCCTTGTGCATGATGGAGAAAATGTTTTCACATTTCTCACCATACTAGTTCATTTAATCATCCATTTGGCTCATAAAGCAGCAATTGTAGAGCTGGTTCAATATCATTGGATGTACTCAATAGTAAGGCAAATTTTATCATTTTAAAATTAATTTTAGATTATTTATTGATTACTTTAGTAAATATTTATATATATTGTTAGGTATCAACAAACATCAGAGAGGTATATTCGAAACAAAAGTTATCCAGAAGGATGTATTGTTGTAGGTTATCTTGTAGAAGAGTTTGTTTCTTTTTGTTCTATGTACTTAACAAACGTCAAGAATCGTCAAAATCGATGAGGTCACAATGCCGATAATTCTTTGCCTCGTGATGTTGTCGGTGTTCTGCCAGTATTTGCAAACATTGGTCATCATCTGGATAAATGCATGGAAATTGATTTAAAAAAAATTGGGAACAATGTCACTATTATGTTTTACTCAACTTCAGTGAAGTAGCACCTTATTTAGAGTAAGATATTTCTTTTAAATACCAAGATTTACTTCTTAATCACATGATTTAATTTCTATATCGAATTATACCATATGGTTTGCAACTTAAACTAAATAATTTAACTTGTGTTTTGATAAAAAAGATTAGAGGAGTTATGGAAAATTCACCAATGAAAAACTATTACAGAAGTAGAGGTTTAGAGGAACAAAGAATTTCCGACATGGTTTAGAATATATGTATGTATCATTTTCTGATATGCATGATTGATACTATGAAGTCATGTCATAGGTTATAATTTTAATTTCAAACAAACTAAGACAATATGCTTATTTCTATATATTTGTCCAAGTAAGTAATCTTCATGGTGCTCGCAATTTATCAATATCTGAAGACTCAATTAAGTTAGCAAATGGTCCAAGTGGGACTATGAAATATTGTGAGAAGTATGTCATCAATCTTACCTAGTTGATGAAATATACAAAAATCAAAATTGGTGTCTTTTTGAAAGCTGAAATGCCAAGTTCTTCAAGTTTAAGAGATTGTAATCCTATTATCGGTAGCGTTGACTATTATGGCTTGTTAAAGAATGTTTCTGAGCTTAATCGTAGATTCCCCGGAGAAAGTGATGACCGAGCATGTAAAATAGTATGTTTGAGTGTGACTGGGTAAGCAATTCGAGGAAGAAAAATGACCAATATGGTTTAAGTTCAGTGAATTTCAATCGAGTAGCACTAACTGATGATAAATTTATTTTGTCTTTACAAGCTATTCAAATTTTTTATGTTGCTAATCTGAAAGAACCAGGCTTAATTGTTGTAGTTGAAATGAAGCCTGGGGATTTCTATGTTGTAATTGATGACAATTATGGGTTTGACATAGACGATTACTATTCAACATTTAATCTTGATGATCCTAGTTTAAACAATCAAGAGCTACAAATAAGGACTGATGTTCGTGGTGTATATGTTAACAAATATTACCATTGCATGATGTGAGCGATACCATGCCTAAAGAGGATGACCATGATGATGACGATGACTATGAGGATGATAGTGGTGATGAAATTTAATATTTAAGTTCTAGTTAAATTTGTGTTGAACTTACTACATTTATGTTATGGAATTATGTTTTCTATATTTCTATTAAAAATGATGATGAAGTTTCTTCTTTTTTCTTCATCTTATTATGCATAGTTTTATGTACTTACCATTTTTCACACATGATATTGTGTATGTGTATCCATGTGTGTGTATGTATTAAATGTGGTTTAGTAGATAACAACAACATCATCATTTGAAAAAATGGTTATGTACATCCTTTTATTTATCTCACTTAAAATTAGACTTGTTCTGTTAAATTCACATCAAACACACTCATTTTAAAATAATTTTTTCATAGAATGTTCGAAACATAATTTTGCATGAAATATGTTAAGCATAATTCATATTGAACATCTAGTTCATACCTTACGCTAAGTGCTTAAAACATAGTTTATGTTAATTAAAATTTTAATATAGTGTGATTTCTGGAAAGATAAGAAGTGCATGATCTTATAACTTATTTGAATAAATGGTTATTACTAGTTGTTTTCGTAATTGTAAAGATGAGTATCTCTAGGCATTCAGATTCTAGCCATGAGGACCATTCAGACGATGATAAGCTAGAAAATGGCGACTCTAGAAAAAAAAGGAATATGCTTCATGGATTATTATACTAGGTTTTATATGGTAATAAATATAAAAGCCAAATGGTAATTGATATCAAATTTTTTGGCTTTTTTCATATTAGTTTTGCTAATAAACTAAATATTGTGTTGCTTATAAGCACTTAGCTTTCAGAGATAGATTTGGAGGGGTCGTAGGGTGGATAGCGTAAGTGGCTATTATGTTCATACGTGATCTCAGAGATTAAATTCTTGATTGCTTTTGATGTTGTCGGTCTCGAAGAAGCCATCACATGTTAACACAATACTTTAATTATCATGTATACACTTCACTTTTCTCTATCAACTACCTTTACAATGCATACTTTAATTCCAAATACTCATGTGTGATCGTTTGGCATGTAGTAAGATGCGTTTGTCTTTCTCGGGTTTGTCTAGCCAACCAAAAATCATCAACCCTTAACCTCATTTCATTTTCAAGCAGTATATTAGTAGTCATTACACCACAATGATATGTTCATGGTTTTCTTCCATAGCGCATACATGCGAACCCTTTAACCACGTTTATAATTATATTCTCTCTACGGCCATGATAGTGGCATTCTACTGTTGTTATCTGTCATAAAAATATGATCATCAAGGATTCTATTTGGCATGTAGCCATATACTAGAAATCTTTGATTTATTTCCTCGTCCTCATCTGTTATGTAATGACCTCTTAGTGGTATTATATTCCCGTGGCTCAAATTGTTGATTTATGTAACATACATACATATATACTTATACATATATATGTGTGTGTGTTGGTGTATGTATGTATTAGTCAAAATTTGTTAATTACCTAAAATAAATTGCAGACAGGGATACCTAAGAATTGAGAATAATAGCGATTTACAGAATAATGTGGAGGTAATAAACTGCATAAAATTAATGATTTTGTTTTCTATGCTGGTGAAATCATGTTAAATACTTTTCTAATAGTTCATTTTTTAGGATGTGCCATTTTGTTTCCATAAATTTGTCAGGATATGAGAAAATATCTTGACTTCTATTTGCATTACTTTACCTGTGTAATCATGTATGATCAAAACATTACATGCTTCTTACCCAAAAAACTAGGCATGGAATTTATTTGCATGTTCACATATTCTCATAATCAATAGGATATTCACATCTATGGGGTCAAATATACAAGAATCTAATAATATACAAGTTTTCCTTTGGTGGTAGTATTGGATTTTAATGCTATATTCTATAATCACGATAGAGTCAATAATGATAGCACAACTTACCATTGGTGCCTATTTCATATATTATATTAGATCAGAAAACTTGATTGTATGTGAAAACCCGTAACTTCCCCGTAAAGGAAAGCGTCGGATAGTTCGAGAACAAGCCACAACAGAACGCATATAAAAGAACATTTCATTGTATATTACAACAATGCATCAGATTACAAGAATATACAGAGTATAAATGAATAAATATTACACATAAATATCAGAGATTTAAATTACATTTAAATTCATAGCAGCGGAAAATAATACAATACACAACTAGAAGGAGATATACGGATACAAAGCTTTCCGGATATCGTTCCAGCTGTAAACCAGGATCCTGTGAATATAAATCTGCAAAACCAAAACTACTAGCTGCCCGTGTCAAAATAAGGGCACCCAGAGTTTAGGTTAAAACAATAAACTCCAGGTCAGTCATGTGACTGGTGTGAGAACTAAAACAGTTAATCTTTATTTTTAAACTTAGGTAAATCAAGGGACCACGCCGTATAACACGGAACGGGTTTCCTCCCAAGAATACCAGTGCATAAAACAAACAGCGCAATGCTAAATAAAGAAAAATGAAGCTATTATAAGACCCAGGTCCCATCACACAATGCAGCGCAGCCGAGGATAGGGTTTTCCCTTATAATAGCCAAGAATGCTTGATACGTTTAAAACAAATCATTTGATACTATTATAAGTGCATATTGTAGAAAACATCTTCAAATCATAAGTATCAATCATAGGCGGCATGAATGCCCCATCCCACTATGTCGCCATACTAGGCTCTACAAATAAAACCGCAGAATCACGTATTTGGAAATTGGGTTTCCATCTATGAACCGAGGCAAAAGATAGTCCTCAACCGATTCGAGACAATCTAGCCCATGTCTCAGGATCAGAACGCATCAACCCTTTAGATCGTCAGGGCCGGTCCACCGATGTGGATTATTATGCCTGAACAATACGTCTCTCCGCCCTTTGGGGCGTAAATGAGCCAACTAAATGACTCCATCGGTTCGAGAACGACCGATCAATCCGAGGCGCCTCGCAACAGCAACAACCACATAAGTCAAACTCGTCAGGGCGTGTAAAACCACTGACGCCACTTCTAGCTAGAAAGAAACGCAAGCCCTCCCTGATGTCCTCTCCCGTTTTTGGTTCATACCGGGTGTGAAACTCGCGAAGTAAACGTTACACAAAGCTACGCCACAAAGGCCTTGCTTTGATCATCACCACAAGACTTTGCTTTTCAACAGAAGCCTCGATCAATTGCCACTTAGGCATGCCACACAGGCAATTCACTCCATGCGTTTGATATCCATCAATATATAACCCCTGAGCTCGTACGTCTCAGAGAAGGGCGTTAAGCAAAAGAATAAATTCTCCGCCGCCAAACAGATATATATTTAATAGAGATCAATCACACGGACTAAAATCCAATGTCAGACACACAGTCCATTTACAAGTCCGTTCTGGGTCTGAACGAAACCGGAGGCACCTAGTACCCCGCATATCCATCGATCTCCAAGTACGTCTGGACAATCACTAACTGTTTCCATCTTCTTGGGTGTACAGCCCAATCAAGATCATCAGTAATTACCCAAACGACGTGAAGACCTCCGGTCTTCGACCACCGTCTTCATCTTCGACTTATCGTCGTATCAGTTATTCAGAATGGGATAAACCCGGTCTTTCCGAATAACTCGCGTATATATTATAAAAGTGTTACACAAACACAACATACGCCTCATTCCAATTCATTAGTCACTAACCGTAAATTAATCAAGAGAATAATTCCCCAAATATTAACCCCGAAGGCCGAAACCAACATCAGATCAATATTCAGAAAACCATTCTGCTTGGCTAACCGACAGTTAGTTTCTAAATTTCACATTCATAGGGAAAGGTTCCCATTAATTTTATCCAAGATAAATTCCTTGAATTTATTCTTTATTCTATTCTTTTGAATTTCGATTCAACTAGCCGGGATTAACGAAACTTACCGAAGTAATCATTTGTTTTAATTTCCCAATCCCAACCTATTTATCCCATGAAGTAAAACTGGTAATACTTCATATCTAACACCACAGTGTTATCGGTAAATTCAATTACCATTTCACGTTCAAATCTAATTAAAGATTTAACTATCGCCTGGAGCAAAACTGGTGATACTCCATTCTCGATTATTTCAATCTAATTAAAGATTCATTAAAACTCCACTTAGTTTTAATCGTTAACTGGGTTAAAGAATCAGTGTCATTTAAAACACGGTTCACGATAAACCCAAAATCACATTCCATTAATTATCGGGTTAAAGAACAAGTGTTATTTAAAACACTGTTCACGATAAACCCAAAAATCATTTCATTAATTATCGGGTTAAAGAACAAGTGTTATTTAAAACACTGTTCACGATAAACCCAAAAATCAATACCAATTCAATTCCAATTAAATATCATTTAATTGGTACACTTCATTAAATCTAAATAAAAAGATTTAATCTTTTCTCAACTGGGTTCAAGAACAGTGTTAGTGAAGACACCATTCACGACAAACCCAAATCACATTTGATATTCAATATAAGGCTCTGAATAGAAAATATATCGGCTTATATTCAATATCAAATTCTACGATTAACAAATGTCGTATTGGAAATAACGATATAAATATATATCTTTCAAATTTCCATAACAACATCTGTATAATCACGAATTCCAACATCGAAATATTCCGAAGACAATTTCGATTCAAATCCACTCCAATGCAATCATTGGAAATTCTGGTTATTTTCAAAACCCTTTTTAAATTCAATTTATTTATTTAAAAATAAATAGAATTATATTTCTAGTTCAAAACTAGTTCATTTCGATAAAAATCTATTTTTATCTTTTCAAATATGGAGTTTTTCATCCCAAATCTTCACAAATCATTTCTTATGATTTTACACAAATTATTACTATTTTTAATAATTTTATCAAGGCCCGTACAGTCGATTTCCACCAATGGCCATCGAACTGCACTTACAACGACCTTTTTCGAATTTGATTTGGACGTATCTCCAAATCCAACCGTTAGATTTCAAATTTCTAACCTTTGTTAGAAAGCTCTTTTCGATACGAACCCAACGGTTCCGGTTTTAGGAGAATCCGACGGTCGGATCTCCCGTAATATCCGTTTGAAATAAATGGTCGAAATTCACGAACTGCCGCGGCGCGGCGCGTTCTATTCAGGCCATTATATTATATATATAATATATATAATATATATTTCATCGATTTCTATTTAAAATGAATTATATAAATGGTTTTGAATTCGTTTCAAAAACATTTTCAACTTCCATTTCAATTCAAATCAAAAATTGAATTCTTCTTTATAAATTCGTTTTAAAATTCATTTCTATTCAATTCAAATTTCAATTCAATTTGAATTCCTTTCAATTTGCTTTCAATTCAATTTGAATTCGTTTTCAATTCAATTCATTTCGAAATCGTTTTCAATTCAATTCATTTCGAAATCGTTTTCAATTCAATTCATTTCGAAATCGTTTTCAATTCATTTCATTTCGAAATCGTTTTCAATTCAATTCATTTCGAAATAGTTTTCAATTCATTTCATTTCGAAATCGTTTTCAATTCAATTCATTTCGAAATCGATAAAATCGATATAAATATCGTTTACGTTAAAATGACGTCAATCTAATCAACACGGCTTCATAAATTTCTATTTTCAAATATTCTATTTCAAATATTTCTTTTTCAAAATAGTTGTTATTATCAAAATATTTCGTTCAACACATGACCAATCTCAATGGATGAGTACTGTCAACACATGAACCTTTGTTTTATATTGATAAAGATGTAAATTTTATTATTAAAATATTTCGTTCAACACATGACCAATCTCAATGGATGAGTACTGTCAACACATGAACTTTTATTTTATATT
Source organism: Allium sativum (assembly GCA_030737875.1). Taxonomy (NCBI): domain Eukaryota; kingdom Viridiplantae; phylum Streptophyta; class Magnoliopsida; order Asparagales; family Amaryllidaceae; genus Allium; species Allium sativum. The sequence goes on along the minus strand of CM060924.1, from coordinate 345,886,932 downwards.
GATAAAGATGTAAATTTTATTACTAAAATATTTCGTTCAACACATGACCAATCTCAATGGGTGAGTACTGTCAACACATGAACCTTTATTTTATATTGATAAAGATGTAAATTTTATTACTAAAATATTTCGTTCAACACATGACCAATCTCAATGGATGAGTACTGTCAACACATGAACTTTTATTTTATATTGATAAAGATGTAAATTTTATTACTAAAATATTTCGTTCAACACATGACCAATCTCAATGGGTGAGTACTGTCAACACATGAACCTTTATTTTATATTGATAAAGATGTAAATTTTATTACTAAAATATTTCGTTCAACACATGACCAATCTCAATGGGTGAGTACTGTCAACACATGAACCTTTATTTTATAATATTCTTTATTTTCTAAATTGGAATGAGGCCCAATCAATCACCATATAATGTTAATTATATGGATTTTCATACAACACATGTATATCATAGCATTGAAAAATAATCAACCATCAACCAAAGTGCACTACACTATATAAGCATCAAATATAGATATTCAACGCTTATAACAGCCTGTCAATCAATCGATCGACATATTTAATCAATCAGGATGAGTGAACTTCAAATTTCATCCCAACACCCGTGTGGGGTTTCAAACAATCAAACACAGATTTTATTTGTGCAGTTGGGCGATGTGTAAAATTTATCGACCCAATCAATGTCCTTCAAATAGGTGTACATAAACAAACCGTCTGGTTTGTAAATGAATATTTATTTATTCACATTCACGTTAAAAATTATATTTTTAACGACAAAACATTTTATTCCAACATATGAATTTCTATTCAGTTCATTCTTTAAATAAAATGATATTTTTATTTTTCTAACTTATTTTAGAAAATTTCGGCGGCATAACGGCACGATACTAGAAACGGGACGAGGCCTAGCCTTATCCCCGGTCTAGTGAAGGCCCACGCCATTCACACATCAATCAAATCCATTCATTTCACCAAACAATTCAATTTTAAATCAAATCATCTAACTAATCTATGCAACCAAACAAACAAGTCCATGGTCTGTGGACGATTGTGTCGGGTGCTACTAAGCACCGTCTGCATCCTAGTATATATATATATATAACTTAGAAAAATAAATTGAAAGGTGAGAAATTCTCACATATAGCTATCCAAGCATCTTGACTCTTCTTTAATAGAAATCATCGCCATTCTCGCCCATTGTCGCTTCGTTGCCCGTATTCTCTACATATGTAAAAATCGAATTTTTACTATGTTATGCAATATATAAAAATTGCATTTTGACTTCGCTATTCAATATATAAAGATCACATTTGATATTCAATATATAAAAATCACATTTTTATTTCGAAGTTCAACATATAAAAATCATATTTTTCTTTCGAAGTTCTACATATAAAAATCATATTTTTCTTTCGAAGTTCTACATATAAAAATCATATTTTTACTATGATGTTCAATATATAAAAATCCTATTTTTACTATGATGTTCAATATATAAAAATCCTATTTTTACTATGATGTTCAATATATAAAAATCATATTTTTCTTTCGAAGTTCTACATATAAAAATCATATTTTTCTTTCGAAGTTCTACATATAAAAATCATATTTTTCTTTCGAAGTTCTACATATAAAAATCATATTTTTCTTTCGAAGTTCTACATATAAAAATCATATTTTTCTTTCGAAGTTCCACATATAAAAATCATATTTTTACTATGATGTTCAATATATAAAAATCCTATTTTTACTTCACTATATATATAATAAAAATCAGATTTTTATTATGCTACATATAAAAAGATAATATCTTTATATTTTCTATTATATAGAAATCCTATTTTCAATACACTACTTATATAAAAATAGTATTTTCATATCTTCCATTATATAAAGGTCATATTTTGACAAAACAAAGGAAATCACACATTTTTTTTATATCAATCTTTACATTAGAGAAAATCATGTCCTTATACGCACTTCATATAAACAAAGATTATATCTGTCTATCTTCATCTATTTACATAAAGATCTTAGCTTTGTATTCAAATCATTTACATAAAGATCTTAACTTTCCTTATAAAAATAAATCAAATCCTTTTCTAAATAAAAATCAATACTTTGCTTAACTAAAAATCAATGTACCTTTATTTAAAAATCCAAAAATAACCCATGTTATTTATATTTAAAAACTGAAAAAGAAAATAAAGTAAAATAAAAAAAATGCTCACTGGTTTTCAGCGCAAGGGGGGGGGGGGTGGAGTCTTCGTGCAGGTGGTGGTGATGGCGGCCTGGGGGCCCACGGCGGCGACTGGTGTCGAGTTCCCTTCTGGTTTGGGGTTTTAGGGGTTATGGCTTTCGATTGGGTCGGGATTAAGGCGGAGGAGGACGGCGCTGCTCTGGTGGGGTGGGACGGTGGCGCGATGAAGGGTGGCGGCTGGAGCGTGGCAGCGACGGGTGAGGCTAGGGCTTCGTTCTATCTTTTTTTTTTCTCAGAAACAAAGTCGGGGAGAGAGAAAGAAAAAAAAGAGGGGGGGGGGTGTATGTAAATTTATATATTATTATTTAATTTAATTCTTTTGAATCCGAAATATCTGTTCAACGATACAAACCCCAAATCAAACCCGACAACTGCCGCCCCTAGCTAACTACCCCCATTCCGAACACAATGGGATATGTGTCGTAAGCTGATTCGATCGTTACAATCAGTTTCCGTTGAGTTTACATTTAAATCACTATATTGAATTTTAAACGTACATTTCAACTTACCGGGGTCACATACTAACTAGAAAAATTCAAAAAAAATATTTTCTAGCTTCGTATTGACGATACGGTCCTAACAAAACTAGTTTCGTCGAATTCTGAGACCGTTGGAAAAATGACCAATTTCCAGTCGATTAAAATCAACTAAAACTGGTCAAACGCGTTTTCCTTTGCCCCGCTCACATATTGATTCGAAAAATTATGAAATTTGAAACCTAGCAATAACTTTACATCCCGGACCCAACAAAACTGGTTTCATCGAAATCCGAGGTTGTTTGCAAAATGTCCATTTTTAAGGGCCTGAATTCCATAGCGACTATTCAGAATTTCAACTGGACATATCTTTTGATTCCCGCTATGAAAATTTGATTATTCGGATTCGATAGAAAGATATTCACAATTAGATCCTAATGTTTTTGGTTTCTCAAAAATCCGGATTGTTTTGCACCCGGTACATTCAATTGAAGTTTGAAATCGAATTATCGAACTACCGCGCCATTTTCAATTCTATTTATAATTATATATAATTATTTATATTCTAACGACGACGCGTATAATATATACGTCGAATTATATTAAAAATAAATTTCTCGTCGATTTTATTTAAAATAATCTATTTTAAATATTCAAATTCAGCTAAAATTGCCAAAATAAAAATTTCAAACTGGCTCGCATTTTCCGGGTTATTACATTGTACCCCCTAGCATGAGAAATTACTACATGTAGTGGTATGGAATGAACTCGTCGGTGTATAGCACAGTAAAAAGATGTTTTATCAACAACAAATGCTATAACGAATTCCCTAAAAAAATTATCAATTTTTGTAACACCTCACACTCCTTAATGTCACTCATATGAGGATTTCATTAATAAGATATGGAGCATTATACGTATAAAGACATAAAACATCACAATGACTAAGTTTCGTAAGCAATATTATAGTAAATTTAGAGCGGAAAAAGACAATTTCATTTAAAAGACAAAAAAACCATTTTATTTCAATTAACCAATTTGTTACAAAATGTCATGCTTCAAAACCTTAGTCAAATCAACATTAGAGAATAAAATAATATTATTCCCAAATAGTCAAAAAGATACAACCTAACGTTAGAAAGGAAACATGAAATAATCCAACTTTTGTAGGCATCCTTCATGATAAAATCTGAACTATACACTTCCTCCCTGTAAGCTTGGGGGAAGAAAAGAGGAAAGAAGAAAGGAAATGGGTCAAACTTAAAGTCTGGTGAGCTGATATGATTACTAGCACAATTTTTACGTTAAGGAAAATACATAAATAGAAGTTCTAGTGTCACAAAAGGGTAAGTGTCCATACACACCTAAAAGTGAACAATTACATATATGAATTGACATAAAGGATCAACACTTCATATCTAAAAGAAAATGATGACAGTAACGACCAAACTAAAGCAGACTGACGATTTTACACTTCTACAACTTTGGACCGAAATAAATAATTAGGAAGGAATTTAATACTACCCATCGTTCAGCTCCTATAACCACAATGTGATTAACCTGTGCCACTCGGGGTTATCGATCGTGGTACCATCAACTAAAAGACAGTCGTTAGCCATAAGTGTTATAACGGCTTATCATCCCCAATTATTACAATGCACGCTCATTGTCCTACCGAAACACGCCCGTTCCCACCTCGTTTGGACCTCTTAATATCCAGTACAGTAAAGCGCACCCTCGCCACTACCTATTATGAGACTCTATTGATAGCAATATGGATACTGACTGATACGGGTCCCCAACCAAACATGCAACTGACACAAGTCACCCCTAGACTTGGTCCTCATTCATTAATTTATTAGGACACTTATCTTCCTCAGTCAGCCCCACGCTGCCGGAACGGACTTAAAATAGGATTTCATTATTTTATTAGGCCTCTTGTCTTCCCCAATTAGCCTCATGTTGCCGAAATGAACCTAAACTACGAGCCACTTGTCTTCCCCAATTAACCCCTTGCTGCTGGAACGGACTCCACTGTCTTTGCTTATTAATTTTATCTTTAATTTAACTTAACAGTTAAGTTTACTAATAAGCACAATATAACCTTGAGTTATATTCCTAGATTGTATTAGATATTCTTAATTAACGTTATCCTTTTATATAACCCATATCCACGTTATTTAGCATCAAACTAAGTTACCTTATTTCAGTTTATATGTTTACATGACCTTCCAATTTCGTATTAAGTTTTATCCCCAGTTTACAACCCAATACTGATTCTAATGTTTAATCTGTTTTAACATGTCCAACTGCCCCCTTTTTATTCAATTTTGTTATCTTCCAAATTACAATTCATCTTAGATTGAAATATGTATCCAACTTAATTATCTTCTTAATATTACAGTTTGTTTGTTGATTACATCTTTTAATCAAATTTCAACATGCCTCTTTCATACCCATTTTCATTGTTGTATAAAATTCACTAAGCTCGGACAAATCCTTTTTTTCGTATGTTTCTTATTTTCTCACATTGCGCTTATATTGTCAATCTTATATTTCAACCCAAATTGCGCATTAATAAGAAGTAAATAATTTATGCCCTTGAAGACCAAAAATAATCGTTAACATAAAAAGGACAATGGCCTAGGCTCTTGCATGGCCTTCGCTCAGATAAATAAGAACATATCTGAAATCGAATAGGGACAATACTGAATTGTAATAAACTTTCATACAAAAAAAGGGGTATATATGAACTGAATAAAACTACAGTAATGGATTTACTGAAATATGTAAAAGGAAGGACATGAACATAAATCAAAACTAAAAGAATTATTTACAGAGAAAGAATTAGTGATAGGTGGATCTGTAAATAAACCACAAGTAAACTAGATCTGTGTACATTATAGAAAAATTTAGATTTGAAACCACTGTAACTACTATTGAATCAATTATCAACCTCAACTTGGAAGAAATTTCATAATCATAGATAATACTCACCTAAAATTTGGGCAAATACAATAATCCCTGGTAGATACCCTCTTAATATGAATATCTTCCAAAAATATGTGTAGAACTAAGCCTCAATACTCCATTATAATTATATTCGAGAAGAGGGTTATTTGAGAGAGGAAGATAAATGGAATAGTAAAGGTTAGGTTAGGTTTTGGAGGCTATTTATAATAGAGTTAGGGTGTCTAGGTTACTCGGATTTTAGCTGTAGGTTTTTGGCCATCAGATTAGAAGAAGGATTTAGAAGCTAACCCCCAAAACACAACCCAATAGTCAAAATCGTGCTTGGCAAACAATGTTGCCAGTCCACGACCTGGATTTACCCACCCCATATTTGGGTCAACACAAGGGTCGACCCACATGGGTCCTAGGTCGACCAACAAGGACTAGGTAGTTCCAGTTCAAACGTGTGTGTGTGTGTGTGTATATATATATAATTCTTTTGATTTCTGATTTTAGTTTAATCTTCGAACAACTATAACTTCTTCGTTTTAAGTCCGATTTCAGCAAACCAAATGCCTATCTTAACTAGAATATCGTTACGGACCCAATGGCGCAACCTTCGTTGCCCAATTTTCAATATTTTCCGATTAATATCTATTTTCTTAGCTTATTCCTCAATTAATTTATTCGTTAATTAATTATCTTTTGTTAAAAATTCGGGTTTTTACATTCTCCCCTCCTTAGAGGATTGTACCCCCGAAATCTCCAAGGTGGCAAAATAGTATAAGTGTTTTCTACATCCATCTACTCATCCATCATCCACTGGCAACCATGGCCCTTAATTTATTTCTAATGCAATTTACGTACTTATGGAATGGTGCAATGTGTACGACCCTAGCTAATGCAAAAGATTAGGCGGTCTATTGATTTAGTTGACCTTCTTTTTGAGCAATTATGTTTGTGTCATCCATTCAAATGTATGCAACAATCCAGAGGATATTGATAATTCTATATGTGTATATCAAACACCGTCCATATGCGACAATCATATGATATCATACATACATTTCATCAATAGATAATTATAAAATGCACATACATCCATATGCATATGCAAGTGTCTTATTCATCCAATCTTTATGCCTAATGTGTGTATTTGAATCCATTGAATCCACTTGCAAGCACTTGCATCCTTTTGCAAACATCAAATATATCATGTCTCAAACACATGTTTCATCCATATCCTATCATCTATAAGCTCACATCCTAAAATCTACCCATCCTAAGGATATCTTAGAATAAAGTCACTAATCAAAGGAAGAAGCTAATGGTAGAATATCAAAGAGGAACTATTCGGTTAGGCATGACGCGATATGATGCTATAATATTCAGCTATAAAATCTTTTTTATCTCATAGGGAGAATCTAATCTCATATAAGTAACATTAAGAAGATATAAGCTTTGTATGTATAAATACATAAAACATCACAGAGACTAAGATTTCACTAGACATGTTATTGTAAATTTATAGTGGGAGAAGGCAATTTATAAATGATAAAAAACCATCTTTATTTCAATTAACCAATTAGTTACAAAATGTCATGTTTCAAAATCTCAGTCAAAACAACATCATAGTGCAAAATAATATTTTCCCCCAAATAGTCAAGATAGATACAACCTAACCTTGTAAAAGAAACATGAAGTAATCCAACTTTTGTAGGCATCCTTCACGATAGAATCAACAAAGAAATCTGAACTATACACTTCTTCCCTGTAAACCTGGGGGAAAGAAAAGAGGAAATGGGTCAGACATAAAGCTTGGCGAGTTGCTATGATTATTAGCACAACTGCTAAGTTAAGGAAAATAGTTAAACACTAGTTATAGTGTCATAAAAGGGTAAGTGTCTTTGCACACCTAAAAGTGAACAATAATAGATATCAATTGACATAAAGGATAAATTATTCTTATCTAAAGGACAATGATGATAGTAATGATCAAACTAAAGCTGATTGACTATCTTGCACTTCTACAACTCTGAAATGAAATAAATCATTAGGAAGTAATTTCCTAATACTACCCATCGATTGGCTCCTATACCCAAAATGTTATTAATGCTTGCTAGCTATGGTACTCGGGGTTATCAGTCCTGAGCCCATCAACTAAAAGGACAGCCGTTAAACACAGGTGTTACTATGATTATCTGCCCCAATCATTATGATACATGCTCATCATCCCGTCGGAACGCGCCCGTACCCACCTCGTTTAGACCTCTTACTATCCAACACGGTAAAGCGTGCCTTTGCCTCCACCTAGTGTGAGACCTCCATTGATAACAATAGGGATACTTACTGATATGGGTCCCCAACCAAACATGCAAATGACACAATTCACCCCTGGACTTGGTTCCCATTCATTAATTTATTAGGCCGCATATCTTTCCCAATCAGCCCCACACTGCCGTAATGGAACTAAACTAGGTTGTCATTATTTTATTAGGCCTCTTATCTACCCCAATCAGCCCCACGCTACCAGAACGGGCCTAAACTACGAGCCACTTATCTTCCCCAATCATCCCCACGCTGCCGAAATGGACTCCACTATCTAATCTTATCTTTAGTTTAACTTAACACACTTAAGTTTATTAATAAGCCCAATATAACATCGTGTTATATCCTTAGGTTGTATTAGACATTCATAATTAATGTTATCCTTTTATACAACCCATACCCACATTACTTAGCGTCAAACTAAGTTACCTTATTTCAGTTTATATGTTTGCAAGAGCTTTCAATTACATATTAAGTTTTATCTCCAATGTACAACCCAATATTGATTATAATGTTTAACTTTTTCTAACATGTCCAATTATCCTCCATTTATTCAACTTCATTATCTTCCAAATTACAATTTATCTGTAGATTGCAATACTTGTCTAACTTCATCATCTTCCAAATATTACAGTTCGTTTGCTGATTACATCTTTTAATAAAATTTCAATATGCCTCTTCCATACCCATTTTCATTATTGTATAAAATTCACTAAGCCCTTATTAATATTTTTTATACATATTTCTTATTTATTTTTCCCACATTGTGTTTCTGTTGTCAATCTTATATTTCAACCCTAATTGCACACAGATAAGAAGGAGTAAATGGTTTAGGCTCTTGAAGGACTAAACTCAATGTTAACATAAAAAGGAGAATGGCCTAGGCTCTCGCATGGCCCATGCTTGAATAAATAAGAACAGATCAGAAATCAAATAGGGCTGGTACTGAATTGTAATAAAATTTCATACGATTAACCTCAACTAGGAAGAAATCTCGTAATCATAGAGATTACTCACCTAAAATTTGAACAAATCCAATAAGCCTTGGTAGATCCCCTCTATCCATGAATATCCTCCAAAAATATGTGAAAGCCAAGCCTCAATACTCTATTAGAATTGCATTTGAGAAGAGGTTTATTCGAAAGAGGCAGAGAAATGGAGTTGTAAATATTAGGTTAGGTTTCGAAGGCTATTTAAAATAAAGTTAGGGTGTCTAGGTTCGTTGGATTTTAGGTCATCGGATTAGAAGAAGGATCTGGAAGCAAAACCCCAAAACACATCCCGATCGGTCAAAATCGTTCCTGGTAAATAATATTGCCAGGCCATGACCTGGGTTAACCCACCCCATATGTACGTCGACACAGGGTTCGACCCACTTGGGTCCTGGGTCGACCCAGTTGTCGACCCGGAAGGGACTGGATCTTCCCACACTACAACAGAATTAGTCTTTTATAGTGGCATATAACTGATATTAAACAATACTATAGCGGCTCGAAAAGCGCTGTATATCGACATGTTATAAAAAAATAGTTGAATAATTACAACACAAAAACTGATGCTATAAAAGGATATAATTTCATAACGACTATATGCCGCTATGGTACATAAGGATAGTATCTCACTATTGCCGCTATAAAACGTGTCATTCTTTAAGAAAATAACGAATTTCTATAACGTTGTACAGCTGTTATAAAATATTAATTCAATAGCGGGTTTATCGCACTATAAACCAATAAGATAACATTTATAAATCCTTTTACAACTCGTATATGCCACTATAAAATATGTAGATATAACACATATTCAATGATATCCTTGCCAACAAGCTCTTATATTACATTATCTTTTATAACACTTTCAATATATTATAATAATAACAATGAAATGAATCTTCAAAAAAATTTCAAAAGCTGTATATGACCATAAAAATTATAATACTCAACAAATGTAACATATATTCAAGATAGAAAGATAAATGATCAACTAATAAAATAAGTTCAATACATATGTTTTCAATTTCATATTGATGTCAATTTGAGTTAACAAAAAATAAAACATAGTTCAAATTTAAAGTCTACAATAAAACTCCAACTAACCACTCTCCTCCATCAAACTTACGCAGCCATACTACCCATCATGTCTCTACTCCACACATTCACTGTCCAAATGCACAAGTTAAGACCATCACGATTGTGCCATTTCATTATCACTGCATGTACTACCGTATATGATCTGAAAGCATATATAACTAGTTACAAGCTATGCATAATTCTCATAAAATCCACATTTTCATGCCGAAATAATGTGGTTAACCACATACTAAGGGTATTGTAACTTTTATATCTATATTGCGTATTAATTTTCTCCATGTGCAAAAAAGAAAATACTTGAAATTTCAAGATATACTCACTGTCCTAACTTTTATATTTGTATACTTTCAGTATCCCAATTGGTTTGCATCCTTCGATCTATTTGAATCATATTAGTTGTCTAACATTTTCAAGATATACTCATAGCAAACATAGTGTCTACCTCTAAATTAATCACCTGACAAGTTGTTAAACCAACATTCGAACTTCCTTCGATGAATGCTTCGTCAAACGATTTACGTGTCTTCCAGTACCAGTTTCCTATACATGAAATAATCACTATTTGTTCATTATAAAAACAAGCAGCAGTTTACAAAATATAACAAGGTTACCCTCAAGGCTCTGAGTGCGACATCCATGTCTACCAGACTATGCAACAAGCTTACAACATCCTCATCTAACTATCTGCATACACTAAAATTTTGTTCACTTAAATCCTTAATTAAAAATTGTCAATCCAGTTAAAAATAGTCAATTTAAATGCAAAAAGAAAAAATCTTAAAGTTGTTGGAAAATAATGTGTGATATGGCTAAACCCACATTCCATGTAATAATTCGTGCTGAATTATCAAATGAGTGCAGCGACTAGTTTTTTTTTTTTGAATAATAGCACCTGTATCAATGCAGGAACTTTCTTCATCCTTTAAGATCAATCTCTTCTAATATTGATGAGGGGTATATTGAAAGTTAAGGGAATATAAAGAAGCTGTCAAATAAAAATACCAAAGAGACTTATCCAAATGTTTTTTAGGAAACAATTCATGCACTACATCCAGTCGACGTGGCTTTATAAGCTTTACCCGGAAATTTGACCAAAATAACAATTTTCTTTTATAATGCTAGTAAATTTGACCAAAATTACAATATTATTCTATAATGCTCGTGATAAGAAACCTGATCCGCGGTTGAATTGGTTAATCTAGCAATAAATTGGCTTCAAAATTCAACATGCATGCGTACTCCATAAGAAGTAACAAATCTAGAGAATATAACAAATATTCAAAAGTTATTTGCAATTAGAAATAGAGTGATGCAGTAAAAAACAAGAATAAAACTATTCTCACTATGTACTAGGAGAAGATAACATTCAAATTTTAATTTAACAATTCTCACCATAGTCTTATACATAGTTATCATGGCTCCTATAGAGAAACCTCTCATAGTTGAATGTTTATAAATTACAAGTTATTTCAATAAATTGCAAAAGTCTTGACGATGGAAAAAATTGCATGGAAAAGACTCAGTAAATTACCAAATAAATACACTTACCACCACTATAAAAAAAAAGTTCTAATTTTGTTGTTCATTGTAAAATAGCTGTTAGCTTGGTTGGGTAGAAAACTACTTCATTTCTGGGTATTGTTTTAGAACTAATACGGTAGGATCTTAATGTGCAAGTTGAGCTTTTGAGAAACTAGTACAATATGAATTGGCTATTGTGAGAAACATTTGTAACTCAAAACACCTCTGAATAAATAACCTACACATGATTATGATGAACAATTCTATCTTATTTCACTTTAGAAAAGACAACACCCTTATCTTCTTCTAGTGCAAAGGATTTTGGAAATTAGTTCCACTACCAAGACAAGACTGAACTAGCAACAGATGGAAGTAATGGTTTATTGTCTGATTGATGGTCCGATTATTGGGCCAAGCACATCTTATATTGACATTACACATGTTACTGTAATCAAGTTGACAGTTAATATTTTTGGAATTTTTTGCACAAAATATAGCGTACAATAATTTTTTGCACATTCCATCTTTTATTTAAGGTAGTGCTATTATTAATATATGAACTTATCAAGAAACAAATTACCAACAACCATCTACATGGACTAAGAATTATATTCTCTTTCCCAAGTTTATTCATATAGATACATGTTTAAACCGTTATCTTTTTCCTAATTAAGACCTAATAATTACACATAACCAACAAAACAAATCTGATTTAAACATTAATTCTTATTATTTACAATGCAAAATTGAAAACCTACCCGCTGATGTGTTCGACTATACGTGTCACTCAGCCCCTGATCAAATTACAATTTTCTTCTACTTCCCTATTTTCAGATACAACCGTAACCATGTATCTCATTTACCAAAGCGTGGTTTTTCAAAAAGTTTACACTATTTTCATAAGGCTTACTTGTGCAACCATAAAGTATTTTTACCATCCCTTCCTTATGCTTTGTATTTTACTATGAAATGCAATATTTTATGATTACTAATGCTACAAGGATGATGAAGAGGCAGCACACAACTCGAACTCCAACACTACTAACAACCACAGGTGACACTAGAAAGAAGGATGTAGATTTCCAAATAGGAAGTATCCTTAGAATCTATATATGCTTTTATAGCCACTAGAAATGCATAATATGTAAGGAGGTTAATTTTCATTGCAATTAAGAATAAACCATGATCATGAAATCAATGTATTCATTTATCCATAGGATTATAGTTAGGATTACTTAAGGAAAACAAAAAAACTGAAATCAAAGGAAGAACAAAAGAAATATCACTATCATTAGAATGTACCTAGATGTTTGTTATTGGTTTTCGGTATCACGAAGATTCGACGTGGTAGTGTACTTACAAAATGTCATTTGATGAAAAAGTTCATGTTGGTTGTATATTTGTTGGCCTAAAACTTGCGATGAAAAAATCAATTTTTTTCCATTGATCACGAAACACTATATTTTTTGCAATTTTGTTCATGTTACAATAGTTCAACTAAATTTTTTCTTACTATTTTTCTTTAGCCTAATGGATTATCATACATAAACATAGTGATAATTTATGGCTCCATGAATGTAATAATATTTGTTAATTTTTTATGCTGGTTGCACGTTGAATGACCTTTTATTTTTCAAAAGATAATCAATAATGTATACAAGTTAATTTTTGTAGTCATCTATATTACGCAAATTAATACAAATTATAATGATAACATTGATGGAAAAAATTACATTACAACTCTTTAATTGCAGCTGTCAGATTGATGCTCAATCTATGACCCTTGATATACTAACTAACTACGAGACGAATTATTAAAACAACCCTTCCATGAGGTTTTCTTTACTAATTTCATTTTGAAAAGTTTAAGGAATCACTAGACTAAAGTAAATGTTGATTTTCAAAAAATGTTTGATTTACCAAGTAGAGAAAATGATTATCTTGCATGTTTTCTGATGTAAATTTTAGTCCATGCTTCACTTATATCCAATTCTGGCCACGGCTGATGAAATGGTTTGCTGATTGCTGACCAAAGTAATGGACCTATAGTGCAATTTAGGAGAAAATTTTGAATTTGCTATAGAATAAGGATTTCAAATGAAAATGCTGAAATTCAATATGTAATCACACTTCCCACTGATGATTGGATAAAGTAAGAATGCACAAGAACTTGTAACGTGATGGTTGCTACAATTGGTGCAAGTGGTCAAACCTAAAGTGTGGGAGATAGGTCATAATATATGAACTTAAATGAAATAAAATTATCTTAAATGGTGAAAATATAGAGCAGGAAAATTGAATGGTCACAAGGTTGATACTTCAAGTTGGTTGGAAAGAATTACGTGTGTATTGAATGTTAACGTTATTTTTCGTCAACACCCAAGGTAAGTTATATAGGACATGTGTTCAAGAAATTTGATGCAATCATGATCCAGGGTTACTGATAGACATTCATAGACCAGTATTACTTAACTAAATTTACCTATCGCAAAACATCGGAACCTCAGTTTTGAAGCTATAACACCCCACATCCGTTAAGGTCACTCACAACGGGAATGCCTTAACTTCGGTGGAGAGTTATAGGTAAAAGATACGGATAAATTACAAGACAGACAAAATTAAAACAACGGAAAATAGGACTTTACTTTATTGATAAAACAGTTTATACAACAATTGTTTTCCAATACCAGAATATATGTCTTACAAAATAAAGAAGCATAAAATAACATTTATATTCCCCAATGTAGCGTGAGCCAGCCATAACAATGGAAAAAAGAATCCCAGCAAAAATTCGACTAATCTTCAGCTTGGAAAGAAAACTGGACTAAGTAGTAATATTCCCTCCCTGCGAACCGAGGGGGGGACGGAAGACAAGAAAGCGAAAGAAAACAGAGTCAGACATAAAGTCTGGTAAGTTCAGTAACATTCAGCATGTGAACAGGTAAAAGCAACATGACATGAATTTAACTGAATACAAGACAACACCATGATGGCGGGAATCATAAGATTATCACAAGATATGATAAGGTAAGATAAACTGGATGCACTTCTACTCTTTCTCTGCTTCGCTACTACCTTGTTATTCTAATTTCTATATCTCTGCACCACCTAACTAGTAATCTGTATAAACTGATAAGAACAGATACATGGTCCCAATTCCCGCAATTGTGGTTGTTTTAGGTGTACATATATTATTTATTACCTAGATCTAATCTAGGGTTTTCTATCGAGTGCATTCTAGATCCAACCAGGGTTTACGCTACCCAGGGCTACTGGGGTTTATGCTACATATTGAATGTTTCTCGGATTCTAGGGTTTACGCGACCTAGGTCCAACTAGGGATTATGCTACCTATCGGACGATGCCCTTAATCTAGGACACGCTACCCAGAGTGGTATATGTTCCTAGAATTTCCCCATGTATGTGTCGTGGATCGTTATCGCTGTCTAGATGCACATGTCCTCTATACGTGCGACCCGAGTCTCGTGGCATGGCAAATCAAGAAACACGGAACTCGGTCGGGAGCTTTCAGATATCTGCCGATGCAGATGCTAAGGTCTGTTTTTCCAGTGGCTATGGTCCCACTTGACCTCTCCCTCAACTATTGAAAGGCACACCTTGAAAAATGAGAACTATATGCAGGCCCTCTATGCCCCACTAACCTATGGCCATCCGCACCCATAACTAGATAGCAAGTATGTGGTCTTTTGGAGTTCTACGCATTTCCGCTGTACGTATCTCGACTGACTCAAGATGGTAGGTAGACGACGAGTTGCTATCACAGGGCTACTGGTCTCGCCGAATCACGCTGGTCCATCCTAGACTTTAGGTTGCCTTATATTGCAACCAAGGCATACCCTTGGTTCTTCTAACACAGACCTTAACCTCTGTGAGCCCAGGCGGATCATCTGCAGCTTCAAAGAGGGATACCAAGAGTACCCTCACGTCCCCTCGAAGCCACGTGCTTTGTAACCCAGTTTGTTGGAGCCTTCTTTAAGATCAGATGGACGTTCGCTCCTTCTCGCGTTCTACTAAGGTTTACTAGTTAGTTCCCTTAACTACTAATTAGTTTCTGAATCGTCGTTTTCTTAACTAAGGTTTACAACTTAGTCCTCTTAGCTAAGGTTTACTAATTAGTTCTTTTTCTCGTCAAGTTGGATTGGTTAAGTGTCATTAGTCAATTCAAGTTAACTTAACCCATTCATTTGTCATGTTAAACTGGTTAAGTGTTATCAGTAGTTCATGTTGACTTAACCCTACCACAAATCAAGTTATATTGGTTAAGTATTTCTTATTACTTAACCCCACCCCTTCATCTTGTATTGGTTAAGTGTTCCCTTTAACTTAACCCTGCACATCTGTTTAGCTAACGTGTTATAACGGTTAAGTGCTTTCTTAGTTAACTTAACCCTAACATCTGTTTAATTCACATGCCCTAATGGTTAAGTATTGTCCCTTCATGTTTTAACTTAACCTTGTTCATTTGGCACACTATGATGGCTAAGTGTTCTAAGTTTACTTAACTCCACCTTCTAGTCTAGTTAACATGTTAAATTGGCTAAGTGTATTTTACTTAACCCCACCTTCTAGTCTAGTTAACATGTTAAATTGGTTAAGTGTTCCTATAAACTTAACCCTCCCATTCTAACTTAACTGTTTCTTAGCTTTAAATTATTCATTTAAAGCACCAACCACTCACATTAGACAGATATTGTTGCAGTCACTGGATGTGCCGGTCGGTTCCGGGCAGATTTACCTCGCAACTCAGTCTAACCCCGGGTCCTTTTTTGGGCTCAATGCTCTAAACACCCACAATGATAGGTATTGTTACAGTTGCTGGTTTTGCTGGGCGGTTCCGGGCAGTCTTATACCATAACTCAATCTAACCTCGGGTTAGGCATATTCGTCTTTCCTAGATTTACATATTTATCCCTTTTTGTCTATATGTAAATTACTAACAACTCTTTTAAACAAATTTGGCCTGTATCATATTCATTTGTCATGCCCACTAACGTACCTATATTCTAGGCCTAAATCTTGATTTACCTATCATTTAACCCAACTTGCAGTTTATGCCAAATTAGATCAGTTCATGTCAAAACTAGATTTAATATTCTAGTTTACATTTTATATCCAAACTTGGCTTACATGCCAATTACATACTTTGCGGCCAATTAACAATTTACCATTTTACGCCCAAGTCTAATATGCATGTAAATTATTTACTATTATAGCCAAATCAGATTTTGCCAACATATTTGTTACGCCAAATTATCTTAATTAAGCTACGCCCAAACTCCCCCGCCGTAGTCGTAAGTATAAAATGATTTCACAAGTTTCTTGGTACTCATGACATGAAACTAACAAAAGGAATAGGGGATAAGCACGAGGATTTACGTAAGAGGATATGCATGAAAAAGCGAACCAAAATACAAAAATACAAATATAATGGATCCAATGGGTTTGGTGTACATAATAGCGAACAAGAATAAACTAAGCAAATTACACCCTAAGTATGAGATCCAACATAATCAAGGGATACATAGGTGATTTGATCCAACATAATGCCAGTTCGGTATACAATCATGATTTGTAACTATAATGTTATGGGCGTAAGCCACTAACCATAATAGTCATAGGCAATTAACCACAATAGTCCTAGGCAATTAACCACAAAATAGTCCTAGGCAATTAACCACAAAATAGTCCTAGTCATGGTCTCATAGTTATGAATCATAGTCATAGGCAATAGTCTTATGTTCATAGTCATAGCCATAGCCTTATGTTCATAGTCATAGGCATACTCTTATGTTCATAGTCATAAGCATAGTCTTAGGCAAAAAGTCCCATAATCATAGTCATTCACAACTAGCCACAATAAGTTCTAGGCCATAATCGAGAATCAGATCCAAAGGCATATACAAGCACCGATTCAAATGAAAGGATTGGGCATATTCTCATATCCATTTAATTACATGTCACAAATAAATCTAGGCATTCAAATCTAAAAAGTAACTGACTTACATTGATTGGTTTTAGAAAAGGATAATAATGCTGAAGTGATTTGCTATGATTCGCGCGACGTTGTTCGAAGCCGTTGAATTAGCCTCTGCTTCCCTTCTTGAAGCTTTAACTTTATTTGAATCTCCAATTTGCG
Source organism: Allium sativum (assembly GCA_030737875.1). Taxonomy (NCBI): domain Eukaryota; kingdom Viridiplantae; phylum Streptophyta; class Magnoliopsida; order Asparagales; family Amaryllidaceae; genus Allium; species Allium sativum. The sequence goes on along the minus strand of CM060924.1, from coordinate 345,869,124 downwards.
AATCTCACGTCGCTTGAAGAAGAAGGTAGAAGGACTCTCTTAATTTGATTAATCTTGTTTTAATTGAATCATGAAGTCTTTGGAGAAGAAGAAGTCATCTTGTTCATTAAGAATTTATGCAGCATAGGGATAGAGAAGAATGGTGTGAGGAGTAGTGGGGATTAGGGGAGGTTTATATAGGTTTAGGATTACAAATCTAGTCAGAAAACACGTCTAAATACATCAAAATGCGTTAGGTTCAAAATCTGGAATTCGGCACCAGGTCGACCCTTAGGTTGACACTATGGTTGACCTGGTCCGTGGGAGGTCGACACTATGGTGGACCCCCAGGTCGACCTGGTCCTGGGCGGGAAATTTCCCGCCCAGCCATTTCTGGGTTCTGAATTCGAATTTCGAGCTGTTTTTCTGTTCTGAAAATCCTTGAAACTTCGGAGGGTCATATTTCCTCACATGGACTCCGTTTCTCGAAAACGCGGGCTCACTTTCAAGCAAAATTTCGGGACGAACGCAATGGCGCAACCTATTTCCCTTGATTCTTATTTTAAAATTTATTTATACTTTAATTTGCGAAACTTAATGTTACAGAATTACGGGGTGTTACATTCTCCTCCTCTTAAAAGGATTTCATCCCTGAAATCTTCAAGTTAGGAAGAATGTATCCTACCATCCAATCAACCATCTACTCAACCATTCAATCACAGGCATTCATTGTCCTTAAAAAGATTTCTAATGCGTTCATGTTCATATTCATAGTGTGTGTATATGTCTTTATCTAATGCAAAATCAGGCGGTCTACTGATTCAGTTGACCTCCTTAATGCGAATTATGTCAGTGCCATGCGTCCAATCATGTATGCAAGCATCCCAAGTTATGTAAATACTACATGTGTGCATAGCCATTCATCCATATGCAACATCCATATAATAACATATCAAGTTAAATCCGTTAAGCAAATACATATATGCGAATGCAGTATGAAGGTGACTGAGTCATTCTAGCGCCTATGGTGTGTATATGGATCCAAGAGCAACCATTTGCAACCATCAATCAAAACATGTTTCAAATACATGTTTACATACATTGGCTTCTACCTAAGGATCGATGATACGCTCTAGAGGATATACCTTAAAAGCTAGAAAGTATGCATAGAATTCCTAGAAAAAGCGATCAAGGATGTACCCTTAAGAAAAAGGGTATGATGCGTGTATCTAGTCTTCAGTCTTCTAAGTCGCATCTTCTTGAGCTTCACTATTTTTTACCTTATCTAATTAATCTTCACGATTGCGAAGCTTCTTGACCTCCATTTCCAAAATTGTCATTGATCGGATAGCTGGCTTTTCATTGTCAACTGGATACATGCGTAAGTCTATCCCGTGTTTTAGGGGTAAACTCCTATCCTAATCAAAAACATCTGCGTACTCATGGACTACCGTAACGGATTGCAAATCGTCGATAAATGCATTAAGCGATTCTGGCTAGCTAAGCCTAACTGAATTTTTTTACACGGAATCTCAAGGGTATTTATGAGGCGAATCAAAAGTCTAACTACCCTCCCTTCACAATTACTAGCTAACCAACCCATGCCTAGAATCAACCCATAGCCCATGAAACCCAAAAACATAAGCATTACGCTTAAACCCAATACTTAATTATAGTTATTCTCAAATCCTTACAAACCAAAGATAAACGGGTCGAACCACCAATTGGATTTGAGACTAAAATGGGATCTTCTACTATACAAGTACTAAGGTGCAAAGACTCAACTATGGAAGTAGATATGAACAAATGCGAAGCGCTAAGATCAAAAGAGTACTAACTGGTTGATCAAAACGAAAAGCTAAACTTTTCCAACAGAGACTTTTACTATCTCTCTCTCAGGTATTCTGGTGGTGGAAGCATGCACCCTCCCTTCTGAAAATCCTGTCCCTCGTCCTTGCCCTTGTCCTTAATTATACGCCCCATTATACCATGGAAAAGATACTTCCTCTCGTCTTAGGTTTTATAATTCCTTCTTTCTTCGTGAGTCGAGTTTATATCCATGAATTTCTCTTCCTTGCGTTGAGCTCCCCAGCCAAACTCCCTCATCCTCATCTTTACCATCCCTGTGTAATCATATTGACTAGTTTCTCAAAAACTACCTCCATCGCACAGAAAACCCTTCAAATCTTGGAAGAAAACTAGCTGCAGGTGAAACTACTATGGCTATAGATGGAAGTCGGGTACTACTTTGCCGTTCGATAGGTATCGTAGTCTTATCAAGCCTACGGAACCGTGCTGCGATGAGGTTACCCCCCAGAAAGCTAGTAGCCCCGAAGACTCAAGAAAGAAGGGGACAAGAATTAAAACAGAGGATCAGAAGATACTGCGTATGGCTTTTTGGGAATATGCCTTTAAAACAAAACTTTTCTTCTGAAAAATTCTTCTTTAAAAACCGTTTTGAAAATATTTTTTTTTTCAAATCTTTTATCTGATCTAGTAACCTTCAGCTCTGATACCACGTGTAACACCCCACATCCGTTAAGGTCACTCGCAAAGGGAATGCCTTAACTTCGGTGAAGAGTTATAGGTAAAAGATACAGATAAATTACAAGATAGACAAAATTAAAACAGCGGAAAATAGGACTTTACTTTATTGATAAAATAGTTTATGCAACAATTGTTTTCCAATACCAGAATATATGTCTTACAAAATAAAGAAGCATAAAATAACATTTATATTCCCCAATGTAGCGTGATCCAGCCATAGCAATGGAAAAGAGAATCCCAGCAAAACTTCGACTAATCTTCAACTTGGAAAGAAAACTGGATTAAGTAGTAATATTCCCTCCCTACGAACCTTGGGGGGGGGGGACGGAAGACAAGAAAGCGAAAGAAAACAGAGTCAGACATAAAGTCTAGTAAGTTCAGTAACTTTCAGCATGTGAACAGGTAAAAGCAATATGACATGAGTTTAACTGAATACAAGACAACACGAAGATGACGGGAATCATAAGATTATCACAAGATATGATAAGGTAAGATAAACTAGATGCACTTCTATACTTTCTCTGCTTCGCTACTACCTTGTTATTCTAATTTCTATATCTCTGCACCACCTAACTAGTAATCTATATAAACTGATAAGAACAGATACGTGGTCCCAATTCCTGCAATTGTGGTTGCTTCAGGTGTACATCTATTATTTATTACCTAGATCTAATCTAGGGCTTTCTATCGAGCGCATTCTAGATCCAACCAGGGTTTATGCTACCCAGGGCTACTGGGGTTTATGCTACCTAGTGAATGTTTCTCGGATTTTAGGGTTTACGCGACCTAGGTCCAACTAGGGATTATGCTACCTATCGAACGATGCCCCTAATCTAGGACATGCTACCCAGAGTGGTATATGTTCCTAGACTTTCCCCACGTATGTGTCGTGGATCGTTATCGCTGTCTAGATGCACATGTCCTCTATATGTGCGACCCGAGTCTCGTGGCAGGGCAAATCAAGAAACACGGAACTCGATCTGGAGCTTTCAGATATTTGCCGATGCAGATGCTAAGGTCTGTTTTTCCAGTGGCTATGGTCCTACTTGACCCCTCCCTCAACTAATGAAAGGTACACCTTGGAAAATGAGAACTATACGCAAGCCCTCTATGCCCTACTAACCTATGGCCATCCGCACCCATAACTAGATAGCAAGTATATGGTCTTTTGGAGTTCTCCGCCTTTCTACTGTACGTATCTCGACTGACTCAAGATGGTAGGTAGACGACGAGTTGCTATCACAGGGCTACTGGTCTCGCCGAATCACGCTGGTCCATCCTAGTCTTTAAGTTGCCTTATATTGCAACCAAGGCATACCCTTGGTTCTTCTAACGCAGACCTTAACCTCTGTGAGCCCTGGCGGATCATCTGCAGCCTCACAGAGGGATACCACGAGTACCCTCACATCCCCTCGAAGCCGCGTGCTTCGTAACCCAGTTTGTTTGAGCCTTCTTTAAGATCAGATGGACATTCGCTCCTTCTCACGTTCTATTAAGGTTTACTACTTAGTTCCTGAATCGTCGTTTTCATAACTAAGGTTTACAACTTAGTCCTCTTAGCTAAGATTTACTACTTAGTTCTTTTTATCGTTAAGTTAGATTGGTTAAGTGTCATTAGTCAATTCAAGTTAACTTAACCCACTCATTTGTCATGTTAAACTGGTTAAGTGTTATCAGTAGTTCATGTTGACTTAACCCTACCACAAATCAAGTTATATTGGTTAAGTATTTCTTATTACTTAACCCCACCCCTTCGTCTTGTATTGGTTAAGTGTTCCCTTTAACTTAACCCTGCACATCTGTTTAGCTAACGTGTTATAACGGTTAAGTGTTTTCTTAGTTAACTTAACCCTAACATCTGTTTAATTCAGATGCCCTAATGGTTAAGTATTGTCCCTTCATGTTTTAACTTAACCTTGTTCATTTGGCACACTATGATGGCTAAGTGTTCTAAGTTTACTTAACTCCACCTTCTAGTCTAGTTAACATGTTAAATTGGCTAAGTGTATTTTACTTAACCGCACCTTCTAGTCTAGTTAACATGTTAAATTGGTTAAGTGTTCCTATGGACTTAACCCTCCCATTCTAACTTAACTATTTCTTAGCTTTAAATTGTTCATTTAAAGCACCAACCACTCACATTAGACAGATATTGTTGCAGTCACTGGATGTGCTGGTCGGTTCCGGGCAGATTTACACCGCAACTCAGTCTAACCCCGGGTCCTTTTTTTGGGCTCAATGCTCTAACACCCACATTAGATAGGTATTGTTACAGTTGCTGGATTTGTCGGGTGGTTCTAGGCAGTCTTATACCGTAACTCAATCTAATCTCATGTTAGACATATTCGTCTTTCCTAGATTTACATATTTATCCCTTTTTGTCTATATGTAAATTACTAACAACTCTTTTAAACAAATTTGGCCTATATCATATTCATTTGTCGTGCCCACTAACATACCTATATTCTAGGCCCAAATCTTGATTTACCTATCATTTAGCCCAACTTGCAGTTTATGCCAAATTATATCAGTTCATGTCAAAACTAGATTTAATATTCTAGTTTACAGTTTATATCCAAACTTGGCTTACATGCCAATTACATACTTTGCGACCAATTAACAATTTACCATTTTACGCCCAAGTCTAATATGCATGTAAATTATTTACTATTATAGCCAAATCAGATTTTGCCAACATATTTGTTACGCCAAATTATCTTAATTAAGCTACGCCCAAATTCCCCCGTCGTAGCCGTAAGTGTAACATGATTTCACAAGTTTCTAGGTACTCATGACATGAAACTAACAAAAGGAATAGGGGATAAGCACGAGGATTTACGTAAGAGGATAGGCATGAAAAAGCGAACGAAAATACAAAAATACAAAGATAATGGATCCAATGGGTTTGGTGTACTTAATAGCGAACAGGAATAAACTAAGCAAATTTCACCCTAAGTATGAGATCCAACATAATCAAGGGAGACATACGTGATTTGATCCAACATAATGCCAGTTCGGACACAATCATGATTTTTAACTATAATGTTATGGGCGTAAGCCACTAACCATAATAGTCATAGGCAATTAACCACAATAGTCCTAGGCAATTAACCACAAAATAGTCCTAGGCAATTAACCACAAAATAGTCCTAGTCATGGTCACATAGTTATGAATCATAGTCATAGGCAATAGTCTTATGTTCATAGTCATAGGCATAGCTTGATATTCATAGTCATAGGCATAGTCTTATGTTCATAGTCATAAACATAGTCTTAGGCAAAAAGTCCCATAATCATAGTCATTGACAATTAGCCACAATAAGTTCTAGGCCGTAATCGAGAATCAGATCCAAAGGCATATACAAGCACCAATTCAAACGAAAGGATTAGGCATATTCTCATATCCATTTAATTACATATCACAAATAGATCTAGGCGTTCAAATATGAAAAGTAACTGACTTACATTGATCGGTTTTAGAAAAGGATAATAACGTTAAGGTGATTTGCTATGATTCGCGCGACGTTGCTCGAAGCCGTTGAATTAGCCTTTGCTTCCCTTCTTGAAGCTTTAACTTTAGTTGAATCTCCAATTTGCGAATCTCGCGTTGCTTGAAGAAGAAGGTAGAAGGACTCTCTTAATTTGATTAATCTTGTTTTAAATGAATCATGAAGTCTTTGGAGAAGAAGAAGTCATCTTGTTCATTAAGAATTTGTGCAGCATAGGGATAGAGAAGAATGGTGTGATAGGTTTAGGATTACGAATCTAATCAGAAAACACGTCTAAATACATCGCAATGCATCAGGTTCAAAAACTGGAATTCGGCACCAGGTCGACACTATGGTCGATCTGGTCCCTGGGAGGTCGACACTATGGTCGACCCCCAGGTCGACCTGGTCCTGGGCGGGAAATTTCCCGCCCAGCCTGTTCTGGGTTTTGAATTCGAATTTGAATTCGAATTTCAATCTGCTTTTTTGTTCTGAAAATCCTTGAAACTTCGGAGGGTCATATCTCCCTCATACGGACTCCGTTTCTCGAAAACTCGGACTCGTTTCCAAGCAGAATTTCAAGACGAACACAATGGCGCAACCGTTTCCCTTGATTCTTATTTTAAAATTTATTTATACTTTAATTTGCGAAACTTAATGTTACATAGTTACAGGGTGTTATAGAAGCTTAGTTATTCTGCCCTCGAAGGGTGAATATCATGCTTCCATTACAAAGGAGTTCCGAAAGGTCCTGAAGATGGTTTACTTAGCTTGACACAATTAAGATCTTATGAAATCAGTTACTCCATAGATCATGAATGTGATGACACATATATTGTTATAAGAAGAAAACAGGACAATACTTCTCCTCATTCAGAAAAAAGGGCATCACAATGCTTATTAACTCAGATGTAAGTCAGATGATCTTTTCGCATCGAACCGGCACGAAGGGCCTTGGTTGCGTCAGAGATCAAGTTATAAACCTGCGGACAACCTCGTTTCCGAGATGAAGAAGCATTAGGCTCGTTATGAGAGCATTGATCAACATTGCAATCCCACAAAATAGGAGGAGAAGGACTTTGAATTTCTTTGAAGCCCTTTCTCTGTCACGAAGGTGCCATGATCAACTTTCTCATATGGAAGGTTAGTCTTAACTCCTTGTTTCATCATAATGGCACAAAAAGATTATCAAATCGTAAGATTTTTAGGCCTCGGAATTATTCATTCATAAATTGTAGATGTATTATAAGAGTAGAAGAAATCCTCAATCCGATTTGGGAATTAGGATTTGCTCGTTAAAGAGGGAAGAACAGGATTTAGAAAAATGGAAAATCCGCTTTAAAATGTGACCCCTGGGGTTATATGTATAGGGAAATCGGGGACCCTTCTGCTGTTGGGCTGTTGGGCCTTCGGATACCCCTGTCGGCTGCTTTTCTCCTTGGTTTCAGTTGTTTTAGCTCCTAGACTCTTTGTGGTGCAAATCATAGATTCCGGAGGGATGGTCCTGATCAGTTGTGGCTTATTTGAGATGAGCTTGTCATCGTGGTGACTTTCGGATGGTATTTGAACTTCCAGTAGTAGCTCATGGGTGTAGGCTCTCAGACGTAAGCTTTCAGATGTAGGCCCCTGGCTTTCTTGCAAGTACTTAGAGGAGCTAGTTCTCCCGATGTATGTGGATGGCTGCCGGTTCGAAACCGCTGCGGTGTCTATACTAAGCAGACTAGTATGGATAGCTTATATCTCCGCTAGGGTTCCGATTGTCCTTCCAGTGGAGCTTTAGGGATAGTCTAGTCTTCGGGAAGGTCGTTACCGGTGATGTTTCTGTTGTCTATCAATGCGACCTCTCGTCATTTGTGCAGTAGATGTTTCAGAAGCTGGTTCCGAATAATCTTTGTGTACTTCTAGCTTGATACCCTTGATGCCTTCGCCTTCTGATGCACCGGTATTTAAGCAGGTTAATACCGATAGCTCTTCCCGGTTTCAATGAGTGGAGCTCATGTCTTCCTCTTCCTTGGTTTCTGACTTAGGTGACCTTTTGCTGCAGAACTCCTTACCGGATAGGCCCTATTAGATAGACCTTGTCGGATAGACTTCGCTGGCATTCTGTAGACTTTGAACTCCTTTCTTCCTAGGAGGTGTTGGTTTATGTTGCTCTTGGTTCATTCTTCCTCGTTTTCGGTTCTTTCTATTATTCGGCTTTTTTTCTTTCGGAAGATTCTTCTGTGTCTGTGTTCCTCCGATACCCCTTCGCTGTCAGCCAATGTTAGGGATTAGTTTTGGTAGTAAAATTTCCCCCCTAGTGAAGGGTATTTTTGACTTTCCAAGTCAAACTTTTCTTTGCAAATTCTCTTCTGTACGTTCGTGAGTTGTTTCTTAACGCTAAATTGTGTCACCAAACCTACAAGGCACTGCTTTCGGGCTAGCTCTTTCTTGTCCATTAAAGATTGAGAGCCAATGGTCGGTTTCCTGCTTTGTTACTAGCTTTAAACCAACCCTTACTCAGATAACCTGAAGTTTGAAGTCCAGAAATGTTCTTCCTGCATTTGTGAAAACCTGAATCAACCCAGATTCGGGTATTAATATAGATAGAAGACTAGAAACCCCTTCCAATATTTATGAAGAGCTGAATCAATCCAGATTCGGGTATTTAAGGATTGACGACCGGGAACCCGCATCCGGCATTTATGAAGAGCCGACTTAACCCAGATTCAGATATTTAAGAATTGACAACCGAAAACCCCTTCCGGCATTTATGAAGAACCGGATCAACCCAGATTCGGGTTTTAACATTGATAGAGCACCGGAAACCCCTTCCGGCATTTATAAAGAGCCGAATCAACATAGATTCATGTATTTAGAGATTGATGACCGGAAACCCCCCTTCCGGCATTTAATGTTTCTGTATCCTCTTTGGATTTGATTTGTGAAGCATAGGTTGTACGTGCTTCTTAAGCCACTCTATAGGCTTTTGATGTCAAAGCAGAGGATGTACCTGCTTTGTTAGCCACTATCGGGGCCTGTGCATTCGGTGCGCTTGGCTAGCTTATCCAAAAGCAGGGCCTAAGGACTTACCCGACATCTCTCCAGGAGGTGCCTTGTGTTGACCATCGTAAGTGATGATAATGTCTTAGAAACTTAGATGGGGCCATCGTAGGCACAAACTACTACAAAACAGGTCAGTTGCTTCAGTTATTTACCCACTTTGCTTTAGTTCTGCAACCGAAGCAACTGCAGGAGACGCAACAAACCAGAAATTTGTTGCTTCAAATAAGAAACCGAAGCAAATGTACTTTTTTTGCTTCGGTTGTTTTCACCTTTTGCTTCTGTTTAACATCTGAAGAAAATGTAGAAGGCGCTAAAAAATATAATTTGTTGCTTCTAATAAATAACCAAAGCAATAGACTTATGATTGTTGCTTCTGTTGTGGAATTGAAGCAACAAATAGCTTTCTTGCTTCCTGTGACGGCAAGGAATTTCGCTCGATCTGAATCAGTCGTTAAACCGATCTAGACCGTTCGAAACCCCTGATCGTTTGAGAAGAGTACAAAACAGAACGCAGATGGAAGAACATTTCATTGCTATTACAACAATTCCATCAGATACAAGAATATACAGAGTATAAATGAATAAATTACATTCGATAAATATCAGAGATTACAATAAATTACATAGCAGCGGAAAATAATACAAAGCACAACTGAAGGTGATATACGGATACAGAGCTTTCCGGATATCATTCCAGCTGTAAACCAGGATCCTGTGAATATAAATCTGCAAAACCAAAACTACTAGCTGCCCGTGCGGAAAATAGGGGCACCCAGAGTTTAGGTTAAAACAATAAACTCCAGGTCAGTCATGTGACTGGTGTGAGAACTAAAACAGTTATTAATATTGGTTTTAAAGTTAGGTAAATCAAGGGACCACGCCGTATAACACGGAACGGGTTTCCTCCCAAGAATACCAGTGCATAGAACAAACAGCGCAATGCTTTTTCGAAAAATGAAGCTATTATAAGACCCAGGTCCCATCACACAATGCAACGCAAGCCGGAGGATATGGTTTTCCCTTATAATAGCCAAACATGCTTGGTACGTTTAAAACAAATCATTTGATACTATAATAAGTGTATAGTGTCAAAACAATTTCAATCATAAATATCAATCATAGGCGGCATGGGTACCATCTATCATGTCGCCGTATTAGTTCTACAATTAAAACCGCAATACACGTATTGGAAATTGGATTTCCGTCATGAGTCGAGGCAAGGGGCAAGCTCCTCTCCGCGTTCGAGACACTCTAGCAAATGTCCCAGGGCTACGCACTCTGGGCAACCCCTGGATCTTCAGGGCCGGTCCTCACTTACGTTAGAGGATTGGCAATTCCTGAACACACGTTTCCCGGTCCTTACAGACCTATAATCGAGGCGCCTCGCATTCCAACAACCACAAAGGTGAAAAGTATATAAATGTCAGGGCTGGTAAGTCACTGACACCACCAAAGCTAGAAAGAAACGTCGTGCTCTCCCTGCAGTCCGTATCCCGTTTTTGACTCATACCGAGGTGTGAGGTTCGCGAATTCACGTTATACACAAAGCTGCCACAAAGGCTGTGCTTTGATCATCAACCACAAGACTTTGCTTTTCAACAGAAGCCTCGATCATTGCATCTTAGCGTGCCACAGAGGCAATTCATGCCATGCGACTGATGTCCATCGATATATAACTTCTAAGCTCGTATGTCTCAGAGAAGGGCGTTAAGCAAGAGAATAAATTCTCCGCCGCCAAACAGATATATATTTAACAGAAATCAATCAACACAGAATAAAATCCAATGTCAGACACACAATCCATTTACAAGTCCGTTCTGGGTCTGAACGAAACCGGAGGCACTTTCCTCGCATATCCATCCATCTCCAGGTACGTCTGGATGACCACCAACTATTTCCATCCTCTTGGGTGTACAGCCCAATCAGGATCGTCAGTAATTACCCAAACGATGTGAAGACTTCCGGTCTTCGACCACCGTCTTCATCTTCGACTTATCGTCGAATCGGTTATTCAGAATGGGTATAAACCCGGACTTTCCGAACAACCCGCGTATATTAAAAACACATGTTACACAAACACAACATACGCCTCATTCCAATTCTGAATATTCTGTTATTTAAATATTCACATCTTTTGGGAAAGGTTCCCATTAATTTTATCCAAGATAAATTCTTTAAAATTTATCCTTTAATCATCCTTTTGATGTCGTTTCAAACCAAATTATGGTTTTCTAAACTAGTCGAGATTAGCGAACCACAGCGAAGTAATTATTTATTTTATTTCACAATCCCAACCTATTCATCCCATGAAGCAAAACTGGTAATACTCCATATCTGACACCGTGGTGTTATCGGTAAATTTAATTACCATTTCACGTTCAAATCTAATTAAAGATTCAACTATCGCTTTGGAGCAAAACTGGTAATACTCCATTCTCGCTCATTTCTAAATTTGATAATTTAGATTACAAATTTACATTTCAACCTAATTGCAGATTCGTTAAAACTCCTTTTACTGGGTTAAAGAACTAGGTGTTATTTAAAACACAGTTCACGACAAACCCAAATCACATTCTACTTATTATCGGGTTAAAGAACTAGTGTTATTTAAAACACCGTTCACGATAAACCCATTTCAAATCCAATCAAATATATCAGAAATTCCGATTATTTAAAACCCCTTTTTAAATCTAATTTATTTATTTAAAAATAATTGGGTTTTAAATTTAGTTCAAAACTAGTTCATTTCGATAAAAATCCATTTTTATCTTTTCAAATATGGAGTTTTTCACGCCAATTTTTCCCAAATCATTTCTTATGATTTTACACAAATTATTACTATTTTTAATAATTTTATCAAGGCCCGTACAGTCGATTTCCATCAACGGCCATCGAACTGCACTTACAGCGACCTTTTTCAAATTTGATTTGGACGTATCTCCAAATCCAACCGTTAGATTTCAAATTTCTAATATTCGTTAGAAAGCTCTTTTCGATATGAACCCATCGGTTCCGGTTTTAGGAGAATCCGACGGTCGGATCTCCCGTAATGTCCGTTTGAAAAAAATGGTCGAAATTTTCGAACTGCCGCGGCGCGGCGCATTCTATTCAGGCCATTATATATATATATATTATATATATTTCGTCGATTTCTATTTAAAACGAAGTTTTAAAAATAGTTTTGAATTCGTTTCGAAAATAATTTCAACTTCCATCTCAATTCAAATCAAAATTGAATCTTTCCTTATAAATTCGTTTTAAAATTCATTTCTATTCAATTCAAATTCCAATTCAATTCGAATTCGTTATTTATTCAATTCAATTCGAATTCGTTATCTATTCAATTCAATTCGAATTCGTTATTTATTCAATTCAATTCGAATTCGTTATTTATTCAATTCAATTCGAATTCGTTTTCTATTCTCTTCAAATTCAATTGGTTTTCTATTCAATTCAAATTGGTTTTCTATTCGATTCAATTCAAATTGGTTTTCTATTCAATTCAATTCAAATTGGTTTTCTATTCGATTCAATTCAAATTGGTTTTCTATTCGATTCAATTCAAATTGGTTTTCTATTCAATTCATTTCGAAATCATTTTATATTCAATTCATTTCGAAATCATTTTATATTCAATTCATTTCGAAATCATTTTATATTCAATTCATTTCGAAATCATTTTATATTCAATTAATTTCGAAATCGTTTTAAAATATTCGATTTCGAAATCACTTTTCAACATTCATTTTAAAATGGATAAAATCGATATAAATATCGTTCACGTCAAAATGGCGTCAATCTAATCAACACGGCTTCGTATATTTCTATTTTCAAATATTCTATTTCAAATATTTCGTTCAACACATGACTAACCTCAACGGATGAGTACAGTCAACACATGAACATTTATATTATAAAGGTGTAAGTTTTATTATTAAAATATTTTGTTCAACACATGACTAATCTCAACGAATGAGTACAGTCAACACATGAACATTTATATTATAATATTCTTTATTTTCTAAATTGGAATGAGGCCCAATCAATCACCATATAAAATTAATTATATGGATTTCATACAACACATGTATACAATAGCATTGAAAAATAATCAACCATCAACCAAAGTGCACTACACCGTATAAGCATCAAATATAGATATCTAACGCTTATAACAGTCTGTCAATCAATCGATCGACATATTTAATCAATCAGGATGAGTGAACTTCAAATTTCATCCCAACACCCGTGTGGGGTTTCAAATCAACAAACACAGATTTTTATTTGTGCAGTTGGGCGATGTGTAAAATTTATCGTCCCAATCAATGTCCTTCAAATAGGTGTACATAAACAAACCGTCCGGTTTGTAAATGAATATTTATTTATTCACATTCACTGTATTCGTATTCACGTTAAAAATTATATTTTTAACGATAAAAACATTTTATTTCAACATATGAATTTCTATTCAGTTCATTTATTCAATAAAATGATATTTTTATTTTTCTAACATATTTTAGAAAATTTCGGCGGCATAACGGCACGATACTAGAAACGGGACGAGGCCTAGCCTTATCCACGGTCTAGTGAAGGCCCACGCCATTCACACATCAATCAAATCAATTTCATTTCACCAAACAATTCAATTCAAACCAAATAATCTAACCAACTACACAACCAAACAAACAAGTCCATGGTCTGTGGACGATTGTGCCGGGTGCTACTAAGCACCGTCTACATCCTAGTATATATGTATAACTAGAAAAGAAATTGAAAGGTGAGAAATTCTCACCGATAGCTATCCAATCATCTTGACTCTTCTTCGACAGAAATCTTCATCGTTATCGCATTTTTATCATCTTCGTTGCTGTAGCCACTACATATGTAAAAATCGAATTTTTACTTCGCTATTCAATATATAAAAATCAAATTTTTATCTTGTTATTCAATATATAAAAATCGAATTTTTTTCTATGCTATTCAATATATAAAAATCAAATTTTTATTATACTATTCAATATATAAAAATCGAATTTTTTATTATTACGCTATATGGATAAAATTTCTATTTTCACACTGCTACTATATAGATAAAAATACTATTTTTACACCGTTATCCTCTATATGAAGATTTCGCCTTTTCAAAAATAAATATTTCACCTTTTCAAAAATAAATATTTCGCCTTTTCAAAAATAAATGTTTCGCCTTTTCAAAAATAAATGTTATAAAAATCACATTTTTATTTTTCTACACATATAAAGATGGTATTTTTAATATTCCTATCATGTAAAAATTATATTTTTAATTCACTACATAAACAAAAATCATATTTTTACATCATCTATATAGTAAAGATTATATTTTTAATACTTTAAAAATATAAAAATCATATTTTTAATACTTTAAAAATATAAAAATCATATCTTTGTTAAAAATCCAATCTTTCTTATGTTAAAAATCAACACTTTCATATATATAAAATCACGTTTTTTATTTTTTTTAAAAAACAATACTATTTCTACTTTTCTTTTCTTCCTAATTACATTTTTAAAACTGATTTTTCATTCATACTAATTACATTTTCAAAACTGATTTTATTTACCTAAAAAAAATGAAATTAAATTTAAATAAAACCAGAATAAAACAATGCTTTATTATAAAATAAAAAGGAAAAAAAACTTACTGTATTTGTTTTGAGAAAAGGGGGGATCTTCGCTGCTGCGCCGGAGGATGCTGGGGGGCAGGCGCATCAGGAGGGGGCGACTGGCGTAGGAAGGTGGGGGGTTTCGGTGGTGGTTGCGGGTCGGTTTCTGGAGTTGGGGGGGGGGGACGGTTATGGAAGGGGTGCGGTTTTCAAGAGGGGGAGGAGGAGCGAGACGCGAGGGCGAGGGGTCTGCTGGAGATCGACGGCGGCGGGCGAACGATGGGAAGGGGGCGGCTGTCGATAGTTTAGGGTTTTTCTTTTTTTTTCCTTCTGCTTTGAAATTAGTTGAACGAGGGGGGGGGGGTCTGGTTGTTAAAGGGGGAGATATTTTTATTTTTAATTTATTTAATTAATTTATTTTCAAAAAGTAACTTTTCCATCCGACCTCGAAACAAGGCCCACCGCCTATCGTCCATAGCTAATTACCCCCATTCCGAACTCAATGGGATATGTATCGTAGGCTGATTCGATCGTTTCGATCAGTTTCAGTTGAATTTACATTTAAATCATTATATTGAATTTTAAACGTACATTTCAAATTACCGGGGTCACATACTAACTAGAAAAATTCCAGAAAAATATTTTCTAGCTTCGTATTGACGATACGGTCCTAACAAAACTAGTTTCGTCGAATTCCGAGACCGTTGGAAAAATGGCCATTTTCCAGTCGATTAAAATCAACTGAAACTGCTCAAACGCGTTTTCCTTTGCCACGCTCACATATTGATTCGAAAAATTATGAAATTTGGAATCTAGCAATAACTTGACAATGCGGATCCAACAAAAGTGGTTTCGTCGAAATCCGAGGTCGTTTGCAAAATTTCCATTTTTAAGGGCCTGAATTCCATAGCGACTATTCAGAATTTTCAACTGGACATATCTTTTGATTCCCGCTATGAAATCTTGATTTTTCAGATTCGTTGGAAAGATATTATCAATTAGATCTTAATGTTTTTGGTTTCACTAAAATCCGGTTTGTTTTGCACCCGGTATGTTCAATTGAAGTTTGAAATCGAATTATCGAACTACCGCGCCATTTTCAATTCTATTTATAATTATATATAAATATTATATATTCTAACGACGGCGTATATAATATATACGTTCTAATTATATTCAAAATAAATTTCCCGTCGATTTTATTTAAAATAATCTATTTTAAATACTCAAAATTCGCTAAAATTGCCAAAAATAAAAATTTTAAACTGGCCCAGATTTTCGGGTTATTACAATCTCCCCCACTTAAAACTTTTCGTCCCCGAAAAGGAACAAAGTCGAAAATGGTTTGATTAATCAACTCTACGTTCGATCTGGCTTCCATTCTCCAACTTTTCAGTTTCTAAGAATTTTCAAATTTTCAAAAATTTGGCTAACACCCTAAATTTTCGAAAAATTTCGCCATAACCTCCCCTGCACCGGGAGCCACGGGAAAATCCCGAAATTGCCATATAGGCCTTCAGATCTCAAAAAGAAAAAGAAAAAGCCAAACGACTAGCCAATAGGCTCATAAAATCATCATCACCCAAACAAAACGGTAAATTATAGTAAACATGTACCTATTTGTCGGGCAAACAAATTTTATTCTTCGGCTCTAGCCTCCTTGCTATGACCTGTTCAATGTAAGTATATGTATATGCAAGCAAATGCGACCAATTTCAATATAATTCAATATGTGATTCTATTAGGCATACTGGTTTAAAAATTATCAAACAAATAAACATTCAACACAAACATCAATCAATTAGTGAATTAGAGTTTCAAATTCATAACTTGATATATATACAAAAAATCATGTTTTTGATGCCAATTCACAACAATGTGTTCTAGCTATATTAGTTTTGGTTCTCACACCAGTCTAATGGAAATATATAGATATCACACCTTCGTCAC
The DNA here is from genome assembly GCA_030737875.1 of Allium sativum. Classification (NCBI taxonomy): domain Eukaryota; kingdom Viridiplantae; phylum Streptophyta; class Magnoliopsida; order Asparagales; family Amaryllidaceae; genus Allium; species Allium sativum. Next base: position 345,852,470 of record CM060924.1, on the reverse strand, counting down.
ACGAAAATAATTACTGATGATGACGCGTCAATCATCAGAATCAGGTCCGGGCGACTAGAATGTGATTCTATATCTATCTAATATATTAAAACTTCGAATATACGTTCATGACGCGTATATGCAAAATCTTTATATACTAGATTGTCCAAATTCAAAATAAATAAATAATCAAATACGTTTAAAACGATTTAAATTTTCAAAACAAAATTGTTTTCATTTGAAAAATATACTCTTCACACTCGTTCTAGGATACCACTGATCCTATCTCTAACGAGTCATTCTAATTGGATATTACTAATCCAATATCTGATGAATTCTTTCGTATGGTTCTAATGTGTCTTGTTCTCGAGCTCTGTAAACCAAAGCTCTGATACCAAATGTGACGGCAAGGAATTTCGCTCGATCTGAATCAGTCGTTAAACCGATCTAGACCGTTCGAAACCCCTGATCGTTTGAGAAGAGGACAAAACAGAACGCAGACGGAAGAACATTTCATTGCTATTACAACAATTCCATCAGATACAAGAATATACAGAGTATAAATGAATAAATTACATTCGATAAATATCAGATATTACAATAAATTACATAGCAGTGGAAAATAATACAAAGCACAACTGAAGGTGATATACGGATACAGAGCTTTCCGGATATCATTCCAGCTGTAAACCAGGATCCTATGAATATAAATCTGCAAAACCAAAACTACTAGCTGCCCGTGCGGAAAATAGGGGCACCCAGAGTTTAGGTTAAAACAATAAACTCCAGGTCAGTCATGTGACTGGTGTGAGAAATAAAACAGTTATTAATATTGGTTTTAAAGTTAGGTTAATCAAGGGACCACGCCGTATAACACGGAACGGGTTTCCTCCCAAGAATACCAGTGCATAGAACAAACAGCGCAATGCTTTTTCGAAAAATGAAGCTATTATAAGACCCAGGTCCCATCACACAATGCAACGCAAGCCGGAGGATAGGGTTTTCCCTTATAATAGCCAAACATGCTTGGTACGTTTAAAACAAATCATTTGATACTATAATAAGTGTATAGTGTCAAAACAATTTCAATCATAAATATCAATCATAGGCGGCATGGGTACCATCTATCATGTCGCCGTACTAGTTCTACAATTAAAACCGCAATACACGTATTGGAAATTGGATTTCCGTCATGAGTCGAGGCAAGGGGCAAGCTCCTCTCCGCGTTCGAGACACTCTAGCAAATGTCCCAGGGCTACGCACTCTGGGCAACCCCTGGATCTTCAGGGCCGGTCCTCACTTACGTTAGAGGATTGGCAATTCCTGAACACACGTTTCCCGGTCCTTACAGACCTATAATCGAGGCGCCTCGCATTCCAACAACCACAAAGGTGAAAAGTATATAAATGTCAGGGCTGGTAAGTCACTGACACCACCAAAGCTAGAAAGAAACGTCGTGCTCTCCCTGCAGTCCGTATCCCGTTTTTGACTCATACCGAGGTGTGAGGTTCGCGAATTCACGTTATACACAAAGCTGCCACAAAGGCTGTGCTTTGATCATCAACCACAAGACTTTGCTTTTCAACAGAAGCCTTGATCATTGCATCTTAGCGTGCCACACAGGCAATTCATGCCATGCGACTGATGTCCATCGATATATAACCTCTAAGCTCGTACGTCTCAGAGAAGGGCGTTAAGCAAGAGAATAAATTCTCCGCCGCCAAACAGATATATATTTAACAGAAATCAATCAACACAGAATAAAATCCAATGTCAGACACACAATCCATTTACAAGTCCGTTCTGGGTCTGAACGAAACCGGAGGCACTTTCCTCGCATATCCATCCATCTCCAGATACGTCTGGACGACCACCAACTATTTCCATCCTCTTGGGTGTACAGCCCAATCAGGATCGTCAGTAATTACCCAAACGATGTGAAGACTTCCGGTCTTCGACCACCGTCTTCATCTTCGACTTATCGTCGAATCGGTTATTCAGAATGGGTATAAACCCGGACTTTCCGAACAACCCGCGTATATTAAAAACACATGTTACACAAACACAACATACGCCTCATTCCAATTCTGAATATTCTGTTATTTAAATATTCACATCTTTTGGGAAAGGTTCCCATTAATTTTATCCAAGATAAATTCTTTAAAATTTATCCTTTAATCATCCTTTTGATGTCGTTTCAAACCAAATTATGGTTTTCTAAACTAGTCGAGATTAGCGAACCACAGCGAAGTAATTATTTATTTTATTTCCCAATCCCAACCTATTCATCCCATGAAGCAAAACTGGTAATACTCCATATTTGACACCATGGTGTTATCGGTAAATTTAATTACCATTTCACGTTCAAATCTAATTAAAGATTCAACTATCGCTTTGGAGCAAAACAGGTAATACTCCATTCTCGCTCATTTCTAAATTTGATAATTTAGATTACAAATTTACATTTCAACCTAATTGCAGATTCGTTAAAACTCCTTTTACTGGGTTAAAGAACTAGGTGTTATTTAAAACACAGTTCACGACAAACCCAAATCACATTCTACTTATTATCGGGTTAAAGAACTAGTGTTATTTAAAACACCGTTCACGATAAACCCATTTCAAATCCAATCAAATATATCAGAAATTCCGATTATTTAAAACCCCTTTTTAAATCTAATTTATTTATTTAAAAATAATTGGGTTTTAAATTTAGTTCAAAACTAGTTCATTTCGATAAAAATCCATTTTTATCTTTTCAAATATGGAGTTTTTCACCCCAATTTTTCCCAAATCATTTCTTATGATTTTACACAAATTATTACTATTTTTAATAATTTTATCAAGGCCCGTACAGTCGATTTCCATCAACGGCCATCGAACTGCACTTACAGCGACCTTTTTCAAATTTGATTTGGACGTATCTCCAAATCCAACCGTTAGATTTCAAATTTCTAATATTCGTTAGAAAGCTCTTTTCGATACGAACCCATCGGTTCCGGTTTTAGGAGAATCCGACGGTCGGATCTCCCGTAATGTCCGTTTGAAAAAAATGGTCGAAATTTTCGAACTGCCGCGGCGCGGCGCATTCTATTCAGGCCATTATATATATAATATATATATATTATATATATATATTTCATCGATTTCTATTTAAAACGAAGTTTTAAAAATAGTTTTGAATTCGTTTCAAAAATAATTTCAACTTCCATCTCAATTCAAATCAAAATTGAATCTTTCCTTATAAATTCGTTTTAAAATTCATTTCTATTCAATTCAAATTTCAATTCAATTCGAATTCGTTATTTATTCAATTCAATTCGAATTCGTTATCTTTTCAATTCAATTCGAATTCGTTATTTATTCAATTCAATTCGAATTCGTTATTTATTCAATTCAATTCGAATTCGTTTTCTATTCTCTTCAAATTCAATTGGTTTTCTATTCAATTCAAATTGGTTTTCTATTCGATTCAATTCAAATTGGTTTTCTATTCAATTCAATTCAAATTGGTTTTCTATTCGATTCAATTCAAATTGGTTTTCTATTCAATTCATTTCGAAATCATTTTATATTCAATTCATTTCGAAATCATTTTATATTCAATTCATTTCGAAATCATTTTATATTCAATTCATTTCGAAATCGTTTTAAAATATTCGATTTCGAAATCACTTTTCAACATTCATTTTAAAATGGATAAAATCGATATAAATATCGTTCACGTCAAAATGGCGTCAATCTAATCAACACGGCTTCATATATTTCTATTTTCAAATATTCTATTTCAAATATTTCTATTTCAAATATTTCGTTCAACACATGACTAACCTCAACGGATGAGTACAGTCAACACATGAACATTTATATTATATTATAAAGGTGTAAGTTTTATTATTAAAATATTTTGTTCAACACATGACTAATCTCAACGAATGAGTACAGTCAACACATGAACATTTATATTATAATATTCTTTATTTTCTAAATTGGAATGAGGCCCAATCAATCACCATATAAAATTAATTATATGGATTTTCATACAACACATGTATACAATAGCATTGAAAAATAATCAACCATCAACCAAAGTGCACTACACTGTATAAGTATCAAATATAGATATCTAACGCTTATAACAGCCTGTCAATCAATCGATCGACATATTTAATCAATCAGGATGAGTGAACTTCAAATTTCATCCCAACACCCGTGTGGGGTTTCAAATCAACAAACACAGATTTTTATTTGTGCAGTTGGGCGATGTGTAAAATTTATCGTCCCAATCAATGTCCTTCAAATAGGTGTACATAAACAAACCGTCCGGTTTGTAAATGAATATTTATTTATTCACATTCACTGTATTCGTATTCACATTAAAAATTATATTTTTAACGATAAAAACATTTTATTTCAACATATGAATTTCTATTCAGTTCATTTATTCAATAAAATGATATTTTTATTTTTCTAACATATTTTAGAAAATTTCGGCGGCATAACGGCACGATACTAGAAACGGGACGAGGCCTAGACTTATCCCCGGTCTAGTGAAGGCCCACGCCATTCACACATCAATCAAATCAATTTCATTTCACCAAACAATTCAATTCAAACCAAATAATCTAACCAACTACACAACCAAACAAACAAGTCCATGGTCTGTGGACGATTGTGTCGGGTGCTACTAAGCACCGTCTGCATCCTAGTATATATATATAACTAGAAAAGAAATTGAAAGGTGAGAAATTCTCACCGATAGCTATCCAATCATCTTGACTCTTCTTCGACAGAAATCTTCATCGTTATCGCATTTTTATCATCTTCGTTGCTGTAGCCACTACATATGTAAAAATCGAATTTTTACTTCGCTATTCAATATATAAAAATCAAATTTTTATCTTGTTATTCAATATATAAAAATCGAATTTTTTTCTATGCTATTCAATATATAAAAATCAAATTTTTATTATACTATTCAATATATAAAAATCGAATTTTTTATTATTACGCTATATGGATAAAATTTCTATTTTCACACTGCTACTATATAGATAAAAATACTATTTTTACACCGTTATCCTCTATATGAAGATTTCGCCTTTTCAAAAATAAATATTTCACCTTTTCAAAAATAAATGTTTTGCCTTTTCAAAAATAAATGTTTCGCCTTCTCAAAAATAAATGTTATAAAAATCACATTTTTATTTTTCTACACATATAAAGATGGTATTTTTAATATTCCTATCATGTAAAAATTATATTTTTAATTCACTACATAAACAAAAATCATATTTTTACATCATCTATATAGTAAAGATTATATTTTTAATACTTTAAAAATATAAAAATCATATTTTTAATACTTTAAAAATATAAAAATCATATCTTTGTTAAAAATCCAATCTTTCTTATGTTAAAAATCAACACTTTCATATATATAAAATCACGTTTTTTTTTTTTTTTTAAAAACAATACTATTTCTACTTTTCTTTTCTTCCTAATTACATTTTTAAAACTGATTTTTCATTCATACTAATTACATTTTCAAAACTGATTTTATTTACCTAAAAAAAATGAAATTAAATTTAAATAAAACCAGAATAAAACAATGCTTTATTATAAAATAAAAAGGAAAAAAAACTTACTGTATTTGTTTTGAGAAAAGGGGGGATCTTCGCTGCTGCGCCGGAGGATGCTGGGGGGCAGGCACATCAGGAGGGGGCGACTGGCGTAGGAAGGTGGGGGGTTTCAGTGGTGGTTGCGGGTCGGTTTCTGGAGTTGGGGGGGGGGACGGTTGTGGAAGGGGTGCGGTTTTCAAGAGGGGGAGGAGGAGCGAGACGCGAGGGCGAGGGGGGGGGTCTGCTGGAGATCGACGGCGGTGGGCGAACGATGGGAAGGGGGCGGTGTGAAAACCCGTAACTTCCCCGTAAAGGAAAGCGTCGGATAGTTCGAGAACAAGCCACAACAGAACGCATATAAGAGAACATTTCATTGTATATTACAACAATGCATCAGATTACAAGAATATACAGAGTATAAATGAATATATATTACACAGAAATATCAGAGATTTAAATTACATTTAAATACATCGCAGCGGAAAATAATACAATACACAACTAGAAGAAGACATACGGATACAAAGCTTTCCGGATACCGTTCCAGCTGTAAACCAGGACCCTGTGAATATAAATCTGCAAAACCCAAAACTACTAGCTGCCCGTGTCAAAATAAGGGCACCCAGAGTTTAGGTTAAAACAATAAACTCCAGGTCAGTCATGTGACTGGTGTGAGAACTAAAACAGTTATCTTTATTTTTAAAGTTAGGTAAATCAAGGGACCACGCCGTATAACACGGAACGGGTTTCCTCCCAAGAATACCAGTGCATAAAACAAACAGCGCAATGCTAAATAAAGAAAAATGAAGCTGTTATAAGACCCAGGTCCCATCACACAATGCAACGCAGTCGAGGATAGGGTTTTCCCTTATAACAGCCCAAGAATGCTTGATACGTTTAAAACAAATCGTTTGATACTATTGTAAGTGCATAGTGCATAAAACAACTTCAAATCATAAGTATCAATCATAGGCGGCATGAGCGCCCCATCCCACTATGTCACCATATATAGGTTTACAAATAAAACCGCAAAGTCACGTATTTGGAAATTGGATTTCCGTCTATGAACCGAGGCAAAAGATAGTCCTCAACCGATTCGAGACGCTCTAGCCCGTGTCTCAGGAACAGAATGCATCGTCCCTTGGAGCGACAGGGCCGGTCCACCGATGTGGATTAAAATGCCTGAACACTGCGTTTCCCCGCCCTTTGGGGCGTAGGTGAGCCAACTAAATGACTCCATCGGACCCGGATCGTCCGATCAAACCGAGGCGCCTCGCAACAGCAACAACCACATAAGTCAAACTCGTCAGGGCGTGTAAAACCACTGACGCCACTTTTAGCTAGAAAGAAACGCAAGTCCTCCCTGAGGTCCGTCTCCCGTTTTTGGTTCATACCGGGTGTGAAACACGCGAGGTAAACGTTACACAAAGCTATGCCACAAAGGCCGTGCTTTGATCATCACAACAAGACTTTGCTTTTCAACAGAAGCCCCGATCAATTGCCACTTAGGCATGCCACACAGGCAATTCACTCCATGTGTTTGATATCCATCAATATATAACCCCTGAGCTCGTACGTCTCAGAGAAGGGCGTTAAGCAAGAGAATAAATTCTCCGCCGCCAAACAGATATATATTTAATAGAGATCAATCACACGGACTAAAATCCAATGTCAGACACACAGTCCATTTACAAGTCCGTTCTGGGTCTGAACGAAACCGGAGGCACCTAGTACCCCGCATATCCATCGATCTCCAAGTACGTCTGGACGATCACCAACTGTTTCCATCTTCTTGGGTGTACAGCCCAATCAAGATCATCAGTAATCACCCAAACGACGTGAAGACCTCCGGTCTTCGACCATCGTCTTCATCTTCGACTTATCGTCGTATCAGTTATTCAGAATGGGATAGACCCGGTCTTTCCGAATAACTCACGTATATTTAAATAAGTGTTACACAAACACAACATACGCCTCATTCCAATTCATCAGTCACTGACCGTAAATTAATCAAGAGAATAATTCCCCAAATATTAACCCCGAAGGCCGAAACCAACATCAGATCAATATTCAGAAAACCATTCTGCTTGGCTAACCGACAGTTAGTTTCTAAATTTCACGTTCATAGGGAAAGGTTCCCATTAATTTTATCAAAGATAAATTCTTGAATTTATGCTTTAATCTACTTTTGAATATCAATTCAAACTAGTCGGGATTAGCGAACCTTACCGAAGTAATCATTTGTTTTATTTCCCAATCCCAACCTATTCATCCCATGAAGTAAAACTGGTAGTACTTCATATCTAACACCACAGTGTTATCGGTAATTCAATTACCATTTCACGTTCAAATCTAATTAAAGATTTAACTATCGCCTGGAGTAAAACTGGTGATACTCCATTCTCGATCTTTTCAATCTAATTAAAGATTCATTAAAAACTCCACTTAGTTTTAATCGTTATCTGGGTTAAAGAATCAGTGTCATTTAAAACACGATTCACGATAAACCCAAAATCACATTCCATTAATTATCGGGTTAAAGAACAAGTGTTACTTAAAACACTGTTCACGATAAACCCAAAAATCAATACCAATTCAATTCCAATTAAATATCATTTAATTGGTACACTTCATTAAATCTAAATAAAAAGATTTAATCTTTTCTCAACTGGGTTCAAGAACAGTGTTAGTGAAGACACCATTCACGACAAACCCAAATCACATTTGATATTCAATACAAGGCTCTGAATAGAAAATATACCGGCTTATATTCAATATCAAATTCTACGACTAACAAATGTCTTATTGGAAATAACGATATAAATATATATCTTTCAAATTTCCGTAACAACATCTGTATAATCACGAATTCCAACATCGAAATATTCCGAAGACAATTTCGATTCAAATCCACTCCAATGCAATCATTGGAAATTCTGGTTATTTTTAAAACCCTTTTTCAAATTCAATTTATTTACTTAAAAATAAATAGAATTATATTTCTAGTTCAAAACTAGTTCATTTCGATAAAAATCTATTTTTATCTTTTCAAATATGGAGTTTTTCATCCCAATTCTTTCTAAATCATTTCTTATGATTTTACACAAATTATTACTATTTTTAATAATTTTATCAAGGCCCGTACAGTCGATTTCCACCAATGGCCATCGAACTGCACGTATAGCGACCTTTTTCGAATTTGATTTGGACGTATCTCCAAATCCAACCGTTAGATTTCAAATTTCTAACATTCGTTAGAAAGCTCTTTTCGATACGAACCCAACGGTTCCGGTTTTAGGAGAATCCGACGGTCGGATCTCCCGTAATGTCCATTTGAAATCAATGGTCGAAATTCGCGAACTACCGCGGCGCGGCGCGTTCTATTCAGGCCATTATATTATATATATATATAATATATATAATATATACTTCGTCGATTTCTATTGAAAACGAATTATATAAATAGTTTTAAATTCGTTTCAAAAGCCATTTCAACTTCCCTTTCAATTCAAAATTGAATTCTTCTTTATAAATTCGTTTTAAAATTCATTTCTATTCAATTCAAATTTCAATTCAATTTGAATTCGTTTTCAATTCAATTCATTTCGAAATCGTTTTCAATTCAATTCATTTCGAAATCGTTTTCAATTCAATTCATTTCGAAATCGTCGATTTCGAAATCACTTTTCAATATTCATTTCGAAATCGTTCACGTCAAAATGACGTCAATCTAATCAACACGGCTTCATATATTCCTTTATTTTCAAATATTCTATTCCAAATATTTCTTTTTCTAAATAGTTGTTATTATCAAAATATTTCGTTCAACACATGACCAATCTCAATGGATGAGTACTGTCAACACATGAACCTTTATTTTATAATAATCTTTATTTTTCAAATTGGAATGAGGCCCAATCAATTACCATATAAAGTTAATTATATGGATTTTCATACAACACATGTATAATAGCATTGAAAAATAATCAACCATCAACCAAAGTGCACTACACTGTATAAGCATCAAATATAGATATCTAACGCTTATAACAGCCTGTCAATCAATCGATCGACATATTTAATCAATTAGGATGAGTGTAATTCATATTTCATCCCAACACCCGTGTGGGGTTTTCAAACAATCAAACACAGATTTTAGTTGTGCAGTTGGGCGATGTGTAAAATTTATCGTCCCAATCAATGTCATTCAAATAGGTGTACACAAACAAACCGTCTGGTTTGTAAATGAATATTTTATTTTGTTCACTTTCACTATATTCATATTCACGTTAAAAATTATATTTTTAACGATAAAACATTTTATTCCAACATATGAATTTCTATTATTCATTTACACAATAAAATGATATTTTTATTTTCTAACATATTTTAGAAAATTTCGGCGGCATAACGGCACGATACTAGAAACGGGACGAGGCCTGGCCTTATCCCCGGTCTAGTGAAGGCCCACGCCATTCACACATCAATCAAAATCACCAAACAACCAAATTCAAATCAAATCATATAACTAATCTATGCAACCAAACAAACAAGTCCATGGTCTGTGGACGATTGTGTCGGGTGCTACTAAGCACCGTCTGCATCCTAGTATATATATATAACTAGAAATGAAATTGAAGAGTGAGAAATTCTCACATATAGCTATCCTAACTCCACGGCTCTTCATTTGCAGAAGTCTTCGTCGTTTCGCCTTTTTGTCACCTTCGTTGACCGTAGCCACTACATAAGTAAAAATCGAATTTTTACTTCGCTTTCCAATATATAAAAATCACATTTTTAATTCGAAGTTCAATATATAAAAATCATATTTTTAATTCGAAGTTCAATATATAAAAATCATATTTTTAATTCGAAGTTCAATATATAAAAATCATATTTTTAATTCGAAGTTCAATATATAAAAATCATATTTTTATTCGCTAGAAATATAAATAAAAATCATATACTCATTTGCTATTCCACTATTAAAAATAATATTTTTACTTCACTGGAAATCATATTCAAACCATGCTTTTATATTCTTAAAACTTAACTTTTATATTGCTATTTTTATTTTAAAAACCATGCTTTTATATTCTTAAAACTTAACTTTTATATTGCTATTTTTATTTTAAAAACCATGCTTTTTCTATTTCAAAAATCTATGCTATTTTATATTTTCATAAAAAAGATCACACATTTTTTTCCCTTCAATCCTATTTTAAAAACAATACCAATTTTATTTATAAAGATAATACAAATTTTATTTATAAAAATTCAATTTTTGTATTTAACTATACTAGATCTCAAAATTACACTAAACTAAATTAATCACGTTTAAGAAATTACGCTGCCAAATCTCTTTGAAATTCATTTCTTCCTCAACCGTTAACTACTCCAGAATACCGTCGTACCTGCCTAAAAAGCTCCATCCGTTGACCGATCTTGCCCCTCACCTCTGATCGCCGGACTGAGATCTGAACCCGCCACCTGAAACGCCGCTTCACCAGCTCCACGCGCCACCCCCTTCACATCCACTTCGAACGCCGCCTGGAGCCGGAGATGAACGGCGAGCGGTGCACCCTTCTGACGCCGTAACAGCCACCACGGCAACCCATAGACCATCAAACCCGTATCAATCGAGAGCCCCCCCTAGTTGTGTAATTTCGACTTGGTTTCCCCTTTTTATTCTGAATGGATTGATCGAATTTTGAGGACAAAATCTGGAGTGTTTCAGCCCTTGAACGAAAAAGAACGGCAGCTGAACGATGATTGGGAATAAGGGTTTTCATAGGGGTATATTTATAAAATATATATTAATATTTAATTTAATAAATTCCAATCTTACTTGTTTATCCATTCGGACTCCAATCGAGACCCAACGACTATCGCCCCTAGCTAATTATCCCCATTCCGAACACAATGGGATATGTTTCGTGAGCTGATTCGGACGTCTCGATCAGTTTCCGTTTGATTTACATTTAAATCCTTATATTGAATTTTAAACGTACATTTCGAATTACTGGGGTCACATACGAACTCTATAAATCCCAGAAAAATATTTTCTAGCTTCGTATCGACGATACGGTCCTAACAAAACTAGTTTCGTCGAAATCCGAGGTCATTTGCAAAATGTCCATTTTTAAGGGCCTGAATTCCATAGCGACTATTCAGAATTTTCAACTGGACATATCTTTTGATTCCCGCTACGAACTTTTGATTTTTCGGATTCGTTGGAAAGATATTATCAATTAGATCCCATTATTTTTGGTTTCACTAAAATCCGGATTGTTTTGCACCCGGTACATTCAATTGAAGTTTGAAATCGAATTATCGAACTACCGCGCCATTTTCAATTCTATTTATAATTATATATAAATATTTATATTCTAACGACGACGCGTATAATATATACGTTCGAATTATATTCAAAATAAATTTCTCGTCGATATTATTTAAAATAATTCATTTTAAATAATCAAAATTCGCTAAAATGGCCAAAATAAAAATTTTAAACTGGCCCAGATTTTCGGGTTGTTACAGGCGGCTGTCGATAGTTTAGGGTTTTTCTTTTTTTTTTCTTTTTTTTTCCTTCTGCTTTGAAATTAGTTGAACGAGGGGGGGGGGGGGGTCTGGTTGTTAAAGGGGGAGATATTTTTATTTTTAATTTATTTAATTAATTTAATTTCAAAAAGTAACTTTTCCATCCGACCTCGAAACAAGGCCCACCGCCTGTCGTCCATAGCTAATTACCCCCATTCTGAACTCAATGGGATATGTATCGTAGGCTGATTCGATCGTTTCGACCAGTTTCAGTTGAATTTACATTTAAATCATTATATTGAATTTTAAACGTACATTTCAAATTACCGGGGTCACATACTAACTAGAAAAATTCCAGAAAAATATTTTCTAGCTTCGTATTGACGATACGGTCCTAACAAAACTAGTTTCGTCGAATTCCGAGACCGTTGGAAAAATGGCCATTTTCCAGTCGATTAAAATCAACTGAAACTGGTCAAACGCGTTTTCCTTTGCCACGCTCACATATTGATTCGAAAAATTATGAAATTTGGAATCTAGCAATAACTTGACAATGCGGATCCAACAAAAGTGGTTTCGTCGAAATCCGAGGTCGTTTGCAAAATTTCCATTTTTAAGGGCCTGAATTCCATAGCGACTATTCAGAATTTTCAACTGGACATATCTTTTGATCCCCGCTATGAAATCTTGATTTTTCAGATTCGTTGGAAAGATATTATCAATTAGATCTTAATGTTTTTGGTTTCACTAAAATCCGGTTTGTTTTGCACCCGGTATGTTCAATTGAAGTTTGAAATCGAATTATCGAACTACCGCGCCATTTTCAATTCTATTTATAATTATATATAAATATTATATATTCTAACGACGGCGTATATAATATATACGTTCTAATTATATTCAAAATAAATTTCCCGTCGATTTTATTTAAAATAATCTATTTTAAATACTCATAATTCGCTAAAATTGCCAAAAATAAAATTTTTAAACTGGCCCAGATTTTCGGGTTATTACACTTCCATTGTAACAACAGAAGCAAAAAAAGGAAAAAGTTTTGTCTTTAACAAGCGGCTTCTTGCTTCCAATTTTGCTAGCAACTGAAGCAAAAAACCCCAACACAAAAAATAGTTTAATGAATTATACTTGATTAGTGAATTGTACAAAATCCTTATATCAATTTATATATACAAGCTATTATAGGAAATTAGCCAAATCTATAACTATAATTAAATAATGAATAGTATTTATACCAATTTTCAGTTGTAACAACAACAAATGATTAGCATTTACTCAAGACATAAAATAATACCTACAAAGCACATCAACATAAAACATTTATAAAGTTTATATAATATGAACGAAACAAAACAACTAAAGATAGTCAGCAGTCCAGTAACATTAAATGGCAACAAGAATTGAACGGCCTCATGAACGTGACCACTCCATCATCCCAGTAATTGTCATTGCTTTGATGAGCAATTCTAGTGTATCTCTAAACACCACTATCCCTCCCAGCCCCATTATCCTATCCATTTCCAACAATATATAGAGAAATAACACACCTGCACAATGAACATGTGGAATAAATCATTAACTAAAGAATGTACCAAAGTTTCATGTACTGCCTTAAAGAAAAATCTAACTATTAACAATTTCTGAATAAAAAAATGGAACATCACTAGGAAGACTAACAAGGAAGCATTCGAATAATGAAAAAGAACTTGCCACCACAAGTACTGTTGACATACAGAAAGCCATATCCACAATATTTAATGGAACACCTACTGGAAACCCCATCATACTTAAAGATTTAGATGTTTTTAACAATGCATTTGAATAATCAATTGAACCTCCATTAGAATGGAATAAGGTATATCTATATAATAAACCCCCCTGGACAAATAACAAGACAAAGAGTGGTTCGGATTTAATATTAGAAAAGACATCAGATGGCTAACAATGTGATACCTCAGCAGCCGTTAGAATTAATTGAATGAATCCATGTTTTGTTCCACCCACTTCTGTAATTTCTTCCACGAACACACTATTGGTTTCCATCTAAATTAACTGTTGAGCTTGATCGTGGGCCACTTCTCTTCTCCATTTATTTCTGTTATACCACGTTTTCAAAGCCCTTTCTTCACTTCTGATTTGTGATAGTTGTAATGTTTTGCATTCATCTTTGGAATGCGTGCCCAGATTTAATTCACAGTATTTATTTATTATGACTTTTTTCATCTATTATTTTAATTAAGTTCATTGTTTTCTCAATTTCTTTCAACTATAGTCTTTAATGCATATGTATTTTTGGTAGGCTATGAATAACTTGGTATTATGTTGCTAGATTAATTGCATGGTAGCACTGGGGCCTCATGTTCATTTGTTTTCATAAATATATTTCCATTTAGGTTTGATTAATATATGGTTATAAGTTCTAAATAAATGCTATTGTATTAATGTTACTATTCCTACTTTAAACAGTCAAACTAGGCAGTCGTATATATTATAATGTCATTAATGAATATAATTCCTAAATCAGTGTTATTACTTTCTCTATTAATGGGTAAGACTATTGTTAATTGGATAAGTATTTCCCTAAGTTTACGTTTATTGGCATGTGGATAATCCACTTCATTAATGCTAATGAATAATGTTTTCACATATATAATTAGACAAAATCATTTTATTTTAAATTTCCAGCCATTCATACCATACATCTTTGGAATGCATGTGACCTTATAATTCAAGGTATTTATTTATTATGGCATTTTTTTCATCTATTATTTTAATTAAGTTCATTATTTTCTTAATTTCTTTTAACAGTAGTCTTTAATGCATATGTATTTTCAGTAGGCTACGAATACCTTGGTACTATGTTGCTAGCTTAAATGCATGGTAGCACTGGTGCCTCCTGTTCATTTGTTTTCATAAATATATTTCCATTTAGGTTTGATTAATATATAGTTATAAGTTTTCTAAATTAATGCTATTGTATTAATGTTACTGTTCCTGTTTTAAACAGTCAAACTAGGCAGTCATATATATTATAATGTCATTAATGAAAATAATTCCTAAATCAGTGTTATTACTTTCTCTTTTAATAGGTAAGACTATTGTTAATTGGGTAAATATTTCCTTAAGTTTATGTTTATTGTCATGGATAATCCACTTCATTAATGCTAATGAATAATGCTTTAACATATATAGTTATACAAAATCATTTTATTTTAAATTGAGAGCCATTCATACCATTCATACCATCCATGTTTGATAATCCGCTTCATATAATTTTAGTCATGGACAATTGTATGTTGCTGTATCTAGATGCACTGCATTCCTTAGAATTTCAATTCTGCTAGATTCAACCACAACAACATCTACAACAAATGTCGTTTATCCTGAGGTTTTGCTGTAATTTCACACAAAAAATTAGAGTATAAATGCTCTTACTTTTCTCCTCAAAAGTTAGTTTACGCAAACATTTTTTTTCAACAATAATTCTTACTGTATTTTTACAACTTTATTTTCGCTACAGATAACTTCATTTTCGCCACAGATGCTTTGCATTATAAATATTTGGGCTGCCACCAACGTAATCACCAATCTCCGTCTTTTTGGTTAGTTTATTAGTTTGCAAGTCCTTATTTCTTTCACTATTACAGCTGTTTTCGAAATTACTTATTCAGTTTGGTACCTTAACACTATGGCTTCATGCTAATATACCGTATCTATACTGCCATAACAACTTAAATATGTTGAAGACCCTAATTGCCAACCTGAAGCAAATATAGAACCCAGCGAGCAACACTGGCATTTCTTTATTCCGTCAATGAATCTGAGGTTCAACCTTTAGCGGATCACCTGATACCCAACACGGCAGCACCCATTTTTTTATTCCTCTGCAGCTGACTAACATGCATGTATATCTGTCTTTGTGTATATATGTGTTGTTTTTTTTTTCTTTAATGGGTCTCTGTTTTATTTCCTCTGTTTGATTCCTCTATATGCTAGCATGTGCTTTATCTTCTTGAATTTTGCTATATTTGTCATTTTCTTTTGCTTCACAGCATTATGTCCATTATGTAAAGCACTACATTGATTGATGAGTGTCTGAAAGATAGTTTCATAACTAATCCTATTTCTGGAACTATGTTATGTTGTCCATTTCATATGAAATAACTTTTTCATTATATGCATGTTCTTTCTCTATTCTTTACTCATATTTTATATCCTCATTGTGTTCAATCAATGCAGCATATCCCATAATAAGGTTGCTTAATTCATCATTTCATATATATATGTCTTATCATCAACTCAATAGGGATACATAAAATTTTAAACTGTTTACCTTATGTGCAACCTATACCTACACGCTATGCATGCATTATTTACTGATTGCTACAAAATTTAGTTTCTACATTAGAATACAAACACAAACATATATCACTTACAGTATATATCTTGCTATTATAGAATATGATCCCACCTCTTATTCACAAATGCAAACTACAACACTTGAATAGTGCATTCTTACCATACTAAAAATAGAAGCTTATTTCATAATATTCTTTCTTGGTTTATTTACCCTATCAATGACTATGATTGTTATCCATGATTTAATTTTCATCAACCATTTAATACAATATCATCTATATATCTAACTACAAACTATAGCTACTTTGCATTATGATATACATACATCACTCAATGCTACATGCAACATTTCATTTTTATAATAGAAAGGAACATAGAAATTACTTCTATAATTATACCCATCTAATATTTCCTGCAACTTATTCATACATTCAGATTCAAATGTTGTTGCATATTATATAAAGAAAGTTGTTGCATGCGTGCCATTTAATGCATACACTATTGCATGTTGTTTTTTCATGCAGTTTTGTCTTCTTTTCTAACATACAGTTAGTATAAATGTAAAAAGGAGGATTGGAACATAACACTAAACCACAGAAAATTACTCTAACTCGTTGTGTTTCAGAAAAAAATACAAAATATTATTTATTATATATTAAAAGAATCAATTACTAGCCGTATAACCCCACATTTTTCACATACGGTTTCCACCCACTTCTCTCATTTCTTTATATTTCTTGACTTCTTTCTCTGCTACAAATACTAATTTATAGAATATAAACGCATGTTGTAACGTATACAAACTCTCCATAATATCACCTAAATTTAACCTGCCATAACTTTGAACATAATGATGATATATAATTTAACCTTCCATACTCTTCATAATCCCTTTTCATAAACTCTCCTTGATTATATTTATTTCTTACCGAATTAATAGTTTTATTCGTACTTTTTTCATGCATTGAATCTTTATATTTTTTTCGCTTTTATTTTGTATTATTTTGTCATATTCTTCCATACTTTATTACTTACGTGATATAATTCAATAATATTACATTCAATAACATCCAATTTTCATTACATTACCTGCTACAACCAAAAATTAAAACATAATATTAGTACACACATAAAAAAACATTTCACGAACATCATTCCACGTGCGAAGCGCATGCCAAGGCCACGCACGTGCAACCTACAACACCCCGTACTCTATGCTCCCGTTCAAACTATAACACCCCGTACTCTATGCTTACGTGCAACGCACAGGTTTCCACTCGTGGTTATATAAACAAACCACCTCCTACAACATCTAAAAAGCCTAATATTCAGAAAAATAAACAAAAATTCTTCAAAAACAATTATTAGCAAGTTAATCTACGTAAATAATATAATAAATAAACTTTGGAAACACTAGTAAATCAGCATTAGCAAATCAAAATGGGGGATGCAACCAAAAAAGGGCACATACTTAAAATTAAAAGAATGTAAATGAAGGTGGTCAGCATAAACAAGCTTAAAAACATGGAATGCCTTCCTTCAAGCAATAGCTGGAGCTTAGCAAAATGATAAGCTATCTTAGCAAAATTAGATTAGCGCTGAATTAATGCAACTGATTAAGAAATTTCATACTTAATAATTTTAGAAATTTAACCTTCCAACGGAAATACTTGTAAGTTCTCCAATGCTCTAATTTTGCTTAATTGTTATTGTTTGCAGTTTCAACATTCAAACTATATCATCCTTTCTGAATAATGAATTAAAAACTTAAAAATTGGATATTCAAAATTTTCTTATTTAAGACCAACTAACAAAATTCTGAGTAAAAATACATATTTCTCAATTATAGTGAAGTGTTCAAAATGCAAACAAATAAGTGACTATTCATATATTAACAATTGCGTAACAAAAAAAAGGGTCCATTCTAACCTTCTAAACAGACCAAACCTAACTAATAACATAAATGAGCACATGCATGATTTATTAAAATAAACTCAGTGTGCACAAGCAGTATTTATCCAAGCAGGCCAAACCTACCTTGTTTCACATATCTCAAAATTTATTGTCATTTCAATTTGTATAAATATTGTCGTACTCAACATATAGTCATTGAACTAATCTACAGTCATTTAAATTTGTTACTGATCTACTGAATTTTTACCAACCCCCATATGCAAATTCCTAATGGAATACAGAGCTATAGACACATTATAACCATTAATAATTGAATAACTATACCATATTCTCTTGGAATAGTATAAATTTATTTTCGTAGAAATGCTTTATCAGTTCATTTCTCAGAAAGCAACCAAAATTTCCTGTAATAAAGTTGTTACCAATTATATAAAATACAGTTGCATAAACTATTAAAAATTACATGGTTTATACACGTTCAAAGCAGTTTAAGCTTTTTCCTCCCTAATTTTAAATCACCAATTCATTTATTTTCCATCAAAAATTAATTTGTTCATTCTTTAATTGGATGGGAAAAAAAAATTTAATTTCTCAATAAGAAAACTGTTATCACATTTTAAGACCTCAGTACTTAATTCGACATAACGGTACATAGCATATTCCAAAGTTCCAGCCATGAATAATGATTCATCCTAAAGAAATGCACGAACGTAACAGTCCAACATATAAGATAATGCCATATTCATTTGTACATCATGACGGAAAAAAATTCCACAGTGATATTTTGTAGTTTAATTTATCATAATATCGGATAGCATATCAATTATTAAAAATACGTATATATGTGTCACCTATTATCAATTTGAAATAAAAATTTACCCTCAAACCTGTGTTATAAAGTTAATCCACAGTGTAATGCATAAGTAACATATCGTATTTACATTGTTCCTAAAACCTAAGTGAATGCTATTTTTATACTTGTCCCTTTTTCCCACTTCAAACATGTTATTTGTGTTATTATGGAACTCAAACTACATTTTTATCGTGTTCATGTTTTCTATCGTGGGGAACATATCCTCAATTGGATTAGTAATGTTAAACTAATTTATCTAGGGGCTGACTTGACATATTTCATTAAAATATTTTTGGTTAACTACACTGGAGTAGTAGAAGGGACAAATGTCACTACATTCAGATAGATGAGTTAGTCAATGATGTAGTCATCATTAAAAATATGTGGTCATAAGCGTAAGTAATAACTAGCTTAAAGAAATGTGGAGACCTTTTCGATAAGGAAATTACACCTTCACTTGTATACAACGTTTGGTATGCAAGTATACTTTACTTATTGGAAGAAAATAAACAGTAACTTGTATTAATTCAATATCAAATTTAAGTAGATTCCCAACTTGAAAAGTAGCAAGCACGTTAACTGTCAAATTCAATAGCTAAGGCAATATGCTAAAACCGTGCACATAACTCAGATATGTACTATGAATTCACTACAGGCATAATTATTTGTTTTCTATCTTTGAACATGATCTCTCACCATATCAAATCACCTGCTCCTCTTTAGTTTTTTGCAGCTTTGACTAAAAGCCACTCAAAATCACACAATTTCAAGCACAGCCAATGCTAATTTCCACTTTTAGGGGTTCTAACTTGAAGCTATTCAAACCTAAACCCAACTTCTTAGCTGCATTTCTTCACAACCTGGAATTCAAGAAAGAATAAAGGAATAATTCAAAATGAAAAAAAATCCAAAATATGTGATGTGTCATAAAGGAAATACATTATTTAATTTATTTGAGCCATCTTAACATGTATCTCATTTAACGGAAACCGAACAAAGTACAACGACCAAATCCTACCATACTTGGTAGCAAAAAAAGCTCTTTAATCTCGATCAAAACTTATTCAATGTTTTGTAAACATTTTTTGATTCGTAAAATGTTGCAAACATATTTGACAAATATGAAGCATCATTAATATTGTGGTTGGAACACTTTTAGATGCACATTATATCATAGGTGAACATATATGAGTTGTTTTAAATTCAAGTCTGATAGACCTTTATTATAGGGTAATAAGGATATATAATAAGGATTTTTTTAAATAACAAAATTTGTTTATGCAATAGGAGGTGAAGAAAATGTTTTCAATTGCTGGAGACACGGGACATCAAACTGACATAAATATCCTTATAATGCTTAACAATTGAAAAAAAAGCATTTTAAACAATTCAAAATTTTCAAATGTAGGTTTTCTATTATAACATATGTGTGTAACATTTCTATGTATATACACACACACATACATCCACATATGTGTGCATACACTCACTCTGATTAACATATTAATAGCTCAACCTTTTGGCTGCTAAGATCAATTATAGAAATCATTTATCTGATCAATTCTTCATTATAGGGAAAGGAATTAAGGATAGCCAAACTTATACATCTTTATCTCTATATTAGTATAAAACAAATGTAGTATAGCTTCAGTATATAGTTGAAAAAAACCTTTTGTTCCTCAATTTATATAAGTTAATGAAATAAATTTAAAACCATAAAAATTACTATAGCTTCAACTTATTTAAATATGGCCAATACCCACAAGGTTTATGAATTCACTTAGGAATATAGGTACGTTTTCTAAAGCAGTAAATGCTTATAAATAAAGAGGAAGGATAATGCAAATAGCTGTCCAAAAAAGACCTGAATGATTAATTGGTTATGTAAAATAATACCCCTCCTTGAGGACTTCTTTTGCTGAATTAAAGATAATCAACCATGATTAACAAGTAATCAATAGGAAATAGCTGTATAAAGGTCAGAATCAACACAGACAATGCGAATAGACAACATGATAGAAACACACAAATAAATCAGTTGCTAGTATATTATTGACTACGATTATACCTCAAACAAAAACAAAATTTAGTCCCAAAATAGTATATAATTACCTACAATTATACATCAAAAGTTGAAACAGAACACAGACAATGCGAACAGACAATAGGAAAGTAACAAATAAATCAGACGCTAGTCCTAACTATAAGCAGCAATACATAAGACGATCTGAAGAATAGTTCAGTTGTTCAACTTCCCTGATTATAAAAAGTGAAGGATGTAACACCCCACATCCTTTAGTGTCACTCACAAAGGAAATGCACTAAGTTTTGTGGAGCATTTAGGGTAAAAGATGCAGATAAATTACAAGACAGACAAAATTAAAACAGCGGAAAATAAAACTTTACTTTATTGATAAAATAGTTTGTACAACAATTGTTTTCCAATATCAGAGTATCATCTGTCTTACAAAATAAAGAAGCATAAAATAACATTTATATTCCCTAATGTAGCATAAGCCAGCCATAGCAGCAGAAAAAGAGAGTCCAAAGCACTTTGTCAAAGAATCTTCGAGCTTGGGAAGAGTGACGGTCCAATCTAACCTGAGCTATACTATTCCCTCCTTAACTAAATTGGGGGGGGGGGATACGGAAGAAAAGAAGACGAAAGAAAACTGGGTCAGACATAAAGTCTGGTAAGTTCAGTTACTTCTAGCATGTGAACAAGGAAAAACAAAACGACATGAATTAACTGAATACAAGACAATACCATGATGATAGGGCCAACAAGATAGGATAAGATTAACACAAGATATGCTAAGACAAGATAAACTGGATATGCTTTAATACTTTCTCCGCTTCGCTATTAACCTGTTATTATGGTTTCTATGTCTCTGCACCGCCTAACTAGTGTCTCAACTAGTAATCTGTATAAAATAATAACGTGATCCCAATCCCCGTAATCGTGGTTGCCTTTAGGTGTATATCTATTATTTATTACCTAGATCTAATCTGGGGTTTTCTATCGAGCGCTTCCTAGATTAACCAGGGTTTACACGACTTATCTAATACTTCTCGGATTCAGGGTTTATGCCACCTAGGTCCAACTAGGGATTATGCTACCTGTCGATCGGTGCCCCTAGTCTAGGACACACTGCCCAGAGCGATAAGTGTTCCTAGACTTTACGTCCCAATCCTATCGTAAACGTGCTAGATATCTAGTTGCACATGTCCTCTATAGGTGCGGCCCGAGTCCCGTAGCAGGGCTAATCAAGAAACACGGAATTCGGTCGGGAGCTTTAAGTTATCTGCCGATGCAGATACTAAGGTCTGTTATTCCAGTGGCTATGGTCCCACTCGACCCCTCCCTCAACTAATGAAAGGCACACCTTGAAAAATGAGAACTATACGCAGGCCCTCTATGCCCCACTAACCTATGGCCATCCTCGCTCATAACTAGATAGCAAGTATATGGTCTTTTGGAGTTCTCCACCTTTCCGCTTTACGTATCTCGACTGACTCAAGATGGTAGGTAGACGACGAGTCGCTATCACAGGGCTACTGGTCTCGCCGAATCACGCTGGTCCATCCTAGTCTTTAGGTTGCCGTATATTGCAACCAAGGCATACCCTTGGTTCTTCTCACGCAGACCTTAACCTCTGTGAGCCCAGGCGGATCATCTGCATTCTCACAGATGGATACCAA
This sequence comes from Allium sativum, assembly GCA_030737875.1. Taxonomy (NCBI): domain Eukaryota; kingdom Viridiplantae; phylum Streptophyta; class Magnoliopsida; order Asparagales; family Amaryllidaceae; genus Allium; species Allium sativum. Next base: position 345,829,484 of record CM060924.1, on the reverse strand, counting down.
GAGTACCCTTACGTCCCCTCGAAGCCTCGGGCTTCGTAACCCAATTCGTTGGAGCCTTCTTTAAGATCAGATGGACGTTTGCTCCTCTTCGTGTTATACTAAGGATTACTACTTAGTTTTTCTAACTAAGGTTTACCACTTGGTTTCCTGAATCGTCATTTTCTTAACTAAGGTTTACCACTTAGTCCTTTTAACTAAGGTTTACTACTTAGTTCTCTTTCTCGTCAAGTTGGATTGGTTAAGTGTCATTAGTCGATACAAGTTAACTTACTCTATTCATTTGTCATGTTAAACTGGTTAAGTGTTACCAGTAATTCACGTTGACTTAACCCTACCAGCATCAAGTTATATTGGTTAAGTATTTACTTAACCCTACCCATTCATCTTGTATTGGTTAAGTGTTCCTTTTTAACTTAACCTTGCCTATCTGTTTTAACTAACATGTTATGACGGTTAAGTGTTCCCTTAGTTAACTTAACCCTAACATTGGTTTGATTAACATGTTCTAATGGTTAAGTATTGTCCCTTCATGTTTTTAACTTAACCCTATTCATTTATCACACTCTGATGGTTAAGTGTTCAAGCTTACTTAACCCTACGGTCTAGTCCAGCTAACATATTAAATTGGATAAGTGTATTAAATTTACTTAACCCCAACCTCTAGTCTAGTTAGCATGTTAAATTGGCTAAGTGTATTAACTTTACTTATCCCCAACCTCTAGTATAGTTAACATGTTAAATTGGCTAAGTGTATTGAATTTACTTAACCCCCACTTTCTAGTCTGATTAACATATTAAATTGGCTAAGTGTTTTTCTTAGTTACTTAACCCCTACAAATCTTGTCTTGTTACCATGTTAAGTTGGTTAAGTGTTCTAGTTAACTTAACCCTATCTTTCTAACTTAACTGTGTTAAGTTGGTTAAGTGTTCTTATGGACTTAACCCTCCCATTCTAGCTTAACTTTAATTGTCTTATTAAAGCACCAGCCACTCACATTAGACAGGTATTGTTGTGGCTGCCGGTATGCCGGTTGGTTCCGGGCAGTCTTACGCCACAACTCAGTCTAACCTCGGGCCTTTATCGGGCTCAATGCCTTAACCTCCCACATTGGATAGGTATTGTTGTGATCACTGGACAGCCGGGCGGGTCCGGGCAGGTTTACATCACAACTCAATCCAACCTTGGGTTAAGCATGTTCGTATTGTCTGAATTTACTTTTCTCATTTAGGATAAATTCTATAAGTAAATTTTCCCTAATTTACTTATTCCATTATTACTCTTTTAATGTACATTGTCAACATTTGTTATTATGGCCCATTTTCCCTATATATCATATTTATAGTTTTTGGTATGTAAATTATACCAAATTAAGTGTCACTAACCATGATTATTCTAAACATGACAATTACTCACAATTATGACTAAATTCAAAATTTGTGCTAATATACTTATTATGCCAAATTAACTTTAATTGACCCAATTCTGATTTAACATCCTAATTTACAGTTTATGGCAAGACTAGAATTATTATTCTAGTTTACCGTTTACGCCTAAAACTTAGCTTACTTGCCAATACTAAATTTAATATGTTAAATTACATATTCCATAATTCATGTCAAATTTTCAAATTTGCGTTCTAATAAACATGCCATAATACATGTTCTAAATTATGTCAATCATAATTATGTTAATGTTCCACATTATGCCAATTTCCAAGTTTACAACCATGTTTAAGTCAAATTTATGATTTGCCCAAATCGTATTCCCATCGTTCGTGTAATCGTGATTTCTTCCTAGATTATAGATAAATCTAGATTCGTGGATAAAAAGGGAATGAACCAAAATGCCATGAAAAGATAGACATAATGACTGGCATAAGATGATAATTCACTAATCACAGATCTAACAAATTACACTGAATAAATTGATTAAAGCATCAAAGGCCTATAGGTCTGATAATATTATGACATAAAAAGGGTTGAACAAATAACATAGGTTCAAGTATATGGGTAGATCTAACTTAATAGATAAATTCCCATAATCAAGATCCAAGGATAATTAAGAATAAACTTAATAGATAATCAAGTTTAGATCCAATCTCACAGTCATAATCCTAGGCAATAATATCATGTTCATGAATCATAGGTAATTATCCACTATTGTCCATGTCATAGTCATAGGCATTGGTTTATGCTCCTAGTCAAAGGCTTATGTTCATAGTCAAAGGCTTATGTTCATAGTCAAAGGCATATGGTTTCAAAGGCCACAGTTCCATAGTCATAATCTTAAGCATTGGCAATTTAGTCACAATGTGATCTAGGCCATAATCAAGAATCAGATCCAAAGTCATAAACAAGCACAGATTCAATGAAATGATAAGGCATATTTCTTATATTCTTTTAATTTCATGTCACAAATAGAAAAGGCGTTCAAATCTAAAAAGTAACCGACTTAAATTGATTGGATCTAGAAAAGAATAGAAAGATAGCGTTGCTTGAAGCCGTTGAATCTTTACTTGAATCCTAACTTGTTTTGAATCTTCTCTTGAAAGACTTGAGCAGCATATCCTCGTCTTGATTTATATTTTATTTTAATCTATTTATTTAGATTTAGAGGAAGAAGAAGAAGCCATGTCCATCAAGAATTTGTGCAGCATAAGGTTAGAGAAGAATGGTGCAAAGAGAAGGAGACTAGGGGGCTGTTTATATAGGATTGCAAGTTAGTTTGAGCCGTCGATGAAGACAAGGTTAATCAAAGCCATCCGTTCTAAAGAGAAGCCAATTATGTTCACAATTACTTTCTTAATGTACATTATTAACATTTATTATTAAATTTGTATGCACATTAGATACATCCCCCTTTACACATTTATTATTAAATTTGTATGCACATTAGATACATCTCCCCTTTACACATTTATTATTAAATTTGTATGCACATTAGATACATCTCCCCTTTACACATTTATTATTAAAATTTGTATGCACATTAGATACATCTCCGCTTTACACATTTATTATATTAAGCATTGGTTATTCTTAAATTAGTAACTTTAGTGTTAACAGAAATACGGGGTGTTACATTCTCCCCTCCTTAAAGGATTTCGACCCCAAAATCTTCAAGTCAAGAAGAATGTAAATCCTACCATCCAATCATCCATCTACTCAACCATCAAACACCGGCATCCATTGTTCTTTAAGACTTCTAATGCTTGTATGTTCATATGCATAGTGTGTGTACATGTCTTTATCTAATGCAAAATCAGGCGGTCTACTGGTTCAGTTGACTTCCTTAATGCAAATCATGTTAGTGCCATGCATCCAATATGTATGCAAATCCTAATGATACATATTATTTCTATATGAGTGCACAATCATTCACTCAAATGCGACATCCATATGATAACACATTAAGTTCAATTCATAAACAAATACATATATGTAAATGAAATATGAAGGCGTCTGAGCTGATCTAGTGCCTAATACTTGTGTATATGCATTCACGAGCAACCACTAGCAACCATTCGCAACCATCAACCAAAACATGTTTCAAATACATGTTTACATCCAAAAGGGTTTCTACCTAAGGATCGATGATACGTCCTAGAGGATATACCTTAAAAGCTAGAAATTAGTATGCATAGAATTCCTAAAAAAAGGAATCAAGGATGTACCCTTAAGAAAAAGGGTATGAGGCGCGTATGCCTTATCTTCAATCTCCCGTATCGCGTCTTCTTGAGCTTTACTCAACTGTACCTTAACAGATTCAACATCACGATTGCGAAGTTTCTTGACCTCCATTTCCAAAATAAACAAATGTCAACCATGATACTGAGTGTATATACTAGGATGATCAGAGGTCTCTTCTCTTAGCTTATCCATCATGCCATAACTATGAGGGTCAAAAGGTCACTACGTACTTTTTACCTCTATTAAGGTTAGTCCTTCTCTATATAGAGCGCCTGCCACAACTATTCATCTCTCAAGCAAACCACCCTAGTCGAACTCGACATCCCTCAAGTACAAGCCCCAAAGGATTAAACCAATATCAGACAAGCACCCGAGGAATGTCTCCTTCGAATTTGGACGATCTACATGAGATGATCTAAGCAAAAACAACCAAACACTTGAGCACTAGTTGGGATCTTTTACTATACAAGTACTAAGGTGCAGAGACTCAACTATGGAAGCAAATATGAACAAATGCGAAGTGTTAAAACCAAAAGAAAGAGTACAAACAGAAAAGCTAGACTCTTCCAACAGAACTTTACTACCTTTCTCCTAGGTACGCTTAGTGGTGAAAGCATGTACTTGCCCTTCTGAAAATCTTGTCCTTTGTTCTTAATTATATGCCCTATTCTGCCATAGTAAAGATACTTCCTCTTGTCTTAGGTTTTATAATCCCTTCCTCCTTCGTGAGCCAAGTCTACATCCATGAATTCCTCATCCTTGGGTTGTGCTCCTTAGCCAAACTCGTCATCCTCTTTCGTGTGAAATCATGTTGAAAAATCTCTCGATAGCTGCCTCCATCGTACAGAAAACCCTACTAAGCTTGAAAGAAAACTAGCCGTAGGTGAAACTACTACGGTTATAGATGGAAGTCGAGCACTACTTCGCCCTTCGATGAGGTTACCTCCCAGAAATCTAGGAGCCCCAGAGACTCAAGAAAGAAGGGGACAAGAATTCAAACAGAGAATCAGTAGATAGTGCGTATGGCTTTTGGGGAATATGCCTTTAAAACAAAACTTTTCTTTTGGAAATGCTTCTTTAAAAACTGTTTGAAAATAATAATTTTTTTCAAATCTTTTATCTGATCCGATAACCTTCAGCTCTGATACCAAGTGTAATACCCCATATCCTTTAGTGTCACTCAGAAAGGGATTGCACTAAGTTCTGTGGAGCATTTAGGGTAAAAGATGCAGATAAATTACAAGACAGACAAAATTAAAACAGCGGAAAATAAAACTTTACTTTATTGATAAAATAGTTTGTACAACAATTGTTTTCCAATATCAGAGTATCATCTGTCTTACAAAATAAAGAAGCATAAAATAACATTTATATTCCCCAATGTAGCATAAGCCAGCCATAGCAGCAGAAAAAGAGAGTCCAAAGCACTTTGTCAAAGAATCTTCGAGCTTGGGAAGAGTGATGGTCCAATCTAACCTGAGCTATACTATTCCCTCCTTAACTAACTGGGGGGGGGGGGGGGGAACGGAAGAAAAGAAGACGAAAGAAAACTGGGTCAGACATAAAGTCTGGTAAGTTCAGTTACTTCTAGCATGTGAACAAGGAAAAACAAAACGACATGAATTAACTGAATACAAGACAATACCATGATGATAGGGCCAACAAGATAGGATAAGATTAACACAAGATATGCTAAGACAAGATAAACTGGATATGCTTTAATACTTTCTCCGCTTCGCTATTAACCTGTTATTATGGTTTCTATGTCTCTGCACCGCCTAACTAGTGTCTCAACTAGTAATCTGTATAAAATGATAACGTGATCCCAATCCCCGTAATCGTGGTTGCCTTTAGGTGTATATATATTATTTATTACCTAGATCTAATCTGGGGTTTTCTATCGAGCGCTTTATAGATTTAACCAGGGTTTACACGACTTATCTAATACTTCTCGGATTCAGGGTTTATGCCACCTAGGTCCAACTAGGGATTATGCTACCTATCGAACGGTGCCCCTAGTCTAGGACACACTACCAGAGCAATAAGTGTTCCTAGACTTTACGTCCCAATCGTATCGTAAACGTGCTAGATATCTAGTTGCACATGTCCTCTATATGTGCGGCCCAAGTCCCGTAGCAGGGCTAATCAAGAAACACGGAACTCGGTCGGGAGCTTTAAGTTATCTGCCGAAGCAGATGCTAAGGTCTGTTTTTCCAGTGGCTATGGTCCCACTCGACCCCTCCCTCAACTAATGAAAGGCACACCTTGAAAAATGAGAACTATACGCAGGCCCTCTATGTCCCACTAACCTATGGCCATCCTCACCCATAGCTAGATAGCAAGTATATGGTCTTTTGGAGTTCTCCACCTTTCATCTTTACGTATCTCGACTGACTCAAGATGGTAGGTAGACGACGAGTCGCTATCACAGGGCTACTGGTCTCGCCGAATCACGCTGGTCCATCCTAGTCTTTAGGTTGCCATATATTGCAACCAAGGCATACCCTTGGTTCTTCTCACGCAGACCTTAACCTCTGTGAGCCCAGGCGGATCATCTGCATTCTCACAGAGGGATACCAAGAGTACCCTTAAGTCCCCTCGAAGCCTCGGGCTTCGTAACCCAATTCGTTGGACCCTTCTTTAAGATCAATTGGACGTTCGCTCCTCTTCGTGTTATACTAAGGATTACTACTTAGTTTTTCTAACTAAGGTTTACCACTTGGTTTCCTGAATCGTCGTTTTCTTAACTAAGGTTTACCACTTAGTCCTTTTAACTAAGGTTTACTACGTAGTTCTCTTTCTCGTCAAGTTGGATTGGTTAAGTGTCATTAGTCGATACAAGTTAACTTAACCTATTCATTTGTCATGTTAAACTGGTTAAGTGTTACCAGTAATTCACGTTGACTTAACCCTACCAGCATCAAGTTATATTGGTTAAGTATTTACTTAACCCTACCCATTCATCTTGTATTGGTTAAGTGTTCCTTTTTAACTTAACTTTGCCTATCTGTTTTAACTAACATGTTATAACGGTTAAGTATTCCCTTAGTTAACTTAACCCTAACATTGGTTTGATTAACATGTTCTAATGGTTAAGTATTGTCCCTTCATGTTTTTAACTTAACCCTATTCATTTATCACACTCTGATGGTTAAGTGTTCAAGCTTACTTAACCCTACGGTCTAGTCCAGCTAACATATTAAATTGGATAAATGTATTAAATTTACTTAACCCCAACCTCTAGTCTAGTTAGCATGTTAAATTGGCTAAGTGTATTAACTTTACTTATCCCCAACCTCTAGTCTAGTTAACAGGTTAAATTTGCTAAGTGTATTGAATTTACGTAACCCCCACTTTCTAGTCTGGTTAACATATTAAATTGGCTAAGTGTTTTTCTTAGTTACTTAACCCCTACAAATCTTGTCTTGTTACCATGTTAAGTTGGTTAAGTGTTCTAGTTAACTTAACCCTATCGTTCTAACTTAACTGTGTTAAGTTGGTTAAGTGTTCTTATGGACTTAACCCTCCCATTCTAGCTTAACTTTAATTGTCTTATTAAAGCACCAGCCACTCACATTAGAAAGGTATTGTTGTGGCTACCGGTATGTCGGTTGGTTCCGGGCAGTCTTACGCCACAACTCAGTCTAACCTCGGGTCTTTATCAGGCTCAATGCCTTAACCTCCCACATTGGATAGGTATTGTTGTGATCACTGGACAGCCGGGCGGGTCCGGGCAGGTTTACATCACAACTCAATCCAACCTCGGGTTAAGCATGTTCGTATTGTCTAAATTTACTTTTCACATTTAGGATAAATTCTATAAGTAAATTTTCCCCAATTTACTTATTCCATTATTACTCTTTTAATGTACATTGTCAACATTTATTATTATGGCCCATTTTCCCTATATATCATATTTATAGTTTTTGGTATGTAAATTATACCAAATTAAGTGTCACTAACCATGATTATTCTAAACATGACAATTACTCATAATTATGACTAAATTCAAAATTTGTGCTAATATACTTATTATGCCAAATTAACTTTAATTGACCCAATTCTGATTTAACATCCTAATTTACAGTTTATGGAAAGACTAGAATTATTATTCTAGTTTACCGTTTACGCCTAAAACTTAGCTTACTTGCCAATACTAAATTTAATATGTCAAATTACATATTCCATAATTCGTGTCAAATATTCAAATTTGCATTCTAATAAACATGCCATAATGCATGTTCTAAATTATGTCAATCATAATTATGTTAATGTTCCACATTAAGCCAATTTCCAAGTTTACAACCATGTTTAAGTCAAATTTATGATTTGCCCAAATCGTATTCCCATCGTTCGTGTAATCGTGATTTCTTCCTAGATTATAGATAAATCTAGATTCGTGGATAAAAAGGGAATGAACCAAAATGCCATGAAAAGATAGACATAATGACTAACAGAAGATGATAATTCACTAATCACAGATCTAACAAATTACACTGAATAAATTGATTAAAGCATCGAAGACCTATAGATCTGATAATATTCTGACATAAAAAGGGTTGAACAAATAACATAGGTTCAAGTATATGGGTAGATCTAACTTAATAGATAAATTCCCATAATCAAGATCCAAGGATAATTAAGAATAAACTGAATAGATAATCAAGTTTAGATCCAATCTCACAGTCATAATCCTAGGCAATAATATCATGTTCATGAATCATAGGTAATTATCCACTATTGTCCTTGTCATAGTCATAGGCATTGGTTTATCCCCCTAGTCAAAGGCTTATGTTCATAGTCAAAGGCATATGGTTTCAAAGGCCACAGTTCCAAAGTCATAATCTTAAGCATTGGCAATTTAGTCAAAATGTGTTCTAGGCCATAATCAAGAATCAGATCCAAAGTCATAAACAAGCACAGATTCATTGAAATGATAAGGCATATTTCTTATATTCTTTTAATTTCATGTCACAAATAGAAAAGGCATTCAAATCTAAAAAGTAACCGACTTACATTGATTGGATCTAGAAAAGAATAGAAAGATAGCGTTGCTTGAAGCCGTTGAATCTTTACTTGAATCCTAACTTGTTTTGAATCTTCTCTTGAAAGACTTGAGCAGCATATCCTCGTCTTGATTTATATTTTATTTTAATCTATTTATTTAGATTTAGAGGAAGAAGAAGAAGCCATGTCCATCAAGAATTTGTGCAGCATAAGTTTAGAGAAGAATGGTGCAAAGAGAAGGAGACTAGGGGGCTGCTTATATAGGATTGCAAGTTAGTTTGAGCCGTCGATGAAGCCAAGGTTAATCAGAGCCATCCGTTCTAAAGAGAAGCCAATTATGTTCACAATTACTTTCTTAATGTACATTATTAACCTTTATTATTAAATCTGTATGCACATTAGATACATCCCCCTTTACACATTTATTATTAAATTTGTATGCTCATTAGATACATCTCCCCTTTACACATTTATTACTAAATTTGTATGCACATTAGATACATCTCCCCTTTACACATTTATTATTAAAATTTGTATGCACATTAGATACATCTCCCCTTTACACATTTATTATATTAAGCATTGGTTATTCTTAAATTAGTAACTTTAGTGTTAACAGAAATACGGGGTGTTACGAAGGATGTGGAAAAATTATTCCATTTAACAATACCAAAGATTTAGTAAACATCATCTCCAGAAAAAATAAGTCATTGTTCAGTGACTACATAAATTACAATAACTATAGAAAAAGGCCAAACATAAATGATTCAATCGAAATATCAAAAAGATAATTGTTATTTGAACTATACATTCAAACATTACGCGTTGACAAAAACCGAATAAATTGATGACGCAATCAAGATGAAAATCTTAGAGAAAAGGTTAACGTTCGTCATTGATCTTCAAACAATAATCAAAACTGATTTCATCATAGAGAAGGTCGGTTAAAACAAATGAACAAAAATAAAACCTAGAAATGCTTAAACAAAAAGATTGAAAACATGGCTAATACCAACCTCATCGACAAGGCAATCTGCCGTTTTGACAAACGAGAAAAACTGCAATCGCCATCGCTAATTTTCTGGATCAACTTCAAAGAAAAATGGCGAAGAGAAATTGGAAAGTAGAAAATGATGGAGGTGGCGAAAAAGCCAAGATTTAGGATTTCTAAACATAGAGTTAGGTTTTGGAAAGCAGGCCAATCGCGTTTGTTAATGTGTGAACAGGATCGGGTCAGACCCGTTTGCCTATTTAAACCGCTGCCAATTTGTTCTCGTAATTTCGGGAAAAAAAGGGAGAAAGAAAACACTACAGCAAGTAAAAAATGTATGCTGGGAAAGAAACCTTTCAAATGCAAGTTCTAAAATATTATATACATTATTGATAAAAATCATTTACTAAATGTTAATTATAATTATATGATGTTAAATATTCAGTGTTACTTTTCAATTACAAACATTTCTTATTAATTACGGATCACTAAATATTTTCTTAATTATTGTTTATTAATAAGTTATTATTAGTTTCAATTTGTATGTACCAAAATGTAAATTATTATTTATTATTGATTATAAACGATTCATACACTAAAAATTAATTTAAAAAAGCATTGCATGAGTTGATATTAATAAATTATTAAGTGTAGAGTATCAAATATTAAGTATATACTATTATTTATACATTATTTTTATGAATATTATATCAAATTCTAAATTTATATAAATTTTAACTTTTAACTTTTGGGATTAATGATTATTAAAATTTCATTTTTAAATTTTATGATTTTTTTCGGTTACATAATAAATAGTATGCTTCAATTAAAATTCTATATTAAATAGCAAATATTATATATTTGTTTTATTCTTTTTAGTGTTACTTATTACTTAAGTATCAATTTTTACTACTTAATTATTTAACAGTATTTATAAAAAATAATAATAAGTACTAAACTTATTTAATGGTAGTTGTTTAAACATATTTTTTACTAGGTAAATATTATATATATAACTAATTATTAAATATTAGTTATCAAATTATAATTATTAAAATTTAGTTATTTAATAGTATTTATTTATTAATAATTAATTATTAAATATGAATTTTAATTATTGAACAAGATCATCAATTATTATATATATAAAACTAAGTATTAATTATTATTAATTATTAATTATTAAATATGAATTTGTAATTATTGAACAATATCATGTCAAACATTAACTTTTAAATTTTAGTTACTAATTACTAATTATTTAATATTAATTAGTAATTTCATAATTAATTAATAAATGTTATTAATGAACATTAACTATATTTTACTAATTATTAATAATTAAATGTAATAAACCATTAAATGTAAAGACAATTACCATTTATTTAAAATAAATACTAATTATAAATTATTTATCTATAATCGTTAACTATAATAAATTATAAATCACGAAATATGTAAGTTATTCCATATGATTATTAATACGTGCACTATCTCTAATTAAATTAATTTGCAGTTGCTTCAGAGCATTTACTTCGGTTTCCTATCAAATGCATATAATATTATTTGCTTCAGTGCAATTGCCTCGTTTTATAAAGAACTGAAGCAGATAACGTTATTTGCTTCAGTTGTAAAGGCAACGGAAGCAAATAACACTATTTGCTTGGTACATTTGCTTCCATTGTAAACACCATCGAAGCAAATGATACTATTTGCTTCGATTGTGAGAACAAGTGAAACAAATAATTCAATTTACTTCAGCAATTTGCTCCTGTTGTTAACACAACTGAAGCAAATGATATTATTTGCTTTAGTTGTCAGCACAACCGAAGCAAATGAGGCGAAGCAACAAACATGATTTTGTACTAGTGACATAATTAAGGCTTACTCTTTTGATGCTCTATACTGACCATCGTAGGTATTGATAAAGGCTTACACGCCAGCCCCCTCCGAGGAGTACCCTATCCTGACCATCATAGGTGATTATAGGGGTTGGGGTTCCCTTTATACGCTTTCAAAGTTCAGATTTCAAGTTACACATCAATGTTATTATGAAAAATGAATTAGAATTCATTTTTCGTTTCCTTTAACCAAAACAAAGTATTCATAGAATGTTTTACCGAAGTCTCCATCTGAGGCTAGGTACCTAATCTCCCAAAAAGAAGACTGAGGGTCATATCAACTTGAATCGTTTCTTAGCTTTGCGGGTAACGCAGAACATAAGAAGAGGTAGGACACACTCTTTTGTGAAGAGAGGTAGGACGTGCTTAGTTATAGCAGAGGCAGGGCGTACTCTACTATGAGCAGAGGCAGGGCATGCTAATTTTAAATGCACCGCCACAACCAATTCTGGGGTGAAACGGAGGCTTATTCTTTTGATGCTTTAACTTAGCCCCCTCTGATTTGGGCATGGAGAAAGACTAACACATCATCCCCCTCTGAGGGATGCCTCGTCCTGACCAATTTTGGTGATGACAAGGGATTTGGTCCTTTTTCCAGCTTGACCCCTTTTGGGTCTCTTTTAAGCTACCGAAAGGGTTTCTCTGCCCTTAGTTACGTGGTCATCTTTGGTGGGAAGTTTTTTCCTTATTCCTTTATTGTTGAGAAGTATGGTCTTAAATGTTCGGAGTTCCAAGTTCTTGGAACAAGATAACCAGTCGATATGTTTCAGGCATAATTTCTTGATGGATGACCAAGTGTCCTACCCAAATTGGGCCGAGAGGGCCATCCGATGGGTTCTTTGTGTTAGCAATGAATCTTTGTAAAACTAGTTCTCTTTTTGCGAAGGTTCCCGCCCTGAATTTTTTGTTGTAGTATTTCATAATCCTTCTTTGATATTCAGCTGTCCTGATTGCTGCCTCACCTCTTAATCCCTGTATTAAGTCTAAGGACTCCTTTCTTAACTCCTGATTGGGATCAAACACATATGTTATCCTTTTATACGATGGGATTTCGACCTCAACTGGAAGCATAGCCTCACATCCGTATGTCAAAAAAATGGTGTGTCCCATTGTTTCTTTGGCAGAGGTTCTATACGCCCAAAGCACTAAAGGCAACTCTTCGGCCCAATTTCCTTTGGCTTGGATTAGGCGTTTCTTAAGAATTGTCTTTATGGTTTTATTGGAAGCTTCCACAGCTCTATTAGCCTTTGAGTGTGCCACTGAGGAAAAACTTTTAATGATTTCATTTTTCTTACAAAATCGAGTGAATTATTCGCTCTCTAATTATGTTCCATTATCTAATATGATTTTGTGAGGGATTCCAAAGCGAGTAGCAATATTCTTTACTATGAATCTTAACTTATTTTTAGATGTGATCGTCGAAAGGAGTTCTGCCTCCACCCATTTGGTGAAGTAGTCGATGGCTACTATGGCATATTTAGCTCCCCCTTTGGAAACTGGTAAGGGTCCGATTAAATCTATCCCCCATACGTCGAATGGCCAGAGGATCGAGATAGTGGTTAAATCGCTAGGACAGAGTCGGGGCACCTTAGAGTACCTTTGGAACCCATCACATTTTTGACATACTCAACTGCTTGGTTAACCATCTGTGGCCAATAATAACCTTGTCGCATAACCCTTTTGGTCAGCTTAATTCCACTGGAATGGACTCCACACTATCCCTCATGAGCTTCTTTCAACAGGTTAAGCCCATCTTCGGAGCTTACGCATCTTAAGTAAGGAAGCGAATGTCATTTCTTATAGAGTAAATTATCCGTACTTACAAATGTAGGAGTTTGGTGTTTTATCCTTATTGCGACTTACTTACTAAGGGGCAAGGTTCCGTTTAGGAGATTGTCTATCATGGGAGTCATCCACATATTTTAATGGTGGTGGTTTTTTTCCGTTAAGTGAGGTTCCCTATTGGAGTATTCCTCTATATTTCCTTCGTCCCCGCTTCTCAAGTCTTTGGCCCTGGTTAGGACTATTTTTTTCCCCTATTTTCGGTTCTTTAGGTTTGATACAAGCCTTTCTCGATAACCCATGGGAATTACTCGAGTTTCGGGGGTCCCTCAGGAACTGACTAATTTGGCTACTGAATCTGCGGGGTATTTGATGGATTGAAAAATCCTCAAATAGGGAAAGCATCTTTAATATCTTCATTACATATAGGGTTAGCCTGGCATCCATGGTTTTGTGGGTTTGCTTTATTTTGTTTACCATTAGTTGTGAATCACTAAAAATTTCCATCCAAGGTATCTTCAACTGTAATTCCAAATTCAAACCAGCCATCATTGACTCATACTTTACTACATTGTTAGTTTCTGGGAATCCTAACTTCATGGCGTAGTGCAAGCGGTGTCCATTAGGGGTAATTATAATATAACCTACACCTGCTCCCTATTCATTAGAAGCCCCATCTACAAAAAGTTTCCACATGGCCTTTAACACATTCTCCTTAACTGATTATTCTGTAGTGAAGCTTGTGCACTCGTTTACAAAGTTCGCGAGAGCTTGTCCTTTAATTGTCGTTCGAGGATGAAATTCAATCTCGTATTGGCTAAGCTCAATACCCCATTTAATTAATCTCCCTGAGGTTTCCGACTTACTGAACACTTGCTTGAGCGGAAAGCTAGTTAAAACCTTAGCAGGGTGAGCTTGGAATTATTCTCTGAGCTTTCGTGCGGTAAGTATTAGACAATACGCTAGTTTTTCCATTATAGGGTATTGGGTTTCTACATCCTTTTGCCTTCGGATAACGTAGTAAATGGGGTGTCGAATCCCATTACTTTCTCTTATAAGGACTGAGCTGACCACGTATTCCAAAATGGCCATACATAGGTAAAGATCTTCCCTCTTTTCGGGGCTGGACAATACCGGAGGCATTCCCATATAAACTTTTAATTCTTGGAACGCCTTCCTACATTCTTCGTTCCACTCAAAGTTCTTCTTTCTCTTTATAACGTCAAACAAATGAACGCACTTGTCAGTGTCTTTGGAAATGAACCTACTAAGGGCTGCTACTCTTCCGTTCAGGATCATGACTTCTTTGCTGGTTCTAGGTTCTTCCATGTCCTTTATGGCCTAGATTTGGTCAGGACTAACTTCAATCCGTTGCTCACTCACCACATATCCCAGGAACTTTCCAGATTGAACTCCAAAAGAACACTTTTGCGTGTTTAACTTCATTTGGTAACTCCTTAAAGCATTTGAACATTTCTTCTAAATCCTTTAGATGGTTATCTGTTTTGGTGGATTTCACTAGCATGTCATCCACATATACTTCCATATTGCGCCCTATCTGATCTTGGACCATCCTATTTACCAGTCTTTGGTATGTTGCTCCCGCATTCTTCAACCCAAAGGGCACCACTTTATAGAAAAATGTTCCGCAATCAGTGATAAAGCTTGTATGCTCCTCGTCGGGTTTATGCATCAGAATTTGGTTGTACCTTGAGTAGGCATCCATAAGGAATAGTATCTTGTGTCCACTTGTGGCATCAACTAACTGGCCAACTCGGGGAAGGGGATAACAATCCTTTGGGCAAGCCTTTTTTAAAATCCGTATAATCAACACATGTTCTCCACTTCCCACTGGACTTCTTCACTAGCAAGGGATTGGCTAACCATTTCAGGTAAAGGACTTCTCTAATAAACCCATTTGTTTCTAACCTTTTGACTTCCTCCTTTAAAACTTCTAGTCAGTCTTTATTATATTGTTTCTTCTTTTCCCGAATCGGGATCATTGAGGGGTCAATGTTTAAGGCATGACTCATAATAGAAGGATTAATACCGATCATGTCTGAATGAGTCCAAGCGAAAACATCCTTATTAAGTTGTAGGAACTGAATTAGGTCGCTCTTAAGGGGCTCTGTCAGCCTTTTTCCTATGTTGACGACCTTCGATTTATCCTTTGAGTCAACATTTACCTCCTCCACGTCTTCTATTGGTTTCATCCTATCAATGTCCCTCCCATAGTCCAGATCCATGACGATTTCTCCTTCTACAGTCAAGTTTACCTCATGGGATCTCTTTCTCTTTCTTTTCAAAGAAGTGTACCTACCATTGGTACGTTTTTCAGCCTTATTAATTTTTATCTTAGCTTCAAATGTGGGATATAAGAATCCCTTATCCGAAGGTATAAAAACAGTAGAAGAATCAAAGTACGAAGAACAATCCCTTTTGTATTTGTCAATCGTTGCGAAGTACAACTCGTGGTAACTAAACTATTCTCCCCTGATGGTACCCCATCCCTACTTGGTTAGGAATTTTAACATAAGATACTTGGAGGAGAAAAAGTGTCCATCTCTTCTAAAGATGGTCGTCCAAAGAAGGCGTTATAATAAGATGGTTGATCTATCATAACAAAGAGAGTTTCGAAAGTCCTATGAAGCGGAGACAGTCCAACTTGAACCAGAAGGTTGATTTGCCCTACCGGAGTTGATCCCTTGTTGTTGAAGCCAAAGATTGGTTTGTTGCTTGGCTCCAACTTCTTCTCAGAAATTCCATTCTGATCGAAAGCATGCTTGAAGATGACATTGACGGCACTTCTAGTGTCTACAAGGATTTTGGAAACAACAGAGAGTCCAATTTGCGATGTTATCATAAGGGGATCATTATGTGGGTAGCGGACCCCTTTCTTCATTTCTTCTGGAGAAACCACTAGGTTGTGCATTTTGAGAGCATAACGTATGTTTTTCAATGATGGTTCTTCTTGAATAGAAAGTATTCCCCCCTATGGCTTCCTGCATGTATTGACTCCTAGCTCTCGGACAGCTTTCGGCATGATATGGCCCTCCATAGATCACATTGATTCGATTTATGGGCGGACCCAAGTCTAGGTTGCCCTCTTCCATAGTAGCCCCTACCGTATTCACTGAAACCTTCTGTTGTCCATTTGTATGCTGAACTGGCGTTGTCTTGTTTAGAAAAATTCTTTTAGATGTCCCTTTCGGATCCGCTTTTGAATAATCTCGTCCAGTAGCTTGCAATCGTTAGCCTTATGTCAGCGGGTCTTGGGGAATTCACAGTATTTACTACCGGAATATGGTTCTGGAGAATTATTGGCTTTGGACGAGATAGGGAAGTTATTAACCCTTTCTCTTGCGACAGCATACACAAATGAGATAGGCTTGTTTAAATCAGCCGAGCTGGTTTTAGAATCTTCCCATCTTGATCTCTTTTGGTTTCCCTCCAGGGGCCTTCGTCCAAAGTTCGGCCTTCCTCCTTCCCCTCGAGGCCCGAACATTCTCTTTATGAAGTACAATTCGTCCATGCGAATAAACTTGTCGGCTTGGAAATGAAAGTCTTGTAAGTCTTTACAACCGTGAATATATAATTCCTTCCAGAAGTGGGTGTTTTTGATCAACCCCGAATGTACGACGATCAACTTGTCACGATAGTTCATATCCTTGGTCTTTAACGCCTCGATGTTGAACCTTTTCAGATAATCTCCTAGAGGCTCCCCTTGCCTCTATTTGATGTTAGCGATGACTGTCTGGTCAATTGTTGAATCATTGCAAATGCAGAATTGTGTGGAAAATTCATAGGAGAACTGTTTCCATGAACAAACGGTGTTCTCTTTATATGACGATACCACTTTGCTACTGCACCTTGAAAGGTCACCGGGAAAAGATGACATCTGACGGCTCCAGAAACATTGTAGAGATCCGTCTGGCTGTCGAAAGCCATTAGATGATCATCGGGGTCAGTTGTCCCAAGATAATTTATGGTTAGAACCTTCACTCTCGACGGTATTATGGTGTTCATAATTTCATCGATGAAAGGAGCTACCCTTTCATTGTCGTTAACCCTATCATCTTGGATCCTATTCCCCTTACTTCCTAGCAAGTCTTTGATGGTCTTTTGAGCGATGTCTTTAAGATAAGCTTTTGTGTTGTCATAGTTTTCTCTATTGGGATCATAACCTTTGAAAGTGGAGGTCCTGAACTGTTCCTGCTCACATTGATTTCCTTGATGGTCGATTCCTGTCAAATGGGACTTCTTCTTATTGGAGGAAGTCGCCTTGAGCTTCTCCTTTGCTTCTGAGTGTTGAATGGGAGCCTTTCCTTTCGGAGACCCATTCGTTTCTCTTTGACTAGATTTGGTGAGTCTTGAAGATTTCTGTGTTTGAGCAGGATTTATCTGAGGTTGCATCTCCTAGAGTTGCTTTTCCAATGCCATAATTCTTGCGACATTATCTTCCATGGCGTTTGGATTTGGTTGTTGCGCTAGGCTGGATGTGGCCCCTCTTTTGTTATTGTTCAGATTAAGCGTTAGATCCATGTTTCATTTTAAGGGTGCATTAGGAGCTGGTTCCAATCTTTTTGATTTAATCTTTCTTGCCATGAAGCAATGAATTTACCAAGTTAATTTTTGATGGATTAACTGCAAGGACGAAGGTTAAGGCCCTCCTTCCAACACCAAAATGTTAACGTCATTTTCCGTCAACACCAGGATTAAGTTATATAGGACATGTGTTCAAGAAATTTGATGCAATCATAATCCAGGGTTACTGATA
This sequence comes from Allium sativum, assembly GCA_030737875.1. Taxonomy (NCBI): domain Eukaryota; kingdom Viridiplantae; phylum Streptophyta; class Magnoliopsida; order Asparagales; family Amaryllidaceae; genus Allium; species Allium sativum. Next base: position 345,811,336 of record CM060924.1, on the reverse strand, counting down.
GACATTCATAGACTAGTATTACTTAACTAAATCTACTTATCCCTAAACATCAGAACTTCAGTTTTGAAGCTTAGTTATTCTGCCCTCAAGGGGTGAATATCACGCTTCCATTACAAACGAGTTCCAAAATGTATTGAAGAAGGTTTACTTAGCTTGACCCAATTAAGACCTTATGAAATCCGTTTCTCCCTAGATAATGAATGTGATGATACATATATTGTGATAAGAAGAAAACATGATAATGCTTCTCCTCATTCAGAAAAAAGGGCATCAAAATGCTAATTAACTCAGATGATCTTTTCGCATCGGACCGGCCCGAAGGGCCTCATTCGAAAAAAGGGCATCACAATGAGGGAATTCTTCATTCATAAATTGTAGATGCATTATAAGAGTTGAAGAAATCCTCAATCCGATTTGGGAATTAGGATTTGCTCCTTAAAGAGGAAAGAACAAGATTGAGAAAAATGAAAGAAAAAACCTTTAAAATGTGACCCCTAGGTTCTTATTTATAGGGAAATCGGGGGACCTTCTACTGTTGGGCCGTTGGGCCTGCGGATGCCTTTGTCGGTTGCTTTTCTCCTTGGTTTCAATTGTTTTAGCTCCCGACCACTTTGTTGCTTGGATCATAGCTTCCGGAGGGAAGGTTCCAATCAGTTGAGTCTTCTTCGAGACTGAGATGAGCTTGTCATTGTGGTGACTTTCGGATGGTGTTTGAACTTCTGGTAGTATCTCCCGGATGTAGGCTCTCAGACGTAAACTTTCAGATGTAGGCCCCCGGCTTTCTCGCATATACTTAGAAGAGCTAGTTCTCCCAATGTATGTGGATAGCTTCCAGTTCGAAACAGTTGTCGGTGTCCATACTAAGTAAATTAGTATGGATAGCCTGTATCTCCGCTAGTGCTCCGATTGGCCTTCCGGTGGAGCTTTTAGGATAGTTTTGTCTTTCGAAAGGTAATTCCCGGTGATGTTTCTGTTGTCTATCAATGTGACCTCTCGTCATTTATGCAGTAGATGTTTTGTAAGCTGGTTATGAATAATCTTTGCGTACTTCTGGCTTGATACCCTTGATGCCTTCGCCTTCTGATGTATCGGTATTTAAGCAGGTTAATATCAATAGCCCTTTTGGGTTTCAATGAGTAGAGATCATGTCTTCCTCTTTCTTGGTTTCTTACTTAGGTGACCTTTTGCTATAGAACTCCCTGCCAAGTAGATCCTGTTAGATAGACCCTATCGGATAGACTTCGCTGGCATTATGTAGACTTTTCCCTCTCCATTTTTCAGCTTTTTGACTTCTATAGACTTTTTGCATTATGTAGACTTTTTGCATTCTATAGACTACCCTGCCAGTTCTTTCTATTATTCGGATTTTTGCTTTTGGAAGATCTTCTGTGCCTGTGTACCTCCAATATCCCTTCACTATCAGCCTATGTTATGGATTAATTTTGGTAGTAACATTGGATGTTTAAGAATTGTCCACGATGGAAAATAATAAAAGATGGTGTAAAATATAAGTTGCTGGTCGGTAGCGGAAATTTTATTTTATCAAAACAATTCAGTAAAACAAGCATACTGTAAATGAGCATGTGTGCATGCAGTTCAAATGGAAAACTAAAAGGAACCACTTACTCTTTGATCTAAATGTTCAAGCTAAAGACATCATGCAAAAGTTCAAGGCCTTTCCCTTTGAAGGGTTGCAGACTGCATGTCCAGAATGGTTACAAACGAGTTTGGATATGAAAATAGAGATGTTCAAAAGATGATCAAGTTTGAAAGCTGTGGAACATGCACTATGGTAATCACAAGAACATGAAAATTGATTTGAAGGATGGTGGAGGTTGAAAATTGAAATATAATGAGATTTTGGTTAGTAATTTTGTAAAGAAGGATGTATATCAAAATTTCCACATTTCCCCATTGATATATCAGTTCTCTTCATGTTTAGTCGAACGCTAATCCATCCAATATTTTGCATTGACAATCACCTCAATCAATGGAGAAATTTGCAACCAATTATCTCATATTAACATCTAACCCATATTTTTAAAGAACAAATTGGGCACATGTCATTGCTTGATTAGACAAAGCAATTGATACAAGAAAAAAAGAATCCAGCCTAGTGACCTAACAGACCTTAGTAATTGTCACATCAACATGAAGTAAAGTTTCAGAAGGTGCCTGATTGATCGTAGCATGGTCCATTTGATTAATTAACTTAGAATGGATACGAAACGTATTATCCTTGTAATATTATATTTATTTTTTCCAATAAAGTGTTATGCATATGAGTGTCACTACAAACAGAAATATACATATATCCCATTCTAGTAAAGCAATGAACCAAGACTTGACAGCAAATATTAGCACTTCAAAGACTTCCTAATGATACAAAGATGGTGGTTATAAGCAAGAAATTTTGGGTCTCTTTTAGTTATTGATACTGAAATGATTAATAGACTTTTCAGGTCTATACATACATACAAGTGTATGTATATGACACCTAGGTCAGTAGAAAATTCTAATATTTGGGCCTGGATTCTAATACAGTGAGATATAATATAGCAATGTAATGTTACTTCATATATACTATATATACAAGTTATGTTTGTCATATAGTAGACTTCCATAACTCGTAACAGTATGAGATCAAATACTCTAGGTACAACAGGCATGCCAGCTTTAATTTATAAAATAATTTGGACAATTTAATACTAGTTCCGTATATACGATGGCTATGGGTGGACATTATATTTATATACGTGGAGGACTCCACCTTTCATTTTAACTCATAAATATGTTAAACTATTTATTGGTTGTTGATTATAGATTACTTCTTCATGGTGATTTCTCTTTTGAACTCCTTAATAAGTCATTGCAGACAAGATTACTTAAGTTATGGGCCACAATCATCATTGTGGATCCAAGGTAATGACTAAGCATTCTCATAAAATCTATGTACTTTGATTCATTGTTCCAGTTAATAGGACATTCATGTGGAGATATGAATGACTAGGCATCCTACAAGAAGGCATTTTATAAGTACAAGTATCTTTTCCCATACATGTAGCATCTATGTGTTAGTGAATGCCTAGAATATATAGTCTAAGGCATGCAAATGAGTTTTAGTACTGGAACCAAAAAAGAGCTTCATTGTAATAAATAATATGCAGTTCATTATTACCTATTTAGTGTTCCATGTGAATAGAGACTCAGATCTGTTGATATATTCAATGCCATACTGACCTGCCACCCTAAAAGAAAGAAGACTGAGCTGAAGGCAAGTTGCATAATTAGGACAATCGTTATCACGGTCTACAATCCACTCACTAAATTGCAAGGATTGGAAAATGAAATCAAAATGTACAAACATCTATATTCTAAATGAATAATTAAATCATAGGTGAAGCCAGCAATAGTGAATGTTAAATTTATAGACCGAAGTAAAATATATATTCTAGTAATTCGCTTATGCACTCTATCTTTTTCCAAAATATATTCAAAAGTAGCATATGTTTTAAATTGTAAAGCATTATAAAATAGCAAGGGTGAACATAGCACTATTGGATAACATGTTTATGTCAAATTTCAAATTTTAAAGAGCTACAAAACAATAATTCACCTCATCATTCCCCCGAGGTAGTTTCCTGACCTAGTTCACTTTAGAAATCTGCGACAGGATCCCATTGCAAAATTGTCAAAACTCCTATGTCTAATAAACAAATATACATGGAAAATAGTAAACAAATATACCTTCATGTTGGCTGTAGGGTTCTTTATGTGAAATTTGTCGCAGAGGCTTGCAATTCCGCAAATTAAGAAGAACATGGGTCGATACATGGATGTAGGATAGGGAATTGACAATAGGTACAGAAGGAAGCTCTATATGTGGTAGCCATACAATGAAGGATTCTCCGTCTAATGCCATATGGGGAGAAAGTGAGGTTGGAGTAGTGGTAGGAGAGGGTCTTTACGAAGGGCAACAACGGGCGATTGGCAAATTTAACGCCGTTTATGGTAAAGCTAGGAAATTGGATGCCATTTGAGGATTGGAGATCGTGTTTATTTCTAGGGTTCAACTTTTATTTTTGGATTGGAAGCGGGAGTGGAGGAAAGGTTTTGGAACAGGGAAAAGGGAAATGAATTAAATAATAGGCGGCCAATGAAAATAACCGGGGAGCCAGTGCGTTACGAGCTAATTTCAGTTTCAAATAAAGCAAACTAAGAAGATCAATAATATAATTCAAAAAGGCATTATCTATTACCTTTATGAAAAGCAACTTTTCTTGTAGTGTCAGTTCCAACGTGTGTATATATATATATTTGTTTCTTTTAATTTCTGATTTAGTTTAATCTTCAAACAACTACAACTTTTTTATTTTAAGTCTGATTTCAACAAACCAAATGTCTATCTTAACCAGAATTTTGTTACGAACCCAATACGTAGCCCTCGTTGTCCAATTCTCGATATTTTTCTGATTAACATCTATTTTCTCAACTTATCTCGTAATTAATTAATTCATTAGTTAATTATGTTTGTTAAAATTCGGGTTGTTACAATTTTACTAACCACTTAACGAGTGATGATCATACTAACATAGTTTTCAACTTTTTTGCATAGGACCAAAGAAAGAATAAAAAGTCTTGCAAAAATATAGTAATTCATGGCATTACATGTGTTATTTTATTATTGTGGGAACAAAATGGCACATACCCCTATAAAAACATATAAAATAACTTTTGTGCCTATGTATGTATGTAAATATTTTTTACGATCAACAGGGTGAGGATAAGGATGGCATGTATCTTGAACAACTGAAACTATATTTTATCCACATACTCAAGCAGATGTGAAATTGAATTGTTGAAAGTTAGTGGTCCTTCGTTCTAGAATAGGAATGCAAACACGGTTTGTTAAGCAGTCCCTTTTATATCTTGCTCAAATATGAATACACTCTGACTTGGTCCATTTGTATTCAGGAGAAGATAATAATTATTGCAGAGGCTATGTGTAGGAACATTCAACATAATAACTTTGTGGCTATGATTGTTGGGGAACTTATAGACTCGTAGGTTGAGGAAGATGAAATCACATTGCTGATTTTCAAGTTTTATAAGAAAATATCTTTTAAGCATCAAATTGTGTATTTCCGTCCCATAAGCAGCTACCTTTGTTAGTTTCACTGCTATTATTATAATGGTTATCATTAGCATTTCAAATATACAATTACTATACTATTTTTAATGATTTTGTTTGTTTAATTAAAACACTTATATCGAAAACAAAAGTAGCTTTTATGTTGCTGCAATCAGTTTGCCCATGTCTCAATCACTCTGTTTAGGACTACAAAGAAGATGTGGACTTGGCTTTGAAAAATCTAAATGAGGTAAGTCGGGGTAAAAAAGCATAAAATTATCCAAAGATGGGTTATGCATTATTCCCAAAGTTGCCAAGTTATCTAGGTACCTAGGTAGCTTAGTAAGGAACTACAATCTAATATAATTATCACCAATGGATTGGCGATCACTTGCTGACCCAGAAGTGAAGAATATATATAAAATTATGTCGGTAAGTTATTGTACATTTTATTACATGATCCCATTCCTGAGTACAGTTTGCATGTAATAAATTTCTAACTCAAAGATCAAAAAAAGCAAAATGAACATATATTCTTGTTGAACTTAATACATTGTATCTGTACATGAACACTGTCTGTTCCATCACAATAAATATGGACCTAAATTCATTTACTTATTATGCATATATATACATATATTATATATATTGAGAAAAAAATGCAAATATGAATATACATAGTCGAGTCTAGTTTTGTAACAACGCGGTGGAAATAGGCCTAAATTTCGACCCAGAAAAGGCCTAACGAAATTTAGAGCCATTCTGAATAGGCTGTTGGTTCAATTAAGGAATTTCATTTGCACAGAATAATATGTAGACATTTCGTTATGGAAATATCACACAACGAAACGAGAAAATATAGTACTAAAATATGTTGTACCACTTTATTAAAACCACAGAATTCAAATGCAGATTATCAAGATAAAATTATTCCATAGGTACATTAATAAATTCATTATCAAAAGTTTCCATAAGAAGTACAACAATGATAACAAATAAAAGCATAATATCTCTGTTTTCGTCTTAATCCACCATCATTGCTTCGTCCATAGAATCTACCCCACCTACTGACCTGTGGGATATGTTAAGGAGAGGGGTCAGAACATAAAGTCCCGTGTGACTGAAATATAGTATTTACTTAAAGACTATACCCTAGATTTTGCATGTTATATATATATATATCAAGATATGTCTACAACACACAAACACCAAGTATCTAACCAATGAGGTGGATATCCCAGTCAATCGCTTAAGACCTCTATTAGTTCATTTAGGGTAAAGACCCAACGAAATGAGCAATCTCGGTCATTTATAACTCTATTAAAGATGGATTCTTATGATCTCTTATAATCCTGAGGTGTAACTTATCCCCTTAAGACCCTGTCCTAATACGTTAACTTTCTTAAGTCTATATCTCATAAGTAATATGAGAAGCAATATTCTAAATGTTACTACTTAACTGATATTACGGTAGAACACCTATGTCGCTTAAGACTTCCCTTAAATAGTTGATGACCATGCTACGACCACATATCATATATAAATCAGTCATGTCCATAGTTTAGCCCTTACAAGCATCTAGAGGATGTGGACATCCCTATAAACTACCATACCCGTTACTGCTATGCCTAACCACTTTCAGAGAAGGAGGGCCATAGACTTCAGATCTAATAGGGGTGGGTCCCGTGACTTTGGTAATCATCCCAGGAATAAATATTCGGATAGGATCCTATTCCTAACCACTTAAGACCCAAACTAGGTAAGAAGAGAGTCATCCACTTAAGAACTTTCCAAGGCATAGTAAACCTACCTATTCTCACAAACAATAGGTTATATATATATATACATACACTAGACCTCTCACATTAAATCATATACCTGTAGACACTGGATATGTCGGACGGTTCCAGGCAAACTTCTACTACAAGTTGTTTAACCTCGTGTCATAGTGTACTAGATTTGAATGGCCCATGGCACCCGGACCTCTCACATTAGTTGGACCCATTAGTGGTTGTTGGATTTACCAGTCGCATCCGGCCAAGCTTCTACCATAAATGACAACTAACCTCGTGTCTGTGTGTCACTATTTAATATAAATATATACAAGCCAATCTATACGCATGCACAAGAAATCAATATAGGGGACATTTCAAATTCAAATCCTATTCTAATTGCATTTATTACGTCATTATTACGCTAATTGCGTTAATTACGCTATATAAGTAGAATGTTTAGTACTTATGAAAAACGCTAATTTTCGTACGAACAAGAGAACATTCTAACGAGATAAAATTGTCGATTTGTCCTAAGTTTAAGGAATACAGGTTAATTTCCATATTTTTACCGCTAAATTTAAGATATGATGGCATAATTGCATAATAACATATAGCAGTAATGGAAAACACAATATGCATACATTTTCAATTTGCATCATAGGCTTATTGGAATGATTCTAGTAATGAACCAAGAATAGGGTATAATTTCATGTAAATGCATACACACACACTCTCTACTAATAAGGTAAATTCATTGAAATATTTTGCTTGACGTCTTTTTGAAATAACCAAAATACCCTTAAACCTTCACTTATTTCAGCAGTCGCCCAAAAAATCCGGTTTCTACTATGCTCTCTGAAATCCTAATTTCTTCGTATCTTAATCTCAATTCGAAGTGGATTACTAATTTCAGAAGGAAGACGCGATATCTAGTTTTGTCATCTTATGCCAATTTCATCTCATCCAGAGTTTTATTTTTGGGTAAGGTAAACTTGATACAGAATTAGTTTATTGTGGTAGCGAAATTAAGATGATAGAGAAACCTAATTTCTCCATCATCTTAATCTCGATTTGAACTGGACTGCTAATTTCAGAAGGAAGACGTGATATCTAGTTTCAACATCTTATGTTGACTTCATCTCAACTAGATTTTTATTTTGGGATAAGGAAAACTGGATACAGAATTAGTTTATTGCGGTAGCGAAATTAAGATGATAAAGAAACCTAATTACTCCATCATCTTAATCTCAATTTGAAGTGGATTTCTAATTTCAGAAGGAAGACACGATATCCAGTTTCAGCATCTTATGCAGATTTCAGCTCATCCTAATTTTTATTTTGGGGTACGGAAAATTGGATACAGAATTAGACCTTTTTTTACTACTCAAATTCCTTTTTTATTACTTATACTGACTTTAGACCTTTTGAAAACATCGATTTAGGTGATTCTTTGAAGTAAATAAAATGGTGCAAGTATGTGAAGCTCACCCCACTACAGAGACACTCAATTCCTATCTAATTTGCATGATATGACATTATGGCATGCGCTAAGACTACGTTGGACAAACTAGGCAAAAGCAAATATAATACAAAGGCCAAGGGGATCTTGATTTGTGTGTCCATTAGCCCTACTGTCACCTACCATGGAACTTCCAGTGAAGGCATGTTAAGGAATGTAGATGATAATTTAATTCACTTTATGTTTTTGAACATGTAGTAATTCTGAGGAGTCAGATACATTAGAATGTCAAAAGAATTTCATAGCAAAGTGGAGTTAGGGCGGCCATTACTAGGGGTGCTCCAGTTAATGAATAGATATTATTACACATTATTGATTTTGTTAAGGTGGTTGCTATGATATTCTCTTCCATTTTATCCATATACAGTAGTCCTTAAAGTTTTTGTGGTATGTAACTTAATTTTCATCACATTTCATGCTTGGTTTGTTTTTCTATTTGTTATTAATATAAAATAGACAACATCAACCAAGTTTTTATGTTAAATGATATACTCAATTATCCATCAGTTTATGTATTTATTATTACTTAAAAATAAAAATAAAACTATAGTGAATGATTTAAGTTAGAAATATTCGATATTATATGTTGTGGAAAATCGTCAAAAAGTTCATGTTATGAAAAAATAATGCTAACAAGTGTGTATTAATTTTTTGATGAAGCTAAATTCTTTTTGGAAAAGCTTATGGTAACTATATTAAAACAGAAAATATAGCTGAGGTATCCTACATTACTAGGGAACCTTTACTTACCAGTTAATAGATATATTCATCGGACTAATTTTATTTACTTTATTGTTTTGTTGGAGGAAATCTGGAGACAAAGGGATATAATGATGAGGTTGGAACATGAGAGGTGAGCGTTCAACATATCATGTTTTATTTCCCTAGACTTGGACTGTTTCCAATGGTAGACTTTTATACTTATTAATGTCTAAATATATATATGTGGATTACTGATTGAGCTCTCTATATATTTTTATTTCAACATTTCTTTTATATAGGCAACCGTGACTTAGAGCTTGAAATATTATATTGACAAATATCACCCTGTATACCTCATAAGAGCAAACATCCAACAATTGTGTCCGTTCACGTTGTAAGTTATCTGTTTTTGGCAGTCTAAGTATAGTACCCCTTCTGTGTCAGCTTTAGCTAACAGTAAAATTAATCATGCTTATTAGAAAATCCCATCTTTGTTTATTAAGTTTCAGACTATTTATTATTGTGTATTCAGCAGTAAACAGTATAACAGAAATAAAGTAACATGTGCGCTAATTAGCCGATTTGATATTTTAGTATCAAAAATTGAGGGTCACAAAAGGGAAGAGAGAACGATCAAGCAAGCAACTCATTTCAATTTGGCTTATTGTTTTCAAGTTTTAATTCTTTTTAATACAAGTTGATCGATTTGCATATGTAAATGAATCATGCGAATGAAGCATACACAATTAGAGACAGTTTGGAATCAGAAAACCAAAAGAAAAGTAGGGAAAAGAGAAGAATCTATGTAAATAAAAATAAAATTGTGTTGTTAAACTATGCCCTAATTAAGTGATCAAGAATTATTGTGCATTTACGTGAACTTTAGGAGAAAGACATTACAATGTCGAATCTCATGGTAATTTCATATTAGAAACCAAGTTTGGTATTTTCAGGCAAGCAAAAAGTGTTTTCATGGGAATTTTTTTAGCATTTGCGGACTATAATTCAGGAAACAAGAGTGGGAATGGATGTCAACAGATTGAACACCCACGATTGCATGGAAATTAGAGAGAATGCAATGAACCTTTGTAGGTAGGATGACAAAAACCCATTCCCCCTTTATTCTGTTCTTTTTTTATATTCAATTATATATTAAAGTATCATAAACACTAGGACCTGATACAATATCCCTTGATATAGGCAATGGGAATCAATGGCACATGACTATGTTGAGCATACCTTTTGTAACTTTAACTAGCTGACAGGTAGTGTAGGCAAAAGGCAGCTTGAAGAATCTTCAGTTGAGACCGAGAGGCTTCCATCGATAAAGAGGATGAGTTACACAAATATGGATAAGCCAGTAGGTAATGGTTAAGAAGTAGGTATCGATGAGGATACTAATGTGGAGACACCCCAATGGGTACGTAGTAGTGCATATTTTCTATTGATTGCTTTTTTTATTCAACTACATATTCTTTTATGAAACTAAGTTTCTACTTAACATTTACTATCATGAATGTTTCATTGATAAACTAAAATAAATGAGTTTCGATGTTTCATTGATATAGAAGCTATCAAATCTATATATTCTTAGTCGCCCGTCTAAGGTTTTGGGACAAGAAGAGAGGTGGCTTTGTACCTTTCATACATTGTTTACAAATTCTAGCCTCTTAAACAATTCAACATATATATATATATATTTTATTTATTACTGTTTTGCAGCAACAATGCCGTAAATCTTCTTTGTTGACAATATTTTTTGTGTGTGTATAGTTTCCATTTTCGCTATCCCATACTTTCTATTTTTGCCACATTCAAACGAATAGTAACAAAAAATATGTGACTTCAAATGTTTCTTAATTTCCATTTTCACACTATTCTATATTTTTTAATATGCTACAACTGTAACAACCCAGAATTTCTGAACCAATTTAAATTTTTTATTTTAGCTATTTTAATCGGTTTTGAATATTTAAAATGATTTATTTTAAATAATAACAACTAGAAATTTATTTAAATCGAAGTTAGAACGTATAATTTATTTTAATTATAAAACGAGCCTGAAAAGGCGAGGTAGTTTGAAAATTCAATTTTAAATTTCAATTAAATGTACAGTATTTAAGATAAATCGGATTTCAGCTAAACAAGAAACGTTGGAATATTTTGAACTGTATTTTTCTAACAAATGTAAGGAACTGAGATTTCACATTATAAATTGAAAGTTATGACCAGTTTAAAATTCAAAATAGTCACTATGGAATACATATATATATATATATATAATATATAGCCCTAAAAAATGGCCATTTTGCAGACGACCTCCATTTTTGACGAAACCACTTTTGTTGGATCCGAAATGTAAAATTATTGTTAGGTTTCAAATTTAATAATTTTTGGAATTAATATGTGAGTGTGGTAAATTTAAACGTGTTTTGACAATTCAGTTTGAATTTAATCGACCGGAAAAAAGGCCATTTTTCAAACGATCTCGAAATTCGATGAAATTAGTTTTGTTAGGACCGTTTCGCCAAAACATAGCTATATTTAATTTTTCAATAATTTTTGGAGTCAGTATGTGGCCCCAGTAAATTAAAATGTGTGTTAAGAATTCAATATATTAATTTATATTTTTATTTAAAGTAAAATTGATTGAAACAGCCGGACTGGCTTACGGAACATATCCCATTTTGTCCGAAATGGGGGTATTTGGCAAGTGGCGGTAGTCGTTGGTTTGATTTCGAGTTCGTAGCAATAACCAAGTAATTTCCGAATTTAATATGAATATATATATATATATATATATATATATATATATATGAACAAAGAAAATCTAAAACCCTAATTCCCAACCATATATCGCAGCTGCTTGAAGAGATTTCGAAGGCCGATAAGCTCATAAATAAATCCCCTAATTTCTCCAATTATAATCAGAATTAGATAAGGATTTCTGAATTCTAAATGAAAATTGAAGTGCCTTCTCCACTCTTCAATTCTGTATGGGTATGATCGACTAAAGTGTCATGTATTTCTCGAATTTGATGTGGAAGTCACTGCCGTTCACAACCTTATTTGCAGCGCCACAGGTTATCAAGCTCCACCATACTGGCAGCGGAGGAAGCTCGTGCGAAGGGCCACGTCATGGCGTGGCCTGATCGACCTCCGGTGGTGTCTGGTGGAGGCGAGCACGAGCCCTAGTGGCTGATGGTTGGGTTTTCACGGTTGAAGGGCTTCAGGGATTTAAACAAAGGTGGGAGAGTAATTAAGGTGTTATTTATTTATTTATTGTAATTAATGTTTGTAATACAATATCTTCTTCATACGAGGTCGGAATCCGACGATTTCATTCGCGTTGGAATCATGGTGAAAAACTCTACAACATGAAACTGACCAAAACGGGAATGAAGCAAATTTGATATTCAACTAAATTAAATACGTGTTAAATTTTGTTGAAAAATACAATCTTCAATTAAAGAATGGCGGAGTTGAAATGAAAGTAAAAATTCTCTCACTAAAATATTTTTATAGTTATTTATTTATTTTATAACTGTAAATATATAGAAATTGCCAGTGTTGATTTTTATCTGTTGTATGTGACATTGCTTGAGTTCGACACATGAACTATTCACGACTCATCTGCATAAGAAACAATGTTTGAATATCCAACACTCGTATTTCAAACAATGTGGATACACTTTGTGGTTGTTGAAATGTGATGTAGATATTCATTTATAATTTAAACAGTAAAAGTTGTTAAATAGAAAAATAATTCATACCGAATTAGAGTTGGCTAAATTTATTAAACAATGATTTATTTAAATAGACTATTGTTGTTTGAAAACCCCACATGGGTATTGGGATGATATTTGACATGCACTAATCCCAATATTTAGTGGTATGTCGACCGACTGATTGACAGACTGTTATAAGCATTATTTCTCTATTTTAATGCTTATAAAGTTATACAATGCACTCTGGATGATGTTGGAATGCTGAATGATTATTTATCATTATTGTTGAATACATACGATGTATGAAATCCATACAACTGAAATTATACGATAATTGATTGAGTCGCATTCCGATTCAGAAAGAACGAATATTATAAAGTAATGAATAATTTAAAATAGCGAATATTTTAAAATAATATTCAATAAAGAATCAAAATATGATTTTGATGTCCGATTTTGGATAGACACGAAAATATTGAAATATATCAAGTCAAATTAAGGAGATATATGCCATTTTTACTTGAACGAGTTTATCAGTCGATTTTATTTATTTTATAATAAATATCGAAAAGGAAATGGATTTTAAAATCATTTGAAAATATTATCATTTTAACATTACAATGATATGGAATATTCAATCTTGATTTAAAATTGAAAAATGAAGTCGAAAACATTTTAAAATGAATTTATAAACGATTTATAAAATATGTTTTGAATGGAAACCAATGATATATATATATATAATGGCTTGAGCAGAACGCGCCACGCATCGACCGTTCGCGAATTTCAACAACTAACTTCTAATTGATGTAATGGGAGATTCGACCATTGGATTCTCCTAACACCAGAACCATTGGGTTCATATCAAAAAGATCTTTCCAATGAATATACAAGATTTAAACTTGAATGGTTCGATTTAAAATTATGTCCAAATCAATTTCAGAAAAGGTCACTACGGATGCAGTTTGGCGGTCGTTATTGGAAACCGACTATAAGGGCCTTAATAAAGTTATTAGAAATATGAAAAAATTATCCAATGATTTTAAATAAATAAATTGGATTGGTAATTGGTTTTAGAAATAATCAAAATTTTCCAATGAATAAATTGGAATGGATTTGAATGGAAATAATCTTCGAAATATTTCGATACTGGATCCCGTTATTATGCAGATATTGTGAGGAATTTGGAAGATACAGATATCGTTATTCCCAATAAGATATCCGGTGGTCTCAGAATTTGATATTGAATATTAGCCGATATTAATTTCTAATCAGAGCCTTGTATTTAATATCAAATCGGATTTTGGGTTTGTCGTGAATGATGTCTTTATTAACACTGTTCTTAAACCCCATTAAGAAAAGAATAAATCTTTTAATTAAGATAAATGAAGATTCCAATTTATAATTATAAATTGGAATTAAATGAAAGATGATTTTGGGTTCATTATGAACAATGTTTTAAATAACATTCGTTCTTTAACCCAGTTAACAGTGAAGATATGATTTGGAATTTATAATATTTTAAATATGATTAATGGAATTATCCAAATAAAAGTTTTCCAGTTTAATATATTAGATTGGAATTGAATGGAATTCAATTTGGCAATAATCAAAATGAGATTCTGTGAAGGAAGACCAATACTGTTTATAGAATTTAAAAAGTCCTTGTCGTTATTCCGTTTATAGTATTAGTATGATACAAAAATTTATATCGATTATATACTGTTATGATTTTCGTGAAGATCCCATTTTAATGGAAGTTAATTTTGGGTTTTATCGTGAACTGTGTTTTAAATAACATTAGTTCTTTAACCCAGTTAAAGACAGGATAAATTTTCCGAAAGTTGAATAATCATTAAGGAATGATTCTTGGGATAAAACACCAAATTGGAGTTTAAATAAATATTTAATTAGATTGAAATAGGAATGAGGTAGTTAAATTTATGTAATTCATGAAATGATCGAGAATGGAGTACCACCAGTTTTACTTCAGGCGATAGTTAAATCTATAATTAAATTTGGACTTGAAATGGTAACTAAATTTACTGATAACACCATGGGTTTAAATATGGAGTACAACTAGTTTTTCTCCATGCGATGAATAGGTTGGGATAGGAAAATAAAATAAATGATAACTTGGGTAAGGCTTGATAATCCTGACTAGTGTTATAAACCTTAATTTAATATAGAATGTTAAAGAATAAAATCTTTTGAAATTGATATCCAAAGGAAGATTAAAGAATAATTTTAAAATAATTTATTTTTGATAAAATTTATAGGAACATTTCCCTAAAGATGTGAATATTTGAATAAAAGAATATTCTGAATTTGAATGAGGCATATGATGTGTTTTTATAGCACTTGATTATTGATTATAAAATACAGAAATTATTTAGAAAACTGGGTTTATCCCATTCTGAATAACTGATACAACGACTAAAAGTCGACGATGAAGACGGTGGTTGAAGATCGGAGATTTTCACATCGTTTGGATGATTACTGATATCTTGATTGGGTTGTACATCCAAGATAAGGTAATAAGTGGTGATCGTCCAGACGTACTTGAAGATCGACCAGATAAGCGAGGACCTCTCTCCTGTATTGGACATATGGGACAAGGAATAAGGTGCATCTAGTTTCATTCAGACCTAGAACAGACTTGTAAATGGATGTGTGTCTAACATTGGATTTCATCCTGTGTTGATTGATATCTATCTGTTTGGTGGCGCGGAATTTATTCTCTTGCTTAACACCCTTCTCTGAGACGTACGAAGTTAGAGGATATATTTGTAGACATCAGTTGCATGGCCAGAATTGTCAATGCAGCATGCTGAGATGCAAATATCAAGGCTTTTGTTGAAAAGCAGAGACTTGTGGTTGATGATCAACGCATGACTTTAATTAGCATAGCTTTGTGTATAGCGTTAATTCGCGAACCTCATACCCCGCTATGAGTCAAAAAACGGGATTAGGGACAATAGGGAGTGCATGTGTTTCTTTCTAGCTGGGAGTGGTGTCATGGTATTGAGCCCAGACATTTTTACGTATGTGGATGATGGATTGCAAGGCGCTTCGGTTATAGGGCTATATGCTCATAGGGTCGATGTACTGACCTGTTTGGAGGTCCAATAGGATCGAAAAACATATTGTTCAGGAATAATTAATCTACTAAAGTAAGTGTGGATAGGCCCTGCAAGATCCATGGGTTCACTGCGTGGGATCCTGTGTCATCTTGCTAGAGGTGATTCGAATCGGAAGGAGCCATCGCTTGCCTTGACTCATGAAGGAAATCCAATTTCCAATACGTGAATTTTCGGTTTTAGTTGTAAACCTATGTATGGCGGCATAATATATAGCACATATGTCATCTAGGATTGATACATTTATATTTGAAGTTGATTTTGACACTATGCACTTATAGTAATTTCAAAATGATTTGTTTTAAATGTACCAAGCATGTTTGGCTATTATAAAGGAAAACTCTATCCTCCGGCTTGCATTGCATTGTGTGACGGGACCTGAGTCTTATAATAGCTTCATTTTCCAAAAAGCATTGCGTTGTTTTATTTTGAACTGAGACTCATGTGGAGTAAACCCGTTCCGTGTTATGCGGCGTGGTCCCATGATTACCCAACTTTTATAGTAAAGATTTAATCAGTGTTTATTTCTCACACCAGTCCCATAACTGACTTGGAGTTTATTGTTTTAACCTAAACTCTGGGTGCCCATATTTTCCACACGGTTAGCCAGTATTTTTTGTTTTTGAAGATATGTATTTCCCTAGGATCTTGAATTACAATTGGATCTATATTCAGAAAGCTTTGTATCCATGAATTTCCTTCAGTCATGGTAGTTGATATTTTCCACTGCACATTATACTTATATATTATTTTTCCGCTGCTTTGTACTTTGTAAATCTCTGATATTTTTCTGTTGTATATTTATTTGTACTCTGATATTCTTGTACTCTGATGTAAATTTTTGTAATAGCAATGAAATGCTCTATTGTTTGTGTTCTGATGTGTCGTGTTCTCAAAGCAATCCAGGCTCCTCCGTCTCCTCGGGGATTCAGGAAGTTTGGGTCGTTTCATCGTGGTATCAGAGCTTTGCTTTATAGAGCTCGAGAACAAGACACATTAAACCAAACTAAACAATTCATCAGAGATAGGATTAGTAACATCCTATAAGAATGACTTATTAGAGATAGGATCAGTAGCATCCTAGAATGAGTTGGAAGAGTATTATTTATGGAAATGAATTTAATTTTGAAAATTATACTGTAACACCCCGTGAATTCTATAACGTTAAGCTTCACGAATTAAAGTATAATTAATTATAAATGATGAAATCAAGGGAAATGGGTTACGCCATTGCGTTCGTCTCAAAATTCTGCTTGAGATAGAGTTCAAATTTGTGTAAAACGGATATCGTATGAAGAAGATATGGACGAACGAAGTTGGGCGAAAAACCAGAAAAAGGGTCAGAATGCACTGGCGCACTTGGGAAGTGCGCCAGAACAGAAATGAACTGGTGCACTTGGGAAGTGCGCCAGTACATTTTTGGCCTGGCGCACCTGCCAAGTGCGCCCAGGTCAGAATGACCTGCTGGTCAGGTCCTGGCTGGCCTGGTCAGGGTCTGGTCAAATTCTGATGCTTGGCTGAGTCACCAGGGCTTACGTGTCACCTTTTGAGTGGCTCTTTGAACTTTGTATGGTTTAGATTCCTCCTATCTTCATCCGACGGCTCAAAACAATTTAAAATTCTATAAATACAACTCAAGTCTAACCCTAAATTCACACAAATAATAGAATACAAAAGCCGTCATGCTGCTGGAGAGGAACTAGGAATGGCCGTAAATTAGAAAGCCTAGAGACAAGCCAACAAGCCTAAGAGACGAATCAAATTAAAAGAAGATCAAAGCTTAATCAAATCATTCAACGCAACTTTGCTACCCAAAGGAGAGCATCTTCAAATCAGAATAACATAAATCAGAAAACAAGAATTCATCACACGTTGTAAGTATAGTGACCTTTCAAAATATGAATAAAAACTGTGATGTGATTCGATGTAAATGAAAATAGAATCGTGTTGTTATAATCTTTGTGTATTGTGATGGTTCTATCATGACTTGTGTATTGATGCTTGTGGCATAAATTAATTGATGCAAGCCTATTGAACAATTGTGTATGGAAAAACAGTGGCACTTGCAAGCTTGTGGCAAAAACTAGAAATTTATCCCTTTTTGTATATGTCGATGGCATGGACTATGTATATTCCCTTAGTCTAAATTAGAATTTGTGTAAACATGTTATAGACCTTTTATGCCTACATGACCCAAAAACCTATGATATCATCCTTATGTTTATTGGCAAGTATAATTAGATCTATGTTTGCAAGTATAATTGGATCTATGTTTCATAAACTATGTAAGTTCATGTTTATTTGGAAAATATAATTGGTTCTATGTCAAACATCGTTTGGGTTTCATAAACTATGCAAGTTCATGTTGAAATAGACTATATGATTAGATGTAAAAATTGTATATTTTGATGAATATATAACATGCTAGTTTTGTGGTCGATATTATGCCAAGTTAACATGTTTAAACACAAGTTTGAATTTGCCTAAACTATGCCATTTCATATGTCACCTACTTAGTAATACTTTGATTTGAATGCAAGTTCACATGACCCATGTTATATGTTAGTTGAATCGCCAAATTGCAAGTTCATGCGCCACACATCTTTATGTATTACATGTTCATGATTTTCCCTTTTCCTCACGTTTATAAAGTTGGGCTGAATTGCGACAAGCCCAACACATGTTATAACGTTGCGAACAAACGGGGGTAATAACGTTGGGTGTAAAATATGAAAATATACGTTGGCATGTTTGGCACATGCCAATGATTATGACACATAAGCGGTATGAATTGAAATACCCAAAAATAAAAGATATGACATTTACATATAGTTGAAAAGTAATAAAATATGTAAATTTAGAAAAAACGATATGCTTAACCCGAGGTTGGATTGAGTTGTGATGTAAACCTGCCCGGACCCGCCCGGCTGTCCAGTAGTCACAACAATACCTATCCAATGTGAGTGGTTAAGCATTGAGCCCAATAAGGACCCGAGGTTAGACTGAGCTACGGTGTAAACCTGCCCGGAACCGACCGGCACATCCAGTAACCGTAGCAATACCTGTCTAATGTGAGTGGTCTAGTGCTCCTAAGAGGCTAAGGACAGATGGTAGGGTTAAGTCAACTATAACACTTAACCAAATTCAACATGTTAACAAGAATTGATGGGTGGGGTTAGGTAAATACAGACACTTAACCACTTAACATGTTTGACTAGAAAATCCTGGTAACGAGGGACCCGTTTCAGCAGTAACCCAAAGTTAGGTATCAACGGTACCCTGAAACTAGGCACTGTGGGTACGATTGCTGGGCTGATTGTAAGCGGTCAAACGACGGCGGTGGGTGCACAGTGCAGGTCTAACGGGGTGCGGGGGTGCACACACTCCGGAGCAAACAACCAGAGCACTGGGGACACCAGTAGTATAACCTATGTCTTCTAGTTTTGTGTTGGGGTCGCCACCATGGGTCTTGATACACCCCATGGTGGGACCAGCATAGGTATCTACAATTCTTGGGGGCCGTATGACACATGTTAACGCGAGTAGGAGCCGATCTTTAATAAGAATGAGGATCACTTCACCCTCACCATGGGGTGCCAGTTAGAATAAATTCGAGTAGGTGCAGAGATATAGTATGGGTGTGATAGTACATTCGACACTTCCTTAGCCTGTGACACTTTCCTATTTTTAGTTTATATCCATCATATCCTTTTCTTATTCACATATTGAAGAGTTACTAGATTTACTTAGGCTTTATGTCTGACTCTATTTTCTTTTCGTCTTCTTTTCTTTCGTCCCCCCCACCCCCCAGGTCCACAGGGAGGAAATAGCTCAACTCAGTCAGGCTCTTTACAACCACCAAGAACGTAGATGTATGATTTGGATCTTTCTTGCTCGGATAATGGCTTTGGATATCACTATGGGGATTTTTGTCACTTTATTTATGTTTTCATGCTTCTTTAATAATCAAGGCAGTTATGAGGTTGTAATGTTGAAAGTATTTTGAGACAATTATGGAAATCTTTGTTTGATACACGTATTGATGAAATAAAAGTTTGTTTGGTTTCCGCTGTTTAAAATATGTGTATTTATATCCGTCTTGAGTTCATCTGTGGCTTTTACTTATAAACCTCCACCAAAGTTAAGGCATTCCCTTTGTGAGTGACCTTAATGGAGGTGGGGTGTTTCACTTGGTATCAGAGCATAGGTTTTCCAGACAAGATAAAAGTTTTTGAAAATTGTTTTCAAAAAGAAAGTTTGGAGAAGCATTTTTTTAGAAAAAAAAAGTGTTATATTTATAAAAAGACAAAATCCACCAAAGCCATGTGACCTATCTATCCTTCTCTATCCTTCGTTTTGAATCTTCCCTTTCTGTTTTAGCACGTCTGGGGACCTTACTCCCCAGCTACAGACGCTTTTACTCCTCCTCCTCCTCTGCGCGAAACAGCAAGCGGAAAAATAGCAGAACAAGAAGACGGATAATAGTCAAGGAGGAAAGGACCACAACAATAATAACAAGACACGTGAGAAAAGGAAATGTTATTTATGTGGCATTGTTGGACATGTGGTGAACGACTGCAGAAAGAAGAAGAGGAAGATGAGTGCTACTTGCTTCCATTGCGGTGAGGCTGGACACATGGCTAGGGACTGCCCTAAGAAGCAAGGGCAAGGGCCACAAGCAGGACCTTCTGGGGGTACATCTTTAACTTCTTCTCCTAGATGCTTTGTTTTATCCTGCTTATCTTCTCAATCCTATCTTGAGAACTTTAGGTAGAAATAATTCTGTAGAAAGTGTAGTCTATCTTTATGATCATCCACTTCGTACACTTTTTGACTCTGGTGCATCGCACTGTTTTATTTCATCTGCCTTAGTAGAATCTCTACATCTAGACACTAGTATGGTAGAAGATCCCTTAGTAGTTTCAAATCCAATTGGGGGCTCCGCTTACTTGTCAATGGTTTGTTTGGGTTTGAAAATCTCTATTCTCAGCGTTGAGTTTAGTTGTAATGCCTTTGTTTTGGGCTTCTCGGGATATGGTTTGATCTTAGGCATGGACTGCTTATCCAGTAATAGTGCCATTCTTGACTGTGAGAAAAGAGTAGTTAGGCTCTTGACTTGGCTTGGTAACACTCTAGAAATTTCTTGTAATCCCTTGAATGTTGTTATGCTTAGTTATCTAGAGTCGCTTGATGCTTCTGATGAGAATTTGCAATCAGTTAGAGTAGTCCGGGAATATCCGGATGTCTTTGAGGAAGTGAAAGGCTTACCTCCGAGGCGGGAAATAGATTTCCGCATATATCTTGTGGATAACGCAAAGCCTGTAGCTTTACCTGTCAGACACATGGATCCAAAGGAGAGAAAGGAGATCAGTAAGCAGGTTAAAGAACTTCTCGAAAAGGGGTTCATTAGACGGAGCATTTCAGAATGGGGTGCTCCAGTGGTGTTCCCAACCAAAGCAGACGGTTCGCTTTGCCTTTGCGTTGACTATAGGGAGTAAAACAAATTGACCAAGAAAAATAGGCACCCTCTTCCCCGAATCGATGATTTGTTTGATCAGCTTGTAGGTGCGATGGTCTTCTCCCAACTTGATCTAGCAACTGGGTTCCATCAGCTAAGAGTAGCTGAAGACAGCATTGATAAGACAGCGTTCAGAACCCTAGACGGTTTCTTCGAGTGGCTTGTCATGCCTTTCGGCTTGACAAACGCACTCGCTTATTTCGTAGACCTAATGAGCAGGGTGTTCAGAGAATTCCTCAACAAATTTGTGGTTGTCTTCGTAGATGATATCTTAATCTTCTCAAAGAGTGAGGAAGAACATGCTCAGCATCTGAAAGAAATCATGGATACTCTCCGTGCACATCAACTAAAAGCCAAATTCTCCAAGTGTCACTTCTGGAGAAAAGAAGTAAGGTTTCTTGGGCATATAGTGTCCAAAGAAGGGTTGGCTGTGGATCCCGCGAAAGTGGTGGTAGTACAAGATTGGAAGACACCAAGAAATGCAACCGAAGTTCGAAGCTTTCTTGGGCTAGCCGGTTTTTATCGAAAGTTTATTAGGGATTTCGCGAAAATCTCAGCCCCACTCACAAGGCTAACAAAGAAGAATCTGGCGTTCACTTGGGATTTGGACTGCGAGTTTGCTTTCCAACGATTAAAAAGTGCTCTTACAATAGCCCCAGTTCTAACTCTGCCCGACGGAAACAAAATGTTCACAGTATACACGGATGCATGTGGAACATGACTAGGCACTGTCCTAATGCAAGAAGGAAGGGTAGTAGCTTATGGCGGAAGACAATTGAAGGTTCATGAAAAGAACTACCCAACCCACGATCTTGAGTTGGCCGCCATCGTCTTTGCACTTAAGTCTTGTCGCCATTATCTCCTAGGTGAGAAGTTTGAATTATACACTGACCATAAATCGTTGAAATATTTCTTCTCCCAGAAGGATCTTAACTTGAGGCAGCAAAGATGGATGGAGTTTCTTGCCTCGTATGATTTTGAAATTTCCTATACTCCCGGAAAAGGCAACGTGGTAGCAGACGCGTTGAGCCGAAAGAAACTGACCCTAAGCCCTCTCTTTGTAGAAAGGCAAAACTTGGAGTATATAGCCAGTTTTAACTTTAGGCCCTCCTCGGATTTTTTACCGGGTTTGTTAGCATCTCTCGAAGTACGCCCTACTCTCTTAGACTCAATAGGGGCTGCCCAGCGTGAAGACCCTCAGCTTGTGGATGTGATTGATAAACTTATTAGGAGTGAGACTTCTAGTACCTCAGTAGATACGCCATCGATGATAAGGGTTGGATGAGACAAGATGGAAGATTATGCGTCCCACAAGCGAGGGAGTTGACAAAGAAGGTTCTTGAGGAAGCGCATCATTCCAAGATGACTATACACCCTGGCGGTGATAAGATGTACAAGGATATAAAAAGGACTTTCTTTGGTAGCGGCATGAAGCAAGACGTGGCGGATTTCGTTTCTAAGTGCATGACCTGTCAACGGGTCAAGGCGGAACAAAAGAAGCCTGGAGGACTACTTTACCCTCTAGAAGTCCCACAGTGGAAGTGGGATAGCATTTCAATGGACTTCATTGATGGACTGCCTAGGTCGAGGAGAGGCAACACTAGCATTTGGGTAATAGTGGATAGGCTTACTAAAAGCGCCCACTTTATACCTATCAAGAGTAGGAGGACTGCCGCATCTCTAGCATCTCTTTATCTCAAGGAAATAGTTCGACTCCATGGGATACCCTCCAGCATTGTTAGTGACCGAGACCCTATCTTCACAAGCGAGTTTTGGCGGAGTCTGCAAGAAGCTGTGGGCACACAGTTATGTTTGAGCACGGCCTATCACCCCCAAACAGATGGCCAGACGGAAAGGGTGAATAGAGTTTTAGAGGATCTTTTAAGACTTTGCGTTCTTGACTTTGGAGGGACGTGGGAGGATCACCTTCCTTTAGTGGAATTTGCCTACAACAACAGCTACCAAGCTACCATCGGCATGGCACCCTTCGAAGCCTTGTATGGAAGACCGTGCAAATCACCAACTTGTTGGTGGGAGTCTCCACATAAGCTTATACTTGGGCCAGACATGATTCGAGAAACTTCAGAGAAAGAGGACTTGATACGTAGGAGAATGAAGACAGCCCAAGACAGACAGAAATCCTACGCCGACAAAAGAAGGACCGACCTTTAAGGAACGTCGTTCGCTTTGGATCCGCAGGAAAGCTAGCACCAAGATTTGTAGGACCGTTCCCTATCATCGGGAAGATTGGGAAAATGGCTTATAGAGTAGATCTTCCTGAAAGATTGGCCGGAATTCACAACGTCTTTCACGTTTCTCATCTCCGGAAATGTCTACATGAATCAGCGGAAGTGGTGGAGCCAAGCATTCTAGAAGAAGCCTAAGTGGAACACGAAGCAACTGTGAGGAGAGTTCCAACCCGCATCATAGGAACTGAAGTGAAAAAGCTACGCAACCGCGAAGTTAGACTCGTTAAAGTTTAGTGGAGCGACGCCGAGAAAGACGCGACTTGGGAAACTGAGGATAGAATACGAGCTGCCTACCCTCTTCTTTTTGAGGGTACATCTTTGACCTCTTTTTTTTTTCTTAAGTTGTGCTTGTATCTATCTTTTTAGGTATATCTCGTCAATATTATCCTTTATCCTTAGGTAGAAACCCCTTTGGATGTAAACATGTATTTGAAACATGTTATGGTTGATGGCTGCAAGTGGTTGCAAGTGGTTGCTAGTGGTTGCTCGTGGATGCATATACACACACAACCTAGGTCTTAGATCGGCTCAATCACTTCATACTGCATATGCATATATGCATATATGTATTCTTATTTGTATATGGTTGTAAACTTGATATGCTGTCATATGGTCGTTGCATTTGTATGAATAGTTGTGCACTCATGTAGAATTATGAGTAGGAAGAATTTGCATACATAATTGATTCATGACACTTACATGATTCGCATTAAGGAGGTCAACTGAATCAGTAGACCGCCTGATTTCTGCATTAGATAAGGACATGTACACACACTATGCGTATGATCATGAAGCATTAGAAGTCTTTTAAGGACAGTGGATGCCTGTGTTTGTTGGTTGAGTAGATGGACTGTTGGATGGTAGGATATACATTCTTCCTAACTTGAAGATTTCGGGGACGAAATCCTTTTAAGTGGGGGAGAATGTAACACGCCGTGAATTCTATAACGTTAAGCTTCACGAATTAAAGTATAATTAATTATAAATGATGAAATCAAGGGAAATGGGTTACGCCATTGCGTTCGTCTCGAAATTCTGCTTGAGATAGAGTTCAAATTTGTGTAAAACGGATATCGTATGAAGAAGATATGGGCGAACGAAGTTGGGCGAAAAACCAGAAAACGGGTCAGAATGCACTGGCGCACTTGGGAAGTGCGCCAGAACAGAAATGAACTGGTGCATTTGGGAAGTGCGCCAGTACATTTTTGGCCTGGCGCACCTGCCAAGTGCGCCCAGGTCAGAATGACCTGCTGGTCAGGTCCTGGCTGGTCTGGTCAGGGTCTGGTCGAATTCTGATGCTTGGCTGAGTCACCAGGGCTTACGTGTCACCTTTTGAGTGGCTCTTTGAACTTTGTATGGTCTAGATTCCTCCTGTCTTCATCCGACGGCTCAAAACAATTTAAAATTCTATAAATACAACTCAAGTCTAACCCTAAATTCACACAAATAATAGAATACAAAAGCCGTCATGCTGCTGGAGAGGAACTAGGAATGGCCGTAAATTAGAAAGCCTAGAGACAAGCCAACAAGCCTAAGAGACGAATCAAATTAAAAGAAGATCAAAGCTTAATCACATCATTCAACGCAACTTTGCTACCTAAAGGAGAGCATCTTCAAATCAGAATAACAGAAATCAGAAAACAAGAATTCATCACACGTTGTAAGTATAGTGACCTTTCAAAATATGAATAAAAACTGTGATGTGATTCGATGTAAATGAAAATAGAATCGTGTTGTTATAATCTTTGTGTATTGTGATGGTTCTATCATGACTTGTGTATTGATGTTTGTGGCATAAATTAATTGATGCAAGCCTATTGAACAATTGTGTATGGAAAAACAATGGCACTTGCAAGCTTGTGGCAAAAACTAGAAATTTATCCCTTTTTGTATATGTCGATGGCATGGACAATGTATATTCCCTTAGTCTAAATTAGAATTTGTGTAAACATGTTATAGACCTTTTATGCCTACATGACCCAAAAACCTATGATATCATCCTTATGTTTATTGGCAAGTATAATTAGATCTATGTTTGCAAGTATAATTGGATCTATGTTTCATAAACTATGTAAGTTCATGTTTATTTGCAAAATAT
Source organism: Allium sativum (assembly GCA_030737875.1). Taxonomy (NCBI): domain Eukaryota; kingdom Viridiplantae; phylum Streptophyta; class Magnoliopsida; order Asparagales; family Amaryllidaceae; genus Allium; species Allium sativum. The sequence continues at coordinate 345,785,476 of CM060924.1, read as the reverse complement.
AATTGGTTCTATGTCAAGCATCGTTTGGGTTTCATAAACTATGCAAGTTCATGTTGAAATAGACTATATGATTAGATGTAAAAATTGTACATTTTGATGAATATATAACATGCTAGTTTTGTGGTCGATATTATGCCAAGTTAACATGTTTAAACACAAGTTTGTATTTGCCTAAACTATGCCATTTCATATGTCACCTACTTAGTCATACTTTTATTTGAATGCAAGTTCACATGACCTATGTTATATGTTAGTTGAATCGCCAAATTGCAAGTTCATGCGCCACACATCTTTATGTATTACATGTTCATGATTTCCCCTTTTCCTCACGTTTATAAAGTTGGGCTGAATTGTGACAAGCCCAACACATGTTATAACGTTGCGAACAAACGGGGGTAATAACGTTGGGTGTAAAATATGAAAATATACGTTGGCATGTTTGGTACATGCCAATGATTATGACACATAAGCGGTATGAATTGAAATACCCAAAAATAAAAGATATGACATTTACATATAGTTGAAAAGTAATAAAATATGTAAATTTAGAAAACACGATATGCTTAACCCGAGGTTGGATTGAGTTGTGATGTAAACCTGCCCGGACCCGCCCGGCTGTCCAGTAGTCACAACAATACCTATCCAATGTGGGTGGTTAAGCATTGAGCCCAATAAGGACCCGATGTTAGACTGAGCTACGGTGTAAACCTGCCCGGAACCGACCGGCACATCCAGTAACCGTAGCAATACCTGTCTAATGTTAGTGGTCTGGTGCTCCTAAGAGGCTAAGGACAGATGGTAGGGTTAAGTCAACTATAACACTTAACCAAATTCAACATGTTAACAAGAATTGATGGGTGGGGTTAGGTAAATACAGACACTTAACCACTTAACATGTTTGACTAGAAAATCCTAGTAACGAGGGACCCGTTTCAGCAGTAACCCAAAGTTAGGTATCAACGGTACCCTGAAACTAGGCAGGGTGGGGCACGATTACTGGGCTGATTGTAAGCGGTCAAACGATGGCGGTGGGTGCACAGTGCAGGTCTAACGGGGTGCGGGCGTGCACACACTCCGGAGCAGACAACCAGGGCACTGGGGACACCAGTAGTATAACCTATGTCTTCTAGCTTTGTGTCGGGGCTGCCACCATGGGTCTTGATACACCCAATGGTGGGACCAGCATAGGTATCTACAATTCTTGGGGGCCGTATGACACATGTTAACGCGAGTAGGAGCCGATCTTTAATAAGAATGGGGATCACTTCACCCTCACCATGGGGTGCCAGTTAGAATAAACTCGAGTAGGTGCAGAGATATAGTATGGGTGTGATAGTACATTCGACACTTCCTTAGCCTGTGACACTTTCCTATTTTTAGTTTATATCCATCATATCCTTTTCTTATTCACATATTGAAGAGTTACTAGATTTACTCAGGCTTTATGTCTGACTCTATTTTCTTTTCGTCTACTTTTCTTTCATTTCCCCCCCAGGTCCACAGTGAGGAAACAGCTCAACTCAGTCAGGCTCTTTACAAGCACCAAGAACGTAGATGTATGATTTGGATCTTTCTTGCTCGGATAATGGCTTTGGATATCACTATGGGGATTTTTGTCACTTTATTTATGTTTTCATGCTTCTTTAATAATCAAGGCAGTTATGAGGTTGTAATGTTAAAAGTATTTTGAGACAATTATGGAAATCTTTGTTTGATACACGTATTGATGAAATAAAAGTTTGTTTGGTTTCCGCTGTTTAAAATATGTGTATTTATATCTGTCTTGAGTTCATCTGTGGCTTTTACTTATAAACCTCCACCAAAGTTCAGGCATTCCCTTTGTGAGTGACCTTAATGGAGGTGGGGTGTTTCATATACCATATAATACGTATTTGAGCATTTTATTTTATATTGAATTTGGACTATCAGGTATATGAAGATTTTGAATATACGAGTAATTAACATGTATACGAAGTCTCAAATATACTGGGTAGATATAGAATCACGCTCTAGTCACCCGGAGATGATTCTGATGATGATCATGACATCATCAGTATTTATGTTCGAGTTTCGAAATTAGGATATCTATATTATTCCAACTGACTAGTGTGAGAACCAAAATATAGTTAGAATCTAGTGTATATGACTTGGCATTGAAAATATGATTTTTGGATATATTAAAGTTACATATTTGAAAAGCTAATAAACTAATTGATTGCTGGTTGTGAAGTGTGATTATTAGTATGAATGATAAAAATATTGGAACAATAAAACCAATAAGAAAACAAATGATAAGTAAAGCCAAATCAAATATAATGTAGAACTGAATTAAAAACTTAGTTCGAATTGGATTTATATAGATATATATATATATATATATATATATATGTTGAGCAGGTTAATGGATTCGCTATTGAGTAGAGAAATATACTGCGTGCTCGACAAACAAATGCACCTTAATGAGTTGGTCGCGCAATTTTATTTATTATATAAACTACTGTGAATGATATTGGGTGCATTGTGATGGTTGTTCTGTGTTAGATTATATAACATGCCATAGGATAGCAACAAATAAATTATGAACTACACCACATGGCATATTGCATGAAGACAACATATCATATCATATTCCATAAAACCATTTGGCGCTCATATGACGAGGTTTGGATTACCATACGAGCGAGACGCTTGTATGGCAGTGACTGAATTTCAGGTTGAACAGAATATTGATTATGGACATAATTAAGGAACACATGTAACGGTGCTTGGGGGAGGATTTAATAAAAACCGTACACAGGTCTAGAGGTGACAAAAATTCATGTCTCTCTTGTTTTTTGATACGACACATGGAATATTTATTTCCAACACTAGGCAAGGTAATGATATTATGATTTTTACATGTCTCCCTTAGGCATAGATAGGTTACAAAAATTGTGTATGCTTTTTATTGATTTATTTGGTTCCTAATACAGCCCGGTAAAATTTTCAAACCCTCCCCGTACAAAGGAGGTTATGGCGGAATTTTTCGAAAATTTAGAGTGTTAGCCAAATTTTTGAGAAATTAGAAAGTTCTTAAAACCTGAAAAGTTGAAGAACTCAAGCCAGAATGAAAGTTGAGTTGGTTGGTCAAACAACTTTTAGCTCCGTCCCTTTATGAGGACGAAAAGATTTTAAGTGGGGGAGAATGTAACAAACCGGAATTTCTATACCAATTTAAAATTTTTATTTTAGCTATTTTGAATATTTAAATTGATTTATTTTAAATAATAACGACTAAATATTTATTTAAATCGAAGTTAGAACGTATAATTTATTGTAATTATAAAACGAGCCTGAAATGGCGCGGTAGTTTGAAAATTCAATTTTAAATTTCAATTGAATGTACAGAATTCGATATAAATCAAATTTTAGTAAAACAAGAAACGTTGGAATATTTTGAACTGTAATTTTCTAAAGAATGTAAGAATATGAGATTTCACATTATAAATTGAAAGTTACAGCCAGTTTAAAATTCAAAATAGTTTTACGTATATTTTAATACAATATATAGCCCTTAAAAATAGCAATTTTGCAAACAACCTCTATTTGTGGCGAAATCACTGTTGTTGGATCCGGAATGTCAAGTTATTGTTAGGTTTCAAATTTCATAATTTTTGGAATTGTTATGTGAGCGTGGTAAATTTAAACAGGTTTTGACAATTCAGTTTGAATTTAATCGACTAGAAAAAAGGCCATTTTTCAAACAATATCCAAATTTGACAAAATTAGATTTGTTAGGACCGTATCGTGAAAACATAGCTATATTTAATTTTTTTGTAATTTTTGGAGTCAGTATGTGGCCCCGGTAAATTAAAATGTATGTTTAAATTCAATATATTGGTTTATATTTTAATTTAAAGAAAAAATGATCGAAACAGTCGAATTGGCTTATGAAACATATCTCATTGTGACCATAATAGGGGTATTTGGCTAGGGCGACAGTCGTTGGATTTGATTTCGAGTTCATAGCAATAAAAAGGTATTTTCTAAATCATATATATAATATATATAAACAAAGAAAATCTAAAACCCTAATTCCCAATAGTATATCGCAACCGCTAAAGTGATTTCAAAGGCCGATGAGATCATAAATAAATCCCTAATTTCTCCAATTATAATTAGAACTAGCTTGGGACTTCTGAATGAAAATTGAATGCCTTCTCTACTCTTCAATTCTATATGGGTATGATTGACTAAAGTGCAGTATATTTCTCGAATTTGATGTGGAAGTCTCCACTGTTCACAGCCTTATTCACGGAGCCAGGGGTCATCGAGCTCTACCATACTGGCGGCGGAGGAAGCTCGTGCGAAGGGCTACATCATGGCATGGCCTGATCGGCCCACGGTGGTGTTTGGTGGTGTCGAGCACGAGCCCTAGCGGCTGATGGTTGGGTTTTCACGGTTGAACGGGCTTCAGGGGTTTAAACAAAGTTGGGAGAGTAATTAAGGTGTTATATATTTATTTAATTAATGTTTGTAATACAATATCTTCTTCATATGAGGTCATAATCCGACGATTTCAGTTGCATTGGAATCATGGTGAAAAACTCTACAACATGGAACTGGCCAGAATAGAAACGGAACAAATTGGATTTTTGCTAAATTAAATGCGTGTTTAATTTAGTCGAAAAATATAATCTTCAATTAAAGAACGGTGGAGTGGAAACAAAAGTGAAAATTCTCTCACTGAAATATTTGTCCAGTTATTTATTTATTTTATGAGTGTAAATATATAGAAATTGTCACTGTTGATTTTTATCTGTTGTATGTGACATTGTTTGAGTTCAACACATGAACTATTCACAACTCAGCTGCATAAGAAGTGTTGTTTGAATATCCGTTACCCATATTTCAAACAATGTGGATACACTTTGTGGTTGTTTAAATGTGATGTAAATATTCATTTATAATTTAAACAGTGAAAATTGGTTAAATAGAAAATTGATTCGGACTAAATTAGAATTGGTTAAATTTATTAACCAATGATTTATTTAAATAGACCACTGTTGTTTGAAAACCCCACACGGGTATTAGGATGATATTTGACATACACTAATCCCAATATTTGGTGGTATGTTGATCGATTGATTGACAGATTGTCGTAAACGTTATTTATTTATTTTAATGCTTATACAGTTATAGAATGCACTTTGGATGATGTTGGAATGTTGAATGATTATTTATCATTATTGTTGAATACATGCGATGTATGAAATCCATATAACTGAAATTATATGGTAATTGATTAAGTCACATTCCGATTCAGAAATAACGAATATTTTAAAATAACGAATACTTTAAAATAAAATTCAGTAAAGAATCAAAATATGATTTTGATGTCCGATTTTGGATGGACACGAAAATATTGAAATATATCAAATCGAATTAAGAAGATATGCGCCATTTTTACTCGAACGGGTTTACCAGTTGATTTTTTATTATAAATATCGAAAAGGAAATGGATTTCAAAATCGGATATTTTGAAAATATTATCATTTTAATATTATAATGATATGGAATATTCATTCTTGATTTAAAATTGAAAAATGAAGTTGAAATCGTTTTAAAATGAATTTATAAACGATTAATAAAATATGTTTTGAATAGAAATCGATGATATGTATATATTATATATATAATGGCTTGAATAGAACGCGCCGCATAGCGACCGTTCGTGAATTTCAACCATTAACTTCAAATTGATGTAAAGGGTGATCCGACCATTGGATTCTCCTAAAACTAGAACCGTTAGGTTTGTGTCGAAAAGATATTTGTAATGAATATACGAGATTTAAATTTGAATAGTTGGCTTTCAAATTATGTCCAAATCAATTTCAGAAAAGGTTACTATGGATGCAGTTCGGTGGCCGTTATTGGAAAACCGACTATAAGGGCCTTAATAAAATTATTAGAAATATGGATAAATTATGTTAAATTATAATAAATGATTTGCAAACATTTTTGGATGAAAAATTCCATATTTGAAAGGGTAAAAATATATTTTATCAAAATTAACTAGTTATTGACTAGAATAATAATCCAACGTTTTTAAATAAATAAATTGGATTGGTAATTGGTTTTATAAATAACCAAAATTTTCCGATGAATAAATTGGAATAGATTTGAATGGAAATAATCTTCGAAATATTTCGATAATGGATTCCATGATTATGCAGATATTGTGAGGAATTTGGAAGATACAGATATCATTATTCCCAATACGATATCCATTGGTTTCAGAATTTGATATTGAATATAAGCCGATATTTATTTCTATTCAGAGCCTTTTATTTAATATCAAATCGAATTTTGTGTAACGACCCGGATTTTTCGAACAATTTATTTTAAATATTTAATATAGTTTTAAATATTGAATCGATAATATAAATGAATTTTATATTTAGCTATTGATTTAATAATCGATTTTGATTTAATATCGAATATATTAAATTATCGTAATACGAAATATAATTGAAATCAAAGTTAAAATTGAATCAAAACAATTCAGATGATCAATGTATATTCTATTTGAATATAGAAGGCGGTAATAATAATTATGTTCGAAGAATTTATTTGTTTTGAATTTAAATTATATCAATTTAGTATGGTTATTTTATATATACGTTCGAATTGAATTTTTTTGTCTATTCTGTTGAGTCCAAAATAGTGTAATTACATTGGAACGATGGTCAGTACGCTAAAATAGCAGTTCACGATTTTTAATTATGGACCCTGAGATATTTGATTGTGGATAAGCTCGAAATCAAGTCGATATCCATTTAAAAAAAATAAAAATCTCTTTATTTCAAATCATAGTTAAATCGAAATCTAATCAAAATTGATTATATTGTACCTTAACCTAAAATACCAATGCAGGCCTATTCCTTAGTGGCAAAGTAATCCTTCTCCTATATTACAATATCACTGGATTTTCGTATCAAAGTGCTTTTGGTTTATAGTAAGGTAAAAACCGTCCATATTTATGTGAGGGCTGGTCTTATTATTATCCTTTCTTTTGAAAGAATTTTGAAAGTTAAACAAATGGTTGGAGTTTACTCACACCAGTCCCATGACTGACCCAGAGTTTTTTTTTCTAAACTCTTACGTGCCCAAATTTGTACGGGCAGTCAAGTAGTCGGGATTTTTCAGATTCACTTGGAAGAGGTGGAAGTAGGAGGCTTCACCGGTTAGCTATAGACTATCATATTTCCACTTTGTACTGTGTTGTATCTGGAAACAAGTGTTATTAACTGTTCCAGGAATAATTGTTGTGCTCTGATAATGGTATGTATATACAGTTACTGATTTGTATTTCAAAAGTTATGTTATTTAACATATTTTATTCGTTCCACTGTGAGATTTGTGTTATTCATTTTTCTTCTATTCTAACTTTTCTTTCTTTCTATTTCTCATCCTCTAACTTCTTTCTAATAATGATTTGTATTTCTGTGCAATTTGGGATGGACGTGTGGTGTTATTAGTCGATTCAGATAGTACGGATTTGCGGGCCGTTATAGTTGGTATCAGAGCTTAGGTTGAGCGAATACCTAGGCTTTGGTGGGATTGTGCTCATTAGAGATAGGGTCAGTAGTACTCTAGAATGAGTTGAGTATATTATACAAGAGAGCGTATTTGATAATTGATATAAAAATTATTTTATATTGTGTTGGCTAGTCTGTTGAGTGGTTTATGAATTCTGATCGAATCATGGGATGCCATGACGTCGATAAGAGTTTGTAAATACTTGAACAGAAGATTGGACACGATATTGTTTTTAAGTGGGTAAATGAAATAATATTACCCAAAATTCTATTTTGGTATAGAGAGGATAATTTTTTTAAATTATTATAATATATGGATGAGTTGATTGATATTATTATAATCAAATGTGATTAAAAAATTTGAATGGTTATATATAATCAGATAAAATTTGTATATGAAGGAAATATATACAAATGAGATGAATTAAAATTTAATTCAAAACCAGAATTTGGAATTCAAATCCTGGGTGTTGGAAAAAATATTTTTTTGAAGTATATTAGAACAATATAACTTTGTTTTAAAAGGTTTTCGAATGGATTTTGAAATTGTTTAAGCACTGAACTCACTTTTGTGGCTGGGAAATAAACTTGATGATGACTGCACATCATTAGTCTTTATTTTCGAGTTTCTAAGTGATGAATTGCTACCTTAGAAATGTTTTGAATGGAAATTTGTTTGAAAGAAAACAAGGTCTGAAAATAAATTCAAATGTTTTAAATTTGGATGGAAATATATATATATATATATATATATGTATATATTTATGTGGTTTCAAAAGGATTTAAAATAGAAACCCGGGAATTTAAATTTTGAAATTTAAATTATACTTAAGCAAGATAAATGGATTGAAGTAAATAAATTGATCAGAATCAATTTGACTGGAATATGAATTGATTGTAAATCATTCAGATTTATTGAATGTGAGCATATATGGTGTGAAATGTAAAAGGAAAACCAAAAGTTTGGGTGAAAAGTAATAGGTTTGTACCATTTTTCCTACCTTGGTAATTTCGGGGACGAAATTCTTTTAAGGGGGGAAGAATGTAATGACCCGGATTTTTCGAACAGTTTATTTTAAATATTTAATATGGTTTTAAATATTGAATCGATAATAAAAATGGATTTTATATTTAGCTATTGATTTAATAATCGATTTTGATTTAATATCGAATATATTAAATTATCGTAATACAAAATATAATTGAAATCAAAATTAAAACTGAATCAAAACAATTCAGATGATCAACATCCATTCTATTTGAATATAGACGACGGTAATAATAATTTATGTTCAAAGAATTTATTTGTTTTGAATTTAAATTATATCAATTTAGTATGATTATTTTATATATACGTTCGAATTGAATTTTTTTGTCTATTCTGTTGAGTCCAGAATAGTGTAATTACATTGGAACAACGGTCAGTACGCTAAAATAATGGTTCATGATTTTTAATTATGGACCCCAAGATATTTGATTGTGGATAAGCTCGAAATCGAATCGATGTCCATTTAAAAAGGATAAAAATCTCTTTATTTCAAATCACAGTTAAATCGAAGTCTAATCAAAATTTATTATATTGTACCTTAACCAATAATACCAACGGAGGCCTATTCCTTAGTGGCAAAGTAATTCTTCTCCTATATTATAAATATCACGTTACTTGCCCCTTCTAACCCCTTCTTCTGCAAACAACTAATTCGATCAAAAGCATCAATTTAATGGTCAACCTCCTCTCCTTTAAATCACGTTCGTTCTTCCTCATATTTTAAATCCACGAACTCCCATCTTTTATTCATTCAGTTCCAGATATTCGAAAGTAGAAATCGAACCTATGTCGCCATTTAAAATCATTTGGAAATTCTAAAATCATAAGGAGAATGGATTCGAACTCGAGATGGAGTATACTTCAATCTGGTATAACTTCCATTGGGTGCGATGCTTTTGTGGGGGCTCGATTTTTATTACGACTTGGCTAGGTTTAGAGATAACAGAAGTTTTAGGCGATAAGGGCGGAAGTAGAGGACGATGTTGGGTTTATGGGTATTAGGAGCATTAGTTGCTAGATTTTGGGAGGCCTCCGGTTTTGGTTTGACTGGTGCGACATGGCGTCCTGTAGCTCGGAAAGGTCCAAGTCGGGATGGACTGTGGTGAGGGGAAGAGAGGAGAGAAGGGCGACTGTTGATGGGAGAAGACTGGAACGTGAGTTCTCATTGAAAAGGGAAGTTCGGATCTATGAGAATGAGATGGTATGATGTCTGAGTGTGTTGTTGATTTGAGGTTTAAATGTTTGTCTCAACTTATGGCTGTTATAGTTTGGGTAGTCAGAAAGGGAAGTGACGACAGGATTTGTCGTAGTAAGATGCACTTGTAGTTTGGTTTCCAGCATGGAATCCGGGTTCAAGGTATTACTATAAATCAAATTTATCTATTTTTAATTTATTTAGTTAATTAAATGTTGAGGACTTTAATTTAAAAGAAATCTTATAAAGGTCATAACTTGTGCAAAATAGATTCAAGATGGCGTTGTTTATCGCATTGGACTCCTAGCATTAATACTTATATTCTAGATTGGTTTGGTAGAGTTTTGAGCCCGTTCAGATTTATGTTAAAATCAAATACCATTTGATTTTAATTTAAATCAAATAGTTTCAGCAGATAAAAACCCTAGTGAGTAATTCTCACTCAAGAATTTTCTTTAAATTATTTTTATCGTTAAAATAATTGTTGGTTGCTTGGATGCGTTTAAATATTTTTGTGGTTATTATATATTAGTTATTTAGCCTTGGTTGTGGCTATTATATATATGTATATTGGTGATTGGCTAGTTCCCGCAGTACCATTAGCGGATGCCCACAGTATCATTAGCGGATGACCCTATGCGCCCCACGCTATGATAGTGGATGACCTTCTATACCGCGATATCCTGCCACGAAGCAGGATGGGTATAATTTATGTTGATTAACGTTTGTGCATGCAGGAAAACAGGTTGGAGGGATCCAACTGGATTCCTCAAAAATATTATTATTTGTTTGTTTTCACATATATTATCATATATGATATGTTGATTGATAATTGAGTGGTTTGATTGTTTAATTATCACTGGAACCTGAATGTTGATCTATAAAAATATTGTAAAAGAGATTTTTGAGATTTTAAACGGGAAATTCTATTTTTTCTAAAAATAGAATTTGAAATTCGAATGGATTAAAAATATTGACTTGTTTTGAATAGATAAAACAAGTACTGAAATTTATAAACGATGTTTATAAATATATAGGAAATTGAAGTATTGAAATTTACAAACGATGTTTGTAAATTGAAAAATGCAAGGGGATTGAATTGAATTTATAAACAAGGTTTATAAATAAAGTGGAAAAATTATCATTGGATAATTTGAATATTTAAATTCAAATGTGAATTTAAAAATAGAAATGGGGAAATCGTTTTAAAGAAATAAACGATAGAATTTATTCTGATGTTCAGAATATAAACTAAAATATACCGTAAGGATTTATGATTTGAATTCGATCAATTTAAATTTATTTAAATAGAAGTTAAATTGAATATGACATTAAATTGGGTGTTATATATATAAGTTATTATAAATAGAAATTTTCAAAATAAGATTTTTGTTTAAAATAGATTTCGAAATGGAACTTGTTTTAAATATATGAAATAAGAAATCTATAAACAGTGTTTATAAATAGAATTATTTAATTACCAAGAGATAATTTAAAATATTAAATTCAGGTGTGAATTTGAAAATAGAATTTGAAATCATTTCGAAAAGGAGAACGATGGGTTTTATTTCGGGATTCGAAATATAAAAGAAAATGGATTTTCAAATAGAAAATTGAAAGGGAAGCTTGTTCTATTTTGTGAAACGAGAAAATCTATTTATAAACAATGTTTATAAATATAGTGAAATAAATTATCATTTGTTAATGTAGTAGTTTAAATTCAAATATGAATTTAAAAATGAATTGGAAAGTGTTTTAAAATAGAACAATTGGTTTTATTTCGAAATATAAGTTGAATTTTCATTAGAAAATCCAACGAGTATATAAATGGAATTTGATTATATCGAATTTCGTAAAATAATTTATTTCTAAATAAATCAGAATTAGATAAAGAAATGTAAGTTATAAATAAATTTATAACTGAGTTATGAAGTAATCGAAGGATAGGGATAATCGAGATTATTAAGTTGGGTTTGGTAAATAGGCTGAATATATATTAAAATATATTAGAATGGAGTTGAATTTATTATAAACGAAGTTTTAATGTTTATATATATAAATATAATTAAAACGAACTCGCCGAGCGCTGCAGTTCATGAATTGGCATTTCGAACTTTATTTGAGTATATAGAACTCAATTTAAGTCAGAATTCTTTGAAACAAGAATTGTCGGGACCGGTTTTATAATAATTTTCTAACGGAATAGAAAAATATGGATTTCGGCTTATAGAATTTGAGTTATGTCAAAATCAAATTTTCAGAAAAACAGCGCCAAAATCATTTAAAAACCATAACGGTTTATTTAAATAAATAAAAGGATTTTAAAGAAATAAAATCCGAATTGCCATTAGAAAAATCAAGACTGGAGATATAAAATAAATATGAACTCCAGTGAAGTAAGTGAAATGATTTTTGAAACAAAAATCAGATTTTTAGTTATTAAATAGATTTAACTAATTTTGAAGAATAAATAGTTAATCGAGTTTTGAATCGAAGTTGGCGTTAGATAAGTAAATTGATTTTATGGATTCATATTCAAAATCGAATTTGAAACTCAAGTTAGAAATGAAATTCTACTTGTTTATAAGAGAATTAAAATATATTTGAACATGATATGTTCAAAATAAAGGGATTTGGCAAAATAGCTAATTTAAGAATAAATTAGCAAATTGAGTTAGAAATGACCGTATTGAGTTGGATAAATTGGAAAACAGGTAAATATAGGTTGAGCAGGTTTGGAATGAAGTATATATGAAGGTTATAATTTGTGTGCCCAACAAACAGGTACACGTTTAAATTCCATATGAGGTTTTATGCGCCGAATCGGCAAGCCGCTTGGCTTTTTCTTTTTGATTGGAAAGGCCTGTGTGGCGGTTTGGGGATCTTCCCGATGTTCCCGGTACAAATGTAACAACCCGGAAAATCTGAACCAATTTAAAATTTTTAATTTGGCTATTTTAGTGGATTTTAAATATTCAAAATAAATTATTTTAAATAATAACGATGAAAAGTATGTTTGAATTGATGTTCGAAAATAAATATAATTATTTTAAATTATAAACAAGGCCTGAAATGGCGCGGTAGTTTCAAAATTTCAATTCAACCTTTGACTGACTGTACCGGGTGCAAATTAAAACAGATTTTAGTGAAACCAAAAATATTTAAATCTATTTATGAATATCTTTCTAATGGATCTGAAAAATCGAAGTTTCATAGCGGGAGTCAAAAGTTATGGCCAAATGAATTTTCAGAAAGTTCGCTATAGAATTTATATAGCCCGTGAAAATAGACATTTTTCAAATGACCTCAGAATTCGACGAAACCACTTTTGTTGGATCCGGGATGTCAAATTATTGCTAGGTTTCAATTTTCATAATTTTTGAAGTTAATATGTGAGCGTGGCAAAGGAAAATGTGTTTGGTCGGTTTTTGTTAAATTGGATCGACCAGAAAATGGCCATTTTTCAAACGGTCTCAGAATTCGACGAAACTAGTTTTGTTGGGACCGTATCATCAAAACATAGCCAGACATATTTTTCGGGAATTTTTGGGATCAGTATGTGGCCCCGGCAAATTAAAATGTACTTTCAAAACAAATATTGAATGTTTTATATTTTAATTTGAAAAATAACTGACTGTAACAGTCGAATTGACCTATGAAACATATCCCATTGTGTTCGGAATGGGGGTATTTAGCTAGGGACTCAGTCATTGGGTTTGGATTGGAGCTAGTATGCGAAGAGGGGTATTTTAGAATTTTGAAAATATATAAATAAAATAAAATAATCCTGTTGGACAGTCAAACTCTCCCCCCCCCCTGGTTTTTCTCTCTCCCTGAAACCTCCCGGTCAACGACGGAAAGAGTTCGCCGCTTCCCCCTCCGGTTTCTCCTTCCACGCACATCAAAACAGGGTGCTCCTTTGGAGAATTTTGTCGTACTCTGCACCACCTTCAAATCCATATAAGTCTCACCTCGCCTCATTCCCTGGTTTGGCCAAATCACCTCGTCGAAGTGGAGGACTTTCGAGTGCACCGCGCCGCCTACAGGCCACCGAAGTGGACCCCACCACTGGCGTCGTGAAGCCTCTTCCAAGCTCTATGACGCTGTATAACCCAATCGGCCCCTAGCTACGTGGATTGATCGCAAAATCCATACCTAGTTTTGAACGTTTTCAGAGAGGTACGGTTTATTTTATTTTGAATGGTTAGCACTTTAAAGCGCTACGGTTTATGATTTTACAATAAAAATCATATCTTTATCGTTTGTGGTCGAAATTCAGTGAAACAAGAGACATCGGGACCGTGAGGACGTCTTCTACATTCTAGAAGAGACCGGATATTTTTCTGAGCCTTCTATAATTTTTGGTGGATTGGAACCCAATGTGAGATTTCTGAATTACAAACGATATGGAAACAACGATGTATAAATTATATAGTCGAAGTATGAGTTATATAAGCGTTGTACGCCTCATGTATAAGTGTTTTATAAATTGTATGTTCGATGTATAAGTTATATATGTGTTGTAAAAATGATATATGCGTTGAAATAAATTGAAATGAAATCGAAATATAGTTATGTACGTACGTATATATATATATATATATATATATATATATATATATATATATATACTCCCCTCGTCCATAGACCATGGACGATATATATTGGTTGTGATATTGTTTGGATTATTGGTTGATGTGAAAATTTGGTGAATATCATGAATGGTTGATTTGAGATTATTGATTGTGGTTGAAATCCCAATAGGATTAGTATATGGGAAAATTCGTCTGCGTACGAACTAGATATTGAAAATCCCCATTGTCAAAAGCTGCGGGGCTTTAAGGTAGAGCGAGGAGCCGTACTAGGGACGGTCCTAGTTTTAACTACCCTGCCGTTATACTACCGAAATTTTCTGAAATATTCCTGTGTTTGATTTATATTCATGTGTTGAAATTAAATTCATGTGTTGAAATAAAATTCATGCGTTGAAATAAAATTCATGTGTTGAAATAAAATTCATGTGTTGAATAAAATACATGTGTTGAGATAAAATTCATGTGTTAAATAGAAATTCATGTGTTGAATTAAGTTCATGTATTGAATAAATTCTTTGAAAAATGAAAATAACATTTTTATCATATATATAGACTATGTAAAATATTAGTGTTTTAAATAACTTGCTTTAACACCAAAAATAACATTTTTACCTTATGTATAAACTATATAAAATAATCGTGTTTTGAAATAAATTGTTTTACAATAAAAATCACATCTTTATGATATGTATGAACTATATAAAATAATCGTGTTTTGAAATAAATTGTTTTACAAAAAAATCACATTTTTATGATATATATATATGAACTGTTAAAAATAGTGATGTGTTGAAATAAGTAGCTGTTGGATAAAAATACCGTTTTTATCAAATGTGCGAAATGAATATGTTTTTGAAATCGAAGAATGAATTATATTTACATATATATATATATATATAATTAAAATAAATCGAATAACGATTTTTAGTTCGTGTTTTGAAACCGTGATTTCAAACGATTAGTGCGGGAGATCCGACCATCGGATTTTCCCGAAACCGAAACCGTTGGGTTCGCTTTGGAAATATCTTTCCAACGACACCAACTCTGTAAAGATCCAACGGCTGGATTGTCTGGAATGTTTAATTCAAATCTAAAGAAAAACAGCACCAAAATCGATTATATGTATATATAATTAAATTAAATCGAATAACGACGCTGCAGTTTGTATTTTGAAATCGTAACTACAAACGATTGTACCGGGAGATCCGACCGTCATATTTTCCTAAAACTAAAACCATTGGATTCTTTTTGAAAAGATCTTTCTAATGATACAAAATTTGTGAAGATCCAACGGTTAGATTTTCAGATATGTGTAAATCAAATCTGAAGAAAAACAGCGTCACGGCCGCGTTATGGCCTGAAGCGTCGTTTGAACGAATTGGCTATTTTTAAGTGAATAAAAATAGAGATAAATCGTTATAAAATATTATAAACGATATGAAATGGAAATAAACCGAATTTACCCAGTTTATTGGATATTTGATGGTTGAATGTGTTTGGCGTGAAAATTACATTTGAGAACAGAATTATTGATGTCGAATAATTTAACCATTGAAATGAATTGATTTAAATTCTAAATATACGTGAATTATTTGAAAAGGCCGAGTTAAATCTCGTTTCAAATAATTGATCGGCGGTAAGAAGTCGATGATGAAGACGGTGGTTGAAGACCGGAGATCTTCACCTCGGTTGGTTGATTACTGATGTCTTGATTGGGAGGCATCCCGAAATATAGATAATAAGTGGTGATCGCCCAAACGTACTTGGAGATCGATGGATATGCGAGGTATATGGTGCCTCCAGTTTCGTTCAGACCCAGAACGAACTTGTAAATGGACTGTGTGTCTGACATTGGATTTTGTTCTGTGCTGATTGATCTCTATTAAATATATATTTGTTTGGCGGCGGAGAATTTATTCTCTTGCTTAACGCCCTTCTCTGAGACGTACGAGCTCAGAGGTTATATATCGATAGAAATCAGTCACATAGATTGAATTGCCTGTGTGGCATGCCTAAGTGGCAGATGATCAAGGCTTCTGTTGAAAAGAAAATCTTGTGGTCGATGATCAAAGCACGACATGTGTGGCATAGCTTTGTGTATAACGTTGATTCGCAAGCCTCACACCCTAGTATGAATCAGAAACGGGAGAGGATCTCAGGGAGGACATGCGTTTCCTTCTAGCTAGGTGGTGTCAGTGACCTTCTAGCCTTGACATTTATATTATTTTCACTTGTGTGGTTGTTGTTGTTGCGAGGTGCCTCAGATATATCGGTGATTATGTGGAGCCAATGGAGTCATAGGACTCATTTATGCCCCAAAGGGCGGGGAAACACAGTGTTCAGGCATTTTAATCCACGTCGGTGGACTGGCCCTGTCGCTCCAAGGGTCACTCAAGCTTTGATCCTGGGACTCGGGCTAGACAGTCTCGAATTTGGTAAGGAATATCTTTTGCCTTGGTACATGATGGAAATCCAATTTCCAAATACGACACCGTGCGGTTTTGATTGTATACCTATACATGGCAACATGATATATGGGACCCATGTCGTCTATGATTGATATTTATGATTAAAGCTGTTTTTGAAACATATAAACACTAGTAATAATATCAATTGATTTGTTGTGCTTGTATCAAGCATATTTTGGCCATTATAAGGTAAAACTCTATCCTCTGGTTTGCGTTGCATGTGTGATGGGAACTGAGTCTTATAATGGCTTCATTTTTATAAAAAGCATTGTGATGTTTAAAAGATTTACTTGTTTTAAAGCACTGGTAATCCAATGGAGTAAACCCATTCCACGAAAGTGGCGTGGTCCTATGATTGGCCATGTATTAAAACATGTTAAGTAAATTTCTCATACCAGTCCCATGACAGACTCGTAGTTTGTTTCACTTGCAAACTCGGGTGCCCCTCTTTCTACACGAGTAGCCTTGTATTTAGGTTTTAGCAAGCTATTTCTGGATAGCTGGAGCTGAAGATGGATTCTATCATTTATCTCTTTTTATGTTGTTTAGCTCCTATTGTACATATTATGTTTTGTTTTCTGCTATAGACATTTATGTATAGCTGAACTGTATTTTGTACTAAGTATGATCCTATATACTGTGTAACTCTGATGATTATGTTTATCCAGTGTATTCTATTGTACATTTTCTGGTGTATTTATTTATTTTTGTTCTGCTGTTATCTGTTTATGTGTTATATTCCAAAGATTACTCTTGCCACCGTCGTACGTGGTTTTGGGGTCGTCACAACAAAGGAGGTTATGGCGAAATTTTCCGGAAATTTAAGGAGTTAGAATATTTTTTTTAGAAATTTTGATAGTTAGAAATCAATGTATTAATATATATAGAATTCGACAGAAACGAACTTAAAAATAGAATATTATAAACAAAAAGGAAATCGATAATCTGGTAATAGAACGAGAAACATATATACGTTTAAAAAGGAATAATTGGTTTGTATGGTGTTGAGTTTTCGGGAATAACGGTTTTGCCTGTTTTGACGTTAAAGATTCAGTCAAGGTCTGAGAGGTAATTTTACCCCAACTCGGTTGTTTTCATTATTAATTGATAAATAGCAAGATTCAATCTCGATAATCAATATTTCAATAAGATTTGGTTGAATACAGTATTTCGGGTTGTAACGATGTTTTACACCATATTCATTTTTACCAAAATAAGTGGAATTTTTAAAATATAACAATAAATATTTCCTAAGTATATAAATGAATAGTCGGGGAAGAAATAAGTAATTAGAATGTTCTCCAATTATAAATAGAAAATATTTTCAAGTGTAGAAAATAAAAGAAGGTGAGATATGGAAATGTTTTTCAAATGGGTAAGAGGCCAAGATGATAATTGAAAATATTTAGTTAATGAATATTGATAAAGGAAGTGGAGAAGTGCTTTAATTAATGAAATATAAATTAAAAGGCCCAGTGATTGTTTGATGTTTTGAATGGATGTTTGTTTTTCTTCGATAGTTAAATAACCGACTATCGAAGTATTTGCCAATATCGTTGTCAATATGGAGAGACCGATTGGATTATTATCCGTGAACCACTTCGTATTGGTAGTAACGTTGCAAATCAGATTATATGAAGATAATCGAAGATGGAGTAAAGTGCAAGGGCTTTTTCTATTAATAGAAATTGAGCCTTAGGTTTCGTTCAGTCCCAGAACGAACGTATATGGACGAATGCCTGATAGAGTATTTCCAATGATTGAATATGTTGGTCTGTATAAATATACATGGTAGCAACGAATTATTCCCTTAGCATAATATCCATAATATATTTGTGAAAATCAATTAATGATTAACGGATCTGACAATGTGGCATTCAAAGTGATTATGATATAAATGAATGGCAAGTAAGCGTAGCCTCAGGCCTCAACAACCGGGAAATGACAAAAATCGGGCAGACATCATGGCTATGTGGGTCGCTCCCATTAGGGTGTATAATCACCTGTCTAGAGAAATTCCTTTTACTTCTTTAATCTATCGATGTTGTCCCCATTCCGGAAACGGTTTCTGATCCCAACCGTTGGTGATATACATTCGATACACTCAAGCGAAATGAGTGGTCGGTCATGTGTGGGCCGGGTTGCAATATGTTCTTGTTGAACCCAGTGTATTCCCCTCTAGAGATACACTACCGGAAGGTGGTTCCATACCTTTTCATGTTGGAAATCCAATCTCCAATATGCGCCTTGCGGTTTTTGATTTTATATTATATATGGAGCGTGAGATGCAAGCGTTCCGCTACATTGTTATATATTTGACTTAAACACTATTATAATATCACTGGATTTTCGTATCAAAGTGTTTTTGGGTTATAGTAAGGTAAAAACCGTCCATGTTTATGTGTGGACTGGTCTTACTATTATCCTTTCTTTCGAAAGAATTTTGGAAGTTATACAAATGGTTGGAGTTTACTCACACCAGTCCCATGACTGACCCAGAGTTTATTTTGTTTTTTTCCCTAAACTCTTGGGTGCCAAAAATTGTATGGGCAGTCAAGTAGTCGGGATTTTTCAGATTCACTTGGAAGAGCTGGAAGCAGGAGGCTTCACCAGTTAGCTATAGACTATCACATTTCCGCTTTGTACTATGTTGTATCTGGAAACAAGTGTTTATAACTGTTCTAGGAATAACTGTTGTGCTCTGATAATGGTATGTATATACAGTTACTGATTTGTATTTCAAAAGTTATGTTATTTAACATATTTTATTCGTTCCGTTGTGAGATTTGTGTTCTTTGTTTTTCTTCTATTCTAACTTTTCTTTCTTTCTATTTCTCATCCTCTAACTTCTTTCTAATAATGATTTGTATTTCTGTGCAATTTGGGTTGGACGTGTGGTGTTATTAGTCGATTCAGATAGTACGGATTTGTGGGCCGTTACATTTTGGGTTTATCATGAATGATGCCTTTATTAACACTTTTCTTAAACCCCATTGAGAAAAGAATAAATCTTTTAATTAAGATAAATGAAATTTCCAATTTATAATTATAAATTGGAATTAAATGAAAGATTATTTTGGGTTCATTGCAAACAATGTTTTAAATAACATTCGTTCTTTAACCCAATTAACAGTGAAGATATAATTTGGAATTTATAATCTTTTAAATAAGATTAATGGAATTTTCCAAATACAGTTTTTCTAGTTTAATATATTAGATTGGAACTGAACGGAATTCGATTTGGTAATAATCGAAATGAGATTTTGTGAAGGAAGACCAATACTATTTATGGAATTTAAAAAGGCTTTGTGATTATTCCGTTTATAGTATTAGTACGATAAAGAAATTTATATCGATTATACACTGTTATGATTTCCGTGAAGATCCCATTTTGATGGAATTTGATTTTGGGGTTTATCGTGAACTATGTTTTAAATTACATTAGTTTTTTAACCTGGTTAAAGACAGGATAAATTTTCCTAAAGTTGAACAATCATCAAGGAATGATTCTTCGGATTAGAAACCAAATTGGAGTTTTAATAAATCTTTAATTAGATTGAAATGGGAATGAGGTAATTAAATTTATCAAATTCATGAAATGATCGAGAATGGAGTACCGCCATTTTTACTCCTGGCGGTAGTTAAGTTTTTAATTAGATTTGGACATGAAATGGTAATTAAATTTACCGATAACACCGTGGGTGTTAGATAAGGAGTATTACCATTTTTTCTCCATGGGATGAATAGGTTGGGATTGGGAAATAAAATAAATGATTTCTCGGGTAAGGCTTGATAATCCGGACTAGTGTTATAAACCTTAGTTTAATTTAGAATTGTTAAAGAATAAAATCTTTTGAAATTGATATCCAAAGGAAGATTAAAGAATAATTTTAAAAGAATTTATCTTCGATAAAATTAATGGGAACCATTCCCTAAAGATGTGAATATTTGAATAGAAGAATATTCTGAATTGGAATGAGGCGTATGATGTGTTTTTATAGCACTTGATTATTGATTATAAAATACACAAATCATTTGGAAAGACCGGGTTTATCCCGTTATGAATAACTGATACGACGACTAAAATCGAAGATGAAAACAGTGGTTGAAGACCGGAGATTTTCACTTCATTTGGATGATTACTGATGTCTTGATTGGGCTGTACACCTAAGAAAAGATAAAGTGGTGATCGTCCAGATGTACTTGGATATCGACCGGATATGCGAGGACCTCTCTCCTGCATTGGACATATGGGACGAGGAATAAGGTGCCTCTGGTTTCGTTAATACCCAAAACAGACTTGTAAATGGATGTGTGTCTGACATTGGATTTCATCCGGTGTTGATAGATTTCTACTAAATATATATCTGTTTGGTGGCGGAGAATTTATTCTCTTGCTTAACACCCTTCTCTGAGACATACGAACTTAGAAGTTATATACTGATGGACATCAGTTGCGTGGCGTGAATTGTCAATGCGACATGCTGATACGGAAATGATCAAGGGTTTTATTCAAAAGCAGAGTCTTGTGGTTGATGATCAAAGCATGACTTTAGTTAGCATAACTTTGTGTATAGCATTAATTCGTGAGCCTCACACCCCGATATGAGTCAGAAATGGGATTAGGTACAACAGGGTGTGCATGCGTTTCTTTCTAGCCGAGAGCGGTGTCATGGTATGGAGCCCAAACATTTTTACTTATGTGGATGATGGATTGCGAGGCGCCTCAGATATAGGGCTATATGCTCACAGGGTCGACGTACGGACCTGTTTGGAGGTTCGATAGGACCGGGACACGTACTGTTCAAGAATAATCAATCCACTAAAGTAAGTGTGGATCAGCCCTGCAAGATCCAAGGGTTCACTGCGTGGGATACTGGGACATCTTGCTAGTGGTGATTTGAATTGTAAGGAGCCATCCCTTGCCTTGACTCATGATGGAAATCCAATTTCCAATACGTGACTTTTTGGTTTTAGTTGTAAACCTATGTATGACGGCATAATATATGGTACCTATGTCATCTTGGATTGGTACATTTATATTTTAAGTTGATTTTGACACTATGCACATATAGTAATATCAAAATAATTTGTTTTAGACGTATCAAGAATGTTTGGCTATTATAAGGAAAAACTCAATCTTCCGATTTGCATTGCATTGTGTGATGGGACTTGAGTCTTATAATAGCTTCATTTTCCAAAAAGCATTGTATTGTTTTATTTCAAACTGAGAACCATGTGGAGTAAATCCATCTTCTTTTATACGGCGTGGTCCCATGATTTCCCAACTTTTAAAGTAAATATTTAATCACTGTTTTAGTTCTCACACCAGTCCCATGACTGACTCGGAGTTTATAATTTTAACCTAAACTTTGGGTGCCCATATTTTCTACACAGACAGCTAGTAGTTTTGGTTTTCGTAGATATTTATTTCCCTAGGATCTTGGATTACAGATGGAGCTATATTTGGAAAGCTTTGTGTCCGTGTACTTCCTTCAGTCGTGGTAGTTGATATTTTCCGTTGGACATTATACTTATGTATTATTTTTCCGCTGCTTTGTAATTTGTAAATCTCTGATATCTTTCTAGTGTATATTTATCCGTACTCTGATATTCTTGTACTCTGTTGTAAATTATTGTAATAGCAATGAAATGTTCTATTGTTTATGTTCTGATGCGTCGTGTTCTCAAAGCAATCAGGGCTCCTCCGTCTCCTCGGGGATCAGGGAAGTTTGGGTCGTTTTAACAACTAACTATGATTTTGCTTAAGGTAATATCCTTAAAATTGTTCATTAGTGTTTCTAAGGTTTTAAAGCATTTATTTATTTCTTTATCAATATTTCTATGACTTAGCAAACAAAGTCCTTAAAGAATGAAAGCAGAAGGTGTTTTGCTATTTGTTTAGCATATGATCGAATTAATCATTAATGTTGGACTGAACATAAACCAGGATCTGTTATATAATCATTATATGCCACTTATTGTAATTACATTTCCTACCTTTCCCATTATTTAACCAGCCATGGAAAGACTCATTTCTATTTTTGTTGTCAGAAGTTACCATGAATGTCAAATTCAACTAATGCAAATATTATTTCAGTTAATTCCATTCTTCTTCTCACTTTTTGACATGTAGTTATAGTAGGAAAAAAGTTTGGTAAATCATGGACTTTAAATTTTTTTTCACCTAACAAATATATATTTTTTAGATATTTTATTCTGTTCATTATTAATTTCTATTCCGAAATTTGATCAATTTGGGCAGGAAGTAACAATTTTGGCACTGACTACACACTTTCTTCTAACATACTTCCATACCGAATTAATTTTTAATATGCAAATTGTTATTTATGTTTACTTATTCCATAGCAAAAATTACCATCAACCATTATGTAGGTACGACTGTAATTTTGTTTTGTTCCCTACTCCACATTTATTTAATTGTAATACTTCATTTGACATATATAAACATTGCGTACAATATGCCCTGTTTTACTTAATCCATTATTATTTTTATTGGAGTTTAATATATTCCTTTAGTTAGCTTCTCTATCCTGATTTCTAGACATTCTTGGACAAGTTCAGGACTAATAAAACCAAAAAAAGCAAATAGAATTTTTAATACACAATAAATTCATTTAAGTGCCAAAAACACAAAGAAGAAATTATGCTAAGAATGTTTCTAAAAACAAAGATAATTTGTAATATTCTTCAATTTTGTTTTTTGGGAAATAGTGTACAAGCTGTGACTATAATAGACATTGCCATTGTTATCTCCCCATATATGTGTGCATAATCGTCTAATATACTGATGGAAATATATCATCGTTCTTTTTTTAGAGTATAGACACCCCAAAAAACTGAAACAAGATAATATTTTTAATTGTTATACTTTACTTATAATTATATATTTGTAACTTCTGCGTAATATCTTTTTCGAACTATGACGGTTTCATTGAGATGAGTTTTGTAAGATTAATGGTTGAGAGAGAGAGAGAGTACGAGGTGCTATTTTATTTTATGTTGTTTCCGTTGATTTGAATGCAATAAATTTCCATGCTTGAACGATATCTTGCTCCTCTTTAAGCCTTTATTACTCATTCAAAATTTTTAAATGCAACTAATTTCCATGCCTAAATAATATCCAACTCCCAAACATTGCATATTTTTTAACTTCCCAAACATGAACACTGTGAATTTAATTTTAAAATTAAAATTAAATTTTAGTAGATGAATATAGTGTCTTCCAATGCAAAAAAAAGGTTAAACATTTGTTATGCTATGCATAATGAATGTATACTATGCACGTCTACTATGCATACAGGGCTGTCAACAAATGGTTTCGGATACAAATAGTGCCATATCTGTATCTGTATCCAGAATTATTTTCGGATATCAGATATCCGTATCCGCTTAGTTTTTGGATATCGGATATCCACATCCGCTTAATTTTCGAATACCGATGGATATGGATATTTATCCGCTCGGCCAGTCATTAATGAGTTTTTAAGAGTGTAAATAAATATGTTTGGATCAACATGAAATAATTTTTATACTAATGTTAATAAAAAACCAGAAAATAAACGAATGTAATGATAAAACATTGTTTTATACTAATACATATAAGCATATCCAAAAATATTCCAAAATTAAACATTAAGACTACAATTTTTCACTAAAAATGGACCAAAATATATAACACAGTAACATCCAACAGTTACAAAATATTTATTAACTCTATTTTCTTGTTTTGATTTATAAATATTACATCAATTAGTCGGATGAATATTTTTCGGATACGGATACCACTACAGCCATATCCGTATCCGAAAAGCTTTTCAGATATCTAATATCCGTATTTGCTTTTTGGATAATGTCGGATAGCGGATATTTCGAATACGGATTCGGACGGATATCGGAGTTTTCGGGTATTCATTGACAAATATCGGAGTTTTCGGGTATTTGTTATCATATTATGGACATTCATATATCATTTAATATGAATGAATTCACATTATATTCATATACTAAATAAAAAATGGTATTTGAGATGCATAATATATTTGTTTTCATATTATGCACATTCATGACTATACATGAATATACGACGACAATGACTATATTGTCTATACGTTTGTTATCATATATATGTTTACACTATACATGAATATAGTGTAAACAAATACATGAGTGTGCATGTATTTGTTAAATGAAACGAATATATATAGTGTCATCCAATGCAGAATATGCATAATGTATTTGTTAATGAATTAAATTTCTTTACAGGGTTGGAAATATCGTCGAGAACGTCATTGAATAGGTTCATTAATGAAACGAATCACGTATTCACTTTAACAAGAAAATACAGATATCATGGGTAGCAAGCTAGCTTTGGTTTTTGAGATGGCCTCAGCATTTTTTTATAAAATGGCCGAGTAGCTTGGAAGACATTGGAGAAGAGAGTGGCACAAAAAGAAAGTGGCAAGACAAAAGCAAACTGAAAAAGGAAAAAATGGTATCAGAGAAAAAAAGGGTTTCAAAGTTAATTAATGATGGTATGTTAATAGCAACCAACACCTACTGGTACATGATACATACATTTCTTGTTTATTTACATTGTTTTTTTTATGTTTATTTGCTTTTTATTGCATTAAATAAACTAGACAGGTGGATTCCTGAAACAAGGTGGATATGCTACCTGATTCAGAGTGGGAACAATGAATTAATATGTTAGATGCATATACTCATCTCATTCAAGTTCTTGGAGCCAAAGGTTAAATATGAGCTTTAGTTAACATGATTCTTTCATCGATAATCTTTTTAATCAGATCAGATATACGCACATGTTGAACTATTTAGTCTTATGAAAAAGTTAGTGAAAATTTCATGATCAATATTAACTTCTATAATTACCTTTTACAGAAAAATTGTTGTGTGTTGTCACTGCTTTCTGTTCACTGTTTGCTCACTGCCAAACATTGAACTATTTGCTGGTTGCTCTTTGTTCTAGTCATAATAAAGTAAACAAAAAAATTTTGTATGCTGTAAAAATTTACCTTTTATATGGATCTATTTGGCTGACTAGCCGCATACCTTTTTGTTCTTAAGTTTGTGAACATACATCCTAAAATCTGTTGCATATTATTTGCGGTGGTCAATAATATAAAGATGCTAAAGTAAAAATATATTAGACATTAAATTTAATTTGAACACACTAATAAAAGAGATGAGTAAATTAAACATGATAGAGAAAGAAAATGTAATTTATAATATTTAATTTGATTTTTAATGGAATGTAATATCTTAAAAGCTGAATGAATACAATTGAGCTATCATATTTGGACATAAAGTGAATTTTTCTTGCTAATTATTCATTCAAATTCATCTTTAATTTTTCAATCATAATGACGAAGCCATATTGGTTTTTGCCTGCAGTTATATTATTAAACATAGTGCTAAAATTATTAATCTTTCGAAGGATTTGACAGTGCTATGGCATATAAAGATAAGATTAAAGTTCAATTATTTCTATTTTTTTACTTTTTATTTAACAACCTATTTTGAAGTTTGAACTGTTGATTGAGATAAAAAAAAATTGATGTTTCTTGGATTGTGTTTGACTGACTGATTTATTTCATTGGAGGAATTAGATATCTCCAAGCTGCGTTTATTCTATAAGTTGAATAAATTGTTTATGCATACTTAATAGCTTACCAAATGTCAGAAAGTTGTTCATCAACTATTATAACATCTTGCTGGTGGACTAAAGGAAAAAAAATCATTGCATTACTTTGAGAAATGGTAGAGCAGCATCATAAGGCTAGAACATCAGTAGAAAATAAGATGGTTGATGCATTCATAGCTATGAGGCCTCTTTTTTACCTATTTATTGTTACATGTGTGTATTGATGTTTACTTTATTTAATCTAAACATTAATTCACTTTTCAGAAACTATTTATCCACTTTTGTGTTATTTTATATACTATATTTTCATAACAATTTATGTTTTATAATTATATTTAAACCATCCTAAATTTTTCACCTAGCAATAAAATAATTAAAACTCTTAACCTGAAATCTTTATAGTATGAGGTTATTTGTTGCTGCCTTAAGTTTAGAAAGGAAATTAATTCTTCAAAACTCTTTATAGCATTAGATTTAAGTTTATTTTTAAGTAATCATGCTTGTTTTTATGAATTTCTCACGGATAAAGTTCTTTATGAAGTCCTTGACCCTATCAAATATGATATTAGATTGTTTCATGCAGGTTCACATTATCTTTATAATATAAGGTTATTTCTTGCGCCTTTAAATTTTCATGCATACACTGAAACGACCCAAACTCGCCCTTACGGGAAAGCCCGGATTGAGTTGAGAACACGAAAAATTAGAACACAAATAGAAGAACATTTTTTTGCTATTACAACAATTTACATCAGAGTACAAGAATATAACAGAGTACAAATAAATAATATACATCAGAAAAATATCAGAGTTTAAAATACATTACATAGCAGCGGAAAAATAATACATAACACTACAGAAAGAGATACACGGATACAAAGCTTTTCGAATATAACTCCAACTGTAAACCAGGATCATGAGAAATAGAAATCTTTAAAACCAAAACTACTAGCTGCCCGTGCGGAAAACAGAGGCACCCAGAGTTTTGGTTCAAACAATAAACTCCAAGTCAGTCATGGGACTGGTGTGATAACTAAAACAGTTATTTCAAAATTTACTTTAAAAATAAAGTAAATCAAGGGACCACACTGTATAACACGGAACGGATTTTGAAACGACCCGAAATCCCCCTTACGGGAAATCACGGATTAAGTTGAGGACAAGACACATTGGGATGCAAACAGAAGAACATTTCAATGTTAATTACAACAATTCCATCAGAATACAAGAATATATAGAGCATAAATAAATATTACACAATTGAAAAATATCAGAGATTACAATACATTACATAGCAACGGAAAAATAATACAAAACACATCTGAAAGTAATACACGGATACAGAGCTTTCCGGATATCGTTCCAGCTGTAAATCATGATCCTGTGAATATAAATCTGTAAACCCAAAACTACTAGCTGCCCGTGTCAAAATAAGGGCACCCAGAGTTTATGTTAAAACAATAAACTCCAGGTCAGTCATGTGACTAGTGTGAGAACAAAAACAGATATTTAAAACTTTACTTTAAATCGGATATATCAAGGGACCACGCCGTATAACACGGAATGGGTTTCCTCCCAAGAATACCGGTGCATATAACAAAACAGCGCAATGTTTTTTTGGAAAAATGAAGCTATTATAAGACCCAGGTCCTATCACACAATGCAACGCAAGTAAGGGGATAGGGTTTTCCCTTATAATAACCAAACATGCTTAGTACGTTTAAAACAAATCATTTGATACTATTATAAGTGTATAGTGTATAAAATAACTTCAAATCATAAGTATCAATCATAGACCGCATGGGTACCATATATCATGTCGCCATACTAGGCTCTACAATCCAAACCGCAAATTCACGTATTTGGAAATTGGATTTCCATCTGTGAACCGAGGCAAAAGATAGTCCTCTACCGAATTCGAGACAATCTATCCCATATCTCAGGCAAGTACTCAGTCAAGCCTTTGGATTGTCAGGGACGGTCCACCGATGTGGATTAAAATGCCTGAACACTGCGTTTCCCCGTCCTATGGGGCGTAAATGAGCCAAATGACTCCATCGGCTCCACACAATCACTGATATATCCGAGGCGCCTCGCAACAACAACAACCACACAGGTGAAAATAATATAAATGACAGGGCTGGTAGGTCACTGACACCACCCTAGCTAGAAGGAAACGCATGCCCTCCCCGAGGTCCTCTCCAGTTTTTGGTTCACAACCGGGGTGTGAGGCTCGCGAATCAACACTACACAAAGCTATGTCACACAGGCCGTGCTTTGATCATCAACCACAAGACTCTGCATTTCAACAAAAGCCTTGATCATTTGCCACTTAGGAATGCCACATAGGAAATTCACTCCATGCGATTGATATCCATCAGTATATAACCCCTGAGCTTGTACGTCTCAGAGAAGGGCGTTAAGCAAAGAATAAATTCTCCACCGCCAAACAGATATATATTTAATAGAAATCAATCACACAGAATAAAATCCAATGTCAGACACGCAGTCCATTTACAAGTTCGTTCTGGGTCTGAACGAAACCGGAGGCACCTTATACCTCGCATATCCATCGATCTCCAAGTACGTCTGGACGATCACCAACTAATTCCTTCCTCTTGGGTGTGCAGTCTGTAACAACCCGTATTTTCAATAACCTGTAATAATGTAAATTGAGGCAGAATTTAATTCTAAAATCTGAATCAAGGGAAACGGGCTATGCCATTGCGTTCGTCTCGGAAAAATACGCGAAATAGAGTCCGAGTTTTCGAAAATCGGAGTCCGTAGGACCCAGTTAAGGCCCATTGAAGTTTGCAGAAAATTCCTAGGTAAAAACAGATTTAAATTTTAAATTTAAAACATGGATTAGGGCGAACTGGGCAGGTGGGAAAAATTCCCGCCCAGGACCCCATGTCGACAGGCCTGTCGACAGGGGTCCTAGCATGTCGACTGCCCTGTCGACAGCCCTGTCGACAGGGGGTGCCCGGCTGTTTAAGCCTGGTGCACCATTTCTGATTAGGGTTGGGTCTTGTGGCCTGTTTCTAGAGAGTTCCGAGATCTGATGGACCTAATTGAATCTAGGGTTAATCCTATGGTCCAAATCACTAGCCTAATCTATAAATAAGACCCTAACCTACCCTAAATCACTCATTATTCAATCTAGTAACTAAACTATGCCAAAATCAAAACTCTCATGGCCTCCACCCTCTTCATGAATCATTCCTATGAAGATTTTGATGTTCATACAAGCATTTCTAAGTTGTATGAATGATCATTAGCTTGCATACATCAACAAGTTGCAAGTTTATTTTGCTAAGCTAGTGTTTTTGGGTGTTTTCTTATTGGAGCTTTGTTTTGGGGTTTTATGCTTGCATAAAAAGGGCTTCTCAATCTTTATTAGGAGATTTGTGTCTTTATAATAGTCGTAAGCCCTCTTACCTTCATTTTAGAAACTCTAAAGTTAATATGTGATGCAAGTTGGGATTTATGTATGTTTATTGAGTTATGCATGTTTATGCAAGTTTGCTAAGCCATGATTTGCAAGTTTATTGAGTTATGCATGTTTATGCAAGTTCACCATGCCATGATTTGCAAGTTTGATAAGTTATGCATGTTTTGCAAGTTCACTATGACATGATTTGCAAGTTTGATAAGTTATGCATGTTTTGCAAGTTCACCATGCCATGATTTGCAAGTTTGATAAGTTATGCATGTTTTGCAAGTTCACTATGACATGATTTGCAAGTTTGATAAGTTATGCATGTTTTGCAAGTTCACCACGCCATGATTTGCAAGTTTGATAAGTTATGCATGTTTTGCAAGTTCACTATGACATGATTTGCAAGTTTGATAAGTTATGCATGTTTTGCAAGTTCACTATGACATGATTTGCAAGTTTGATAAGTTATGCATGTTTTGCAAGTTCACTATGCCATGATTTGCAAGTTAAATAAGTTATGCATGTTTATGCGAGTCCACTATGCCATGATTTGCAAGTTAAATGAGTTATGCATGTTCATGCAAGTTCATTATGCCATGTTATGCTTGTTTGACAAGTTGTGCATGCTTATGCAAGTTTAAAATGACAAGTTGTGCATGTTTGACAAATTATGCATGCTTATGCAAGTTTAAAAAATGACAAGTTGTGCATGTTTAACATGTTATGCATGTTTATGGTAATATGCAAGTTCACTATGCTAAGTTGTACAAGTCTAACATGTTATGCATGATTGTTGTGCAAGTTTATCATGTATGTTGTGCCAAGTTCCCTCTTCCTATCCTTTATGTGTTATTACGAATATGTAAGCGATAGAATGACGTTGGGGGTTTGGGTAAACTTAAAATACATGAAAATATAAGATTGGGAATTTACCTATTAAGTTAGGTCTACCCCTTGGGAATTTACCTATTAAGTTAGGTCTACCCAAGTATTTGTTGACTTGTAATTATGTTTTGAAATAAAGTGGACATGACATTTAGAAAACATAAGTGTGGCCAACTCGAGGTTGGGTTGAGTTTGTAGTGTAATTCTACCCGGAACCGACCGGCTTAACTAGTGGCTACAAACAATAGGACCCAATGTGAGAAGTTGGTCATATGGTGCCAAAACCCGAGGTTAGACTAAGTTGTGGTGTAAACCTACCCGGACCCGCCCGGCCTAACTAGTAACCACAACAAAGGTCTAATGTGAGAGGTTAAGGTGCATTAAGTTAATTAATGCCTCATGATTAGGGTTAAGTCAGGGTCCACTAATACTTAACCAATTTGGGGGTTCGAGGGATTGAAATGGGGTTAAGTTGTGAACTGTCAGTTACGCTTAACCAATTAATCCATGGTTAGAGAAGGGTTAAATCACACTTAACCCTCTTAGAAACCCTAGCAGCGTGGTCTGTTCTAACAGTAATCCCAGTTTGGTATCATTCA
The DNA here is from genome assembly GCA_030737875.1 of Allium sativum. Lineage (NCBI taxonomy): Eukaryota > Viridiplantae > Streptophyta > Magnoliopsida > Asparagales > Amaryllidaceae > Allium > Allium sativum. The sequence continues at coordinate 345,753,982 of CM060924.1, read as the reverse complement.
CAACCCTAGAAGCTAGGCTAGGGCGGGGCACGATTACTGGACGGATGTAAGCGACCAAAGGGCGATGGCTGAGTGGTACAGCGGTGCGGGTCCAGGCGGGCTACGGACGTGCACGTAGTCCGGTGTTGGACAAACTCGAGGCACGGGTACCAGTAGGTTAGGGCTGTGCATTATTGCTTAAGTGTCTGGAGTTGACACCCGAGGGCTTGATACACCCAAAGGTGGACCCAGCACAGTCTAACTACAACCATATGTGGGCCATATGGACACCAACACTTGACGTGTTAGGTTTATAGGGAGCCGATCGACTAGACCGTTGGGCTGGACCTTATATTAAGGTCACTTCATGTTATTGGGTTAAAAGCTTGGGCCAAGGGATCAATTCCTGTTATGTTGGGTTGCTAGTACACCGTGGTGCAAAACTTAACCTTGTTTATGCGATGACACCTCTATCTATCTTGTAGTTGATTTATCATGCCAGTATGTTGTTATTTATGATCATCCCAGTTTCCATCATGATGTTAACTTTATTAGTTTATAGACTGATCGTAGCAGGGCTTACTCAGTCTTTTTGACTGACCTGTTTTCTTTCGCCTCTTTTCTTCCGTTTCCCCCCCCAGGTTCTCAGGGAGGGAATACTGGAGCCTAGCTTGGATTTTAGCTGCTTCCTTGGATAGCTCAAGTATGCTTTGGACTTGAGCCGCTATGGTTTATCACTCTTATTTGGGGATAGTACTTATGTATTTTTCGGTTTATCAGATGATGTATTTATCTAGACTTGTAATTTTGGGAAATTGACATTTTGATGTACCAGACTTGTGTTTTGAAATGGTTTAAAAATCTTCCGCTGTTTTATCTACTTACTCTGTTTATTTACATATACATATACGTCATGTCCTGCCTTGCTATATCATTATGCATGTTTACCTTGTTTTAAAAACGCCCCACCAAAGTCGGAGTTGCTTGCAAGAGCCACCCTGGCGGAGGTGGGGTGTTACATTTGGTATCAGAGCATATGGTTTACGAGAAGGGATAAAAAGGTTTTTAAAACTCTTTGAAAAACTATTTTCAAAACCAAGTATTAAGTATTTTCCAAAGAAAAGTCTAGTTTATTTTAAAGGCTATTCCCCAAAAAGCCATTAGCAAAATTCCTTCGTTTTTCTCCATTCTGAATCTATCTTTTTCTTCGTTCCCAGTATGGCCGACAACTTTGCCATTCCGGAGGGAGTACACGTACCTGTTAGGTATAGGAGACTTTTGGAGGCTAGGGCGACCGAAGCCGGCCCCGCAAATATTACTCCTCCGGTAGTTGATGTTCCTCTTCCTCCTTCCCCTCAGCATCCTCAAACTGACTTCGCAGAGATTTGCCAAGATTTTAAGGCGATGGGTTGCAAGAATTTCTTTGGAACCGAGACTTTTGTAGAGGCAAGGAATTGGTTGGAAGAGACCGAAGATCTTTTAGCCACCTTTGATATAGGTGACCGCAGGAAGGTTTTATTGACAGTATGGTTGCTAAAGGAAGAAGCGGCACGTTGGTGGGTAGTCACCACCGTTACTAGGCCAATTGAGACTTGGGATGACTTTAGAGGAAGGTTTGGACTGAGGTTCTTATCACTGAAGCAAGGGGACATGACTATTAGGGAATACATAGATAAGTTTAATCAACTGACTCGTGTCGATTTAGACTTGGTTAATACAGCTCAGAAGAAGGCCCTACACTTTGCTCTAGGATTAAACGAGCCATTACATGGTTTGGCCATGTCTCATATACCCTTGGGGGCGACTTTCGAGAATTTGGTGAATATGGCCCTACTTCAAGAAGAAGATAACAATGACAAGAAAGAGGTCAAGGCGAATGAGTCTCAAGGCAAGAGAGTAAATTCCGGGAAACGGGGAAAGAATAACCACAACCGCAAGGACAAGCCAAGAGGGAATAGGAAATGCAACTTCTGTGGTGAAGTTGGACATGTAGCCAGGGAATGTAGGAAGAAGAAGAGAAAGCGGGGCGAATGCTTTCATTGTGGTGAGTTTGGACATCTCAACAAGGATTGCCCGAGGAAACAAGGGCAAGGTCAGACTCAGTGTGCAGGACTATCTGGAGGGCGAGTTCATCCCCTCAACACCGTTCTTCCAGCTTATGATAGAGGTGGTGTTTCCGTTGAAAATCTTGTTTGCATTTTCTGATTTTCCCTGTTTGAACTTTGTTTGACTCTGGCACATCGCATAGTTTTATTTCATCTGATCTAGTTGAAAGTTTGCACCTAAGTACTAGTCTAGTTGATGATCCCGTATGTGTTTCAAATCCAATTGGGGGTTCTGCCCGCCTGTCTGTGGTCTGAGTGGATTTGAAAATTTCTATCCTGAGTATAGAATTCTCGTGGGATGTTTATATTCTCGGTTTCAGGGGATATGGGTTGGTTTTGGGCATGGAATGGTTGTCCTGTTTTGGAGCCATTCTTGGTTTTTGTATATAGGGTTGTGAGGCTCATAACTCGCCTCGATAGTACCCTAGGAATTTCTAGCAACCCTATGGGTCCCGTCATGTTATGTTATCTTGAATTCCTCAACTCGTCTATCGATAGTTTGCAATCTGTGAGGGTGGTCCGAGAATATCCTGATATCTTGGGGAAAGTAAAGGGGTTACCCCTAGACGAGGAATAGATTTCCGCGTTATCTGGTTGGTACTACCAAGCCAGTTTCGTGGCCGGTTAGGCACATGACCTCACGAGATGAGAGTTAAGAAAGTAAGTCAAGGAGTTGCTTGAGAAGAACTTCCTGAGACGAGGCATTTTCGAGTAGGGTGCTCCAGTAGTATTCGTTAATTATGTGGACAGTTTGCTTCGCTTACATGTTGATTATCGTGTAAAGAATAGACAACCGTTACCAAGGATCGATGATTTGTTTGATCAGCTTGTAGGAGCATCTATTTTCTTTTGATCTAGCTACCGGATTCCATCAGCTTAGGATGGCTGAGGATGGAATTGACAAGACTGCGTTTAGGACTCTAGATGGATTTTAGAATGGCTAGTCATGCTATTTGGTTTGACCAATGCACCCGCATATTACGTAAACTGGATGGGTAGGGTGTTTAGGGAGTCCTTGAACAAGTTTGTCGTGGTCGTCGTAGACGATATTTTGATCTCCTTAAAAGAACGAGGAAGAGCATGCTAGACACCTCAAGGAGGTGATGGATACGCTTAGAGCCACCAGTTGAAGGACAAGTTCTCCAAATGTCACTTTGGAGGAAAGAAGTTGGATTTCTTGGGCACATAGTTCCTAAGTAAGGCTTAGCGGTGGATTCCGCTAAAGTGGTTGCGGTTTAAGACCGAAAAACTCTGAGGAGGGCAATTGAAGTAAGAAGCTTTCTCCGTTTGGCTAGTTAGTTAGCATTCCCGGAGCTTAGACTTACTCTTCTGGATCAAGAAGGGGGTTTCGCAGGAAGAAGACCCGCAGTTAGTCAAGAACATGGACCAGTTGATTCGGGGCGAGATGTTAAGTCACCTCACTAGATATATTATAGATGACAAGGGATGACTAAGGCACGATGAGAGATTACGTGTTCCTCAAGTAAAAGACCTGGTAAAGAAGGTTCTTGAAAATGCGCATCACTCGAGGAGGGGGCCGAGTTGGTCTCGGGATGCATGTTGTGCCACCAAGTTAAGGCCAAGTCATAGAAGCCCAGTGGGCCATTACCTCTATTGGGGGTTTCGCAAGGGAAGTGTGAAAACATCTTGATAGATTATGTGGATAGACTACCTAGACCAAAGAAAGGGAATACGGGTATGTGGGTCATAATAGGTAGACCCACGAAGAGTGCTCATTTCAGTCCAGTGAAGAGCGAGAGGACTGCATCATGGTTAGCAATGGTTTACCCTCAAGAAGTTGGCCAGTTTTGGAATAGCCTACAGGAAGCCATGGGTAGGCAGTTGAATCTAGGTATGGCCTATCACTCATAGGCGGATGGTTCATTTCGATTAAGCATGAGTTATAGAAAATCACGTTTATAAGGGCAATTGGCAACGTGGATTGGTATTTTCAAGAAAAGTTCTGTTGCATGGAATACTTTATAGTAAGTAGACGAGATCCAGGATTCACTGGTGAATTTTGGAGAGCTGGCATGAGATCATGAGGTTATAGTATGTTTAAGCCAGGTATACAGAAGGAAGAATAAGTGAAAGAGAAAGACGAGAGGCGATAATGAAATGAGTTCCAACTCGAATTTGGGAAATAGGAGTTAGGAAGCCAAGGAATCATGAAGTGAAAGATAGTCAAAGCACAGTGGAGTTAAGCTCAAGGAAACGTGACTAAGAAGAGTGAAGACTAGATACGCGCATCATATCTCTTTTTAAGAGTGCATCCTTGATCCTTGTTTTCCTGTGGAGCTTGCTTGCAAGTTATCTTTTGTATATATCCTCTCGGTCCCATTCTCGATCTTATTTCTGTTGTAAACTCCATAAGGGGGTTAAGACTCATCGGTTAGTACTATATGTCAAAGTTTGAATGGATTTCTTGTAAATCCAAAAAGGAGTTTATCTAGTTTATCTAGTTTATCGTGCCTATCTTGTCATGAGAACCTTAGGTAGAAACCCTTTGGATGAAACATGTATTTGAAACATGTTATGCTTGATGTTTGCAAGTGGTTGCAAGTGTTTGCAAGTGGTTACTCGTGGATGCATTATACACATTAGGCACTAGATCGGCTCACACACTCTTCATGTTGCATACGCATGAGTGTTTATGCTTATTCATGATTGAAACTTGTTGTGCCACCACATGGATGTTGCATATGGATGAATGTTATGTGCACTCATATAGATACTACGAATTTAGGGATTTGCATACATATGGATTCATTTCACTGACATACATATGCATTAAGGAGGTTTACAGTATCAGTAACCGCCTGATTTACACACATATGCATTAAGGAGGTTTACTGTATCAGTAACCGCCTGATTTTTGCATTAGGTAAGTACATATACACACACTTTTGCATATGTTCATACCACATTTAGAATCCTTTAAGGACAATGATTGCTCGTGGATGATGTTTTGAGTAGATGGATGTTGGATGGTAGGATATGTTCTTCCTAACTTGAAGATTTCGGGGACGAAATCCTTTAAGGAGGGGAGAATGTAACAACCCGTATTTTCAATAACCTGTAATAATGTAAATTGAGGCAGAATTTAATTCTAAAATCTGAATCAAGGGAAACGGGCTATGCCATTGCGTTCGTCTCGGAAAAATACGCGAAATAGAGTCTGAGTTTTCGAAAATCGGAGTCCGTAGGACCCAGTTAAGGCCCATTGAAGTTTGCAGAAAATTCCTAGGTAAAAACAGATTTAAATTTTAAATTTAAAACATGGATTAGGGCGAACTGGGCAGGCGGGAAAAATTCCCGCCCAGGACCCCATGTCGACAGGCCTGTCGACAGGGGTCCTAGCATGTCGACTGCCCTGTCGACAGCCCTGTCGACAGGGGGTGCCCGGCTGTTTAAGCCTGGTGCACCATTTCTGATTAGGGTTGGGTCTTGTGGCCTGTTTCTAGAGAGTTCCGAGATCTGATGGACCTAATTGAATCTAGGGTTAATCCTATGGTCCAAATCACTAGCCTAATCTATAAATAAGACCCTAACCTACCCTAAATCACTCATTATTCAATCTAGTAACTAAACTATGCCAAAATCAAAACTCTCATGGCCTCCACCGTCTTCATGAATCATTCCTATGAAGATTTTGATGTTCATACAAGCATTTCTAAGTTGTATGAATGATCATTAGCTTGCATACATCAACAAGTTGCAAGTTTATTTTGCTAAGCTAGTGTTTTTGGGTGTTTTCTTATTGGAGCTTTGTTTTGGGGTTTTATGCTTGCATAAAAAGGGCTTCTCAATCTTTATTAGGAGATTTGTGTCATTATAATAGTCGTAAGCCCTCTTACCTTCATTTTAGAAACTCTAAAGTTAATATGTGATGCAAGTTGGGATTTATGTATGTTTATTGAGTTATGCATGTTTATGCAAGTTTGCTAAGCCATGATTTGCAAGTTTATTGAGTTATGCATGTTTATGCAAGTTCACCATGCCATGATTTGCAAGTTTGATAAGTTATGCATGTTTTGCAAGTTCACCATGCCATGATTTGCAAGTTTGATAAGTTATGCATGTTTTGCAAGTTCACCATGCCATGATTTGCAAGTTTGATAAGTTATGCATGTTTTGCAAGTTCACCATGCCATGATTTGCAAGTTTGATAAGTTATGCATGTTTTGCAAGTTCACCATGCCATGATTTGCAAGTTTGATAAGTTATGCATGTTTTGCAAGTTCACTATGACATGATTTGCAAGTTTGATAAGTTATGCATGTTTTGCAAGTTCACTATGACATGATTTGCAAGTTTGATAAGTTATGCATGTTTTGCAAGTTCACTATGCCATGATTTGCAAGTTAAATAAGTTATGCATGTTTATGCGAGTCCACTATGCCATGATTTGCAAGTTAAATGAGTTATGCATGTTCATGCAAGTTCATTATGCCATGTTATGCATGTTTGACAAGTTGTGCATGCTTATGCAAGTTTAAAATGACAAGTTGTGCATGTTTGACAAATTATGCATGCTTATGCAAGTTTAAAAAATGACAAGTTGTGCATGTTTAACATGTTATGCATGTTTATGGTAATATGCAAGTTCACTATGCTAAGTTGTACAAGTCTAACATGTTATGCATGATTGTTGTGCAAGTTTATCATGTATGTTGTGCCAAGTTCCCTCTTCCTATCCTTTATGCGTTATTACGAATATGTAAGCGATAGAATGACGTTGGGGGTTTGGGTAAACTTAAAATACATGAAAATATAAGATTGGGAATTTACCTATTAAGTTATGTCTACCCCTTGGGAATTTACCTATTAAGTTAGGTCTACCCAAGTATTTGTTGACTTGTAATTATGTTTTGAAATAAAGTGGACATGACATTTAGAAAACATAAGTGTGGCCAACTCGAGGTTGGGTTGAGTTTGTAGCGTAATTCTACCCGGAACCGACCGGCTTAACTAGTGGCTACAAACAATAGGACCCAATGTGAGAAGTTGGTCATATGGTGCCAAAACACGAGGTTAGACTAAGTTGTGGTGTAAACCTACCCGGACCCGCCCGGCCTAACTAGTAACCACAACAAAGGTCTAATGTGAGAGGTTAAGGTGCATTAAGTTAATTAATGCCTCATGATTAGGGTTAAGTCAGGGTCCACTAATACTTAACCAATTTGGGGGTTCGAGGGATTGAAATGGGGTTAAGTTGTGAACTGTCAGTTACGCTTAACCAATTAATCCATGGTTAGAGAAGGGTTAAATCACACTTAACCCTCTTAGAAACCCTAGCAGCGTGGTCTGTTCTAACAGTAATCCCAGTTTGGTATCATTCACAACCCTAGAAGCTAGGCTAGGGCGGGGCACGATTACTGGACGGATGTAAGCGACCAAAGGGCGATGGCTGAGTGGTACAGCGGTGCGGGTCCAGGCGGGCTACGGACGTGCACGTAGTCCGGTGTTGGACAAACTCGAGGCACGGGTACCAGTAGGTTAGGGCTGTGCATTATTGCTTAAGTGTCTGGGGTTGACACCCGAGGGCTTGATACACCCAAAGGTGGACCCAGCACAGTCTAACTACAACCATATGTGGGCCATATGGACACCAACACTTGACGTGTTAGGTTTATAGGGAGCCGATCGACTAGACCGTTGGGCTGGACCTTATATTAAGGTCACTTCATGTTATTGGGTTAAAAGCTTGGGCCAAGGGATCAATACCTGTTATGTTGGGTTGCTAGTACACCGTGGTGCAAAACTTAACCTTGTTTATGCGATGACACCTCTATCTATCTTGTAGTTGATTTATCATGCCAGTATGTTGTTATTTATGATCATCCCAGTTTCCATCATGATGTTAACTTTATTAGTTTATAGACTGATCGTAGCAGGGCTTACTCAGTCTTTTTGACTGACCTGTTTTCTTTCGCCTCTTTTCTTCCGTTTCCCCCCCCCCCCAGGTTCTCAGGGAGGGAATACTGGAGCCTAGCTTGGATTTTAGCTGCTTCCTTGGATAGCTCAAGTATGCTTTGGACTTGAGCCGCTATGGTTTATCACTCTTATTTGGGGATAGTACTTATGTATTTTTCGGTTTATCAGATGATGTATTTATCTAGACTTGTAATTTTGGGAAATTGACATTTTGATGTACCAGACTTGTGTTTTGAAATGGTTTAAAAATCTTCCGCTGTTTTATCTACTTACTCTGTTTATTTACATATACATATACGTCATGTCCTGCCTTGCTATATCATTATGCATGTTTACCTTGTTTTAAAAACGCCCCACCAAAGTCGGAGTTGCTTGCAAGAGCCACCCTGGCGGAGGTGGGGTGTTACACAGTCCAATCAAGATCATCGGTGATCACCCAAACGACGTGAAGACCTCCGGTCTTCGACCACCGTCTTCATCCTCGACACCACGTCGAATCAGTTATTCAGAATGGGATAAACTCGGTCTTTTTGAATAATTCGCGTATATAATAAACAAGTGTTACACAAACATAACATACGCCTCATTCCTATTCAGAATATTCTTTTATTCAAATATTCTTATACTTTGGGAATTAATTTTATCAAAAATAAATTCTTTAAATTTATTCTTTAATCTTCTTTTGAATATCAATTCAAACTAGTCGGGATTAGCGAACCACACCGAAGTAATCATTTATTTTATTTCCCAATCCCAACCTATTCATCCTATGAAATAAAACTGGTAATACTTCATATCTAACACCATGGTGTTATCGGTAAATTCAATTACCATTTCACGTTCAAACCTAATTAAAGATTTAACTATTGCGTGGAGCAAAACTGGTGATACTCCATTCTCGATCGTTTCAATCTAATTAAAGATTCATTAAAACTCCACTTGGTTTTAATCTTCCCAATAATCACTATCAATGATTGTTTAACTTGGGAAATCATATCCTGTCTTCAACTAGGTTAAAGAACCGATGTCATTTAAAACACGGTTCACTATAAACACAAAATCACATTCCATTCCAATTCAATTATTGAAACTTCTGGTTACTTTTAAAACCCTTTCTAAACCAATTTATTTATTACTCTAGTTCAAAACTAGTTCATTTCGATAAAAATCTATTTTTATCTTTTCAAATTTGGAATTTTTTCATCTCAATTCTTCACAAATCATTTCTTATGATTTTACACAAATTATTACTCTTTTTAATAATTTTATCAAGGCCCGTACAGTCGAATTCCATCAACGGCCATCGAACTGCACTTACAACGACCTTTCCAAATTTGATTTGGACATAATTCCAAATCCAACCGTTAGATTTCAAATCTCTAATATTCGTTAGAAAGCTCTTTTCGATACAAAACCAATGGTTCCGTGTTTAGGAGAATCCGACGGTCGGATCTCCCGTAAGATCCATTGGAAATCAGTGGTTGGAATTCGCGAACTACCGCAGCGCGGCGCGTTCTATTCAGGCCACTATATATAATATATAATATATATATATATCGTCGATTTCCTTTCAAAACGTGTTTTATAAATCGTTTTAAATTCTTTTTCAAAACGATTTCAACTTCATATTCAATTTCTAATCAAACGAATATTCCATATCATTAATCTATAAATGATAATATATTTTCAAATTGTTATATTTTGAAATCACTTCCTTTTCTATATTCATTATAAAAATGAATAAAATCGATATAAATATCGTTCACGTCAAAATGGCGCATATCTAACCAACATGGCTTTACATATTTCAATAACTTCGTTATTCTATTCAACAAATGAATATTTTCTACAACACATAAATGTATATTTTTATTCAACACACGAATATATATTTCTATTCAACACATGAATATTTATTTTTCTATTCAACATGTAAATTTTCTTTCTATTCAACATATGAATATTTATTCTATTCAACACATGAATATATAATTTTATTCAACACATGAATTCATATCTTTATTCAACACATGAATATTTATTCTATTCAACACATGAATATATCTTTTTATTCTATTCAGCACATGAATTTTCTTTTATAATATTCCTTATTCTCTCAAATTGGAATGAGGCCCAATCAATTACCATATAATGTTATTTATATGGATTCCATACAACACATGTATATAATAGCAATGATAAATAATCAACCATCATCCAAAGGGCACCACACAACTGCATAAGCATTAAATATAACTAACAACACTCATATAGTCTGTCAATCAAACGATCGACATAGCACTAAACAATTGGGATTAGTGTACGTCCAATTTCATCCCAACACCCATGTGGGGTTTCGAAAAATCAAACACAGATTTTATTTGTGCAGTTGGGAGATGTGTAAAATTTATCGTCCCAATCAATATCAGTCAAATCGGTGTACATAAACAAATCGTTCGATTTGTAAATGAATATATATTTTATTTCAACACATGAATATATATTTTCTTTCAACACATGAATATATATTTTCTTTCAACACATGAATATATATTTTATTTCAACACATGAATATATATTTTATTTCAACACATGAATATATATTTCTATTCAACACATGAATATTTATTTTATTTCAACACATGAATATATATTTTCTTTCAACACATGAATATATATATTTTCTTTCAACACATGAATATATATTTTCTTTCAACACATGAATATATATTTTATTTCAACACATGAATATATATTTCTATTCAACACATGAATATTTATTTTATTTCAACACATGAATATATATTTTCTTTCAACACATGAATATATATTTTATTTCAACATGAATATATATTTCTAGTCAACACATGAATATTTATTTTATTTCAACACATGAATACATATTTTCTTTCAACACATGAATATATATTTTCTTTCAACACATGATTATATATTTTACACATTACAATCAACAGTCAAAATTCACAACATAGCAATCAAATAAACAAGTCATTCATGGTTTGTGGACGACGGGTGTCAGGTGCTGCTAAGCACGGTCTGCATCCTAGTATATATTTCAAACTAGAAATAGAAATAAAATTGAGGAGTTCTCACCAAAGGTTCCACTCCTCCGTGCTTTCCTTCAGAATTGTTCGGGTTTCGTTTTCATTTCAGTCGATACAATTGCCATATTTTCCCATTGTTCACAGTAAAAAACATATTTTTACCGCTTTATCCCAATGAATAAAAATCATATTTTTATTTCAATTTCATATATTTTAAAATGCTTCTTTCTATATAAAAAATATATTTCTACTTCTTAGATAAAGATCGAATTTTTATTTTGCTTCATATATAAAAATATCGCATTTCCATATATAAAAATCATATTTTAATTATCTCTAAAATAAAAAAATCGTATTTTTATTTTCATACATAAAAGGGAAATCAAATCTTTTTAATGATAAAAATCAAATATTTATTCATATGAACACTTCATAAAAATCAACTCTTTATTCATATGAACACTTCATAAAAATCAAATCTTTATTCTAAATAAAAATCTAATCTTTAGCATCATAAAAATTTAGTTTTAACATCATAAAAATTCAGTTTTAACATCATAACTACATAGGAATAAATACCATAAAATTGAATAAGCAAAAATCAGAATTTTTTTCTATTTAATTAAAAAAAAAACTCACTGACGAAGGGATGAGAGGCGCCAGAGGTCTACAGTGCAGTAGTGGGGGGCTTCAGGCAGTCGAGCTGTCGGCGTTGGTGGGCCTGCCGGGCGACGCGACGGAGGGAGGTTTTGGGGGCTAGGGCGGCACAGAAATGGGTGGAGGAGAGGAGCGTGAGGCGGAGGGAGGAAGGGGGAGGCGCGGCCGATCCTTGGGAAGTGGAGCGCCATCAATCGGCGGCGGCGGTGGCACCGTAGGGGGCATCGATGGTAGGGCGCCAGCGTTCTCTTTTTTTTTATAAATCTCGATTTGAACGAATGAGAAGGGGGGCGTTGACCTGAGAAGAGTAAAAGAGGAAAGAAGGTTTTATTTATTTAATTTCAAAAAGCAACTTTTTATTTTGAACTCGAAATCGAACCCACCGACTGTCGTCCGTAGCTAATTATCCCTATTCCAAACACAATGGGATATGTATCGTAAGCTGATTCGATCGTTTCGATCAGTTTCCGTCAAAATCAAAATATAACTCTTATATTGATTTTGAACGCACATTTCAATTTACTGGGGCCACATACGGACTCTAAAAATTCCCGAAAAATATTTTCTAGCTTCGTATTGACGATACGGTCCTGACAAAACTAGTTTCATCGAATTCTGAGACCGTTTGAAAAATGGTCATTTTCCAGTCAATTAAAATCAACTGAAACTGTTCAAACGCATTTTACTTTGCCACGATCACATGTTGATTCAGAAAATTATGAATTTCGAAACCTAGCAATAACTTGACATCATGGATCCAACAAAAGTGGTTTCGTCGAAAACCGAGGTCGTTTGCAAACTTTCCATTTTTAAAGGCCAGAATTCCATAACGACTATTCTGAATTTTCAACTGGGCGTATCTTTTGATTCCCGCTATGAAATTTCAATTTTTCGGATTCGTTGGAAAGATATTCTCAAATAGATCCTAATATTTTTGGTTTCGCTAAAATCTGGTTTATCTTGAATCCTGTACATTCATTTGAACTTTGAAATCGAATTTTCAAACTACCGCGCCATTTTCAATTCCTTTTATAAATAAAAATAAATATTTATATTCTAACGACGATTCAAATAAATATATACATTCAAATTCTATTCAAAATAAATTTCTCGTTGTTATTATTTATAATAATTCATTTTAAATATTCAAAGTTCATCAAAATTGCCAAAATAAAAATTTTAAATTGGCTCAGATTTTCGGGTTATTACAATCTCCCCCACTTAAAACTTTTCGTCCACGGAAAGGAACGAAGCCGAAAGTTATTTAACTAATCAACTCAACTTTCATTATTTTCATTATGGCTTAAGTTCTTCAACTTTTCAGTTTCTGAGAACTTTTCAAATTTTCCAAAAATTTGGCTAACACCCTAAATTTTCGAAAAATTTCGCCATAACCTCCCCTGCACTGGGAGCTTCGGGATATTTCAAATGGCCTCCCACGGCCCTCAAAAATCTAAACAGAAAAAGAAACAGCCAAGCGGCTAGCCAATCGGCTAGCCAAGCGGCTAGCCAATCGGCTCATAAAATCATCAAAAACCCAAGAAATACAATAAACATGTACCTATTTATCGGGCAAACAATTTTATTCCTCTTCTCTAGCCACGTTGTTATGGCCTGTTCAATGTAAGTACATGTATATGTATGCAAATGCAATAAATTTTCAATATAATTCAATATTTGGTAAAATTTGGCTAAAGGGTTCAAATTTTTAATTACTCAAACAATAATCAAACAACACAACCAGCAATCAATTAGTTGATTAGCTTTTCAAATTCATAACTTTGATACATACTCCAAAAATCAGATTTTTGATGCCAAATCACAACAATAAGCCCTATCTAATTTTGGTTCTCACACCAGTCAATTGGAAATATATAGAAATCCCACTTTCGTCACTCGAACATAAATTCTGATGATGTTTCGAACCACCATCAGAACATCCACGGACGACTAGAGTGTAATTCTATATCTATCCAGCATATTAAAACTTCGAATACACGTGGATCAGACATATACGCAAAATCTTTATATACTAGATTGTCCAAATTCTATATAAAATAAATAATTAAATACGTATAATACGATTTAAATTTTCAAAACAAAAATTGTTTTCAATTTAAAAATATACTCTTCACACTCGTTCTAAGATACTACTGATCTTATCTCTAACGAGTCATTCTCATTGGATATTACTAATCCAATCTCTGATGAATTCTTTTATATGGTTCTAATGTGTCTTGTTCTCTGAGCTTTGTAAACCAAAGCTCTGATACCACGATGAAACGACCCGAAATCCCCCTTACGGGAAATCACGGATTGAGTTGAGGACAAGACACATCGAGACGCAAACAGAAGAACATTTCATTGTTAATTACAACAATTCCATCAAAATACAAGAATATACAGAGCATAAATAAATATACACAACAGAAAAATATCAGAGATTACAATACATTACATAGCAGCGGAAAAATAATACAAAACACAACTGAAAGTAATACACGGATACAGAGCTTTCCGGATATCATTCCAGCTGTAAATCAGGATCCTGTGAATATAAATCAGCAAAACCAAAACTACTAGTTGCCCGTGTCAAAATAAGGGCACCCAGAGTTTAGGTTAAAACAATAAACTCCAGGTCAGTCATGTGACTAGTGTGAGAACTAAAACAGTTATTTAAAACTTCACTTTAAATCAGATACATCAAGGGACCACGCCGTATAACACGGAACAGGTTTCCTCCCAAGAATACCAGTGCATATAACAAAACAGCGCAATGCTTTTTGAAAAAATGAAGTTATTATAAGACCCAGGTCCTATCACACAATGCAACGCAAGCCGGGGGATAGGGTTTTCCCTTATAATAACCAAACATGCTTGGTACATTTTAAACAAATCATTTGATACTATTATAAGTGCATAGTGTATAAAACAACTTCAAATCATAAGTATCAATCATAGACGGCATGGGTACCATATATCATGTCGCCATACTAGGCTCTACAATCCAAACTGCAAAGTCACGTATTTGGAAATTGGATTTCCATCTGTGAACCGGGGCAAAATGTAACGACCCGGAAAATCGTGATCTTGGTTATCCGATATACAACACATATCGAACATCCAAGGATCGAAAATAACCAAATAGTTAATTAAAGAAAGTAGAGGGTGAGGATAGATAAGGTAGAACTTATAGAATAGAAGAAGAAGAAGAACATCATCATCAGAGTAAACATGAATCTCACAGCGGAACGAATAAAATATAACATAACTTTTGAAATTACAAACAGTTATATATACAATAGCACTTATCAGAGTACAACACTTACAACAACAGCGGAAATAATAATAGCTATAGAGTCCTGAAGCCTCCTGCTCCAAGCTCTCCAAGTGTATCTGTAAAATCCTGACTACTTGACTGCCCGTACAAAATTGGGCACCCAAGAGTTTAGGGAAAACAAAACAAAATAAACTCCGTGTCAGTCATGGGACTGGTATGAGTAAAACTCCTAACACTTAGTTTAATAACGGATATATCATAAGACCACGCCGTGAAAACGGAAAGGGTTTTCCCTTATGAAAATCCAACAACTTTGTAAAGCAATATCATTCTGATATTATAATAATGTCTAAGTACAAATAGATATCAATCTAGCAGAAACGCTTTCATCTCACATTCTACTATATAGTATACAATCAAAACCGCAAGCACGTATTGGGTAATGGATTTCCAGCTATGACAAGGTATGGAACCACCTTCCGATCAGTGTACTCTAGGAACGATACACTGGAGTTCAACAAGAACATCTTGCAACTCAGCCACACATGACCGACCACTCATTTCGCTTGAGTGTATCGAATGTACCTCACCAACGGTTGGGATCAGCAACCGTTTCCCGTATATATATGGGACAGCATTGATAGATTAAAAGAAACAAATGAATATTCTCTAGATAGGTGATTATACACCCTACTTCGGTGCGACCGACTTAGCCATGCTGCCTGCCCGATTTCTGTCATTTACCGGATGTGAGGCTAGAAGCTACGCTTACTTTCCATTCATTTATAACACGATCACTTTGAATGCCACATTATCAGATCCGTAAATCATTAGTTGGTTTATACAAATATCCTGGATGTTATGCTAAGGGATAAATCCGTTGCAACCATATATATTTATACAGACCAACCCATTCGATCATTGGAAATACTTTGTCAGACATTCGTCCATTTACGTTCGTTCTGGGACTGAACGAAACCGAAGGCACTATTCAGTACATCCATCTTAGTCCATTGTTATCTAAGATTTATACAACAGCCCTTGCACTTTACACTGTCTTCAATATATTCAGCATATATGATTCGCAACGCTTATGCCAATACAGAGTGGTTCTTTGGATAATAATCCAACCGGTCTCTCCATATTAACAACGTTAAAATGGTCAAACATTGATAGTCTGTGATTTAACAATCAAAGAAAAACTCGTGTACAAACAACGATATTATTTCCAGATGGAAATTATATCAACCAATCATCATTTAACATTTATCTCTTTAGTTCATTACTTTACTTATCTCCTGTTTTCCCTATATTCTAAATTTCTTATTTTCTAATTTTAGAAAATATACTTTATTAACAATGGAAAACATTTCCATTTCCTGTTTTCTATATTAGAAAACATTTCCGATTTCCTATTTGGATAACATTTCCAAAGTTACTTCAATGGATTTAAACTGATGTTTAAATAAACATCGCTATGCCAACTCAAACCATTTATTTAATTCACTTAACCATCATTCACTATCAAACCTCACCATTCCTTAGTTAAGAAGGAAGTCAATCAAGTTGGGGTATAATTACCTCTCAGACCTTAACTGAACAACGTTATAACTTTGAAATAGTAACAATTTATCCTTTAAACCTTTAACAACTTCTTTACGTAACTCTCGGATTCAATTTACGAATCCACTTCTTTATTGAAAACATTGATTATAACGATAACGTTATAATCCCTACTTCCGCAATATCTAACTTCAATTATAACCTTTATTCTTTAATTCGAATAATTAAACCTAACCCTAATTTATTAGTGTATACTCTTGATTTAAAAACCGGAACATAAATATTACTTTCCCGAATTCGATATAATTGAATTCGACTTGTAATTCTCTTCCGAGTAATCTCTATTTGATTAGCTCTTCTTCGAATAACCTATATTCGATTATCTCTCTTCGAATAACTTATATTCGAAATCTCTCTCTTTCGAATAAACTATATTCGATCTCTTTCTTTCGAATACGATATATTCGATAATCTCCTTTCGATTAAACTAATCGATATCTCCTTTCGATTAAACTAATCGATAACTTCTTTAACTCTATTCGAATAACCTATATTCGACTAACTCCTTTAACTCTATTCGAATAACCAATATTCGACTAACTCCTTTAACTTAACTCATTTGGATTAACTCGGTTTGATTAACTTATCTTGACTAACTTAACTTAATTAACTCGACTTATTTAACTCCACTAGATTAACTCCTGTCGAATAACTAATATTCGATAACTCTATTCAACTCCGTTTAACTCTATTCAACACCATTCGAATAACTAATATTCAATAACTCTATTTAACTCCATTCGCTTAACTCTAGATCGCAGCGATCACAATGGTTACGCCTGATTCCCTCAGGAAACATCCGACCGCCTTAGGCTATTTACAGCCCTGCGAATTACGCTAGCAGTCGTGCTAAATGGCATCTCATTTGGATTAACTCTAATTGTTCAATTCTAACTGTTTAACTCTAACTGATTAACTCTAACTGGTTAACTCTAACTGATTAACTCTAACTGGTTAACTCTAACTGATTAACTCTACTGGTTAACTCTAAGTGATTAACTCTACTGGTTAACTCTAACTGATTAACTCTAACCGAATAATTCTAACTGATTAACTCTAACCGATTACCTCTATTTGACTAACTCGACTCGACTAACCCTTTTCGAATAACATATTTGATTAACTAACTTCAAATACCACATTCGATTAACTAACTTCGAATACCCTATTCGATTAACTAACTTCGAATACCATATTTGATTTCTCCTTTTTGATAACGTTTATCCATTTAAAAAGATTCCCTTTTAACAACGTTTATTCATTTATAAAGATTCACTTTTTAGTAACGGTTCTTCACTTTATAAATGTTCTTTTAATAACGTTTTCCCACTTATAAGGATTTCCTTTTAATAACGTTTTCCTTTTTATAACATCTTATTCCGTTATAAACAAATTTCCCTTTTTATTTACTCTATTTATTCTCTAAATATTTCCCTTTCGATTCTATTTGTAAATGGTTTTACAAATATCTCTTTTTTTTCTATTTTATTCTATTTGCAAATGGTTTGCAAATATTTCCTTTTCAAATTTATTCTTAAAAATATTCTAACTCTTTAAATTTCCGGAAAAATTCGCTATAGCCTCCTTTGTATCGGGAGCATCGGGAAAATCCCCAAACCCGCCACACATGCCTTTCCATTCAAAAAGAAAATGGTTTGCAATTATTTCCTTTTTGAATATCTCCTATCTATAAATATTCCAAATTTATAAATATTCCTTATTTATAAATATTCCATTTATAAATATCTCTTATTTATAAATATTCTATTTATAAATATTTTTATTTCAATATCACTTTGAAATTATTCCTTACCAGCATTCCGGTATGTTATGGTATTTAATCATATCAAATCACGATGATCAATATCGTCCAACCACATATAATCAACACAGATTATATATCACAATATATGAACAAAACAGTATTAGAAATATTGAGGAACCCAGTTGGGTCCCTCCAACCTGTTTCCCTGCATCACAGATGTTAAACCATATAATTAACATCACTTCCAGTTCAGTATGGATTATTCTGATAACATCATCACTATAAAAATATTTAACGGTTTATATATATATATTTATATATATATATAATTTCCACTAACTGACTAGCAGTTCAATCAATCAACCAACACACAGCAATCAACAGATGATTAACAGTTCTAAGAATACATTATAAAGATATAACTGTTCAGAGTTGGTGAGTTTTCTCACATTGGCGCGTTAACCGTTAAATAATCGGTTTGCGCTATTTGACTTAGTCGGACAATTTATTTCGCCATAAATTGTAACGTACTCCAATTGACTCGCGGTTAGTCCCATTGTGTAGTGTCCGTCCATATGATCCTAACGGATCTTGTTTCGTCCAGTTCTGATACTGTATGGAAAAGTTATACGATCCACAAGTTAGTACACTATTATAATTTAATATAAACTTCAATTAATATTTTATCGGGCCTTACATGTAAAAAACCCGGCCCAAACCCATGTGTGCTGACCCAATCGAATCCCTTCTTCCCCGAACTTTTTTTGATGCCGTGACCTGCTCTCATTTCTTCCCCCAACCAAAACAAACACTACCGATATTTCTTTCCACCATTTCCGCCTCTTCTTCAATATATATAAAACCTGCTTCCAGTAAATTCGTTCTATCATTTGCGAAAACTTGGAGCCCCCATACTACCACTACAACATCCGCGCGCTCATCATCTAACCCATCCTGTTTTTGACATAAAGCATCCTTCCCTGTTCACTGCGTCAAAATGCAGTACTCCTTGATAACCCAAAACCGACCATTGCCATGCTTCTGGACCCACCTGCATGCCCCTGCCTTCCCACAACTTCCAGTAGCCGAACCACCTACTCGCGCGCTACAAACTAGTCCAAACCATCGAGCTGTTATGCCCTAGTTCCAGTCCAACCGCAGCGCCTTCCAGATGAGATCCAGGCCACTACCGTTCGAGTTTTATGATCATATCCGTTCAGAATACAGAGCTGGTTGAGCTCAACATTATTGTAGTTATGAGCTTCTGATTTTGATTATTTGATTTCGAGATTTTAAGGGAAGAAAAAGGGATCGTTTAAGGCCATTGAATTCTTTTAAGTGGCGGCGGAATGAAGCTGATCGATGAAATGGTTTTTAGGTCTTAAGGAATTCAATCAGTTAGGCTTATTTATAGGTGATGGGTGTTAAGATATTTATGTGAAGGGAATATTCTCGGCATATTCCTTTTCGTTACTTCGTTTTCCGTTTAAAACTAACACAAATAATCTCTACATTGAGATCTAATACCTATACCTAACATAGAAAAACATTTCGGATCCAATGGGACAGGTTTCGTCGACACCGTTTGCCAAAATCCTTTAGAAAATATCGATGAAAAACACCGAGCAATAATTCCTTAAAGTTACAGAAAAAATCCTAAAAATATGAGGCCTTGACGTTTCACTAGATCTCTTCCTAAGGTTTCGTATGAAACTTGTTTTGTTGAATTCTAAGTCCGTTTGACCAGCTAACCATTCAGTTTAGTTTGTTTTAAGTTAAAAACATAGCGTACCCCACTATGAAATATTCTGTTCACGTAGGGACTGTTATGGACAGAAACAAAAATACCATTTAAATGAGTAATGTGCTATGGTCCCAAAAATGTAATAATACCGGTAGATGAACTCATATTGTGAAACCTCAAAATGTTGATTACAGGGTGCAAAATACCCCAAATAAAAAGTTGCTTATTTAATTAATTAAAAATTACAGTAAATTCCTAAAAAAAAAATTATCGCTACTTCCCAAAAGAACCTTGTCTAAATTCAAACCCGATCTCTAGTTATATCGAATAAATCGATACGGTCGATAAACGATTCTATAGCGACTATTTTAAGATTTGATTTGGACATATCTCAAAATCTACACGACGAAATCCTGATTTTTCTCTTCCGCTAGAAAGATATACTCCACCAGCTCCACACGTTTCTTGTTTCATAGAAATCCGATTTAAAACGAACTCTGTACATTCAGTTGAAGTTCAAATCGCCAAATAGCGAACTGCAACGCCATTTCGAGCTCGTTTAAAAATATATTATAAACTATACGTTCAACTGTCGTCGATTCAATATATTCGTTATTATAATTCAACTCCAAACTGAATTATAGCTTATATAAGATCCAGTTCACATCGTATTGTGAATTCTACTATTCCCGACTATTCTGGAAATATATTATCCTATTATTCATATTAATTAAATATAAATATTATTTAATTCCAGTTATTGATATCGTTAAATCGATATTTAATAATTGAATTAGTTAATTATTCTCCTGCCAAATTACGGGTCATTACACAAAAGATAGTCCTCTACAGAATTCGAGGCATTCTAGCCCATGTCTCAGGCAAGTACTCAGTCAAGCCTTTGGATCGTCAGGGCCGGTCCACCGATGTAGATTAAAATGCCTGAACACTGCGTTTCCCCGCCCTTTGGGGGCGTAAATGAGCCAAATGACTCCATCGGCTCCACAAAGTCACCGATATATCCGAGGCGCCTCGCAACAGCACCAACCAAACAGGTGAAAATAATATGAATGTCAGGTCTGGTAGGCCACTGACACCACCCAAGCTAGAAGGAAACACATGCCCTCCCTGAGGTCCTCTCCCGTTTCTGGTTCACAACCGGAGTGTGAGGCTCGTGAATCAACGCTACACAAAGCAATGCCACACAGGTCGTGCTTTGATCATCAACCACAAGACTCTGCTTTTCAACAAAAACCTTGATCATTTGCCACTTAGGCATGCCACACAGGCAATTCACTCCATGTGATTGATATCCATCAATATATAACCCCTGAGCTCGTACGTCTCATAGAAGGGCGTTAAGCAAGAGAATAAATTCTCCGTCGCCAAACAGATATATATTTAATAGAAATCAATCACACAGAATAAAATCTAATGTCAGACACACAGTCCATTTACAAGTTCGTTCTGGGTCTGAACGAAACCGGAGGCACCTTGTACCTCGCATATCCATCGATCTCAAAGTACGTCTGGACGATCACCAATTGATTCCCTCCTCTTCGGTGTACAGCCCAATCAAGATCATCAGTAATCACCCAAACGATGTGAATACCTCCGATCTTCGACCACCATCTTCATCCTCGACACCACGTCAAATCAGTTATTCAGAATGGGATAAACCCGGTCTTTCTGAATAACTCGCGTATATAATTAACAAGTGTTACACAAACACAACATACGCCTCATTCCTATTCAGAATATTCTTTTATTCAAATATTCTTATACTTTGGGAAAGGTTCGCATTAATTTTATCAAAGATAAATTCTTTAAATTTATTCTTTAATCTTCTTTTGAATATCAATTCAAACTAGTCGGGATTAGCGAACCACACCGAAATAATCATTTATTTTATTTCCCAATCCCAACCTATTCATCCCATGAAGTAAAACTGGTAATATTTCATATCTAACACCACGGTGTTATCGGTAAATTAAATTACCATTTCACGTTCAAATCTAATTAAAGATTTAACTATCGCCTGGAGAAAAACTGGTGATACTCCATTCTCGATCATTTCAATCTAATTAAAGATTCATTAAAACTCCACTTGGTTTTAATCTTCCCAATAATCACTATCAATGATTGTTTAACTTGGGAAATCATATCATGTCTTCAACTGGGTTAAAGAAACAATGTCATTTAAAACACGGTTCACTATAAACCAAAAATCACATTCCATTCCAATTCAATTATTGAAACTTCTGGTTACTTTTAAAACCCTTTCTAATCCATTTTATTTATTATTCTAGTTCAAAACTTGTTCATTTCGATAAAAATCTATTTTTATCTTTTCAAATTTGGAATTTTTTCATCTCAATTCTTCACAAATCATTTCTTATGTTTTTACACAAATTATTACTATTTTTAATAATTTTATCAAGGCCCGTACAGTCGAATTCCATCAACGGCCATCGAACTGCACTTACAGCGACCTTTCCAAATTTGATTTGGACATAATTCCAAATCCAACTGTTAGATTTCAAATCTCTAATATTCGTTAGAAAGCTCTTTTCGATACAAACCCAACGGTTCCGGTTTTAGGAGAATCTGACGGTCGGATCTCCCGTAATATCCATTCGAAGTCAATGGTCGAAATTTGCGAACTGCCGCAGCGCGGCGCGTTTTATTCAGGCCACTATATATATTACATATATTATATATATCATCGATTTCCTTTCAAAACGTATTTTATAAATCGTTTTAAATTCGTTTTCAAAACGATTTCAACTTCATATTCAATTTCTAATCAAAATTGAATATTCCATATCATTAATCTATAAATGACAATATATTTTCAAAACGTTATATTTTGAAATCGCTTCCTTTTCTATATTCATTTTAAAATGAATAAAATCGATATAAATATCGTTCACGTTAAAATGGCGCATATCTAACCAATACGGCTTTATATATTTCAATAACTTCATTATTGTACTCAACAAATGAATATTTTCTTCAACACATAAATATATATTTTTATTCAACACATGAATATATATTTCTATTCAACACATGAATATTTATTTTTCTATTCAACCCGTGAATTTTCTTTCTATTCAATACATGAATATTTATTCTATTCAACACATGAATATTTATTTTTATTCAAAACATGAATTCATATTTTTATTCAACACATGAATATTTATTCTATTCAACACATGAATATATCTTTTTATTCTATTCAACACATGAATTTTCTTTTATAATATTCCTTTTGCTCCCAAATTGGAATGAGGCCCAATCAATTACCATATAATGTTAATTATATGTATTCCATACAACACATGTATATAATAGCAATGATAAATAATCAACCATCATCCAAAGTGCACCACACAACTGCATAAGCATTAAATATAACTAATTAACGCTCATACAGTCTGTCAATCAAACGATCGACATACCACTAAACAATTGGGATTAGTGTACGTCCAATTTCATCCCAACACCCGTGTGGGGTTTCAAACAATCAAACACAGATTTTATTTGTGCAGTTGGGCGATGTGTAAAATTTATCGTCCCAATCAATATCAGTCGAGTCGGTGTACATAAACAAATCGTTCGATTTGTGAATGAATATATATTTTATTTCAACATATGAATATATATTTTATTTCAAAACATAAATATATAATGAATATATATTTTATTTCAACACATGAATATATATTTTCTCTCAACACATGAATATATATTTTCTTTCAACACATGAATATATATTTTCTTTCAACACATGAATATATATTTTATTTCAACACATGAATATATATTTCTATTCAACACATGAATATTTATTTTATTTCATCACATGAATAAATATTTTCTTTCAACACATGAATATATATTTTATTTCAACACAAGAATATATATTTCTATTCAACATATGAATATTTATTTTATTTCAACGCATGAATATATATATTTTCTTTCAAAACATGAATATATATTTTCTTTCAACACATGATTAAATATTTTACACATCACAATCAACAGTCAAATTTCACAACACAGCAATCAAACAAACAAGTCATCCATGGTTTGTGGACGACGGGTGTCAGGTGCTGCTAAGCACCGTCTGCATCCTAGTATATATTTCAAACTAGAAATAGAAATAAAATTGAGGAGTTCTCACCGAAGGTTCCACTCCTCCGTGCTTTCCTCCAAAATTGTTCGGGTTTCATTTTCATTTCTGTCGATACCATCGCCATATTTTCCCGCTGTTCACAGTAAAAATCATATTTTAACCGCTTTATCCCAATGAATAAAAACCATATTTTTATTTCAATTTCATATATTTTAAAACGCTTCTTTCTATATATAAATTATATTTCTATTGCTTAGATAAAGATCAAATTTTTATTTCGCTTCATATATAAAAATCTCGCCTTTCCATATATAAAAATCATATTTTTATTATCTCTACAGTATAAAATCGTATTTTTATTTTCCGACAAAAAAAGGAAATGAAATCTTTTTAATGATAAAAATCAAATCTTTATTCATATGAACACTTCATAAAAATCAACTCTTTATTCATATGAACACTTCATAAAAATCAAATCTTTATTCTAAATAAAAATCTAATCTTTAGCATCATAAAAATTCAGTTTTAACATTATAAAATTTCAGTTTTAACATCATAAAAATTAAGTTTTAACATCATAACTACATAGGAATAAATACCATAACATTGAATAAGCAAAAATCAGATATTTCTATTTAATTAAAATAAATAAAAAACACACTGACGAGGGGCTGAGAGGCGCCAGAGGTCTACAGTGCAGCAGTGGGGGGCTTCAGGAAGTCGAGGTGTCGGCGTTGGTGGGCCTGCAGGGCGGAGCGACGGAGGGAGATTTTTGGGACTAGGTCGGCGCGGAAATGGATGGAGGAGAGGAGCGCGGGGTGGAGGGAGGAAGGGGAGGTGCGGCCAATCCTGGGGAAGTGGAGCGCCATCTAACGGCGGCGGCGGTGGCGCCATAGGGGGCGTCGATGGTAGGGCGCCAACGTTCTCTTTTTTTTATAAACCTCGGTTTGAACGAATGAGAAGGGGGGCGCTGACCTGAGAAGAGTAAAGGAGGAAAGAAGGTTTTTTTAATTTAATTATTTAATTTCAAAAAGAAACTTTTTATTTCAAACTCGAAATCGAACCCACCGACTGTCGTCCATAGCTAATTATCCCCATTCCGTACACAATGGGATATGTATCATAAGCTGATTCGATCATTTCGATCAGTTTTCGTAAAAATCAAAATATAACTCTTATATTGATTTTGAACGCACATTTCAATTTACTGGGGCCACATATGGACTCTAAAAATTCCCGAAAAATATTTTCTAGCTCTGTATTGACGATACGGTCCTAACAAAACTAGTTTCATCGAATTCTGAGATCGTTTGAAAAATGGCCATTTTCCAGTCGATTAAAATCAACTGAAACTGGTCAAACGCGTTTTCCTTTGCCATGCTCACATATTGATTCAGTAAATTACGAATTTTGAAACCTAGCAATAAATTGACATCACTGATCCAACAAAAGTGGTTTCGTCGAAAACCGAGGTCGTTTGCAAAATTTCATTTTTAAGGGCCAGAATTCCATAGTGACTATTCTGAATTTTCAACTGGGCATATCTTTAGATTCCCGCTATGAAATTTCAATTTTTCGGATTCGTTGAAAGATATTCTCAAATAGACCCTAATAATTATGGTTTCGCTAAAATCCGGTTTGTCTTGAATCCTGTACATTCATTTGAACTTTGAAATCGAATTTTCAAACTACCGCGCCATTTTCAATTTCTTTTATAAATAAAAATAAATATTTATATTCTAACGACGATTCAAATAAATATATACGTTCAAATTCTATTCAAAATAAATTTCTCGTCGTTGTTATTTAAAATAATTCATTTTAAATATTCAAAGTTCATTAAAATTGCCAAAATAAAAATTTTAAATTGGCTCAGATTTCCGGGTTATTACAATCTCCCCTACTTAAAAATTTTCATCCCCAAAAAGGAACAAAGCCGAAAGTTGTTTAATTAATCAACTCAACTTTCATTATTTTCATTATGGCTTAAGTTCTTCAACTTTTTAGTTTCTAAGAACTTTTCAAATTTTCCAAAACTTTGGCTAACACCCTAAATTTTCGAAAAATTTCTCCACAACCTCCGCTGCACCGGGAGCTTCGGGATATTTCAAATAGCCTCCCATGGCCCTCAACAATCCAAAAAGAAAAATAAACAGCCAATCGGTTCATAAAATCATCAAAAACCCAAGAAATACAATAAACATGTACCTATTTGTCGGGTAAACAATTTTATTCCTCTTCTCTAGCCTCCTTGCTATGACCTGTTCAATGTAAGTACATGTATATGTATGCAAATGCAATAAATTTTCAATATAATTCAATATTTGGTAAAATTTGGCTAAAGGGTTCAAATTTTCAATTACTCAAACAATAATCAAACAACACAACCAGCAATCAATTAGTTGATTAGCTTTTCAAATTCATAACTTTGATACATAGTCCAAAAATCAGATTTTTGATGCCAAATCACAACAATAAGCCCTATCTAATTTTGCTTCTTACACTAGTCAATTGGAAATATATAGAAATCCCACTTTCGTCACTCGAACATAAATTCTGATGATGTTTCGAACCACCATCAGAACATCCACGGGTGACTAGAGTATGATTCTATATCTATCCAGCATATTAAAACTTCGAATACACGTGGATCAGACGTATACGCAAAATCTTTATATACTAGATTGTCCAAATTCAATATAAAATAAATAATCAAATACGTATAATACGATTTAAATATTCAAAACAAAAATTGTTTTCAATTTAAAAATATACCCTTCACACTCGTTCTAGGATACTACTGAGCCTATCTCTAACGAGTCATTCTCATTGGATATTACTAATCCAATCTCTGATGAATTCTTTCGTATGGTTCTAATGTGTCTTGTTCTCTGAGCTTTGTAAACCAAAGCTCTGATACCACGATGAAACGACTCGAAATCCCCCTTACGGGAAATCACGGATTGAGTTGAGGACAAGACACATCGGGATGCAAACAGAAGAACATTTCATTGTTAATTACAACAATTCCATCAGAATAGAAGAAAATACAGAGCATAAATAAATATTACACAACAGAAAATTATCAGAGATTACAATACATTACATAGCAGTGAAAAATAATACAAAACACAACTGAAAGTAATACACGGATACAGAGCTTTCTGGATATCGTTCCAGCTGTAAATCAGGATCCTGTGAATATAAATCTGCAAAACCAAAACTACTAACTGCGCGTGTCAAAATAAGGGCACCCAGAGTTTAGGTTAAAACAATAAACTCCAGGTCAGTCATGTGACTAGTGTGAGAACTAAAACAGTTATTTAAAACTTTACTTTAAATCAGATATATCAAGGGACCACGCCGTATAACACGGAACGGGTTTCCTCCCAAGAATACCAGTGCATACAACAAAACAGCGCAATGCTTTTTGGAAAATTGAAGTTATTATAAGACCCAGGTCCTATCACACAATGCAATGCAAGCCGAAGTATAGGGTTTTCCCATATAATAACCAAACATGCTTGGTACGTTTAAAACAAATCATTTGATACTATTATAAGTGCATAGTGTATAAAACAACTTCAAATCATAAGTATCAATCATAGACGGCATGGGTACCATATATCATGTCGCCATACTAGGCTCTACAATCCAAACCGCGAAGTCACGTATTTGAAAATTGGATTTCCATCTATGAACCGAGGCAAAAGATAGTCCTCTACCGAATTCGAGACAGTCTATCCCATGTCTCAGGCAAGTACTAAGTCAAGCCTTTGGATCGTCGGGGCAGGTCCACCGATGTGGATTAAAATGCCTGAACACTGCGTCTCCCCGCCCTTTGGGGAGTAAATGAGCCAAATGACTCCATCGGCTCCACACAGTCACCGATATATCCAAGGCGCCTCGCAACAGCAACAACCACACAGGTGAAAATAATATAAATGTCGGGGCTGGTAGGTCACTGACACCACCCTAGCTAAAAGGAAACGCATGCCATCCCCGAGGTCCTCTCCCGTTTCTGGTTCACAACCGGGGTATGAGGCTCGCGTATCAACGTTACACAAAGCTATGCCACACAGGCCGTGCTTTGATCATCAACCACAAGACTCTGCTTTTCAACAAAAGCCTTGATCATTTGCCACATAGGCATGCCACATAGGCAATTCACTCCATGCGATTGATATCCATCAATATATAACGCCTGAGCTCGTACGTCTCAGAGAAGGGCGTCAAGCAAGAGAATAAATTCTCCGCCGCCAAACAGATATATATTTAATAGAAATCAATCACACAAAATAAAATCCAATGTCAGACACACAGTCCATTTACAAGTTCGTTCTGGGTCTGAACGAAACCGGAGGCACCTTGTACCTTGCATATCCATCGATCTCCAAGTACGTCTGGACGATCACCAACTGATTACCTCCTCTTGGGTGTACAGCCCAATCAAGATCATCAGTAATCACCCAAACGATGTGAAGACCTCTGGTCTTCGACCACCGTCTTCATTCTCGACACCACATCGAATTAGTTATTCAGAATGGGATAATCCCGGTCTTTCTGAATAACTCGCGTATATAATAAAAAAGTGTTACACAAACACAACATACGCCTCATTCCTATTTAGAATATTCTTTTATTAAATATTTTTATACTTTGGGAAAGGTTCCCATTAATTTTATCAAAGATAAATTCTTTAAATTTATTCTTTAATCTTCTTTTGAATATCAGTACAAACTAGTCGGGATTAGCGAACCACACCGAAGTAATCATTTATTTTATTTCCCAATCCCAACCTATTCATCCCATGAAGTAAAACTGGTAATACTTCATATCTAACACCACGGTGTTATCGGTAAATTCAATTACAATTTCACGTTCAAATCTAATTAAAGATTTAACTATCGCTTGGAGCAAAACTGGTGATACTCCATTCTCGATCATTTCAATCTAATTAAAGATTCATTAAAACTCCACGTGGTTTTAATCTTCCCAATAATCACTATCAATGATTGTTTAACTTGGGAAATCATATCCTGTCTTCAACTGGGTTAAAGAACCAGTGTCACTTAAAACACGGTTCACTATAAACCCAAAATCACATTCCATTCCAATTCAATTATTGAAACTTCTGGTTACATTTAAAACCCTTTCTAATCCAATTTATTTATTATTCTAGTTCAAAACTAGTTCATTTCGATAAAAATCCATTTTTATCTTTTAAAATTTGGAACTTTTTCATCTTAATTCTTTACAAATCATTTCTTATGATTTTACACAAATTATTACTATTTTTAATAATTTTATCAAGGCCCGTACAGTCGAATTCCATCAACGGCCATCGAACTACACTTACAGCGACCTATTCCAAATTTGATTTGGACATAATTCCAAATCCAACTGTTAGATTTCAAATCTCTAATATTCGTTAGAAAGCTCTTTTCGATACAAACCCAACGGTTCCGATTTTAGGAGAATCCGACGGTCGGATCTCCCGTAATATCCATTCGAAGTCAATGGTCGAAATTCGCGAACTCCCGCAACGCGGCGCGTCCTATTCAGGCCACTATATATAATATATATTTATTATATATATCGTCGATTTCCTTTCAAAACGTATTTTATAAATCGTTTTAAATTCGTTTTCAAAATGATTTCAACCTCATATTCAATTTCTAATCAAAATTGAATATTCCATATCATTAATCTATAAATGATAATATATTTTCAAAACGTTATATTTTGAAATCACTTCCTTTTCTATATTCATTATAAAAATGAATAAAATCGATATAAATATAGTTCACGTCAAAATGGCGCATATCTAACCAACACGACTTTATATATTTCAATAACTTCGTTATTCTATTCAACAAATGAATATTTTCTTCAACATATAAATATATATTTTTATTCAACACATGAATATATATTTCTGTTCAACACATGAATATTTATTTTTCTATTCAACACGTGAATTTTCTTTCTATTCAACACATGAATATATATTTTATTCAACACATGAATATATATTTTTATTCTACACATGAATTCATATTTTTATTCAACACATGAATATTTATTCTATTCAACACATGAATATATCTTTTTATTCTATTCAGCAAATGAATTATCTTTTATAATATTACTTATTCTCCCAAATTGGAATGAGGCCCAATCAATTACCATATAATGTTAATTATATGGATTCCATAAAACACATGTATATAATAGTAACGATAAATAATCAACCATCATCCAAAGTGCAACACACAACTGCATAAGCATTAAATATAACTAATTAACACTCATACAGTCTGTCAATCAAACGATCGACATACCACTAAACAATTGGGATTAGTGTACGTCCAATTTCATCTCAACACCCATGTAGGGTTTCAAACAATAAGACACAGATTTTATTTATGCAGTTGGGCGATGTGTAAAATTTATCGTCCCAATCAATATCAGTCAAATCGGTGTACATAAACAAATCATTCGATTTGTAAATGAATATATATTTTATTTCAACACATGAATATATATTTTATTTCAACACATGAATATATATTTTCTTTCAACACATGTGTAAAGGCCCGCAAATCCGTGCTATCTGAATTGACTAAAAACACCACACGTCCAACCCAAATTGCACAGAAATACGAATCATTATTAGAAAGAAGTTAGAGGATGAGAAATAGAAGGAAAGAAATATTAGAATAGGAGAAAAACGAAGATCACAAACTCACAGCGGAACGAATAAAATATATCATATAACATAACTTTTGAAATACAAATCAGTAACTTTATATACATACCATCATCAGAGCACAACAGTCATTTCTGGAACAGTTATAAACCCCTGTTTCTAGATACAACATAGTACACAGCGGAATATATGATAGTCTATAGCTAACTGGTGAAGCCTCCTGCTTCCAGCTCCTTCAAATAAATCTGTGAAAACCCGACTACTTGACTGCCCGTACAAATTTAGGCACCCAAGAGTTTAGGGAAAACAAAACAAAATAAACTCTGGGTCAGTCATGGGACTGGTGTGAGTAAACTCCAACCACTTGTTTAACTTTAAAAATCCTTTCAAAAGAAAAGATAATAGTAAGACCAGCCTACACATAAACATGGACGGTTTTTACCTTACTATAACCCAAACACTTTGATATCAAATCCAATGATATTATAATAATGTCTACATCAAGTAAATAACCAAATAGTAGAACGCTTGCATCTCACGCTCCACATATATAGTATATAATCAAAAACCGCATGGCGCTTATTGGAGATTGGATTCCAACTATGACAAGGTATGGGACCACCTTCCGATGATGTATCTCTAGTGGCAAATACACCTGGGTTCAACAAGAACGTCTTGCAACCCGGCCCACACATGACCGACCACTCATTTCGCTTGAGTGTATCGAATGTATACCACCAACGGTTGGACTCAAACCACCGTTTCCCGAATGGGCAGAATCGATAGATTAAGAAACAAAAGGAATTTCTCTAGATAGGTGATTATACCCCCTAATGGGTGCGACCCACATAGCCATGCTGCCTGCCCGATTTTTGTCCTTTCCCGGTTGTTGAGGCCTGAGGCTACGAATACTTACCATTTATTGATAGCACAATCACTTTGAATGCCACATTGTCAGATCCGTTAATCACTAGTTGAGTTTGCACAAATATTCTGGATATTATGCTAAGGGATAAATCCGTTGCAACCATATATATTCATACAGACCAACCCATTTGATCATTGGAAATACTCTGTCAGACATTCGTCCATTTACGTTCGTTCTGGGATTGAACGAAACCGAAGGCACTATTTCTATTAATAGAAAAGCCCTTGCACTTTACTCCGTCTTCAATATATTCAGCATACTTGGTTCGCAACGCTTATGCCGATACGGAGTGGTTCTTCGGATAATAATCCAACCGGTCTCTCCATATTGACAACGATGGTCAAAAACTTTGATAGTCTGTGATTTAACTATCGAGTAAAAACAAGTGTTCATCCAAACATATCAAACAAATCACTGGGCTCTTTAATTAATATTTCATTAATTAAATCTCTTCTCCATTTCCTTATCAATATTTGTTATCCAAATATTTCAATAACCATATTGGCCCTTTTCGCTATTTTTGATTTCGTTCCTTATCGAATTCTATATATATATCGATATATAAATTTCTAATTGTCAAATTTCTTAAAAATATTCTAACTCCTTAAATTCCCGGAAAAATTCGCCATAACCTCCCCTGTATCGGGAGCATCGGGAAATTTCAAATAGCATCCCGGTATCTTCCCCAATCAAAAGAAAAAGGAAAAGCCAAGCGGCTTGCCGATACGGCGCATAAAACCCATATATGAATTTAAACATGTACCTTTTTGTCGGGCACATAAATAAAAATCTTCATATACTCCATCCCATATCTGTTTAACACCTGTTCACCTGTTTTCAATTCAATTCAATACCATCTAATCGTTTGAATTCAGTTTCGCCCATTTATTCTGTAATTAGTCATTTTGCCTATTTCACTTCTTTGTTGAACATAACATGTTCAAACAAAATATTTAACTCGTTCATAACCAAATTGAATTTCAATTTCAATTCTAGTTTCCTTTTTCCTATTTCGAATATAAATTTCAAATCGAATTCACTTATTTAAGGCCCAATATCAATTCAACATCTCATTTATTAGATACTATTCGAATTAGTTAATTTTATTCAATAATCAAAAATCTGATTTCTGTTTCAAAAATCAATTCATTACTCCACCTGAGTTCACATATATTTTACAACTCAAATCTGAAATTTTCTAAATAGAAATTCGGATTTTATTCGCTTAAAATCCTTTTATAAAATGAAATAAACCGTTATGGTTTTTAAATAGTTCTGGCGCTGTTTTTCTGAAAATTTGATTTTGACATAACTCAAAATCTATACGACGAAATTCATATTTTTCTCTTTCATTAGAAAACTATTATCAAACCGGTCCTGACGTTTCTTGTTTCAAAGAGATCCGACTTCAATTGAGTCTTGTATACTCGATTGAAGTTCGAATCGCTATTTTTCGAACTGCAGCGCTGCGGCGAGTTCGTTTTAATTATATTTATATATATACCTTTAAACTTCTTTAAAATGAATTCAACTCCAATTTACTCTATTTGAATTTCTTGATTCAAATTCCAATCTCACTTTTATTTGAATTCTATATTCAAATTCCAATTCCTTTTCTATTTGATATTCAAATTCAATATTTGAATTTCTATTTCAATTCCATATTCAAATTCAATACTTGAATTCATTTGAATTCTCTTATTCAAACTCTATATTTAAATTCCATTTGAACTTCTATATTCCAATTTCTATATTTAAATTCTATTGAAATTCACATATTCAAACTCCTTTTTAAATTCTATGTTCAAAATTCCATAGTTTAAACCCATTTGAATTTCATATTCAAATCCCATAGATCAAATCCTATTTGAATTCAATTTGAATCTCTTATATTCAAATTTCATTTTCCATTTCCATTTGAATTCTAATATTCAAATTCATTTCCAGCCCCATTTGAATTCTAATATTCAAACTCATTTTTAACACCATTTGAACTTCTTCACTCAAATCCATTTGAATTCCCTTGAATTCAAATTCTATTTCAA
Organism: Allium sativum; assembly: GCA_030737875.1. NCBI lineage: Eukaryota > Viridiplantae > Streptophyta > Magnoliopsida > Asparagales > Amaryllidaceae > Allium > Allium sativum. The sequence continues at coordinate 345,719,995 of CM060924.1, read as the reverse complement.
AACCATTTGGATTTTCTATTTTGAAATCCTATTTGAAATTCTATTTCCAATTCTACTTTGAAAATCCTATTTCAAAGTTTATTTCAAATTCTATTTTGAAATTCTACATTTAAATCTCTATTTGAATTTCTTTATTCGAATTCCTTTGAATTCAAATTTTATTTTAATTCCTTGAATTCAAATTCTATTTTTCATTCTAATTTCGTCCATTCAAATTCTATTTGAACTTCTATTTGAATTTCTAATATTCAATCTCCTTTTAAAATTCAAATATTTAAACTCCTTTTAAAAATTCAAATGTTATACTCAAATTTCATTTGAGTTATATATTTAAAAATTCCATTTTCACATCCTATTTTGAAATTTCATTTCAAATCCCAATTTCACGCTTGTATTTCTATTTCTGAATTATCAAATGATAATTTATAACTTCGTTATAAAAGAACTATTTATAAACTTCGTTTAAAAAGAAACTATTTTTCAAAAACAAGTTTATATTTTTATTTCCATTTAAAATTCAAATTCTATTTAAAAATAGAATTTTTCCTTTTTAAATCTCAAATATCCTTCCATGATATTTTTAAATATCATTACTTAAGCCCAGTGATATTTAAACACACAAAGCAACGAATTATTTATTTTCCTAACACATCATATCTAACAATATATGTGCAAACAAATAAACAAACAGATAATATATTTTTGAGGAATCCAGTTGGATTCCTCCAACCTGTTTTCCTGCATCCACAGATGTTAGCACATAAATAATACCAATTCTGCTTCATGGCAGAATATCGCGGTATAGAAGGTCATCCACTAATCATAGCGTGGGGCGTATAGGGTAATCATCCGCTATGAAACTGCGGGCATCCGCTAATGAGACTGCGGGAATCCAACCAATCAATCAACCCAATATATATATATATATAGCCTAAATAACTAATATATATAAAACAAGCAGAAAAATCCAAACAAGCAACAACAATTATTTTTATCGAAATAAAAATAATTATAAATAAAAGGTGAGTGAGATTTACTCACCAGGATTTCTTTTGCCGAAATATCCTGTGTAAATTTCCAAATCATTTCGGCTATGCATTGTGTTGAATAAATTAATTCTGTACCTACCATTAATATAATTCAATGGTTAAATGATTTTTAATTTAAACTAACTTATCCTATGAAATTAATTTATTCTATGTATTTTCAAACACTTAACCCTATATATATTTTCAATGCTTGTTTGAATAAATAAACCACACTTTAATTACTTTTTTTCCATTTTCTTTTATATAAATTAAATTTCCAATTATATAAACTAATTCATACCTTAATCACGTTCTAAACTCCTTCTTGTCTGCAGCGAAGTCAAACCAGACCCCATTTCCCTTCACTGCGGATCTTCCCAGGCTTTACTGTCAACCCTTCTGGTGATAGCCTATTCCCGTCATCAACTCTTCCCAACAACAGACTCGAACACCCCAATCACCACAACACCGAATCCCAATTAAACCCAGATGAACTTCGAACCCCCAAATATCACATCGCGACACCCCAAATCCGACTTTTGATCCACTGTGGTGACCCAAACACCACCAATTAGGACTCGCGACCCCCCTAAATGCTCCAAGAGTATTGCTCAAACCCTAAATCGTTTGTATTGACTTTGGATCGAGAACCGCTGCCGCACCAGACCCTGTTTGTCGCCCTATCCTCGGCCAACTTCTCGCGCCATTCTCCCCGAAGCTCGAGCATCAGCTCGCGATGAATCGAGTTGCGATTCGAATATGAGGGCAGCGGCCATTTTTGAAATAAAGGGGTTTTGATTTACTTATTCGGCTGAAATGGAAATGAGGAAGAGGGAAAAGGAAATCGCAGTTTTAAAGAAAGGGGATGGCCATTTGATTTCTGAAGCTTTGGTCTTCATTTTCGTTTGTGAAGAATTTCAGAGGGATGTCGCGATTTTATAATTTGAAGAGGGGACAGCTATTTTGGCTCGAGGGAGGGAATTTTCGACGCGATTCAGAATACGTACTGCCATTAAATTCGAGCTTTAGTTTTGTAGTGAAGGAAGCAAACATTTTTCCCTGCTCAAGGAAATATTGGCAACGTAGTAGAATCATAGGTCGGCTCTGGTTTTAAAATAGGACGGCGTTGAGAAGAATTTGAAGTGATTTTTTCCTTTAATCAAAATATTTTAGGGTCCGTAATTCGCAATCCCGAACCCATATTTTAACTTAACGACCGACACTTCCAAGTTGATACGATACTCTGAACTTAACAGAATGTATTCTCATATTTAATTGATAGTATATAATTGATAACAGTTTAAATCGATCATTTATTTTAAATTCAACTGACTAAGATACAAATTGTTTTCAAAATAAAAGTTTAAATTCTTTGATAATAATCATCATTGTTCTAATCCAATACAGGATTTATATCAATCAACAGAATTGTTTCAACTCAATTTTTAACTTGCGAATTCAATTATATTTTGTTCTCGTATTTCGATTAATTGATCGATAATTCACTATAAAAATTCTTTTATATGGTTAATTCAATATTTAAATGATACTAAATATTTAAAATATTATTCGAAAAATCCGGGTCGTTACATTCTTCCCCCCTTAAAATAATTTCGTCCTCGAAATTGCTAAGATAGGAAAAATACTATAGACTCACTAACTTTTCAAAACTCCTTTATGTTGAAACTCACCTCTTCATATTTCAACAAATTAACTCCAACCAAAACTTTTGGTTTTCACACATTTAATTCAAATGATCTATGATCAGTCCATTTATATCCAATCTATATTCCAATAAACCTATTCAAATTGATTCTAATCAATTCATTCACTTCGACCCATTTAACTTGTTTAAGTTAAATTTAAATTCCAGAATTCAAATCCCTGGGTTTTTCTTTTCAAATTCTTTTGAAATCCTATAAATATATACATATATTTATTTTCACTTCAAATCCAAAACATTTGAATTTTCAAACCACTTGTTTTCTTTCAAACAAATTCCATCAAAAATTTTCTAAGGTAGCCATTCGTCACTTAGAACTCGAAAATGAACACTGATGAAGCTGCAGTCATCATCAGAATTAATTTCCAGCGACTGAAGTGAGTTCAGTGCCTTATTATTTCAAAATCCATGATTTTCTTTCAAATCCTTTAAAACAAATCTATATTATTTTAATATACTTTGAAAAATATTTTTCAACTTCCCAGGATTTTGAATTCTTAATTCTGGTTTGAATTTTTATTCTAATTCGTCTCATTTGTATATTTAATTCCTATACAAATTCTATTCTGGTTATAAATAATCATTCTAAATTTATAATCTCATTTGATTATAAAGTCAACATCCAACACATCCATATAATAATAATCCTAGAAAATTATTCTTTCTATATCAAAAATAGAAATTTTGGGTAAAATTATTTCATCTACCCACTTGAAAACAATATCATGTTCAATCTTCTGTTCAAGTGTTTAGAAATTCCTATCGACTTTGTGGCGTCCCACTATTCGATCAGAATTCATAAACCACTCAACAGACTAGCCAACACAATATAAAACAATTTTTTTTATCAACTAACAAATACGCTCTCTCGTATATATACGCTCAACTCATTCTAGGGTACTGCTGACCCTATCTCTAATGAGCACAACTCCACAAAGCCTAGGTATTCGCTCAACCTAAGCTCTGATACCAACTGTAAAGGCCCGCAAATCCGTGCTATCTGAATTGACTAAAAACACCACACGTCCAACCCAAATTGCACAGAAATACGAATCATTATTAGAAAGAAGTTAGAGGATGAGAAATAGAAGGAAAGAAATATTAGAATAGGAGAAAAACGAAGATCACAAACTCACAGCGGAACGAATAAAATATATCATATAACATAACTTTTGAAATACAAATCAGTAACTTTATATACATACCATCATCAGAGCACAACAGTCATTTCTGGAACAGTTATAAACCCCTGTTTCTAGATACAACATAGTACACAGCGGAATATATGATAGTCTATAGCTAACTGGTGAAGCCTCCTGCTTCCAGCTCCTTCAAATAAATCTGTGAAAACCCGACTACTTGACTGCCCGTACAAATTTAGGCACCCAAGAGTTTAGGGAAAACAAAACAAAATAAACTCTGGGTCAGTCATGGGACTGGTGTGAGTAAACTCCAACCACTTGTTTAACTTTAAAAATCCTTTCAAAAGAAAAGATAATAGTAAGACCAGCCCACACATAAACATGGACGGTTTTTACCTTACTATAACCCAAACACTTTGATATCAAATCTAATGATATTATAATAATGTCTACATCAAGTAAATAACCAAATAGTAGAACGCTTGCATCTCACGCTCCACATATATAGTATATAATCAAAAACCGCATGGCGCTTATTGGAGATTGGATTCCAACTATGACAAGGTATGGGACCACCTTCCGATGATGTATCTCTAGAGGCAAATACACCTGGGTTCAACAAGAACGTCTTGCAACCCGGCCCACACATGACCGACCACTCATTTCGCTTGAGTGTATCGAATGTATACCACCAACGGATGGACTCAAACCACCGTTTCCCGAATGGGCAGAATCGATAGATTAAGAAACAAAAGGAATTTCTCTAGATAGGTGATTATACCCCCTAATGGGTGCGACCCACATAGCCATGCTGCCTGCCCGATTTTTGTCCTTTCCCGGTTGTTGAGGCCTGAGGCTACGAATACTTACCATTTATTGATAGCACAATCACTTTGAATGCCACATTGTCAGATCCGTTAATCACTAGTTGAGTTTGCACAAATATTCTGGATATTATGCTAAGGGATAAATCCGTTGCAACCATATATATTCATACAGACCAACCCATTTGATCATTGGAAATACTCTGTCAGACATTCGTCCATTTACGTTCGTTCTGGGATTGAACGAAACCGAAGGCACTATTTCTATTAATAGAAAAGCCCTTGCACTTTACTCCGTCTTCAATATATTCAGCATACTTGGTTCGCAACGCTTATGCCGATACGGAGTGGTTCTTCGGATAATAATCCAACCGGTCTCTCCATATTGACAACGATGGTCAAAAACTTCGATAGTCTGTGATTTAACTATCGAGTAAAAACAAGTGTTCATCCAAACATATCAAACAAATCACTGGGCTCTTTAATTAATATTTCATTAATTAAATCTCTTCTCCATTTCCTTATCAATATTTGTTATCCAAATATTTCAATAACCATATTGGCCCTTTTCGCTATTTTTGATTTCGTTCCTTATCGAATTCTATATATATATATCGATATATAAATTTCTAATTGTCAAATTTCTTAAAAATATTCTAACTCCTTAAATTCCCGGAAAAATTCGCCATAACCTCCCCTGTATCGGGAGCATCGGGAAATTTCAAATAGCATCCCGGTATCTTCCCCAATCAAAAGAAAAAGGAAAAGCCAAGCGGCTTGCCGATACGGCGCATAAAACCCATATATGAATTTAAACATGTACCTTTTTGTCGGGCACATAAATAAAAATCTTCATATACTCCATCCCATATCTGTTTAACACCTGTTCACCTGTTTTCAATTCAATTCAATACCATCTAATCGTTTGAATTCAGTTTCGCCCATTTATTCTGTAATTAGTCATTTTGCCTATTTCACTTCTTTGTTGAACATAACATGTTCAAACAAAATATTTAACTCGTTCATAACCAAATTGAATTTCAATTTCAATTCTAGTTTCCTTTTTCCTATTTCGAATATAAATTTCAAATCGAATTCACTTATTTAAGGCCCAATATCAATTCAACATCTCATTTATTAGATACTATTCGAATTAGTTAATTCTATTCAATAATCAAAAATCTGATTTCTGTTTCAAAAATCAATTCATTACTCCACCTGAGTTCACATATATTTTACAACTCAAATCTGAAATTTTCTAAATAGAAATTCGGATTTTATTCGCTTAAAATCCTTTTATAAAATGAAATAAACCGTTATGGTTTTTAAATAGTTCTGGCGCTGTTTTTCTGAAAATTTGATTTTGACATAACTCAAAATCTATACGACGAAATTCATATTTTTCTCTTTCATTAGAAAACTATTATCAAACCGGTCCTGACGTTTCTTGTTTCAAAGAGATCCGACTTCAATTGAGTCTTGTATACTCGATTGAAGTTCGAATCGCTATTTTTCGAACTGCAGCGCTGCGGCGAGTTCGTTTTAATTATATTTATATATATACCTTTAAACTTCTTTAAAATGAATTCAACTCCATTTTACTCTATTTGAATTTCTTGATTCAAATTCCAATCTCACTTTTATTTGAATTCTATATTCAAATTCCAATTCCTTTTCTATTTGATATTCAAATTCAATATTTGAATTTCTATTTCAATTCCATATTCAAATTCAATACTTGAATTCATTTGAATTCTCTTATTCAAACTCTATATTTAAATTCCATTTGAACTTCTATATTCCAATTTCTATATTTAAATTCTATTGAAATTCACATATTCAAACTCCTTTTTAAATTCTATGTTCAAAATTCCATAGTTTAAACCCATTTGAATTTCATATTCAAATCCCATAGATCAAATCCTATTTGAATTCAATTTGAATCTCTTATATTCAAATTTCATTTTCCATTTCCATTTGAATTCTAATATTCAAATTCATTTCCAGCCCCATTTGAATTCTAATATTCAAACTCATTTTTAACACCATTTGAACTTCTTCACTCAAATCCATTTGAATTCCCTTGAATTCAAATTCTATTTCAAAACCATTTGGATTTTCTATTTTGAAATCCTATTTGAAATTCTATTTCCAATTCTACTTTGAAAATCCTATTTCAAAGTTTATTTCAAATTCTATTTTGAAATTCTACATTCAAATCTCTATTTGAATTTCTTTATTCGAATTCCTTTGAATTCAAATTTTATTTTAATTCCTTGAATTCAAATTCTATTTTTCATTCTAATTTCGTCCATTCAAATTCTATTTGAACTTCTATTTGAATTTCTAATATTCAATCTCCTTTTAAAATTCAAATATTTAAACTCCTTTTAAAAATTCAAATGTTATACTCAAATTTCATTTGAGTTATATATTTAAAAATTCCATTTTCACATCCTATTTTGAAATTTCATTTCAAATCCCAATTTCACGCTTGTATTTCTATTTCTGAATTATCAAATGATAATTTATAACTTCGTTATAAAAGAACTATTTATAAACTTCGTTTAAAAAGAAACTATTTTTCAAAAACAAGTTTATATTTTTATTTCCATTTAAAATTCAAATTCTATTTAAAAATAGAATTTTTCCTTTTTAAATCTCAAATATCCTTCCATGATATTTTTAAATATCATTACTTAAGCCCAGTGATATTTAAACACACAAAGCAACGAATTATTTATTTTCCTAACACATCATATCTAACAATATATGTGCAAACAAATAAACAAACAGATAATATATTTTTGAGGAATCCAGTTGGATTCCTCCAACCTGTTTTCCTGCATCCACAGATGTTAGCACATAAATAATACCAATTCTGCTTCGTGGCAGAATATCGCGGTATAGAAGGTCATCCACTAATCATAGCGTGGGGCGTATAGGGTAATCATCCGCTATGAAACTGCGGGCATCCGCTAATGAGACTGCGGGAATCCAACCAATCAATCAACCCAATATATATATATATATAGCCTAAATAACTAATATATATAAAACAAGCAGAAAAATCCAAACAAGCAACAACAATTATTTTTATCGAAATAAAAATAATTATAAATAAAAGGTGAGTGAGATTTACTCACCAGGATTTCTTTTGCCGAAATATCCTGTGTAAATTTCCAAATCATTTTGGCTATGCATTGTGTTGAATAAATTAATTCTGTACCTACCATTAATATAATTCAATGGTTAAATGATTTTTAATTTAAACTAACTTATCCTATGAAATTAATTTATTCTATGTATTTTCAAACACTTAACCCTATATATATTTTCAATGCTTGTTTGAATAAATAAACCACACTTTAATTACTTTTTTTCCATTTTCTTTTATATAAATTAAATTTCCAATTATATAAACTAATTCATACCTTAATCACGTTCTAAACTCCTTCTTGTCTGCAGCGAAGTCAAACCAGACCCCATTTCCCTTCACTGCGGATCTTCCCAGGCTTTACTGTCAACCCTTCTGGTGATAGCCTATTCCCGTCATCAACTCTTCCCAACAACAGACTCGAACACCCCAATCACCACAACACCGAATCCCAATTCAACCCAGATGAACTTCGAACCCCCAAATATCACATCGCGACACCCCAAATCCGACTTTTGATCCACTGTGGTGACCCAAACACCACCAATTAGGACTCACGACCCCCTTAAATGCTCCAAGAGTATTGCTCAAACCCTAAATCGTTTGTATTGACTTTGGATCGAGAACCGCTGCCGCACCAGACCCTGTTTGTCGCCCTATCCTCGGCCAACTTCTCGCGCCATTCTCCCCGAAGCTCGAGCATCAGCTCGCGATGAATCGAGTTGCGATTCGAATATGAGGACAGCGGCCATTTTTGAAATAAAGGGGTTTTGATTTACTTATTCGGCTGAAATGGAAATGAGGAAGAGGGAAAAGGAAATCGCAGTTTTAAAGAAAGGGGATGGCCATTTGATTTCTGAAGCTTTGGTCTTCATTTTCGTTTGTGAAGAATTTCAGAGGGATGTCGCGATTTTATAATTTGAAGAGGGGACAGCTATTTTGGCTCGAGGGAGGGAATTTGTCGACGCGATTCAGAATACGTACTGCCATTAAATTCGAGCTTTAGTTTTGTAGTGAAGGAAGCAAACATTTTTCCCTGCTCAAGGAAATATTGGCAGCGTAGTAGAATCATAGGTCGGCTCTGGTTTTAAAATAGGACGGCGTTGAGAAGAATTTGAAGTGATTTTTTCCTTTAATCAAAATATTTTAGGGTCCGTAATTCGCAATCCCGAACCCATATTTTAACTTAACGACCGACACTTCCAAGTTGATACGATACTCTGAACTTAACAGAATGTATTCTCATATTTAATTGATAGTATATAATGGATAACAGTTTAAATCGATCATTTATTTTAAATTCAACTGACTAAGATACAAATTGTTTTCAAAATAAAAGTTTAAATTCTTTGATAATAATCATCATTGTTCTAATCCAATACAGGATTTATATCAATCAACAGAATTGTTTCAACTCAATTTTTAACTTGCGAATTCAATTATATTTTGTTCTCGTATTTCGATTAATTGATCGATAATTCACTATAAAAATTCTTTTATATGGTTAATTCAATATTTAAATGATACTAAATATTTAAAATATTATTCGAAAAATCCGGGTCGTTACAACATGAATATATATTTTATTTCAACACATGAATATATATTTTCTTTCAACACATGAATATATATTTTATTTCGACACATGAATATATATTTTATTTCGACACATGAATATATATTTCCATTCAATGTATGAATATTTATTTTATTTCAACGCATGAATATATATTTTCTTTCAACACATGAATATATATTTTCTTTCAACACATGAATATATATTTTATTTCAATACATGAATATATAATTCTATTCAACACATGAATATTTATTTTATTTCTACACATGAATATATATTTTCTTTCAACACATGAATATATATTTTCTTTCAACACATGAATATATATTTTACACATCACAATCAACAGTCAAATTTCACAACATAGCAATCAAACAAACAAGTCATCCATGGTTTGTGGACAACGGGTGTCAGGTGTTGTTAAGCACCGTCTGCATCCTAGTATATATTTCAAACTAGAAATAGAAATAAAATTGAGGAGTTCTCACCAAAGATTCCACTCCTCTGTGCTTTCCTTCAGAATTGTTCGGGCTTTCATTTCAGTCGATATCATCGCAATATTTTCCCGCTGTTCACAGTAAAAATCATATTTTTTACCGCTTTATCCTAATGAATAAAAATCATACTTATATTTCAATTTCATATATTTTAAAACGCATCTTTCTATATAAAAGTTATATTTCTACTTCTTAGAAAAAGATCGAATTTTTATTTCGCTTCATATATAAAAATCTCGCCTTTCCATATATAAAAATCATATTTTTATTATCTCTACAATATAAAAAATCGTATTTTTATTTTCATACATAAAAAGGAAATCAAATCTTTTTAATGTTAAAAATCAAATCTTTATTCATATGTACACTTCATAAAAATCAACTCATTATTCATATGAACACTTCATAAAAATCAAATCTTTATTCTAAATAAAAATCTAATCTTTACCATCATAAAAATTCAGTTTTAACATCATAAAAATTCAGTTTTAACATCATAACTACATAGGAATAAATACCACAAAATTGAATAAGAAAAAATCAGATTTTTCTATTTAATTAAAAAAAAAACTCACTGACGAAGGGCTGAGAGGAGCCAGAGGTCTACAGTGCAGCAGTGGGGGCTTCAGGAAGTCAGGGTGTCGGCGTTGGTGGGCCTGCAGGACGGCGCGGCGGAGGGGGGATTTTGGGGCTAGGGCGGCTAGGAAACGGGTTGAGGAAAGGAGCGCGGGGCGGACGGAGGAAGGGGGATGCACGACCGATCCTCGGGAAGTGGAGCGCCATCAATCGGCGGCGGTGATGGCGCTGTAGGGGGCGTCGATGGTAAGGCGACAGCGTCCTCTTTTTTTTTAATCTCGATTTGAACGAATGAGAAGGGGGGCGTTGACCTGAGAAGATAAAGGAGGAAAGAAGGTTTTATTTATTTATTTTCAAAAAGCAACTTTTTATTTTGAACTCGAAATCGAACCTACCGACTGTCGTCCATAGCTAATTATTCTCATTCCGAACACAATGGGATATGTATCGTAAGTTGATTCGATCGTTTCGATCAGTTTCCATCAAAATAAAAATATAACTCTATATATTGATTTTGAACGCACATTTCAATTTACTGGGGCCACATACAGACTCTAAAAATTCCCAAAAAATATTTTCTAGCTTCGTATTGACGATACAGTCCTAACAAAACAAGTTTCATCGAATTCTAAGACCGTTTGAAAAATGGCCATTTTCCAGTCGATTGAAATTAACTGAAACTGGTCAAATGCGTTTTCCTTTGCCACTCTCACATATTGATTCAGAAAATTACGAATTTCGAAAGCTAGCAATAACTTGACATCACGGATCCAACAAAAGTGGTTTCATCGAAAACCGAGGTCGTTTGCAAAATTTCCATTTTTATCGGCCAGAATTCCATAGCGACTGTTCTGAATTTTCAACTGGGCATATCTTTTGATTCCCGCTATGAAATTTCAATTTTTCGGTTTCGTTGGAAAGATATTGTCAAATAGATCCTAATATTTTTGGTTTCACTAAAATCCGGTTTATCTTGAATCCTGTACATTCATTTGAACTTTGAAATCGAATTTTCAAACTACCGTGCCATTTTCAATTCCTTTTATAAATAAAAATAAATATTTATATTCTAACGACGATTCAAATAATTATATATGTTCAAATTCTATTCAAAATAAATTTCTCGTCGTTATTATTTAAAATAATTCATTTTAAATATTCAAAGTTCATCAAAATTGCCAAAATAAAAATTTTAAATTGGCTTAGATTTCCGGGTTATTACAGATTTCCTCCCAAGACTACCAGTGCATAAAACAGTTTATAAAAAATGCAATGCTTTTTGGAAAAATGAAGCTATTATAAGACTCAGGTCCCATCACACAATGCAACGCAAGCCAAATGATAGAGTTTTACCTTTTATTAGCCAAACCTCTCGGTACGTTTAAAACAAATATCATTTTGATATTACTATAAGTACATAGTGTATTAATCAACTTCAAATATAAATGTATCAGTCATAGATGGCATAACTATCATATACTATGTCGCCATACTAGGTTTTACAACTAAAATAGAAAAGTCACGTATTGGAAATTGGATTTCCATCTATGAGTCGAGGCTAGGGATGACTCCTCACCGATTCGAGACACTCTTGCAAATGCCTCAGGATTACAAACCACAGGGCATCCTTTGGATCTTCAGGGCCGGTCCACAATTACTTTAGTGGATTGGTTATTCCTGAAAACATGTTTCCTGGTCCTATTGGACTTATCCATCAGCCTCGTAGTGACCGATATATCCGAGGAGCCTCGCTATCCATCATCCACATAGGTAAAAATATAGAAGTCTGGGCTCATACCATGACATCACCCGTAGCTAGAAAGAAACGTCGTGCACTCTTTGCAGTCCCGATCCCGTTTTTGACTCATATCGAGGTGTGAGGCTCGGAAATTAATGCTATACACAAAGCTATGCTATTTAAAATCGTGCTTTAATCATTAACCACAAGACTTTGCTTTTCAACAAAAACCTTGACCATTTGCATCCCACCATGCCACACTGACAATTCATGCCATGCAACTAATGTCTATCAATATATAACCTCTAAGCTCGTACATCTCAGAGAAGGGTGTTAAGCAAGAGAATAAATTCTCCATCACCAAACAGATATATATATATTTAACAGAAGTCAATTAACACAGAATAAAATCCAATGTCAGATACACATCCATTTACTAGTTCGTTCTGGGTCTGAACGAAACCTGTTGACACGCCTTTTTGTCTAAGCTATCACACTTCAAGTATTTGCTGAGCAACACGCTCAAACGTCAAAAAACATGAAGCAGCAGGGCCGAAGTCGCGTCGCAAATGCAAGGAGACCCAAAGCCTCTACCAGGTGGCCCCTGTCGGGCCCAGTGAGTTCTTAGCCGAGCCGTGCTCTGAGCCAAGGTGAGCCGTCAAGCGGGTCCAGGGGCAGCGCCGGTGGGGGTACGTGGCCCCACAGTGCCGGCGGCGATTCATCCGATTTTCTCCATGCCGGAAGCTCAGATCCCATTAATTCAGCTCAAAAACATAGATTCCTTCACTTCGGATTCAGGAATTTCGACTCCATCTGCAACATGATTTCCGCCTCACACTCTATCAATTTCGAACCCCTTCAGGGTGCTCAAAATTTCAAACACCCTTGGTGGGGTTGAAATTTCAAACCCCCTTGGTGGGGTCGAAATTTAGAACCCCCCTGGTGGGGTCGAAAGTTTTAGACCAGTGGGTTCAAAATTTCGAACCCGCCTGGGAGGGGTGCAAATTTTTTGCATATGGCTTGTGTTGAGGTGCGAAATTTGCTCTTGTGGGTCCTGCTGCTCACCTACTCCCACCTAACCTTCCTCTTATAAATACTCCAAGCCTTGGCCTTCATTTGGAGGCTTATCCCTTGGAATTTTTGGACCTTGAGAGCTCCAAACACTCTTTAATGGCTTCCAACACCTCCACCATGGCCATAGAAGATGACATGGATAACTAAAACATGACATACATGTTTTCCTTCAACACTTGAACATGAACAAGGATTGTTTGCTACTTTTGAACTTCGTGGACATGAACACCAACCTTGGATATTGTTGACCAAGTCAACGCCTTTCAACGAAGAAGAAGGAGGGCAATTTAGCCAAAGTGTAGAACAAGCCTAATTTTGCTATTCCTTTGTAACATTTTGAACTTGTCCATTGTCCGAACTTGTACAACCTTGTAATCAACCAAAGATATGATAAATAATGATTATACAGTGGATGTAGACGTTAGTGCTGAACCACTATAAAAGCTGTGTCTCCCCGCATTTACATACTTTACAGCTTATTTGGATTATTGTTCACACACACACATTTGGGTGTTAGCGTGTGACAATTTTGCCCGTCAACATAACCGGAGGCACCTTATGCCTCGTCCCATATGTCCAATACAGGAGAGAGGTCCTCGCATATCTGGTCGATCTCCAAGTACGTCTGGACGATCACCACTTATTAGCTTGTCTTGGGTGTACTGCCCAATCAAGACATCAGTAATCATCCAAACGATGTGAAGATCTTCGGCCTTCAACCACCAACTTCATCGTCGACTTATCATCCAATCAGTTATTCAAAATGGGTATAAACCCGGACTTCCTGAATAACTCGCGTATTTTATAATCAATAATCAAATGCTAGAAAAACACAACATACGCCTCATTCCAATTCAGAATATTCTTTTATTCAAATATTCACATCATTTGGGAAAGGTTCCCATTAATTTTATCAAAGATAAGTTCTTTAAATTTATTCGTTAATCTTCCTTTGGATATCATTTCTAAACCAAATTAAGGTTTATCAACTAGTCGGGATTATCAAGCCTTGCCGATGTAATCATTTGTTTAGATTCCCAATCCCAACCTATTCATCCCATGGAGCAAAACTGGTAATATTCCATACCTAACACCAGGGTGTTATTGGTAAATTTAATTACCATTTCATGTTCAAATCTAATTAAAGATTTAACTATCGCCTAGAGTAAAAAAACTGATGGTACTCCATTCTCGATCATTTCCCAGATTTGATAATTTAAATTATCACATTAACATTTCAGTCTAATTAAAGATTCATTAAAACTCCACTTAGTTTTACTCTTCCAACAATCATTATTAATGATTATTTAACTTTGGTAAATCAAACATGTCGCATCAACAATCTACACCGTACCATTGATTTCTGCTGATAATATAACCTCTAAGCTCATACATCTCAGAGAAGGGTGTTAAGCAAGAGAATAAATTCTCCACCACCAAATAGATATATATTTAGCAAAGATCAACAATACAGTTTGAAATACAATGTTAGACATGTAATCCAATCTTTAACTAGGTTAAAGAACCAATGTCATTTAAAACATAGTTCACGATAAATCCAAAATCACATTCCATTAATTATGGGATCTTCACGAAAAACAGATCAATATATAATCGATATTAATTTCCGTATCCGACAAATTATATAAATGGAATAACAACAAAGCCTTTTAAATTCCATATATATTAACAATCTTCCTCCACAGAAGCTCACTTCGATTATTACCAAATCAAATTCCATTCAATTCCAATTTAATATATTAAATTAGAAAACTTTACTTTGGAAATTTTCTATTAAATCTTAATAAAATGATTTATAAATTCCAAATCACATTTCACTGTTAATCAGGTTAAAGAACGAATGTCATTAAAAAACACAGTTCACAATAAACTCAATTCATATTCCATTTTATTCCAATTACTAAATAAAATTGGAATCTCAAGTAATCTTAACTAAAAGATTTATTCTTTTCACACGGGGTTTAAGAACAGTGTTACTGAAGACACCATTCACAACAAACACAAAATACAATTTAATATTAAATATAAGGCTCTGAATATAAATTATATTGGCTTATATTCAATATCAAATTCTGAAACCAACACATATCGTATGGGGAATAACGATATATATCTATCTTCCAAATTCCTCCATAATATCCATATAGTCACGGAATCCAATATCAAAATATCTCGAAGAAGATTTCTATTCAAATCCATTCCAATTCATATATTGGAAAATTCTGGTTAGATTAAAACCATTCACAAATCCAATTTATTTAAAAATGTTGGATTATCTTTCTAGTTAATAACTAGTTCATTTTGACAAAATTATACTTTAATATTTAGAAAATTGGAATTTTCCATCCAAATTCTTTCCAAATCATTTATTATGATTTTACACAAATTATTAATAATTTTAATAATTTTATCAAGGCCCGTACAGTCGGTTTCCAATAACGGCCACCTAACTACATCCATAGTGACCTTTTCCCAATTTGACTTGGATATAATTCCAAATCCAATCGTTAGATTTCAAATCTCTTAGATTCGTTGGAAAGCTCTTTTCGATACAAACCCAACAATTTCGGTTTTAGGAGAATCCAATGGCCGGATCTCCCATAATGTCAATTCGAAGTCAATGGTCGAAATTGGCGAATAGTTGTGACGTGTCGCGTTCTATTCAAGCCATTAGTATATGTAATATATATATAATATTTATTTCGTTCAAAACTTATTTTATAAATTCGTTTTAAAAACGATTCCCACTTCCATTTAAAATTTAAATCCAAATTGAATACACCTTAACATTATAATATTTAAATGATAATATTTTCAAAATATCAGATTTTGAAATCATTTCCTTTTCGATATTCATTATAAAAATGAATAAAAGCGATATAAAAATATTTCACGTTAAAATGGTGCAAATCTAATAAACATAGCTTCACACATTTCAATATTTTCATGTCCATCCAAAATCGGACATCAAATTCACATTTTAATCCTTTACTGAATATTAGTTTAAAATATTCGTTATTTTAAAATATTCCTTATTTTAAAATATTCGTTCTTTCTGAATTGGAATCAGACACAGTCAATTGCCGTATAATGTTATTTATATGGATTTCATACACGCATGTATACAACAATAATTATACACAGTCAACCATCATCCAGAGTGCATTACACAACTGCATAAGCATTATATAAAAATAATTAATGCTTACAACAGTCTGCTAACCAATCGATTGACATACAACTAAACAATTGGGATTAGTGTATGCCAAATATCATCCCAATACCCGTATGGGGTTTCAACCAACAAATACTGAATATTATTTGTGCAGTTTGGCGATATGTAAAATTTACTGTCCCAATCAATATCAGTTAAACGGGTGTACACAAACAAATCATCTGATTTCTAAATGAATATTCATATTCATTTTAGGAGAATTTTATGTCGTTCATATATACGTTAAAAATTATACTTTTAACGACAATGTATTTATTTTTAACACTTTACTATTTTATATAGTTCATACATTCAATAAAAATGATATTTTTATTGTTCAAACATTTTATTCAACACATGAATATTTTATATAGTTCATATACACCTTAAAATGATATTTTAATGAATAAATATTTTATTCAACACAAGAATATTTTATAGGGTTCACACATATTAAAAATGATATTTTTAATGAATAAATATTTATTTCAGAAAATTTCGGCATTATAACGGCGCGATATTAAAACCGGAGTAATGTCTAGCATTACCCCTCTCCTGATACTGGCTCCCGCCATACACAAAACTCAATCCAATCAACCAAACCACAATACAATCAATAACCACAATACAGTCAATTTTGCAAAATACAATCCAAACAAACAGCCATAGTTTGTACAATAAATAGTGTCAGGGACTACTAAGCCCGTTTGCAACCTAGAATAATTTTAGCTCTAAAATAAATTTAGTGAGAAGGTGTTCTCACATTTGGTTTCCACTCCATCATTCTTTAAAAGATGGTTTGGATTTTCCTAAAATTCTAACGTGCTCCAAATTGGACTTAGTCAGTCTTGTTGTGAAGCTTTCGTCCCCACGATCGCAACGGATCCAGTTTCGCGCGATTTGGACCTCGTATGGAAAAGATATGATAATAATTGTGTTAATTACATTTTGGAGATTTTTAAAATTAATTAACTTAATTAATAACGTTGTTAAACCGTTGCCATTCCTTCCTCGTATCACCGTTCTGAACAAAACCCATCGGCCAC
The DNA here is from genome assembly GCA_030737875.1 of Allium sativum. Taxonomy (NCBI): domain Eukaryota; kingdom Viridiplantae; phylum Streptophyta; class Magnoliopsida; order Asparagales; family Amaryllidaceae; genus Allium; species Allium sativum. Next base: position 345,702,376 of record CM060924.1, on the reverse strand, counting down.
TACTATCGGGGGTCGGACCACCATCAGATATAGCCACCTTGACCACCGCTCCTCCCTTCACCTCCACTTGCTCGTAGATCGATACACCCCATTCGCCGGAATCGGCCGTCGAATTGACCACGTTCAAGCCCAAAATTCGCGATCCACCCTTAATCATAATTGTTTAAACAACCACGGTTTTGACGATCTAAGGAAGTGCTTTAATTTATGTTTTGGATTGGAGTTGAAATTTGCTTCAGATTAGGAGAATTTTCCCCTGTTTTTTTGATCGCCTCGGCCGTATATATTAGGGCCTATGCGACTTTTATTTTATTTTATTTTCTAAATTTCTGATTGGAGGCTGGTATTTATAATAAATTGTTTATTTTATTTAATTCGGAAAAATCTTGTTTTATGCCACGAGCTCAAAATCAAACCAACGACCATCGTTCCAATCTACATACCCCCATTCCAGACATAATGGGATATGTTTCGTAAGCCAATTCGACAAGTTCGATCAGTTTTTCTTTAAATTAAAATATAAAGCAGTATATATTGAATTTAAACATACATTTTAATTTACTGGGCCAGATAATGACTCCGGAAATTCCAGAAGAATAATTTTTAGCTACGTTTTGATGATATGGTCCTAATAAAACTAATCTCGTCAAATTTGGAGGCCGTTTGAAAAATGGTCATTTTCTAGTCGATTAAATTTACCAAAAATGTTTAAATTCACTGGGCTTACATATCAATTCCAAAAATTATGAAAATTGGAATATAGCAATAATTTGACATTTCAGATCTAACAAAAGTGGTTTCATCGAAAATGGAGGTCGTTTGCAAAATGGTTATTTTTAAGGGCTTTATATTGTACTAAAAAATATACAAATTCTATAGCAACTATTTTAAATTTTAAACTAGACATAACTTTCAATTTACATTATGAAATCTTAGTTTCTTACATTCATTAGAAAGATATAATTAAATAGATTCAAAAATTTCTGGTTTTACTGAAATCTGATTTATATTGAATCATGTACATTCATTTGATATTTGAAATCGAATTTTCAAACTACCGCGCCATTTCAGGCTTGTTTTATAACTAAAATAAATTTATACGTTCTAACTTTGATATAAATAAATTTTTAGTCGTTATTATTTAAAATAAATCATTCTAAATATTCAAAATTCATTAAAATAACTAAGATAAATAATTTAAATTTGTTCCGAATTTCCAGGTTGTTATAATCTCCCCCACTTAAAATCTTTTCGTCCTCGAAAAGGAACGGAGCTGAAAGTTGTTTAACTAACCAATTAAACTTTCATTCTGGCTTTCACTCTTCAACTTTTCAATTTCTAAGAATTTTCTAATTTCTCAAAAATTTGGCTAACAACCTAATTTTCGAAAAATTTCGCCATAACCTCCTTTGTACGGGGAGACCTTTAAAACCGCAGCTTGCCGCACAGGCCCCTCATTAATCCAAAAGAAAAGGGAAAAGTCAAGAGGCTAGCAAGTCGGCTCATAAAATCATCAAAACCCAAGAAAACAGTAAACATGTACCTATTTGTCGGGCATACAATTTTATTCCTCTTCTTAGCTTCCTTACTATGACCTGTTTAACATATATAGATGTACGTGTATGTAATTCTAATCAATTTTCAATTTAGTCCAAATTTGACTTGATTTGACTAAATTTTACCTTACATTTTCTTATTGGTTTTATTTGTCCAATATTTTTATTTAGTCACACTAATTATCATACAACACAACCATCAATCAATTAGTTGATTAGCTTTCCAAATATATAACTTTATATATAGTCAAAAATCCAATTTTTATTGTCAAATCACAAGCAATAAACTCTGACTATGTTTTGGTTCTCACACCAGTCAATTGGGAATATATAGATATCCCACTTTTGAAACTCGAACATAAATACTGATGTTGGCGCGCCATCATCAGAATCATGCCCGGGGGACAAGATTGTGATTCTATATCTATCCAGTATATTTGAGACTTTGAATATACGTTCATGACGTGTATATGCAAAATCTTTATATACTCGATTGTCCAAATTCAATATAAAATAAAATACCCAAATACGTATAATAGGGTTTAAATTTTCAAAACAAAATTTGTTTTCACTTTTATTTTAAAAACAACACTCTTTGAAACTCATTCTAGGATACTACTGATCCCATCTCTAACGAGTCATTCTCATTGGATATTATTAACCCAATCTCTAATGAATTCTTTCGTTCGATTCCAATGTGTCTTATTCTCGATCTCTGTAAACCAAAGCTCTGACATCACGTCTGAAACGACCCAAACTCGCCCTTTCGGGAAAGCCCAGATTGAGTTGAGAACACGACAAATCAGAGCACAAACATAAGAACATTTCATTGCTATTACAACAATTTACATCAGAGTACAAGAATATAACAAAGTATGAATAAATAATATACATCAGAAAAATATCAGAGATTTAAAATACATTACATAGCGGCGGAAAAATAATACATAACACAACTGAAAGAGATACACAGATACAAAGCTTTCCGAATATAACTCCAGCTGTAAACCAGGATCCTGAGAAATAGAAATATGGAAAACCAAAACTACTAGCTGCCCGTGTAAAAAATAGGGGCACCTAACATGTAGGTTAAAACAATAAACTCCAAGTCAGTTACGGGACTGGTGTGAAAACTAAAATAGTTTTTTAAAAATTTTACTTTAAAAATAAAGTAAATCAAGGGACCACGCCATATAATACATAATGGGTTTCCTCCCAAGAATACCAGTGCATAAAACAGTTTATAAGCAGCACAATGCTTTTTGGAAAAATGAAGCTATTATAAGACTCAGGTTCCACCATACAATGAAACGCAAGCCGGAGGATAAAGTTTTACCTTATAATAGCCAAACATGCTTGGTACATTTAAAATAAATCTAATTTTGATATTACTACAAGTGCATAGTGTATCAAACAAATTCAAATATAAATGTATCAATTATAGATGGCATAGCTACCATATGTTATGTCGCCGTACTAGGTTTTACAACTAAAACTGAAAAGTCACGTATTGGAAATTGGATTTCCATCTATGAGTCGAGGTCAGGGATGACTCCTCACCAATTCGAGAAACTCTAGCAAATGCCTCAGGATTACACACCGCGGGGCAACCCTTGGATCTTCAGGGATGGTCCACACATATTTTAGTGGATTGGTTATTCCTGAACACACGTTTCCAGGTCCTATCATACCTATCCATTGGTCCCATAGTGACCGATATATCTGAGGCGCCTCGCTATCCATCATCCACAAAGGTAAAAATATTAATGTCTGGACTTCATACCATGACACCACCCATAGTTTGAAAGAAACGCTGTGCACTCCCTATAGTCATGATCCCGTTTTTGACTCACACCAAGGTGTGGCACTCCCGAATTAACGTTATACGCAAAGCTTTGCCATTTAAAGTCGTGCTTTGATCATCAACAACAAGACTTTGCTTTTCGACAAAAGCCTTGATCATTTTCAACTCAACATGCCACACTGACAATTCATGCCATGCAACTGATGTCGATCAATATATAACCTCTAAGCTCGTACATCTCAGAGAAGGGTGTTAAGCAAGAGAATAAATTCTCTGCCACCAAACAAATACATATCTAATAGAAGTCAACTAACACATAATATAATCCAATGTCAGACACACATCCATTTACTAGTTCATTCTGGGTCTGAACGAAACCGGAGGCACCTTATTCCTCGTCCCATATGTCCAATACAGGAGAGAGGTCCTCGCATATCCGGTCGATCTCCAAGTACGTCTGGACGATCACTACTTATTAGATTGTCTTGGTTATATGGCCCAATCAAGACATCAGTAATCATCCAAACGATGTGAAGATCTCTGGCCTTCAACCACCAACTTCATCTTCAACTTATCGTCGAATCAGTTATTCAGAATGGGTATAAACCCGGACTTACCGAATAACTCGCGTATTTTATAATCAATAATCGAGTCCTAGGAAAACACAACATACGCCTTATTCCAATTCAGAATATTCTTTTATTCAAATATTAACATCACTAGGGAAAGGTTCCCATTAATTTTATCAAAGATAAATTCTTTAAATTTATTCTTTAATCTTCCTTTGGATATCATTTCTAAACCAAATTTAGGTTTATCAACTAGTCGTGATTATGGAGCCTTACCGAAGTAATCATTTGTTTAGTTTCCCAATCCCAACCTATTTATCCCACGGATTATCAGTAAATTTAATTAACATTTCACGTTCAAGTCTAATTAAAGATTTATCTATCGCCTGGAGTTAAAAAAAACCGGTGGTACCCCATTCTCGATCATTTCACAAATTTGGTAATTTAAATTATCACATTCACATTTCAATCTAATTAAAGATTCATTAAAACTCCACTTAGTTTTAATCTTCCAAAGATCATTATTAATGATAATTTAACTTTGGGAAATCAAACATGCTGCATCGACAGGCTACACCATACCATTGATTTCTGCCGATATATAACCTCTAAACTCATATGTCTCAAAGAAGGTTGTTAAGCAAGAGAATAAATTCTCCGCTACCAAATAGATATATATTTAGCAGAGATCAACAATACAGTTCGAAATACAATGTTAGACATGTAATCCTGTCTTTAACCGGGATAAAGAACCAATGTCATTTAAAACACAGTTCACGATTATCCCAAAATCACATTCCATTAATTATGGAAACTTTACGGAAAACAGATCAGTATATAATCGATATCAATTTCCATGTCTGAAAAATAATATAAATGGAATAATGACAAAGCCTTTTAAATTCCATATATAATAACAGTCTTCCTCTATAGAAGCTCACTTCGATTATTACCAAATCAAATTCCATTCAATTCCAATTTAATACATTAAATTGGAAAACTTTACTTTGGAAAATTTCCATTAAATCATAATAAAAAGATTTATAAATTCCAAATCATATTTCACTATTAATCGGGTTAAAGAACGAATGTCATTAAAAAAACACAGTTCACAATAAACCCAATTCACATTCCATTTTATTCCAATTACTATATATAATTGGAAACACTAATAATCTTAATTAAAAGATTTATTCTTTTCACACGGGGTTTAAGAATAGTGTTACTGAAGACAACATTCACGACAAACCTAAAATCCAATTTAATATTAAATATAAGTCTCTGAATAGAAATTATATCGGCTTATATTCAATATCAAATTCTGAAACCAACACATATCATTTGGGGAATAACGATTTTATATCTATCTTCCAAATTCCTCCACAATATCCATATAGTCACGGAATCCAATATCGAAGTATCCCGAAGATGATTTCTATTCAAATCCATTCCAATTCATATATTGGAAAATTCTGGTTAGATTAAAACCATTCACAAATCCAATTTATTTATTTAAAAACATTGGATTATCTTTCTAGTTAATAACTAGTTCATTTTGATAAAATTATATTTTTATCTTTATAAATTTGGAATTTTCCATCCAAATTCATTCCAAATCATTTATTATGATTTTTCACAAATTATTAATATTTTTAATAATTTTATCAAGGCCCGTACAGTCGGTTTCCAATAACGGCTACCGAACTGCATCCATAGCGACTTTTTCCAATTTGATTTGGATATGATTCGAAATTCAACCATTAGATTTCAAATCTCTTATATTCATTGGAAATCTCATTTTTATACGAACCAATCGGTTCCAGTTTTAGGACAATCCGACGGTCGGATCTCCCGTAATGTCAATTAGAAGTCAATGGTCGAAATTCGAGAACGGTCCCGACGGGTTCTATTCAAGCCATTAATATATATATAATATATATATTTCATTCAAAACGTATTTTATAAATTCGTTTTAGAAATGATTCTCACTTCCATTTCAATTTAAAATCAAAATTGAATACTCCTTATCATTATAATATTTAAATGATAATATTTTCAAAATATCAAATTTTGAAATCATTTCTTTTTCGATATTCATTATAAAAACGAATAAAATCGATATAGAAATTCTTCGCGTTAAAATGGCGCAAATCTAATCAACACGGCTTCACACATTTCAATATTTTCATGTCCATCCAAAATCAGACATCAAATTCACATTTTAATCTTTTACTGAATATTATTTTAAAATATTCGTTATTTTAAAATACTCATTCTTTCTAAATTGGAATCAGACACAGCCAATTACCATATAATGTTATTTATATGGATTTCATACACACATGCACACAACAACAATTATACACAGTCAACTATCATCCAGAGTGCATTACACAACTGCGTAAGCATTAAATATAAATAATTAATTCCTACAACAGTCTGTCAACCAATCGATTGACATACAACTAAACAATTGGGATTAGTGTACGCCAAATATCATCCCAATACCTGTGTGGGGTTTCAACCAACAAATACTGAATATTATTTGTGCAGTTGGGCGATGTGTAAAATTTATCATCCCAATCAATATCAGTTAAACGAATGTACATAAACCAATCGTCCGAGTTGTAAATGAATATATTCATTTTAGGAGAATTTTATGTCATTTATATATATGTTAAAAATTATATTTTTAACCACAAAATATTTACTTTAATACTTGACTATTTTATGTAGTTTGTACATTCAATAGAAAAGATATTTTTATTGTACAATCATTTTATTCAACACATGAATATTTTATATAGTTCATATACACATTAAAAATGATATTTTTAATGAATAAAATTTTTATTCAACACACGAATATTTGATATGGTTCATATACACATTAAAAATGATATTTTTAATGAATAAATATTTATTTTAGAAAATTTCTGCATTATAACGGCGTGATATTAAAACCGGAGTAGTTTCTAGCATTACCTTTCCCGTGATATTGGCTCGCGCCGTACACAATACTCAATCCCATCAACCAAACCACAATACAGTTAGTTTTCCACAATACAATCCAAACAAACAACTATGTTTTGTACAATAAATAGTGTCGGGGGCTACTAAGCCCTGTCTATAACCTAGAATAATTTTAACTGTAAAATAAATTGAGTGAGAAGCTCTTCTCACATTTGATTTCCACTCCATCATGCTATAAAGGTTGGTTTGGATTTGTCTAGAATTCTAACGTGCTCCAAATTGGACCTAGTCAGTCTTGTTATGAAGCTCTCGTCCCCACGATCGCAACGGATCGATTTTCGCGCGATTTGGACCTTGTATGGAAAAGATATGATAATAATTGTGTTAATTACATTTTGGAGATTTTTAAAATTAATTAAGTTAATTAATAACATTATTAAACCGTTACCGTTCCTTCTTCCTTGTATCACCATTCTGAAACAAACCCATCAGCTTAATTTAAACATCGTCGTCGCGCCGCTACTGTATGGGGTCGGACCACCATCGGATATAGCCACCTTGACCGCCGCTCCTCCGTCTCCCTCCACCGGGTCGTAGATCAATGCACCCCTTTCACCAGAATCGACCTTCGAATGGATAACGTGCGAGCACAAAATTCGCGATCCACCCTAAACCATAATTGATCAAACAACCATGGTTATGATGATCTAGGGCAGTGCTTAGATATATGTTTTGGATTGGAGTTGTAATTCGCTTTAGATTAGGAGAATTTCCCCCCTGTTTTTTCAACCGCCTCAGCCGTATAAATTAGGGCCTGCATGACTTTATTTTATTTTTTTCTAAATTTCTGATTGGTGGCTGGTATTTATAATAAATTATTTATTTTATTTATTTCGGAAAAATCTTGTTTGATGCCACAAACTCCAAATTAAACCCAAAGACTGTCATTCCTAGCTAAATACCTCCATTCCAAATGCAATAGATATGTTTCGTAAGCCAATTCGACTATATTAATCCGATTTTCTTTAAATTAAAATATAAATCAATATATATTGGATTTAAACGTACATTTTAATTTACCAGGGCTACATACTGACTCCAAAAATTCCAAAAAAATAATTTTTAACTATGTTTTGACAATGCGGTCCTAACAAAACTAATTTCATCGAATTTGGAGGCCGTTTGAAAAATGGCCATTTTCTAGTCGATTAAATTCAAACTGAAATTACCAACATGTTTAAATTCACTGCGCTCATATATCAATTCCAAAAATTATGAAAATTGGAATATAGCAATAATTTGACATTCCAGATCCAACAATAGTGGTTTCGTAAAAAACGGAGGTCGTTTGCAAAATGGCTATTTTTAAGGGCTTTATATTTTATTAAATATATATAAATTCTATAGCGACTATTTTAAGTTTTAAACTGGACATAACTTTCAATTTACAATATGAAATCTCAGTTTATCGAAAGATATAATTAAGCAAATTTAAACGTTTCTGGTTTTACTGAAATCCGATTTATATTGAATCTTATACATTCATTTGAAATTTGAAATCGAATTTTCAAACTACCGCGCCATTTCAGGCTCGTTTTATAATTAAAATAAATTTATACATTCTAACTTCGATTTAAATATATTTTTAGTCGTTATTATTTAAATTATATCATTTTAAATATTCAAAATCCATTAAAATAGCTAAAATTAAAAAATTTAAACTTGTTCCGAATTTCTAGGTTGTTACATACACACGTTATTTATATACAACTATTGATTATAGTATATAGTTATAAAATGCAATAACAAATTTTCAATGTAGGTATCATTAAACTTTTTTGCCTGATCGAGGAATTGATATGTTATGGCTACTAAACTTGAGATTACGATTTACGAAATGAAATGCTACAGAAGCAATAGAAACTCAGCTTAAACGGCTCCAAAAGGATGATCCTCCTGTGAATGAAGAACCGAAAATGAACATGGCTAAAGTAGTTCTTGAATATTTGAAACGATCAACGGACTATCACTTTAAACGGTTGGAATACCAAGAGGAGGAAATGGTGGACATAAAGAAGACATTGGACACTAAGTACATCTTTTATATGTATTGTATGTATTCCTACTTTCTTGGCCAGAAACATTACTTCTCCATATTACTGTTGTTTCAATGCTATAGTCCACCGATTGATTTTACGGTTTGGGATGACTAAGAATAGAGAAACCAGGTTCAGTAATTAAGAGTTTGTTCTATTTTTGAACGTAGGCCCTAACCTTCCAACATTAGTTTCTATTAGCTAGGAAAATGGTTTATTTAAGCTGTTTATTCTGATGGTTAATTTGCTTTCTGCCCACATTTATACTCAACAGTAAGTCAAAGGTTGTTGTTTAGGTACTGTAACAACACTTCTACATGCTATTCATCTGTTATATGCCTTAGTGACTTCGCCATAAGGAAAATTATTAAGTTTGATTTTTGAAATTTGGATGATATTTTAATCTGAACATCATATTGTTTAGGCAATGTACTAGAATCTGTATACCATTTTTATGTTAACATTTGTAATTTGGGCACAATATTTGTTTTATTTGGAAATTATAAAGTGCGGTTCAGATGATAGTATTATCTAAATGTGGCAAGACTGTGGTTGAGATATGAAGGCATTTTAATCTTTATGTTGAATCAATCTGATGAATCATATCTAAATTAATGTTTATTTTATGTTATATCTATTTGTTCTAAGAATTTTAAAATTATTCTTGCTCGAAATTTTAGAAAAATACAATTTTTGTTAGTAATGTGCTACTAGTATTTGCATTAAGAACTCTTATAACGTTTTAGAATTTTATGATACACTGAGCAACTTATAAATGTTGCTATGTAACTGTTTTCTAATATTTTCAACTTAGGAAATTTATGTTGTCACATGCTTATATCTGCTACAAATATGCATGTTAATAACACCTATAAGTATTACAACTTTGATTGCTTTTAGATCAATGAAAGCACACACGAAAACAGGTGATAGAACAACCGCTTGGAGAATGTGTGTAGTTTGGAAGCTTCTGCTCTAACTTGACCATTGTCAATCTTCCTCTTAATATGTACTTATGTTATCCCAATTATTTGCCTCTGAACCATTCTTGCATTTTTCCTATTTTATTTTGTTGTTATAAGACTACCAAAAACAATTAGTTAAAACTTGATTTCATTTGTACCAAAAATTATTTATGCTTTTTGTTAGGTTTTCAATTAGCAAAATGTTTGTTAAGACAATATACATTTTTTATTAATATCCACAATTTTAAATATAACAAAATTACATATGAACCAGTTTAAATCAGTAAACTTGATATTTAATCAGCTTATATACTTTTAAAATCTGCCTCCAATAGTCAAAACATATCACCTTTCTTGAAATTAAGATACTAAATACACTAAGACAGCTTCACGACCTGTAAGATAAAGCATAATTTCATAAAAATAACGTACTTAATTGTAAAGATTTAGCATAATATTTCATCAATAATACACAAAAAGCTTACAAATAATGTTATATAACACTAATTCCTCTTGCTTCGCACGTGCAAAACTACTCCTAATGCAAGCTCACCTGGACGTGCCTATGTACTATGTAACTTGACATAAGCTCATGAGAAAAGTAATTGACAAAATAATCGATTTAAACTAAAATTGGTACATAAAATATTATTGTTTGTTATAAGTTGGATTTGATATAAGATCATTTCACTGACTTTATTGTCATTTTTTAAATGCAGGTCCACCTGGACGTGCATATATACTCGTGTGTATGTATATACACACACACAAACACATATATACATAGACTTTATTTTATCAAATTTACCCCCTTTTTATATATTGCATATTAAAACGTTCATGTTTGATTGGCTTCAAATCTGAATACGTTTGGATTCAGAATAGAACTCAAACCTAATAATGAATCAAACCAAATCTAAACCTTGTTAGGTTACAAGCAAATATTTAGATAAAAGGATAAATTACATAAAATAGAAGCACATTACCCAATTATTCTCAATCTAAGACCAAGATCCATAAACCCAATAAATTGACAATTCTTATGAAATACATAAAAACAGATGATTAGGTGGTTTTGCATTTTAATATTATCGTTGTACCAAATACTCTTAGGCATACTGTTACAACCCGTAACTTCCCCGGTAAGGAAAGAGCGGATACTTTGAGGACAACACACAAAAGAACGCAGACGGAAGAACATTTCATTGTATATTACAACAATTCCATCAGAATACAAGAATATACAGAATATAAATCAATATTACACATTTATCAAATATCAGAGATTATAATAAATTACATACCAGCGGAAAATAATAAAATACACAACTGAAGGAGATATATGGATACAAAGCTTTCCGGATATCATTCCAGCTGTAATCAGTATCCTGTGAATATAAATCTGCAAAACCAAAACTATTAGCTGCCTGTGTCGAAAATAAGGGCACCCAGAGTTTAGGTTAAAAACAATAAACTCTAGGTCATTCATGGGACTGGTGTGAGAACTAAAACAGTTATTATTCTTTTTTTAAAGTTAGGTAAATCAAGGGACCACGCCGTATAACACGGAACGAGTTTCCTCCCAAGAATACCAGTGCATAAAACAAATAGCGCAATGCTAAATAAAGAAAAATGAAGCTATTATAAGACCCAGATCCCATCACACAATGCAACGCAAGCCGGAGGAGAGGGTTTTTACCTTATAATAGCCAAGAATGCTTGATACGTTTAAAACAAATCATTTGATACTATTATAAGTGCATAGTGTATAAAACAACTTCAAATCATAAGTATCAATCATAGATGGCATGGGTACCATATATCATGTCGCCATACTAGTTCTACAATTAAAACCGCAAAGTCACGTATTTGGAAATTGGATTTCCATCTATGAACCGAGGCCAGGGATCGTCCTCTACCGATTCGAGACAATCTAGCCCATGTCTCAGGCAAGCGCACAGACAAGCCTTGGATCGTCAGGGCCGGTCCACCGATGTGGATTAAAATGCCTGAACACTGCGTTTCCCCGCCCTATGGGGCGTAAATGAGCAAAATGACTCCATCGGCTCCACACAGTCATCGATATATCCGAGGCGCCTCGCAACAGCAACAACCACATAAGTCAAACTCGTCAGGGCGTGTAAAACCGCTGACGCCACTTCTAGCTAGAAGGAAACGCATGCCCTCCCTGATGTCCTCTCCCGTTTCTGGTTCACAACCGGGGTGTGAGCTCACGAATCAACGCTACACAAAGCTATGCCACACAAGCTGTGCTATAATCATCCACCACAGGACTTTGCTTTTCAACAGAAGCCTTGATCATTTGCCACTTAGGCATGCCACACAGGCAATTCACTCTATGCATTTGATATCCATCAGTATATAACCCCTGAGTTCGTACGTCTCAGAGAAGGGCGTTAAGCAAGAGAATAAATTCTCCGCCGCCAAACAGATATATATTTAATAGAAATCAATCACACAGACTGAAATCCAATGTCATACACATAGTCCATTACAAGTTCGTTCTGGGTCTGAACGAAACCGGAGGCACCTAGTACCCCGCATATCCATCGATCTCCAAGTACGTCTGGACGACCACCAACTGATTCCCTCCTCTTGGGTGTACGGCCCAATCAAGATCATCAGTAATTATCCAAACGACGTGAAGACCTCCGGTCTTCAACCACCGTCTTCATCTTCGACACCACGTCGAATCAGTTATTCAGAATGGGACAAACCCGGTCTTTCTGAATAACTCGCGTGTATAATAAACATGTGTTACACAAACACAACATACGCCTCATCCCAATTCAGAATATTCTTTTATTCAAACATTCTTATACTTTGGGAAAGGTTCCCATTAATTTTATCAAATATAAATTCTTTAAATTTATTCTTTAATCTTCTTTGAATATCAATTCAAACTAGACGGGATTAGCGAACCACACCAAAGTTATCATTTATTTCCCAATCCCAACCTATTCATCCCATGAAGTAAAACAGATAATACTTCATATCTAACACCACGGTGTTATCAGTAAATTCAATTACCATTTCACGTTCAAATCTAATTAAAGATTTAACTATCGCCTGGAGTAAAACTGGTGATACTCCATTCTCGATCTTTTCAATCTAATTAAAGATTCATTAAAACTCCACTTAGTTTTAATCTTTAACTGGGTTAAAGAATCAGTGTCATTTAAAACACGGTTCACGATAAACCCAAAATCACATTCCATTAATTATCGGGTTAAAGAACAAGTGTTATTTAAAACACTGTTCACGATAAACCCAAAAATCAATACCAATTCAATTCCAATTAAATATTATTTAATTGGTACACTTCATTAAATCTAAATAAAAAGATTTAATCTTTTTCTCAACTGGGCTTAAGAACAGTGTTAATGAAGACACCATTCACGACAAACCCAAATCACGTTTGATATTAAATGCAAGGCTCTGAATAGAAAATATATCGGCTTATATTCAATATCAAATTCTACGGCCAACAAATATCGTATTGGAAATAACGATATAAATATATCTTTCAAATTCCCATAACAATACCTGTATCATCACGAAATCCAACATCGAAATATTCCAAACACAATTTCGATTCAAATCCCTTCCAATTCAATTATTGGAAATCTTGGTTATTTTCAAAACCATTTCAAATCCAATTTATTTATTTTAAAAATAAATAGAATTATAATTCCAGTTCAAAAATAGTTCATTTCGATAAAAATCTATTTTTATCTTTTCAAATGTGGAGTTTTTCATCCCAATTCTTCCCAAATCATTTCTTATGATTCTACATAAATTATTACTATTTTAAATAATTTTATAAAGGCCCGTACAGTCGATTTCCATCAACGGCCATCGAACTGCACTTACAACGACCTTTTCCAAATTTGATTTGGACATAATTCCAAATCCAACTGTTAGATTTCTAATTTCTAATATTCGTTAGAAAGCTCTTTTCGATACGAACCCAACGGTTCCGGTTTTAGGAGAATCTGACGGTCAGATCTCCTGCAATATCCATTCGAAGTCAATGGTCGAAATTCGCGAACTGCCGCGGCGCAGCGCGTTCTATTCAGGCCATTATATATATAATTTATATATTATATATATTTCGTCGATTTCCTTTTAAAACGTATTATATAAATCGTTCAAAATTCGTTTTCAAAACGATTTCAACTTCCTTTTCAAATTCAAATCAAAATTGAATTTTTCAATATAAATTCGTTTTAATTTCATTTCATAATCGATTTCAATTCAATTCAATTTCAATCCGTTTTAAATTCAATTCAAAACGATTTCAATTCTAATTCAATTTAATTCGAATTTCAATTCTATTTGAATTTCAAATCATTTCAATTTATTTCGAATTTCAAATAAATTCAATTTATCGCGAATTTCAAATCAATTCAATTTATTTCGAATTTCAAATCAATTTCAATATTCATTGAAAAATGAATAAAATCGATATAAGTATCGTTCACGTCAAATTGGCGTCAATCTAACCAACACGGCCTCATATATTTCTATTTTCAAATATTCTGTTTCAAATATTTCTTTTTCAAATATTTCTATTCAAATATTCTATTCACATATTTCTTTTTCAAATATTTCTATTTCAAAACTGGAATGAGGCCCAATCAATTACCATATAATGTTAATTATATGGATTTTCTACAACGCATGTATAAAATAATGACGATAAATAATCAACCATCATCCAGAGTGCATTCTACACTGTATAAGCATCAGATATAAATATTCAACGCTTATAACAGTCTGTCAATCAATCGATCGACATACAACTAATTATTGGGATTAGTGTATGTCATATATCATCCCAATACCCGTGTGGGGTTTCAAACAATCAAACACAGATTTTATTTGTGCAGTTGGGCGATATGTAAAATTTATCGTCACAATCAATATCAATCAAATCAGTGTATATAAACAAACCTCCGATTTGTTTATATTCATTTCATTTTAAATACACGTTAAAAATTCTATTTTTAACTATAAAATATTTCATTTCCATTTCACATCATATCACACAATCAACTACACACCAAAATCAAACAAACAAGCATACCAGCCGTCCATGGTCTGTGGACGACGGGTGTCAGGTGCTACTAAATACCGTCTGCATCCTAGTATATATTTTAACTAGAAAATTAAATTAAAAGTGAGAAGTTCTCACCAATTTCTAAACCAGACGCCGTGACTCTTCATATGTAGAAGATCTTCATCGTGCATGTCCTTCGTCCCTTTCGTCGTCCGTATTCACTACATATATAAAAATTGAATCTTTATCCTCGTTGTTTCATGATAACAATAAAATTCATATTTTTATTTTACCTTGTATAAATACCATATTTTTATTCTCCACTTCGTTTATGAAAATTATATTTTTATATTGCTTTTCTTCTAACAAAGATTATATTTTTATTACCCTACATGAAGAAAAAACATATTTTTACTATCATACCTATATAAAAATCATATTTTTAATATGACACTAGAGTAAAAATTATATATTTAACTTCTCTATATTATAAAAGTTATATTCTTAACTTTCATGAAGATTGTATTTTTATTCTCATGAAGACCTCGTCTTTTCCAAATCAAAAATCTCATCTTTTGCTTTTAAAAATATGATCTTTTCCTCTTCAAAAATATTATTTTTATCGTTTTAAAAATAATGCCATTTCAGTTTTAAAGATCCTTACTTTATAACAAAAAAAAATCAAAATCAAAAGAAGAAATAAAAACTCACTACGTGGGTTCGCTGCTCGTGTTCAAGGAGGAGGATGGACTTCTTGCATCGCGTCAGAGGTAAAGGGGGTGCCGAGGGGGGCGTCGGCCTGTCGGGGAGGTGGTGGCGGCTTCAATGCCGTTGGGGTTCGGGGTCGAGCTAGAGAAGAGAGGGAGAGGGTCGGGGGAGCTGGTGGCGACCTGGACGGAGCTCCGGCGGTGGCGCGAGGCGGGAGGGTACGACGACCTACGGTGGCGACTGGGCTAGGGTTCCGCCACTTTTCCTTTTTCGATTTTGAAAATAAAGGGAGGGTTGACTGAATAAAAGGGGAAAGGGAGCTGAGGGTATTATATAATATATTATTTTAATTTAATTTATTTTAAAAAAACAACTTTTTAATTCGAACTCCGATTCAGTCCCAACGACTGTCGCCCCTAGCTAAATGCCCTCATTCCGAACACAATGGGATATATATCGCAGGCTGATTCGGCTGTTTCGATCAGTTTTCTTCAAAATCCAAATATAACTCTATATATTAAATTTGAATGCACATTTCTATTTACCGGGGCCACATACTAACAAGAAAAATTCCCGAAAAATATTTTCTAGCTTCGTATTGACGATACGGTCCTAACAAAACAAATTTCATCGAATTCTGAGACTATTTGAAAAATGGCCAATTTTCAGTCGATTAAAATCAACTGAAACTTTCCAAACGCGTTTTATTTCTCCATGCTCACATATCGAATCGAAAAATTATGAAATTTGGAATCTAGAAATAATTTGACATCGCGGATCCAACAAAAGTGGTTTCGTCGAAAACCGAGGTCGTTTGCAAAATTTCCATTTTTAAGGGCCGAAATTCCATAGCGACTATTCTGAATTTTCAACTGGACATATCTTTTGATCCTCGCTATGAAATTTCAAATTTTCGGGTTCGTTGGAAACACATTCTCAAATAGATTCTATTATTTTTTGGTTTCGCTAAAGTCCGGTTTATTTCGCACCCGGTATGTTCAATTGAAATTTGAAATCGAATTATCGAACTACTGCACCATTTTCAATTCCCTTTATATTTATAAATAATTATTTATATTCTAACGATGATCTATATAAATATATACGTTCGAATTCTATTCAAAATAAATTTTTCGTCGTTATCATTTAAAATAATTCATTTTAAATAATCAAAATTCACTAAAATTGCCAAAATAAAAATTTTAAATTGGCTCGGATTTCCGGGTTATTACACATACTAATCCATATGATAATATGCAAATGTAGAATATTCCTAATAAAATACTAAATTCCACTCACATTGATTCAAAGAGCGTAGACCTGACATTGTTGTGCTTTTTTGATGTAAATTCCAACTCTCTCTCTATATCTATATATATATATATATATATATATAAACCTATTTCTGGAAACAATGGCAGTAGAGGTATAGTGGAGGCACAATGGAGAAAATGGATAACGTTTAGTATTGAAGTCTAAGGGTCTATTTATAGTTGCTTATATAAGCAAGGACCATATGATTATTAAGATTTAATCCTAGCTGTCCGTTTATATAAATTAAAACCAGAAACCTAACCAAACCTAGCCTCATTGGGTGTTTCATCCGCTCAATGAACGTATGTGGGGCTAGGGATATTAATTATATATATCGTTAATTGATTTGGCTTATTTCTTACCTTGTATATATTATTCTTATCTTCATTTGAAATTCAAATTTATCTAAGAGGATATTATTCTTATCCAATTTATTTATCCCTTAGATATATACATATGTATGTGTATATATGGTTAATCAAACCATATATATATTTGTTTACCGTCTAATTTCATTTCATTGTAATTTCTTCATACGAGCACCGGTTTCAACATATTATATATGAAAAAGTATTAGAATTTCGCCATGAATCCAAAAAAAATTGTAGTCAAATTGTTAATGCTGCAAAATTTCACTTTTTAGTCCGTTTTTATTTTATTATTTAATTTCTCATTTCCATTAATTATTAATATTTATATTTTTAGGTCTATTTTACGGGGTATTACATCTCCCCCTCCCCTTGAAATATATTCTGTCCCGAAATTTGTTTGAGGGGGTGAAAACACAACTTGCTCTAAATATCCATGCTGTACAATCATGTTATATTTTAATTCATTTATAAACATCCATGACTCGCTATGGTTATGAACTGCAAACTTACTATGTGAGCGCAATCCTAACGTGTATGTGTAATAATGTAACGAACTAGGATTTTCGACTTCGAAAATCGACACAAAACCCAGCGTCGACTGTTTAGACATCGAAAATACCAGGTCATTAATAGAAAGAAATTAGAGGATGAGATAGAAAAGATAGAACTAATAGAATAGAAGAAAAAGAAGAAGAACACAACTGAGCAGAATCAGAGTAAACACGAATCTCACAGCGGGACGAATAAAATGTATTATATAACATAACTTTGAAATACAAAATTGTATTGTATATACATACCATTACCAAAGTACAATACATCATATCACAGCGGAAATAATCTCTAAATACAAACGGTGAAGCCTCCTGTTTTAGCTCCTCCAAGTGTATCTGTAAAAGCCTGAAACACTTGACTGCCCGTACAAATTTGGGCACCCAAGAGTTTAGGGAAAACAAACAAAATAAACTCTAGGTCAGTCATGGGACAGGTGTGAGTAAATTCCAACCATACGGTTTAATTTTGAAAATCCTTTTGAAACACTAGTAAGACCAATCCACACATAAACATGGTCGGTTTTTACCTTACTATAACCCAAAATATTTTGATATCAAAATCCAGTGATATTATAATAATGTCTAATCAAGTAAATAACCAAATAGCAGAACGCTTGCATCTCACGCTCTACATACATAGTATAAAATCAAAAACCGCAGGGTTCTTATTGGAGATCGGATTCCATCTATGACAAGGTATGGGACCACCTGCCAATAGTGTATCTCTAGAGGCGAATACACTGGGTTCAACAAGAACGTCTTGCAACCCGGCCCACACATGACCGACCACTCATTTCGCTTGAGTATATCGAATGTATATCACCAACGGTTGGACTCAAACCACCGTTTCCCGAATGGGCAGAATCGATAGAGTAAGAAACGAAAGGAATTTCTCTAGATAGTTGATTATACACCCTAATGGGAGCGACCGACATAGCCATGCTGCCTTCCCGATTTTTGTCATTTCCCGGTTGTGAAGCTTGAGGCTACGTCTATCTTTTAGAACACCTGGCCACCATACACTTTGAATGCAACATCGTCAAACCCATCAAATCACTAGTTAATCTTTTCAAAAATATTACGGGTATAAAATCTAAGAGAAACAAATTTCCCCGCCACCAGACGTAATATCTTGAAAAGATCGCCTTATGTGACCGTTAGGAAATACTCTGTCAGACATTCATCCATACA
The DNA here is from genome assembly GCA_030737875.1 of Allium sativum. Lineage (NCBI taxonomy): Eukaryota > Viridiplantae > Streptophyta > Magnoliopsida > Asparagales > Amaryllidaceae > Allium > Allium sativum. Next base: position 345,683,192 of record CM060924.1, on the reverse strand, counting down.
AGTTGTCCTGGGACTGGACAAACATAAAGCACCATTCTGGAACAGGACGACCCTTGCATTCCACTCCATCTTCAATTGTCTTCAGAATAGTCAAATTCGCAGCGCTTATGCCTATACGGAGTGGTTTTCGGATAATAAATCCAACCGGTCTCTCCGTATTGACAACGATGGTTAAAACACTTCGATAGTCGGTTATTTAACTATCGAAGTAAAAACAAACATCCATTCAAATTTACACTAAGCATCAAACAAAATCACACTTAAGCTTGGCTAACAACGCTAATTTATCGTTGTAGTTCAAAACTTGTCAAACGCTGTAATATTTCCCTTTATAACTAATCTTGACATAACAGTCACGCCTAAACCTAGTCAACAACGTTATTTTATCGCTGTAATTCAAATACTTGCAATACGCTATTGTATTCCACTTTACAAAAAGCTTGACATCTCTTCCCGTTACAAAAATCTTGACATCTCTTTCGGTTACAAAAATCTTGACATCTCTTTCCGTTACAAAAATCTTGACAACTCTTTCCGTTACAAAAATCTTGACATCTCTTTCTGTTACAAAAATCTTGACATCTCTTTCTGTTATAAAAATCTTGACATCTCCTTCTGTTACAAAAATCTTGACATCTCTTTCTGTTATAAAAATCTTGACATCTCTTTATGTTACAAAAATCTTGACATCTCTTTCTGTTACAAAAATCTTGACATCTCTTTCTGTTACAAACAAATACCATCCCTCGATAATAGTGAAGCCGTTCAAGTTGGGGTATTTTAATTACCTCTCAGACCTTGATCGACAACGTTCTTATCTTAGAATAGATATAAGTTCGTAACTCTAACCTCTTATACTTTATAATCCATCAAATCGTACTTCTGCTTTATTTCAAATAGGGTTTTATAATGCCATATCCTTATTTTGAAAACTCGGTTGTTTATAATTATTTATCTTAAACATTAACTTTCCGTTTCATTTTCTTTACATAATTCTACTTATAACTTCTTTACCAAAACGCATTTACATTCTATCTTTAGTCGTTTTACATTTTACTTGAATTGTTATACTTAATTCAAATAACATACCATTACAACTCCATGCCATCTTAAATGAAATCCATTTAAGAAACAATTACTTAAAAAATTAAATAATAATTATTCATTGCTGAAGTAAAACGATTTATTTCTTTCGTATCCAAAAAGATTTACTCATAGGATAGTTCACAACTTTTATCTCCTTATAACCTTATATAGGATGTCTAAAACAATCGTTCATATTCACTTTATAAAAGTAGCTACAAAATATTAATTTATAATTGAACTTCTATTATAACTTTTAAAACTTCGCCTCAATTATAAAAATATATTTTTTATAAATTTAACCTCGTTGATTCGTCTGATGACAATTCAACGTCTTAACAAAAAATGAATTTACGGTTGTCTGCTGCCCTTTTCTTAATCGATACCATCTATTGATTAAATCAAAACTACTGTTGAATTTCTATTCAACATCAATATCACATAGGGTTTAAATGTCAATTGGGTTCAAATAGTACACATATAAAACAAACAGTACATATAAATATTGAGGAATCCGGTTGGGTTCCTCCAACCGGTTTCTTGCATTCACCGATGTTAGTCAAACCAGTATCCAACCAATGATGTATATCTAATGTAACCACTTTAACTGTAATTGTAACGACCCAGAAAATCTGAACCAATTTAAAAAAATTAAATTGGCTAAAATAGTGGATTTTAAATATTTAAAATAAATATTTTAAATAATAAAGACGAAAACTGAGTTTGAATCGATAATTGAAAAGGAATATAATTAATTCTAATTATAAACAAGGCCTGAAATGGCGCGGTAGTTTCAAAATTTGAATTCAAACTTTGACTGACTTTACCGGGTGCAAAACAAAATGGATTTGAGTGAAACCAAAAATATTTAAATCTGTTAGTGAATACCTTTCTAACGAATTTGAAAAATCGAAGTTTCATAGCGGAAAGCAAAAGTTATGGCCAAATGAATTTTCAGAAAGGTAGCTATGGAATATATATAGCCCGTGAAATTGGCCATTTTGCAAACGACCTCGGAATTCGACGAAACCACTTTTGTTGGATCCGAGATGTCAAATTATAGCTAGGTTTCAAATTTCATAATTTTTGAAGCTAGTTTGTGAGCGTGGCAAAGGAAAACGTGTTTTGGTCAATTATAGTTAAATTGGATCGACCAAAAAAGGGCCATTTTACAAACGGTCTCAGAATTCAATGAAACTAGTTTTGTTGCGACCGTATCGTCAAAACATAGCTAGATTTATTTTTCTGGAATTTTTCGAATCAATTTGTGGCCCTGGCAAATTGAAATGTACGTTCAAACTGAATATTGAATGTTATATATTTTAAATTGAAGGAAAAATGACTGAAACAGTCGAATGGGCCTACGAAACATATCCCATTGTGTTCGAAATGGGGGTAAAACGCTAGGGACGACAGTCGTTGGGTTTGGATTGGAGGTCGTGTCCGAAAACCCCTTTTAAAACCATCCAGGCTAATCAGAAATTTTATAATTAATAAAAATAAAAAAAAAACTCGTTTCTCTCTCCTCAACCTGCGCTGCATGGCGGAAACTGTTCCGACCTTCCCTCCCATTTTCTGGCCAATCCAGGCCGAGTTAGACCCTCCTCCAGTTAAGCTTTTTGAAGTGCTCCGTCTCCTCTACAAATCCATACCACTTTCACCCTTAACCATCGCGAGTTATTCGAGATCCAACGTGAGGAAGACGTCGACTTCGGGGCCGTCGATCTCCCTCTCTGAGATGTCGATCCCCATGCAACCACCAGCGCCGGCAAGGCCTCTTTAAGCTCTTCGAGGTGGTAGGATCTGATCGTCCTCCAACTGAACGGATCGAGCGCAAATCGAAGACCTAGGTTCGAACGATTTTAGAGTGTAACGGCAGTTAAAACTATTTTATATATTATAGCACTTTAAAGCGCTACCGTTTTTGATTTCACTGTAAAAATCATATCTTTTTCGTTTCATGATGAAATTCAGTGAAACAAGAGACAGTGGACTCGTGTGGACGTCTTCTACATTTTAGAAGAGACCGCATATTTTTCTGAGCCTTCTGCTATTTTTGGTGGAGTAGAACCCAAGGTGAGATTTCTAATTTATAAACGATATGGAAAACGACGATGTATAAATTATATAGTCGATGTATGAGTTATATAAGCGTTGTACACCTCTTGTATAAGCATTGTATAAGTTGTACGCTCGATATATAAGTTATATATGCATTGTAAAAATTATATTTGTGTTGAATAAAAGTGAAATGCTTATATATATATATATACGCCCCTCGTCCACAAACCATGGATATTTATTTGTTGTGATTGGTGTGAAAATTGATTGATTATGAATGGTTGATTAAAATTGTTTGTGGTTGAAATTGATTGATTGTGGTTGAAAAATACCCGTTTGTGGTTGAGAATTATTTGGTTGAAACCACATAGGATTAGTTTGTGGAAATGAAAAAAATATACATGCCGCCTGCGTGCGAACTAGATGCATGATTCCCCATTGTCAAAACCTGCGAGACTTTAAGGTAGAGCGAGGAGCCGTACTAGGGACGGTCCCGGTTTTAACTACCCTGCCGTTATGCTGTCGAAATTTTGAATAATATTCATGTGTTAGAATTATTTTCCTGTGTTGAAATTATATTCGTCTATTGAATAGAAAACCTTCATGTGTTGAATTGAAATTCATTCGTTGAATTGAAATTCATGTGTTGAATGGTATTCGTGTTTTAAATATAAAAACCACCTTTTTATCTATATATACAAACTATAGAAAACCTTCATGTGTTGAATCGAAATTCATTCGTTGAATTGAAATTCATGTGTTGAATGGTATTCGTGTTTTAAATATAAGAATCACCTTTTTATCTATATATGCAAACTATAGAAAACCTTCATGTGTTGAATCGAAATTCATTCTTTGAATTGAAATTCATGTGTTGAATGGTATTCATGTTTTAAATATAAAAATCACCATTTTATCTATATATACAAACTATAGAAAAAATTCATGTGTTGAATCGAAATTCATTCGTTGAATTGAAATTCATGTGTTGAATGGTATTCGTGTTTTAAATATAAGAATCACCTTTTTATCTATATATACAAACTATAGAAAACCTTCGTGTGTTGAATCGAAATTCATTCGTTGAATTGAAATTCATGTGTTGAATGGTATTCGTGTTTTAAATATAAAAATCACCTTTTTATCTATATATATCAACTATAGAAAACCTTCATGTGTTGAATCGAAATTCATTCGTTGAATTGAAATTCATGTGTTGAATGGTATTCGTGTTTTAAATATAAAAATCACCTTTTTATCTATATATCAACTATAGAAAACCTTCATGTGTTGAATCGAAACTCATTCATTGAATTGAAATTCATGTGTTGAATGGTATTCATATTTTGAAAGAAATTGTTTTATAATAAAAATCATACTTTTATTACCAATATGAACTATATGAAATAATCTTGATTTGAAATAAATTGTTTTATAATCAAAATCTTACTTTTATTACCTATATGAACTATATAAAATAATCGTGTTTTGAAATGAATTGTTTTACAATAAAAATCACATTTATATTGTACACATGAGTTGTTAAAAGTAGTGAAGTGTCGAAGTGAATGTATGTTGGATAAAAATATCATTTTTATCAAATGTATGAAAATAATATAGTTTTGAAATCGAAGAATCGATATATATATATATATAAAGAATTGAATTATATCGAACAACGAAGCTACAGTTCGTATTTTGAAACCATGATTTCAAACGATTAGTGCGGGAGATCCGACCATCGGATTTTCCCGAAACCGCAACCGTTGGGTTCGCTTTGGAAATATCTTTCCAACGGCACCAACTTTGTAAAAATCCAACGGTTGGATTGTCTGGAATGTTTAATTCAAATCTGAAGAAAAATAGCGCCAGAATCGATTATATTTATATATATATAAATATAATTATATTAAATCGAATAACGACGCTACAGTTCGTATTTCGAAATCGAAACTTCAAATGATTATACCAGGAGATCCGACCGTCGGATTTTCCCAAAACTGGAACCGTTGGATTCGTTTTGAAAACATCTTTCTAATTATATAAATTTTGTGAAGATCCAACGGTTAGATGTTTAGATATGTGTAAATCAAATCTGAAAAAAACAGCGCCACGGCCGCGTTATGGTCCGAAACGTCGTTTTGAATAAATTGGCTATTTTAAAATAATAAAAAATAGCGATAAATCGTTATAAAATATTATAAACGATATGGATGTGAAATTTAGAAACTAACTGAAGGTTGGCTAAGTCGAATGGTTTCCTGGGTGTTGATCTGATGTTGGTTTCGGCCTTCGGGGTTAATATTTGGAAATCGTTCTCTTACCGATTTACGGTTAGCGACTAATGAATTGAAATGATGTGTATGTGTGTTTGTGTTGCACTTGTTTATTATATACGCGGGTTGCTCAGAAAGACCGGGTTATCCATTCTGAATAACTGAATCGGTGATGAAGACGGTGGTCGAAGACTGATCTTCACCTCGTTTGGATGGTAACTGATGTCCTGATTGGGAGGCATCCCGAAATATGGATAATGAGTGGTGATCGTCCGGACGTACGTGGAGATCGATGGATATGCAAGGTATATAGTGCCTCCGGTTTCGTTCAGACCCAGAACGGACTTGTAAATAGATTGTGTGTCTGACATTGGAAATTATTCTATGTGATTGATAGCCATCAGTTGCATGGTGTGAATTGCATGTGTGACATGCTAAGATGCAGTGATCAGGGCTTCTGTTGAAAAGCAAAGCCTTGTGATTGATGATCAAAGCACTTCCTGTGTGGCGTAGCTTTGTGTATAATGTGAATTCGCGAGCCTCACACCCCGGTATGAACCAGAAACGGGAGAAGGACCTCAGGGAGGGAATGCGTTTCTTTCTAGCTAGGAGTTATGTCAGTGTTTTTACACGGCCTGACATTTTACTTATGTGGATGATGGATAGCGAGGCGCCTCGGTTATATCGGTCGATCTGGGACCAATGGAGTCATTCGTTGGCTCATTTACGCCCCAAAGGGCGGGGAAACGTATTGTTCAGGCATAACAATCCACATTGGTGGACCGGCCCTGTCGCTCCAAGGCTTGCCTACGCGCTTGCCTGAGGCTCGGGCTAGAGAGTCTCGAATTCGGTAAGGACTATCTTTTTCCTTGGTTCATGACGGAAATCCAATTTCCAAATACGTGACTGTGCGGTTTTGATTGTATATATATATATGGCGACATGATATATGGTACCCATGCCGTCTATGATTGGTAGTTATGATTTGAAATTGTTTTTGAAACATATAAACACTAGTAATAATATCAAACGCTTTTGTTTTATTCGTATCAAGCATATTTTGGCCATTATAAGGTAAAACTCTATCCTCCGGTTTGCGTTGCATTGTGTGATGGGAACTGAGTCTTATAATGGCTTCATTTTTATAAAAAGCATTGCAATGTTTAAAAGAATTATTTGTTTTAAAGCATTGGCGATCCAATGGAGTAAACCCGTTCCACGAAAGTGGCGTGGTCCTGTGAATAGCCACATTTTAAATGTGTTGAGTAGATTTCTCATACCAGTCCCATGACTGACTCGTAGTTTGTTTCACCTTCAAACTCGGATGCCCCTTTTGCTACACGGGCAGCCTTTTATTCAGGTTTAGCTGGCTCTTTCTGGATAGCTGGAGCTGAAGATGGATTCTATCATTTATCTCTGTTTATGTTGTTCAGCTCCTATTGTACATTATGTTTGTTTTCTGCTGTAGACATTTATGTGTAGCTGAACTGTATTTGTACTAAGTATGATCCTGTATATTGGGTAAATCTGATGATTACGTTTATCCAGTATATTCTATTGTGCATTATCTGGTGTATTTATTTAATTTTGTCCTGCTACTATCTGTTTATGTGTTATATTCCAAGGATTACCCTTGCCACCGTCAGTACGGGGTTCGGGGTCGTCTCAATTTGGTATCAGACCTTTGGTTAAGCTTAGTTCTGGAATATAACATATTAACGAACTCGTCAGAAATAGAACCAGTAGTTTTCTAGGACGGGTAACTCATTACAAATAGGATCAGCAATATCCTAGTATGAGTACAGCAGAATCAGAACAATTCGTTAGAGATGGGGTCAGAAGTGCCCTAGAACGAGTTGAGAGTTATATGTTTTTAAATAACGTATTTGTGATTATATTTATAGTTTGGCTTTAGAAATATGATTTTTAAATATATAAAAGATATATATTTGAAAAGTTAAAAACAAATTGCTTGTTGTTTGCATTGTATGATAGTAGAATTGGATTAATTAAATTATTGAAACGATAGTTAATTTAATTACTAATAGAATGAATGGTAGAATTTATTCGATTAAATCACACCTTGAACTGATTAGAAAATAGATAGAAATATATACTTGTGCATTATATATGTTTGAACAGGTAAATTGATAGCTGTTGAGTAAAGATTTTATTTGCGTGCCCAACAAATAGGTAAACCTTAATAAGTTGGATGCGAAATATTATTATATCAACTCCTGTGAATGCCATTGGATGCGGAGTGCTGGTTGTTCGGTGTGTAATCATAAACGTCGCCATAGGATAGTAACAATTAATTTTGAACTACACTACATGGCATACTTCTGGAAGATAGGCATACTTCATCATATACCACATAAGCATTTGGAGCTTGTGTGACGAGGTGGAAGATTTACCATACGAGCGAGAGGCTTGTATGGCGATGACTTTATTTTACAGGTTGAACTGATGACTGATATGACCATATAAAATTGGAAAGATAAATTGCTAGATTAATAAAAAAACCCACACGGGTGTGGAGTTGACAATAATCACGTCTCTCCAGTCATTAGATATGGCACATGGATTATTTATTTCCCACACGGGACGAGGTGACGAGGATTTATCCTCTGGAGCAATTAAAATACACACTCCCTCAGGCTTTGACAGAGTGACGAGAATTTATTCTCTGGAGTTATTATCTATACACGCTCCCCTGTAAACACCAGAATATATCACTATAAATATGTGTATGCTTATTAGGATTTATTAGGTACCCAATAAGGCCCAATAAATTTCCAAACCTCTCCCCGTACAAAGGAGGTTATGGCGAAAATTTTCGAAAATTCTGGGTGTTAGCCAAATTTTTGAAGAATTTGAAAATTCTCAGAAACTGAAAAGTTGGAGAATGGAAGCCAGATTGAACGTAGGGTTGATTAATCAAACCACTTTCGACTTTGTTCCTTTTCGAGGATGAAAAGTTTTAAGTGGAGGAGATTGTAACGACCCGGAAAATCTGAACCAATTTAAAAAATTTAAATTGGCTAAAATAGTGGATTTTAAATATTTAAAATAAATATTTTAAATAATAAAGATGAAAACTTAGTTTGAATCAACAATTGAAAAGGAATATAATTAATTCTAATTATAAACAAGGCCTGAAATGGTGCGGTAGTTTCAAAATTTGAATTCAAACTTTGACTGACTGTACCGGGTGCAAAACAAAACGGATTTGAGTGAAACCAAAAATATTTAAATCTGTTAGTGAATACCTTTCTAACGAATCTAAAAAATTGAAGTTTCATAGCGGAAAACAAAATTTATGGCCAAATGAATTTTCAGAAAGGTCGCTATGGAATTTATATAGCCCGTGAAATTGGCCATTTTGCAAACGACCTCGGAATTCGACGAAACCACTTTTGTTGGATCCGGGATGTCAAATTATAGCTAGGTTTCCAATTTTATAATTTTTGAAGCTAGTATGTGAGCGTGGCAAAGGAAAATGTGTTTTGGTCAATTATAGTTAAATTGGATCGACCAAAAAAGGGCCATTTTACAAAAGGTCTCAGAATTTGGCGAAACTAGTTTTGTTGTGACCGTATCGTCAAAACATAGCTAGATTTATTTTTTTGGAATTTTTCGAATCTGTTTGTGGCCCTGGCAAATTGAAATGTACGTTCAAATTGAATATTGAATGTTATATATTTTAAATTGAAGGAAAACTGACTGAAACAGTCAAATAGGCCTACGAAACATATCCCATTGTGTTCGGAATGGGGGTAAAACGCTAGGGACGACAGTCGTTGGGTTTGGATTGGAGGTCGTGTCAGAAAACCCCTTTTAAAACCTTCCAAGCCAATCAGAAATTTTATAATTAATAAAAAAAAACCTCTTTTCTCTCTCCTCGACCTGCGCTCCACGGCGGAAACTGTTCCGACCTTCCCTTCCATTTTCTGGCGAATCCAAGCCGAGTTAGACCCCCCTCAAGTTAAGCTTTTTGAAGTGCTCCGTCTCCTCTACAAATCCATACCACTTTCACCCTTAACCATCGCGAGTTGTTCGAGATCCAACTTGAGGAAGACGTCGACTTCAGGGCCGTCGATTTCCCTCCCTGAGCTGTTGATCCCCATGCAAGCACCAGCGCCGGCAAGGCCTCTTGAAGGTCTTTGAGGTGGTAGGATCTGATCGTCCTCCAACTGAATGGATCGAGCGCAAATCGAAGACCTAGGTTCGAACGATTTTAGATGGTAACAGCAGCTAAAACTATTTTATATATTATAGCACTTTAAAGCGCTACCGTTTTTGATTTCAACGTAAAAATCATATCTTTTTCGTTTCTTGACGAAATTCAGTGAAACAAGAGAGTGTGGACTCGTGTGGACGTCTTCTACATTTTAGAAGAGACCGCATATTTTTCTGAGCCTTCTGCTATTTTTGGTGGAGTGGAACCCAAGGTGAGATTTCTAATTTATAAACGATATGGAAAACGACGATGTATAAATTATATAGTCGATGTATGAGTTATATAAGCGTTGTACACCTCTTGTATAAGCATTGTATAAGTTGTACGCTCGATATATAAGTTATATATGCGTTGTAAAAATTATATATGTGTTGAATAAAAGTGAAATGCTTATATATAAGTATATATATATATGCCCCTCGTCCACAAACCATGGACGATATTTATTGGTTGTGATTGGTGTGAAAATTGATTGATTACGAATGGTTTATTAAAATTGTTTGTGGTTAAAATTGATTGATTGTGGTTGAAAAATACCCATTTGTGGTTGAGAAATATTTGGTTGAAACCACATAGGATTAGTTTGTGGAAATGAAAAAAATATACATGCCGCCTGCGTGCGAACTAGATGCATGATTCCTCATTGTCAAAAGCTGCGAGGCTTTAAGGTATAGCGAGGAGCCGTACTAGGGACGGTCCCGGTTTTAACTACCCTGTCGTTATGCTGCCGAAATTTTGAATAATATTCATGTGTTAGAATTATTTTCCTGTGTTGAAATTATATTCGTCTATTGAATAGAAAACCTTCATGTGTTGAATCGAAATTCATTCGTTGAATTGAAATTCATGTGTTGAATGGTATTCGTGTTTTAAATATAAAAATCACTTTTTATCTATATATACAAACTATAGAAAACCTTCATGTGTTGAATCGAAATTCATTCGTTGAATTGAAATTCATGTGTTGAAAGGTATTCATGTTTTAAATATAAAAATCACCTTTTTATCTATTTATACAAACTATAGAAAACCTTCATGTGTTGAATCGTAATTCATTCGTTGAATTGAAATTCATGTGTTGAATGGTATTCGTGTTTTAAATATAAAAATCACATTTTTATCTATATATACAAACTATAGAAAACCTTAATGTGTTGAATCGAAATTCATTTGTTGAATTGAAATTCATGGGTTGAATGGTATTCGTGTTTTAAATATAAGAATCACCTTTTTATCTATATATACGAACTATAGAAAACCTTCATGTGTTGAATCGAAATTCATTCGTTGAATTGAAATTCATGTGTTGAATGGTATTCGTGTTTTAAATATAAAAATCACCTTTTTATCTATATATATCAACTATAGAAAACCTTCATGTGTTGAATCGAAATTCATTCGTTGAATTGAAATTCATGTGTTGAATGGTATTCGTGTTTTAAATATAAAAATCACCTTTTTATCTATATATCAACTATAGAAAACCTTCATGTGTTGAATCGAAACTCATTCATTGAATTGAAATTCATGTGTTGAATGGTATTCATATTTTGAAAGAAATTGTTTTATAATAAAAATCATACTTTTATTACCAATATGAACTATATGAAATAATCTTGTTTTGAAATAAATTGTTTTATAATAAAAATCTTACTTTTATTACCTATATGAAAATAATCGTGTTTTGAAATGAATTGTTTTACAATAAAAATCACATTTATACTGTACACATGAGTTGTTAAAAGTAGTGAAGTGTCGAAGTGAATGTATGTTGGATAAAAATATCATTTTTATCAAATGTATGAAAATCATATAGTTTTGAAATCGAAGAATCGATATATATATATATATATATATATATATATATATAGAATTGAAATATATCGAACAACGAAGCTGCAGTTCGTATTTTGAAACCGTGATTTCAAACGATTAGTGCGGGAGATCCGACCATCGTATTTTCCCGAAACCGCAACCGTTGGGTTCGCTTTGGAAATATCGTTCCAACGGCACCAACTTTGTAAAAATCCAATGGTTGGATTGTCTGGAATGTTTAATTCAAATCTGAAGAAAAACAACGCCAGAATCGATTATATTTATAAATATATATATATAAATATAATTATATTAAATCGAATAACGACGCTACAGTTCGTATTTTGAAATCGAAACTTCAAATGATTATACCGGGAGATCCGACCGTCGGATTTTCCCAAAACTGGAACCGTTGGATTCGTTTTGAAAAGATCTTTCTAATGATATAAATTTTGTGAAGATCCAATGGTTAGATTTTTAAATATGTGTAAATCAAATCTGAAGAAAAACAGCGCCACGGCCGCGTTATGGCCCGAAACGTCGTTTTGAATAAATTGGCTATTTTAAAATAAATAAAAATAGCGATAAATCGTTATAAAATATTATAAACGATATGGATGTGAAATTTAGAAACTAACTGAATGTTGGCTAAGTCGAATGGTTTCCTGGGTGTTGATCTGATGTTGGTTTCGGCCTTCGGGGTTAATATTTGGGAAATCGTTCTCTTACTGATTTACGGTTAGCGACTAATGAATTGAAATGATGCGTATGTGTGTTTGTGTTGCACTTGTTTATTATATACGCGGGTTGCTCAGAAAGACCGGGTTATCCCATTCTGAATAACTGAATCGACGATAGTTAATCGAAGATGAAGACGGTGGTCGAAGACCGATCTTCACCTCGTTTGGATGGTAACTGATGTCCTGATTGGGAGGCATCCCGAAATATGGATAATGAGTGGTGATCGTCCAGACGTACGTGGAGATCGATGGATATGCGAGGTATATAGTGCCTCCGGTTTCGTTCAGACCCAGAACGGACTTGTAAACAGATTGTGTGTCTGACATTGGAATTTATTCTATGTGATTGATAGCCTTCAGTTGCATGGTGTGAATTGCCTGTGTGACATGCTAAGATGCAGTGATCAGGGCTTCTGTTGAAAAGAAAAGCCTTGTGATTGATGATCAAAGCACCGCCTGTGTGGCGTAGCTTTGTGTATAACGTGAATTCGCGAGCCTCACACCCCGGTATGAACCAGAAACGGGAGAAGGACCTCAGGGAGGGCATGCATTTCTTTCTAGCTAGGAGTTATGTCAGTGTTTTTACATGGCCTGACATTTTACTTATGTGGATGATGGATAGCGAGGCGCCTCGGTTATATCAGTCGATCCGGGACCGATGGAGTCATTCGTTGGCTCATTTACGCCCCAAAGGGCGGGGAAACATATTGTTCAGGCATAACAATCCACATTGGTGGACCAGCCCTGTCGCTCCAAGTCTTGCCTACGCGCTTGCCTGAGGCTCGGGCTAGAGAGTCTCGAATTCGGTAAGGACTATCTTTTTCCTTGGTTCATGACGGAAATCCAATTTCCAAATACGTGACTGTGCGGTTTTGATTGTATATATATATGGCGACATGATATATGGTACTCATGCCGTCTATGATTGATGGTTATGATTTGAAATTGTTTTTGAAACATATAAACACTAGTAATAATATCAAATGCTTTTGTTTTATTCGTATCAAGCATATTTTGGCCATTATAAGGTAAAACTCTATCCTCCAGTTTGCGTTGCATTGTGTGATGAGAACCGAGTCTTATAATGGCTTCATTTTTATAAAAAGTATTGCGATGTTTAAAAGAATTATTTGTTTTAAAGCACTGGCGATCCGATGGAGTAAACCCGTTCCACGAAAGTGGCGTGGTTCTGTGCTTAGCCACATTTTAAATGTGTTGAGTAGATTTCTCATACCAGTCCCATGACTGACTCGTAGTTTGTTTCACCTTCAAACTCGGGTGCCCCTTTTTCTACACGGGCAGCCTTGTATTCAGGTTTAGCTGGCTCTTTCTGGATAGCTGGAGCTGAAGATGGATTCTATCATTTATCTCTTTTTATGTTGTTCAGCTCCTATTGTACATTATGTTTGTTTTCCACTGTAGACATTTATGTATAGCTGAACTGTATTTGTACTAAGTATGATCTTGTATATTATGTAACTCTGATGATTAGGTTTATCCAGTATATTCTATTGTGCATTATCTAGTGTATTTATTTAATTCTGTCCTGCTACTATATGTTTATGTATTATATTCCAAGGATTACCCTTCCACCATCAGTACGGGGTTCGCGGTCATCTCAGTAAGTTACCTAAACGACCATCACACATCATTCAACCATTATTTAAAATATAATTAAAATATTTTAAATAAAACAGAGTTAGTTAATTTACTCACCTTTGCGCGTTAACCGTTAAATAACGATTTGCGTCAGTCGATTATACCCGGCGCTTTTATTTCGTCCAACATCGTAACGTGATCCAAATCTCTTCAAACTGGTTCCAGTACTTTGTCTGTGATCATACGATCCTGACGGATCCTTTCAAGCCGGCCTAATATTAAGCCCACCCGCGTGAATAGCGTTTCATCTCTCTTGATCACCCATACCGATAACTTGCTTGTTAATGCTTGCGTGCCATGATCACAACCACTTCGCTAGTTTCTCCTTAGTCCATGAATATTCAAATAAAATTCAACGCCAATCTCCTTATAAATGTTGCGTCAAAACAATACCCTCCTCCTGTTTGAACAACATTCCCAAAAGCCTACCTTCCTCAAACTTTCCCTTGTCCACAGCGTATGCTTCAAAAAACCACTCACGTCCCTTTTTGTGGGGCCTTTATTTCTCTTCATATTATTTATTTTGGCCCACTTCATTGTAACAGGCCCACACCGGATAAAAGTCACCCGCGTTCAACACTTCATCAAGAAAAACCACCAACTCCTTTTATTATTTTCCATCGTAATGCTCAGTACTCCGTACACCATCCCATACTTCATGTATGTTAGTTCCTCTCCATACAACTCCACAATTTTCACAACAAAACCACTCCACCATTTTCCCAAGGGACCTTCACCACTCCTACTCCATTCAGCCACGTCCTCCCGGCGCTGTAAAGGCTTCCAAAGCCCAATCCACTTCCAGTCCTTCCATGTTTCAATGCGACACCACTCCAGTATCTTCACGTTACTCATCTATACGCTCACGTCGCTTCATTTATCCAGTCCTTTCACGTTCGACCCCTGTAGTACTCACGTGCAAACCTCCTTCCTACTGAGACATGCACACAATCATGAAACTGTGTAAGTATGCTCTACACGCTCCAGCACTTTCACTCATGCCAACACAAATCAGGCAGTCCGTTAAAATACTCTTAAGGCATGAAAACATATCTCCTTCATTCAAAATATGCAGGCAAACCTGCTGTAAACTTCTGAACCGTGAAACTCCTCCCATGACAGAGACTTCACCAACCCGGGCTAGTATGAGGGCATTTATATTGTGCCATCCCAACAGCACGTCCTTCATGTTGTCAATTTCCTGCATGCAACTCCATTTCTAGTGCCACCACATCAAAACAAAAGAAAACGACCTGCGCCTTCCTTCACACTCACGCTTTCCAACCTTCGTCAGCATGCCACAGTGAACTCCGAAACTCTCATATACTTGCTTTACTTGCTCGCGCCTCCCATTCTCTTACCCGCACAGCACCTGACGATAGCTCCATCCTTATGCTCCTTCTTCCATATGTCTCCTTTACGTTTCTCACATAAAATCGAAGTTAATACTTTAAAACTCACGACATATCATGGTTGGCATGGGTTTTAAATTTTTCTTTGCCATTAAAACTGTCGAGTTGGATTCCCAAAAAAATAAAATGGAGAAAGAAAAATGGCGGTTTTTGTTTTAGGGAAGAGAGTGGCGTTGTTCACATGTATATATACACTAGTACAAAGCCTTTAGTGCCAAGGAATGTACAGGGATAATAGCATGTCCTAGTAGATAGAATAGGCTTACAGTCCTCATAAATGCTGATATGTCTTGACATAGGTATAATATAAGCTTAGGTTGGCAGGAACTCCTTGGGGATCAAGTTTCTTAAGTATGAAGTATTGTAGGCCGTAGTGATTTGATCATACATAGCTTTAGGAGAGGGTATGGTATGGTACAGCGTGAGGGAACAATTCGATGCTTATGTCTTCTCCTAGTCGTTGAGATCTATACGTAGAAAAGATGTGTATGAAGACTCTGAGACTAAGAAATCCAATATATATATTATTGTTAGCTTAGTTTTTCCTTGCCTGCTAAGGCTACAAATATTTTAAGGAATATTAGCTTTAGCTTCTATGTTAAGGAATGTACGTATTTCAAATTCTTAAATGTTAGATACATAGGCGCTAAGAAATGGACAATTTCAAAAATACTTAAATGCTAAGAAAAGTACACATGCATTAAATTCTTAGGTGCTAAGGATTGAAAAGGTAAGTGGAGGGGCAAGGTAAATAACGGACGTGTGATGGAAGAAATGAAAGAGACGCATGCATGTTAGTGAATATATAGGTATATATATATTAAGTTAGAACATAAGGGTACCTCATTACATGAACTTTGTCCACATACAGACTGATATTGACAAAACTAAAAATGCCATCGTGTCCAGCGTGGTGACACGATTCCAAATATATAATAATATCGGTAGGTTAATTTATATTGTGAAACCCCAAAATGTTGTTACAGGGTGCAAAATACTCCAAATAAAAAGTTGCGTACTTAATTAATTAAAAATTATAGTAAAATTCTAAAAATTAATTTATCACTACGTCTCAAAAGAACCTTGTCCAAATTCGAATCCAGTATGCAGTTATTTCAAATAAACCGTTATGGTCGATGAACGATTCTATGGCGACTATTTGAAAATTTTAATTTGGATATAATTCACAATATATAATGAAAAATCTTGATTTTTCACTTCCATTAGAAAAATACAGTTCAACAGATTCCAACGTTTCTCGTTTCGAAGAAATCTGATTCATAATGAGTTCTGTCACTCAGTTGAAGTTCAGAACGTTAAATTACGAACTGCCGCGATATTACAGGCTCGATTATATTAATATATATTTTTATACGTTCAACTTCGTTTTAATTAATATATAAATCCACTTATATTATGAATTCAATATTTAAACTGATTTAAATATTCAAATTCAAACCGGAAAAAATGCGGGACGTTACATTCCTTCACCCTTAAAATAATTTCGTCCTCAAAATTTTTAAGAAGTGGAGATGCTCTAATTCTAACTCTTCACAACCTGGTTGGTTGAAATTTCATACTTCACATCCCCAAAACTCAATCCTTGCATCGAATCTTTTATCCTTATATCAATAATTCTCTAATACTCAAGCCCTATTTCATTTCAACTTCCAGTCCATCTCACTTCCAAATTCTTGATCAACAATCCAATTCCATAACCAAACTCGATTCCAATCCTATAACTCATTTCACAAATTCAATTTTTTCGCCAAGTTAAATTCTAATTTATCCAGTCGTACCATTTCAATCCCTTTAAATCCATAAGTTCAACTTTATTCTCAGAATTCAAATTCCTGGGTTCAAATTCAAATCAGTTTGAAATAATATATTTACATATAATAACATAAATTCAAAACTTTTGAATTTTGAACCACTCATCTTCTCAAATAAATTCAAAAACAAAATTCATTAGCAGTAATCCGTCACTTAGAAGCTCGAAAATGAACATTGATGATGCGGCCGTCATAATCAGAATTATTTTCCAGTGATCGAAGTGAGTTCAATACTATATCACTTTCAAAATTCATTTTAAATATCTTCACAGTACTCGGAAAACAATTTCAATTATCCCAGGAATTTAAAATTCCCATATATTTAATCCAAACATTATTTCCAACTCTTTTCCAAGTTTCTAGAGTTTTATTTCAATTCTGGTTTTTAAACTCAGATTTAGTTCATCTGATTTTGCATATTATGCTTATATGATATTTCCATTGGTTATTTATATAACCAACTCAATTATAAATCTTATTTGATCATAATTTCAACCAACCCACTCAATATATATTAAATAATTCCAATATATATGTTTTCTTTATTTGAAAATATATTTTGGGTAAGATTATTTCATTTACCCTCTTTTCAAAACATACTGTGTCGAATTACTCTGTTCAAGAGTTTAGAAACACCTATCGATACAGTTTGCAATCCAGTATCGATCAGAATTCATAAACCACCCGACTGACCAGTCAACACAATATAAAACAGTTTTTATATCAATTTACAAATACGCGCTCATATATATACACACAAACTCAATCTAGGGTATTACAAACCCCATCTTTATTGAGTTACGCCACAGAGCCAAGGTAATCACTTAACCTTATGCTACGATACCAACTGTAACGAACTGGGATTTTCGACTCCGAAAATCGACGCAAAGCCCAGCGTCGACTGTTTAGACATCGAAAATACCAGGTCATTAATAGAAAGAAATTAGAGGATGAGATAGAAAAGATAGAACTAATAGAATAGAAGAAAAAGAAGAAGAACACAACTGAGCAGAATCAGAGTAAACACGAATCTCACAGCGGGACGAATAAAATGTATTATATAACATAACTTTGAAATATAAAACTGTATTGTATATACATACCATTACCAAAGTACAATACATCATATCACAGCGGAAATAATCTCTAAATACAAACGGTGAAGCCTCCTGCTTTTAGCTCCTCCAAGTGTATCTGTAAAAGCCTGAAACACTTGACTGCCCGTACAAATTTGGGCACCTAAGAGTTTAGGGAAAACAAACAAAATAAACTCTGGGTCAGTCATGGGACTGGTGTGAGTAAATTCCAACCATACGGTTTAATTTTGAAAATCCTTTTGAAACAAAAGGATAATAGTAAGACCAATCCACATATAAACATGGTCGGTTTTTACCTTACTATAACCCAAAATATTTTGATATCAAAATCCATTGATATTATAATAATGTCTAATCAAGTAAATAACCAAATAGCAGAACGCTTGCATCTCACGCTCTACATACATAGTATAAAATCAAAAACCGCAGGGTTCTTATTGGAGATCGGATTCCATCTATGACAAGGTATGGGACCACCTGCCAATAGTGTATCTCTAGAGGCGAATACACTGGGTTCAACAAGAACGTCTTACAACCCGGCCCACACATGACTGACCACTCATTTCGCTTGAGTATATCGAATGTATATCACCAACGGTTAGACTCAAACCACCGTTTCCTGAATGGGCAGAATCGATAGAGTAAGAAACGAAAGGAATTTCTCTAGATAGGTGAATATACACCCTAATGGGAGCGACCCACATAGCCATGCTGCATGCCCGATTTTTGTCATTTCCCGGTTGTGAAGCTTGAGGCTACGTCTATCTTTTAGAACACCTGGCCACCATACACTTTGAATGCAACATCGTCAAACCCATCATATCACTAGTTAACCTTTTCAAAAATATTACGGGTATAAAAGCTAAGAGAAACGAATTTCCCCGCCACCAGACGTAATATCTTGAAAAGATCGCCTTATGTGACCGTTAGGAAATACTTTGTCAGACATTCATCCATACAAGTTGTCCTGGGACTGGACAAAGATAAAGCACCATTCTGGAACAGGACGACCCTTGCATTCCACTCCATCTTCAATTGTCTTCAGCATAGTCAAATTCGCAGCGCTTATGCCTATACGGAGTGGTTTTCGGATAATAAATCCAACTGGTCTCTCCGTATTGACAACGATGGTCAAAACACTTCGATATTCGGTTATGTAACTATCGAAGTAAAAACAAACATCCATTCAAATTTACATTAAGCATCAAACAAAATCACACTTAAGCTTGGCTAACAATGCTAATTTATCGTTGTAGTTCAAAACTTGTCAAACGCTGTAATATTTCCCTTTATAACTAATCTTGACATAACAGTCACGCTTAAACCTAGTCAACAACGTTATTTTATCGCTGTAGTTCAAATACTTGCAATACGCTGCTGTATTCCACTTTACAAAAAGCTTGACATCTCTTCCCGTTACAAAAATCTTGACATCTCTTTCGGTTACAAAAATCTTGACATCTCTTTCTGTTACAAATCTTGACTTCTCTTTCCGTTACAAAAATCTTGACATCTCTTTCTGTTACAAAAATCATGACATCTCTTTCTGTTATAAAAATCTTGACATCCCTTTCTGTTACAAAAATCTTGACATCTCTTTCTGTTATAAAAATCTTGACATCTTTTTCTGTTACAAAAATCTTGACATCTCTTTCTGTTACAAAAATCTTGACATCTCTTTCTGTTATAAAAATCTTGACATCTCTTTCTGTTACAAACAAATACCATCCCTCGATAATAGTGAAGCTATTCAAGTTGGGGTATTTTAATTACCTCTCAGACCTTGATCAACAACGTTCTTATCTTAGAATAGATATAAGTTCGTAACTCTAACCTCTTATACTTTATAATCCGTCAAATCGTACTTCTGCTTTATTTTAAATAGGGTTTTATAAAGCCATATCCTTATATTGAAAACTCGGTTGTTTATAATTATTTATCTTAAACATTAACTTTCCGTTTCATCTTCTTTACACAATTCCACTTATAACTTCTTTACCAAAACGCATTTACATTCTATCTTTAGTTGTTTTACTTTTTACTTGAATTGTTATACTTAATTCAAATAACATACCATTACAACTCCATGCCATCTTAAATGAAATCCATTTAAGAAACAATTACTTTAAAAATTAAATAATAATTATTCATTGCTGAAGTAAAACGATTTATTTCTTTCTTATCCAAAAAGATTTACTCATAGGATAGTTCAGAACTTTTATCTCCTTATAACCTTATATAGGATGTCTAAAACAATCGTTCATATTCACTTTATAAAAGTAGCTACAAATTATTAGTTTATAATAGAACTTCTATTATAACTTTTAAAACTTCGCCTCAATTATAAAAATATAATTTTTATAATTTAACCTCGTTGATTCGTTTGATGACAATTCAACGTCTTAACAAAAAGATGAATTTACAGTCGTCTGCTGCCCTTTTCTTAATCGATACCATCTATTGATTAAATCAAAACCACTGTTGAATTTCCATTCAACATCAATATCACATAGGGTTTAAATGTCATTTGGGTTCAAACAGTACATATATAAAACAAACAGTACATATAAATATTGAGGAATCCGGTTGGGTTCCTCCAACTGGTTTCCTGCATTCACCGATGTTAGTCAAATCAGTATCCAACCAATGATGTGTACATATGCAACGATGTATATCTATTTTAACCAATTTAACTGTAATTTACCTAAAAGACCATCACACATCATTCAACCATTATTTAAATTATAATTAAAATATTTTAAATAAAACAGAGTTAGTGAATTTACTCACCTTTGCGCGTTAACCGTTAAATAACGATTTGCGTCAGTCGATTATACCCGGCGCTTTTACTTCGTCCAACATCGTAACGTGATCCAAATCTCTTCAAACTAGTTCCAGTGCTTTGTCTGAGATCATACGATCCTGACGGATCCTTTCAAGCCAGCCTAATATTAAGCCCACCTGCGTGAATAGCGTTTCATCTCTCTTGATCACCCATACCGGTAACTTGCTTCTTAATGCTTGTGTGCCATGATCACAACCACTTCGCTAGTTTCTCCTTAGTCCATGAATATTCAAATAAAATTCAACGCCAATCTCCTTATAAATGTTGCGTCAAAACAGTACCCTCCCCCTGTTTAAACAACATTCCTAAAAGCCTACCTTCCTCAAACTTTCCCTTGTCCACAACGTATGCTTCAAAAAACCACTTACGTCCCTTTTTGTGGGGCCTTTATTTCTCTTCATATTATTTATTTTGGCCCACTTCATTGTAACAGGCCCACACCGCATAAAAGTCACCCGCGTTCAACACTGCATCAAGAAAAACCGCCAGCTCCTTTTATTATTTTCCATCGTAATGCTCAGTACTCCGTACACCATCCCATACTTCATGTATGTTAGTTACTCTCCACATAACTCCACAATTTTCACAACAAAACCACTCCACCATTTTCCCAAGGTACCTTCACCACTCCTACTCCATTCAGCCACGTCCTCCCGACGCTGTACAGGCTTCCAAAGCCCAATCCACTTCCAGTCCTTCCATGTTTCAATGCAACACCACTCCAGTATCTTCATGTTACTCATCTATACGCTCACTTCGCTTCATTTATCCAGTCCTTTCACGTTCGACCCCTGTAGTACTCACGTGCAAGCCTCCTTCCTATCGAGACATGCACACAATCATGACACTGTGTAAGTATGCTCTACACGCTCCAGCATTTTCACTCATGCCAACACAAATCAGGCAGTCCGTTAAAATACTCTTAAGGCACGAAAACCTATCTCCTTCATTCAAAATATGCAGGCAAACCTGCTGTAAACTTCTGAACCGTGAAACTCCTCCCATGACAGAGACTTCACCAACCCGGGCTAGTATGAGGGCATTTATATTGTGCCATCCCAACAGCACGTCCTTCATGTTGTCAAATTTCTGCGCGCAACTCCATTTCTAGTGCCACCACATCAAAACAAAAGAAAAAGACCTGCGCCTTCCTTCACACTCGCGCCTTCCGACCTTCGTCAGCATGCCACAGTGAACTCCGAAACTTTCATATACTTGCTTTACTTGCTCGCGCCTCCCATTCTCTTACTCGCACAGCACTTGACGATAGCTCCATCCTTATGCTCCTTCTTCCATGCGTCTCCTTTTCGTTTCTCACATAAAATCGAAGTTAATACTTTAAAACTCACGGCATATCATGGTTGGGATGGGTTTTAAATTTTTCTTTTCCGTTAAAACTGTCGAGTTAGATTCCCAGAAAAAAATAAAATGGAGAAAGAAAAATGGCGGTTTTTGTTTTAGGGGAGAGAATGGTGCTATTCGCATGTATATATACACTAGTACAAAGCCTTTAGTGCCAAGGAATGTACAGGAATAATAGCATGTCCTAGTAGATAGAATAGGCTTACAGTCCTCATAAATGCTGATATGTCTTGACATAGGTATAGTATAGTAACAGCTTAGGTTGGCAGGAACTCCTTGGGGATCAAGCTTCTTAAGTATAAAGTATTGTAGGCCGTAGTGATTTGATTATACATAGCTTTAGGAGAGAGTATGGTATGGTACAGCGTGAGGGAACAATTCGATGCTTATGTCTTCTCCTAGTCGTTGAGATCTATACGTAGAAAAGATGTGTATGAAGACTCTGAGACTAAGAAATCCAATATATATATTATTGTTAGCTTAGTTTTTCCTTGCCTGCTAAGGCTATAAATATTTTAAGGAATATCAGCTTTAGCTTCTATGTTAAGGAATGTACGTATTTTAAATTCTTAAATGTTAGATACATAGGCGCTAAGAAATGGACAATTTAAAAAATACTTAAATGCTAAGAAACGTACACATGCATTAAATTCTTAGGTGCTAAGGATTGAAAAGGTAAGTGGAGGGGCAAGGTAAAGAACGGACGTGTGATGGCAGAAATGAAAGAGACGCATGCATGTTAGTGAATATATAGGTATATATATTAAGTTAGAACATAAGGGTACCCCATTACATGAACTTTGTCCACATACAGACTACTATTGACAAAAATAAAAATGCCATCGTGTCCAGCGTGGTGCCATGATTCCAAATATATAATAATATCGGTAGGTTAATTTATATTGTGAAACCCCAAAATGTTGTTACAGGGTGCAAAATACTCCAAATAAAAAGTTTCATATTTAATTAATTAAAAATTACAGTAAAATTCTAAAAATTAATTTATCACTATGTCTCAAAAGAACCTTGTCCAAATTCAAATCCAGTATGCAGTTATTTCAAGTAAACCGTTATGGTCGATGAACGATTCTATGGCGACTATTTGAAAATTTTAATTTGGATATAATTCACAATCTATAATGCAAAATCTTGATTTTTCGCTTCCATTAGAAAAATATAGTTCAACAGATTCCAACGTTTCTCGTTTCGAAGAAATCTAATTCATAACGAGTTCTGTACACTCAGTTGAAGTTCAGAACGTTAAATTACGAACTGCCGCGATATTATAGGCTCGATTATACTTAATATATATTTTTATACGTTCAACTTCGTTTTAATTAATATATAAATCCAATTATATTACGAATTCAATATTTAAACTGATTTAAATATTCAAATTCAAACCGATAAAAATGTGGGACGTTACAAATAAGTTATGCAGTATGTATGCAAAACAACCTAATTTCATATATTTCTATATGAGTGCGATGTGTAAGTGTTGCATCCATTTCCTACATCCAATCTAGCAACCACAATGCAACTAAAATCCTAAATTTCGAGGGAGGCTACAGGTTTTTAAAATTTTCACGCCTTCTCTCGGACTTTCTCCTTACTGTACCCGAATCAATCTAACTGAAAAATGCGGAGTCTCGAAATCCCGTGCTTCAAATATCTATGGTGGCAAAAGATTTCCTAGGTTCCTTCTTTGTCCCCGTTTCTTGATCAGGCTCTACCAAAAATTCATTGTGCTTCGGATGTATCTTATTAAACGTAAAACTTTTAAGGGTTCCTATATCATATATCTCCTTAACTTTAGGATAGCACGAAAATACAGTATTGACTCATTATCCACCACAGTATGCCTAATCAATTTAGGCTTTTTGCGAAGTCTAATCACAAATGTGGTTCGAGTAGAAATTTATCAATGGTTATTCCAAAACAGTTTGGTATTCTAGGTCGCCCCCATGTAACTATTCAAGAATGCCCACTAATTACCAAAGAAAACGATAACTATTCTACCCCAAAATATTATTGTTATTCTTATTATCTAAGATACCAATGCTGCAGATTCTTCCACTTTTCCCAATGCTTTTGGCTATCTTCATTTTGTTCTCCAGTCTTCAAGTGAAGTTTGATCCAAAATGAATTTCCTAAGTTAAATTTCTTGATATAACTAACTAATGTCTAATCTATACTAATGACTAGAATATTTTACTATGTTCCAATTTTCTGGAAATTAAATTCCAGTAAGGTCTTTTGTTATAATTTTCATAAATTTTCCCAGCAACAAAATTGACATATTTAAAATTACAAGAAATGGGTATTGTTTAATTTTGGATGGATTGTGTAATTCGTGCAAACATGAAAATTTTCACATCGCATCCTTTTCATTTTGAGCATATTCCTTATAATTTTAAATATAGTCTTCCTATTTTTTTTACAATGACAAAAGGGTTAATTTTGCAAAAATTAAACAAATATGCTTAAGCAAACCAAAACATGGTCTAATACCAATCCAGTAATTAAGCCTTTTCCTAAATTTCATACTTCATGTTCTTATTCTTGAGGGTGACATTCTATAAGGCTAAATTTTTAAAAGTCATAAGATCAATACACTACTTCTATGTAAGCTATGAATCCAATTTTGTTTTTAACTTCCCTTTTTCCATATATTGCAAGTTGCTAGGTTGAATGTCCCCATGAGGTTCTTCCTCTACTTACACATTTTCTTAAGAATTTAACAACGGTTTAAAATCCCAACACCTAATGCATAACAGGGATTTACATCACGTTTATACCCTTATCCGGTCAATATGGGAGGACAACTAACGATCACAGCGTAATTATCATTTTGGAAGTTTTCTCTTCTAAAAAGTACTGAGGCACTATTATTTTTAATCCAATTCCTTAAGATGTCAAATATATACCTTTAAATCTTCCGTCTTTGTCTTCTTCCGTAAATGTGGTCCATTCAAATATGTGTATATGCCACTAGACCGTTCCCTGAAAACTTATTTAATTCCCTCAAGATTCTTCAGGCTTGAAATATATCTACTTTCTTCAAACCAGTTTGTCTTTTAAAATAATCCCAAAACTTCCTTTTATATATTATTAACTACAAATTCATTGCCCACTAAATTTGCAATTTATATCATGAATTCTATTCACCGAAATCACGAAAAACATTGCTTATATTATACCTATATCTTTATATCTGTATATATTACTAACTGTCAAATACAATTATTTAATGTATTAATTTCTGACTAAACTATCATGAAAATTTTGTTTACAACCAAATCTTAATTCTGGAAATCTATTTACCAACTCTTCAAATATAGACCTTTTTGGGTTGACATTAAAATTCTCAAGTTTATTTTCATAAGTTATTATATCCTAATCCTGATTTGCCTAATTTACTACTATTAAATCTCTTTCTTTTATAGCAGCATCAGTCCCAGTGAAATTAAGTAAATTCAATTGTATACTGCTGTCATTTATATGCATGTATGTATATATATACTCCATTGTGACAACAATTTATTAAGGTTTCCAAAAATTTGCATTAAATGCCTTTTTAAATGCTGAAGCATTAAAAGTTTGAATTTCAATTTTAAAATTCAAATTCTATTATTTCTTATGAATCAATGTCTAATAAATGTTTGTGGCTTACCAAATAAAATATGAATGCATGCCTAATTTTAACAAAGCATTTTATTCAAAGATAAACATTGCAATAAGAAACTTGATGTCCTTTTCAATTCTTATATGTATTGCTATGTTACATGCCTGTCATAAATACCCCCATAGGAATGATAAACATTTGAGGTCTTGCATGAAAACAAAAACAGATTCTATAGAAAATAAAATCTTGATTGAATGTCAAAATTTAATTTGGTGACATTAAGTTTCCTTAAAATGTCTAATAGACATTCATTATCATATTTCAAAACACCTTTGAAACATTACCCAATAAAGCTAAATGGTCTCTTTATATTTAGTAAAATGTTCCAAAAGAATATTTGAATTTTCGATATTTCACAAACATGTACTACATGCCTAAAATTTCTTCATTTAAGAACAAAATACCTTTCCTTATGCCACGCTCATATTTTATTTGTGTATTGAACGTTAGTCTTTAATGATTTTCAAAACAATAATTGTTTTGAAATAGACGTTCATTTTTTATTTGCAAATGAGACCAAAATCTTATAGCATTGAATTAATTAGCAATTAATTCTTCCATTCATGTCTATATTTTCAGTTTATTCCTTTACTTCAAATATATTTTGAAACAATGGACTACATTCATTTAAGCTTAAAACTCTCATTTATATAGGGTGCTACTATTCACACCCCGGTTTATACTTCCGGCCACCAAAACTAAAAGCACACTAAAATTTTCAATTTTCCTCTGCTGGCCACCGTCTAAATTAATAACATAAAAATGGAGAGGCCACCAACAACTTCATCTAAACGAACGCTTCCTTCCTCACTTACAGGTTGTCCACTTCCTCCAATGAAGAAGCCAACTTCCATTTTCATAACCACTTATCAATTTTAATTTTGATAAATGAATACCTACTTCGTTGGTTGTGAAATGATTCGTCAAATCAACATTTATGACTTTTGAGTCATTTGATCGAACACTTTGCATGATATTATCACAACCATCATGTTTATCGTCCAATTTATCATCATTCAAATACTTCACTATCAAACGATGAAAAAAGTTTATGTATCAATTTGTAAAAGAAGATACGTAAGTTATATGGATAAAAACCCTATAAGTCAAAACTTACATTGCCAGTCTCTATTACAACGTCGTCAAATTTGATGTCCTCCAAGGTTGAAATTTTCAACGGAGCGGAAAAAAGATCCTAAAATGCAATGGAAAATCTTAACCGCAAAAAAACTCTAACAGCATGTTCTATAACATAATAGAAAACAATAAAAATAAAGCAATTATAACCACCTTTTTATCTTCATCTTCCATCTCTATTAGGTACAAAAGAAAACTTGCTTTTGTTAAGGTCTAAGGATTGAAATTGTAGAGATGTACATGTTTTTTTAGGAGAAGTATGGCGGTGAATAACCGAGTGAAAGGATAATATATGGTGGTCAGAAGAATATAAAAAATAATTAGTTGTCTTAAATTTAGAAAGGTGACCGGAAGTGTAAACCTAGGTGTGAATAGTAGCACCCTTTATATATATGAATTTTGAAAGTCCTTAATAAACATAATCATTCATTACTCTTTCATTTGCACAATAAGAGGTCTTTCAAAATTAAATTTAATAGTCATAAATAAGTTCCAAATTGCTAAATAAATTCCTTGGGTTGTCTCTAATCTTTTATACTACTCCTAATATTCTTATTTTTCTCAAATGCTTTCGATTTAACAAGGATTTTATTACTTCAATCTTACCTAATTTTAGTAAATAAATTTACTACCTTTTCACTTTTAGTTGAGTATGTCAATGATGTTTATTGTACCAAGCTTATATGTCTTGTTTTATTTCTCTTTTTGATTAAACGCCAATTTAGTATCACAATCTAGAAAATAATATTTTCAAATTTTAAACTTTAAAAGCTTGTTACATCAAGACCATGAAAATTTCAAATTAACCATTTGAATTTTTTAGTGATTATTGCTTTAATTTCTTTTATGTTAAAGCTCTTATTTGCAAAAATTTACAATTAACCTCTTCATCTTTTGTCCTTGCTAAAACTCATATCTATTATTTGTCTAGTTGAAGAACTAATGAACAATTATAACTCCAAATTTTTTTCAATCAGAATTATTATGTAATTCTAGTCCATGTACAAGAGGTTAACAGTTCTTCAAAAATTTCCTCTTCCAAATTGTTTTTGTAGTATTTCAAAATTTCACCTTGATGGGTTTCTAATTCTTGGTCTTTTATTTCTTCTAACACACTATTCTACGAAAGTATATTTCTAAAATTTCTATATTTGAAGGCTTTACATTTCTTTATTGTTTAGGAAAACTTGATTATGCTTATAAGTTTTCCTACTGCACCTGCAATCTTTTCAGCAAAGGTTGGTATCTTGATTTATGAAAGTCTGTATCTTGTCTTAACCCTTTTCTTCCATATTCTTTCAACATTTTTTTCCATCCCTACACATTCCTAATACATGTCCATTATGTACATTTTAACCATTTTAAATATTACTTATTCTCATGGACACTTTTAAGATCTCTTCTAATTATTCATGCCTATAAATGGTCTTAATAAACCCGTTAATACTTTTCTTTTTGGCCATTTAATGTTCCTTTGAAATCTTAGACATTCATAGCCCTATTCTAGAAGTTTATGTCAGTAATCAAACATGTTTCTTAGCAAAAACCGACATATTTCTCAATTTGGTCCATATTAATTGTTCGCCTAATGGACACTTATTTAAATGTTTTCTTCTCCATGATAGGTAATTCATCCGAATAACTTCCATTTATCACTTACTGAATAAGGAGGTTTCAATCCTTTCCATGCTCCAAATTCTATAAGCATCCAATGCTCAAAAGTCTCTAAATTGACAAGCAGGTTGTTATATTACTATATGGCCTCTAGAATATTTCTAGAATTTAATGCCAAACCTTTCCTAAAAAGACCTACATATGTTCTTTTCTAAAGATATGCGTATTTTAATATATATATATATACACACACACACCCCATATATATAGTAAAAATTTGAAAATCCTTTCACAAAATAATAAGTATGTCTCTCATACATATATATTTTCCCCATAATCGGGTAATCTAGGCTCTGATACCAAATGTAACAACCTATCTGGAATAAGCCTAAATTTCGATCCAGAAAAGGCTAGTCGAAATTTAGAGCCATTCTAAATGGGTTGTTGGTTCCTGTAAGGAATTCCATTTGCACAGAAAAATATATAGACATTTCATTATGGAAATTTCACACATTGGAATGAGAAAATATAATACTAAAATATGATGTACCACTTTATTAAAACTACAGAAATTGTCAAGATGAAGTTATTCCATAGGTTCGTCAATAAATTCATTATCAAAAGTTTCCATAAGAAGTACATCAATGCTAACTAATAAAGGAATAATATCTCTGTTTTCGTCTTCAGCCTCCATCATTGCTTCGTCTATAGAATCTACCCCACCTACTGACCTGTGGGATATGTTAAGGAGAGGGGTCAGAGCATAAAGTCCTTTATGACTAAAATATAGTATTTACTTGAAGCCCATACCCTAGATTTAGCAGGTTATATATATCAAGGTATGTCTACGCAACACACAAATATTCACACAAACACTAAGTATCTAACCAATGAGGTGAATATCTGAGTCAATCGCTTAAAACCTCCATTAGTGCATTTAGGGTAAACACCCAATGAGGTGGGTATTCCCTGGTCACCTATAGCCGTATTAAAGATAGATTCTTATGATCTCTTACAACCCTGAGGCGGACCCTAGCCCCTTAAGACCCAGTCCTAAAACATTAATGTTCTTAAGTCTATATCTCACAAGTAATATGAGAAATAGTATTGCGAACATTACTATTTAACTGATATTACGGTAGAACACCTATGTTGCTTAAGACTTCCCTAAGATAGTTGGTGTGCATGCTACGACCACATATCATATATAAATTAGTCATGTTCCTGGTTTAGCCCTTACAAGCTTGTAGAGAAAGGGGGCATCCCCGTGAACTACCCTACTCCGTTACAGCTATGCCTAACCACTTTCTGAGAAGGAGGACCCATGGACTTACTTCGAATCTAACAAGGGTGGGTCCCATGACTTTGGTACCCATCCAAGGAATAAACCTTCGATAGGATCCTAGTCCTAACCACTTTAGACCCAAACTAGGTAAGAAGAGAGTCAGCGACTTAAGACCTTCACGAGGCGTAGTAAACCTACCTTTTCTCACACATAATAGGTTTATATATATACACACACTAGACCTCTCACACTAAACTGTATACTTGTAGATGCTGGATATGTCGGGTGATTCCGTGCAGACTTCTACTACAAGTGGTTTAACCTCGTGCCATAGCGTACTAGATTTGAATGGCCCATGACACCCAGACCTCTCACATTAGTTGGACCCATTTGCGGTTGTTGGATTTGTCGGTCGGTTCCAGACAGACTTCTACCACAAATGGCAACTTACCACGTTTCTGTGTGTGGTTATTTAATATATATATACAAGCCATTATGTACACACAAGCAATCAATATAGGGGGACATTTCAAATTCGAATCATGTCCTAGTCGCATTTATTACGTCATTCTAACGAGATTAAATTATTGACTTGTCCTAAGTTTAAGGAATACAAGTGAATTTCCATATTTTGATTGCTACATTTAAGGCATGAGGGCATAATTGCATAATAACAAATAGCAATAATGGAAAATGAAATATACATACAATTTCAGCTCGTAGCCTTGGCTTATTGGAATGATTCTAGTAATGAACCAAGAATAGGGTATAATTTCATGTATGCACAACATATACACACACATATATAAATGTAAATATATCCATATATATACATAGACTTTATTTTATCTAATTTACCCCTTTTTATATATTGCACATAAAAACGTTCATATTTGATCGGCTTCAAATCTGAATACGTTCGGATTTAGAATATAACCCAAACCTAATCAAATAATGAATCAAACCAAATCTAAACCTTTTTAAGTTACAAACAAATATTTAGATAAAAGGATAACAAGCATAAAATAGAAGCACATTACCCAATTGTTCTTAATTCACTACTTAGTCTAAGATCTATAGACCCAATAAATTGAGAATTCTTGCGAAATACATAAAAGTAGAGGATTTGGGGGTTTTGCATTTTAATATTATTGTTTTACCAAATCCTCTTAGGCATACAAATCCATATGATAATCTACAAATGTAGAATATGCCTAATAAAATAGTAAATTCCACTCACATTGATTCGAAGAGCATATATCTGACTTTGTTGTGCCTTTTTGATGTAAATTCCAACTCTAGATATATATATATATATATATAAGAATAAATTGATTAAATAGTTATATATATGTTCCATACGATTCCAAGAATATATTCTAATCTAGATCTATAAAAAAAGATTAGAGAGAAAGAGAAATAAATTTATGGAAGATGAGACGACCCAAACTCGCCCTTATGGGAAAGTCCAAATTGAATTGAGAACACGACATATCAGAACATGAACAATAGAAAATTTCATTGCTATTACAATAATTTACATTAGAGTACAAGAATATAACAGAGTTCAAATAATATACAGTAGAAAATATCAGAGTTTTAAATTACAATGCAGTGGAAAAATAATACATAAGTACAATGCATAGCAGAAAGTACAATACAAAGCTTTCTTAATATAGCTCCGGCTATAATCCAGGATCCTGGAGAAAAGAAAAATACAAAACCAAAACTACTTGTTGCCCGCATGGAAAATATGGGCACCCAGAGTTTAGGTTAAAACAATAAACTTTGAATCAGTCATGGGATTAGTATGAGAACTAAAATAGTTATTAAATATTATTTTAAAGTTAGGTAAATCAAGAGACCACGCCGTATAACATGGAACGGGTTTACCCCCCAAGAATAATAGTGCATAAAACAAACAGCGCAATGCTAAAGAGAAAAATGAAGCTATTATAAGACTCAAGTCTCATCACACAATGAACGCAGTCGAGGATAGAGTTTTACCTTATAATAGCCAAATATGCTTGGTATGCGAAATTTATCTTTTATTATTACTATAAGTGAAGAAATCAACTTCAAATATAAATGTATCAATCATAGAAGACATGAATGCCCCATACCACTAGGCCGCCAACAGTATATAACTAAAACAGTAAAATGGCGTATTGGAAGTTTGATTTCCATCATGATGGCTCCTGATCCGAAAGATCGATTGCGTAGTGCAATTCCCTGTGGCTTACGTCCCAGGCATGAGAAAACGTCTTAATGCACATCCGCACTATATCCAGGATATCTAGTATCTCCACGACTTACATCTAGTGCATGAGAAAACGCTGCTTACTCTATCCATCTGGGAATCGGGGGGTGTTCCCTATCCCTACCAGGTGTGTAGCGACCACACCCAGCCTATCTCGGTCGACCAAATCCATCCTCATATCGAAAGTGTACTAATCTAACCATCAGTTCACCATCATACCAATGTGTGAGGCTCGCGAATTAATGCTATATGAAGCTATGCTAGTTAAAGCTATGCTTTGATCATCATCCACCAAACTTTGCTTTTCAACAAAAGTTTGGATCACTGCATCTCATCATGCCACACTATCAATCCATCGATACCGTGTCACTGATTTTTGCCAATATATAACCTCTTAGCTCGTATGTCTTGGAGAATAGTGTTAAGCAAGAGAATAAATTCTCCGCCACCAAACAAATATATATTTAGCAGAGATCAGCGAATATAGTACAAAGGAATACAATGTCAGACACACCATTCATTTGCAAGTTCGTTCTAGGTCTGAACGAAATTGGAGGCACCTTATTCCTCGTCCCGTATGTCCAATACAGGAGAGAGGCCCTCAACTATCCGAACAATCAACAAATACATCCAGACAGCTACCACTGTAGCCCCTTCAAGGTAGCTACTCCAATCATGGGCATCAGTAGCAACCCATCCATTCATGTGAAGATCGTCGGTCTTGCATCGTCCTCAATCTCTTCGACTGTTAGTCATCATATCAATTATTCAGAATGGGTTAAACCCGGTATTTCTGAATAACTCGCGTATCTTATAATCAAGTGTTATAATAACACATCATATGCCTCATTCCAATCCAGAATATTCTTTTATTCGTATTTCTTTATTTTGGAAAGGTTCTGGTTAATCTTATCAAAGATTATCACTTTTAAACACACTGTTTAATCCATTTCTTTGGAAATCAATTCTAAGGATTCTATAGTATCTTTTCACAGTTTAAACCAAATTAAGGTTTATCAAACTAGTCGGGATTAACACCTTACTGAAGTAATCATTCATGTTATTATCCCATCCCAACCTATTCATCCCATGGAGCAAAACTGGTAGTACTCAATATCTAATACCACTGTGTTATTGGTAATTTCAATTACCATTTCACGTTCAAATCTAATTAAAGATTTAACTATCGCATGAAGTAAAACTGGTAATACTTTATTTTCAAACATTTCTCAAATTTGGTAAATTTTAATTATCCCATTCCCATTTCAATCTAATTAAAGATCCATTAAAACTCCACTTAGTTTTAATCTCCAAAACTCATTATTTAATGATTATTCAAATTTAGGAAATAAATCCTGTCTTTACTGGGTTAAAGAATAAATGTCATTTAAAACATCATTCACGATAAAACCAAAATCATATTCCATGAAAATGGAATCTACACGGAAATCATAACGGTATATAACCGATATAAATTCCAATATCCGACTAATAATATAAATGGAATAATGACAAAGCCTTTTAAATTCCATATATAGTGATGGTCTTCCTTCACAGAATCTCATCTCGATTATTACCAAATCGAATTTCATTCAATTCCAATTTAATATATTAAATTCGAAATTTTTACTTTGAAAAAATCCATTAATCTTAATTAAAATATTATAAATCCCAGATCATATCTTCACTGTATAATTTGGTTAAAGAACTAGTGTTATTTAAAACACCGTTCACGATAAACCCAAAAATCTAATTCTTTTACTCAATTCCAATTAAATATTAATTAATTGGAAAACTTCACTAAATCTTTATTTAAAGATTTATTATTTTCTCAACTGGGTTTAAGAACAGAATTATTTAAGACACCGTTCGCGACAAACCCAAAATCCAATTTGATTTTAAATACAAGGCTCTGAATAGAAATTAGGGTGTGTTTTTTACAGGTCCCTATTAAGTTTCAAAATAGAAAAAAAACCCGGTGATAAAAACAATATAAAATACATCCCTATTTTTGAAATTCGGCTGAAAACATTCCAGTTCTACCCTTTTGCAATTACAAAACTTTCCAACTCATCATTTAATCATTCAAACCGCACCTTTAATCTCGCTCAAAACCGTATTTCCATGATTTTGCAAAACAATCAATCAAAAAATCGCTGTTTGACTGATCAAAAAATCTTTAAAAAAAACGTAATGTAGAATCAAAAGCCGATGGTCATAGTTTTAATGAAGATAATGCAAATATTCAAAATAATTGCACATTTATATGCAACAATGATCAGTAGTAGTTTCCTAAAAAGAATATTTACAGATTAATTGTTTGCAGTTACTACTTGTTTCTTATAGTATAGACATGCCAAAATATTTAGTACAAATGAGGCAAATGAATGTTCAAAAAAACTGCATACATTTATTCAGATATAACAAATATTTGCATACATTTCAGCTTGAAAAAAAACTGGTAATTAAAACCAAATTTACAACAAAATACTGAACTGATTGTATTACATCACAAAAATGTTTACAACAAATGGTAAAAGTCAACAATAAAACCAAGTGTCTTTTGAAGAACAAGTTCTTTTGTTATGGCCCAGCTTACTCCAGAAACCACTTCTAGTACTCCTAATGTGTGATTCCATTCCCAAGCTTCAACAACATTAATACACCAATAATCGCAGGAACACTGTTATACAAAGAAGAAAATCAAAATTAGTAAGCCTAATGTGCGATAATCAAATTACATAAACATCTGCAGATTAATATAAATACATGCGTACGTACAGTTCAGCAAAATAACATTAATATCTGCATATTTATATGCAAGGATTCTAAATATATGCATACAAATATGCATATATTTTAAATATATGTTTTTCTGCGTGTCTGGTAAAAAGTTGCATACAGATATGCATATATTTAGAATAGATGAATATTTGTAGGCAATTTTTTAACAAAAATGTTGAAAACAGATAATAAACATATATGCATATTTGTATACATATATGTATAATATATGCATACTTATACTCAACTTTTCTGAGCACATGCAAACCCAAATGCTCTAACAATAGTTTCATACTTGAATTTGTCGAGAAACATGCAATTTTTTAAATGAATAATCGATCAAATTAGATTACTATAAATATATGCGTACAATTCAACAAGATAACTCAAATATCTGCATATTTATATGCGTACGATTCAGCAAAATAACAATACTGTTCTAACAATAAGTTTTTCTTCGGGTCTGGAAAAAAGTTGCATACACATATGCATATATTTGAAATAGATGCATATGTGTACACAAATTTTTAACAGAAATGTTGAAAACATATAGTAAGTTATGAAATTAAGTAAACAGAAGGACAAAAATTAAAAATCGACATCAAGAGGATCAAAATTCAAACAAACCTGAAATCCATATTCTCAACAAACCACAAAACCACACAGTTTCATCCCCTTCCAAAACTCAAAGCCACAAGGAGCCGTCCATCACAGTTCCCTCTGCCAGGCCCCTTTCTAACCAAGCCAAGTATACTGTTCTTCCATCAGAAGATCCGCAAAATCAACTCAACTCCAAATTCCAAACAGCAAAAACACCTGAAATCCAATTCGATTAAACTCCAAAACCAAAATCACTGTTTCTAAAAATCCGTATTAATATTAGTTTCATACCTGTTCTCAATTTCTGAAAATACGCTTCGGAAATCGAAAAAATCAAAGAAAAAATATCGCAACTTGTTTGATTGTAGAGGGAATTCTTTTTTGATACTTTGGATTTGTTGATTGAAGTAGAAATGGAAGAAGTTTCAAGCCGCCATTAACAAGGAAGAAATTTGAAGATGACGGCGCCGCCATGACAGACAACAATATGATGCGTGAAAAAAAATGAAACCCTAATACGTGTTTACGCGGAGACTAATTACATCATCAATTAGTGAAAAGGGCATTTCTGGTATAAAAAAAATCACTGTTTGAAAATAGGGATGAATTTTATATGTTTCAAAAGGGGAGGATGTGAGCCTAATTAAGTTTAGTTTTAAGGATGTGAGCCTAATTTTCACTAGAAATTATATCGGCTTATATTCAATATCAAATTCTGAAACCAACAAATATCGTATTGGGAATAACAATATATATATCTTCCAAATTCCTCAACAATATCTGTGTAATCACGGAATCCAATATCGAAATATTCCGAAGATTATTTCCATTCCAAATACATTCCAATTTAATCGTTGGAAAATTCTGGTTACTTTAAATCCATTTTCAAATCCAATTTATTTATTTCTAAAAAAATTGGATTATTATTCTAGTTATTAATTAGTTCATTTAGATAAAAATATGTTTTTATCTTTTCAAACCTGGAATTTTTCATCCAAAATCTTTCCAAATCATTTATTATGATTTTACATAATTTTTCAATATTTTTAATATTTTTATTAAGGCCTTTACATTCGGTTTCCAATAACGGCCACCGAACTGCACCCATAACGACCTTTTCTGAAATTGATTTGGACATAATTCCAAATCTAACCGTTAGATTTAAAATCTATCATACTCATTGAAATGCTCTTTTCAATTCGAACCCAACGATTCCAGTTTTAGAGAATTCGACGGTCAGATCTCCTGTTACGTCCATTTGAAGTTAATTGAAATTCGCGAACGATCGCTGCGCGGCGCATTCTATTCAGGCCATAAAATATATATAATATATATATCTTCGATTTGCGTTAAAAACGTATTTATCAAATATATTTATAAATTCATTTTAAAATGAGTCCCACTTCTATTTTAATTTTAAATCAAAACTGGATATTCCATATCATTATAAATTCGTTTTAAATTAATATTAAAATGATTTCCACTTCTATTTCAATTTTAAATCAAAACTGAATATTCCTTTATAAATTCTTTTTAAAACGATTCCCTCTCCATTTCAATTTTAAATCAAAATTGAATATTCCTTTATAAATTCGTTTTAAAACGATTTCAACTTCATTTTCAATATTAAATCAAAATGGAATATTCCATATCATTTTAATATTAAAATGATAATATTTTCAAAATATCAGATTTTTGAAATCACTTTTCAATATTCATTATAAAATGAATTAAATCGACAGAAAATCGTGTTCGTGTTAAAATGGCGTTTAACTACTTAACACGGCTTCTCATTTCGATATTTATTGAATATTATTTTAAAATATTCGTTAATTCTGAACCGGAATCAGACTCAATCAATTACCATATAATTTCAATTATATGGATTTCATACATCGCATGCTAATAATAATAATGATAAACAATCATTAAAAATTCATACAACATCTAGAGTGCATTTCATTACTGTATAAGCATTAAAATAAATAAATAATGCTCATCACAGTCTGTCA
The DNA here is from genome assembly GCA_030737875.1 of Allium sativum. NCBI lineage: Eukaryota > Viridiplantae > Streptophyta > Magnoliopsida > Asparagales > Amaryllidaceae > Allium > Allium sativum. Next base: position 345,645,393 of record CM060924.1, on the reverse strand, counting down.
ACCCATCGATTGACATACCACTAATTATTGGGATAAGTGCATGTCAAATATCATCCCAATACGCATATAGGGTTTTCAAACAACAAATATTGTGTATTATTTGTGCAGTAAGGCGATGTGTAAAATTTATCATCCCAATCAATATCAGTTAAATATGTGTACATAAACAAACCATCCGATTTGTAAATGAATATTTATTTTATTTTATTTTCATGATAACTTTATATACATTTTATATAAATAATTTTATACGTACAACAATATCAATCAAATCACACAAATCATCCGTGGTTTGTACAAAAATAGTGCCAGGAGCTTCTAAGCCCCGTCTGTAACCTATTATATAATAACTGTAAAATAATTTGAGTGAAAGAGAGTTCTCATGTTCGTTTTCCACTCCGTCATTCTTTTATTTCTGAATTTCAGTTTTATTGGGATTTGAATTGGCTTGAAATTCAAATCTGCTCTGTTTCCGTTCTAGTCAATTTCATGTTGTAGTGCTCGCTGATACGAGCGCAACGTGACTGAAATCACTGAATTCCAATTTTGTATGATAAAGATACGATAATTTTTACATTAATTACATATTTAAATTAATTAAACTATAATTAACAATTAATTACACTTTTCTTAACCCTTGTCAATTCTTTTTCTTCTTCATCGAATTATCCTAGACCGTGAAAATTGCCGCTCCCATTCTAGGGTTCCACTTTGCTCAAAAACCGCTCCACCGGCAGATGATCTGAGAGTGCCACATCGAAGAGCTACACACCGCCGACCTCCCCCATAACTTCCAGCTAACTCGCGCACGCCACCTGGCCTAAAAAACCCTCGATACGCAGCGGCTTCGAATGGGAAATTCCCCCAAAATTGAATATGAAACTTGATCAAACCATTATCATTTTAAAGCTCTAATTTTGCTCTGCACATTTTGATTCAGAACGATCTTCAAATTCGGCTTGGATTGGAAATAACTGGGTTTTGAATTTCGGAGGTTATCATCCGTTCTTTCTGAGTTGGGTGGCGGCTACTGATAACGCTAGGGTTAGGGTTGTATAGATCAATATTTTAAAATTATTTATTTTCCAAAAATACTAGTTCTTTGCTTTCTAACTCCAAATCGAACCCAACGACTAATGTTCCTAACAAAATACCACCATTCCGGACACAATGGGATATGTTTCGTAAGCCCATTTGACTGTTTCGATCAGTTTCTATCAAAATTAAATAAAAAATCAATATATTGAATTTTAAACGTACATTTTAATTTACCGAGGCCACATACTAACTCCAAAAATTGCAGAAAAATAAATCTAGCTATATTTTGATGATACGGTCCTAATAAAGCTAATTTCGTCGAATTTGAAGACAATTTGAAAAATGAGCTTTTTCTAGTCGATTATATTTAAATTGAAGTTGCAAAGCACGTTTAAATTTGCTGTGCTCACATATTAATTCCAAAAATTATGAACTTTGAAATTTAACAATAATTTGACATTCCGGATCCAACAAAAGTGGTTTCACCGAAAACGGGGGTCGTTCGCAAAATGGTTGTTTTTAAGGGCTTTATATTATATTAAAATATATATAAATTCCATAGCGACTATTTTAAATTTTAAACTGGACATAACTTTCAATTTATATTATTAAATCTAGATTTTTCACATCCATTAGAAAGATATAATTAAACAAATTCAAATATTTCTGGTTTTGTTGAAATCCGATTTATTTTGAAGTCTGAACATTCAGTTGAAATTTAGAATCGAACTTTCAAACTACCACGCCATTTCGAGTTCGTTTTATAACTAAAATAAATTTTTACATTGTAACTACGATTAAAATAAATTTTTATTTGTTATTATTTAAAATAAATTATTTTAAATATTCAAAATCCATTAAAATTGCTAAAATAAATTTTTTAAATTGGTTTAGAAATTCCGGGTTGTTACAGAAGAAGATTAAAAAAAACTATTTCTAGATAATGGCGGTAGAGGCAAAGTGGAGGCACAATGGAAAACATGGCTAGGGTTCAGTAATGAAGTCTAGGGGTCTATTTATAGTTGCATGTATAAGCAACGACCGTAGGATCATTAAGATTTAATCTTAGCTGTCCATTTATATAAATTAAACTCAAAAACCTAACCATACCTTGCCTCATTGGGCGTCTCAGCCGCTTAATGTACATATGTGGGGCTGGAGTTATTAATTATATATAACGTTAATTGAGTTGGCTTATTTCTTACCTTGTATATATTATTCTTGTCCCCTCAATCTTATCTTCGTTTGAAATTCATATTTATCAAAGAGAATATTATTCTTATCCAATTTATTTGTCCCGTATATATATATTATTAAATAAACCACACACACACATATATATATATATATATATATATGCGTTTACCATCTAATTTTATTTGATTGTGATTTCTTCATACAAGCACCGTTTTCAACATATTATATATGAAAATTTATTAGAATTTAGCCACGGATAGAAAAAAAGATTTTCGTAGCCAAATTCTTAATGCTACAAAACTTCACTTTTCAGCCTGTTTATATTTTATTATTTAATTTCTCATTTCTATTAATTATAGATATTTATATTTTTTATGTATATTTTACGGGGTGTTACAAGTTTACATGAAGATATGGGACTTTGTTTGGCTTATAGCAAGGGTCCTTGGAAAAATAAGTGTAAAGCTTGATGATATATGTTTCTTGAAATTCTAATTATAATTTAACTTTGTCTTTTTCCATTTCAAGGATAATATTGATTGGTGTGCTGAACATATTCCTCATATGCCTATAATTAAACATATGCTTCTGAAAAGACTTTCTAAAAGGACCAAGAAAAATAAAGCCGAGTTAAAATGAAAATATTACACTCCATATATGGGTTTACCATCACGTTTCACATGTGGAGACAATCGTGTGGATAATGAACAATGAAAGAAAACAGTCGACTATTGGGACAATAATGTAAAAATTAAAGTAGGTCGTCTTGTGTTTCTTGTTCTTTCTTTATAGCCTTATTATTTTTTCATTATTACTTTTTTATTTACATTATTAATTGAAATGCAAGTGTCCTATGCATTATATTTTCATTGTAGGCTAGATTTGAAAGAAACATTTCAAATCATAATTAGTTGAAGACTAGGCACACGGTGTTGGAATTTGATATAGAGAGGAGAAGAGAGATAAAACATAGAATAATTGAATGACTACATTTTTATTTCTTCACCTTTCTTCATTCAACAAATGAGATAGTACATCCCTTTTATAACATAGCCAGCTTCTAGACTTTTCTTTTTTAGATTTTTCTTGCATTCCCTAATTTTCAATATTTCCCTATACAAAACATTCTTTAGAATTTTCTAATTTGAAGGACTAGAATTTGTTACTACTTAATTTTGACTTTCCTAAATACAAACATTAAATTTGGTGCATAATTAGTATTTCCTTACAAAACCAAGTTTATTTCCAACATTCCCCCTTAAATTTGGTTTTATTACTCCAAGTGGATTCGTTGATTCTCTTCTTCTCTTTGATTTGTGATGCATTTCTCATCACCTTCAATTGTTGAAGCACGTCTCTTCAACTCCCTTTTTTTTCTTTTTTCTTTTTTTATTTGTGATGCACTTCTCATCACCTTCAATTGTTGAAGCACATCTCTTTAACTCTCTCTTTGAATATTGGAGCACTTCTCTCCATGGTGCACTTCTTACCCACGACTCTAAAATAAATTCTCTTCCATAACCACTTGTGTCATGTTCTCTTGCTCTTCATCTTTGAACCGTTTTCTTGCTTTTGTTGTGCTTCAGTTGATCCGTCTTTGAATTGTTTGCTTTTGTTTAGCTTCGGCTGATCCATTTTTGAATTATTTAAAAAAAAAATCGCTCTTTAGAAATCTCTCTATCCCCTCTCATCAACCTAACTCTGATACCATGTTGGAATTTGATATAGAGAGGATAAGAGAGATAAAATGTAGAATAATTGAATGACTACATTTTTATTTCTTCACTTTTCTTCATTCAACAAATGAGATAGTACATCTCTTTTATAACATAACCAAATTCTAGACTTTTCTTTTCTAGATTTTTCTTGCATTCCCTAATTTTCAATATTTTCCTTTATAAAACATTCTCTAGAATTTTCTAATTTGAAGGCCTAGAATTTGTTACTACTTAATTTTGACTTTCCTAAATACAAACATTAAATTTGGTGCATAATTAGTATTTCCTTACAAAACCAAGTTTATTTCCAAGATACGGGTGGGTCAAAAAGCTTCGTGAGACACATAGTTGATTATGTAAGTACCAAAACTTCAGTTTTAATCTTTATGCAAACATAGACATACACATACACATACATACAAATACGAAATCTGGATACTATGGTAGTTAGTTTAGAAAATAATAACCAAATAATATGCAAGTACTTTAACACGAATGAAACTATTTATTATATTTTTATTTTAGTACTACAGGTTATCTTTTTTTCCTAATTATTAATTAGTTTAAAATAAAATCTAGCCGGTTAAAGACAAAATCTTTTGATTAGATGCAAATCAAAAGTGTCCTTTTTAAACTTTATTTTTGTAGTGATTGCAATAGTTTTAGTAGCAAAACTCATGCTCCAATCCATTTAGATGGATTTGGTATATGTTATTCAACAATTATAGAGTTCTGGGTCATATAGATTTATTGCAACTGCGAAGTGCATTTCGTTATGGGTGTAACATAGTAATTGATTCATTAATATCAAACCGATTCCACCTTTTGGTTATCACAGCGGTATTTACATTCTAGTTAAAATTCACGGACATGAAAGTAAAGAGAATCAACTTACATCATGCAAAAATTTGTCTTTCTTCTGTACATAGATTGCATTACATTACTAGCTATCCCCATATATATACATATGTGTGTGTGTGTATATATATGTATGTATGTATGTATGTATGTATGTATGTATGTATATATATATACACACATATATTGGGCTGTTTTTATTATGCATACTGCAATGTCTGTATATAATTTTTGATACATGGTACCTTTGATATATAATTTTGAATGAGTTGAGATTTTTGAAAAATATCTTTCATACCAGTAAACTTTCATGCCAATTTGAACATCTTTGTCTCCACATACAACTTACTAATTGGTTTAAAACAATATTTTGCCTTATGTATGAAAATGCAGTGGAGATGCACTATTTCTAGAGAAATACTAGCTCAATCACTAAATAAACAACTCAATGCTGGAATCTAAAGCTACTTTACTGGACATAATTCCATGTCCAATGAGCTTGACACACACAATAGCCAATCAACAATGCTGAAGTTAACACAAGTTTCTCGTGTTTGATAAACATATAAATACTTATTTTTGCAAGATTTAATTACCCTTGCAAACATAAGCAAGCATGAAACACACAAGCACTAAAATGTCCAAAAGAAAGAAAGTATATAATTAACAATGTGATTTATACATGGTCAACCAGTTCTTGAATATCATTTATCTATGTATTGTGTTGGATTAGATATACTTATCTAATTATTGATTTTTTTGTTGTCTTAATAGAAGGAAAAATATTGTCACGAAGTTGATCTTGTTGAAGCATACGAGGTGCTTCACAGAAGAAAGGACAAACACAAAACTTAGTTGGACGATGGATCAGAGCAAGTGGCGGTATTTTATTTACATTTTTAAACTTGTATTATACCGTATATTATTTTCATATGAATCATAAATTAAACTTGGTGTTTGATGACTGCTGAGTTTGCAAAACCGTTGGCAGTCATTAGTAAATTAGGTTCACTGACTCTGTTGGTGTCAATAACTAAGTTATTTAATTATCAACCTAAATTATGCCCTATACTTGTTGCACATGAATCAACCTTAATTTAGTATGACTTTGGCCTTATTATTTACCTAATCAACCTTAGTTTATATGACTTCTGATCATCTGCATATGTACATTACACGTATTTTTTATTAAAATTTGATCAAATATGCATTTGTTTGGAATAAGAAGCATACTGCTTACTACTTTCCTCATCTATTGTTTAGAGTTAAAAACTAGTAAAATAAGTGAACACAATAAGCTTAATATTTTAGACTAACCTGGTCTTCTTTCCTCATTTTTTCCAGTAACCCATTAAATTTATCTGTCATTTGCAATACTTTAACAAATAATTAGGTATTGTTACGCAACATGGAAAAAAATGTGTACAGAATTTAATTACATGCACTAGTAATCATAACAAAATATTTGAGCTTTGCATTTAATAATTTATTTTGAGCGTTTATATTCGCACATCTTTAGACTTCACAAAAAATAAATTATATGAGTGTAACAGAAATGGTTTTAATTCTTTTCGTGGAAAATCCACATTATGCATGAATATTGTTATAAATTAACTAGGGATCCATTTTCTTAGTGTTGAAATTATGATCTTTTACTTTTGAATACTTTTTATGTACTTTAATATAGCCTTTACTTTTTTTCCTCTTATATTTTATGGCAAAAGGTAAATATAAGTGAAAACATACTGAAATCTTTGATGGGTTACTATTAATCTCATTAATTCTGGTAAGTTCTTTGTATTTCAATTAAACTTTATGCATGAATCATGGTGGTGGAATTTCTTTCATAAACAATGACAAAGGGCATCCATTTTCAATGATTGATCTACACATGATGTGTACCAGAAAAAAATCATGGCTTATATACATTGATTGATACTCGATAATGTTGATATTGAAGTTTCCAATGCTTGTTTCCACCCTTCTGTGTGTGTTATGTGAGGTATGCGTTTGTTTTCAGAAAAGAGATGAGAAAATGATAAATCGTATATTGCATGTAGGTGATATCAATCAATTCTCTAAATATGGCTAGGATATCATACTAAAAGGTAACTTGAGGAGACTGCTACATTAATAGATCTTATTCACCAGAAATAGAATATTTCACTCTCCTCTTGCAACCATGGCTGCTAATGTAATTCCCCTTAATCTCTCTCTTGATTATAATCCCAAACCGATTGGGACCTCTCCTCCCCTCCTTCTTCTAGCCCTCCTCCTGCTTTGGGTTTTAACCGTAATACAACCCATTCGGATTTCATTGCGGATGAAGAAGGATACATTACGATGAGAAATCGAAAACACAAAGAAAAATCTGATCAAAGCATGCAGAATTCTAATCGGCTTAGAAAAGGAATTGGCAAATCTCAAGAATACCCAATGAGGATTAACAAAAAAACCTTATCTAGCATCGAGCGGGAATCAATTTCAAGGAAAGAAATCCATTGATCAAGTCAAGAAACCCATTGAGCAAGCCAAGAAACCCGCTGACCATGTTCAACATCGAGCGGCAACCTCTACTTGGGCGGATCTAGTCAAGAAAGGAGGCAAAGATTCTGATCTAGACCTAACATACATAGCTCCAACTTCTACTATAGGCGAAGAGAATATTGTTATTGTCTTGAGGAAGTCAGCAATCGAACAGAATTTAAATGGGGATTCTCTATTGTTGCTTATGTATTTGGAAAACATCCACCATATTATCATTATAGAGCTTTCGTTGATAGAACATGGAACCCAAGTGGTTCTTTTGAAATTTTTACAAGGAAAAATGGATTTTTCATTATTCGACTTACTAACATCGAAGACTGTGAGAAACTTCTGAGAGGAGGCCCTTATTTTATTAACGGAAAGCTGATAATATTGAAAAAGTGGAACAAGAAATCAGTTCTTGATAGAGATTTGCTAAGTACTATGCCAATACGATATGGTTGCCTGAACTAAGCCTAAGATTGTGGGATAAAGAAGAGTTTAGCGCCATCGCAAGTGTTGTAGAGATACCATTAAAACTTGATGAGAAAACGGCGAAAGAAACTAGATTGAGTTGTGCCAGAATTTTAGTGGAGGTAAAAGCTGATGTGGATTTACCAAATGATGCTATGATATATTTACATGATCGTGAAATTATCACACAACAGATCACGAATGAACATATACCCGATAGATGTAAGGACTGCAAAGGCTTTGGTCATTCAACCACAAGTTGCGAGTTCAACAAAAATGCAGTGGAAAAACCAAATGAATCTACAAATCTTGACAACTTGAAGAGTGAAAAAAATGGTATCAGTTCATATGAGACTTATTCTAAAACCATTGATCCTGCATTGTTTTCGCATACTGCTGAGGATGATAACATGAACATAGATCCTCTGACAGTTTCAGAAAAGAATCAAATCAACAGCTCTATGCTGGTACTGAAAATACTCAAGACAATGCAAGGATAAATGGTAAAACACAATCTAATATGGCTAATAATAACTCTGAGAGTACTATAAAGGTAGTACACACAGAGTTAAAGAAGCAAAATGTTTCAGCAAGAGATTCAAAAATGATTACAGAAGGGAGAATAAATAAGCAATTCATTGGATCCTCTTCTTCTTTGAAGGATCATAGATTATTTACAAATTCTGAAAAAAAAACAGTCCTAATTCTATAGTTTTGGAACAGTGCTCGGACCTCCTTGTAGATGAACCAATTTTCACCAACTCTGATTTCCTTTCTGGGGATCTTGCTCCTTCTAATTCTTGTATTTCTCTGGAAGATATTCAGAATGCTGTAAATAAATCCATGGCTTCACCTAAAGCAGCACCTAAACCTGGATTACAGAAAAAGAAGGGGACTAGAACCAAGAGTCTCTCTGACATAGGTGCAATTGAAGAGGTTGAGGATAAGAAAGATCATGACTTCAGGAAAAAGTACATTGCAAAAAATTCAAACTGGGAAAAGCAGCTGAAAGCCACAGACAAAACAAATTCAAGAAAAGTGGTAAGAAGTCTGAAGTGAAAGGGGATAGTAGCAAGAACAGTGACCCACTGTAACTTGCAGTGTATCCTTTGTTGTATCCTTTCATTGCTTTTTTTATTTTTATATATGGATATTATAGCTTGGATCATTAGAGGTTTAAATTCTCCTGGTAGTAAATTATATCTGCTCAATTTTTTGAGCAATTATAAGCCTAGTATTTTTGGTCTGATTGAGCACAAGCTCAATGATATTAATATTGCTAACTTACATACTAGAAGCCTATCTAATTGGCACATGATTAATAATAACCATATGGGGGTAATGGCAGAATTTTGGTTCTCCATAATCCTAATGTGTGGTCCTTAGATAGTTATTTTGTTGATCTTCAATACATGCACTGCAGTTTCAAAAATTAAGGTGGTTTTACTTTAAAAGTCACTTTTGTTTATGCCTCGAATCTGGAAACAGAGAGACACTCTATTTTGAATAGTATTGAGCTTTTCAGTTTGAATATTAATCGTCCTTGGATTGTTATTGGTGATTTCAATATTGTTTTCCACGATTTTAAAAAAGAGGTGGTAATCCCATTCCATTTCACAAACTTGAGAATACTGCTAACTTTATTATTAGATCTGGATTGATAGAACCTCCAATTAGTGGAAACAAATTCACCTGGAAATCAGGTGAATTTAGGAATATCCACTGTAAATTATACAGGGTTTTATTAAATCAGAATTTTATTAGCACTTTTTCTAAAGTTAGTTGCTGTACTCTTCCTCAGAATTCTAGTAACCACACTCCTATTATGGTTACCCTTAATGATAAAGATAAGGGTGGTGTTAAGTCTCCCTTCAGATTTGTTAATGGTTGGGTATTTGAAGAGGGTTATAAACAGATTGTATCTAACAGTCTTAACAATAATCTTTTTGGAACTGCCCAATACAAATTTAACAAATCTCTTCAAATTATTAAGGGTAATCTTAAGAACTTGAATTACTCAAGGAATAGATCTATTGTTAAGATCAATAGGGATGATTGTGAGAGGCTTCATTATGCTTTAGATAATAATAGCTCAGATAGTAATATAGATTCTCAATTTTTTGGGGCTTAAGCTAATTTGGTTAAATCATTGCACATTCATTCAATTAATATTAAGCAGAAAGCCAAGATTGACTGGTTAACTACAGGAGACGAAGCTAGTAAAAATTTTTGAGCTAGAATGACTAGTAGAAAAAATAGAAATGATATTGGGAAACTGATAAACACAGATGGTAAAATAATTAATGATGCTCTTCTTCTTGAAGAAAAAGCTATTAATTACTTTAACACTTTGTACAATTCTGAAAATATCACAAGTAATTTTCCTAATATTATTTCCAAATACACTGTTAATGATAATAGTGTTGATTTACTTCTTGCTCCTATTAAAGAAGAGGAGATTAAAAGCATCATATTTAATGCTAAAGATGATAAAAGTCCTGGCCCAGATGGATTTGGTGCTAATTTCTACAAGACACATTGGACCGAGATTAAAACCCCTCTGGTTGACTCTATAAAAGAATTTTTTAGCTTTGGTAAGATTTTAAAAAATTCTGATAATACTTATATTAGTTTAGTGCCTAAGGTGGAAGCTCCTATTAGCTTGGAGGACTATAGACCAATAGCTTGCTGTAATTTTGTCCACAAAATTATTTCTTCTATTCTTTGTAACAGGGCTAAAGGCTTTCTGAAATTCCTTATTTCTGAAAATCAGAGTGCCTTCATTCCTGACAGGCTTATTTCTGAAAATACTTTACTTTCTCATGAGCTTATTAGAGATTTCAATAAGAAGGATAAAATTATTATGTGTATCAAACTTGATCATCAAAAAGCTTTAGATAAGATTAATAGAAAATTTATTATCTTTGTCATGAAACAGATGGGATTCAATAACAAATTTTGTGACTTAATTGAAGAATGCATAAGTAATGTTACCTTTTCAATGATGGTTAATGGCTCTCCAAAAGGATTTATTCATAGCAATAGAGGTATAAGGCAGGGAGATCCATTATCTCCCTACTTATTCTCTATTGTTGTGGAATACTTTTCAATTCAGATGGAGGCTGAATTGCTAAAAGGTAACATAAAACCTATAAGTAGAAACAGGCCTCACATCACACATCTTCTATACGCAGATGATATGCTTGTTTTTTGCAAAGCTGGTAGAAAAAGTGCTTCTTCAATTAAAAGCATTCTTGATAATACGGAAAAATATGCTGGGCTTAAAGTTAATGAGAATAAAAGCAAATTTTATTTTAGTAAGGATTATGTTTATAAATATGATGTTCTCTGAAATTCAAAGAAGGAAAGTTACCAGTCAAATATCTTGGCTTGCCTCTTAGTATTAATCAAATTAAGGAAAGGGACTGCACTAGACTTTTTGATATTATTCATAGTAAACTTGAAGGATGGTCAAGTAAGCTCCTATCTATGGCCGGTAGAATGGAGCTTACCTATACTGTCATCACTGCTATCATTATCTATTGGGTTCAAACTCACAACATCCCCATCAATGTAATTCAAAAATTAAATAGAATTTGTGCTAATTTTATTTGGAAAAGTAAGTATCACAAAATTTCTTGCGATAAAGTTTGTAAGCCTAAGAAATTTGGTGGTTTGGGCCTTAGAAATATCAAAGATCTTAATGAAGTTAGCAAGTTAAAGCTATTTTGGAAATTTTTGGATGGGAAATCTCTTTGGGCTAGATGGATGAAGGCTAAATATTTGAAATCAAAAACTTTTGGACTGTCAAAAAAGAAAACCACCATTCTTATGTTTGGAAAAATATTTTGGACTGTAGAAATATTGGAAAAAGATTAATAGAGAGAAAACTGAAGGTTGGAAGTAAAACCAGCCTATGGTTTGACCCATGGATCTTTGGCAACTCTCTTATTAACCTTTTGGGATGGAATAATTTACACATTTTAGGAGGTGTAAAAGATACAGTACAAAGTATTATTCAAAACAATGGCTGGTTTTTAAATTTTAGTCAAGCTGCATCCATTTATAAATCTGCTATTCATAAAATCCCCATTGATAGTGATTGCTTCAAAGATCATTGGAACTGGAAATTAAATTCCAAAGATAAATTCTCTTAAAAAAGCTTTAGAATTTTTTATTGGTAAGGAGGTGGGAGGAAATTAGCATAGGTTTATTTGGTGCAAATCTAATTGCCCAAAAATGGCTCATTGTGCATATTTTGCTCTTCTTAATAAGCTTCCTACTAAAGATAAGTGTGTTAACTGGAATAAAGACTCTGATGTGTCTTGTCTTTTATGTAAAAATGGATTAGAGTCTTCTAATCACTTATTTTTTAACTGCCCTTATTTCCAGTTCATTTGGTTAAATGCTAAATGCAAACTGAATTTCAATTTAAATATTCCTACTTTAAACATAAGGGACAATGTTGACTATATTATGTAGTACTTTAATCCTAAATCTATGCCTTTTAAGAGGGCCTATGTTTTATTCACTACTGTTATTTATCACATTTGGAAAGAGAAGAATCAAAGACTTCATACATCAAAAGAAGTCTTTTGTAATCATCTTTGGAATAACATTGTTACTGATAGTCAAATCATTATTAAGAAAGCATATAGGCTTAGTAATAATCAGAACATTAATCAGACTTTGCTTTGCAATGAAGAATTTCAAGTTGAGAATTTTTTACTTAATGAGAGGCTTAATCTGAACAAATTCAAAGACCACTAGTGCATTTCAGGAAGCTGTTCAAACAAGCTATCTAGTAGTAATAACCATGCAAATCAGTATGACTATGCTGGTGGTTGCAACCCCATTCGCAACATCAGTCCAGCCTGCAAGGGGCGTAATCAATTATTTGTCAACAATAATGCTCATGCTAGTCATAAAATGGGCAGTAATTGGTTTAATTTACCTGATGCAGAGAAGGGCGGTGGCCACTCAATCAATACAATTAGCAAATCTGGGAATAATCAGCACATTTGCGTGATTAAAAACAGCAAGCAATATGAAAAGCTCTCTAGTTTTTTTCTTGGGAATAGTAGCCCTAGCCACTGTACCTATAACCTAAAGGGAAGTAAACAGGTTAATATGATAAAGTGCGACTTTATGGGTTATAAATTAAATAATAAGCACCCTTTTTTACCTAATGCAGAGATTAGGGCTTCGCCTTCCTCTAGTAGTGATCCAGAGTGAGCCTTACTGCTGTCATTAGAAGAAAAAGAGAACAAAGCTCGTAGCTTTCTTAACAAAGTGGGTGATAATCGTTATAAAAGTGAGATTACTGGACATATATATCACTTATCTTGCTGGCAAGTGGGTGAAGGAAGTGGTGTTAGGAGCTCAAATGAAGATCGAAGCTTAAAGAGGCAAGGAGATAGCTTGATAAGCCCATGGAGTATGAAGAAGGGTAGATCTGAAGACAACAAGAGCTTTGATGATAGGGAGTGCTCGTTCAGAAAAAAACCTAACTTTTATAGAGGTGTGACGAAGACGAACGAAGACTATATCTAGCAGCTGCCATGATTTCATTGTTTTTTGAGGGAGCAAATGGTGGATTACTTGATCGTCTGCCATTTTTGTTTTCTTTTTTCTGGTGAAAGGTTTCTGATGTCGGATGAGGTTTTCTATGCCTTTTATGTTATGTTTCGGGTTGTACCCGATTTCTTTGGGATTTGGGCCTTGTTTATACTCTGTTTAAAAAAAAAGGTAACTTGAAGATACATAAAATACACAGTGAATTTCAGGGACGAATATAGTTAGAGATAAGTGAAGACAGATTCAACTGCGATTTATAGTAACTTTACCGGCTAATATTCGATAACTATATATGAACTTGTTGATTAAGAAAATTTTTGGTTTGCGCCCAACTCTTTACAGAAAATAAGTCTACGGTACTTTGGTAGCCATTGAACAAAACTTGAGTGAACTTGTAGATAAAGAAAAGCTTTAGGACAAAAATGTTAATTTGTTCACATTGAACGTTTGATAACATTTATGTTTGATGCCTAGTTTGCATTGAATATTTATTTTACATTCAAGGTGAATTTGATTTTTAACAAGAAAAGGTATTTTGAGGGGGAATTGTTATGAACGAGAAATATGTTTTTTTAACGAAAAGGGGCAGAGTTATTATTTTAATTTTTTTGTCTTTGTGTTTATTATAGCTTTTATTGAATGCACAATACAAATTGCATAATACAAAATGCAGAATACAAATTGAAAAATTTTAATTTCATAATTCAAACACCATTACAACGCAAAATAATATTTCATAAAAAGCAGCAAGAAATACATAAAAAAATACAGTTGTCCAGTCCTCAGCTTTTGAGCATATTGAAGAATACAACCCCTAAGCTGTGCGGACTTGTCAATCAGAGAATAAAAAAGGTTGTGGCCTCTTCCATCATTTACTTACATGCTCCGATGGTAGAAGGGGCAAAACGAGAAGGCCTAGCATTGAACCTGCCTTGCTTACGAGCAGGACGACTCGAGATCTCAGTAGTATCGCCCTGAATAAAATCATTGTACATCTGGGCCTCGTGCAGATGAACTGGTGGAGCGGCCGGAACTATGTACTGGCATTTGTCAGTAAGAATGCATTCTCCCAAAAGTGAGTCCAGCTCTCTAAATCATGCGGGGAAGCCAATCTTGAATTTGCGATATGCTACTGGCATTGTCGCCCACCAATCGTCCCTCCCAGCGACAGTATCCATCTGCTCATCCCATTACCCGCCCTAAATCTAAAATAGCTTGTTCCAAAGATTCCAGTCCCTCTTCTATTGTTAAACTTGTTCTTCATTTGATTCACATTATAGTACAAGTCGTGCATTGGTTGAACATTGTCGCGATAGTTAGCACCTATTTCCCACGTTAATGCAGTTGAACGGGGATCTAAGCTTGAATTTTCGGATTGGTTGTGTGATTCGGTGAGGAGGGGGATGGAACTGGGGTGAACATATAAGGAGGAAGAAGAAAACCGATGGGTCCAGATATTTTTTGGCATCAGACGTGTTGGACTCCTCTGACGCGAAAGCCCCCTTTTGAGCTATTCGTCTAGACGGGATAAATGTGGGGGTCCACATTGGACGCATCAGATACGTTCGACGCCGACACGAACGTTGACTGCCCATTCACGAAACCAAACACTACCTCAGTGCTTTACTTAGTTTATAGTCACATTAAATTGCACTAATTTGCACACAAAAAAAATTGCAGACTAGAATATCACATGAACTAGACCAACTTGTGGCAATCCGTAGTGAAGTGACTCCGGAACTGAGGTTGTAAGCTTATGTTACAGTGATAGGGTTTGATACTGGAAATATAGTTCGTTGTTATGGTGATCTTATGACATCAAGCATGGTATTTTGGGTACAACAGACTCTACCAAGGTCACCGATTCGTAAATCACGCAAAGGGAATGAATATGCATCTTTGGAGTCAAAATGTTTATATCTGCAACATATATGTGAAAAGCAAAATAAGGAGATAGAAGAGTTAAGACTTATGGTTTTGTCTTCACAACAGCAGTCGTCACATTTCATGTCACGAGAACCAGCATCTCAATCCTACTCATATTCAGAGCATCCATCACAACAACCTCCTGCTCAACAACAACCGCACACCCATCAGTTTTCCTCATTCAACACCAACCAACCCCGCAATAACAGTCATTTCCCCACATGTAGAAACTACACAACAGCGTATGTCATATTCGCATTTCAACACTGGTCAATTTTCATCATCACTTAGTAATTATACTATCCTCAATCATATTGTCCTCCTTTTTACCTAGAACTGGCATATCCAGTTGAAGAGTTTACATTAATGTTAAATGGGAATGCATTTTCTCAATAAATTGTGTCATTGGCAAATAACCAAAGTGGAGGCTTTACATCAATTCTCAGCATGATTATTTTTTCATAACAAGGATTGCATCAGAGAAATAATCAAAGCGGAGTGTTTACACTGATGCTTAGTGGGATTAAATTAATCCCCCAAGTTGTGCCCCTGAGAAATAATCAAACTATATAAAATTGGTACATATTGTTTTTATTTTTTTACTCCAAACGTAAATATTTTGAAAAATCATATTACATAGCCTTGGGAATCGTGTGTAGATTAGCACTTAAGAATCATGTGCAGATTAACATTCTTTTGAAATGGAATCAATGATAATCCCATGATATGCCTTAAGCTAATCTGATTTGCAGCCAACTGATTTGGAATCTGCAAGACAATGATTTAATCATGCAATATAGTCAAAAAATGAACACCTTTCTAACTAACATTAGAAAACCATATTTGACAAGGAGTTTTGCAGAGGCTTTCTAACTTAGAGCATCTCCAGTAGCGTTACGGATCGTAGCATTACGATCCGTAATGTTCAGGTGAATATATTTGATATTCCCAAGCAGCAGCGAGCTGATTTTATCGGCTCGCCAGTTGCGAGTCAACTTTATCGGCTCGCAAACTCGTGAGCCGATAAAATCGACTCGCGACTTCCTACGCCTATAAAGGAATGGCGCAGGAGTCAAAGTCTCCATCCCCCCTTTCCAATTCCTCTTTTTAATATTTTTTATTTGGTATGACGCCGAGATGCCGCCATGCGTAACAAAGATGGGGAGACAGATAGTTTCACGTATGCCAGACGACGCATCTGGTCCAACTCACCTTCCTCCACCAGCGGGGACGACGATTGAGGACTTACGGATCCTCCACGAGCTGCCATAGGGATTTACTTACCGATCTTTTACCACGCTGGCCACTGTTCCGGTATGAATTTTAATTTATTTTAATATTTATGGTTAATGAACTGTTAAACGGTATGCCCTATTGGTTCTACGTTATAGTTTAGTGCATGTACATTATACATTTTAATAGTGGTTTTATAGTCATTTAACTGTTATAATTTTAATAGACTGAGTATGTTTATCTTCGCTGGAGTTGGGCGAAGTTTATTTCACATGCCATTGACATATTACCATTACATATTCGAGAGTGGATACTAGCTAGTCCGTTCGGACTCTTTTTACGTATTATACCTCCCCAGTCCATTGATCGACAATTGATTGAGGCCTTATTAGAAAGATGGTGGCCTACGACACAAAATTTTCACTTTCTCGATTTTGAGCTGGGCATCACCCCAGCTGATTTTTACATGCTTACGGGGATTGAGATTGGCCTTCCAGATAGAGTCACTTATCCATTTGATTCCTCTTTTGAGTCACAAGATTCCAACCTGCAGTATTTGCCAGATTCGTCAGTGGCTCATATAGCTAATGGTGCCGTTTCCGTCACATATTTACTTGAGTATATTACAGTGCATCTCGATGAGGTAGATTTCCATGACATAGTATACAAGGCTACCATTTTATACCTTCTTGGTTCGACATTCTTTTCGAACCAACGGTGTACGATTAGGCTGGGCTACCTAGCAACACTGGTCGAGTTAGAGCAGCTGCATATGATTGATTGGGGATTTGCCATATTGGGTTATCTATACGCCGCTCTTGACTCATATGCTTTTGGAGATGTTCGCTAGATGTTCGGTTTTTGGTACATGTTGTCGTGCTAGTAATACGAGTACACGGCCAACATGCATCCACGCATACAGCCCACCGCCAGTCATGATGCTAAGATCTTTTTCCCATACATGCGTAGATGGGAGAGTACTCATGGGGTTCGGCGTGCTCCTGCTGGTGTGAGACATGACTTGATGGAGGCTCGTACTCAGTTAGATATGAGGGAGAGGGGGAACATATTACGAGCACCTTGGATTTCTTATTGGATGTTACTTTCAGCGGATGGCCCACTACCTGATGCCCATCCATTAGCCATTGCATGTCGCTTATCTATTCGACGTGTCCTCTTGTTCCAACCGGCCCACCTTCCTATTTGCTAATTGGGAGATCGATGTTATTACCAGGGTCCCAGTCAGTTGCGCGTACCTGGAGATCCACCTCTGCCAATTGATATGTTCGGGCCGCAGTGTTCTATAGGGAGACAGTATGCGGATGGTCTGAGACATGCAGGACGGTTTGATACGACCGATTTTCACTTACCCGACGCAGAGTTAGGTCCTTATTGGGTTCGGGTAGCTCCAAGACTTTACTTGCTGTCGGATTATATGCGGGGTGTGAACTCCGGTCACATTGGTCTCCAATTGGTTAGTGGTAGAGTTCATCCTCCACCGTTTACTTTTGACCCGACCCCTTCACAGATCTCCGACCCTCCTACGGATTTCACTCTGGCTGATACATTTCAGACATTTGATCTTAGCGGTGCACAGATATTCTTGCCTGTTATTTACCCACTTGCACACATGGTGCACGGTGTCCCTATTGTTGGATTATATCCACCACATGAGGTAAAATTTGTACTTTTGAATTTACATTGTATGTTATACGCTGTAGAAACTAATTTTATATGTTCTATATATGTAGTATGCACCCCGGTTAGACTAGCATATGATACAAATTGCGGCTATTTAGGAGATGGCCCTACTACATTCTCAGTCCTTATATCAAGAGGCCCAGGCGATAGTTCAGGGATTGCAGGAGCAGATCGCTGACTTACAGGCTAGATTAGTGGCAACAGGGGTTGGTGATGCAGCAGCATCAGGTACCGCTGTAGGGTCATGTACTGGTGGAAGTTCAGGAGGCGGACTATGAGGGGTTGATGGATCAAGTGGTGATGGCGGACTAGGAGAGGGTGACGGAATAGGAGGGGGTGACGAATTAGGTGGTGATGGCGGACTAAGAGGGGGTGACGGATTAGGTGGTGATGGCAGACTAGGAGGAGGTGACGGCCTAGGAGGGGTGACGGATTAGGTGGTGGCGGCGGATCGGGAGGTGGTAGTGATGATGAAGATATTCCGTATTATGACCCTTCTAATAGTGGGGATGACATGTCTTTGGATGGTGCTGATGTTGATGCCGTAGATTTATCATGATGTATATATGTGTATGTCATGATGTATATATATGTATGGCTAGATGTATATATGTGTATGTCTCGATGTTTTGGATTTTATGTTATTTTTTGATGTGTTCAGTGTAATGTTTGCTCTTTAATTATGTTCTGTGTAATGTTTGCTCGTTTCATATGTTCTGTGTAATGTGTGCTCGTTTATTATGTTCTATGTAATGTTTGCTCGTTTCATATCTTCTGTGTAATGTTTGCTCGTTCATTATGTTCCGTGGAAATCTGGTACTTTGCCAATGCCAAATTTGGTACTTTGCCAAGTGCCAAATCTGGTACTTTGCTAAGTGCCAAATATGGTATTTTGCCACGTGCCAAATGTGGTACTTTGGCAAGTGCCAAATCTGGTACTTTGCCAAGTGCCAAATCTGGTACTTTGCAAAGTGCCTAACTTGGTACTTTGCCAAGTGCAAAATCTGGTACTTTGCCAAGTACCAAATCTGGTACTTTGCCAAGGGCCAAATCTGGTACTTTGGCATGTGCCAAATCTGGTACTTTTCCAAGTGCCAAATCTGATACTTTGGCAAATATGGCAAATCTGGTAATGTTTGCTCATTTCATATGATCCGTGGAAATGGTTTATAAAATATATTGTTTACATATATAAGTTAAAGGATTTTTATAAAATAAAATGTTGACGACCCTAGTTTTTTATGTCTATTTGAACAATGTTTGTAATATTTAATAATAAAACGATTTGAGAAACAATCCTGGTTTATAGTTTAATTATAAAATGAACTGCAACGGCGCTGCAGTTCGTTTTATAACGTTTCGAACTTCAATTGGTTGTACGAAACCCAATCTAAGTCGGATTTCCTAACAACAAGACACATTCATATCTAATCGATAATATTTTTCTAGTAGAAGAGAAAAAAATCGGTTTTCATGTTGTAGATTTTGTTTTACGTCCAAATCAAAATTTCAAAAAAGTCGCCGCGGAAATGGTTTATAAAATATATTGTTTACACATATAAGTTAAATGATTTTTATAAAATAAAATGGGGAGACCCTCCTTTTTAACTCCTTCGTATGCTGAAATATTTAAATTATATGGGTAAATGGACGACCATCGTTTTATAACGTTCTGAACTTCAATATGTTTAAATAATACGGATAAGTGGACGACTCCGGGCACAAACTCTGGTTTTCCCTATATATAGCGGTTTCTCTGAAACTCATAATAACAATTTATTTTCTTCCAGCCGCCACCTCCTTCCTCTTTCCCCAAAACAGCCAAGTTGTAAGAAAAAAAGTATAGTTCCCTTTTTGGAGTATGTCGGAACAGGGAAAAGAAAGTGTATCCTCCAACATGGGCAAATGGGAAAACGACGATGAGGAGGTAGCAAATCAAAGACCTGGAAAAGAAATGGTTGTTGAAGGACGCGTTCTCAAGCCAATACATCTAGGTGGATCCAACCCTATGTGCCGTTATGGAGAAGAATCGGTCGTCGTTGTTTCGAAGACCGAAAAAATGTTGGGCGACGATTTTTTGGTTGTGCAGCCTACTAGGATCACACCGTTTTTCCTGACGAAATTAATTGGTGTTACTTTAAGCAGTGGATTGACCCTCCGATGTGCGAATGTGGAGTTCAATATGCATTGGAAGCGCAAGCCAAAATACGACGTTTGAACAAGCACGCTGCTGAGGCAGTTAAAGCTGGATTTTACCTATATCCATGGTAGGTGTGGGTGGAAACTATCGTATCGTTTACTATTGTGCTTTAAATTTGATGTTTATGTGTTCAGTTGTTATAGTTCCTTCAATTGTACTTTGGCATTTATTCATGTTGTAATTGTCGTTGTTGCAAGCTTCTAAGTTATGTAATGCAAAATATTTATGTAATGCAAAGTCCAACGCTCTAAACTTCTGTGATAGAGAAACTCCACTATGCCCTTGTCACTGTTCACTAGAGCCATGACAGAGAATCAACACTATTTACTGTCCAATTAAAGACCATTCATACCAATAAACGAGGGCTATGTCCAATAAAGGTGCACTCCATCCAATAAAAGAACACTCTTACCAATAAAGAAGCACTTTGTCCAATAAAGGAACACTCTATCCAATAAAGGAGCACTTTGTCCAATAAAGAAACACTCTGTCCAATAAAGAGGCACTCGTACCAACAAAGGAGCACCATGTCAATAAAGGAACACTCTGTCCAATAAAGGAGCACTTTATCTAATAAAGGAGAACACTCCACCCAATAAAGCTACCCACTTACCAATACCTCATACCTTATATATAACAACAACATTGCAATTCTTATCTCGAATCAAAACTTATTCACAAATATAAATAGATTCCAGTTTTACAAAATGCATGTTGGCTTTTGATAGCGATTCGGAGGAAGATGAAATCCTTCAAGAGGAAGCGGAAGAAATACAAGAAATATGGGACCCATACCATGAAGCGTATGGTTCATCATCCATAACTAGAGGGGGATCGGTTGTTGGAAGGAGGTTTATACACCGAAATCATGCCAAATACCATAAGTCTTTGATGCAAGATTACTTCGATGACGATTGCACTTATGGGTCTGATATGTTTCGTAGAAGATACAGGATGCAGAGAAATCTATTTCTTCGGATATTGGCTAGTATTCAAGGTAACAATGATTACTTTGAGTACAAACAAAATGCATGGAAGACACAGGGGTTGTCCGGTGAACAGAAAATGACGGTCGCTATGAGAATGTTAGTTTATGCCACTCCAGCCGATTATTTGGACGATGCATATCGCATAGTAGAGAGCACGGCACTTGAAACACTTGAAACTTTCTGTCAAGCAGTGGTGGACGTCTACGGGGAAGAATACTTATGGTCTCTGAATGAAGCAGATGTAGTGTGAATCAGAGAGATGCACGAAAGCAGGGGTTGGTCGGGAATGTTAGGAAGTCTGGACTGTATGCACTGGGAATGGAAGAACTGTCTTAAGGGATTACAAGGTGCGTACAACGGCAAGGAAAGGCGACCAATCATCATTTTGGAAGCTGTGGCATCGTACAATCTATGGATATGGCACACTTTCTTTGGAATCCTTGGTTCGAATAACGACTTAAATGTTATAGAAAGACCCATCTGTTTAATGATCTTGCTCAAGGTCAGGTACCTCCTTTAATATTTACCCTCGGTCAAAATACTTACGAGCACGGCTATTACCTAGGTAACGGCATTTACCCAAAATGGAGCACTATTGCTAAAATATGTCCAAATCCATTGACTCCCAAACAAGTCAGATTTGCGGCGGTGCAGGAGGCAAAAAGGAAAGATGTAGAACGTGCTTTCGGTGTGTTTCAATCTAGATTTGCAATGATAAATAATTCATGTCGGCTGTGGTCTAGGAAAAAGATGTCTGCAATCATGTTTTCTTGCATCGTTCTTCACAACATGATTATAGAAAATGAAAGAGATATGGATGAAGAGCAACGTCACTGAGATTACGAGGGTGCTTCACAACCACCGCAAGTACTCTGACCAAACCGACCACTAACAGAGGAGGACTTCAACATTCATTTGACTTGTCAGGTTATGTTTAGAGATGCAGAACTCCATAAGCGGCTGCAGAAGGAGCTTATGAATCATTTATGGAACCACTATGGCGATACCTAGTTATGAAGCACCATTATCCGAATTCGTGTTTTACTTTATGCTTGTCCGAACTTATCGATCATGTATGCAGTAACGATGTTGTTCTTTTCTATTGTATCATTGCGTTCTCTTGTATTCATAAGGGTCTTTAATCAACTATTATTATGTTCCAAATTAGTTTATTTTACGAAAATAATAACAATTTTATTTTGTCATATTAGAAAATAAGGTAGGATAGGGGAAAAAATTAAACTCTAAACTAGTCACACACCGACTTTATCGGCTCGTGAAGTCGCGAGCCGATTTTTTTGGCGTATGTCAAAAAATGGGCTCGTGACTTCACGAGCCGATAAAGTCGGCGCACGCGCCCAATTCAGAAATCTGAATTGAACCCGTAACATTTTCTTGAATGTTACACAACGTAACACCTGCAAGAATCGCCCCTAAGTTGGAGATGCTCTTATCTTTACATAGTGTAGCAAACAGTTGTTTATCATTATTGTATGCCAGGTAATTGATGTTATGCTTACAGGGCAGCATCTTTTTGAATATATTCATTAGCTGCAACACTTATCATAGCAACTTGCACCTTTTATATTCACTTGGCCTTGATTGTGTTAGTAGGTAAGATTTTATTTTCTTTATTTTATTATACTGCGTCGTTTGTTTTATATGATTCTTTTATTTTGGCCTAAGCATTTGTATTGTTCTAACTCTGGTTGCTTGACACATATATGAGTAGCTTTGGTGTATTTAATCGGTTGTTTTCCTAACTGGAGGTCAGTGCTAATGTACCCTTGAGTACACATGCATTTTCTTTGAGAAACTAACCAATGTGTTTTCGACAAAATACATACTTATAATGTTTAATTGTTCAGGAAAAAACAGCTTAGACGTTAACGTTAACAGCAGTCATGCCATTTCAAAAAATGTAGGTGAACATGTGTACTACTCATGTGTGTGCGTTGAACATATTTTTAGATTCTAAGCTCCTTTTTTATCTTAACCATAGATAGGTCAATCTTTGATCTCTCTGCCATTGTAATACACTGTGAGTTTGTTCACATTTTTTTGAAGATGTTAACATAACACTCTCCCCTGATTGGTGGAAATCCGAGGGACCCATATAAACCACATGATTTCCACCAATAAGGGTCAGGAGTTATGTTCACTTACTTTAAAAAGTGTGAACAAACTCGAACTCATTGTAATTGGACCAGTTGGACCCTGCAATGTCTGTCATTAAAACGTCACCCCTGGGGTTCAAGAAAAATCCTCTAGCCCTACCAAGGCCACGATATTTTAATAGTCGGGGTATGGGTAGTATTGATAGAATGATAAACTAAAGCATAACATGATGCCAAAATTGATCAAGTTTTGAGCTTAATATAGAAGCATATGACTAATGGGAGTTACTAATATAGATTTTGTTATTAATCGATAAGAGCATCTCACGTTAATTGAATGTAATGTTAAAAAATGCTTATGTGTCCATGACTATTTTACAATGTGAAATATATTAAACTAGCTTCCACAATAAAAATTAAGTTTGCTCTCCAATGCAAATATATGAAAACATTCAATTTTGTACATGTGTTATTTTAAGAATATTTTAAAATTAAATAAGTAAAACATAATGGTTATATATCCATCCACATTGCAGACTACAACGTCTATTACTAGACATTATGTTTCATAATGTCAAGTAATGATTTTGACACACCATCTTCAAACTCCATTCAACAATTGCATTAAAGAAAATATTTTTAACAAAAATGTTAATGGGTGATGTGTCTTTGATTTTACATTCAAAATTATAAAGCATTGGAGATGCTCTAATAGTGCAGTCCACGCTATGAAATGTCGATGCCTCATCATAATTATTTGTATGGACGGTTATGAATTTAAGTTTTTGAATAGCGAAATTAGTGTGATAACAGAACATAGGTGGGCAACTTATTATTGTGTACATTCAAATTCCTAAGGTCAATTCTTGAATTTTATAATTTGGTTTTCTTGTGGTGCACTATACAAATTGGTGCTGGGTTTTTGTGCGTAATGGAAGTTTGACAAAACACCCAAAAACCAAAACTAATCTTTTTCACCCAATCACTTAGAGGTAATGTGATTGAAAAACAAACAACACAAACAATATCGGAAATATGAACACATGATATTCCACCCAACTACCCTCTTTATTGATTCACCAAAAAATTGTTCACAACTGATCTCAACTATCGTTACAAACTAGCACAACTTGAACCAATAATCTTATTGAGAAATAGGTAGAGAATATCTAATGGTTAAACAATTTCAGGAGAAAGACAACGAAGAATAATGGAACCAACCCTAATGATTCTATTTAATAACCGTCAAATTTTCCATACCTAATGAAGATGTTAATTAGGCCTTTTATAGAATGAATTGTTTCCTACCCAAGTTTTCTTCACACACCCAAGTTATCTTCGTATATGTTAAAAATCTGTTGGATTAGGACCACATAATCTTTGCCTTCACTTTCAACTTTCCACAAATATATCAACAAAACTCTCCATAAAAAAAATGGATCTACATAGATAGTTCATTGTCCACAATTGTGATTTGTGTATCATAAATGTCAATAATTAGTTCATTTGTTAAGTAGGAATTATTTACAGATATAGGAAGAAGAACCAGAATTAAAACGGATGTGCATGAAGTTCATGTTTTCTAATTTTCAGTTACTATTGTTAGAAATTGCCCAAGTACTGATGTCTGATTTTTTCTTCTTCAGAAAACGTGATGTTAATCCAACAAGTTTCTTTAGATGAGATGCAGCAAAACATTCGCATGCCTTCAATTAATAGTTCATAGGAAGAGTGCGATTAAATTATCATCACAAGAGTTGACAAGTTGAAAAGGCCTGCATTTTTATCATTTTCGTTGGATGCATATGGTTGCATTTAAAACTGCTGCTGTATACTCTAGGAGGAGGATTAATATAGGAGATGCATTACTATTTTTGGTTTGTAACGATTTTTTTTAATTTGTGCAAGTTTGAATACATTTTGGATTGATTTGTATAATGTATAAAAGGGCAAGCCATTAGTTTTGCTTTATAGTTATGTGCAATTCGCGATATGCACCAGTTTAGTTTGTATAAAAATGTATTGTTATTTGTTTATTATTTTAGATTTTTGGAAAAAAAAATGGTGTTGTTATCGTGTTTTCTGGGCTTTTGACTAGCTGCTGCTATTTTTACCAATAGAGGCATGTTGAATGATTTGACGTCCTTTTGTTTTATATTATTAGAGGCGGTTTTATAAGCCCCAAAGATCTATTTAATGGCCAGTCCACCTACATCAAAGGGACATGAATATTGGCCTCAAATATTCCAAAATCAATAGGGACGGTTTGCCTACTTTGGCCTTCAACTTTTTCAGAACTATAAGAGCATCTCCATCAATAGCTGGAGATTTTTAAATGGGGCATCGCCTCATTTAATTTGTTGAACACACACTCTAGCAGCCTGACTTCGAGCGTGGGTTTGAAATTCGAATGAGGTGATGCCCTATTCATCTAATTGAAGCGGCGGTACATCAGAGGGTTTTAAA
Source organism: Allium sativum (assembly GCA_030737875.1). Classification (NCBI taxonomy): domain Eukaryota; kingdom Viridiplantae; phylum Streptophyta; class Magnoliopsida; order Asparagales; family Amaryllidaceae; genus Allium; species Allium sativum. Next base: position 345,619,373 of record CM060924.1, on the reverse strand, counting down.
ACCCGTTTAAACTCTAAACGGGTTTTAGAATCCCGTCTAACATTCTCTTTTCTTTTTATAAAAACACAGTTTAGCTAAGCGGTGTAAAGATCACCGGTTAAGGCCTAAACTGCGTTTATTTTGCTGTTTACAGCTCAAACAGAGAAAACAACACCGTTTAAGGTTTAAACGGTGATTATTTCACCATTTAAGACTTATCTTTTTTTTTCAACTCGAACTGGGGCCATGAGTCTTTACACTCAGTATTGATTTACGTAACCTGAACCCATGAAGTAGAAAGCAGAACCTAGCATACATACCGAAGCCATTTACTTACAACCTAAAGCCATTATACAAAATCATTTAGTTACATGGGATATTCGTACGTGTAAACGGTTAAATGAAACCCGTTTAATTTAAACGGGTTTCATTACCCCATTCAAAACAAAAAATAAACAGCGTAAATCCCCACTGTTTGCTGCTGAAGAAGTGGGAATTTGTGCTATTTTTTTCCTCTATTCACCGCTTCGATTCACGCTCATTGCTAGAGATGCACTAAAAGTAGTATTGTTAGCCTCTGATATTTGTACAATCCTAGAAGACATACAAAGAAATAGTTAGAAGTTCAAGTTTAATAGTTATTATTATTATTTTTTGAATAAAACGGCACTTATATTACAAAGAACAAAATACAAAAGAAGGACAAGTTGGCTACAAAATGAAACAAACACACCAACGAATATCATACAAACAAATACATGTAGTTTTCTACATGTTTTCAGGAGTTGGTTGCAGGGTATATTTGGAGCATCATATTGTAAAGTCGTTTTGGGTGTTCGGTTTCAGGCGTTGAGGGCTTTCTTTTGTTGGGCTTTTGGTTTCTAGTCCGGGCTGGCTCCTTGTGTTGATCATTAGGCGATTGTTTTGAGTGTTATAAACTGTGTAGTGTTGTGTATACATGTAGGGCTGGACATTTTTACAATATTACCACTTACCAAGCATTACCAACCGCAACTGACGAAAGTGGTACCGAACAATTGGTAATCAATTTGATTGGTATAGTATACCGAACCACATGAAAATATATGGTACGGTAATGGTAATTGACCATTTAAAATTGTAATTATCATACCTACCACATATCTTAGACAATACGTATGTGTATTCTTATATTTCATCATATATGTTTATTACATAACATCGAAATTCTAATATGTAACAATTTAATAAGATACCTAGGAAAATACTATTACGATACAAGGTTAAATGCAATTTTTATGCTATATCTTAGGAACAGTATAGTTTATATGATAATTTGGTTTATCCATAAAGTTTTCTTATATGTTCGGCTACATAAAATAAGATAGATAAATAATAATATAATAACAAAAAAATCGATTTCAACATTTAAAGTTTTAACGTGAAATAATGTAAACAAAAAGATCTTATGCTACTAAACGGAAAAACCTTATTACCGACCTCTACCAACCATAAACCGAACAATTGGTAACCGATTTTTTTGATTGGTAATGGTATGATTTTTCCAATTAACATAAAAGTCGATACGGTAATGGTTTTGAATAAAAAGTTCCAGTACCGAACCGAATTCACCCCTTTATATGTGCATGGGTTTGAGTTGGCTTCTAATAGTTATTTGGGATGCACTTTTTTAGGGAACATTCTAGTTTGCTTCAATAAAGGGAGTTTCAATTCAGTTTTCTGCCTTTATTTGTGACAACAAGGGCAGATATTTATGCTTCTATTATTCTTAGTTTTAGTAGTGTGATGGAAAGTTATATCTAGATTACCACACAGATGTCACTAGATTATCCTAATCCAATAAATCCATATTCATGTTGTCACCTAATCACCACTGAGCACTTCATGGATCTCCAATAATGGAAAACACTTTCTTGTTTATGACAGGATTAGAATTTTCCTTGCACATTTGTGACCGAATCTTACTTTAAAAGGTTGACCAAATTTTCTAGTTATCTTCTCCCCACTAAAACTATATCTTACTTTGGCATATTGTTTAAGAGAGAAAATGGGAGAATAAAGGGTATACTTAGATAGTAATGGATGATAGGTTTAATATGATTGCACAGTGATGCCTAATTAATCAAACTCATCGTTCACCATGTGTTTACGCGACTTGCAAAACAAAAACAGATGTAACATTTGACTTGAAATGCCATTTACTTGCAAAACGAATACTTATAAAAACCACATTTGCATGCATATATAAATTACACAATCAAGTAAGCTACATTAGGCTACATATAGATTCTGATTTTAACACACAGTCAAAACAGACATATGTACAAACGTACATTTTGATTTACACGTTTTTCAATATGTATGCACATAGCACATACACATCCATGTACACTCTGTAATTACTAAAACTCCTGTTATTATGCACATTTAAATGTGGCACCATATGAATGCAATGATTACTGGAATGGCATGGCTTGATGGCTATAGTTTGGTTTGTTCAACGTAAACTTGAAAAAGAAATGATTACTTATTAAAATTTAAAATGATGCCTGTACCTACCTACGTAAACTTGAAAAAACAGGTAGAATTCTACTTACTAAAAAATAAGAATCGTTTCAACTTATTTCAAGTTTAGCCCTTGGTTCAGTTAGACCTACCTGTGAGAAAAAGAAAGATCTGCTTTATTTTTCGACTATCTCAGAAAATACAGAGAGCTACTTAATTTTCATTTATACAGTGTATATATACATTTCTGTATTAATAGTGTTTACAGGGGATACATATGCGGAAGAAACATAAGAATAGGTAATAAAATATAATCAATCAATGTTCAGCTGTGTCTCTAACACTCCCCCTCAATCGAAGCGGGTGATCCTCAACAGTAAGCTTTGATCGTGGAAACGAGTAATGAGTTTTACTTGTGGATTTTATAAATATATTGGAAAACTGGTCAGCAGCAGAGACAAAACGAACATCAAGTTGACCTCTTTGTGTTAGTTTTTTTTTATGAATCCCCTTATTATCACAGAACCAATTGGCTATGTGATGGAGAACGTCTTAGTTTATATCCAGGATTTTAGTTCAGTATTTCCCGATGTGGGACAACTTTGAAGCAACATTCAACACACCCCCTTGCTTCAAAGTTGTTAAGATCGAAGCACTTTCTCTTCGTTTTGTGACGCACTTTCTCATCACCTTCAATTGTTGAAGCACTATTCTCTTCAACTCTACTGAAATCCTGAGCTCTGATACCATTGTTAGTTTTTTTTATGAATCCCCTTATTATCACAGAACCAATTGGCTATGTGATGGAGAACGTCTTAATTTATATCCAGGATTTTAGTTCAGTATTTCCCGATGTGGGACAACTTTGAAGCACCATTCAACACTTTGATCTCGTTCGTGGACAAAATTATAATTGATTTCTTTGTGCTTAGTACGATCATGAAAGATGGGATTCTTTGTAAGATACATTGCACCAAGGTTATAAAGGACGGGAGGAATATGAATTGAAACCCAAAGTTTCTTTAGTAAAGACTCAATCCACATGAACTCAGCTATAACAATCGCAAGACCACGATCGATGCTTAGCTTCAGTACTAGATATGGACACCATCTTTTGTTTACGAGCACTCCACGAGATGAGATTTGATCCTAAAAATATACAATAACCATGTGTTGATTGTTTGTCTGTACATTCTCCGGCCCAGTCTGAATCCATGTAGGCTGTTAAATTAAGATTCAAGGAAGGAGATGGTCTTAAAATTATACCAAACGTAGAAGTGTATGAAGATATCATAAAATAGGTTTGACAAGGAGGAGATGTGATGTTGTAGGGGCATGCATATACCGACAAAGTTTGTTCATTGCAAACGCAATATCCGATCGAGTTATCAAAAGATATTGCAGACTACCAACCAAACTATGACACTTAGTAGGATTGGGTAGAAGAGAGCCATGAGTAGGATGTAAATCAATTGATGTGATAAAGGTAGTTACACAGTTTTAGCACCTTGCATTTTGTATCGAACTAATATATCTTCAATATAACGTCGTTCCGATAAGAACAAACCATTTTGGATAAGAGGTTGCTTCAACACCCTAAAAGAATGAAAAAGCACCAAGGTCTCTTAAGGCAAACTTATGTTGTAATATAGATAAAAGAGATTGCAAAAATGCTAAAGTTGAGCCAGTAGGGATAATGTCATCAACGTAAACCAGTAAATATATAATACCTTATGTTGCTCATCGGATAAATAATGAAGCGTCCACCTTCGAGATAACAAATCCAAGATGTTGTAGAAAAATACTAAGACGGTGATACTAAGCCCTAGTTGATTGTTTTAGATTATAAAGAGAACGATGGAGACGACATATATGATTCAGAAATGCAGAATTGATTTATCCGGGAGGTTGTTTCATGTGAACCTCTTCTGCAAGAAAATCATTTAGAAAAGCATTTTGAATGTCAAGATGTCTAATAGGCCATGAATACATGAGAGATAAAGTAAGAACTACTCTAACCGTGCATTACTTAATTATTGGATTGAAAGTTTCTTTATAAATCAATACTGTCTTGTTGATTAAAGTCTTTAGCCATAATTCGTACTTTATACCTATCAGTAGAACCATGGGCTTGTCTTTTTATTCTAAATACCCATTTACAAGAAACTAAATTCATTGAAGAATTATGTAGAACAAGAGACCAAGTCCTATTCTTCATTGAGCATGATATTCTTCATCCACTTCTTTCCTCCAGTTCGGATCAGTTTTTGGCGTTGAATAACAAGCAGACTCAAATATATCATTAGTAAATTTTACTTACTTGGAGGCAAGAAACATTTTTGGTTTAAATACACCAATTCCCCCTAGTGATTATGGCGTGTTTATTTGTAACTGGTTGTGGAGTAAAATGAAGGGAAAATAGATCATGGTTAGGGACAATTGGTTGTTCAGTTCTAGAAGCTTTGGGTACTGTCGGAAGAAGAGAGCAGAATGGATCAATGGAAGTTGAAGTGCTAGATGGTGTAATAACCCGGAAATCTGAGCCGATTTAAAAATTTTATTTTGGCAATTTTAGTGAATTTTGAATATTTAAAATGAATTATTTTAAATAATTACGACGATAAATTTATTTTGAATAGAATTAGAACGTATATATTTACATAGCTCGAAGTTAGAATATAAATATTTATTTATAATTCTAAAAGGAATTGAAAATGGCGCAGTAGTTTGAAAATTCGATTTCAAAGTTCAAATGAATGTACAGGATTCAAAATAACCCAGATTTTAGCGAAACCAAAAATATTATAATCTAATTGATAATATCTGTCCAACGAATCATAAAAATCAAAATTTCATAGCGGGAATCAAAAGATATGTCCAGTTGAAAATTTAGAATAGTCGCTATGGAATTCTAGCCCTTAAAAATGGAAATTTTGCAAACGACCTCGGTTTTCGACGAAACCACTTTTGTTGGATCCGTGATGTCAAGTTATTACTAGGTTTCAAAATTCATAATTTTTTGAATCAATATGTGAGCGTGGCAAAGGAAAACGCGTTTGACCAGTTTCAGTTGATTTTAATCGACTGGAAAATGGCCATTTTCCAAACGGTCTCAGAATTCGACGAAATTAGTTTTGTTAGGACTGTATCGTCAATACGAAGCTAGAAAATATTTTTCAGGAATTTTTAGAGTTAGTATGTGACCCCGGTAAATTGAAATGTGCGTTCAAATTCAATATATAGAGTTATATGTTGATTTTGATGAAAACTGATCAAAACGATCAAATCAGCTTACGATACATATCCCATTGTATTCGGAATGGGGTAATTATCTATGGATGACAGTCGGTGGGTCTCGTTTTGAGTTCGTTGTAAAAAGTTACTTTATGAGGATTTTAAAATAAAATTAAATAAATTAAAATATCTTCCCCCACCCTAAGTCAATGGTCAAACAGTTAAAACCCTTACCCCCCCCCCCCCCCGGTTTGTTTCAGAACAAATCAAAAAAAAGGGAAGAGAAGAGGGAGGAGGAGTCGTCGCTCCTCCGACTAGCGCGCCACTGCGCCCTCCGGCGCGCCGCCACCGGTGCAGCCACCAAGCCCCCCCTCGTGCGCTCCTCTTCATCTTCTCCTCGTCACCCCCTTTCTCTTCAATTCCCTGGCCACCAAGCCACCAAACCCGCCGCTCAGGCCAGCGCCCACTTTCCCCGGCCTACCACTGACCGGCATGCGCCTCCCCTCCACACCAGCGACGCCCAGCGCCGCCTACCCCTACTCCAATCCCCTCCTCCCTCTTAGTTCAGCGAAGGTGAGCATTCTTTTATATAAAAAGGTTATTTAATTTAGTATTTAGGCAAATTTCTGATTTTTAAATTAAGTAACATTATTTATTAGGATGCGTACATAAAGGAGTGATTTCTAATTACATAAAGTTTTGATTTTTGTTGTATGCGAAGATCTGATTTTATCGTATATATAAAGACTTGGTTTTTATAATAAAAATATAATTTTTATATAAGCAAGAGGATAAAAATATAATTTTTATTCGAGTAGTAAGTTAAAAATATGATTTTTATATGATAGAAAGATTAAAAATATGATTTTTATATTATAGAAGTATTGGAAATTCGATTTTTATTATGTAGAAGAGATAAAAATATAATTTTTATAGATGTAACGAAATAAAAATTGATTTTTATTACAAATATGTTGAAATAAAAATGGGATTTTTACAACGATGATATAAAAATTCGATCTTTATATTAGAAGTGGATATAAAAATAGAATATTTATCTATATAGTAGCGGTATAAAAATAGAATTTTGATCTAAGTGTAGCGAATTAAAAATATGATTTTTATATACTAGAGAAAATAAAAATATGATTTTTTATCTATGTAGTGGCTTCGGACAATGAAATTGACAAAAGGCGAGCACGACGAAGATTCCTACATATGAAGAGTCGCGGTGTATTGGTTTAGCTAGTCGGTGAGAACTCCTCACTTTTATTTTAATTTCTAGTTGGAATATATACTAGGATGCAGATGGTGCTTAGTAGCACCCGACACCCGTCGTCCACAGACCATGGACGGCTTGTTTGTTTAATTTCTGTGTTGTGAAATTTGATTGTGTGATTAGGAATGAAATAAAATATTTTATAGTGGAAAATATTTTATAGTTAAAAATATGATTTTTAACGTGTATATAAAATAAATAGTAATAAACAAATCGGAGATTTGTTTATATACACTGATTTGACTGATATTGATTGGGACGATAAATTTTACACATCGCCCAACTACACAAATAAAAATATGTGTTTGTTGATTTGAAACCCCACACGGGTATTGGGATGATATTTGGCGTACACTAATCCCAATTATTTAGCTGTATGTCGATCGATTGGTCGATATACTATGTAAGCATTAATTATTTATATTTAATGCTTATGCAGTTGTGTGGTGCACTCTGGATGATGGTTGATGATTTATCGTTGCTATTATATACATGTGTTGTAGAAAATCCATATAATTAACATTATATGGTAATTGATTGGGCCTCATTCCAATTTAGAAAATAAATTCATGTGTTGAATAGAAAATAAATTCATGTGTTGAATAGAAAATAAATTCATGTGTTGAATTGAAAAATATTCATGTGTTGAATAGAATAAACAATCATGTGTTGAATAAAAGCCGTGTTGATTAGATTGACGCCATTTTGACATGAACGATATTTATATCGATTTTATTCATTTTTATAATGAATATAGAAAAGAAAGTGATTTCAAAATATAATGTTTTGAAAATATTATCATTTGTATATCGACGATGTGGAATATTCAATTTTGATTTGAAATTGAATATGAAGTTGAAATTATTTCGAAAACGAATTTAAAACGATTTATAAAACACGTTTTGAAAGGAAATCGACGAAATATAATATATATATATAATGGCCTGAATAGAACGCGCCGCGCCGCAGTTGTTCTCGAATTTCGACCATTGACTTCGAATGGATATTACGGGAGATCCGACCATCGAATTCTCCTAAAATCGGAACCGTTGGGTTCGTATCGAAAAGATATTTCTAATGAATATTAGATATTTGAAATCTAACGGTTGGGTTTGGAATTACGTCCAAATCAAATTTGGAAAAGGTCGCTGTAAGTGCATTTCGATGGCCATTGATGGAAATCAACTGTACAGGCCTTGATAAAATTATTAAAAATAGTAATAATTTGTGTAAAATCGTAAGAAATAATTTGTGAAGAACTGAGATGAAAAAATTCCACATTTGTAAAGATAAAATATATTTTTATCGAAATGGACTAGTTTTGAACTAGAATTATAATTCCATTTATTTTTAAAATAAATAAATTTGATTTGAAATGGTTTTGAAAATAACCAGGATTTCCAATAATTGAATTGGAATGGATTTGAAGCGAAATTGTCTTTGGAATATTTCGATGTTGGATTTCGTGATGATATAGATATTGTTATGGGAATTTGAAAGATATATTAATATCGTTATTTCCAATACGATATATGTTGGTCGTAGAATTTGATATTGAATATAAGCCGATATATTTTCTATTCAGAGCCTTGTATTTAATATCAAATGTGATTTGGGTTTGTCGTGAATGATGTCTTCATTAACACTGTTCTTAAACCCTGTTGAGAAAAAGATTAAATCTTTTTATTTAGATTTAATGAAGTGTACCAATTAAATGGTATTTAATTAGAATTGAATTTGAATTGATTTTTGAGTTTATCGTGAACGGTGTTTTAAATAACACTCGTTCTTTAACCCGACAATTAATGAATGTGATTTTGGGTTTATCGTGGGCCGTGTTTTATAAGACATTGGTTCTTTAACCCAGTTAAAGCCAGGATGTGATTTCCCAAGTTAAATGATCATTGATAGTGATTATTGGGAAGATTAAAACAAAGTGGAGTTTTAATGAATCTTTAATTAGATTGAAATAATCGAGAATGGAGTATCACCAGTTTTGCTCCAGGCGATAGTTGAATCTTTAATTAGATTTGAACGTGAAATGGTAATTAAATTTACCGATAACACCGTGATGTTAGATATGAAGTATGACCAGTTTTACTTCATGGGATGAATAGGTTGGGATTGGGAAATAAATGATTACTTCGGTGTGGTTCGCTAATCCCGACTAATTTGAATTGATATTCAAAGAATATTAAAGAATAAATTTAAAGAATTTGTCTTTGATAAAATTAATGGGAACCTTTCCCAAAGTATAAGAATATTTGAATAAAAGAATATTCTGAATTGGAATGAGGCGTATGTTCTGTTTGTGTAACACTTGTTTATTATATACGCGAGTTATTCAGAAAAACTGGGTTTATCCCATTCTGAAAAACTAATTTGACGTGGTGTCGAGGATGAAGACGGTGGTCAAAGACCGGAGGTCTTCACATCGTTTGAGTGATTACTGATGATCTTCATTGGGCCATACACCCAAGAGGAGGGAATCAGTTAGTGATCGTCCAGACGTACTTGGAGATCGATGGATATGTAGGGTACTAGGTTCCTCCGGTTTCGTTCAGACCCAGAACGAACTTGTAAATGGACTGTGTGTCTGACATTGGATTTTATTTTGTGTGATTGATTTCTATTAAATATATATCTGTTTGGTGACGGAGAATTTAATCTCTTGCTTTACGCCCTTCTCTGAGACGTACGAGCTCAGAGGTTATATATTGATGGATATCAATCGCATGGTGTGAATTGCCTGTGTGGCATGCCTAAGTAGTAATTGATCAAGGCTTCTGTTGAAAAGCAAAGTCTTGTGGTGATGAAACACCGCCTGTGTGGCATAGCTTTGTGTAACGTTGATTCGCGAGCCTCACACCCCGGTTGTGAACCAGAAATGGGAGAGGACATCAGGGAGGGCATGCGTTTCCTTCTAGCTAGAAGTGGCGTCAGTGGTTTTACACGCTCTGACGAGTTTGGCTTATGTGGTTGTTGCTGTTGCGAGGTGCCTCGGATATATCGGTCGATCCGGGACCGATGGAGTCATTGGACTCATTTACGCCCCCAAAGGGCGGGGAAACACAGTGTTCAGGCATTTTAATCCACATCGGTGGACCGGCCCTGACCATCCAAGGGCTCACCTGTGTCTGGGTCCTGAGACACGGGCTAGACAGTCTCGAATCGGTAGAGGACTATCTTTTGCCTCGGTTCACAGATGGAAATCCAACTTCCATATACGTGACATTTGCGGTTTTGATTGTAGAGGCTAGTATGGCGACATGATATATGGTACTCATGCCGTCTATGATTGATATTTATGATTGAAATTGTTTTAACACTATACACTTATAGTAATAATAAAAGATGAAATTTAGCGTATCAAGCATTCTTTGGCTATTATAAGGTAAAACCCTATCCTCCGGCTTCTGTTGCATTATGTGATGGGACCTGGGTCTTATAATAACTTCATTGTTCTTTAGTTAGCATTGCGCTGTTGTTTTATGCACTGGTATTCTTGGGAGGAAACCCGTTCCGTGTTATACGGCGTGGTCCCTAGATTTACCGAACTTTAAAATAAAGATTAATAACTGTTTTAGTTCTCACACCAGTCACATGACTGACTTGGGGTTTATTGTTTTAACCTAAACTCTGGGTGCCCCTATTTTCGACACGGGAAGCTAGTAGTTTTGGTTTTGCAGATTTATATTCGCAGGATCCTAATTTACAGCTGAAGCGATATTCGGAATGCTCTGTATCCGTATATTACTTTCAGTTATGTTTTGTATTATTTTTCCGTTGTAGTAATGTGTTTAAATCTCTTATATATTTCTGATGTATAATATTGATTTATACTCTATATATTCTGGTATTCTGATGGAATTGTTGTAATAAACAATGATATGTTCTTCTGTTTGCGTTCTGATTTGTCGTGTTCTCAAAACAATCAGGGGTTTCGAACGGTCTTGGTCGGTTTAGCGACTGATTCGGATCGAGCGAAATTCCCGGTCGTTATATTTGGTATCAGAGCTTTGGTTTACAAAGCTCGAGAACATGACACGTTAGACCAAACGAAAGAATTCATCAGAAATTGGATTAGTAATATCCAATGAGAATGACTCGTTAGAGATGGGATCAGTAGTATCCTAGAACGAGTGTGAAGAGTATATTTTTAAAAATGAAAACGATTTTTGTTTTGAAAATTTAAACTATTTCAAACGTTTTTGAATATTTATTTATATTGATTTGGACAATCCAATATATAAAGATTTTGCGTATACGTCTGATCCACGTGTATTTGAAATTTTAAATATACTGGATAGATATAGAATTACACTCTAATCGCCCGGAGATGATTTTGATGATGGAGCTCCATCATTAGGATTTATGTTCGTGTGACGAAAGTGGGATTTCTATATATTTCCAATTGATTGGTGTGATAACCAAAATTAGATACGGCTTATTGTTGTGAATTGGTATCAAAAATCTGATTTTTTGACTATATATCAAAGCTATGAATTTGAAACGTTAATCAAATAATTGATTGCTGGTTGTGTTGTTTGATTATTGGTTGATTAATTAAAATGTTGAACCATTTAGCCAAATTAAACCAAATATTGAAGTGTATTGAAAATTGTTTGAAATTGCATGCATATACATGTACTTACATTGAACTGGTCATAGCAAGGAGGCTAGAGAAGAGGAATAAAATTGTTTGCCGGACAAATTGGTACATGTTTACTAATTTCTTGGGTTTTGGATGATTTTATGAGCCGATTGGCTAGCCGCTTGGCTGTTTCTTTTTCTTTTTGGATTGATGAGGGCCATGGGAGGCTATTTGAAATATCCCGAAGTCCCTGGTGCAGGGGAGGTTATGGCGAAATTTTTCGAAAATTTAGGGTGTTAGCCAAATTTTTGAAAAATTTGAAAAGTTCTTAGAAACTAAAAAGTTGAAGAACTTAAGCCATAAAGAAAATACTGGAAGTTGAGAGGATTAGTTAAACAACATTCGGCTTTGTTCCTTTTTGGGGACGAAAAGTTTTAAGTGGGGGAGATTTTAATAACCCGGAAATTTGAGCAGATTTAAAATTTGTATTTTGGCAATTTTAGTGAATTTTGAATATTTAAAATGAATTATTTTAAATAATTACGACAAGAAATTTATTTTGAATAGAATTAGAACATATATATTTATATAGCTCGACGTTAGAATATAAATATTTATTTAAATTCTAAAAGGAATTGAAAATGGCGCGGTAGTTTGAAAATTCGATTTCAAAGTTCAAATGAATGTACAGGATTCAAAATAACCCGGATTTTAACGAAACCAAAAATATTAGAATCTAATTGATAATATCTTTCCAATGAATCAGAAAAATCAAAATTTCATAGCGGAGATCAAAAGACATGTCCAGTTGAAAATTCAGAATAATCGCTATGGAATTCTGGCCCTTAAAAATGGAAATTTTGCAAACGACCTCGGTTTTCGACGAAACCACTTTTGTTGGATCCGTGATGTCAAGTTATTGCTAGGTTTCAAAATTCGTAATTTTTCGAATCAATATGTGAGCGTGGCAAAGGAAAATGCGTTTGACCAGTTTTAGTTGATTTTAATCGACTGGAAAATGGCCATTTTTCAAACGGTCACAGAATTCGACGAAATTAGTTTTGTTAGGACTGTATCGTCAATACGAAGCTTGAAAATATTTTTTGGGAATTTTTAGAGTTAGTATGTGGCCCTAGTAAATTGGAATGAGGGTAATTAGCTATGGACGAGAGTCAGTGTGTCTCGTTTTGAGTTCGTTGTAAAAAGTTACTTTATGAGGATTTTAAAGTAAAATTAAATAAATTAAAATATCTTCCCCCCTAAGTCAATGGTGAAACAGTTAAAACCCTTACCCCCCCTGCCCCCCGTTTGTTTCAGAAAAAATCAAAAAAAAAAGGAAGAGAAGAGGGAGGAGGAGTCGTCGCTCCTCCGACCAGCGCGCCACCGCGCCCTCCGGCGGGCCGCCGCCGGTGCAGCCACCATGCCCCCCCTCATACGCTCCTCTTCTTCTCCTCGTCACCCCCTTTCTCTTCAATGCCCTGGCCTCCCTCCGCCCAAAACCCGCCGCTCAGGCCAGCGCCCACTTTCCCCGGCCTCCCACTGACCGGCGCGCGCCTCCCCTCCCCACCAGCGACGCCCAGCGCCGCCTACCCCTACTCCAATCCCCTCCTCCCTCTTAGTTCAGCGAAGGTGAGCATTCTTTTATATAAAAAGGTTATTTAATTTAGTATTTAGGAAAATTTCTGATTTTTAAATTAAGTAACATTATTTATTAGGATGCGTACATAAAGGAGTGATTTCTAATTACATAAAGTTTTGATTTTTGTTGTATGCGAAGATTTGATTTTATCGTATATATAAAGACTTGGTTTTTATAATAAAAATATAATTTTTATATAAGCAAGAGGATAAAAATATAATTTTTATTCGAGTAGTAAGTAAAAAATATAATTTTTATTTGAGTAGTAAGTTAAAAATATGATTTTCATATGTTAGAAAGATTAAAAATATGATTTTTATATTATAGAAGTATTAAAAATTCGGTTTTTATTATGTAGAATAGATAAAAATATAATTTTTATAGATGTAACGAAATAAAAATCTGATTTTTATTATATATATATTGAAATAAAAATGGGATTTTTAAAGCGATGATATAAAAATTCGATCTTTATATTAGAAGTGGATATAAAAATAGAATTTTTATCTATATAGTAGCGGTATAAAAATAGAATTTTTATCTAAGTGTAGCGAATTAAAATTATGATTTTTATATACTAGAGAAAATGAAAATGTGATTTTTTGTCTATGTAGTGGCTTCGGACAATGAAATTGACAAAAGGCGAGCACGATGAAGATTCGTACATATGAAAAGTCGCGGTGTATTGGTTTAGCTAGTCGGTGAGAACTCCTCACTTTTATTTTAATTTCTAGTTGGAATATATACTAGGATGCAGACAGTGCTTAGTAGCACCTGACACCCGTCGTCCACAGACCATGGACGACTTGTTTGTTTAATTTCTGTGTTGTGAAATTTGATTGTGTGATTTGGAATGAAATAAAATATTTTATAGTGGAAAATATTTTATAGTTAAAAATATGATTTTTAACGTGTATATAAAATAAATAGTAATAAACAAATCAGAGATTTGTTTATATACACTGATTTGACTGATATTGATTGGGACGATAAATTTTATACATCGCCCAACTACATAAATAAAAATATGTGTTTGTTGATTTGAAACCCCACACGGGTATTGGGATGATATTTGGCGTACACTAATCCCAATTATTTAGTTGTATGTCGATCGATTGGTCGATAGACTTTGTAAGCGTTAATTATTTATATTTAATGCATATCAGTTGTGTGGTGCACTCTGGATGATGGTTAATGATTTATCGTTGCTATTATATACATGTGTTGTAGAAAATCCATATAACATTATATGGTAATTGATTGGGCCTCATTCCAATTTAGAAAATAAATTCATGTGTTGAATAGAAAATAAATTCATGTGTTGAATAGAAAATAAATTCATGTGTTGAATTGAAAAATATTCATGTGTTGAATAGAATAAACATTCATGTGTTGAATAAAAGCCGTGTTGATTAGATTGACGCTATTTTGACGTGAACGGTATTTATATCGATTTTATTCATTTTTATAATGAATATAGAAAAGAAAGTGATTTCAAAATATAACGTTTTGAAAATATTATCATTTGTATATCGATGATATGGAATATTCAATTTTGATTCGAAATTGAGTATGAAGTTGAAATCATTTCGAAAACGGATTTAAAACGATTTATATTACACGTTTTGAAAGTAAATCGACGAAATATAATATATATATATATAATGGCCTGAATAGAACGCGCCGCGCCACGGCAGTTCGCGAATTTCGACCATTGACTTCGAATGGATATTACAGGAGATCCGACCATCAGATTCTCCTAAAACCGGAACCGTTGGGTTCGTATCGAAAAGAGCTTTCTAACGACTATTAGAGATTTGAAATCTAATGGTTGGATTTGGAATTACGTCCAAATCAAATTTGGAAAAGGTCGTTGTAAGTGTTGTTCGATGACCGTTGATGGAAATCGACTGTACAGGCCTTGATAAAATTATTAAAAATAGTGATAATTTTTGTAAAATCGTAAGAAATGATTTGTGAAGAACTGAGATGAAAAAATTCCACATTTGTAAAGCTAAAATATATTTTTATCGAAATGGACTAGTTTTGAACTAGAATTATAATTCCATTTATTTTTAAAATAAATAAATTGGATTAGAAATGGTTTTGAAAATAACCAGGATTTCCAATAATTGAATTGGAATGGATTTGAATCGAAATTGTCTTTGGAATATTTCGATGTTGAATTTCGTGATGATACAGATATTGTTATGGGAATTTGAAAGATATATTAATATCGTTATTTCCAATACGATATTTGTTGGTCGTAGAATTTGATATTGAATATAAGCCGATATATTTTCTATTCAGAGCCTTGTACTTAATATCAAATGTGATTTGGGTTTGTCATGAATGGTGTCTTCATTAACACTGTTCTTAAACCCAGTTGAGAAAAAGATTAAATCTTTTTATTTAGATTTAATGAAGTGTACCAATTAAATGGTATTTGATTGCAATTGAATTTGAATTGATTTTTGGGTTTATCATGAACGGTGTTTTAAATAACACTCGTTCTTTAACCCGATAATTAATGAATGTGATTTTGGCTTTATCGTGGGACGTGTTTTAAATGACACTGGTTCTTTAACCCAGTTAAATCCAGGATGTGATTTCCCAAGTTAAATAATCATTGATAGTGATTATTGGGAAGATTAAAACCAAGTGGAGTTTTAATGAATCTTTAATTAGACTGAAATAATCGAGAATGGAGTATCACCAGTTTTGCTCCAGGCGACAGTTGAATCTTTAATTAGATTTGAACGTGAAATGGTAATTAAATTTACCGATGACACCATGGTGTTAGATATGAATAGGTTGGGATTGGGAAATAAATGATTACTTCGGTGTGGTTCGCTAATCCTGACTAATTTGAATTGATATTCAAAGAAGATTAAAGAATAAGATTAAAGAATAAATTTAAAGAATTTATCTTTCATAAAATTAATGGAACCTTTCCCAAAGTATAAGAATATTTGAATAAAAGAATATTCTGAATTGGAATGAGGCGTATGTTGTGTTTGTGTAACACTTGTTTATTATATATGCGAGTTATTCAGAAAGACCAGGTTTATCCCATTCTGAAAAACTGATTCGACGTGGTGTCGAGGATGAAGATGGTGGTCGAATACCGGAGGTCTTCACGTCGTTTGGGTGATTACTAATGATCTTGATTGGGACGTACACCCAAGAGGAAGGAATCAGTTTGTGATCGTCAAGACGTACTTGGAGATCGATGGATATGCGGGGTACTAGGTGCCTCCGGTTTCGTTCAGACCCGGAACAAACTTGTAAATGGACTGTGTGTCTGACATTAGATTTTATTCTGTGTGATTGATTTCTATTAAATATATATCTGTTTGGCGGTGGAGAATTTATTCTCTTGCTTAACGCCCTTCTCTGAGACGTACGAGCTCAGAGGTTATATATTGATAGATATCAATCGCATGGAGTGAATTGCCTGTGTGGCATGCCTAAGTGGAATTGATCAAGGCTTCTGTTGAAAAGCAAAGTCTTATGGTGATGATCAAAGCATCGCCTGTATGGCATAGCTTTGTGTAATGTTGATTCGCGAGCCTCACACCCCGGTTGTGAACTAGAAATGGGAGAGGACATCAGGGAGGGCACGCGTTTCCTTCTAGCTAGAAGTGGCGTCAGTGGTTTTACACGCCCTGACGAGTTTGAATTTTGTGGTTGTTGCCGTTGCGAGGCGCCTCGGATATATCGGTCGATCCGGGAGCGATGGAGTCATTGGACTCATTTACGCCCCAAAGGGCGGGGATATGCAGTGTTCAGGCATTTTAATCCACATCGGTGGACCGGCCCTGACGATCCAAGGGCTCACCTGTGTTTGGGTCCTGAGACTCGGGCTAGACAGTCTCGAATCGGTAGAGGACTATCTTTTGCCTCGGTTCACAGATGGAAATCCAACTTCCAAATATGTGACATTTGCGGTTTTGATTGTAGAGCCTAGTATGGCGACATGATATATGGTACCCATGCCGTCTATGATTGATATTTATGATTGAAATTGTTTTAACACTATACACTTATAGTAATAATAAAAGATGAAATTTTCCGTATCAAGCATTCTTTGGCTATTATAAGGTAAAACCCTATCCTCCGGCTTGTGTTGCATTGTGTGATGGGACCTGGGTCTTATAATAGCTTCATTGTTCTTTATTTAGCATTGCGCTGTTGTTTTATGCACTGGTATTCTTGGGAGGAAACCCGTTCCGTGTTATATGGCGTGGTCCCTTGATTTACCGAGCTTTAAAATAAAGATTAATAACTGTTTTAGTTCTCACACCAGTCACATGACTGACCGGGAGTTTATTGTTTTAACCTAAACTCTGGGTGCCCCTATTTTCGACACGGGAAGCTAGTAGTTTTGGTTTTGCAGATTTATATTCGCAGGATCCTAATTTACAGCTCTAATGGAATTGTTGTAATAAATAATGAAATGTTCTTCTAGTTGTGTATTGTATTACTTCTAGTTGTGTATCCGTGTATTACTTCTAGTTGTGTATTGTATTATTTTCCGTTGCTATGTAATGTATTGTAATCTCTGGTATTTTTCTGATGTATAATATTGATTTATACTCTGTATATTCTGGTATTCTGATGGAATTGTTGTAATAAACAATGAAAAGTTCTTCTGTTTGCGTTTTGATTTGTCGTGTTCTCAAAACAATCAGGGGTTTCGAACGGTCTTGGTCGGTTTAGCGACTGATTCGGATCGAGCGAAATTCTCGGTCATTATAGATGGTGAACATCTAGCATCTAAATTAGAACATGGAAGGGAACGTGTAATAGGGAATTGTATATTAGTATATGAAGGTGGGGTAGTTGTTATGGGTACTGGAACTGATGGAGTAGGTGAAGTATATGAAGGGATGCGTGCAATTGGTGATGTTACCGCAAATAAAGAAGGCGAAATAAAAGATTATGAAGAAGATATTAATGTTGCCTTTGTAGTATTTAATGGGTAAGTTAGTGAACCTGTGGATTATTCAAATGGAAAGAATGCTTCATCAAAGACGACATCCCTCGATCAATAAATATGCCTTGTGCAAATATCTAAACATTTATAACCTTTATACTATGAACTTTACCCTAAAAATACACATAGTATAATGTTGTTCCAGTTTATGTGATCGATACGCCCGCAAATGAGGAAAACAAGCACATCCAAAGGTCTTAAGGGAAAGATAATCAGGAACTCTATTAAATAACAATTCATATGGAGATTTTATGCCGGTAGGAGAAGAATAGACATGGTTCATTAAATATGTGGCAGTGACGAAAGCACCCTACCAGAAAATTTATGGAACCGAACCCATGGATAGTAAAGTTAGACTAATTTCAACGATGTGGCGATGCCTTCGTTCGGCTAAACCATTTGGAGCAGAAGTATATGGATAATTAAAACGATGATGAGTACCGTTTTGTTTTAGAAATTTAGTGCATTTTCGATATTCCCCATCATTGTCAGATTGGAATATTTTGATTTTGCTATTAAAAAATGTCTCAACATGCATAGAATATGTATGAAAAATGGATACAACATCATTTTTAACATGCATGGGATAGATCCAAGTAAAGCGACTGAAGGCATCAACAAAAATTATATAATAATGATACCCTTCATTTTTTATAAGATTGGAGAAGGACCCCAAACATCAGAAATAATCGAATGTAGTGGTTTTTCATAACTACTTCACTGCGCCGATTAGGTAGCCTATGACTTTTTATTTTCTAGACAAGAATGACAAAAAGAAAATTTTGTAGTTAACACTGGAATCTTATGACGAGATATAACAGCTTTAACCGTTTTTAACATTGGATACCCTAATCAGTGAAGCCATTGTTGCATAGAAGTACGCTCTCCAACCAACACTACAAGAAACACATAGTATAGCAACGGAGCCTTCCAATGGCCTCCTACGGTAAGATCCAACGGCTTCCAATGGAGCCTAACTCTATAAAAAAAATATGTAATAAAAAAAAGGACGTTGGAGGCCGTTGTTAATCCCGTTGGTAGCCGTTGGTCACCGTTGCATAGTCGAGCAGAAATTTACCCGATCAACTTTCTCCTTCCCTATTTCGATTTCTCTCCCAAAAATTTCGTCTTTCCCCCAATTTCTTCCTCCATAATTTCTGATTTCGGCCTCCTAGCTCCATCACCCTCCTACAGTCTCTCCAACACCTTTAAGGCTCTCCTTCCTCCTCTTTAATCTCCAACTCATCCCCATTTTCGAAGGTATAAACCCGAATTTTATTTCTTATCCTAGGTTTGCTAATTTAAACTTATTTTGTTTGTTAGATTGTATGTTTGTATGTGTAGTTGTTGTTAATACATGTATATATGGATTGATTTGATTATGTTGCTAACTTAGGGTTAATTATGTTGTATATGTATATGTGCATATATATATATATGTATGTATTTGTATTTATGAGTTAAACTATGATAATCTCATGGTATCTTGATGCACATGAAGATGTACATATGATTGAATTTTGTAAACATCCCAATTCATTGAAAACGATATTTAATTTGTCAAAAACGTGTAGTGGAAATGGAAATAATTAGGTTTATGTTTTATAAAAATTAGAGAAAATGTACGGTTATATAGTTTGATTTAATGTTTAAAATATACGTATATGTGATAAAATTCATATACGTACAATTAAAGATCAAAGAGCACCAATCATAATATATTATATTCATTAAGCCTTAGAGAGTTTTTTGGCCCCGTCTGATAAGTATTGTATATAATTGTTATGTGAATGTTCGTTTTATTAATAATGTATATTTATATTCATCATATACAATATTTGTTGGATTTTTCCTTTGTATTGGAAAAGTTACGAACACAATAAAGAAACTAAATCTCGTAAGTCATTTCATTTTAAACGGTTCTCAAAGTTTCGAAAGCACTTCCTTTATGTTCCCTGTGTACATGCAATTGCGTACTGTTCAGGGAACTAAATGGAAGTGCTGCCGAAATTATGTTGAATCGTTTAAATTGAAAAGATTTATGCGATTTAATTACGTTATTTTATTTGTAATGGGAGGAGGGATGACCCATCAGTAAATGATCAATTAGCATAACATGCAATCAACAATAAATTTTTTATCATCATTAATACGTAAAAGAAATGTTTTCATTAAAATACATAATTAGCTTTTGATCATCCGAATGAAAATAGATATCATGATTAGGATACGAATTTGTGACCTCATATATCAATTTTACGGGAATTTTGAGAATTTAACGATTGAACACAAAAATTGTGAATCTATTTCAGTGGTAAATGTTGGATCTAGATTAACCCTAGAGGGGGGGGGGTGAATAGGGTTTATTGAAAATTAAGCGAGATATAAAAAAATATCAGATCACAAAATGCAGCATAAATAAAAAGCAAAAAGAAAATAAAACACAGAGATACCCAGCTTCGGCAAGACTCTGCCTACTGCTGCATTCCTAAAGTTTCTACTAGGTGATAGAACAAATCCCGCTTACAAGACCATGTAAACTTGCGAACCCCTCGCTCCTATTCTAACACTACGCTCAAAACTCTAGACTGGTCTATATCCCCTAGACCAGATTTCCCCTAGTTTTACAGACGCTAGTAAATTGCCAGTTAACACCCTAATTGGATTCCCCTAGAATTTTACAGACTCTAGAAAACTGTTTGAACGATTACAAAAGAAATAAACAATAAAAACAATAAAACCCCCTTTGTCTAAAGTAATATAGGCCTACCACTTTGCTTTGTCAAAAAAACTTGCTCTCCTCTTTGTTGATGGTGGCTGAGAAAATAAAGTAGGGTTTTGCCCCAAATCAATTCGACTTCGATTGCAAAAAAAACGATTCTCTGATGATCTTTAACGTTGTTCTTCGTCGATGATTTGGCTGAGGTTGCGATCGAAAACAAAGTGAGTAGTACTGATTTGAACTTGTTTTCTTTTTGAGTTGTTGCTTTTGGTTTTTCGATGCTCTAATGCCTGTAATGAAGTGGTGATTAAATAGGATTATAGAATCCTATTAATGCTCTGATTTCGGCTAGTGTCTTGGCTTCGATTTTGTGTTGCCCCTTTTGAATGAATCTGGAAATATAATCTTTGACCTTGATTTCATACTTGCCAAATTCTTCCCATGCTTGATTAAATCTGGAGATGTGGAGATGCCTGATTTTGCTCCTTTGATCGAATCCACACATGATTTGATTTCGAATTGTTGCCTTTATTCACTTGAGTACTGAATGATTTACAGAAAGAAATCAAACCTATTTATGCCCAAACAATATGATTTCTTTCAAAATATTACTCCTCTGATTTTCTTGAAAATAAAACAATGCCTTGCACATTTAAGCTGATGATATACATTTATGACCTTGGTTTGCTCCATTAACTATTGTCACAAATGAAATTGCTTTCCCATTTTAAATATAATTTAAAACTGGGAATCATTGGAATATGTCCACTGTGATTTCATGAAACCATTTAGGAGTTGCCAGAAATGTTCTTGTGTGATTTTGGAAAACATAAATGGTTTATTTTTCTGGAAACCATTTAATTGCTGTAAAACATTTCTTGCCACAAAAAAATTCTTGAATGAAAACTGGAAACAAATACTGCCTATCATGTGTATATTAACTCCATCATTTTCCTGTTCTTTTGCATGGTCAAAAAAAATTATTGCCCTGTTTGCATTACTGGAAAAGAATTAATTTCTTGCCATAAATGTTTTCATCATTTAATATGCACAAGGATTTTTTTCTTGCATGAATTGAATGAAGAAATAAACTTGACAACAAATATTGAAAAGAAATTTGCCCACTGTAATTTCTGGAAGCTTTCTTGAATGACAATTTTATTGCTTTCCTTTTGTCATAGCATTCAAGGAATCATTTATTATTTTCTTCCTTATCCTGAAATGCGTGATTGAAAGCACATGCTTAATATCTGAAAATTATTGAAATGTTTCCAAGCCATAAAAACAAACAAATAATGTTTGTGGGCATTCAAGTCTCCATGCATTTTTTTTTGCAATAATTCAAGCATTAAATTGTTTACATGAACCTGCCTCATTTCTGTACTTGACTTTTGACACTTGAGTATGCTTGAGCTCTTTTACCTGCCTGATTCATGCCATTTGAAAAAAAAACATATATTTCCAAAATTGTCTTCCATGCTAAATTTTGGAAATAATTTTTTTTTTCATTACACTGTTGTCAATCTTCATATGTGTAAGACAGTATGCAAACTTGAATTTGTTTCCAATTATTCAAAATAGTGAATAATAATGGAAAATTTTCCTTCCTTTCTTGCATGTATACAAGATTTGCACTTGGGATAAATTAGTAAATCACGAAAGGAAATTTAATTTCTTTGCCCAAAAACTATCATGCCACCTGTGAAAAATGCATGCTCTTTTCATTTGTTTTAAAAAGAAACATTGAATGAAGAAGATTTTCTAAAAAATAACATTTGCATTATGTATTGCTGGAAAACTTTTGAGTGGTTTGTCATATATACCTTTGTAGTTGCCAAATTTTCACATGTTAAAAAAAAATTTGAAACATGCCCTTTTTCATTGTTGTACACTTGTGAACATTACCTGCTTGTATACCTGGCTTCTTGCTTTGTTCTTTGGCATGCTGATTTGTATTGGTATCATTGTGGGCTACTTGGACAGAAAAAAATGTTTTTCCTTTTTTTTTTTGTGTGTGTGTGTGCCATAATTGCAATGTGAATGAATGAAATGTTGTAGTGAGGCAATGACTGTATACTAGAGTGATGAGCGTTGTAGTGAGGAACAAATGTACAAAAATGAGAAAAATTGTTCTAATATTTGTAATAAACAAATTTGATTGAAATAAAATATTATTTTATTATGTCCAAACAAATTTGCCTATCATATTTAATTTATTTACGAGTACAATATTCTGTGAATGTATATGAAATGTGAAATATTAGTGAAGTGTACAAATAGTGGAGTTGTAAAACTGTACTGTTTGAAAATTGAAATAAAAAATTATATTTAAACAAAATACTGTGTAAATATCTGAATGTCTATACAGTTGTATTTTATTTGAATATAAATATTATATTCCTGTCTGTGATGATATATGAAAACAGTACAGTAACAAACACATTTAAAATAATAAATATTTGGTTGTTATCATCAAACAAAAAATCATATAATTGTGTATACAACACCGTTATATACAACAATCTCCCCCTTTTGATGATGACAAACAAATATAAGATTTTGAGCACAACAAATGTGTTTGACAGTGAATATTGAACTCCCCCTATTTATTAGCTCCCCCTACAACAGAAAACTCCCCCTACAACTGTGCATGAGTGAAAAGAATGAAAAATGAATGAATTTTCAAAACTAAAATAGTTATAAAATATTCACTCATAAATCAAAATCTCAATCCATTCTCCCCCTTTTGTCATCATCAAAAGGATATAGAATATAAAATATATATGAAAAATGACTAACAAACACAATATCAGCTTAAGAGGAAGAACGGTCATCATAAATCTCAATCAGTCAAACAAAAATCATAATAAACTGAGAACTGGTGGCATATTTCACATTGTAGAGAATGACGGATTTACGATGAAATTTATATAATGGAGAGAGTTACAAAAATATGATTTCCAATTATTTTCCGAAAGAATTTTATAAAATTAAAGCACAAAAACAGAGATGGATTTGGACTATAGTTAATAATTCAATTTAAGTAACAAAATCGTATAATCTCAAATCCCAATAGCTATCAATCAACAAATCATAATATTTCATAAGATTTCAACACATTTCACATATTAGAAAGATGGATTGATTGGCTGGTTTTTATATACACCAAGGAGAATTTCATATTAATTTCAATTTAGTATATTATTTCCTTTTCTTTTATCTTTTATTTAAGAGCACCCTGACCACGCATAACCAGAGCTTGGATTTTTAAATGAGGTCAGTCGCAACTTAAATTATAAGTTGTCTCTTAACCATGCATGACCAGAGCTTGGATTTTTAAATGAGGTTAGAGACACACTTATGTATTAATTATATTTATCATTTCATATTTGAAAGGAAAAGCTCCTCGGTATATAAAACCAATATATGGATGATAGAAAATGTGGTAGGTACAGAAATGGGCTGTGAAATAAATTTTTAAATTAATTATATTATGAAATATGCTTGACTGTACTGGAATCAATGAAAATTTTCAATTATCACTAATTCTGAATAATAACATAACCACAATTCCATCACAAATATTTTCACTGTTTATTCAAGATGATTTTTTTTATATAAAAAAATTAACTCTCCACATTAATATAATATCACGATGGATGGTAGAAAGATGAAAGATAATGAAGATGCTCGTGAAATAACTGCCAGTTCAAAGATATTATAATAAATATTCAACTATCATGAAAATCCAAATAAAAATCTCCTCTGTTGTGTATTATACTTCAGTCATAATTCATCACAATTTCAAAATCCGTTAATAATTTTGATGAATTATAAATACAGTTCAATTTTGGATATTGATTTCAATTTCTGAGTGAATAATCAATAAATAATTTAAAATTGAAAATCAATTACAAGAGGAATATGAAGATCTATATAAGACATGAGGGATTAAGAAATATATACATGATGAGAATTAAAAAAAATTCAACACTTCCTAATCTGATACAACTTGTAGTCTCTATTAATGAGTATTTTTAAAATGACACTGGTGGCTAAACAAGGGTATCTTAGTCAACAAAAAAAACTTAATTACAAAAAGCAAGTAACTCAAGCACTCATATTCCATTTATCAGAGCATGGTATATATTTGATACCAAAGCAGACAGTCACCAAAAATATTTACAAACCAATTTCTTTTAATCAGAGCAGCATGATTTCAAAACAAGCATTTTTCAAAACAGTATCAGAGCAGCACCAAAATAGTTTCAAAGCACACTTGTCAAGACATTTCTGATGGTCACAGAATATGATTCACGATCCAAGATTAAAAATACCGTTTATTTTAAATCATTTGAAGAAAATGAAAATATCAGGATTTAATAAATCAATCACACCAATTTATAAATTTTTGATTCGAGATATGTGTGAGATTTAATAAATCAATAATTTCAAATGATTTTAAACAAACAAATATTTAAATTAAATAACCATGAAATAACAGAGAAATTCAAGACCGAATTGTCAAAGAATTTTTCCAAATTATTTCTGACAAGCCCAAAGAAAAAATTTAGATCATTTACATCAAGTTTGAGAGATATTCATGATCCAAAAACTTAAGAATAATTTATTTGAAATCACTTGAAACAATGTCAAGTTTGAGATATAAAGAATTATTCACACAAGATTGATAATATAAAATTTAAGTGGTGTGTGATATTCAAAATATCTAGAATCTCAAATGATTTCAAACAAAGCTAATAACAATCATAATAATCATGAATAACGATGAAATTTCAAGATGTATCACTGATTCAAGACAATTTAACATATTCAAGCCAATCTGAAAATTTCTGAAATTATCACAACTGATAAATAACAGAGTGTACTGTAATGAGTATAATATTTTAAGCATTTCCAAAATTAATTGGAAGAAACTCAAAACAGCATAAGTGTGTGAAATTTCATTAATTATTCAGATCTTCAAAAATTTAGAATTCAAAATAACAGTGTTCAAGATATGACATGAATACATCAACACTATTATGAATTCATAAATCAGAAAATAAACTTCAAAACAATTGCAGATATTTACAAGTTTAGAAATTCAAGATCTGGAAAGAGTATAACATCAGAGTTCTATTTAAACAAAGCAAATTTCTAGAAGATCATGATTACTGCAGTTGGAAGTTAAGGAAGCCCAAGAAGTTACAATGATATGATAGTGACAAATCAAAACAAAAACAAAAATAGAAAGGATAGAAGAAAGAACAAAAAATAATAATTACAAAGTTGAGTTCAGAGATTATACCTGAAATCCATGTAAACCAGAATCTCCGACTCAGCAATCCTGGCTGGAGGAACTGTGAATGATACAGAACCATAAAACAGTTTGAATTTGAATCTCCTTTGAATAGCAGTTCCTCAGCCACCTCCAATACCTAAGTGTTTAGGTGATTGAGTGGTCTAACAAAATTAGTGAAACCACTCACAGTTGTGTGTTGGACTTTCGGTACCCAAACTTGTTTAAAAAGCAACCCATCAAAATTTATCAAAGTGCCTTTAGGGATCCGGATCTGTTTGAATTTAGACGAATTCATTTTGTTTCTTTTAGGGGTCCAAACAGAATTATTTCTAAACAAGTTTACATTTTGCTTTCAATTGAAAAATCCTTTGAAATTATCAAAGTTCAGATTATCAAGTCGATTCTTTTCAAAGAAGGTTGAAGGATTTTTAAAATCTTTTGAACTTCTCTTTTCAAAAACATCAAATTTTCCAAAGCCGAGTCCACTTTTGTTTCCTGAAGAAAACTGATTTTTCAACAACATATTTAAAGATTTTTCACCGTTAGAAAATTTAGTCAATGTTGTTTCAATTCGTTGAATTTCATTTTTAAGGTCACCGTTTTCTTTCATTAAATCTGAACAATGATTTTCAGTGATCTTACTCTTTTCAAAATCAGTTTTCAAAACCAAATTTTCATCACTAAGCAATTTAATTTTGGTTTGGGATTCAGCAATTTCAAATTCAAAACGTTTTCGACTCTCAAATTCAAATTTCTTAAGTTTTTCAATCTCACTTTCTAGCTCATTCAGAATAGAATCAGTTTTCAACAAGCTTTTTTTTTCAGCAAAAATATATTTGGAATTTTCAATCGTCTTGAAATTTTCAAATTCTTGTTGCAAACAATTTGTAAAAACCCGTAACTTCCCCGTAAAGGAAAGCGTCGGATAGTTCGAGAACAAGCCACAACAGAACGCATATAGAAGAACATTTCATTGCTTATTACAACAATGCATCAGATTACAAGAATATACAGAGTATAAAAGAATATTACACAGAAATATCAAAGATTAACAATAAGTTACATAGCAGCGGAAAAATAATACAATACACAACTAGAAGAGATATACGGATACAAAGCTTTCCGGATACCGTTCCAGCTGTAAACCAGGATCCTGTGAATATAAATCTGCAAAACCAAAACTACTAGCTGCCCGTGTCGAAAATAGGGGCACCCAGAGTTTAGGTTAAAACAATAAACTCCAGGTCAGTCATGTGACTGGTGTGAGAACTAAAACAATTATTAATCTTTATTTTAAATCATTAGGTAAATCAAGGGACCACGCCGTATAACACGGAACGGGTTTCCTCCCAAGAATACCAGTGCATAAAACAAACAGCGCAATGCTAAATAAAGAAAAATGAAGCTGTTATAAGACCCAGGTCCCATCACACAATGCAACGCAGCCGAGGATAGGGTTTTCCCTTATAACAGCCAAAGAATGCTTGATACGTTTGAAACAAATCATTTGATACTATAATAAGTGCATAGTGTATAAAACAACTTCAAATCATAAGTATCAATCCTAGGCGGCATAAGCGCCCCATCCCACTATGTCGCCATATATAGGATATACAATCAAAACCGCAAAGTCTCGTATTTGGAAATTGGATTTCCATCTATGAACCGAGGCAAAAGATAGTCCTCAACCGATTCGAGACAATCTAGCCCATGTCTCAGGATCAGAACGCATCAACCCTTTAGATCGTCAGGGCCGGTCCACCGATGTGGATTATTATGCCTGAACACTACGTTTCCCCGCCCTTTGGGGCGTAAATGAGCCAACGAATGACTCCATCGGACCCGGATCGTCCGATCAAACCGAGGCGCCTCGCAACAGCAACAACCACACAGGTGAAAAGTATATAAATGTCAGGGCTGGTAGGTCACTGACACCACCCTAGCTAGAAGGAAACGCATGCCCTCCCTGATGTCCTCTCCCGTTTCTGGTTCACAACCGGGATGTGAGGCTCGCGAATTCACGTTACACAAAGCTGTGCCACACAGGCTGTGCTTTGATCATCACCACAAGACTTTGCTTTTCAACAGAAGCCTCGATCAATTGCCACTTAGCATGCCACACAGGCAATTCACTCCATGCGTTTGATTTCCATCAGTATATATTTAATAGAGATCAATCACACAGACTAAAATCCAATGTCAGACACACAGTCCATTTACAAGTCCGTTCTAGGTCTGAACGAAACAGGAGGCACCTAGTACCCCGCATATCCATCGATCTCCAAGTACGTCTGGACGATCACCAACTGTTTCCATCTTCTTGGGTGTACAGCCCAATCAAGATCATCAGTAATCACCCAAACGACGTGAAGACCTCCGGTCTTCGACCACCGTCTTCATCTTCGACACCACGTCGAATCAGTTATTCAGAATGGGTTAAACCCGGTCTTTCTGAATAACTCGCGTATATATTATAAAAGTGTTACACAAACACAACATACGCCCCATTCCAATTCAGAATATTCTTTTATCCAAATATTCCCATTAATTTTATCCAAGATAAATTCTTTAAATTTATTCTTTAATCTCCTTTGAATATCAATTCAATCTAGTCGGGATTAGCGAACCACACCGAAGTAATCATTTATTTTATTTCCCAATCCCAACCTATTCATCCCATGAAGTAAAACTGGTTATACTTCATATCTAACACCACGGTGTTATCGGTAAATTCAATTACCATTTCACGTTCAAATCTAATTAAAGATTTAACTATCGCCGGGAGCAAAACTGGTGGTACTCCATTTTCGATCTTTTCAATCTAATTAAAGATTCATTAAAACTCCACTTAGTTTTAATATTTCACTGGGTTAAAGAATCAGTGTCAATTAAAACACAGTTCACGATAAACCCAAAATCACATTCATTAATTATCGGGTTAAAGAACGAGTGTTATTTTAAAACACTGTTCACGATAAACCCAAAAATCAATATCAATTCAATTCCAATTAAATATCATTTAATTGGTACACTTCATTAAATCCAAATAAAAAGATTTAATCTTTTCTCAACTGGGTTCAAGAACAGTGTTAATGAAGACACCATTCACGACAAACCCAAATCACATTTGATATTAAACACAAGGCTCTGAATAGAAAATATACCGGCTTATATCCAATATCAAATTCTACGACTAACAAATATCGTATTGGAAATAACGATATATATATATCTTTCAAATTCCCATAACAATATCTGTATCATCACGAAATCCAACATCGAAATATTCCGAAGACAATTTCGATTCGAATCCATTCCAATGCAATCATTCGAAATTCTGGTTATTTTCAAAACCATTTCAAATTCAATTTATTTATTTAAAAATAAATAGAATTATAATTCTAGTTTAAAACTAGTTCATTTCGATAAAAATCTATTTTTATCTTTTCAAATATGGAGTTTTTCATCCCAAATCTTCACAAATCATTTCTTATGATTTTACACAAATTATTACTATTTTTAATAATTTTATCGAGGCCTGTACAGTCGATTTCCATCAACGGCCATCGAACTGCACTTACAGCGACCTTTTTCGAATTTGATTTGGACGTATCTCCAAATCCAACCGTTAGATTTCAAATTTCTAACATTCGTTAGAAAGCTCTTTTCGATACGAACCCAACGGTTCCGGTTTTAGGAGAATCCGACGGTCGGATCTCCCGTAATGTCCGTTTGAAATAAATGGTCGAAATTTACGAACTGCCGCGGCGCGGCGCGTTCTATTCAGGCCATTATATTATATATATAATATATATAATATATATTTCGTCGATTTCTATTTAAAACGAATTATATAAACAGTTTTCAATTCGTTTCAAAAGCAATTTCAACTTCCATTTCAATTCAATTCAAAATTGAATTCTTCTTTATAAATTCGTTTTAAAATTCATTTCTATTCAATTCAAATTTCAATTCAATTTGAATTCATATTCAATTCAATTCATTTCGAAATCGTTTTCAATTCAATTCATTTCGAAATCGTTTTCAATTCAATTCATTTCGAAATCGTTTTCAATTCAATTCATTTCGAAATCGTTTTCAATTCAATTCATTTCGAAATCGTTTTCAATTCAATTCATTTCGAAATCGTTTTCAATTCAATTCATTTCGAAATCGTTTTCAATTCAATTCATTTCGAAATCGTTTTCAATTCAATTCATTTCGAAATCGTTTTTCAATATTCATTTTAAAATGAATAAAATCGATATAAATATCGTTCACGTCAAAATGGCGTCAATCTAATCAACACGACTTCATAAATTTCTATTTTCAAATATTCTATTTCAAATATTTCCTATTATCAAAATATTTGTTATTATCAAAATATTCTTTATTTTCACGATTGGAATGAGGCCCAATCAATTACCATATAAAGTTAATTATATGGATTTTCATACAACACATGTATATAATAGCAACGATAAATAATCAACCATCAACCAAAGTGCACTGCACTGTATAAGCATCAAATATAGATATCTAATGCTCATAACAGCCTGTCAATCAATCGATTGACATATTTAATCAATCAGGATGAGTGAACTTCAAATTTCATCCCAACACCCGTGTGGGGTTTCAAACAATCAAACACAGATTTTTATTCGTGCAGTTGGGCGATGTGTAAAATTTATCGTCCCAATCAATGTCATTCAAATAAGTGTACATAAACAAACCGTCTGGTTTGTAAATGAATATTTATTTACTCACATTCACGTTAAAAATTATATTTTTAACGACAAAACATTTTATTTCAACATATGAATTTCTATTCAATTCATTCTTTTTAAATAAAATGATATTTTTATTTTTCTAACTTATTTTAGAAAATTTCGGCGGCATAACGGCACGATACTAGAAACGGGACAAGGCCTAGCCTTATCCCCGGTCTAGTGAAGTCCCACGCCATTCACACATCAATCAAAATCACCAAACAACCAATTTCAAATCAAATCATATAACTAATCTATGCAACCAAACAAACAAGTCCATGGTCTGTGGACGATTGTGTCGGGTG
Organism: Allium sativum; assembly: GCA_030737875.1. Classification (NCBI taxonomy): domain Eukaryota; kingdom Viridiplantae; phylum Streptophyta; class Magnoliopsida; order Asparagales; family Amaryllidaceae; genus Allium; species Allium sativum. The sequence goes on along the minus strand of CM060924.1, from coordinate 345,588,043 downwards.
CTACTAAGCACCGTCTGCATCCTAGTATATATATATAATTAGAAAAGAAATTGAAAGGTGAGAAATTCTCACATATAGCTATCCTAGCTCCACGGCACTTCATTGATAGAAATCTTCGCCATTCTCGCCCATTGTCATCTTCGTTGCCCGTATTCTCTACATATGTAAAAATCGAATTTTTACTTTGCTATTCAATATATAAAAATCGAATTTTTATTTAGCTATTCAATATATAAAAATCGAATTTTTACTTCGCTATTCAATATATAAAAATCGAATTTTTATTTAGCTATTCAGTATATAAAAATCGAATTTTTATTTAGCTATTCAATATATAAAAATCGAATTTTTATTTAGCTATTCAATATATAAAAATCGAATTTCAAAAATACAGATTCCGCCTTTTTCCATTTTAAAGATCAAATCTTTTCTTTTCAAAATTCAAATCTTTTAAAACCTCTTTTTAAAAAATCAGTTTTTACATCTTTCAAAAATCTGTTTTAACTTTTAAACAAATCAGTTTTAAAATCATTTTCAATTCAGTTTTAAAATCATTTTCAATTCAGTTCTAAAATCATTAAAAATCAATTTTAAATTCTTTTAAACAAAATCAGTTTTAAACCTAATTAAAAATAAATCAGTTTTTAAATTCTGTTTTTATAAAATAAAAATAAAATAATAAAATAAAAAGAATTACTTACTGAGGGGGGGTTTCTGTAGTTCGTCGGTGAAGACTAGGGGGTTGCGGCGGGGTGGTGGTCGCAGCAGGGGGCTTCGAACTTGGGGGTGCCGACGGGGTTCTCGTCGAGTTCGGCGAGAGGACGGAGGGGAAGGAGGGGATGGCCTCGCGCGTTTCAGGAGGGGGAAGAGGGTTCGAGGGGGAGTTGCGGCGGTGTTCCGCCTGGGGCGGCGGCGGCCATCGCGCCTCCATTTTTTTTTTTTATTTATTCTTTCTGAATTGATTTAAACGGGGGGGGGGGGGGGGGGGCAAAGGAGATAAGGGGTTTTTTTTATTTATTATTTTATTATTTTTGAAAGTTGACTTTTACATACGTCATCAAAACGAGGCCCACCACCTGTCGTCCATAGCGTTTAACCCCCATTCCGAACACAATGGGATATGTATCGTCAGCTGATTCGGCTGTTACAATCAGTTTCCGTTAAATTACATTTAAATCACTTTATTGAATTCTAAACGTACATTTCGAATTACCGAGGTCACATACTAACTCTAGAAATTCCCGAAAAATATTTTCTAGCTTCGTATTGACGATACGGTCCTAACAAAACTAGTTTCGTCGAATTCTGAGATCGTTAGAAAAATGGCCAATTTCCAGTCGATTAAAATCAACTGAAATGGTCAAAACACGTTTTCCTTTGCCACGCTCACATATTGATTCGAAAAATTATGAAATTTTGAATCTAGCAATAATTCGACATCACGGACCTAACAAAACTGGTTTCGTCGAAATCCGAGGTCATTTGCAAAATGTCCATTTTTAAGGGCCTGAATTCCATGGCGACTATTCAGAATTTTCGACGGGACATATCTTTTGATTCCCGCTACGAACTTTGGATTTTTCGGATTCATTGGAAAGATATTCACTATTAGATTCCATTATTTTTGGTTTCACTAAAATACGGATTGTTTTGCACCCGGTACATTCAATTGAAGTTTGAAATCGAATTATCGAACTACCGCGCCATTTTCAATTCCATTATAATTATATATAATTATTTATATTCTAACGACGACGTATATAATATATACGTCGAATTCTATTCAAAATAAATTTCTCGTCGATATTATTTAAAATAATCTATTTTAAATAATCAAAGTTCGCTAAAATTGCCAAAATAAAAATTTCAAACTGGCTCGCATTTTACGGGTTGTTACAATCTCCCCCACTTAAAACTTTTCGTCCCCGAAAAGGAACAAAGTCGAAAGTGGTTTGATCATTCAACTCTACGCTCGATCTGGTTTCCATTCTCTAACTCTTTAGTTTCTGAGAATTTTCAAAATTTCAAAAATTTGGCTAACACCCTAAATTTTCGAAAAATTTCGCCATAACCTCCCCTGCACCGGGAGCATCGGGGAATTTCAAATAGCTTCCCCGGTCCTTCAGATCTCAAAAAGAAAAAGAAAAAGCCAAGCGGCTAGCCAATAGGCTCATAAAATCATCATCACCCAAACAAAACAGTAAATTATGTAGTAAACATGTACCTATTTGTCGGGCAAACAAATTTTATTCTCTGCTCTAGCCTCCTTGCTATGACCTGTTCAATGATATACATGTATATGCAAGCAGATGCGACCAATTTTCAATACAGTTCCATATATAGTTCAATTAGGCTAAATGGTTCAAAATTAGCAAACAAATAAACAAACAACCCAAACATCAATCAATTAGTGAATTAGAGTTTCAAATTCATAATTTTGATATATATACAAAAATCAAATTTTTGATGCCAAATCACAACAATAGGCCCTATCTAATTTTGGTTCTCACACCAGTCAATAGGAAATATATAGATATTACACGTTCGTCACTCGAATATAAATTCTGATGATGATATATCAACCATCAGAATCACCCCCTGGTGACTAGAGTGTAACTCTATATCTATCCAATATATCAAAACTTCGAATACACGCTAGCCAGGCGCATACGCAAAATCTTTATATATTGGATTGTCCTAATCCATATAAAATAAATAATCAAATACGAATAATTGATTTAGATTTTCAAAACAAAATTTGTTTTCATTTTCAAAAATATATTATTCACACTCGTTCTAGGATACTACTGATCCCATCTCTAACGAGTCATTCCATTGGATATTACTAACCCAATATCTGATGAATTCTTTCATATGGTTCTAATGTGTCTTGTTCTCTGAGCTTTGTAAACCAAAGCTCTGATACCACGTGTAAAAACCCGTAACTTCCCCGTAAAGGAAAGCGTCGGATAGTTCGAGAACAAGCCACAACAGAACGCATATAGAAGAACATTTCATTGCTTATTACAACAATGCATCAGATTACAAGAATATACAGAGTATAAAAGAATATTACACAGAAATATCAGAGATTAACAATAAGTTACATAGCAGCGGAAAAATAATACAATACACAACTAGAAGAGATATACGGATACAAAGCTTTCCGGATACCGTTCCAGCTGTAAACCAGGATCCTGTGAATATAAATCTGCAAAACCAAAACTACTAGCTGCCCGTGTCGAAAATAGGGGCACCCAGAGTTTAGGTTAAAACAATAAACTCCAGGTCAGTCATGTGACTGGTGTGAGAACTAAAACAGTTATTAATCTTTATTTTAAATCATTAGGTAAATCAAGGGACCACGCCGTATAACACGGAACGGGTTTCCTCCCAAGAATACCAGTGCATAAAACAAACAGCGCAATGCTAAATAAAGAAAAATGAAGCTGTTATAAGACCCAGGTCCCATCACACAATGCAACGCAGCCGAGGATAGGGTTTTCCCTTATAACAGCCAAAGAATGCTTGATACGTTTGAAACAAATCATTTGATACTATAATAAGTGCATAGTGTATAAAACAACTTCAAATCATAAGTATCAATCCTAGGCGGCATAAGCGCCCCATCCCACTATGTCGCCATATATAGGATATACAATCAAAACCGCAAAGTCTCGTATTTGGAAATTGGATTTCCATCTATGAACCGAGGCAAAAGATAGTCCTCAACCGATTCGAGACAATCTAGCCCATGTCTCAGGATCAGAACGCATCAACCCTTTAGATCGTCAGGGCCGGTCCACCGATGTGGATTATTATGCCTGAACACTACGTTTCCCCGCCCTATGGGGCGTAAATGAGCCAACGAATGACTCCATCGGACCCGGATCGTCCGATCAAACCGAGGCGCCTCGCAACAGCAACAACCACACAGGTGAAAAGTATATAAATGTCAGGGCTGGTAGGTCACTGACACCACCCTAGCTAGAAGGAAACGCATGCCCTCCCTGATGTCCTCTCCCGTTTCTGGTTCACAACCGGGATGTGAGGCTCGCGAATTCACGTTACACAAAGCTGTGCCACACAGGCTGTGCTTTGATCATCACCACAAGACTTTGCTTTTCAACAGAAGCCTCGATCAATTGCCACTTAGCATGCCACACAGGCAATTCACTCCATGCGTTTGATATCCATCAGTATATATTTAATAGAGATCAATCACACAGACTAAAATCCAATGTCAGACACACAGTCCATTTACAAGTCCGTTATGGGTCTGAACGAAACAGGAGGCACCTAGTACCCCGCATATCCATCGATCTCCAAGTACGTCTGGACGATCACCAACTGTTTCCATCTTCTTGGGTGTACAGCCCAATCAAGATCATCAGTAATCACCCAAACGACGTGAAGACCTTCGGTCTTCGACCACCGTCTTCATCTTCGACACCACGTCGAATCAGTTATTCAGAATGGGTTAAACCCGGTCTTTCTGAATAACTCGCGTATATATTATAAAAGTGTTACACAAACACAACATACGCCCCATTCCAATTCAGAATATTCTTTTATCCAAATATTCCCATTAATTTTATCCAAGATAAATTCTTTAAATTTATTCTTTAATCTCCTTTGAATATCAATTCAATCTAGTCGGGATTAGCGAACCACACCGAAGTAATCATTTATTTTATTTCCCAATCCCAACCTATTCATCCCATGAAGTAAAACTGGTTATACTTCATATCTAACACCACGGTGTTATCGGTAAATTCAATTACCATTTCACGTTCAAATCTAATTAAAGATTTAACTATCGCCGGGAGCAAAATTGGTGGTACTCCATTTTCGATCTTTTCAATCTAATTAAAGATTCATTAAAACTCCACTTAGTTTTAATATTTCACTGGGTTAAAGAATCAGTGTCAATTAAAACACAGTTCACGATAAACCCAAAATCACATTCATTAATTATCGGGTTAAAGAACGAGTGTTATTTTAAAACACTGTTCACGATAAACCCAAAAATCAATATCAATTCAATTCCAATTAAATATCATTTAATTGGTACACTTCATTAAATCCAAATAAAAAGATTTAATCTTTTCTCAACTGGGTTCAAGAACAGTGTTAATGAAGACACCATTCACGACAAACCCAAATCACATTTGATATTAAACACAAGGCTCTGAATAGAAAATATACCGGCTTATATCCAATATCAAATTCTACGACTAACAAATATCGTATTGGAAATAACGATATATATATATATATATATATCTTTCAAATTCCCATAACAATATCTGTATCATCACGAAATCCAACATCGAAATATTCCGAAGACAATTTCGATTCGAATCCATTCCAATGCAATCATTGGAAATTCTGGTTATTTTCAAAACCATTTCAAATTCAATTTATTTATTTAAAAATAAATAGAATTATAATTCTAGTTCAAAACTAGTTCATTTCGATAAAAATCTATTTTTATCTTTTCAAATATGGAGTTTTTCATCCCAAATCTTCACAAATAATTTCTTATGATTTTACACAAATTATTACTATTTTTAATAATTTTATCGAGGCCTGTACAGTCGATTTCCATCAACGGCCATCGAACTGCACTTACAGCGACCTTTTTCGAATTTGATTTGGACGTATCTCCAAATCCAACCGTTAGATTTCAAATTTCTAACATTCGTTAGAAAGCTCTTTTCGATACGAACCCAACGGTTCCGGTTTTAGGAGAATCCGACGGTCGGATCTCCCGTAATGTCCGTTTGAAATAAATGGTCGAAATTTACGAACTGCCGCGGCGCGGCGCGTTCTATTCAGGCCATTATATTATATATATAATATATATAATATGTATTTCGTCGATTTCTATTTAAAACGAATTCTTCTTTATAAATTCGTTTCAATTTCCATTTCAATTCAATTCAAAATTGAATTCTTCTTTATAAATTCGTTTTAAAATTCATTTCTATTCAATTCAAATTTCAATTCAATTTGAATTCATATTCAATTCAATTCATTTCGAAATCGTTTTCAATTCAATTCATTTCGAAATCGTTTTCAATTCAATTCATTTCGAAATCGTTTTCAATTCAATTCATTTCGAAATCGTTTTCAATTCAATTCATTTCGAAATCGTTTTCAATTCAATTCATTTCGAAATCGTTTTCAATTCAATTCATTTCGAAATCGTTTTCAATTCAATTCATTTCGAAATCGTTTTCAATTCAATTCATTTCGAAATCGTTTTTCAATATTCATTTTAAAATGAATAAAATCGATATAAATATCGTTCACGTCAAAATGGCGTCAATCTAATCAACACGGCTTCATAAATTTCTATTTTCAAATATTCTATTTCAAATATTTCCTATTATCAAAATATTTGTTATTATCAAAATATTCTTTATTTTCACGATTGGAATGAGGCCCAATCAATTACCATATAAAGTTAATTATATGGATTTTCATACAACACATGTATATAATAGCAACGATAAATAATCAACCATCAACCAAAGTGCACTGCACTGTATAAGCATCAAATATAGATATCTAATGCTTATAACTGCCTGTCAATCAATCGATTGACATATTTAATCAATCAGGATGAGTGAACTTCAAATTTCATCCCAACACCCGTGTGGGGTTTCAAACAATCAAACACAGATTTTTATTCGTGCAGTTGGGCGATGTGTAAAATTTATCGTCCCAATCAATGTCATTCAAATAAGTGTACATAAACAAACCGTCTGGTTTGTAAATGAATATTTATTTACTCACATTCACGTTAAAAATTATATTTTTAACGACAAAACATTTTATTTCAACATATGAATTTCTATTCAATTCATTCTTTTTAAATAAAATGATATTTTTATTTTTCTAACTTATTTTAGAAAATTTCGGCGGCATAACGGCACGATACTAGAAACGGGACAAGGCCTAGCCTTATCCCCGGTCTAGTGAAGGCCCACGCCATTCACACATCAATCAAAATCACCAAACAACCAATTTCAAATCAAATCATATAACTAATCTATGCAACCAAACAAACAAGTCCATGGTCTGTGGACGATTGTGTCGGGTGCTACTAAGCACCGTCTGCATCCTAGTATATATATATAATTAGAAAAGAAATTGAAAGGTGAGAAATTCTCACATATAGCTATCCTAGCTCCACGGCACTTCATTGATAGAAATCTTCGCCATTCTCGCCCATTGTCATCTTCGTTGCCCGTATTCTCTACATATGTAAAAATCGAATTTTTACTTTGCTATTCAATATATAAAAATCGAATTTTTATTTAGCTATTCAATATATAAAAATCGAATTTTTACTTCGCTATTCAATATATAAAAATCGAATTTTTATTTAGCTATTCAGTATATAAAAATCGAATTTTTATTTAGCTATTCAATATATAAAAATCGAATTTGTATTTAGCTATTCAATATATAAAAATCGAATTTCAAAAATATAGATTCCGCCTTTTTCCATTTTAAAGATCAAATCTTTTCTTTTCAAAATTCAAATCTTTTAAAACCTCTTTTTAAAAAATCAGTTTTTACATCTTTCAAAAATCTGTTTTAACTTTTAAACAAATCAGTTTTAAAATCATTTTCAATTCAGTTTTAAAATCATTTTCAATTCAGTTCTAAAATCATTAAAAATCAATTTTAAATTCTTTTAAACAAAATCAGTTTTAAACCTAATTAAAAATAAATCAGTTTTTAAATTCTGTTTTTATAAAATAAAAATAAAATAATAAAATAAAAAGAATTACTTACTGAGGGGGGGGTTTCTGCAGTTCGTCGGTGAAGACTAGGGGGTTGCGGCGGGGTGGTGGTCGCAGCAGGGGGCTTCGAACTTGGGGGTGCCGACGGGGTTCTCGTCGAGTTCGGCGAGAGGACGGAGGGGATGGCCTCGCGCGTTTCAGGAGGGGGAAGAGGGTTCGAGGGGGAGTTGCGGCGGTGTTCCGCCTGGGGCGGCGGCGGCCATCGCGCCTCCATTTTTTTTTTTTTTTTTTATTCTTTCTGAATTGATTTAAACGGGGGGGGGGGGGGGGGGGGCAAAGGAGATAAGGGTTTTTTTTATTTATTTATTATTTTATTATTTTTGAAAGTTGACTTTTACATACGTCATCAAAACGAGGCCCACCACCTATCGTCCATAGCGTTTAACCCCCATTCCGAACACAATGGGATATGTATCGTCAGCTGATTCGGCTGTTACAATCAGTTTCCGTTAAATTACATTTAAATCACTTTATTGAATTCTAAACGTACATTTCGAATTATCGAGGTCACATACTAACTCTAGAAATTCCCGAAAAATATTTTCTAGCTTCGTATTGACGATACGGTCCTAACAAAACTAGTTTCGTCGAATTCTGAGACCGTTAGAAAAATGGCCAATTTCCAGTCGATTAAAATCAACTGAAATGGTCAAAACACGTTTTCCTTTGCCACGCTCACATATTGATTCGAAAAATTATGAAATTTGGAATCTAGCAATAATTCGACATCACGGACCTAACAAAACTGGTTTCGTCGAAATCCGAGGTCATTTGCAAAATGTCCATTTTTAAGGGCCTGAATTCCATAGCGATTATTCAGAATTTTCGACGGGACATATCTTTTGATTCCCGCTACGAACTTTGGATTTTTCGGATTCATTGGAAAGATATTCACTATTAGATTCCATTATTTTTGGTTTCACTAAAATCCGGATTGTTTTGCACCCGGTACATTCAATTGAAGTTTGAAATCGAATTATCGAACTACCGCGCCATTTTCAATTCCATTATAATTATATATAATTATTTATATTCTAACGACGACGTATATAAATATACGTCGAATTCTATTCAAAATAAATTTCTCGTCGATATTATTTAAAATAATCTATTTTAAATAATCAAAGTTCGCTAAAATTGCCAAAATAAAAATTTCAAACTGGCTCGCATTTTACGGGTTGTTACACAATTGTTTGTGCTTTCAAGCTCTATCTTGTTCTCTTTTAAAATCAGAATTTCGCTCTCAAGTTTTTGAATATGTTTATTTTGATGAACGAGATCATTTTTCAAATTTAAACAATTTTTGCAATTAGAATTTGAATACTTCTTGACATTTTTAAGCTTTGATTCCAAAAGATTATTTTTACAAATCAACTCAAGTTTTTCAGAATTTTATTTTTAGACTTTAGTTTCTCAACAGATTCAGTTAAACCATTTAAGCGAGAAATTAAATCTTTACAAGAAAGATCTCCAGTTGAGTCTCCATCTGGATTTCCATCTGTAAAACCTGTTAAGCACAACTCTGAAACTGAGTTGACCTTCTGGGGTTTTGAGTTGTTGTCTTCTTTTCCATATAGCGTGTTGAGAGTTGTCCAGATTTCCTGCGCGGTCAAACAATGGGAGATAAGACTATATTGTACATCATCAATATAAGAATATAGGATATGAATAGCACGAGTATTAAATCCAATATCATTCCTGTTTACAATATCATACCCATTTATAACACTATTCCAACATTTAATATCAACAAATTTTAAATAAGATTTCATTTTTGATCTCCAATTTACAAAATCTGTACCATTAAAAATAGATGGAATACGACTGGACTGACTCTCTAAGGTCTGACAACAAGAGATCACCATTACTCTAGAGTTAATAGAAAACCTGCTCTGATACCACTTGTTGGATCTAGATTAACCCTAGAGGGGGGGTGAATAGGGTTTATTGAAAATTAAGCGAGATATAAAAAAATATCAGATCACAAAATGCAGCAGAAATAAAAAGCAAAAAGAAAATAACACACAGAGATACCCAGCTTCGGCAAGACTCTGCCTACTGCTGCATTCCTAAAGTTTCTACTAGGTGATAGAACAGATCCCGCTTACAAGACCATGTAAACTTGAGAACCCCTCACTCCTATTCTAACACTACGCTCAAAACTCTAGACTGGTCTATATCCCCTAGACCAGATTTCCCCTAGTTTTACAGACGCTAGTAAACTGTCAGTTAACACCCTAATTGGATTCCCCTAGAATTTTACAGACTCTAGAAAACTGTTTGAACGATTACAAAAGAAATAAACAATAAAAACAATAAAACCCCCTTTGTCTAAAGTAATATAGGCCTGCCACTTTGCTTTGTCAAAAAAACTTGCTCTCCTCTTTGTTGATGGTGGCTGAGAAAATAAAGTAGGGTTTTGCCCCAAATCAATTCGACTTCGATTACAAAAAAAACGATTCTCTGATGATCTTTAACGTTGTTCTTCGTCGATGATTTGGCTGAGGTTGCGATCGAAAACAAAGTGAGTAGTACTGATTTGAACTTGTTTTCTTTTTGAGTTGTTGCTTTTGGTTTTTCGATGCTCTAATGCCTGTAATGAAGTGGTGATTAAATAGGATTATAGAATCCTATTAATGCTCTGATTTCGGCTAGTGTCTTGGCTTCGATTTTGTGTTGCCCCTTTTGAATGAATCTGGAAATATAATCTTTGACCTTGATTTCATACTTGCCAAATTCTTCCCATGCTTGATTAAATCTGGAGATGTGGAGATGCCTGATTTTGCTCCTTTGAACGAATCCACACATGATTTGATTTCGAATTGTTGCCTTTATTCACTTGAGTACTGAATGATTTACAGAAAGAAATCAAACATATTTATGCCCAAACAATATGATTTCTTTCCAAATATTACTCCTCTGATTTTCCTGAAAATAAAACAATGCCTTGCACATTTAAGCTGATGATATACATTTATGACCTTGGTTTGCTTCATTAACTATTGTCACAAATGAAATTGCTTTCCCATTTTAAATATAATTTAAAACTGGGAATCATTGGAATATGTCCACTGTGATTTCATGAAACCATTTAGGAGTTGCCAGAAATGTTCTTGTGTGATTTTGGAAAACATAAATGGTTTATTTTTCTGGAAACCATTTAATTGCTGTAAAACATTTCTTACCACAAAAAAATTCTTGAACGAAAACTGGAAACAAATACTGCCTATCATGTGTATATTAACTCCATCATTTTCCTGTTCTTTTGCATGGTCAAAAAAAACTGTTGCCCTGTTTGCATTACTGGAAAAGAATTAATTTCTTGCCATAAATGTTTTCATCATTTAATATGCACAAGGATTTTTTTTCTTGCATGAATTGAATGAAGAAATAAACTTGCCAACAAATATTGAAAAGAAATTTGCCCACTGTAATTTCTGGAAGCTTTCTTAAATGACAATTTTATTGCTTTCCTTTTGTCATAGCATTCAATTAATCATTTATTATTTTCTTTCTTATCCTGAAATGCGTGATTGAAAGCACATGCTTAATATCTGAAAATTGTTGAAATGTTTCCAAGCCATAAAAACAAACAAATAATGTTTGTGGGCATTCAAGTCTCCATGCATTTTTTTTTTGCAATAATTCAAGCACTAAATTGTTTACATGAACCTGCCTCATTTCTGTACTTGACTTTTGACACTTGAGTATGCTTGAGCTCTTTTACCTGCCTGATTCATGCCATTTGAAAAAAAAAACATATATTTCCAAAATTGTCTTCCATGCTAAATTTTGGAAATAATTTTTTTTTTCATTACACTGTTGTCAATCTTCATATGTGTAAGACAGTATGCAAACTTGAATTTGTTTCCAATTATTCAAAATAGTGAATAATAATGGAAAATTTGTCCTTCCTTTCTTGCATGTATACAAGATTTGCACTTGTGATAAATTAGTAAATCACGAAAGGAAATTTAATTTCTTTGCCCAAAAACTATCATGCCACCTGTGAAAAATGCATGCTCTTTTCATTTGTTTTAAAAAGAAACATTGAATGAAGAAGATTTTCTAAAAAATAACATTTGCATTATGTATTGCTGGAAAACTTTTGAGTGGTTTGTCATATATACCTTTGTAGTTGCCAAATTTTCACATGTTAAAAAAAATGAATTGAAACATGCCCTTTTTCATTGTTGTACACTTGTGAACATTACCTGCTTGTATACCTGGCTTCTTGCTTTGTTCTTTGGCATGCTGATTTGTATTGGTATCATTGTGGGCTACTTGGACAGAAAAAAATGTTTTTCCTTTTTTTTGTGTGTGTGTGAGTGTGTGTGCCATAATTGCAATGTGAATGAATGAAATGCTGTAGTGAGGCAATGACTGTATACTAGAGTGATGAGCGTTGTAGTGAGGAACAAATGTACAAAAATGAGAAAAATTGTTCTAATATTTGTAATAAACAAATTTGATTGAAATAAAATATTATTTTATTATGTCCAAACAAATTTGCCTATCATATTTAATTTATTTACGAGTACAATATTCTGTGAATGTATATGAAATGTGAAATATTAGTGAAGTGTACAAATAGTGGAGTTGTAAAACTGTACTGTTTGAAAATTGAAATAAAAAATTATATTTAAACAAAATACTGTGTAAATATCTGAATGTCTGTACAGTTGTATTTTATTTGAATATAAATATTATATTCCTGTCTGTGATGATATATGAAAACAGTACAGTAACAAACACATTTAAAATAATAAATATTTGGTTGTTATCATCAAACAAAAAATCATATAATTGTGTATACAACACCGTTATATACAACAGTAAAAATAATAAAAATGGTTGTCCACTTAGAAAATGTACTTTCATCTACTTAAAAAAAATGGACTTTCGTATGCTTAAGTAAACTTTATGCTATATGCCATTTTTGGTTTTGCGTTATATTTATCATACTTTTTAATCTTATATATACTTAGGAAAAATGGACGATTATTCTAATGATCGAAGCTGGATGTACAAACGAAGAGAAACTGATGACATAATAAACAAACAGTTTATTAATGGTGTCGGCATGTTTATTGATTTTGCTTTAACTAATAACGGAAACGGAGTCGAAATCCGTTTTCCATGTAGTAGATGCAAGTTATTAAAGCATTTGATACCACAAATGGTTGGAGTTCAATTGCATCGGTGCAATTTTGTGCTGAGCTATTCGGTTTGGGATCGTCATGGAGAATTGTTAGCATCTACTTCTGTACAAGTTGAGGAGGTAGAGAATAATGAAATTTCTACGACTAATCTCGTAGAACAAATGGTTGAAGATGTTGCATGGTCAATGTTACCGGTTTAACAATTTAATGATGATGAAGAACCAAATGTTGAAGCCAAAAAAATATATGATTAATTAGATGTTGCGAAAAAACCCCTTTGGGAAGGCTGTGAAAGCGGAACACAATTATCATTAACTGCTGAATACATTGCGATGAAATCTAAATACAACCTCACCGAAGCTGGATTTACGGCTGTTGACAAGCTGCGAAGCGGCATATGCCTCCCAACAATTTAATGTGCGAAAATCATTATGAAGCAAAAAAAAGGTGTCGTCCTTTGGTTTACCATATCAAAAAATAGATACATGTCTAAAGGGTCGCATGTTATTTCGAACGGAAGATATCAACCCTAAGAATTATAGAATATGCAATCAGGAAAGATATAAACCGAGAAAGAAAAAGGGAAAGGAAGTCCCATATAAAAGTATGCATTATTTACCTATTGTTCCTAAACTTCAAAGGTTATATGCATCTTCTGTAACAGCGCAACATATGAGATGACATAGTGTGAGAACACAGGAAGAAGGTACGTTGACACACCCATCTGATGGAGAAGCATGGAAGCATTTTGACCAAAAGTATCCTGATTTTGCATATGAGAGTCGTAATGTTAGATTTGGTTTATGCACGGATGGATTTTCTCAATTTGGTTCTAAATATTTGTCCTGACCTATAATTGTCACACCTTAAAATTTACCTCTGTGGATGTGTATAAAAACTCCTTATATGTTTCTCACAATTGTCGTCCCTGGCACTGATGATCCGAAACAAGGGATTGATGTTTATTTACAACCATGGATGGAAGAATTAAAAAAATTGTGGTACGAAGGGGTAGAAACATATGATATTTTGGAAAAAAAGAACTTTCCTATGCATGCTTTTCTATTGTGGACAATTAGCGATTTTCCTGCATATGCAATGATTTCAGGTTGGAGTATGGTTGGCCGTCTAACTTGTCCGTACTGCATGGAAGAAACAAGAGCATTTTCTTTACCTATTGGAAAGAAAATTTCATGGTTTGGTTGTCATAGATGTTTTTTTCATATTAATCATCATTTTAGAAGAGATAATAATTTTTTTTACAGATAATAGGCAGGAAAATACGAGACCACCTAAAATATAGACAAGTGAAGAAATTTATGAACTTGTACAAGATTATCCAAAGATTTTTGAAACCGGAGCACAGACGGAAATTCAAGGTACATCAACGATTCATAATTGGTGGAAACAATGCAGATTTTGGGAGTTGCCTTATTGGAAAGATCTCCCGATTAGTCATAATATTGACGTGATGCATAATGAGAAAAACGTTTGTGACAATGTAATTAATACAATTTTGAATATCAAGGGGAAGACGAAAGATGATTTGAAACCAAGACGTAATATCGAAGTAATATGTGATCGTCCCGAGCTTCATATAAAGCCAAATGACACCAAAAAACTGAAAGCGTGCTAAGAACTGGACAGTAATCAAGTTAAAATACTTCTAAAGATGGAAGGGTTAAGATTCCCGGATGGTATATCTTCCAATCTTCGTAGATGTGTCGACTATAAAAACAATAAACTTAGCGGGATGAAAAGCCATGACTGTCATGTTATGATGGGAAATTTATTGCCTGATGCTTTCAAAGAACTATTGCCCGTAAAAGTTTGGACTGTTGTAACAGAGCTCAGTTTGTTCTATAAAGAGATTTGTTCTACTACATTAAAAATTATTCGTCTACGTAAACTAGAGGAAGAAATCCCCATATTTCTGTGCAAATTGAAAAAATATTTCCTCCATTCTTTTCAATGTTATGGAGCATTTACCTATTCATCTTCCATTAGAAGCATGTCTTGGAGGGTCTGTTCAATACGGATGGATGTATCCATTTGAAAGGTATATTAATATCTTATTAATTAAATTTTGGTTAATGAAATGTATAAAAACATAATTTACAATAATTCTAAATAGGTATTTAAATCATTTAAAGAAAAAAGTGAGGCAGAAAGCTCGAGTTGAAGGTTCTTTTTGCAAATCATACATCAAAGAAGAAGCTTCGTTTTTTCTCTCATTATTTTAGTGATCATGTGAATATATCATTTGAAAGTACTATGCGTAATAATGAAGGCATTGATCATGATGAATGTCAAGCGACTTTATCTATTTTTATAAAACATGGTCAGCCTTCTAGTAGATGTGTGGAAGAATGGCTGAATGATAGAGATTATAATGCAGCACACACATATATTCTTCTCAATTGCACTGAAGTTGCACCGTTCGTTAGGTAATGAACTTATACATCTATATATACATGTACTATATCTTTAATCATATATGTAACATTTGTCCTATATATAATTGCAGCATTTATGAATCACATTATCCAAACGGCAATATCAGCAAAGAATTCGCTAGTTGGTTTACTAGTTATGTTTTAGATCCAACAAATTGTGTTGTGGATGAAGGATTGAAACATTTGGCAATGAGACCAAAAAGAAATGTCAAGACATATCTAATATTCTTTGTCAATGGATAAAAATTTAGCACTAAAGAATATGGTGCTGAAAAATTAACTGACAATAGCGGTGTACTTGTTAAAGGTAGGGATGATCCAAATGACCATGTACACGAATTTTATGGCGTGCTAACACAGATTCTGAAATTGACATATTTCACATGACCCACGGAAGAAGTATTTTTGTTTAAATGCAACAGGTTCAGCAATGTTCCAAGTTCTGGAATCAACGTTCACCCAAAATATAATCTTATAGAAGTAAGACATACTTCTCGTTATTATAAGTACGATCATTTTGTATTTGCCAAAAAAACTCTTCAAGTATATTACGCTCCTTATCCATCTATAGGAAGAGATAAAATAGATTGGTGGGCTATTTTTAAAACAAAGGTAAGGTTCACATTTGACGGCCGTAACATTCCAGACGACTAAGGTTATCAAGCAGATGTCGAGGAAAATAGAGGAATGGTAATAACCGATGATCGAACAGACTTTGGATCTTTAAACGACGAATCAAATGCATTAATTGAAGTATTTGAGACTACGGATGAATCATATATAGAGGAGGAAATAGAGACAGAATCTGAAAGTGACCAGGACTAGCCAATTATTCTCATTTCAAAAAGGTAATTTTAATTATGTTATGTTATAGATATTTCTTATGTGATCTATCAACAAGTAACATATATTTTCAAATCAAACTCATATGTTAATTAACCAGACATTTCTATGAATCAAACTCATATGTAACATTTCTATGAATCAAACTTGTAATGTTAATCAGACATTTGTATTAAGAAGTAACATATTTTTTATGTTATATCATGTCATATTTTTATGTTATGTCATGCCATATTATTTACGTTACCTATGTTATGTCATGCCATATTATTTATATCGCATGGTACTCTTATATATGTTATCTCTCGTCTAATTATTTTACATAGCTCTTTTATGTAATGTTATGTTGTTGTTTGTAACAAGTATGACGTCACAAGATCCTGTAGGTGGCGATGGCAGCGGTCCATCGCAGGAGCAAGTCCATCCTATGGTGTAGCTTAAGCCAAAAGTTAGCAAAGGGTATAAATTTAAATTTTGTATAATAAATTATGTAAATTGCTGTTCCAGTAGCCATGAAATATTTTTTTGTTAAATGCATGGTTTTTGAGTTGGAGCCTTCCAATACGGTCTTGAATACATAAAGACGCGCTTACCAGGCTCGCATGACTGAATGTTGGCCCATGTGGATGTCGATACCCAACATGGTCAGGGAGACGATATGGCAGGATTTTCCGGTACGTACGTGTGCTATATCATTTATTACATTAATTAAGTAGTGATGCTCCTATTTGATTAGTTCATATTTATGTTATTTTTAAAAATTGCAGGGAGCTGTTGATCTCAAGGAGACCGATTTAGACCTCGTCAAGCACCACTAGAACTCTAGAGTGGCAAAAAATTACAGAGAGACGATGAACAGCATAAAATCAGATGGGAAAAAAACCTGATTGGATGGGCGAAAAGGAATGGGATGACCTACATACTTATTGGAATAATAATGACGAGGTTCTGTTAAAGTTACTACAAATTTAATTTAAAATTTTGTATTCAATTAATATATAATTTAGAATAAAACATTTTTTTTAAATATATAGGCCTAGTCCACGAGAAATGCAGTAGACAGAAGCAAGAATCCAGTTACGCATCGGGGTGGGTCTAAGACATTTCAGAACCATCGCGAGGATCTAGTACATTTATTAAATACAGAGTTAAAGATTTTAATTTACAAGTTGTTAAAATTAATTTAGTTGAATTAACATTAAGTTCTAATTTATACACATACACAAATATATATATATATGTGTGTGTGTATATATATATGTATATATATATGCTTTTTTCAATAGAGGTAGCGTGGTGTTCCTGTGTCGTACTGGGATGTATTTGAGCTTACAGATGCATTGCCTGAGGTCGATGACACAGGCTCAGTTTCCTATTCTTGGGACCATGATGTCAAGGCATGTAAGGCATATGTAAGTATAACATAGTTAATTTAAAGTTATAATTTAATTATAGTGTAATCTAAATTCAATTGTTTTTTATTTAACAGGAGAAATTTTAGGAACATAGGGTGCTGATGCTGGATTCCAGTGGGAGGACTGAGTTGACTAAAGAGGACGATGATAGAATATTTGATGTTGTCATGGATCCACGTACCCGGAATAGACGATATGGTTTTGGCAATCTAGAGGTATCGAAACTAAAATTTATAATAAAAACTAAAATTTATTCCAATTGCTATTATTAAAACTTTAGACAAACAATTGCGAAGTAAATGTTGTATTTTATTTCAATTTGAGACTAGAATTAATGGTATATCAATCTGGTTATTACTCCTATTTTAAAAATAAAATTATATACAGGTTCAGACATCTCAGCAGACCTACCAAAGGGCTCAGGATATAAGGACGAGTTCACCCAGCTCCGAGCACAGATTGCAGAGCTTCATAAGCGCGATCATCGCCGCGAAGAGCATATGGAGCCGCTTAACCATCAGGTGGTGGAGTTCATTGCTCGATTCGGTACGCCACCTTCATCTTCTGGTGGAGAGAGTTGAGGTTAGTTTGTTTTTTATTATATATATTCTATGAGGGTTGATGAGGCTTGATACATTTATGATCACGGTTGTATATAAATGGATGTTGTGTTGGTGATGATGGTGTTGACATGGTGATGAAGGTTTTTTGGTGATGACATGGTTTGGACATGATTGTATATATTGGGTTGCTTTTTATGTAAATATTGGTTTGTGATGTGTGTTTTGTGTTTGATTTTTGTATAATATTGTATTTGGGTGAATATGTGATTGTGACTGAGATTTATATGCTCAAAATGGAGCAGTTTTGAGATATATATATATATAGCTGAAAGTGTGTAGTTTTAATTCTATAAAAAAATACCCAGATTTTCAATGGATTCCAACAGCAAGTAACGACTTATCAGTCATTGTTTTTCAACGGTTTCAAACAGCTATCCACGGCATATTTCAATGATTTTGAACACCTTCCAATGTTTCTTTGGCCATAAAAAACCACGCGTCAATGTAAGGAAGTTGGAAGCCATTGCAAATATGCGTTGTCTACCATTGGTAGCCGTTGATTGATATACCAACCGTTATACCAACGACTACCAACGGCTTTCCCAACAGCCCCTTTGGTATGTACTATTTCTCTTATAGTGCAAGGCTATGATAGGAGAAGAGGAAACATGAGCAAGCGAAAACATGCCATTTTAAGCATTCCCTTAAGAACCACCTTCCCCGATTGACGATCCTTCACAAGGAAAAATGTATCATGAAAATCAAAAACCACATCATTATCATGAGTGTTGGCTAGCTTTTGACTAAGCCACTGGAGATCCGATCGCGATCGCCCCATCTTCAACGTCTCGTGATGCTGATACCACGAACCCCGATCGTAACCACTTATAACGACTCGATCTTCCCACTCCAGTACTCCACGATCTGCTCCTCATAGCCAAAGAATGGAAGTAGCGAACTAGTCTTCCACGACTCGAAAGGCCCGGATCCCCTGACATCTGTCCATAATAGCCATTTTGACCATTTCTCCATCCACTCACGAACCAGTCCGAGATCCTCGGGATTTGTGCCACGTATGACCACGATCTGCCTGCAAACATCACCTATAAATAGCCCAGTGCATGACATTTTTCAGGATCTTTTTGGCAGTTTGGAGTGTTGTTTCCACCATTGCTGCTATTCTATCATTTCTTATCCGTCTTAGCTCGAAATTATTGAGTGAATCACCGTTGTAAAAGTGAGATTGAGAGAGAAATCATTGGTTGTACTTGAATCTTACGTATAATCATATATATAAAGTGGACGTATGGTCATTAACGTCGAACCACTATAAATCTTGTGCGTTTTCTGTGTTTTCTTGCAATTCTAGATATTAATCTTTGCTTATTCAGACAATTTGGGTGTTAGAGCCATTTTTGGATATAACATTTTGGTGCTTTCACTGAGAATTGAAGTCTCAGCATATTGGGTTATCGCTCTACTATTTGGATACTCAAGTCCGAAGAAGATAGTCCGAACCTTCACTGTTTTGATTTTTGAGGAACTCAACAAACTCAAAGTATTATGGATGGAAAGAAATCCAAGGATGCACGAGCTTCGCAAGCTGGTTCAGTTACAAACGAAGCTCATGAAGATAGCATTCAAGAGCAGGTCGACGTGAACTCTCCGGATCGTGGTGAGGAGGGGGCGATTCGACCCGGTGGTGGTAACACGACTCGAGTGGCTGAGGGTGTAACGATTCGATCCCAGGACAACGCCACCATCCCCCTACTAGTATTACCACGATCCGACCTCAAGGGACCACCACGAGCCAACGCCAAGAGAGGGTACCACCAGCCATCAGCATAGGGCGACCACGACCCGAAATGATAACCAGACCACTACTCGACCTGGGAAGGAAATTATGGCGCGTTTCGCTCGTGCTGGTACTTTTGCTCGACCTGGCTCGGGTTCCTTGCGTATAAGAGAGGATGTTGATGACCAATTTAACCCCTCAGCCCAAGCTACTGAAGGAGATCTCTCTCGCATCATTGAAATGTTGGATAGGACGAATGATGAATTGGCAGCACAAAGACAGGAAAGCTCCTTGTTGCGACAGAATCACTGCCTTGGACAAGCATACTGATGATCTCCAAAGGCATAGGACACCCTCACCAGTCCATCCTTTTACCCAAGAATACTCATCCTCGTCCGAAGAGCCTCGAAGAAACTGGAGATGGCCCTCATTAGAAAGTGCTAAGAACATAGAGCAGCTTCGATTTGGGTCACTTCCTTCTCGAGAAGAAGAGGCGCTTAATCAGGGAACTAATAACCGTAACTTAAGTGAGCCGGCTCTTCCACCTAGGAATGGAGACATCGTTGAATCTGCTTAGAATTAACCCATTCCTCCCGCTCGTCGCGTGATTGACCTAGATAATAGGGGGCAAGGGAGTTCTGCTCAGGCCCCAGACTTTACAGCAGCACGTAAAAGAAATGCCGGAGGGGACCGTAGGGCAAGAAGTGCTGATCCTGAATCTACCTTGACCCATGTAGATGTCGAAGCCATGATTAGACAAATGATGGTAGAAAGTTGCGGAAAAAGGAATGAAGATTGGGGTATAGGCCGCAGCCATATGCCCTTCACGAATGACATATTGGAGGTTCAATTCCTAAGGAAATTTAACATGCCACCTATGAACCGTTATGCAGGAAGGGCGGATCCAGTCCAGCACCTAATGAGATATTCATGGTACATGAATGCAGCTGCCACCTCCGACGCTTTAAAATGTAAGGCATTCCCGATATTTCTGGAGGATACGGCGTTAATGTGGTTTACTTGTTTGCCAGCGCAATCGATCTCCAATTTCAGGGAATTAGGTGAACAGTTCGTGAATCAGTTCCGGCTGCATACCCAGAGATCTAAGAATGTCATCGAATAATCCCTCACTAAGCAACGCCCAGATGAATCTTTGAGATCCTATCTAGATCGCTTTAATCTAGCAGTTACAGAGGTTAGAGATCCCCATGAACAAACTGTTTTGATGGCCTTGATCGACGGAGTGGATAAGGATACAGAGTTTGGAAGATACTTGGTTGGTAAGCCACTGCTGACCAGGGAAATATTTTATGAAAAAGCCAACATCCTCCTGAGTCAAGATGAAATCTACGCCAACCGAAAGAGGAAGGCCGCTGACAAGGAAAATATATAGAGTAATGTGGCTATCAAACAAACTGGGGACAGCTCTGGAAAGGTGGAAGTGAACGTAGGGAACAAAAACCAGGGGAATGGCCGTCAATCTGGGAACCGTAGCAAGAGGAGGAATCAAGGAAATAACTCACAGAAGAGGCCTCGATATCGGCCATTCGAGAGTTTCACCCCATTAAATGATACCTTAGAAAATATCCTTACGGGTACTTACAACGTCCTCCAGTATAAGAGGCCCCCACCTAGGGATTCTACAGAGAAAGAACGAGAGTCGGGGAAGTTCTGTCTTTTCCATTAAATCCATGGACACTCTACCAACGAATGCCGACATTTGAGGGATGTTGTTGAGAAGTTACTTCATGAGGGAATGTTGGACAAGTATAAGACTACGCCGAGAGATAGGGGTCAAGCTGGACAATCCCCGAATCAGAATCAACCTGCCACCAGACCTACCGCTCAAAAGAAAGGAAAGAACATTGTCATTAACTCTATAGTATGAGGAACTCATCCTGCTAGACACAGCTTTAGGGCAATGGATCAATATGTGAATGCAACCAAACATCTTTAGGTAGGGGAGTGTAGTAATCCTGAAGTTGTAGCCCCGGTGAAACAGCAAAAAACTATGTCCTATGATGTCGTATTTCGCGACAGAGATAACGTTGGAATTCATTCCCCCATTGAGGACCCTCTAATGATCACCGCAAATATTGGCCCCGCATTATTCCGCAAAGTTTTGGCGGATAATGGAAGTTCGGTAAATACACTCTTCAAAAAAGCATTCAATCAGATGCAATTGGAATCGAAAGATTTGAAGCCCTGTGATGAATGGATACGTGGCTTCAACAGAGCCTCAACATCCCCGATCGGATATGTAGATTTTCCAGTCACTCTGGGAGTGGGAGATCGCCGGAGAGTGAGAATCCTCACATTTGTAGTGTTGGACATTGAGTCGCCTTATAATGCTTTCCTGGGCCAACCCGCCCTAGCAGAATTCAGGGCCTGTATTGCGCCCTGGTGCCTATTGTTAAAATTCCTGACAAATGCAGAAGCGGGAGTAGTTAGGGGCAATAAAGTCGTAGGAAGGGCTTGTTATATAGCAGAATTGAAATTGTTACTCAAAGGATTAAATATCGACCCAAAGGATACTTCTCCGCCTGTAAAGGAGAATACAGCATAGCAATTAAAGACAGTTCCAAGGGAGCCGCCAAAGGAACTACCCGAGGATATAGATCCCAGAGAGGACGAGGAACCCGGGGGCAGAATGGCGACTCATAATGGAACAACTGAGGATGTTCCGATCGATGATAATAACCCAGCGAAGGTCTTAAAGATCGGGACCCAGCTGGACCCTGTTTGTAACGACCCAGGGATTTTCGGCCCCGAAAATCGACATAAATATCCTTTACCGTACTCATGCCGATCCTCCAAGCACCGAAAACGCTGGAACGTTTAGAAAGAAATTAGAGGGTGAGATAAGAAAGAAAGAAATATTAGAACAGAAGAGGAAGAACCAACGCTGAGTCTCACATCGCAGCGGGACAAATATAATACAGAAATAAATCTTTACTGGAAATTTCAAAATACTTACAATATCAGAGTACATCAACTTTTCTGGACAGTTATAATAATCTGTCCTCATATATATATCACACAGCGGAATATCTTTCGTCTGAACATCTTCAGCTCGTCTCTGGACCTTGCAGTACCTGATAACCTGGACCTGTACACTCCGGGCTAACCCGAGCATTTACAAAACACCGGGTCAGTCTGGTGAACCAGAGTGAGATAAACTCGCACAGTAATAAGGTTAATCATCCAATCATGATTTTTAAGTCGAAAATCTTTTCCCAAAAGAAAAAGGTAATCGTAAGACCGAATCCACACATAAACACGGACGGTTTTTACCTTACGATAACCCAAACAGTTTGAAACCAATATCTTTTCGGATATTATAATAATGTCTAGATATAAATAATTAACAAATTTAGAGGAACGCTTGCATCTCACGCTCCCCGTATATAGTATACAATCGAAAACCGCGGGCGCTTATTGGATATTGGATTTCCAACTTGACAAGGTATGGGACCACCTTCCGCACGTGTATCTCTAGAGGCGAATACACAGGGTTCAACAAGAACGTCTTGCAACCCGGCCCTCACATGACCGACCACTCATTTCGCTTGAGCGTATCCAATGTATATCACCAACGGTTGGACTCAAACCACCGTTCCCGAATGGGCGGAATCGATAGAATAAGAAACAAAAGGAATTTCTCTAGATAGGTGATTATACACCCTAATGGGAGCGACCTACATAGCCATGCTGCCTGCCCGATTTTTGTCATTTCCCGGCTGTGAGGCTTGAGGTCATAATCCTTTGCACACCTGGCCACCATTCACTTTGAATGCCACATCGTTAGATCCGCCAGGTATCACTGAATACTGATTCCCACAAAAATACTCTGAGCGTTAAGCCAAAGAAGGTGTACAGCCTTCTCCGCCACCAACAGAAATACGTTTGTAGAAAATCGATATACGTAATCACTTTGGAAATACTCTGTCAGACACTCGTCCATACAAGTCACCCAGGAACAGGATGAACCGAAGGTACTCTCCTACTGCATCCAATATAGGAATCACCCCATGGATCAGTACGATCGTCCTCGCACTCCACAGTTTCAACCACTACAGAACCCCAGTATATCTCCGGGTCGAATCAGAGATTGTAAGTGGTTCTTCCGCTTTATGAAGATCTATGGTCTTCACATGCTCCATCTCGATCGTCACTTGATCTTTTCTTTATATTCGTATTTGTTGGTCGGAATGGTTTCGAATATACATTCGATCCCGGTCTTTCCAACCAACAATCGTAAGGGTCAGACTTGATAGTCGGTTATTTAACTATCAAGTAAACATCCATGAAATCAAAAATAAATTCACCGGCCTAGTACTCAACATCACTTGGCTTTTAAAATTCATCGCCCAATTTCCTTTAATTCAATTACTAGGGAAAATATCATCTCGTATCATTTCCTTTACTTTGGAAATTTTATCACACACTCTCGCCATTACCCACTAGTATCATCTTTGGGTCGTCCCGAAGTCGTTCAAGTTGGGGTATTTTAATTACCTCTCAGACCTTGACCAACAACGTTCTTACCTTCAGATAAATACGAGTCATAATTCAAAACCCTGTATTCTTATTTCAATCCTTATTTCAAACCTCGTTTACTAAGCTCTAAGTAAATCCCTTTTTCCCAATTACCTTTTTCTTTCGGGAAAACTCCTTTTAAATCCATTGATTCATCTTAATACCATTATTAAGTATTTTCAATTTAAAACACGACGTTTAAACTCATATTCATTTATAACCCTTGTTATAAATTCCAGGTTATATATATATACCCCTTTGCATCTTCATCTCCTTTACTTAATTCAAACCTTAAGTTAAAAACCTTTCACTTATGCTAGGTATCCACTTAAACCTCTTTATTTCCTTATTATAAGACTCGAGCTCAAAACAAAACTCATCCCTTAGCCCTTTTTCCAACCCTCGACCCTTTCATTCCAAACTCGCTTACTTAAATATATCTCCTTTGATTAAATGATTTTTTTATAACAACTTCACACTAATCATTTCAAAACAATTAACTTCTTCATTCCTAAAATAAATAATAATGTCCACCTTTTTAAAATCTTACTAAGCTTAATTAATTAAGTAAATTCACTTATTTAAAATCTAGTTTAGTCCAAATGGTCGACACACCAAACATGGTTATTCTTTTAACCGATTCTATTTAATTCCTTATTTACAATATAATTATTTTAAATAACCTTATTTAATCTCTCACAATAAATCAAATATTTGACTGCTCGGTTAATCCCTGCTTTTTGTTTAAAATTCTTATCGACATAAGAATCCCTTTCACAAACAAATTTCATAATCTCTTATAAACTTTGAATAATAAATATTTATTCTCCTTTAAATAATTTTTTCCAAGGTAATAACTTTCACAATCTATTCCGTTATAAAATATGTTTATAACTTAACTACTATCGATAAACCATATTTTATGAATCAACCAATTTATAGCCCAAGCGATGCCTAATATCTCAACACATGACATCCATTGGTTATTACCAGAGAAATGGTTGAAATAAGGTTCAAAAATATTTATCAACCATTTGATTGATAAATTCTCTAACAATCACTAATCAGCCAACAACTAATTCAAACAGTCCAAACCATTCAAACAATTTTGAACACGTCTCATAAACGTGACCAGTCAAAAGAATTATTTGGTGTGGGTCAACCCCAACAGTGGTATTTCTGAAATTAAGTGACCGTTTAATTTCGTTCATTGAATCATCAGTATAGATATAACCAGCAATCAATCAACCAACAGTCAGAACACGTAAAATAAAAGCACCCAAATTTATATAAAATATAAAGAGTGAGTTTAACTCACATGGATTTGATTTGTCGATCAACAGTCTGGTTTTAGTCGAATTAAACTGATGTTTAATTCGAATAGAAATTCCAGTCACTTCAGATCCTGATTGGCTCCGCTCCATCTCGAAGTACTCTTCTCCACGGTCCCAACGCAACTGACCGTCTGTGAATCCGACAACGTACGAGAGAGAAATTGTCAAAACAAGTTTTAAATCAAATTAAATTAAACATTGATTTCCCTTTTCAAAAAAAAACATGGGCTTACCTTGCAATAACCGGCCCAACAACCGAACCCGACCCGTTATCACCTTAAAACCCCTATACCCGTATCCTTTTCTTCATTTTTCAATCGGCCGCCTCTAAACAAAAGGGAAAACCCTAATTCCCTTTTCAAATCATCCGCTCACAAACGAAAAAAAATGGCGTCGCCATCCCTTCTTCCGGCCTTCGATCCACCACTACGGCCTCGCGCTCCACCCCTGTACCTCCACCGCAGACAACTACGAGCCACCTTCATCCTACGGCTTCAATTCGAACGGGTTTCGACAAAGAAGTTTCAAGAACCCAAAAGCTAAGTCTTTTATTACCCAATTTTAATTGCTGAATTATTTTTGATTTGATTTATTTCTGGTTCGAATTGTTCTTGAGAATTTGTTGAATGAATACGAGCATATATATATGGTTGCGGTTTGGTTTAGATGAGTACACGTCTATCACCAGTCTCGAATTGTTGTTTCAATCCTTTTCCTAAATAGGCTCGGCTATACTTAGGCCATTGGGGTTTCTAGTACTGTTTTGATGACAGTTCGATGGTGTATGAAATCTGTTCGAATGGATACTGATTTAATTGATCACCTGACAGTAAACTATACAGTGTTTGTGGTAGATTTTAGGGTACGGTTCTGGTAGATATTCGATTTTGAAATTATATATTTTGCTGTACAGATTTGAGGATGTGCATATATATATCGCTTGATTTTTCTTAGCTGTGCCTAGCCTATGCTGCTTCCATGTTGTCCATTGATGTATGACTATACATACAATTTAGCTATGCATTGTCTTGTTTCTAAGCTGTCGAGATTTGATAATATATATACTCTTATATTTGATTTCCTTTTTATCTATGCACATGGGAGATCGGCCTTACTGTTTAGCTTAGCTATTCTGTTGTGTCTTGTTATTTCAGATCAGAGATTTTTAAACTGACCATATATTTTATGGTACCGTTTTGCATATGTATTCACTGTATATGCTAGCTGTAAAATCTGTATACATTGAATTTGATTTATATAAAATATATATACATATAGTCAGTATCCTTCTAGCTATACTCTTAGCTGTTCTTCTACAATATTAGCTCCACTGTTCAGATTTTAATGTATGAGAGATTTCTTTGACTGTTATGAATTGTCTTGTCTTGTTGTATATACATTTTTTTTCTTTTTTTTCCTTTCTTTTCTTATGTATAGTCTTGTCTATAATCTTTCCCCTTTTTATGGGTTTCTCTCCTTTCTTCTTCGCAGATCAAAGTTGATGGGAAGGATTCGAATGCACTTATCTTGGGAAGGAATGAGCATGCAAAGATTATTTTATATGAATTGTTCTGTCAAATTTTGCTTTGCACTGTACATTGTAAAGTTAGTATATAAAAAAATGTATATACTGTTTGTTCCTGTACTCCAGGATTTGGTGGTGTACGTAAATAGATATGATCTTCTTCTAGCTGTCATGATCATGTTTTAACTTGCTTTAGTTATTAATGTATACATTCAGTTCCTTTCATGTTTATGTTGCGGAATATAAAATATTATTGCTTTAGCTATTGATATATAATCACATATATAGTTTACGTTCAGCTATTGATGTATACGTTCAGTTTGTTTAAGTTACTTTTACGTTTATGTACAAGAATTTCTAACAAGGCAAATATATAGAAGTATTGTATATAAACAAAATATTCTTTTTGTATTCTTTATACATCTTAAAAAATGTCTACATATTATTCATTAAATTCAAAAAGATAAATCTAACTGAAATAAATAAATAGATGTCATTGTATCTACTGAAACAACAACTTCCAAGTTCATTCAGTGGAGTATTCAAAACTCAACTTTTATAAATTCTGGTTTTAAATATTCTATTTACATAAAACTGTTCAATATCGTTATAATTAATATAATATATATTCGAACTCTATTTAAATAAATTTGATTAAAAATCCATTACATTTCAAATATAATATAGAAACTGATTTAAATATTCGAATTTAAATAGCCGAAAAATCCGGGACGTTACATTCTTCCCCCCTTAGAATAATTTCGTCCTCGAAATTGTAAAGTAAGGAGAATATTCCGAATCGAATTATTTTAAAAATCATTACTGTTGAATTAAATTCAAAAATGAATTCGAACTATAAAATTTTCGAGAATTTCGCCATCACCTCTGCTGCATGGCTCGATCGATACGGCTACAACGGCTATTCTGGGTCTCAACTTCTTCGAAAAGAAAATTTAATTTCCAAATGGCAATCCACTTTATTTGAATCCCAATTTATTTATCCTTTAAATTTTTAAACCCCAATTCATTCATGCTCGCTCACTTTGAATTCATTCTTAAATGGGTTTTTCTTAACCAGGCTCAGTTTTACTCTCATATTCGATTCAGTTGACGAGTTGATTTTCTAATCAATTCAATTTTATTTCAAAATCCAAATTTGATTTCAAACCAAATCAACCAGAACAAACAACTAAACACCCATTATTACTATAATGTAGAAAATAAATTCCTTTTTCTATCTAAAATATACGTTGGGTAAAATTATTTCATCTACCCACTATATAAAATAATATCGTGTCAATTCACTAGTTCAACGCTTCTCAACACTTGAACTAGTCAAATAACACAATACAAAACATTTGTATATAAAATTTTACAAATACGATCTCATATATATATATATACACTCAACTCAATCTAGTGGTGTTACTAACCCCATCTCTATTGAGTTACGCCACAGAGCCAAGGTTACTACTCAACCAATAGCTCTGATACCACTGTAACGACCCAGGGATTTTCGGCCCCGAAAATCGACATAAATATCCTTTACCGTACTCATGCCGATCCTCCAAGCACCGAAAACGCTAGAACGTTTAGAAAGAAATTAGAGGGTGAGATAAGAAAGAAAGAAATATTAGAATAGAAGAGGAAGAACCAACGCTGAGTCTCACATCGCAGCGGGACAAATATAATACAGAAATAAATCTTTACTGGAAATTTCAAAATAATTACAATATCAGAGTACATCAACTTTTCTGGACAGTTATAATAATTTGTCCTCATATATATATCACACAGCGGAATATCTTTCGTCTGAACATCTTCAGCTCGTCTCTGGACCTTGCAGTACCTGATAACCTGGACTTGTACACTCCGGGCTAACCCGAGCATTTACAAAACACCGGGTCAGTCTGGTGAACCAGAGTGAGATAAACTCGCACAGTAATAAGGTAAATCATCCAATCATGATTTTTAAGTCAAAAATCTTTTCCCCAAAGAAAAAGGTAATCGTAAGACCGAATCCACACATAAACACGGACGGTTTTTACCTTACGATAACCCAAACAGTTTGAAACCAATATCTTTTCGGATATTATAATAATGTCTAGATATAAATAATTAACAAATTTAGAGGAACGCTTGCATCTCACGCTCCCCGTATATAGTATACAATCGAAAACCGCGGGCGCTTATTGGATATTGGATTTCCAACTTGACAAGGTATGGGACCACCTTCCGCACGTGTATCTCTAGAGGCGAATACACAGGGTTCAACAAGAACGTCTTGCAACCCGGCCCTCACATGACCGACCACTCATTTCGCTTGAGCGTATCCAATGTATATCACCAACGGTTGGACTCAAACCACCGTTCCCGAATGGGCAGAATCGATAGAATAAGAAACAAAAGAAATTTCTCTAGATAGGTGATTATACACCCTAATGAGAGCGACCCACATAGCCATGCTGCCTGCCCGATTTTTGTCATTTCCCGGCTGTGAGGCTTGAGGTCATAATCCTTTGCACACCTGGCCACCATTCACTTTGAATGCCACATCGTCAGATCCGCCAGGTATCACTGAATACTGATTCCCACAAAAATACTCTGAGCGTTAAGCAAAAGAAGGTGTACAGCCTTCTCCGCCACCAACAGAAATACGTTTGTAGAAAATCGATATACGTAATCCCTTTGGAAATACTCTGTCAGACACTCGTCCATACAAGTCACCCAGGAACAGGATTAACCGAAGGTACTCTCCTACTGCATCCAATATAGGACTCACCCCATGGATCAGTAGCGATCGTCCTCGCACTCCACAGTTTCAACCACGACAGAACCCCAGTATATCTCCGGGTCGAATCAGAGATTGTAAGTGGTTCTTCCGCTTTATGAAGATCTATGGTCTTCACATGCTCCATCTCGATCGTCACTTGATCTTTTCTTTATATTCGTATTTGTTGGTCGGAATGGTTTCGAATATACATTCGATCCCGGTCTTTCCAACCAACAATCGTAAGGGTCAGACTTGATAGTCGGTTATTTAACTATCAAGTAAACATCCATGAAATCAAAAATAAATTCACCGGCCTAGTACTCAACATCACTTGGCTTTTAAAATTCATCGCCCAATTTCCTTTAATTCCATTACTAGGGAAAACATCATCTCGTATCATTTCCTTTACTTTGGAAATTTTATCACACACTCTCGCCATTACCCACTAGTATCATCTTTGGGTCGTCCCGAAGTCGTTCAAGTTGGGGTATTTTAATTACCTCTCAGACCTTGACCAACAACGTTCTTACCTTCAGATAAATACGAGTCATAATTCAAAACCCTATATTCTTATTTCAATCCTTATTTCAAACCTCTTTTACTAAGCTCTAAGTAAATCCCTTTTTCCCAATTACCTTTTTCTTTCGGGAAAACTCCTTTTAAATCCATTGATTCATCTTAATACCATTATTAAGTATTTTCAATTTAAAACACGACGTTTAAACTCATATTCATTTATAACCCTTGTTATAAATTCCAGGTTATATATATATACCCCTTTGCATCTTCATCTCCTTTACTTAATTCAAACCTTAAGTTAAAAACCTTTCACTTATGCTAGGTATCCACTTAAACCACTTTATTTCCTTATTATAAGACTCGAGTTCAAAACAAAACCCATCCCTTAGCCCTTTTTCCAACCCTCGACCCTTTCATTCCAAACTCGCTTACTTAAATATATCTCCTTTGATTAAATGATTTTTTTATAACAACTTCACACTAATCATTTCAAAACAATTAACTTCTTCATTCCTAGAATAAATAATAATGTCCACCTTTTTAAAATCTTACTAAGCTTAATTAATTAAGTAAATTCACTTATTTAAAATCTAGTTTAGTCCAAATGGTCGACACACCAAACATGGTTATTCTTTTAACCGATTCTATTTAATTCCTTATTTACAATATAATTATTTTAAATAACCTTATTTAATCTCTCACAATAAATCAAATATTTGACTGCTCGGTTAATCCCTGCTTTTTGTTTAAAATTCTTATCGACATAAGAATCCCTTTTACAAACAAATTTCATAATCTCTTATAAACTTTGAATAATAAATATTTATTCTCCTTTAAATAATTTTTTCCAAGGTAATAACTTTCACAATCTATTCCGTTATAAAATATGTTTATAACTTAACTACTATCGATAAACCATATTTTATGAATCAACCAATTTATAGCCCAAGCGATGCCTAATATCTCAACACATGACATCCATTGGTTATTACCAGAGAAATGGTTGAAATAAGGTTCAAAAATATTTATCAACCATTTGATTGATAAATTCTCTAACAATCACTAATCAGCCAACAACTAATTCAAACAGTCCAAACTATTCAAACAATTTTGAACACGTCTCATAAACGTGACCAGTCAAAAGAATTATTTGGTGTGGGTCAACCCCAACAATGGTATTTCTGAAATTAAGTGACCGTTTAATTTCGTTCATTGAATCATCAGTATAGATATAACCAGCAATCAATCAACCAACAGTCAGAACACGTAAAATAAAAGCACCCAAATTTATATAAAATATAAACGGGAAAGGCAGAGTGAGTTTAACTCACATGGATTTGATTTGTCGATCAACGGTCTGGTTTTAGTCGAATTAAACTGATGTTTAATTCGAATATAAATTCCAGTCACTTCAGATCCTGATTGGCTCCGCTCCATCTCGAAGTACTCTTCTCCACGGTCCCAACGCAACTAACCGTCTGTAAATCCGACAACGTACGAGAGAGAAATTGTCAAAACAAGTTTTAAATCAAATTAAATTAAACATTGATTTCCCTTTTCAAAAAAAAACATGGGCTTACCTTGCAATAACCGGCCCAACAACCGAACCCGACCCGTTATCACCTTAAAACCCCTATACCCGTATCCTTTTCTTCATTTTTCAATCGGCCGCCTCTAAACAAAAGGGAAAACCCTAATTCCCTTTTCAAATCATCTGCTCACAAACGAAAAAAAATGGCGTCGCCATCCCTTCTTTCGGCCTTCGATCCACCACTACGGCCTCGCGCTCCACCCCTGTACCTCCACCGCAGACAACTACGAGCCACCCTCATCCTACGGCTTCAATTCGAACGGGTTTCGACAAAGAAGTTTCAAGAACCCAAAAGCTAAGTCTTTTATTACCCAATTTTAATTGCTGAATTATTTTTGATTTGATTTATTTCTGGTTCGAATTGTTCTTGACAATTTGTTGAATGAATACGAGCATATATATGGTTGCGGTTTGGTTTAGATGAGTACACGTCTATCACCAGTCTCGAATTGTTGTTTCAATCCTTTTCCTAAATAGGCTCGGCTATACTTAGGCCATTGGGGTTTCTAGTACTGTTTTGATGACAGTTCGATGGTGTATGAAATCTGTTCGAATGGATACTGATTTAATTGATCACCTGACAGTAAACTATACAGTGTTTGTGGTAGATTTTAGGGTACGGTTCTGGTAGATATTCGATTTTGAAAATATATATTTTGCTGTACAGATTTGAGGATGTGCATATATATATATCGCTTGATTTTTCTTAGCTGTGCCTAGCCTATGCTGCTTCCATGTTGTCCATTGATGTATGACTATACATACAATTTAGCTATGCATTGTCTTGTTTCTAAGCTGTCGAGATTTGATAATATATATACTCTTATATTTGATTTCCTTTTTATCTATGCACATGGGAGATCGGCCTTACTGTTTAGCTTAGCTATTCTATTGTGTCTTGTTATTTCAGATCAGAGATTTTTAAACTGAACATATATTTTATGGTACCGTTTTGCATATGTATTCACTGTATATGCTAGCTGTAAAATCTGTATACATTGAATTTGATTTATATAAAATATATATACATATAGTCAGTATCCTTCTAGCTATACTCTTAGCTGTTCTTCTACAATATTAGCTCCACTGTTCAGATTTTAATGTATGAGATATTTCTTTGACTGTTATGAATTGTCTTGTCTTGTTGTATATACATTTTTTTTTCTTTTTTTTCCTTTCTTTTCTTATGTATAGTCTTGTCTATAATCTTTCCCCTTTTTATGGGTTTCTCTCCTTTCTTCTTCGCAGATCAAAGTTGATGGGAAGGATTCGAATGCACTTATCTTGGGAAGGAATGAGCATGCAAAGATTATTTTATATGAATTGTTCTGTCAAATTTTGCTTTGCACTGTACATTGTAAAGTTAGTATATAAAAAAAATGTATATACTGTTTGTTCCTGTACTCCAGGATTTGGTGGTGTACGTAAATAGATATGATCTTCTTCTAGCTGTCATGATCATGTTTTAACTTGCTTTAGTTATTAATGTATACATTGAGTTCCTTTCATGTTTATGTTGCGGAATATAAAATATTATTGCTTTAGCTATTGATATATAATCACATATATAGTTTACGTTCAGCTATTGATGTATACGTTCAGTTTGTTTAAGTTACTTTTACGTTTATGTACAAGAATTTCTAACAAGGCAAATATATAGAAGTATTGTATATAAACAAAATATTCTTTTTGTATTCTTTATACATCTTAAAAAATGTCTACATATTATTCATTAAATTCAAAAAGATAATGAAGTGTTGAATTGATACCCCAAAACTTCCAGCCCCAAAACTTCCAGCGTCGGGAAGGCTATTAAAATGGAATATTGAATTGAGTCAGTTTGACCTAAACTTCCAGCCCCGAAGATTGATAAGGGGGCAAGTACTAGCAGACTTTATAGAAGAATTTACCATCCCTGAAGATAATGAAGTGAGTGAAGAAATTGATACCCCAAAACAACTCCTTGACCCTAAAGCATGGAGACTATATACCGACGGAGCCAAGAATGATAGAAGATCAGGTGCAGGAATTGTATTAGAAACCCCCGAAAAACGATCAATATATTATGCTCTGAGGTTGGAGTTCCACGCCATGAATAATGATTTGGAATATGAAGCCCTGGTCACCGGGCTTAGGCTTGCCAAGGAGTTAGGTATAACAAAGTTGGGTATCTTCTGTGATTCGAAGATAGTTGTGAATCAGGTCAATAGGGAATTCCAAGCTAAAGGGCCGAGACTGGTGTCATATCTAAAGAAAGCAAAGGAAATGTTGAGTAGCATAGAACATTATAGCATTACACACATCCTTCGATCGGAGAATCAGAGGGCCGATAAGCTAGCCAAAATGGCTAGTTCTGATAACCCCGAGGACACGGAGATGGTCCCGGTAGAAACACTTCAGACTCCAAGGATCGATCAGATGGAAATTGATCCTGTGCTGGAGACTGAGGTAGAAAGGGAGTCATGGATGACACCCTTGAAGAATTTCCTAGTCAATGGGACACTCCCAATCAAGAAAGCGTGCCGTGATTCGGAAAGCTTCGCGATATGTCATGCAAGGTGAAGTTCCATATCGGCAAGGATTCTCGATGCCGCTCCTCCGGTGTATAGCCCACGACGATATAGAAAGGGTATTAAAAGAAGTTCACGAAGGAGAATGCGGTGACCACACCGGAGGACAAATACTGGCAAAGAAGATACTGCGATAAGGGTATTTTTGGCCCGCTGTAAATAAGGATGCAACTAAGTATGCTCGACACTGCGACGCATTCCAGAAATTCTCAAAGGTCTCCAGGGCACCTCCTAACCTATTAAAGACAATGTTGAGTTCGTGGCCTTTCACGGTGTGGGGAGTTGATATCATCGGAAGTCTCCCCCTAGCAAAGGGTGGAGCAAAGTTTGATATAGTGGCCATTGATTACTTTACAAAATGGGTTGAGGAAGAAGCGCTGACAACGATTTCAACCAAGAAGGTGATCAACTTCATCGTGAGAAATATCATATGTCGGTTTGGAATCCCGAAAGTTATCATAACTGATAATGGAACCCAGTTCGACAGCTCTGAGTTCCGAGATTTTTGTCAAAGATACCATATTGAGAAGATGTTCACAGCTGGGCAGGTAGAAGGGGCAAACAAAGTAATCAAGTCCATTTTGAAGAAGTGACTGAAGCAGGCCAAGGCCATGTGGGTAGATGAGCTACCTTTGGCTCTGTGGGCCTATCGAACAACTTTCAAAACAACTATCGGGCATACTCCTTTCTCGCTTGCCTTCGGGTTGAAAGTAGTCATCCCGATAGAGCTAGAAGTACTGTCCCACAGGGTCACATATTACGAACCAATGACTAATAACAAGCGGCTTCTCGAATCCCTAGATGTAGTGGAGGAAAAAAGAGATGAAGGGGACCTACGTGCCTTGAGGCACAAGCAGCAAGTTGCTCGGTATTACAACAAAAAAGTCCGAGCTCGAACCTTTGAACCTGGAGACTTGGTTCTAAAGCGTGTGTTTCCACCCCAGTGCATTTGGAACCAAAGTGGGAAGGACCCTATGCCATCCTACAGAGGCTTGATAACGGATCCTTCAAGCTAATGACCGTGGACGGAATTGAAATCCCCGGATTATGGAATGCCCGGCATTTGCGGCACTATTTTACATGAAAATTGCGGTTCTTATTCTTTTGTTTGTAGGACCATGTAATAAGGCTTGACTTGCCTGGAACAGTCCAGTTATATGAACAAAAGATTATAAAGCGGACGTAGGTCATGATTCGACCTAACCACTATAAAATGTCGTGTGTCATTTACTTTTATCGCACCTTTACTTACTATATTATTACTCATGAATTATCGTAAACTATGTAATTACTAACAATATGCAGGGTATCGAGAAGGTGATGAAGTAAACGACACAATCATCGAAGCTCTACTTCTCAAGACCTGAGAAGAAGTACATAGGACAAGGAAACAAATTGTCCATGAGACGTGAAGGTGCACCATGATTTTAAAGACCGTCTCGACTAACACTCTACCCTTGGTATTCCACGGGAGAGTATAAAGGCGTTGGAGATTCGGCACCGCAAAAGAACTCCTACCCCGCTGAAGGATTGGGGAACAAACTGAAAGCTGAGTTCGAACTCTATCCTGGGCATACGACAAGAGAGTATAAAGGCGTTTCAACTAAATGCCGCTTAAGGGCTCCTATCCCGCTGCAGGATCGGGAACGAGGATGAAAGCTGAGCCCGACCCCCTCATTTCCGGACATGGGGGGTAACCAAAGTGTGACTCTAATCAATCCTCAATAAGCCCTGGCCAGGCATTATAAAGATGATTGATTGGGGGCATATTCATACAACACTTCGCATTTGTGTATACTTCACATTTACTTAGCACACGATCTTTTCAACGATTATCATCTATGACTTCAACGCTAGTTGTGATTTTCTACATTACTTATGATTATATTTAATGTTTGTGATTTAGAATGATAAACTTTGCAGATATTATAAACTTGCAGGTAAGCAAAGATACAAAAGAAACAGATTTCATTTACTAAGTGCGGAATTACAAAATAAAGGTAAGCAAAAGGCGAGGGCCATACTCGCGGCTAGATCCTAAGGCCAATGGAAATACTAAAAAGAAAGGCATAATTAAACTAGTATTACTTGGGCTTCGGGGACAACCTCAGTCTCTTCTCCTTCTTTTTCTTCCCCGTCTCGTCCTCCTTGTCAACATCGACTTTATCATGCTTTTTCCTCTTCTTTTCGTCGGAAGGAGGATCCACCGGAAGGTTGGTGGACTGGCTTGCAAGCTGCGAAGTTATCGACTTAGAGGGGAACTTTATGATCAACCCCGTTTTGGGATCAACAGCAATGATAGGAGGCACATTTAGAGGCTCTTATTCCTCTATTTTCAAAGCCAACTGCTTATCCCTCCTTGTTT
Organism: Allium sativum; assembly: GCA_030737875.1. NCBI lineage: Eukaryota > Viridiplantae > Streptophyta > Magnoliopsida > Asparagales > Amaryllidaceae > Allium > Allium sativum. The sequence goes on along the minus strand of CM060924.1, from coordinate 345,550,773 downwards.
TCATCTCAGCCAAAGTCTCACGCTCAGGATCTTTGGTTTCTCCCATGATGTCTATCTCCTCCTCTTCATCCTCATGGCCGTCATCAATATCATCCAAGGCCCTAATAATTTCAGCATCCTTTGGGGCACCCTTGCTGGAAGCTTCAATGATTTCCTTAGTTATCTCAGTTTCCGGCTACTTCGGATCTTCAGGAGTGACCTCAGTGACTGGAGGCACACCAACCTTCTCGACATCCGCTAGCATCTCTGTAACCTCCTCGATAGACATGACACCTACATTATGAGAAGTAATAGCTATTATCTCAGGAGAAAGTATGGTCATCCCAATTGACTGCTCTGTATCATGACGACAAGTTATAACGGCTTTGACAAACTGTGGTGAAAATGTGGAGATACCTTTCGTTGATCCTTCAGACGAAGCCACAGTGGAAGCCCCAACAGTGGGAGGGACTGGAATTCTGGAGATCAAGGGATCGTCAGGACTGTATTCCTCAACTTCAGAAGTTTTAGGCTCCGGTGTTGAACTGGATCCCACATCGATTTTGGTTTTTCTCTTGAGATCGGTTTTTCTTTATCCATGGCCTCTCGAATCATACGTCTACCTTCTGCCAAGGCCTCAGGCTCTCCACCCATAAGGAAAGTTTCCATAAGTTTGTTTTCATCGATCTCATTAACCCCTAACCGCTGCTTCTCTCCATCGACTATCATATCCTAGACATTAGCCAGAGTGATGTTATAATCTTGGATCCAGGAGATGTCTCGGGTGCGGATAACTTGGGCAAAAAAAGTCCATAAGCAGATCCTCAAACCCTTTAATCTCCTTCTCAGCTGTAGCAAGGCGAGTAGTGGCAGTGGAAGCCGACTCAAGAGGAGCATTGGTATTACTCTCGGCGAGAGCTGCCCGTTCTTCGGCATGGGCGAGTCTGTCATTCAAGCTTGTTCTCTCCTCTTCCCAAGCAACCCTTTCTGTAGAAAATCGATCTTGTGCAGCTTTCAGTTCAGCATTAGCAAGTTTTAGGTCCTCCATCTATTTCTACAAGGCCACGCACTCTTGACTATTTGAATCAAGTTCGAGGTGGAAGCGTTTTGTGGCATTTTCTAGCTCAGTCTTAAAGTTGTTAGCATCCCGCTGAGCTATCGCAAGAACGTCCTGTGTATCCTTAAGATCTTTTATTGCTTTATTCCTGGCCCTGGTATCATTATCAATTTTTACCCTCGCCCTAGCCGCATCCGTCTCTAAGGTACGGATAACATCCGAAAGAATCTTGGCATGTTTTTTCATCATCCTATATTGCTTGGCTACATAGGCGACGCGTCTCACAACTTCGTCATCCCAATCCTCTGGAACCGGCTCTAGGTCTAGGACGAAGACCATCCTCTCAAAATAGATTTCGGGAAATTTCTTCCACAAGCGCTCAAGTTTTGCCTTATTGTCATGAGCCAGGGCCACTTCTTGCATAGTAGAGGACTCTAAATGTTGTTGACCCGAAGAAACGAGAGTTGCTTTCTCTTGCTCTTTACCTTTACTTGGTTCCTTTTGTTTGCCCTTGGGATCATGAGGCTTTTTAGAAGATTTGTTGTGCGGAGGTAAGCCCCTTAGAGGAATTGGCGCCCTAGGAATCTCTTTACCCCCCGTATGTGGCGGTTGGCAATTGTGGGATTTACCAAGATCTTGCTTAAAAGGAGAGCGAGAGCATGGGGAATGAGGTTGATAGGAATCAGAACGTCTTTGACTATCCCTCCCATGACTGTCGCTGCGGTCATGCTTGGACATGGAAGAAAGCCTGGGAATATTCTTGCGAAGAGCGCGATAGGATTAGAAATGACGACGAGGCATGCTTCCTGCAGAAAATAACAAATGGAGATCAGAGTTACATATATGACTAGTGTAAAAGTGTCGTGACAAGTGGTGCATGTGGTAGGTGTGTATGCCCGTGTAATCCTCCTAACAGACCATTGCTCGAAGTCTGGCTTGTCTGCACGGTTTCTTTATCTTTAACTGGAGAAGTTTCTCCCTCGGAGGTAAGGAAAAATGATCCCCCTTCAAAATCTCTTGAGGTATAGAGGTCATCTGGTAAGGGAATCTTTTCTAAACCCTCACGTATTTGCTCATCTATCAATGAGGGTTCGATTGGTGGTGGAGTCTTCGCGGGAGACTGTCCTTTAGAGGAAGGGTTGTCTTCCGAATCGCTAATTCGAGTTTCGCCTCCCTTATACACATTGAGATCCTCGTCATCTTGGTCAATTAGAGGTGAAGTACTTTTATGGATCTCAACCACCTTTGCGGCTTCTCTGGTCCCCTCTCCCCCAGTCGGGGTTATGCTGCTAGACTCCCCACCAGTAGGGGCACATACTTGTAAGGCCTACCACCAAGCCAAGCCCATATCTTATGTCCAAAAGACAATATTTGTGAAGATTCTCGTCGGTGATACATTTCTTGATTTTAAAGAAATCAGATGTGCTTTTGAGAAGGCGGGACAGTCGATCTTCATATATTGAACCTTCTGTTTTTGGAAAAAATGTGATTTGCACAGAAAAAGGAAACATGTTAGCACCTTGATTATGCAACTAGATCATGCATCAAGAGACTTAAGGCTTACTTGACTTTAGCCACTTCCTCGCACACCCGGCTTGGTGTTTTATGTAAAACCAATCAGCTTTGGGATCCCCTATGTTGCTGTAACCCTCCAACAAAACATTCATGTTGGCCACTGATTCAAAGAAAGTGAAGTTTATAGTATATAAGCGGATCGTGAAACACGCCCCACGATCCACCTTAATGCCCAGCGCCACGACCCAATCCTTTTTCATTATCGCGACCCGATCCACTGTCCAGTATTACACCACAGTTTCCTCCCTGGTCCTTCTGTTTCCATGACCCGAACCAAAACCTCGCCCACGAATCGACCTGGCCTGCTCCTTCTCCCTCCTCGTTTCTCCTCTCCATCCATAAATCCATGAAATTAAACCCATTACCAACATCACTAAACCCAACGCCCTCGTCATCACCATCGCCATATCGGTGAAAATTCAAGGTAAATAAAGAGGAGCGAAAAAGAAACCAAATGAAATGGGAAACAAGCCTAATGCCTTTACCTTTTAACTGTAAGAAATTCTTGGTTTCCGGCGAAAGTCAAATTAGTTTTTTGGAAAGAAGGAAAGGCGGCGGTAATTGGAGAAGAAAGTGAAAAAGTAAAAGAAGGGAGGTTAAAACAATTTATATAGCCAAGGAGAAGACTCTTGACCTCCCCCTTTTTTGTCTCGTGCGGCTCGTTAGGTCTGATGGGCCACGAAGCATTTGAGGAGCCCGCCATGGTTCGGACTTGGGCCTTTCCAAACAACGGTCCATGACGTATATGATGGCCCTACCCAGATGTGTTGCACAATATACCACGAACCGTGGTGTAAAATGATGATCCGAACATTAACGTGACTAATGGATCGACAAAAAAGAGTTCCGTATTTACAAAAATTATGAAAGTTATTTGACACTATTTCTTACAAAAAGTTTTTAAGCTTACCTGACGAGATAATTGCGATATCCTCTGGAATTCAAGAGATGAAAGATACCAAATGATCAGGGGATTCAACTTGATATTTATACCTGTCAAAGAACGCGATTCTTTGAAGCAGTACGACGTTCCAGACAAACACGTCTATTGATTTGTGTCATTTCATGAAGTAATGATTTAGCAATTTCGAAGCATGTTCCATCCTTGATAAAACAATCTTCGAGGGGGCAAAATGTTGGCAAGCTTTTGACCAAGCCACTGGAGACCGGATCCCGATCGCCCTTCTTCAGCGGCTCGTGATGTTGATACCTGAGCCCCGATCGTGACCACTTATAGCGACCCGATCCGCCCACTCCAGTACTCCACGATTGGCTCCTCACGACCAAAGAATGGAAGCAGCGAACTAGTCTTCCACGAATCGAAATTCCCGGATCCCCTAATATTTGTCCGTAACGGCCATTTTGACCATTTCTCCATCCATTCATGAACCAGTCCGACATCCTCGGGATTTGTGCCACGCATGACCACGATCCGCCTGCAAACATCACCTATAAATAGCCCAGTGCATGGCATTTTTAGGATCTTTTTGCCAGTTTGGAGTGTTGTTTCCACCATTGCTGCTATTCTATCATTTCTTATCAGTCTTAGCTCGAAATTATTGAGTGAATCACGGTTGTAAAAGTGGGATTGAGAGAGAAATCATTGGTTGTACTTGAATCTTACGTATAATCATAGATATAAAGTGGACGTAGGCTCGCTAACACCAATTTACAAGTAGATCTAGTATAGGGCATTAACATGCTATTGAGAGGGTCATAAAATATCTAAAATAAACTATGAATCTTGGATTACATTATGAAAAAGCTTTCAGTTGTACTTGAAGGATATTCTGATACAGACTGAAATACTTTATCTGATGATTCTATTACGACCAATGGCTATATATTTAGCATTGCTGGAAGAACTATTTTTTGGGAAATCTAAGAAACAGAATATCTTGACTCAGTATACTATAGTGACTGAGATAATAGCACTAGTCACAGCTAGTGAAGAAGCAGAGTACGAAAGAAATCTGCTACTTGAGATCCCCATAGGGGAAAAACCGACACCAGTGGTGTAATTGATTGCGACAGTACCGCGGCTATTGCAAAAAGTATAGAACCGCTTTTACAACGGTAAAAGACGACGTCGTAAGCACAATACTGTAAAAGAAGATCACATATATAGTGATGAAAAATTGGACGACTATTGAAAGAAGAACTGTACCGATATTACAACGGGAATAAATGACAGTCGTATGCACAGTATTATTAGAGAACATCACATATGAAGTGATGACAATTTGGCAGATCCTTTGACGAAAAGACTAACCAGAAAGAAAGTCCTTAATAATTCTAAAAGAATGGGACTATTGCCCATAGATAGTTGAGTCACGCACAATGGTAACCCGACCTGAATGACTGGAGATCCCAAGAAATAGGTTCAATGGGTAAAAACAAGTTGTGTAGTGATAGAAATTGAACATGCTATTTAATAAACCAAGAAGCATGTATTCCTGAAGTGATTAGAGGATGAGTTGATAGAAACTCTTAATGAATTCTATACTCTATTTGGAGTGGAGTACCTACCTTCAGGAGTACTCTTGATAGACTCACCTATGTGAATGTGGAAATGTGGTCGTTTCCTATGGAGTTTTGGGCAAAACTTCTAGAGCGTTCACTAAACTGGGATAGACGTGCATGGCCATAAATGCACGGGCTTATTTGGTTGCACCATAGAAAAGGTTGTGTGTGGTTTGATGTCAGGAGTAGAGTTCAAGACTACGTGTCCCTAGTAAAAACTGAATCTTACTCACTATGCAAAGGTTCAAGTCGGATGTCACCTTTGTTTATGCACAATCTTATGTTTTTTAGAAACTTCTCGAAAATATTTTTAAAAATTGAAGTGGGGGATTGTTGGAAATTTTATGTGAATTACTAAAAATTTGACTAAATATAAGAATGGCTCCTATATGTGTATAGTCTCACATCATGAGACTATATGAAAGAGGCAAGTATTTATACTTGTTTCTAAGAAATCATGTTGGGGCCTTGGGCTCCCAATACATGCTTTATTGTGAGGAGTGGGGCCATGCATCATGACCACCACACACGCGCGCTCGACCCGACCCGGCCCGGCTCGGTTTGGTTCGGTTCGGGCTTGGGCCTTGGCTTTGTGGTGTAAACACTTATATTTTTGACCAGAAAAATCTACATTTTTTCGAACAATATTTTTAAATACGGAAAATATTCTGAGCCGACTTTAATTTGAAGCGGTAAACTTTTGACCCGGTATTTTAGCAGATTTATCCACTGTACAGTATTTTGTTCGGCTCTAATCCCTATCTATATATTACCTTCAGCTTTAGACGAAAACAGTATAACAAAAATACCATTTTCTTGCCGCCTCCATTAAAATCTTCTTATAGAAATTACGAGAAGTATTTTTAATCTCGAAAGTGCAGATCTGAACTGATTTGTTATGCAAAGAAAATCAGTTATTATTTTCAGAAGCTGTTTTATCATAGAGGCGGCGGCGAAAGTATGAACTGATTTTGCACCACCGACCAGCAGGGCCGGCTACAGGGCTAGGCTAGCCAGGCGGCCGCCTGGGGCAACCCACCGAAGAAGGGCAACGATCATCAGAAATTAGCTGGGGGTGATTGATGAATACTGACTTGTTTTGAATATAAATGTTTTGATGCATACAGTTACTAATGTAGTGCAAAGTGTAGTTGGTTGCCTCTATGAATGTTAAGTGTGTGAGGTGTGGAGTTCGATTCCATATAGCTGTTTTTATTTTACGCGATTCCATGCAGCACCTTTCTCATTTTATGCTTCTACCTGATTTTTTCTTGCTCTTTCACCTCTTACAGCTACTGCATTGTGGTGTAAAGGGCAACCAAAATTTTTTTGTCTTCATATTTTCTACCTTTACTCAGTTGTGTTGCCTAGGGCAACCCTACAGCTAGAACCGGCCCTGCCGACCAGATCACCGAATCGTCTTCAAGAAAGCGACCTAGTCCGCTTCTCAGCCATTGTTTCCCAATAAGATCTGTTCAAAACTTCAAACAGAACAACTAACAATCCGCTAAGAACATATGAAGACCTGTTCGATTTGTTTGTTTAATCTTAATTCATCATCATTATCGTCGTTATCATTATCATCATTATATAATATAACCTGCATGCTCTACGCAAATGATATCTAAAATAGATAATTCCAAAGAAGTATACGTAGCCTTCCTTAACACAGCAGAAATTAGATGTATAATAGTATAATACTCTTATCAAACCTAAGAAGTATGCATTACTTGTTTAGCACAGAATAGGGACCAATGGAAAAAAAATCCTTAATAAATACTTTTTTTATATATCCTTCATCATGTAAAAATTGCTTTCTTCAGTACTCTATCCAGGTCCCAGGACATATGCAGCTAGTTGCAAAATAATAAGATAAAACATCAGTTCACTGAATACCGTTTACATTTACAGGCTTTGCTATTTAGGCCTTGGGTCGTTCTATTATGTATATAAATACATAGGATTGTACAGCTACATTATACTCTTCCGTACATTATTTTGTTCTCTCTGAAAGTTATCAATTTTATGGTATCAGAGATGATCGCCCAACAGCTTTCACACTGATCCAGAACGGAGACTTCCAGGTGCTGACATTATCTTTGTTAGAGAACCCCGAGTTATCACAAAACCAATTGGTAATGTGATAATTCGAGGTTCTCTAACATGGTATCAGAGCAGGTTTAATTCGTGCGCACAATGCCACACTTATCCACGTCACCCAATAAAGGTCCACGTGTTAGGCTCATGATATGCCACACGTGCGGGGGCGTGTTGAGACAAGTCCCACATTGGAGAATTTGTAAAAATGAATCTTATATAACTATAATGAGTTCACCCTTCACATTGCCAATTGGTTTTGTGATAATTCGTTGTTCTCTAGCAATCTTCACACCAATTCAAGATTAGGACTGTTTGTTTCGCTCCTCAGTATAATTTTCATCATTGGAGTGGATTCCCTTCTCTTGACCGTGAACATTCTGTTCTTTTCAGCCGTTTGCACCTCTGCCAATGGTTGCCTCGCTTAGTTCACATCACATCTGTTATTGGCTGCAACCACTGTCAACTCCAATCCTTTGTTTCAGCAACCAGTGTTTTTAGCCCCAATAGTTAGATTTTTTGACTTCTTGATTAAAGATTCGCTTATTTTTTTTGGCTGCATCTTTGTGCTTCGCCAATTTTTCAGAGATCTCTCATTCTTCATGGATGGAGAAAACGATAGCATCACCTCTGTTAGTTCAAGAAATGAAGCCACCGTATTGGATCCTTCTACCGCAGCCTTGGTTAAACCAAAGAGGCAAGTCATCAACATTCCTCTCGACGAGGATAATTACATTTTGTGGAAATACCAAGTCGAGACTACCCTTGAGGGCTATGGGTTGCAATATACCACCTATCATGACCACAAATAGAGAAGGAAATGTTATCAACAACACAGAATACATCAGATACTTAAAACATGATAGTTTACTATGCTCATAACTACTGGCTTCAATCAGTGCAAATTTACAATCATAGATAGTAGATGTAATACTTCTCATGAGATATGATCTTCTACAGAGCAAATTTTTAATTCTCAATATTCTGCAAGAATTATGCATTACGGGGGAAGTTACAGAATGCAAGGAAAGATGATTCAAGCATAAAAGATTACCTAACCAAGATCAAGAATTTGTGTGACAGACTGAGTGCAGTGGAGCACAAAATCTCTGATAGTGAGCAGATACTAATCACTACAATGGATTAGAATTAGATCAAGAATATGAATCATTAATCACTTACATTGCCACATACCCAACGCTACCTGGTATTCAGTATGTTTATTCGGCATTATTAGCTCATGAAGGGTGAGTCGAACAAAGAAAATAATACAAGGTGAATATTCAGTAAACTTTGTTGCTAATTCTAAAAACAAATCACAACAGAAAGGAATATCTGTCAAACAAAGCCAGAAAATTAAGATCGGAAGGTGGACAACCTAAAAAAGGTCGCAACAGGGGGGAGATGGAATAATAATAATCGTATTAAATGCCAAATTTGTGAGAAATTTGGTCATGTAGCTAGCAGATGTTATTTCAGATTCATTGCAGAATATAATGTTTCTCAACAAAACCAGTCACAACAAAGAAATGTTAATCTAGCTCAAGTCAACCAGCATAACAAGGGGAACAATGACAATGTTAGATTTCAAGGCATAAACGATGATGATTCCACCAAAACAGACAACGTGACCGTAGAAGATTGGTATTTAGATTTAGAAGCAACCACAACTTACAAAAACTTATTCTTGGAAACAAGAATTACCAGGTACGCAAAAACTACATATGGACAATCGTGAATCCATAAATATCTCTCACATTAGCAGTGAGTACATAAGTGGTAAAAGGGAACTTTATATAAATAATTTACTAAGTGTTGATGTCAAAAGTTGGTCAGTAGTGACGGCCAACCCCCAATCGTGTGTAGGACACACGAATAACAATCACAGATTACGGTAAAGTAAGTACAAACAGAGAACACATGGAATTTTTATAGTGATATTCAGCAAAAGATGGTGCCTACGTCCACTTTATATATTAATTTGCTTTTGATTACAAGTACAATATGTTTTCTCCTGTACGAAAGTGGGAGATGAACACAAGGTGACTGTGTTGTAGAGAAAGGATGGCTATTTTTGGAGTTAGCCGTAGAATTTGATCTTGAGAGAGGAAGTTCTGCCCAAAAGTCGAAGTAGTAGAAAGAAGTCCCCTTTTCCGCTCTTGGTATGAAGGTATTTATAGGTGAAGAGGTGGGCTGATTAAGGTGCAACGTGGCCTGCCTCTTTTGGGGAGCTCGTACATGTGGTGCTTGAGCATTTAAAATAGGTGCGGCGGTGGAACCCGGTCTACTACTGATTAATAGTATCCTCGAGAATTGCGGCTTGCTTGGCATTCGAGATGAGATGTATTAAAAGAAAAGTTTTGGCCGGAAGTGGTTGACCGCCTTTAATGCCTTGAGATTCGGGCTAAGTAATGAATGATTCATCTGCATATTTTTACGTAGATCTGGAGATATCTGATCGGCGCCACCTTTAAGGGAATTGGTTGACTCCGTCGGTCTGGGAGAGCGATTATGCCGGGGCATGAGATGTTGTTGCTTGAGGGAAACTGGCTGGGGCCAAATCGTGCTTGGTCTTTATGAAACAAGTGCCACACATTGGAATTGGCTGGCACTGAATCGTTGAGTCTTTTGGCATTGGGCTTCGATTTGTTGAGCCGTTACAGCTTTTGCCAAAAAGTTGGTCAACACTTTACCCCCCAGAACACATCTTTCTTAGCAAGAGGAGGTGTACTCTGGATGTGATATAGGAGTTCAACGCTCGGATAGCTATGGTTACATCGATCCATATTTAGTCCAGAAATCCGATGACCTCGATGGATGTATTAAGGCCAGAAAACCGACGATCGGTGCAGATCGTATTAAGGCCGGAAAACCGACAACCACCAAAGATTGTAATAAGGCCAGGAATGCTATGAAAGTGATCAAGGATTCTTGCCGTATGATACATTACTTGCAAAGATTGTGTAGGCCATTCTCGGTTTAGAGATGGCATGAATTTATTTGTCCGAGCATCAACCATACTCGGCTTAAAGAGTTGGCGAGAAATAATCACACTTGGCCTAGAGGGGTGGCGAGTATCATCCATACTCGCCTTACAGAGATGGCGAGTATTATCCATACTCGGCTTACGGATATGGCGAGCATCATCCATACTCGGCTTATGGAAAGTGTTTATCATGCTCAGCTTATATATCGTTTTCTATGTTTGACTAATGGAATCAGATATGGTAGCGGGCATCGACCATATTTTCACAAATAATATTTGAGTATCGTGAAATTTGTCGAGTGGAAGGCGCACTTGGTTTGTAGAGGGGGCGAGCATTGTCCATGCTCAGCTTATGGGAGATTAACCATACTCGGCTTGAGGAGTTGGTTTGATATGGTGGCAGGTATTGACCGTGACTTAATAACGATGGTTAACACAGACCATGTTTGGGTCGGCGAGCGTCATTCGTGCTCGGTTTGAACATAATCCATGTTCTCTAAAGAAATTTTATTGCTGCTAAAGGGTTATTACAAGGAAATATGTTCTAAGTGGGTGAAGGCTGAATCCAAAGCACGCCTAGGAGCTAAACCCTAACTCCTTACATGTGTACTTCAGCTTACCCATATTATTGAAAGGAAGATGCATCTCTAAAAGGAGAAAAAAAACTAAATTTAATTAATGATGATGTCGCGATTGCTGGGATCAGCATCCTTTCCGTTTCTAGGAGGTCGAGGACCGGCCTGAGGATCTTAGGCAGAAGATTGTGGCGACAAGGCCTGTGCGAACTTCTTGACATACTCAGGTAGTTTTCCCCGCCTGACCCTATCCTCGATGAGATCACGTAAGTGCCTGCATTCACTAGCGCTATGGTCTGTCATGTTGTGGTACATGCAGTTTTTTCCAAAGTCGAGTTCTTTTTGCGTCGGCTCTCTTCGAGGAGGTTTTAGGAAGGGCAGAGATCCTCATACGTCAAGGAAGATGTCGAGCAAAGAGGAGGGTATTAATTGTACTTGTTCTCTCTCTCTCCCGAGTCATACGTTTCGTTCATTCTTTTCCAAGACCTTTCCTTTTCCTTTATCTGGCGATTGGTGCTGGATGGACCTCCGTCTTTGGCAACAAGTACCTCGTGGCTTTCCATCTCAATATCGGAGTCTTCTTGTCGAAGGAACCGCTCAGCCTCGGCATAAAATTCTTCGATGTCCTTGGGAGGATCCCTGGTTAAAGAAATTCGAAATTCTGACCGGTTTTAGACAACTGCAATGGTATCGATGGCTCGGGTCACTCGACTGATGCTACGTCCGCTTTGAATCTTTGGAGGAACAACCAGAGGGTTTCACCGGGTCGTTACTTGATGGAGGCTAGGAACATGACACTCTTCGATCGAGAGATGTGGACTTTGAACTGCTCGATGAAGAAGGTGACTAGCATGTTCCAACTGCTAATCGACGCCATTGTTAGCTGCTGCAACTACATGCCGACTATATCTATGAGGAAGAGTGAGAAACACTTGGCCATAACATTGGTCGATGCAGAGAGTACTTCCATATAACGCATGTATCACATGAGATGAATGGTCGGGTCAGTCCGCCGATTGTAGGGTTCTATGACCGGGAACTTGAAGTTTGGAGGATTGCGGGAGTTTCTGATTTCCCTAGTGAAGGGGTTATGGTGGATACCATCTATATCCTGTTGATAAGAAGTGCCTCGGGTGAAGCGTCTGATGATGCTTGCAAGCTGACTTCCATCTTCGAGGAGTCATTGCCATGAATCCAACTCTGCATTGAGGAGAATCACAGTACTATGGTCCGCCGAAAGCGTGCTCGAAAGTGTGGTCGTTAGCTGGGCTCGACCTCCGAGAGTTGAGTGAAGGTGAGGGCGAGGGTCCATCGCAGTTTTGAGGCCTGGTTCAGCCGCTGTGAGGATTGTTCGATCATTATTGGACTGAACCATACTTGCTTTTGTTGGGCTAGTCCGAGTTTAATTAGCAGCAGGTCGACCCAGCATAGAATGTGATGTTCGGGCTCTTTGGCGCCCCTTCCTGAAGCGATGTTAGAAGGGCTTATAGTAGCGTTTTCCTCTGCCATTCTGGGAACCGGTATGTTAGAGTGGTCTTCCTGGTTCGAAGGGAAGGCTCCACCAGCTCTTCGTTGGAGGGGAGGAGGCATAAGACGAGTTTGTTGTAAGATGCAGGGTTGTAGTTATGCCACTGTTCCCAGTCGACCCAGCTGTTGTTCGGGTGATCCAGGGAGTTGAGCTGTTCCCCAGAGTGGAGGAAAAATGCTCGAAAAACCTAGATCTTGATCACGGGCCTCCTGTGAATCTACAGTTGCGGCTGCATTGGTCGTTGAAAGTAATGCTCCTGGTAGTGGTTGATCGAGAAATGAAGACGAGCCAGGAGGAAGCAAAGGTATGGTCTAATCTATGGCTTGTATTTGGGTAGACTGAAGATCAGTCGTTGCCCGGGCTTCGCCCAGTGGAGGAATCGATGTTGAAGCATTGTATCCCTTTTCCATCCGAGCGAGGAGGTTATTCATCAACTGTTGTTGTTCGAGGAGTTTACCCTGAGATGTCATTTGGCTTTTGAAATCGGCCAGAATCTTATCCATGTCATCCTGAGTAAGATACCAGGACATGTCTACATAAGAGGAGACTTCCTGACTTGCTTCTACAGCGTTTGTTTCAGCTACATTATCATTTGTGGGATGGGAAGATGTTGCATCCTTCTTCCACTTGTTCGCCATGGATCTGAGAATGCCGAGGGTCGTGGAGTATGCCGGCACGTGTTGACGTCAAAAGTTGGTCACTAGTGACGGTCAACCCCCTTCGTGTTTGGGACACACGAATAACAATCACAGATTACGGTAAAGTAAGTAAAAATAGGGAACATGCAAAATTTTCATAGTGGTTTGGCAAAAGATGGTGTGTACGTCCACTTTATATATTGATTTGCTTTTGATTACAAGTACAATATGTTTTCTTTTGTAAGAAAGTAGGAGATGAACACAAGGTAGCTGTGTTGTAGAAAAAGGGTTGGCTATTTTTGGAGTTAGCCGTAGAATTTGATCTTGAGAGAGGAAGTTCTTCCCAAAAGTCGAAGTAGTAGAAAGAACTCCCCTTTTTCGATCTTGGTATGGAGGTATTTATAGGTGAAGAGGTGGGCTGATTGAGGTGCAACGTGGCCTGCATCTTTTACGGAGCTCGGACATATGGAGCTTGATCATTTGAAATAGTTGCGGCAGTGGGACCCGGTCTACTGCTGATTCGTTTGTCATAGGTCCCTGTTAAGTTTCAAAATTAAGCTCACATCTGGTCCAAAACTTATTATAAATTAGATCCCTATTTTTAGAAAATTCATGAAAAAATATTTAAAAAAATATGAAAATTAATTATTAAATAAAACACGGACATGCCAAAAAAATCAGGTGTTAAAACAATCGAAAATCACATCAAAACCCAAAAATACACAAAAACAGCGAAACAACAGGTTTTTGCATCAAAAGATGCACCTATTCATAAACAGTTGCATACATTCATGCTTATATTTCAGTGTTGTGCCAAACTGCAGTATAAATGCATACATGTATGCAGTTAAACAGCAATATACTCATCTTTTTATGCATATATTCAAATTTAGCTTGCTTTCACCGTTTTCAGACATTGTTGCACGCATTTATGCTCTTATATAGAATACAAGCATGCATCCATGCACATATTCAATAGCTTTCCTCCGTTTTGAGTTCGTTACACACATTCATGCACATATACACAATAGTTGCATACATGTATGCAACTATTCGTAATACATGCATCTCAGTTCAACTTTATATGCATACATGTATGCAATTATTTGTAATAGTTGCATACATGTATGTGTATATTGGTCCAGATTTTGAACAGAAAACACTATATGAATATATGCATGTATCTATGCTACTATTGGCAATAGTTGCACAGAAGTATGCAACTTTTTTTTTGCAAATGCTTCTGGGAATATTTTCGATTTTTTGAATTTTTTTTTTTTAGCGACTGGCGCTTTTTTTCGTCAGAACATGTAAATGGCGAAGTGTCACTAAAAGAAGGCGGAAGTGGAAAAAAATTTTGGGCCGCAACTTAAAAACAAGGACCGGGTTTAGATGCAAACTTTGGAAGGGACATGGCTTTAATTTTAAACTTAAATAAGGATGTGACACTAATGTTCACTTAATAGTATCCTCGAGAATTGCGGCTTGCGTGGCATTCGAGATGAGGGGTATTAAAAGTAGAGCTTTGGCCGGAAGTAGTTGACCGCCTTTAATGTCTTGAGATTCTGGTTAAGTAATGAATGATTCATCTGGATATTTTCACGTAGATCCAAAGATATCTGATCGGCCCAACCTTTAAGGGAATTAGTTGACTTGATCGGTCTGGGAGAGTGATTATGCCAGGGAATGAGATGTTGTTGCTCAAGGGAAACTGGCTCGAGCCAAATCTTGCTCGTTCTTTCTGGAACAACAGTCGCCCGTTGGAATTGGCTGGCGGTGAATTGGTGAGTCTTTTGGCATTGAGATTCGATTCATTGAGCCGCGACAGTTTTTGCCAAAAAGTTAGTCAACACTAATTGTTCCTAGTATAAGAAAAAATTTAATTATTGTTTCTCAATTTGTCAATGACAATAATGTATACTTTGAGTTTCACCCAAATTTTTGTCTTTTTAGAAATTTACTAAATAATGAAACATTATTATAGGGTAAACTGCATAATGGATTGTACAAGTTCTACAATATCAAGTCCAAGAATGATAACTATATGGAAACTTGGTGCAGCAACTTACGTACTGAAAATATTAATCACAATGAGGATAAGAATGTCCATGGTGATATTATTACTAGTTTTTGTAACAATACTAAAAATATGACTGATGAATGTTCTACTGATGATTCTTCTAAGTTCTGTTACTATAATAAAGTTCATATACATGCTAACAATATGCAGGTTGACTGTACTAACACTAGTCAAGAAAACAATGATAATGAGAATAATACATCCCATTCTGATCATGATTATAAGATGTTCAATTTCAGGTGTTTACACCAAAATTGGTCTAAACACACAAGGTACTAAAACTGTACTTCACCAATACGGTAAGAAATAAATGGAACTGTGTTTAATCAGCAATTAAAAATGAAAAATGCAAGAAAGGTAAAGTGGAGACGAGATTTAGAGTGGTTTAGTCATTAATTAGGCCTACGTCCACTGTGAAGGTGATTTCCAGTCTTATAATGAGGATTACAAAATAAAGATTCTCCCTTTTCATACATCTCTATATTCACTCAATATACCCTCGTTTATTTATTTCAATCTTGGAATTATACAAGAGAATGGTAGAATTTGAGGAGAAGAAGGATGGATGAATGATTGAGAAGGAGGATGCCTTCGTTTTCCTTTATCACAATATTGTACTTGACGCCATAGCCGGATCAGTAGCCGATGATAGAATTTAGCAGCACTTCGTGGTTTCAAAGATTCGACCCCCTTTATGTTGGCAGCCATGGTGTATTTATAGGTGAACCTCCTTCAGGAAATGACTTGAAATCCATTTATGCAGGCTACAGATCGCTCATTCTGTTAATTCCAGTCATGCCACTAGCTAGCTGTAGCCAGCTGTCCATGGCTGTATTCAGTTATCATATGCGAGTGACTCAATGGAGTGAGTGTATTGAGTAGTTAAGCGAGTGACTTCGGTCGGTGCTCTTCGTTCGCGTCTATTTCTAGCATTCGATGAGTAGATATCTGATTTTCTTGATGGCGAGATGAAGGAACGACCGATCATGGTTCCTTAATGTGGTTGTGTCTGATTTGAGCAAGCGAGCGATGATCTTCATTAGTCTAGAGGCGACCGACTGAGACTTGGGACTTTGAGATGTGGATGTGCTCTTTCTAGGAGTTGGTATACGACCTACCAATGGGTTTCTGATGCGAGGGTCGAGCGATAGGAGTTGCAATTCATGAGCAGTTGTTAAATATATGTGCGGCCTTGACTCCTGTCTTGATGCGTGCGACCGAACTTTGATATTAGATCAAACGTGCTCCATTGTTGTGAGCGGCTTTACAGAATGTACGATCCTTATCTCCATCGAGCCGCATTTCTCATAGTATACCGTGCCATCTTCTTCGGTCGTACTGGTCGACTTGGTTTGTCTTGGGTTTAATACTAGGGTCTTGCTCTGTGCAGTTGCATCCTATCCATCGTGAGTTGTTTAATGCCTTAGATAACAGTGCGCACGACCGACCCTGATGGTGTTTGTTCCGTATCCTTTACTCAATGTGCGTATGGATTTTTAGGGATTAACAATTGCCCCTCGAAGTCCATGATTTCTTTTAGTAAGGAATTACTGGCTTCGACATATTTGATCGCACATTGTTTGGTAAATTTGTCGAGGGGTAGGTCGTACAAAAATTTGGGAATGTTTCGTTGTAGTGGACTGGTATTGTCTCTCTCTGTGAGCGAGAGGCTTGATGTATCTTTTTGGTTATTGTGCGAACAGCTGAATTTCGGGATGCCAGCTGGAGCTTGATGGGGCATTTTTTGTGTAATTGGGCACTTAATCCGACATGGCGATAATTCTCTGGATGTATGCCTTTTAATCTTCCTTAATTACTTTTAACCTGCTTCATTCCACTTTTATCTTTCTCGAGAAATCCTTCGGTCATAGCTGTGCTTCCTCGAGACTTTTACCAGTTAGTCCATATTTGATATTTCTGCCTCGATTTTTCTTCAAAAGGTTTTGGCTTTCTCATTCCATCATTTTGCCTAGTATTTGCAGCAACACCTGTTTATCTTGAGCGATTTCCTTTTGGCTCCAAGGTACCATGATCTTTCTAGGTAAGTTTCTTTTTCTTTATTTTGTTTTGTTTTGCTAGAATGCTCATGCATTCCCAAGTTAGGATATTCCAAACATTACCTGACCGGGCTGTGTATGAATTTGGGATATGGGCAATAGCCAGGTTTTGTGTAGCATAGATACCGTTTCTGTAATCATCTTTGAAAAATATGAATCATCTGGTGGTTTTCTTTGAAATCTCGATGCTTGGTATTTATTTATAATTTGTTTGATGAAATGCCCCAGGGTTCTCCAGTAGAAATGTTTCTGTTTATGCCTGAGTCTAGCTAGGATGTTTCCCTTTTTATGGTTGGTGTTTGAGTCCACACTGTTCTCTTTTGAAATAGGTCGTCCGAGGATGGAATTCTTCATGTCTAGGAGGCTTAGGAAAAAGTCGACAAGGAGGGATGGTAGCAAAAAGATGCCCCAAGGCAAGGAGATCTTAGGTGCGACTGACACTTAAAGTCATTGTTCATTGAATGAACTTCCTGACCCAGATATTCAGACTGCTCTTGGTCGTATGACTTCTTCGTCCATCACTCTGCAACTGTCCCGGAGCCTCTTTTTGTTCCCAATCCTTGCCATCCTGAACTTGCTGAGGACTTTGTGGCTCAGTGTCTAGCTAGCTCGCATTCAAGTGTGTATATAGACCCATTTAAGAGATGGATTATTGCAGGTAAGATAGACGCCATGAAGGATTGCATATTGGCTGAGTTCAATCAGTTGGAAGCACGCCCGCATCTGGTTGAAGGCCTTATGCCAACTGTCAGATATTACATTGTGGAGGAAATGGGTGCCTGGCATTCTCTTGTCGAAGATCTTCAGTGGTCAAATAAAGAGAATTTTGAACGACTTAATGCCTTGGAAAAAGATAGGCTCAAACTTGTCGAGGCCCTTGAGTCTAGGGAGAGGATCATCTCTTACCTCATCTGAAGATTGTGGCATGCTAATGCTTTACCTGTTTTGTTATTTTGGTTTTGATTTAGATGGTACTTTTAATATGGCTTGTGTATGTGGGAGCCAGCCTCTCTTATTCTCGTACGCTTAGGTTTGTGACTTTTATGGTTGTTTCAGACCTCAACGCACTACAGTTCTTATTATGTAACTCATTTATTTTCGCGCGGGTGCGTCGCACGCTGTACCTTTATTTTCTCATTTACCCATTCGGCCGAGTGCTTTATTAATCATTCGGTTGAGCCCGATTTTTATTATTATTATTATTATTGGGATTTAGTTATCTTTTGAAGTTTCTTGCTTATCGAAGGTTATTACGCATTTGTATTATTATTATAAGCGCATTTGGTATCTTTTATTTAGTAGTATTCAACCCTGCACCTGTCTGACTTGGTAATCCAAGCCCTTCGGAGACTGGTTTTGAATACGTTCCCCCTGGGGAGGTCTTGGGTTATAGATTTTTGATCCATTCTAGGCCTTGTTTGATTGTTTTAGTTATTCAAAAAGGTTCTAGAATGGATGCCCCCTTTCGGCTAGGATTTCTAATACCCTCTTTCATCTGGGATTTCTGTTTTGCGCTGGTCCTTCCAGCATGTTTAATCCTTCCCCTTTTTTATGCTTTATCCCGAGGAGCGGACACCAATTCATCTCATCGAGTCTTGACTCAGAAGGGATAAAACTCGTGTCCTTCACCTAACAAGGTGCCCCTTGGTTTTTTTGGATTGGCAATTTTTCCGTTTCGGGACATGTCGGTTTTTCCGAATTTACCTTGCCCTAGGAAACAGACACTGGCTCTCCTCATTGATTTTATTTTTTCAAGTTGGGGAACCCGTGTCCAGCACCTAAGAAGGTGTTTCTTTGGTGGGCTCAGCGATTTTATCCGTGGGACTTTTACCGTGGGACTTTTTTTTTAGCTTCTTTTTACTCCGGCATTGACTCTTAGGCGGTGGACATCAATCCTTGCTACCGAATTTAACTCCGGTTTTAAGGAATTCATGTCCTACATCTGGGAAGGCGTCTCTTTAGGATTAGCAATTTTATCCTAGGGACAGATTTGGTAATATTCCTGTACTTTCAACGAAACCTGGCGCCTGTCCTTTGCGTGGATGTTTGCTAAGCATTCAGCATATTCCATAATGAGAGGTGTGGCCTTTCGACTTGTTGTCTGTCTTAGAATAGCTTGTCCTTTTTTGAGCTGATGTGTCTATTCATCCCGTTTGATCTTGATTGATGTTCGTGATTCCCAAGCCGCTTTGTTTAATATATGCCCTGGGATTTTCGTCACAGTCCAGCTGTGTATGGCGGATTGCTTTTTACCATGCCTGCATTCCAAGTGGTTGTTTTTCTTTTAGCATGGACCAATAAGTATGTTACTCAAGTAGACATATAAATAATTTTTGATGCACAAAGTTTTTCCGAGTAAACCGTTACTTAATACGAACATAGTGAATAATAAAGCAAGGTAAAACAATCTTAATAAAAAGATAAAACCAGGGGAATGAAGCAAAGTAATGAGAGCTCTAGTTTGATGCTCCATTATTGACTGGCCCTCTTGATGAGCGTCCTCTTTCGATTGGTTTAAGCCTATTTCTTTTAAAGGCGTATTTCCCCTTGTTTACAGAGAGTCGGGATAACTTTTATGATCTTGTACATACTGTTGCAAATGGTTTTTTCTGATTAACCCCTATATCACTGACTTCCAGTGCCTACATTCGTTGGTATCGTGCCCTGGCTGTTCATGGAATTGACAGAATCTTCCTGACCTCATATCGACATCTTTGACCTGTCTTTGTTTCAAAGATCGGATACCTTTTGGTGTTTTTAGTTGCCATAAAGATATTTCCCACGGTATCGTTAAGCGGAGTGAACTCAGAGTTCTTGAAGAAGCGTAGCTTCTTTTTTGCTCGACTGTCTTCTCCTTCATTGCTCCTTTTTTGATTATCAAGGTCTCTTTGCGCATTTCCATTCTTCTTTATCTGTGCATTTTTTCCTTCAATACAAAGCGAGTGAGAAAAGCTTTGATGGGCTTTCCCGGTCTTTGTTGTAGTCCACTTAGCTCTGTAACATCCCGAGTTTTGAGTGCCTGAGATTTGAACTGTTTATTGAATAGTTTAGCCAGGGTCACAAAATTATCCACAGACTACGGAGGCAGCTTTGTGAACCATAGATAAGCCACCCCTTTTAGATAAGTTGGGAAATACAAGCATTTGATTTCATCACTAGCGCATGCCCCATTCATATAATGGTCATATTTACACAGGAATATATTAGGGTCGCTTGTCCCATCATAAGACTGTAGAGATTGAGGTTCGAATCTTTGTAGGTATACAGTCTTCTTAACCCTTTCAGTGAGCGGGGTTTTAGTTGGGAAGGACTCCCATTCTCTTCGATCATCCTTCTTCTTTAAGATTTACTTCACAATTGATCGCGTCATTCCTAAGATGTATTTCTGTTCCTTTCTCGGATCCATGGATATACAGCCTTCTTCATTATCAAACTTTGATCTAGATGTGCCCTCGTGGACTGGGGTCAAGGAATTTGGGCATTCTTTTGGAAGGGACGTCCTTATAGTAGTGGGACTGTCTTTCCGTTTCGTGATTGCGTTGTCCAAACGAATGTGCACAGATGCTTTGTTCCCTTCATAATTCAGATTAGTGGGATGCACAACCCTCTGAATGGAATCATGTTGTCTTGAGCTTAAAGCGGAGAATTCTGCTTCTGGCCCGTGATTTGTTCGGGCTAGCGAGGAACAGGTGGCATTTAATGTGGCTTTTGCGGTGGCGGCTTGAATGGCGAGTATCGACTCGAGCTTCTTCATCATCGCATTGTTTGCAATAGTTATTTGACTCATTAATCTTGTCATTTCCTCTTCCAGTTCCTTCCTGGTTACAGTTTCTTCAACTTCATGCAACTCCTCTACCCCAGAATCGGTGGCAGACGACATGATGGTGTTAACGCTGTTGCTGGGGCTGTTGACTTTGTCGGTGATTCCCCTTAGCATGTTCATATTTCTAAGTACAGTTCTTCTCAGAAAATCTTCTCGGATCTCAATGGGGAAAGAAGCTAACACGGCCCCACGGTAGGCGCCAAAATGTTTACACCAAAATTGGTCTAAACACCCAAGGTACTAAAACTGTACTTCACCAGTACGGTAAGAAATAAACGGAACCGTGTTTAATCAGCAATTAAAAATGAAAAATGCGAGAAAGGTAAAGTAGAGATGAGATTTAGAGTGGTTTAGCCGTTAATTAGGCCTACGTCCACCGTGAAGGTGATTTCCAGTCTTATAATAAGGATTACAAAATACATCAGTTCTCCCTTTTCATACATCTCTATATTCACTCAATATACCCTCGTTTATATATATCAATCTTGGAATTATACAAGAGAATGGTAGAATTTGAGGAGGAGAAGAAGGATGGATGAATGATTGAGAAGGAGGATGTCTTCGTTTTCCTTGATCACAAGATAGTACTTGACGCCATGGCCGAATCAGTAGTTAAGAATAGAATTTAGCAGCACTTCGTGGTTTCAAAGATTCGATCCCCTTTATGTTGGCAGCCATGGTGTATTTATAGGTGAACCTCCTTCGGGAAATGACTTGAAATCCATTTATGCAGGCTACAGATCGCTTATTCTGTTAATTACAGTCATGCCACTGACTAGCTGTAGCCAGCTGTCTGTGGCTGTATTCAGTTATCATGTGTGAGTGACTCAATGTAGCGAGTGTCTTGAGTAGTTAAGCGAGTGACTTCGGTCGGTGCACTTCGGTCGCGTCTATTTCTAGCATTCGATGAGTAGATATCTTATTTGCTTGATGGCGAGATGAAGGAACGACCGATCATAGTTCTTTAATGTGGTTGTGTCTGATTGGAGCGAGCGAGCGACGATCTTCATTAGTCTAGAGGCAACCGACTGAGACTTGCGACTTTGAGATGTGGATGTGCTCTTTCTAGGAGTTGGTATACGACCTACCAATGGGTTTCTGATTCGAGTGTCGAGCGATAGGAGTTACAATCCTTGAGCAGTTGTTAAATATACATGTGGCCTTGACTCTTGTCTTGATGCGTGCGACCAAACTTTGATATTAGACCAAGCGTGCTATGTTGTTGTGAGCGGCTTTACAGAATGTATGATCCTTATCTACATCAAGCCGCATTTCTCATAGCATACTGTGCCATCTTCTTTGGTCATACTGGTCGACTTGGTTTGTTTTGGGTTTGATACTTGGGTCTTGCTCTGTACAGTTGCGTCCTATCCATCGTGAGTTGTTTAAGTGCCTCATATAACATTGCGCACGACCGACCCTGATGGTGTTCGTTCCGTATCCTTTACTCGATGTGCATATGGATTTTTTAGGGATTAACACCTGGCACAACAGGTTAGGACGCCCCAACATAGTGTTATGAACCAAATATTGAAAGATAATAATATTACCTGCCCAAAATTTCATGTATCACATATTACCACACATGGCCAATTAAGGATAATCGATAAGCAACCATTCAATGATTCAAACACTGTACACAGCAAGCCTCTAGAATTGATTGCTACAGATGTTTAGGGTTCAGCGCCTTTGCACTCCATACAGGATCATAGGTATTATCTTTCATTTGTTGATGCTCATACCAGGTAAACTTGGGTTTATTTTCTCAAAAGCAAGTCAGAGACATATGACACCATAATAAGATTCATCGGTTTCATTGAAACATAAAATTAACTATAATGCTAAAACCATACAAACTAATAGAGGGGGTGAGTTTATGCGATTAAAGAAATATTGTAATGACACAGGTATATCACATAGGTTTACTTGTCCATATACATCATTACAGAATGTGCTCATAGAAAGAAAACATAGACATATAGTTGAAACTGGGCTTAAACTCTTGTCTCATGTATCAATGCCAATGTAATATTGGTATGAGGCTTTCTATACAACTATATGTTCAATTAACATGCTGCCTACTACAGTTTTACATGCAAAAGTGCACATAAGATGTTATTTAATTGTAAACTAGACTACATGAAACTGAAATCTTTAGATGTCTATGTTTTCCTTACCTCAGACCATATAACAAACATAAGCTTATTCTTAGATCCAGTCCATGCACGTTTTTGGGTTATTCAAATAATCAAAAAGGATACAAACGTGTGGATGCAAAGGGAAGGCTGCTTATTTCAAGACATGTTGTTTTTAATTTGTTTATTTTTTTCATTTGCAGAAAAGAAGGACAACAACAAAGCTCAAACTGAAAATGTCAGTATTGAAGCACCAGCTATTCCAATCTTATCAGAATGGATAGATGAAGTTGGAATGAAGGCATGTGAGAGTCATTCAGACAACAAAATCCAACCATCTCTATAACTAGATCAGATTTCAGCTCAAGTGATTCTAGTCCACATTCTTCTATTATTTGAAATAATGGAGAACAACATAGTCTGAATGAAGACAGAGACAGTGCAAATGAAGACACAACAATCTCCAACTTAGACGATCAAGGAGGCAATCAACATCAGAATAAATACAATGTTGGACATCACAAAAGGAAAGAGTGGAGTATTTAAACCAAAGGTTTATGCTGCCTTTGTTAATAACAAGGAACCTGTCACATATGAAGAAGCTATTAAAGATAAGAGATGGAAAGAAGCTATGGATACTAAACTCAATGCCCTTGTAAAAATGGAACATGGAGCATAGTGAGAGCACCAAATCAAAGAAATATTATGGGTTGTAGATGGACTTATAAAATTAAGAGGAAGGCAAATGGGAGTATTGACAAGTATAAAGCCAGACTGGTGGCTAAAGGTCATTCATAACAATTTGGGTTCGATTTTAATGTAACTTTTTCAATAGTGGTAAAAATAGCAACTACTCATATATTTTTGACCATTGCTCTTCACAAACGATGGGAAATAAGATAGCTGGATGTTAACAGTGCATTCCTAAATAGAGACTTACTTGAGGAGGTTTACATGCAGCAACCCAAAGGATATCACTCATGGAAAGAAGGAAATGTTTGTAAATTGCACAAAGCTATTTATGGACTAAAACAAGCATCCATGGCTTGGTATGAAAGCTTAAATTGACACTGGATAGACTAGACTTCACAGCAACTAAGTCTAATATTTCCTTATACATTTGGATCAGTAAACAGACTAACATTTACATACTTGTGCATGTAGATTATATTTTAATCACTAGGAGCAACAACAAAGATATAAATGAAGTTGTAAACTACCTAGATAAAGTTTTTTCTATCAAGGATCTTCGAGAGGTGAATTATTTTCTAGGAATTTAGATAAAAAAGAAATCAAGTGAAGAACTGTTTTTATCTCCAAGACAAAACAATACAGAAATACTATCCAAGGCCAAAATGGATTAAGCAAAATCACTACCTACCCCCATGACAAGCAATCTCAAGTGAACCAATTGACAACATTACTCAATACAGAAGTGTAACGACCCGTATTCTACGCATCATAGGATCGTAGAATATTTATTTCTTTCACATACGAAGTCGTATGGTCATGTAACTTTGGGGGACGACTATTGGGGTCATTTCCCATGTTCATGATTTTTCCCGATTTTTAAATGACCATTTTACCCCTAGTTGGTACTGTTTTGGCCATAACTTTTGACTGGAAAAGAATTTTGACCTGAAACCACTTCCATTGGCTCCGGATAATGGTTTACAATTCCGTAGAGTGATTACATTAGCCAAATGGACTCACCGTTTGGGAGATATGGCTGAAACAAGTTTCAGATGATGAAAAACAGCTTAATTGGGCTTAACCGGGTGATTAACAACTAGGCCCAATGGGGTATTTCGGGATTAGGGTAAGGAGGAGGCTGAAATCAGTTAGAGAACAATTTTATTCTCATTTCCCAGCCGCCACTTTCTTTCTTGCAACCCTAGCAATGGCCTCCAACACCCAAATCACCTTCTAATCACTTTCTAATCAAGTTTTGGCTTAATCTACATCAAATTAAGGAGAGGAAACACGAAAGCAAGGCTAGAGCTGTTGTTAGACGTTAGAATTCACCCAAATCAGCGAGGTTTCAGTTCTGAGAATTTCATTTGTGGCCAAGGTGAGTGATTTGCATAGTTTTTGCACTAATTACGGTAATTAAGGGTAATTAGTGAAGATTAGCGAATTTATACACTAATAAATTCTGGAAAAATGTTTAGAAATTCGAAAATAATATTTTATGCCTCTGGTAGAAATTTGGTTTAATTTGATTAAGTTTTGTTAACCCTAAGATTAGTTTTGCTTAAACATGCTTAAGGGAAATTATGGGGTTTTGGGTATATTTGATCCATTTTGACATGTAAATTCATTGTTTTGGTGTTTGTGGTTAGTCTGCTATGTTGCTATGACTGGTTGACATGATTTGTGATTGATTAGTATAGTTAGATTTGTCGAAACCTTCGTCGAATGGCGTAAACAAGTTGCTGGAAAAAGTTGCAGAAAGCTGTGCAGGGTTTCGGATCGGATCGGATATGGGCTCGGATCGGATAGGAGACCTGGGCAAGGAACCCGACCCGAACTGGAACCTGGCACAAAAAAATTTGGCAAGAAGAAAGGCCACTGCTTAAAGTTGGAGTTGGATGGAGGATCGGATCGGAACTATGGAGCAGGATCGGATCGGAGTAGGCTAGAGAGCGGATCGGATCGGAGTAGGCTAGGGAGCGGATCGGATCGGAGCAAGCAAGCGAGTGGGATCGGATCGGGCAAATGGAGAAGGACAGGATCGGATCTGGGAACTTAGAAGGAAGCAACCACCGAACCAAGCAGAGGATAGACACTACACTTCCAAACCGAACCGAGAAGAGATGGCGCACTGATCCAGGCATGGACTAGGACTACCGAACCAAACCGAGCAGGAAGGTTACACCGAACCGAACCGAGCTAGACGAGGAGCACCGAACCGAACCGTACCGTACGTGGGCTATTATTACTACGCGATGACTCTTCTGAAGACCAACTCCAATTCAATCAAAACCCGAGATGCAAAGGAAGTCCAAATGAGGAGCTTTGACTCAGGATCCAGTTGGGAACCAATGAGTGGGCTTCATGATTGGACTTTGCTGCGGGACGTGTGCCAAGGGGCAGTCGATGTTTATGACTTGGGATCACTATGTATGGGTAGTACGTGGACGGATTCAGGGCTGCAATGGCCTAGGTACGACTAAAGGGCTATAGACCAATGAAGTGGGGTCATTTGTAAAGATTTGGTCATGACTCCATGTGGTAAGCTTGGTAGTAGCAGTAGTTGTACAAGTCGAACTCTGTCACTACTTCAATGGGTCTAGTGATTGACAGTGGTGGACATCGTATGCTTTACGCACTGAGTGAGAGATGTGAGGATGGTTGATTTTTTTGCTATCATTATGACATGCACACCCCACCCCCGTATTCTTTACACTATTTATCATGGCACCTCAGAGTACTGTACGGTATGTGGTACTAACTCTTTGGTTGCAGGTCCAGGTATGGTTTAGTATGCATGTTATTGTTCTGTTTAGATGCTTATCGCTTATACCAGCTTTATGTCTGACCCAGAGTTTTATGTCTCCTCTTATTACTCTGGGTGCTCACACGAGCAGACTAGAGACAGGTTAGCTGGTGATGCACCGGTAGATGATCCGGAGACGAGCAGGAGGCTTCCACGTAATATATATAGTATTCTCCCTGTGTTGTTGAAGATCACTGCTCGGGCATTGGTGGTGCATCTTCTACTTTAGCTTTCTTTTGTTTAGAGACAGTAAATTTGGAAAGTTATAATAAGCTGTATTTGGATTTCCGCTGCTCTGATGTTGATGTTGATTTTAGTTATCAGCTTATGCACTGTCTCACCTGTTTTATGTCAAGTATGATATTATTATTATATTTTACTCCATGCGCTGTGAGACATTCTACAGGTTCTTTGTTGATTCTTCGTCTTCTTTGTTTTCTTCTGACGACCGTCCCGTGTTGACTGGACATGTGTACAGCGCACTTTTGGAGTAAATGTCGGTTGGTGCGGGGCGGGCCGTCACACTTGGTATCAGAGCTCTAGGTTGCGTAGTTAACCTAGGGAAGTTATCAGGGAGAGATAATATACGTATATGAGAGAGCGTAATTGTGATTATTTTGGTTTTCAAAAGCTATATATATATACTATTAGTAGTATAAGAATGAAGTCGTGCTGCACTAGCACCACTATTGAGTCGTTAATCGTTTCCCTTTACAGATTGACGATGAGCCGATATGTTAGAGGTACCGGTAGAGGGGCCAATAATGGGAATGCTGCTGACATGAGGGCGATGTTTACTGACCTCATGAGAGAGGTGCTTAGGGATGTGCAGAGGGCAACTCCCAATGGTGGAAATGGTGGTGGTCCAATAGTGTAAGCGCCGAGAGTCGACTTCGCCAAGCTGAATAAGGATTATACTAGCCTTGGTGGGAAGCCGTTCCACGGAACGGAGTAGGCTACGTATGTTCAAGATTGGTTGGATAGTTGCGAACGTATCTTCGAGGATTTGGGTATCGAGGATGCGATGAAGAGAAAGCTAGCGTCCCGTCAGCTGCAAGGGCGGGCAATGAATTGGTGGAATGCTATAAAGGCAGCTACTCCCGAAGATCAGATTACTTGGGAACAGTTTAAAGCTCGCTTTAGCGAGAAGTTCATTCCAGCTGCTCAGAAGTCAGTGCTGTTTAAGAAATTCTTGGAGCTCAAGCAGAATGGCAGAGCTGTCTCGGAGTATATTGCTGAATTCGACACTTTGTCGAAGTATGGGTTATCTCTTATTGATACTGCCGAGAATAAGAATGAGAAATTCATAACTGGTTTGGATCAGTACTTGGGGGAAAGGCTTATTAACCACATCGATGAGTCGTTTGAGTCGATTGTGGGGAAAGCATTGAGGTCAGAAAGTCTCTACCCTAAGCCAAAGACTGAGGTTGCATCTGTAGAAGAGTCGAAACCACAAGAAAGTGGTGGAGGCAAGGGTGGTTCCCAGAATAAGAGAAAGCAGAATCAGACTAAGGATGGCCAGAAGAAAAAGAATAAGCAAGATGTTGAGTGCATCAGCTGTGGTAAGAAGGGCCATTATGCTAGTAATTGTCGGGCCAAGCCAGCGGATAGGAAGTGCTTCAACTGTGGCCAAATGGGACATCACAAGGACAAGTGTCCACAGCCCCCTAAAGAAAAACAAATGGTGAAATCATACGCCCTTAATGCTATTCCTTCTTCGTCGAATGCCCCAACTGCGGCGGAGAAGGGAAAGAATGTCGTCATTCAAGGTATGCTTTCTGTTTATGGTGTTCCTGTTAGAGTTTTGTTTGATACCGGAGCTTCCAGTTCTTTCATATCTAGTGACCTGGTAGATAGTTTGGGATTGGAGCCCGAGATTGTCGATAGACCTTTAGTAGTGACGAACCCGATTGGTGGTTCTACTAGCCTTAGCATGATTTGTCGTAATGTGGTTTTATCGAGTCATGGATGCATGTTTGTTTGTGACTGCTTTGTTTTGGGCTTTACTGGGTTTGGCATTATTTTGGGAGTAGATTGGCTCCAAAGGTACGGGGTGGTGGTAGACTGTGAGGGCTTTTTGGTGACAGTTAGAGCGGATGATGGACGGAGGATAGTGTTTGGTGGTCTACCCAGTAAGGGGGTATTGGCTAGTTTTCTAAACTCCCTCGACATTCCGCATAGTGAGTTGTCTGGTTTGCCCGTGGTTGGCCAGTATCCGGATGTTTTCGAAGAAGTGACCGGACTTCCACCACACCGAGAGATTGAGTTCCGTATTGATTTGGTAAAGGATGCCAGGCCTATAGTGATGCCACTTCGTCGTATGGCACCAAGGGAGCAACGAGAGCTCGAGGTGCAAGTCAGCGATCTTTTGAAGAAGGGATTTATCAGAAGGAGTGTTTCTGAATGGGGAGCACCAGTTATGTTTACTACCAAGGCGGATGGTTCCCTTCGTTTGTGTGTAGACTACCGCGAGTTGAATAAAGTGACGAGGAAGAACAAGTATCCTCTACCGTGGATAGATGATTTGTTCGATCAGTTGAGCGGCGCGAGAGTATTTTCTCAGTTGGATCTCGCGACAGGTTTTCATCAGCTTAGGGTGGAAGCTGAGAGTATAGCCAAAACGGCATTTCGGACGCCGTCTGAATTTTATGAGTGGTTGGTCATGCCATTCGGGCTGACCAATGCCCCAGCGTATTTTGTGGATCTTATGAATAGGGTATTCAGAGATCAGTTGAATAAGTTTGTCCTTGTGTTCGTTGATGATATTTTGGTCTATTCGAGGACAGAGGAAGAACACAAGGAACATTTAAGAATAGTGATGGGGGTGTTGAGAAAGCACCAATTGAAAGCAAAGTTTTC
Source organism: Allium sativum (assembly GCA_030737875.1). Classification (NCBI taxonomy): domain Eukaryota; kingdom Viridiplantae; phylum Streptophyta; class Magnoliopsida; order Asparagales; family Amaryllidaceae; genus Allium; species Allium sativum. The sequence goes on along the minus strand of CM060924.1, from coordinate 345,521,362 downwards.
TAAGTGTCACTTCTGGAAGAGGGAAGTGAGGTTCTTGGGCCATGTTGTATCAGAGAATGGTATTGCCGTGGACCCGGCGAAGGTGGCTACGGTACAGGATTGGCCTACACCAAAGAATGCAATGGATGTAAGAAGTTTCTTTGGTTAGCTGGATATTATCGTAAGTTTATCCAAGGTTTCTCCAAGATAGCAGCACCATTGACCCAGTTGACCAAGAAGAATCAAGCTTTTGTCTGGGATGAAAGGTGCGAGAATGCATTCAAGAGTCTAAAAGACAAGTTGACGTGCGCACCAGTGTTAGTCATTCCTAAGGGGAATGAAGAGATGACGGTATACACGGATGCCTGTGGTACCGGACTTGGTGCTGTATTGATGCAAGGCGGTAGGGTTGTAGCCTATGCAAGTCGGCAATTGAAACCACATGAGAGAAGATACCCTACCCATGATTTGGAATTGGCAGCGATCGTGTTCGCGTTAAAGATGTGGAGACACTATCTCTTAGGAGAAAGATTTGAGCTGTTTACAGATCATAAGTCGTTGAAATATCTCTTCTCCCAGAGGGATCTAAATCTCCGGCAACAAAGGTGGTTAGAATTCTTGGCTTCCTATGATTTTGACATCGCATATACACTGGGAAAGGGCAATGCGGTGGCTGATGCATTGAGTAGGAGACATGCCAGCTTAGGGGCTATGTTCCTAGAATGGAAGCAAATGGAATACATCGCTGGGTACGATTTAAGACCAAAGTGCGAATTGGATCCAGAAATGTTAGCAAGCTTGACGATCAGACCCACTTTGATTGAGCGAATCGGCTCTAGTCAGAGGGACGATCCTAACCTATTGGAAATCATCTCCAAGTTAGAAATGGGTATCGATGAGGAGATGAACAAGTATGGGCTTGATCGAGATGGATGGCTTAGAAAGAATGGGAAGCTTGTTGTACCTAATGTCAATGGATTGAGGGATGAAGTGCTTAGAGAATGTCATCATTCAAAACTGACTATACACCCCGGTGGTAACAAGATGTATCGAGATATGAAGCAGACCTACTACTGGGAAGGGATGAAAAGAGACATTGGGAAGTTTATATCCAAGTGCATGAATTGCCAACTAGTTAAAGCTGAGCAAAAGAAGCCTAGTGGGTTGTTGCAACCATTAGAAATTCCCGAATGGAAATGGGAGCAAGTCTCGATGGATTTCATCGATGGTTTACCAAGGACTAGATCGGGACATGATAGCATTTGGGTAATTGTGGATCGACTGACTAAAAGTGCAAGATTTATACCAGTCAGATCGACTAGAACAGCAGCCAAGTTGGCAGAATTGTATATGAAGTGGGTAGTGAGATTTCATGGAATACCTAAAAGCATTGTGAGTGACCGAGACCCGTTGTTCACTAGTGGGTTTTGGAAGAGCTTACAAGAGGCTCTAGGGTCAGAATTACATCTCAGTACCGCATATCATCCTCAGACCGACGGTCAGACGGAGAGGGTGAATCGTATTTTGGAAGACCTCTTGAGAGCATGTATATTGGATTTTGGTGGTTCATGGGATGACCATTTGCATCTAGTAGAGTTTGCATATAATAATAGCTACCAATCCAGTATCGGTATGGCTCCGTTTGAAGCTTTGTACGGAAGACCATGCAACTCACCATCATGTTGGATAGAGACTAGCGAGAAGTTTATGCTTGGACCAGATGTGGTGAGGGAAACTTCAGGTAAGATTAGAATCATTCAACAACGAATGAAGGCTGCCCAAAATAGGCAGAAAAGATATGCCGATAAGAAGAGACTTAAAATTCTCCGTTGGCGACTTGGTGTTTGTCAAGATTTCTGCGTTAAAGAGCGTAATACGATTTGGCAGGAAAGGCAAGTTGGCAGCAAGATTTGTTGGCCCATTCCCTGTTCTTGAACTAGTCGGGAATTTGGCATACAGAATTGACTTACCAGAGAAGATGGCGGGAGTTCATAACGTATTTCATGTTTCCCAACTAAGGAAGTTCGTTCACGACCCAGATATGATTATTTCACCTGATCAATTAGAGGACTTCGAAGTAGAACCCGAGGCGGTTGGGAACCGCAAGCCGGTCCGTATTGTCGATCACGACATGAAGCAACTTCGAAGGAAGGCGGTGAAGCTAGTCAAGGTTCAGTGGGGCGAGGACGAGAATGATTGTACTTGGGAGACAGAGGAGAACATTAGGAAGACTTATCCAGAGCTCTTTGCCTGGTAAGATTTTGACTTTGATTTAGTTTCCGCATGCTAGGATAGGCTTGTTTGCTTGTTTTGCATGTTTGATTGTTGTATGTGATTGTTAGGCATGCGGGATCTTTGGTATGTTTTGGGTTAAGGAATTTCGGGGACGAAATTTCTTAAGGGGGGGAGAGTGTAACGACCCGTATTCTACGCATCATAGGATCGTAGAATATTTATTTCTTTCACATACGAAGTCGTATGGTCATGTAACTTTGGGGGACGACTATTGGGGTCATTTCCCATGTTCATGATTTTTCCTGATTTTTAAATGACCATTTTAGCCCTAGTTGGTACTGTTTTGGCCATAACTTTTGACTGGAAAGGAATTTTGACCTGAAACCACTTCCATTGGCTCCGGATGATGGTTTACAATTCCGTAGAGTGGTCACGTTAGCCAAACGGACTCACCGTTTGGGAGATATGGCTGAAACAAGTTTTAGATGATGAAAAACAGCTTAATTGGGCTTAACCGGGTGATTAACAGCTAGGCCCAATGGGGGATTTCGGGATTAGGGTAAGGAGGAGGCTGAAATCAGTTAAAGAAAGATTTTATTCTCATTTCCCAGCCGCCACTTTCTTTCTTGCAACCCTAGCAATGGCCTCCAACACCCAAATCACCTTCTAATCACTTTCTAATCAAGTTTTGGCTTAATCTACATCAAATTAAGGAGAGGAAACACGAAAGCAAGGCTAGAGCTGCTGTTAGACATTAGAATTCACCCAAATCAGCGAGGTTTCAGTTCTGAGAATTTCATTTGTGGCCAAGGTGAGTGATTTGCATAGTTTTTGCACTAATTACGGTAATTAAGGGTAATTAGTGAAGATTAGCGAATTTATACACTAATAAATTCTGGAAAAATGTTTAGAAATTCGAAAATAATATTTTATGCCTCTGGTAGAAATTTGGTTTAATTTGATTAAGTTTTGTTAACCCTATGATTAGTTTTGCTTAAACATGCTTAAGGGAAATTATGGGGTTTTGGGTATATTTAATCCATTTTGACATGTAAATTCATTGTTTTGGTGTTTGTGGTTAGTTTGCTATGTTGCTATGACTGGTTGACATGATTTGTGATTGATTAGTATAGTTAGATTTGTCGAAAACGTCGTCGAATGGCGTAAACAAGTTGCTGGAAAAAGTTGCAGAAAGCTGTGCAGGGTTTCAGATCGGATCGGATATGGGCTCGGATCGGATAGAAGACCTGGGCAAGGAACCCGACCCGAACTGGAACCTGGCACAAAAGAAATTTGGCAAGAAGGAAGGCCACTGCTTAAAGTTGGAGTTGGATGGAGGATCGGATCGGAACTATGGAGCAGGATCGGATCGGAGTAGGCTAGAGAGCGGATCGGATCGGAGTAGGCTAGGGAGCGGATCGGATCGGAGCAAGCAAGCGAGTGGGATCGGATCGGGCAAATGGAGAAGGACAGGATCGGATCTGGGAACTTAGAAGGAAGCAACCACCGAACCAAGCAGAGGATAGACACTACACTTCCAAACCGAACCGAGAAGAGATGGCGCACTGATCCAGGCATGGACTAGGACTACCGAACCGAACCGAGCAGGAAGGTTACACCGAACCGAACCGAGCTAGACGAGGAGCACCGAACCGAACCGTACGTGGGCTATTATTACTACGCGATGACTCTTCTGAAGACCAACTCTAATTCAATCAAAACCCGAGATGCAAAGGAAGTCCAAATGAGGAGCTTTGACTCAAGATCCAGTTGGGAACCATTGAGTGGGCTTCATGATTGGACTTTGCTGCGGGACGTGTGCCAAGGGGCAGTCGATGTTTATGACTTGGGATAACTATGTATGGGAAGTACGTGGACGGATTCAGGGCTGCAATGGCCTAGGTACGACTAAAGGGCTATAGACCAATGAAGTGGGGTCATTTGTAAAGATTTGGTCATGACTCCATGTGGTAAGCTTGGTAGTAGCAGTAGTTGTACAAGTCGAACTCTGTCACTACTTCAATGGGTCTAGTGATTGACAGTGGTGGACATCGTATGCTTTACGCACTGAGTGAGAGATGTGAGGATGGTTGATTTTTTTGCTATCATTATGACATGCACACCCCACCCCCGTATTCTTTACACTATTTATCATGGCACCTCAGAGTACTGTACGGTATGTGGTACTAACTCTTTGGTTGCAGGTCCAGGTTCAGGTATGGTTTAGTATGCATGTTATTGTTCTATTTAGATGCTTATCGCTTATACCAGCTTTATGTCTGACCCAGAGTTTTATGTCTCCTCTTATTACTCTGGGTGCTCACACGAGCAGACTAGAGACAGGTTAGCTGGTGATGCACCGGTAGATGATCCGGAGACGAGCAGGAGGCTTCCACGTAATATATATAGTATTCTCCCTGTGTTGTTGAAGATCACTGCTCGGGCATTGGTGGTGCATCTTCTACTTTAGCTTTCTTTTGTTTAGAGACAGTAAATTTGGAAAGTTGTAATAAGCTGTATTTGGATTTCCGCTGCTCTGATGTTGATGTTGATTTTAGTTATCAGCTTATGCATTGTCTCACCTGTTTTATGTCAAGTATGTTATTATTATTATATTTTACTCCATGCGCTGTGAGACATTCTACAGGTTCTTTGTTGATTCTTCGTCTTCTTTTTTTTCTTCTGACGACCGTCCCGTGCTGACTGGACATGTGTACAGCGCACCTTTGGAGTAAATGTCGGTTGGTGCGGGGCAGGCCGTCACAAGAAGCATCGTGGGTGCCTTACAGTATGTAACTATATCAATGCCAAAAACATGTTTCGGTGTTAATAGAGTGTGCCAATTCATGCAAAATGTGATCATTGGAAGACAATGAAGCGTATTCCACGTTACCTAAAAGACACACCTGAATATGGTCTGACTATCAGATCTACAAAAAATTTAAGTTTGAGTACTTACGCTAATGACGACTGGGCGAACGAGACTGATGAGCAAAAATCAATCACTGGTAATTATGTTTTTCTCGAATGCAACCCAATCTCCTTGTGTATGAAGAAACAAACCACCATGTCTCCATTTAGCACTGAGGCAGAGTATAGATCTCTCGCCAGTACCACAACAGAGATGATTTGGGTCGAAAGCTTATTACATGAGATAGGTTTTAAACTTTCCCAAAAACCAGTGATATGGTGTGAAAATGAAGCTCGATTTCACTCTCTTTGGAACCGATTCAACACTCACGAACGAAACATATTGAGATAGATCTTCATTTCATTCGTGAGAGAACATGCAGTGGAAAGCTGATGATAAACTACATTCCATCTTTCTAAGAAAGAATATCTACTAACAAAAGCTCTATCAAACATGAATTTCATGAGATTGAGGAAAGAATTAAAGGTGGAAGTGTCGGCCAACATGAAGGAGGAACCGAAAACCCTAGCCTAAATTGAAATAGGGTAATTAGATAAAACATCGGTACATAGAATACCATTTACATTATCTTTTACAGGCTTTGCTATTTGGGCCCTGATCAGTTCTATTTTGTGTATAAATACAAAGGATTGTACACGTTCCGCGCATTATTTTGTTCTCTCTGAAAGTTATCAATAAAAGTTGCATAACGCTTTTTAAAAAATACATCTATTATTCCAGTGTCACGCTTTCTCCTACTTTCTCACTTTAAGGGTGCGTTTTTTGCGAATGGTAATTGGGTATTTGAGCGTGACATGTTAGTGAACTAGGAATATATTTTTTGCTGCAAATGAGATATTTGAGCGTGGTATTTGAACGGAGCACTTATATATAATATTTATATATAATGTTGTGAACGAGGAAGGTTGGATTGGAATATGAACCCGCATCGGACACGTCAGACGCTAGCGGTCAATTTTCCAACGGTCAAAATGACCATCGTTGGGCCTGGTTTACCACGTTCTCGCGTCGAATAGACGTGAACAAGACTGTAACGTGGTTAACTTTGACTGTGAAATGTTTTGCTTCATTCACATGTGCCCTTTATTTATTCATATGTCTTGCCTAGTTCTCATAACGTGAATTCACACTGCAAGAGGAAAAGTTTTATACCAACGGCCAGGGTCCATTGGAAGTCGTTGGTAAGACTGTTGGTATACGGATCAACGGTTTTCAACGACTTCCAATGCAATCAACGCTTATTTTCCAACGGCTTCCAACTGGGTAACTTGTCCACATGTATTCTATTTCTGGCCAGATAGACGTTGGAAAATGTTGGAAACTGTTGAAAACTGCCATTGATTGCCATTGAAGACGTTGGAATACGATGACCTGTAAGCCATTGCCAACAGTTGGAAATCTGGTTTTATTTTTTTACAGTTTCGAACTGATCACTTCTAGCCACACACAGCATATAAATCCATCAAAACTGCTCCATTTCGAGCATATAAATCTCAATCTCTATCATACATACACCCAAATACAATATTATACAAAAATCAAACACAAAACACATACCATAAACTAATATTTACATAAAAACAACCCAATATATACAACCATGTCCAAACTATGTCATCACCAACAAAACATCCAACAATATGTCTAAACCATATCGTCACCATTAAAACGTCCAATATCATGTCCAAAACATCATCACCAACACAACATTCATATATACAACCTTCATAAATGTATCAAGCCTCACCAACTCTCAAAGCATATATAACATAACACAAACTAACCTCAACTCTCTCCACTAGAAGATGAAGGTGGCGTACCGTACTGAGCAACGAACTCCGCCAACCGCTGGTTAAGCTGCTACATCTGCTCTTCGCGGCGACGATCATGATCATGAAGCTCTAAAATCTGTGCTCGGAGCTGTACGATCTCCTCCTTGTCCTGATCGCTTTGGTACGTCTATTGAGATGTCTGATCCTGTATATAATTTTAGTTTTTCTGTAACACCCCACCTCCGCCAGTACCACTCTTGCAAGGGCACTGATTTTGGAGGGGCGTTTGAATCAGGTAAACATGCATAATGATATATCAAGGCAGAACAAGAACATATGTATATATGTAAACAGAGTAAATAACATAGATAAAACAGCGGAATATTTTAAACCATGTCAAATCAAGTCTGGTACAACATAATATCAATTTTTCCAAATAAACAAGTCTAGATAAAACAACATCGTCTGAAAACTGAAATACATAAATGCTATCCCCAATATACGTGAGAACCATAGCTAGCTTCATGTAGAAAGCGTACATGAGCTGAAATCCCACAAGCAAGCAATCCAAAATCCAAGCTAAGCTCCTGTATTCCCTCCCTGAGAACCTGGGGGGAACGGAAGAAAAGAGGCGAAAGAAAACAGGTCAGTCAAAAAGACTGAGTAAGCCCTACTACAATCAATGTAAACTGATAAAGCTAACTGGTATGAGCAGCGTGGATGAACATAAGGATAACAACATACTAGCATGATGATTAACTATCAAGGTAGATAAAGGTGTCATCGCATAATCAGGATTAAGGTTTTGCACCACTGGTGTACTAGCAGACTAACATGACTTGAATAAACAAGTATTGATCCCATGGCCCAAGCTTTGGCCCAATAACATGAAGTGACCCTCTTACGAGGTCCAATAACATGAAGTGACCCTAACACGAGGTCCACTTCAAACGGTCTAGTCGATCGGCTCCCTATAAGCCTAACTCGTCAAGTGTTGGTGTCAATACGGCCAAATAACATGATTGTAGTCAGACTGTGCCGGGTCTCCCGTCGGGTGTATCAAGCCCTAGGGTGGCAACCCCTGGACACCATAAACATGAGTGCACAGTCTCGATCTACTGGTACCCGTGCATGATTTCCCCGCCTCCGGACTACGTGCACGACCATAGTCCGTCCGGAACTACACCGGCGTACCCTCTGCCGTCGCTCTTTGGTCCCTTACCTCCAGTTCAGTAATCGTGCCCCCACCCTAGCCTAGTCCCTAGGGTCATGATGATACAAACTAGGGATTACTGCTGGAGTGGACCCCCATTGCTAGGATTTTTCTAGTGGGTTAAGTACGGTTTAACCCCTTTACTAATCATGGATTAACTTGGTTAAGTGTAACGATGAGTTCACGACTTAACCCCGATTAATCTACCAAGCCCAAATTGGTTAAGTATTAAATGGTCCATGACTTAACCCTAATCACGAGGCATTAATTAATTAATGCGCCTTAACCTCTCACATTAGACTTTGTTGTGGTTACTAGTTAAGCCGGGCGGGTCCGGGTAGCTTTACACCACAACTTGGTCTAACCTCGGGTTCAAGGTACAACATGGCCAACTTCTCACATTGGGTCCTATTGTTTGTAGCAACTAGTTAAGCCGGTCGGTTCCGGGTAGGTTTATGCTACAAACTCAACCCAACCTCGAGTTGGTCACACTTATCTTTTCTAAGTGTCATGTCCATCATGTTTTCAAAACATATTACAAGTTTTCAAGCAATTGGGTAGACCTAACTTAATAGGTAAATTCCCAATGGGTAGACCTAACTTAATAGGTAAATTCCCAAGCTTATATTTTTATGTCTTTTAAGTTTACCCAACCCCAAACGCAATCCCATCGCTTACATATCGCAATAGCGCATAAAGGATAGAAAGAGGGAACTTGGCATAATCGTGACATAAAAGTGTTAAGCCACAAGTTCAACATGGTGGCATATGAAATGTACATATGTTTAAATACTTGCATTAGGCCTCAAAAAGCATGCATAACTTGCATATCATATGACAACTTGCATATCAAACTTGCATGGCACAACTTGCATATCATGTGACAACCTACATATCAAACTTGCATAGTATAACTTGCATATCATATGACAACTTGCATATCAAACTTGCATAGCATAACTTGCATATCATATGACAACATACATATCAAACTTGCATAGCATAACTTGCATTTCATATGACAACTTACATATTAAACTTGCATAACATAACTTGATGAGCTTGCATAACACATCATAGAAAACTTGCATAACACATCATAGAAAACTTGCATAACACATCATAGAAAACTTGCATAACACATCATAGAAAACTTGCATAACACATCATAGAAAACTTGCATATAAACTCGCATATCATACATTTAACTTTAAAGTTTAAGTATGAAAGGAATAGGGCTTACAATGCTTATGCGGACTCAAATGAGTATAGCAAATGTAAGAAAACCCTTATGCAACCAATTGAACCCCAAAAATGCAAGCAAAATTGATCAAAACTCTTTCTTTATGGTGCAAAGATAGGAACTTGACTTGAATGCAAGCTAAAGAGGCTCATACAAGTCTAAAAACCCTTGTATGCATGGAAAATCTCATAGAAATTGATTTAGGAATTTTATGAAGAGAGTGGAGGCCATGAGAGGTAAAATTTTGCCATAGTTTAGTTGTAGGATTGATTAATAATGATTTAGGGCTAGCTTAGGGTCTTATTTATAGATTAGGCAAGTGTTTTAGGCCATAAGATTAAACCCTAGTTCCAATCTCAGCCCTCAAAACCGAATCTGGCCCCCAAGCTCAACACAAACCCAAACTGGTGCACCAGGCAGGACTGCTCGTCTGAGCCAAGTCGACAGCCAAGTCGACAGGGCTGTCGACTTGGTCAGACCAAGTCGACTCCCAAGTCGACAGGGCTGTCGACTTGGGTACTGTGGCGGGACTTTTCCCGCCTGGCCCAAACTGGCCCAATTTTCCAAATTCAAGTTTGAATTTGAAATCTGTTTTTACTTAGAAATTTTCTGAAAACTTCGTTGGGCCTTAATCGGGTCTTACGGACTCCGATTTTCGAAAACTCGGACTCTATTTCGCGTATTTTTCCGAGACGAACGCAATGGCATAGCCCGTTTCCCTTGATTCAGATTTATAAATTAAATTCTGCCTCGATTTATGTTATAACAGGTTATTGAAAATACGGGTTGTTACATTCTCCCCTCCTTAAAGGATTTCGTCCCCGAAATCTTCAAGTTAGGAAGAACGTATCCTACCATCCAATCATCCATCTACTCAAAACATCACCCACGAGCAATCATTGTCCTTACAAGATTCTAAATGTTGTATGAACATATGCAAAGGTGTGTGTATATGTACTTATCTAATGCAGATATCCTCAATGCAAATTATGTTAGTGAAATGAATCCATATGTATGCAATTCCTAACATAATGTATAACATCTATATGTGTGCACATAACATACATCCATATGCAACATCCATGTGATAACACAAAAATTTTCATCCATGAATAAGCATAAACACTCATGCATATGCAATATGAGGAGTGTGTGATCCGATCTAGTGCCTAACGTGTATAATGCATCCACGAGTAACCACTTGCAACCACTTGCAACCATCAAGCATAACATGTTTCAAACACATGTTTCATCCAAAGGGTTTCTACCTAAGGTTCTCATGACAAGATCAATATGATAAACTAGATAATCATGGATAGCAAAGATATGCTACAAAGAGATCGAGAGGATAAGCAAGATATACTCCTTTTGGATTACAAGAAATCCCTTCCTAACCTTGACATGTACTACTAACCGATGAGTCATACCTCCCGACAGAAATAGGACCGAAAATGGGACCGAGAGGATATACGAAAAAAAATAACATGCGAGTAAGTTCCACCGGAAAACAAGGATCAAGGATATACTCTTAAAAAGAGATATGATGCGCGTATCTAGCCTTAAATCTTTTAAGTCACGTTTCCTTGAGTTTAACTCCTCTGTGCTTTGACCGTCTTTTACTTCATGATTCCTTGGCTTCTTAACTCTTATTTCCAAATATGAGTTGGAACCCATCCCATTGTCGCCTCTCGTCTTCCCTTTTTCACTTACTCTTCTATCATTCTTGGCTTAAACATAACTATGACCTCATGGTTTCATGCAAGCTCTCCAAAATTCACTAGTGAATCCTGGATCTCGTTTACTTACTATAAAGTATTCCATGCAGCAGAACTTTTCTCGAAAATACCAATCCACGTTGCCAATGAACCATCCGCCTGCGAATGATAGGTCGTACTTAGATTCAGCCGTTTGCCCATGACTTCCCGTAGACTATTCCAAAACTGGCTAGCGAAGATTGAGTCATGGTTACTAACTATCCTTTAGGGAATACCGTGCAACTGCTTTATTTCTTGAAAGTAAACTGTCGCTAGTTATGATGCAGTCCTTTCGCTCTTTACCGGAGTGAAATGAGCACTCTTCGTGAGTCTACCTACTATGACCCACATGCTCGTATTCCCTTTCCTTGATCTAGGCAGTCCATCTACGAAATCCTTCGTGACACTTTTCCTACTTCCATTGCGGGGACTTCCAATGGATATAACAGCCCACCGGGCTTCTATGACTCGGCCTTTAATCTGTTGGCACAACATGCACCTTGGGACAAACTCGGCCACTTCCTCGGATGATGTGCATCTTCAAGAACCTTCTTTCTCTCATCGCATCTTAGCCATCCCTTGTCATCTATAGCGAGGTGACTTATCATCTCGCCTCGAGTCATCTCGTCCATGATCTCGACTTAACTGCGGGTCCTCCTTCTGTGAAGTCCCTACTTGATCCAGAAGGGTAGGTCTAAGCTCAAGGGACGCTAACTAACTAATTAAATTGAGAGAACTTCTTACTTCAATTGTCCTCGTCGGAGCTTTCCGGTCTTGAACCGCGACCACTTTTGCGGGATCCACCGCTAAGCCTTGCTTAGAAACAATGTGTCCAAGAAATCTAACTCCTTTTTCTCCAAAATGACACTTGGAGAACTTAGCCTTCAACTGATGCGCTCTAAGCGTACCCATCACCTCCTTGAGATGTCTTGCGTGCTCTTCCTCATCCTTTGAGAAGATCAGAATATCATCTACGAAGACCACGACAAACTTGTTCAGGAACTCCCTAGACACCCTACTTATCAAGTCCACGAAGTAGGCAGGTGCATTAGTCAAGCCGAATGGCATGACAAGCCATTCTAAGAATCCATCTGGAGTTCTGAACGCAATCTTGTCTATACTATCCTCAGCTACCCTGAGCTGATGGAATCCAGTAGCAGGATCAAGAGAAAACAGATGTTCCTACAAGCTGATCAACCAAATCATCGATCCTTGGTAACGGGTGTCTGTTCTTCTTAGTCAGTTCAACTCTCGATAATCAACACACGGGCGAAGCGTACTGTCCACATTAGTAGCGAATACTACTAGAGTACCTTCCTCGGAAACGCTTCATCGAATGAAGTTCTTCTCAAGCAACTCCTTCACTTGCTTACTTAGCTCCCGTCTCACGGGACCATGTGCCTTACCGGCCACATAACTGGCTTGGCATTATCAACCAGATAAATGCGGAAATCTATCTCTCGTTTAGGGGTAACCCCCTTCACTTCACCCAAGATATCAGGATATTCTCGGACCACCCTCACCAATTGCAAACTATTGATAGACGAGTTGAGGGATTCAAGATAACACAACATGACGGGACTCATAGGGTTACTAGAAATTTTTAGGGTATTACCGAGGCGAGTCATGAGCCTCACAACCCTATGCCCAAAAATCAAGGATGGCTCCAAAACTGGACAACCAATCCATGCCCAAAATCAACCCATACCCCATGAAACCGAGAATACAAGCATCACACGAGAACTCTATACTAAAGATAGAGATTTTCAAATCCACATTGATCATAGACAAATGGGCGAAACCCCCAATTGGATTTGAAACACACACGGGATCATAAACTAGACTAGTACTTAGGTGCAAACTATCAACAAGATCAGATAAAGCTATGCGATACACCAAAATCAAACAAGGTACGAACTGGAAAATCAGAAATGTAAACAAGACTTCCAACCGAAACACTACCTCGATCATGAGCTGAGAGAACGATGTTGAGGGGATGAACCCGCCCTCCAGATGGTCTTGCACACTGAGTCTGACCTTGCCTTTGCTTCTTCGGGCAATCTTTGCTGAAATGTCCAGTCTTACCGCAGAAAAAACATTCACCATTCTTCCTTTTTCTCTTCTTCCTACAGTCCTTGACTATGTGCCCAACAATCCCACAGAAGTTGCACTTTCTTGTTTCCTTTCCCTTGTTCTTGTTGCCCTTGTCGTTCTTGTTCTTATTGCCTTGACTGCTCTGACCGCTTGGATTACCCTGATTTCCTTTCCACTGGGAATCAGTCTTCTTGACTTGAGTATCATTCATCTTGATCTCCTTCTTGTCACTCCTATTTTCTTCATTGAGTAGGGCCATATTCACCAAGCTCTCGAAAGTTGCCCCCAAGGGTACATAAGTCATGGCTAAACCATGTAATGGCTCGTTTAATCCTAGAGCAAAGTATAGGGCCTTCTTCTGAGCTGTGTTAACCAAGTCTAAACCGACCCGAGCCAGTTGATTAAACTTATCTATGAATTCCCTAATAGTCATGTCCCCTTGCTTCAGTGATAGGAACCTTAGTCCAAACTTTCCCCGAAAGTCATCCCAAGTCTCAATTGGCCTAGTAACGGTGGTGACCACCCACCAACGTGCAGCTTCTTCCTTTAGCAACCACACTGCTAATAAAACCTTCCTACGGTCACCTATATCAAAGAAGGCGAAAAGATCTTCGGTTTCTCTCAACCAATTCCTTGCCTCTACATAAGTCTCGGTTCCAAAGAAATTCTTGCAACCCATTGCCTTAAAATCTTGGCAAATCTTCGCGAAGTCAGTTTGAGGATGCTGAGGGAAAGGAGGAAGAGGAACCTCAGCGACAGGAGGGGGAGGAACATTAGCGACAGGAGGAGGAATATTAACTACTGGAGGAGGAGGAGGGACATCTGCGGGGCCGGCTTCGGTCGCCCTAGCCTCCAAAAGTCTCCTATACCAAACAGGTACGTGTACTCCCTCCGGAATGGCAAAGTTATCGGCCATACTGAAAACGAAGAAAAAGATAGATTCAGAATGGAGAAAAACGAAGGAACTTTTGCTAATGGCTTTTTGGGGAATAGCCTTTAAAATTAACTAGACTTTTCTTTGGAAAATACTTAATACTTGGTTTTGAAAATAGTTTTCCAAAAGTTTTCTAAAAACCTTTTTGTTCCTTCTCGTAAACCATATGCTCTGATACCAAATGTAACACCCCACCTCCGCCAGTACCACTCTTGCAAGGGCACTGACTTTGGAGGGGCGTTTGAATCAGGTAAACATGCATAATGATATATCAAGGCAGAACAAGAACATATGTATATATGTAAATAGAGTAAATAACATAGATAAAACAGCGGAAGATTTTAAACCATGTCAAATCAAGTCTGGTACAACATAATACCAATTTTTCCAAATAAACAAGTCTAGATAAAACAACATCGTCTGAAAACTGAAATACATAAATGCTATCCCCAACATACGTGAGAACCATAGCTAGCTTCATGTAGAAAGCGTACATGAGCTAAAATCCCACAAGCAAGCAATCCAAAATCCAAGCTAAGCTCCTGTATTCCCTCCCTGAGAACCTGGGGGGGGAATGGAAGAAAAGAGGCGAAAGAAAACAGGTCAGTCAAAAAGACTGAGTAAGCCCTACTACAATCAATGTAAACTGATAAAGCTAACTGGTATGAGCAGCGTGGATGAACATAAGGATAACAACATACTAGCATGATGATTAACTATCAAGGTAGAAAAAGGTGTCATCGCATAATCAGGATTAAGGTTTTGCACCACTGGTGTACTAGCAGACTAACATGACTTGAATAAACAAGTATTGATCCCATGGCCCAAGCTTTGGCCCAATAACATGAAGTGACCCTCTTACGAGGTCCAATAACATGAAGTGACCCTAACACGAGGTCCACTTCAAACGGTCTAGTCGATCGGCTCCCTATAAGCCTAACTCGTCAAGTGTTGGTGTCAATACGGCCAAATAACATGATTGTAGTCAGACTGTGCCGGGTCTCCCGTCGGGTGTATCAAGCCCTAGGGTGGCAACCCCTGGACACCATAAACATGAGTGCACAGTCTCGATCTACTGGTACCCGTGCATGATTTCCCCGCCTCCGGACTACGTGCACGACCATAGTCCGTCCGGAACTACACCGGCGTACCCTCTGCCGTCGCTCTTTGGTCCCTTACCTCCAGTTCAATAATCGTGCCCCCACCCTAGCCTAGTCCCTAGGGTCATGATGATACAAACAAGGGATTACTGCTGGAGTGGACCCCCATTGCTAGGATTTTTCTAGTGGGTTAAGTACGGTTTAACCCCTTTACTAATCATGGATTAACTTGGTTAAGTGTAACGATGAGTTCACGACTTAACCCCAATTAATCTACCAAGCCCAAATTGGTTAAGTATTAAATGGTCCATGACTTAACCCTAATCACGAGGCATTAATTAATTAATGCGCCTTAACCTCTCACATTAGACTTTGTTGTGGTTACTAGTTAAGCCGGGCGGGTCCGGGTAGCTTTACACCACAACTTGGTCTAACCTCGGGTTCAAGGTACAACATGGCCAACTTCTCACATTGGGTCCTATTGTTTGTAGCAACTAGTTAAGCCGGTCGGTTCCGGGTAGGTTTATGCTACAAACTCAACCCAACCTCGAGTTGGTCACACTTATCTTTTCTAAGTGTCATGTCCATCATGTTTCCAAAACATATTACAAGTTTTCAAGCAATTGGGTAGACCTAACTTAATAGGTAAATTCCCAATGGGTAGACCTAACTTAATAGGTAAATTCCCAAGCTTATATTTTTATGTCTTTTAAGTTTACCCAACCCCAAACGCAATCCCATCGCTTACATATCGCAATAGCGCATAAAGGATAGAAAGAGGGAACTTGGCATAATCGTGACATAAAAGTGTTAAGCCACAAGTTCAACATGGTGGCATATGAAATGTACATATGTTTAAATACTTGCATTAGGCCTCAAAAAGCATGCATAACTTGCATATCATATGACAACTTGCATATCAAACTTGCATAGCACAACTTGCATATCATGTGACAACCTACATATCAAACTTGCATAGTATAACTTGCATATCATATGACAACTTGCATATCAAACTTGCATAGCATAACTTGCATATCATATGACAACATACATATCAAACTTGCATAGCATAACTTGCATTTCATATGACAACTTACATATTAAACTTGCATAAC
The DNA here is from genome assembly GCA_030737875.1 of Allium sativum. NCBI lineage: Eukaryota > Viridiplantae > Streptophyta > Magnoliopsida > Asparagales > Amaryllidaceae > Allium > Allium sativum. The sequence goes on along the minus strand of CM060924.1, from coordinate 345,504,988 downwards.
ATAACTTGATGAGCTTGCATAACACATCATAGAAAACTTGCATAACACATCATAGAAAACTTGCATAACACATCATAGAAAACTTGCATATAAACTCGCATATCATACATTTAACTTTAAAGTTTAAGTATGAAAGGAATAGGGCTTACAATGCTTATGCGGACTCAAATGAGTATAGCAAATGTAAGAAAACCCTTATGCAACCAATTGAACCCCAAAAATGCAAGCAAAATTGATCAAAACTCTTTCTTTATGGTGCAAAGATAGGAACTTGACTTGAATGCAAGCTAAAGAGGCTCATACAAGTCTAAAAACCCTTGTATGCATGGAAAATCTCATAGAAATTGATTTAGGAATTTTATGAAGAGAGTGGAGGCCATGAGAGGTAAAATTTTGCCATAGTTTAGTTGTAGGATTGATTAATAATGATTTAGGGCTAGCTTAGGGTCTTATTTATAGATTAGGCAAGTGTTTTAGGCCATAGGATTAAACCCTAGTTCCAATCTCAGCCCTCAAAACCGAATCTGGCCCCCAAGCTCAACACAAACCCAAACTGGTGCACCAGGCAGGACTGCTCGTCTGAGCCAAGTCGACAGCCAAGTCGACAGGGCTGTCGACTTGGTCAGACCAAGTCGACTCCCAAGTCGACAGGGCTGTCGACTTGGGTACTATGGCGGGACTTTTCCCGCCTGGCCCAAACTGGCCCAATTTTCCAAATTCAAGTTTGAATTTGAAATCTGTTTTTACTTAGAAATTTTCTGAAAACTTCGTTAGGCCTTAATCGGGTCTTACGGACTCCGATTTTCGAAAACTCGGACTCTATTTCGCGTATTTTTCCGAGACGAACGCAATGGCATAGCCCGTTTCCCTTGATTCAGAATTATAAATTAAATTCTGCCTCGATTTATGTTATAACAGGTTATTGAAAATACGGGTTGTTACATTTTCAGTATTTCATAGTAGCAATTCGAGTAAATTTCTGTTTTATTACAAATTTTAGTTTCTATACCTCTTGATTGCCAAAACCATATCATTTGTTCTGGTTAGGTGGATCCGTGACAACATCAAAAATCATATCCCTTTCCGCCTTAGTCAACTCAGTCTTCCCACTGGATTCTAGCATTTGCATCTTTTGTTCCTGAAATTTCTCCTGTTAAATAAAAACAATTGAATTTAGATAACACTATTTTAATTAAATTATAACTTTAACTTAACTATGTTATACTTACATATGCCTGACGTGCCTTGGCATCATGGTCCCAAGAGTAGGAAACTAAGCCTATGTCATCGACCTAAATCAATGCATATGTATGCTCAAATACATCCTAATTCGAGATAGGAGCACCACGTTGTTTCTCCTGAAATAAGCATATATATATATATATATTAAAACTTAAAGTTAAATCAACTATTAGTTTTAACAACTTATAAATTAAAATCTCTAACTATGTAATTAATAAACATACCAGGTCCTTGCGATGGTGCTGAAACGACTTGGACCCACCGCGATGCGTAACCTGATTCTTACTCCTGTTTGTCGCATTTCTCATGGACTTGGCCTATGCATTTAAATTTAAAAAAAAAATCTAAATTACATATTAATTGAATAGAATAATTTAAGTTAAATATGCAGTAAATTTACCTGAAACTCCTCATTACTATTCCAATAAGTATACAGGTCATCCCACACATTACCGCTCATCCAATCTGGTCTTTTCCTACCTGATTTTATGTTATTCATCGTCTCTCTGTAATTTTTTGCCACTTTACTATTCCAGTGGCACCTAACGAGCTCCATATCCATTTCCTGTAGATCCACAGCTCCCGGTATTTTTTTTAAAATAGAATAAATATGAACAAATCAAATAGGCGCATGACTACTTAATGTAATAATTGATATATATATCACACGTACGCATACCAAAAAATCCTTCCATATTGTCTCCTTGACCATATCGGGTACCAACATCCACGTGGGCCAACATCCAGTCATATGAGCCTAATGGGTGCATCTTGGTGTAGACAAGACTGTATTCGAAGGCCTCAACTCAAAACCCCTATGTTAAACAATAAAAATATTTCATGGCTACTTGAACAACAATATATATAAATTATTGTACATAAATTAAAGTTATAATAGAAACTTAGTACTTACCCTTTGTTGGCATTTGGCATAAGCCACACCAGAGAATGGGCTAGCCCCTGTGATGGACCACTGCCATCGCTACCTACAAGACCTTATGACGTCATGCATGTTACAAACAACAACATAACATAAAAGAGCTATGTAAAACAAATAGTATGAGATAACATAAGAGTACCGTGCGATATAAATAATATGACATAACATAAATAACATATTAGATGACAAGTAAAAAGAAGTAGGAAAGGCTATGATTCTTTATGTTACTAAATGACATGCCATAACATAAAAATATGACATGACAAGTAACATATTTTTTTATTTATGATATGTTACTTATTAACAGATAACATAAGAAATATCTATAAAAATATGTTAACATAAAAAAAAATCATAGTCTTTCCTACTTGTTAATAGAATTAAAAATATGTTATTTAGGAATAACATAAAAATAAATATGAGTTTGATTCTCACTATGCGAGGTCTAGCTTATTAGACATAACATAAAATTACCTTTTTAAAATGAGGGTTATTGGTTAGTCCTCATCACTTTCGGATTCTAACTCTATTTGCTCCTCTACATATTGTTCATCTGCAGTCTCATATACTTCAATTAATGCATTCAATTCATCGTTTAGAGGCCCAAAATCTGTTTGATCATCGATTATCACTATTCCTCTATTTTCCTCAACATTTGCTTGATAAGCTTGGTTGTCGAAAATATTACGTCCGTCAAATATAAACCTTGCCTTTGTTTTAAAAACAGCCGACCAATCTATTTTGTCTCTTCTTATAGATGGATAAGGAGTGTAATATACTTGAAGAGCTGGTTTGGCAAGTACAAAAGGATCGTACTTATAATAACGGGAAGTGTGTTTTATTTCTAAAAAATTATATGTTGGGTTGATTCCAGAACCTGGAACATTGCTGAAGCAGTTGCATTTAAACAAAAATACTTCTTCCGCTGGTCATGTGAAATATGTCAATTGCATAATCTGCGTTAGCACGCCGTAAAAATCGTGTATGTGGTCATTTGGATCTTCACTACCTTTAACAAATACACCGCAATTATTAGTTAATTTTTCAGCACCATATTCTTTAGTGCTAAATTTATATCTATTGACAAAGAATATTGGATATGTCTTTATATTCCTTTTTGGTCCAATTGCTAAATGTTTCAATCCTTCATCTACAACACAATTTGTTGTATCAAAAACATAAATAGCAAACCAAGTAGCGAATTCTTTGCTGATATCACCGCTGGGATACTATGATTCGTAAATGCTGCAATTAAAGGACAAATGCCGCATTATGATTAAAGATACAGTACATGTATAGATGTATAAGTTTATTACCTAGCGAACGGTGCAACCTCAGTGCAATTGAGAAGAATATATGTGTGTGCTACATTATTATCTCTATCATTCAGCCATTCTTCGACACACCTACCAGAAGGCCGACTATGTTTTAAAAAATAGATAAAGTTGCTTGATAGTCATCTTGATTAATGCCTTCATCATTACGCGCGGTACTTTCAAATGATATGTTCACATGACCACTAAAATAATAAGAGAGAAAACGAAGCTTCTTCTTCTATGTATGATTTGCAAATAGAACCTGCAACTCGAGCTTTCTTCCTGACTTTTTTCTTTAGATGATTTAAATATCTATTTAGATTTATTGGAAATTAATTTTTTATCCAATTCATTAACCAATATTTAATTAACTAAGTATTAATATACCTTTCAAATGGATACATACATCCATATTGCACAGGCCCTTGAAACGTGCTTCTTTTGAAAGATGAATAGGTAAATGCTCCATAACATTGAAAAAAACCTGGAGGAAATATTTTATTCTAGTTTGTAGAGCAATATGGGGATTTCTTCCCCTAGTTTACATAGACGATCAATTTTCAATGTAGTAGAATAAGGCTCTTTATAGAACAAACTAAGTTTTGTTACAATAGTCCAAACTTTTATGGGAAACGATTCTTTGAAAGCGATGGGCAATAAATTTTCCATCATAACATGATAGTCATGGTTTTTCATCCTGCTAAGTTTACTATTTTAATAGTCGACACATCTACAAATATTAGAAGATATGCCATCCAGAATCTTAATCCTTTCACCCATTTTAAAAGTGTTTTAACTTGATTAATGTCTAGTTCATAGCACGCTTTTGGTTTTTTTGTGTCATTTCGCTTTATACGAAGCTCAAGATGATTACATATTACTTCGATATCAAACCTTGATTTCGAACAATCTTTCGTCTTCCCTTTGACATTCAAAATTTTATTAAACACATTGTCAAACATGTTTTTCTCATTATGCATCATGTCAATATTATGACGAATTAGGAGATTTTCCAATAAGGCGATTCCCAAAATATGCTTTGATTGCACCAATTATGAATCATTTATTTATCTTGAATTTCTATCTGTACTCCGGTTTCATGAAGCTTTTGAAAATCTTTTACAAGTTCATAAATTTCTTCACTTGGCCATATTTTAGGTGGTGCCAAAGGTTCATGCCTATTAGCTGTAAAAAAAAGTCTTATCTATTCTAAAAGGATGATTAATATAAAGAAAACATCTATGACAGTCAAACCATGAAATTTTCTTTCCAATAGGTAAAGAAAATACTCTTGTTTCTTCCATCCAGTAAGGACAAACTAGACAACCAGTCGTACTCTAATCTAAAAGCATTGCATAAGCAGGAAAATCGCTGATTGTCTACAATAGAGAAGCATGCATATAAAAGTTCTTTTTTGTGAAATATCATATGTTTCTACTCCTTCATACCACAATTTTTTTAATTCTTCATTCAAGGTTGTAATAAACATCGATTCCTTATGTCGGATCATCAGGAACAAGGACGACAACTGTGAGAAACATATGAGGAGTTTTCTTACACATCCACGGAGGTAAATTATAATGTGTGACAATTATAGGCCAGGATTAATATTTAGCACCAAATTGAGAAAATGGTGAAAATCGTACATAAACCAAGTCTAACATTATGACTCTCATATGCAAAATCGGGTAGTTCTGATCGAAATGCTTCCATGCTTCCCCGTCAGTTGGGTGTGTTAACTTACCTTCGTCCTGTTTTCTCACACTGTGTCATCTCATATGTTACGCGGTTACAGAAGATGCATATAACCTTTGAAGTCTAGGAGTAGTAGGTAAATAATGCATATTTTTATATGGGACTTCCTTCCCCCTTTTCTTTCTTGATTTGTATCTTTCTTGATTACATATTTTACAATTCTTAAGGTTGATATCTTCCTTCGAAAATAGCATGCAACCATTTAGACATGTATCTATTTTTTCATACATTAAACCAAAAACCGACATCATTTTTTTAACTTCATAATGATTTTTGCATATTAAATTATTGGGAGGCATATGCCGCTTCGCGGCTTGTACGACAGCAGTAAATCAAGCTTCTGTGAGGTTGTATTTAGATTTCATCGCAATGTATTCAGTAATTACTGAGAATTGAGTTCCGCTTTCATAGCCTTCCCAGAGGGATTTCTTCGCGGCATCTAATAAATCATATATTTTTTGGCTCTAATATTTGGTTCTTCATCATTACTATCGTCATCAGTAAGTTGTTGAACCAGGAATGCAGCATCTTCAACCATATGTTCTATGAGATTCGTCATAGCAATTTCATTATTCACTACCTCCTCAACTTGTACAGAAGTAGATGCTAACGGTTCTCCATGGCGATCCCAAACCAAATAGTTTGACACAAAACCGTACTGACGCAAATGAACTCTAACCATTTGCGGTATCAAATGCTTCAATAACTTGCATCTACTACATGGACAACGGATTTCGACGTCGTTTTCGTTGTTACTTAAGGAGAAATCAATAAACACGCTTACAGTATGAATAAATTTTTCGTTTATTGTGCCATCCGCTTCTCTTTGTTTGTACATCCATCTTCGATCATTAACATAATTGTCTATTTTTCCTAAGTAGATATATAATTAAAAAATATGATAAAATTTGCATTGACATTTTATTAAAATAATTTTATTGTTGAATGTTATGTTAATTCATCATTTACACTTTTACTAGTGGTTCATCCTATCTCCCATTACAAGTACAATAACGTAATTAAATCGCGTAAATATTTTCAATTTAAATGATTCAACAAAATTTTGGTAATTCTTCGCATTATTAGTTCCCTGAACAGTACACAATTGCGTGTACATAGGGAACATAAAGGAAGCGCATTCGAAATTTTGAGAACCGTTTAAAATGGTATGATTTACGAGCTTTAATTTCGCTATTGTGTTCGTAACTTGTCCAATACAAAGGAAAAATCCAACAAAAAAATGTATACGAAGAATATAAATGTTCATTCCATTAATAAAACGAACATTCACATAACGAACATATACAGTACTTATCAGACGGGGCCAAGAAACTCTCTAAGGCTTTATGAATATAATATATTACTATTAGTGCTCTTCAATCTCTAACTATACGTATATGAATTTTATCACATATACGTATATTTTCAACATTCAATTGAACTAACCGTACGTCATATATATAACTAAATATCATTTTTGATAAACTTTTATAAAAGATAAACTTAATTATTTCCATTACCACTAAACGTTTAAAAAAAATTTATTATCGTTTTCAATGAGTTGGCCCTCAATCAATTCAATAAATACATAGAATAATTACCAACTATATATACAACACTATATATATATATATATGTGTATATATATATATCATGATAGTATTGATAGATTGATTTTAATCCATGATGCACTAAAATGATATTTTCAACTAGCTACCAGTAATATGCCATATATACAAAAGTTAATCCTAAGATTGAGGAGAGAGTTTATAATAGAACGTGATTATTTGAGAGGAGAAACTGGAGTAACATAATCACTTTAATATGCCTATACACTTGCGATCGATATGCATATTTTTCTTCTAGGTTTAGCCATAAAAAATAAAAAGAAATAGCAAAAATATCATTTTGATAATTATCCAATATAGTAGGTCTATTTTGGTATTTGGAAAACATTATATATCCAGATTTATGCTACACATTTATATATATCCCAGAAATTTTAGAACATGACCAACTAAAAAATATTACCTAACACAATAAAATAGAATTTGGTGGTTGGGATGTTTACAAAATTCAACCAGATGTACATATTCATGTGCATCGACATACCATAAAAATATCATAGTTTAACTCAGAAATACAACACTATTTATATGCACATATACATATACAACATAATTAATCTTAGACTAGCAATATAATCAAATCAATCTATATATAAGTGTATTAACAACCACTACACATACAAATATACAACCTTACAAACATATTAAGCTTAAATTAGAAAACCTAGTGTATTAAATAAAATTAGGGTTCATACCTTCGAAATTGGGGATGAATTGGAGAATAGAGAGGAGGAGAGAGAGCCTTGTATATGTGGGTAAGACTATAGGCGGCCGATGGAGTGGAGGAGGGCGATTTCAAAATTTTGTAGCAAGGATTTGGGCGAAAGCTGCAAATTTTTTAGCAGAAATGAAATGGGAAAGGAGAAAGCTGCTCGGTCGAATTTCTGCTTGACTATTCAACAGTGAGCAAGGCCTCCAACATGTAATTTTATATAACGTAAAGATATTTCCAGAATTAAGCCTCCGTTGGAAGCCGTTGGACGGCGCCGTCGGAGGCCGTTGGAAGCCTCTGTTGCTATACTGTGCATTTCTTGTAGTGTTAGTTATAGCCCCACTGCCTTTTTCCACATTCCAGCATTAGTGCATTTTAATGCATGACCGTAGCTAATATCAGAAACCTTTCATGCTGTTTCCATCTCCCTGTATAGTTCTAGTTGTTTGCATCCTCTTTCATGCTGCTACATAATTTGCTGCTTTGTTACTCCATAGACTTTTACTACTCTATGGAGTATGATTTTGCTCATCTCACTTTTGGTGATTGAACAAAACTCCTGGTTCGCATTGGTGAAATTCAAAGGGGCCATATATGTCCCATTAATTTCCACCAATGGAAATCAGTGTTTTGTGCACATGGTTGAAAATAGTGTGTACAAAATCACACTGCTACTCTATGTTGCAGCAGGCTTCACGTAAGTGTATACAACATCATATTCACATCAATACATTTCTTTCCTTAATCCAGTCTAAAATCATGTTCGTGTCATTCTTATACCACAATATAATGACCTGCATTTTCACCCGCTTCAAGTCGATAAATTTAGCAACTCAAACCATTTGAAACTGCAAATTGTTATTTGCCATGGGGTTAAAAATAAATCATCATAGAATCACAAACACATAAACACAGAATATCTCACTACGGAAGTAAAATTTATACAATAATACAAAATTTCCATTTAAAAAAAATCAAAGTACAGAAATAATACAATACAACTGAAGATTGAATACATGTGTTTATTAACACAAGAAGAAATAAAATAAACTGAGTATACAAGGATAGAATACTAGACTCTAGAAATGCTCAAGCTCCAACAGGCAAATCTCCAAAGCTGAAATAATCAGTCAGACCCGAGCATTTTACAAGAAATAAAACAAACAAAATTCTCGAGTTAGGACTAGTATTCTCATATAAGTGAATCAACTCAAGTGAAATATTTAACAAAATGCAATAGTAACTTAAAAGAATGTTTGGGATTCCATTCCATATGGATCCATGAAACTAATACACATAGTATAATACTGTTAGAGTTTATGCCCTAGAGGCAATTCATTTGATGAGATTGATAACACTATTGATGTTATTATTTTATTTGGAATAAAATAGTATTCTATTATACATTATATTTATTGCGTAATATAAATATTAATATATTAAAAGTCCTTAGAATTATAATACGGAATTATATAGTTTAAGTAAGTGACTTGAATTTGAGATTATAAAATATACCGAGTAATATAATTCTTAAATGTCCCTAGTCGAGTTTATTGTTTATATAGGACAACAATAAAGTGTTGAGACTAGTATGTTGATTGACTGATGATCACATCTCATTGATCATTAATATACGTGATATTAATGTCAAAACAAAAATGCGTATTGGAGAATATCGTATTGGGCTGACCCACTGTAACACCCCTAAGTCCCACATCGTAGAAGCCTATGTGAAGTGGGTACGAGCTCATCTCTTACTAACGCCGAGGCCTTTTGAGGAACAAAAACCCACACCTATACGGTGGCTAAGTTGGGGACAATATCTTGCGTGAACGGAGGTGCGGTCTGTTACAGTGGTATCAAAGTCAATACCCAGCCGGAATTTTGGCTCCTGTGTGGACCACAACGCCTGGGTGAGGTGTTTGTAAGCCAACAGGGACGTTGGGCTCTGTAAGAGGGGAGAATGTAACACCCCTAAGTCCCACATCGTAGAAGCCTATGTGAAGTGGGTACTTATATAGTAGAGCTCATCTCTTACTAACGCCAAGGCCTTTTGAGGAACAAAACCCCACGCCTATACGGTGGCTAAGTTGGGGACAATATCTTGCGTGAACGGAGGTGCGGGCTGTTACACCCGCCGTGAGATAACTACATGGAATATAATTAACAGTATCATAAGTTATTCTCATAATGACAGTGATGTAATGGTCCTCAGACCTGAAATCATTATAATTTTATTCGAGGATATTTGTGTTTTGATACTGTTAGCCTGCTTTGTGACCAGGCTACCCAAAGCAAAGATCATGTTGACACACCTCTGGGTAAATGCTGTCTCATATGGAATCTCTGGATAACATCGCTCTCTGGCATTGGAAGCATCGTCAGAAGACACAAGGCAGTTTGGTCAAAATCACAACATCAGTATAAACTGGCCCGAAACCCCTATCAAATGACCTCATTTGGATCTATTCACCTCATATACTCGTAGCCCTTTGAATTAGCTTCAGTTTGAGCTTTGGTTTGGCTCAATCGGACTTACGATTTGAAAGTTATGCTCGTTTCCGTGAATGGGTGTAATCTAGCATCGAAGACTCAGGCCATCGCATCGGATCGCTCCCATCAGCTCGCCCTCAATCGGATCGCCCCCCTCGGATCGCCCCTCACGCGTCACGATCCGACTCGTCACCACCCTGCTCGCTCCCTCCGACCACGACCCGTTCGTGGTGCGTACCGTGACCACGATCCAATCCCATTACCACGATCCGACCACCGAACCTGCAGATAAGCGCACTGTTTTGACCTATTCTTAAGGCTATTCCTGCTCCTACTTTCATGGATCGCCTGCCACGTGTCCTACCACGACCCAGTCCTCCCAGGAGCTTTCCTACAGCTATAAATACACCTTCAGATGGCATTTTCAGGGGACTTTTGGCATCTCAACTTCCATGGCTGCCATGGCTAACACTTCTCCATGAATAACTATCATCTTCCTCAATAAAAATTCAATGAATTCGGAGAGAATATTCATTGTAATTGTAATCCATGAATGAAATGAGAAAATATGAAGTGGACGTAGGCTCGTTAACGCCGAACCACTATAAAAATCTTGTTGTCTCACTTTTTTCTATATTTTTCAGTTATTTCTTCATATCCTATGCTCAAAATACGACGATTTGGGTGTTAGGACCATTTTTTGGTCTAACAGATACCATCTAAAGTTATTCGTAACAGAGCAACGATAACGGTGATTATTGGATACATCTCGAATCGAATGAAAATTATGAATGATCTAGATTGGATTTAACCCTACGATTTATTCGTAGTGATATCAATGGGTCTCTTGAGTGAGTGAGACTGTAAAATGCATGGCCGTGCTCAAATATTGATTTTTTTTAAACAGTCTACTCATCGATCAAGAAAAACGGATTAAATTATAAAGAGGATGATATGATCCGTGCCTTGAGTTTAATTCTGAATATAATAGTTAAAAGGATTATATTACATTGATACATTGGTCACGAAAGGTTGTATCGAATTATTGATCTTATTATAACTTGGGTAACAGTGATGTGTTGCTAGATGCCAATCTCTGTTTATGTTTTAAATTCGATTTAAAGACATTTCCCACGTTGTAATAGGAGTCACACAACATAGAACATTATGAAGAAGAAAATATTTATGGACGAATAAAATATTAATTTGTTAATATTTTATTTATATTTCGAATAAGTATTCAGAAGGATCCTATTTTTTGGGTTAAGGTTATTTATTAAAAGGATATTTAATTCCTTTTTATAAATGAAACCCGCTAACCCTAGGAAATATATACATATGTGATATGTAAAGCCGACTGATTTTTTATCCCAAAATATAAAACCCTAAAGTATCATGGCGGCAAGCACGGTCTTCTTCTTCAGTTTCCCTTTTCGATTCGATTGAAAGAAGGAAGGTGTTCTTGTGGATAATCTATAGAGAGCCGACGCTTTGTCGTGCTTTTATGATTCGATACTCCATCACCTTCATCTGTTTCTACTTTCTTCTGGATCCCGTCGTAGGTACAAACCCTAAATCTTATTTATATGAGTTTAATCTACTATTCTTGCAATAGATCCAAATTTAATCTATTAAATTACACACATAGGAATTCGATTTGATCGAAAATTCCTAACAAATACGCTATTATATTAATGTCTATTCAGTAAAGTAAATATTTTTAAAATAGCGTAAGCGGAATTACATTTTTACCCTTATGCAGTCTACAAACATTGTCGTACACATTGCATATAAAACACCAGTACATCGATAGATAGGGATGCGCCACGATACGACAACGTCAAATCAAAATCGTAGGGGGCCCGATTAGGATAATATGACAAAGCACTGAGGAATACCTAACGGTAGGATTCGATTAGATTGTGGCTCCCGACCGGTGGTAATACATAGCCACAACTACTACCCACATCGAACAACACTCCCTTAATCAAAGGGTGTGCACCCAATTAATCACAATAGTAATAGAAATGGTATCGAAGAAGTATGTCTGATCGAAGGTGCGACCTTACTTAACATGGGTATGGCTCTAGCAGATTTGAGACAATTTCTAGAGACAGTAATTATTTTTGTCTTTAAACCAGGTCTAATTAAAGACAAAATTAATCCTGTCACTGTTAATTGATAAAATAATAAAATGATGTCCTTAATGTGTAATGTCCCATATTTTTAGTACTCAAATATTTAAATTATTTAAAATATTATATTTGGAATATTAATGGACTTTAATATTTAATTCATTATTAAAAATGAAGTTTGAATGTTAAATTTATATATTCTATAAATCAAGCTCGAAATGGTGTGGTAGTTCGTAATATTAAGCTTTGAACTTCAATTGAATATACAGAATCCGATATAAGTCAGATTTCTGTGAAACAAGAAACATTGGAATCTTATTGACTATAATTTTCATATGGAAGAGAAAAATCCAGATTTCATGTCATACATTGTTAGTTATGTCCAAATCAAATTTTAAAATAGTCGTTATGGAAATCATTATTAAAATATAATGTTTATTAAGTAATTTAAAAGGAATTTACATATATGGATACCGTTTAGCACGAAAAGGAAAATATTAAGTTGTATAATTTATATTTGAGGCTGTGTATATTATTCTATTTTGATATTTACGATAATAATTCATTTTTATTTAACTGAAATATTTTGGAATTTAATTAATATTTATTCGATATTTATAAGCGTTAAAAATGGTCATTTTGCAAAGGGCTCAGTTTTCGACGAAATTAGTTTCATTGGAACCTTAACGTTAAATTATTGTACGGTATCAAATTCCGTGGTAAACTAATGTCGAATCTGACAACGACAGTCGTAAACGCCCAGTCATTTTCTATAGCGCATAATTAATTTAACTTAATTTAATAGAGGGGTATTTGTATATAACCTGATCATATGATCGAATTAAGCCACGAAACCAATTCCGTTGAGTTTGTATCGACGTTTAGAGTCAGAATAGGCAAGTAGTTTGTTATTTTTGGACATCGGGTATTTTGGTGTCCAAAATAGCATTGTCTGACATATAAAAAAAGTACTGGGAAACAGTCTCAAAATGTGACAAAACTTATGCCGTTGGATTCGTATTAATTAATTATTATCGGGTTTCGATTTTCGTGCCAATCGTACTTGCCGTTTGATCGTGGCAGCGTCAAACGCCCTTGTTTTTATTTAATCGGTTATATTATTTGACAAGGGTAACTTTAAAGGAATAAACGACTAGCAAAACAAACTCTGATTTTGACGAAACAAATTTTATTAGATCCGTAAGGAAAAGATCTAGTATAATTTCAAAGTTTTAAGTTTACTAGATTTATTTTGTGATCGTGGGAAATTTAAACGCGTGATTTTAGAATGTGATTTATAAAGGACTTTTCACAAACAACTTCGAAATTAGATGAAACCTATCCCATCGTGTCCGGAATATTTCTTTAAGCTAGGATTAGGGGTTTCATCTCGATTGGATGCATTATGTGCTTGATTCAACATGATACTTCACGACAAAGTTTCATTATAATTTAATATAAATATTTTCCTCCCCATCTCTATATAAACATGAACGTAACCTAATTTTTCGGTCAAACAGAAGCCTACATGGTAAACCAGCTTCGTAGCCGCCTCCAAATAAATGAACGAAAGAAATCAACCCAACTTCTCCCCTTTGATTCTTTAAATCCACGCATCAAACTCTAACATCACCAACTAGAAAAATATTCCACTCCACGAGATCTAAGTTAGGATTGGATATGAAGTAATTGTGTGTACTGACGTAATTGAAATTTTATCGAGAGCAGCGGTCGTTTCGGAGTCAACTGTTGGCGAAGTAAGGCACGAGGGCGGACGCTGTTTTATGAGCGATGATCGAGCTGATGGAAGGGGTTGACGCAGTGTTGTCTGATCGTTGGTCAATGAAGAAACGGAGGCGGGGTGTCTTTTAAAAGCTTGGGAGCGTGGGTTCGCGCTTGAGTCTGGCATGCAAGAAACAGTTTGGAAGCCAGTAGGGTAAACAGAGGGAGAGGAGCAGTGTGTATAAGGGACAGGAGTGGCGAATTTTTGAACTAAGGCAGAAGGAAGGAAGATCGAGAAATTGTGGACGTGGGTATCGTGCTCTGACAATTTGTATTCGTGAGTTAAAGAAAAAATGAATGCAGCGTAGTAGATGGAAAGTAAACAGATCGGGGCCTCGCTATTTAACAAACTAACCAATGTAATAGTTTTAATATTTTAATTAGTAAGTTTAATTAACAATTGAGCTAGTTAATAAATTAAATTGCGTGAACCTAAATAGTATGAATGTGAAGCAGGGATTATAATTCAGGAGGAAGGACATACACTGGATCCAAAAGAACGATGCACAGTAAAAATGAATTCAGGCCCTTGTTTATTCCAAAGTGGATCGGCCAATATAAAGTAATTAAGTTATTTAGTAATTAAATTTAAAGTTAATTAATTTATATAATCATGTTGTTTGAAATTCGTATAATTTTTTTACTACAAGATCCAAATCCAACGAAATAAGTTACATCAGAATTTGCGGCAACGAACTCTATGTCATGGAACAGAAATGGACGAAATTAGAATCAATCGAAATTTTAATTAAATTAAATGCTGTTTAATTTAATTGAAACGAGTCGTTGACAAAAAAATCAAATCAAGTTGAGTTAAACTCACTCAGTACTTCCCACTTATATTTTTATACATATTGGGTTTTTATTTTATGTGCTATGGTTGTAATGGTTGAATGTTTGTTAATTATACATTCATATATTAATTGAACCAATGAAAGTAAACGTTGCTTAATTTCAGTATTAAAACCAAATCCCTATTTAAACGATTGGACCCAATGGTGGTAACTTATCTTGTTGGTCACATTTATAAAATAAATGTGTTAAATTGTTTGGATTGTTTGTTTAATTGGTTGATGTTAAATAGTTGTTATTTACTGTATAAAAATAATCAATTAAATTGAACTAAACGAATTTATGTGAGATAATCTATTTTGATGCAGGGAAGAACAGGTTGGAGGGATCCAACCGGATTCCTCAAAAATATATTAGATGTTATTTATTTTCATATTATCATTATATGAACTGTTCCGATTAGATGATTGATTTGGTTGTTGACCGTTGACCTGAAATTCAACATTTGTTTTGTTTAAACAGTGGGCAATATTGGTTGAGTAATTGGTAGTATATGGCCTATAAATCAATTGTTTTCTACATACTGATTTACTATCTGGTAAATCGATAGAAGTGAAGTTATAAAATTTATTTTATAACTAAATATAGTTTTTGAAAAAAAAATTAAAAAGAAATAAATGGTTATTATGTATTATTTAAATTTATAAGTGATTATTTAATGATTTTATGAAGTATATTCTGATGTTAATCATATTTATAAATAAGATAGTATAAAATCAACCTAACGGTTATAAATTTGATAATTGTTTTCAAGAAATAATTAAATGAAATTATTTAAATTAATTATACTATTAATTCAAAGGAAAGATTATTATTGGAGTTGGTTAATGAATTAATCGTGTGTTGAGTTGACTAAGTCAACCTTTTTTTTACTGAGATTGATTATTAAATTAGTTTTGTTTTGAAATAATCTAACGAAATGGATTAACAAAAAAATGTTTTAATTTTAATAAGATTTAAAAAAGGAATTTACTATTTATTTTAGTTAATTAAGAAGTTAACTACTACTACTACTGTAGTTAATGATTGAAGTTAATTATTATTTTAATTAATAATAATTTAAGAGATTACTTTTTAATTGAAATTCATTTAAAAAGTAATCGAAGTTGAAATGAAATCTAATTGAGTTGTAAAAGGAGTTTAAGAATGGGTCTTATATTAAAACCGAGTTTTTATAACGTAGTTATAAAAGTGATTTTTAAGTGAATATGATAGCTTAAATCAAATATTTCCTTAATATTTGAAGTTAGATAAAAAAAGAAATTTAGAAATTGGAAAATAGTATGAAATGGCTAAGTGAGACTTACTCCGAGGATCGAAATGTGTTATTCCGAAGTTCGGAATGGTTAACGAAGTGAGACTCATTCCGAAGTTCGGAATGTTAATCAAAGGCGAGAGTATAAGCTAAATAAAAGCTTTCAGAAATGGCAACGAATATAAGTTATCATAAATGATTGACAATGATTTTGTAAAAGGAAGTTAGGAGTTTAGAAATGAAAACGAAATATTAATCATCGATAATAATTTACAAATGGAATTTGTAAACGAAGTAAGAGTTTTGAAAATTGAATTTGTAACAATTGTTACAAATAATAAATTGAACTATTTGATTTATAACTACAGATCCTCAAAAAGATCGCTATGGGATTTTGGACAATGCATAAGTTGTTGTAATGATTTGAAAAGAGTATAAATAAAGAAAATAAAAAGTTTTGAAATGAAACATTTGTTACAGATGATAAGTGAATGTTTTGATAAAAATAAATATAAGGATTCATAAGAGATGTCATTGTAAGAGTTATAAAAGATATAATGGTAAGATTTATAAAGATATTTGTATAAGATTGGTAAAGATATTTATATTAGATTTGTTAAAATAGTTATATACGATTTAAACCAAATATAGAATTGTTGTTACAAACAAGTTAAAGAATGTTTATACAGAGATGTTGAAGAATTTTTATAAAGGATTCTAGTTATAATGGAATCGAAACTAAAGTATAACATTGTAAAGGATTATTAAAGATTTATATAAAAGTATAATCATAGTTTACTTAATAATTAATTAAGTAAACAACGTTGAGATTTAAATAAGGTTTTAAAAGGGAACGTATGGTTAATTGGGGGAACATAAGTTATGATTTCCGTAAACAATATTAAAACTACATTCGAAAGTTAATAAGTGAATGAAATGATTTTTAAGAATGTTCTTATTTATAATAAGAAGTTAAAGATAAGCTCCAAATTCTGGAAGATTTAAAGAATATAATTTACAGATGTTTAATTAACGAGGCCAAGTAATGTCGAGTACTGAATTAGTATACTCATTTCGTTTACATGATTATTTATTTGATAGTTAAATAACTGACTATCAAATCTGGCCAAACACGATTGTTGATACGGAAAGACCGAGATCAAACTATAATCGAATCCATGCCGACCAGCACATACGTGGAATATGTTAATTGAAGATGGAGCATTGAAGACCGTGGATCTTCATAAACAGAAGAACCACTTGTTGAATTTCTTTGTTTTAGTGGCAAGCGATATTTCGGCAGTGATTCTGTCGTGAGTGAAATCTTCGGATTACAAGGACTACTCGCTGCTGATCCTTGGGTTGATACCTATATAGGATATGGTAGGAGGGTGCCTTCGGTTCATTCTATTCCTGGATGTCTTGTATAGACGAGTGTCTGACAGAGTATTTCCAAAGGTGTCACGTACATTGAATTTTTACAAATGTATTTCTATTGGTGGTGGAGAAGACACCTTCTCTTAGCTGAACGCTCAGAGTATTTTTGTGGAAATCAATTAAGTGATATCCAGTGGATCTGGCAATGTGGCATTCAAAGTGGATGGAGGTGTGTTGTGCGAAAGGATAAGCTAAACTTCTTGCCTTATCAACCGGGAAATGGCATAAAATCGGGTAGATCGCATGGCTATGTGGGTCGCACCCATCAAAAGGGTATATCATTACCTGATCTGGAGAAATAAAATGCCTTTAGTTGTCCCTTTTATTTTAATTGTATACATGCTATCAGTTCGGTTGGCTGGCCCTCAACCGTGGTGATGATATATTCGGTACTCTCAAGCGAGGTGAGGGGTCGGTCATGTTTAGCCTGGGTTGCAAGATGTTCTTGTTGAACCCCAATGTATTCATCTCTGGAGGTACATTGTCGGAAAGGTGGTTGCCTGTACCTTGCCATGGAAATCCATTCTCCAATAAGTGCCTGCTGTTTTGATTGTATACTATGTATGTAAAGCGTGAGATGCAAGTGTTCTGCTAGATTGATATTTATTTGTATTTAGACACTATTAAAATATCAGAAAAGAAATTGATTTGAAAAATGTTTTGGGTTATAGTAAGGTAAAAAATCATCTGTATTTATGTGTGCATTTGGTCCTACGATTATCCTCTTCTTTCGAAAAGATTTTGACTTTAAAATCAAGTTTTGTGTTAACTTTAAAACTTAGTGTGTTTTCCTCACTGGGTTAGACCGAGTTGTACAGGTTCAGGTTATCGGATGCTGTGAAGAGATGAGCTCGATGAGTTCAGACATATGACGTTATATTAATATTATTCCATTGTGTGATTGTATATGAGGATAGATTATTATAAATGTCCAAATGTGTTGATGTGCTTTGATAATTGTAAGTATTTTTCAAAGTTCTCAATAAAGATTTATTTCTATATTATATTTTGTTCCGCTACGATGTGATACTCTGCCTCTAATGTGTTTCTTCTTCTTGTTTCTTCTATTCTAATATTTCTTTCTTTTTTATCTCACCTTCTATATTATTTCTATTAAGGTTGCAGTGTTTTCGATGCTTGAGCAGTCGACATGGTGTTTTTATGTCGATTTTCGAGGTTGAAAATCCCCTTTCGTTACAGTGGTATCAGAGCTATTGGTTTAGTAATAACCTTGGCTCTTAGTATAACTCAATAGAGATGAGGTCAGTAATATCTTAGGTCAGGTTGAGTGTATATATATGAGACCGTATTTGTATATTTTATACACAAATGTTTTGTATTGTGTTGTTTGATCGGTTCAAGTGTTGAAAAACGTTGAACTAGCAAATGGGCACAATATTGTTTTGTAAAGAGGGTAAATGAAATAACTTTACCCAAAATATATTATTGTATAGAAAAGAAATAATTCTATCAAATTATTGAGATATTCTGTGTTGATTGCTGTGAATGGAATTCAAATTGGATTAAGGATTTGAGTTGGAACTTAACCTGGTTAAGTGAAAATTTAGTTAAGAATGATATTGGAATTAAATTAAATTAAATATTAGTTTGAATTTGGAAATTGAATGAATAATAAATTAAATAGAAATCTATCGAATATTAACTAATTGATATTTAAATATTTTAAACCAATGTAAATATTAATATTGAATATAAATTCAATTTATTGATTGAATTGGTTATTGATTCTTTGACAGATTGTTTAAATAGAAATTATCAACAATTTAACGTAGCTGAATGAATTATAAACTAAAGAACTAATTCCAGTATAATAAATTGGAATGAAACTGCTTATGAATTAAATTAAATAATATTACCCTGTATTTGCAAATGAGTTAATGCTTCATGTTTGATTTTGGAATTGGTGTAGTTATAACTGTTGATTAATGAATTATTATTAAGAATTTCATACACTTACTGCTTATATGTTGAACTGAGTTGAGTACAGGTGCCAGAAGTCCATGAGAATTAAGTTTGGTTGCGTAGATTGCACATAAATTGAGCGAGTATGCTCAATAGCACTCGTAAAAAGGTACTTCTTCGCGAAAATATAAATTTTGGGTTTTTGTTTTCCGGTCGTGTGGGTCGATGTATATATAATATTTGTTCCTACGATATCGCAGATGTCACTCTGTACAAGGGAGACTCTACCGAATTTTTTCGAGAATTTAAAGTGTTAGAAAATTTTCGATATTTTTTGAAATTTTATATTGATTATAAAGAATTAGTTTTCGATTTATAATAAATTGGATCTTAAAGATGACGAGTTTATAACATTTTTCTTACCTTAGTATTTTCGAGGACGAAGGGGGAAGATTGTAATGTCCCATATTTTTGGTAGTCAAATACTTAAATTATTTTAATTATTATATTTGGAATATTAATGGATTTTAATATTTAATTCGTTATTAGAAACGAAGTTTGAACGTTAAATTTATATATAATATAAATCGAGCTTGAAATGGCGCGGTAGTCGTAATATTGAGTTTTGAACTTTAATTGAATATATACATTATCCAATATAAGTCGGATTTCTGTGAAACAAGAAACGTTGGAATCTTATTGATTATAATTTTCATATGGAAGAGAAAAATCCATATTTTGTATTATAGATTGTTAGTTATGCCCAAATCAAATTGTATAATAGTCGCTATGAAAATCGTTATTAAAATATAACATTTATTAATTAATTTAAAAAGAATTTATATATATATGGATACCGTTTAGCTCGAAAAGGATAATATTAAGTTGTATAATTTATATTTGAAGCTGTGTATATTATTCTATTTAGATATGTACGATAATAATAATTTATTTTTAATTAATTGAATTATTTTGGAATTTAATTAATATTTATTCGATATATAAGCGTTAAAAATGGTCATTTTGCAAACGGGCTCAGTTTCGATGAAATTAATTTCATTTGAACCGTAACGTTAAATTATTGTACGGTATCAAATTTCATGGTAAACCGATGTCGTATGTGACAACGGCAGCCGTAAAAGCCCAGTCTAATTCTATAACGCGTAATTAAATTAGTTTAATTTAGTAGAGGGGTATTTGTGAATAACTTGAGCATACTATCGGAATAATCCACAAAACTAATTTCATTGAGTTCGTATCGACGTTTAGAGTCAGAATAGGCAGGTGGTTTCTTATTTTTGGACATGGGATATTTTAGTGCCCAAAATAGTGTTGTTTAGAAAATAAAAATAGCGTAATGGGAAACAATCTTGAAATGCGACGAAACTTATGCCGTTGGATTCATATTCATTAATTATTATAAGATTTTGATTTTCGTGTCAATCGGACTTACCGTTTGATCGTGGCAGCATCAAACGCCCTTGTTTTTATTTAATCGGTTATATTATTTGATAGGGGTAACTTTAAAGGAATAAATGACTAGACAAACGAACTTCGATTTTAACGAAACAAATTTTGTTGGATCCGTAAGGAAAAGGTCTAGTATAATTATAAAGTTTCAAGTTGATTTGATTTATTTTGTGATCGTGGAAAATTTAATCGTGTTATTTTTTGCCTGCGATTTATAAAGGACTTTTCAAAAACGACTTCGGAAATTGACGAAACCTGTCCCATCGTGTCCGGAATATTTTTTTATGCTAGGATTAAGAGTTTCATCTCGACTGGAAGTCGTATGTGCTTGATTTAGCATGATACTTCACGACGAAATTTCATTATAATTTAATATTAATATTTTCTTCCCCGTCTCTATATAAACACCAACGTAACCTAATTTTTCAGTCAAACAGAAGCCTGCGTGATCAATCAGCTTCATAGCAGCCTCCAAATAAATGAACGAATGATATCAACCCAATTTCTCCCCTTCGATTCTTAAAATCCACGCATCAAACTCTAACATCACCACGTTGAAAACTGTTCCACTCCACGAGATCTAAGTTAGGATCGGATATGAAGGAATTGTGTGTACTAACGTGGCCGAAATTTTATCGAGAGCAGTGGTCGTTTCGCAGTCAACTATAGGCAATGTAAGGCACGGGGGCGGACGCAGTTTTGGACGATGATCGAGCTGATGGAGGGGGTCGATGCAGAGTTGTCTGATCGTTGGTCAGTGAAGGAACGGAGGCGGGATGGCTAGTCAAAGCTTGGGAGCTTGGGTTCGTGCTTGAGTCTTGCATGAAGGAAATAGTTTGGAAGGCAGTAAACGAAGGGAGAGGAGCAGCGTGTATAAAGGACATGAGTGGTAAATTTTCGAACTAAGGCAGAAGAAAGGAAGATAGAGAAGTTGAGGGCGTGGGTACAGTGCTTTAATAGTTTGTATTCATGAGTTAAAGAAAAAATGAATGCTGCGTAGCAGATGGAAAGTAAACAGATCGGGGCCAGGCTATTTCAGAAAACTACCAATTTAATAGTTTTAATATTTTAGTTAGTAAGTTTAATTAAGAATTGAGTTAGTTAAAAAATTAAATTGCATGAACTTAAACAGTATGAATGTGATGTAGGGATTATATGTAATGACCTAGATTTCCGTAACATCAGAGTTGACTATATACATCATACGTCCAACCCAAATATCACGAAAATACGAAACATTTTTTTTTAGAAGAAAGAGGTAGAAGAAGAACAGAAATAACAACACAGAATCTCACATCGCAGCGGAACAAAATATAATATATCATATCTTTGAAATATAGAATCTTAACTGTATAACATACACTTATCAGAGTACAACACTTACAACACAACGGAACCACTATAATTTAGATAACGCTGAAGCCTCCTGCTCCAAGCTCCTTTAGATATATCTGAAAAATCCTGAACTACTTGACTGCCCGTACAAATTTAGGCACCCAAGAGTTTAGGTAAAACAAAACAAATAAACTCCGGGTCAGTCATGGGACTGGTATGAGTAAACAGTTTAAAACAGTTTCAGAAACTAAATGATATCTCATAAGACCACGCCGTATAACACGGAACGGGTTTTTCCCTTATGAGAATCCAACACTTGATTTAACTTTCAAAATCCCTTTGAAAGGAACTATAATCTTTATATCAAAACTCTTTTGATATTATAATAATGTCTAAATCAAGTAGATAACAATCTAGTGGAACGTTTGCATCTCACGTTCCACATATATAATATACAATCAAAACCGCAAGCACGTATTGGGTATTTGGTTTCCAATTATGACAAGGTATGGAACCACCTTCCGTTGGTATATCTCTAGAGGAGAATACACCGAGTTCAACAAGAACATCTTGCAACTCAGCCACACATGACCGACCACTCATTTCGCTTGAGTGTATCGAATGTATATCACCAACGGTTGAGATCAGCAACCGTTTCCCGAATGGGACAGCATCGACAATAGATTTTTAGAAGTAAATGAAACTCTAGATCAGGTGATTCTACACCCTAATAGGTGCGACCTACATAGCCATGCTGCTTGCCCGATTTCTGTCATTTACCGGTTGATGAGGCTAGAAGCTACGCTTTATCATCACACCAGATTCACTTCGAATGCCACATCGTCAAATCCATCAAACCACCGATTGACATCTACAACAATACATTACGTGTCAGCTAAAAGAAGTTTCCTTCTCCGCTTCCACTCTTGGTATGGTTGAAGAAATCAATGTACGTGACCTTTCTGGAAATACTCTGTCAGACATTCATCCATACGAGTCACCCAGGAACAGGATGAGCCGAAGGTACTATTTCTATTAATAGAAAAAAGTCCTTGCACTCTACTCCGTCTTCGATTATCTTTATATAATCTGATTCGCACGCTACTGCCAATACGGGGTGGTTCTTCGGATAATAATCCAACCGGTCTCTCCATATTGACAACGATGGTCAAAACTTCGATAGTCTGTGATTTAACTATCGAATAAAACAAGTGTTTCGATAGTCGATGATTTAACTATCGAATAAAACAAGTGTTCATCCAAACATCCAACAATCACTGAGCCTTTAATTAATATTCCATTAATTAAATATCTTCTCTATTTCTTTATCAATATTTGTTAACCAAATATTTTCAATAACCATATTGGCCTGTTACGTTATTTGGAAAACATTTCCGAATATCGCCTTCCTTTATTTTCTAACTTTAGAAAATATATGTTATTTATAATTGGAAAATATTCCAATTACTTATCTCTTTCCGATCTCGTTTATTTCTATACTTAGGAAATATTTAACATCTATTTCCAAGCTTACATTTCATTTGGGTTAAAACGGATGTTGTGTAAAACATCGTTACGACAACCCAAATACTATATTCAACTAACTTTTATCCAACATTGATCTTCGAGCCTGGAATCTTACTATTTATTTGCTAATAATGAAATCAATCAAGTTGGGGTATAACTACCTCTCAGACCTTGACTGAATAACATTTATAACGTCAAAACAGATAAAACTACTTATTCGAATAATCAATACCATACAACTACTGATTCACTTTTAAACACATATAAACTTTCTCTTCTATTCTTTCGAGATTTTATTCCTAGTCTTCCTTTTTGATTATACTATTCTATTTCTAAGTTCATTTCCTTATCGACTTCTATATATATCGATACGTTGATTTCTAACTATCAAATTATCTTAAAAATATTCTATCTCCTTAAATTCCCGGAAAAATTCGCCATAACCTCCTTTGTACCGGGAGCATCGGGAAATTCCCCAAACTGCCACATAGGCCTTTTCCAATAAAAAAGAAAAAGAAAAGCCAAGCGGCTAGCCGATACGGCGCATAAAATCTCATATATGAATTAAATACGTACCTTTTTGTCGAGCATTCTATTTATTTAACTTCTATACTTTATTCCAAACCTGTCTCCTGTATGTCTATACCTGTCCAATCTATTTTAACTATACCAATCGTTTTAACTCAATTTTGTTAAATAAATTTGTTACTTAACTCTTCAGTCTATTTCACCTTCATATTTGTACATGACATGTTCAAATATATTTTAACTGCATATTAACAAATTCTAATTATACTCATACTCTCGTTTCCTTATCGACTTCTTATTCAAATTCCAATTCAATTCTATTTGAATTCTCTTTATTTAAACTTCATTTGAATTCTATTTTCAAATTCTATAGTTTAAAGTCCATTTGAATTCTATATTCAAATTTTATAGTTTAAAGTCCATTTGAATTCTATATTCAAATTCTGTTTGAATTCTCTGCATTATTTATAAACAACGTTTATAACTTCAATTCAAATCCCACCTTTTTCATTTATAAACAAAGTTTATAAATTCAATTCAAATCCCACCTTTTCATTTATAAACAGAGTTTATAAATTCATACTTGTTTTATATATTCAAACAAGTTAATATTTTCCCTAGTTCATTAAAAATTCAAATCCTATTTATAAAAATAGAATTCACTTTTTAAATCTCAAATACCCTTTCAGGGTATTTTATAAATCAATATCCCAAGCCCCAGTGATATTTAAACAATCAAATAAACCAATTTTCAATCATTTGATTTTTTACACATCATATATGAATATATATGAAATCAAACAAACAACAACAGATAATATATTTTTGAGGAATCCAGTTGGATTCCTCCAACCTGTTTTCCTGCATCCACAGATGTTAGTCAACATAGTAATACCCATCCTGCTTCGAGGCAGGATATCGTGGTATGAAGGTCATCCACTAATCATAGCGTGGGGCGCATAGGGTAACCATCCGCTATGAAACTGCGGGCATCCGCTAATGAGACTGCGGGAATCCAACCAATCATCAACCCAATATATATATATATCCTAAATAACTAATATATTTTTAAGCAGCCACATGAATATTAAAATGCAACCAGACAATCAACAGACAATTATTTTTAACTGATAAAAAATAATTCTAAATGAAGGTGAGTGAGATTTACTCACCAGGATTTCCTTTGCTGAGTATTTGTTTAAATTTCCGATATCATCTCAGTGGCATACTCTCTTGAATGGTCTTGGATAAATTTATTCCTCTATGTTATGCAAATAACTCGACAAATCGACGAATAGATCTTCAATCCATCTCCATTGTAAATTAGTCTCAAAAACTTCGGCCATCCGTTAAGGCATTTCACCAAGCATGTTATCGACAACTCCAGTTTGTCACATTAAGTTTGAACTGCTCCAGTTTGTTTGAGCTCACTGTCAAGCCAATTGATCACTCCTGTTCGAACTCCATTAGACATCATGCCCCCTTCTCGCAAACACCCCAGTCTCGACGTCCAGTACTCGAACGGAAATCGCATTCGAACGGAGGCCCCAAACTTCACTGCTCTGTCGCGGTTTCCCAGATCTTCGAAACCTCAATGGCCATCGCGACTTCCCAATACCGCACTACTCAAACGTTCGAACCTCTTCCAGTTGTGCCAAGCTTTAGTCGTTCGAAACCCTGACCTCACCTCTCGCTAAACCACCAGCCTCCTTTCGAAGAATAATCACAATTCCAGATCCCAAATCGCGGTGATCCCAGGCCCAATCTTCCATCGTGTGCGCTCTGGTGGCTTACGAAGTTTTCATCTTTGATTCGAAGTTGAATTGGGTCTTCATTTTTAATCAACAGAGGGCGAATGAATTGAAAAAGGAAAATGGTGGAGGGTCTTCGCGTTAACAAGCAAATGGAGGAATTATATTCAGTGTTGGATTCAATTTGGAGCGGTGATCTTATAAAGGAATGTGCGGTTTTAATTTTAAACAGCAAGGCTTATTTTCCTCTCCTCGTTGGTTGGTTTGTGGCCAAGCTTTTCTGCAGTTTAAAATGAGTTGTGTGGCCCCTTTAATTTGCTCCTTGGTGTTTTTGATTATGTCCACATAACTTATGATATTATATTTTAATTTAATTCATTTTCGAACCGTATCCTTGAATTTAAAATACTCCACGACTCCGAACTCCTTTCTGAACCCAACAAATGTCATTCCTCGGGTTGCACCACTATTCTGAACACACTGGGATAGGTTACGAAGTCCAATTCGATCCTCTGTGAAAGATATTAATTTTAAACTGATATAATTTAAATTTCAAACCATTTAAATTCTTCGACAAAATTTAAATATTATTATTCTAACCCAAACTGATTAACTCTAACTGCTTAACTCTAACTGCTTAACTCTAACTGGTTAACTCTGACTCCAATCGATTAATTCTAACTCTAATCGATTTATTCTAACTCTAATCGATTAATTCTAACTCTAATCGAGTAATTTCTAACTTCTCGTATTTCTATAATTATAAATAACCGAAATAAATTGTATTTCGACTATACTCAATATAAATATAAATTTATATTGTCAACTAAATATTTTAATCCCGATTAAATATTTAAAAGTAGTGGGTTGAAATCCCGGGTCATTACATTCTTCCCTACTTAAAATAATTTCGTCCTCGAAATTGCTAAGGTAGGAAAAGTGCTACAAACCCATTTATCTTTTCAAAACTTATTTATGTTGATACTCAACATTTCAAACTTCCTTACGTAACTCTCTTTCGAATAAATCCCTATTCGATAACTCCTCCCTTCGAATAACTATATTCGTAAACCTTCCTTCGAATAAACTATATTCGATTTACTCTATTCGCTGGACTCTAGATCGCAGCGATCACAATGTTATGCCCGATTCCCTCAGGAAACATCCGACCGCCCTAGGCTATCTGCAGCCCTGCGAATTACGCTAGCAGTCGTACGAAATGGCAATTTATCCTGAGTAACTTTGGTTGACTAACTCTATCTCAATAACTATATTCGATCAACTTTAAGTGAATAACTAACATTCAATTAAATCCTAATTCGATTAACTATGTTCAATTAACTCTATCTAGTTAATTCTTAATTTGAATAACAAATATTCGATAAATTCTAATTGAATAACTAATATTCAATTAACTCTACGGATTAACCCTAACTGATTAACTCTAACTGGTTAATTCTTACTCTAATCGATTTATTCTAACTCTAATCGATTATTTCTAACTCTAATCGACTTCTCCTATTCGAATAATTCCTATTGGATAACGTTTATTCATTTATAAAGATTTACTTTTAGTAACGGTTCTTCACTTTATAAATGTTCTCGTTACTTCACTTATACAGGTGTTGTGTACCCCTTCTATTTAAAACTATCGGTGTTAAAAACCAATATATCTTCTCTATATAAGTTCAGACTTATATATTCCATTTATCGAATGATAAATACCTAATTTAATTTATAAACTGTTATTTATAAATTTATCTCTTCTATTTATCTGTTAAAAACAGATTTCCATTTTCTATTCATCTTCTGAATATTCCTTTGATTAAATTCTATTTATTTAACAAATAAATATCTCATTTATAACATTCTATTTATTTCCTATAAATAAATATTTCCATTGAATCTATTTGTAAATGTTTTACAAATATTCCCTTCTAAATTCTATTTGTAAATGTTTTTACAAATATTTCTCCTTCTATTTGTTTGCACATAACTTCCCTTGTATTTGTGTTACAAATATATTTCCTTTATATTTGATTTACAAATATATTTTCTTTTTAACTCTTTTGGTTTTTCCTTTATTCATTCCCAATTCATATTTCATTCACATTGATTTTACTCAGTTTATCCATTTCGATCCATTTAACTTAAGTTAAATTTAATTTCAATCATTCAAATTCCCATTAACTAGTTGCTAATTAACCGTTTTGCCTATTTCACCTTCATATTTGAATATAACTTGTTCAAATATATGTCAACTTAATTATAAACTAATCTAATTATATTTCAACTCGAGTTATATATTCGATTTCGAATATAAATTCTCAATCTCCTTCACTTATCCAAAAACCCGATTTCGATTCAAATTTCCTTTAACTAATTATTTTCCAATTTAGTTAATTCTATTTAACCATTTAAAATATGATTTTTGTCTAAAAAAAACATTTCACTCACTTCACTGGAGTTCATATTTATTTTATATCCCCAGTCTGGAATTTTTCTAATGCCAATTCGGATTTTATTTCCTAACAATCCTTTTATTTATTTAATTAAACCGTTATGGTTTTATAATGGTTCTGGCGCTGCTTTTCTAAAAATTTGATTTTGACATAACTCAAAATCTATACGACGAAATCCAGATTTTTCTCTTTCATTAGAAAACTATTATTCAACCGGTCCCGACGATTCTTGTTTCAAAGAATTCCGACTTCAATTGAGTTCTGTATACTAAATTGAAGTTCGAATCGCCAATTTACGAACTGTCGCGCTATGGCGAGCTCGTTTTAATTATATTTATAAATATAAACGTTTTAACTTTGTTTATAATAAATTCAACTCTATTCTGATATATTTTTAATATATATCAAATCCATTCCAACATAATATTCCTAATCTATTTCTCTTCAAATATTCAAGTCCTCTACATTTACAATATTCAAATTCCATTTGAATTTCTTTATTCAAACTCTATATTATTTCCTTTTATTCAATTTCTATTTGAATTTCCTTCTATTCAAATTCATTTGAATTCCTTATCTTCAAATTCCATTTGAATTTCTTATCTTCAATTTCTATTTGAAATCCTTTATTCAAAACCCATTTCAAATCCCTTATTCAAATTTCATTTGAAATCCTTTATTCGATTTCTATTTAAATTCCTTTGTTCAATTTGAATTTGAAATCCTTTGAATTCAAATTCTATTTTAACTCCTTTGAATTCAAATTCTATTTCAAACTTTATATTTTCTTTGAATTCTAATATTCAACCTCCACTTTATATTCTCTTTGAAATTCTATTTAACCAAATTCCATTTGAATTCTAATATTCAAATCTCTATTTGACTTTTCTTTATTCAAATCCATTTGAATTCCTTTGAATTCAAATTCCATTTCAATTTTTCTTATACAATTTCTATTTGAATTTTCTTTATTCCAAATCCTATTTAAATTTCTATGTTCAAATTCTATATTTGAATCCCCTTATATTTGCAATATTCAAATTCCATTTGAATTTCTTTATTCAAACTCATTTGAATTCCTTTGAATTCAAATTCTATTTCACTTCTATTTGAATTATATATATATATTCAAATTCCTTTATTTTACTTCTATTTGAAATCTATTTTCCCATTTCACATTTCAAAATTCCTTTGAAGTAATATAAATATATCCATATATTTATATCTATCTCAAATTCAAAACATTTGAATTTTCCAACAACTTGTTTCTTTCAAACAAATTTCCATCAAAACTTTTCTAAGGCAGCAATTCATCACTTAGAAACTCGAAAATGAACACTAATGATGTTGCGACCATCATCAGAATTATTTCCCAACCACTGAAGTGAGTTCAGTGCTTTATATTTTTTTTTTCAAAATCCATTTAGAAAAATATTTTCCAAACTCCCAAGATTTTAAATTATGAATTCTGGTTGGAATTCAATTTCAATTTATCACATTTGTATATTTGATTTCATATACAAATTCCATTGGTTATATATATATAACTATTTCTGTAACAACCCGTATTTTCAATAACCTGTTATAACATAAATGGAGGCAGAATTTAATTCAAAAATCTGAATCAAGGGAAACGGGCTATGCCATTGCGTTCGTCTCGGAAAAATACGCGAAATAGAGTCCGAGTTTTCGAAAATCGGAGTCCGTATGACCCAGTTAAGGCCCATTGAAGTTTTCAGAAAATTCCTAAGTAAAAACAGATTTAAATTTTTAAATTAAAAAGCAAGGGTTAGGGCAAACTGGCGCAGGCGGGAAAATTCCCGCCAGGACCCGCATGTCGACAGGGATGTCGACAGGGTCCCTAGGGTGTCGACAGCCCTGTCGACAGCCCTTTCGACAGGGGGTGGCCGGGCTGTTTGGCCTGGTGCACCATTTCTGATTTGGGCTTGGTCTTGTGGCTTGGTTCTAGAGAATTCCGAAATCTGATGGACCTAATTGAATCTAGGGTTAATCCTATGGTCTAAATCACTAGCCTAATCTATAAATAAGACCCTAACCTACCCTAAATCATTCATTATTCATTCTAGCAACAAAACTATGGCAAAATCAAAACTCTCATGGCCTCCACTCTCTTCATACAATTCCTAAATTAATTCCTAAGTGATTTTCCATGCATACAAGTATATTTGGGCTTGTATGATCCTCCTTAGCTTGCATTAAAGGCTTGTTTCTCTATTGGCATCATAAAGGAGGAGTCTTGATCAAGTTTGCTTGCATTTGGGGGTATTAATTAGTTGCATAAAGGGTTTCTTACATTTGCTATACTCATTTGAGTCCGCATAAGCATTGTAAGCCCTCTTACCTTCATTTTAGAAACTCTAAAGTTAATATGTGATGAAAGTTGGGATCTATGCTATGTTATGCATGTTTAATAAGTTATGCATGCTTATGCGAGTTCACTATGCTATGTTATGCATGTTTAATAAGTTATGCATGCTTATGCGAGTTCACTATGCTATGTTATGCATGTTTAATAAGTTATGCATGCTTATGCGAGTTCACTATGCTATGTTATGCATGTTTAATAAGTTATGCATGCTTATGCGAGTTCGCTATGCTATGTTACACATGTTTGATAAGTTATGCATGTTTATGCAAGTTCACTATGCCATGATTTGCAAGTTTAACAAGTTATGCATGTTTATGCAAGTTCACTATGCCATGATTTGCAAGTTTAACAAGTTATGCATGTTTATGCAAGTTCACTATGCCATGATTTGCAAGTTTAACAAGTTATGCATGTTTATGCAAGTTCACTATGCCATGATTTGCAAGTTTAACAAGTTATGCATGTTTATGCAAGTTCACTATGCCATGATTTGCAAGTTTAACAAGTTATGCATGTTTATGCAAGTTCACTATGCCATGATTTGCAAGTTTAACAAGTTATGCATGTTTATGCAAGTTCACTATGCTAAGTTATGCAAGTCCAACATGTTATGCATGTTTATTATGATATATAGATTCATCATGTATGTTGTGTCAAGTTCCCTCTTTCTATCCTTTATGCGTTATGACGAATATGTAAGCGATAGAATGACGTTGGGGGGTTTGGGTAAAACATAAAATACATGAAAATATAAGATTGGGAATTTACCTATTAAGTTAGGTCTACCCAAGTATTTGTTAAACTTGTAATTATGTTTGGAAAATAAAGTGGACATGACACTTAGAAAACATAAGTGTGGCCAACTCGAGGTTGGGTTGAGTTTGTAGCGTAATTCTACCCGGAACCTACCGGCTTAACTAGTGGCTACAAACAATAGGACCCAATGTGAGAAGTTGGTCATGTGGTGCCAAGACCCGAGGTTGGACCAAGTTGTGGTGTAAAGCTACCCGGACCCGCCCGGCTTAACTAGTAACCGCAACAAAGTCTAATGTGAGAGGTTAAGGTGCATTAAATTAATTAATGCCTCATGATTAGGGTTAAGTCAGGGTCCACTAATACTTAACCAATTTGGGGATTCGAGGGATTGAAATGGGGTT
Organism: Allium sativum; assembly: GCA_030737875.1. Lineage (NCBI taxonomy): Eukaryota > Viridiplantae > Streptophyta > Magnoliopsida > Asparagales > Amaryllidaceae > Allium > Allium sativum. Next base: position 345,472,899 of record CM060924.1, on the reverse strand, counting down.
AAGTTGTGAACTGTTGGTTACACTTAACCAATTTAATCCATTTGGGGATTAGAGGGATTGAAATGGGGTTAAGTGTGAACTGTTGGTTACACTTAACCAATTTAATCCATTTGGGGGTTCGGGGGATTGAAATGGGGTTAAGTTGTGAACTGTCGGTTACACTTAACCAATTTAATCCATGATTAGTGAAGGGTTAAATCGCACTTAACCCTCTTAGGGAACCCTAGCAACGGGTCTGTTCCGGCAGTAATCCCAGTTTGGTATCATCACAACCCTAGAGGACTAGGCTAGGGCGGGGCACGATTACTGGACGGAGGTAAGCGACCAAAGCGATGGCCGAGTGGTACAGCGGTGCGGGTCCAGGCGGGCTACGGACGTGCACGTAGTCTGGTATTGGACAAACTCGAGGCATGGGTACCAGTAGGTTTAGACTGTGCATTATTGCTTAAGTGTCTGGGGTTGACACCCGAGGGCTTGATACACCCGAAGGTGGACCCAGCACAGTCTGACTACATCCATATGTGGGCCGTATGGACACCAACACTTGACGTGTTAGGCTAATAGGGAGCCGATCGACTAGACCGTTTGGTTGGACCTTATATTAAGGTCACTTCATGTTACTGGGTCAAAGCTTGGGCCAAGGGATCGATACCTGTTATGGTGGTTTGCTAGTACACCGTGGTGCAAAACTTAACCTCGTTTATGCGATGACACCTCTATCTATCTTGTAGTTAATTTATCAGGCCAGTATGTTGTTATCTATGATCATCTCAGTTTCCATCATGATGTTAACTTTATTAGTTTATAGACTGATCGTAGCAGGGCTTACTCAGTCTTTTTGACTGACCTGTTTTCTTTCGCCTCTTTTCTTCCGTCCCCCCCCCCCTCAAGGAGGGAATACTGGAGCCTAGCTTGGATTTTAGCTGCTTCCTTGGATAGCTCATGTATGCTTTGGACTTGAGCCCGCTATGGTTTATCACTCTTATTTGGGGATAGTACTTAGGTATTTCAGTTTATCAGATGATGTATTTATCTAGACTTGTAATTTTGGGAAATTGACATTTTGATGTACCAGACTTGTGTTTTGAAATGGTTTAAAAATCTTCCGCTGTTTTACTTACTTACTCTGTTTATTTACATATATATATGTCATGTCCTGCCTTGCTATATCATTATGCATGTTTACCTTATTTTAAAACGCCCCACCAAAGTCAGAGTTGCTTGCAAGAGCCACCCTGACGGAGGTGGGGTGTTACATTTGGTATCAGAGCATATGGTTTACGAGAAGGGATAAAAAGTTTTTTTAAAACTTTTGAAAAACTATTTTCAAAACCAAGTATAAAGTATTTTCCAAAGAAAAGTCTAGTTATTTTTAAAGGCTATTCCCCAAAAGCCATTAGCATTATCCTTTGATCCCCCGTTTGAACTCTTTTCTTCTCGTTTCCAGCGTGTCTGATAATCTCATCTTGCCCAAAGGAGTAACAATACCCGATTGGTTTCGTCGGTACTTGGAAGTTACGGCACCGGTCCCGGGTGTCTCTAATGTTGTCTTTCCAGTCAAGGCCGCTGTTCCTTCTCCCCCTTCCGTACCTCTTCTCCCTTAGCCTTCACAAGCGGATTTTGTGGAAACTTGTAAGAACTTTAAGATGATGGGTGGCAAGAATTTTAGTGGAATGGAGATTCTTGTAAAGGCAAGGAATTGGTTGAAAGAGACCGAAGATCTTTTAGCCACCTTTGATATAGGTGACCGCAGGAAGGTTTTATTAGCAGTATGGTTGCTAAAGGAAGAAGCTGCACGTTGGTGGGTAGTCACCACCGCTACTAGGCCAATTGAGACTTGGGATGACTTTAGGGGAAGGTTTGGACTGAGGTTCTTATCACTGAAGCAAGGGGACATGACTATTAGGGAATACATAGATAGGTTTAATCAACTGGCTCGGGTCGATTTAGACTTGGTTAATACAGCTCAGAAGAAGGCCCTACACTTTGCTCTAGGATTAAACGAGCCATTACATGGTTTGGCCATGTCTCATATACCCTTTGGGGCGACTTTCGAGAATTTGGTGAATATGGCCCTACTTCAAGAAGAAGATAACAATGACAAGGAAGAGGTCAGGGCGAATGAGTCTCAGGGCAAGAGGGTAAATTCCGGGAAACGAGGCAAGAATAACAACAACCGCAAGGACAAGCCAAGGGAGAATAGGAAATGCAACTTCTGTGGTAAAGTTGGACATATATCCAGGGAATGTAAGAAGAAGAAGAGAAAGCGGGGCGAATGCTTTCATTGTGGTGAGTCTGGGCATCTGAGCAAGGATTGCCCGAGGAAACAAGGGCAAGGTCAGACTCGGTGTGCAGGACTATCTGGAGGGCGAATTCATCCCCTCAACACCGTTCTTCCAGCTCATGATAGAGGTGGCATTTCTGTTGAAAATCTGGTTTACATTTTCTGATTTTCCCTGTTCGTACTTTGTTTGATTCTGGCACATCGCATAGTTTTATTTCATCTGATCTAGTTGAAAGTTTGCACCTAAGTACTAGTCTAGTTGATGATCCCGTATGTGTTTCAAATCCAATTGGGGGGTTCTGCCCGTTTGTCTGTGGTCTGAGTGGATTTGAAAATTTCTATCTTGAGTATAGAATTCTCGTGGGATGTTTATATTCTCGGTTTCAGGGGATATGGGTTGGTTCTGGGCATGGAATGGTTGTCCTGTTTTGGAGCCATTCTTGGTTTTTCTATATAGGGTTGTGAGGCTCATGACTCGCCTCGGTAATACCCTAGAAATTTCTAGCAACCCTATGGGTCCCGTCATGTTACGTTATCTTGAATCCCTCGACTCGTCTATCGATAGTTCGCAATCTGTGAGGGTGGTCCGAGAATATCCTGATATCTTGGGGGAAAGTAAAAAGGGGTTACCCCTAGACGTAGGATAGATTTCCGCATTATCTGGTTGGTAATACCAAGCCAGTTTCGTGGCCGGTTAGGCACATGACCTCACGAGATGAGAGTTAAGAAGGCAAGTCAAGGAGTTGCTTGAGAAGAACTTCCTGAGGCGAAGCATTTTCGAGTAGGGTGCTCCAGTAGTATTCGTTACTAATGTGGACAGTTTGCTTCGCTTATGTGTTGATTATCGTGAGAAGGATAAACAACCGTTACCAAGGATCGATGATTTGTTTGATCAGCTTGTAGGAGCATCTGTTTTTCTTTTGATCTAGCTACCGGATTCCATCAGCTTAGGATGGCTGAGGATGGAATTGACAAGACTGCGTTTAGGACTCTAGGTGGATTTTAGAATGGCTAGTCATGCTATTTGGTTTGACTAATGCACCCGCATACTATGTGAACTTGATGGGTAGGGTGTTTAGGGAGTCCTTGAACAAGTTTGTCATGATCGTCATAGACGATATTTTGATCTCCTTAAAAGAACGAGGAAGAGCATGCTATACATCCCAAGGAGGAGATGGATACGCTTAGAGCCACCAGTTGAAGCTCAAGTTCTCCAAATGTCACTTTGGAGGAAAGAAATTGGATTTCTTGGGCACATAGTTCCTAAGCAAGGCTTAGCGGTGGATTCCGCTAAAGTGGTTGCGGTTTAAGACCGGAAAACTCTGAGGAGGGCAATTGAAGTAAGAAGCTTTCTCCGTTTGGTTAGTTAGTTAGCATTCCCGGAGCTTAGATTTACTCTTCTGGATCAAGAAGGGGGTTTCACAGGAAGAAGACCCGCAGTTGGTCAAGAACATGGACCAGTCGATTCGAGGCGAGATGTTAAGTCACATCGCTAGATATATTATAGATGACAAGGGATGACTAAGGCGCGATGAGAGATTATGTGTTCCTCGAGTGAAAGACTTGGTAAAGAAGGTTCTTGAAGATGCGCATCACTCGAGGAGGTGGCCGAGTTGGCCTCGGGATGCATGTTGTGCCACCAGGTTAAGGCCAAGTCATAGAAGCCCAGTGGGCCATTACCTCTATTGGGGGTTCCGCAAGGGAAGTGTGAAAACATCTCGATAGATTATGTGGATGGACTACCTAGATCAAAGAAAGGGAATACGGGTATGTGGGTCATAATAGGTAGACTCACGAAGAGTGCTCATTTCAGTCCGGTGAAGAGCAAGAGGACTGCGTCATGGTTAGCAACGGTTTACCCTCAAAAAGTTGGCCAGTTTTGAAATAGCCTACAGGAAGCCAGGGGTAGGCAACTGAATCTAGGTATGGTCTATAGGCGGATGGTTCATTTCGATTAAGCCTGAGTTATAGAAAATCACGTTTATAGGGCAATTGGCAACGTGGATTGGTATTTTCAAGAGAAAGTTCTGCTGCGTGGAATACTTTATAGTAAGTAGACGAGATCCAGGGTTCACTAGTGAATTTTGGAGAGCTTGCATGAAATCATGAGGTTACAGTTATGTTTAACCCAGGTATGCAGAAAGAAGAATAAGTGGAAAAGGGAGATGAGAGGCGACGAGTTCCAACTCGAATTTGGGAAATAGGAGTTAGGAAGCCAAGGAATCATGAAGTAAAAGACGGTCAAAGCACAGTAAACGTGACTAAGAAGAGTGAAGACTAGACACGCGCATCATATCTCTTTTTAAGAGTGCATCCTTGATCCTTGTTTTCCTGTGGAGCTTGCTTGCAAGTTATCTTTTGTATATATCCTCTCGGTCCCATTCTCGATCTTATTTCCGTTGTAAACTCCATAAGGGGGTTATGACTCATCGGTTAGTACTATATGACAGAGTTTGAATGGATTTCTTGTAATCCAAAAAGGAGTTTATCTTGCTTATCTTCTAAGATCTCTTTTTAGCATATTTCTCTGTCCATGTTTACCTAGTTTATCTAGTTTATCTTGTCCTGAGATCCTTAGGTAGAGACCCTTTGGATGAAACATGTGTTTGAAACATGTTATGCTTGATGGTTGCAAGTGGTTGCAAGTGTTTGCAAGTGGTTGCTCGTGGATGCATTATACACGATTAGGCACTAGATCGGCTCGCACACTCCTCATATTGCATATGCATGAGTGTTTATGCTTATTCATGGATGAAAATTGTGTGTTATCACATGGATGTTGCATATGGGTGTATGTTATGTGCACACATATAGATGATATACATTATGTTAGGAATTGCATACATATGGATTCATTTCACTAACATAATCCGCATTGATGATATTTGCATTAGATAAGTACATATACACACACCTCTGCATATGTTCATCCAGCATTTAGAATCTTGTAAGGACAATGATTGCTCGTGGATGATGCTGTGAGTAGATGGATGATTGGATGGTAGGATACGTTCTTCCTAACTTGAAGATTTCGGGGACGAAATCCTTTAAGGAGGGGAGAATGTAACAACCCGTATTTTCAATAACCTGTTATAACATAAATGGAGGCAGAATTTAATTCAAAAATCTGAATCAAGGGAAACGGGCTATGCCATTGCGTTCGTCTCGGAAAAATACGCGAAATAGAGTCCGAGTTTTCGAAAATCGGAGTCCGTATGACCCAGTTAAGGCCCATTGAAGTTTTCAGAAAATTCCTAAGTAAAAACAGATTTAAATTTTTAAATTAAAAAGCAAGGGTTAGGGCAAACTGGCGCAGGCGGGAAAATTCCCGCCAGGACCCGCATGTCGACAGGGATGTCGACAGGGTCCCTAGGGTGTCGACAGCCCTGTCGACAGGGGGTGGCCGGGCTGTTTGGCCTGGTGCAACATTTCTGATTTGGGCTTGGTCTTGTGGCTTGGTTCTAGAGAATTCCGAAATCTGATGGACCTAATTGAATCTAGGGTTAATCCTATGGTCTAAATCACTAGCCTAATCTATAAATAAGACCCTAACCTACCCTAAATCATTCATTATTCATTCTAGCAACAAAACTATGGCAAAATCAAAACTCTCATGGCCTCCACTCTCTTCATACAATTCCTAAATTAATTCCTAAGTGATTTTCCATGCATACAAGTATATTTGGGCTTGTATGATCCTCCTTAGCTTGCATTAAAGGCTTGTTTCTCTATTGGCATCATAAAGGAGGAGTCTTGATCAAGTTTGCTTGCATTTGGGGGTATTAATTAGTTGCATAAAGGGTTTCTTACATTTGCTATACTCATTTGAGTCCGCATAAGCATTGTAAGCCCTCTTACCTTCATTTTAGAAACTCTAAAGTTAATATGTGATGAAAGTTGGGATCTATGCTATGTTATGCATGTTTAATAAGTTATACATGCTTATGTGAGTTCACTATGCTATGTTATGCATGTTTAATAAGTTATGCATGCTTATGCGAGTTCACTATGCTATGTTATGCATGTTTAATAAGTTATGCATGCTTATGCGAGTTCACTATGCTATGTTATGCATGTTTAATAAGTTATGCATGCTTATGCGAGTTCACTATGCTATGTTACACATGTTTGATAAGTTATGCATGTTTATGCAAGTTCACTATGCCATGATTTGCAAGTTTAACAAGTTATGCATGTTTATGCAAGTTCACTATGCCATGATTTGCAAGTTTAACAAGTTATGCATGTTTATGCAAGTTCACTATGCCATGATTTGCAAGTTTAACAAGTTATGCATGTTTATGCAAGTTCACTATGCCATGATTTGCAAGTTTAACAAGTTATGCATGTTTATGCAAGTTCACTATGCCATGATTTGCAAGTTTAACAAGTTATGCATGTTTATGCAAGTTCACTATGCCATGATTTGCAAGTTTAACAAGTTATGCATGTTTATGCAAGTTCACTATGCTAAGTTATGCAAGTCCAACATGTTATGCATGTTTATTATGATATATAGATTCATCATGTATGTTGTGTCAAGTTCCCTCTTTCTATCCTTTATGCGTTATGACGAATATGTAAGCGATAGAATGACGTTGGGGGGTTTGGGTAAAACATAAAATACATGAAAATATAAGATTGGGAATTTACCTATTAAGTTAGGTCTACCCAAGTATTTGTTAAACTTGTAATTATGTTTGGAAAATAAAGTGGACATGACACTTAGAAAACATAAGTGTGGCCAACTCGAGGTTGGGTTGAGTTTGTAGCGTAATTCTACCCGGAACCTACCGGCTTAACTAGTGGCTACAAACAATAGGACCCAATGTGAGAAGTTGGTCATGTGGTGCCAAGACCCGAGGTTGGACCAAGTTGTGGTGTAAAGCTACCCGGACCCGCCCGGCTTAACTAGTAACCGCAACAAAGTCTAATGTGAGAGGTTAAGGTGCATTAAATTAATTAATGCCTCATGATTAGGGTTAAGTCAGGGTCCACTAATACTTAACCAATTTGGGGATTCGAGGGATTGAAATGGGGTTAAGTTGTGAACTGTTGGTTACACTTAACCAATTTAATCCATTTGGGGATTAGAGGGATTGAAATGGGGTTAAGTGTGAACTGTTGGTTACACTTAACCAATTTAATCCATTTGGGGGTTCGGGGGATTGAAATGGGGTTAAGTTGTGAACTGTCGGTTACACTTAACCAATTTAATCCATGATTAGTGAAGGGTTAAATCGCACTTAACCCTCTTAGGGAACCCTAGCAACGGGTCTGTTCCGGCAGTAATCCCAGTTTGGTATCATCACAACCCTAGAGGACTAGGCTAGGGCGGGGCACGATTACTGGACGGAGGTAAGCGACCAAAGCGATGGCCGAGTGGTACAGCGGTGCGGGTCCAGGCGGGCTACGGACGTGCACGTAGTCCGGTATTGGACAAACTCGAGGCATGGGTACCAGTAGGTTTAGACTGTGCATTATTGCTTAAGTGTCTGGGGTTGACACCCGAGGGCTTGATACACCCGAAGGTGGACCCAGCACAGTCTGACTACATCCATATGTGGGCCGTATGGACACCAACACTTGACGTGTTAGGCTAATAGGGAGCCGATCGACTAGACCGTTTGGTTGGACCTTATATTAAGGTCACTTCATGTTACTGGGTCAAAGCTTGGGCCAAGGGATCGATACCTGTTATGGTGGTTTGCTAGTACACCGTGGTGCAAAACTTAACCTCGTTTATGCGATGACACCTCTATCTATCTTGTAGTTAATTTATCAGGCCAGTATGTTGTTATCTATGATCATCTCAGTTTCCATCATGATGTTAACTTTATTAGTTTATAGACTGATCGTAGCAGGGCTTACTCAGTCTTTTTGACTGACCTGTTTTCTTTCGCCTCTTTTCTTCCGTTCCCCCCCCCCAGGTTCTCAGGGAGGGAATACTGGAGCCTAGCTTGGATTTTAGCTGCTTCCTTGGATAGCTCATGTATGCTTTGGACTTGAGCCCGCTATGGTTTATCACTCTTATTTGGGGATAGTACTTAGGTATTTCAGTTTATCAGATGATGTATTTATCTAGACTTGTAATTTTGGGAAATTGACATTTTGATGTACCAGACTTGTGTTTTGAAATGGTTTAAAAATCTTCCGCTGTTTTATTTACTTACTCTGTTTATTTACATATATATATGTCATGTCCTGCCTTGCTATATCATTATGCATGTTTACCTTATTTTAAAACGCCCCACCAAAGTCAGAGTTGCTTGCAAGAGCCACCCTAACGGAGGTGGGGTGTTACAATTTCTGTTTTTTAATCTAGTTTGATTATAATCCTAACAATCAACTTAACTATTTAAAAATAATATCGTGTCCAATCTTCTGTTCAAGTGTTTATAAACTCCTATCGACATCGTGGCATCCCACGATTCGATCAGAATTCATAATCCACTCAACAGACTAGTCAACACAATATAAAGCAGTTTTTATATCAAATAACAAATACGCTCTCTCGTATATATATACGCTCAACTCATTCTAGGATACTACTGATCCTATCTCTAATGAGCACATTCCAACAAGCCTAGGTATTCGCTCAACCTAAGCTCTGATACCAACTGTAATGACCCAGATTTCCGTAACATCAGAGTTGACTATATACATCATACGTCCAACCCAAATATCACGAAAATACGAAACATTTTTTTTAGAAGAAAGAGGTAGAAGAAGAACAGAAATAACAACACAGAATCTCACATCGCAGCGGAACAAAATATAATATATCATATCTTTGAAATACAAAATCTTAACTGTATAACATACACTTATCAGAGTACAACACTTACAACACAACGGAACCACTATAATTTAGATAACGCTGAAGCCTCCTGCTCCAAGCTCCTTTAGATATATCTGAAAAATCCTGAACTACTTGACTGCCCGTACAAATTTAGGCACCCAAGAGTTTAGGTAAAACAAAACAAATAAACTCCGGGTCAGTCATGGGACTCGTATGAGTAAACAGTTTAAAACAGTTTCAAAAACTAAATGATATCTCATAAGACCACGCCGTATAACACGGAACGGGTTTTTCCCTTATGAGAATCCAACACTTGATTTAACTTTCAAAATCCCTTTGAAAGGAACTATAATCTTTATATCAAAACTCTTTTGATATTATAATAATGTCTAAATCAAGTAGATAAAAATCTAGTGGAACGATTGCATCTCACGTTCCACATATATAATATACAATCAAAACCGCAAGCACGTATTGGGTATTTGGTTTCCAATTATGACAAGGTATGGAACCACCTTCCGTTGGTATATCTCTAGAGGAGAATACACCGAGTTCAACAAGAACATCTTGCAACTCAGCCACACATGACCGACCACTCATTTCGCTTGAGTGTATCGAATGTATATCACCAACGGTTGAGATCAGCAACCGTTTCCCGAATGGGACAGCATCGACAATAGATTTTTAGAAGTAAATGAAACTCTAGATCAGGTGATTCTACACCCTAATAGGTGCGACCTACATAGCCATGCTGCTTGCCCGATTTTAGTCATTTACCGGTTGATGAGGCTAGAAGCTACGCTTTATCATCACACCAGATTCACTTCGAATGCCACATCGTCAAATCCATCAAATCACCGATTGACGTCTACAACAATACATTACGTGTCAGCTAAAAGAAGTTTCCTTCTCCGCTTCCACTCTTGGTGTGACGGCCCACTCCGCACCAGCCTACATTTCCTCCGGAAGTGCGCTGTACACATGTCCCGACTAGCACGGAACGGTCGCCAAAGAAAGGAAAGAAGGGAATGAACTAATCAAGGAACCTGTAGAATATCTCACAGCGCATGGAATAAAATATAATAATAACATACTTGACATAAAACAGGTGAGACAGTGCATAAGCTGATAACTAAAATCATCATCAATCATCAGAGCAGCGGAAATTCAAATACAGCTTATTACAATTTTCCAAATTTACTGTCTCTAAACAAAAGAAAGCTAAAGTAGAAGATACACCACCAATGCCCAAGCAGTGATCTTCAACAACACAGGGAGAATACTATATATATATTACGTGGAAGCCTCCTGCTCGTCTCCGGATCATCTACCCGTGCATCACCAGCTAACCTGTCTCTAGTCTGCTCGTGTGAGCACCCAGAGTAATAAGAGGAGACATAAAACTCTGGGTCAGACATAAAGCCTGGTATGAGCGATAAGCATCTAAACAGAACAATAACAGGTATACTAAACCATACCTGAACCTGGACCTGCAACCAAAGAGTTAGTACCACATACCGTACAATACTCTAAGGTGCCATAATAAATAGTGTAAGAATACGGGGGTGGGGTGTGCATGTCACAATGATAGCAAACAAATCATCCATAGCAACCATCCTCACATCTCTCACTCAGTGCGTAAAGCGTACGATATCTACCACTTTGGAACACTAGACAAACTGAGGTAACGACGAATCCCGACTTGTAGAAACCCTGCTATGACCAAGCTAAACATATGGAGTCATGACCAAACATTTCAATGACCCACTTCATTAGTTGTAGCCCTTGGTCCTACCGATGCCATAATGGCCCTGAATCCGCCTTCGTACCTCCTACCATAGTGGTCCAAAGCTATAGACGTCGATAACTCCTTGGCACGCGTCCCACAGCAAAGCCCAACCATGAAGCGAACTCGTTGATTCCCATCTGAATCTTGAGCTCTAACTTCTTATTTGGACTTCCTTTGCATCTGGTTTGGTCGAATTGGAGTGGGTCTTCAGAAGAGTTGTCGCGCAGTAACAGTCCTAGAATTTGGTTCGGTTCGGTAGTCATCACCCTCGTCGGTTCGGTTCGGTAGTCGTCACCTTCATCGGTTCGGTTCGGATACTCCACTTCGGGTCGGGTCGGGTTGCTGTCTTCCTTCTCGTGTTCCGATCTGCTCCCACGTTTCTTCACGTATTCCGATCCGATCCCCACTTGCTGTCTGATCCGCATGGCTTTCCCTCTTGCTAGTCCTCCAAAGAGTTTACTTCCGAGCCCTGCGTCTCCAAGTCGATCCGATCTGGCCCCCATTATTCTTCCGATCCGATCCCCTTTTGTCCACTCCAACTCTAAGTAAACGGCCTTCCTTTTTGCCAAGTCTCCTATGTGCCAAACTCCAGTTCGGGTCGGGTTTTCTTGCCCAGTTCACATACCCGATCCGAGCCCTCATCCGATCCAAACCGGTTAGGAACCTGCACATTTCTGCAACTTTCCAGCAAGCTTTCTACGCCATTCGACGACGTTTTCGACCAATTTAACTATTCTAATCAATCATAAAACATACCATAGAGTCATAGCAACATGTAATAGCAACCACAAACAACAAACAACAATTCAAATGAATCAAAATGGATCAAAAGTGACTAAAACTTCATATTTTCCCATAGCATGTTTAAGTAAAACTAATCATAGGGTTAACAAAACTTAATCAAATCGAACCAAATTTCTAACAGAAGCATACAACATTATTTAAGAATTTCTAAACATTTTTCCAGAATTTATTAGTGTATAAATTCGCTAATCTTCACTAATTACCCTTAATTACCGTAATTAGTGCAAAAACTATGCAAATCACTCACCTTGGCCACAAAGTAAAACACCAAATCTGGAATACTCTCTGTTTGGGTCGAATTCCTATGTATAGCAGCAGCTCCAACCTTGCTTTGTTGCTATTTGGCCTTGTTTTGATGTAGTTTAGGCTTAATCTTCACTAAAAATGTGTTTTGGAGAGGTTTTAGAGGATGGAAGCCATTACTAAGGTCTCAAGAAGATTTGTGGCGGCTCAAAACTGAAATTAAAAGTGATTTCCTAACCCTAATCAGTCCTCCTATACCTCTAAACCCGAAATTTCCCTCTGGGCCTAGCTGCTAATCACCCGGTTAAGCCCAATTAAGCTGTTTTTCACCATCTGAAACTTGTTTCAGCCATATCTCCCAAACGGTGAGTCCGTTTGGCTAATGTGACCACTCTACGGAAAGAGAAGCCATCGTCCGGAGCTAATGGAAGTGGTTTTAGGTCAAAATTCCTTCCCAGTCAGAAGTTATGGCCAAAACGGTACCAACTAGGGGTAAAATGGTCATTTAAAAATCGGGAAAAATCATGAACATAGGAAATGACCCCAATAGTCGTCCCCCAAAGTTACATGACCATACGACTTCGTATGTGAAAGAAATAAATATCCTACGATCCTATGATGCGTAGAATACGGGTCGTTACACTCTCCCCCCCTTAAGAAATTTCGTCCCCGAAATTCCTTAACCCTAAACACACAAAGGATCCCGCATGCCTAACAACCACATACAACAATCAAACATGCAAAACAAGCAAACAAGCCTATCCTAGCATGCGGAAAACTAAATCGAAGTCAAAATCTTACCAGGCAAAGAGTTCTTGGGTGTGTCTTCCTAATGTCCTCCTCTGTCTCCCAAGTACAATCATTCTCGTCCTCGCTCCACTGTACCTTGACTAGCTTCACCGCCTTCCTTCGAAGTTGCTTCATGTCGTGCGCGACAATACGGGCCGGCTTGCGGTTCCCAACCGCCTCGGGTTCTACTTCGAAGTCCTCTAACTGATCAGGTGAAATAGTCATATCTGAGTCGTGAACGGACTTCCTTAGTTGGGAAACATGAAATACGTTGTGAACTCCCGCCATCTTCTCTGGTAAGTCAGTTCTATATGCCAAATTCCCGACTAGTTCAAGAACAGGGAATGGGCCAACAAATCTTGGTGCCAACTTGCCTCTCCTACCAAATCGTATTACGCTCTTCAACGGAGAAATCTTGACAAACACCAAGTCACCAACGGAGAATTTTAGGTCTCTTCTCCTCTTATCAGCATAACTCTTCTGCCTATCTTGGGCAGCCTTCATTCGTTGTTGAATGATCTTGATCTTATCTGAAGTTTCCCTCACCACATCTGGTCCAAGCGTAAACTTCTCGCCAGTCTCTATCCAACATGATGGTGAGTTGCACGGTCTTCCGTACAAAGCTTCAAACGGAGCCATACCGATACTGGATTGGTAGCTATTATTATATGCAAACTCTACTAGATGCAAATGGTCATCCCATGATCCACTAAAATCCAATATACATGCTCTCAAGAGATCCTCCAAAATACGATTCACCCTCTCCGTCTGACCGTCGGTCTGAGGATGATATGCGGTACTGAGATGTAACTCTGACCCTAGAGCCTCTTGTAAGCTCTTCCAAAACCCACTAGTGAACAACGGGTCTCGGTCGCTCACAATGCCTTTAGGTACTCCATGAAATCTCACTACCCACTTCATATACAATTCTGCTAATTTAGCTGCCGTCCTGGTCGATTTGACTGGTATAAACCTTGCACTTTTAGTCAGTCGATCTACAACTACCCAAATGCTATCATGTCCTGATCTAGTCCTTGGTAAACCATCAATGAAATCCATCGAGACTTGCTCCCATTTCCATTCGGGAATTTCAAAGGGCTGTAACAACCCACTAGGCTTCTTTTGCTCGGCTTTAACTAGCTGGCAATTCATGCATTTGGATATAAACTTCCCAATGTCCCTTTTCATCCCTTCCCAGTAGTAGGTCTGCTTCATATCTCGATACATCTTATTACCACCAGGGTTTATAGTCAGTTTTGAGTGATGACATTCTCTAAGCACTTCATCTCTCAATCCATTGACATTGGGTACAACAAGCTTTCCATTCTTTCTCAGCCATCCATCTCGATCAAGCCCATACTTGTTCATCCCCTCATCGACACACATCTCTAACTTGGAGATGATTTCCAATAGGTTAGGATCGTCCCTCTGACTAAAACCGACCCGCTCAATTAAAGTGGGTCTGATCGTCAAACTTGCTAACATTTATGGATCCAATTCGCACTTTGGTCTGAAATCAAACCCCGCGATATACTCCAGTTGCTTCCATTCAAGGAACATAGCCCCTAAACTGGCATGTCTTCTACTCAATGCATCAGCCACTGCATTGCCCTTTCCCGGTGTGTATGCGATGTCGAAATCATAGGAAGCTAAGAACTCTAACCATCTCTACTGACGGAGATTCAGATCTTTCTGAGAGAAGAGATACTTTAACGACTTATGATCCGTAAACAACTCAAATCTTTCTCCCAAGAGATAGTGTCTCCACATCTTTAACGCGAACACGATCGCTGCCAATTCTAAATCATGGGTAGGGTATCTTCTCTCGTGCGGTTTCAATTGCCGACTTGCGTAAGCTACAACCCTACCGCCTTGCATCAATACAGCACCCAGTCCGGTACCACAGGCATCCGTGTATACCGTCATCTCTTCATCCCCCTTAGGAATGACTAATACTGGTGCGCTTGTCAACTTGTCCTTTAGACTTTTAAATGCATTCTCGCACCTTTCATCCCAGACAAAAGCTTGATTCTTCTTGGTCAACTGGGTCAATGGTGCTGCTATCTTGGAGAAACCTTGGATAAACTTACGATAATATCCAGCTAATCCCAAGAAACTTCTTACATCTGTTGCGTTCTTGAGCGTAGGCCAATCTTGTACCGTAGCCACCTTCGCCGGGTCCACGGCAATACCATTCTCTGATACAACATGGCCCAAAAACCTCACTTCCCTCTTCCAGAAGTGACACTTAGAAAACTTTGCTTTCAATTGGTGTTTTCTCAACACCTCCATCGCTACTCTTAAATGTTCCTTGTGTTCTTCCTCTGTCCTCGAATAGACCAAAATATTATCAACGAACACAAGGACAGACTTATTCAACTGATCTCTGAATACCCTATTCATAAGATCCACAAAATATGCCGGGGCATTAGTCAGCCCAAATGGCATAACCAACCATTCATAAAATCCAGACGGCGTTCGAAATGCCGTTTTAGCTATACTCTCAGCTTCCACTCTAAGCTGATGAAAACCTGTCGCGAGATCCAACTGGGAGAACACTCTCGCGAAACTCAACTGATCGAACAAATCATCTATCCGTGGGAGAGGATACTTATTCTTCCTCGTCACTTTATTCAACTCGCGGTAGTCTACACACAAACGAAGGGAACCATCCGCCTTGGTAACAAACACAACTGGTGCTCCCCATTCAGAAACACTCCTTCTAATAAATCCCTTCTTCAAAAGATCGCTGACTTGCACCTCGAGCTCTCGCTGCTCCCTTGGTGCCATACGACGAAGTGGCATCACTATAGGCCTGGCATCTTTTACCAAATCAATACGGAACTCAATCTCTCGGTGTGGTGGAAGTCCGGTCACTTCTTCAAAAACATCCGGATACTGGCCAACCACGGGCAAACCTGACAACTCACTATGCAGAATGTCGAGGGAGTTTAGAAAACTAGCCAATACCCCCTCACTGGGTAGACCGCCAAACACTATCCTCCACCCATCATCCGCTCTAGCTGTCACCAAAAAGCCCTCACAGTCTACCACCACCCCATACCTTCGGAGCCAATCTACTCCCAAAATAATGCCAAACCCAGTAAAGCCCAAAACAAAGCAATCACAAACAAACATGCATCCATGACTCGATAAGACCACATTATGACAAATCATGATAAGGCTAGTCGAACCACCAATCGGGTTCGTCACTACTAAAGGCCTATCGACAATCTCGGGCTCCAATCCCAACCTATCTACCAGGTCACTAGATATGAAAGAACTGGAAGCTCCGGTATCAAACAAAACTCTAACAGGAACATCGTAAACAGAAAGCATACCTTGAATGACGACATTCTTTCCTTTCTTCGCCGCAGTTGGGGCATTTGACGAAGAAGGAATAGCATTAAGGGCATATGCTTTCACCATTTGCTTTTTTTTGGGGGGTTGCGGACACTTGTCCTTGTGATGTCCCATCTGGCCACAGTTGAAGCACTTCCTATCCGCTAGCTTGGCCCGACAATTACTAGCATAATGGCCCTTCTTACCACAGCTGAAGCACTCAACATCTTGCTTATTCTTTTTCTTCTGGCCATCCTTAGTCTGATTCTGCTTTCTCTTATTCTGGGAACCACCCTTGCCTCCACCACTTGCTTGTGGCTTTGGCTCATCTGCGGATGCAACCTCAGTCTTCGGCTTAGGGTAGAGACTTTCTGATCTTAATGCTTTCCCCACAATCGATTCAAACGTCTCATCGATGTGGTTAATAAGTTTTTCCCCCAAGTACTGATCCAAACCAGTTATGAATTTCTCATTCTTTTTCTCGGCAGTATCAATAAGAGATAACCCATATTTTGACAAAGTGTCAAATTCAGCAATATACTCCGAGACAGCTCTGCCATTCTGCTTGAGCTCCAAGAACTTCTTAAACAGCACTGACTTCTGAGCAGCTGGAATGAACTTCTCGCTAAAGCGAGCCTTAAACTTCTCCCAAGTAATCTGATCTTCGGGAGTAGCTGCCTTTATAGCATTCCACCAATTCATTGCCCGCCCTTGCAACTGACGGGACGCTAGCTTTCTCTTCATCGCATCCTCGATACCCAAATCCTCGAAGATACGTTCGCAACTATCCAACCAATCCTGAACATCCGTAGCCGACTCCGTTCCGTGGAATGACTTCCCACCAAGACTAGTATAATCCTTATTCAGCTTGGCGAAGTTGACTCCTGGCGCCTGCACTATTGGACCACCACCATTTCCACCATTGGGAGCTGCCCTCTGTACATCTCTAAGCATCTCTCTCATGAGGTCAGTAAACATCGTCCTCATGTCAGCAGCATTCCCATTATTGGCTCCCATACCAGCACCTCTAGTATATCGGCTCATCGTCAATCTGAAAAAGGAAACGATTAACGACTCCATAGTGGTGCTAGTGCAGTACGACTTCATCCTTATACTAGTAGTAGTATATATATATAGCTTTTAAAAACCAAAGTAATCACAAATACGCTCTCTCGTATACGTATATTATCTCTCCCTGATAACTTCCCTAGGTTAACTACGCAACCTAGAGCTCTGATACCAAATGTGACGGCCCATTCCGCACCAGCCTGCATTTCCTTCGGAAGTGCGCTGTACACATGTCCCGACTAGCACGGAACGGTCGCCAAAGAAAGGAAAGAAGGGAATGAACTAATCAAGGAACCTGTAGAATATCTCACAGCGCATGGAATAAAATATAATAATAACATACTTGACATAAAACAGGTGAGACAGTGCATAAGCTGATAACTAAAATCATCATCAATCATCAGAGCAGCGGAAATTCAAATACAGCTTATTACAATTTTCCAAATTTACTGTCTCTAAACAAAAGAAAGCTAAAGTAGAAGATACACCACCAATGCCCAAGCAGTGATCTTCAACAACACAGGGAGAATACTATATATATATATATTACGTGGAAGCCTCCTGCTCGTCTCCGGATCATCTACCCGTGCATCACCAGCTAACCTGTCTCTAGTCTGCTCGTGTGAGCACCCAGAGTAATAAGAGGAGACATAAAACTCTGGGTCAGACATAAAGCCTGGTATGAGCGATAAGCATCTAAACAGAACAATAACAGGTATACTAAACCATACCTGAACCTGGACCTGCAACCAAAGAGTTAGTACCACATACCGTACAATACTCTAAGGTGCCATAATAAATAGTGTAAGAATACGGGGGTGGGGTGTGCATGTCACAATGATAGCAAACAAATCATCCATAGCAACCATCCTCACATCTCTCACTCAGTGCGTAAAGCGTACGGTATCTACCACTTTGGAACACTAGACAAACTGAGGTAACGACGAATCCCGACTTGTAGAAACCCTGCTATGACCAAGCTAAACATATGGAGTCATGACCAAACATTTCAATGACCCACTTCATTGGTTGTAGCCCTTGGTCCTACCGATGCCATAATGGCCCTGAATCCGCCTTCGTACCTCCTACCATAGTGGTCCAAAGCTATAGACGTCGATAACTCCTTGGCACGCGTCCCGCAGCAAAGCCCAACCATGAAGCGAACTCGTTGATTCCCATCTGAATCTTGAGCTCTAACTTCTCATTTGGACTTCCTTTGCATCTCGGGTTTGGTCGAATTGGAGTGGGTCTTCAGAAGAGTTGTCGCGCAGTAACAGTCCTAGAATTTGGTTCGGTTCGGTAGTCATCACCCTCGTCGGTTCGGTTCGGTAGTCATCACCTTCATCGGTTCGGTTCGGATACTCCACTTCGGGTCGGGTCGGTGTCCTCCTCCGGGTCGGGTCGGGTTGCTGTCTTCCTTCTCGTGTTCCGATCCGCTCCCACGTTTCTTCACGTATTCCGATCCGATCCCCACTTGCTGTCTGATCCGCGTGGCTTTCCCTCTTGCTAGTCCTCCAAAGAGTTTACTTCCGATCCGAGCCCTGCGTCTCCAAGTCGATCCGATCTGGCCCCCATTATTCTTCCGATCCGATCCCCTTTTGTCCACTCCAACTCTAAGTAAACGGCCTTCCTTTTTGCCAAGTCTCCTATGTGCCAAACTCCAGTTCGGGTCGGGTTTTCTTGCCCAGTTCACATATCCGATCCGAGCCCTCATCTGATCCGAACCGGTTAGGAACCTGCACATTTCTGCAACTTTCCAGCGAGCTTTCTACGCCATTCGACGACGTTTTCGACCAATTTAACTATTCTAATCAATCATAAAACATACCATAGAGTCATAGCAACATGTAATAGCAACCACAAACAGCAAACAACAATTCAAATGAATCAAAATGGATCAAAAGTGACTAAAACTTCATATTTTCCCATAGCATGTTTAAGTAAAACTAATCATAGGGTTAACAAAACTTAATCAAATCGAACCAAATTTCTAACAGAATTATACAACATTATTTAAGAATTTCTAAACATTTTTCCAGAATTTATTAGTGTATAAATTCGCTAATCTTCACTAATTACCCTTAATTACCGTAATTAGTGCAAAAACTATGCAAATCACTCACCTTGGCCACAAAGTAAAACACCAAATCTGAAATACTCTCTGTTTGGGTCGAATTCCTATGTATAGCAGCAGCTCCAACCTTGCTTTGTTGCTATTTGGCCTTGTTTTGATGTAGTTTAGGCTTAATCTTCACTAAAAATGTGTTTTGGAGAGGTTTTAGAGGATGGAAGTCATTACTAAGGTCTCAAGAAGATTTGTGGCGGCTCAAAACTGAAATGAAAGTGATTTCCTAACCCTAATCAGTCCTCCTATACCTCTAAACCCGAAATTTCCCTCTGGGCCTAGCTGCTAATCACCCGGTTAAGCCCAATTAAGCTGTTTTTCACCATCTGAAACTTGTTTCAGCCATATCTCCCAAACGGTGAGTCCGTTTGGCTAATGTGACCACTCTACGGAAAGAGAAGCCATCGTCCGGAGCTAATGGAAGTGGTTTTAGGTCAAAATTCCTTCCCAGTCAGAAGTTATGGCCAAAACGGTACCAACTAGGGGTAAAATGGTCATTTAAAAATCGGTAAAAATCATGAACATGGGAAATGACCCCAATAGTCGTCCCCCAAAGTTACATGACCATACGACTTCGTATGTGAAAGAAATAAATATCCTACGATCCTATGATGCGTAGAATACGGGTCATTACACTTGGTATGGTTGAAGAAATCAATGTACGTGACCTTTCTGGAAATACTCTGTCAGACATTCATCCATACGAGTCACCCAGGAACAGGATGAGCCGAAGGTACTATTTCTATTAATAGAAAAAAGTCCTTGCACTCTACTCCGTCTTCGATTATCTTTATATAATCTGATTCGCACGCTACTGCCAATACGGAGTGGTTCTTCGGATAATAATCCAACCGGTCTCTCCATATTGACAACGATGGTCAAAACTTCGATAGTCTGTGATTTAACTATCGAATAAAACAAGTGTTTCGATAGTCGATGATTTAACTATCGAATAAAACAAGTGTTCATCCAAACATCCAACAATCACTGAGCCTTTAATTAATATTCCATTAATTAAATCTTTTCTCTATTTCTTTATCAATATTTGTTAAACAAATATTTTCAATAACCATATTGGCCTGTTACGTTATTTGGAAAACATTTCCGAATATCGCCTTCCTTTATTTTCTAACTTTAGAAAATATATGTTATTTATAATTGGAAAATATTCCAATTACTTATCTCTTTCCGATCTCGTTTATTTCTATACTTAGGAAATATTTAACATCTATTTCCAAGCTTACATTTCATTTGGGTTAAAACGGATGTTATGTAAAACATCGTTACGACAACCCAAATACTATATTCAACTAACTTTTATCCAACATTGATCTTCGAGCCTGGAATCTTACTATTTATTTGCTAATAATGAAATCAATCAAGTTGGGGTATAACTACCTCTCAGACCTTGACTGAATAACATTTATAACGTCAAAACAGATAAAACTCCTTATTCGAATAATCAATACCATACAACTACTGATTCACTTTTAAACACATATAAACTTTCTTTTCTATTCTTTCGAGATTTTATTCCTAGTCTTCCTTTTTGATTATACTATTCTATTTCTAAGTTCATTTCCTTATCGACTTCTATATATATCGATACGTTGATTTCTAACTATCAAATTATCTTAAAAATATTCTATCTCCTTAAATTCCCGGAAAAATTCGCCATAACCTCCTTTGTACCGGGAGCATCGGGAAAATCCCCAAACTGCCACACAGGCCTTTTCCAATAAAAAAGAAAAAGAAAAGCCAAGCGGCTAGCCGATACGGCGCATAAAATCTCATATATGAATTAAATACGTACCTTTTTGTCGAGCATTGTATTTATTTCACTTCTATACTTTATTCCAAACCTGTCTCCTGTATGTCTATACCTGTCCAATCTATTTTAACTATACCAATCGTTTTAACTCAATTTTGTTAAATAAATTTGTTACTTAACTCTT
The DNA here is from genome assembly GCA_030737875.1 of Allium sativum. NCBI lineage: Eukaryota > Viridiplantae > Streptophyta > Magnoliopsida > Asparagales > Amaryllidaceae > Allium > Allium sativum. The sequence continues at coordinate 345,451,698 of CM060924.1, read as the reverse complement.
CAGTCTATTTCACCTTCATATTTGAACATGACATGTTCAAATATATTTTAACTGCATATTAACAAATTCTAATTATACTCATACTCCCGTTTCCTTATCGACTTCTTATTCAAATTCCAATTCAATTCTATTTGAATTCTCTTTATTTAAACTTCATTTGAATTCTATTTTCAAATTCTATAGTTTAAAGTCCATTTGAATTCTATATTCAAATTTTATAGTTTAAAGTCCATTTGAATTCTATATTCAAATTCTATTTGAATTCTCTGCATTATTTATAAACAACGTTTATAACTTCAATTCAAATCCCACCTTTTTCATTTATAAACAAAGTTTATAAATTCAATTCAAATCCCACCTTTTCATTTATAAACAGAGTTTATAAATTCATACTTGTTTTATATATTCAAACAAGTTAATATTTTCCCTAGTTCATTAAAAATTCAAATCCTATTTATAAAAATAGAATTCACTTTTTAAATCTCAAATACCCTTTCAGGGTATTTTATAAATCAATATCCCAAGCCCCAGTGATATTTAAACAATCAAATCAACCAATTTTCAATCATTTGATTTTTAACACATCATATATGAATATATATGAAATCAAACAAACAACAACAGATAATATATTTTTGAGGAATCCAGTTGGATTCCTCCAACCTGTTTCCTGCATCCACAGATGTTAGTCAACATAGTAATACCCATCCTGCTTCGAGGCAGGATATCGTGGTATGAAGGTCATCCACTAATCATAGCGTGGGGCGCATAGGGTAATCATCCGCTATGAAACTGCGGGCATCCGCTAATGAGACTGTGGGAATCCAACCAATCATCAACCCAATATATATATATATCCTAAATAACTAATATATTTTTAAGCAGCCACATGAATATTAAAATGCAACCAGACAATCAACAGACAATTATTTTTAACTGATAAAAAATAATTCTAAATGAAGGTGAGTGAGATTTACTCACCAGGATTTCCTTTGCTGAGTATTTGTTTAAATTTCCGATATCATCTCAGTGCCATACTCTCTTGAATGGTCTTGGATAAATTTATTCCTCTATGCTATGCAAATAACTCGACAAATCGACGAATAGATCTTCAATCCATCTCCATTGTAAATTAGTCTCAAAAACTTCGGCCATCCGTTAAGGCATTTCACCAAGCATGTTATCGACAACTCCAGTTTGTCACATTAAGTTTGAACTGATCCAGTTTGTTTGAGCTCACTGTCAAGCCAATTGATCACTCATGTTCGAACTCCATTAGACATCATGCCCCCTTCTCGCAAACACCCCAGTCTCGACGTCCAGTACTCGAACGGAAATCGCATTCGAACGGAGGCCCCAAACTTCACTGCTCTGTCGCGGTTTCCCAGATCTTCGAAACCTCAATGGCCATCGCGACTTCCCAATACCGCACTACTCAAACGTTCGAACATCTTCCAGTTGTGCCAAGCTTTAGTCGTTCGAAACCCTGACCTCACCTCTCGCTAAACCACTAGCCTCCTTTCGAAGAATAATCACAATTCCAGATCCCAAATCGCGGTGAACCCAGGCCCAATCTTCCATCGCGTGCGCTCTGGTGGCTTACGAAGTTTTCATCTTTGATTCGAAGTTGAATTGGGTCTTCATTTTTAATCAACAGAGGGCGAATGAATTGAAAAAGGAAAATGGTGGAGGGTCTTCGCGTTAACAAGCAAATGGAGGAATTATATTCAGTGTTGGATTCAATTTGGAGCGGTGATCTTATAAAGGAATGTGCGGTTTTAATTTTAAACAACAAGGCTTATTTTCCTCTCCTCGTTGGTTGGTTTGTGGCCAAGCTTTTCTGCAGTTTAAAATGAGTTGTGTGGCCCCTTTAATTTTCTCCTTGGTGTTTTTGATTATGTCCACATAACTTATGATATTATATTTTAATTTAATTCATTTTCGAACCGTATCCTTGAATTTAAAATACTCCACGACTCCGAACTCCTTTCTGAACCCAACAAATGTCATTCCTAGGGTTGCACCACTATTCTGAACACACTGGGATAGGTTATGAAGTCCAATTCGATCCTCTGTGAAAGATATTAAATTTAAACTGATATAATTTAAATTTCAAACCATTTAAATTCTTCGACAAAATTTAAATATTATTATTTTAACCCAAACTGATTAACTCTATCTGCTTAACTCTAACTGGTTAACTCTGACTCCAATCGATTAATTCTAACTCTAATCGATTTATTCTAACTCTAATCGATTAATTCTAACTCTAATCGAGTAATTTCTAACTTCTCGTATTACTATAATTATAAATAACCGAAATAAATTGTATTTCGACTATACTCAATATAAATATAAATTTATATTGTCAACTAAATATTTAAATCCCGATTAAATATTTAAAAGTAGTGGGCTGAAATCCCGGGTCATTACATTATAATTAAGGATGAAGGATGTATACTAGAGCCAAAAAAACGATGCACAGTAAAATGAAATTAGGTCCCTGTTTATTCCAAAGTGGATCGGCCAATATAAAATAATTAAGTTATATAGTAATAAAATTTAAAGTTAATTAATGTATATAATCATGTTGTTTGAAATTCGTATAAATTTTGACTGTAAGATCCAAATCCAACGAAACAAGTTACATCGGAATATGTGGCAACGAACTCTATGTCATGGAACAGAAATGGACGGAATTGGAATCAACCGGAATTTTAATTTAATTAAATTATTGTTTAATTTAATTGAAACGAGTTGTTGATAACAGAATCAAATTAAGGTGAGTTAAACTCACTCAGTTCTTCCCACTTATATTTTATATAAGTCATGTTTTTATTTTGTGTGTTATGGTTGCTAATGGTTGAATGTTCGTTAATTATACATTCATATATTGATTGAACCGATGAAGTAAACGTTATTTAATTTCAGTATTAAAACCAAAAAATGATTGGACCCAATGGAGGTAACTTACCTTATTGGTCACGTTTATAAAATAAACGTGTTAAATTATTTGGATTGTTTGTTTAATTGGTTGATGTTAAATAGCCATTATTTACTATATAGAAATAATCAGTTAAATTGAACTAAATGAATTTATGTGAGATATTCTATTTTAATGCAGTGAAGAACAGGTTGGAGGGATCCAACCGGATTCCTCAAAAATATATTTGATGTTGTTTATTTTCATGTTATCATTATATGAACTGTTCTGATTAGATGGTTGATTTGGTTGTCGACCGTTGACCAGAAATTCAGCATATTTTTTGTTTAAACCAATAGATAATATTGGTTGAGTAATTGGCAGTATATGGCCTATAAATAAATCGTTTTCTGCATACTTATATATCGTCAGGAAAATCGATAGAAGTGAAGTTATAAAATTTATTTTATAACTGAAGATAGTTTTTGAAATATATTATTTCGAATAAAAGTTATTAAAAAGAAATAAATGGTTATTATGTATTATTTAAATTTATAAGTGATTATTAAATGATTTTATGAAGTAAATTCTAATGTTAATCATATTTATAAACAAGAGAATAAAATTAACCTAACAGTTAGAAATTTGATAATTGTTTTCAAGAAATAATCAAATGAAATTATTTAAATTATTAATTAATTTAAAGGAAAGACTATAATTGGAGTTGGTTAACGAATTAATCGTGTATTGAGTTGACTAAGCCAACCTTTTTTTACTGAGATTGATTATTAAATTAGTTTTGTTTCAAACTAATCTAATGAAATGGTTTAACGAATAATTGTTTTAATTTTAATAAGATTTTAAAAAGGAATTTACTACTTATTTTAGGTAATTAAGAAGTTAACTAATACTACTATCGTAGTTAATGATTGAAGTTAATTATTATTTTAATTAATAATAATTTAAGAGATTACTTTTTAATTGAAATTCATTTATAAAGTAATCGAAGTTGAAATGAAATCTAATTGAGTTGTGAAAGCAGTTTATGAATGGGTTTTATATTAAAACCGAGTTTTTATAACGAAGTTATAAAAGGGATTTTTAAGCGAATATGATAGCTTAAATCAAATATTTCCTTAATATTTGAAGTTAGAAAAAAAGAAAATTAGAAATTGGAAAATGGTATGAACTGGTTAAGTGAGACTTACTTCGAGGATCAGGATGTGATATTCCGAAGTTCGGAATGGTTAACGAAGTGAGATTCATTCTGAAATTCAGAATGTTATGTTCCGAAGTTCGGAATGTTAATCAAAGGCGAGAGTATAAGCTAAATAAAAGGTTTCAGAAATGGCAATTAATATAAGTTGTCGTAAATGATTTACAACAATTTTGTAAATGGAAGTTAGGAGTTTAGAAATGAAATCGAAATATTAGTTGTCGATAATAATTTACAAATGGAATTTGTAAATGAAGTAAGAGTTTTTAAAAATGAATTTGTAAAAATTATAAAAAATAATAAATTGAACTGTTTGATTTAAAACTGCAGATCCTTAAAAAGATCGTTATGGGATTTTCGACAACGCATAAGTTGTCATAATGATTTGAAAGAGTATAAATAAAGAAAACAAAAAGTTTTGAAATGAAATCTATAATGTTTTCTACAGATGATAAGTGAGTTGTTTTGATAAAAATAAATATAAGGATTTGTAAGAGATGTCATTATAAGAGTTGTAAAATATATGAAGGTAAGATTTATAAAGATATTTATATAAGATTGGTAAAGATACTTATATTAGATTTGTTAGAATAGTTATATATGATTTAAACCAAATATGGTATTGTTGTTACAAACAAGTTAAAGAATTTTTATACAGAGATGTTGAAGAAATTTTATAAAGGATTCTACTTATAATGGAATCGAAGCTCGAGTATAACATTGTAAAGGATTATTAAAGATTTATAGAAAAGTATAATCATAGTTTACTTAATAATTAATTAAGTAAACGGTGTTGAGATTTAAATAAGGTTTTGAAAGGAAACGTGTGGTAAATTGGGAAACATAAGTTACGAATTCCATAAAAAATATTAAGAGCATTGAAGACCGTGGATCTTCATAAACGGAAGAACCACTTGTTGAATTTCTCTGCTATAGTGCTAGGGATATTTCGGTCATGACTCTGTCGTGAGTGAAATCTTCGGATTGCAAGGACTACTCGTTGTTGATCCTTGGGTTGATACCTGTATAGGATATGGTAGGAATGTGCCTTCGGTTCATCCTATTCCTGGATGACTTGTGTGGACGAGTGTCTGATAGAGTATTTCCAAAGGAGTCACGTACATTGAATTTCCACAAATGTATTTCTGTTGGTGGCGGAGAAGACACCTTCTCTTAGCTTAAAGCTCAGAGTATTTTTTGGAAATCAATTAAGTGATATCCAGTGGATCTGACAATGTGACATTCAAAATGGATGGAGATAAGTTGTGCTAAAGGATAAGCTAAACCTCTTGCCTCATCAACCGAGAAATGGCATAAAATCGGGTAGATCGCATGGCTATGTGGGTCGCGCCCATACAAAGTGTATATCATTACCTGATCTGGAGAAATCAAAAGCCTTTGGTTGTCCCTTTTATTTCAATTGTATACATGCTATCGGTTCGGTAGGCTGGCCCCCAACCGTGGTAATGATATATTTGGTACTCTCAAGAAAAGTGAGGGGCCGGTCATGTTTAGCCTAGGTTGCAAGATGTTCATGTTAGACCCCAATGAATCCATCTCTGGAGGTACATTATCGGAAAGGTGGTTGCCTATATCTTACCATGGAAATCCATTCTTCAATAAGTGCTCGCGGTTTTGATTGTATACTATGTATGTAAAGCGTGAGTGCAAGCGTTCTGCAAGATTGATATTTATTTATATTTAGACACTATTATAATATCAGAAAAGATATTGGTTTCAAAAATGTTTTGGGTTACCATAAGGTAAAAACCGTCCATATTTATGTGTGGATTTGGTCTTATGATTATTCTTTTCTTTCGGAAAGGTTTTTGACTTTAAAAATCAAGTTGTGTGATACATTTAAAACTTAGTGTGTTTTCTTCACTCTGGTTCATCAGACTGATCCGGCGTTTGTAATACTCGGGTTAGACCAGGTTGTACAGGTTCAGGTTATCGGATGTTGTGAAGAGACGAGCTGGATGAGTTCAGACGTATGATGTTATATAAATATTATTCCGCTGTGTGATTGTATATTAAGATTGATTATTATAACTGTCCAGATGTGTTGATGTACTCTGATAATTTTAAGTATTTTTCAGAGCTTTCAATAAAAATTTATTTCTATATTATATTTTGTTTCGCTATGATTTGAGACTCTGATTCTGATGTGTTTCTTCTTCTTGTTTCTTCTATTCTATTATATCTTTCTTTCTTATCTCACCTTTTATATTCTTTCTATTAACATTCCAGTGTTTTTGATACTTGAATAGTCGACATGGTGTTTTTGTGTTGATTTTCGGGGTCGAAAATCACCTGTTCATTACATAATGAGTCTCAACACTAAAAAGCCTTTAATTAGCGCAGTGGGTCCTTTGATTACTCGTATCCACGTCATCACATAGAGGGAAAAAACTGGTTTCTCTTTTGTAGCTGGAAAAGGAGAAGCCACGATGTCCCTCTTTTCATCCATCTCTTCCGCTTTTCATCCAAGGTGCTCCTATTATAAAGAAAATGGTAATCCCTTTCATCGAATTCTACAAATCAAAAACCCCTCTTCCGATCGAGTACCCCTTTTAGCGAATCATGGAAAAGCAAAAAATAGCGGTTCCTACAGAGATTCCAAGCTATTGAGTAACCTAATAGAGGTTTGTTTTTTCCAATTCTCATAGTTCTACTAATTATTTTGAACGAATTTGTGTGATTTTGTTGTAAGTTTTGATTCATTTTACAAATTATTAGTTATTGAGATCTAAATTCATCTGTTCCAAGCTGATTGATTTTACAAATTATTGGTTTTGTTGATGATTGTTTAACTGAATGTTTCGATAGTTATTTTTTAAATTTATCTTTGGTTAGCAATAAGTTACGAATGCTAGGTAAGCGCATACTGTTGTTTTAGGGTAATATTTTGTTCATGCGCCATTGCTTAATATTTCCAATATTCTAAAGTAGGATCTACCTGGGCATGCAATTGATAATCACTCTAGAATCCCTATACACTAAGTACCGTCTGCCTTTTTATTATATATAAAGGTTACATTATTGATTTCTTTCAAGTCCAGTTTTCATTTGAAATTTTGGCTATACTATAATTCAGCTTCGTAGGGCTGCCGGTGGTATGCTGCCAGTTGACATTAGTGGTAGTATCCACCTTGATAAGCTTGCAAAGATGTACACTCATTTGATAATTTGATAGTTCATCTAAGAAATTATAGGGCTTGGAATTGTCAAGAGTCTGTATTGTTATTTTTGCATTTTTGGTTGTAACTCTTGATGTTGTGAATAATAAAGTTTTCACTTGCCTTTCAAAAACTTCGAATAACTATTGAATGTAATCGAAGGGAAATGAACTAAGAATACAAATTATCAATCAAATTAGCAAAAAGATATGGAAATTAAATTCTATTTGTAAACCAAGGATTTGAAATTTTTACTTGCTAAATGTAGGTTGAATTTGAACGGAAATTTGAAATTTGAAATAAACGATAAGTCAAATTGAGAAATACGAATAATTTGTTTGGATTGGATTAGTACGTATATATTAAACTATTTAGATATTATCAATACAAAACTATCTTATTTAAACAAAAATATTCTTTAACATTGATTTCTAAATTATTTTTCAACTACTTACATTATTTTTCTTATCTATTAGAACTTCGGAATAATTTAAAACTACTTCAATAAAAAAACTAATTTATATTAACTTTTATATATATATATACACACACACACACACACACACATATATACATACATACATACATACATACACTATATCAAATCTAACTATTTTAAACCTATTTTGCTATATCAAATAAGACTAAGTCCAATCCGAGTTAATAGACCTGAAGTGATTAAATGAAGATTTCTAGTAATAATGATATTCAATAAATACAAATCTAAACTCGAATTGTCGATAAGGAACAATTAAAATACAATATTTGAAATTCAAATCGAAACTAATACTGAATTTATTTGAATAATGGATTTAAATTGATATGTGAAGTTAATCGACTTTCGATATGGAAATATGATTTCAAATTTAATGATCATGGCGTGAAAAATGTAAACGTTTGGCTGTTAAAGAGACCGGAGTCGGTGTTGTCATACTCTCTGCCAATACTGATACCACTTTGTCCCTTCGGGAACATCCGATAAAATTGGAACGATACATAGAAGATTAGCATGGCCCCTATGAAAGGATGACATACACAAATCGAGAAAGGGTCCAAATACTAAAACCATTTTAACAACTGTGCACTTGGTGAAGAATCCAGAACGAAGTAGCATGATATGGAGACGATTACCGGATTTGAAGAAAGAGAACGATGATGGATTGGCCTTGACCTTCGGATCATAATTAAAATGACTAAAACGTGATACTACAAAAAAAAAAAAAAAAAAAAAAAAAAAAAAAAAAAAAAAAAAATTATTAAAGACTCATACATTTTGTTCCTAAACTCATTATTTTGTCTTTAATTTACATTTGTAACCCACTTAAGACAACTAAGTACCGTCTCTGAAAACAGGTGCCTAGACAAATAGTAACCACAAAAATCCATCTCTAAAATATTAGTATCCTCACCGATGGTCTCAAGTGGGTGTCTACATTAAAAACTAGCTAGAGACAATTTCATGGTCTCTAGTATACATATAAATACCACCGTCCAGGTTTCAAATCAGTTATAAACATAATGTTACAATAAACCAATCCAAAACAAAAAATGAAATATTTATTTCAGTTTCATCACATATCAAAACAGCAAACATAGCCATGGCCTAAATTGTCAAACAAAACACATACATCGAGACTTACATCTAACATAACACACATCCAAGAGAGAATGCATAACATAAGCTATGCAGCAAAAGCTGTATACAGAAATAAAAGCATGGCACGCATGTGCTTAAGGAAATTAACAAAAATATGTACTGCAGCATGGCACAACAAATGCAAGGAACACACGTTTATAAGAAACTTCACAATCTATATTGCAACAAAAGCAAGGTACAGCAACATGTTGTCATGAAAAAAAAAACATGGCAAATTCTATTTAAACCCAGAAATCTGCTGAATATACCCTTTTTTTTTATTCAAAAATTTAGGACAAAACTACCCCTGTTCGGCAAATTTTTTTTCTAGTTTCTCAGCACATCTCGTAGAAAATGTACGTGGTGCCTTTAGGGCACCACGTAGGACCATTACGTGTCATGAAGGCACCACGTAGGGGCTCAACGAGGTGTCCTAAAGGCACTACGTAGTTGCTCTACGTGGTGCCTTTATGGCACCACGTAAGATTCTTACGTGGGAGGACAAAATTATCTTTTTTTAATTATGTATGGGTGAACTCAGCAAAACGCTGGGTTTAACCATTTTTTTAGAGTTTCATGGGTATACTCAGCACATTTATGGGTTTAAATAGAATTTGCTAAAAAACATCTAATTTGTACCCACAAACTAATAATTGAAACAAGATCCTATGAGAAACAAATCCTAAAATTGAAGTTCAAAAGAAAAGAGAAGTTTTCTAAAATAGCATGCCTGATACATGTAAAAAGCTAACAAGCCATTCATGCACCATCTTCATCTTGAGATCGAATGTTTCCATGAGAGTCTGATGGTTGATTGTTTCCAACTTGACTATGAACGGGTTGATCTTATGTTACTGGCCTCAATAGTTGCATGAAAGATCCAACTTGTTCCAAAATGTTTTTAAAAGTTGACTGAAGAGGTGAGTGCATCGGTTGACATTGTTCAACTGGTTGTTGACAAGGATCGATGGTTGTGCTTGTTGATGAACTAGCTGAGAAGACTGACCGGATGGCTGCAACATATGATGAGGAATTTGTAGAAACGGCCGACCATATGATTGCAAGGCTCGGTGAGGTGGCTGCGAGAGAATACTTGAAGGTTGTAGGAATTGTTGTGTAGAAGGTTGAAACACTTGACTTGGTAGTTGTGGCAACGGCTGAGTTTGTGGTAGTGGGAATGGCTGAATAGGCGGTGGTGGAATTTGAGTGGGTGCTGGTGCAAAAAACTGACCTGAGGGTTGTGGTACTTGACAAGGTGGTCGAGCGAATGTCCAAGGTTGTTGGTTAGCGCTTTGGAGACTAGTCGGATTAAATGAACCAAGCAGGGTACTTACTTTCAGTTGCACTTCCCCTTCTATTAACGATTTAAGCTCCGATGTTAATAACATGTCGGTGGAAGTAGTAGAACGTTCTTGATTTGCACCATCCGTTGCCAAGCTGGATTGGGAGCTTTTATGTAATACAGCACTCACATTAACATGAGGTGCTCCATAAACTCTTCCTCTTGCAAGATCTCCGGATGCCTCAATCCAACGTCGCGGATTCCATACGTTTTCATCTTCATTAGCTCAGCTTTCTTACTGATGTACGTCTCCTGATAATGTTAAAAGTGTGTCACGTAATATAGACTTGTTAGATAGGAACAACTATGCAGTAAATTTAGACGTAGATCCATGATGAGATAAAATAAACCGACTGAAAAACAAAAGTGATAAATGTAAAATAAGAGAGGTTATAAATTCTTTTTCATGTTCTGAAATACACAAGCTCAGAACAGTACATGAGCAAGTGAAGTTAATAATTCAGGTTTAACAATGCAATCTGTTAGCTGAAAGATAGACTAGAGAACTCAAATTGAACCCAAGTCATGCCTTTTTTTTTTACTTGTACAAACATTTCTCAAATAGACTGTCAAAAGCTGAACTATATGGAATTACATTATCTTAACTACGGATAAAAAAAATCCCAAATAGTTATCCAGATATCATTACCCATATATTGCAAACATCAAAACGGTTTTAAATATTGGAACAATGGTGGATCTAGCATTAAGAATAATTTTGTATATATTAGGGGAAAACAATGCAATATACCTTCAGATGTCATTTACCTACTTGGTGACAGAGTATAAAAACAATTTGATAAACTCGAAGCTAATAAACTATGGTCACACAGTAAAACTTAACAAAAAACAAATAATAAACGACCACGCGAAGGTGATCAGTTTCAAAATTCTTCTACGAGCATGTCAACCAACAAAACCAGAGAAAACATGAAGCAATCACTGGGTGCTAACGGAAACTGCATCTACGCATAGACAGAATATTCTAACACTGCAGTGAAACAATTCATAGAACGGTATAATATACAATGCTTACCTTATTTTTAAAGTTCATCCATTCATACTAAGAGATCTATTAAATCTGATTTACGTGCGAAACTATGATTCAGAATTAACTTGGCTGTTAATTAATATAATGGTGGTGTAGATGAAAATCATATGAATTATAAGAAAATCTAAGCATTGCCCCAGAAAATAAAATAGAATTTGAAGTTTCAAGTGCCAAAGATGTTCTGCATCAATTTATGCAGCAAACAGAAAGGTGGCTACCACAAATATGAACCGTGCAAGAGAGAGAGAGGGAGGAGGGAGAGGGAGAGGGAGGGAGGGATGCATCAACTTATGCAGCAAACAGAAAGGTGACTACCACAAATATGAACAATGCAAGAAAAAGAAAGGGAGGGAGGGAGGGGGGGGGGGAGGGAGAGAGGGAAAGGGAGAAAGGGAGAGGGGGGAGAGAGGGAGGGTGGGAGGGAGGGGGGAGAGTGGGGGGAGAGAGAGAGGGGGGGAGGGAGGGGGAGGGAGGTAGGGAGGCGGGGAGAGAGAGAGAGAGAGAGAGAGAGAGAGAGAGAGAGAGCTATATGTACATATGAGTGCGCTGCTAGACGAACTGAAGGAATTTCGGTCAAAAAAAGCGGTAGGACTAAAGCTTTTAATTCAGGAGGGGTATTCTTGCAATTCGACGCTATTACAGTTTCTAATGAAGCACATCATGCGGTGGAAAATCATTCGCACTATCTGACAAACTCAAGTAGCATTTTCCTGTACATATAAATATGCTAATTCCTCTATCAGTTTACCCTAATACAACTGACACCACAAGTCAACTAAGCCTTTAATTGTGATCACAAGCTGAAGCAATAAAGCATTCACCTGGCTAACTAAATTTTGAATATAGTGAAATCATTATTGTATTATAATGCAATTATTGGTTAGCTTATTCACGTAAGGTGCGAAAAAGCTTGGAGTGATGCATATGAAATGTGTTATGCGTGAACTACACTGAAATTTCGTCAGAATGTTAGATGAATCCGCATGTAATTTTCATAGATGTCGCATGAACCATATGATCCATCGAGCTGTATTTATGAGAAGATAATAGAGTGTGTGGCTAGCTTCCAAAACAAGTGAAAATCATGGCATATGCTTGAAACAAAATCCATTAACATGTCGTCGGATGCACAATGACTGATGTTAGATTAAGGGGCCACCAATCCATAGATCTACATTAATTTTTGGTATTTTGCCATGGTGCATAAATTTTGTAGCTGCAACATCTAACTATCTTTTTTTGCTTGTGCACTGAATGGAGTGGCTGATTTTAGTGTTGTTGAGCATAAGTTGAAGAATTTTCGTAATACAGCTAGTATAAGAGTTTACCTTTGTTCATACTTGATTTAAATCAGTAAAATGAGTTCTAAAACCCAGTTTCCAATTGAGTATTTCACTCAGTTTTCAACTGAAACTGAGTTTTTTAACACAGTACAAAAACTGATTCTAAATTGAGTTTATAAATGGAGGATTTACACAATTTTCAACTAAGGTTTTGAATTGGTTTTCAACTGGCACTGATTTAATTGAAAAAATGTTATCCTAAGTGGCATTAAAGTATGTCGTTTAGTTGGAAATAATGTCTCAGGTTAAGCAGCACAATGTGTGACTTATACTATCGTCATATGTACTACAATATATAATGTCTTGGTAAACAATAAAGCCAAGATTTTGTACTGCCAGGTTGAGCATGTATGTGTTGTACTGTCATGTTAAGTACAAAGAAAAGCAATTTAACTTGTTCAGATTTCAACCAAAAAAGAGAACATACAAGATTAATAAATTTAAAATAGCTCACATAGGCTTTCCGCGATTTGTTGTCAATGAATTCGCAGGTTGATGCCAAAGCATGCTTTGCTTCCCCCTTTCCTATGTTTTCTCTCTTTTAGTATGCCAAGCTACGAAACTTTCTTCGAAACTCATCGGTTTACCTGTCTCAAGTTCCTATAAATGATAGAGGATATACTAGATTAGTAGAAATATTGAAGAATGCAGCAAGCGCTTATCTTATGAATAAAAAACAATGTATGTATACGAATATGATTATTTGATTCGTTGGCTGGACTTAGTCTATAAGATAGAACTAAACGATAATAAGACAGGTGGTAGTCTTTGATTAGTAATTAAAAAATCACAAGTGCGAACCCGTTCTTCGCACACGGGCTCGGGCTATATTTTTATAATTATACTTTATTTTTTGTACATTTAACTTTTGACATATTATCTTGAAAAAATTATTTTGTGATGATATCAGAATGAACCTATACTGTGTATATAGCCCATTTACAATTTACAAAATTTATACAATGGACGGCAAATGTGAAAATATTTTAAGTCTACAATAGTGATATTTTGCGGTGAGATGGTCGTTGACTGCTTCCAAGAACGCTACATGGTATGTATAATTTTATATTTTCTATGATCAAATGCGTCTCATCTATGTCTGCTGATGTTAAGCCCTGCTAAAGAACTAAATTTAAATCCTATGTACTTAAATAGAGAGTTTGCCGCGTTGTTTTGTTAGCATGATTTTAGAATTTCTTGTTATATGGGGATGGAAGTTCATGTTTACGGATTGTATTTTTTAAAGGGCATTGTTATTCGCACTCCAAAATTGGTTAAGGGGTGATCAATTTTAAGGGCACTCTAGTCATATTTAGAATTGTTATGGGGCGTACTAAACACAAAAATTTGTATACGAAAATACCCCTACTTTACCTCTTAGGCGTTGTTATTGAACTCCAGTTTTAGTTAAGAGGCGTCATATCTAAAAACGAATATTCGGTATACCCCACCGTTTTCCATTTTAATCATTTTCGGCGGCTCTTATCCAATTTTCAGATCTAAACTCGACATACCCTTGCTGAATTCCACTAATAAATTCGGCAGCACCTTGCCGAATTTCAACTGGGTCCCCCCGTAACAAAAAGTGGAGTGTCAGTAACAATTGATGAACACATGCCTCAATTATCAACGTAAGGGTAGTTTGATCATATTATAATTGAATTGTAAGGAAGGGTCACTTTGTAACATCCTACCTTTAGTAAATTTAAATATAAAAAAATGAGTCACCCCTTAACCAATTTTGGAGTACGAATAACAATGCGCTTTTTAAATGATCCACTACAAAAATATTCTTGATGAATCTTCTTAAATAATCTCAAATCAACTAAAATATAATTAATATGTTAAAGCATAGTGTCTTTACACAACGAATGATAATATTTACTATAGGTTGTTTCTAAATGGATAAACATTACAGTTCGGAGCATGCAAATTAATTTATTGTGAAATATAAGAGGATATAAATTAGATATTATTTTAATATGTATACTGGCAGTAATCCAAAGCTGAAATAGACTGATTGTGGTTAAGTAAAATAATTTTTAAACTTTGGTCAAAGAAATAAAAGTTTGAAATAGAGCTATTTTTAGGTTATGTTTTGCTAGAAAAATAACAACACCACGACATAAGTTAATGTAGTCATGCACTGACTAAGGTTAGCAATCTAATTCTTTTGTCAACGGAATGCATGTTTTGTTAATTTTGTATGACTGTCCATTGTTCGGCACAGCTTAAAGTCAAAACTTATGCATTTATATTCATTTATGTCCATTCATTTGTTATTTAGAATAGAATTGTGTTAAAAAAATTGTACAAAATTTTATTGCTATGAATTGTTTGATGAATTTTGTATTGTTAGAACATCGATCCTCTGTTGTTTGAATCAACATCTCGCTTGATCCGTGTACATCCGAAACTTTTATAAGATTGGACGTGAGCACCCCTATATACTGTCTTGTCCATCCAACTAACAACGGTAGGTTTTGTTTTTGTATTTTGATAAATTCAAAATCAAAAGATCCATTTACGGTCAATGAAAAACCTTGTTGACAAGCAAAGTCCTAAATATAATAACGTGCCATCCTTGAATCTTATACAACACTCATTCCAACATTTGCAAGGTAAATGCCACTTAAAGGTCCATCCACATGCATGATAGATTTGGGTACATTTTTATTTTCTTCACTGCTTTTCTAACTGAGAAGAAATGAAATTGAGTGAAAATCATACCTTAACTTGCCATACGAAGTTATGTTCTAATATTTCATAAACTGTTGCTTGCAGAGTAGCATTCTATTGATTATATGAAGTAATGATAAATTATTATATTATTTATGCCGTTTCTTATATTCGTTTATTGACTATTTAAACCCACATATTTGCAAAGTTCACCCGTACTTCTAGCAAAACAAAAAAAACACAACTATCTTATGTTTGTTTTTTTTTTTTTTTCCTTAAAGTTATGCATATACCATCTGCCTTAAGGCATCTCGTGGAGCTAGCACATAAAAGGGTATTTTTCAGGCTCTTGTTAGACAACATCACTGGTTTACAAAAACAAGAATAAAAATTTATGCATGTACTTGCAATATAGATCTTTACAGTTTTTGCATAACAAAGAAAGGATTTTATTTTAAAGGACAAACTTTGGAAATTCTTTGGTGAAAAGTATGGAAAGTTTCAAAATTAGGGAGAATGACACATTTACACTAAAGGTGGAATTCAGGGAGCCCACTAACTTTTCGTCATGTACACTAAAATTTGGCCTTCTCACTAAATTCTAAACTTTCTATACTTTTCACCAATTTTTTTGTTAAGTTTGTCCTTTTCCCTATTGCCACTTCTAAAATATTTACTTCTTGCTTATGTCTTACTTTGTCATGCTCCTTATTATCTGCCTCAATTTGTGCAGGCCCTAAAAGCTTTTTGTTATGGAATCATTTGCTTCATTGAACTCCACAGATTAAGATCTATAGCTTACCGCTACCGCGGACCACATAAAGCCACCATCTTAGCTTAGCGGAACAACCCCCCCCCCCCCCCCCCCTCTAAATTGTCAAATATTGCTTTTTCCTCTTTGTTATGCTTCCCACTTTACTGAGGACATAAAATTTTGTAGACAATCATAAACAATGCATGCTTTCAGGATTTAAAATCAAAATATGAAATTGTTACTTACTTGCATGTTTTCTCCAAATATGCATGAATGTAACTTAAACATGAATCTAAATCAACAGGATTCAGCAATTATTAATTTTTATTATTTATGCCTTAATCTTCAAATACACATGAATTTGAAATTAAATACACATATATTGAAAATCGTTAAACACAGAGGTGACAATATGCTATTAAGTTATTAACCACTGCAGGAATGCATATCCTGAATAACTGGCTTTAACTATGATTATTTCTGTCTTAACTATATAATATTGCAATGTGCATTGACTTCAAACAATGTAATCATATTATAAATATAATATAGCAAACTCAATACACCTATTTTTCAATAGTTTGATGAAGCTTTGTTGTCAAGCTGTAGAAGCTGTATACTGCAGGCCTCTCAAAAAAAAAGATGTTATTTCTGAAACGAACTATCTTTCTTAACTCGGGACGAAAACTATTTGCAATACTTAGTGGCTAGTCAATGCTCACACCTACAGTGGTATAGACTGTTCTTTTTTTTCCTAGAGAAGTAAAAGTAGCTTAAGTACCCAGAGCCAAAGTAGACAAAAACAGAAGCAAACCTCTTGAGTATGAAATAAACAATAGTGAAGTACTCATACTAATTAAGCTGATTGATAAAACTGCTGTTAACATCGACTGCACTCACATCTGTATATAGACATGATGTTTTAAAAACTTCTGCTGTCAACTAATTAGGCTGGTGGACCTTTACCACTTGATTTGTTAATGTGGACAACTAATTACTTAAATTTGGACATTTTACATTTGAAATTTAGGGCTATATATTTAAAAAGGGTCATGAAAATACAGTATATACATTACATTTGTGACTATAGGATTTTCTCATTGTGGTTAGGGATAACTGTTGCACTTTTCTAGTTTTCTCTTTATATCTTGTTCCTGTTGATTGCTACTTGGTCCATATTGTCTATTCCTACATAAATGTCTAGCACTACACTGCAGCATATACATAATAAATAATTGTAACTTACTTATCGCCATGATTTGTACTCATATGACATATAGTAGAAGAAAAAAGAAAACAACTCACCCAAGCAAAGCCAAAGCATAAAACTTCATAGATTCCTTGTGTTGTCTTTGAACTTGCATGAGCTATTTGCAATTACGTAGTATCAGGAGCAGCAACCATATCAACAAAAAGGAAGATGAATGCCTGCAATGATCGACAATGCAGTACTTAATGTGCCTTGTCCTTGATTCCTCTATACATGCATAATGTGGTATAACAATTGAACAAAAGAAAACTGCTAGAAAACCACTAAAATCAAACAGCATGACATTTTAGCCAAACTCATCAACACCCATTTTTTAGGGAAAACAGGTAACATCTAAATGTGATGGGTAAAAATGAAACAAAGACTCTAACCAAGTATTGTAAAATTCTTTAAATCATGGATAAAAAGCTTATATTTGGCTAATCCCGTTGTATATATAAACTAGGAATTACAAACATCAGTTCATCTATCCAGAGAAGATACACACATGTGCAATGGATAACGTAAGCAACCCAAATCATCATCAAATCCTAAAGCATCAATAACATAATAATCAAAAAATACCAAAAGACATGCTACCTGAAACGAAAGAAACCAACATGGAAAGGATTGGAAAATAAAAAAAGCTGGATCTGAGTTGCACAACACACTAATTCAAGTGGAATAAAATTGTTAGCTTAGATTATCTGCCAAAGCTGCAAGATAGCAATATAGCTTCTCAGCAGTGAATTTTAGGTAAATAGTCAAGATTTCAAAATTAACTACAGAATAGAGAACTACATGGAGCATAGGGTAAAATGAACAAAGAAATTACCCGAAAGCCATGACCTTTATACGCCTTGGGAATAGCACTGAAGGATGTTTGGAAAGAGCAGTAGACACAAAACGATAAGTAATGAAGAATGTTTTAAAAAAAGGCAATGGTAATGCAGGAAAATATATCGATTGGTTAGTCGAAGTGAATTGAAGGGCTTTGGCTTAAATTGCAATTAGGATCAGGCAGTAAATAGTAATGAAAAGGAAATAAATAAATAAAAAAAATTTGTGATGTTTTGGTGCACAATTATGTGTGTCAGATCCATTTTGTTCAATGCAAAATTGAAGGGGACATCAAAGCTATGGAAACTCTACTCATTATTGGTAGTTCAGTGTAGATTCTGTGAGCATGCACACTGAATATTACCTTATGACGAAAAATCAATTCGTCTTAAAAGATATTAATAAAAAAAGATAACAATGAAAAGAACCAAGTAAATAATAGAAAGTTACGATGATTCAATCTTTACTATTAAAACTTGAAAAACCAATATGGAAAAATGATAAATGTTTCAAAAAATGAAAACTACTCTAGTATTTCTAAAAGGAGTTGAATAACATTTAAAAGCAATTCAAAGATTTCAAAACAAATAAAAAGTCTGAATTTCTGAAAATTACAAATTTCTTGATTGCCAAACATATAAAAAAAAAAATCATAACTTTAGGGAAGTCATTTTAAAAATACTCAAAAGAACATGCTTAGCCCAAAAACAGTTTGTTTTCATTTTCTTTATATAACCAACATTTTAGACAAATTGCTAAACTTTAACCCTCTTTCCAAAGAGGGCAAAATGTTCTAAAAATTAACATAAATACTGTGAAATTCCAAAAATTTGAAATAGAATTTGTTTCGAATAGTAAAAATATTTGTAATGAACAAATTTTGAAAATATTCTGCAACTCTCTAACAGAATATTAAAGGTTTTTCGAAAAAATCAACGTTTTTCTGTTAAAGCTAAAAGCAATTAACAAAGAAAATGAAATTTTCCATTGAAATCAAATAATAATGTATTTTAAAAGACTTCTCTTGTGATAAACATGTTAAAGCAATTCAAAGTTGACAAGAAGGTTTTTAAAAAAAAAATCAAATTTTCATTTCAAATAGAAATAATGCATTAATCTATTGAAAATAATATGGTTGTTATCAGTTGAAAATACAAATTGAACAACAACACAACATTATATGGTTGTTACTGCAAAATGTAAAATACAAATTGAAAATAATAATAATAATCAATATTCTATTGTATGTAGCTTATCCCAAGCTATAGCTGCAAAGGACAAATAATAAATTTCGTATTTTTCAGGAAGTAAGAGAGGTCATTTCTAAATAAATAGTTTATTTTTTCTTGGCCTATCAGAAAATGTGTACCCAAATACCTTTCTACAAATAAATGTTTTCCTTGATAAATTATGATGTACAAATAGTTTTAAATAACATATTATCAGGATCAAAATGAAAATCTATGTATGGCTTAGTCATTACTATCTAAGAATAGGTTAGTCGTTCAAGACAGACACGCCAAAGTAAATTTAGTCATAATAGTGCGATTAAACTTGAAATTTTATCGAGAAACGTTAGATGTAATAAGATTACGATAATGATAAAGAAGAACATGGCGTTTAAATAATCATCGAAAAAACATATAAGTATGCTACTTGAGCATAGAGAAAACATAACAGGAACGTCGAAAAGCTAAGTTTACACATGTAAATACATAAAAAGTTCAATTCATGTTCCAGTAGACAAAAAAGATTAATATAGTTCCCCATTTTAAGCAATAAAGCTATTTATTTCCTCACTAAACAAAGGTGTAAAATGTTACGAAGTTACCATGTTTTAAAGCATTTATTCTATTTGTTTAGAGGTAACCCTTTTGAAACATGTAAGCTGCCCAAAACTGTGGAGTTCATAATTATTTTGCATATATGTAGCTATACAATCACCACATTGTAGGAAATTTTCTAAGCACATGGAAACTTGAATGTTTATAACCTTCAAGTGCACCACACTACAAAAAATTGGTGAAAAAACAATCTATAGCAACTTCAGACGATAGGACAATAAGGCAAACCATGTACATGCATACATAAAATGCAAGAGAATTGGCACAGTTTCACCTGCATGCCTATTGTCTTCTCTAAAATTGAAATATAAGAAAATGGAAACCAATACAAAATTTCAACTTTCAGTACTTTACCAAAGCAATATAACCGGTAAGATAGAGGATGCAAAATGGTTGCGTGAACGGTAGGTGAATGGTTGGCCAAAGAAAAATTTAATTGTTAAATGCAGTACGTATTAAACAGCAAGCATGAAACACAGATATCAATGGACGCCCAAAATGCGGAAGCATCAAAATCATAGTATGAATAGACAATATAAAAGAAACAACCAAACCAAACGCTAACTGAAACTATGAAGCAACAACAACAGAATGGATGAATGAAATGAGTCGAGGTTTTTTTTTTTTTTTTTTTTTTTTTTTTTTTGTAATAAGGAATCCAGAGGTTGTGATACAAAATGGAGAGGACTGAACGCTACCAATAAATTTTCATACTAATTAAATCTGAAAATGGACCTGCTTTTGGTTATATTTTATCCCCTTCATAATTCGATTCATAATCTACCATAATCGCATTAAAATAACATGCAGGAATGCTTAGTATAAAACCTTCTAATACGACTAAATATATGGAGAAGTAGAACCTGAGATAACAGTAAAAAAGCTAATGAAACAAAGGAAACATGTACATCACAACAGTAGATAAAGAAATTTCTTGAAATAAGCAGAATCAAGATAAAATAATCGGCACAGTTGATCATAAAAGTAGGCCAATAAATCACGGGAACGTGAATCTCAGTAATAAGATATACGAAATATAAGCTTGAATCAATCAATTATTCTTGAAGCTAACATTCCATATATTAACTTAAGTGTGTTGCTAAAAGCACTCTGAAATGTGTTTCCTAACACAATAACTAAACACCACCATCCTTTCTATACACATATGCCTCTGACCACTACGAAATAAAAAATAGGCACTCAACCATACAAAAATAATTTAAGACAAATAACCTCATCTTCTACATTAGAGCATTGGCTATTCGCGAGATCTTCGTTCGTGTATAAGTTCTCGTCATTCATTACTAAGAAATCCAACAGTAATGATTACTAAAATAAGTTTTCCTCAAATTACAATAAAATTGAGAATTAGGGTTTAAGAGGAATCAATTGGGGAAGAAGTAGATAACGGATCATGTTAGGAAGCAAATCAGGTCGACGTTTATATTTGATCGATCGAGATAAGATGACAAAAAGAAATAGGGTTTACGTTTGAACTAATGGCGGGAGATGGAATAATTTCGGTGATTAGGGATTGAGTGGAGGAATAAAACTGGTGTTAGGAACTACATTAACTTAATTAAAAGTGATTAGCGTTTGTTTTTCTCAGTTTGTTCTGAATCTAAATTCTGATTAATTAATCAGAACTTTGTATGTTGTTTGTTTTTTTGTTAATGTTCTGAATAAATTAAGCATTCAGATCTTTTCATTCAGAACTTTTTTACTTCTTATTTCTAGTTCTGAATGCTGAATATATTGATTTTGTTCTGAATGCTTAAATTAAACAAACAATTAAGTGATTATTCAGAATTCAACAATCAGATTTCAGCAACCAAACATACGAATTCAGCAATCAGAATTCAGATCTTACATTTTAAACAAACAAAGCTAAATTAAGCATGGTGTTAGGAAGCACGTTCCAGGGTGCTTTTAGCAGCACACTAAAATCATCTGGGTATAACCGTATATGCTTCTAACTATCCCTAACAATAGAGGAAGCATTCCAGATGGGAACAAAATCAAAATTTACGTCGAATACAAACAACCCAAATTTAAAACATCTTTAATACAACAAAGTATGTTACTTGCGAGGACATAATATTGAGATCAGAACCAACAAATCAAAGATGTAGAAATTATCTGAATAGGAAGCTGAAGCCGTATAGGAAAAAGAAAAACTTAAATAGCAGCTAACCTTGGCTTAGATTAGGCATCATAGTCATGTAATGGCACATGAGGGAATCGATGAACTACATGAAATATTTCAGTGCTTGAAATAATACGAAGAGCGAACATGCCTGAAACAATCCAATAAAATTCCCCGCCCTGAATTGAAGCCGAAAACCCACATTTTCTACTATAACGATATAACAGAATAAAAGTTTGGACCTAGCCTAGTAGCGATGACATGCCAGTTCATTACGCCAGCTTAATTCGATATGGCGGTGAATTAGAGCCAAAGGACTGGCGACGGTGGTAGAAGAAGGGACAATAGCGACAGATGTGAAAAGGCATAAATTGAGAATGAGAGAGACTTTTGGATCTGGACGAAAACGAACCAGATTCTTCTAGTGAAAATAAACTGGGGAAAGACACGCAAAGAGACTAGGCATATAGAGAAAAAAAAAGTGACTGTTGGTTTTAAAATAGTGTGGTGCAAATACCCAATATGTTCTTCATAATACCCGAACTAAACAATACCACATGAATTGGTGTTACACTCTTTTTAATACCACGCACTTAAAAAAATAGAGGCTACCACACTGTTTTACCATATTTCTATTTTGCTCGATATTCGTTCGTCTTCATTTCTAAAACCGATCAACGAGCTAAACCATATATCTATAACCAATCAAGAAATTCGAAGCTGCAATGTCGAGGAATATACAATAGCCGTGAATAAGGTTTGAATTAAGCAAAGTAGAAGAGGATGTGAGAGATTAGGGCTTTCAGATCACCAAACAATTGAGAGATTACCGTATGAATTTAAATATTCCCGTGAGAGATGCGAAGAAGAGGACGATTATGAGATATTAGGGTTTTTGGATAAGCTTAATACGTGATTAGTTCGGCAAATAATGATTGGGCGGGGGATTAGAATGGAAAGGTAATGTGGTATTAGGAAGCATACAAAATTTAATGGGTTTTATTTTTTTAATTGCGGTATTAGGAAGAACATATTAGGATGCCCTTAGCACCACACTTAAAATAAGTGTGGACGCTTGTATGCTCTCCAAATGTTACCCACTAATTATAATGTAGTATAGATTTTTTTGGGTACAAGTAACTTATTATAAGAGATGATTGGCATCACTGGTACTTTGGAACCCTCATTGTATATTTCAGACATTCAGCTTTTCGCATGCTTCAGGATGTGCACTTGAACAACCTCTAGAATGACAGAACATTAGACTCATACACACATACTCTCTAAAGTGTGTATGTGACCTTGATAGAAGTATTGCAAGTGCTATAAAAGTGAGCATTTGCTAACAAATACTATATATTCTTCTAGCATTAAATTATACAACGAATTCATCGAATAAACATGTCTTTCATTATTTTTTATCTCAGCAAGAATGAAATATTTTATAACCAAAATCAAAAGACATAATATTTAGATTAATTATTAAGGACATACTATATAATGGGGGACACAAAGTTTCATTTTACATGTACACTTAGTGTTCAATTCCTTTAACTATGTTGCAATCAGCGTATTAGTTCAATTTCTGAAACATTATGATTATTGAATTATCAAATATTATTATTCTCTATTTCTGGAGTATTTTTCAAAATGAGTACTTTCAAGTTGGAATATGAATCGATATAGTTAGATTTCTTTATTTTACATGAACTTAAAGTCATTTATCATGTCAGCTATCACATTACTAGACTTCAACTACCGTCCTGTTTTTACAATAAAAAAGAAGACTTTTGTAGCTGCATATGGTAAAATTTAAATTTCAAAGTGGCAACTCTAAGTTAAATTCAAATAAAAAATCGAGTAAATACATTCCACTTGTGCCTCATGTGAAACAATAGACACATAACCAGCAGTGTGACGTGTATGTGTTCCTTCTTTTGGTGTCAAACGATTAGCTCTCATCTTCTTACATTTGTCATCATATATGCTTTTATATCATTCAATGTCAATCATTTTATTTCATACATCTGCTTGGATCCACGCTGGAGGAGTGTCCCGGCAGTCGGTCGTTTTGTTGTTTGATTTAATCTTTTGGCACTCTGTCGTGCACGATTTAGCTTCTTTTTCAAGATAGAAGCCGCTTTCTTTAGCCGCATATCATAAACCTTATGCTCGTAACTACTATTGTGAGCGTACGCCCTCTGTAAGAAATGCAAGGTGATTAAAAGTACATTTATAAACTATATGGTTGGTTGCAAAACTTTTTGGAGTATGAAATATGCATCGCTATAAAAAATAAGTTTTGGCTACAAATAGAACTTTATTAAAATATTTTAAAAACTAGAAACAACAATAAAGCAGAAACAAATACGAGAGATACTTCATGTCCTAGAGGAAGACTTTATTTTGTAGGGAAATGTTTAATCAACTCAAACAGAAATAAAATATTGAGATACATTAAATTCATTAAATAGCACTTGTCTTTTCTCCGGAGAAATTTTGAAAATGCAAACCACGGTTCAGTAAATCTCATATCCAAAATAGGTTGTAACAACCCGTATTTTCAGAACCAATTTAAAATTTTAATTTAAGATATTTTAAGGAATATGGAAATATAAATTAGTTATTTTTGCTAAATAAAATTTGAGAATAATTTTAAAATTAGTTTTTGTATTTTATTTGACTTAAAAACAAACTCAGTAAAATTATTAAATTGATTTATAAGCTTTGAATTTTAGAATTTTGAAAATTCGAGTTTTAAAATCAATGCCTAGCCTTAAAAAGTGAAATTTTGCTAGCAAGTTCAGACTTTGACGAGACCAATTTTGTTGGATTCATAATAATAAGTCACGACTAGATTTCAAATTTCACGCGAAACGGAGTTAGTATGTGGTCGTGAGAGGCAAAGGCGTTTGGGGCAAAACTGACAGTCAGTTTACAAAGAAACATTATTGAGACGATTTCAGAATTTGATTCCACTTTTTTTCGGGATTCGTATCGTCACATAATAGTAGAATCCAAAATTTCACAATTTTTGGAGTTAGCATTTGGGCGTACAAGAAAAAAGGTACGCTAAAATCGCATTTTTGAAGTTTATTTAAGCATATTCGAGAAATCAAATGGAATGTCAACCGAACTCAGAATTCAATGAAACTTGATTCGTTGGATTAGTCTTGACGCGTATTATCTCGTGTCTGAATTTCATGACAAACGGAGATCGTTTGCATTTTGACGATCGGATGGAAAAATAGATAAAATCTCTTTTCCTCTTTTTCTTTCCTCATTTCTTCCTTCCTCTTTCTTCCTCTTTTCTTAAAAATGGGGACACCTCTCTCCTCCATGGCAGTCGCTGCCTCTCCCCCGCCACCTACAACCGTCGCACCTCCTCTCTCTCTCCTTCTTGCAAATCCAAAATCCTAGCCCCTCCTACAAGCCCTAGCCGCCACTGTGGGCTCCACCACTGTCACCACTACCTAGCCGCCACCACCTACAGCCACCTCACCGCCTGTTAGGCCCTTTCCCTTGGCTATGTCCCCACCACCTCCAAAATCCGTCTTTTTCACAAAAATCCGATTTGCAAATAACCTCCTGTCGTCCTTTGCTTAGTACTCGTCGATCCATGCATTTTGGGCAAGGCCCCACAAACGAAAGTCGTAGATCTCGTTTTTCTCTATGAAATACACATATCTCAATCGAAGTTGGGAGTTCGGAGCTGCTCGGAAAACACGATCAAAGTCTGTAGAACTGATGCAAAGATTGGCGATTTCTGGCAAATTGGAGCGTTTTGGGAAGAAAGTCCACCAGGTAAAAGTTGTTCGGAATGACGTTTTTGTGCTAGTGACGAGGTTTGGTAAAGATTGGAGATCGTATGCAAATTCTAGAGCCAGAAAGGTGAATTCGAATGCGGAGAGCGACAAATGGCGAGAGCGCGACGAAGAAATTCCTACATTAGAAGTGTCATGGTGTTTGGTATAGCTTATGGGTGAGAACCGCTCACTTTATCTTTTTATCTAGGTTATTATATCAAAAATTGTTATATGGAGCTTAGTAGCTCCTGTCACCATTTGCAAACCATGGATCATTTATTGATTCGTTGTGTTATGTTTATGATTGTGAATGTTCACTAGGCTAAAAATAAGGTTAATATGAAAGTGGTAGTTGAAATTGGATACAAATATTCATTTATGATTTGAACGGTGAGAATTAGTTAGTTTGAAAAATTATTTGAATCGAATTTGAATTGGTTAAATTTATTAACTAGTGATTGATTTAAATTTATTGTTGTTGGTTGAAAACCCCACACGGGTCTTGGGTGATATTTGACTCACACATCTCCCTTGTGTGAATGCGGTTAATCGGTTGATTGATGGATTTATGTAAGCGTCAATTATTTGGTTGAAGCTTATATAAAAATAAAACACACATTGGATGTCATTTTGGATGTTGATAGTTGTTTACAACTATTGTTGGGTGTATATGATGTATGTAATCCATGTAAATTTATTTATATGGATATTGATTGAATATTATTCCAATCCGAAATAAATATGAATGGGTAAATAATATAACATTCAAAGAAAATTGAAGTTCGGGTTTGATGTCCGACCTTAGATGGACACGAAAATATTGGAAAATATGAAGCCGAGCTAAGTAGAAAACGCTATTTTAACTCGAACGGATTTTTATATCGATTTTATTCATTTTTATAATAAATATCGAGAAGACTGAATTTCAAAATGTTACATTTGGAAAATATTATCATTATGAGTTCATAATAAAATGTAATGTTCAATTTTAATTATAAATTGAAATGGAAGTTGGAATCATTTTCAAATGAATTTATAAACGTTTTATAAAATACTTTTTTGGACGAAATATATTATTTTCAAATGGCATGAATAGAACGTATCGCACAGTGTCCGTTTGCGAATTTCAACTATGAACTTCGAATTGACATAACGAGAGATCGACAGTCGGATTCTCCTAAAACAGGAATCATTGGGTTTGTATCGAAAAGATCTATTCAGCGAATATATGAGATTTAAATTGGAATGGTTAGATTTTAAAATATGTCCAAATCAGTTTTGGAAATGGTTGTTATGGATGCAATTCGGTGGCCGATATTGGAAACCGACCGTAAGGGCCTTATTAAAATAATAAAAATATGAATAAATTGCGTAAATTCATAAAAAATGATTTGGAAAGGTTTTGGATGAAATATTCCACACTTGAAAAGATAAAGATATTTTTATCTGAATGAACTAGTAAATACCTAGAATATTTGTTGATGTCAAAAGTTGGTCACTAGTGACGTTCAACCCCCAATCGTGTGAAGAACACACGAACACTGGTTATAAAATACGGAAAAAGTAAAGGAAACGGGGAAGACACGCAGACTTTTTATAGTGGTTCGGCAAAGACTGTGCGTACGTCCACATTATATATTATTTCTGCTTTAGATTACAAGTGCAATGTTTTTTTCTATTCGAAGAAAAGGAGAGATACGACTATTTTTCTCTTCTTGATAAAACCTCACTCGGAAGAAGAAGAAGTAGGAGCCGAAAAATGTCTTTTTTTAAGCTTTGAGGTATTTATAGGTGGAGATGGCGACTTGGGCTGTTGTGACATAGCCCGACCTTTCTGGGAAGACTTGGACGCGTGGAGTCCATTCCTTGGATAGTATAGCGGCTGGAAGACTGATTCCACTATTCATAAATAGTTTCCTCGGAAGTTACGGCTTATGTGGCATCCGTGGTGAGGTGTATCAAAAGTAGAGCTTTGTCCGGATGTGGTTGACCGCCTTTTCTTCCTTCAAAGTCGAGTTAAGTATTTGAACAGCTCAGCTGGATATTTCTATGTAGACCTAAAATACTAGGTCGATATGCCCTGTATGAGAGCAGTTCTCTCGGTCGACTGGGAGAGTGAGTCTTCCGGAGTGAAATATTAACTTGTTTGAGAAGCAGATCGGCTCATTACATGATGACTTCGGACCGACCTTCTGCTGGGCTTCCTAGAATGCGATCTGCCTAATTTGGCTGATTGCGCGTTTGGGCTTCAATTTGACTTATTGGGGCTTTTGCCAAAAAGAGAGCTAACAATATTAATCCAATGATTTTTAGAAATTATAAATTGGATTTGCGAATGCTTTCTAACATAACCAGAAATTCCAACATACAAATTGGAATGGATTTGAATGGAAATTATCTTCGAATATTTTTCTATATTGGATTCCGTGATTATACGGATATTGTTGTGAGAATTTGGAAGATATGGATATCGTTATTCCAATACAACATTTGTTAGTTTCAGAACTTGGTGTTGAATGTAAGTCGACATGATTTCCATTTAAGATCTTATGTTTAATACCAACATTGGATTTGGGTTTGTTGTGATGGTATCTTAAATAATACCGTTCTTGAACCCATTTATGAATGAAATAAATCTTTTAATTAAGGTATGGAGAGAGTTTTCCAGTTTGTTTAATCAATTTGGAATTGAATGGAATTCGATTAATAATAATCGAGATGGGTTTCTGTGTAGGAAGGCGTTTACTATTTATGGAATTTAAACGCTTCACCGTTATTCCACTTATAGTACTAGTCTGATATGGAAATTTATATCGATTATAAATTGTTCAGATTTCCATGGAGATTCCATATTAATGGAAGATGATTTTGGGTTATTTTGAACAGTGTTTTTACATGACATTTGTTCTTTAACCCAAGTAAAGAAAGGATAATTTACAGCACAACCCCCCATACCCTACATTGGATTCTTTAGTGGCTCTCTTCGCCTGGAGTATCTGGTTGGAACGAAGCGCTCATATCTTCGGCAGACCAAAGAAACTACTGTTAGGTATTTGTCATCACATCTTGCATCTTTTCGACTCTTGGACAGGATCGACCAGGCCTGCTCGTTTCAGGCTAACTCTGTCTATGCCTCATTCGCCTGGTTCACAAGAGAGTAGCACCCAGATCCCGCTCTGATCGGTACAATGCACTTATGCTACCTATTTACTTTATTTTGGCTTGCATTCGAATTAGTTATGGTATGCTCTGATCTATCTGATGTATAATTTTGCGTTGTAGTAAGCTGGTACTATATACTTGGGCCTTCTTGGCGGTACTTTATGTCACTAGTTGGGCTTGTCAACCAGATATTTATCTAGCTAATTATATATATGCGTAACCGGGCTGTGTAGTGCCACGCTACACACCCGTCTTCCTCAAGAAAGAAAGGATAATTTTCCTAAAGTTGAAAAATCATTAAGTAATGATTTTTGAAGATTAAAAATGAGCTGGAGTTTTAGTAAATCTTTAATTAGATTGGAAAGTGAATGAGATGATTAAATTTATCAAACAAGAGAATTGATCGAGATGGAGTACTACCAATTTTACTCCATGCGATAGTTTAATATTTAATTAGATTTGAAACGATAAATGGTAATCAAAATTATCGATAACACTACGGGTGTTAAATATGGAGTACCACTAGTTTTGCTTTATGGGATGAATAGGTTGGGATTGGGAATATTAAAATAAATGACTACTTCGATAAGGCTCGATAATCTCAACTAGTTTGATAAACCTTAATTTGGTTTAATTTGTGAAAAGATAAAATGGAATATTTTGAAAATAATATCCAAAGGAAGATTAAACTATAAGCAGGGTTGTATATCAAAAAGGACAGTCCGTTGTCCGGCTCGGTCCGAAGCTATAAGTTGTCCGGTCGGTGTCCATTCGATTTTCTTATAGGACAAAGCTTGAAAACACCATGATCTCGTCTGATCCAAAATATTTGATGTTTCCTATTGTCCGAATGTTGTCCGTCCGTTGTTTGGCTCGTACGAACAGTGTTCGAACTTAATGCTTGTCCGGTATGTGTCCGTCCGAATCTCTTATTGGATAGAGCTTGGATAAACCTCCTTCCGGTTCGGTCCGACCCATTTACACCCCTAACTATATGTTTAAAAGAATTTACATTTGATAAAATTAATGGGAACCTTTTCCCAAAAATATGAATACTTAAATAAAAGAATATTCTGGATTGGAATGAGATGTGTGTTATTTTTTTATATATCACACAGTTATAAGATGCACGAGTTATTTGGAAAGATCCGGTTTAACCCATTCTGAATAACTGTTATGATGACTAAAAGTCAAAGATATGAAGACGGTGGTTGAAGACTAGAGACCTTCACATCGTTTGGGATAGTACTGATGTCTTGAATGGGGGCAGATCACCTCAGACGAGGTAAAAACGTACTTGGAGATCGATCGGACATGCGAGGACCTATCTCTTGTATTGGACATATGGGACGAGGAATAAGATGCCTTAGGTTTCGTTCAGACCCAGAGCGGACTTGTAAATGGATTGTGTCTGACATTGTATTATGTGCTATATTTGTTGATCTCCGCTAAATATATATCTTTTTGTGGTAGAGAATTTATTCTCTTGCTTAACAACCTTCTCTGAGATGTACGAGCTTAGAGGTTATATATTGGCAGAAATCAATGGTATGGTATGGATTGACAATATGGCATGCTAAGATGAAAATGATCAAGGTTTTGTTGAAAAGCAGGGCCTTGTGGATGAAGATCAAAGCATATCTTTAAGTAGCATAGCTTTTTGTATAGCGTTAATTCGCTAGCCTCACAACCTGGTATGAGTCGAAAACGGGATAGTGACTGCAAGGAGTGCATGCGTTTCTTTCTAGCTAGAAGTGGTGTCATGGTATAGAGCCCAGACATTTTTTACTTATGTGGATAATGGATTGCGGGGCGCCTCGGATATAGAGCGGACTAACAGGCTCGAGTGATAGTCCGACAGGACAGGGAAACAAATTGTTTAGGAATAGCTAATCCACAAGCGTTAAGTGTGGACTAGACCTGAAGATCCAAGGGTTGCCCATAGGTGTGATCCTGAGACATGTGCTAGAGTGTCTCAAATGGTGAGGAGACATCCCTTGCCTCGACTCATAGATGGAATCCAATTTCCAATACGCGACTGTCGGCTTTAGCTATAAACCTATATGGCGACATAGTAGGATGAGGTACTATGCCGTCTATGATTGATACATTCATATTTGAATTTGTTTGACACTATGCACTTATAGTAATATCAAAATGATTTGTTTTAAAGCGTACCAAGCATGTTTGGCTATTATAAGGAAAAGCTTTATCCTCTGGTTTGTATTGCATTGCGGGATGTGTTAGGGACTGTGGAATGGATCGTTCAGGAAAAACACTAAAGGGGGGTGAAAAGTGTTTGTAAGAATTTAAACAAAACAAAAAAATAAAGAGAACTATGGGATGAATCAAACACTACAAACACTAACACAGAAGCAAAATAAATAAAAACAAAAGTGCAGAAATGGAAAGAACACACTGGATTTTATACTGGTTCGGATCACTCCTACGTCCAGTCCAACACAATGCTGGGTTATGCAGTGCTTTATCACTCTTTCAATAGTCAATTACACCCTCTTTGATTTCATGGCTCAACAAGGAGATACTGATTCCTAATTTCTTGATTTCACATCTCACAAGAACATATCGACTCCTATTTCCTTGATTTCACGGCCCACAAGGGCACATCGACTCCTCTTTGACTCAAAACAAGGTTTATTCAACCCAACCAATTACAAAACAACCCTATAATTCTTCAATAACACTTGATTTAGAGAGTAGAGAGTGTAGAGAGAAGTTCATAAGTGAATTCGATAGAGTATAAGTGTAAAAACCATAAAAATGAATAAGTATAGTGGTAGGATGAAAGAGGATGAAGATGGAGAAGAAGAGATGTTAGAAAATTCGGTTTTAACCTCTTTTTATAGGGTATGAAGGGCTGCAATGGTTTTGAAGCATTTCAAATAGTGAAAAGTCACTTCCCTTCAAATTTAGAAAAATAGCTGTTATATGTCGACTATCCATGTGTAAATTTTATTTTCAAAGCATTTTTCAAGTATTTTGATATAAAATTAATTCTAGAAATTCTTGGATAAAATTCTAATGTTGTAAATCAATATTATATGATAGAAAGACATATGAAAATATATTTTTAAACTATATAAATATATTTATAAAATTATAAGGTTTGAAACTATATAAAATATATATAAAGTATACATAAAAAACTTAAGTTGGAAAAACAAAAAAGAATAAAAATAGAGTTAAATAGAAAAACAAAGTAGATAAGATTGAGGATAAAAAGAAAAACAAAAATAGAGAGGATTGAGGATAGAATTGAAAATCAGAATTTGAATTTGAACCTGGAGTACTATTTGGAGTCTTACAAAATGTAGACTCTATAAATATATTATTCTACATCTCTTGAACTCTTGAAATCTTGATTACTCATGAGTCTTGAATCTACACTGAATTCTGAATCTCTAAAAGCTCTTAAACTGTACAGTCTTCAGTATTAATTCCTGTATACAAATTCTGCATGTGTGTGTGCATATATATATATATATATATATACACACACACACACATACATATGTATATATATATTCTAAATAAAGATGTTAGTATATATTTTATAATCAATGATAATTGAAATAAGGTTGTTGTCATCAAAACTCCATTCTCCAACAATGTCCCCCTTTTTGATGATGATAACCTTAGTTTATAAAATATCATACATGTATATACCTGTTTGATGATGATCTTCTTATACTTTATAAAATATCATACTTGTATACGTCTGTATATACCTATTTGATGATGATCTTCTTATACTCCCCCTGTCTATAAGAATTCTATAAAACTATGCCTATATTTTATAATTTCTCCCCCTTTGGCATTATCAAAAAGAAAGATTAAAGATACTCCCCCTAAGTTATACAACTGTAAAATCTAAGTAATATTCCTAAAACTACTTCCTCTAAGTTGTGTAATTCACTGATTATGACATAAAGTACTCCCTTAATTTATTAACTATTTCTAAGCAGAATACCCTCTTAATCTATTTAAACTAAAGAGAATAATACTTAATATGATAATTAAATACACACCAATCCAAGTATTACTATATATGTTTGTCAAATATATATACAAACCAATCCAAACTAAATCATACCATATGTCGTAATATGTACAAGTTTCAAAAAATATAATCTAATTCACACCACACCATATGAAAACAAATTAATCAAATCGTACCAAACAACAAAAAGTCTCTTGGAACTTCAACCCATTCATCTTGTCCAGTAATTGGATTCTTCTGGATATCTTTCCACTTTTCTTCAATGTTATGTGATGTTTGGTTGTTTTCATTTCTAAAATGAGAAGAAATATCCCAACGAATTACATCAAAATATTTTTCTTGATGTTGAACCATCCTCATTTGGATTAATTCTAGTTTGCGCTGATTATATAGTACTATGAAAAGAGCTTTCTTGAAAGAATTTAAAGAATCATCATTTTCTCTTATGTTTTGGATAGGATTTGCCATCGATTTAATAAGAAATGATTAAGAAGAAAGGAGTAATGTAATAATGAAGTTTTCTGGAAGAAATGTACTTAAATAGGTCTGGTATTCGTTGGATTTTGAATGGACATAAGTAGTTATTTAATGTTAAATTTTGAAAAAGTTTGAATTTTTTTTCGGTTATATGTTGACATACAGGTTTGGTTATGTCGACATAATATTGTGTGAATTTTGAAAATTTTGAAAATTTTGAATTTTTGAAATTTTTTGAACTCTTGTAATATTATAATGTATTTTATGATTTTTCCAAAAACATAAAGATGATAAATAAAACTTCATTCATTACATACTAAAAATCAAATACATCCAACTAAACAAGACACACTTAAATATGAGATTCGAAAGCAAATACAAGGAAACATATAAAGATTGACTAAACTAGATGACCTCGTTTTCGGATGATGATGAGGAAGATGAAATTCCAAGCTTTCTTCCTATCTTGACCATAAATTTGGATAACTTGGAAAGCTTCTTGTTAAACCTTTTGTTAAGCTTCTTTTGATTTTTAATGATTTTCACTTGACTTTGAATAATTGTGTCTTTGAGATTACGATTTGGGGTTGGATACTCAATGCTTTCCATGGAAGTCTCTTCTTCTTCGACTTCCATTGGATTTTGTTTTTGTTGCATTCGGGCTTGTTTGGCCTCATATGTCTCATAAGGTTTGAAAGTGAGCGGAATTTGCATGAGATGAATGTTTGATGTGTCAAAAACTTTCCTAGTGACAAATTCTTCTGCATGAAGATCAGCTCCAAAGTATTTGAAAATGCGAGTGAGATAAACACCATAGTAGAGAGTGTTTTCTCTTGAAGATATATCAATGGGCTTAAATTCATTTAGAATCATATCGGCCCAATTGATAAGATAATTACTCATAATGGCAAAGAGAGCCATTTGGACTTTAAGAGTTGGATTGTTGTAATTTTCAGAACGGAGAGTGATGGCGTGTTGAAGGAGGAGGTTGACGATTCTTGTTTTTGGACGACTGAAACGATTTTTGAAATCCATTGGAGCACTATCTTCGAAGATATCGTGATAGGTTTCCAAGTCGGTTTCATCGATAGCGATAGTTGAGAAATCCATGCCCTCGCTTCTACAATTTAGAATTTCTCTTAAAAGATCGGCGTCGAGATCAATTTGAGTTCCCTTGACACTACTCCAAATTTGATTTCCGTTTCCTTGATAAAATCTGTGGTTGAGATTTGCGTAGAACATCTTCATGAGTTTGGGATAACAAACTTCGTCGTTGTCACGAGAGTCAATTAGACTCAAGATTTCGTTGTGTTGGAAGAGAGAGACGAGATCATAAGATGGAAAGTCGCCAAAGACGGCGAAAGCACCCATGTTAACTTTAGCATTTGCTTAATAGTCACCATAGGTTTTAATGGCCTCTTTATCATTGTAAAGATAACCTTTTATGGTTTTGGTTATCTTCAATTTCTGAGATGAACTTGAGGAAGCCATTGATATGATAGTTTTGAGGAGGATAAATATAAAGAAAGTTGTTTTGAGTTGTGAATGAAAGGGTAGAAGGGATGGATATATATAGAAAATGAATATATATGAATTGAATAGGCACAACTTTTCAGATTGAAACGACACATTTTCAGACCTTGGGAGTTGGTGAAAAGATTAGAGGGAAGTTTGGACGTTTAAACTTTTGAAATTCACAATTTTAAATTCAAAAAATTGCTGTATATGTCGACATGTATATTTCTGTATGTCGACATACATTGATTATTTCGAAAAGAATTTTGGATTTTCAAGCTTTGAATTAAGTAATCGATTTATATTTCAGGTTTAACGATTTCCTGAATACTTCTAATCCTAATGAACATACAAACAATTTTATTTTATTGATTTATTGGTTATTTACTATAATATTATTATTTTGAATTTCAAAATTCAAAATTCAAATTTGAATTTCAAATTTCAAAGAATTTATTGAATTTTAAATTCAAATCAATGCAAATAAACAAAGCAACCATTCAACCAAATAAAATTAAAATGTAATTAATGCATACCCGGTTTTTTGATCCTTTTCTTCATGATTTTCTGAATTGCTGTAAAGCATATATTTGTATTTCCGGTTTCTGGTTCTTCATCACTTGATGACGAATCTGAATCATCTAACGTTGCTACATATGCTTTCTTTCTTTTCTTTGATGGATTTGACTTGTCCGGTTGTTGAGTGGATTTGTCTGGATATGGACACATTCTCTTTATATGACTTGATTTATTGCAGTTAAAACATCGTCCATCATTTAATTTTGCTTGATTATAACCCTTCCTTCTATACTTTAGAAATCTTCTAAAATGATTTGTCATGAGTGTTGTTTCTTCATCATCTTCACCACTCGAGTCAAAATCATTTGTTGTTGCTTTCAGTGCAGTAGATTTCTTTTCAGTCGGTATATTTTCTTTTCTTTTCTGTAATTGAACTTCATATGACATTAAATTCCCAATTAACTCTTTAATCTTCATTTCATTGACATCATTGGCTTCTTCTATAGCCAAAGTCTTCTGATCCCATTCTTGAGTTAATGAATTTAATATTTTTCTGACTTGATCTGGTTCGAAATAAGTTTTTCCAAGTGCTATTAGTGAATGCACTATCTCTTGAAATCTACAATACATATTGGAAATAGACTAATTCTCATTCATTTTAAATAATACAAATTGATTGATTAGCATTCCTATCTTAGTCTGCTTAACTTTACTAGTTCCTTCATGAGTAACTTGTAAAGTTCTCCAGATTTCATAAGCAGTTTTACATACTGATATTCTATTAAAATCATTTCTATCTAATGAATAAAATAACATATTCATGGCTTTAGAATTGATTTGTGCAGCAGCCTTTTGTTCATTTGTCCATTGTGCATATGCAGTTGTAGGTTTAACATAAGTATTTTTTGTACTATTCCATGTGTCTAATCCTACAGACTATAAATAGATTTTCATTCTAC
The DNA here is from genome assembly GCA_030737875.1 of Allium sativum. Taxonomy (NCBI): domain Eukaryota; kingdom Viridiplantae; phylum Streptophyta; class Magnoliopsida; order Asparagales; family Amaryllidaceae; genus Allium; species Allium sativum. Next base: position 345,415,037 of record CM060924.1, on the reverse strand, counting down.
ATGCCCAATATGAATAATTACTACCATTAAATAGTGGTGGTCTAACAGTAGATTGACCCTCTATAATAGAACTATTATTTCTACCAGAGTTGGTTGCCATTTTACCAAATTTTCAAAAATCAGATTATTAACTATTTGAAAGACCTTACTCCGATACCAATTGTTAGGGACTGCAAAATAGATTGTTCAGGCAAAGGAGACACTAGAGGGGGGGAGGGGTGAATAGTGTTTGTAAGAATTTAAACAAAACTAAAGAGAACTATAGGATGAATCAAACACTACAAACCAAATACAGACACAGATTCAAACACAGAAGTAAAATAAATAAAAACAAAAGTGCAGAAAAGGAAAGAACACACCATATTTTATACTAGCTCGGATCACTCCTACGTCCAGTCCCACGCAACGCTGGGTTGTGCAGAGTTTTATTACTCTTTCAATAGTCAATTACACCCTCCTTGATTTCACGGCTCAACAAGGAGACACTGATTCCTACTTTCTTGATTTCACGGATCACAAGAACACACCGACTCCTATTTCCTTGATTTCATGGCCCACAAGGACACGCTGACTCCTCTTTGACTCACAACAAGGTTTATTCAACCCATCCAATTACAAAACAGCCCTATAACTCTTCAATAGCACTTGATTCAGAGAGTAGAGAGTGTAGAGAGAAGAAGTTTGATCAATTCAGAAGTGAATTTGACAAAGTATAAGTGTAAAAACAATAAAAATGATTAAGAATAATGGTAGGATGAAAGAGGATGAAGATGGAGAAGAAGAGATGTTAAAAAATCGGTTTTAACCTCTTTTTATAGGGTATGAAGAGTTGCAACGGTTCTGAAGCGTTTCAAATAGTGAAAAGACACTTCCCTTCAAATTTAGAAAAATAGCTATTATATGTCGACATGCATATTTTGCTATGTCGATATAGCCTTGTGTAAATTTTATTTTCAAAGCATTTTTCAAGTATTTTGATATAAAATTAATTCTGGAAATTTTTGGATAAAATTCTAATGTTGTAAATCAATATTATATGATAGAAAAACATATGAAAATATATTTTTAAACTATATAAATATATTTATAAAATTGTAATGTTTAAAACTATATAAAATATAAATAAAGTATATATAACAAACTTAAGTTTGAAAAGCAAAAAAGAATAAAAATAGAGTTAAAGAGAAAAACAAAATAGATTAGATTGAGGATAAAAAGAAAAACAAAAATAGAGAGGATTGAGGATAGAATTCAAAATCAGAATTTGAATTTGAATTTGAATCTGGATTTGAACCTGGAGTGCTATTTGGAGTCTTACAAAATCTAGACTCTATAAATATATTATTCTTGAACTCTTAAACTCTTGAACTCTTGAAATCTCGATTACTCATGAGTCTTAAATCTACTCTGAATTCTGAAACTCTAAAAGCTCTTAAACTGTACGGTCTTTAGTATTAATTCCTGCATACAAATCCTACATATGTGTGTATATATATATATATTCTAAATAAAGATGTTAGTATATATTTTATAATCAATGATAATTGAAATAAGGTTGTTGTCATCAAAACTCTATTATCCAACATGATGGGACCTGAGTCTTATAATAGCTTCATTTTTCAAAAAGGCATTGCGTTGTTTTATTTCTAAACTGATATTCATGTGGAGTAAACCCGTTCCGTGTCATACGGCGTGGTCCCATGATTTTTAACCTATTTAAGGTAAATATTTAATAACTGTTTAAGTTCTCATACCAGTCCCATGACTGACCTGGAGTTCATTGTTTTCACCTAAACTCTGGTTGCCCATATTTTCTACATGGACAGCTAGTAGTTTTGGATTATGTTTATTTAACAGGATTTTGGTTTATAGCTGGAGCTATATTCAGAAAGTTTTGTATCCGTATATTCCTTTCAGTTGTGTTAGTTGATGTACTTCCGTTATGCATTGTATTTATATATTTTATTTCCACTGCTATGTATTATATTCTCTGATAATTGTATTTTTCCGTTGTGTAATATTTATTCATACTCTGATATATTCTTGTACTCTGATGTAAATTGTTGTAATTGCAATGAAATATGTTGTTATTATGCGTTCTGATGTGTCGTGTTCTCACACAATCCGTGCTTTTCCATCTCCTCGGAGATCGGGGGATTTCGGAGCATGACAGGGTGGTATCAGAGCTTTGGTTCACAAAGATCGAGAACAAGGCACGTTAGAACTGAACGAAAGAGTTCATCAGAGATAGAATTAGTAAAATTCTATTTAAGAATACTCATTAGGGATATATAGGATCAGTAGTATCCTAGAATGAGAAACTCATTAGAGATGGGGTTAGTAATACCCTAGAATGAGTAGAGGGTGATATGTTTATAAGTAACGTATTTGATATTAATATATAATCCGATCATAGAAAATATATATTTTTGAGAATATAAAAATTATATGTTTGGAAAGTCAAATAATCAACTGATTGTTTGATTTCTTGTTTGATTACTTAGGACGTCTGATTTAAATAGATTAGATGAAACCTTTGGCGATTTTGGACATTGAATATACGAAAACACTTATTATTTAATTTAATTGAGTTAAGTTAAACTGATTTGCAAATTAGTTAGAATTGTGTGTGTATATATATATACACACATATATACATATATCTATTGAGCAAGTTAATCGCTTAGCGTTGAGTAGTGAAATAAATTGCGTGTTCGACAAACAGGTGCACCTTAATGAGTTGGTTGCACAATTTGTTATTATATTTAACTACCATGACTGATTTGGATGCACTGTGATGGTTTTATTGTGTGAAATTTAAAACATATGCCATAGGATATTAATAAATAAATTATGGATCACACCACATAACATATTACTGAAGATAGCATAGCATATCATATTCCATGTAAGCATTTGGTGCTTATATGACAAGGTTTGGATTACCATATGAGCAAGATGCTTGTATGGCGTGGACTGAATTATAGATTGTACTAAGGACTGATTATGGACTTAATAACCTATAACGTTAAATTTCAGGATTTAATAACAATCCTACACAGGTCTTGAGATGACAAAAAAATTCACATGTCATGACTCTCTTATTTTTAGCTACGATGCATGGGTATGGAGGGGCAGGGTATATAAATTATATTAGGTGCACACAAAAGATTTGTATGCGATATATTGATTTATTGGGTGCCTAATACGGCCCAATAATTTTTCAGGTCGACCCGTACAAAGGAGCTTATGGCGAGTTTTTTTAGAAATTTAGGGTATTAGCCAAATTTTAGAGAAATTTAGAAATTCTTAAAAACTGGAAATTTGAAGAACTCAAGCCAGAATGAAAGTTGAATTGGTTAGTTAAACAACTTTTAGCTTCGTTCTTTTCCGAGAAGGAAAAAGTTTTAAGTATGGGAGGTTGTAACAACCCATATTTTCATAACCAATTTAAAATTTTAATTTAATCTATTTTAAGAAATATGGAAATACAAATTGGTTATTTTTGCAAAATAAAATTTGACTATAATTTTAAAATTAGTTTTTATATTTTATTTGACTTAAAACAAACTCAGTAAAATTATTAAATTGATTTATAAGCTTTGGATTTGAGAATTTTGAAAATTCGAATTTTAAAATCATCGCCTGGCACATAAAAAGTGAAATTTTGCTAGCAAGCTCAGAATTCGACGAGACCAATTTTGTTGGATTCATAATAATAAGTCATGACTATATTTTAAATTTAACGCGAAACGGAGTTAGTATGTGATCGCGAGAGGCAAACCTATTTGGGCCAAAAATGACAGTCAGTTTACAAAGGAACATTATTGAGATGATCTCAAAATTTGATTCCACTTTTTGTTTTCAGGTTCGTATCATCAAATAATGGTAGAATCCAAAATTTCATAATTTTTCGGAGTTAGCATTTAGGTGTACAAGAAGAAAAAGTACGCTAAAATCGCATTTTTGAAGCTTATTTGAGCATATTTGAGAAATCAAATGGAAGGTCAAATCAAAATTTGACGAAACTTGATTCGTTGGATTCGTCTTGACGCGTATTATCTCGTGTTCGAATTTCATGACAACGGAGATCGCTTGTATTTGGCCGATCGGATGGAAAAAGAGATAAAATCTCTTTTCCTCCTTTTCTTTCCTCACTTCGTCCTTCCTCCTCTTTCTTCCTCTTTTCTTAAATTGGGGACCCCTCTTTCCCCCATGGCAGCCGCTGCCTCTCCCCCGCCACCAACAGGCGCCTCACCTCCTTTCCTTCCACTACCTCTTCTCTCTCTCTCTCTCACCCCACCTCTCTCTCCTTCTTGCAAATCCAAAACCTTAGCCCCCTCTTACAATCCCTAGCCGCCACCGTGGGCTCCGCCACCACCACCTGCAACCACCATACTACCAGTCAGTCCGCTCCCATTGGCCGTGGGCCCCACCTCCTCCAAAATCCTTCTTTTTCACAAAATCCATTTTGCAAATAACCCCCTTTCTTTCTTTGCTTAATATCCGTTGATCCATGCATTTCTGGGTAAGGCCCCATAAACGAGAGTTGTAGATCTCATTTTTCTCAACGAGATGCACATATCACAATCGAATTTTGAAGTTCGGAACTGCTCGGAAAACGCGATCAAAGTCTGCCGGCTTAATGCAAAGATTGATGATTTCTGGCAAATTGGAGCGTTTTGGGAAGAAAGTCTATTAAGCAAAAGTTGTTCGGAATAACATTTTTGTGCTAACGGCAACGTTTGGTGAAGATTGGAGGCCATATACAAATTGTAGAGCCAGAAAGGTGAATTCGAGTGCGGAGAGCGACAAAAGGCGAGAGCACAATGAAAAATTTCCTACATTAGAAGTGTCGTGGTGTTTGGTTTAGCTTATGGGTGAGTTCTCACACACTAAATCATTTTATCTTGGTTATTATATCATAAATTGTTATATCGAGCTTAGTAGCTCCTGTCACCGTTGTTTGCAAACCATGGATCATTTATTGATTAGTTATGTTATGTTTGTGATTGTGATTTTGAAATGTTCACTAGGTTAAAAATAAGGTTAATATGAAAGTGGTAGTTGAAATTAGATACGAATATTCATTTATGATTTGAACGGTAGTTGTAACAACCCGTATTTTCAATAACCTGTTATAACATAAATCGAGGCAGAATTTAATTTATAAATCTGAATCAAGGGAAATGGGCTGTGCCATTGCGTTCGTCTCGGAAAAATACGCGAAATAGAGTCTGAGTTTTCGAAAATCGGAGTCCGTATGACCCGATTAAGGCCCAACGAAGTTTTCAGAAAATTTCAAAGTAAAAACAGATTTCAAATTCAAGTTTGAATTTGGAAATTAGGGCAGTTGGGCGCAGGCGGGAAAATTCCCGCCAGAATACCCAAGTCGACAGCCCTGTCGACTTGGTTGGACCCAAGTCGACAGCCCTGTCGACTTGGCTGTCGACTTGGTCCAGCCGAGCAGTTTTGCCTGGTGCACCATTTTGGGGTTGTGTAGAGCTTGGGGGCCAGATTCGGTTTTGAGGGCTGAGATTGGAACTAGGGTTTAATCCTAGGGCTAATACTAATCCTAATCTCTATAAATAAGGCCCTAACCTAACCCTAAATCATCAATATTCATTCATACAACTAAACTATGGCAAAATCATTCCTCTCATGGCCTCCACTCTCTTCATAAAATTCCTAAATAAATTTTTATGAGAGATTTTCCATGCATACAAGTGTTTTCAAGCTTGTATGAGCATCATTAGCTTGCATTCAAGTCAAGTTTCTATATTTGCATCATAAAGCAAGAGTTTTGATCATTTTGGCTCAAGGGTTTTTCTATTAGAGCTTGCATTTTGGGTTTAATTGATTGCATAAGGGCTTTGTCATATTTTTGTGTCTTCATAAGCATTGTAAGCCCTTTTCTACTTTCATATTTAAACTCTAAAGTTAAATGAATGATGCAAGTTGTGTTTGATCATTATGATATGCAAGTTTACTATGTTATGCTATGCAAGTTTGCCATGTTATGATATGCAAGTTTATCATGTTATGTTATGCAAGTTTGCCATGTTATGATATGCAAGTTTTTCATGTTATGTTATGCAAGTTTGCCATGTTATGATATGCAAGTTTATCATGTTATGTTATGCAAGTTTGCCATGTTATGATATGCAAGTCTATCATGTTATGTTATGCAAGTTTGCTATGTTATGATATGCAAGTTTATCATGTTATGTTATGCAAGTTTGCCATGTTATGATATGCAAGTCTATCATGTTATGTTATGCAAGTTTGCTATGTTATGATATGCAAGTTTGCCATATGATATGCAAGTTATGTTATGCAAGTTTGGGTTGATCATTTTGCTCATGTTATCATGTTATGCAAGCTTACCTTGAGTATATGAACATAAAGCTTCAAGCTTTATGCTAAAGGTTGCATTTTGGCAACATGTAGGTTATCATATCTCTTATGATAACTTGCATGTGAGGCTAAATGCGAACTTATGGCCATTTCTACATGTCATTTATCACCATGTATCACCAATATGCTAAGTTTGGTTTTATGCATGCTTTTGAGGCCTAAAAATGTAATATGCAAGTATATGAACATATGTACATTTCATATGCCACCATGTTAAACTTGTGGCCTCATCACCTTTATGTCATGATTATGCCAAGTTCCCTCTTTCTATCCTTTATGCGCTATTGCGATATGTAAGCGATGGGATTGCGTTTGGGGTTGGGTAAACTTAAAGGACATAAAAACATAAGATTGGGAATTTACCTATTAAGTTAGGTCTACCCATTGGGAATTTACCTATTAAGTTAGGTCTACCCAAATGCTTGAAAACTTGTAATATGTTTTGTAAACATAATGGACATGACACTTAGAAAATATAAGTGTGACCAACTCGAGGTTGGGTTGAGTTTGTAGCGTAAACCTACCCGGAACCGACCGGCTTAACTAGTTGCTACAAACAATAGGACCCAATGTGAGAAGTTGGTCATGTTGTACCTTGAACCCGAGGTTAGACCAAGTTGTGGTATAAAGCTACCCGGAACCGACCGGCTTAACTAGTGGCCGCAACGAAGTCTAATGTGGGAGGTTAAGGCACATTAATTAGTTAATGCCTCATGGTTAGGGTTTAAGTCATGGTCCACTTAATACTTAATCAATGTGGGCTTGGTAGGTTAATCAGGGTAAAGTCGTGAACTCATCGTTACACTTAACCAATCTGAACTCGGTAATTTAACGGGGTTAAGTTGAACTATACTTAACCAATCCAACTCAGTAATTTGATAAGGCTGAGAACCAATTTGATACCTGGTCTGGATAAACTAACTTGATTGATAAATTAAACGAACCTGTTTTGCGGATCTGTAGGACCCACACCAAGTTAGGCAAGTTTGTAAATCTGTTATCTGATCCGTTAGTCTGAAAACTGATCGTCTGAACTTTGTATGTCTGAACTCTGTTAATAAGCCAATCTGAATCTGATAGTCTGGGGACACAAGGGGGAATACTTGTGTCATTTGTTGTTTGGGACCCATATTAGTCAGTAACCCTTTCTGGTATCAAAACTTTGACCCAACTGTAGGTAGGGTCTGGGCACGCTTACTGAACTAATTATAAGTGGTTCATTCTGATAATGGCGATGGGTGTTGATGGTGCATTCCAACCGGGTCATGTGCGTGCATGGATCCCGGTCTGCCTCTGAGGATGTAAGACGCCGTGACATCTGTAAATATGCCTGTGCCAATTGGTTGCCACTGTAGGGAGTGATACACCCTATCGTGGGGCCGACACAAGGTATTTATGTATTAGGGAGCCGATCGCTTGGGTAGGATTTAGGGTACACTTAGCTCTGTCTGATTCTGTTGGTACCGTCTGTTTTGTTGGGTGGTAACACCCGTCTGTTTCTGCGTGGTACCGTCTGTTAGGATAGTAAAGGCCCACTACTAGTGTACACCTAATTGTAGTATTCCGTTTCTGTACTCTGTTCTGTTAGGGTGGTGAAGGCCCATTACTGTTAGCATTCCGTTTCTGTACTTTGTCTGTTAGGGTGGTAAAAGCCCATTTTTTCCAAACTCTATCTCTGTATGGACCATTCTGTTCCGTCCTGTTTCGATGTAAACATTGGGGTAACACCTAATCCTGTTATACTAGAATTGGTACCAAGAAGGTGGATCTTAATTTAAGTCAAACACCTGATACTGGGCCAAGTTTAGGCCAAGGGATAAATTCTTGTTTATACATGACATGTTAGAATGCTGGTACACCTGTGGTGAAAAACCTTAAACCTGATTATGCGATGACACCTTTATCTATCTTGTTAGTTAATCATCATGCTAGTATGTTGCTATCCTTATGTTCATCCCTGCTTCTTATGCCAGTTAACTTTATCAGTTTACATTGATTGTAGTATGGCTTACTCAGTCTTTTTGACTGATCTGTTTTCCTTTCGCCTCTTTTCTTCCGTCCCCCCCCCACCCCCCCAGGTTCTCAGGGTGGGAATATTGGAGCTTAGCTTGGATTTCTGATCGCTTGCTTGTGGGATTTTAGCTCATGTACGGTCTTGACATGAAGCTAGCTATGGTTATCACTTATTTTGGAGATAGTACTTATGTATTTCAGTTTTTCAGTGATGTTGTTTTTATCTAGACTTGTGTATTTGGAAAGTTGACATTATGTTGTACCAGACTTGTTTGGAAATAGTTTGAAATCTTCCGCTGTTTTACTTATCTTATTTACTCTGTTTACATATATACATATGTTCTTGTTCTGCCTTGATATATCATTATGCATGTTTACCTGATTCAAACGCCCCTCCAAAGTCAGAGTGCTTGCAAGAGCCACCCTGGCGGAGGTGGGGTGTTACATTTGGTATCAGAGCATATGGTTAACGAGAAGGAACAAAAAGGTTTTTAAAACTTTTGGAAAACTATTTTCAAAACCACGTATAAAGTATTTTCCAAAGAAAAGTCTAGTTTATTTTAAAGGCTATTCCCCAAAAAGCCATTAGCAAAATTCCTTCGTTTTTCTCCATTCTGAATCTATCTTTTCCTTCGTTTCAGTATGGCAGATAACTTTATTATCCCAGAGGGAGTGCAAGTTCCTGTTTGGTATAGGAGACTTATGGAGGCTAGGGCGACCGAAGCCGGCCCCGCAAATGTTACTCCTCCTCCGGTGGTTAATGTTCCTCCTCCTCCTGTCGCTGAGGTTCCTCCTCCTCCTCCCCCTCAGCATCCTCAAGTGGAGTTCACGAAGATTTGCAAGGACTTCAAAGCAATGGGTGGCAAGAACTTTCTAGGTACCGAGACTTTTGTAGAGGCCAGAAATTGGTTGAAAGAGACCGAGGATTTATTTGCTATCTTTGGATTAGATGATCAGAGAAAGATCTTGTTGGAGGTTTGGCTTATGAAGGATGAAGCCGCTTATTGGTGGGAGATCACCACCGCGACTAGGCCCGTTGAGACTTGGGCCGATTTCAGGACAAGATTCGGGCTTAAGTTTCTGTCTTCTGCTGAAGAGAATTTGCAAATGGAGAGGTTTATTGCTTTGAAGCAAGGAGACATGTCTGTCAAAGAATATGTGAACAAGTTCAACCAGTTAGCTCGTTTTGGCTTGGATATGGTGAGTACTACTCAGAAGAAGGCTCTTCGTTTTGCTAGAGGATTGAATGAGCCGTTACAGGAGTTAGCTATGTCTCATGTGCCCATGGGGGCCACGTTTGAGAGTTTGGTAGATATGGCCCTACTCAATGAAGAGAACAAGAGTGCAAAGAAGGAGGTCAAGGTGAATGAGTCTCAAAACAAGAAAACGAGGCCCAAAAAGGAAATGCAAAAGAAGGAGGAGAAGTCTGAAGACAAGAAGGAAAAGAAGTGCTTTACTTGTGGAAGCTCAACTCATCTAAACAAGGATTGCAGAAAGAGGAAGGGCACTTGCTTTAACTGTGGAGAGATGAGACACTTCACTAGGGATTGCCCGAAGAAGAAAGGGACTACATCGGAAGGAACGGTGAATACTCGCATGGAGAGTGAATAGATTAGGGCTAGAATAATTTGCCTGTAGGATGTTTAATTTTCCTTGTCTGATTTTCAGTTTGAAACTCCTTTTCTGGTATTTTGATTCTGTAATGGAAACTCAGTACTTTAATGCTAGTCTTGCTTCTGATCTGGTAATAGTCTCAAACTACCTGAGAGTTATAACTCATCTGTTTGTGATAAATTGGGGTTTGAGAGTATCTGTGTTGGGCATGAGGGTGACTATGACGAATACATTCTGGGTTTCTACCATGCTTAGTTTCCTAAGAATCATTTGGGGAAATCTGATCTGTACTAGTAGTCTGTAAGTATATGTACCAATTTTTTGTTTTATCTGTACTCGCTTCCATCACTCGACTGTATCTTGTTGAGATAGGAATCCTATGGATGTAAACATGTGTTTGAGACATGTTATGTTTGATGGTTGCAAGTGGATGCAAGTGGTTGCTAGTGGTTGCTCGTGGATGCATAAACACACACTAGGCACTAGATCGGCTTGAAATACACTCTCATATTGCATATGGACGTGTGTACATTTTCAATTCTTATGGTTGCAAGATGGTTAATTCAGCACATGGATGTTGCATATGGACGAATGTTTGTGCACACATATAGTATTATATGATTAGGACTATTTGCATACATATGGATTCATTTCACTAACATAATTTGCATTGATGATATTTGCATTAGATAAGGACATATACACACACCTTTGCATATGTTCATACAACATTTAGAATCTTGTAAGGACAATGATTGCTCGTGGATGATGTTTTGAGTAGATGGATGATTGGATGGTAGGATACGTTCTTCCCAACTTGAAGATTTCGGGGACGAAATCCTTTAAGGAGGGGAGAATGTAACAACCCGTATTTTCAATAATCTGTTATAACATAAATCGAGACAGAATTTAATTTATAAATCTGAATCAAGGGAAACGGGCTATGCCATTGCGTTCGTCTCGGAAAAATACGCGAAATAGAGTCCGAGTTTTCGAAAATCGGAGTCCGTATGACCCGATTAAGGCCCAACGAAGTTTTCAGAAAATTTCAAAGTAAAAACAGATTTCAAATTCAAGTTTGAATTTGGAAATTAGGGCAGTTGGGCGCAGGCGGGAAAATTCCCGCCAGAATACCCAAGTCGACAGCCCTGTCGACTTGGGAGTCGACTTGGTTGGACCCAAGTCGACAGCCCTGTCGACTTGGTCCAGCCGGGCAGTTTTGCCTGGTGCACCATTTTGGGGTTGTGTTGAGCTTGGGGGCCAGATTCGGTTTTGAGGGCTGAGATTGGAACTAGGGTTTAATCCTAGGGCTAATACTAATCCTAATCTCTATAAATAAGGCCCTAACCTAACCCTAAATCATCAATATTCATTCATACAACTAAACTATGGCAAAATCATTCCTCTCATGGCCTCCACTCTCTTCATAAAATTCCTAAATAAATTTTTATGAGAGATTTTCCATGCATACAAGTGTTTTCAAGCTTGTATGAGCATCATTAGCTTGCATTCAAGTCAAGTTTCTATATTTGCATCATAAAGCAAGAGTTTTGATCATTTTGGCTCAAGGGTTTTTCTATTAGAGCTTGCATTTTGGGTTTAATTGATTGCATAAGGGCTTTGTCATATTTTTGTGTCTTCATAAGCATTGTAAGCCCTTTTCTACTTTCACATTTAAACTCTAAAGTTAAATGAATGATGCAAGTTGTGTTTGATCATTATGATATGCAAGTTTATTATGTTATGCTATTCAAGTTTGCCATGTTATGATATGCAAGTTTATCATGTTATGTTATGCAAGTTTGCCATGTTATGATATGCAAGTTTATCATGTTATGTTATGCAAGTTTTCCATGTTATGATATGCAAGTTTATCATGTTATGTTATGCAAGTTTGCCATGTTATGATATGCAAGTCTATCATGTTATGTTATGCAAGTTTGCTATGTTATGATATGCAAGTTTATCATGTTATGTTATGCAAGTTTGCCATGTTATGATATGCAAGTCTATCATGTTATGTTATGCAAGTTTGCTATGTTATGATATGCAAGTTTGCCATATGATATGCAAGTTATGTTATGCAAGTTTGGGTTGATCATTTTGCTCATGTTATGCAAGCTTACCTTGAGTATATGAACATAAAGCTTCAAGCTTTATGCTAAAGGTTGCATTTTGGCAACATGTAGGTTATCATATCTCTTATGATAACTTGCATGTGAGGCTAAATGCGAACTTATGGCCATTTCTACATGTCATTTATCACCATGTATCACCAATATGCTAAGTTTGATTTTATGCATGCTTTTGAGGCCTAAAAATGTAATATGCAAGTATATGAACATATGTACATTTCATATGCCACCATGTTAAACTTGTGGCCTCAACACCTTTGTGTCATAATTATGCCAAGTTCCCTCTTTCTATCCTTTATGCGCTATTGCGATATGTAAGCGATGGGATTGCGTTTGGGGTTGGGTAAACTTAAAGGACATAAAAACATAAGATTGGGAATTTACCTATTAAGTTAGGTCTACCCATTGGGAATTTACCTATTAAGTTAGGTCTACCCAAATGCTTGAAAACTTGTAATATGTTTTGTAAACATAATGGACATGACACTTAGAAAATATAAGTGTGACCAACTCGAGGTTGGGTTGAGTTTGTAGCGTAAACCTACCCGGAACCGACCGGCTTAACTAGTTGCTACAAACAATAGGACCCAATGTGAGAAGTTGGTCATGTTGTACCTTGAACCCGAGGTTAGACCAAGTTGTGGTATAAAGCTACCCGGAACCGACCGGCTTAACTAGTGGCCGCAACGAATTCTAATGTGGGAGGTTAAGGCACATTAATTAATTAATGCCTCATGGTTAGGGTTTAAGTCATGGTCCACTTAATACTTAATCAATGTGGGCTTGGTAGATTAATCAGGGTTAAGTCGTGAACTCATCGTTACACTTAACCAATCTGAACTCGGTAATTTAACGGGGTTAAGTTGAACTATACTTAACCAATCCAACTCAGTAATTTGATAAGGCTGAGAACCAATTTGATACCTGGTCTGGATAAACTAACTTGATTGATAAATTAAACGAACCTGTTTTGCGGATCTGTAGGACCCACACCAAGTTAGGCAAGTTTGTAAATCTGTTATCTGATCCGTTAGTCCGAAAACTGATCGTCTGAACTTTGTATGTCTGAACTCTGTTAATAAGCTAATCTAAATCTGATAGTCTGGGCACACAAGGGGGAATACTTGTGTCATTTGTTGTTTGGGACCCATATTAGTCAGTAACCCTTTCTGGTATCAAAACTTTGACCCAACTGTAGGTAGGGTCCGGGCACGCTTACCGAACTAATTATAAGTGGTTCATTCTGATAATGGCGATGGGTGTTGATGGTGCATTCCAACCGGGTCATGTGCGTGCATGGATCCCGGTCTGCCTCTGAGGATGTAAGACGTCGTGACATCTGTAAATATGCCTGTGCCAATTGGTTGCCACTGTAGGGAGTGATACACCCTATCGTGGGGCCGACACAAGGTATTTATGTATTAGGGAGCCGATCGCTTGGGTAGGATTTAGGGTACACTTAGCTCTATCTGATTCTGTTGGTACCGTCTGTTTTGTTGGGTGGTAACACCCGTCTGTTTCTGCGTGGTACCGTCTGTTAGGATAGTAAAGGCCCACTACTAGTGTACACCTAATTGTAGTATTCCGTTTCTGTACTCTGTTCTGTTAGGGCGGTGAAGGCCCATTACTGTTAGCATTCCGTTTCTGTACTTTGTTTGTTAGGGTGGTAAAAGCCCATTTTTCCCAAACTCTATCTCTGTATGGACCATTCTGTTCCGTCCTGTTTCGATGTAAACATTGGGGTAACACCTAATCCTGTTATACTAGAATTGGTACCAAGAAGGTGGATCTTGATTTAAGTCAAACACCTGATACTGGGCCAAGTTTAGGCCAAGGGATAAATTCTTGTTTATACATGACATGTTAGAATGCTGGTACACCTGTGGTGAAAAACCTTAAACCTGATTATGCGATGACACCTTTATCTACCTTGTTAGTTAATCATCATGCTAGTATGTTGCTATCCTTATGTTCATCCCTGCTTCTCATGCCAGTTAACTTTATCAGTTTACATTGATTGTAGTAGGGCTTACTCAGTCTTTTTGACTGACCTATTTTCCTTTCGCCTCTTTTCTTCCGTCCCCCCCCCAGGTTCTCAGGGTGGGAATATTGGAGCTTAGCTTGGATTTCTGATTTCTTGCTTGTGGGATTTTAGCTCATGTACGGTCTTGACATGAAGCTAGCTATGGTTATCACTTATTTTGGGGATAGTACTTATGTATTTCAGTTTTTCAGTGATGTTGTTTTTATCTAGACTTGTGTATTTGGAAAGTTGACATTATGTTGTACCAGACTTGTTTGGAAATAGTTTGAAATCTTCCGCTGTTTTACTTATCTTATTTACTCTGTTTACATATATACATATGTTCTTGTTCTGCCTTGATATATCATTATGCATGTTTACCTGATTCAAACGCCCCTCCAAAGTCAGAGTGCTTGCAAGAGCCACCCTGGCGGAGGTGGGGTGTTACAGTAGTTAGTTTGAAAAATTATTCGAATCGAATTTGAACTTATTAACTAGTGATTGATTTAAATTTGTTGTTGTTGGTTGAAAACCCCAAACGGGTCTTGGGTGATATTTGACTCACACATCTCCCTTGTGTGAAATTGCGGTTAATCGGTTGATTGACAGATTTTTGTAAGCGTCAATTATTTGGTTGTAGCTTATATAAAAATAAAATACATATTGGATGTCATTTTGGATGTTGATAGTTGTTTACAACTATTGTTGGGTGTATATGATGTATGTAATCCATGTGAATTTATTTATATGGATATTGGTTGAATATTATTCCAAACCGGAATAAATATGAATGGTCAAATAATAAAACATTCAAAAAAAACTTGAGTTTGGTTTTGATGTCTGATTTTGGATGGACACGAAAGTATTAGAAAATATTAAGCCGAGTTAAGTAGAAAATGCTATTTTAACTCGAACTTATTTTTATATCGATTTTATTCATTTTTATAATGAATATCGAGAAGACTGAATTTCAAAATATTACATTTGGAAAATATTATCTTTATGAGATCATAATACAATGCAATGTTCAATTTTAATTGTAAATTAAAATGGAAGCTGGAATCAATTTCAGACGAATTTATAAACATTTTATAAAATATTTTTTGAATGGGAATCAGCGAAATATTATATATATATATATATATATATATATATATATATATTTAAATGGTTTGAATAGAATGTATCGCACAACGACCGTTCACGAATTTCAACCACGAACTTCGAATTGGCATAACAGGAGATCCGACCATCGGATTCTCCTAAAACCAGAACCGTTGGTTCGTATCAAAAAGATCTTTCCAACGAATATATGAGATTTAAATTTGAATGTCTAGATTTTAAAATACGTCCAAATCAGTTTTGGAAAAGGTCTTTTTCGATACAGTTCGGTGGCGATATTAGAAACCGAATGTAAGGGCCTTATTAAAATAATTAAAAATTTGAAAAAATTATGTAAATTCATAATAAATGATTTGGAAATATTTTAGATGAAATATTCCATATTTTAAAAGATAACAGATATTTTTATCTGAATGAACTAGTAAATACCTATAATATTAATCAAGTGATTTTTAGAAATAATAAATTGGTTTTGCGAATGGTTTTTAACATGACCCAAAATTTCAACTTATAAATTGGAATGGACTTGAATGAAAATTATCTTTGGATATTTTGTATATTGGATTACGTGATTACACGGATATTGTTATGGGAATTTGGAAGATACTGATGTCGATATTCAAAGACGATATTTGTTAGTTTCAGAATTTGGTTTTGAATGTAAGTTGACATGATTTCCATTTAAGATCTTATATTTAATATCAACATTGGATTTTGGTTTGTTGTGAATGGTATCTTAAATAATACCATTCTTGAATACATATATGAATGAAATAAATCTTTTAATTAAGGTTTGGAGAAAGTTTTCTAGTTTATTTAATTAAATTATAACTAATTGGAATTTGATTAATAATCGAAATGGGTTTCTCTGAAGGAATGCGTTTACTATTTATGGAATTTAAAAGGCTTCACACTATTCCACATATAGTATGGTCTGATATGGAAATTTGATATCGATTATAAATTGTTCATATTTTTGTGAAGATTCCATATTAATGGAAGTTGATTTTAGGTTATTGTGAACAGTGTTTTTACATGACATTTGTTCTTTAACCCATGTAAAGAAAGGATAATTTTCCTAAAGTTGAAAAATAATTAAGTAATGAATTTTGAAGATTAAAACTAAGCTGGAATTTTAATAAATCATTAATTGGGTTGAAAAGTGAATGAGATGATTAAATTTATCAAACAAGAGAAATGATCGAGATGGAGTACTACCTGTTTTACTCCATGTGATAATAAATCTTTGATTAGATCTGAAACGATAAATGGTAATCAAAATTGTCGATAACACTATAGGTGCTAAATATGGAGTATCACCAGTTTTGCTTCATGGGATGAATAGGTTGGGATTCGGAATACCAAAATAAATGACTACTTCGATAAGGCTCGATAATCCCGACTAGTTCGATAAACCTTAATTTGGTTTAAGTTGTGAAAAGATAAAATGGAATATTTTGAAAATGATATCCAAAGGAAGATTAAACTATAATTTTAAAAGAATTTACCTTTGGTAAAACTAATGGGAACCTTTTCCCAAAAATATGAATATCGAAATAAAAGAATATTCCAGATTAGAATGAGATATGTGTTATTTTTTTTTATATATCACATGGTTATAAGATGCGCGAGTTATTTGGAGAGATCGGGTTAAACCCATTCTAATTAACTGTTATGATGACTAAAAGTCAAAGATATGAAGCTGGTGGTTAAAGACCGGAGATCTTCACATCGTTTGGGATATTACTGATGTCATGAATAGGGTAGATCACCCCATACGAGGTAATAAGTGGTGGTCGTCCAAACGTACTTGGAGATAGACCGGATATGCAAGGACATCTCTCTTGTATTGGACATATGAGACGAGGATAAGGTGCCTGCGGTTTCATTCAGACCCATGACGGACTAGTAAATGGATTGTGTCTGGCATTGTATTGGGTGTTATATTCGTTGATTGTGTCTGACATTGTAAATGAACACCCTTCTATGAGACGTACAAGCTTAAAGGTTATATATTGGCAAAAATCAATGGTATGGTGTGTTCGCTCGGACCTAATCGATCGCTAAATC
This sequence comes from Allium sativum, assembly GCA_030737875.1. Taxonomy (NCBI): domain Eukaryota; kingdom Viridiplantae; phylum Streptophyta; class Magnoliopsida; order Asparagales; family Amaryllidaceae; genus Allium; species Allium sativum. The sequence goes on along the minus strand of CM060924.1, from coordinate 345,397,643 downwards.
GACCAAGACCGTTCAAAACCCGGATACGCTAAATCTGGGCATATAACACATCTGAACAAACAACAAAAGACTTTTATAAACATCATAATAATTTTACATCAGAGTACAGAAATATCAGAGTACGAATAAATATAATAATACAGCGGAATATAATTTTACAATAAATGTAATACAATGCACAACGGAAATATAAACTACACAGCGGAAGACTAACAATGCTTTGGACACAGCTTTAAGCTTCGATCCAGAATCCTGCTTATATATCTGCAAAATAAACTACTCGACTGCCCGTGTGGAAAATAGGGGCACCCGAGTTTGCAAGGGAAAAACAAACTACAGGTCAGTTATGGGACTGGTGTGAGAAACTCTACAGTTAAAATTAACTTATCAAAATGATAAGGCAAATCACGGGACCACGCCGCTAATGTGGAACGGGTTTACCCCCATGAATGCCAGTGTATAAACAACAATCAATAAAGATATATGGATCTACTATGCATCAATCAACATGAGATATCCCAATCTACCCATTTAGATTAATTTTTCCTAATCGCCTCTACAAAATAATCGGCTGTTCCTCATTGCTTCTCCTTCCTGGGGATAAACCAAACTCGCTCAAACGATATCAGAAAATTAGGGTTCTTCTTTGCACCCAATCCAAGGCGCCGGGATCCGATCTGGGTGTGCCACATGGCGCGGCTCAGCGCCGCCACCCACTACCAGGAGCAGCGGTGAGCTCGACGGCCACTGGCAGCCGGAAATCCGCTCTAAACGTTGCCACTTTGTGGCCAAAAATCTCACAATATAATCCATGATATTCGATCCAACCCTTATAGAAATGAAGATCGAGAAAATCTCTGTAAAGTTCGTTCAAGAATTATGATTTAACACGAAACAATTTTGAGGAATTTAGTGAGTCAAAAAAAAATTGGCCTTTCTTTCTGGAGGCACGCGTGAGGAAGATTTGACCGTGCATATCCCTTTGACTAGGGTTTGAGATATTTTATACCATATATTATATTAATATAAAATTCATTTATTATTCCATGTTGAAATTTCCGCATCCGAACTCCAAATCAAACCTAATGACTTTCGCTCCTAGCTAATTACTCCCATTCCGAACACAATGGGACATGTTTCGTAACCCAGTTCGGCTGTTACGATCAGTTTTTCTCAAAATTAAGATATAAATCAATATATATTCAATTTGAACATACATTTTAATTTACCGGGGCCACATACTAACTCTAAAAATTATAGAAAATTTATTTCTAGCTTCGTATTGACAATACGGTCCTAACAAAACTAATTTCGTCGAATAGGGAGATCGTTTGAAAAATGACCATTTACTGGTCAATCAAAATTGATTGAAACTGTCAAAACACGTTTTCCTTTGCCAGCTCACATATTGATTCAGGAAATTATGTATTTTGAAACCTATCAATAACTTGATATCCCGGATCCAGCAAAAGTGGTTTCGTCGAAAACAGAGGTCGTTTGCAAAATTTCCATTTTTAAGGGTTATATTTTCCATAGCGACTATTCTGAAATTTCAACTGGGCGTAACTTTTTATTCCCGCTATGAAATTTCAATTTTTCGGATTCTTTGGAAAGATATTCTCAAATAGATTCTAATATTCCTAGTTTCACTAAAATCCGATTTATTTTGAATCCCGTACATTCATTTGAAATTTGAAATCGAATTTTCACACTACCGCGCCATTTTCAATTCCTTTTAAAATTAAAAATAAATATTTATATTCTAACGTCGATCTATATAAATATATACATTCTAATTCTATTCAAAATAAATTTCTCGTCGTAATTATTTAAAATAATTCATTTTAAATATTTAAAATTCATTAAAATTGCCAAAATAAAAAATTTAAATTGGTTTAGATTTTCCGGGTTGTTACAGGCAATGTGGCATGCTAAGATGAAAATGATCAAGGCATTTGTTGAAAAGAAGGGTCTTGTGGATGATGATCAAAGCATAACTTTAATTAGCATAGCTTTGTGTATAGCATTAAGTCGCGAGCCTCATAACCCGGTATGAGTCAAAAACGGGATAGTGACTGCAGGGAGTGCATGCGTTTCTTCCTAGCTAGAAGTGGTGTCATGGTATGGAGCCTAGGCATTTTTTACTTAAGTGGATGATGGATTGGGAGGTGCCTCGGATATAGAGCCAACTAAAAGGCCCGAGTGATAGATCCAACATGACTGGGAAACGTATTGTTCCAGAATAACTAATCCACAAACGTTAGGTGTGGACCGGCCTTGAAGATCCAAAGGTTGCCCATAGGTATGGTTCTGAGACATGTGCTAAAGTGTCTCGAATCGGTGAGGAGACATCCCTTGCCTCGACTCATAGGAATCGAATTTCCAATACGCGACTATCGGTTTTAGTTGTAAACCTATATGGCGACATAGTAGGATGAGGTACTATGCTGTCTATGATTGATACATTTATATTTGAAGTTGTTTTGACAATATGCACTTATAGTAATATAAAAATGATTTGTTTTAAAGCATACCAAGCATGTTTGGCTATTATAAGGAAAAATTCTATCCTCTGTTTTGTGTTGCAATGTGTGACGGCACCTGCGTCTTATAATAGCTTCATTTTTAAAAAAAACATTGCGTTGTTTTATTTATAAACTGATATTCATGTGGAGTAAACCCATTCCGTGTTATATGGCATGGCCCCATGATTTTTAACCTATTTTAAAGTAAATATTTAATAACAGTTTAAGTTCTTACACTAGTCCCATGACTGACCTAGAGTTTGTTGTTTTCGCCTAGACTCTGGGTGCCCATATTTTCCACATGGGCAGCTAGTAGTTTTGGTTTTACATATGTTTATTTAATAGGATCCTGTAACACCCGTGAATTCTATAACGCTAAGCTTCACAAATTAAAGTGTAATTAATTCTAAATTCAATAATTAAGGGAAATGGGTTACGTCATTGCGTTCGTCTCGGAATTCTGCTTGAGATAGAGTCCGAGTTTGCGCGAAACGGACTCCATATGAAGAAGTTATGGCCTTCGGAAGTTTTAGAATAAAATTTAAATTCAAACAGCTCAGTTTAAAATTCAAAAATTCGAATTTCAGGTTCAAACTGGGCTGGGCGGGAAAATTCCCGCCCAGAGACCAGGTCGACCATAGGGTCGACCATGGTGTCGACCTGGCCTCCCCAGGTTGACCAAAGTGTCGATCTGGCCACCCCAGGTCGACCATAGTGTCGACCTGCTAGTCGACCTGCCCGGTCGACCTGGCTGGCTAGGTCTGGCTCTGGCTCGAATTTCTGTGGCTCTGTGTGTCACTAGGGCTGATGTGTCACCTCTTGGTTGGCTCTTTGAACTTTGTATGGCCTAGATTCCTCCTGTCTTCATCTGACGGCTCAAAACAATTTAAAAACCTATACACCCTAAGTCTCAACTGAAAATTCACATAAAAAAACAAGAAAGGAGTCGTCATGCTGCCAGGGAGGGATTGAACATAGCTGTCAAGAGAGAAAAGCCTAGAGACGAATCAAATTAAGAAGAAGAAAAAAGTTAAATCAAATTAATCAACGCAATGTTAGTCTACCCAAAGGAGCGCATCTCAATTTCAGAATTCAGAATCCAGAATTCAAGATTCTACATTCGTTGTAAGTATAGTGACCTTTCAGAATATGAATAAAAATTGTGATGTGATTCGATGTAAATGAAAATAGAATTATGTTATTGTATTGTATAAATTTTGTGTATTGTAACAGTTCTATCATGACTTGTGTATTGATGTTTGTGGCATAAATTGATTAATGCAAGCCTATTGAACAATTGTTAATGAAAACAATGGCACTTGTAAGTTTGTGGCAAAAACTAGAAATTGATCCCTTTTTGTTTATGCCTATGGCATGTATTATATACATTTACTAAGTCTAAGTTAAGACTTATGTAAACATGTTCTAGATTTTAAACCTTTTATGCCTACATGACCCAAAACCTATGATATCATTTTCATGTTTATTTGCAAGAATAATTGGATCTATGTTAAGTATCGTTTGGGTTTCATAAACTATGCAAGTTCATGTTGAAATAGGCTATGTGATTAGATGTTATAATTGGACATTTTGGTGAATATACAACATGCTAGTTTTGTGTTTGATATTATGCCAAGTTAAACATGTTTAAACACAAGTTTGTATAAACCTAAACTATGCCATTTCATATGTCACCTACTTAGTTATACTTTGATTTGAATGCAAGTTCACATGACCCATCATTTATGTTAGTATCGCTAAATTTCAAGTTCATGCGCCACACACCCTTATATGTTATAAAATATTACATGTTATTGATTTTCCCCTTTTTTCTCACGTTTATAAAGTTGGGCCGAATTGTGTCGAGCCCAACATTTGTTATAACATTGCGAACGTATAAACGGGGGTAATAACGTTAGGTGTAAAGCATGAAAAATATATGTTGGCATGGTTGGCACATGCCAACGACAATGACATTTAAGCGGTATGAATTGATATACCCAAGAATAAAAGATATGACATTTACATATATATAATTGAGAAGTAATAAAATATGTAAATTTAGAAAACACGATATGCTTAACCCGAGGTTGGATTGAGTTGTGATGTAAACCTGCCCGGAACCGCCCGGTTGTCCAGTAGTCACAACAATACATATCCAATGTGGGTGGTTAAGCATTGAGCCCAATAAGGACCCGAGGTTAGACTGAGTTACGGTGTAAACCTGCCCGGAACCGACCGGCATATCCAGTAACCGTAGCAATACATGTCTAATGTGAGTGGTCAGGTGCTCCTAAGAGGCTAAGGACAGATGGTAGGGTTAAGTCAACTATAACACTTAACCAAAATTCAACATGTTAACGAGAATTGATGGGTGGGGTTAGGTAAATACAGACACTTAACCACTTAACATGTTTGACTAGAAAATCCTGGTAACGAGGGACCCGTTTCAGCAGTAACCCAAGTTAGGTATCAACGGTACCCTGAAACTAGGCAGGGTGGGGCACGATTACTGGGCTGATTGTAAGCGGTCAAAACGACGGCGGTGGGTGCACAGTGTAGGTCTAACGGGGTGCGGGCGTGCACACACTCCGGAGCAGACAATCAGGGCATTGGGGACACCAGTAGTATAACCTATGCCTTCTAGAATTTGTGTCGGGCCGCCACCATGGGTCTTGATACACCCCATGGTGGGACCAGCATAGGTATCTACAATTCTCGGGGGCCGTATGACACATGTTAACGCGAGTAGGAGCCGATCTTTAAATAAAGATGGGGATCACTTCACCCTCACCATGGGGTGCCAGTTAGAATAAACTCAAGTAGATGCAGAGATATAGCATTGGTGCGATAGTACATTCGACACTTCCTTCGCTTGTGGCACTTTCCTATTTTCAGTATATATCTATCATGCCCTTTTCTTATTCACATACTGAAGAGTTACTAGATTTACTCAGGCTTTATGTCTGACTCTATTTTCTTTTCGTTTTCTTTTCTTTCGTTTCCCCCCCAGGTCCACAGGGAGGAAACAACTCAGTCAGGCTCTTTACAAGCTCCAAGACCGTAGATGTATGATTTGGATCTCTTTTGCTCGGATTATGGCTTTGGATATCACTTTGGGGATTTTTGTCACTTTATTTATGTTTTATGCTTCTTTAAAAATCAAGACAGTTATGAGGTTGTAATGATGGAAGTATTTTGAGACAATTATGGAATGTTTTGTTTGAACACGTATTGATGCAATAAAAGTCTGTTTGGTTTCCGCTGTTTAAAATATGTGTATTTATATCTGTCTTGAGTTTATCTGTGGCTTTTACTTATAAACCTCCACCAAAAGTAAGGCATTCCCCTTGTGAGTGACCTTAACGGAGGTGGGGTGTTTCAGATCCGGTTTACAACTGGAGCTATATTCGGAAAGCTTTGTATCCATGTATTCCTTTCAGCTGCGTTAGTTGATGTATATCTGTTATGCACTGTATTTATACATTTTATTTCCACTGCTATGCATTACATTCTATGATAATTGTATTTTTCCACTGTGTAATATTTATTCATACTTTGATATATTCTTATACTCTGATGTAATTTATTGTAATATCGATGAAATATTCTTTCATTCTGTGTTCTGATGCGTCGTGTTCTCACACAATCCGAGCTTTTCCGTCACTTTGGAGATCGGGAGATTTCGGAGCGTGACATAGATCGAATAAGACGTGCAACGGGTTTATTCTTAAATCTATGAAAATCAAAATAAAAATGAAATATTCAGTATATATATTTTGTAATGCAAATGTGAAATTATGCAAAACTTATTGAGTTCCTTTCCATTCATGGGGTCTCTTTTGTGTAATTGGATCAATTGGAGTATCATATCCTTTGACCAAAATATACTCCATTTTATCAGCTATATTTTCTTCCCTGGCTTTATCAAGCTCAGGTTCTTCAATTCTTACTACATCATTTCTCTCTTGTACATCTATTTCTGCTTCATAATCTTGCTCCCCGTCAACTTCCATGATATTTGCTGCTCTGTCCTCACAAGTAGATGAGTGTGATATTGCTTCTCTTTCGATGCATCGCTCCTCCCCAGTTTCCATTATAGGTTCTAATTCATCCTCATATGTGTTTGTTTGGTTTTCATGGATGTCAAACCTATCATTTCGTCCTGAATTTCCGAAAATCTGTCTGGGTCCTGTGCTAGTTACCTTTCTCATGAGGCCTCGGAATTTTTAACATGCCATTGAACCTTTACAAAATACCATAAGACATATCTATTAATAATTACACTATACGTATAAAGTCAAAATGCATAATGTAGACATAATTGGGTATAATTTTGTTTTGAAGGGAGTGAAAAATCTTGCTGCCGCAACAAGTTTCATAATTTATTTTGGACAAAAAATGTAAGAACAAATAATCGATGTTGCGTGACCTAAAAAATATGTATTTTGCACTTAATTTCTAGTATGGCATCCAAAGAAACACTTGAATGTTCAAGATTTCACCTTTTTTTTATAACTTTGTTATTGCAGGCTTTAATGATAAAAGTCAACGTTGAATGCAATTTAAGGCCAATAACTAAGCTCTCAAGACAAAATTAACACTATTTTTCAGTCATGGTATCGCTCTCTTTGTTATAGTTATTATGACATTGTGACTTTTGTCATGTTAATTTCTACAAATTTTATTATTGTGCATGCATATTGCATAATATGCCTTGATCAGAAAATATTTTATTGTATATACATAGTATCTTACATAAAGTTCCCTTTGCTGATTTCAAAATTTCACTCACCTCCAAGTTTTGTTATTCATATCAATGTTGATATTTTTAATGTGATAACAAAGAAATTCAACTTGAGTAACTCTACTTAACTAAACTTAATTAATTTCAAGTGTTACAATAATCAACGAAACACTCAACTTCGTATACCTTTTGAGACAAATACAACATGATGATACACACTTTTTAAGGCATGAAACTCCTTGTTGTGCAATAAATTCATTTTCTGCTTTATCTACACGCAACCAAAAACATCTGATAGACATAATTGTTGAGTGCTACTAGGATTGGACATAGAAAACCCAAGCAATTTATTTCACCCACGAAAATATAATTTGAAACATAAGTAAGATGTATATGTACAAGAAAAGACCATCGATGCAATTTGTATGTAGGTAGACAGGTAAAGTAAACTACCTAAAGAAATAACCATGGCTGACCCTGACACGGTGCCACCCGTGCGACCGCACAGGGCCCACCAAAAATTTGTGCTAGTCCTTTTGTAGATAAGCCAGCGTTGAATACGGTGGAAAAATTCCTACGTGGTGCCTTTATGGTACCACGTGCCTCTTTGTTAAAAAAATTCTACTAGTGGCTTTTGAAAAAAAAATCGACTACTAGTGCCTTTTTGTGAAAAAATCCCTACGTGGTGCCTTCATGGTACCACGTAATGGTCCTACGTGGTACCCTAAAGGCACCACGTACCTTTTCTACGAGGTATACTGAGAAACTTTAAAAAAATATTGCCGAACATGGGTAGTTTTGTCCTAAATTTTTTAATAAAAAAATGGGTATATTCATCAGATTTCTGGGTTTAAATAGAATTTGCCATGTTTTTTTCATGGCAACATGTTGTACCACCTTGCTTTTGTTGCAATATAGATTGTGAAGTTTCTTATAAATGTGTGTTCCTTCCATTTGTTGTTGTGCCTTACTGCAATACATATTTTTGTTAATTTCCTTAAGCACATGCGTGCCATGCTTTTAATTCTGTATACAGCTTTTGCTGCATAGCTTATGTTATGCATTCTCTCTTGGATGTGTGTTATGTTAGATGTAAGTCTTGATGTATGTGTTTTGTTTGACAATTTAGGCCATGGCTATGTTTGTTGTTTTGATATGTGATGAAACTAAAATAAATATTTCATTTTTTTGTTTTGGGTTGGTTTATTATAACATTATGTTTATAACTGATTTGAAACCTGGACGGTGGTATTTATATGTATACTAGAGATCATGAAATTGTCTCTAGCTAGTTTTTAATGTAGGCACCCACTTGAGACCATCGGTGAGGGTACTAATATTTTAGAGATGGATTTTTGGGGTTACTATTTATCTAGGCATCTGTTTTTAGAGACGGTACTTAGTTGTCTTAAGTGGGTTACAAATGTAAATTAAAGACAAAATAATGAGTTTAGGAACAAAATGTATGAGTCTTTAATAATTTATTTTTTTGTAGTGTCATGTTTTAGTCATTTTAATTATGATCCGAAGGTCAAGGCCAATCCATCATCGTTCTCTTTCTTCAAATCCGGTAATCGTCTCCATATCATCCTACTTCGTTATAGATTCTTCACCAAGTGCACAATTGTTAAAGTGGTATTAGTATTTGGACCATTTCTCGATTTGTGTGTGTTATCCTTTCGTAAGGGCCATGCTAATCTTCTCTGTATCGTTCCAATTTTATCGGATGTCCCTGAAGGGACAAAGTGGTATTAGTATTGGCAAAGAGTATGACAATACCGACTCCGGTCTCTTTAACAACCAAACGTTTACATTTTTCACGCCATGATCATTAAATTTGAAATCATATTTCCATATCGAAAGTCGATTAACTTCACATATCAATTTAAATCCATTATTCAAATAAATTCAGTATTAGTTTCGATTTGAATTTCAAATATTGTATTTTAATTGTGCCTTATCGATAATTTGAGTTTAGATTTCTATTTATTGAATATCGTTATTACTAGAAATCTTCATTTAATCACTTCAGGTCTATTAACTCGGATTGGACTTATTCTTATTTGATATAGCAAAATAGGTTTAAAATAGTTTGATTTGATATAGTGTATATATATGTATGTATATATATATATATAAGTTAATATAAATTAGTTTTTTATTGAAGTAATTTTAAATTATTCCGAAGTTCTAATAGATAAGAAAAATAATGTAAGTAGTTGAAAAATAATTTAGAAATCAATGGTAAAGAATATTTTTGTTTAAATAAGATAGTTTTATATTGATAAATCTAAATAGTTTAATATATACATACTAATCCAATCCAAACAAATTATTCGTATTTCTCAATTTGACTTATCGTTTATTTCAAATTTCAAATTTCCGTTCAAATTCAACCTACATTTAGTAAGAAAAAATTTCAAATCCTTGGTTTACAAATAGAATTTAATTTCCAAATCTTATCGCTAATTTGATTGATAATTTGTATTCTTAGTTCATTTCCCTTCGATTACATTCAACAGTTTTTCGAAGTTTTCGAAAGGCAAGTGAAAACTTTATTATTCACAACATCAAGAGTTACAACCAAAAATGCAAAAATAACAATACAGACTCTTGACAATTCCAAGCCCTATAGTTTATTAGATGAACTATCAAATTATCAAATGAGTGTACATCTTTGCAAGCTTATAAAGGTGGATACTACCACTAATGTCAACTGGCAGCATACCACCGGCAGCCCTACGAAGCTGAATTATTGTATAGCCAAAATTTCAAATGAAAACTGGACTTGAAAGAACCATAGCCAAAATTCACTTTTAATCCAATTTTAGGGCTTTCAAAATCAAAAATCCTACGGTTTTAAAAATCGTGTACTTGTTTTTATAATATCTTCTAGCTATGCTTATTTTTTTAATGATTGAAATTTGAAACTAATTTAACTATGATATTTTTTTTTTATAGTTTTGGAATTGTTTGCTGGTACTTGGTGCAGTAAAGATTGGTGGAGCCGTGAAGTCCCCTTGTTAAGTTGGTGGGGGCTAAACATTGTGACACTAGTTTATTCATCCAGATTTTATTGTTATTCTCATCCTTCCATTTGGTGTTGCAATTTAAGTTGAAAATGTTCAATAAAAAACATAAGTCTGGTCATGAGAAAAGAAAACGAAAAAAGAGGAAGAAGAGATGCTTGTGTGAAAGGAAAATCATTTTTTGGAGCGTGTCAAGCATTATATAATGTGTTTGCTAATTCCACTAAAAGATGGCATCTTTTGCTTGAATATGTTGATGATTTGACTTTAAAATCCCTATGTGTGACAAGATGGGAAAGTCGAATTGAAAGTGTTAAAGCAATAAGAACTTAAGCTCCTAAAATTAGAGATGCTTTAATGAAACTAGCTGAAGTTTCTGATGATCCAAAAATAAGCTGGGATGCTGAAAAATTAGCTTCTAATGAATTTTCAAGTTTTGAATTCTTATTGAGCTTAATTATTTGGCATGAAATTCTGTACAAAATCAATTTGGTGAGCAAAAATTTGCAATCTGAAGATATGCGTCTTGATGTAGCAATTGCAAGTTTAAAAGGGTTGGTTTCTTTCTTTGAGAAATATAGGGAAAATGGGTTTGTGTCAGCTATGATTAATGCTAAAGAACTTGCAGATGAAATGGACATTGAACCTGTTTTTCAAATAAAGAGTAGGATTAAAAGAAATAGACAATTTGATGAGAATCCTAACACGGAAAGAGAACAACAATCTGCTTCAGAGAACTTTAGAACTGATTACTTTCTTGTTCTAGTTGATATGACACTCTCTCAGTTGAAGATAAGGTTCGAACAATTGGAACTTTTCGAGTCTATATTTGGTTTTTTGTTCGATGCTTCCCGGTTGATTTCTTTGGATGATGAAGGATTGAAAGAATGTTGTGTAAAACTTGAAAATTCCTTGACTCATGGTGATTATTGCGGTATTGATGGAAAACGCTTACTTTCTGAACTACAAATATTACAGGAAATGCTTCCTAGTGTAGCATATGAGTGTGAGATTCCATGGAATTCTAACAGAGTTTTGGAATTTGTGAAGAAGATGGACATGTTTCCAAATATTTTGGTTGCTTATAGGGTTTTGTTTACTATACCTATTATTGTGGCTTCTGCTGAGCGGAGTTTCTCAAAGTTAAAGTTAATTAAATCTTATTTGCGCACAAGTATGACTCAAGATAGATTGAATGACTTAGCAATTTTGATCATTGAAAAGCATATGCTGAAAAATATCAAAGTGGAGCATATTATCGATGATTTTGCTTCAAAAAATGCAAGGAGATGTCACTTTAAATGAGAATTGATGTTTGTTTTTGCCCATGATCTTTGTACAGGTATACTAACTTCATTTATAATTCATAATATCTTATTTTTTTGCTTAATGTGTCTTATTATATGATGTTCATCCCATATAATTTATGTCAAATTTAGATTAATTTTAATGAGTTATTTACTTAGAGCTGCTTTTCCTTGTCAGTATGCGTAATATATCTCCATTATGATCTGCTCAGTGAGAAAGAATGAGATCCAACACTTGTTAAGTTTGCTTTAGAAAGGTTAGAAAATTTTATTCAACTTTCTTGTTTCTACTTATTACCAGTTGTGTTTTTAAACATGTCATGAGTATAATAAAATTTAGTTGACATATGACAATGATATGACATATGACTTAACTTCAATTTCGTAAAAATAATAATAATTAAGGGCCCAAAATTTTCCTTCCGCGCTAGGCCTACAAATACTCAGGACCTGCCCTGGAAAGAACCAGTGTCCACGACTGTTTGATGTCAAAACTGGGAATGTTCTTGCTCAAGAAAGATAAACAAATTTAGAAGTTCCAAATGATATATTTCATGAAGACGCAGGAAGTCATCAGTAGTGGTAATTGCAAACATGCAATATCAAATCAAGGTTGGATCAAACATGGGACCAAGATTTTTCCTGGTGTGTTTTTAGTAGCTTTTAGCTTGTTGCCGAGAGGAAATACATCCTCTGGCCCATAGCCAATTCCGTCATTAAGATCTGAGTCGTCTCATAATTTACCTTTCAATTTGTTACTCTTGGGTTTTGGTAGAGAACTTGTAGGCACTGCAGTAGATAGAGAGGACAAATAATTGTTCACTTGTGGGAATGTCAAGCCACAACCAGCAATGGAAGGGGGAGGAAGTTGCATATTAAGAGGAGGTCTCAGGTTAGCATATGGTGAAGTTATTGCAAGAGTAGAAGATGAAGGCGACGAAGAATATTTCACGGGACCAGATGTATGAGCAGAGAGCGAAGATGAATTCATTACCTTATTTCTAGCAAATGATGGTGTAGAGTGACTACAGGTCGATGAATAAGACAAATTTGTGTAAGGAGAGGATTTAGAAGAGCTTGCATTTAAAACAACAGTGGACAAAACTAATGAACCAGAGGTGCATTTACCAGATTTTGCTAACAACTCAACATTGTATGCGTTTTCATCAAATAAGTTACCCATCAAATCTTCACCATCTTCAAATTGCATGCCATTATTATCCACAATATTCAGATCTTCAGTATCATTAGTCATGTTCACTTGTGATTGCAACCCAGCTGCAATATCAGTTATACTTCCATTTACAGGATCAGCCTCCTTGCTATTAATTTGTACCTCTGCATTAAACTTATCAGTGTTTTCGTTACCATCTAAATAAGATTCCAAAACAATAAAAGGATTTTCATTTACCTTTTACACGTCTGTTTCAACATTATCAGTCTTATTATTAGGAATTTCTTTCCTTCTCCAATACTTTGAATTCCTTGTATTAACAGATGTCCACTTTCCTTGGTTAACATTAGAAGAGGTCTTCCTATTAAACTATCGAGGGTGGTCATAAGAATTATTATCGAAGTCATTTGCATGATTTCCATCGTCATCTTCTGCCTTGGTGTTAAATTCACAACTTTCGGTTGCATGACCAAATACCTTACACGTAGTACAAATTTTGGGTCTCCAATCATAGGTTAACTTGACTGAAGGGAACTCTTTGCCTAAACCACCTACCACTATCTTATCAGGGAGATCAAACTCCGAGATCTCAATTAAAGCTTTGGCATACCTAAATCTCTACAACTTTTCAGTGCAACTATTAGAGCATGTCAATCTCCCCACATGACAAGCTAGCCAATTTATACCCAATAATGTCCATAGTATAGTTGGAATGCAATAGAAGTGAACCCAAACGGGAACTTTTTTAATCTGTGCCTATGAGTTCCTATAGATGGATCCGATCTAGTTACGATGAACATGCGTCCTTTTATGAAAATTGGATCAGATTTCAAAAAAAATTGTCTGTTTGATTCATTTGAAAACTTGAAAGAAAAAAATGAACTCCGTCTGATTTAATACTAACTTCACCGTCTAATTTCCAAAATCGGTTTAAATTTTTTACCACCATAGGATACGAAGAAGTGCCATCTAGGAAAAATCCCACTAAGTAATCACTCCAGTATTTTATTCCCTCATATCTGACTGAATCAAGAATCATTTTTGGTGCGCCATCCCTAGGAATGTCGAAATGTTGAGGTTGGAAACCGCCCGCATTTTGAGGGAGGGAATTAAAAAGGGAAGCATAGTCCCTCTTCGTGAACGATGGAAAGGAGGCATTAGACGTTGATTGATTTGCAGATAAAGGATGATTCACCGAATTGACATTAGATTGATTAGCTACAAGAGAAGAAATAGGTCTACTTGAAGGAAAATAGGGATCTTGAAGATTAGATCCAAAATTAGCATCGAAGGGCTTGACGGAAGAGGAATTTAGAACAGAAGGGTGTGAATGGTTGGGGGGGGGGGGGGGAGGGGGGATTGGTGGAGAAGAAGAGGAAGGAAGGAGGAGGTGTCAAAGGCAAAGGAGGTGGATGAGGAGCGATTTGCGAGGTCGCCATTTTCATGAGCTGTTTGAACATTGGAGGTGAACTATCTAAAATGAAACCCCTAGTCATATATAACAGTTATTCGAAGTTTTACTATTAAGTGAATTCTCAAAACAATTTACAAGCTTATTATTTCAACGAATAAATCTTGTCTTATGTATGCTTCGATAAAACAAACCTTTCCACTGTGAATTCTTTCAAATCATATAAAAATTATTTAATTCTTCCTTAAGAAAATTTCGAAAGTTCTCTATTTTAATCCTTACTTCATAATAAGTTTAAATTGAACCTTTCGTGTCAAATCTTTAAAACAAAAATCCATCGTTCATCGTTTACCTATTAAGTACGACTTTAAAATCATACCTCTAAATTTCGAAACTCATTATATAGGTTTTCCAAATAAACTTTTTTATTAATTAAACTTAAGATAGTTTCATATGAGTCTGGCTTGCTTTTAGGCATTAATTTAGTCCTTGTCAAACGCCAATGTGTGGTGGTCTAATTTCTAAATGGTACATGCTTGTGCGAAGCAGGTAGGCAACATCGATTATTCACCATCTCAACTCAAGTTTACCTACATTACATACATGCACCTTACTGCCTTAAATTCTACTTGTGTTAACACGCAAGTCATCAAGTTTACCTACCTGCGCGCATGTATTCCAAACCAAAACAAATCACTCACCTCCTCCTTCTTCTTCTTCTCCTAACTTCACCTTATTTCTACCCACCTGCAATTTTCTTATTAATCACTCCTCTTCAGATTCATTTAGTTGGACACATTTATTTGATTAACCAACAGCGGAATCAAGCAAGAGAGCACTCGAACACCGACAAACTACTAAAATAGCTTGAACTTAATTCACAGAAATAAATTAAACAAAGAATTAATCTGCCATATATTATATATGCTTGATTAATTATATTAAAAAAGCACGCTCATTAACAAAGTAATTAAAACTGATTAAGCATTCAGGGAAAGAAGCAAGCATTAATATCAACAATCAATATTGTGTGCGGTCAAAGACCGAGTCCGTATCGGAAGAAGAAGAAGCAGGCGGTGGAAACAATGACGATGGCCTCCACCAGCCACAGCAGGTAAAATATGGCGCTATCACAGATTCTGAATGCGTAAGAATCAGGCTACAAATGTGTCTCTGCCCATCCCCTAAACGCCGCTGAATACACGTTCATTTTCACCTTCAGTTGCTTCCTGCTTTTCACCACTGCCTTCTTCATGTTCCTCTTCATCCATTCTCTTTTCCTTCCTTCCATCTATATATGCTCTATTAACAGTTAGTTCTCTGAGTGTATCTTTCACTGGGATTATGGCTTCTTTAAATATGATCTACTGAAGAAGAATATATGAATATTGATGATGAGAAAGATTGTAATAAGAGTCCTTTATATAAGAATCAACACCGCGGAATCTTACAGCTTTCGTGAATATTTAATAATAATGATAATATTACCTTCGCGTACATCAATATTTGGATGGATAACGAGTGATTGGTGGAAGTCTGCAGTCAAACAACAGATGCGAATGGAGGACCAATGCAAGTGAACTGTTGACCTCCCAACTTGTATGGTATTCCTCCCACGTGCAAAATTGCTATAGCCAATGTTTCCCATGTGCACATAAATGCGTTATTGTTTTAAGATTTTTGTAGATCGGTGGAAGTCGTTAATGCTTGTAACATTTTGTAGGGGCAGTCAGTCACCATCAAACTTGTATGACCTTACATAATTCAAGGTACATTCACCAATACATTGAACGAAGGCCCAGAATAAATCTATTACTTAAATACTAAAACAGAATAAAGCCGCTGTGTACGTGGACATCTCCTGCGTCGCTATTTCAAAATAAAACAAATCTGTTCAATCACTATTTATTTTAAAATTTAACAGGATCTACTTACAAAAATAACGTTCTCCTACAAACCGCTTATGTTAAACTAACTTCCCACGATCTTCATTTTTTCTTCCCTACCAATCCTCCGTTACCCTGTTTCTGAACAAAATTTCCTTTCTCCTCCTGTTCCATTGAATCCTGACCGACCTCCACCTACTCCTACTTTCAACTCCCTAATTATGTCTCTTCTTTTCTCTCCTCCCTTGCTAATCTTCTACTCCAACCCAAATCAATCACAATAACCCTAAATCACAATGAAACTTCAAATTCCATCTCCCGCCGACTAGAACCGCTTAATTCTGTTTCACCGAAGGTTCAATTTCGTCGTCCGTGGCTATGATTTGTCCTACTGCAATTTATCTCTTCCACAGCGGAGCCCAGGTTAGTTGTTGTATTGTCCTGGTTTTGCCCCTCCTCTGATCTTCGATTCATGGCCTATAATCTCTATACATGTCGTGACAACTCAGTTGACGGTTGGGAAAACTAGTATTCAACATTAAATGAGTTAATATTTTCATGCATTCAAATTAATGTTAGGGCCACCAACCTCATGGACATATGAATTGGAAGAGGAATACCGTACATTTTATTTAAAGGCAATGTTAGAGTGAGGATTCATGTGCATAATAAAATTTTAGAGTGAATGAAGATTACGGAGATAAGAACCTGTATTCTGTTGCATTACGAGTAAGCTATAAAAAAAATACCGGATAACAAGGATTCGTTTTATTTTGAAATGGGAAGAAAGTAACAAATAATTGAGATCCTACTGACTTGTTAATGGTTAATTTTAATAACAATAACTTAACTTGCACTACAAATTCTTTTGTTTTAGGGAGGACCGTGGACGACCAATCTATAAAGGTATAAGTTGGAGAATATGGTCCACATGGAATCCATGGAAGTTGTTACATTTTCTACGTTGGTTTCAATGTCTTATTGCTCACTGATTTTTGGGTAACTATATAATAATACAACATAACGAAATTCATATATTTTTGTTTGATAAAGAAACATATGTATAACATATTTAACTTTTCCCACTTACTCACAAATTCCCATTTAGCAACACATGTTATCATATCTTTTGAATGTAGTGATGTATTTCCAAATATGGCCATTGCAATAAGCTATCCCCTCAACGGACTACCATTTATGATCAAAAACCTAAAGTGGTGATTTCAAAACTATACACATGCAAAGTTAATTTGATGTTTTAACAGAAATCATCTTCGTATTCATTCAGGTGTTACTGGTTTTGTGGACATTGATACCTAACTCAAAATCTTTTTACGTCATCATACATAATATTATTAACTATTTTTCGTACAACATGAACTGCACATTACCTAACCAGTCCTACAGCAAGACACAATCATCATGTAACTTAAATAGTACGAATTCAACGATGAAACCACATTACCTATTTAGTTTTCTGTTTGCGCTTCTTTACACAATTGTTGTTCGATAGTGCCAAGTATACAACCTAATTTTATGACGTTATAACTGTACTGTAAGACGTGGTTCATTCTGTTCAAAAAACGAAAATACGCACCTCTTCAACAATTTTCTCTCTCACATAATCATGTCATTCGCTTAGCCTCCATCCATTGTTTGACTGTTGCACCCACTAATACTGTATACTGTCATGCTTTTACCATTCCTTGCTGTATTTGCTACTGTAATCATATTACCATTGGCAGAATAAGGAGGTATTTTTTCTTTTACGACCAAAACTTTACTTGAACTAAGGGGAGATTTGTGCTTGGATAAACAAAACTATATTAAATATTAATTGCAGTTATGTGAATCTCCATTTTCCATGGTACAATTCTTATTTGGAGATATCCAGATAACAAAAATTAAGACCTTTTATGTGAAACCCCTCAAAATCCTAAGCGCTCTATTGCTATATGAATAACATATAATTGATATATAACTTCCATTGTGACTTGATTAATTGATTTTGCAATATTGAACAGACCTAATAATTAAAAACCGGTCGGCTTTGCAAAAAACAGACCTAAAATTAAAGGCATACCACGTTCTCAGTTTTACAATGTTTTCTATATTTGTGTGCATGGTCCACGATTACATACTGTTAGAATTAGGTTTATATGCTGCTTCTGTCAAATATATTTCATACATGGCACAATTAATATTTCACTAGCAAACTATCATGCGTTGGCTAAATATACTTCTACCTTAAAAAAATTGCTCATACAAAGCTTACTTTACAGAATCTTGTCTTCACAAGAATATAGCTGGAGTTCTTACTAGATTTCTAAGGGAACTTATAGCATGCTTATATCATCATTTTCAGGTTACTTTAATAAGCATGACAGATTGGTGCACCAATTTTGTTGCACTAAGATCAATAAAAGAAAAAAAATTCAAAAGCGGGTTTAATACTTGATATTCTTAAAACCATTTTCGAAAGGGTGAACTAATATTCCAAATGCTTTAAGTTATTTATCATCACAGTAATATCCAGCCAGAAAACTAGGATTTATTGATAGTTGCAGAGTTTTTGCTACATATCGTAACTTTATCTCCACCTTTTGCAAATTGACAAATCTGTACTCCTTATGCTGTTGTTTTCTAATTTAAAGAACTATCTTTAAATGAATTTTGGATTTGGGTCCTGGATTTATTTATGCTTGCAGTTAAAATTTTTGTCTCCCGAAAGAAATAATGCACTCACCTTCCTTTTTCTATTAATAGGTCTCCATTGAATGCAAATTTCACCGACTTTTTATTATAAACTTTGATTTTGTTTGGATTTTATTGGATGCTAATCAAATCAATGCTTTATTTGTTTCCTAGAAAAACACTTTACCCTATTTGTGTCGCCAAATCTAACCAACCTAAACAAATCTAACTTACGTGTGAAATTCCTTTACGACTGGATTTTCAGGAGCTTACATAAAAATCTTATCTTTTAACCTGTCCATATTAATTTAGATTCTGCATTTATAAAAAAAACCTGTCATACCAAATAACCTTACTTTTACACTATTTGGTTAGCCAGATGGACGTCATGAACCTTTCTGTACTTTATAACTACGACGAGGGCTTAATCTGCTTCACTGTATTTATGTACCTTATGTGATCATTAAGAAGCTTATACAGTTTATTTTGGAACCAGAATTTAAAATATTACTATGTCCGAATGAACAAGCCTGTCATGGACGAAGTTTTAGGGCTACATGTATCAACACACATTGACATTCATGTTAGAATTTCCCATTCAGGTTGACGAAAACATACAAACCAAAATATTTTTATGTTGTTGGAAAAGAATGCATGTTAAATTTATATTTTTCATTTCTTATGTTGGTAGATATTGCATTGCTATTAGTTATGAGAAGAAGTTAACTGTAACTGTTATGTTTACTACTTCTATTTGTGGAGATAATTGACAGTAACATAGCTTATAAATGAATGGTCGTACTGTTTTTAATCCTTTGCTCTACTTTGTGATACCTTAGTTTTAATCCTTTATGCAATCTTAACAATCAGTTGGTTATTTACTATAATGTGACAAATTTTTATCACGCGTTGACAAACTTTACTTAAAATTCTCACAGTTTTACCTTCACCTATCCTTTGTCATAGACAGTAACCTTTTTCTTGCTTCTTGACGCCCAACCATTTTTCTGTCTTCAAATATATTGTCCTGTACATTGTTTTGTTTACAAAACTTTTATTTCCTGACTTCCTCATGGATATCGTCAACAGGATGGTTTCCTATCAATACCTAGCACATAAATATAAGAACCTTGCTGTTATTTCACTTTTATTACGTTACCCAACATCCACACGGTTTTTAAACTCCAAATTCATCAATCTTCTCATGCGCGTAACATGGGACTCAATCAAAGGAGTACGAAAATGCAATGAACGCACTAATTTTGAAATTAATCATTTTCTACTTTACATGTTTAATTTTTTTCCAGTATTACCATGTGGATATATGTATGACCAAAAAACATGAACAAAGTACTGACCAAATTCAGCATATTAAATGTCCTCAAAAACTATTTATTCACAGGATCGCTACTATGTACACTTGGTCACATTGTTTCCGTAAATTTATTTTTTTGGCTGTTTAAACATGTGGATTCAGATTTGTAACCATCGACTCTATTGCTGAAATAATGTACGAGATTTATTTTTAGGTCATCCTAATTTAACAAGGTAGTTTTTTTTCAAACTGAATGAGGGAGTAGAGATGCTTCTTTTGGTCGGCCTAATTTTCATAACTGTTCTTTCATGTGAATATTGCGTTCCATACATTCATCCCTCACGTTTACTTTTTGTTACTAGAGAATAATCTCCACAAAGGAAATTTCTTTCATATTTTAGTCCCTTATACTTGATGGAACTGCAGACGCTACAAGTAGGTTGAGAAGATAGAGCCCCAAACCAAGGTAACACCGGAAAATGTCACTGGATTGTGCATGTTTTAGATTCTCTAAATTTGAGTATGTTAATATTTAAATTTGTGAGAAATGACTCTACATTTCCCTCTTCTGTTCTTTGGCTGCCATCCACAACTAGACTAGGCTTTCTTGGTCATAACTAATTAAAGGGTGAGGCAGTTTTTTCCTACCCATAACAAAAGATAAGAAAAAAAGGAAAAAAAGTATTAGTTATTCAGATAAAGGTTATGCGAACATATTGCTAAATCACTGCTAATACTAATTAAATATTCATCTTTACCGTTATTACGAACTAATGATGTTATCGACTATCGTTTTGTTTAACAATGATTCCCAATTCATCTACTTCTACAACGTTTAAAATGCTATGCGTCTAGATGTAAAATGAATGATTACTAGCCTTGACTCGTATTTTAAATGTTTTGATTTATTGTACATAATTCTGTTTGATGGATAGACTTTATATTATATTTGAAAGATTTATTTCTCACCAGTGCTTTTATGATAATTTCCATTTATTAAACTTTGCTAATTACACATCTTTTTCCTTTCTATACCAGTCTGTTCACTTATATTGGTTTGGTACTAGGTTGGATAGCCATCGTATTCATCTTCACTGTAAATCAAAGGAAAAGTCTTAATTTATTAATTCATGATGAGAGGACAACACCAAATATAGCAATGTGTCGTCGTGCTAAGATTTTGAAATTTTTGTTATAACTCTTGACTGTGCACCTATTACTGCTCAAACTGGTTCGTGCTGCTGTGATTTTCCATTTATCGCTATCTATTTCTATCAACTGGTTTTACATGTTCAGTAGCATTTAAATCACAGAATATTATGGTTTGCACCTTACGTCTTCTCAGTTCTTTGACGTTCGCCAACGAGCCTGATTAATCTGGGTTATGGGCCTATTTAACCCAACGGTCTTAATTTGTTATTGCTACTATTACGCAAGTTTATAGTTTTCCGCGTATCTTCTACATTCTACTTTGAGCATACTAATTTGTTCCTGTTCGCAAGCTTGAGGTTCTCCAAGTTCTATCAATGTTAGTATACCATGTTAAGTTTTACCTTCTACTCATCTATGTTATTTTACCATATCCTTATCAACATATCTTTATCAACCTATTTTTATTTATTGGATGTGAACATAAATGGTTGGTTTATTGCTTTGTGTTATTGTGGTATTGCATCATAGAGTGAGCCAACGATTTATGTTAACCTATTCACTCACAAGTAGAATAATAAGAGCACATGTGCGTACACCACTTTTACTGATCTATATCAGTATGGGCATTTTCCCTGTATGACCTTCATGTTCACTGTAATATTGCACGTCTTTGCTTTATTTTCAAGCAAGATGTTTGAATTTATAAGAACTAACATTTCCTTTTGATTATATAGAAATTGTTAATAAGGCACCAAAAAACTTACTGCTCCTGCCATTTCATGGTAAAATATAATCAAGTAGTAGCTCAGTATAAAATACCAGCTTTGATGATGAACCGGTAAGAAGCATCTTCATTCTCCATGTTCTTTATGAGCAATCTTTCGTTGAATGAAAGAATATGCATTGCCATAAAATTGTTAATCCATTTAACTCATCTCATATTTATTTTTTACAAAACAACATCACTTTAATCTCATATTTACATGAAATATCAAATGTTGAATAAAAGGGGCATGCATCACTTTAGATGAAACACAATCCAAACTTGAGCCAGC
The DNA here is from genome assembly GCA_030737875.1 of Allium sativum. NCBI lineage: Eukaryota > Viridiplantae > Streptophyta > Magnoliopsida > Asparagales > Amaryllidaceae > Allium > Allium sativum. The sequence continues at coordinate 345,375,348 of CM060924.1, read as the reverse complement.
GTTCGTAGAAGCAGCTGACGGTTTCTTTGGAATTGAAGATGTTTTCTACAAAAGAAATATGAGATCAGTTAAAGTGTTGAAAGGAGAGAACTGATGGATCATGAATGCATGTAGTTACTTCTAATTTTCTTTTCTTTCACTTTATTGTACTTGCACGTTAGAGGAAGTTGACAGGATGTTATTTTCAACATTTTTTTCTGTCTCTCCGTTCTCTTTTGCTTCACACTTAATATTTGAAAATGACAAGTGACTTGCTCTAGGACATTGGATTACCTGGTGAAAATCGATGCTAGGAACATGATTGCTAAAGATTGCATTTTCTTCAGCTATAGAATAAGTGGTTTTTAATGACTACTTCGGTTGATCTCCACCTTAGCATGGTGGTCTGATATGTACAAATTTAATTTGGTTCTAGCCATATTCTAAATGGTTAGTTTGTCTATTAACATGATGCCTGATCCTTCTTTGCCTGCATACTTCTCAATCTCAACAAAAGCATTATAAATGTTTATTGCTATCTTGAGTCATCATAATTTTGTTCATATATCTACATGGGCTTTATCATGATATGAATCAGGAGTTTTCACATAGGTCTTTGTTGTATAATTTGGGATGTAAATTTGAGTTAGTCTACATGCAAGCTTTTTATTGTCCAGTCAAGATATGGAGTTTTATATAATGTGCAAATATACAGCTCTTCACAACAACAACAACTAGCTTCCTCCAGTCAATGGACACATTTTCTTCCAACGGACCACTTTCATAATGCACTTTAATTCATTGACTACAATGCATATTGCACTATCAAGTATAACACTTCAATAAAGGGAAAATTTTCATTGTAATTTACTCTAACCCATTTTGGCTTGGGAACAACCATGAGCAAATACTCTGAGAAGTATTTGAAATATATGAGATAAATTAATTATAAAAACAATTTATGATATCATAAGCAAGTATAGAATTGCTACGAAAATAATAATAGGGTCAAGAAACTATGGCTTATGTTAAGAAACCACGGGTACCGTGACCATCACGTGGTACCTACATTTTTTAACCATAGACTTACTCTTTTAAAATTAAAAAAACAAAGTGTAACACATCCCGTGTGCGAAGCACGGCCCACTCAATAGTTGAACTAAATATCAAATGTTGTGGCAGAGGGCGAAAATTTTGAGTAGTGGTCAAATATGTAGCGTCGCATGCATACTTTGCATTTCATCCACTCAAGGCCAACCTTGACCAATCGAAGGCCCAAGGCAAAGAAAGCTAGTTTGTTGACACTATTTAACGTGTGTCACCATGACACCACTAATGGTGTTAATGGTATGTGGTTGAGATTTAATAGGAGAAATTCAGGGGTCAATCTTAGCCACACACCACTATGGAAAAGAACTGTAAACTAAAAAATTGCACTGCCTTGTCTCTGCCAAGGACCAAACTTACAAACCCCACTATGGATATCAACTGCATCTCCACTCAGGCACTTTCTCTTTTGTAAACAGCTCACTATCAAAGTTTATATATACATATTAGGCTTTGTGGAGGTCCCTCCTCAACCCGAGACCCTAGGCAGCCGCCTATCAGGCCTACGTCTAGGGCTGGACATGCATTCACTAATTTTTCTACCATCACCATTTGTTTTTAATAGTTTCTTTTCAACTGCGCATTCCGCTTGTGGATTAAATAATTATAAGATTGTTGTAATTCTACACGTGAATAAAATAATTATAACATTGCTATAATTTGATAAGGGCATATAAAGGACACAATGAAGGATCACGAAGTAATTCATCCAATAGATATTAAATATTTTGTACGGTATGGTTTTCATTTCTTATTTACAATAATCAATACTTATCAGTAATTAATGGTCATTCACTAATGTATAAATATTTAATATTTAATAGCTAATATAATAAAAGCTACTGCAAATAAACAACCAAAAAATAACTCAAAATTTTAGGAATTATGTTGACCTATCCTACTTATACTGGACTAACTATTACGTCCCACCCAGATATTGCGTTTTTGGAGTCTACAAATTTTGCAATCAAAACAGAGATATAACATATATGTCCAACTTAACTCAGATAAGTCAAATGTATCTTTAGCTGACAGCTTCTCGTTTACACTAAAAACTGACACAAACACTCAATACAACATTAAATATGAAAAATGTCAAGAAAAAGGAAGAACAAACAATTTTTATAGTGGTTTGAAAAATACTCCGGATTACATATATCCACTTGAACTTTTCTGTACCCTTTTCTCGGTTTTACAAACTTCATTTTATCGGATCGTATTAAGGATCAGTTATAATATGTGGAACAACGATATAAATAAAAGAATTTGTTAAGACAGTCAAAAGTTCTTTGAACCATGTCCTTCCTCCTCTACGATTATCGCAGCGGTTTGCCGAAATTTTCTCTACCAAGTTCGTGCCTGTGTATTCCACATCTCGAAAAATATGTGCAAAAAAGATCTAGCCACATAAGCAAACTTTAAGGAACAGTACTGTAACTCTAACTACCTGGGTTTTCAGTTATCATAGGTTAAAAGATTATAGCATGTTATGTGAATTGAAAACCTATTATTGATAATATTTTAATCCAATAAAATATATTTAACAAGTGATTCTTTTTAATTTTAATGTCGCTAGCATGTTTAACAAATGATTCTTTTTAATTTTAACATCGCTAACATGTTAATGTTAATGAACAAAACATATTATTATATTTCTAACCTCGCTAACATATTAATGTTAATGAACAAAACATATTTAACAAATGATGTATAAATTACGAGTTCAAGATATCACTACAAGAAAATGACACTATTGCAACTAGTCATTTGCAATAGACATAATATGTCGGTTGCAATAAATGGTCTTTAGCAAGTGGCATTTATGGATACTTGCAATAAGCGATGATTGACAACTGCACTTTTGGACAGTTGCAATAAGTTGTCTCTAGCAACAGGCTTTCATCACTTGTTGCAATAAACATACTTTCAGCAACTATCTTTTTCTGCCAGTTGCAATAAATGTATTTTTAACAACCGCATACTATTGTCGCTTGCAATAAATATATTTTTAACAATTGCATACTATTACCAGTCGCAATAAGCATATTTTTAACAACTTGTTGCTTTTGTATACATCTACAACTACGAATTAACTTGACCATTTTAATAATTAGTAGTTAACATTCAGTTATAATTAAGAATTAATAATTATTATTATTAGTGGTTTTTAATAATTACATTTACATTTAAATCATTTCTATTAAGTAACCGATAATTAATAATAATTTAAGTTTAATATATGGTCACTAATAATTAAAAGTAAGTAATATATAATAATTAAAAAAGTAAGTAATATATAATAATTAAAAAGTAATATTTATTATTTGGTATTTAAGATTTAGAATTAACAATAATATTTTTTTTATTTCCAAAAATATATTTTGTTTTAAAAATAATAATAACTTGAATAAGAAGTAATAAATAATTAATGACTAATAGTCCTTAATAATTAAGTTTGCATAATCAATATTCAATTATAATTAAGTAGTAATAAGTAATAATTAATAATTGATGAATAAGAAATAATAATCAATAATTATTATTTTTAATAATTCATAATTAATATAAATTAACTAATAATTCACCAATGTTAATGTTTAATAACTGAAGTTTAATATTTATTTGTTAAATTTCTTTAGCAACTTTACTTGAATAACTACTACAGATATCTCCTTAAATTTAACTAAGTTTATATTTGATTATAATTTCAAATATTCTTATTTAAACTCTAAGTTTTCATATTACCTTTTTGTTTATATATTTATTAATATCTCTTTATAAATTCATATATATATATATATATATGTGTGTGTGTGTGTGTGTGTGTGTGGGTGTGTTTCTATAATTATATTATACATAGTTTGTATATCACTTATATATAAAGTTCTTAATTATATGTTTACATAATATTTTCTTACGTTTTTATGCTTGAAAAAAAATGTTTTAACAACTAGTTTTGTTTCTGGAATTTCTAGAATATATATATTGGTTAAATACTTTAAAAATGATTAAAAATTCAAAAACATAGTATATATTTCGGCATACCATAATGCACTATCGACATATATTGTCATAATTTTAAAATTCAAAGGAAGTGTCTTTTCATATTTGAAACGCTTCAAAAACGTTGCAACCTTTTAACCTCTATAAAAAGAGCGAATTTTTTATCACTTATTCTTCTCCTTTTTCACCTCTTTACATACCACCATTAAAATATATAAATTTCTTGATTTCTATACTTATACTTTGCCAATTTCAACAAAATTTATATCATTCTCTTTCTCTTTTCAATCTCTATCAACCACTCTCTGTTTAAAGTGCAACTGAGGAGTTCTGGGGCTATTGTAATCATTTGGAATTTGTTTAGGAAAGGTTATGTTCTTTGTAGCTTGGAAATCAAAGAAAGGGAGTGGTGTGATAATCATTGTATGACTTATATAGTATTTCAAGGTTGTTTAAGTTTTCTATAACAGGAAAATTGTGTTTAGGACAAAATTAACAAACAAATTATCCATAAGGGCAAGAGGCTAAAATTTTAACCATAAGGACAAATTCTAGTGTAAAGCATGAAATGATAGTGGGCCCCTGAGCTTCTCCCTTTACACTAAAACGTGTCCTTGTGGTTAAATTTTAACCTTTTGTCTTTATGTAGAATTTTTTGTTAATTTTGTCCTTGTACCTAAAAATCCCTTTCTATAATCTTTTTAAATCACTATTCACCCCCCTCTAATGTTAGTTTTGCCTTAAGGTCCTTAATCTGTATTTCCGAATAATTGGTATCAGAGCATAGGTTTTCAAAAGTTCATCATCTAAATTTTGGAAATATTAAATGGAAAATTTTGAAATGATTTTTAACAGTAGTTTAAATTCAAACATTGTATCAGTATTAGATGAGTCTGCATTTTATTAAGTTAAAAAAAGTTAAGTTATCATAATCTTTTTTTTTTGAAAATTTTAAAATAGTATTTTTTTTAACACTATTTTTTATTTGGATATGTCATAGAATCGTCGTGATAATATTATTTAAAATTACTATTAGTTATTTTGAAAAGACATTTGATTCTTTGAAAAGTTGTGTTGTTTTGCAAGGGAAGAGTTATGTCTGATGACTACTAGCTGAAAGACACCATGATGATCATTCATCAATCAAGAAAAGAAAAGTTTATGAAATGATATGACTTTTGGGCTTATAGTAGTTTTAGTGTCCATTCATTCAAAATTCAAAATTTTGGCGCCAAGTTGGTTAAACTATTAAATCAATCAATATCCTTCTCATACATCTTCAAGCTCAGCAAATGAATTTGCTATGCTGATTAGAAAAACAAGCCATTCGCAATAGAGAAGATATTGTCATCAAATTCTAAAGATGTAAATGTGTTGTTCGTGACAATGGAAGAACAATAAAATGGAGGATTGCAAAAAGAGCTTTACAATATTTTCATATGTCAATACACCATGATATACCAATCTAATTAAAATATTTTCTTATTATAAATTTAAAATTTATTACTCTTTGATTTGGTTTTTGAAAAATTGAAAGCACATCTTTTCAATATGAAAATGTCAGTTTAAAGTCTAATTATCAATTTTGTTTATCTACCTATGTTTCATATTTTCTATTTCGAAAATATATCGAAATTATAGTACATATATATGTTAATATGTTTGAAATAATTTAAAATTTTCAAACATTTGATATTGTTATAAAATATAAATTTATATATCTTTTATATATAGTTTAAACATACAAAGTTTAACTTATATATATATCACCTATGATTAGATAAAGATTTAGGTTACATTGTAAATTGAATACTGATATGACTATCTTATTTTTATAAAACTTGTATATTTAAACTTTGGTATATAAAACATATTTGAATAGTTTACTCTATATTACCCGATTTTATCAAAAAATTAATTTTGTTATAGTTATAGATTTTATATTATAATAATTTTCTAATTTGAACTTTTAACATTTTATTGGTTCTTCAGTAAATTAATTTATTCTATAGTATAAATCTAAAGATAATTTGTATTATAAGATTGATGTATATTTCGCAATACATTATTATTTTTTAGTTTTTATATATACAATTATGAATATTTGTTTATATCAAAATAATTTACTTCATATGATAAAACTTTATATTTCCTTTAAAATGATCTTCAATATTTACTATATTATTTTTAAAGAAGCGCCCTAGTAAGATTATTTAACTCCATATTTCTTATAGAATTATTCTAAATATTTTACCACCTATCATGAATATATTTTTAATTACCATCAAACTCTTAATTTCTTTTATTAGTATCATTAACCTAGGTCTAGAAATTAATATTAACTTTGTTTGATTGAAATAATTTATAATATATGTAGCACTTTGAATATCTTTTACAAAATAGATATCAACCCCAAATCATTCTGCATATTATCATTGAACATCTTATTTCATATCATACTTCATTATTATAAATTACAGTGCATTTCAATTTAAAATCATTCACATCACAAGTTGCATTTCATTCAATATATCATTTCATATAGCTTTGCATATGACATACTGCATTATAACCAACACATTGCATACACTGCATTACATGTTAACTTTAACTCCACGCATAACAAGTGTTGACATGCTTTTTTGTCAAAGCAGTCACACATCAGGTATTTGGTGAGCAACGCGCTCAAGCGTCAAAAAGCGCAAAGCAGTTGGGTCGAAGTCGCGTCACAAACGCAAGGAGACCCGGATCCTCTATCAGGTGGCCTCTATCGGGCCCAATAAACACTTAGCCACACTGTCATCCAAGCCGAAGCGAGCCGTGCTCCGAGCCGAATGCGAGCCGTCAAGTGAGTCCGGGCGCAGCGCCGGTGGGGGTCCGGGGCCCCACAATCTCAACGGTGATCGACCTGGCAGGTTAGGTCGAAACTGTAGGCATCGCCCGATTCATCCGATTTCCGCCAACAAGTGTGTTGCCCAGAATTAGCAGATCGGCTCAAAGTCAAGACTCAGCCAAAAACTTCAGCGACCCTCGTCGCTCCTCCAGCACATTCCCGAACAAAGGCCTCGACATCCTCGGACGCACCATCCAGGATTTCGAGCCCCCTAACCACTCGAATGGACCTCGCGCCTCTCAAATAGGATTTTCATACCCCCGAGAGGTGTGAAATTTCGTACCCTCGAGGTGCAAAATTCCGCACCCTCGAGGTGCGAAATTCCTCACCCTTAAGGTGCGAAATTTCATGCTTGCGAGGTGCGAAATTTCGCACCCTCGGGGTGCGAAATATCGTGCCCTCGAGGTGCGAAATATCGCACCCGCGAGGTGCGAAATTTCGCACCCATGAGGTGCAGAATTCTGCACCCTCGCGGTGCGATCGCACCCCCAGGAGATATGAATTTCGCACCCCCCGAGGTGTGAAATTCGCACCCCCTGGGGGAGGTGCGAAAAAACGGGGTGCGAGGGCATGAGGTGCGAAATTCCTGCACATGGCCTTGTTTGGGTGAGAAAATTGACCTAGTGTGTCACTACAAGAAAAATATCCTATTGCAACTAGTTATTTGCAACAGGCGATACATGACCGTTGCAGTAAATGATATTTAGCAACAGACCTATTATAGCAGTTGCAATAGACGATATTTAGCAACAGGTCTTTTTTTCTGTTGCGAAAAACATATTTTTAGCAACTGCGGTCCTCTTCCTGTTGTAAAAACATACTTTTAGCCACTATGTTTTCGTAACAGTTGCAACAAACATATTATTTGCAACTGCGCTTCCAAGTCAGTTGCAAATATATATCTTTAGCAACTGTTTTCACCACTTGCAAAGACTGAATTTTTTTACAAATGGTAAAGCCCGTTGCGAAAAACATACTATTAAAAATAAGTACCAGCTTTAATGAATTTTAATAATTAATTTTAAATAGTTATTATTAAATGATTAACTACTAATAATTATATAATAATTAAGATTAATATTTAATAATAATTAGATAATAATAAAATTTAAGTATTATACAGTGATATTTATAACTGATAATTAAATAATAATAATAATTAATTATTAACCAATAATAATAATTATCATTTAAAAAATAATTAAATAATAATAATAAATTAATAATAACAAACTAATGGATAATAAATAATAATTAATTTGAAATAGTAATAAATTCATAATAAATAAATAAACGATAATTGATAATTAATAACTAAGTGAAAATATGGCTATATTGCATCTCAATATTCATAACTAATAACTAAATAATTAACATCTAATAATAAATGATAATTAAAAATAATTAAGAATTATTAAATTATAATTAGTTTTGACTACTTAATATTAATGATAAATGCTTAAGAAGAAATAATTAGTACTAATGGTTAAGAAGTAATAATTAAAGTTTAATCATTAATTAATGAAAATTAATAATTATTTATCAGTAATAGTTTCTAGTTACTAATAAATGTTTAATAATTAACGATTTATAGTAAGTAAATTGCTATATCTAGTGTCAACTAACTTTTTTCTAATAACTTTTCCCTTAAACATTGTAAATATTAATTTACAACAATAAAAGTCGGATTAATGGTACGTTAAAGATTTTTATGGGAAAGGTAGCCGCACAAAAAGTTGAACTTAACACAGCCAAACTAAATATAAAACCCTTGATTATTTTGAACCATTAAATCTGTAGTACCAACTGAGATCATACCTTTCTTCTTTATACCAAACCCTAAATAAAACTACCCTCGCTCACAATTCAACAGCCGCCTCCTTTTTTCACTCAGATCTGATTGCTTAAGCTAAATAAAATTAAAATTAAAATTAAAGCTTCCATGTTAATCTTTCGATAATCATCCTATGCTTCAATTTCTAATCAGGATCTCGACTTCTTCCTCTACCGATAACCATCGATTTCCTGTTTTCTCTAAAACGGCCGGCAAGTTCACATCGATTTCGATCTAGAGTTTCCCATATTTCGCAAAAAGACATTGTCCTATTTCTAGAAATTCTGAAATATATGGGGATACTTAAGTTCAACCTCGTGGTCTTGAAGAAAGACTTGTAATCAATCTTTGGAAGTCCTAAATCTTCTGGGAAGCTTACGTCCGGATTTTTAAGTAGGTACAGTTTCAGATTAGTTTTTGATTTTGTTCTTTTTCTTATATCAGTGACGATTTTTGTAACAACCTAGTTTTGATTGCATTTTGCAGTCTGCAACGAGATATGTAGTCGTTTGGTGTTTCTTCTGGAGAGATAAATCGAAATTCGCTAGTTATGTCTACATATGCCTTAGTCCTGGTAAGTAGTTTTGAGTTAGTGCAAGTGTTTTTCTTTTCCATTTGAGCAATGTTTTACTTCGGTTATTATCATTTTTTTTAAGAAAATTATTCTGGTTTTCCATACAATCTAAATGTTGCTATATGAAATCATGAAGCATTTGAGTTATGTACAATCTAAATGTTACTTTGGTTACCTATTGCTTCCAGAAGCATTTGAGTGCACTGAACAACTTGATAATAAACCCCTCTGGTTTGGAAACCACCAAATCGATTCTTCATGTTTTTGATCCACAGATTTCTAAGAACACTGTTATTAATGATTATGGAATAAATCTCATTCTTGGCTGTTTCTGTACTGTATGTATTATTGTCTAAATAAAGCAGTCATTGTTTGCATGCATACATGCCTTCTTTGTTGCAAAAAATATATTCTGTCACAACAATATAATTATAATTCAATTAGTTTCTTTTAGTAACTGTAACGGATAAACAGATTTGCCAACTATGATTTTCTTTGATGCATAGCAGCGTATAAGCCCTTCTTTTTGGAGAAGGTCGTTTGTATGTGCATTTTTTTATATAGGAAAACAAAATAGGATTGCAATTTTGGATTGTATGAACATACAGGGCTTTTAAAATAAGGTTAAAATAAGGTAATTCTATGACTACCAAATCACTGGTAAAAGAAAAAAAAGTTTCGGCATGCAAATTCCTAAGCAAATAAAAATAAAAAATTATAAAACACCACAAATTACCAAACAAGTAGGAAATCTTAAGTGTCAGTCCTATCATTTGGATATATCTTAAGCACCCTCCTGATATCATAAACAAATAATAAAAAATAAATGGTTGACTTTTGCGGACTTCAGCTGATATTTGACATATGAAATTATAATTATTATTCGCAGCATACATTTTTGGCTATATCGTGGTAAATGAAACAAACATATCATTTCATTTCTATTATGGCGTGACTTGTACGTCCAAGTATGATGAGTGTATTTTTACATTGATCAGGATTTTCCTACCTATGTGTCTTCTCTCACTTGCACCGAGTTTTGCTTCTTGGCAATCGTCTTGGCAAATGAAACTGTTTATGTTTCTTTACTAGATAATAAAGATTTAGGAAGTTTGCATGATGTTAAAGCTATTAAAATAGTTGAATTAAAAAATGCAGGTGACATTGGTTATGCATATAAAAGGAGGTCATCATGCTTGGTGTATCCTCGGGAAAGCAAAGCAAATCAAAGCGTAATGTGGAAGGAGTATCTGCGGCTAATTATGCTGAGGCTACAGTTCCAGGTGATGATATTGAAAATGAGACCGAAGTAGACTAATATTTATCGATATGGACATCGCCGTCCAAGAAAAAAAAAAAAGAGGCTTCCGTAGTTCCACTTAGTAATGCCATGTTTTACAGTCTTGAGCATGTTTTACAGTCTAGAAGTAGCTTTCCTTCACAAGTTTTCTTTTTTAAATCCAACTGAATTACCGATCATATGACATTTTTTAATCAATTTTTCGCTCCTGTGTATTTTCTATCCATATTACTTTGGTTGGATGGAGCTGTTCGCTCTTCATCATGAAATATCTCATCATTAAATCATCAAATTACATTTTACAGTCAAAAGGATGTGATGATTTCAGTTTTGAATGGACCAAAGAGGGTATTCTTTTGCAAAATTTTAGATCATTTGGAAGTGCTGATTGAAGTGGTATTCACGCTTAATCATATGGAGTATGCCTGATGAAATGTCCGACCCAAATGGTGATGGTACTCATCTGGTTATATTATTTTCATTTCCAGTATATCATTTTCTCAGATGATCTTTTTAACTGCACGCAGAGTTATTTATAATAATACACTGATAGGCATGCATATGGATGGCATTATTTCTATTTTCGGTAGTGTATTCTCTTTCTGTCCCTTTAATTTTAATTACTGCAGAGGAATATAAGATAGATTGGGACATGGCCAGTTCAGTGGAAGAGCTTCTCAAATTGTTGCGGTACCTGGGAAGTGGGATATCATAGTGAACATATGATATTTATTCTGTTATAGTATATGTAAGATAGAGTAAAAATATGATTAGAAAATACTCTATTCGAAAAAAATGTGTTGTGTGAGAGAAGAAATTGTTGTACATGAATGATGAATGAAAAATATAATTTTTTTGTAATTATTTGTACCGTTAAACTTTGCTAAAATAAATTTTTTATTTGTTTATTTTATTTTGTTATACACACTATTACTAAAACGAATACATATAATATGTAATATCTATAAGCTGCAATATTTCTTTTAACGATTAATGAATCTATTGCAACAGGCATATACTGTTGCGAAAGTATCTGTTGCAACAACAAAAGCCCATTGCAAAAAAGTATACTGCAACATCTTATTGCAACGGGCAAAAACTGTTGCGAAAAGGAACGGATCTTTTGCAACTTTGGCTATACAGACGGGCGTTGGCCTGTTGCAATAGGTCTACTGCAACAGATATGGCCTGTTGCGAAAAGTGTTTTTTGTTGTAGTGTGTCCTGCTGCTCACCTACTCCCACCTAACCTCCTTCCTATAAATACCCCGAGCCTTGGCCTTTATTGAGATCTTGCTCCTTTGGAATTTTTGGACCTTGAGAGCTCTAAATACTCATTAATGGCTTCCAACACCTCCACCATTGCCATGGGAGATGGAATGGACACCTAAAACACGGCATGCATATTTTCCTTCAACATTTGAGCACTAGCAAGTCTTACTGACCTCTTGGACATTAAAGCTTACCTTGCCCATAGTTGACCAAGTCAACTCACTTCAAGGAAGAAGAAGGACAACTTATCCAAAGTTCATCATACATACAACTTTGTACATAAATATTGTAATATCTCTTGTAATCGACAAAAGAAATGATGAATGAATATTATAAAGTGGACGTAGGCGTTAGTGCCGAACCACTATAAAAGCTGTGTCTCCCCGCATTTACATTATTTACTGCTTATTTGGATAATTGTTCACACATACACATTGGGTGTTGGCATGCAACAATTTTACACGTCAACAACAAGTATATTGTATGACGAGTTTTTGTCTAATTAGAAATATATAGGATTATCAATCAAATACATGACATATTTACTTTGACTTAATTGACTTGTTTGGCTTGATTGATTTGTTTTGGTTAACTTGTTTGAATTGTTTGACTTAATTGACTTGTCTGACTTGTTTGACATGATTGAATTTCATTAGTGGTTGATAGGTGTGTTAGAAATAAACTTATGTATTTGTGGTTATAGGAGTTTTAATTTATAGGTTTTTAGGATAAATAGAAGTTACAAGAAATGTTTGGCTTTCTGTTTGAATTTATTTGAATTGAGTTTTTTTGACAACAAAACTTAAATTGGTTGTTTGTTTGAATTAAATTGCTGTATTTAACTTACATCATAGTTTTAAGGATACCTTATCCGAATTATTTCTTAGTCTAGATTAAAGTCTTATTATAGTTGTAAGAGAATTAGAGTTTAGGCTAGGTTTAGTCTTGTATTTATATTTATATAATTTTTTAACAACTAGTTTTATTTCAGGAATTTCCAAAATATTTATATTGGTTTAAATACTTTGAAAATGATTAAAAATTTAAAAATATAGTATATATGTCGATATACCATAATGCACATGTCGACATATAACTGTCATAATTTTAAAATTTAAAGAAAGTGCCTTTTCACATTTGAAACGCTTCCAGAACATTGCAACCTTTCAACCTCTATAAATAGGAGTTAATTTCAAAAAAATTCTCACTTCTTCTTCTCATTTCCCCCCTTTTGCTGTAACGTCCCAGATATTTGGACAGTTTGAATTGGAATTAATTAAAATTTGATTGTTAATAATCAATTTTATATTGATATTGGGCTAGAAATTAAAATCAAATATATTGTTTTGAATTGAATATTAAATTCAGAATGGTTGGTTACGAATCATATGTTGTTGTTGAATATTTGAATTGAATTTAGTTGGATATTTGAATTTGAATTGTGATGGTTGAATTTGAAAATTTATGTTATTTACGTTAAATAAATTGAAAATTTTATTTGTCAAAATATACATATGGAAAATCGGTTCGGATATGTGTGTATTCAATATTTGTGTATATATAGAGATTAAACTTAATGTTAAAAATCTAGAAGCGAACAGAGTTTTTGGTGGACAAATGGAATGAAGTTGGTGAACCGATAATTAATATAAAAATAAAATATCGGTGTACACAAACCGAGTCGGATCTTAATTTAATTAATAGTATTGAATTCAAAACTTAAGGACGAAGAGGTACATATAATTTTTGTCACGTTTAAAGATTTCATTAATGGTACAAATTTAGAGCGTTACACGGTAATTCATGGTAGGATTTAATATTTAATTGAAATCAGATGAAACCTACCTCAGTTCAATATTCACCGACCTATCCACTGAAATCACAGCTACCCTAAAAGCTTGTGATTTTACATCGTTCTTATCTTCGTTTCTATTCCTTTCTATAAATTCATCGTATTCCATCCCAATTTCTCTCAGCAAAAACTATTCCTTTTCTCATTTTAATTCAGTCCTTCTCAAATCGAATTAAAATGGCCGAAACCCTAAATATATAATTACTTCCCAAATCAATTTGTGAACAATTTTCTTCCTTCCACCGTTCGACCACCTCTTGAGCTCGCGACAACAACCACTGCTGTCCCTCCTCCGTTCGTCAACACTCAGACCATCAGACCGCAACCTTAAGCAACCAAAGTCGTCGCCAACTGGACCAACTGAACAGCTGCTGCTTCGATCGACTTCACCTATGCCACCAGTCGCTGAAAATCACTCCACCATCCCTGACTTGTCCCCCTCCCTCACTCACGAATTGATCATAATTCAAGAAATTTAATTTCAGTTTTAATTAAAAATTCTATGGAGAAAATCTATTCTTGAGGTCTTTGATTTGTCGTAATCAAACGATGTTGATTATCGGACTATTCAGCTCGTATGATGTTTCTTGTTAAATGAAGTATGCATCTCTGTTTGGTTTGGGATAACCTAAAAGTCAGTTGTCCCCAATATTTTTAAAACCGGAGGCACATTACCTGTTGTACATTCAACCCATGTATGATTGTGCCATAGGATTCGATTGTTTATGCAAGTTGTCTACTGCGACAATAACATTACATCCATTAAAGATCTGCTTGAGATATATAATTTGACGAATCAAATTTTAAGTATTGATTGCGACATCCTAAAATATCAACTTCATGTCCACATGGAGAATTTAGTATTCATAATTAGCACTACTCCTCTGAAAGTTAGCTGCATCATAGAAGTGTCCATTCCATTAATCCACAATTTTCATTAAAACATACCAAACGTCGTCCAATGAACTACATACTTCATCACTGAATGTCAAGAGCTTGACTGCTTGCGCTAATGTAGAAATAAAATGTAGGGATGCTCCTATTGTCTTTTTACTGGGAAATAGCATGTCCATATTGTCGGGCTAGCGTGATATTTCCAAGTAGACTTTAAAGTGGATAGTTCTGTCTCAAATGTTATTCGTCTAAATATGTAGAAGGTACATGGAAATTGTTCAAAGGGTGATGTTCTAACAAGTGTGGGGCCACTCATAAGAAAATCTAATATTTTAAATTTCTGGATTTAATTACTACAAAATATTATACGATAATGACAAACTAGTGTATATGGTTTATTATGCGTATGTCTTTGATTGTTGAATCAGTAGTTACTGAAATTCTTTTATACATATTGTTGCTCGTATTGTGTGTATAGCAGTCTTATGTAAATATGATCTCTAGTTAGTATATAGTTACAATAACTGAGTATGTCCGCTAAGTATAACTGTAGGTATTGTCAATAAAACTAGTTTGTGAAGAAATAAATAAACTATTTGATTCAAAACTGCAACACATGACTGTTCGCATAATATTTACTGTCAAAGCTGAAAACAGTAGTGTTTAGGTCAGTAGGGATTTGTGTTTGTAATTTTATCCCACCATATAAACAAAAGCTAAAAACTAGGAAATTCTCATACTGTTTTATCATTTTGTGCCATAACCTGCGCGTTGATTTCCTGTATGTATACTGATTCATTTGCCAAGCTGTCGTGATTCATTTGCCAAACTGCCGTGATTCACTTGCCAAAACTGTTGTGATTCATTATATTTAGCTAAGAGTTTAGATGACCTCAATGAAGAAAGAGCCATCAGAACTGGCTTCATTGATGTTCTATGCAAAAATCATGATGTTGTGATCTTTTCCTCATTTCCTTCTAAATTTGTTTCATTTTACAATGTAAAATGGTATAACTCTAACCAATAAAGATAAATTATAAAGCAAATTAAATGAACAAGGTAAAAAAAAAATACAAATGAATTGCTGACAGCTAATGACGTGAAACAGGAGGGAGTAGTAAATGAGATACATTATATGATCAAACTTAAGCCTCACCATGTTCATATGTCATGAATGGAAAAAGGAAAAAAACTTAGAACTATATAATAACCATACCAACAATTATATTTGGGCAGATGCACCGGCTTATAAATAATACTAATATACCTGTTCTTGCTGTACTGATGACTGTAGGTGTGTGTGGTTACTTAAGTTCTATCTGATCTTTAGTTTGAGTACTTTCTACACATTTACTTTGATTATCTGCTCATGGTAAGGCAAAATGAGAAATAGTAACATATCCAAAATGATGTACATGGAATGAACCTTTTAGGCATTAATCAAGTAGAGTTATGTGAACATAAAAAGCACTATAGTAACTGGCGAAATATATCCAAGAATGACATACATGATTGTGAACCACTGCTAAATTGAAATAATATTGTAGACAATAATTCATTGTATAATGGGCATACATATCCATATTTCAGTTGCATTTGTTATACAAGTCAAGTATATTATTGTAAGTTTATCACCTCGTTCTGTTAGTGTGCTGTTTGCACATAATGCAATAAAATTCAACAGACTATATATTTTGTGAAGAATGAATTAAAAATCTGGATGCATTTTCATTTGTTTAAAGACATAGGCCTGGAAATAGGTCTTGGCTGTTGTTTCCTGTTAAATGAGACATTTATTAGTGTCATTTGATGTAAATAGGTAGCAAACATGTTTTTCTGTCCTATTGGCTTGTGTAGCAAAGTGTAATGTAATTTGAGTTTTCACCGAAAGTGGTGATCTGGGATGCTTTCACCTAATGTATCGTAGATTAAATTAGTAGCAGACCCCCATTGTTTTGCATTTGAACTGAATATTTGTTTACCCTATAGGCCATTGGTGGAAACCTGAAAGTTCACTTATTATGCACTCATTTATTTCTGACCAAGACGTGTTGTATCTTCACTGAGAATATTACTGCAATTACTCTGATTCATATACATGTGCGTATACGTAAGATCTTGAAATTGATATACCCTGGTTTCGGAATGCTGGGGCAGTGCATACGTGTACCTGTATACGTGTGTACATGCAGGCTTCTGTAACCATTTGTCCCTAAAATAAAACTGCTATATTTAAGTTTATATTGAAGTTAATTTACTTGAACTATGATTTAGTCCAGACTCGAGTGTTTTATGTTTTTGCATGGAACGCTCGGGTCAGACCCTGAGCGTTACAGATTTTAAAGATTTCAGTTTGGGATTCGAAGATTGGCAAAGCTGGGATTCAAAAGACGCGCACTCTAATTTTTTTTTAAAAAAACAGTAAATAATTTTTTTGTATTTAAGTCATTTCAAAATTTCGTTGTATATAGAAAATCTTGTATTCAAATTTCTGATTACATATAAAAGTTTTATTTTGTTGTTCAATACTGTGTCATTTATTATTCTGTGTTTTTGTGTTGATTCTGTATTTAAACTCTGTAAGCTAAATAACGAACCGTCGATTTGAACATTTTAAGTTGGTTTAATTACCAATTTGAAGCGGTCAAAAAGGCGGGACGTTACATTTACTTACCACCATTAATATACATAAATTTCTTGATTTCTATATTTATACCCTGCCAATTTCAACAAAATTTATATCATTCCCTTTCTCTTCTCAATCTCTATCAACTACTCCCTGTTTGAAGTGCTATTAAAGAATTCTAGGGCTATTGTAATCATTTGGAATTTATCTAGGAAAAGGGTGTGTTTCTTATAGCCCAAAAACAAGGAAAGAGAGCGGTGTTAACCTTGTAGCCATAAAATCAAGGGTGGTGGAATCGGTGTTAACCATGTAGCTGTGAAATCAAGGGTGGTGGAATCGGTATTAACATTGTAGCCATGAAATCAAGGGTGTTGTAAGATTGATACTAGTATTAATAAAACTCCGTGAAATCCAGCATTACGAGGGACTGGATGTCGGAGTAACCCGAACCAGTATAAAATCCGGTGTGTTCTTTCCTTTTCTGCATTTTATATTTACTTATATCTGTGTTTTTTTCATTGTTTCTGTGTTTGTGATCATTTCTTGTGTGATAATCATTGTGTGATTCTTATAATATTTCAAGATTGTTTAAGTTTTCTATAATCTCTTTAAAACACTATTCACCCCCCGTTAGTGTTAGTTTTGCCTTAAGATCCTTAATCTGCATTCCCTAACAGATAAAGTGGAAACTGAAGTTGGGCAGCCATTGCTAACATAATTCTCACCGTTTCAAGTCGAGCAACAGGAGAAAAAGTCTCACCAAAGCTGACACCTTGCTGTTGGAAGTATCCCTTTACCACGAGCCTGGCCTTGTTCTTTTGAATTTTTTCATCAGCATTATATTTTGTTCGGAACACCCATTTGAGCCCTATCACATTTTGTCTTTGGGAGCATCAACTAACTTACATGTGTTGTTACTCTTAATAGTTGACATTTCTTCCCTCATCGCAATCTGCTATTCAGGTTGTCCTTCAGCTTCTTCAAATAAAGTAGGCTCGGTGACAAGTAGAGCACAATTAAAAGAACCGTAAATTTCTACTAGAGATTTCCGTCTTCTAATTGAAGTGTTATTGTTGTCACTGTTGCTGCCCGTAGAACTGGATGACATGCTGGTGTTGCTACTTGTGGTTGACGGTGGAGTGCTTGATGTTAAGGAAGTAGTTGAGTTTGCAGGTGACTCTAATTTTGATTATTGCTCTTCTATATGAATATAATGGGCAATGCCATCCTTGCTGACATTCCATTTTAAATGAGCTCCTTCATTAAACACCGCATTCCTGCTAATTATCACTTTGCCACTTACAAGGTTATATAGGCGATATGCTTTGGATTGAACATAATAACCAATAAAGATGCATTTAACAGATTTTTCAACTAATTTAGAATGGTTATTAGCCAAATAATAAGCTATACAACCAAAAACTTTCAAGCGACTTACCCCTGGCTTCTTACCTCTCCACACATCGAATGGAATTTGTTCATAACTGCCCTTGCCGGAGATATGTTAAGGAGATACACTGGTGTTGCTATTTTCTTCTTCGCAAAACTTATTTGGAAGGCCTATTGCCTTTAGCATACTTCTGCCATCCCTACCATAGTTCAATTTTCTGCTCAGCCACTGCATTCTGCTCGGGTGAGTATGGTGCTATAAGATCCCTACGAATTCCCTGCTCGTCACAGAAAGCATTAAACTCACCATATACAAATTCACCGCCTCTATCAGTTCGATGAGCAATTATGTGTTTGCCACTTTGATTTTCCACAAATGCTTCAGATTTGAATTTTAAGAAATAAACTCAACTCATACGTGAATAGTCATCAGTGAACAACAAAAATTAGTGACTTCCACCTAATGACTCAGTTTTCATAGGCCCATATAAATCAGCATGCATAAGTTCAAGACATTTTGAAGCTCTCCACACCTTCCCAAAAGGAAAAGAGGTTCGACTTTGTTTCCCACAAACACAGCTTTCACAAAAACTAAGCTTGCCTGTTTTTGCTAAGCCTGGTACTAATTCTTTCTGTCTCAAAATTTTTAGACTTCGTCAATTTAGGTGTCCATATCGAAAATGCCATAACTCAGATTCATTTTTTTGCTTTAGCAATCAATGCATTACTCACATCATTTGAAGCATCAAGCAGAAGTATTCTATTATGAGTCATATGAACATTTGCTATACTATGACCTAACTTCTTATCAATCACGGCACATATACCATCATCAAACCCAACCTTATAACCACTACTCGTCAACTGGCCAAAACTCTACAAATTATGAGCTAAGTTAGGGACAAATTGCACTTCATACAGAAATTTTACATCACCTGGTACAGTTTTGATGGCGATGATACCTTTCCTTGCTACTTGCATTTTATTGTTGTCACCTCTACGAACATCCTCTGTCTTTGACTCATTTAGCTCCTTGAGCGACGACCTTATTCTAGACATGTGGTTTGAACATCCACTGTCCAAAAATCATATATCATTACTACTTTGGAAGATGTGTGAACGGGCCATAAACAATTGACCCTCATCTTCATTCTTCTCTAACAGATTTTCTTGAGGTTGATGATTTTTTGTTTGGCCCAACAATCAACTTCTTTATGGCCATTTTTCTTACAGTAATAACACTGTACTAGACTTCTATGATGACGAGAATCATTGGAATGATCTCTGCCACTTCCACTATTACCACAACAGTTACCTCTCCCCTTTCCATTGTCACGACCTCGACCACGACCTCGGACTTCACGGAAATCACCTCTACTCTTCCTTGGTATCCTAAATTTTCTGTCCTTCCCTTAAAGGAAGATACACCCTTCACTAGAAAAGCTTTCTCCTCTATCTTAACTGTACCCATTTTCATCCAGCTTTCATGAGCCAACCGAGAGCCTATTAATTTATCAAAGGAAAAAATTGATAAATCCTTTGATTCTTCAATTGCAGGAACAATAGTATTCCAATCTGTTGGGAACAAGATTTTGATCAATGCCAACATATAAAGTTGCAATGAAGATCATTTCATAGAGATAAGGTTATATATATATATACACACTTCGAGTCGTGTTAGAAATATGTTAAAATCTAACCTCAAAGTATAACACGAATGCACAAAACAATTTATAAAGTTATATCATATCTTCATTGCTGAAATCTGTATATTTGAGTAATTGAAAAGTCACAGAAAAAGCCCAAATGGTCCAGGCTCTGACCGGGAAAGAGCGCAGAGCGATCTAGACTGTGGACCGAGGTCCTCTGGTCCACAGATATAAACCGGTCGACTGGTCCAAAATGGGCGGTCGACCAGCCATTGTGTTTTAGCACATAATAGCTATTTTTCTGGGAGTTTTAATTTTAATTAAATTCAACCAGTCAACCGGTGATTTTCAACCAGTCGACCGTTTTGAAACAACAAGCTTTTTCTGAAAGGTTGCTTCTATTTGTGAAGAGATTTCTATTCACTAACCAAAGGAAATGGACGTTACTTTTTATAAAAACTCTTCATGAAGAATTGCTACCTTTCTACTATTATATAAACAACTTCAAACTTGTTTTACAATGACCGAATCATTCTATATTCTCTCTAATTTTTGAATTGCATTTTTATACTCTTTGCAAAACAAAAGCTCTCCAAATTTAAATACTTGTTGAATCCTTGAATCAATTTAATATCATTTGATTCAACAAGCATTCTACTTCCTTAAATCTACGCATTCAAAGTATATACTCGAGGATCAAATTATAGGAAGATTGTACTCAAACTATCGACTATCCGTGTTGAATCAAGAACACAAAGCAGAGGTTAAAACCATTATATTAACTGAAGTCATGTTTGGGATTAGGCAAGCGTTGAAGTCCTCAGTGTTGTAAGAGGCAAGTGTTGAAGTCCTTGTGTTGTTAGAGGCGTGAAATCCCATTCGGTTGCTCGGGTGTTGTATATCTGTTCCTCCGGGTGAAGTGAGGTGGTTGTTAGTGAAAATCTAGAAGGAAGTCTGGGACTGGACGTAGGACGGTGCTCCGAACCAATATAAAAATCCATGGTGTGATTTTTCCTTTTTACTACATTTACTATTTTATATCTGTGATTAGCTATTATTTCATACTTGGGTGTTATACACCATATTACAAGATCCGTGTGTACTACACTAGCACGTACGCACAAATTTTCACAATCACCATTCAAACTCCTCAAAAATTTACCCATAATAGTTTCATTGCTAATTTTTTCATCATATGATCTCATTTGACTGACAATTTCAGTTACTCTAGACAAATAATTTTGATAGACTTTTTCTCTTCCTTGGTTAATTCTGTAAAATTTCTACGAAGAGTTCACAACTGTACCTTAATTACTCTCTAGCCACCCATATATCCTTGCTTGAGTGTCTCTCATGCTTCATGTGCAGTTGTGGCCGAAGTAATTATGGGAAAGATATCGTCATTCAGCGCTGACTGAATGAAGAAAAACGCTTTAGCATCTTTCATGCGGTTCTCCTTTAACATTGGATCAACAACAACGAGTGTCGAGTTTTAGGAACACTTTTTTGGTTCTCTAGTATTCTACATGGTATTAGAGCTTGGTTTCGGCTCGTGTGGCTTGGGTGCGTCTTGGCCGGTGCTGTCACACGTGCAGGGGTGGTGTTAGTCTTGTCCCACATTGAGCGATTTGTGTCATGTTTCCCGTATGAATATTATGAGACCGTTGTTCCTATTACCAGTTGGTTTTAGGGCACTTGTTTGGTTCTCTAGTTTTCTACAATCACGAAATATTATTAAAACATAAAATACAAAATATGATAACTTGAACTAAAAATTTAAAATATTTACCAATCCCATATCATTGGTTCTATTTCATCGCCTTGAATGCATCCTAACCATTATCTTTCTCCAAGTTAAAAAGCATTTTTTTACGTGACTGTTTCAAAGAATCAACAGTTCTTGTGGACGTCGATAAGAGAACAAAGTGCACATAACATTTCAAACAAACATTCCTTTTGGCTCATTCCTCTCTTATTATTTTTAGATAATTCAACCCAACAAAATTCTTATTCAGCTTGCTCATTCGACGACCATTTCCATGCTTCTGAGGCATTTGATGTCAGATTTTCACTTTCTAAATTACGAGATTCATTAACACTGATTCATGTTGTTTGCTTTATCTTTCCTTCTACTCTAGACAAATTAAGATTCCTACACAAATCTTTGTCTTCGGCAGTTTCATTCCCTTGAATTGCGTTTCTTGTTTTCTCCAACCATTATCTCCAGATTGATTATTTATATTCTTTTGATAAATTTTGAGATCAATAAGGCACCATTGATTGTAGTTGAAGTTGACATGTAGTTTTAATCATACATATAGTTTTGTTGAAATGAGATATTCTGGAATAATTCAAATTTTGGTAATAATTCAAGTTTGTTGAGAATGATATGAATTTTGATTTAATGGAGAAATATACAAATTTGGTACATGTGGAGAAAATCCGAAATTTGAATTTTGATTTTGTGGTTGAGAATTTGAGAATGATATTGAGTTTGATGATTATGCAGAGAACTGAACGTATTCCGACGGAAGTGAGTTATATTATAACATTTGGGTTTGTGTTGTGATAGAAAATTGAGATGCGATGATTTTTAAGTTTTCTTTTTATTATATTTTAGCATAATTGAAACCGTAGATAATTGGTTAGAGTGAGTAAAAAAACATATAAGAAATTGGTGCAAATAAAATAAAATATAAACTGTAAAATTTTATAATGGAGAAGGAAAGGGTGAAATAATGGTATAAGAAAGACCTTTATGTTTTGCTGGCTCTATTAAAACGGGTTAAGTGGCAATGGCCCATTATTAGGTTAATTGATAATCATCTAGATTGTCAAAACAATCCAAATTAGAGCAACCGACGGTTGGGAATGGTCTGGCTATATGAATGAACTCCATAAACAAAGGTTCCATGGCATAGGTATTGAATTCCCTTAAATAAAGGGATTGAAGGTATTTAAATTTTAAAAACCGTTCTATGTTACACTGTTAAACACCACAGGACAAATAATGGGACAAGTACCAACGACTACCAATGATTGTATTGTAAGATGTGATCTGATTGTGCATTTAAATTGTATTTTCTTATTTGAAAACTAATTCATCCATGTAATCTTGAAGGGATGTATGGTGGACGCATCATAATTGACAAGCTCCTATCGACCTGTCGGAGTTACTCTATAGTATCATTTAAATCAGTTAACGTTAATATCAACATTGTCTAAGATGTTGATGCAGGACTTTAACATAATAGTTTGATCAGTAAGTACATTTTAATTGGGAAAATCCAGATGCAAAATATCGATCGCATGTCGAATGCCTTTGCCACTGCCTCGGTCTGTCCACCTAGATGGTAATAGGTAAAACACATCAGACCATGTGTACGTTGAGGGTGCAAATTCCCTGATTCGGATTTTTCTGGACCTAGTGAACCAATCAAATCCGGATCCTTGATTTCGGTGGGACCCACCTGAAATCAGGAGTCGGATTTGCTTGATCCACCGGATTCAGACAAATCCAGACTAGGTGATCAACGGGTATACTCAACCCTGCTTTTGCCTTATCTTCTTATATGTGGTGTTCAACGAAGTACAGAACTGTTCCTTGAGATGAAGTTTGGTGCGATGCTTGCAATTCATTTGTCAATCTAATTGTCATAGCACTCAACTAACTTCTGAAACTACACATGACCAGAGTATAAAAAAGATGTGGACGTCTAAGCTGACTTCGCGTACACGCGCCAGGAAAATTATTTGAAATCCAAGACTATTTGTCCACTGCCACAAGTTTAATACTTCGATATACATAATTGCAAGTAATAAATGGGTCATGTGAAATGATAATAATTGTAGGGGATTGCTAAAGAGACTCCACTACTGATTAACGAAAAAACAGTTATTTTATTTTTGAATTGTTAAGGGAGAACAGAATAAATAAATTAGCCCCTCTTAATCATATAAATTGGAATTCAGATAAATTGAAAAATTTTGGTCTTATTTTGTCGTTTCAATTTATGTAAATTGGTAATCACCCACTATTTGGGTAATACCTTTTGGGGAAGAATGGAGCTTAAACTTTGGGCAACACACTGACGTTTTATATAATAAAAAACGGCACGTTTCCACCGCATGAATTAATGATTTCTATTTAACTGGACCAAGGTAGTTACAAACTGATTCACGTACTGCACTTGAAAAGATAATTAGCAAAATCAACGTACCACGCTAATGTTAGAAGATGAAACAATGGTAAGCACGGATTTTTCTTTTCGACCCTCTGCTAAATGGTCTAATAAACATGTGATATACCAAACTGTACATCAATGAGACTGGCACAAAGAACGGTAATATACCAGTACCTATATGCATTAATAAACTCAAAATATTATTGCAAATGTCAACAATTTTTGTATTACAACTCAAAAATTATGCAAGCTTAGGTGAGACCGAAACGCTTTAGAATCATATATTCATCTCATGCACGGACTGTGGGGGTGCTTTTATATTGGCCACAATAGAATGGCTGGTATTATCTCATTAATGCATCGTGGCAATGTCCAACATTATAAATTTTATGCTTTTAGAAACAAGATAAAAATATTTTGTTTCGCTAATGCCAAACTTATTATGTGCACTCATACTTATGTTCTTTTTTGGGAACGATGTGGAGAACGATAGGGTTTAAGCTGTACATCACGAGGCTGGGGCATTTTAGTCCGCATATTTTTTTCTTTTAAATTCAAAAGTCTTCCTTGATAAATAAATTTTAAGATGGAATCCTATTAAAATTTACCTCCTTTTAATTAAAAATGGAGTCCTTTTGTTTTGACGATCCCCTGAGTGTTTCAAGTGGACTTTTGTTTTCCTCAAAGGGGGCAGTTATCATTGATCAAGATGTTTTCACAATAAGGTGTTTTCGGGGGAGCAAACGGAAAGAGAAATGCTCCGTTTCCTCTTTGACGAGTCAAATCGGAAACGGGGCATAATGCTCCGTTTGCTCACCGCGTCAAAATTTGAGCTGTTAGCTCTCAACGCATGCGTTTGGCCTCTATTAGGGTAGTTAATCAAGTTTTAGTGTTAAATTTGGTGTTTCATAGATTTTAAAAATTAATAACTTGTGCAAATGAGATCCGATTGAGACGCGGTTTTTTGCGTTGCGATCGTGTCAAAGTTCTTTACGTAATGAAATTGGTTTGAATTGAATTGGAGTAATTTATAATTTTTCTATTTTACTAAATATCTCGTTAACATTCTCCGCTTAAATGGTCCGCTTAGCACGCCAAATGCATTGTCCGCTAACTCCAATTCTCCGCTATAATTCTCCACTGAAATACTCCATTATAATTCTCTGCTTTCGCTTGCGCCAAACACACCATAATTCTTCAGCATGTACCAGCAGGAGTTGAGAGAACATAGATAAACTAAATAGCCTGAACTTCAAATAGCGATTCAAATGGATTTATTTAGTGGGATTTTTTTTATTAATTAAATCAATTGCGGAATCAAGCAAGGCTGCAGGAGAGTCCTTGAACACCGATAAACTAAATTAGCTTGAACTTCACAAAAATAACCAAAGAATCTGCCATATATTATGCTTGATTAACTAAAAGGTAAGCTCATCAACGAAGTAATTAATTGTGCTCAAACATCGAGGGAAAGAAGCAAGTATTAATATAAACAATCAATATTGGGTGCGGTCAAAGGCTGAATCCATATCGGAAGAAGAAGAAGCAGGCGGTGGCAACAATGACGATGGCCTCCACCAGCCACAGCAGGTAAAATATGGCGTTATCACAAAGTCTGAATGCGTAGGAATCAGGCTGCAGATGTCGCTCTGCCCATCTCCTATACGCCGCTCAATACACGTTCATTTTGACCTTCAGTTGCTTCCTTCTTTTCACCACTGCCTTCTTCATGTTCCTCTTCATCCATTCTCTTTTCCTTCCCTCCATTAAGGCCCTGCTACTTAGCTCAGACTGTATATCTTTGGGTGGATAAAAGCTTCTTTATATGAACTTTTGAAGAAGAACACGAATTGATGATGAAAAAGACTGTATATCTTTGGGTGGATAATAGCTTCTTTATATGGATTTATTTAGTGGCATTAGACGTTGATTGATTTGCAGATAAAGGATGATTCACCGAATTGACATTAGATTGACTAGTGTGTAACCCGTGCGTTGCACACGTTATTTTTTAAAATATAATATTTGCATTATTAGTGATAAAAAAATAAAAGTTTATTATGCATCATACAATGATTTAAGCAAAACAACTGATTTTTAGATATTTTTTTTTAAATTATGATGTATAAATTTATGTTTATATCTTACACATTGGGCTTGAGAAAGAAAATATCTCAGTTATTTTTACTTATTTAATCAAGTAAATTTTCCAAAATATGTTAAAGTTTTTGTTATGTTATCCGTTTATGTAGTTGACTCAAGTGTGAATACTAAAAAAACAAAAAAAGATTAGTAGAAAATTAAATAGTATGATATTATTGTTCACGTTAATATTTTTGTTATGTATTTATTAAGTTTTATATTTGATTGAAAAATTAGTTTTGTCTTCTTGGTTAATATGAAAGTGGCATGCAAATTGAAATTATCGTTTTTGAAATAATTTATCAAATAAATTAATATAGATAACTTAATTACTTTGAATATGTAACATTTTGTAATTTCTAATTAAATAAAATATATTTACCTAAGTGTCAAAATTCAAAAGTGAGTTGTGGAGAACATTCTTAATCTACGTTAGAATGTGGGGTTGAAGAAGTAGTTCTCCATCAAAAGAACTATATTTGAATGGCGTTGATCTTACAAAAGTATATCACAATACATGTATTGAATTTGCATTGATTATTTTTTTTACAATGATTTGCCATAATATTTTAATTTATGAAATAATAATAATAATCATAAGTTTTAGTTAATACTATTTTTGGATAATTAAGCTAATTAATTACCATAAACTAAGGTGAAACCATGCTACAGCATGGATTCCTCTTGGAACTTGACTGGTGATGCGTTGTTTGATATCTAAATGTTTGAACATGCAACTTTCTTGGGTTCTAACTTCATTTTTTGTCACCTTATAATAGTCATTTGCTTGAAGTGTAAATCGAAAATTGAATTCTTTTAAGTTGCGGAATAGATAATTTTAATGCTAATATGTTGTACTATGCTACATTTTAGAATTTTGACACAAAATAATGCATAATGGCTAATAGTTGACCATTGAAGGTAATAAATATGTCACATGATGCTTGTTAATTTGATCCCCAAATTATTTATCGTGTTACCCTTAATATTCCATTTGTAATATTAAGTGTTTGTAGTTGAAAGACAATAGGTATTCTATGTAAATTGGGTTACGTTGCATGCTTTATATGTTATACCCGAATAGAAAAAGAAAAGAAACCTTAGACATCTCCTCAATTCCATACATATATTTGCTGGTGGTAGCTAAAAATAAACCACTTCACCTGTGTCAGAATGCAGGAAAAGAATGAGTAGATAGTGAAATGCTAAAAAGAAATAAACGACCATTACATCCAGAATAATGCATTGGTCAAAGTTTCAAAAACTCAAAGTCTTGCTTAGTTTTTTAATTTAGGTTACTCTTTGCTACCATGTAACGTACTGCTGCTACTACCATATAGTAAAACCATTCATGTCAGCGCCCATTTGTTCATGCATTCCAAAAGAACTTATTACTCATGTAATTAGGTTCAGTAAAAATGTGAAATTATTTGCAGTATTAACTATAAACATTTAAAGTTTTAACGACGCATAATTATTATGAAAACATGCATTTAGCACCGAAATATATACTGCATAATTACAGACGTATCCAGTGAAACCTGCTTTTCAAGAGTAGTCGCTAAATTTGAAAATAAAAAACATATCCATATTTCTAGCAAAAAATAACAATCCTCTTACTAATTCATAATCATAAATATCATGATATTAAATAACGAAAAATACATCGAATATGCCTAAAAACGGAACTGACACAGTATATGTATACCTCTGAAGTAGCATGTTAAATTAAACATTTTATAAGCATCACACAATGAAATGAAAAGAAAAAAATCTGGTGAAATCCATGGAAAGATGATCCTTCTCCAACTCCATAAAAAAGGAAGATAATCTCAAAATTCTGTGCAAATGCAAGTTTTGATTGTAGAACTCGTGTCTAAATTGAGCGATAAAAGTTTTTCCTTCTATACCAACACACGCAGATGCTTGGCTTTTCTACAGGATCAATGAGTTTGGAGTTTATTTGGGAACTTCAATACTGCTGTTACAATTAATACATGCTTCACCAACATTGTGCAGCCAGTTGGTAGTTTCCTTTTGATTTTCATCAAAGCATCGCAAAACCACTGTAACTAAGACAAATGCTTTGAGCTAGAATTAGTTTGTATTAAACCTTGAATTATACTCATGTCCATCTGTGTTTTGTTGTTTCCATGAACAATGCATATTCATATGATATTATTATCAGTTAGATCCGACATAACTTGGTCTGTTATTTAAATGCCAATGCTAACTTAACCGTCATGCATATAAATATGATCCAATCAGCAATAAGATTTTATTTATTTATTTAACAACTAATACTATAGCAAGCAAACATTTTTGTAGTGATCTTGGTTAGCCATTTGAAAATACCAATTGGTAGAAATAAAGTTATCATCATACAAAAATGAATTTGGTCCACCAATCGACATTTCAGAATAGTGTATCAAACTTGTGGGTGCGAAAAAATTGTATGTCATTTCCAAATGTATAAAATTTCCAAAATACTGTTAATAAATAAACATTTTTTGAACGATGGTGCAAAGAACATTTTTTGAATAATGGTGCTACATCATTAACAACAAATTGAGATGATCACAAATAAAATTCAAAATTTCCAATATAACAAATTGATGCTTATAGGTATGGAAGCAAACATGTACCATGCGTATAATTGGAATTCATACTATAAGGAGTTAGTTGTACTGGAAGGATAGTTGAAAGAAGGAAAATATGACTGCAATAATTATTATCATCAGTTTTCGGTAAGGAGATAACAATTAAAAATATAATGAAACATATTATAGTAAAAAAATTCATACAAATAACCACGAATGTAAAGTTGCAAGATAAAGCTTACGGCAGGTAGGGATAAGTTTAGGCATGCTCTAATATCTACCGCACCAAATATTATTTCAAGATTACCATGCCCAACTACATTATCACCCACATACAACGTTTTATTACATGTATAAATATAGGATATTGTTAATGCGCGCTTTAAGGTTACCTTTTAAAGATTATATTTAAATATCAAAGGACAAAAGTATTTATATCAACTACTTAATTTGTTCATACAACATAAAAAATAAGTATAATTAACATTATACCCAATAAATCTAGATTGAAAAACAAAAATATGTTGGCAATTTGAGCTCTAATGGCAAGTTACACTATCTATAATATATGCAAAGTTGCCAAATAGTTTACTAAATGCTGAATGTTGAGAAATGTAAGAAATATATGCTTATAATATTACACATGACTTTCCTCATTTGATTGTAGCTATGCAATTTAGTTTATATTAATGGAAAGTGAAAATAACCAAATACTGGTATCATGTAAAATAATGGAAAAGTATAATTTAAAAGCTACATAAACAATAAAAATATATGGTCATGAGTCAAATAGTACCTTTATGATTACATCCTACAATGTGAAATTCAATAGAAAAATCAATGAAGATAACAATATCTGATGATTTCAATATCAATATTGAAGATGTCGGTTGGCTTTTGCACACAGTCATCAAAAGTTCTTGCAAATTAGATTTTTTAATGATGATATAACAGACAATTTTATAAATGCGGATGGGCAATGAGGCAACATAATAAAACTGATATACCTTAATCAATATATAGGAGGTTAAACTGTTACTATGTCTTCTTGTTGGGATAATCAAACATGCACAACCGTACATGAAGAGCATTGTCACACCCTTGTCCTCTATCATAAGAATGCTAAAATTCTGGAATATGAAAAATAACAACTTTAACATGAAGGAAATTCATATGCAAGAAAGTAACATATAAAGGAGAAGCTATGATTTCTCTGCCATGTTAAGAATAGTATGCATCACCTAAGAAATGAAATTATAGCTAACTAATATTTCAAACATCTAATACACTGAAGTTTCAGTTCAGTTATTATTTCATAGAGTTCACAATACCTAAGCATATTGATAAAATTAGCATAAGAGTTATACAGGTCATAATAGATGAAGTTTATGGCAATTAGTGAGTAATCAAAGTTATAGTACATAAATCACACTTTTATTTTAACTACAATGATAAGTAAATTGAATCGAATATATACATGGCAACAAAAGCGGTACACGGAAGAAATAATGAACTTATAAGTTGACTAAGTTGAAGAAATGGATACAGATAGCACCATTGTGCTTGTCTTATTGCACTGGTATTCTCTATTTTCAGCAAGCTGAAAGGATCCAAAAATGTTGTGAGGCCCATGCTAGTGAAATCTTGGAAATAAAAAGAATGATAAATTTTGGTTGAATTCTTATTCAAATGTGAGCCTGGCAGAGAATAAAAGAAATCACATAGCGAGAAGAAGTATATGGCTATAGAGATTAATATATATTTCGTTTAACCATTCAATTTATTGTCATACCAAATGACATAGATAAATAGTAATAACAACAACAAAAAAATCAAAAGTTTGTTTTTAGGATGAACCAATGCTCCGCACACATCAATATCAGTCAGTATTTGTATTAGCAGTGTCAATAAGTAAACATGTATTATAAAATTAAAAACCAACTTAATAGCAAGACTCATAATCGCATTTTATATTTAAAGTTATGAAAGATTTTCTTTAATTTGAAATGAACATATTGATGGTTGATTAATAAAAATAGTGAACACTACAACTACTGTGCAAAACTCTATAAAAAAAGGGCGTAAATAACATACCAATTCACAAAATGAGAGAGACTAAAAAACGTAGTAAATGATATGAAAGTACAAAAATTAAAAGACTATCTTAGATTTTAGATTAAAAAATCACAACAACAGTCTAAGGCCAAGCTGAGTATAAAAGAAATATTGAAATTTCTATAGAATATTTTTGTTGATTGAAGTATTATCAACTTGATCTTAGAGGATTTGCATATATGCAATATGATCTCAACCATCATAATACTACTTCAGTTAAAAAAATGAGAACTTTATTGTGTAGATATAGTGAATGAAAAGCCCAAAAGGTACGTGTTTTAGCTATAGTCACCATAAAGTCCAATTTAGCAAAATTTCTAATTTGAAGTCAAAAAAAAAGAAAATGTATTTTGATTTTTTTTACTTACTAATAGAAATTACAGATGAATAAAAATGCCAATAAATAATTGATAAACATGAAAATAATTGATGAGTGGCCTTAGATGTCACTTAGTACCCATAAACAGAAATGAACGGCAATCAAAAATTATCTATCTTCACATGAAAGTTAACGATGAAGGTTAAAGTTAGTGTCTATACAAAATATTACAGTTAGTTAAGAAGCTGAAAAGTTAATGAGATGACGCTTAAATTGTAGAGCATCTAATAATATAAAAATTAGCTACTACTAATAGTATACATAGAGAACTAAATATTAATCTCATGAAGAAGCAAATAAATACCATAAATTTCAAGCTAGCACATAGAAACTTTCTTAGGTTGGTTACACAAAAAAGTGGCACATGAAATTTTAACCAAGGCTGACATGTTAGCGTGTACTAAAGAGAGCTGGTGAGATTAGAAGGCAAAACATTGTTTTGAGTTCACCTGCGTACTCAAGATGGCCCACCAAAAAGCAATCATTGTATATTTTTTTCCCATCAAGTATTGTCAGATGTGTGATACAGTGAATATTCACCGAAGGACGGGCATCAAGTACTGTCGGAAGTTCAATCAAGATATTGGAAAATTGAATGCTCCTTAATTTTGGCTAATACAAAACTACACACAATGCTACTAAGTAGAGAAACCATTTAACTCAATCTTTCTTGTCAATGGAAGACAATTAATGTGAATATAACTATTATCTCACATTATAAATTTCAAAGGTTCTACTCACAAAAATCAAAGAAAACTACACTATATACGTATATGTGCAACAGTGCAAGGCAGGATCCACTGTCCCACTTATTTTGCATTTTTATTACCAAAGTTTCAAAAATAAACAAAATTTGCAAATGCAGCCTATTTTTAACCAAAATCATATGGACAAAAAATAGGATTTTATTGAAATATTTATCACTTCCATAATTATCACGCACTTATTCTAGTAAACAATATGTCAGAAAATCATCGCTGAAACGTTGACCTATTGTGATAAAAAACCTTCAGATGAAGTTTAAATATTATACCAGTTTCAATATTTATGCAAGAGAAGATGCCGTGCAAAGCCTAGTTCAGAAGATTTTCTTGAAATAAAAAATTACAAACTACCTTATTGAATAATATAGGAATTTATAATAAATGATGACATGAAAACTGTAACAAATAGATTACATATCTATTTTTCCTTATATGAAATTTTAACATGTGGATATGTTAAAAAATGAAGATACGGTATTACAAATTTTATAAGATGCAGCAACTCAATTAGATAGTATCCACATGATATAGAAAGCTCAATGCCCACTTTAAACTAAGGAAATAAATTCTATGAGAAATATTATCAAATAAGTTATGTCGAACTGCAGTATTAGTCAAAAAGGTAATACGAAACAAATAATTGAAATCTGATGATAAATATATGTTTCCTCTAAAATATAGTTGTGTACGGTATCCTTAAATCATCAGAAATTTACTTCAGTAAATGAATATAGTCAAAAACATGATTAAAATTGAACCAAATCATAAAATTCATGCAATATATTTGTGTATTTTTATTGTTCTACCTGGTATAAATAAATAAAAAATTTGAGGTTTGTTCAAGTTGATCGTGTAACTCCTTAACCCTTGATTCAAGACAAACATCACATAGGCTTATTTGAACTATATCCTTAAACTACATTGATACTTATGTATACATATAAGTATTTTCAACCGAATAATTAAATTATGACAAACTAATGATGTATAATCTATCCCCTGTAAAAGAACAATTGAAGAACTTAATTTATTTACCAGTTACATTCGTGAGCAACAATAACCGCCTCAGCGTTCAACAAAAACCAACCATTGACAGAAAGAAGAAAGGAGAACATGTGGAATGCATTTAAAACATATAGGTATGTACATCAGCAGTGGGCTGGTTACTACCCTGGCGACCCATCTACATCTAGGTGACAACCTATCAGGTGTTTGAGGAAGAAAGTCACTGCTGATGATGGGATGATAAAGATAGCTCGGGAAACAATCTTGTCAAAAATAAAAATACAGTAATGATTTCCCAAAAAGCTAGCTTGATTCGTAACATGTTAAAAAAAATTAGTTGTTATTGGTCTACTTGTATCTAATTTAATGGTTCATCCAAAAGAGAAGAAATGAAAAAAAAAAAAACTAAAATTTCATAAAGCAGATAATATGATTGCTTCCAAAAGGTTAAAAAAACAGAATAAAACTTCTTTTCCGCTATCAGTAAAATGGACATTACAGTAGTTATTAAAGGCGATGGTCACCTGATGCCACAAGTTATAGAGAGAAATTTCTTGAAGAAAAAAACCCAACCTTCTCTAAAAGAGCAAATAGAAAAATTAAACATTTGTAAATAGAAACATCAAAATTAACTCAAAGATTACCATTACTTGAAATTTAGAAACATTGCTTGAAAAGGGGGGAAAATACCTAACGATGGGGAAAGAGACGAACCAAGGACGAAATCACCCATGGGTTCGGAGAAACAGACAGGGAGGGAGTAATTCACCGAAGGACGGACATGAAGAAAGTTGGGGAGAAGGTGGCAAAGAGCCACCGCTAAGATCAGTTCTCTAAGCCGTAATATTTGTTTTCACCTTTCCGCTTTCCGCCTTTTAGAAGAGGAAGAAAAGCCGTATAATGAGATAGTCAAACAACAACGCGGAGTAGGATGAAAGACCGACCTTCAGATCTAATTTTCTCGGCGATTTATATTGTTGTATATTTTTGATTTAATAAAAATATCTTTAGAATTGTAAGGAGAATTAAAAGAATTGAGATAATTAAGGAGAACCGAGAAAATTGAGAGAATTAAGGATAATTGAGAGAATTGAGAGAATTAAGGAGATAGCAGGAAATTCTTCTGCTTTACTATTATTTAATAGATTAGCTACAAGAGAAGAAATAGGTCTACTTGAAGGAAAATAGGAATCTTGAAGATTAGATCCAAAATTAGCATCGGAGGGCTTGACGGAAGAGGAATTTACAACAGAAAGGTGTGAATGGTTGGGGAGGGGGGGGGGGGGGGATTGGTGGAGAAGAAGAGGAAGGAAGGAGGAGGTGTCAAAGGCAAAGGAGGTGGATGAGGAACAAGGAGCGATTTGCGAGGTCGTCATTTTCATGAGCTGTGTGAACATTGGACGTGAACTATCTAAAATGAAACCCCTAGTCATATATAACAGTTATTCAAAGTTTTACTATTAAGTGAATTCTCAAAACAATTTACAAGCTTATTATTTCAACGAATAAATGTTGTCTTATGTATGCTTCGATAAAACAAACCTTTCCACTGTGAATTCTTTCAAATCAAATAAAAATTATTTAATTCTTCCTTAAGAAAATTTCGAAAGTTTTCTATTTTAATCCTTACTTCATAATAAGTTTAAATTGAACCTTTCGTGTCAAATCTTTAAAACAAAAATCCATCGTTCATCATTTACCTATTAAGTACAACTTTAGAATCATACCTCTAAATTTCAAAACTCATTATATAAGTTTTCCAAATAAACTTTTTTATTAATTAAACTTAAGATAGTTTCATATGAGTCTGGCTTGCTTTTAGGCATTAATTTAGTCCTTGTCAAACGCCAATGAGTGGTGGTCTAATTTCTAAATGGTACATGCTTGTGCGAAGCAGGTAGGCAACATCGATTATTCACCATCTCAACTCAAGTTTACCTACATTACATACATGCACCTTACTGCCTTAAATTCTACTTGTGTTAACACGCAAGTCATCAAGTTTACCTACCTGCGCGCATGTATTCCAAACCAAAACAAATCACTCACCTCCTCCTTCTTCTTCTTCTCCTAACTTCACCTTATTTCTACCCACCTGCAATTTTCTTATTAATCACTCCTCTTCAGATTCATTTAGTTGGACACATTTATTTGATTAACCAACAGCGGAATCAAGCAAGAGAGCACTCGAACACCGACAAACTACTAAAATAGCTTGAACTTAATTCACAGAAATAAATTAAACAAAGAATTAATCTGCCATATATTATATATGCTTGATTAATTATATAAAAAAAGCACGCTCATTAACAAAGTAATTAAAACTGATGAAGCATTCAGGGAAAGAAGCAAGTATTAATTTCAACAATCAATATTGTGTGCGGTCAAAGGCTGAATCCGTATCGGAAGAAGAAGAAGCAGGCGGTGGCAACAATGACGATGGCCTCCACCAGCCACAGCAGGTAAAATATGGCGTTATCACAAAGTCTGAATGCGTAGGAATCAGGCTGCAAATGTGTCTCTGCCCATCTCCTAAATGCCGCTGAATACACGTTCATTTTGACCTTCAGTTGCTTCCTGCTTTTCACCACTGCCTTCTTCATGTTCCTCTTCATCCATTCTCTTTTCCTTCCCTCCATCTATATATGCTCTATTAACAGTTAGTTCACTGAGTATATCTTTCACTGGGATTATTATGGCTTCTTTAAATATGAACCATTGAAGAAGAATATATGAATATTGATGATGCGAAAGGCTGTAATAAGAGTCCTTTGTATACGAATCAACACCGCGGAATCGTACAGCTTTCGTGAATATTTAATAATAATGATAATATTACCTTTGCGTACATCAATATTTGGATGGATAACGAGTGATTGGTGGAAGTCTGCAGTCAAACAACAGATGCGAATGGAGGACCAATGCAAGTGAACTGTTGACCTCCCAACTTGTATGGTATTTCTCCCATGTGCAAATTTGCTATATATACCCAGTGTTTCCCATGTTCACATAAATGCGTTATTGTTTTAAGATTTATGTAGATCGGTGGAAGTCGTTAATGCTTGTAACATTTTGTAGGGGAAGTCAGTCACCATCAAACTTGTATGACCTTACGTAATTCAAGGTTCATTCACCAATGCATTGAACGAAGACCCATAATAAATTGAATTAAATATCAAATGTTGTGGCATAGGGCGAAAATTTTGAGTAGTGGTTAAATATGTAGCGTCGCATGCATACTTTGCATTTCATCCACTCAAGGCCAACTCGAAGACCCAAGGCAAAGAAAGCTAGTTTGTTGACACTATTTAACGTGTGTTACCATGGCACCACTAACGATGTTAGTGGTATGTGGCTGAGATTTAATAGGAGAAATTCAGAGGGTAATCTCAGCCACACACCAATCTCAGCCACACACCACTATGGAAAAGAAGTGCGAACTAAAAAAGTGCACTGCCTTGTCTCTGCCAAGGATCAAACTTACAAACCCCATTATGGATCCACTCAGGCACTTTCTCTTTTGTAAACAACTCACCATCAAAGTTTATATATACATATTAGGCTTTGTGGAGATCCCTCCTCAACCCGAGACCCTAGGCGGCCGCCTAACAGGCCTACGTCTAGGGCTGGACCTGCATCCACTAATTTTTCTATCAGCACCATTTGTTTTTAATAGTTTCTTTTCAACTACGCATTCCGTTTGTGGATTAAATAAATATAAGATTGTTGTAATTCTACACGTGAATAAAATAATTATAACATTGCTATAATTTGATAAGGGAATATAAAGGACACAATGATGGATCACGAAGTATTTCATCCAATAGATATTAAATATTTTGTACGGTATGGTTTTCATTTCTTGTTTACAATAATCAATACTTATCAGTAATTAATGGTTATTCACTAATTAATAAATATTTAATCAAACCGATCGTTAGGGAGGTTTGCTTACTGTGAGAGCCAAAATCAATTTCTTTGAAGCCAAAAATCATGGCCACTTTCTCTCGCATCTTCCACGTTCCCATTTTTCTCTGCACTACAACAAAAAACACTTTTCGCAACAGGCGATATCTGTTGCAGTAGACCTATTGCAACAGGTCTGCGCCTGTTGGTATAGGCGAAGTTGCAAAAAGTCTGCAACATTTTCTGCCTGTTGCAATAAGATGTTGCGGTAGACTTTTTGCAACAGGCTTTTGCTGTTGCAACAGATTGTTTCGCAACAGTATATGCCTGTTGCAATAGATCCATAAATATGTTAAAAAAATTATCATAGCTTATAGATATTACATATTAAATGTATTTGTTTTAGTAACAGTGTATATCACAGAATAAAATAAACAAATAAAAATTTTATTTTAACATATTTCTAATAGTACAAACAATTACAACAAATTTTTTTATAATTTTCATACAGTACTCATGTATAACAATTTCTTCTCTCACACAACACATTTTTCGAATAGAATATTTTCTAATCATATTTTTACTCTATCATACATATACTACAACAAGAGAATAAATATGCAATTCATGGTCCAAGTTTGTTGTAAAGGCTCTCAGCTAGCTTCACCGTACTAGCTAGGTCCATACTAATGCTTAGGCTACTCTTTGAGTAATCTCCTGATAATTTTTCCCTGCAACGTGTGAAGCATAAGTAGCGTCATTCATTTGAAATGAATTCCAAACATGTTGTAAATGCTTGATATCATTGTTCTATGAATCTGAACTATTTTAAACTATCAACAACAACAACAAAAAAAAAACACATTTATAAGCAATTAACCCTCATTCATTATTAACTTAATTAAGAGCACAAGTACACTTACCCCAACTAGAAACACCTGCTCTTTGATACTCACTCTCCAGCATCTTCCCAGTAGCCTCGCTCGCCACACATCTCTTTGATCATCAATACATGAGTTAGAAAAGAAAATTAAAATTCCATACTATTTAAAATAATATATACGTATCCTTAACCGATTCAAATAGTGCTTCTCACTAATAAAATCATATGTAAGAGAATCAATTTGTCAAACTGAATCCAAGTTTATGCATGTGAAAACAAGGAACAAAACTTTGTTCAGATAGTTATAGGTTCCTATTGTTTATGAAGATTGAAGTTGCAATGATACTAGACTTAAATTGTAAAAGGAAACAAAATTGTAAAAGGAACATAACTTCCGTGCTAGTAACAGTAGCATCAACAAAACACAACTTAAACGAAACAAAATTGTAAAAGGAAAACCAAGGCAGTGGATACGATGACAAAATTCGGGCTATACGGTGGAGAAGACTTTTTGGTACAACTCAAATCCCTTGATTTCAACCACATTTTCCATTTTAATAAGAATACATTTTTTTGTGTGTGTGCACACATACATACATATACAAGTATGTATAGGCACGTGATTAGCTGTCTTCTGCTCCAGTTTCCTCTCCTCTCCGACTCTTACTCATCCGACTCATTTTTATCTGTAATTCCAGTTTATCCAATTCTTTGACTTCAATTATTTCATTCTAGCATTAAATTTTTCTGCTGCATTCCTCTCTGTGCGGAAACCCTAATCCTTCTGCACTCATCCCTCCTTCATTCAGCCGTACCACTGTTGCCTCTACTTGATACTTTGTGTCTAACCACTTCCGTTCTCTAACCATCGCTTGTTGCCGACCCCTCAAACCTTTTCATCAGCGATCTTCTCGCCTCCATCCCAGATTTGACCTTCTATTCGTCAGCTCTGGTAACTCCTTGATTTTTTTTAGCACTGCTGCTTGTTTATTTCTTAGATTTGAACTTCCAACTTTCAATTATTAAAATAAATTGGGTTTTTTCTATTCTTTAGGTGGATTAAACAGATTAGAGATTTAATCAAGATAATAGCTATATCGTGGAAAAATTACATTCAAACGATTATGTAAGTTGTTGGTTTGGTTGTTAATTTATAGTTTCTATTTGTGTGTTTGGCCAGGAGTTTATTTTAGATTTGTTCATGAATGAAAAACGTATTGTTGCAGCTACTTGCTTATGGAATCACCGAAGCCAGGTTGCTGATAAGAAATAACCAGTTCTTATCCTGTTCTATTTTCCTTCTGTGTCCTTGTATGAATCATACTCAATTTTGTAAGGGTTTTTGTAACTAAAGCGGTGTTAAGTTTAGTTTCAATATTGATTTTGTAAGATTTTAAAAGGTTTCATTCCAGTTTCGATTTCAAATTTAAATTTGTTTTATAGAAAAAATTACATTATAAATTATTATATTAAATATAAAATATATTGTAACTTGATAGAATGAACTTACTATTTCATTTTGGGCTAACTAATTTTACCTGATAATAATAGGAAGATGTTCTTGATTTCAGTCTCTTGGTTGCACTAGTATATTGCTTCTTATGTGTCAAACCATGCGATTTGTATTTACATATGATTGAATGTTCTTAGTGGCGATAACTTTTTAATGTTAACACACTTACTAGTGGTACATTTTTTATTTCATTTTAACCTGTAAGCAATCCCAAGATGTTAACCTTATGGAGTATTGTGTGTTTGTAGAAATCTGCTAATATCAATGACTGGCCCTGATGTCAACTTGATATGCGCAAGATACATGTGAATTAATAGTATTATTTTTACTTCTATTTATTATATTTTTTAACCTGTTTGTATTTATAAAATGAAATGCATATCATTTTTTTCCATGGAAGTGATGTTGTAGGAGATGCTTTTATGACGCTACATTGGGAGAGAAGCCTTGTGGATTCATCCAAGATTTCTATCGCAATGTTGGTTAAAGAAACTCATTCCAATTGATGCCTTGGATAATTTCTTATGTGAGGAAATAAAGCTTCTCTATTATTGTCTTGATACCATGGATGATGAATTCAGTGATGGTCGTTCTCAAGCTAAGCACGCTGTTTTAATGCATTCTTTGGATATCAAGGCAAATTAATCAAGATGAACAGATTAAGTTGCATAGGAAGTTGGAAGAGGTTGGAGAATTAATTGGACAAGAATTGCCTTGAAAGAAGGCTAATGTGGAAAAAACTTCTAGGCTGACAACCTTTTCATTGATAATTATTAATTTAAGTTGGAGCATTTCTTAGACAAGAACAGCCCTGAAAGAAGGATTGTGAAAAAAAAACTTATAGGCTGGTTACCTTTTCATTGATAGTTATTAGTTTAAGGTTTCTTACGGTTTGTTCTTAGTATGCCTTCTTTTGTATTATCCAAACCAGATTCAGGTAATTCGGGGTATCTTATGTTTTCACCTGTTAATAAATATTATGGTTTGAATTGTGAAAGTGCATCTATGTTGATTATGAATGTCAATTGTGAAAGTTATACCACAAGAAATTCCTTATGAGCTCATGCTTCGGTGCTTTTAAATTTTTTCATTGGATGTATGTCTTTTATATTTATTGCTTCTGCTTATAAAAAAGAACTTACCTTACTTGCTTAGATACCCAATGTAAATGAATGTCAATATTCAGTAGGATGCAACGACTTCAATTATCAATTCACAATTTGAACTCAGAGAAGGACCTCTTTGGAGAGCAGATAATCTCCATCTGGTATGCAGTGTTTGCATGGGAAAATTATTGTGCATTTTTTCTAGAAAGTGACAACTTGCTTGTTAACTTGAGGAATCCTCAATGTCCAATATGCAAGTTAGTTTGTCTTAAGTGTTTAATCAAATTTGTAATGGAAGCAAATCTGTATTTTAAGTTTAACTTCTTTGCATTATTACTGAGTGCACAAGTTTTTGGCTGCCAGTTCAAGGTAATGAATAACTTGTGATAAACTTGTTAATTGAGTCTTTAGATTTGTGATTAGTTTTCGATGATAACT
The DNA here is from genome assembly GCA_030737875.1 of Allium sativum. Lineage (NCBI taxonomy): Eukaryota > Viridiplantae > Streptophyta > Magnoliopsida > Asparagales > Amaryllidaceae > Allium > Allium sativum. The sequence continues at coordinate 345,333,943 of CM060924.1, read as the reverse complement.
TTCTCAAATTTTCTTTTGCAGTCAAAGCATGACATGAAGGGAAAAGATAACCTTCTTTCTTTAATTAGGAAACACCCAGAAGGTCTTCCTGCAGTTGATGTGAAGGCGTCTTACACTAATGTTATAGAGGAATTATGTTTTCAAGAATTATACTAATATATTTCCATTGAGTTTTGATACTGTGCGCGGGGGTGTTTGCTCATGAACATGCATCAATATGATTTTTAGCTCCATTAGTCCCTTTAATTCCGGTTAATAAACAATATCAACATGTAATTGTTCTTGGAAGATTTACTCATTTTAGTACTTAGAAATATTTGTTTTACTTATTTGTAATATATAGATTTATCTTTTTCTCTAATTGTATGATTTAACGGTCGGTTTTCCCACCGTTGTGCGGTTAAACTAGTAGCTAATATAATAAAAGCTAATGCAAATAAACAACCAACAAAATAACTCAAAATTTTAGGAATTATGTTGACCTATCCTACTTATACTGGACTAACTATTACAACCCACCCAGATATTGCGTTTTTGTAGTCTACGCATTTTGCATCAAAATAGAGATAGGGATTTTTAGGCAAAAGGACAAAGTCAAATAAAAATTAATCCATAAGGACGGTCAACAAAAAATTTATCCTCAAGAACAAATTTACACTAGATAGTGGAATTCATGGATCCGCTAGCATTTTATAGTTTACTCTAAACTTTGTCCTTTTGACTAATATTTTTGCATCTTGTCCTTTTGACATAATTTTTTGTACTTTTTGTCCTTTAGACTATTTTCCTGAGAGGAAGAGCGGGGATTTTTAGGCACAAGGACAAAGTCAAATGTTGTAATAAGAGTCCTTTATATAAGAATCAGGCTGCAAATGTGCCTCAGCCCATCTCCTAAACGCCGCTGAATACAAGATCATTTTGACCTTCAATTGCTTCCTGCTGCTTTTCACCACTATCTTCTTCATGTTCCTCTTCATCCATTCTGCTCTTTTCCGTCCTTCCATCTATATATGCTCTATTAATAATTAGTTCTCTGAGTATATCTTTCACTGGGATTATGGCTTCTTTAAATATGAACTATTGAAGAAGAATATATGAATATTGATAATGAGAAAGGTTGTAATAAGAGTCCTTTATATAAGAATCAACACCGCGGAATCTTACAGCTTTCGTGAATATTTAATAATAATGATGTGAGAAAGGTTGATGATGAGAAATGTAACACACATTTAGACGGTATTATTGTTCATCTTGATTTGGATGAGAAATAGGAAATTTGATGTAGGTTTGAATTCCAAGCTTGGATTTGTTTATGTTGTAGCATTTCTTCTTGGCTTTTTCTTAGCTATGATTGGCGGCCTTGTGCTAGGATTAGTTTGGTGGAACGAAAGTTAAGGGAAGATGATGAGAGAATAATTAAGGGCTTTAGTTTGAGAAATATACTTGGTCCTCATATGACACTTCTCATTAAGCATTCTAACTAGTTTCATCGAGTCTATAATTGGGGTGGGCTACTAAATCAAATCTCATTAGTCCATATACATTGATACATTATTTTATTTAGGGAAAATTCTATTTCAACCCTTGTTTTTAGTTAGTAGCCCCCCCTTAAAAAATTAAAATTTTAATGACTAAATTGCCCTTAAGATTTATCTTCTCATGTAAACTCAGAACATCGTAACTTTACTGTCAGTAAAAACACCTAAGCTCCAAAAAACCCCAGATTTCAAATCACTCAAGAAAAATTTGATTTGCAAACAAGAATACCATGGATTTTGAAGGAGAAGATGATTACTCATCCCAATCGCAGCAGGTAATTGAAGAAAAATTTAGAATTTGAGTTTTTTTTTCATCTTTCAAGTATAGCCGATGCAGTGCGATATGAGTGAATTAGTAATAAACCGCGTAGGGAACCTACTAGGAAAGTACATAAACCACGTAGTCAAACAACGTGGAAAGAAACAATACCACGATTGAACAGTACGAGGTTTCCATATATTCCTCGCGTTCATTACACGTGGTTTTATTATATACCACACATAATTGAGTAAGTTGTATTTTTCTGGTTTGAACTTAAAGTTTGTTGTATATGTTTTGTGCAGATTGTAGCATTATCTAGTGATGAAGAAAAGGATGATGAGATAGTATTGGATTATTCAAATGAGTTCACAACTTATGATGTACGTTTTCTTTGATTAGTGCTGAAATAAATCGTGAATGCTTACATTTTATATAACATTTTAAATGCAGATATATACTTCACGGAAAAAATTAGTTGATTGGGTTCGTGATACTGGAAAGCGTCTTGGTTTTTTTATTATAATCTTAAAATCGGATACCGGTGCTTCAGTCAAGAAACCAAGAATCACGTTTGCTTGTGAATGAAGTGGCGTTTACAAGAAGCGAAAGGATTTTCAACCGAAAAATCTCCGACTTACGGGTACCAAAAAATGCAATTGCCCATTTAGACTGAAAGGCGAGAAACTTGGAACTTTAGATGAATGGCGATTGCATGTTGTCAATGGTGTGCACAATCATTCCGAATTGAAAAATACAGAAGGTCACTCGTATATTGGTCGACTAACCGAAGCTGAGATCAGGTTAGTTATAGAGATGCATAAGAATTTGGTAAAGCCAAAAGAAATTTTAGCCACCCTTAAACGAAATGATACTTCAAATTCTACCACAATCAAAACAATCTACAATGTGATAAAAGCACAGAATGCTATTGAACGGGCAGGGCGATCACAAGTTCAATACTTGCTTAGTAAGTTGAAAGAATTTGATTACTTTGAATGGCATCGTAAGACATTAGATGGTACTGATATTATTAAAGATATCTTTTGGGCACATCCTGTTAGTTTGGATTTTTTACGTACATTTCCTAGGGTTATCATATTAGATTGTACGTATAAAACCAATAGATACAAAATGCCGTTACTTGAGATTGTTGGAGTTACTAGCACGGATCTTACATTTTGTATAGCCATTGCTTATTTATTTGCCGAAAAAGAGGAAAATTATATGTGGGCATTAGAGAGGTTGAAATCAGTGTTGGTTGATTCTGAAGTGGAAATGCCATCAGTCTTTATTTCTGATAGAGAAACGACACTAATTAATGCTGTTGGATTTGTATTTCCTGAGTCTACTCATATGTTATGCACGTGGCATATTAAAAATAATGTTCTCACTTATATGCAAAAAAAAGTAAAAGGTATGGAGCTTGAAGAGAAGAAGTCTTTCTTATTTGATTGGAATGAATTAGTGTGTTCAAAAAATATCGTTGCCTATAATGCGAATTTACAAGTGTTGCACGAAAAGTATGCAAGCCATACTTCACTTCTGAAGTATATTCACGAGATATGGTTGGATACTTACAAAGATAGATTTGTGCAAGCATGGACTGACGACTACAAGCATTTTGGAAATTACATGTCTAATCGGTAATTTTGTTTACTAATTGTTGTAACAATTACTGAAAGAATAATTGTTGTGATTAGTTCTAACTTATGTACATGTGTTAATGCAGGGCCGAGTCTGCTCATTCAAAATTGAAGAAACATTTAGCTAGTAGTTTATGCAATTTTGAACAAGCCTGGACGAAGATGCATTCATTATTGGAACTCTCGTTCACCGAACTTAAAGCATCATTTGAGCAAAGTATAACCAAAGTAAAGCACATATTTCATATACGAGAGTTCAGAAATTTACGAGGTTTTGTTTCTATTAAGGCACTTGATTTGTTGCATTCCGAACTTCAGAGAGTAAAAGATGTTGGTGACGAAGAAATGTTATGTGGATGTGTTCTTCGTAGAACACATGGATTGCCTTGTGCGCATGAGTTAGCTCAACTTGGACCTGCTACGGCAATATCGCTTGATATGATAGATGTTCATTGGACGAGACTTCACCATGTTGAAATAAGTGGAAAGAAAGATGCGGGGATAGCGGAGAAAATGGAAAAATTAATAAACGATGTGAAAAAAATGGATGCTCCGTATCAAATGCAAATTTATAAAAAAATGTTGGAGATTGTAGAACCGCGAACGACGTCTCTTGCATCTCCGAAAAGCAAAATAAAGACACGTGGAAGAGAAAGCAAAAAAAGTTCTAATACTTCAACTTAACGGATGGCTTCGTCATTTGAGCTTGTTGATAGTGTTTATTCCCAAAGTTCTTATACTTCAAAAAAAGCTCGAACGGATAAGCTTCCTATTCGTAAACTAAAAAAGGTAATAATCATTTTATTTGAATGCACATGAGTTGCATACTAACCTACTTTATTAAATTTGCAGCTGGACGAACAAACTGAAGGCATGAGAATGTATCTGCATCAAATTCCATTAGAGATGAGGGCTTTTGTCACAGATGTTGTGGATGTTCGATCGGACGGTAATTGTGGATACCGATGCGTGGCTGCTTTGTTTGGATTGGGAGAATCTAGATGGAGCGAAATTAGAACACAATTGTACGACGAGCTATATGAGCACCAGAGTATGTACGATAAAGTTTTTGTAGAACATGGTAGAAGTTCAGTTATTCTCAAAAGCCTTTTACACGAAGATGAAGATTTTGCACCAATGGAAAAATGGATGTCAATGCCTGATGTTGGATATATTATTGCAACTAGATACAATGTTGTGCTATTCAGCATTAGTGAAAGGCTTACGATGACAATACCACCATTAAGAGGAAAGATACCTCCACCAGTACTACGCAAAGAAATTGCGATAGCTTTTGTCAACCAAGATCATTTTGTTCAGGTATGTAACGTTTATATTCAAAGATTATAAAATATGACGAATATTTTCAAGCCTCACGGTTCATGGCTTGCAGGTTAAACTTGAGGACAAACATCCCGTGCCACCTATTTACAGAAAATGGTTCACGGCTTGAGACCGGGATGCTAGCGACTGGGAGCATGTTTACAACGATAGGAGACAAGCTTGGGAGGAAAGAAATTCGTATGCAGAATGGAAATAGTTTGGTTGGCATACGTTTGATTGGTTGTACTTTTGTTCGTCTAATTAAATGAGAATGTATTAGGAAATTGGTTGTTCTTTGTATATTGTATTAAACCACTTTTTGGCAATTGGAAAGTGTGTTGTTAATTATTATTTTTCGTTCTGTGTATATAATATGTGTTATTTGTTGATACAGTTTGGTTGACATATTTTTTTTGAAATTTTGGGCACACACGGACTGACAAAACGTGGTATGCAAGCCTTCCACGTTGAGGACTTACGTGGTTAGAAGAATAACCACGTAAAAAGCATACGGGGTAAAACAATGAACCACGTGTAGTCAATACGTGGTTACTGCAGAAACCACGTTTTTACAGAGCGAGAGGACTTCCAGAAACCCTTTAAAAAAATTGTGTCCACCCTTTCTGCGCGGTTGGTTAGGAAACCGCGAAAGAGCACTACGTGGTAATCCACCAACCACGTAGTGTTTAAACGTGGATTACCTCCTGACCACGTATATTCTCTACGGGGTTTTGTTCCCGACCACGTTTTTACAGAGCGTGGCTGTAACAGAAATCAAAAAAAAATAAAAACTGTCAAACATGAAAAATTACATAACAGTGTACTGAACAACTGGAAACCATTAATATGAAAATCGACCACAATTAAACCACCAGATCAAATTAAACAATCCAAAAGCCATTACATTAGCATTCTATTTTCAAAATACATCACATGATCAAACATGTCCATCCAAAATTAAACAACACTTAAATAAAAGTTACATTACATATCACGTCCAAAATAAAAGTTCATCAAACTTAAACTAAACAACACTTAAACATGAGGCCTATAGTAGCGTCCAACGGCAATCCGAGCATTATCAATTTGAGGGTTTGGTTCCTTCAACATCCCATGCACGTCTTGAATGGTCTGTAGAAAATAAATCAAACTGAAATTAAAACATAGTGTGGAGCTAGAAAATAAAAATTAAACAAGGATATTATCGTGGAAAACAAATCTAAAGTAAATAAATAATTGAAACATACCGAGTATAACTGATTGTAGGTAGGCTGAAAATGTGGAGCTCCAAGCACAACATCGTCCGGTAGGTGTAGCGGAATGTGAACACGCAAGACACCGTGTTCTCTATTCCACTCCATATAATCATCTGTGTAACTCAAGGAGGATTGATGTAGTGGTATTGATCTACGCCCTTCTGCTATCACATGATTGTACCAATTCTCCCATATACTTTCCAAGAATTGATATCGTACTCGGGTGTATGTCGTAGATGTAGTACCACGGCGTGCATTTGTTGCTACAGGAGGAATAGGTGCCGCGGGAATGTTCTGAACTCTGCCAAACTGCCTGAGTACTCTGTCGGGATGATATGGTTCTACAACATTCATACAGAGAATGCAACCACTATACCAAGATATAGGATGGAACGGATGATAGTTTCGTGCATAAATATAAGGATCATAGATAACCTATTCAAAGATATAAAAAATTATTACTACTACATGTAATGAATAATTATTAGTTATTTGTGAAATGAAGTAATTTACCTGATCTTCTTGAATGTTATCAAAGAATATACGAAGTTCAACTAGTGAAGCGGCACAATCTATAGACGGATTCCACCAAGCAACACGTGGTAAATTCTCATAGTAAAGATTTGTTGATGGATGGAAGCAAGGAAAATGTTCAAAAATCCACGACTCAAGTAAACAAAGAAATCCGGCAATTTGTTTCACGCCCATACGAGTTGCTAATCCAAGCTGCCTGTACAAAAAAGCAAGTGCTGCCGAACCCCAAGAGTATGTGCTAACAGAATCCAAATGTTTAAGTGGTTCTAGAAGGCATATGTGCTCATGAGTCTTGCTTTTATCCGCAAACAACGTGTTGCCAAGCAAAAACAACAAATACGCCCGAGCGGCACGTCTAATAGCTCGATCGGTCCACTCATCGCTTACATCTTCAAATACACCATGCAACGCAGACAAACTTAGCTTATAACCAACCCGGTCGTTCATTTCCATCCTAGCTACTTGTTTTGAAATTCCAAGATACTTGTGAACAAGGCTAACCGCCTGTTCCTTGTCATATGTCATGCTCTGTATCGGTTTGCCTTCAATTGGAATGTGTAATAGAGACGCGACATCATCAAAAGTTATTGTCATCTCACCGAATGGCAAATGAAAAGTGTTAGTCTCTGGATACCATCGCTCCACGAAAGCCGATATCAAGTTCTTGTTGACGCTCTTGTAGCAAGTGCTCACAATAGGATATAAACCTGACATCTCAACGACGGCTTTAAATCTAGTAGCATCATCCGGTATCTTCCACTCCGTTACCTTTTGAGCATGATTTACACATGTTAGTGGTCCTCGGTCCTACATAAATTTATTGGAAAGTTATAAAAATGAAATAATTATAATTCAGTTTAATATAAATAATAGCCACGTACCTGATCGAGCCATATCATAGAAGCTACATGAGTATCAAACTCTCTAATCACATCATTATTTCTTGGCCCTCCTTTCTCATTTAAAGCTTCTTCATCACCTTCTTCTTCATCACCCTCTTCTTCATTTTGTTGTTCTTCATCCTCTTCTTCATCGTGTTGTTCTTCTGCTTCTGGCCGTTGGACGCTACTTCCCCTTAATACAATTCTGAACTGATCCTCAGCTTCACTGTGTCGCTCTTCATCGGTCCCCACATTCATGTCTCCACTTGTGCCTTCGGCTGCCTTGCCCGCTCTTCTTCTTCTTTCTGAAGCAGTCATTGGTTTACGAGGAGGCATCTATAAATTTACAAATAGATTAGGTTAGTTAAAGTCATCGTCTAATTTTTTTCAAAATTACAGATCCCCACGCCATAGTCATACGTGGTACGTACACAAACCACGTACAGCCACTACGTGGTTTGAAACCATTCCTCGTTTTCACTTCTCGTGGAAAAAGTGTAAACCTCGTATGTTTTATAAGTGGTTTACCCTATTTCCACGTTTTTACAGTGCGTGGTTGCCTGGAACAATTAAAAAAAAAATCCCAATTCTGCAGATTCAAATGCACCACAAACATCAACAAAATCATCGATTTTCATTCACAAATACCACAAAAAACAACAAAAACGAGTCAATCTTCAATCCTATCACTTACTCCACAACTATAAACTCAAAACCCTAATTACTAAACCCTAAATTATTAAACTTTACATGTACCGTACCTTCTAGTTGCTGAATTCGAGATGCTTGCGACCAAATGATGGAAAGAAAACGATGGAGAGAAAATAGAACGCGAGAGAGAAGAGAGAACGCAAGGGAAAGAGAAGAGTCGCTGTTTTCTGAAAACGAGAGAGAAGGGATGTGAAGGGAGGGGTAACTTTGGAAAATAGGGGGGCTACTTACTAATTTTAGGGGTATATGGTTTTTGTCTTGCTTTGGGCGGCTGCTAACTAAAAAAGTGGGTTGAAATAGAATTACCCTTTATTTAGTTTAGTAAATATATCCCAAATAACGTTAATTCATCTTATAGGCAATATTAATTACATCAACTATTCACCGCTTGCGTATTTAAGAACTGTTTTCTTCAGTACCCTATGACCTATCTGGGACATATTATACTGTCCTGTTTCCTTCACAAGTGCCGTTTATTTATCCATAAATATGTCGTCTTGCCTGCTTCTGATCACAAGATTCACAACGTGAATTCAGCCATAGCCCTAATGCCTTTTTCCACGTTCCAGCATCGGTAAGTTTTGATGCATCACCGTAGCTGCTGTCACAAAGCTTTCATGGTGTTTCCATCGATCTCCCTGCACAATAATTCATGTTGTTTGCATCCTCTTTTCATGCTGGTGCATATTTCGCTGCTCTGTTACTCCATGCACAGACAGACTTCATGCTACTCTATATATGTCGCAGCAGGTTTCACGTCAATCTTCCGGTCTAACATATTCACGTCAATATATACGTTTCTTACCTGATCACTCCTGCATTCTAATTAACATCATGCATGTTCAATGTTCATATATATCATTAGAAAGTTTTTCATATCAGTCTTGCTTATTTGCTGTTAATTAGAATGGGACACATTTATCATGTTCAATGTTCGTATCATTCTTATTAATCATTCCTCTAATTCTGATTCATTTAATGGGACACATTTATTTAATTGACCAACAGCGGAATCAAGCAAGAGAGCACTCGAACACTGACAAACTACTACTAAAATAGCTTTTGAACTTAGTTCACAGAAATAAATTAAACAAAGAATCTGCCATACATTATATATGCTTGATTAATTATATTAAAAAGTACGTGCCCATTGACAAAGTACGTGTCAACAATCAATATTGTGTGCGGTCAAAGGCTAAATCCATATCGGAAGAAAGAAGCAGGCGGTGGCAACAATGACGATGGCCTCCACCAGCCACAGCAGGTAAAATATGGCGCTATCACAGATTCTGAATGCGTAAGAATCAGGCTGCAGATGTCGCTCTGCCCATCTCCTATACGCCGCTGAATACACGTTCATTTTCACCTTCAGTTGCTTCCTGCTTTTCACCACTGCCTTCTTCATGTTCCTCTTCATCCATTCTCTTTTCCTTCCTTCCATCTATATATGCTCTATTAACAGTTAGTTCTCTGAGTGTATCTTTCACTGGGATTATGGCTTCTTTAAATATGATCTACTGAAGAAGAATATATGAATATTGATGATGAGAAAGATTGTAATAAGAGTCCTTTATATAAGAATCAACACCGCGGAATCTTACAGCTTTCGTGAATATTTAATAATAATGATAATATTACCTTTACGTACATCAATATTTGGATGGATAAAGAGTGATTGGTGGAAGTCTGCAGTCAATCAACAGATACGAATGGAGGACCAATGCAAGTGAACCGTTGACCTCCCAACTTATATGGTATTTCTCCCATGTGCAAATTTGCTATAGCCAATGTTTCCCATGTGCACATAAATGCGTTATTGTTTTAAGATTTATGTAGATCGGTGGAAGTCGTTAATGCTTGTAACATTTTGTAGGGGCAGTCAGTCACCATCAAACCTGTATGACCTTACATAATTCAAGGTTCATTCACCAATACATTGAACGAAGGCCCAGAATAAATTGAATTAAATATTAAATGTTGTGGCATAGGGCGAAAATTTTGAGTAGTGGTTAAATGTGCAACATCGCATGCATACTTTGCGTTTCATCCACTCAAGGCCAACCCTGACCAATCGAAGGCCCAAGGCAAAGAAAGCTAGTTTGCTGACACTATTTAACGTGTGTCACCATGACACCACTAACGATGTTAGTGGTATATGACTGGGATTTAATAGAAGAAATTCAGGGGGCAATCTCAGCCACACACCACTTTGGAAAAGAACTGTAAACTAAAAAATTGCACTGCATTGTCTCTGCCAAGGATCAAACTTACAAACCCCATTATGGATATCAACTGGATCTCCACTCAGGCACTTTCTCTTTTGTAAACAACTCACTATCAAAGTTTATATTTACATATTAGGCTTTGTGGAGGTCCCTCCTCAACCCGAGACCCTAGGCGGCCGTCTAACAGGCCTACGTCTAGGGCTGGACCTGCATCCACTAATTTTTCTATCATCACTATTTGTTTTTAATAGTTTCTTTTCAACTGCGCATTCCGTTTGTGGATTAAATAATTATAAGATTGTTGTAATTCTACACGTGAATAAAATAATTATAACATTGCTATAATTTGATAAGGGAATATAAAGGACACAATGAAGGATCACGAAGTAATTCATCCAATAGATATTAAATATTTTGTACGGTATGGTTTTCATTTCTTGTTTACAATAATCGATACTTATCAGTAATTAATGGTTATTCACTAATTAATAAATATTTAATAGCTAATATAATAAAAGCTACTGCAAATAAACAACCAACAAAATAACTCAAAATTTTAGGAATTATGTTGACCTATCCTACTTATACTGGACTAACTATTACATCCCACCCAAATATTGCGTTTTTGGAGTCTACGCATTTTGCATCAAAACAGAGATATAGGAATTTTTAGGCACAAGGACAAAGTCAATTAAAAATTAATCCATAAGGACGGTCAACAAAAAATTTATCCTCAAGAACAAATTTACACTAGATAGTGGAATTCAGGGGCACACTGGCATTTTATAATTTACTCTAAACTTTTTTCTTTTGACTAATATTTTTGCATATTGTCCTTTTGACATAATTTTTTGTACTTTTTGTCCTTCACACTATTTTCCTCAGAGGATATAACATATATGCCCAACTTAACTCATATAAGTCAAATGTATCTTTAGCTGACAGCTTCTCGTTTACACTAAAAACTGACACAAACACTTAATGCAACATTAAATATGAAAAATGTCAAGAAAAAGGAAGAACACACAATTTTATAGTGGTTTGACAAATACTCCGGATTACATATATCCACTTGAACTTTTCTGTACCCCTTTTTTCAGTTTTACAAACTTCATTTTATCGGCTCGTAGTTAAGGATCAGTTATGATCTGTGGAACAACGATATAAATAAAAGAATTTGTTAAGACAGTCAAAAGTTCTTTGAACTATGTCCTTCCTCCTCTACGATTATCGCAGCGTTTTGCCGAAATTTTCTCTACCAAGTTCATGCCCGTGTATTCCACATCTCGAAAAATATGTGCAAAAAAGATCTAGCCACATAAGCAATCTTTAAGGAACAGTATTGTAACTCTAACTACCTGGGTTATCAGTTATCATAGGTTAAAAGATTATAACATATTATGTGAATTGAAAACCTATTATTGATAATATTTTAATCCAACAAAATATATTTAACAAATGATTCTTTTTAATTTTAACGTCGCTAACATGTTTAACAAATGCTTTTTTTTAATTTTAACATCGCTAAAATGTTAATGTTAATGAACAAAACATATTATTATATTTCTAACCTCGCTAACTTATTAATGTTAACGATCAAAACATATTTAACAAATGATGTATAAATTACGAGTTCAAGATATCACTACAAGAAAATGACACTATTGCAACTAGTCATTTGCAACAGGCATAATATGTCAGTTGCAATAAATGGTCTTTAGCAAGTGGCATTTATGGATACTTGCAATAAGCGATGATTAACAACTGCCCTTTTGGACAGTTGCAATAAGTTGTCTCTAGCAACATGCTTTCATCACTTGTTGCAATAAACATACTTTCAGCAACTATCTTTTTCTGCCAGTTGCAGTAAATGTATTTTTAACAACTGTATACTATGGTCGCTTGCAATATATATATTTTTAACAATTGCATACTATTACCAGTCACAATAAGCATATTTTTAACAACTTGTTGCTTTTATATACATCTACAACTACAAAATAACTTTGACCATTTTAATAATTAGTAGTTAATATTTAGTTATAATTAAGAATTAATAATAATTATTACTAGTGGTTTTTAATAATTATATTTATATTTAAATCATTTCTATTAAGTAACCGATAATTAATAATAATTTAAGTTTAATATCTGGTCACTAATAATTAAAAGTAAGTAATATATAATAATTAAAAAAGTAAGTAAGTAATATATAATAATTAAAAAGTACTATTTATTATTTGGAATTTAAGATTTAGAATTAACAATAATATTTTTTATTTCCAAAAATATATATATATTTTTTAAAATTAATAACTTGAATAAGAAGTAATAAATAATTAATGATTAATGGCCCTTAATTATTAAGTTTGCATAATCAATATTCGATTATAATTAAGTAGTTATAAGTATTAATTAATAATTGATGAATAAGAAATAATAATCAATAATTATTATTTTTAATAATCCATAATTAATATAAAATAACTAATAATTCACCAATGTTAATGTTTAATAACTAAAGTTTAATATTTATTTATTAAATTTCTTTAGCAACTTTACTTTAATAACTACTATAGATATCTCCTTAAATTTAACTAAGTTTATATTTGATTATAATTTCAAATGTTCTTATTTAAACTCTAAGTTTTCATATAACCTTTTTGTTTATACATTTATAAATATCTCTTTATAAATTCATATATATATATATATATATATATGTGTGTGTGTGTGTGTGTGTGTCTATAATTATATTTTATATAGTTTGTATATCACTTATATACAAAGTTCTTAATTATATGTTTACATAATATTTTCTTATGTTTTTATACTTGAAAAAAATGTTTTAACAACTAGTTTTGTTTCAGGAATTTCCAGAATATATATATTGGTTAAATACTTTAAAAATGATTAAAAACTCAAAAACATAGTATATATTTCGGCATACCATAATGCACATGTCGACATATATTATCATAATTTTAAAATTCAAAGGAAGTGTCTTTTCATATTTAAAACGCTTCAAAAACGTTGCAACCTTTCAACCTCTATAAATAGGAGTTAATTTCGATTTTTTTATCGCTTCTTCTTCTCCTTTTTCACCCCTTTACATACCCCCATTAAAATATAAATTTCTTGATTTCTATACTTATACTCTGCCAAATTCAACAAAATTTATATCATTCTCTTTCTCTTCTCAATCTCTATCAACCACTCTCTGTTTAAAGTGCTATTGAAGAGTTCTGGGGCTATTGTAATCATTTGGAATTTGTTTAGGAAAGGTTGTGTTCCTTGTAGCTTGAAAATCAAGGAAAGGTATTGGTGTTAACCTTGTAGCCGTGAAATCAAGGGTAGTGGAGTCAGTATTAACCTTGTAGCCGTGAAACAAGGGTGTTGTAAGATTGATACTAGTATTAATAAAACTCTGCGCAATCCAGCGTTGCGTGGGACTGGATGTAGGAGTAATCTGAACCAGTATAAAATCCAGTGTGTTCTTTCTTTTTTCGCATTTTATATTTACTTATATATGTGTTTCTGATTGTTTCTGTGTTTGTGATCATGTGGTGTGATAATCATTGTGTGATTCATATAGTATTTCAAGGTTGTTTAAGTTTTCTATAATAGGAAAATTGTGTTTAGGACAAAATTAACAAACAATTTATTCATAAGGACAAGAGGCTAAAATTTTAACCATAAGGATAAACTCTAATGAAAAGTATGAAATGATAGTGGGCCCCTTAGCTTCTCCCTTTACAGTAAAACGTGTCCTTGTGGTTAAATTTTAACCTTTTGTCCTTATGGAGATTTTTTTTGTTAATTTTGTCCTTGTACCTAAAAATCCCTTTTTATAATCTTTTTAAAACACTATTCACCCCCCTCTAATGTTAGTTTTGCCTTAAGATCCTTAATCCGCATTCCGAACGATTGGTATCAGAGCATAGGTTTTCAAAAGTTCATCATCTAAGTTTTGGAAATATTAAATGGCAAATTTTGAAATGATTTTTAACACTAGTTTAAATTCATGCATTGTATCAGTATTAGATGAGTCTGCATTTTATTATGTTAAAAAAAGTTAAGTTATCATAATCTTTTTTGTTTTTGAAAAGTTTAAAATAGTATTTTTTTAACACTTTTTTTTTATTTGGATATGTCATAGAATCGTCGTGATAATATTATTTAAAATTACTATTAGTTATTTTGAAAAGACATTTGATTCTTTGAAAAGTTGTATTGTTTTGCAAGGGAAGGGTTATGTCTGATGACTACTAGCTGAAAGACACCAAGATGATCATTCATCAAGAAAAGAAAAGAAAAGTTTATGAAAGGATATGATTTTTGGGCTTATATTAGTTGCAGTGTCTATCCATTCAAAATTCAAAATTTTGGCGCCATGTTGGTTAAACTATTAAATCAATCAGTATCATTCTCATACATCTTCAAGCTCGGCAAATGAATATGCTATGCTGATTAGAAAAACAAGCCCGTCGCAATAGAGAAGATATTGTCATCAAATTCTGAAAGATGTAAATGTATTGTTCGTGACAATGGAAGAACAATAAAATGGAGGATTACAAAAAGAGCTTTACAATATTTTCAAATGTCAATACACCATGATATACCAATCTAATTAAAATATTTTCTTACTATAAATTTAAAATTTATTACTCTTTGATTTGGTTTTTGAAAAATTGAAAGCACATCTTTTCAATATGAAAATATCAGTTTAAAGTCTAATTATCAATTTTGTTTATCTACCTATGTTTCATATATTCTATTTCAAAAATATATTATTTGTTTCAGAAATATATGGAAATTATAGTACATATATATGTTAATATGTTTGAAATAATTTAAAATTTTCAAACATTTGATATTGTTATAAAATATAAATTTATATATCTTTTATATATATATCACCTATTATTACATAAAGATTTAGGTTACACTATAAATTGAATACTAATATGACTATCTTATTTTTATAAAACTTGTATACTTAAACTTTGGTATATAAAACATATTTGAATAGTTTACTCTATATTACCAGATTTTATCAAAAAAATAATTTTGTTATAGTTATCGATTGTATATTGTAATAATTTTCTAATTTGAACTTTTAACATTTTATTGGTTCTTTAGTAAATTAACTTATTCCATAGTATAAATCTAAAGTTAATTTGTATTATAAGATTGATGTATATTTCACAATACATTAATTTTTGTTAGTTTTTATATATACAATTATGAATATATGTTTATATCAAAATAATTTACTTCATATGATAAAACTTTATATTTCCTTTAAAATGAACTTCAATATTTACTATATTATTTTTAAAGAAGCACCCTAGTAAGATTATTTAACTCCATATTTCTCATAGAATTATTCTAAATAATTTACCACCTATCATGAATATATTTTTAATTACCATTACTCTTAATTTCTTTCATTAGTATCATTAACTTAGGTCTAGAAATTAATATTAACTTTGTTTGATTGAAATAATTTATAATATATGTAGTACTTTGAATATCTTTTACAAAATAGATATCAACACCAAATCATTCTGCATATTATCATTGCACATCTTATTTCATATCATACTTCATTATTATAAATTACAGTGCATCTCAATTTAAAATCAACCACATCACAAGTTGCATTTCATTCAATATATCATTTCGTATAGCTTTGCATATGACATACTGCATTATAACCAACACACTGCACACACTGCATTACATGTTAACTTTAAATCCACGCATAACAAGTGTTGACATGCTTTTTTTCAAAGCAGTCACACGTCAGGTATTTGGTGAGCAACGCCATCAAGCGTCAAAAAGCGCAAAGCAGTTGGGTCGAAGTCGCGTCGCAAACGCAAGGAGACCCGGATCCTCTATCAGGTGGCCTCTGTCGGGCCCAATAAACACTTAGCCACACCGTCATCCGAGCCGAAGGCGAGCTGCGCTCCGAGCCGAAGGTGAGCCATCAAGCGGGTCCGGGCGTAGCGCCGGTGGGCGTCCGGGGCCCCACAGTCCCAACGGTGATTGACCTAGCCGGTTAGGTCGAAACTGTGGGCACCGCCCGATTCATCCGATTTCTGCCAACAGGTGTGTTGCCTAGAATTACCAGATCAGATCAAAGTCAAGACTCATCCAATAACTTCAGCGACCCTCGCCGCTCCTCCAGCACATTCTCGAACCAAGGTCTCGACATCCTCGGACGCACCGGCCAGGATTTTGAGCCCCCCAAACCACTCGAACGGACCTCACACCTCTCAAATAGGATTTTCGTACCCCCGAGAGGTGCGAGATTTCGTACCCTCGAGGTGAAAAATTCCGCACCTTCGAGGTGCGAAATTTCGCAAATTTCGCACCCTCGAGGTGCGAAATTTCGTGCCTATGAGGTGCGAAATTTCGCACCCGCGAGGTGCGAAATTCTGCACCCTCGAGGTGCGAAATTCGTACTTTATGGGGTATGAATTTCGCACCCCCAGTGGGTACGAATTTCGCACCCCCCGAGGTGCAAAATTCGCACCTCCTGGGGGAGGTGCAAAAAAAGGGGGTGCGAGGGCCTGAGGTGCGAAATTCCTGCACATGGCCTTATTTGGGTGCGAAAATTGACCTAGTGGGTCCCGCTGCTCACCTACTCCCACCTAACCACCTTCCTATAAATACCCCGAGCCTTGGCCTTTATTGAAATCCTGCTCCTTTGGAATTTTTGGACCTTGAGAGCTCCAAATACCCATTAATGGCTTCCAGCACCTCCACCATGGCCATGGGAGATGGCATGGACACCTAAAACACGGCATGCATGTTTTCCTTCAACATTTGAGCACTAGCAAGTCTTGCTACACCACCTTTAGACCTCTTGGACATTAAAGCTTACCTTGCACATAGTTGACCAAGTCAACTCACTTCAAGGAAGAAGAAGGACAACTTATCCAAAGTTCATCATACATACAACTTTGTACACAAATATTTTAATATCTCTTGTAATCGACAAAAGAAATGATGAATGAATATTATAAAGTGGACGTAGGCGTTAGTGCCGAACCACTATAAAAGCTGTGTCTCCCCGCATTTACATTATTTACTGCTTATTTGGATAATTGTTCACACATACACATTGGGTGTTGGCATGCGACAATTTTACACGTCAACAACAAGTATATTGTATGACGAGTTTTTGTCTAATTAGAAATATATAGGATTATCAATCAAATACATGACATATTTACTTTGACTTGTTTGGCTTGATTGATTTGTTTTGGTTAACTTGTTTGAATTGTTTGACTTAATTGACTTGTTTGACATGATTGAATTTCATTAGTGGTTGATAGGTGTGTTAGAAATAAACTTATGTATTTGTGGTTATAGGAGTTTTAATTTATAGGTTTTTAGGATAAATAGAAGTTATAAGAAATGTTTGGTTTTATGTTTGAATTTATTTGAATTGAGTTTTTTTGACAACAAAACTTAAATTGGTTGTTTGTTTGGATTAAATTACTTTATTTAACTTACATCGTAGTTTTAAGGATATCTTATCCGAATTATTTCTTAGTCTAGATTAAAGTCTTATTATAGTTGTAAGAGAATTAGAGTTTAGGCTAGATTTAGTCTTGTATTATATTAAGGGAGAGATTTATATAGTTTATAGGATTAGTTGAAGGTTCAAGAAGTGTTTTTGAATTCGAACATATTACTTTGATTTGGTCTTAATTGTTGATTTAATTGGAATAATATATACATAATAAGTAATATAATTAAGAAGGGTGAGGTTTGACTAACTTAAAACATGAATTTAATATAACTAAGATTTAAATTTGTTTGAATTGATTGAATGCTTGTTTATATACAAAGTTTGTATTGAATTGGTTTGACTTAATTATTAGTCTGAATTGCTTGTTTGGCTTAAATTATACTATATTTGTAAAGTGTAGCCATAGCTTTAGGGGGAGTTATAGAAATTTATATATTTAGGGAGAATTATAGATTAGGGAGAGTTATATATTATGTGGGACTTATATATAGAATTGGTCATTAGGATTGGTTATAGCATAGATTTTGTAACAACCCGTATTTTTGAATAACATGTTATAACATAAATCAAGGTAGAATTAAACTGGAAAATCTGAATCAAGGGAAACGGGCTGTGCCATTGTGTTCGTCTCGGAAAAATACGCGAAATAGAGTCCGAGTTTTCGAAAATCGGAGTCCGTATGACCAAGATATGGCCTCGCGAAGTTTCACGAAAAATTCAAATTCAAAACAGATCCAAAAATTTCAATTTTCAGAAGTGGCGGGAAAATTCCCGCCAGACCCAGGGGTTCGACCTAGGGGTCGACTGGGGAGTCGACCTCCCCCCCCCAGGTCGACTGGGGAGTCGACCCTAGGGTCGACCTCCCTGGTCGGCCAGGTCGGCCTGGTGCACCTGTTTTGGCTGTTTGGACCTGTTTTGGAGGCTTGTGACGGGATTTGATTGCTTGGATTGAATCTAGGGTTAATCCTATGGCTAATACTATCCTAATCTTCTATAAAAAGACCCCTAAGCCTAGCCTAAATCACCATTATTCAATCCTACAACTAAACTATGTCAAATTTGTTCTTCTCATGGCCTCCACTCTCATGCTAAAATTTCTAAGTTATTTATATGAGAGATTTTGAGTTCATACAAGTGTATTCAAGCTTGTATGAGTGTTCTTAGCTTGCATTCAAGTCAAGTTGCAACATTTCTATTTCAAAGCAAGGGTTTTATTGATTTGGCTCAAGGGTTTTTCATTTGGAGCTTGCATATTTGGGTTTTTTGGTGATTGCATAAGGGATTCGTCTCAATCTTTTAATAAATATTCATTTGTGTCTTCATAGCATTGTAAGCCCTTTTCTACGTTCATTTTTGAACTCTAAAGTTAAATGAATGATGCAAGTTTGGGGTTGATCATTATTATATGCAAGTTTGGTTGATCATTATGATATGCAAGTTTGGTTGATCATTATGCAAGTTGACACATGTTGCTATGTTATGCAAGTTTGGGTTGATCATGTTATCATGTTATGCAAGTTGACACATGTTGCTATGTTATGCAAGTTTGGGTTGATCATGTTATCATGTTATGCAAGTTGACCCATGTTGCTATGTTATGCAAGTTTGGTTTGATCATGTTATCATGTTATGCAAGTTAAACTTGAGTTTGTGAGCTTAAAGCTTCAAGCTTTATGTTAAAGGTTGCATTTTGGCAACATGGAAGTTATCATATCCCTTATGATAACTTGCATGTGAGGCAAAATGCGAACTTCTAGCAACTTCTACATGTCATTTATCACCATGTATCACTTATATGTTAAGTTTGGTTTTATGCATACTTTTGAAGCCTAATAATGCAATATGCAAGTATATGAACATATGTACATTTCATATGACACCATGTTAAACTTGTGGCTTCAACACCTTTTTGTCATAATTATGCCAAGTTCCCTATTTTATCATTTATGCGTTGTTGCGATTATGTAAACGATGGGATTACGTTGGGGTTAGGTAACATTATGACATGAACATGGTTTTTATAACATGACGTGATATGTTAGCTTGTAATTATGTTTTGGAAACATAACGGACATGACACTTAGAAAACATGAGTGTGGCCAACTCGAGGTTGGGTTGAGTTTGTAGCATAAATCTACCCGGACCCGCCCGGCTTAACTAGTGGCTACAAACAATAGGACCCAATGTGAGAAGTTGGTCATGTTGTGCTCGAACCCGAGGTTAGACCAAGTTGTGGTGTAAAGCTACCCGGACCCGCCCGGCTTAACTAGTAACCACAACAAGGTCTAATGTGAGAGGTTAAAGCACATTAAGTTAATTAATGCCTCCTGATTAGGGTTAAGTCATGGTCCACTTAATACTTAACCAATTTGGGCTTGATGGGTTAATCGGGGTTAAGTCATGAACCTTGGGTACACTTAACCAATTTAATCCACGTTTGGATCGGGTTAACCACATTTAACCCGTTAAGAAACCCTAGTTGCGTGGTCCTTTGCAGCAGTAACCCTCTTGATAGTATCATAAGACCCTGGGGACTAGGCTAGGGTGGGGCAAGATTACTGGGCTGGCATGTAAGCGACCAAAACGACGGCTGAGTAGGTACGCCGGTGTAGGTCCAGGCGGACTATGGTCGTGCACATAGTCCGGAGTTGGAAAATCAGGCACAGGTACCAGTAGGTCTAGACTGTGCATACTTGATTGGTGTCCGAGGTTGACACCCTAGGACTTGATACACCCTAGGGTGTTCCTAGCACAGTTAACTACAATGCATGTTTGGGCCGTATGAAACCGACACTTGACAAGTTAGGCTTGTAGGGAGCCGATCAACTAGACCGTGTAGTTGGACCTTGATTTAGGTCACCTCATGATATTGGGCCAAGCGTGGGCCAAGGGATCAATTCTTGTTTTTACTTGACATGTTAGAATGCTAGTACACCCGTGGTGCAAAACTTAACCTTGATTATGCGATGACACCTTTTATCTATCTTGTTAGTTAATCATCATGCCAGTATGTTATACTTATGTTCATCTCAGCTTCTCATGCCAGGTAACTTTACTAGTTCATGGACTGATAGTAGTAGGGCTTACCAGTCTTTTTGACTGACCTGTTTTCTTTCGCCTCTTTTCTTCCGTTTCCCCCCCCTCAGGTCCTCAGGGTGGGAACATTGGAGCTTAGCTTGGATCTTTACAGCTTGCTTACTGGATTTGCTCGTGTACGGTTTTGGACATTGAGCTAGCTATGGTTTATCACTTCATTTTGGGGATAGTACTTTATGTATTTCAGTTTTTCAGTTTATGCTTTTATCTAGACTTTGTGTGTTGGAAAATAATGACCAAGTACTTTGTTGTAACTTAACTATGGTTTTGAAATGCTAGTTTTATCCGCTGCTTTAATACTCTGTTTTACTTATATGTTATGTCTTGTGATATCTGCATGCATGTTTACCTCGTTTAACGCCCCTCCAAAGCCAATGTACTTGCAAGAGTTACCTTGGCGGAGGTGGGGTGTTACATTTGGTATCAGAGCATAAGGTTTACAAGATTTGAACAAAAGTGTTTTTAAAACTTACCTTTTGAAAAACTATTTTCAAAACCAATTAAGTATTTTCCAAGAAAAGTCTAGTTATTTTAAAAAGGCTATTCCCCAAAAGCCATAGCACTATCCTTCGTTTCCTCGTTCTGAATCTATCTTTTTCTTTTTCAGTATGACCGATCTTAACCTTCCCGAGGGAGTGACCATTCCCGGATGGTTCCGGAGGTACTTGGAAGCTAGGGCCAATGATGTGGGCCCAGCAAATACCCCCAATATAACTGAGGTTCCTCCTCCTCCTCCTCCTCCTCAGAATCCACAAGCGGATTTCGCTAAAGTTTGCAAGGACTTTAAGGCGATGGGTGGCAAGAACTTCATAGGGACAGAGACTTTTGCGGAGGCACGAAATTGGTTGAAAGAAACCGAAGATCTTTTCGCTATCTTTGATGTGGAAGACCATAGAAAGGTTTTATTGGCAGCATGGCTATTAAAAGAGGAAGCTGCTTATTGGTGGGAGGTCACCAATGCTACGAGGCCTATAGAGACTTGGGCCGACTTTAGGACAAGATTTGGGCTTAAGTTTCTATCATCAGCTGAGGCGAATCTGCAATTGGAGAAGTTTATATCTTTGAAGCAAGGGGACATGACAGTGAGGGAGTATGTGAATGAGTTTAACAAGCTCGCCCGATTCGGTTTGGACATGGTTAATACTCCCCAGAAGAAGGCTTTACGCTTTGCACGAGGGTTGAATGAGTCATTACAAGGTTTAGCCCTATCTCATATACCCATGGGGGCCACTTTTGAGGGACTAGTAGACATGGCATTGCTTCAAGGAGACGATAAGAATGGCAAGAAGGAAGTCAAGGCTAATGAGACTCAAGCCAAGAAGACAGACTCCAAGTGGGGAGGAAATCAGAGCAATCAGAACAACAAAAACAACAAGAACAACAAGGGCAACAAGGCCAAGGCAAAGGATCCAAGAAAATGCCACTACTGTGGGAATGTTGGGCACATAGCTAAAGACTGTAAGAAGAGGAAGAGGAAGTCGGGCGAATGCTTTCGTTGTGGAGAGACCGGACATTTTAGCAAGGATTGCCCCAAGAAGCAAGGGCAGAATCAGCGTGCAGGACCTTCTGGAGGGCAAGTGCATGCTCTCACTGCTGCTCCAGTTCAGGACCGAGGTAGTATTTCTGTAGAAAGTCTTGTTTATATTGCTGATTATCCTGTTCGCACCTTATTTGATTCTGGCGCATCGCATAGTTTTATTTCTTCTGACATTGTTGAAAGTTTGCACCTAAGTACTAGCCTAGTTGAGGATCCCGTTTGTGTTTCAAATCCAATTGGGGGTTCCGCCCATTTATCTATGATTTGTGTGGATTTGAAGATTTCTATCTTGGCCATAGAATTCACGTGTGATGCTTATGTTCTCGGGTTCACGGGATATGGGTTGATCTTGGGCATGGATTGGTTGTCCAGTTATGGAGCCATTCTCGATTGTGAACATAGGGTGGTGAGGCTCATGACTCGCGTCGGTAATACCCTAGAAATTTCTTGTAACCCTAGAGGTCCCGTCATGTTATGTTATCTTGAATCTCTCGACTCGTCCATCGATGATCTGCAATCTGTAAGGGTGGTCCGGGATTATCCTGATGTCTTTGAAGAAGTTAAGGGGTTACCCCCTAAACGAGAGATAGATTTTTGCATTTATCTAGTGGATAATGCCAAGCCAGTATCATTGCCCGTTAGGCACATGGCCCCTCGTGAGAGAAGGGAGCTCAGTAAGCAAATCAAGGAGTTGCTTGAGAAGAATTTTATTAGGCGAAGCATTTCTGAATGGGGTGCTCCGGTGGTATTCGCTACTAAGGCGGATGGCTCGCTTCGCCTATGTGTTGATTATCGAGAGTTGAACAAGCTGACAAAGAAGAATAGGTACCCGTTACCGAGAATTGATGATCTCTTTGACCAGCTTGTAGGTGCTTCTGTTTTCTCTCAGCTCGATCTAGCCACCGGATTCCATCAGCTTAGAGTAGCTGAGGATAGCATTGATAAAACTGCGTTTAGGACTCCAGATGGATTCTTTGAATGGCTTGTCATGCCATTCGGTTTGACTAATGCACCCGCCTACTTCGTAGACTTGATGAGTAGGGTGTTCAGGGAGTTCCTTAACAAGTTTGTTGTTGTCTTCGTGGATGATATTCTGATCTTCTCAAAGGATGAGGAAGAGCATGCTAGGCATCTCAAGGAAGTGATGGATACGCTTAGGGCGCATCAGTTGAAAGCCAAGTTCTCCAAATGTCATTTTTGGAGAAGGGAGGTTCGGTTTCTTGGACATATAGTTTCTAAGCAAGGCATAGCGGTGGATCCCGCGAAGGTGGTTGTGGTTCAAGACTGGAAGACTCCTAGGAATGCAACCGAAGTAAGAAGCTTTCTCGGTCTGGCGGGCTACTATAGGAAGTTCATCAGGGACTTCGCTAAGATTTCGGCCCCTCTTACTAAGTTGACAAAGAAGAACTTAGTCTTTGCATGGGATTTGGAGTGTGAGCTTTCTTTTCAAAGGCTCAAGAGAGCCCTTACCTCAGCTCCAGTTTTGGCATTACCCGATAGTGGTAAGATGTTTACCGTGTACACAGATGCATGTGGCATGGGGTTAGGTGCCGTTTTGATGCAAGAGGGAAGAGTGATATGTTATGGGGGTAGGCAAATTAAAGTTCATGAGAAGAACTATCCCACTCATGATTTGGAGTTAGCAGCAATCGTCTTTGCACTCAAATCCTGGCGCCACTATCTTCTAGGCGAAAGGTTTGAGTTGTATACTGATCACAAGTCACTCAAGTACCTCTTCTCGCAAAAAGATCTGAACCTAAGGCAGCAAAGGTGGATGGAATTCTTGGCATCTTATGACTTCGAGATAGCTTATACCCCTGGCAAGGGTAATGTTGTGGCAGATGCACTAAGCAGAAGGAGGTTGACTTTGAGCCCTTTGTTCATTGAGATGAAGAACTTAGAATTCTTGGCGACCTTTGATTTCACGACGACTGTTGAGTCGATGACCGGTTCTTTAGCATCCCTTGAGCTTAGACCCACACTTCTTGATCAAGTTGGGGCTTCACAGAAGGAAGATCCGCAAATAGTCGAGGTCATGGATAAGTTGATTCGGGGTGAGACGTCTAGTCACCTTGCTAGATATACCATTGATGATAAAGGTTGGCTAAGGCGTGATGGAAGGCTATGCGTCCCGCAAGTAGGAGACTTGGTGCATAAAGTTCTCGAAGAAGCACATCACTCGAAGATGACTATACATCCGGGAGGGGATAAGATGTATAGGGATATGAAGCGCATTTTCTTTTGGGCTGGAATGAAGAAAGACGTGGCAGAGTATGTCTCAAGGTGCATGGTGTGCCAACAAGTGAAAGCCGAGTCAAAGAAACCAGGTGGGCTATTACATCCATTGGAGGTCCCGCAATGGAAGTGGGAGAGTATTTCTATGGATTTTGTGGATGGATTGCCTAGGTCAAGGAGAGGGAACACAAGCATATGGGTCATAGTTGACAGACTTACGAAGAGTGCTCACTTCATCCCAGTAAAAAGCAAGAGGACCGCATCATGGCTAGCATCTATTTATCTTCGAGAGATAGTGCGGTTACATGGAGTTCCTTCTAGCATAGTTAGCGATCGTGACCCAATTTTCACTAGCCAGTTCTGGAATAGTTTGCAAGAAGCAATGGGTACGCGATTGAATCTAAGCACAGCCTATCACCCCCAGATCAGATCAAAGTCAAGACTCATCCAATAACTTCAGCGACCCTCGCCGCTCCTCCAGCACATTCCCGAACCAAGGTCTCGACATCCTCGGACGCACCGGCCAGGATTTTGAGCCCCCCAAACCACTCGAACGGACCTCACGCCTCTCAAATAGGATTTTCGTACCCCCGAGAGGTGCGAGATTTCGTACCCTCGAGGTGCAAAATTCCGCACCCTCGAGGTGCGAAATTCCGCACCCTCGAGGTGCGAAATTTCGTGCCTATGAGGTAAGAAATTTCGCACCCGCGAGGTGCGAAATTCTGCACCCTCGAGGTGCGAAATTCGTACCTTATGGGGTATGAATTTCGCACCCCCAGTGGGTACGAATTTCGCACCCCCCGAGGTGCGAAATTCGCACCTCCTGGGGGAGGTGCAAAAAAAGGGGGTGCGAGGGCCTGAGGTGCGAAATTCCTGCACATGGCCTTATTTGGGTGCGAAAATTGACCTAGTGGGTCCCGCTGCTCACATACTCCCACCTAACCACCTTCCTATAAATACCCCTGAGCCTTGACCTTCATTGAAATCATGTTCCTTTGGAATTTTTGGACCTTGAGAGCTCCAAATACCCATTAATGGCTTCCAACACCTCCACCATGGCCATGGGAGATGGCATGGACACCTAAAACATGGCATGCATGTTTTCCTTCAACATTTGAGCACTAGCAAGTCTCGCTACACCACCTCTAGACCTCTTGGACATTAAAGCTTACCTTGCTCATAGTTGACCAAGTCAACTCACTTCAAGGAAGAAGAAGGACAACTTATCCAAAGTTCATCATACATACAACTTTGTACACAAATATTTTAATATCTCTTGTAATCGACAAAAGAAATGATGAATGAATATTATAAAGTGGACGTAGGCGTTAGTGCCGAACCACTATAAAAGCTGTGTCTCCCCGCATTTACATTATTTACTGCTTATTTGGATAATTGTTCACACATACACATTGGGTGTTGGCATGCGACAATTTTACACGTCAACAACAAGTATATTGTATGGCGAGTTTTTGTCTAATTAGAAATATATAGGATTATCAATCAAATACATGACATATTTACTTTGACTTGTTTGGCTTGATTGATTTGTTTTGGTTAACTTGTTTGAATTGTTTGACTTAATTGACTTGTTTGACATGATTGAATTTCATTAGTGGTTGATAGGTGTGTTAGAAATAAACTTATGTATTTGTGGTTATAGGAGTTTTAATTTATAGGTTTTTAGGATAAATAGAAGTTATAAGAAATGTTTGGCTTTATGTTTGAATTTATTTGAATTGAGTTTTTTTGACAACAAAACTTAAATTGGTTGTTTGTTTGGATTAAATTACTTTATTTAACTTACATCATAGTTTTAAGGATATCTTATCCGAATTATTTCTTAGTCTAGATTAAAGTCTTGTTATAGTTGTAAGAGAATTAGAGTTTAGGCTAGATTTAGTCTTGTATTATATTAAGGGAGAGATTTATATAGTTTATAGGATTAGTTGAAGGTTCAAGAAGTGTTTTTGAATTCGAACATATTACTTTGATTTGGTCTGGATTGTTGATTTAATTGGAATAATATATACATAATAAGTAATATAATTAAGAAGGGTGAGGTTTGACTAACTTAAAACATGAATTTAATATAACTAAGATTTAAATTTGTTTGAATTGATTGAATGCTTGTTTATATACAAAGTTTGTATTGAATTGGTTTGACTTAATTATTAGTCTGAATTGCTTGTTTGGCTTAAATTATACTATATTTGTAAAGTGTAGCCATAGCTTTAGGGGGAGTTATAGAAATTTATATATTTAGGGAGAATTATAGGTTTAGGGAGAGTTATATATTATGTGGGACTTATATATAGAATTGGTCATTAGGATTGGTTATAGCATAGATTTAGGGGGTGTACAGTTTAGTATAGTCTAATGTAGTATAATATAGTTTAGTTTAGTATAGGATAGTTTATGATAATGACAAAGGGGGAGAAATTATAAAATATAAAATAAGATATAGTTAAGATATGCATAGATTAAGGGGAGTCAGAAGGAATTCATAATGAAAGGGAAGTAATCAAGGAAGCAGACCAACATGTAATATCACGTACAAATATTTTATAAACCAAAATTGTCATCATCAAAAAGGGGGAGATCATTGGAGAATGAAATGTTGATAATGTTTTGATGATCGCAACCTTGTAATTAAATCATTATTGATTATAAAAATATATACCAACACTTTTATCCAGAATATATTTATATGCAGGTAATAAGATATTGGAGACTGTACAATTAAGAGTTTCAAGAGTTAAGAGGTTCAAGATTTCAAAGGAGAATCAAGACTAATGAGTATCAAGAGTTTAAGTGTCTAAGACAATCACTGAATAACACTCAAACTCTATTTTCAAATTATCTCTTTTCAAAATTGGTTTCAAACTTCTCTAAAAACAGTTTTAATCATCCAAGGATTTCAATCTTATGATTTCAAATATATATTTCCTACTTTATAAGTATTCTTATTTTTGTAGTTTTATTAAATCATTTATATATATATATATTACTAAGTTTATATTTGATTATAGTTTCAAATATTTTTATTTAAACTCTAAGTTTTCATTTAACCTTTTTGTTTATATAGTTTATAAATATCTCTTTATAAATTCCTATATATATATGTTTATAATTATATTATATCTAGTTTTTATATCACTTATATATAAAGTTTTTAAACATATGTTTAAATAATATTTTCTTATGTTTTTAAACTTGAAAAATAATGTTTTAACAACTAGTTTTATTTTAGGAATTTCCAAAATATTTACATTGGTTTAAATACGTTAAAAACGATTAAAAATTTAAAAATATAGTATATTTGTCGATATACCATAATGCACATGTCGACGTATAACTGTCATAATTTTAAAATTTAAAGAAAGTGTCTTTCACATTTGAAATGCTTCCAGAACGTTGCAACCTTTCAACCTCTATAAATAGGAGTTAATTTCGAAATTTTTCTCACTTCTTCTTCTCATTTTCCCCCTTTACTTACCACCATTAATATACATAAATTTCTTGATTTCTGTTCTTATACCCTGTCGATTTCAACAAAAAATATATCATTCCCTTTCTCTTCTCAATCTCTATCAACTACTCCATCTTTGAAGTGTTATTAAAGAATTCTAGGGCTATTGTAATCATTTGGGATTTATTTAGGAAAAGGGTGTTTTCCTTATAGCCCAAAAAACAAGGAAAGAGAGCGGTGTTAACCTTGTAGCCATGAAATCAAGGGTGGTGGAATCGGTGTAAACCATGTAGCTGTGAAATCAAGGGTGGTGGAATCAGTATTAACCTTGTAGCCGTGAAATCAAGGGTGTTGTAAGATTGATACTAGTATTAATAAAACTCCGTGCAATCCAGCATTACATGGGACTGGACATAGGAGTAACCCGAACCAGTATAAAATCCGGTGTGTTCTTTCCTTTTCTGCATTTTATATTTACTTATATCTATGTTTCTCATTGTTTCTGTGTTTGTGATCATTTCCTGTGTGATAATCATTGTGTGATTCTTATAGTATTTCAAGATTGTTTAAGTTTTCTATAATCTCTTTAAAACACTATCCACCCCCCTTTAGTGTTAGTTTTGCCTTAAGATCCTTAATCTGCATTCCCTAATAGATAAAGTGGAAACTGAAGTTGGGAAGTCATTGCCAACATAATTCTCACCGTTTCAAGTCGAGCAAGAGGAGAAAAAGTCTCATCAAAGCTGACACCTTGTTGTTGGAAGTATCCCTTTACCACGAGCCTGGCCTTGTTCTTTTGAATTTTTTCATCAGCATTATATTTTGTTTGGAACACCCATTTGAGCCCTATCACATTTTGTCTTTGGGAGCATCAACTAACTTACATGTGTTGTTACTCTTAATAGCTGACATTTCTTCTCTCATCGCAATATGCTATTCAGGTTGTCCTTCGGCTTCTTCAAATAAAGTAGGCTCGGTGACAAGTAGAGCATAATTACAAGAACCGTAAATTTCTACTAGGGATTTCCATCTTCTAATTGAAGTGTTATTGTTGTCACTGTTGCTGCATGAAGAACTGGATGACATGCTGGTGTTGCTACTTGGGGTTAACGATGGAGTGCTTGCTGATAAGGAAGTAGTTGAGTTTGCAGGTGACTCTAATTTTGATTATCGCTCTTCTATATGAATATAATGGGCAATGCCATCCTTGCTGACATTCCATTTTAAATGAGCTCCTTCATTAAATACAGTGTTCCTGCTAATTATCACTTTGCCACTTACAAGGTTATATAGGCGATATGCTTTGGATTGAACATAATAACCAATAAATTATATGCATTTAACAGATTTTTCAACTAATTTAGAATGGTTATTAGCCAAATAATAAGCTATACAACCAAAAACTTTCAAGCGACTTACACCTGGCTTCTTACCTCTCCACACATCGAATGGAGTTTTTTCATAACTGCCTTTGTCGGAGATATGTTAAGGAGATACACTGGTGTTGCTATTTCTTCTCCGCAAAACTTATTTCACTACACCATATATGCTGATTAGGCTGTGTTTTTAGCCGTATCTAAAGCTGTTGGGCAAGATAAATGGTCGTATCAAAAAGTGGCATGTTAAATTATTAGATACGGCTTTAACCCATATCTTAATGGATTAACATACGGCTATTAGCCGTATCTAAAGTGTATGCAGATACGGCTAAAAACCGTATCTTATACACACACACACACACACACACACATATATATATATATATATATAAGCAGAAACTGCAGCACATATTATTTGTAACACAAAGCATATATAACACAGGATACACTAGTTCACAATTGTAACAGTAAACGAAACATTTGTATGAAATATTTCATTACATTACAATATATAATGATACATGCTATTTGATTACATTACAATAAATTAGCACATGTTGTTTCATTACACTAAAGAAGATACATAATGTTACATTATCATAAGCTGTGATAAATACCCAAACCGGCGTCGTGAGCTTGTTGAATCAATGCTTCCTTCAAGATGAACATCCACCAAAACATTGCATTCTATCCAAGACATGAAGGAACCCTTCAGGAAGATCAAAACACTATTCTATCCAAGGCCTGGTAATAAGTTAGCTTGAATAGCATATAGCATGTACACTACAAAGACCTGTAAAAAAGTGCAAACCGCATAGTTTAGGGTATGATATATGTCCACATTATTATTTTCATTAGTAGCTGAATATTGCAAGTCTACAACATTTTTACTTGTTCAGTCGAGACTGAGTCTCGATTAAAGACAGTTGTTATAGCCCAATTAAAGAGCAATATAGAGGATATGTCCACATTATTATAATTCTCATTATTGTCACTTGGATGCAATGCAGATATAACGTTGCATTAGCAAGTTCTACGGGTGGTCGCCCTTAACCAGACCTATTCGCCCTTAACCAGCCCTATTCAGAGCTTCAAACATGGACTCATACTCTAGTTTTGACCTGATCTAAAATCGCTTCTGGTTACGACTTTGAGGCTAAAAGAATTAATGAATTCTGACTTGATATGAAAGAGTTATGGATACTCAAAAATGGACTCTGGCCATGTTTGCAGCAACAAAACGTTCACTTGCAAAATCTTGTGGCCGAACTAATCTCACCGCAAAGGTTATAGATATCAAACGAAGTATTTTTGCACATAAATTTTCATGTATCTATACCATAACACATAAATTTTCATAGAAAAAGCTAGACATTACCTGAAGTTTAGATCAACAAACTCACATCCATGCTTATTAGCTTCATCCAAATGACGGAGGCTGCATGCTACACACACATGTTATATTAATAGTCAGATTCTATTTTTGCACGTAAGTTGACTAACAAAAATGATTTGTTACATGAGCACAAAGCAACTTGGTTCAATCCAGCAAGTCATAAATGGAAAAGCAGTTTTACGCCTTTACTCACACACAGTGTGACACACATGACACACCAAACAAATTGACTAAATATCAACCTATAAATGTCATTCTATTTTCATTCATGCATCCATCACCGGCATTTCTACTCAATCACACAAATTTCCCAATATCAATTACCAGATACATGCAGCTCAGTCAACATAACTAGTATGCTTTAGTTTTCAAATCAAATCATACACATGCACTTCAGATCAGTTAAAAGGATCAGTGTACATGGTGCAAAAATACAAACAAATGAGGAGGGCAGCACAATCAAAAGTGTCTGAATTCAAGGTAGACAAATACATCACAAGTAAATGATAGCAAATACACTGCCGCACTATAATATTGGGGATAATACCCAATTTAAACACAATAGCAACATATTAAACCTAATTTAAACCCAATTCGAATTCAAATTAAACCCAAATTAAACCCAATTCATATTTAAATTTAACGGTGATTTAGTACTCAACTCCAGAGGCGACGAGAAGGATAGACAGCGGTGGACTGAGGCTTCGCCGTTCAGCTGAAGGCATCGCGAGATGATGATAAGTCATGGACTGCGGTGGATTGATTATTGACAAAGGAAGTTGGTCGAGTACCAAAACCCTAATTTGGGTATTCGGTGGTCGCCATTGCAAAATAAAAAGAGGGATTATTCGGCCGAAAGTTTTGATAAGGAAAAACTCGATCGTACCTATGTACAGGTACGGGGGGGAGGAGGGGGGGATTTGATACAAATTTCATACGGTCCAAAGCCGCATCAAATGAACTAATCCAGGACTTCGTTGATGGACAGTCAGATTAAGGGTGTTTGGGGTGGTGCGGATCGCAAAACTTAGTTTGATACGGATTTGAGCACTGTCAAATTTGATACGGCTTATAGCCCAATTTTACGCCCGCATCCTGGTGTGCAAAATTGGCTGATATGGTGTAGTGTTTTGAAGGCCTATTGCCTTTAGCATACTTCTTTCCATCCCTACCATAGTTCAATTTCCTGCTCAGCCACTGCATTCTGCTCGGGTGAGTATGGTGCTATAAGATCCCTACGAATTCCCTGCTCGTCACAGAAAGCATTAAACTCACCATATACAAACTCACCGCCTCTATCAGTTCGATGAGAAATTATGTGTTTGCCACTTTGATTCTCCACAAATTCTCAAATGCTTCAGATTTGAATTTTAAGAAATAAACTCAACTCATACGCGAATAGTCATCAGTGAACAACAAAAATTAGTGACTTCCACCTAATGACTCAGTTTTCATAGGCCCACATAAATCAGCATGCACAAGTTCAAGACATTTTGAAGCTCTCCACACCTTCCCAAAATGAAAAGAGGTTCTACTTTGTTTCCCATAAACACAGCTTTCACAAAAACTAAGCTTGCCTGTTTTTGCTAAGCCTTGTACTAATTCGTTCTGTGTCAAAAAAATAGACTTCGTCAATTTAGGTGTCCATATCGAAAATGCCATAACTCAGATTCATTTTTTGCTTTAGCAATCAATGCATTACTCACATTATTTGAAACATCAAGCAGAAGTATTCTATTATGAGTCATATGAACATTTGTTATACTATGACCTAACTTCTTATCAATCACAGCACATATACACTATAAGAAAACATACATATGGTTACATTCATTCGTTGCGTTTGATATGTAAATGCAACCAATGTGGTTTCTAATTTTGCATTTAGGGGTTTTGGTTTCATTTATTTAACAATTAATTAAAAACAGTGGCCATTTTAACAATTCCCTCTCGCTGCATTTCGCTTCCCTCCTTTATTTCGTTTTTTCCACCTAAACCTAAATGGCAAATTCTATTTCAACCCACGAAATTAGTTAGTAGCCCCCATTTTATCAAAAAATACGATGACCAAACTGCCCTTTTACTGTTATATTTTTTTCCCAGTTTTTTGAACACCTCGTAGTTGCATTACGTGGTTTTTTGGTGTATCTCGTAGTATGTCTACGTGGTCCATGAATGAACCACGGAGATCATCTACGTGGTAATTTGATGAACCACGTAGGGCAACTACGAGGTACAGTGAAAAACCACGTAGTCCCCCTACGTGGAAGGGTATTTTTGTTTTTTTTAAAGAACGGGGGCTACTAACTAAATTTGTGAGTTTACTGATTATTTCATGATTTGGGGGCTACTGTCTAAACGGTAGGTTGAAATAGAATTTGCCAACCTAAATTATTCCTCCTTTCTCTTCATCCCCCTAAATCGCTTTCCCCTAAATAGCTTTCCTCCTAAATCGCTTTCCTCCTTTCCGCCTAAACCTAATTTCCAGATGCTTTTAAGGTCGACTCAATTTTTTGTGGCTGATGAAAAAGCTTATGAAGATCTCAAAATTAGTATACTTGGGGACCAATCCTCTGATGACGAACAAGGCTCTGATGCTTTCAGATGATGGCGAGGATGAAGAATCCTAAGAGGGTGAAGAGGAAAACATGGAAATTAAAGAAGAAACTGAAACCAATCTTGTTAATTTAAGGAGAACCATATATCTTACTATTATGTCAAGTGTAGATTTGGAAGAGACTGATCTAAAGCTGCTAAAGATTAAACTCGAACTTGGGCAAGAGGTATGTCACATTTTTCAGCTATATGCTTGATAGATTACTGTAGATTATGCCAATTTACTACAGTTGTACAGTGTGATAGCATATTTGATTAATTATTCACGTGTTAGTGTTTCTACGAGAAACAAAGGTAATGTTTACATCAATTGTACCTTTCCTTAATTCGTTAACCCCAGCTCTTAAAAATCAGCGACCGTATGTTTGTTATTCGCGTTCCGATTAACTCAGCTACATCAACTGATAATTGGTGGGGACTTCATTGCTCCATATCATCACCGTGTCTGTTAGCAATTTATAAGCAACTTACCAGCTTTACCTCAATGTCACTATGATTTGAAAATGTTATTATTTGTGGTCTGTATCTTAGAATCTTAAATTCACTTCCAGGCCAATCCCATTTACAATATGTTTACTTTTGTTTTGAAGCCTGTTTTGATACTGAGGAGTTCATCTCTTTTTTTATTTTTTCAAAATTTCACTTCCAATTTTCTCTTCTCAACATTTTGATCTGGTCCTTACAGTTTTGCAGCATCTTATTAAATATATGTAAATAATAATTCTATATGCATCTGGTTTTGAGTTTAATCTTTGAACGGAACAAACGCCACCCCATTTGTTACTAGTTCTACCATATTTACTGCTATAAGTCTTTGCATTTTTCTGTAATATGGTGTGGATTTGGCTAGAAAAGTGATGTATGAATAACGTACTGGCCGTAAGTTTGTGTGCCAAAATACAGTATACACATTAGGACAGTGCTACAACGACCGACGATTTCCCGGTGAAAATAGGCAGATCTAGCAATACACTGATGGAATTCAAGCAGCCACATATATCATACGGCTGCTGTCGCTGCCGCACAAATTGACATCTTCATTTCCGGTTGAAGTAGCTTAACCGTACACATTATGATATTTTCCATTTCTATTGTCCACTGACATTGCACGTGAGACGTGATGATGTAATACTTGTAAGAGCCACATGCATCTTATGTGTCAATAAGCGCAATTATTTTTGAACATTCTCTTGTAAGTTAGTTGATATTCTGTTTAGAGAATATTGTACCTATTCATTAGTTGTTAAATTATTTCCTATCTATTTTTCCGTATGTGTCTACATTACAATATGTTGCACAAAGTTACTTTCTGTTTCATATTACTCTCAACAATATTATAATTCCCTTCATATCCCTGTAGATGGAACTATGTATCATGCTTCTTGAATGTTGCGTCAAGAGAGAACTTATCTTCGCTACTATGGGTTGCCAGGGCAACGATTTTGTATCAACATAATTCATCAGGAGAATTTCAAAAAATGTTTTGTTCAACAATAATCTATGGTTCATCGTCCTGAAACAAATAAGCGGCCGAATGTGGCCAAGTTTTTTGCTTATTTGCTTGGAACTAGTACACTTCCATTGAATGTTTTATCTTACATTCGCTTAACCGAGGAAGACACAACTTCATCATCTTGCATATTCATAAAGATCCTCTTCCAGGTATTACAATAATATTGACGCTTGACTAATTTCGTATAGGTAGTTGTTTTTTGAATCAAGGAAAGTTGGATAATGGAAAAGTGCACTAAGGGAAGCTGATACTGTAATTGCTTTGATAGTAGATTCTTGCCTTTTGTTAAGAATCAAAACTTGATAAATATTCTAAGAGATGGTTTATTGCACCTTGCTTAGCCCATTGCGAAATGGTTATTTCGTTGTAGTGTTAGGTTGGCATGTGAGCCAAAAAAACAGTTCTAGAAAGTAAACTTGAGTTTGGGCTATGAGTTTAAGCGTACTGACACAGCGTGAGAGTATCCTAGCTTCCTAGTTGATTTATGCGCTACAGTTAGTCAAAATAAAGGCTTATATGATGCCTATCGAGTGGCATGAAAACTTGCATCAAATACATGTTTCGGCTGAGGCGCAGCATGGCAGTACTCGGGAAGTGATGGGTTGAATCTGAAATAAGAGCTAACTGAACTGATATGAGCTCAACATAACATTTCATAGGTGGGAGGCCTTGAAGAGCTGAAGAGGCATGTGTACACGACAAGTTTTGAAGGAAGTCTACATGCACCTGTATGCAGGCTTAAGTGGTGGACTTGCATGCAAGAAGAACTGTTGTTACCGAATGGGGTAGGAAACCTTGAATGCGGGGTGGACATGTATGCAACTAGAACTGTTTATTGAATGTTGGATGAGAAGCATGTAGAACATGAATCATGCACATGCTGGGAAAGGAAGTTGTTATGTACCATAATATACAAACTGGCGATTGACATTAATTTATTTTTCTTATGGCAGCGTGTTTGTTGAATTGTTGAATGCTTAACCCTATTCTGGCAGAGCTGGGTCAAGGAACACCGACGTTAATTCAATGGGGAGCTAAGAACAGGGAGTCAAAATGGAAGGCAGTAGGAGAGCTACTGATATGTGAGGCTGTTGATGAACTATACGTAGGTATAGAGCTTGCAATGGACTCAGTCGGAGTTAAAGGAGCAACTGCCGTGTATCCGAGTCGGTTATTCAAACATCTTGTTCTGTAGCTTCATTTTGTATTCTTGGGTTAGTTCAAATATATGTTTATTTCTTTTATAAGATATTCTAAATTGCTAGAATTTTATTTGTTTCCTCTCTTCCAGTTGTCGAGTAGTGACGCCTTTGATGGTACTAGATCTATTGATTGTAATATTCACGTGGAAAGCAAAATTAAGCTATGGGCACTTGTCATAAAGGCAACACATCTTCTTATCAGTAATTTTCTTTGGTTTTGATTTTGTCTCTTTTAAGAAGTAATAGTCTTGAGCCTGAACTAATATGAATATCCAGAGCTTATTAAATGCTAGATCAAGCTCGTTTAATGCATAGTCAATATGTCTTGTAAAAATAAGCTCGCCCTTATAGAATATTTATCAGGATTGAGCTTATTAAATCCTATATCAAATGATGAAGACGGGCCCAAGCAGTGAAGGACTATGAGGCTTTGAGAAAGACCTTGCCTGATGATAAAGAAGAAGCATAGTCTCTTTTTCATGCTCAAATTGCATTGAAAGCATCTAGAGGAGAAGAGGTTTCTAACATAAAGTTTGGTGGTGAGGTCGAGGAAATTTTTGGAGTAGACCAATTTTGTGCTGAAACTTCATTAACAGGTGGTAGCTCAACTAATTAATTTCAATTTCAATAAAAAGGGAAAAACGAAAAACATAGTCATATCTCCATTAATCAATTTCAATTACTTTAATTTCTACATTTCTTCCACATAAAGAGTGTGCTTTTATTTGTGAAAACTATATGCCTGGAACTTTACATTTTCACAAATATCTGTCTTTACTCATTTGTTGCAGCAGACTAACTAATTATAAAGTTTTTTCAAAGTGAAATAATAGAAAGATGAAGAGTTATTTGAACGATAACTTTGGAGGAGTGAAGGCAAAGAATTTCATCTGAATAAGCTTTTGGAAGATGGAGGCTTCTTTGTTCTCTTGTCAAGAATGCAAAGCGGAGGTTCAGATTCACTGCATATCTTACCAAGAGATCGGATGCTCATGCCATGAAAAAAAATCTAATCTGGTTGGTATTATTTTATTTATTTATTCAAGTTTTTAGATCTTTGTTGTCATGTTTTGTGTTATATGGGATTTAGTTCCTTAGGTCATTAGCTGGAAACTGCAGTAATGATTCAAAATTTGAGGTAACTTAGCTGTTATTTATACAAGAATATGCTAAAATTATTCAAGGAGATGATACACGAAGAACTTATAGGGGAATACGATGTATTATTCATTACATCTGATATGTTTCTATCGTTATATCATTAATTGTTCTTTGAAGAGAACATGTATGGTTGCAGAAATTTAGCGTTTATTGTTCAATTAGTTTGCACGTGATCTCCTACAGGCTTTCTTT
Source organism: Allium sativum (assembly GCA_030737875.1). Lineage (NCBI taxonomy): Eukaryota > Viridiplantae > Streptophyta > Magnoliopsida > Asparagales > Amaryllidaceae > Allium > Allium sativum. The sequence continues at coordinate 345,296,225 of CM060924.1, read as the reverse complement.
TGGTCAGGAGTTGTATGAAATCTTCATGGTTTGGATGACTGAATTGTTATGTTGATTTAGTTTCAAATTCTTAGTTGTAGGCATTTCCATTGTTATTTGTAGTATTTTTCATATTTTCATTTAATAACTTGTTACATACAGATTTACACTTCTCTTAAAACGAGAAAGTAATTTTAATTTGTAGCTTCTTTTTATAGGTGGTTGAGTTGTTACATTCATTCCTAATATAATTAAACATACATGTTCTTACAAATTGCATATAGCACTTACTTTGGAAATAAGATGAATGTCAAGTATGACTTAAGCGCGATCTGTTAAATCAGAATATGTAGCAAAGCACTTGATTTTCTACGCAGTCCAATACAAAATTCTTATGTGATGAGTCTATATTTTTTATGTTTAAGTTGTTTCAAACATTAATGTGATAAGTCTAATTTTTTGAAGTGAGATTGCAGATTTCAATGGAAAATTTTGATATTTCATTGATGTTCAAGGTTGTTAACAACTCGCATTATGTTGCACTTGCTAATGGCTTCAGACACAAATGGATGAGTTTAGACATGGTAGGTAGATACTTTAGAGTTTAGACATGAATAGTTCAATGCAACAACAGTTTTTAGCTTTCGATGAAGTTATGAGTCTGATTGACCCTCCATTTGCTGCTCAATAAGGCAACATTAGTTAATCTACTGCTTGAAATCAGCAATTATGTGCTAGAGTTGTTGCGTCATTATTCTATTATGAAATGTTTGCATCTTGTTTGCAAATGCATGATGCATCCTTTGGAGGTTTTGTCAACCTGTTGGGTTTTACTGTAGGAATATATTATGTCTGCTGCTACTTGATATTTCCGTGCATGCAATTAAGAGGTCGATCTTTTCAGGCTATACTGATACATTAATGCCTCAACTTTTTGGGCTTGTAAGGAGTTGGTATCTGCTTATTTGGTGAGATTTAGGTACACATTTCAGTTTGCTAAGTTGTGTGGCACGTAAGCAGGCAAAAGTTGCTGTATTTTCTCACTATCCCCACCAATCTTCTTATAACCGTCATTTCTTTTATAATATCTAATTTTATTCTCTACAATTGCGTTCTATCAAATGCAGGGTTAAGCATAATTCTATGCTTTGTGACTTTTGCGGTGTCTCTCCGTGGGCTTATTGAAGAGTAGAAATAAATATAATGTCAAAACTTATAGCCTAATTTTTATAATAAAATTACTATTTGATTATTGAGTTATTTTAGCCATCAGCTATTTTTTCTCTACAATTACTTATTTCTTCGACACCAAAATTCTAGAAAAACTACAAAATTGTACCGGTGGTTTGATTTGTAGAACCATAAGTTTGTGCGATATTAGCAACAATTGTTTTTTCATGAAAATAATTTGTAATTTTCTAGAGGTACGGTGGTTACTCGGACAACACACACATGCAATAGAAAGTTTGAACAGTAATAGGTCAAATTAATTATTTCAATGCTACATGGTACACACTGCTGACCCATAAATTGTTTTTTCCTTCCCTTTATATTTGTTCAATTGACTAAGTAGTTTTTTTGAACTACTGCAGATGGATAGAGCTTCCACTATTGGTGATGCTATCGAGTATTTGAAGGAGCTACTATAGAGAATCCATGATCTTCACAATGAACTTGAATCTACATCTTCAAGTTCTCAATTGCCAACTCCAACCGGATCACAACTTTCATCCTTTAAATCCAACAATTCCCACACTGCCATCTCACTCATAGAGGAGCTCTGTTCTAGTTCTTTGCCTAGCCCAACCGGTCAACCTAGGGTTCATTTCCCATTTTCCTCTACTTTTAGAAATACATACATATGCATTTGCATATATATATACACACACACACATACATACATATACATATATATATATACATACATATATATATATGTACATACATACATATATATATATATACACACACACATATATGTATGTATATGTACACACACATGTATGTATGCATGTAACATAACTCGATATCTATATTTTAAAGTTTTAATTTAAAAGCTTGCAAGAGATGGATAATCTTTTATTGTGTGCCCTTGCTCCAAAGTCCGAGTTAATCCAAACCATCCATCTTACATCTATCCTTTTGAATATTCGATTAATTATTAAATGAATGGATATAATGTGATAAACACATGTAGATATGGTTAGAGTATAGGAGATATCAACTCATTGTAAAGCAAAAATTCTTCTGTGTTATGGTGCAAATCATGATAGTGTTGTTCTTACCTAGAGTATAAATGAGAATTCATTCATTTATGGTATTATTGAAGCAAAATATAATGTTCCCCCCCTTTCTGTTTATACCAAATAGGTGGAAGTGAGGATAAGGTAAGGAAATACAGCGAACATTCATATGATTTGTTATCAAAGGCGCGGGCTATTGTTGTCTACAATGAGGGAACTTGATGGTCTTGGGATTGATATTCAACAGGCCGTCCTCAGGTGTTTCAATGGCTTTGATTTGGATGTCTTTTGAGCTGACGTTCGTTTTTTTTTCTGAAATTAAGTTGTTGCTTAATTATAGGAAAACCCAATATAGGATTTTTGAAGCACTTTCAAATTTGCTGAAATTATTCAACTCTGGATACAATTGATTTAACTCTGGGACAAGGGTTCATTGGAAATGATACCCAGATAAATTGATCTCCCAAATATATAAAAATCATTCATTGTTTCTAGCAAAACTGTCTTTAGAAGATCCTGTGGGAACTTATAATATTTAGTGCTATAATGTTCAGGGCTTGGACAACAATTATTGTTTATTTGAAAAACAGTCTTTTTAGTTCTTCACTTTTAGATGGCTTTTCTATGTCCACACTTGAATGTTCTATTACAATATTTTCGTAATGTAAAAGGAAAGCTACTATAAATACAATTACCAGTATATGTTTCAGTAAAAGAATTTATTGCTTTCTAGTGATGTTAACAAAAGAAAGCTAAGACGGTACCATATTGATCAATAAGTTGTATGTTTTTTATATGGAATGGTCAGCGGAACTGTATTGAAAGAGTTAGGTCCATTTGTTGCCTTAGGTTAGCCACCTAAATTTTCTCTTCTACAAGCTTTTCATCGATTTCATCTACAAAATGTTGTTTAATTGCTAAATGCCTTCTTTATATTTTGCTTGAGATGTTTGATCTGACGGATATATTATTAACGTACAAATATTAATTAACTCTGTTTTCATTACTAGAGCTTGAAGTGATATATTATCAACCTTCATATATTAATATCATGTATTTTGATAGTTTTAGAAATTTTAGTATATTATGGCTTTGGTTAGTAGTTCACGAATTATGATATTACAACTACATAAAAAATGTAAAATTTTAGTTTGAATGTAGTATATCATTATCCCATTGCATTACGATTGCGAATGGTTTAATGATGCACATTTATGAGATATGGATGGCTTGATTGTTTATGTGTTTGTTTTAATAACAGTCAATTAATATTGTGAGTGTTATTTGATAATTCATGACAAATTCTTATTATTGATTATCTAACTTGTTTACAGATAATTAGTTTTTTTGGAGTGAAGACCATCATCAACGATGGACGTGACTTCAGTTATTATATGTATTATGGTATTAGCTAGTACTCGTGTAAATATTTTTGGCAATGCCTGTGGTATGTGAATTTGCTCATTTTGTCAAACAACCATTATCTAAATAATTATGGATATTGTTTATGTAACTAATGTGTTCTCAATTATTTGAATATGGTGATTATATGATTGGTTGAATGTTGGTTTGAATATGATAATTTTATGATTGTTGTTGATTCATTATTATTACAAAGATGGTTGCTGGAAATAATATAAGCCATTAACGGTATATAGTAGCATTCAAAAAATGCTACAAAACAATCAACACCTTTTAGTAGCATTTTAGAAACGCTACTGAAAAACAACAACAAAGCCATATATCCCAAACAAGTTGGGGTTGGCTAGATATGGAACCCAAAATTAAGGTAAAATAACTAATAATAATATATAAAAAGAGTTTAAAATAACCAAACAGATTAAAGTAAAAAGGTTCAATAAAAGTGAAATAAAGTCCTAAAAAAAAATTAAAATTAAAATAATTAAACAGATCTAAAAATAATAATAATTAACATATATATATATATATATATATATATATATTTTAAAAAAAAAATTCTAAGGTTCTGGTACATGGATTGCCAACTTCCACGCACTTCTATCTACCATAAGCTCTTCAGATATACTCCAATTTCTTAGATCTCTCTTTATTATCTCTTCCCATGTCATTTTAGGTCGACCTCTACCTCTCTTTGGGCCTTCGGCACGACCTATAACTCCAACGTGCACAGGAGCATCGCGTGGTCTACGTTGGATATGTCCAAACCATCTCAAGCGGTGTTGGACTAACTTCTCTTCAATAGGTGCAACTCCAAGTTTTTCCCGAATATCCTCATTTCTAATCCGATCTCGTCTGGTATGCCCACAGCTCCAACGCAGCATCCGCATCTCTGCTACACTTATCTTCTGCACGTGTTGCCTCTTAGTAGGCCAACACTCTGCACCATATAACATTGCAGGCCTGATTGCTGTCCTATAGAACTTTTCTTTAAGCTTCTGAGGAATCTTCCTATCACAGAGAATGCCAGATGCTAGCCGCCATTTCACCCATCCTGCTTGAATTCTAAAACTAACATCCTTATCAATCTCTCCATCAAACTGCAACATAGATCCTAAGTATCGAAACGATTCCTTCTTGGGTACTACGCTACCAGCCAAGGTGACCTCTCCGTCATCTAACCTAGCACCGCTAAACTCACACTTCATATACTCAGTTTTAGTTCTGCTAAGCCTGAAACCCTTTGATTCCAAGGTCTCCCTCCACAACTCCAGTTGTCTATTGACCCCTATTCTACTTTCATCAATCAGCACAACATCATCGGCAAAGAGCATACACAAAGGGATCTCCTTTTGTATATCTTTCGTGATTTCATCCATCACTAATGCAAAAATATAGGGGCTCAAAGCCGAACCTTGATGTAACCCTATGTTAATTGGGAAGTCTCTGGTCTCACCATCGCATGCCCTTACACTAGCCACAACCCCCTCGTACATATCCTTGATAAGGGTAATATACTTTGATGGCACTCTCTTCCTTTCTAGCGCCCACCACATAACCTTTCTCGGCACTCTGTCATAAGCTTTCTCCAAGTCAATAAAAACCATGTGAAGATCTTTCTTTTGTTCCCTGTATCTCTCCATAAGTTGCCTAACCAAGAAAATCGCCTCGGTGGTTGACCTTCCAGGCATAAAACCAAATTGATTCCTAGATACACTTGTCAACCTACTCTAACGTTGCTCGCAAACTCTCTCCCAAAGCTTCATTGTATGACTCATAAGCTTAATTCCTCTATAGTTTGTGCAACTTTGAATATCTCCTTTATTCTTGAAGATTGGAACTAAAATGCTTCTCCTCCACTCATCTGGCATTTTGTTTGATTTGAAAATATTATTAAACAACTTAGTTAGCCAGGTTATCCCTGCATCTCCAAAACATCTCCACACCTCAATAGGAATGTCATCAGGACCTACCGACTTGCCTGATTTCATCCGTTTCAACGTCCCCTTTACCTCAGCTTCTAGAAATCTCTGCACAAAATGTCTATTGGTGTTGTCGGCAAAGTCTTCCAAGTCGGTCGAGGAGCTATTACTTTCTTCGTTGAAAAGCTTATCAAAGTATTCTCTCCACCTATTCTTTATCTCATCATCATTCACCAAAAGTCTATCACTCTCGTCCTTAATGCATTTAACCTGATTGAAGTCTCTTGTCCTCCTCTCGCGTAGCCTAGCTATTCTGTATACGTCTTTTTCACCCTCCTTTGTACTTAGCCTTTGATACAAACCCTCGTACGCTCGTCCCCTTGCTTCACTCACTACTTTCTTTGCAGTCTTATTTGCCACTTTGTATCTATGCATGTTCTTTTCGCTCCTATGATGGTGCATGCATTTGTAGCATTCCTTCTTCTCTTTGATAGCCTTTTGCTCCTCGTTATTCCACCACCACGAGTCGATGTAAAATACCATTTGAATTTATAGTGGCATAAAATAAACACAACAAAAAATTTCTAGTGGTACAAAACAAATGCTACATAAGCCTTTTGGTTGCGTTTGAAAAATGCAGTTATATCGAATAATTTGAAGCGTTTATCAAAACGCAACCAAAAAAACCAGACTTTTAGTTGCGGGACCTGTAGTAGCGTTCTTTCAAACGCTACCAAAAGCTTTGGTAGCGTTTTCTAAACGCTACTAAAGGTCTTTTTTGTTGTAGTGATACTATCATCAAACCCAACCTTATAACCACTACTCGTCAACTGGCCAATACTCAACAAATTATGAGCTAAGTTAGGGACAAATTGCACTTCATACAGAAATTTTACATCACCTGGTACAGTTTTGATGGCGATGATACCTTTCCTTGCTACTTGCATTTTCTTGTTGTCACCTCTACGAACGTCCTCTGTCTTTGACTCATTGAGCTCCTTGAGTGACGACCTTATTCTAGACATGTGGTTTGAACATCCACTGTCCAAAAACCATATATCATTACTACTTTGGGAGATGTGGGAATGGGCCATGAACAATTGACCCTCATCTTCATTCTTCTCTGACAGATTTTCTTGAGGTTGATGATTTTTTGTTTGGCCCAACAATCAACTACTTTATGGCCATTTTCTTACAGTAATAACACTGTACTGGACTTCTATGATGACGAGAATCATTGGAATGATCTCTGCCACTTCCACTACTACCACAACAGTTACCTCTGCCCTTTCCATTGTCACGACCTCGACCACGACTTCGAACTTCACGGAAATCACCTCTACTCTGCCTCGGTATCCTAAATTTTCTGTCCTTCCCTTAAAGGAAGATACACCCTTCACTTGAAAAGCTTTCTCCTCTATCTTAACTGTACCCATTTTCATCCAGCTTTCATGAGCCAACCGAGAGCCTATTAATTTATCAAAGGAAAAAATTGATAAATCCTTTGATTCTTTAATTGCAGGAACAATAGTGTTCCAATCTGTTGAGAACAAGATTTTGATCAATGCCAACATATAAAGTTGCAATGAAGACCATTTCATAGAGATAAGTTTATATATATATATATACTTTGAGTCGTGTTAGAAATATGTTAAAATCTATCCTCAAAGTATAACATGAATGCACAAAACAATTTATAAAGTTATATCATATCTTCGTTGCTGAAATCTGTATATTTGAGAAATTGAAAAGTCATAGAAAAAGCCCAAATGGTCCAGGCTCTGACCACGAAAGAGCGCAGAGCGATCTAGACTGTGGACCGAGGTCCTCTGGTCCACAGCCATAAACTGGTCGACTGGTCCAAAATGGGCGGTCGACCGGTCAGTGTGTTTTGGCAAATAACGATTATTTTTCTGGGAGTTTTAATTTTAATTAAATTCAACCAATCAACCGGTGATTTTCAGCCAGTCGAACGTTTTGAAACAGCAAGCTTTTTCTGAAAGGTTGTTTCTATTTGTGAAGAGATTTCTATTCAATAACCAAAGGAAATGGACATAACTTTTTATAGAAACTCTTCATGAAGAATTACTACCTTTCTACTATTATATAAACAACTTCAAACTTGTTTTACAATAACCGAATCATTCTATATTCTCTCTAATTTCTAAATTGCATTTTCATACTCTTTGCAAAACAAAAGCTCTCCAAATTTAATTACTTGTTGAATCCTTGAATCAATTTAATATCATTTGATTCAACAAGCATTCTACTTCCTTAAATCTACGCATTCAAAGTATATACTCGAGGATCAGATTATAGGAAGATTGCACTCAAACTATCGACTATCCTTGTTGAATCAAGAACACAAAGCAGAAGTCAAAACCATTGTATTAGCTGAAGTCATGTTTGTGATCAGGCAAGTGTTAAAGTCCTCAGTGTTGTAAGAGGCAAGTGTTGAAGTCCTTGTGTTGTTAGAGGCGTGAAATCCCGTTCGGCTGCTCGGGTGTTGTATACCTGTTCCTCCGGGTGAAGTGAGGTGGTTGTTAGAGAAAATATAGAAGTAAGTCTGGGACTGGACGTAGGACGTGCTCCGAACCAGTATAAAAATCCATGGTGTGATTTTTCCTTTTTACTGCGTTTACTATTTTATATATGTGATTAGCTATTATTTCATACTTGTGTGTTATACACCATATTACACGATCCGTGTGTACTACACTAGCACGTACGCACAAATTTTCACAATCACCATTCAAACTCCTCAAAAATTTACACATAATAGTTTCATTGTTGATTTTTTCATCGTATGATCTCATTTGACTGACAATTTCAGTCACTCCAGACAAATAATTTTGGACAGACTCCTTCTCTTCCATGGTTAATTATGTAAAATTGCTATAAAGAGTTCACAACCGTACCTTAATTACTCTCTAGCCACCCATATATTCTTGCTTGAGTGTCTCTCATGCTTCATGTGCAGTTGTGGCCGAAGTAATTATGGGAAAGATATCATCATTCAGCGCTGACTGAATGAAGAAAAATGCTTTAGCATCTTTCATGCAGTTCTCCTTTAACATTGGATCAACAACAACGGGTGCCAAGTTTAAGGAACACTTTTCTGGTTCTCTAGTATTCTACATGGTATCAGAGCTTGGTTTCGGCTCGTGTGGCTTGGGTGCGTCTTGGCCAGTGCTGTCACACGTGCAGGGGTGGTGTTAGTCTTGTCCCACGTTGAACGATTTGTGTCATGTTTCCCGTATGAATACTATGAGACCGTTGTTACTATTACCAGTTGGTTTTAGGACACTTGTTTGGTTCTCTAGTTTTCTACAATCATAAAAAATTATTAAAACATAAAATATGATAACTTGAACTAAAAATTTAAAATATTTACGAATCCCATATCATTGGTTCTATTTCATCACCTTGAATGCAACCTAACCATTATCTTTCTCCAAGTTGAAAAGCATTTTTTTGCGTGACTGTTTCAAAGAATCAACAATTCTTGTGGACATCGATAAGAGAACAAAGTGCACATAACATTTCAAACAAACATTCCTTTTGGCTCATTCCTCTCTTATTATTTTTAGAAAATCCAATCTAATAAAATGCTTATTCAGCTTGCTCATTCGACGACCATTTCCATGCTTCTGAGGCATATGATGTCAGATTTTCACTTTCTAAATTACGAGATTCAATAATACTGATTCATGTTGTTTGCTTTATCTTTCCTTCAATTCTAGACAAATTAAGATTCCTGTATAAATTTTTGTCTTCGGCGGTATCATTCCCTTGAGTTGCGTTTCTTGTTTTCTCCAACCATTATCTCCAGATTGATTATTTATATTCTTTTGATAAATTTTGAGACCAATAAGGCACCATTTATTGTAGTTGAAGTAGATATGTAGTTTTAATCATACATATAGTTTTGTTGAAATGAGATATTCTGGAATAATTCAAATTTTGGTAATAATTCAAGTTTTGTTGAGAATGATATGAATTTTGATTTAATGGAGAAATATACAATTTGGAACTTGCGGAGAAAATCTGAAATTTGAATTTTGATTTTGTGGTTGAGAATTTGAGAATGATATTGAGTTTGATGATTATGCAGAGAACTGAATGTATTCTGACTGAAGTGAGTTAGATTATAACACCTGGGTTTATGTTGTGATAGAAAATTGAGATGCGATGATTTTTAAGTTTTCTTTTTGTTATATTTTAGCATAATTGAAACCGTAGATAATTGGTACGAGTGAGTAAAAAAACATATAAGAAATTGGTGTAAATAAAATATAATATAAACTGTAAAATTTTATAATGGAGAAGGAAAGGGTGAAATAATGGTATAAGAAAGACTTTTATATTTTGTTGGCTTTATTAAAACGGGTTAAGTGGCAATGGCCCATTATTAGGTTAATTGATAATCATCTAGATTGTCAAAACAATCCAAATTAGAGCAACCAACGGTTGGAAATGGTCTAGCTATATGAATGAACTCCATAAACAAAGGTTCCATGGTATAGGTATTGAATTCCCTCAAATAAGGGATTGAAGGTATTTAAATTTTAAAAACCATTTTATGTTACACTGTTAAACACCACAAGACAAATAATGGGACAAGTACCAACGACTACCAATGATTGTATTGTAAGATGTGATCTGATTGTGCATTTAAATTGTATTTTCTTATTGAGGATTTTTCTTTTTTAGCCCTATTTTTCTTTTTTTATGGCACTAATAGCCCCCTTTGGTAAAAAATTACAAATATAGCTCATTTTTGGCCAGCTCAGCACTGAGATGGCCAGCGCTGACCAAAATGCACTGGCGCAATCTGGGATTGCGTAGGTACACGTGTACACTGGCGCAATCCCAAAATGCGCCGGTGCACTTAAAAATGAAAAAAAACTGTAGTCTGGGGCGCAATTAGAAATTGCGCCCAGTTCAATGAAATTCATTCATCCAAACATCAAAAGTTAACTTAGCATCTCCTCAATCATTCATTCAACCAAATTCGGATCTTTTCTTTCTTCCCCACCTCCCTTCAAAAAACTCTTTACAGCATCTTATATATCTCTCTCCACTTGTCCTCCAAATTATTTAAAACGCCTTAACAAACAATGCATTCTCAACCTGCATCATATAACCGCTGGGAATGTCATCTACAATAACAACCCTATTCAAGTCTCTTCCAATATCCGATAAATCCTCCACGAACTTACCCCTTATTTCTGTATAAGAATCTTTATACAATCTATGATCAAAGATATCTTTTTTAGCGTCCAGTCTGTCTATAACAAGAGTAGCATACCCTTTCAACCCTGTTGTAAAAACAACCACTTCTTAGTTTTCCGATAACTTCTCACTCTCATTCACATGCTCCTACGGTCGCCTTGCATTGCCTTGCAACATTCACGTTGTAGAAATACTTACCGTTCTCCACAAATCTGGTATCGCTCATTCCAAATTCATTATTCGCATTCTTTCGGCCGTAACCGTTGAAGTAAACTCCCTGTTCACGTATTTTTCATTAGGGAACTCCGACATATTCTCATCTGTTTTCTCCTCATTGTCGTTAGCATTATCATACTCCTAGTTTCCGTATTTCACATTTTGGAAGGTAGGCTTGTTTGAAGATGCCATACCATCCATTTGTTGATCAACTGCCACTAGCTCACATGCTTGTCAACGCCCGCCTCTAGGATCACCGACGACCTCTTTATCAAATTTCATCCGGTAACACCAATTATTTGTCACCATATCATCTTCGGCCTTGCCTGGTGTCCAGCCTGATTATAGCCAACTGCATCGTATCTCATCTTGCTCTATTTCTATGCCTAACTACAGTTCCAGTCAGTCGAATCCAACCCACATGTCGAGTATCCGAAGGGAAGTAAAAGCACGTACGAAATTTCAAACTTCGCTTATGTTCCCTTTGGGGTAGAAGCGTTTGGTGCAGTCGAGGTAGAAGACGTAGTCGACATTTCACTTCCCTTCGGGGTCGACGATTCGCTCGCCTTCGGCGTGCTCGTGCCAGCCTGTCGTGCCACCGTGTCGTTATCCGAGTCCGGACAGTTGGTGCAGTACCCATGTCGAAGTCCGGATAGTTGGTGCATTGTTCTGAATTCCAAAGGCATGCACACAGTTGTCATGGTAAACTTGTTATGAATTCCTAATGTTTGTCATCTACTTATTTTCCATATTCACTTTGCCCTGTAATGTCATTTAGGCTAGTGCTTGGGGTATCACTGCATCGAACTCTATGGGTAGCTTCCTTAACTCTCCTGCAACAAACGATAATAAAGAAGTTGAGAGCCTGGTGCATGGATGGGATATAGTGGAGCGTCCTACTCTCCCTCCGCCTCCTTAGGAGATTGAAAAACGCCGGCTGTGTGCATGCCTTTGGCATGCTCGTGCACCAACTCCCAAAAATACTCTCATGCACCAACTGTCCAGACTCCGACATGGATGCTGCACCAAATGTCCTTGGCTTAGGCAACATGGTTTAGAGTAGAGCGGGCGGTTGCTAATTTTGTAGGGGGGTTGTGAATAATGCGGAGGTGGAAGGCTCTTTGTTTTGTGAAGTGGCGGATGGATATATATGAAGTAGGAGGTGGTATTTTATTGTGAAAAGAAGTGAAATGGCAGAGAGCATAAATTTTTGGGGCGCAATTCCGGATTGCGCCCCAATAAATTGCAATTTTTTTCTTTTAGCACACTGGCGCAATCCGGAATTGCGCCAGTGTACACATGTACCGGCGCAATCCCAGATTGCGCCAGTGCATTTAGGCCAGCGTTGGCCAGCTCGGAGCTGAGATAGCCAAAAATGAGCTATATTTGTAAATTTTTTCCAAAAGGGGGCTATTAGTGCCATAAAAAAGAAAAATAGGGCTAAAAAGGCAAAATGCTCTTTCTTATTTGAAAACTAATTTATCCATGTAATCTTGATGGGATGTATGGTGGACGCATCATAGTTGACAAGCTCCTATCGACCTGTCGGAGTTACTCTATAGTATAATTTAAATCAGTTAACGTTAACATCAACATTGTCTAAGACGTTGATGCAGGACTTTAACACAACATTTTGATCAGTAAGTACATTTTAATTGGGAAAATCCAGATGCAAAATATCGATCGCATGTCGAATGCCTTTGCCACTGCCTCGGTCTGTCCATCTAGATGGTAATAGGTAAAACACATCATAGTCATCAGACCATGTGTACGTTGAGGGTGCAAGTTCCCTGATTCGGATTTTTCTGGACCTAGTGAACCAATCAAATCCGGATCCTTGATTTTGGTGGGACCCACCTGAAATCAGGAGTCGGATTTACTTGATCCACCGGATCCAGACAAATCCGGACTAGGTGATCAACGGGTATACTCAACCCTGCTTTTGCCTTATCTTCTTATATGTGGTGTTCAACAAAGTACAGAACTGTTCCTTGAGATGAAGTTTGGTGCGATGCTTGCAATTCATTTGTCAATCTAATTGTCATATCACTCAATTAACTTCTGAAACTACACATGACCAGATTATAAAAAAGACGTGGACTTCTAAGCTGACTTCGCGTACACGCGCTAGGAAAATTATTTGAAATCCAAGACTATTTGTGCACTGCCACAAGTTTAATACTTCGATATACATAATTGCAAGTAATAAATGGGTCATGTGAAATGATAGTAATTGTAGGGGATTGTTAAAGAGATTCCACTACTGATTAACGAAAAAACAATTTTTTATTTTATTTTTGAATTGTTAAAGGAAAACAGAATAAATAAATTAGCCCCTCTTAATCATATAAATTGGAATTCAGATAAATTGAAAAAATTTGGTCTCATTTTGTCGTTTCAATTTATGTAAATTGGTAATCACCCACTATCTGGGTAATACCTTTTGGGGAAGAATGGAGCTTAAACTATTGGGCAACACACTGACGTTTTATATAATAAAAAACGGTAAGTTTCCACCGCATGAATTAATGATTTCTATTTAACTGGACGAAGGTAGCTACAAACTGATTCACGTACTACACTTGAAATCATATGTAGATATTAGCAAAATCAACGTACCTCACTAATGTTAGAAGATGAAACAATGGTAAGCATGGATTTTTCTTTCCGACCCTGTGCTAAATGGTCTAATAAACATGTGATATACCAAACTGTACATCAATGAAACTGGCACAAAGAACGATAATATACCAGTACCTATCTGCATTAATAAACTCAAAATATTATTGAAAATATCAACATTTTTTGTATTACAACTCAAAAACTATGCAAGTTTAGGTGAGACCGAAACGTTTTAGAATCATATATTCATCTCATGCACGGACTATGGGGGTGCTTTCATATGGGCCACAACAGAATGGCTGGTATTATCTCATTGATGCATCGTGGCATCAAGGGGCGGATCCAGGGGTGTGCTCAGCTGGGCTGCAGCTCACCAAATATCCAGCCCACCTTTGCATAATATCCCACTTTCTTTGCGAATTTCCCTCACTCTTATTACATTTTCTTTCAATTCAGCCCACCTAATCAAGGTAGCCCAGTCTTATCCAAAATTCTGAGTCCGCCCTTGGTGGCGATGCCCAACATTATAAATGTTACGCTTTTAGAAACAAGATAAAAATATTTTGTTTCATTAGTGCCAAACTTAGTATGTGTGTTCTTTTTCGGGAACGATGGGGAGATAGGGTATAAGCTGTACGTCATAAGGCTGGGGCATATCTTTTTTCTTTCAAATTCCAAAGCACCTATAAATAAATAAATTTTAAGATGGAATTCCATTAAATTTAGCTTTCAAATTCCAAAGCACCTCTTAATAAATAAAATTTAAGATGGAATTCCATTAAATTTAGCTTTCTTTGAATAAAAATGGAGTCTTTTAACCATCCTTTAATTGTTTCAAACGGACCTTTATTTTCCCCAAAGGGAGCAGTTATCGTTGATCAGGATGTTTTCACAATAATTCTTCAGTATGTACCGACAGAAGTTGAGACGAACATTGATAAACTAAACAGCTTGAACTTCAAATAGTGATTCAAATGGATTTATTTAGTGGGATTTTTTTTTAATTAAATCAATAGCGGAATCAAGCAGGGCTGCAGGAGAGTGGTTGAACATTGATGAACTAAATTAGCTTGAACTTCACAAAAATAACCAAAGAATCTGCCATATATTATGCTTGATTAACTAAAAGGTAAGCTCATCATTATTATTATAATTTTTTGCGTTGCGATCGTGTCGAAGTGCTTTATGTAATGAAGTTGGTTTGAATTGAATTGGAGTAATTTATAATTTTTCTATTTTACTAAATATCTCGTTAACATTCTCCGCTTAAATGGTCCGCTTAACACGCCAAATGCATTCTCCGCTAACTCCAATTCCCCGCTATAATTCTCCACTGAAATACTCCGTTATAATTCTCTGCTTCCGCTTGCGCCAAACACACCATAATTCTTCAGCATGTACCAGCAGGAGTTGAGAGAACACAGATACACTAAATAGCCTGAACTTCAAATAGCGATTCAAATGGATTTATTTAGTAGCGGAATCAAGCAGACTGCAGGAGACTGGTTGAACATTGATAAAACTAAATTAGCTTGAACTTCACAACAATAACCAAAGAATCTGCCATATATTATGCTTGATTAACTAAAAGGTAAGCTCATCAACGAAGTAATTAATTGTGCTCAAACATTGAGGGAAAGAAGCAAGTATTAATATCAACAATCAATATTGGGTGCGGTCAAAGGCTGAATCCATATCGGAAGAAGAAGAAGCAGGCGGTGGCAACAATGACGATACCCTCCACCAACCACAGCAGGTAAAATATGGCGCTATCACAGATTCTGAATGCGTAGGAATCAGGCTGCAGATGTCGCTCTGCCCATCTCCTATACGCCGCTGAATACACGTTCATTTTCACCTTCAGTTGCTTCCCTTGAATTGCGTTTCTTGTTTTCTCCAACCATTATCTCCATATTGATTATTTATATTCTTTTGATAAATTCTGAGACCAATAAGGCACCATTGATTGTAGTTGAAGTAGACATGCAGTTTTAATCATACATATAGTTTTGTTGAAATGAGATATTCTGGAATAATTCAAATTTTGATAATAATTCAAGTTTTGTTGAGAATGATATGAATTTTGATTTAGTGGAGAAATATACAAATTTAGAACTTGCGGAGAAAATCCGAAATTTGAATTTTGATTTTGTGGTTGAGAATTTGAGAATGATATTGAGTTTGATGGTTATGCAGAGAACTGAACGTATTCCAACGGAAGTGAGTTAGATTATAACACTTGGGTTTGTGTTGTGATAGAAAATTGAGATGCGATGATTTTTAAGTTTTCTTTTTATTATATTTTAGCATAATTGAAACCGTAGATAATTGGTTGGAGTGAGTAAAAAAACATATAAGAAATTGGTGCAAATAAAATAAAATATAAACTGTAAAATTTTATAATGGGGAAGGAAAGGGTGAAATAATGGTATAAGAAATACCTTTATGTTTTGCTGGCTTTATTAAAACGGGTTAAGTGGCAATGGCCCATTATTAGGTTAATTGATAATCATCTAGATTGTCAAAACAATCCAAATTAAAGCAACCGACGATTGGGAATGGTCTAGAAATATGAATGAACTCCATAAACAAAGGTTCCATGGTATAGGTATTGAATTCCCTCAAATAAAGGGATTGAAGGTATTTAAATTTTAAAAACCATTTTATGTTAATGGGACAAGTACCAATGACTACCATTGATTGTATTGTAAGATGTGATCTGATTGTGCATTTAAATTGTATTTTCTTATTTGAAAACTAATTTATCCATGTAATCTTGAAGGGATGTATGGTGGACGCATCATAATTGACAAGCTCCTATCGACCTGTCGGAGTGAATACTAGTTTGTTCACACTAGTGTGAACAAAACACCATCCGGGGTAATGTTTTGTTCACATTAGTGTGAACAAACTCAATCTCTGTCGGAGTTACTCTATAATATCATTTAAATCAGTTAACGTTAACATCAACATTGTATAAGACGTAACACAACAATTTGATCAGTAAGTACATTTTAATTGGGAAAATATAGATGTAGAATATCGATCGCATGTCGAATACCTTTGCCACTGCGTCGGTCTGTCCACCTAGATGGTAATAGGTAAAACACATCATAGTCATCAGACCATGTGTACATTGAGGGTGCATATCCCCTGATTCGGATTTTCCTGGACCCAGTGAACCAATCAAATCCGGATCCAGACAAATCCGGGCTAGGTGATCAAAGGGTATACTCAACCCTGCTTTTGCCTTATCTTCTTATATGTGGTGTTCAACAAAGTACAGAACTGTTCCTTGAGATGAAGTTTGGTGCGATGCATGCAATTTATTTGTCAATCTAATTGTCATATCACTCAACTAACTTCTGAAACTACACATGATCAGATTATAAAAAAGATGTGGACTTTGAAGCTGACTTGGCGTACACGCGCCAGTAAAATTATTTGAAATTCAAGACTATTTGTCCACTGCCACAAGTTTAATACTTCGATATACATAATTGCAAGTAATAAATGGGTTATGTGAAATGATAGTAATCGTTGGGAATTATTAAAGAGATTCCACTATTGGTTAACGAAAAAACAATTTTTTTTATTTAATTTTTGAATTGTTAAGGGAGAACAGAATAAATAAATTAGCTCCTCTTAATCATATAAATTGGAATTCAGATAAATTGAAAATTTTTGGTCTCATTTTGTTGTTTAAATTTATGTAAATTGGTAATCACCCACCGTCTGGGTAATACCTTTTGGGGAAGAATGGAGCTTAAACTATCCGGCAAAACACTGACGTTTTAAATAATAAATAACGGCATGTTTCCACCGCATGAATTAATGATTTCTATTTAACTGGACGAAGGTAGCTACAAACTGATTCACGTACTGCACTTGAAATCATATGTAGATATTAGCAAAATCAATGTACCACACTAATGTTAGAAGATGAAACAATGGTAAGCACGGATTTTTCTTTCCGACCCTCTGCTAAATGGTCTAATAAACATGTGATATACCAAACTGTACATCAATGAGACTAGCACAAAGAACGGTAATATACCAGTACCCATATGCATTAATAAACTCAAAATATTATTGCAAATATCAACAATTTTTGTATTACAACTCAAAAACTATGCAAGTTTAGGTGAGACCGAAATGTTTTAGAATCATATATTCATCTCATGCACGGACTATGGGGGTGCTTTTATATTGGCCACAACAGAATGGCTGGTATTATCTCATTGATGCATCGTGCCATCAAGGGCGGATCCAGGGGTGTGCTCAGCTGGGCTGCAACTCACCCCATATCCAGCCCACCTTTGCATAATATCCCACTTTCTTTGCGAATTTCCCTCACTTTTATTACATTTTCTTTTAATTCAGCTCACCGTAATCAAGGTAGACCAGTCTTATCCAAAATTCTGAGTCCGCCTTTGGTGGCAATGCCCAACATTATATATGTTACGCTTTTAGAAACAAGATAAAACTATTTTGTTTCATTAGTGCCAAACTTAGTATGTGTGTTCTTTTTCGGGAACGAGGGGGAGAACGATACGGTATAAGCTGTACGTCATGCGGCTGGGGCATATCTTTTTTCTTTCAAATTCCAAAGCCTTCTTAATAAATAAATTTTAAGATGGAATTCCATTAAATTTAGCTTTCTTTAAATAAAAATGGAGGCCTTTTAACAATCATTTAATTGTTTCAAACGGACGTTTATTTTACCCAAAGGGAGCAGTTATCGTTGATCAGGATGTTTTCACAATAATTCGTCAGTATGTACCAACAGAAGTTGAGACGAACATTGATAAACTAAACAGCTTGAATTTCAAATAGTGATTCAAATGGATTTATTTAGTGGGAATCTTTTTTTAATTTAAATCAATAGCGGAATCAAGCCGGGCTGCAGGAGAGTAGTCGAACATTGATAAAACTAAATTAGCTTGAACTTCATGAAAATAACCAAAGAATCTGCCATATATTATGCTTGATTAACTAAACGCTATGCTCATCAACGATGTAATTAATTGTGCTCAAACATGGAGGGAAAGAAGCAAGTATTAATATAAACAATCGATATTGTGTGCGGTCAAAGGCTGAATCCATATCGGAAGAAGAAGAAGCAGGCGGTGGCAACAATGACGATGGCCTCCACCAGCCACAGCAGGTAAAATATGGCGCTATCACAGATTCTGAATGCGTAAGAATCAGGCTGCAGATGTCGCTCTGCCCATCTCCTATACGCCGCTGAATACACGTTCATTTTCACCTTCAGTTGCTTCCTGCTTTTCACCACTGCCTTCTTCATGTTCCTCTTCATCCATTCTCTTTTCCTTCCTTCCATCTATATATGCTCTATTAACAGCTAGTTCTCTGAGTGTATCTTTCACTGGGATTATGGCTTCTTTAAATATGAACTATTGAAGAAGAATATATGAATATTGATGATGAGAAAGGTTGTAATAAGAGTCCTTTATATAAGAATCAACACCGCGGAATCTTACAGCTTTCGTGAATATTTAATAATAATGATAATATTACCTTTACGTACATCAATATTTGGATGGATAACGAGTGATTGGTGGAAGTCTGCAGTCAATCAACAGATGCGAATGGAGGACCAATGCAAGTGAACCGTTGACCTCCCAACTTGTATGGTATTTCTCCCATGTGCAAATTTGCTATAGCCAATGTTTCCCATGTGCACATAAATGCGTTATTGTTTTAAGATTTATGTAGATCGGTGGAAGTCGTTAATGCTTGTAACATTTTGTAGGGGCAGTCAGTCACCATCAAACCTGTGTGACCTTACATAATTCAAGGTTCATTCACCAATACATTGAACGAAGGCCCAGAATAAATTGAATTAAATATCAAATGTTGTGGCATAGGACGAAAATTTTGAGTAGTGGTTAAATATGTAGCGTCGCATGCATACTTTGCGTTTCATCCACTCAAGGCCAACCCTGACCAATCGAAGACCCAAGGCAAAGAAAGCTAGTTTGCTGACGCTATTCAACGTGTGTCACCATGACACCACTAACGATGTTAGTGATATATGACTGGAATTTAATAGGAGATATTCAGGGGGCAATCTCAGCCACACACCACTTTGGAAAAGAACTGTGAACTAAAAAATTGCACTGCATTGTCTCTGCCAAGGATCAAACTTACAAACCCAATTATGGATATCAACTGGATCTCCACTCAGGCACTTTCTCTTTTGTAAACAACTCACTATCAAAGTTTATATATACATATTAGGCTTTGTGGAGGTCCCTCCTCAACCCGAGACCCTAGGCGGCCGTCTAACAGGCCTACGTCTAGGGCTGGACCTGCATCCACTAATTTTTCTATCATCACTATTTGTTTTTAATAGTTTCTTTTCAACTGCGCATTCCGTTTGTGGATTAAATAATTATAAGATTGTTGTAATTCTACACGTGAATAAAATAATTATAACATTGCTATAATTTGATAAGGGAATATAAAGGACACAATGAAGGATCACGAAGTAATTCATCCAATAGATATTAAATATTTTGTACGGTATGGTTTTCATTTCTTATTTACAATAATCGATACTTATCAGTAATTAATGGTTATTCACTAATTAATAAATATTTAATAGCTAATATAATAAAAGCTACTGCAAATAAACAACCAACAAAATAACTCAAAATTTTAGGAATTATGTTGACCTATCCTACTTATACTGGACTAACTATTACATCCCACCCAGATATTGCGTTTTTGGAGTCTACGCATTTTGCATCAAAACATAGATATATGGATTTTTAGGCACAAGGACAAAGTCAATTAAAAATTAATCCATAAGGACGGTCAACAAAAAATTTATCCTCAAGAACAAATTTACACTAGATAGTGGAATTCAGGGGCACACTGGCATTTTATAGTTTACTCTAAACTTTTTCCTTTTGACTAATATTTTTGCATATTGTCTTTTTGACATAATTTTTTGTAATTTTTGTCCTTCACACTATTTTCCTGAGAGGATATAACATATATGCCCAACTTAACTCATATAAGTCAAATGTATCTTTAGCTGACAGCTTCTCGTTTACACTAAAAACTGACACAAACACTTGATGCAACATTAAATATGAAAAATGTCAAGAAAAAGGAAGAACAAACAATTTTATAGTGGTTTGACAAATACTCCGGATTACATATATCCACTTGAACTTTTCTGTACCCCTTTTTTCAGTTTTACAAACTTCATTTTATCGGCTCGTAGTTAAGGATCAGTTATAATCTGTGGAACAACGATATAAATAAAAGAATTTGTTAAGACAGTCAAAAGTTCTTTGAACTATGTCCTTCCTCCTCTACGATTATCGCAGCGTTTTGCCGAAATTTTCTCTACCAAGTTCATGCCCGTGTATTCCACATCTCGAAAAATATGTGCAAAAAAGATCTAGCCACATAAGCAATCTTTAAGGAACAGTATTGTAACTCTAACTACCTGGGTTATCAGTTATCATAGGTTAAAAGATTATAGCATATTATGTGAATTGAAAACCTATTATTGATAAAAGCTACTGCAAATAAACAACCAACAAAATAACTCAAAATTTTAGGAATTATGTTGACCTATCCTACTTATACTGGACTAACTATTACATCCCACCCAGATATTGCGTTTTTGGAGTCTACGCATTTTGCATCAAAACAGAGATATAGGGATTTTTAGGCACAAAGACAAAGTCAAGTAAAAATTAATCCATAAGGACGGTCAACAAAAAATTTATTCTCAAGAACAAATTTACACTAGATAGTGGAATTCAGGGGCCCGCTAGTATTTTATAGTCAAACCGACCATTAGGGAGGTTTCCCTACTGTAAGAGGAGCTAAATCAATTTTCAAACCGACCGTTAGGGAGGTTTCCCTACTGTAAGAGGAGCTAAATCAATTTGTCCATGCCAATGAATTTAGCCTTGAATATCTCTGACTGAAACACCGCTCTGTTTATTCTTTCCAATGTTCCGAAATCTACTCCTCGTTTTATGTGAAATTTCCGAATATCTCGTTCTTTACTTCTATCGAAATCCTCTTCGTTTTTTTTTCATCCTCCACAGCTTCAAATCAGATTTAAGCAAGTATTTCCAGTTTTCACATTTTCGTTCCTAGGTTTATCGCACTGTTTTTTTTTTCACGCGATGTTTTCTTGCTCTTTTTCTCCTCCTAAATCGTTTAACGCAGCCGAAATTTTCCTCTGATTTTCTTCTCTAATTGTCGTCTCAAATTATGATTCTGATGAATATAAAAACCAATCGATCTTTCTTTCCAGTTTCTCAAATCATTGTGTGATTTCCTCTGATCATTTACCGTTTGTTTTGAAATCAGAACTCCAAACTTTCGAAACCTAACTTCCAAAATTAAGATACGAAAGCACAAAAAATAGGCAAATTCTATTTAAACCCTAATAATTACTTAGTAGCCCCCCTAGAATCCTCCTAAAATTAATGAAATTTTATAGACCAAAATGCCCTTAGAGGTTAATGTACTATCTATCAGACAAAAAGCTTCTCTTTTTACGTTGTTTTTCTCTACCATTCAGCAGCTCATACCTCAAACCCTAATTTCAAGTACTGTAAGGAAAATTTCAAAATTTAATTTCAATCCAATGGATTCTGAAGAGGAAAATGAGTTCCTAACACGATTCCTTGAGGTATAATATTTTTTTTATAATTTTTTTTTTTAGATTTCAATATTCTACTCGTGGAGCAGAAATTGGGGTAATTTGATGCGAACCACGGAGGGCGGCTACTTGATTTATCAAAAATACAGAAACACGAACCCTCGAAAAGTTACATAATCACGTAAAGGTTATACGTGGTTTACTAAAATTGTCGAGCTACAAGTGCGTGGAAAAGATATAATCCACGTATTGCTCCTTCGATGATAGTACAGTAATCTGTTTTTTTTCTATTTATAAATGCAGATTGCGCCGTATTCCAATGATGAAGAAATTGGAAATGAAGTCGTGTTAGACTACTCAAACGAGTTTACGACATACGATGTAAGTGTATTATACTGATTCATCATATTGACAATTTTTTTTTAACTTTTGGTAATTTTATGTTGCAGATATACCCTTCTAGAGAAAAACTGGTAGATTGGGTTCGAAGCACGGGAAAAAGGCTTGGGTTTGTAATTATAATATTAAAATCAGATACTGTTGCTTCTACCAAAAAAACATAGAATTACGTTTGGTTGTGAAAGAAGTGGTGCATATAAAAAGAAAAAAGGAAAAAATCTGACGAACCCCCGAATGACAGGTTAAAAAAAATGCAATTGTCCATTTAGATTAAAGGGTGAAAAACTTGCTACGTTAGATGATTGGCGTTTGCATGTAGTGAATGGAGTTCATAATCATTCGGAGTTAAAAAATAGCGAAGACCAATCATATGTAGGACGACTAAGTAAAGAAGAAACAAAGTTAGTGATTGAGATGCATAGAAATATGGTTAAAGCCAAGGAAATTTTGCATACGCTTAAGAGACCAGATTCTACAAATAGTACCACTATCAAAACTATATACAACGTTATACAAGCCCAACATTCAATCGAGCGGGCGGGTAGATCTCAAGTGCAATATTTGCTTAGCAAATTGAAAGAATTTGGTTATTATGAATGGCAATATTTACGTACATCAATATTTGGATGGATAACGAGTGATTGGTGGAAGTCTGCAGTCAATCAACAGATGCGAATGGAGGACCAATGCAAGTGAACCGTTGACCTCCCAACTTGTATGGTATTTCTCCCATGTGCAAATTTGCTATAGCCAATGTTTCCCATGTGCACATAAATGCGTTATTGTTTTAAGATTTATGTAGATCGGTGGAAGTCGTTAATGCTTGTAACATTTTGTAGGGGCAGTCAGTCACCATCAAACCTGTATGACCTTACATAATTCAAGGTTCATTCACCAATACATTGAACGAAGGCCCAGAATAAATTGAATTTAATATCAAATGTTGTGGCATAGGGCGAAAATTTTGAGTGGTGGTTAAATATGTAGCGTCACATGCATACTTTGCGTTTCATCCACTCAAGGCCAACCCTGACCAATCGAAGGCCCAAGACAAAGAAAGCTAGTTTGCTGACACTATTTAACGTGTGTCACCATGACACCACTAACGATGTTAGTGGTATATGGCTGGGATTTAATAGAAGAAATTCAGGTGGCAATCTCAGCCACACACCACTTTGGAAAAGAACTGTGAACTAAAAAATTGCACTGCATTGTCTCTGCCAAGGATCAAACTTACAAACCCCATTATGGATATCAACTGCATCTCCGCTCAGGCACTTTCTCTTTTGTAAACAACTCACTATCAAAGTTTATATATACATATTATGGATATTGGGTTTTTTCTATTCTTTAGGTGGATTAAACAGATTAGAGATTTAATCAAGATAATAGCTATATCGTGGAAAAATTACATTCAAACGATTATGTAAGTTGTTGGTTTGGTTGTTAATTTATAGTTTCTATTTGTGTGTTTGGCCAGGAGTTTATTTTAGATTTGTTCATGAATGAAAAACGTATTGTTGCAGCTACTTGCTTGTGGAATCACCGAAGCCAGGTTGCTGATAAGAAATAACCAGTTCTTATCCTGTTCTATTTTCCTTCTGTGTCCTTGTATGAATCAAAGCTCAATTTTGTAAGGGTTTTTGTAACTAAAGCGGTGTTAAGTTTAGTTTCAATATTGATTTTGTAAGATTTTAAAAGGTTTCATTCCAGTTTCGATTTCAAATTTAAATTTGTTTTATAGAAAAAAATACATTATAAATTATTATATTAAATATTAAATATATTGTAATTTGATAGAATGAACTTACTATTTCATTTTGGGCTAACTAATTTTACCTGATAATAATAGGAAGATGTTCTTGATTCCAGTCTCTTGGTTGCACTAGTATATTGCTTCTTATGTGTCAAACCATGCGATTTGTATTAACATATGATTGAATGTTCTTAGTGGCGATAATTTTAATGTTAACACACTTACTAGTGGAACATTTTTTTATTTCATTGTAACCTGTAAGCAATCCCATGATGTTAACCTTATGGAGTATTGTGTGTTTGTAGAAATCTGCTAATATCAATGACTGACCCTGATGTCAACTTGATATGCGCAAGATACGTGTGAATTAATAGTATTATTTTTACTTCTATTTATTATATTTTTTTAACCTGTTTGTATTTATAAAATGAAATGCATATCATTTTTTTCCATAGAAGTGATGTTGTAGGAGATGCTTTTATGACGCTACATTGGGAGAGAAGCCTTGTGGATTCATCCAAGATTTCTATCGCAATGTTGGTTAAAGAAACTCATTCCAATTGATGCCTTGGATAATTTCTTATGTGAGGAAATAAAGCTTCTCTATGATTGTCTTGATACCATGGATGATGAATTCGGTGATGGTCGTTCTCAAGCTAAGCATGCTGTTTTAACGCATTCTTTGGATATCAAGGCAAATTAATCCAGATGAACAGATTAAGTTGCATAGGAAGTTGGAAGAGGTTGGAGAATTTATTGGACAAGAACTGCCCTGAAAGAAGGCTAATGTGGAAAAAACTTATAGGCTGACAACCTTTTCATTGATAATTATTAATTTAAGTTGGAGCATTTCTTAGACAAGAACTGCCTTGAAAGAAGGATTGTGAAAAAAAAAACTTATAGGCTGATTACCTTTTCATTAATAGTTATTAGTTTAAGGTTTCTTACGGTTTGTTCTTAGTATGCTTTCTTTTGTATTATCCAAACCAGATTCACGTAATTCGGGGTATCTTATGTTTTCACCTGTTAATAAATATTATGGTTTGAATTGTGAAAGTGCATCTCTGTTGATTATGAATGTCAATTGTGAAATTTATACCACAAGAAATTCCTTATGAGCTCATGCTTCAGTGCTTTTAAATTTTTTCATTGGATGTATGTCTTTTATATTTATTGCTTCTGGCTTATAAAAAAGAACTTACCTTACTTGCTTAAATACCCAATGTAAATGAATGTCAATATTCAGTAGGATGCAACGACTTCAATTATGAATTCACAATTTGAACTCAGAGAAGGACCTCTTTGGAGAGCAGATAATCTCCATCTGGTATGCAGTGTTTGCATGGGAAAATTATTGTGCATTTTTTCCTAGAAAGTGACAACTTGCTTGTTAACTTGAGGAATCCTCAGCGTCCAATATGCAAGTTAGTTTGTCTTATGTGTTTAATCCAATTTGTAATGGAAGCAAATCTGTATTTTAAGTTTAACTTCTTTGCATTAGTACTGAGTGCACAAGTTTTTGGCTGCCAGTTTAAGGTAATGAATAACTTGTAATAAACTTGTTAATTGAGTCTTTAGATTAGTGATTAGTTTTCGATGATAACTTTCTCAAATTTTCTTTTGTAGTCAAAGCATGATATGAAGGGAAAAGATAACCTTCTTTCTTTAATTAGGAAACACCCAGAAGGTCTTCCTACAGTTGATGTGAAGGATTCTTACACTAATGTTCTAGAGGAATTATGTTTTCAAGAATTATACTAATATATTTCCATTGAGTTTTGATACTGTGCGCGGGTGTGTTTGCTCATGAACATGCATCAATATGATTTTTAGCTCCATTAGTCCCTTTATTTCCGGTTAACAAACAATATCAACATGTAATTGTTCTTGGAAGATTTACTCATTTTAGTACTTAGAAATATTTGTTTTACTTATTTGTAATGTATAGATTTATCTTTTTCTCTAATTGTATGATTTGACGGTCGGTTTTCCCACCGTTGTGCAGTTAAACTAGTAGCTAATATAATAAAAGCTACTGCAAATAAACAACCAACAAAATAACTCAAAATTTTAGGAATTATGTTGACCTATCCTACTTATACTGGACTAACTATTACATCCCACCCAGATATTGCGTTATTGGAGTCTACGCATTTTGCATCAAAACAGAGATATAGGGATTTTTAGGCACAAGGACAAAGTCAAGTAAAAATTAATCCATAAGGACGGTCAACAAAAAATTTATTCTCAAGAACAAATTTACACTAGATAGTGGAATTCAGGGGCCCGCTAGCATTTTATAGTCAAACCGACCGTTAGGGAGGTTTCCCTACTGTAAGAGGAGCTAAATCAATTTTCAAACCGACCGTTAGGGAGGTTTCCCTACTGTAAGAGGAGCTAAATCAATTTGTCCGTGCCAATGAATTTAGCTTTGAATATCTCTGACTGAAACACCGCTCTGTGTATTCTTTCCAATGTTCCGAAATCTACTCCTCGTTTTATGTGAAATTTCCGAATATCTCGTTCTTTACTTCTATCGAAATCCTCTTCGTTTTTTTTTCATCCTCCACAGCTTCAAATCAGATTTAAGCAAGTGTTTCCAGTTTTCACATTTTCGTTCCTAGGTTTATCGCACTATTTTTTTTTTCACGCGATGTTTTCTTGCTCTTTTTCTCCTCCTAAATCGTTCAACGCAGCCGAAATTTTCCTCTGATCTTCTTCTCTAATTGTCGTCTCAAATTATGATTCTGATGAATATAAAAACCAATCGATCTTTCTTTCCAGTTTCTCAAATCATTGTGTGATTTCCTCCGATCATTTACCGTTTGTTTTGAAATCAGAACTCCAAACTTTCGAAACCTAACTTCCAAAATTAAGATACGAAAGCACAAAAAATAATTTCGAACAAAAATCAAATCAGAAATCAAGTCAAATTCCAAAGTTCGAAGGATGATTCTGGTTTGCGATGCTTTGGTTATTCTTGGGCTTCTATCATGGATTTGTGAGTGTCAATTCTGAAAAGGTATTTTTTTTCCTCTGATTTATGTTTAAAGTAAAAGGCAAAATATACATTTTTTAACTTGGATTTGGTGCTTCAAATGTTGAAGTTAATATATTGACCGTTGTCTTTAAGTCCTAACAAGACATAAACCGATATAACTTTGGAATCCTTTATAAAGATCATTAATGTATTACCGGGCAAAAACTATTTGCTGCGTTGGAAGTTTAAACTCTGGTTATCTACATGCCCAGTTTGTAAACGTTGAAATCCTTTATAAGGATTGATCACATCCATTCAGTGCTATTTATATTGATCCCTACAACATATTTGTCAGCGTTTGAGGCACAGAATTTATACCGTATATAACATTTTATTCATTGTCTTCATCATTCTAGTTATTGTCACCGCCTTTATTACTGTGGCCATCAACTGTTTTGTGCTTGCTTCAGAAGACCATCAATGGTGATGGAGGTCATTTATCTGTGGTGGGACAACTGCGCTAAACATATATGGATACTTCTTATATTACTACCATGCTTGACTGACTGTTGTTCGAATTTCACAAAGTCTGAATGCGTAGGAATCAGGCTGCAAATGTGCCTCAGCCCATCTCCTAAACGCTGCTGAATACAAGTTCATTTTGACCTTCAGTTGCTTCCTACTTTTCACCACTGCCTTCTTCATGTTCCTCTTCATCCATTCTCTTTTCCTTCCTTCCATCTATATATGCTCTATTAACAATTAGTTCTCTGAGTGTATCTTTCACTGGGATTATGGCTTCTTTAAATATGATCTATTGAAGAAGAATATATGAATATTGATAATGAGAAAGATTGTAATAAGAGTCCTTTATATAAGAATCAACACCGCGGAATCTTACAGCTTTCGTGAATATTTAATAATAATGATAATATTACCTTTACGTACATCAATATTTAGATGGATAACGAGTGATTGGTGGAAGTCTACAGTCAAACAACAAATGCGAATGGAGGACCAATGCAAGTGAACCGTTGACCTCCCAACTTGTATGGTATTTCTCCCATGTGCAAATTTGCTATATTTACCCAATGTTTCTCCCATGCAAGTGATTAGTGGTATGTGGCTGAGATTTAATAGGAGAAATTCAGAGGGCAATCTCAGCCACACACCAATCTCAGCCACACACCACTATGGAAAAGAACTGTGAACTAAAAAAGTGCACTGCCTTGGCATGGATATCAACTGCATCACCACTCGGGCACTTTCTCTTTTGTAAACAGCTCACCATCAAAGTTTATATATGAATATTAGGCTTTGTGGAGGACCCTCCTCAACCCAAGACCCTAGGGGGCCGCCTAACAGGCCTACGTCTAGGGTTGGGCCTCCATCCACTAATATTTCTATCATCACCATTTGTTTTTTATAGTTTCTTTTCAACTGCGCATTCCGCTTGTGGATTAAATAATTATAAGATTGTTGTAATTCTACACGTGAATAAAATAATTATAACATTGCTATAATTTGTTAAGGGCATATAAAGGACACAATCAAGAAGTAATTCATCCAATAGATATTAAATATTTTGTACGGTATGGTTTTCATTTCTTGTTTACAATAATCAATACTTATCAGTAATTAATGGTTATCCACTAATTAATAAATATTTAATATTTAATAGCTAATATAATAAAAGCTACTGCAAATAAACAACCAAAAAAATAACTCAAAATTATAGGAATTATGTTGACCTATCCTACTTATACTGGACTAACTATTACGTCCCACCTAGATATTGCGTTTTTGGAGTCTACTCATTTTGCATCAAAAACAGAGATATAACATATATGACCAACTTAACTCAAATAAGTCAAATGTATCTTTAGCTGACACCTGACAGCTTCTCGATTACATTAAAAACTGACACAAACACTCAATACAACATTAAATATGAAAAATGTCAAGAAAAAGAAAGAACAAACCATTTTTATAGTGGTTTGACAAATACTCCGGATTACATCCACTTGAACTTTTCTGTACCCTTTTTTTCGGTTTTACAAACTTCATTTTATCGGCTCGTAGTTAAGGATCAGTTATAATCTGTGGAACAACTATATAAATAAAAAAAATGTTAAGACAGTCAAAAGTTCTTTGAACCATGTCATTCCTCCTCTACGATTATCGCAGCGGTTTGCCGAAAATTTCTCTACCATGTTCGTGCCTGTGTATTCCACATCTCGAAAAATATGTGCAAAAAAGATCTAGCCACATAAGCAATCTCTAAGGAACAGTACTGTAACTCTAACTACCTGGGTTTTCAGTTATCATAGGTTATAAGATTATAGCATGTTAGGTGAACTGAAAACCTATTATTGATAATATTTTAATCCAACAAAATATATTTAACAAATGATTCTTTTTAATTTTAACGTCGCTAACATGTTTAACAAATGATTCTTTTTAGTTTTAACATCGCTAACATGTTAATGTTAATGAACAAAACATATTATTATATTTCTAACCTTGCTAACATATTAATGTTAACGAACAAAACATATTTACCAAATGATGTATAAATTACGAGTTCAAGATATCACTACAATAAAATGACACTATTGCAACTAGTCATTTGCAACAGGCATAATATGTCTGTTGCAATAAATGGTCTTTAGCAAGTGGCATTTATGGATACTTGCAATAAGCGATGATTAAAAACTGCCATTTTGGACAGTTGCAATAAGTTATCTCTAGCAACAGGCTTTCATCACTTGTTGCAATAAACATACTTTCAGCAACTATCTTTTATGTCAGTTGCAATAAATGTATTTTTAACAACTGCATACTGTTGTCGCTTGCAATAAATATATTTTTTAACAATTGCATACTATTACCAGTCGCAATAAGCATATTTTTAACAACTTATTGCTTTTATATACATCTACAACTACGAATTAACTTTGAACATTTTAATAATTAGTAGTTAATATTTAGTTATAATTAAGAATTAATAATAATAATTATTAGTGGTTTTTAATAATTATATTTACGCTTAAATCATTTCTATTAAGTAACCGATAATTAATAATAATTTAAGTTTAATATCTGGTCACTAATAATTAAAAGTAAGTAATGTATAATAATTAAAAAAGTAAGTAATATATAATAATTATAAAGTAATATTTATTATTTGGTATTTAAGATTTATGAATTTAACAATAATATTTTTTTATTTCCAAAAATATATTTTGTTTAAAAAAATTTAATAACTTGAATAAGAAGTAATAAATAATTAATGATTAATAGTCCTTAATAATTAAGTTTGCATAATCAATATTCGATTATAATTAAGTAATAATAAGTACTAATTAATAATTGATGAATAAGAAATAATAATCAATGATTATTATTTTTAATAATTCATAATTAATATAAAATAACTAATAATTCACCAATGTTAATGTTTAATAACTAAAGTTTAATACTTATTTATTAATTTTCTTTAGCAACTTTACTTGAATAACTACTACAGATATCTCCTTAAATTTAACTAAGTTTATATTTGATTATAATTTCAAATATTCTCATTTAAACTCTAAGTTTTCATATAACCTTTTTGTTTATATATTTATTAATATCTCTTTATAAATTCCTATATATATATATATATATATATATATATATATATATGTGTGTGTGTGTGTGTGTGTGTGTGTGTCTATAATTATATTATATATTGTTTGTATATCACTTATATATAAAGTTCTTAATTATATGTTTACATAATATTTTCTAACGTTTTTATACTTGAAAAAAATGGTTTGACAACTAGTTTTGTTTCAGGAATTTCCAGAATATATATATTGCTTAATTATATATAGTTTGAATTGAATTGGAGTAATTTATAATTTTTTCTATTTTACTAAACACCCCGTTAATATTCTTCGCTTAAATGGTCCGCTTAACACGCCAAACGCATTCTCTGCTTACTCCAATTCTCCATTATAATTCGCCACTGAAATACTTCGCTGTAATTCTCCACTTCCGCTTGCGCCAAACACACCATAATTCTTCACAACAATAACCAAAGAATCTGCCATATATTATGCTTGATTAACTAAAAGGTAAGCTCATCAACGAAGTAATTAATTGTGCTCAAACATTGAGGGAAAGAAGCAAGTATTAATATAAACAATCGATATTGGGTGCGGTCAAAGGCTGAATCCATATCGGAAGAAGAAGAAGCAGGCGGTGGCAACAATGACGATAGCCTCCACCAGCCACAGCAGGTAAAATATGGCGCTATCACAGATTCTGAATGCGTAGGAATCAGGCTGCAGATGTCGCTCTGCCCATCTCCTATACGCCGCTGAATACACGTTCATTTTCACCTTCAGTTGCTTCCTGCTCTTGACCACTGCCTTCTTCATCTTCTTCTTCATCCATTCTCTTTTCCTTCCCTCCATTACTGCCCTGCTACTTAGCTCGGACTGTATATCTTTGGTTGGATAATAGCTTCTTTATATGAACTTTTGAAGAAGAACACGAATTGATGATGAAAAAGAGTGTAATATGCCCTTTATATATGAATCAACACGGAACATAGGAAGCTTTGATGATCATTTAATAACAATAATATTACCTGTATGTACGTTAATAATTAGATAGACAATGAATAATCGGTGGAAGTCTCCGTTGTTGCAGTCAAACAATAGATTCGAAGGAAGGATCGGCGAAGCTTCCTTTAGCAAGTGAAGTTGACCTTTTAACCCGTATGATATTTCTCGCATGTGCAAATTAGCTGTTCTCTTTCCCGTGTCCGTGTGCACATGAAAGCAAGTTCAACTATTTTTGTTTTAATATTTATGTGGAGTAAAATAGTCTTCAATTCTAAACATTCAGCACTAACAGTCGCCATCAAATCTATATGACCTTCAAAGGTGCATAGGCACACGTTTCAAGGTGCATTCACGGATAAAATTGAATACCAGATTGCTCAAATATTAAATTACAGATCAAAAATGTGTTTGTGGTAAGCGGCAGTGGGCATATAAACAGAATCAAAGGTTAAACCGAGTGAGCGTTTACGACATTAAACAAAGCATTTAAATAGGGTAATTAAAGGGGAAAACGAGTTAATTAAAAGAAAAAGAAACAGTCATGGTTAAACGCGTCAAAGAAAAGAAGAAAAAGATTAACTGTTTGCGTTGAACGCGTCAGACGCCAACAAGAAAAAAGAGCAAATAGCCCGATTGAGTTTTGGATCCAATCTGAACAAATTATTTGCATGTACGTAGCGTAAGACAAAAGGTTGATTAAAGGTGAGAAAGAGAGAAACCCAACGCATTTCATGCTTCTTACTCATTGATTAGCGTTGGCCCTGCTAAACGGGAGGCCTAAGGCAAAAGCTGGTCAGTGCGAAACATATAGAAAGAAAAATAGGAAGTAGATGGGGGGATCAAACTCTTGTGAACTTGGGACAAGCATGTACCCTTCACCACTGAACCGGACTAGATTTCAACCATCTTTATCTAAGCTTGACACATAACGACAATTATAAAATTTGGAGGCCCAAGTAAATGGAGGCCTAAGGCCATCAGCAAGGTAGCTTTGGATCAGGGCTCGGTTTGCCAGTGATTTCCACATTGCATCCTTTATTTTTAACCATTGGCCCTGTTTGAGAATGAGTATAGCTTACAAGCATTTTAATTTCACGTGCAATAAATAAGGATATATTTGGACAAACTTTTTTGGATCAATACCGATCCATGGTCATAAATCATGAATCGATCCATGACTTCAACTGATATTATGATTTGAATCTTGCACTTGGATTTGCTTGACATGTTGGTTATTTTGGGAGACCTTGACATGTTTATGGCTTCACCTATTAACCATACTCATTATTTGAGGTTTGTAGCCAGTGCTTTGAATTTCTACTTGGTTATTCTCTAGTCGTATTAATTTGATCCGTCAAGATAGAGAATATTCACAATGCTAAATAAAATTTCCCCCTAAGTATGTGTGTGTGTATCTTGTTTTAACAAGATATATACTTGAATCAAGAACAAAAATAGAGATCAAGGAATCATTAGCAATTGAACTTTCTTGTTATTTTCCAACCAATCACAAGAAATCTAGTTCCTTTAGGTTACGTGCAAATCAAAGATCGTCTCATGTTGTTATAGCTAGGGACTCGAATGTTAGCTGCAGACACTCATGATTCCGTGTTCTGGTGGAAAATTATATCGCATATTGTATCATGAACCTAAATCATCTTATGTTCATGCGGGATAACATCTGATCTCTTAGACCGTTATTCAATTTCCCGACTCCTCCGGAAAGTTAATCTATTCATCTATCTCTCAAGATTGTTAGACCAATCACCGATCTCTCCGAATCGTTAAGTAAATCCTTTATCTCTTCAGATCATTAATCCACTCATCCATCTCTATGGGTCGTTATTTTGTTCATCGATTTCTATGGATCATTAATCCGTTCATCGATTCATGTGGATTGTTAATCTAATCCTCGGTATCTCTGCATCATTATTCACCGATCTCCCTAAATTATCAGCTTAATCTTCAACTTCTCACGATCGTTAATATACTCATCAATTTCTCCGACACGTAAATCTAGCCTTTAGTCTCTTCAAATCGCCAGTTAATATCAGGTCTAATCCTCTCATTGTCCAACAAGTTTGTTTGCACATTCTTTGTCAAGGGACCCACTATCTCGTACAAGTCGGATCCACTTATTCTCTAGTAGGGGTAATTGCACCTGACAATCATCGCTTCATCTCTTCGTTTAGGACAGCTGGGTTCAAGCAGATCGTAAAATAGTGTAATAGATAAGCCAACTTCATTGGCATTTCAAAATAAACATTAGTTATCACGTTCAAGTGACTCTTTAAACCAGGTGTTCTTTCATAAGATTCAAATTCGAATATTGAACCAATAAATCCATCCCACTAACCATCACAGCCTATAGTCCAACTTAAAGCATGCCATGAGATCAATCGAAATGACATCCATGAGTAAGTGACTCGACTATGATATTGTATCGTTTACTGGAAACAATGGTAAAGTAGGGGAATCAAACCCGCTTTTTTCCATCTCGATCATGAGATAACTACCTCTCAACTTAAATCCAAGGTCATTTCCATTTGTTGCAGATGATAACTTCTATTATTCCAAGATCACGACTCGGCTCCTTACTTGCTACTATAGGCGATTGTTTATAATCTGCTCCTTAATCAGATAGCATAGGTGCCTAAATATCGGTCTCATGCCGATTTATCTCATGAAACAGGCAATACTTTCAAAACCTTTCCCCAATTCGTGGGTTCTCCCATTACCTATTTTCAGCAAGGAATTTTCCTTAGCATCCAGGTAAATTCTCTTAAGGTTTCAGTTAACTTCATGTAAGAGGAGACTTTTTCTTCTCTTCTCTTTGCTTTGGTCCTCCAAAGCTATCTCTTAACTTTCCCTTTCCTATTTTTCTCCAAATCCTATCCCGAATAGTTCTCTGTCATCCACATCATTAAATCTACCTTCCCAATTTCAGCATCCCCTTGGCACTAGTATATTTTCTCTTCATGTAAAGTTCCACAAGATCCATAGGTGGATCTCTTTCCAAGCAACCTTAAATTTTATTTTATTGGAAACTCCTGAAATCTCTTCCATTAGAACTACCGATGCATCCAACTTATGGACTCCAGCAGCTACCATATTAGACCTAGTAAGACAACTCCTTAGGGTCTTTCTAGTCCTCGTCTTTATGCTTAATAGTGTCATAATGCTTATGAGTCGGGAAATATGAACCCTAAACTACATCATGAATCTATTTCATCAATATGTCCCGTGCCCTGGCGGATGCATTAGTTATTGTCTAAACAACATAGCCATTATATCTTTCAAATATAAGGGGTAACACCATCACATTACTCTTCAGATGCACCCAATACCTCCATATGTCAGATGCACATAATTAGATGAACCATTGGATCATTCTTTCCATCATACATTTTTAATGTCGATAACATGAAATCAAGTGGAATCCTAGTTTATTGAATGTTCGAATTGAATGGGTCATGTCCGCATCTTTTAACCTATTATTCAACAGCCTATCTCTCATTACTCGTTTGTTATCTAGGTAGTCATATCACTACCATTTGACGGAAGTTATTATTCGACATTCGCATTCTACCTCCTTCACCCTCCGGATATTTTGGCATGTATTCCTTCAGTTGCACATCTACATTTTGATCCACGTTCAAGTGTACAACATCGTTTCTCAGGCGTTCATATCTCTGCCCAAGTTCAGATTCATCATGCCACATCTTATATCAGCACCATCATTTGTTTAGGATCTGTACTGAGTTTCTGCACTTCTTTGAGGGGGGGGGGGGGTGCTCTACTTTGTCTCGCTCTAGTTCCACGACCATTTTCCTTGTCTTCTAGGATTCTGTTCAGGTTTCCAATTATTTTGACTATCGATCGTTGCCCCAGCCTTTTGAAGAGACATTTGAACATACCTTCCTAGTGTGTTACCATCCTATGGTGTATCTCCTTTATCATTCTTTCAATCTCATCCTTAGTTACACAGATGGATGGTGGCTTGACCTTGAGAATACCTCATAGTTACCTTGATCTCTCGGCTGTCATTTTCCAACAACAATTTTCTTAGTCGAAGATCGCATCATCTTATTCCAATTTCACGTTTTCATTTGTTAAATTGAAGAATTATTGGCAAAAGCACCAAAATATTTGCCTCAAAAATTAGCACAAACAATATGAGAATGTTAAGAAAAAGAAAGAAATAGGAAAGAAGAAAACATGATTTTTATAGTACTTTGGCAAATACGCCTGCTACATCCATTTTAACTTTCTTAGATCTCTTTTTTTGGGTTCTATAATGTTGATCTTATATATTAGTAGTTAGGGTTCAGTGATGAACAGTGGAATTACAAAATAAGTACCAAAGATAATTATAAAAGTCAAAATTCCTCTAAAAAGTGTTTAACTCCATCTATTTATTAATATAGGTTTCAAAATTACTCTTGAATATGTCCATGACAATATTCCCTTGCAACCTCGAAGAGTCATGTTGGAAATATCATGACTACTCTTCAGGGATCGGTGTCGATCATTTCCCAGTGGAGTGGTTCACATGCATAAGATAACTTTAAAACCTTTTTAAGCATCTACTGGATGTTCAGATGACTTTCATTCTCAATTTTGGCACTTGGCTGGATCGATATGGGAATAATTTTGATTGATTTCCTTAGTTCGGAAATTGGATGGAAGTAGCAGGTTAGTCTATCGATCACTTAATTGTATATGGATGATGGACCATCAGGTCCATCACATATGACATGCACTAGCCTATAAGCACATCTACCTCATGTGGTATGAAATTTGGCTCAACTTAGGTAACTTCTGTTGAGAAACAATGGCTGAGTCGCGGACTAGGTCGCTTTCTTGAAGACGATTCGGCGATCTGGTTGGTGGTGCAAAACCAGTTCGTACTTTCGCCGCCGCCTCTAGGATAATACAGCCTCTGGAATTAATAACTGATTTGCATTGCACTACAAATCAGTGCAGATTTGCACTTTCGAAATTAAAATCACTGCTCGAAAATTTCTGGATTATAATCTTAATGGCGGAGGTAAGTTTTTTTTCTGGTCTACAACTGAAGATAATATATAGATGGGGATTAGGGTTGAACGAAAATACTGTGCAGTAATAAAATCTACTAAAATACCGGGTCAATAGTTTACCGCTTCAAAATAAAAGTCGGCACAGAAATATTTTCGTATTTAAAAACATAGTTCGAAAAATGCAATGTTTTCTAGTCCAAAAATATAAGTGTTTACACCACAAAGCCAAGCCCGAGCCCGAACCGGGCCGGGTCGAGTCGGTCGGTCACGCGCGTGTGTGTAGTTGTCATGATGCATGGCCTCCCTCCTCACAACAAAGCATGTATTGGGAGCCCAAGGCCCCAACATGATTTCTTAGAAACAAGTATAAATACTTGCTTCTTCCATATAATCCCATGATATGGGACTATTCAATAAAGGAGCCATTCATACACTTATCTCAATATTTTAATAATTCACCCAATATTTCCAACAATCCCCCACTTGAATTTTTAAAATATTATCTAGCTGTTTTCTAGAAACATAAGACTGTGCATAAACAAAGGTGTCATCCGACTTGAACCTTTGCATAGTGAATAAGATTCAGTTTTTACTAGAGTGACACGTAGTCTTGAACTCTATTCCTGACATCAAACCACACACAATCTTTTCTATAGTGCAATCAAATAAGCCCGTGCATTTATGTCCATGCACGTCTATCCCAGTTTAGTGAACGCTCTAGAAGTTTTTCCCAAAACTCCATAGGAAACGGCCACATTTCCACATTCACATAGGTAAGTCTATCAAGAGTACTCCTGAAGGTAGGTACTCCACTCCAAATAGAGTATAGATCTCATTAAGAGTTATTATCAACTCATCCTCTAATCACTTCAGGAATACATGCTTCTTGGTTTATTAAATAGCATGTTCAACTCCTATCACTACACAACTTGTTTTTACCTATTGAACCTATTTCTTGGGATCTCCAGTCATTTAGGTCGGGTTACCATTGTGCGTGACTCAACAATCTAAGGGCAATAGTCTCATTCTTTTAGAATTATTAAGGACTTTCTTTCTGGTCAGTCCTTTCGCCAAAGGATCTGCCAAATTATCATCACTTCATATGTGATGTTCTCTAATAATACTGTGCATATGACTGTCATTTCTTACCGTTGTAATATCGGTATAGTTCTTCTTTCAATAGTCGTCAATTTTTTTTTTCATCACTATATATGTGATCTTCTTTTACAGTATTGTGCTTACGACGTCGTCTTTTACCGTTGTAATAGCGGTTCTATACTTTTTGCAATAGCCGCGGTACTATCGCAATCAATTACACCAATGGTGTCGGTTTTTTCCTTATGGGGATCTCAAGTAGCAGATTTCTTTCGTACTTTGCTTCTTCACTAGCTGTGACTAGTACTATTTTCTCAGTCACTATAGTATACTAAGTCAAGATATTCTGTTTCTTAGATTCCCCAAAAAACAGTTCTTCCAGCAATGCTAGATATATAGCCACTGGTCGTAATAGAATCATCAGATAAAGTATTTCAGTCTGTATCAGAATATCCTTCAAGTACAACTGAAATATTTTTTCATAATGTAATCCAAGATTCATAGTTTATTTTAACCTCTCAATAGCATGCCAGTGTTCTATACTAGGTCTACTAGTAAACCTGCACAATAATCCCACGACATAGGCAATGTCGGGTCTAGTACAATCAGTGGCATACCGAAGGCTGCCAATGATGCTCGCATAATCAGACTGTCTTACACCTTCACCAGTGTTCTTAAGTAACTTTACACTTGGATTATAAGGTGTACTTGCAGGTTTACACTCAAAGTAATTATATTTCTTCAGTATCTTCTCAATGTAATGAGACTGATCCAAAGAAATTCCCTTTTCTGACCTAGTAATCTTAATTCCAAGGATTACACTCGCTTTACCTAGATCTTTCATATTAAAATCACACTTAATTAAGATTTGACTAAATTTATGGCATGAATGTTTGACCCAAAGATGAGTAGGTCATTTACATAAAGGCATATAATAGTGCAAACGTCATTCTCAGATTTGTAATAAATGCATTTGTCACTTTCATTAACTTTAAAACCATGTGAAGTGATTAAGTTATCAAATTTTTCATGCCATTGTTTAGATGCTTATTTTAAACCATATAATGATTTATTTAATTTGCATACTTTATGTTCTTGACCATGTACTACAAATCCTTCAACTGGTCCATATAAATTTCTTCTTCTAATTCACCGTTCAAAATTGTGGTTTTTACATCCGTTTGGTGTATTAGTAAATTATGAAAAGAAGCAAGTGAGATTAATACCCAAATGAATGTAATTCTAGTTACTGTTGGAAAAGTGTCAAAGAAACCTATATTTTCTTTTTACTTAAAACCTTTAGCTACTAGTCGTGTTTTATATTTATCAATAGTGCCATCAAGTTTTAATTTTTAAGAACCCATTTACAGCCTATAGATTTACAACGGGGGTAAATCTACCAAATGCCAAGTCTTATTGGATTCCAGGGAATCCATCTCATCATTTATAGCTTCTTGCCAAAAAAAATTGGCATCTAAAGAAGGTAAGGCCTCTTGGAGGTTTAAGGGATCCTCCTCTATAGTCAAAACACAAAAATCCGGACCAAAGTCTTTTACGGTTCTCGTTCTTTTACTTCTTTTTAGGTTCAACTTTAGAATTTTCATTAAATTCTGTTCTAATAGGCATACTAGCAGTGCCCCCACTATTCCTTAATTTAAAAAAATTTGTTTCATAACAATCGGCACCATTTGTTTCAATTACATTATGTGTATTTAGGTCATAAAAAAAAACTGTATGCTTTGCTATTAATAACATAGCCTATAAATACACATTCATATGCTCTACTAGCCAATTTTATTATCTTAGGGTTTGGAGCGCAAACATATGTTAAACAAACCCAAGTTCTAAAATATGACACATTGGATTTATAATTCTTTTAAAATTTCATAAGGTGAAAATTTATTCTTAGATTAAGGGATTCTAAACATAACATAGCATGTAGTCAATAAAATATCCCCCCACCAATGTTTTGTTGCACCAAGATTTAATAAAATGGCAATTACTAATTCGGTAAAGGTCCTATTCTTTTCAGCTTTACCGTTCATTTCAAGTGAATATGGTGCAGTTATCTCATGTACTATACCAAGTAAAAAAAATCAGAATAAACTAAATTCATATTCTGTTCATCTATCACTATGAATTCTCTTAATTTTATTATTTCTCAATTTCAGTTTTTGAATCTAAGCATGTCAAATGCAACACATATTTCAGAATCAGTGTTTGTCCAATTGTAAGCTTTATTTTCACATAATCAATCTCTACAGTTTTAGTGGTGTGAGGATCTCCTAACAACACTTTCTGATCATCAACAGCCGTGTATATTGTGAATATATCATGATCATAGCAGACATGGCGAGAAACACCACTGTCTACCCACCAACCCTTTGTCCACCAACAAGGTGAATCAATCATAGCCTTAAGAGGCTCCTCAGTCAGGTTAGCCTACAGTGCAAGACTTAGCCTGTTCCGACACTGTCGTGCCATATGATCTGGTTTTCCACAGTTGTAATTTAGAAACAACTGTTCATAATCATTCTTTTTGGTTAGTTGCTGCTGTCTTTTATGGTTTCCTTATGGATTCCCATTCTATTTTCAACTGACTGGCTGTGGAGGTATACTATTGCTTGAGATGTTAATATGTTTGATTTTTTTTTTTAAATATACATAAATTTAGTCTAACATAAGTTATTCACATGTATGCAACAAAGGTGTTCTATATTCTATCTATTCACTTGTAGCAACAAAGGTGTTCTATATTCTATCTGTTCACTTGTATGCAACAAAAGTGTTCTATTTCTATCCGTTCGTACCAGATCTTACATTTTGACTTGATATCATA
The DNA here is from genome assembly GCA_030737875.1 of Allium sativum. Taxonomy (NCBI): domain Eukaryota; kingdom Viridiplantae; phylum Streptophyta; class Magnoliopsida; order Asparagales; family Amaryllidaceae; genus Allium; species Allium sativum. The sequence goes on along the minus strand of CM060924.1, from coordinate 345,255,200 downwards.
CCTCAGTATGGTAACAGCACTAACCAACTAGTACTGATTAGAAGTTAAGACAAGGGTAATATGGTACGCTGTTATGATATTAGATATCACATTCTTGTTACATGCACAATTAGAAAGTCATAATTTCAAGTTATCAATGAACACCAAGGAATTTCTACTAATAGCAACTACCGTTTAAATTTCCACATATAAAAATGTTATTAAAATGGTTTAGTTGTATCAATACTCGATCCGAGCATTGTCGGTTGTTGCAAATTACCAGAAAAGGTCAAACTAATTTTACGCAGAAAATGGAAAATTTCAGCAAATAAATCTACAGGTCCATTATACTAAAAAAGTACCGATTGTGATTCCCACAGCAACGGTCATGATCTGAGATCCGTGAAATGGTACACCTCCTCTCATTAGCGGTTCTTTCAGATTTCGGATCTGCCTTCCCATTTGAGCTTGCATACTTTTCCATCTGCTACAGCCGTCCGAAAATGATTTTAATGGGAGTGAGTGGGTTTCATTTGGCCTTGTTGCACCATGATGATAACGAAGCTTCAGAAGTCGAATGCTTGGAAGTATGAATTCGGTAGTTCAGAGTTTTTCCGGTTGCAGCCATTGTTTCAATGATCGTCTTCAAATTGTTGAGAAACAATGGCTGAGTCGCGGACTAGGTCACTTTCTTGAAGACGATTCGACGGTCTGGTCGGTGGTGCAAAACCAGTTCGTACTTTCGCCACCGCCTCTAGGATAAAACAACCTCTGGAATTAATAACTGATTTGCTTTGCACTACAAATCAGTGCAGATTTGCACTTTCGAAATTAAAATCACTGCTCGAAAATTTCTGGATTATAATTTTAATGGCGGAGGTAAGTTTTTTTTTCTATCTACAACTGAAGATAATATATAGATGGGGATTAGGGCTGAACGAAAATACTGTGCAGTAATAAAATCTACTAAAATACCGGGTTAATAGTTTACCGCTTCAAAATAAAAGTCGGCTCAGAAATATTTTCGTATTTGAAAACATAGTTCGAAAAATGCAATGTTTTCTGGTCCAAAAATATAAGTGTTTACACTACAAAGCCAAGCCCGAACTGAACCGGGCCAGGCCGGGTCGAGTAGGTCGGTCGCGCGCGCGTGGGTAGTGGTCATGATGCATGGCCTCCCTCCTTACAACAAAGCATGTATTGGGAGCCCAAGGCCCCAACATGATTTCTTAGAAACAAGTATAAATACTTGCCTCTTCCATATAATCCCATGATATGGGACTATTCAATAAAGGAGCCATTCATACACTTATCTCAATATTTTAATAATTCACCCAATATTTCCAACAACTTCCATGAATGGTTACCAATCAGTGACTTCAACTAATATTTATGCTTCAGATATAACACTTGTATTTGCTTGACTTGTTGATTATTTTTAGAATCCCTTAATATGTTATGGCTTCATCCATCAATCCAACTAGTCATCTGAGTTTGGCAGTCGCCTCACTGGATTCCTGCTCCATTATTCTCTAGTTTAATTGACCTAATCTGTACAGATAGGGAAAGTTCATAAGGATAGATAATGTTTCATCGTTGGCATTTTCCATGTTTATTAACAGAACCGAACTCAAGGTTAAAGACATGGGAAAAATTCAATGAAAATAATAAAAAAAAGAATGATGCTTCTCTTATCAAAATGTATACAAATTAAGATAAGAAATGGAACTATTTAGCTACTATTATTGTTCGATTTTACTACAAACATTCATAATTATCTTTCATGTTCAGGACGTCAAGAAAAAATGCGAGAACTTCCCCAAGAGTTTTATAGCTCCAAGAAAGCAAACCTGAATTCTCAAAGAATGAGAACTTGCTACTCAAAACCTTACTACGTACCTTCTGGAGTTTGCTACAACAAAGGCAAGCTTTAGTTTCCACTAAGTTAAAGATGAGTTATATTTTCTTTTCTTTCCTTGCTTCATAAATTATACTCTCAATATGCTATATGGCTTATTAAACATCCATTACTTAGATTAATAATTATGCATTAAATCATTATTTATTTGTTTTGTTATTTACCTTATTTGACATTTCTACCTCTTTAATAATAAATCATCATACAAATTTGTTCGATTATGTATGAAATATAATATCTAACTGTTTTTATACTCTTTCCTTGATTCTTCTCATCATGTGTTGAATTCTCGGTAATTTGAGAGAATATTTTTCTAGTAAAGCTACGCCAGTTTTTATAGTGGCTGCAACACTTTCTTATAACAAATAATGAATAAAAGATAATACTAGAGTTAAACAATTTATATGACTATTGTACTAGCTGGAATAAAGTGTCCAGATGACTATACAGTGAAAACAAGAGTGAAACATGATGCTTCAACTACTAAGTATCAATAGCTATCCGCCCGAGGAAGAGGAAGAGTGGCTGCGGGCAGCAGTGTTGGCCCTGGCGAAGTCGGGGCCCTAGGCAAAAAATTTTTTGAGGCCCCAAGCTTTATTCAGGAGCAAAGGTATGTGCAGAAGCTATAGGAAAAGTGCAAACAAAATTGTGTAAGGGCAATAACAGGACTCAAACCAAGGTTGCAAGCTGCTGATTTAAACATGTTACCACTGAGCTAAATCATTTTCACATCTAAGGTAACAAATAAATTCAATCAGTATCATTCTTAAACCAAAGGGTTGAGGTCCCCCTTCTTCTACCTCCTCCTCCTCCTCCCAGACCCGAGGCCCTAGACGGCCGCCTAGGCCGCCTATGCCTAGGGCCGGGCCTGGCGGGCAGAAGGAGACCCAAGCCCAATGTCATGCAGCAAACTAGCAAAGAGTGTAGAAAGATTTGGTACATAAGAAGAATAAGTCTTATCATGTATGAACTTCCTATCCCAATTCTTATCTTCTAAAATAGAGGTTTTCAGGATATATATGTTGGCATAGATGATCAAGGCACTTGAGATATGTGTGTTGATTCTGGTGATTGGCAGCATCTCCTGAATAATGATAATCAGATTGTGGTTGTTATCAAAAGAGTTTCAAGAGGTGGACTATCTCATTAGGATTTCGATTGTGATAATCAGAGTCTGTTCACCCCAACTATTAGAACTCGAAGAATCTACTGGACTTCAAGTTGTCGAGTTTGAAATCTTATGATGGGAGGAAAGACCCGATTGTTCATTTAGCGAAGAATATACAACACATGGAGGTATTGGGGGCATTGGTTGACGTTATAGATAAATGCTTCATATTATTTCTATCGAATATAGTTGTCATGTGGTTTCGATGGTAGGAAACTTGTTCTTTTAGAAGATGGAATGATAAAGTGGAAAGTTTTATCAAGAAATTTTGCGTCTATTTACGTCGACCAAGGAATGTAATGACACTCACTACCATTAAGCATAGGATTGGAGAGACTCTATGAAGCGACCCGAACTTCCCCGGTAAGGAAAGCCTGGATAGAATTGAGAACAAGCCACATCAGAATGCAGACCGAAGAACATTTCATTGTATATTACAACAATTCCATCAGATTACAAGAATATACAGAGTATAAATAAATGTTATACAACAATATCAGAGATTTAAATTACATTTAAATACATAGCAGCGGAAAATAATACAATACACAACTGAAGGAGATATACGGATACAAAGATTTCCGGATATCATTCCAGCTGTAAACCAGGATCCTGTGAATATAAATCTGCAAAACCAAAACTACTAGCTGCCCGTGTCAAAATAAGGGCACCCAGAGTTTAGGTTAAAACAATAAACTCCAGGTCAGTCATGTGACTGGTGTGAGAACTAAAACAGTTATTAATCTTTATTTTAAAGTTAGGTAAATCAATGGACCGCGCCGTATAATACGGAACGGGTTTCCTCCCAAGAACACCAGTGCATAAAACAACAGCGCAATGCTAAATAAAGAACAATGAAGCTATTATATGACCCAAGTCCCATCACACAATGCAACGCAAGCCGGAGGATAGGGTTTTTACCTTATAATCGCCGAGAATGCTTGATACGTTTAAAACAAATTATTTGATACTATTATAAGTGCATAGTGTATAAAAAAACTTCAAATCATAAGTATCAATCATAGACGGCATAAGCGCCCCATCCCACTATGTCGCCATACTAGGCTCTACAAATAAAACCGCAAAGTTACGTATTGGAAGTTGGATTTCCATCTGTGAACCAAGGCAAAAGATAGTCCTTACCGATTCGAGACTGTCTTGTCCGAGTCTCAGGTCAGAGCTCTAGTGACCTTGGAGCGACAGGGCCGGTCCACCGATGTGGATTAGACGAAATCCTGAACACTGCGTTTCCCCGCCCTTTGGGGCGTAAGTCTGGTCCGTCTTCCGACCAGAATGCATCGGCCGAAACCGATATAACCGAGGCGTCTCGCAACAACAATAACCACATAAGTCAAACTCGTCAGGGTGTGTAAAACCACTGATGCCACTTCTAACTAGAAGGAAACACATGCCCTCCCTTAGGTCCTCTCCCGTTTCTGGTCCACTACCGGGGTGTGAGGCTCGCGAATCAACGTTACACAAAGTTATGCCACACAGGCGGTGCTTTGATCATCACCACAAGACTTTGCTTTTCAACAAAAGCCTTGATCATTTGCATCTTATCATGCCACACAGGCAAACCAGTCTATGCAACCGATATCAGTCACACAGAATGAAATCCGATGTTAGACACACAGTCCATCTACATGTTCGTTCTGGGTCTGAACGAAACCGGAGGCACCTAGTACCCCACATATCCATCGATCTCCAAGTACGTCTGGACGATCACCAACTGTTTCCATCTTCTTGGATGTACGGCCCAATCAAGATCATCAGTAATTATCCAAACGACGTGAAGACCTCCGGTCTTCAACCATCGTCTTCATCTTCGATTAATCGTCGAATCAGCTATTCAGAATGGGATAAACCCGGTCTTTCTGAATAACTCGCGTATATAATAAATAAGTGTTACATAAACACAACATACGCCTCATTCCAATCCATCAGTCACTAACCGTAAATTAACAAGAGAATAATTCCCTAAATATTAACCCCGAAGGCCGAAACCAACATCAGATCAATATCCAGAAAACCATTCTTCTTAGCTAACTGACAGTTAGTTTCTAAATTTCACATTCTTAGGGAAATGTTCCCATTAATTTTATCAAAGATAAATCCTTTAAATTTATTCTTTAATCTACTTTTGAATATCAATTCAAACTAGTCGGGATTAGCGAACCACACCGAAGTGATCATTTATTTTATTTCCCAATCCCAACCTATTCATCCCATGAAGTAAAACTGGTAATACTTCATATCTAACACCACGGTGTTATCAGTAAATTCAATTACCATTTCACGTTCAAATCTAATTAAACATTTAACTATCGCCTGGAGAAAAACTGGTGATACTCCATTCTCGATCTTTTCAATCTAATTAAAGATTCATTAAAACTCCACTCAGCTTTAATCTTTAACTGGATTAAAGAATCAGTGTCATTTAAAACACGGTTCATGATAAACTCCAAAATCACATCACATTTCAATCAGTCCCTAACCGTAAATTAGCAAGTGAGCAATTCCCTAAATATTAACCCTGAAGGCCGAAACCAACATCAGACCAATACCCAAGAAACCATTCAACTTAACTAATCTCCAGTTAGTTTCTAATTTTCTTAACTTCGTTGGGTCTAAGAACAGTATTATTGAAGATACCGTTCACGACGACTCAAAATCACATTCTATTAATTATCGGGTTAAAGAACAAGTGTCATATAAAACACTGCCCACGATAAACCCAAAAATCAATACCAATTCAATTCCAATTAAATATTATTTAATTGGTACACTTCATTAAATCCAAATAAAAAGATTTAATCTTTTCCTCAGCTGGGCTTAAGAACAGTGTTAATGAAGACACCATTCACGACAAACCCAAATCACATTTGATATTAAATACAAGGCTCTGAATAGAAAATATATCGGCTTATATTCAATATCACATTCTACGACCAACAAATATCGTATTAGAAACAACGATATATATATCTTTCAAATTTCCATAAAGCTATCTATATAATCACGAAATCCAACATCGAAATATTCCGAAGACAATTTCGATTCAAATCCATTCCAATGCAATTATTGGAAATTCTGGTTATTTTCAAAACCATTTCAAATCCAATTTATTTATTTTAAAAATAAATAAATTACTATTCTAGTTCAAAACTAGTTCATTTCGATTAAAACCTATTTTTATCTTTTCAAATGTGGAGTTTTTCATGCTAATTCTTTCTAAACCATTTCTTATGATTTTACACAAATTATTACTATTTTTAATAATTTTATCAAGGCCCGTACAGTCGATTTCCATCAACGGCCATCGAACTGCACTTACAGCGACCTTTTCCAAATTTGATTTGGACATAATTCCAAATCCAACCATTAGATTTCTAATTTCCAATATTCGTTAGAAAGCTCTTTTCGATACGAACCCAACGGTTCAGGTTTTAGGAGAATCCGACGGTCGGATCTCCCGTAATATCTGTTCGAAGTCAATGGTCGAAATTCGTGAACTACCGCGGCGCGGCGCGTTCTATTCAGGCCATTATATTATATATATATAATATATACTTCATCGATTTCCTTTTAAAACGTATTATATAAATCGTTTTAAATTCGTTTTCAAAATGATTTCAACTTCTTTTCAAATTCAAATCAAAATTGAATTTTTCCTTATAAATTCGATTTAAATTCATTTCAAATTAATTTCAATTCAAATCAATTTCTAATTCAATTTCAGTTCGTTTTCAATTCAATTTCAATTCGAATTCATTTCTATTCAATTTCAATTCGAATTCATTTCTATTCAATTTCAATTCGAATTCATTTCTATTCAATTTCAATTCGAATTTCAACTCTTTTCAAAATATCAGATTTTGAAATCACTTTCGATATTCATTATAAAATGAATAAAATCGATATAAATATCGTTCACGTCAAAATGACGTCAATCTAATCAACACGGCTTCATATATTTCTATTTTCAAATATTCTATTTCAAATATTTCTTTTTCAAATATTTTATTCAAATAGTTCTCTTCAAATATTCTATTCAAAGCTGGAATGAGGCTCATTCAATTACCATAGATTTTATTTCTATGGATTCCCATACAACGCATGTATATATCAACAGTGACAAATAATCAACCTTCATCCAAAGTGCATTCTACACTGTATAAGCATCAAATATAAATATTTAACGCTCATAATAATCTGTCAATCAATCGATCAACATACAACTAATTATTGGGATTAGTGTATGTCATATATCATCCCAATACCCATGCGGGGTTTTCAAACAATCAAACACAGATTTTATTAGTGCAGTTGGGCGATGTGTAAAATTTATCATCCCAATCAATATCACTCAAAGGTGTGTATATAAACAAATCATCTGATTTGTTTATATTAGTTTATTTCATTTCATATACACATTAAAATTTCTATTTTTAACTATAAAATATTTTTAACTATATAAATATTTTATTTCATTTCACATCACATCACACAATCAACTACATAGCAAAATCAAACAAACAAGCATACAAGCCGTCCATGGTCTGTGGACGACGGGTGTCGGGTGCTACTAAACACCGTCTGCATCCTAGTATATATTTTAACTAGAAATAAAATTAAAAGTGAGAAGTTCTTACCCAAAGCTAAACCAAACTCCACGACTCTTCATATGTAGGAAATCTTCATCTTGCTTGCCCTTCGTCACTTTCGTCGCCCGTATTCACTACATATATAAAAATCATATTTTTATATTTTCTCTACCTCACGATAAAAATAAAGTTCATATTTTATTTCACTTCATATATTGTAAATATTATATTTTTATAACGCTAACTTCATAACAAAAATTATATTTATATATCGCTTCTTTATGTATGTATAAATCGTATTTTTATCGCTACTTCATATATGTAGATTATATTTTTCTACAATGAAAAAATCTAATTTTCTTCTGTTAAAAATCAAATCTTTTTAATGAATAAAGTCAAATCTTTCTTTATGTAAAATTTCTAAACTTTATATGGTTAAAAATCATTTCTTTTCTTTGTCAAAAATCATATCTTTTCTTCGTAAAAGATCATATCTTTTCTTGTAAAAGATTCACATGTTTATACCACTAAAATTCATGTCTTCTTCTACATTAAAATCATTACAAATCATATTTTCATAGTGAATTCATATATAAAAATCGAACCTTTATAGCGAATTCATATGTACAAAAATCGAATTTTTCTACGCTATTCAAATAAATAAAAATCGAATTTTTATTCGCCATTCAAATAAAGAAAAATCCAACTTTTATACCTTTCAAGAATCCAAGCTTTTCTATTAAATTAAAATCAGATTTTAATATATAAATAAAAAAAAGAATAAAACAAACAAATGAAATAATAAAATAAAAAAACTCACAGCGTTCGTCGACTGAGTTGGGGGGTCGAAGTTGGGCTGAGGAGGGGCGCAGGGGTGGACAGGGGAGCGTGCAGGTGGAGGGCACCTGGGGTGGTCGTCGCGGTTGTTGCGCCTGGAAAGGGGGGTTTTCTTTGCGGTTCTTGATTAGGGTGTGGTCGTGGGGCTCGCGCGGATCGCTGATTGGGGGAAGAGGAGAGAGAACGGGGAGGAGGGGGCGGTGGGCGATCGTCGCCAGCGGTGGACGCTGGAATCGAGGCAGCGACGGTTTCCATTTGGGGATCGGGTTCGATTCTTTTATTTTTATTTCATCCGTTGACTGATTTTGTAGAGAGAGGGAGGAGGGATATATAATAATATATATTTAATTATTTAATTAATTCTAAAAAGCAACTTTTAAATTCGATCTCCAATCGAGACCCAACGACTGACGCCCCTAGCTAATTACCCCCAGTCCGAACACAATGTGATATGTCACGAAGGCCAAATCGATCGTTACGATCAGTTTTTGTTTAATTTAAAATATAAATCTGTATATTCAATCATAAACGTACATTTCAAATTACCGGGGCCATATACTTACTCTAAAAATTCCCGAAAAATATTTTCTAGCTTCGTATTGACGATACGATCCTAACAAAACTAATTTCATCAAATTCTGAGACCGTTTGAAAAATGGCCATTTTCCAGTCGATTAAAATCAACTAAAACTGGTCAAACGCGTTTTCCTTTGCCACGCTCACATATTGATTCGAAAAATTATGAAATTTGAAACCTAGCAATAATTTGACATCGCGGATCCAACAAAAGTGGTTTCGTCGAAAACCGAGGTCGTTTGCAAAATTTTCATTTTTAAGGGCCTGAATTCCATAGCGACTATTCAGAATTTTCAACTGGGCATAACATTTGATTCCCGCTATGAAATTTCGATTCCCCGGATTCGTTGGAAAGATATTCTCAATTAGATTCAAATATTTTTGGTTTCACTAAAATCCGGTTTATTTGGAATCTTATACATTCATTTGAAATTTGAAATCGAATTATCGAACTACCGCGCCATTTTCAGTTCCTTTTATAATTTAAATTGAATATTTATATTCTAACGACGATCCATATAACTATATACGCTCGGATTCCATTCAAAATAAATTTCTCATCATTATTATTTAAAATAATTCATTTTAAATATTCAAAATTCGCTAAAATAGCCAAAATAAAAATTTTAAATTGGCTCAGATTTCCGGGTTATTACACTCTACACAAGTTTCTAGAACGGTTTAATATAACAATTGCATTGGTTGTCGACGGGACCTATCTATAGTTTTAATGGCTATAGTTTCTGGGGTATTGCATAACTCTGATTTCAAGGTTTCACTAGAAAGGGATCCGCCGAGGGATCTTAGTAAATTTTATTATGAGAATGATAAGTTTTTCAGGAAATAAGATACAAAGGAAAATCGAGAGGCTCACGAGGTTAAAATAGATAAAGGCGGAGGATCGTCTAGATTTGAAAAGGAAAAAGGCAAAAGGAAGGTTATCGAAGGATTTGATCTAGATAATAGACAATGGAAGGAGACGAAGTTCTCTTCGTACTTGGAACTTGGTGCTACTTTGGAACATATTTTTTCTGGATACTTTTCCGATAAAGAGACCACCTAGGAAGGAACCAATGGAAAGAGAAATTAACTTAGGAAATCATTTGTTCTATGACCTAGATGGTAGAAAAAGTATCTCAAGGATATGATAGAGGAACGCATCAGGAGAGGACAATTGGCATAGTATATTAGGAATGTGAATGCGAAGATGGAACACGAGCAGCCATCTATCGCCCGGATCATAAGCTAGCTAGGTCCTAGCTCGTGTGAGATAATTATTAATTAACTTGGATTTCGCTTTTGAATGGCTAATTTCGCCTACCATATACGGTATTAGGATTTATTCCACAAGCATGCTATTTGCAGATGATTAACTATCTAACTTCTATTGCTTAATAAATTTATAATAAAATACGGCTAAGTCGATCCACCTATGCATGGGACTAAGATTTTGTCTTTAGGCATGCTCTGTACTCGATGATGAAGAGTTGATATTCTTTTTAGATTTTGTAAAACTGGATTTTAGAACTTTAATAAAACAACTACATTTGTATGTACTACCCTATTAAAGCATGAAACCGTAAATGGGTTTTAACTTTAATATATAAACCCAAAGTATGCATGCTTGGGAAAGGTTGAGCCATCTTGTCAGGAATTGGCAAGATCGTATGATCGATCCTCTATTGATTATGATCGGGAAGGTTTAGGCTATTTTACTAGGACTTGGCAAGGCCGCTTGAACGGTTGTTAAGTACAGACTGTACTTGGTAAGGGTTGGGTCATCTTGGAAACGGGAATGCTTGATAGGATTTTTTAGTTAAGGATTATACCCACGTAGGATCGGTTCAGAGAAGTCGTGGATTTTGGATTTCTATCTTGAATTTTGGATTTAGGTTTCTTGGATATTCTGTATTTCGGAATACACATCCACGGTGTTTGCATGTGGAACATTCAAGTGTCGGAAAGATAAATTGTTAAAGGAAAAGGAAAGAAGATGCACAACATGAACTCACTGCAAAACGAATAATTTATAGTAAATACACGGTCTTTTCCAAATAAAAAAACTGTTATACATACAAGAACTTAAACATAAATCAGAGCATTACATTATAGGTCCGCATGGATGGTTCTAACAATCTATCCTCACAATTGCTGATAAATGCACAACAGATACAATGGAAAAATAAAGAATATTCGAGTGTACATCTTGGTTTCCAGCTCTTTTCCTAAAGCTTCAGAATGATCCAAATCTAGTCTACAAAAATTCTCAATTTGACCCTAGCATCATAACGAATAACACTCGAATAAGTTTGATACACAATAGACACAATGGAAAAATGAAGAATATTCGAAAATACATCTTGGCTTCCAGCTCTTTTTCTTGAAGCTTCAAAACAATCCAAATCTAATCTGCAAAAATGCTCGATCTGACCCGAGCATCATAACGATTAACACTCGGATAAGTCTGGTAAGCCAACATGAGAAAAACGCACCTCAATTAGAATTTTCTGTTATAAATCCATTTAAATTAAATTTTCGTTAAACCATATCGCATTTAGACACAGACGAGTTGTTATCTTATGATCACCAAACCATTTCATATCAAAATCTAATGATATTATAATAATGCCTAAGGAAACGAATACATATAATTAAGTAGCCATGATGTTTGTGGATGTATATCACAACAATTCTAGGTATATAATCAAAATCTGATATGGAACATTCGCTAACTGTGTAGGGTTTCCATGGAGGTGCCCTCCGTACTTTGAGAACGACCTTCCTATATAAGGATCAGAGATAAAATTGTAAAGTATTGTACCTAACTAGCTCGGGCACTATAAGAAAAACATAACTAGTCTCGTTAAGATCATATGCATCACCTCGACATGCCAAATATCTAAAAGTATTACTAGAAAAGGAGTTTGATCACACCCTATGGGTTGGCCAACCCTATTATCCATGTCTCTTATCACTGATTTTAGTCATCTCCTCTGATGTGACTGCGTCCAGTACTCCAGCTCACGTACTACACCCAAAGAAAGATCATGGAATCCCACTTAGATTCACACACCTCAACAAGTTTAGAATCACTCACGAATTTCTCATATCTCATAAGATCTTGGAATCACTCATGGATTACCATAACTCTACGAGTATAGTATTGAAAGGGGTTCTAGTTTGAGTCATCTCTTACGAGTATACACACTATATTTACCTAGCGTTCAACAAACCAAATGACAGATTTTCCGATGATCTTAACTCTGGTTCTTTTAGCAATAACCAGATAATACAAAATGGAGATCGCTCCTCTAACTAATTAAGTGGAAAAATCACCTTTGACAATCAGTTATTTAACTATCAAATAAGATAAACAAACAACAAAGTAATCCATAAATTTGTTTCCTATGGAATCATCAAGCCTCGTTTAATTAATTTATTGTTAATTAATTCTCTTTGTATACTTGGGGAACATTACCATATAATTATCCCAACAGTATATGCATATTAACAAACTACTATACATTCAGTGTTTAAAAACTATATCCATATATTTATCTCAATGGTATAAGCATATTCACAAATCATTTAGGAAAATTGCTTAATTTAAAGTCCTATTTTTAATGGACCTAAACCCATTTATTTTCAAAAAAGTGATTTTACAAAACTTTGAATAAAAAACTAAATACAATTTGTTTTATAAATTTTCTTTACAAAATATTAGTAAAAAAGCAGAATTTCAATATAAAACAATTTGTTGATTTTAGACACTTATTTTGATTAATTGATTATTTCACGATCATTATTGATAATAAGAATAAGTTTTAAAGAAATATCAAAAAAAAAACTAATTCATTGTTCTATCTTATTTATAAGATAACTTATTAACTTCAAACCATTAACAATGAAATAATTTAAGAACTTTTAAACAACAATAATGATGTACAATGAAATTCCTTATAACTAATATAACTAGATAATAAATAATTGATGTTTTTAAACATTATTAATAAAATAATTAACTTATTTCAAATAAACAATTATTCTTTGATTGTTAAATTATAGGAGAGTTGTGAAGCATGCACAAATACCGTACAGTTTTTACTGTGAGAATGGAATATGTTTAACTATGTTTTGAGAAGAAAGGAGAGTTGATCTGCTACCTATACTTTTATCTTAAAGAGGTTTCTTGAGCTTGTTTGGATTGAAAGAAACAATCGGGTCTTTAACTGTGAAAAGAGCAAAAGTAGGTTGCAACTGAAAGCTTGTTTGCTGCATGATATCAAGGAAAAGCTAAAATATGCCAACTTTGCTTTTACCCTACAATAATTTATTCTCTATACGGAGCTAGCAGCCATCTGTTGCTTGGTTTTAATGTTGCATGTTTATTTTTTTTCTCTTGCTTTTTATGTTCCCAGTGATTGGTTCACATGTATCTCTTTTCTTTTGTTGTAATCTTTGTTTTTTGTTTATTGTTCCATGGTTGATCAATGAAATGATAGGGGATCAATCAACCACGTTGGCCTTGCTAATTAAAACAATCATTAACTTGCAAATACTATTTGATATAAATTTCAAAGTGTAAATGAGGCACATAACCTTATTTTAAAACATCTAATAGTTTATAATATGAAGTCAATTGTTTAAACATGCTTAAAGTATGATGTCACCAAATGGTTACTCTCTATCATAGAAAAACCACAAGTAACTGTAGGCATAAAAATCCAAGATATAATATATGGAAACATTATAGATCATAATCTATGGACTGTGGGCATTAACCCCTCAAGTTATGCCATGGAACCTGATAGATCACATATACACGATGGTTGCATCGCTATCCTAACGAAACATAATTAATCTATAGGCACTCTCTTTTACTCGAATTACGTTATCCCAACAACAACCACATGGGTTACAGTTAAACAATGGATGCATTGTTATCTCAGCGAAAACATAAGTAACTACATGTATAATACCCCACGATTTGCGCTATTAGATTTTCCAACGGTTTATAGTGTTTAAAAGAAACAATAATAATTATAACTTTGAAATATTATTCAAGTAAGACTCAGTAATCACAACAATACTTAAATAAGCCTCTAGATTCAATTTAATTCCGAGTCATAGCATTGGTATTTACATAAATAGGCACATATATAAATAAATCAATAATTAGCGATTAACAACTAATGTATCCCATAGCAAAATTTACAAGGATAATCAAAATTAATAATATAGTAATTAAGAATTTATTTTGCTATCCAAATTTGTCTAACTAAATTAGACAATGTTTATTTAAACAAATAGATACCAAACATGTACTCAAATTTATTACATTATAACTAAACAATGTAACCATTCAATATTATTCATAAAATTCTCACAAGGTCGATTGTCCAATAAATTGGATAAAGATGAACTCAAAAATATCTAGTAGCAATTTGAGATGCTATATCACGATCCTAAATCAATTTTAAACAATCGATCAATTTATTAGTTCAAAATTGCTATCAATAATATGACGATGGCCATAAAACTACCAATTTACACAATCAAGTAGATAATAATATTTTAATATACTTTATACTGTATTGTTTAGCTGGAGAGATGAGTTATACCCACAGTTGTTCTAGTTGTCGTTTCGCATTCATGTTCATATTAATTCCAAACGACATTCGAAATTAACAAAAATTCCTACTAGCTTCGAATCATGCCAATAAATTCCAAAATATGGATATCGTCATTACGAATGCAATAGGAGTGATCGTGTTGGATTCAGATTTTGTGTGAGTGAGTTGTACAATTTATAAGATATCGATTTACAATTTATAAATAAAAAAACTGATCCAAAAATATGGATTACCCCTTCATTACGAAATATCCCTTACTCCTTCCACTTTCAAAAACATCCGCCCACTCTAGGCAACTATATTCAATTCATACCTAACCACCTTCCTCACATTTCTCTTCTTGCTTCACGAAATCGAACTCCACAGCCACCATTAGATTCCACTACTTCACTTGGAAATCAACATCATCTCTTCCTTTCCAAACCTCACCCTGAAATGGAATCTTTGACTTGCTTTGCTGTTTGCGAACAAATTGAACAATTATTAAATTCATTTGGCTTTCCTAAAGTACAAGGGTTGTTATAAAGGGTGTCGAACTCTAGGACCAAAATTATTTTAACTAATAAATCCAAATAGATTATTCTGAAAGTCTGATTGTTTGAAAACAACAGAAAATAAATAAAATGTGAGTTTTTTATAATAAATGAAAGCAATTAGGGAGCAATGACGTAATCTGGATTAATAATCATCAGTAGCCAAACAGAATAATATAAATCTAACTCATGTTTCTGTCACAAATATGAATCAACGATAATTAGGTTTTTAGAAACAAACATGTGAATAATGACAAGCATAGCCTATGCAGGAGCTAAGCTCTTAAACAACCATAGGCTATCAGGATAGATTCACTGCTTTATACTTAAAACCCTAAAAATTAGATCTAAATCTGAAAAGTGTTAGATCGAACTCGAATATACTCTGTGAAGGAGCACATCTCTTATACGACACAAAGTATGAAGGTTTAGATCTAACTCTATACTCAAATCTAGATCTATATGCATAAAGTCCTCATCTTTTTGGCTATGTAATTCATATTGAATATAGTCTCTAAGCGTCATCACACCTAATTAAAGGGGATTAGCTAGACATAGCCAAACAAGAAAAAGGGAAGAAGAAAAGAGCGAACATAAATAAAATTAAATAAAACTAAAGAGAAAAGGAGAAGAGTAGTTTTACTCCAGGAGAAGAGTTTAGAATAAAACCTAAGACAATTCTAAATGAAAAAGATACAGTGTATTTATAGCTTCCATGACCAAGACTAAGTAGCCAATTACAAGATGTGGGACAAAAGACTTTGCCCAAATAACAAATAAACCAATGTGAACGCATGTGAATGGACATGCAGATGTCATGGAAAAATATCTTACGGGCACCAAACAGCATCAACTTCAATCGTTTTGAGCATGAATAAGGACTCCATAACATCTGAGACAAGCGATCTTTATGAAAAAGCATTGAATCTTGACTTTAAAATATGCATCAGAAGGTGGTTGAATAACAAAATTTCTTTAAGTTTTCATACTTTAATCCAGCACTAAAAATCAACACTCTTCTTGCACCAATTCTTCAAACTTTTCAATAGTTAAGTGCATCAATCCATTCAACTTGAATAATCTGAAAACACAACTATAATACATAGTATCAATTATTTTAAAGAGAAAATAAGATAAATAAGAGGATAAAATATACACATTTACGTGTATATCAAATACCCCCACACTTATCTTTTTATTCGTCCTCGAATAAACTAAACTAAGATATGTCACACTTTCGTAGGAAACATGATTGGATTCAGCGTCTGAACAAGCCATCAAACCTCTAGGTGTCCCTAGTAAGACGAGTGTTGTTTCGTGAGTGTTTTCAGCGGATACTACCCACAAAATCCAAAGCGTCTTATGTATGCGAATTAATAATATATTTAAGGTCTTTCAAATTCCAAGTAATTTACTTAATTTCAATAATAACGATTTAGTCCTAAATTGTCCATCCTATTATTGTTGCAAAAATGAATAAAAAATTTCAAGCAAAATCGTAATTCCTTGATAATACAGTAATTGCCTTGAAGATTAAGAGCGTGGTGTCAACCAAAGTTCTGGACATCGACAATGTGCACCCAATCATTTATTTATTTTATTTATTTATTTTGAATAATTTTGCACCAGTGTAACTGTAATGTATTGAATGTGAGTCATGCATAGACGAAGGAAAATTTGGTAAGTTCTAAAAATATTGTAGATAAAAGGGCAAGTGTATTATTTGAACTTCAAGCTACAAAAGATAAAATAATGCTAAGGCACATATGGCCGTTTTGTTTCCTTTCATCTCCTCTATTGCAATCCTCGCTTCTGAGTTCGGTATGATGGATGTGGATGGAATGGAAATGAATATTTTATAGTCAATGATGATGAATGACTATTTTATTCTCGGAGATTTTATCTTTATTGCATTTTTCTTCTTCTTTTTTTCTATCATTTTTTCATAAATGTATGATGAATGATGAGTGGAGATGGAATGGAATGATGTCTTATATTATTTCATTTGATTCCTCCTTTACTAAGCGAATCATAACCAACATTTCATGAAAGGAAAATTTTGTACCCTAGTTACTCTACTTCTATAACCCTAATTCAACACATAAGTCTGGATTGATGTTATATAAAAAGTAGAAAGGAAAGATAAGCAAAGTTTCGTAAGATAGATAACCCATATAAAATAACATGTGGTATATGGTTATTCTACCTTAAAACAAGTACGAAGTGGGTAGTGTAATATTGGTATTAAAAGTGACGTTTTTGAAACTTAGGAAATAAATCAGTAAAAAGGTTCTTAAGTATACCAATATAAGAAAAACTTGTCAAAACATGGACGTAAATTGACCAAAACTTGGGTTTGAATAATGTGGGGGTATCAAAGAAGAGCGCCACAATGAGTCATTTCTCCTTAAGTGGGCCAAGTGGAATTTAGAACTTACGAGTTTAAAAATTCAAGTGAAAAAATATATTATCCATGAAAACAAACTCAGAAAACCCAACAAATGTAGGTGCAAAATAATTTTTACTTGATTTGATTCTTTATGATGAATTTATTTTACTTGCACATTCTAACATGTATAACAAGGGTTGACACTCTTACTTCAGAACACGACTGACGTCTACACAGTCTCAAGTTAGCATCTTAAATAGATACATTACGACTCAGTGAATAATTTATGTTCATTCCTATCACCCAACAATTCAACTTATAAATAAAGAACCAAGGTGTTATTTATGGATTTTAAGTTAGTCCTTATTCAATGAATGACCTAGTTCATAAAATTTGACTGCTGATGTAATGTAATTTCCCCCTCCCCCTTCCCTCCCCCCCCACACACACTTGAGTGTGAATGTATCCTCACAGTCATTAAACAAACATATCTTAGTGAAAGGGAAAGAAAATAAGAGGGCAAGTGTGGCTTACCGGATACGCTTGCAGAAAATACGCAGTCATCGAATAGATGAATTGGTCCTCAATGGACTAATGGATCAGCCTCATTAAGATGATGAGACACTGCTTAAGCATTGAAAACCAAATCATACAGGATTTTATATTACATTTCAAATTTGGAAAGACAAATTTTGTTTTCTCAAAAGTTTGAGTTGCTAATTTTAAAATTTTGAGCTTACAATTGATCCTAAAATCGAATTGAGTTTCTATAGCAACTATAGAGAGGTCATTGAGCCAGGTTCAGTAAAAGTTTCAAAAATAAAGTTTGATTTGTTTAGATGATGTATAAATTGAGAGACGTCTGCATCATTCTCACCGCCACACTTGTTTTGAGAAATACTGTTCAGTTTTGCTTTGATATTTGAAATTTTTTTGACTAAAGTTTCATTCGTAAACCTAAAGTTAAAACCAAACAAATGAATTCTCAGTAAATTTCGAAATTGTGTTTTCTCAAAAATCATGTTATTCCAAAAAGAGTTCATATACTACATAAATTTATCATTGAAAAACAAGTGATCAAGGTGAGGTTCAGTTAAAACGAACAAGTCGTAAGGAGTTTCAACAGTTTTAAAAAAATCATCATTGTGTTTAAGATCACATTTAGCAGTTCATTGTTTTCAACCTCAAGAATTTCAAAGTTATTGTTTCATTTTCTATTTCAGACCCAACAACATCACCGTTAATCATTTGAAGAAGTTTTTGCTCATCAAAGTCATCCTCACTTAAATAGTTGTTACCAACTTCATCATTTCTTTCAGGTTGACAATCTATAGTTGCTAAATTTTTTAAATTTATAGAATCTGAGAGAGGAAGATCAAATTGAAGATTGACGTCTTCTTTTTCAAGAGATTTTAAATTCAAATAAATTACAGAGATTTCAACAACTTCATTAAGATTTTCATTAATTTCAAAAGTTGTTAGTTGAAGATTGTCGACTGTGGTTGAAATTTGATTTTGTTGATCACGTCGTTTTAAGTATTTTCATATACCAAATCCGTGTAGTTATCGAAATTTTCATTTATTTTCTCAACAAAATCAAATTTATAATTATTTACATGAGAAGTTTCAATTTGAAATTGTTGAGAACAAAAATCATTAATCGCACCATTATTGAAATTATATCCATTGCCAAAATCATTTGAAAAGTTATTCACATTTCCATTTTGAATTTGAAATTCATTTTGGAGTTCGAAATTGATTTGGCTGGGGATATAATCAAAATCATTTTAATTTGGAAGTGAATTCGAATTTTGATTATTTTGAAAACTTTGACTCAAATTGTTGCACAAGTCTGAATTACACAATTCATTTACTTTTTTATTTTGTTGTGTGCTCATTTCAAGTAAAGATTCAATATTTGTTTTCAAAGTTGAGGGTTGATCGTGGAAATTATTCGAAAAGTTTTTAGTTTGAAATTCATTCTAAATTGAATTATAACCAAAATCATTTAAATTTTTTAAAAGAATTGCAATTTTGGTTGTACATGGGTCAAGCGCGCATGTACTAGAAGAAGAGAGTTTTTCATCGAAAAATCAGTTGCAAAACTTTTGGCTCTAAAGAAGCTCTTAAAAAATATGTTAAAATTAAAAACTTTGGATTATATGAATACAAGTCTAGGCCAGGTTCTGATAGGGATTATCAGTGTGCCACGAATCACCGTAAAAACACGACTGAAGGTTTAAGAACCTGTTTGAGTTCTAAACACTACTGTTCCTTAGACTCCTTAGAGAGTATCAATCCTAATTGTCAATTTAACGAATATTTTGTCCTATGAGCTTTGGGGAATCCTGATTCGATTTCAATTTTTTTCTTTCAAAAACGCACTTTTCGATTAATCCCACATTCGTTTTAAAATTTCCAACCATACATCAACAGACAAAATAATCAATCGCATAACAATCACAAACTAATAAATTGCAGAAATAATTTTTTTACAAGCAAGCCGCGACACCAACACGAAATCTTTACAAGCAATTTTTATATATTTTTCAAGCAGCAACAGACAATGTAGAGTTTAGAAAATTTTACAGTGGGGCATGGCAGTCCATCTAGCAAAATTGAGTAGTATCAATGATTGAAAACCCACTGTTTGCAATTCGCTTGATTTCTGAGTTCCTTGTTTGTTGCTTGAATTCTTTCTCAATTCGATTCTTTTGTTGGTTGCTTGAACTCCCTTCACATTGCCATTTGGTTTGATTTGAGATTTCACTCTTTTTTTTAAATATAAATATTGAAAAAAAAAGAAAAAAAAATTTCGAAAAACAAAAGCCAACTCAAACAAGGATAAAATCACTAACTTCTTTGCCAAAAAATCAATACAGCCTT
This sequence comes from Allium sativum, assembly GCA_030737875.1. Lineage (NCBI taxonomy): Eukaryota > Viridiplantae > Streptophyta > Magnoliopsida > Asparagales > Amaryllidaceae > Allium > Allium sativum. Next base: position 345,234,674 of record CM060924.1, on the reverse strand, counting down.
GATGACTAACCCCACTCACTGACTCAAATAAACCCCATCTACCAACCAAAAGGAAACCGATAAAAGAATAACGGAAATACCCCAAAATAAAAATAAAACTCTTGACCGACCAAGAGCACTCAATAACACAGGCCACTCAAACAAGGAAATAAACTTCCCAAATATTATTACTCAAGAATTATTATTTTTCTCAAAATCGAAACATGCCTCAAATAGTCAAATATGATTTCATACGGAAACGCAACCCGGAAGGAAATCATGACTCAGCAACATGCCATTTGTTATAAATTTGGGCAAATCATACCCGAACGCAAGCAATTTAAATTTTGATTTATTGCAAATCGAGTCGTGGTTTGAGTTTCGAATTGGGTTTTTTAGGATTGGGAGTTGGATTGCTTACTGGCACGAGGTTGTACTTCGGGATGTGCGATTGAGGATTTGGTGAGTTTTAGAATCGGTTATTGGTTTCGAAAATTGGGAGTGGCTGGGGTTTTTACGTTCTGAAAGATGAACAACAGAGGTGAAGTACAGGTGAAAGGCCTGGATATGTTTGAGGGAGAATCGACTAACTTGTGGTGAACGGTTTGACTAAAGAAGTTGTTGGGTATGATGGGTTCAATGAAATGGTGTTGAGGCAGGGAAGGTTGATGATGGGGGATTGCTATGGTTGGTGAACGCTTGAATTTGGGGTTTCATTGGGTACGTGATGAAAGGGGGTATTGCGTGATGACGGTAAAGGGGATTTGGCTTGCTTTAAGGGTGTTGAATGTATGCGATTATGATCAGCTAGAGGAGAAGGAGTGGTGCTTGCGTGGTTGATGATGCCCTGTTGGGTTTTGAAAGATGGATCTTGGTGAGGGTTTCGATGTTGATGGTTGTGCGGATATGAGTTTGGGGAAGATGATTTGCGTGGAGTGCTCGAATTTGAGTTGTAATGGCGTGCTGTGCAGTTAAAGCACTTAGCGTTTCTGTAGCGGTGGAGGTGTGAAAAGCTGTAGCGGGGATAAAACGGGGAAATAACGGGATATAGCGAAGGTGGAAAAATGTTAATTAGAAGTAAATATATAACTAAAATATATCATTCTTACATCATTTATGTAGAAGAAATGAATATTAATTAATTTTACATAACAAAATTAAAGAGTATCATGGTTATGCACACCAGATTTGAGGATTACTACAAATTTCTATCATATATAATGCACTTATGACTTAAAATTAGCTTTTTACATTAACTTTTTTGATTTATTTTAAAAGAGGACTGGTCAAATCATCCTTTCTATATTAATATTGCTACAGTTGGTGCTAAATAGCATTGATGTAGTGGGTGCAGAGGAAAACAGTGGGGCTTTAAGCAGAGCTACTGTTCATCAGTGCTAAATTGAAATAACGTAGCGACCGGAGAGCGCTACGGGCTATAGCGGGGATATTATGGGGCTTTAACGACATAGGTGGCATAGGACAGAGGTGTTTATGAGAGGGCAGGAAGAAGACGCAGAGAAGATGAAGATGCACAAAGCAGAAAAGAAAAGAAAAGGAAACTACTTTTTTTATATATATATATGGAATCTTGTAAAAGAAGAAAGGATGTAAAAAGGGAAAGTAATAAAGGAAAGGAAAGGAAATATATCAATGAAATTTGGCAAGTTCTTTTTTTCTCTTATCTTGGAGATTTCAGTATCAATAATTTAATACCAAATCGTCTAAGCAAGAATTTTTTTCTATATATAAAGAAAAAAAATATCCCGAAGGATTTACTAATAACGATTATTTTAATCTCCGGCAACAGCGCCAAAATTTTTTACGAAAAAATTAAGCAATTTTAAACAATTATTAAATTCTCGGCTTTCTAAACAATAAGGGTTATTGTAAAGGGTGTCGAACTCTAGGACCAAAAGTATTTAACTAATAAATCCAGTTAGATTATTCCGAAAGTTTAATTGTTTGAAAACAACAGAAAATAAATAAAAAGAGAGTTTTTTATAATAAATGAAAGCAATTAGGGAGTAATGACATAAAGTGGATTAATAATTATCAATCGCCAAACAAATTAATATAAATCTAACTTATGTTTCGGTCACAAATATGAATCAACGATAATTAGGTTTTTAGAAACAAACATCTAAATAACGACAAGCGTAGCCTATGCAGGAGCTAAGCTCTTAAACAACCATAAGCTATCAGGTCACTACTTTATTCCTAAAACCCCAAAATTAGATCTAAATCTCAAAAGTGTTAGATAGAACTTGAATATACTCTGCGAAGGAGCACAACTCTTATAAGACACAAAGCATGAAGGTTCATATCTAACTCTATACTCAAATCTAGATTTATATGCATAAAGTGCTCATCTTTTTGGCTATGTGCTTCATATTGAATCTAGTCTATAAGCGTCATCACTCCCTAATTAAAGGGATTGGCAAGACATAGCTAAACAAAAAAAAGGGAAGAAGAAAAGAACAGACATAGCTATGTGCTTCATATTGAATCTAGTCTATAAGCGTCATCACCCCCTAATTGAAGAACATTTTTTACAGGAAACTTCATTGATTTGAAATAACTAAAAATGAGCCAGAATTCATAATTCCTTTAACAATTATTTATTTCAGTTTTTGTTCGCATTGATACTGGATGAAATAGTGTAATAAACATAAACATCTTCTCCGTCTTCAGTTTAGCTGTTTACCCATTTCCTCACATTCAACTATTTATATAGATCACTCTTTCATTGTTTTATTTGTGAATATATCATTAAAATTTATCTTGTTGCGGTTAAATTTCAAATCTACACTGCTTGTACTTGTAAATATATCATGAAAATTTAGGTAGATCAAAATGAAAACAGTAAACCCATCACAAAATTACATACATATAATTATATATACCATAGCATTAAAAGTTCATGACTGAAAATATGATTTAGTATTTATGAATAATCAAATCAAGCTTACATATCTTATTGGTGTTAATACACAACACAATGACAGACAAAATTACAGGTTAAGGAAATATTAAACAACCATATGTACACATGTTTACATATCTACTTGGTGTTAATTAACCATTTTCTAACCATTTGGATTCGGAATAAGATAAAACTGTCAGGTTTTAATAAAAATTGATATAAAACTTGAAAAAAAATATGAAATTCAACAAATGAGCATTAAGAGATTGAGTCTAAACATCAGGTTTAACATTTACATTCATCTTCCACAAATTTTGTCAATTAAGAATTAACCTACTATTTTAATTTGGAATAAGACAAAAACCGGTCAAATTTTAATAAATTTGTTCAGCAATAAGAACTACTATGTTCAAGTTATGGAAGTTGAAGGAAAAAAACAAATATTAAAACAAAACATATAAAACAGGTTACCTATTGGCTATTGTCTATTCATTTGTGCCTATACTTGCAATGGGCGAGTACTATTTAATGAATTAATATATAAACTGGAAACAAAAGAAAAATAAATAAATTATTAAATGACTGTGAAACGTAGAGAAAGCAAACTTCACGACTAACTATTGATAGATTACAAATGACATGGTAAACTAAAAGGACGTTAAAAAATTTCTGTTAATATCCAACCAAATTAATCTCTATAAACCATAAATCACAATACCACCACAACTATTATTATGTTCAGCAATAAGAATTAGTATGTTTAGGTTATGGAAGTTTAAGGAAAAAAACAAATATTAAAACAAAACATATAAAGCAGGTTACCTATTGGCTGTTGTCTATTCATTTGTGCCTATACTTGCAATGGCTCCCTGTCTTGCTTGCAGTCTAGTTAGAATTTTAGTACCCAAATGAGCAGGAGAAAAATTGACAATAAATACAGAAGAAATCGGTGTAGTATTAGTAAAATGAGATGTTAATTACTTCTAAAGAAAATGGATTTTTTTTCAAAAATATAGCAACGGGCAGACTGAACAACATTTTGGTTGACCGGAGAATTCATCTATTGGAAACAACAAAAATTGAGCAAAAATTCAAAATTCTATCAATGAAATTTAATAATAATTTATCTCAGATTTTGTATGTATGAATAGCTGATGAAATAATGTAATAAATATAAATTCTTCATCATTAGTTTTTAAAATGCATCCATGTTTTTGCATTTAACTATTTATGTGGGTTAAACATCTTTGTTGTTATATTCCTGAATACATCATTAAAATTCATGTTGTTTATAGTTGATTTCAATTCTATATTCTTTGTATTTGTAAATATATCATCAAAATTTAGGTAGATCAAGCTGAATTTAATAACACCAACAAAATTAGATATGTAAAGAGACCTACAAAATTAGACATAAACATCATAAAAATTTGTAATTGGAGATATCTTTCAACATTTAGAAATAGTCAAATATGTCAACGGTGCTGATAAAGTACTTAAAAAGAAGGTTAAGGCAATATTAAACAACTATGCATTCACACGTTTACATAATTATTCAACTTGATTTTTGAAATTTATGAAAAAGAGCGGGTGCTCAAATCAAAAAATTTCAAACATTTGGAAACCAATTTTTAGACAGATATTTGTTTCAAAGCATCATGCTCATGGGCATCACTTTCTTACTGTATGGTAATTCAGCTTTTATATCCTACGTATGTCAATTAAGAGTTAACCTACCATTTTAATTTGGAGTAAGATAAAAACCGGTCAAATTTTAATTAATTTATAAAAGTGGAACACCAAAAACTAAGTTAACCAAATTAACAGCGGGTATCACTAAAACTCAATTTGTCGTAACAAATGGTATGCAAAATGTATTTGGTTTTTTGTACAAAATCCTTACGCATGGCTGATCCCACCTATTGATTTAAAAAAGGGATTATGCATTGATGATATAATTTGACTAACTACGTCAATAGTGCATTAAGGAATAATGTACAAAAAATTTAAAAGCTATCGTAAGTTCGCCAATGTCAGTTAGATCGGATTAAAACGTCACAATTTGCCAGATATATGCCCTTGTTGCCATAATTAACTAATCCAGGGAACTTTTAACAGAACTATAGGAGAGTATTATTTAATGATTTGGTATGTAAACTCAAAACAAAAGAAAAAACGAATAATTTACTAAATGACTGTGAAACGTACAGAAAGCAAACTTTACTACTAACAATTGATAGATTACAAATGACATGGTAAACTTAAAGGGCGTTAAAAAAATTCTGTTAATATCCAACAAAATTAATCTCTAAAAATCATAAATCATAACACTACCACAACTATAAATCACAGTATAATTTGCCGGGACAAATTGGGAAATAATACAAGAATAAAGATTACCACGATATGATTAGCTTACAATTGAATTCCAGTCGAAGATAGTGAGAAGAAAGCCCTTAGAAAACAAATCAGCAAAAGGTTAGAGTATGTTCAATATATATTGACTCAATTATGAAATTCAACTCTCTTTCTAATCTATTTGTACTCATCGCCTTAGCCTTAAAAGTGATTAAACTTAAAATATTCAGTGTGTATGAAAGTAATTAATGATAAGAAAGAAAATACAGTACCCTTATGCATTTCCAGAAAATGAGTTGAATCCTTTTGCAGCACCTTGATAGTTTCCCGATGCTTACTGTTGAATTGCAGCCGAATACAGTTAGAAGAAAGCCGTAAAAAAATAGTAAAAGGTTAGAGTAGGTTTAAGATTTGCTTACAAGCCTAACAGTTAGAGGAAAGCCCTGAAAAAACAAATACAGTTAGAAATGAAAGATAAGCTCTTTTTAATAGAATTGGGGAAGTGGAGAAGATGAGGACGAAAAGATTGAACACCGCTCGAAGGCATTACAAATAGATGAGGAGTTGATATTTTGACTTTTTTTTCTTTTTTTTCCAAGGATAAGAAAACGGCATTCGTTTTTCCAGGGAGAAAATTGAAGAGAGGAAAGTGACGCACGGGAATGAAAATGCGGTAGTGATATCGTGGAGAGAGGCGGAAATGGGCAGAACGGCCTGACTGAAAAATGACAAAACTGCCCCAATCATACAACACAAATATAAAAGGGTAACTTAGTAATTTCAAAAGCTTCAAATCCAAGTATTCTCGTTATAATATATATATATATATAAGTAGCTATTTGAAAACAAATTGATGACATAAAATTAAGTACACAAATTGTGGATCATTAGATTTATTTATCTTTACATAAGAGGTGGAATTCAGAGTGAGATCCAATGAACCACAATTTGCTTATCAAATTTTGTGTCAACGGTTAGTATTCAGATAGACTATATATATATATATATATATATATATATATATATATATAGACACACACACAAATAAAGTGTACATATATGCGCTGTCGATATTCTGGTCGATAGGCATCACGTATTTTGGGCTGTAACATGCCTTTAATAAAATTTATACCCAGTTTCAATATATATATATATATATATATATATATATACATACACATAAAATTTGACATAATTGATCTCCACCATTGGATAGCCCTTTGGATTCCATCCCTTTATAAAATGACAAAATGACCCAACATATGTGTCTCTCAGTTTGTGTCAATTTTTATGTTCAAATAGCCGCCCCCATTTATACATATGTGTGCGATTATTTTTATTAGGTTAAAATGACCCAAAGGTTAATACACCAATCAAATTTACAAAGCATGTTAGGTTTACTCAAAACATAGTTAAGCAATTTAGCCATAAATTATAGGGCTATGGTTCATATGGTACCATATTGTAACTCCCCACCGCGAGACCCACCATAATAAAAAGCATTAGTGAGTAATATCGTCTATTAGAATAGAGAATAGGGCATGTTAGGAGCGACCATCTGTAATCTTATATTAGACGAGTAACAAATATGTTGATTAGCTGCATAGTTTTTTTTTATCTCAAGTGGATCGACGTACTCAATTCATCTAATATAAAACTATGATGGGTAAGGATCGTATTCAGAATAAATTACAACACATCACAGATAACAGATCACAGAACAAAGCACATATAGGTACAACAGCGAAATACAACATATACATGTGTTACATTCTCAAATGGTTTCATTTGAATCATACCTGTACACATCATGTCTAAAAAGAATAAAGATACATTGACATGAATATCTAAGGAAAAAGCTTCGAGAGATATAGTGCAAGACAGATTAGCTAACCACGAATAAACAGTGAGCTACGAACCTGAAACAACTCGATCTGACCCAAGTATTACATATAAGGATCAGTCGAGCTTGAACATATCAATAATAACACGGTAAGTGAAATAAAATGTCGATACACACAATTTCCTTTTCATAAGAAAAAGAATTTTATTAACATAGTTTTACTCGAAACACAAATGCGACCATTCCTTCCCATCGAAAAGGATTACTGTACACTCGGAAGAAGTTCACGAAATTAATACACTAGTCACTCGAGAGAGACAAGAAAACAAACTCAGATATTTCCATCAACATAGATTACCCTAACACAACAATTACGGTAAATAATACTTTGAATCACATTAAGCAAGATGGAAAGCTCAGAAATAACATAAATCATATGAATCGTAAAACTCATGGAACTCAGTTAAGAGTTCGAATCACAGAATTCACAAAACTCAAAGAACTCAGTTAAGAGTTCAAAACATAGAAACAAAATCGCCATATATGTATATATGTATATGTAAAAGTAATCATCTCAAATGGTGAAATCATAAAGAAAACTTAAAACCTAGAAAATAACTCAGATCAGAGGCAAAACGATTATAATGGCCGCGACAAGGTCGTTGGTACCTCACCAAGTAGTTTGTGACAGCCCGCCCCAGACCATCCGACATTTCCCTGAAATGCGTTGTGCCAATGCCCGACCAGCACGGGACGGTCGTCAGAAGAAAGGGGTTTTGAAATGATGAATCACCAAAGAACCTATAGTATATCTCACAGCACATGGAATAAGATATAATAATAACATACTTGATATAAAACAGGCGTTACAGTACATCAGCTGAAAACTAAATCATATCCATCAGAGTAGCGAAATCAAAAATACAACTTATGATCCAAACCATTATTACAACTTCAAAATACTGTCTCTAAAAAGGAAATAAAAGAGATACGCTACTAATGCCCAAAGCAGTGACTAGCAACAGCACAGGGAGAATATATGTATATAGTACATGGAAGCATCCTGCTCGTCTCCGGACAGCTACTCGTGCATCACCACCTAACCTGCCTCTAGTCTGCTCATTTAGGAGAACCCAGAGTAGTAAGAAGAGACATAAAACTCTGGGTCATACGAAAGTCTGGTATGAGCGATAGCAGCAAAATAAAGCAATAACAGGTATAAATAATCAACCTGAACCTGCAACCAAGGAGTTAGCACAACAAGATGTAAGTACTCTAAGGTAACACTAACATATAGTGTAAAAATGGGAGTGTACGTGTCATGGTGATAGCAAGCATCAAACATAGCAATCATCCTCACATCTTTCACTCAGTGTGTAAAGTATACGATATCCACCCCTTTGATCACTAGAACCATTGGGGCCATGCCAGCAACTTCGTACAATTATCACTATGACCACGTTGCCTTTGGGGGCCTTAGTGGAGTACGACCCCATGCAACCTTTGACCCTACTGGTCCATAGTCATTGCCCCTACCTCAATAGTGAACTAAAGTTATATATATCGATAACCACTTTGCACACGTCCCGTAGAAAAGCCCAACTTTAGAAGTTAACCCGTCGATCCCCATTTGGATATTGAGCCAAAACTTCTCGTTTGGACTCCCTTTGCATCTCAGATTATAGTCGAACTAAAATTGATCTTCAGAAGAGTTCACGGTCATCGCCAGTCGTTCCTCTTCCATGGATCGGTGGATAGTCGAGCATCTTCATCAGAATCGATTGAACATACTTCATTGGGTCTTTCGAACATCATCGTATAGTGTCGGTCGAACATGTGCCCTCGGGTCGGTCGAACATCATCATATAGGGTCGGTCGAACATCACCATTGTCATCCGGTTCGGTCTAACATGCATCACTACGGATCTCACCCACTTGACCAGCTCGCCATTCTTGGGCTCACCCCCCTAGGGATCATCCCTCCCCTAGGAGTGGCCTCCTCAGGGATCGTCCCTCCCCTAGGAGTCTCCTCCCTAGGGATCTTTCCTCCCCTAGGAGTCGCCCCCTAGGGATCGTTCACTTCCTAGGGTTTGCTCCCCTAGGAAGCGCTAACTTCCTAGGGGTGACTCCTCTAGGATCGCTCATTTCTTAGGGATTGCTCCTCTAGGGATCACTAATTTCCTAGGGGTCACTCCCCTGGGGATCGCTCATTTCCTAGGGGTCACCCCACTAGGAATCGCCCACTTCCTAGGCGTCGCTCTCCTAGGAATCGCTAACTTCCTAGGGGTCACTTCCCTAGGATCGCTCACTTCCTAGTGGTTGCTCCCCTAGGAACCGCTCATTTTCTAGGAACCGCTCATTTCCTAGGAGTCGCTTTCCTAGGAATCGTTAACTTCCTAGGGGTCGCTCCCCAAGGATCGCTCACTACTTAGGGGTAACTCCCCTAGAAATCGCTCGCTTCCTAGAGATAGCTCCCCTAGGAATCGCTCATTTCCTAGGGGTCGCTCCCCTAGGTATCGCTCCGTGCGACCCAAAACCTGCACCACTTTCCAACAAACTATTTTCGCCTCTCGACAACGTTTTCGACCATTCTAACTTTCTTATGCAACTGTAACAACCCGAATTTTTATAACATGTTAAAACCATAAATCAAGGCAGAATTAAATTTTAAAATAAGAATCAAGGGAAATGGGTTATGCCATTCCGTTCGTCTCGAAATTTTACATTAAATAGAGTCCGAGTTTTCGAAAATCGGAGTCCGGATGAAGAAGTTATGGCCTGTAGAAGATTCAACAGATTTTAGGCAGCACAGGACCAGGCAGGTCGACCGTGTGGTCGTCCCTAGGGTTGACCTACCCCCAGGTCGACCATGTGGTCGACCTCCCCCTTTACAGGTCGACCTGGTCGGCCTGTTTTGACCCAGAACCTATTTTTGAAGCCTGAGACGTGTTTTGATGGTCCGGATTGATTCTAGGGTTAATCTAAGGGCCTAAAGTAGTTGCTACACCTATAAATCACCCTTAGACCTAACCTAATTCATATCAAATCATTCCTACACCATTATGCTGCTAAAATACCTCTTGAACCATGGTCGCCGTCTCCAAATCAAAGTACAAACATTCAAACTCAAATCAATTCAAAGAACAAGGCTTCTTCAATGATTCAAGACAATAAATTAACAACGCCGCGACATTTTTACAACAAATTCAGTTCTTAATTCATTAGCCATGCTCTGTAAGTTCTAGTTGTTTTTAGATTTAAACATTTAATTATAATATGGCCATGGAATAAAGTGGAATTGGATTTAAGTATGTTTATTGATTCAAAACTATTTCTGTTGCTTCTTGAATCTTGAGTTTTGGGACTTTTCTATGTTCGTTCTCATGTCAAGCTTATGATCTATTCAGTCTGTTGTAAATCAGTTTTTCTTGATTCACATTGATATTATTGTCAAGATCTATCTTTTAGGCCAGAGATGATGTTTTTATGCCAGTTTCTCCTCTCTATACTGATTGTTATACAAATTCTACCTTCCCCTATTTATTTTCTTTCAATGAACCTAGGTCAATTTCGGACCTAGGCCTGAACCGCGATTTGCGTACGATTGAATACGGGGAAATATGGGAATGTTGTCTATATTGGATATATATATATGTTTGGTGGAATTGACGGCATAACATGAAATGGGGATATGAGTATTATCGCTATAATTAAAGATTGTAAGTTTGGATAAAATGGTGTAAACATGGAATACATGTAGTTTGGTATGAAACTCGACCTATGTAAAATGGCAAGAATACTGATATATGTAAACGGCATGAAACTTGGTATTTGTGTAAATTGGTATAAAATTTGCATACATGTGAAATGGCGTGAATTAAACATATGTAAATTTGGTATGAATTGGGCATATGTAAAAACTAACATGTAATCTAGAACTTGGGCGTATGTTAATTATGTAAATTTTGGAGTTGGAACATATATGAAAATTTATGACTTGGTAGAGGTTTAATATGAACGCGCCTAAGTTGGGTTTTGGGTAGCTGGCATGTATTGTAAATAAAAGGCTATAACTTGGCATAACCTTATAGTGAATTATGATAATAATTTGTGAATACGTTTTAGGGCAAAAAAAAGGCGAATTATGAACTTGATAATTGGCATATAACTGGAAATATGAACGTGGTTGGAACAATGAACATTTCTATATATTAAACACATGAACTGATATTGGGGTTTTGGGTGGAATACGACCATTAATGAACGTTTGACACGAGGTTAGACCCAGTTTGTGGTGTAAATCTGCCCGGAACCGCCCGACAAATCCAGTAGCCACAAAGTGTCAGTCTTATGTGAGAGGTCAAAGGCCAAATTGTAGGCGTAACGGTTTATGACACAAGGTTAGACCCAGTTTGTGGTGTAAATCTACCCGGAACTGCCCGACAAATCCAGTGGCCACAAAATGCACGGTCTAATGTGAGAGGTCATGATTCGTTCGGCATAATGAATGAATTAAGGAATACTAACCATAATAAGACGTGGGTATGGTTAGAGGGTTAGGTGGGATGACATGGAAATTTGACATGTAAATGTGGACCTAACCGGTATGAGTTAAGAGCATGTAAAACTTACAAATGTAGGCTTAACCAACATAATAGTTAATCAGACCAATGGGTGGGTTAAGTAATATGACTAGACAAATGACACTTAACCAATATAACATGAGACGTGGTAGGGTTAAGTCATGAACCGCTTGAATATACTTAACAATTGGACACGATGATTTGATAGGGTTAAGTCATGAACCTCTTGAATATACTTAACCAATTTGACACGATGATTTGATAGGGTTAAGTCATGAACCGCTTGAATATACTTAACCAACTTGATAGATGATTCGTAGGGCTAAGTCATGAACTTGAACGACAACATTTAGCCAATTTGCCATGACACGTAGGCGGGTTAAGTCACAAACTTGAATGACAACACTTAACCAACTTGACATGCTAGACTGATGGGGTTAAGTCTTGAATTTAAATGACAACACTTAACCTACTGAACGGAAACCCTAGTTGCGCGGTCCTTTTCAGAAGTAACCCACTAGATGTATCACGGTACTTTGGAACTAGGCAGAGTGGGGCACGATTACTGGGCTGATTGTAAGCGACCAGAACGACGGTTGAGTTGGTGCGGCATTGTAGGTTCAGGCGGACTATGGTCGTGCATGTAGTCCGGAGTTGAAAAAGCAGGCATTGGGCACCGGTAGTTTTACACTGTGCGTGCTTGATTCGTGTCGGTGGTTGGCACCCTAGGGCTTGATACACCCTATGGTGGACCTAGCACAGGTGACTACATTTCGTGATTGGGCCGTATGACACAGACACATGAACGAGCTAGGACTTGTAGGGAGCCGATCGATTAATAGATCGTTACGTGGAAAAAGGGTGTTGTTCGTTAGGTAGCATAATCCCTAGTGGTCCTAGGTGGCATAAACCCTAATCGAATCTAGAAAACGTTCAATAGGTAGCATAGTCCCTAGTGGTCCTAGGTGGCATAAATCCTAGTTGAACATGCTATAGTTCATGATAAGGAAACCTAGCCAGAACAAGGGTGGTAGTCCAAACGATTTCAAGAATGGTGGCACTACGTTGAAGTAGTATAGAAATACGTGATGAAACCCGTACGATATATGGCAAGGGACTGTACATATACATGGAAAGGATGATACGGGTTGGGGTACTAGTACAGTTAGTGCAGAGAATTTAGGAAATCAAAGAAAATAGTGGAATGGTGAAGCTTAGAAATCTTGCGATGTTATACTTAATAGAAACCTTGTAATGTGATACTTGGTAGGAACCTTGTGATGATACTCTTGATAGGAAGCATGGAATGTTATACTTGATTCATCGTGCCTGTAGCTTACCTTGTCATCATGCTTATGCTTACTTTCATTTTATTTATGCCCTATTATCTTCACCTGTTTTTATGCTGAAAGCCACTAGAATTTACTCAGTCTTTATGACTGACCCAGTTTGTTTCGCCTCTTTTTCTTTCGTTCCCCCCTAGGTTCGCAGGGTGGGAATACAACTTAGTTCGGATCTTACCAAGCTCCAAGGCTCTTTCATGTAATGCTTGTATACCTCTTGGCTATGGCTTGCTTTGCTTTATTGGGGAATACTACAATTTATTTTCATGCTTCTTTGTTTTTGAGCAAGACATATATTTTAGCTATGTAATTAGGTATTGGAAGTTGATTGGCTTTTATTGTAAACAATTATATTTAATAAATGATTTGAAGTACTTCCACTTTACCTTCCGCTGTTTTATATATGTCTGTCTTGTAATATTTCTGTTCCAGTACCCATAATGCTCCACTGAAGTTAAGGCATTCCCTTTTTGAGTGACCTTAACGGATGTGGGGTGTTACATTTGGTATCAGAGCAGAACGTTACCAGACTGGGCAAAAGTTTTTAAAACCTTTTAAAATTATTTTCAAAACCATTTACAAAGAAGCATTTTTCAAGAAAAGTTTTATTTTTAAAGGCTATTCCCCAAAGGCCATTAGCATTATCCTTTGTTTCCTTGTTTGAATCCCTTTTCCTTTCTTTCCTCCATCTGTAGTCACATTAGTTCCATCTGCGACTAATCTTATTTCAAGCTTTGTAAGGTTGCCGTGCGATGGAGGTAGTTCTCGAGAGAACTGTTAACACGTTATGTAAGAGGGGATAATAGAGGTTAAGGCAAATGAGGCTCAGAACAAGAAGGTAGAAATGTTTCTGTAGGAAAGTCTAGTTTATCTTTCTATCCTGTTCGTACCCTTTTTGATTATGGTACATCGCACCCTTTTTATTTCTGCTTCGATAGTTGAGTCTCTGCACCTTAGTACTAGCGTAGTAGAGGATCCCATTTTATTCTCAAATCCTATTAGGGAATCAGCTCATTTATTCATGACTCGTTTGGATTTGGGAATGTCTATGCTAAGTGTTGAGTTTAGAAGTAATGCTTATGTTTTTTGTGCTATGGGTTGATTCTAGGGATGGAGTGGTTATCCAGTAATGGTGCCATTCTTGAGTATGAAAAGAGGGTAGTTAGATTCTTGACTTGCCTTGGTAATGCCCTCGAAGTCCAGTGTAACCCTTAGGGTTCTGCCATGCTTAGTTACCTAGAATCTCTTGATACATCTATTGATCCCGAATAGTGTTCGCCACTAAGGTGGATGGTTCATTTCTCTTATGCATGAGTTATAGGAAATCACCTTAGTAAGTACATTTGACAACATGGTTGACATCTATTTATTTGCAAGAGGTAATTCTTCTGCGTGGAATACCCTATAAACGAGATCCAGGATTCACTAGTGAATTTTGGAGAGCTTGCATGAAACCATGAGTATGCAGTTATGTTTGAGCCAAGTATACTAGAAGGAGGGTAAGGGAAAATGGGACGAGAGATAACAGTGAAATGAGTTCCAACTCATATTTTGGAAACAAGAATTAAGAAATTATGAAGTTAAAGACGGACAAAGCACAATGGAGTTAAGCTCAAGGAAATGCGACTTAGAAGATTGAAGACTAGATACGCGCATCATATCTCTTTTAAAGAGTATATCCTTGATCCCTCTTTTCCTGTAGAGCTTACTTGCATGCTATCTTTTATGTATATCCTCTCGGTCACATTCTCAATCTTATTTCTGTTGCAAACCCCATAAGGAGTATGACTCATCTGGTTGTGATATATGTTGGGGTTTGAGGATGTCCGTTGGGTTGACTAAACTTTTTGGGCTTTATAGGATATGTATTGGTTTTAGGAAGCGATTTCTTACGACCTAAAATGAGTTTATCATGCTTGGTTTCCTAGAATCGTATATATTTGTTTTGTGCTGGTGTTTGGGGTACAAAGTTTTTCTTTACTTGCTTCTATCATTCGGTTATACCTTTAGGTAGGAATTAATGGATGTAAACATGTGTTTGAGACATGTTATGGTTGATGGTTGTAAGTGGTTGCTAGTTGTTGCTCGTGGATGCATGAACACACATTAGGCACTAGATCGGCTCAGTCACATCTCATATTGCATATGCATGAGTGTTTATACTTGTTTATGGATGAAATTAAATGTATTATCATGTGGATGTTGCATATGGATGAATGTTTGTGCACACATATAATGTTTATATGACTAGGACTATTCGCATACATGTTGGACTCATGGCACTAAAACATATTTTGCATTAAGGAGATCAATCAGGCCTGATTATTTGCATTAGACAAGGAACATATACACACACTTCTTGCATATGTTCATACAACATGATAAATCTTTTAAGGACAATGGTTGCTTGTGAATGATGGTTGAGTAGATGGTTGATTGGATGGTAGAACACATTCTTCTTAACTTGAAGATTTCGGGGACGAAATCCTTTAAGGAGGGAAGAATGTAACAACCCGAATTTTTATAACATGTTAAAACCATAAATCAAGGCAGAATTAAATTTTAAAATAATAATCAAGGGAAATTTGTTAGGCCATTGCGTTCGTCTCGAAATTTTACATTAAATAGAGTCCGAGTTTTCAAAAATCGGAGTCCGGATGAAGAAGTTATGGCCTGTAGAAGATTCAGCAGATTTTAGGCACCACAGGACCAGGCAAGTCGACCTGGGGGTCGACCTGGGGACCAGGTCGACCATGTGGTCGACCCTAGGGTTGACCTACCACCCAGGTCGACCATGCGGTCGACCTCCCCCCTTACAGGTCGACCTGGTCAGCCTGTTTTGACCCAGAACCTATTTTTGAAGCCTAAGCCGTGTTTTGATGGTCCGGATTGATTCTAGGGTTAATCTAAGGGCCTAAACTAGTTGCTACACCTATTAAAACACCCTTAGACCTAACGTAATTCATATCAAATCATTCCTACACCATTATGCTGCTAAAATACCTCTTGAACCATGGCCGCCGTCTCCAAATAAAAGTACAAACATTCAAACTCAAATCAATTCAAAGAACAAGGCTTCTTCAATGATTCAAGACAATAAATTCACAACGCCGAGACATTTTTACAACAAATTCAGTTCTTAATTCATTAGCCATGCTCTGTAAGCTCTAGTTGTTTTTAGATTTAAACATTTAATTATAATATGGCCATGGAATAAAGTGGAATTGGATTTAAGTATGTTTATTGATTCAGAACTATTTCTGTTGCTTCTTGAATCTTGAGTTTTGGGACTTTTCTATGTTTGTTCTCATGTCAAGCTTATGATCAATTCAGCCTGTTGTAAATTAGTTTTTCTTGATTCATATTGATATTATTGTCAAGATCTATCTTTTATGCCAGAGATGATGTTTTTTTGCCAGTTTTTCCTCTTTATACTGATTGTTATACAAATTCTACCTTCCCCTATTTATTTTCTTTCAATGAACCTAGGTCAATTTCGGACCTAGGCCTGAACCGCGATTTGCATATGATTGAATACGGGGAAATATGGGAATGTTGTCTATATTGGATATATATATATATATATATGTTTGGTGGAATTGACGGCATAACATGAAATGGGGATATGAGTATTATCGCTATAATTAAAGATTGTAAGTTTGGATAAAATGGTGTAAACATGGAATAAATGTAGTTTGGTATGAAACTCGACCTATGTAAAATGGAAAGAATATTGATATATGTAAACGGCATGAAACTTGGTATTTGTGTAAATTGGTATAAAATTTGCATACATGTGAAATGGCGTGAATTAAACATATGTAAATTTGGTATGAATTGGGCATATGTAAAAACTAACATGTAATCTAGAACTTGGGCGTATGTTAATTATGTAAATTTTGGAGTTGGAACATATATGAAAATTTATGACTTGGTAGAGGTTTAATATGAACGTGCCTAAGTTGGGTTTTGGATAGTTGGCATGTATTGCAAATAAAAGGATATAACTTGGCATAACCTTATAGTGAATTATGATAATAATTTGGGAATACGTTTTGGGGCAAAAAAAAAAGTGAATTATGAACTTGATAATTGGCATATAACTGGAAATATGAACGTGGTTGGAACAATGAACATTTCTATATGTTAAACACATGAACTGATATTGGGGTTTTGGGTGGAATACGACCATTAATGAACGTTTGACACGAGGTTAGACCCAGTTTGTGGTGTAAATCTGCTCGGAACCGTCCGACAAATCCAGTGGCCACAAAGTGTCAGTCTTATGTGAGAGGTCGAAGGCCAAATTGTAGGCGTAACGGTTTATGACACGAGGTTAGACCCAGTTTGTGGTGTAAATCTGCCTGGAACCGCCCGGCAAATCCAGTGGCCACAAAATGCATGGTCTAATGTGAGAGGTCATGATTCGTTCGTCATAATGAATGATTCGTTCGTCATAATGAATGAATTATGGAATACTAACCATAATAAGACGTGGGTATGGTTAGAGGGTTAGGTGGGATGACATGGAAATTTGACATGTAAATGTGGAACTAACCGGTATGAGTTAAGAGCATGTAAAACTTACAAATGTAGGCTTAACCAACATAATAGTTAATCAGACCAATGGATGGGTTAAGTGATATGACTAGACAAATGACACTTAACCAATATAACATGAGACGTGGTAGGGTTAAGTCATGAACTACTTGAATATACTTATACAATTGGACACGATGATTTGATAGGGTTAAGTCATGAGCCGCTTGAATATACTTAACCAATTTGACACGATGATTTGATAGGGTTAATTCATGAACCGCTTGAATATACTTAACCAACTTGACAGATGATTCGTAGGGATAAGTCATGAACTTGAACGACAACACTTAGCCAATTTGACATGACATGTGGGCGGGTTAAGTCACAAACTTGAATGACAACACTTAACCAACTTGACATGCTAGACTGATGGGGTTAAGTCTCGAATTTAAATGACAACACTTAACCTACTGAACGTAAACCCTAGTTGCGCGGTCCTTTTCAGAAGTAACCAACTAGATGTATCACGGTACCCTGGAACTAGGCAGGATGGGGCAAGATTACTGGGCTGATTGTAAGCGACCAGAACGACGCTTGAGTTGGTGCACCATTGTAGGTTCAGGCGGACTATGGTCGTGCACGTAGTCCGGAGTTGAAAAAGCAGGCATTGGGCGCCGGTAGATTTACACTGTGCGTGCTTGATTCGTGTCGGTGGTTGGCACCCTAGGGCTTGATACACCCTATGGTGGACCTAGCACAGGTGACTACATTTCGTGATTGGGCCGTATGACACAGACACATGAACGAGCTAGGACTTGTAGGGAGCCGATCGATTAATAGATCGTTACGTGGAAAAAGGGTGTTGTTCGTTAGGTAGCATAATCCCTTGTGATCCTAGGTGGCATAAACCCTAATCGAATGTAGGAAACGTTCAATAGGTAGCATAATCCCTAGTGGTCCTAGGTGGCATAAATCCTAGTTGAACACGCGATAGTTCATGATAAGGAAACCTAGCCAGAACAAGGGTGGCAGTCCAAACGATTTCAAGAATGGTGGCACTACGTTGAAGTAGTATAGAAATACGTGATTAAACCTGTACGATATATGGCAAAGGACTGTACATATACATGGAAAGGATGATACGGGTTGGGGTACTAGTACAGTTAGTGCAGAGAATTTAGGAAATCAAAGAAAATAGTGGAATGGTGAAGCTTAGAAATCTTGCGATGTTATACTTAATAGAAATCTTGTAATGTGATACTTGGTAGGAACCTTGTGATGATACTCTTGATAGGAAGCATGGAATGTTATACTTGATTCATCGTGCCTGTAGCTTACCTTGTCATCATGCTTATGTTTACTTTTAGTTTATTTATGCCATATTATCTTCACCTGTTTTTATGCTGAAAGCCACTAGAACTTACTCAGTCTTTATGACTGACCCAGTTTGTTTCGCCTCTTTCTCTTTCATTCCCCCCTAGGTTCGCAGGGTGGGAATACAGCTTAGTTCGGATATTACCAAGCTCCAAGGCTCTTTCATGTACTGCTTGGATTCCTCTTGGCTATGGCTTGCTTTGCTTTATTGGGGAATACTACAATTTATTTTCATGCTTCTTTGTTTTTGAGCAAGACAGATATTTTAGCTATGTAATTGGGTATTGGAAGTTGATGGGCTTTTATTGTAGACAATTATATTTAATAAATGATTTGAAGTACTTCCACTTTACCTTCCGTTGTTTTATATATGTCTGTCTTGTAATATTTCTGTTCCAGTACCCATAATGCTCCACTGAAGTTAAGGCATTCCCTTTTTGAGTGACCTTAACGGATGTGGGGTGTTACATTTGGTATCAGAGCAGAAGGTTACCAGACTGGGCAAAATTTTTTAAAACCTTTTGAAATTATTTTCAAAACCATTTACAAAGAAGCATTTTTCAAGAAAAGTTTTATTTTTAAAGGCTATTCCCCAAAGGCCATTAGCATTATCCTTTGTTTCCTTGTTTGAATCCCTTTTCCTTTCTTTCCTCCATCTGTAGTCACATTAGTTCCATCTGCGACTAATCTTATTTCAAGCTTTGTAGGGTTGCCGTGCGATGGAGGTAGTTCTCGAGAGACCAGTTAACACGTTATATAAGAGGGGATAAGAGTGGTTAAGGCAAATGAGGCTCAGAACAAGACGGTAGAAATGTTTCTGTAGGAAAGTCTAGTTTATCTTTCTATCCTGTTCGTACCCTTTTTGATTATGGTACATCACATCCTTTTTATTTCTGCTTCGATAGTTGAGTCTCTGCACCTTAGTACTAGCGTAGTAGAGGATCCCATTTTATTCTCAAATCCTATTAGGGAATCGGCTCATTTATTCATGACTCGTTTGGATTTGGGAATGTCTATGCTAAGTGTTGAGTTTAGAAGTAATGCTTATGTTTTTTGGGCTATGGGTTGATTCTAGGGATGGAGTGGTTATCCAGTAATGGTGCCATTCTTGAGTATGAAAAGAGGGTAGTTAGATTCTTGCCTTGCCTTGGTAATGCCCTCGAAGTCCAGTGTAACCCTTAGGGTTCCGCCATGCTTAGTTACCTAGAATCTCTTGATACATCTATTGATCCCGAGTAGTGTTCGCCACTAAGGTGGATGGTTCATTTCTCTTATGCATGAGTTATAGGAAATCACCTTAGTAAGTACATTTGACAACATGGTTGACATCTATTTATTTGCAAGAGGTAATTCTTCTGCGTGGAATACCCTATAAACGAGAACCAGGATTCACTAGTGAATTTTGGAGAGCTTGCATGAAACCATGAGTACGCAGTTATGTTTGAGCCGAGTATACTAGAAGGAGGGTAAGGGAAAATGGGACGAGAGATAACAGTGAAATGAGTTCCAACTCATATTTTGGAAACAAGAATTAAGAAATTATGAAGTTAAAGACGGACAAAGCACAATGGAGTTAAGCTCAAGGAAATGCGACTTAGAAGATAGAAGACTAGATACGCGCATCATATCTCTTTTAAAGAGTATATCCTTGATCCCTCTTTTCCTGTAGAGCTTACTTGCATGCTATCTTTTATGTATATCCTCTCGGTCCCATTCTCAATCTTATTTCTGTTGCAAACCCCATAAGGAGTATGACTCATCTGGTTGTGATATATGTTGGGGTTTGAGGATGTCCGTTGGGTTGACTAAACTTTTTGGGCTTTATAGGATATGTGTTGGTTTTAGGAAGCGATTTCTTACGACCTAAAAGGAGTTTATCATGCTTAGTTTCCTAGAATCATATATATTTGTTTTGGGCTGGTGTTTGGGGTACAAAGTTTTTCTTTACTTGCTTCTATCATTCGGTTATACCTTTAGGTAGGAATTAATGGATGTAAACATGTGTTTGAGACATGTTATGGTTGATGGTTGCAAGTGGTTGCAAGTGGTTGCTAGTTGTTGCTCGTGGATGCATGAACACACATTAGGCACTAGATCGGCTCAGTCACATCTCATATTGCATATGCATGAGTGTTTACACTTGTTTATGGATGAAATTAAATGTGTTATCATGTGGATGTTGCATATGGATGAATGTTTGTGCACACATATAATGTTTATATGACTAGGACTATTCGCATACATGTTGGACTCATGGCACTAAAACATATTTTGCATTAAGGAGATCAATCAGGCCTGATTATTTGCATTAGACAAGGAACATATACACACACTTCTTGCATATGTTCATAAAACATTATAAATCTTTTAAAGACAATGGTTGCTTGTGAATGATGGTTGATTGGATGGTAGAACACATTCTTCTTAACTTGAAGATTTCGGGGAAGAAATCCTTTAAGGAGGGAAGAATGTAACAACCCGAATTTTTATAACATGTTAAAACCATAAATCAAGGAAGAATTAAATTTTAAAATAAGAATCAAGGGAAATGGGTTACGCCATTGCGTTTGTCTCGAAATTTTACATTAAATAGAGTCCGAGTTTTCAAAAATCGGAGTCCGTATGAAGAAGTTATGGCCTGTAGAAGATTCAGCAGATTTTAGGCACCATAGTACCAGGCAGGTCGACCTGGGGACCAGGTCGACCCTAGGGTTGACCTACCCCCCAGGTCGACCATGTGGTCGACCTCCCCCCCTACAGGTCGACCTGGTCAGCCTGTTTTGACCCAGAACCAATTTTTGAAGCCTGAGACGTGTTTTGATGGTCCGAATTGATTCTAGGGTTAATCTAAGGGCCTAAACTAGTTGCTACACCTATTAAAACACCCTTAGACCTAACCTAATTCATATCAAATCATTCCTACACCATTATGCTGCTAAAATACCTCTTGAACCATGGCCACCGTCTCCAAATAAAAGTACAAACATTCAAACTCAAATCAATTCAAAGAACAAGGCTTCTTCAATGATTCAAGACAATAAATTCACAACGCCGCGACATTTTCACAACAAATTCAGTTCTTAATTCATTAGCCATGCTCTGTAAGCTCTAGTTGTTTTTAGATTTAAACATTTAATTATAATATGGCCATGGAATAAAGTGGAATTGGATTTAAGTATGTTTATTGATTCAGAACTATTTCTGTTGCTTCTTGAATCTTGAGTTTTGGGACTTTTCGATGTTTGTTCTCATGTCAAGCTTATGATCAATTCAGCCTGTTGTAAATCAGTTTTTCTTGATTCATATTGATATTATTGTCAAGATCTATCTTTTATGCCAGAGATGATGTTTTTTTGCCAGTTTTTCCTCTCTATACTGATTGTTATACAAATTCTACCTTCCCCTATTTATTTTCTTTCAATGAACCTAGGTCAATTTCGGACCTAGGCCTGAACCGCGATTTGCATATGATTGAAT
This sequence comes from Allium sativum, assembly GCA_030737875.1. Lineage (NCBI taxonomy): Eukaryota > Viridiplantae > Streptophyta > Magnoliopsida > Asparagales > Amaryllidaceae > Allium > Allium sativum. The sequence goes on along the minus strand of CM060924.1, from coordinate 345,212,249 downwards.
ACGGGGAAATATGGGAATGTTGTCTATATTGGATATATATATATATGTTTGGTGGAATTGATGGCATAACATGAAATGGGGATATGAGTATTATCGCTATAATTAAAGATTGTAAGTTTGGATAAAATGGTGTAAACATGGAATACATGTAGTTTGGTATGAAACTCGACCTATGTAAAATGGAAAGAATATTGATATATGTAAACGGCATGAAACTTGGTATTTGTGTAAATTGGTATAAAATTTGCATACATGTGAAATGGCGTGAATTAAACATATGTAAATTTGGTATGAATTGGGCATATGTAAAAACTAACATGTAATCTAGAACTTGGGCGTATGTTAATTATGTAAATTTTGGAGTTGGAACATATATGAAAATTTATGACTTGGTAGAGGTTTAATATGAACGCGCCTAAGTTGGGTTTTGGATAGTTGGCATGTATTGCAAATAAAAGGATATAACTTGGCATAACCTTATAGTGAATTATGATAATAATTTGGGAATACGTTTTGGGGCCAAAAAAAAAAGTGAATTATGAACTTGATAATTGGCATATAACTGGAAATATGAACGTGGTTGGAACAATGAACATTTCTATATGTTAAACACATGAACTGATATTGGGGTTTTGGGTGGAATACGACCATTAATGAACGTTTGACACGAGGTTAGACCCAGTTTGTGGTGTAAATCTGCCCGGAACCGTCCGACAAATCCAGTAGCCACAAAGTGTCAGTCTTATGTGAGAGGTCGAAGGCCAAATTGTAGGCGTAACGGTTTATGACACGAGGTTAGACCCAGTTTGTGGTGTAAATCTTCCTGGAACCGCCCGGCAAATCCAGTGGCCACAAAATGCATGGTCTAATGTGAGAGGTCATGATTCGTTCGTCATAATGAATGATTCGTTCGTCATAATGAATGAATTATGGAATACTAACCATAATAAGACGTGGGTATGGTTAGAGGGTTAGGTGGGATGACATGGAAATTTGACATGTAAATGTGGAACTAACCGGTATGAGTTAAGAGCATGTAAAACTTACAAATGTAGGCTTAACCAACATAATAGTTAATCAGAACAATGGGTTGGTTAAGTAATATGACTAGACAAATGACACTTAACCAAAATAACATGAGACGTGGTAGGGTTAAGTCATGAACCGCTTGAATATACTTAACCAATTGGACACGATGATTTGATAGGGTTAAGTCATGAACCGCTTGAATATACTTAATCAATTTGACACGATGATTTGATAGGGTTAAGTCATGAACCGCTTGAATATACTTAACCAACTTGACAGATGATTCGTAGGGCTAAGTCATGAACTTGAAAGACAACACTTAGCCAATTTGACATGACACGTGGGCGGGTTAATTCACAAACTTGAATGACAACACTTAACCAACTTGACATGCTAGACTGATGGGGTTAAGTCTCGAATTTAAATGACAACACTTAACCTACTGAACGTAAACCCTAGTTGCGCGGCCCTTTTCAGAAGTAACCCACTAGATGTATCACGTACCCTGGAACTAGGCAGGGTGGGGCAAGATTACTGGGCTGATTGTAAGCGACCAGAACGACGCTTGAGTTGGTGCGCCATTGTAGGTTCAGGCGGACTATGGTCGTGCACGTAGTCCGGAGTTGAAAAAGCAGGCATTGGGCGCCGGTAGATTTACACTGTGCGTGCTTGATTCGTGTCGGTGGTTGGCACCTTAGGGCTTGATACACCCTATGGTGGACCTAGCACAGGTGACTACATTTCGTGATTGGGCCGTATGACACAGACACATGAACGAGCTAGGACTTGTAGGGAGCCGATCGATTAATAGATCGTTACTTGGAAAAAGGGTGTTGTTCGTTAGGTAGCATAATCCCTAGTGATCCTAGGTGGCATAAACCCTAATCGAATCTAGGAAACGTTCAATAGGTTGCATAATCCCTAGTGGTCCTAGGTGGCATAAATCGTAGTTGAACACGCGATAGTTCATGATAAGGAAACCTAGCCAGAACAAGGGTGGCAGTCCAAACGATTTCAAGAATGGTGGCACTACGTTGAAGTAGTATAGAAATACGTGATTAAACCTGCACGATATATGGCAAGGGACTGTACATATACATGGAAAGGATGATACGGGTTGGGGTACTAGTACAGTTAGTGCAGAGAATTTAGGAAATCAAAGAAAATAGTGGAATGGTGAAGCTTAGAAATCTTGCAATGTTATACTTAATAGAAATCTTGTAATGTGATACTTGGTAGGAACCTTGTGATGATACTCTTGATAGGAAGCATGGAATGTTATACTTGATTCATCGTGCCTGTAGCTTACCATGTCATCATGCTTATGTTTACTTTCAGTTTATTTATGCCATATTATCTTCACCTGTTTTTATGCTGAAAGCGACTAGAACTTACTCAGTCTTTATGACTGACCCAGTTTGTTTCGCCTCTTTCTCTTTCGTTCCCCCCTAGGTTCGCAGGGTGGGAATACAGCTTAGTTCGGATATTACCAAGCTCCAAGGCTCTTTCATGTACTGCTTGGATTCCTCTTGGCTATGGCTTGCTTTGCTTTATTGGGGAATACTACAATTTATTTTCATGCTTCTTTGTTTTTGAGCAAGACAGATATTTTAGCTATGTAATTGGGTATTGGAAGTTGATGGGCTTTTATTGTAAACAATTATATTTAATAAATGGTTTGAAGTACTTCCACTTTACCTTCCGCTGTTTTATATATGTCTGTCTTGTAATATTTCTGTTCCAGTACCCATAATGCTCCACTGAAGTTAAGGCATTCCCTAGGATCGCTCACTTCCTAGTGGTCGCTCCCCTAGGAACCGCTCATTTCCTAGGAGTCGCTTCCCCAGGAATCGCTAACTTCCTAGGGGTTGCTCCCCAAGGATCGCTCACTTCTTAAGGGTAACTCCACTAGGAATCGCTCACTTCCTAGAGATAGCTCCCCTAGGAATCGCTCATTTCCTAGGGGTCGCTCCCCAAGATATCGCTCCGTGCGACCCAAAACCTGCACCACTTTCCAACAAACTATTTTCGCCTCTCGACGGCGTTTTCGACCATTCTAACTTTCTTATGCAACCCTAAGTCATACCAAACAATAGTAGCAACATATGGAACCAATCAAAAACATTAAACATCAATCACATGAAATATTTTAGATCAAACATACCCAAAAGCATGATTGTCTCCTTAATCCCCTAACCATGTTTTAACTATAGAATTAGCAAACTTAATCCATATTAACCCAAATTTTCAATAGTGATATAAAATAATATTTTAGAATTTTTACATATTTTTCCAGGTTTTTATCATGAATAATTTCGCTAAGTATCACTAATCACCCTAATTAGCTTTAATTAGTGAATAAAAGTGCAAATCACTCACCTTTGCCACAAACAAATCTCAGATCTGAAAGTCTAACTAATTTGGCACGGATCCCAATGTATTCCAGCAGCTTTATCTCGATTTCTTTTCTAATCCGCCTTAATTTGATGTAGATTTGGCTATTATGCGATATGGAAGTGATTAAAGATAAATTTAGAAGGTGAGGGCCATTACTAGGGTTCAAGGAATGTCAGTGGCGGCTAGAAAACTGAAATGAAATGTTTTCCCAAACCCTTTCAGCCCTCCCATAACCCTAATCCCGAAATGGGTTATTGGCTTAGCTATTAATCACTCCGTTAAGCCCAATTATGCTGTTTTTCATCTTCCAAACCTTATTTCAGCCATATCTCTCAAACGATAAGTCTGTTTGATTAATGTGACCACTCTACGGAAAGATAGACCATCATCCGAATCCACTGGAAGTGGTATCAGGTTAAAACTCCTTACCAATCAAAAGTTATAGATGAAACAAGATTCGCTAGGGGCAAAACAGTCATTTAAAATTAAAAAAAAATTGTGAACATGGGAAAATGACCCCAATAGTCGTTCCCCAAAGTTACAAGACCATATGACTTCGTATGAAAATAAAATAAATATATCCTCCGATGCGTACAATGTGGGTCGTAACACAGTTTCATCTTAAATGAAAAAGTCACTAACACCTTCCTTAATCAATTTCGTCGGCCATGGCAAGGTCTCTAATACATTCCCAAGCAGTTTCGTGTTAACAGACAAGGTCGCTGACACATCTCCAAGCAGTTTTGCCATCACGACAAGGTCGTCAATACCTTCTCCAAGCAGTTTTGTCTTAACGTATAAGGCCATGACACCTCTCTGAGAAGTTTTGTCATTCATCCATAGAATGTGTCACGGACTCTTGATAGTAAGCCAAATATTGATAATTTTTCTTCTAGTATCAAACATTCTCACTTATACCGTAGATCAACTCCACACTAGAATCACATGAACACTGGAAAATACAAAAACGCAGAAATCACGAAATGCAAGAAAACACTAGTGGTAATGTCTTCGTTAATCGAATCAGGAGTTAACCAATCCTGTATACCTTCGTGTCTCATACCACAAGGTTTACGATATCGTATAACCACAGTCAAGCCTTCTTGAAAGGTGCAGAAATATATATTTTAATATATAAAAAATACTTAATTTGAGAAAAAAAGTTCATAAAATGATTTTGAAACAATGTGATCCATTTCATTAAAATTCTTTATAATTAGAAAATATAGATTTAATATTGCCTCGAGATGATTTTTATTTAAAACAAAACTATGAAAAACCAATTTGTCTCAATGCTGCAAAATACATAGTTACATGGAAACCATTTCATACAAATGTGCATACATAATAAATACACCTAATTTCAACATGAAAACAACATTTGCAACCGACACAAAATTGTAAATCCAATGTGCGAATTGGCATACAATATTGGCTTGCCCAAATAGGATCAATATCCACTTTAAAATCATTAAAGATACATGGAAAACTTAGTGAGATTCAAAAAAAATATGCATATTAGTTCATATGCAAAAAACTGAAATTGCGACAAAAAAAACGCACCGGGAAAAGTTACAAACCTAGCTATAAAACCTTCTTTCAGTTCAACTTCCAAGTATGTTTTGAATGACCAAACGTTCTCTGAATTGTCTAAAAATTAACGTACATAAACTAGAATGTTATATCTATCTATTGAAAAATGAATCACTAAATTGCAACATGACATGATAAAGATATTGAGTCTCAAACTTGGAGTCAGGCCATGCTGAATTCTGGCCAGGTTAAAAAACTTCTACAATTTTCGGGGCCTGATTTGAATGACTAAACGACCTTGAAATGGTACAAAAATTAAACATAGAGAAAAACATTTAGGCTTTATAAGGCAAAAAAAAAATCATGCAAATTGGACCAAAAATGAGGAAGATACTTGCCTCAAATTTGGACACACACTGTTTTCACCCAAGAAATTCAAGCCCTGGTCTTAATAACGATCAAAGTTCGACTTTGAGGACAGTTTTAAGCATTCAAATAACCTCTAAATGAACTTAAAATTGACATGTACATAGTAGAAAACATGTATTTTCTAATAGGAAAAAAAAATCAATGAACTCTGACTAGAAATGAAAGAGTTATGCTCTTTCAAACAGGGACTCAGGTCATGTTTGTAGAAACTCAGAAAATAAAATGTGCATAGGCAAAAACCTACGTTGGTATTGACTTTGCAACAAAGGGTTCAGGTATCAAATGAAAGATTTTTTCTATGAAATTTTTTCATACCTATACTGCAACACGTCAACAAATAATAGAAGCAAATCCGGTGCCATTTCATTGTCGGAATTAAAAGGAAAAGATAGGCAAAATAGCACCTAGACGTAGTTTCATAGAAATTAAAATATTAACGAAAATTCAACCAAACTTAACCTATAAACAAGATAAATGTTTAAATAAGAATGCATGAGTGTAACAAGAATAGATTAGCGATGATTTCCAACAATTAGCCTACCAAGATGATAGCTTTAAGCTTTCAAAATAGTACCCCATAATTTGCATTTAAATTTGACAACTTCTGATCCTCTTTCACTTTGAATTGACATAACAAATTTTGATAGTTTGCTTATGACACCATGGTGAGGCTTTGGTCAAAGTTTGAGAGTATTTGTAATGGTGGATATTTAGATATTAATTATGGAAGTAAAACACTGATTGTTGGGTTTAATAAACAAAACCAGCAAGACACTTGACTTCCAATAGGTTTTTACCTTGCATGCTCTTCGAATTTGCAAAACTCATAAATATGAAAATTGTTCATTATTAAAACTAGTGCGAACCCGTGCTTCGCACACGGTTCGTAGATGAAAGTAGTTGTAAAAACATTTGAAGTTGGCAACAAATGATATGCACTACAAGAAACTCAATAATCATATAAACAGTAGGAGCCAACCTTGAGAGGTAATGAATAACTTTGCATTCATTCACACTATTTGAAGCTTGTAAAACAAAGGTATATGTTATTAGCACTTTATTGCCAAAGAAAGTCTTGTTTATTATAATCCTGAATAGCCACACATCACAATGGCTAAGATGGTAAAATTCAAAATTTGCATAATGTTTGTATTTTTAATTGTTTCTCAAACTATTGCTGGAGTGCTTATAATGGAGTTATATGCATGGGGAAAACAAAAATCAAATTAGGCATCATGCTCTTAGATTTATTTCAGGCTTAATGTTTAATAGATTTGGTTATATTTATATATTACAATGTCCCGAATAAACGTGGACTTCATAACCTTAAAGTCCATATAAATCAACGGTAGAAGTTTTGCATTTCAAACCTTAGACAACATAAGATGCGGTCATAATATAATGTAATTAAATATGTTGAACGGTTTGTGGATACACTTTTGGAGAATAATCCAGAATTGCAAGCCCAACATATAAAAGTAAGCAGATATTAATAAAAAAATGCACAAGTGAATGAATAATCAACAACCGAATGCCTGAGTAGTTCTTCTCTATAGTAAAAATAGCCTGACTAAATGCTTCTTCGTTCAAAGACCTCCTAAAAATATCTCATTTCCTTTGTAAACTTGTTAAGAAATACATATGCATCAAAACGACAATAACAACAATGCATAAATATAATGCAAATTCTTGTTTTTAGAAAACAACATTTTATTGCATTCATTGTAAATAATAAACAACAAAATGAGAAAAAAAATGCATTTGGTTTAGCCTAAAGCACATGATATCCTAAGCAGCAAAACAAACTTCGTAGGGAGCCATTGAAGCATACACATTCAATTGAGTTTTCTGAACAGAAGATCACTGGAACTTCTAATTCTTCCTATTCATTGAAGATATGCAACACATTAGACTATTTACGCTAAGGTTAATGGGTTGAGATTTGTTAATTTGATAGGAGCACAGCATAGCAGAAAAACAGTCATATAGTTAATTTTTATATATTGAGCACAACATAGCATCAAAACAGTTGCTAGGTCATTTTAAACAACGCCGCACCCAAGAATAGTCGTTAGTATATATCGCAGAGGGTAGCACCTATGGTACCAATCTTCAATCGATTTTTTTGACTTTAATAACATTTCTTTGCTACAACTTTGTAATAAACAATTTTTCATTGGGCTATGGAAAATTATTGTATTATATTATTTTACCAAGATTAATCTTCTACAATTTCAAAAAATTTGCAACTCCTTAAGAGAAAACATATTGAAAACAATGGTTTGAAGTATGAAGTAATAGGCATAAATGGTAAAGGTTTAAAGCAAAATGAAAATATACTTATTTAGAATGTTTCCTTATATTAAGGTGAACCACATGAACAGAACCAATAACAAAAGCCAAAAAACTTGTCTTTCACATTTAAATGTATAAAGGAGAGACATTTATGAGCTATTAGATACTTTGATGGTTTGCATAAAAGAAATAATGGTTTCTGATATGCCTGTTTACCTCTTTATCAGCTATTAGATACTTTGATGGTTTGCAAATTTGAACATCCAGTAACAGGTTCTGACAATATATTAAATATTCCATTTACAGTTTTTTCTAGAAATACATGTTAACCTAACATAATTGGGGAGGAGGTTATAATTATGTATAGTGATGTAAACTATATCCTGGTAAATTGAGAATGTTTTGTATGTTAAGCACTGGGAGAACCATCCTCATCTCCCAATTTCAATTGATTACTGCAAACTTTAACGTGCAAGCAGAACATACATATTCGTATATCAGTGCTACAAAATGACCGTAAATAAGAATAACTACCATTCAAAATTCTGATGAAAATAGATTAACATGGTAAAACTTTTTATTTGAAAACTTTATGTTTTCAAGTTCAATGCACAATCATCCAATTTTTATAGACAACAAAAATGAACGCAAGCTAATGCGTAATAGATTTTATCGATATCATAAATCTACAGTTAGGGGGCATATTCAAATGTAAAAGATTTGTGTAATGGTGATCCCATATTGTTATATTAATGGTAATAGTGACTATACTATAAGCAGGGCACTTGGTTTTCAATTGCAGTGCTATTCCATAATTTATTCATGTACATGGATTTTTTTTTTACTAACCTTGTAAAATATCAATTGATGTTGTACATAATCAAAAAAAAAATCCTAGGTTTTCTAGTTACTAAAATTAGTTTCCCAGATTCACGCATTAAACTAATAACTCAACAAATGGTACATATAACGCACAAAAAGTAGGACGTCAATAGGTAATCGAATATGCCCAAACTCGAAAGGAGGGGCAACATATAATGGAGCTAAAATCTCTAAAATTCTCATTGGCACAAATATTCTAATGCATATGGCCAAAAAGATAGTTATCACCTCAACTTGAAACTTAGAATGATTGTGCATCCATTAAAATACCATGAAAGCATTAAACTGACTTTATTTTGTTTCCCTATTTTAATAAATTTCTATGGAGTTTTGAGGTAATTAAAAATTATTGTTTATGTACTCTTCTGTTTGCTCATCATCGCATCACCATTCGTGCAAAAAATTCATTACGGCCATTGGAAATAACACATTTTACACTTTAATTTATGATATAACTTTTTAGTTTTGTTTGCACTTTACATTTTGTTAGCGTTGATTCATTAACAAATGCGGATCTGCTTGTTTCCATCCAAAGTGTTTATATAATTTTCTGATCTTCCCTATGTTAGTGCTCATCTACAAAGATGGTGGCACATGCATATACACACAAACACACATACATGCATGTGCACACATACTGTGATTCTTGTTAGCAAGATGCAAATTGTTATTTAAAGCAATCATGAAACAAATAGTTGTGTCCATAAAAAGCATGTGTGTGGGACACTTGTATATAGAAATAATGAATTTTTATTTGCAAGCAATATGATCTATAGGTCTGATTTGCATGAAATATTAAGGGATGAATTTGTGGTATGAAAAAGGTTCACCAATATTGTGTTGTGTATTGATTTCACCCTACGCCCGTAAGCAATTTGAAAATATATCAATTTCACTTCTCAGTATCCATTTATCACTCATTTTATTAATATTCTGTGACGACCCCAAATCCCGTACAGACGGAGACAAGGGTTATCTTTGGAATATAACACAGAAACAGATAATAGCAGAATAGAATTAAATAAATACACCAGATAATGAACAATAGAATATACTGGATAAACGTAATCATCAGAGTTACACAGTATACAGGATCATACTTAGTACAAATACAGTTCAACTATACATAAATGTCTACAGCGGAAATAAACAAAATATGTACAATAGGAGCTGAACAGCATAAAAAGATATAAATAATAGAATCCATCTTCAGCTCCAGCTATCCAGAAAGAATCAGCTAAACCTGAATACAAGGCTGCCCGTGTAGAAAAAGGGGCACCCGAGCTTGAAAGTGAAACAAACTACGAGTCTGTCATGGGACTGGTATGAGAAATCTACTCAACACATTCAAAATATGGCTAATCACAGGACCACGCCACTTTCGTGGAACGGGTTTACTCCATTGGATTGCCAGTGCTTTAAAAACAAATCTTTCTTTTAAAACATCGCAATGCTTTTTATAAAATGAAGCCATTATAAGACTCAGTTCCCATCACACAATGCAACGCAAACCGGAGGATAGAGTTTTACCTTATAATGGCCAAAATATGATTGATACAAATAAAACAAAAGCATTAGATATTATTACTAGTGTTTATATGTTTCAAAAACAATTTGAATCATAACTATCAATCATAGGCGGCATGGGTACCATATATCATGTCGCCATATATATATACAATCAAAACCGCACAGTCACGTATTTGGAAATTGGATTTCCGTCATGAACCAAGGCAAAAGATAGTCCTTACCGACTTCGAGACAATCTAGCCCATGTCTCCGGAACAGCCGCAACTGCCCCTTGGAGTGACAGGGCCGGTCCACACGGAGTGGATTATAGTGCCTGAACAATACGTTTCTCCGCCCTTTAGGGCGTAAATGAGCCAACAAATGACTCCATCGGACCCGGATCGTCCGATCAAACCGAGGCGCCTCGCAATAGTAACAACCACATAAGTCAAACTCGTTAGGGCGTGTAAAACCACTGACGCCACTTCTAGCTAGAAAGAAACGCATGTCCTCCCTGAGGTCCTCTCCCGTTTCTGGTTCATACCGGGGTGTGAGGCTCGCGATTTTACTTTATACACAAAGCTACGCCACACAGGCGGTGCTTTGATCATCACCACAAGACTTTGCTTTTCAACAGAAGCCCTGATCATTTGCCACTTAGGCATGCCACACTAGCAATTCATGCCATGCGACTGATGTCCATCGATATACAACCTCTGAACTCGTGCGTTTCAGAGAAGGGCGTTAAGCAAAAGAATAAATTCTCCACCGCCAAACAGATGTATATTTAATAGAGATCAATCAACACAGAATAAAATCCAATGTCAGACACACTATCCATTACAAGTCCGTTCTGGGTCTGAACGAAACCGGAGGCACTATATACCTCGCAAACCCATCGATCACCATGTACGTCTGGACGATCACAACTCATTATCCATATTTCGGGATGCCTCCCAATCAGGACCTCAGTTACCATCCAAACGAGGTGAAGATCTCCGGTCTTCGACCATCGTCTTCATCTTCGATTTCTTATCGTCGATTCAGTTATTCAAAATGGGATAAACCCGGTCTTTCTGAGCAACTCGCGTATATAATAAACAAGTGCAACACTAACATACACACGCATCATTTCAATTCATTAGTCACTAACCGTCAATCAGTAAGAGAACGATTTCCCAAATATTAACCCCGAAGGCCGAAACCAACATCAGATCCACACCCAGGAAACCATTCGACTTAGCCAACCTTCAGTTAATTTCTAAATCACATCCATATCGTTTATAACATTTTATAACGATTTATCGCTATTTTTATTTATTTTAAAATAGCCAATTTATTCAAAACGACGCTTCGAGCCATAACGCGGTCGTGGCGCTGTTTTTCTTTAGATTTGATTTACACATATCTGAAAATCCAACCATTGGATCTTCACAAAATTTATATCATTAGAAAGATCTTTTCAAAACGAATCCAACGGTTCCAGTTTCGGGAAAATCCGACGGTCGGATCTCCCGGTATAATCGTTTGAAGTTTCGATTTCAAAATACGAACTGCAGCGTCGTTATTAGATTAAATATAATCACATATATATATATATATATATAATCGATTCTGGCGCTGTTTTTCTTCAGATTTGAATTAAACATTCCAGACAATCCAACCGTTGGATTTTTACAAAGTAGGTGCCGTTGGAAAGATATTTCCAAAGCGAACCCAACGGTTGTAATTTCAGGAAAATCCGATGGTCGGATCTCCCGTACAAATCATTTGAAATCACGGTTTCAAAATACGAACTACAGCGTCGTTATTCGATATATTTTAATTCTATTTATATATATATCGATCCTTCGATTTCAAAGCTATATTTTTTTCATACATTTGATAAAAATGATATTTTTATCTAATTGTCTTCTATTTCAACACTTCACTATTTTTAACAATTCATTTATATAATAAAAATGTGATTTTTATTGTAAAACAATTCATTTCAAAACTCTATTATTTTATATAGTTCATATAGGTAATAAAAATAGGATTTTTATTATAAAACAATTTCTTTCAAAACGGGATTATTTTATACATTTCATATAGATGATAATAATGTGATTTTTATTATAAAACAATTTATTTCAAAATATGAATACCATTCAACACATGAATTTCAATTCAACGAATGAATATCGATTCAACACATGAAGGTTTTCTATAGTTTATATAAATAGATAAAAAGGTGATTTTTATATTTAAAAAACTAATACCATTCAACACATGAATTTCAATTCAACGAATGAATATCGATTCAACACATGAAGGTTTTCTATAGTTTATATATATAGATAAAAATGTGATTTTTATATTTAAAACACGAACACCATTCAACACATGAATTTCTAATCAATGAATGAATATCGATTCAACACATGAAGGTTTTTTATTTAACGAATAAATATAGTTTCAGCAAATGAAAATAATTCAAACACATGAATATTATTCAAAATTTCGGTAGCATAACGGCAGGGTAGTTAAAACGGGGACCGTCCCTAGTACGGCTCCTCGCTCTACCTTAAAACCTCGTGGTTTTTTACAATGGGGATCATGCATCTAGTTCGCACGCAGGCGGCATGTATATATTTATTTCATTTCCTCAAACTAATCCTATGTGGTTTCAACCAAATATTTCTCAACCACAAATGGGTATTTTTCAACCACAATCAATCAATACCAACCACAAACAATCCCAATCAACCATTCGCTATCAATCAATTTTCATACCAATCACAAACAATAAATATCGTCCATGGTTTGTGGACGAGGGGCGTATATATATATATATAGCAATTCACTTCTATTTCAACACATATATAATTTTTACAACGGATATACAACTTATACATCAAACGTACAACTTATACAACGCTTATACAAGAGGTGTACAACGCTTATATAACTCATATATCGACTATATAATTTATACATCGTCGTTTTCCATATCGTTTATAAATTAGAAATCTCACATTGGGTTCCACTCCGCCAAAAATAGCAGAAGGCTCAGAAAAATATGCGGTCTCTTCTAGAATGTAGAAGACGTCCACAAGAGTCCACTGTCTCTTGTTTCACTGAATTTCGTCTAGAAACGAAAAAGATATGATTTTTACAAGGTTTGCAACGGTTTAAAGGTGTTAAAATCATTTCAGAAAATAAAACCTGTACCTTTCTATATTCGTTCGAAACTAGGTCTCCAGATTTCGCGCGAATCGATGCGTGATATGACGATCAGCCTTCACCACTTTGTCGGGCTTGGAGTGGCGCACCCAGGGGTACCACCCATGGCGAACTCGAACTCCAGGTGGCGCAGGAATTTAGGCGTGAACGAAGGGATTTCCTGGCCTCGATTCTCTCGATTCACGAGGTGTTGGAGATCGTGGCTGGTATGGATTGGAAGAGGACGTGGAGATCTCCAGAAAACCCAACTGGAGCGAGGTGGTTTGGTTAAGGGATTGGCCAGAACGGAGGAGAGAAGGAAGAGGACGCGGTCGCCGTTGCTCCAGAACGTTTACGGGGAGAGAGAAAGAGTGGCCAGCCAATAAGATTTTTTATTTTATTTTATAATTTTTTTTCTCAAAAATACCCCTCTTCACATACTAACACCAATCCAAACCCAAGACTGTCGTCCCTAGCGTTTTACCCCCATTCCGAACACAATGGGATATGTTTCGAAGGCCCATTCGAATGTTTCAGTCAGTTTTCCTTCAAATTAAAATATATAACATTCAATATTCAATTTGAACGTACATTTCAATTTTCCAGGGCCAAAACCTGATTCAAAAAATTCCAGAAAAATAAATCTAGCTATGTTTTGACGATACGGTCCCAACAAAACTAGTTTCGTCGAATTCTGAGACCGTTTGCAAAAAGGCCCATTTCTGGTCGATCCAATTTAACTGTAATTGACCAAAACACATTTTCCTTTGCTACGCTCACATACTAGCTTCAAAAATTATGAAATTTGAAACCTAGCTATAACTTCACATCCCGGATCCAACAAAAGTGCTTTCGTCGAATTTCGAGGTCGTATGCAAAATGGCCAATTTCACGGGCCATATAAATTCCATAGCGACCTTTCTGAAAATTCATTTGCCCATAACTTTTGCTTTCCGCTATTAAAATTCGATTTTTCATATTCGTTAGAAAGGTATTCACTAACAGATTTAAATATTTTTGGTTTCACTCAAATCCGTTTTGTTTTGCACCCGGTACAGTCCGACAAAGTTTGAATTCAATTTTTGAAACTGCAGCGCCATTTCAGGCCTTGTTTATAATTAGAATTAATTATATTCATTTTCAATTGTCGATTCGAACTCAGTTTTCATTGCTATTATTTAAAATATTTATTTTATATATTTAAAATCCATTATTTTAGCCAATTTAAAACAGTTAAATTGGTTCAGATTTTCTGGGTCGTTACAAATTCCTAATATCATAACCCATTAACAAAATATATGTTGACTAATTTATAGTTTGAGAAAAGAGATAACGAGGAAAAAGAGTTCATTCTTTATTGACACTGTGGTTTTCTAATTTAGTTTTGAAGGATATTTGCTGCAAACGATTAGGGAAAAAAATTTGTACGAAGGTAAGAAAAGCACACAAATTTTGGTTTATCACAACATTATTATGACTCCATATTGATAACGAATACATACCCAAAAATAAATCAACAGGCCATCTAGAATTTAAGAATCTAATTTCTTAATTCTATGCTATAATATGTTCTCCTCATGTGGGTTGAGTTCCTCAGATTTGAGTAAAGAAACACAGTCCAAGAAAATGTGTTTGGGAATTAAAATTAGCATGTCTCAACAACTTTCTCTTGTACTGACTTTCACATAGTAGCTGTAATAAACATGGTTACTTAAAATATAATTCAACTTATTTCATGCAGTGTGAACACATTTTAAATTAATCCAGCTAAAAAGGACCTTGCTTTACATGAATTAATAACTTTTGAAGTGAATACGGGAATGCTTACATTGCCTGTATTTTACATTTTTACTCAAGGATATCCAAAAGGTTCCAAAAATGATATAGGCCAAAGATTATTCAAAATAAAAATTCATGATAAGAATTGTTCAATAAGAAAGAGCATAATGGATATGGTCAGGTCACTACAGAATAAAACTTAGTCATGAAGACATATTAAAATATGTGTTCGTAATTAAAAATTAGACAACCAACTTTAATTTGCTTTAGTTTAGTCAAAAGTATACTGAAATAATAGTTTTACCATTTACTTTAATAATGAGAGTGGATTAAGTTAACACCCAATTTTTGAATTTGCTGCTGAAGATGGTAACTGAATGTACTAATTTTTTATAATTGAATCATAGATAAAGTTCTGAGTAAACACTATTTAGGAGTTAAAATAGAAACGATTTCTAATTATGAATCTACAAAGGGTATAAAATCCATTTTTTCCAATTATTCACACATCACATGTAAGGATGTGCTTTAACTGTAACGCTCAAACCAAATAAAGCAAAGATTTTGATTTGAAGATATGAATCATAATTTATCACCATCATAGGTATAAATCACCTAACATGAACCTTCTTCCCCTGCTAATTAATTCAAATTTTAACTTAGAACAACATACAGAGGCATTACCCCAATAACTTACCTGTGAAATTTGGTTGTTTATGTAAATTTATTTGTACATGTATCTTTACTGAATGGAAATATAAGCTACCTCAGGAACTAACATTTTGTGTGTATTGTTTTTTATAATGTAAACGCACAGCCAATTCGCTAGCAATGAATGATTATTTAATTAGTGGTCCTAATTTGCTGTAACCTTGATTAAATTTGCTAATTCTTTTTTATAAGTATATTTATGTCTTCATTTTCATTGATCAAATGTTAAATCCTAAGCATCTGCAATGCAATAGTAGGCACACATATATTTGTAGAGGAAAACACTGCATCCACTGGTTTTTATATAGAAAGTTTGCTTTCTTCATTATTGTTATGCCTTTTTTCTTCATCATTATTGATTACATGAAGTCATAAAGAAGAAAATAGGAAAAATGAAGAATCTATCCAAAAGTGGGGTAGGCATACCATTGATGTTAAAAAAAGTAAATTTTTTTTATATATATATGCCGATAGTAATTAAAATACGTATATGTCATTATAATATATACTTGAAAAATAACAGTTGATCTTAGTCATTGTACAGATAAACAAAATTACCTAATAACATGAAAGCTGAAACGGGCTAAACATAACAGTAAAAATTATGAGACAACAGCGATAGAGAAATATTTCGTGCCTTGGTCCTCGAAACCATACATCTGTCCGCTTTAGAATACTGCAATCATATAGAAAATTGATTACATATCAGCAGAAAATCAATTGGTTGATTAGTTATTAAGATATCCATAAAAGACAAACAAAGCACATACATTCAGATGGTTCATTTTAGTAATTAGTGATTGGGAAATCAAATAAAAATAACATGCATCTATTAATACATGTAATAAAAATAACATAATTAGTAATTGCACTGTAGCTAATCTTTATTTAGGTTTTCTCATTTAAGTGCCAGAAAAAAAATTAAAAAAAAAATTATTGCATTTAATAGTCTTATTTCATACCAATTTTTGACCACCTGTTTGGTGTTTTATTTATATGCTTCATAATGCATAATCACGTTGACCTAACTGAAAATCAACTATATACTATAGTTGATCGACTGCTAGCGTTAAAATGAGTGACAAACGTTGGTAATCATTTGTGAACTATATAACTTAATACTTGTAAATTTAACACAAAATCAGAGGCGAGCAGTATCTGCAATTGTGTGCATCTGTACTTAAACATGTTTCATATGTTAGGAGGCATGGATTGGTTGTACCATTATAATAGAATTGCTAGATAATGAGGTGCTTACTGTGGGTACAATCAACCGTCAAAATCGAAGCTGAGAATAGATTGTACCAATTCAAAATATATCATCCCAATCACGAAGGTTGTGAATAAAACCCATATTCCTTACTTTTTAAAATGCATCACATCAAAATGTTAATATATGCAGTTGCAGCTCCCACTCTAGGAGAATGGAAACTAATGTTAAATGAAACGTGCCTTAACAAAACGAATTGAAAACGGTTAAACATGTTTATATGAATTATTTAAAATAAGAATTACTGCCTGAAAATGAGACCTGGAATGAATGCTTAAGCAGAAAGATGACAAATCTTTCTGCAAAGGTTGCTGTAGAAATGAAATTGAACAAACCTCGTATAAAACGTGTAAAAATGTAGAAATTTCATAAAACTGCAATGGCAGTTGTAGATGAAGGAAGCAAATAGTTATAAAGACAATTAGCGAAAATGAATCACAGGAAAAAATACAACTCAACATCGAAATTGACATGATCTGTAGTGGTAAAAAAGATTGCCTGCAGTAGTGAAACACATAAAAGATGGCCTGCAAGTGCGTCACTAAAGCTGCCGCACCACTTGCAGCAACATGTAAACTAAAGCTATGGCAAAAAATGGTAGGAAAATATAAACTGTCCAAATTGATGGTGAAAACACAAACAAATAAGATTATGGAATCTCAATCTGACAGTGTAATTGTGAGACAACGCAATATGGTCGGCCAGTCGGAGCATGTAAACAATGAAAAATTCAAAGTGAAAAAACTAAACTGCAACATATCAGATTGCTTTTCCATCTTATCATATGGAAAGGATATAGGCTAGACGTGCCGAATAGGGTGTATAGGGATTTTAACCGCGTGCTGAAACGTGTTAAATCCAGCAAAGGTAGGACGTATTGAGATGCTCACCTAGATTGAAGCCGATGCTAATCGAATCTGGTGGAGCACCGCCGGTATGGAAAGCTGCGTGGAATCGATACCGACTCAAGAATGGTATGAGTAAGATAACAATCATTTTCAATGGTAAGGAACAAAAAATATAAAGCTAATTAATCCAGGGTAAAAGTAAGAAAATAGGAATAAACAACTATCACGTGACAGCATCGTGTGGCGAAGTAATTCATGTATAGTAGAAATGAGTAGCATACTAACACAATTAAAAGTCTTAAAGTCGGAGTTCAATTTCATTTTCAAAGGTGACTACTACATAAAAGTTATTTCAAGGAAGGTTTTACTCCATTTTTTTCCATAGGGGCATTTGCCTACTTAATTCAGGTTGGCATCAATTCGTTCCAAACATTCTAGCTTTTCATTATTTAAGGTAAATCGATAAAATGAAAATCTAACATTGAAGCATCAAGCAAAAAATATTTAACTATCTATTTGTTTGATGGTTCATTCAAAATGATCCTTCGAACATATAGATCTGATGTTGGCAGTAGTAGTATAGTATAACAGCTGGTGCATAAGGATCAATAGAATACATATAGAAAAATTATAATTTTCAATTTAACAATTAATTTATTGGTTAGCGGTTCAAGGTTTAATGAAGTCTTTGATAGTGATTTTCCCTAACAACTGTTAAATGATAACAACTATTATTTCAATTACATCAAAATAATGGTTTGACTTAAGTTATTTCTTGAATTGTACATTAACAAATCATAAGTTTGCATGTTAAACATCTAACATGTCATGCTAATTTGATACTTTTATGAAGTGGTAAGAACTCAGATGTGATTATAATTTTACATCAGATTATAAGGATGGATAAGCAATACAAACAAAATAAAATTCAATCTCAAAATAAGACCAAGTTTATTGCAAGAAACTTTTAATGACGATGCAAGCACATGGAAAATTATCTAAATAGGATTTATGGATTCTTTTTGTGTCTTTAAACCTTTAAACTAATTAAAATATATGACATATTAGGTGATAGCATGTCACGCTAGCAAGGCATTCAAACAGAAGCAAATCTTTTATTCCAAATATGATGTCTAGTGAAGAAACAAAAAGAATCAATTAATTCATTTTTACAAAGATATAAAACTAAGCACTATAGATTCTTTTTTGATTTAACATACAAATAATTTACCAACGTAATAATACACAAAATAAAGTTAAAGAACGAATAAAGTACCAAGAATTTCTTCAAAAATCCAACATTGAAATTTTTGTTTAGAACACGTAACTATCTTGTGACATCCCTGATGCTAGCTAACATTAATGAATAGCACTATGCAATATTTAGTATGAATTTTTATCATTTAGACTTTTGGAAAATTAAGTTTTGTAATGCATTTTACTCGCTGACTACTATTTCATGGCCAGAAAAAAATGTACACAACACTCGCTATTGTTTCTTTATGTATAATTCCACTTATGATAACATACTCAATTCAACTACCAGTTATCGGCACTAAATTATGCATTAAGCACATCCTATTCAGCTAAATCTATCAACAATATTATATTTATGGTTTTTTCCCCTTCTCTTCAGTGTCTAATTTAGAGAATAAAATACCATTCTAAATTAAAAATAGAACAATAATTTCTATTTCTAAGAAAAATCATTTTTATAGGATTGTTGTATGGAAGATAATAAAAGAAAATTGATGAACAAAATCAATGTGCATGAGAAAGCTAAGAGACCATATATGTACTTGATTATGATCATTCTAGCATGTGTACTTGAGAAAACTCCCATAATTTATGCTTTTATGACCAAATCCACATTTATGTAAAGATCAACCTATGAGCCACACTATTAATGGATTTCCCCATATTTATGCTCAATTGTTCCAAGTCCAATTGTAAATAAATGATGAGAGGGACCACAAATCAATAAATAAAAGTTGCATAAAAAATAAAACTTAAAATTGAATGAATATTATGCTTGATATATTATCAAAAATAAAGTTTTCTTACTCTACAAATGTGTTGTGCATCTCCAATGATAGCAAGTGCCATAACTCCTAAAAATTTGGTTTATATAAAATGGAATAAGAAGCAAAATAAGTAGCTTATCTTCAAGTACTTGAATTAATTATTAAGAACAGGACAGTGTTATCTAAACAAATAAATTTGTGTACTTGAAAATTCGATTCTAGTTGAAAATACATAACATTGAGATTATACAGACAGCGATAGTAATAATAAATTTACAAAAGTCAATGAAACACACATGAAATGAGGGATCGTCAAATCGTGTAAGAGTGCACTATTGTTTGACTTTCTAGAATGTAAAAGGCACTTGGGCAAGAAAGTCAAAGGCTTGATTTGAAGCTAGATTACTTATAGTGAAATCTGCACAGTGAAACCATCATGCTATATTTGTTTACTTGATTTGATGCTTGATTACTTGATAATAAAATTTGCATAATGAATTCATCATGCTAGATTCATTTGCTTGGGTGATACATTTATGTCATGAAATGGAGCTATTTGAAATATGAAGTTGTGTTTTCTTATAGAGTAAAAACTCCTGACAAAGAACGTAAGAATAAAAAATTAAAAATGATAGTGCATTGTCACATCATATCGCTTTACCCTTATCTGGGTGCAACATAAGGCAGTCTTGAATAACAACTTTTATACTCTATAGAGCTAGTTTAACAAAGATATCAATTTGGAGTGAATATTGTATGTTAGTTCATTTTGTAGTTTATTTCATACGACAGTAGACCAATAATAGTTGCGAATCAACACCTTCGAACAGGTAAATTATAACTATGAAACAATGCATTAAGCACCACTAAACAAATAAAATAAATATGAAGAAAGAGCTGGAAAGGGGTTTTGGGGCATTCTATCAATTTAAAGAGTAGCACCAGTGTTGTATTGGTGCCCACAAACAAACATATTAAGACCATATGCTAAAAACCATAACATGTATAGTATCTACCAATAACATCGTATTATGGTTTTGTCTACTTCTTTTTTGTGTCTAATGTAGAGAAAAAATACAATTTTAAAAGAAAACTGAACAAACATTTCTACTTCCAAAATGTCTCATTTTTATAGGGTTGTTGTATGAAAGCCAAAAATCACAGTATGATGGACAAAATCAATGTGCATGAGAAAGCTAAGAGACCATATATGAACTTAACAATGATCATTTTAGCATGTGTACCAGAGAAAACTCCCATAATTTATGCTTTTATGACAAAATCCACATTCAGTGTACTTGACTATGATCTTTCTAGCATGTGGACATGAAAACCTCCTATAACAAATCCTCATTTATTTAACAGTCGGACTAAGATCCAAGCTATAAATGGCTTTCCCTATAATATGCTCAATTGTTCCAAGTCTAATTGTAATTAAAGTCCTTAATTATGAAATTTAATGTAAGAAATTGATTGACAGCTAGTTTGCAAAATTTTAAGATTTTAGATCATTCCAAACAATGCATATGTCAGTGCACATCACATAATTATAACGAAATGGTATAATACTTTCTTCTAAAAGATTATGGGGCATATTAAAAAAAGTAGCATAAAAATAGATGATAATAGGAGCAACAAAGCAATAAATCAAGGTTGCATAAAGAAGAAATTTGAAAATTGAATAAATTTTATGCTTGATAAATCACCAAAAAGAAAACTTGTCGTTTTGTGCATCTCCATTGGTAGAAAGCACAAAACCTCCACAAAATTTAGACTTTATAAAATGGAACAAAAATAAAAATATTTAGCTTATGTTCGAGTACTTGAATTTAATTATTGAGAACAGGACATTGTTATCTAAACAGCTAAATTTATGTACTTGAAAATTCGATTCTAGTTAAAAATACATAACATTGAGATTATATAGAGAGTGATAGTTATACCAAGTACAGAAAATATCAAAGAACACACATGAGATTAGGGATCGTGAAATCATGTAAGAGCGTCCATTTGTTTGCCTTTCTAAAATACAAAAAGCATTTGGGAATAGAAAGTCAGAGGCTTTATTTGAAATCAAATTGCTTGTAGTAAAATTTGCATGATGAAGCTATCATGCTAGATTTATTTACTTGATAAGATGTCAGATTACTTTCTAACAAAATATGCACAATGAAATTATCAAGCAAAATTCATTTGCTTGGGTGATAAATTTATATTACATGAAATATAAGGCTGAGTTTTCTTATAGAGTAAAATCTTCTTGCAACTAAGCTAAGATTAAAAATAAAATAAAAAAGATAGCGCATTGTCACATGCTATGACTTTACCCATATCTAAATGCAACATAAGGATTTCTTGAATGATAGCTTTTATAATAACTAGAGCTGATTTAACGATGATATCAACTTGGAGTGAATATCCTGGTTGGTTCATTTTGTAGCTAGATTCATTCGACAGAAAACCACAAAATAGTTGTGAATTAGCACTTTGGAATGGGTAAATTATACACAGTACATTAGACACCACTGAACATCAAATAAAGTAAATATGAGGAAAAAAAACTGGAAAAGTATTAGGGTACCTTACATCCATTCAAAGAGTAGCACCAGTGTTGTACTGGTGCCCAAAAACTAACAGCATATTAAAACCCTATGCATAAAACTATATCACCAACTGTCCTGAAAAGAATCCCAAATCTTCCCATAACCTAGAAAACATGAAAATGCATATTTAAGAAATTTACCTTGAATAGTTGGCATGTGATTGTGCATCAGTTCGGAATATGGACAGATTTGATGCCACTGAGGATTAGTAAAATGATTTGCAGGCGTTCTTTGCATGTGGCATCAATAAAAGGCAACAAAAGGATGGAGGTACTTGTAGAGAATGAAACATGTACCTACATCGGAACCCTAATCGACAGATGAAAGGCGTTGGAGGCGGTCATCTGGGTGGAAGGCAACATAGTAAGGAGGGACAGCTGCGATGACAACTGTAGTTAAAGCACGACGATTGGAAGAGGAGTGGAGAAGGAGATGCCCGCGGATGAACAGAGAAAAGGAAAACAAAAGGGAAAGTTTATCTTCGTATCGGGTGAGATTGGAGGAGGGCATAAATTGGGGGAATACGAAAGCTTTTCTCAGGTTGGGTGAAAAAAGGTGAAGGAAAAAAAAGGCGAAGGGTATTTCCAAGTTGCTGAAAACATGGGTAGTAACCTAAGAGCCGTCAATAACAAAGGCGTTACTCAATCAAGAGCTTCAATTGAATCAATGTACACATGTCAGTAGGTGGATTTTTTGAAGAAAGCGGAACGGAAAGGTCATTGTGTATGCATTGTGCTTTCATATAATATAATATATATCTTTCTAATGATGTAAAGTTAAGGTAATTTGGCTAATTTAATAAAAATTTATGGCCTTTGAAAGTGAACAAATCATTTGTGGTTTGAAAACAGAATAAATAAATTCACTCACTTCTCATTGATTTTCTTGTAGATTACTCTTAGATTTAGCCGTAGTGATTAAAATTTTCCATTTTGAATAATCTTTCTAGAAAAATAAAAATAAATGAATTGGATTAATGGTTCAAAAGATATAGAGAAAATAGCTTTACTTGCATGTGCATTTCGAAAATCATCCTCTCAAAATCTTAAAAAGTAGTACAAACGAAAACATTTCCTTTTTGAAATAGCTTTCCAGCAAAAAAATATCACCCATTTCACTTAGTAATTTTCAAATTATGGTCGTAATAAGAGGGTTCTAGATTTTCACAAGGTTACTCTAGTCTTTTTATTTTTTGGACACTTGTCCAATTTCTCTCATGCAAGCTTACACATGGCTCTCTTAGTTGTCAAAAATATTTCTACACATTTTAATTTATACTAACCTATACTTAAATTAGATAATCCATAGTTATACAAAACAAGGGTTCATACACTTTTGATATGTGTTAATAATATGCACATGATGTTTTAACGAGTAAAATTTGATTTGTTGACAAAATGGTTTTTGATCACATTATTAATGTTTTTTCAAACTACTCACAAAATCTCCAAATTCCTTTGTTTCAATACTTAAATTATTATACAAGTTATTCACTCATGAAGTCATTTTGTTTTCTTCATCCTTAGATTACAAATCATATAAACATGTGTTTACCCAGGTACCACAAAACCTGGTTTGTTACAGCAGTATGAGTTTGTTCACACTTTATCCATAAGTGTGAACATAACTCTCAAAGCCCATTGGTGGAAATCAGGGGTCCTTCTGATTTTCTTGTGGAAATCAGGGAAAATCAGAGGGATCCCCTGATTTCCACCAATGGGATCCGAGAGTTATGTTCACACTTATGGATAAAGTGTGAACAAACTCGGACTCTTGTTACAGACTCCCCCTTAAATAAATTACGTCGTTACAATTTACATAGGTTAATACATAACATCACTAAATCCAATGTCACATACCAAATTTTAATCTAAGAATCCAAACATATAGTGTTTGAAACTTTTGTAATGTTCCTAGTCTTGCTTAGATTGCAACACTAAAAATTTCAAACTTCAATTACTCATTAGCGTTAATCCAAGCAAGGTTAAGAAATTTTAGTTATTATGTGAGTATGTCAAACCCAACTGCAAATTCGTGGTTAAATGTTCTTATACCATTTATGACAAGCCACCCCGAGATCTACCATAATAAGGAGCATTAACGAGTAATGTCATCTGTTAGAGCGGAGAATAGGGCTTATTAAGGGAGACCATCCATAATTTCATATCAGTCAAGTACTAAATACATCAATCAGGTGAATGAAATTTTATTTTCATAGCTCAAGAGGATTGACATACCCAACATTCCTAATAAGAAACTATGACGGCTAAGAATCATTTTAGAATAATATAAAATACTGCACAGATCACAGAACAAAATACATATAGGTATAACAACAGAATTCAACATATACATATGCTACATACTCAAACTGCTTCATATGAACCATACCATACACATCATGTCTCAAAAATACAAAGATACAATGACATGAATACACCAATAGACATATAAGGCAAATGCTTCGAGAGACATAGTCCCACACATATCAGCTACCTACGAATCAACCGTAAGCCATAACCTCAAACAACTCAGCTTGATCGGAGAATTACGTACACAGATCATTCTAGCTTAAAAACATCAAAAATAACATGATAAGTGAAATAAAATGTAAGTAGACACAAATTCCTTTTCATAAGAAAAGGAATTTCAAAATCATGGTTTTACTCAAAACACAATTGCGATAATTCCTTTCCATCAAAAAGGAATACTATACACTCAGGATAAATTCATGAAATTAATACACTAGTCACTCAAGGGGAACACGAACACATACTCAGATATTTCCATCAACATAGATTACCCCAACTCTACAATTAGGGTAAATAATACTTTAAAATAAATCAACGCACGATGGAAAGCTCAAAAATCACAAAAATAACATATATCACAAGAATCAACAAACTCATGGAACTCAGTTAAGAGTTTGAATCACTGAAATCACAAAACTCATGGAACTCGATTAAGAGTTCACAACATAAAAGCACCATATGTACACATATATATATATGTACATATATATATATATATATGTATGTACATATATATATATGTATGTATGTACATATATATATGTATGTATGTATGTAATAGTAATTATCTCAAATGGTGAAATCATAAATAAAACTTAAAAATCAAAAATTAACTCAGATCAGATCCGAAAAGATTACAAGTGCCACAACAAGGTTGCTGACACCTCCTTAAGCAGCTTCGTCTTAAATGACAAGGATGCTAACACCTTCCTCAAGCAGTTTCGTCGTCCATGACAAGGTCTCTAACACCTTCGCAAGCAGTTTCGTCTTAACTAACAAAGTCGCGAACACCTTTCCAGGCAGTATTGCCATCATGAAAAGGTCGCCAATACCTTCCCCAAATAGTTTGTCTTAAAGGACAAGGTTGCTGACACCCTCCAGGCACTTATGTCATTTATCCACATAATGTGTCATGGACTCACAGTCAGATAGTAACCCGAATAGTGATAATCAGACGTCTCATACCACATGTTCTCACTTGTCGGCTTACAGTTCGCATATCAACTTCACACTAGAAATCACATGAACACTGAAAAACAAGAAAACACGAGAACCAGGAAATGCGTGAAAATACTAGAGGTAGTGTCCTCGATAGTCGAGTTGGGATTTAACCGATCCGGTATATCTTCGTGTCCCATACCACGAGGTTTACGATACCATTTAGTCACCTTCACGCCTTCTCGAAGGGTGTAGAAATGTGTATCTAATATACAGAAAATACATGGTTTGAGAAAAGAAGTTCATAAAACGATTTCATAACAATGTGAACCATTTCACTAAAATCCTTTCTAATTAGAATATTGCTTGAGACGATTTTTATTTTAAACCAAAACTATAAAAAAAAAATTAGTCTCAATTATACAAAATATATATAGTTACTTAGAAACTATTTCATAAAAATGTGCACGTGTCATAAATACACCAAATTTCAACATGCAAACATCATTTGCAAGCAACACAAAATTGCAAATCCAAGGTGCGAATTTGCATATAATATTGGCTTGTCCAAATAAGATCAAAGCCCATCAAGATCCACTTTAAAATCATTAAAGAGACATGGAAAACTCAACAAGATTTAACAAAATATGCATATCAATTAACATGTAAAATTTGAAATTCTGACAAAATACGAAAGGGGAAAAGTTACAAACCCAACTATAAACCTTCTCTGAGTTCAACTTTCAGGTATGTTTTGAATGAACAAACGTTCTCTGAATGGTCTAAAAAATTAATATACACAAACTAGAATAGCTTAGCTTTCAACTGAAAATTGAATCACTAAATTCTAACATATGATATGATAAGGATTTGGAGGCTCAAACTTGGACTCAGACCATGCTGAATTCTAGCCAGGTCTGAAATCTTCTATAGGTTCAAATTTCGAGCCTATGTTGAATGATTAAATGAGCTCGAAATGGTCTGAAAATTTATAAGCATTGAAAAAACATTCATGCTTTATAATGCAAAAAGAATCATGCAATTCGGATCAAAATTGAGGAAGATACAGCGCCTTAAAGTTGGATCACGCGTTGTTTTCATCCTAGAAATTCAAGCGTAGGTCTAAATCACGACCAGAGTTTGACTTTGAGGTCAGTTTCAAGCATTCAAATTACCTACAAATTAGCTGAAAATTGACATGCACATAGTATAAAACTACTATTTTCTAATAGAAAAGGAATAAATGAATTCCGAATGGAAATGAAAGAGTTATGCTCTCTCAAACATGGACTAGGGCCATGTTTGCTGCAACTTAGAGAACAAAATATGCACAAGCAAAAACCTATGTCTCTATCAGCTTTACAACAAAGGTTTCAAGTATCAAATTAAAGAGTTTTGCTACGAAATTTTGCGTACCTATATTACAACATGTGAACTAACAATAGAAGCAAATCTGGCACCATTCCGTTATCGGAATTGAGAGGAAAAGACACGCAAAATAGCATATAAACTTGGTTTCATGGAATTTAAACATCAACAAGAATTCAAACTAACTTAACTATAATGGAGATAAATATTTAAATTAGAATGCGTGAGTGTAACAACTCACCTTGCATGGATTAACGATGATTACCAACATTTAGCTTGCCAAGACGATAGTCTTAAGCTTCCAAAGTAGTACACCATAATTTTTAGTTGGATTTGACATCTTTTAATCCTCTTTCACTATGAATTAACATGCCCAATTTTTACAGTGTACTTATGATATAATTAGGAGGCTCTGATCAAAATTTGAGGGGATTTGGAGTGATGGATATTTAGAAATGAATTTTGGAAGTAAAACATTGATCGTTGTGTTTAATAAACAAAGCCAGCAAGATACTTGACTTCCAATAAGTTTTCACTTAGCCTACTCTCAAAATTCGCAAAACTCATAAAGACAAAAAATGTTCATTATTGAAATATATTTGCACTGATGAAAAGTTGAGGTAATTTGGTTAAGTAAATCAAAAGTTATGACCTTTGAAAGTGAACAAATCATTTCTGGTTTGAAAAACAGAATAAATAAATCCACTCAGTTCTCACTAAGTGACTTACTTATATGAGTATGGAAATCAAGTCATTTCCAAGTAAAGTAAGACTACTTTCTATAGTAGACTCGTGAATCAGGATTAAAAGCACATGATGCTAGCAACTGAGCAATACCGAACACTTTACCTAAGGAAATTTACATGTGTGAATGTTCCGATTTTTATCATTAAGGGACAACAGGTTTAAGATTCATTCACCATAGAATCTCGATAAAGCTTTGAATGGAAGTGAATTTTCAAATCCAAAAGATAGCTTTTATTTATGTGTTGGCTTCCACGATGATGCAAAACTTGATCTTAAAACTACCTTGGCTTGATCCCATTTGGGTATGTAGGATGTCATTCTAGTTATTCAGTCGTCCACTTTATTTATTTTTCTAATTTCAAAAATGGTGGGAGATTGTTGTTAATTTTCAAAATGTTTTGGGATGGGGTTTTGTTTTTGTGAAGAGAGAAGGAAGGAATTATCCAACATCATGGGAATAAGAGGAAGAATTCTAGTATATGAATGGCTTCCTTATGAGGAGGTTGGGGGCCTTAGGGATCCTAAATGTATGCTTTATTGTAATGAGTAAAGTCATGCACTATATATACATGCTCCACCGCCACCGTCCATCCGATCGAACCGAACTGGTATGGGTTTCGAGCTTTAAGTCTGGATCCAATAAGCTTATTTATGGATCAAGAGTAAAATGATAATGGGTCAGATTTCAGCCCGTTATAAATCTAGACACGAAAATTGAACCAAACACAAGTGGGACATTTGTGATGCTTTTAGGTCGTTGGAAATGAAAGGACGCAACATTTAAATTGAAATGGAAATAACCATTTGAAACAGTCACAACACTTGGTGATCAGTCACCATCTTCCTCCCTTATAAATACCAACGTCCAAAAACTGTTTCAGATCACTTTTTCTCTAATTCATCTTCTTCCTCATTGTGACGCTGCAATTGCCAACATCTCTAATGTGTTGCATTCTCAAATTTTCAATGCTTGTAAAGTTTTGTAGAATTGTTCTTCTTCTTCCTATTCACTCACTTGATCATCAAAGTCATACAAACTTTGAATCTGATTACGTTATTCCAAGGCTTCAGTGAATCTTAATAGTCGATATTTCGGTAACCCATTTGTACTGGTAGGTTGAACTATTGTCTGAAAAAATCTATTCCATAGATCCTCGAAGTCTGAAGTACGGCATTATCTTCCTTTTAGTTGTCTCGAACCGCAAATTTCCCAATATAAATCAATCTTTGTTTGTATATAATTTGGCTAGGAACTGCTCATGCTTCTCCAATAGTTCCTAATGTTAATCACAAAGACAATTTCAGGCTTAAAGATGCACCATTCCATAATGGTAGCGGCTAGTCAGGCTCCCTAATCGGATGCGAGCAATTTAAAATTCATGAAAGGATCTTTTCTTATCAAGGAAGTCTCAAGGCTTCGATAACTAATCACTCTGTTAATTGTCTAAACTAGTATAACCGTACAATGGTGCGGAATATGATTGTTTTATTAGATAATTTAAAAGAAAAAATTGTTGTGCTTTGAATTAATCGATAAAAACATGATTAATTTAATATTTTGTACATTCTAAATAATCTATTTGGATCTACCTAGTATATTTTAGTAGAAACATGATATTAACAGTAGACCTAAAGTAGATTTGAAATGTAATGGATATTTTAGAGAAATTTTAGGCATTAGAATTTGAGGTGTTTAAAACATTGGAGAAAATAATTCGAGGAGTATTTTTGGCTTCACAAATGTTTATTTTGGCTAAGTGACAGTAAGAAAACCTCACTAACGATCGGTTTGATTATAATATTAATCAAATCTTTCACATACCTGATTTGGCTAGGAATCACTTTTGCTTTTCCATAAAGTTCCAGTTAAGTATACATTGCTGCACCAAGCCGAAATAATACAACTTAATTTCAGTTACTAGAGATTTAGAGAAAATATCTACAGAAGAGCTCAGTGAATCTATAAAGAAAAGTACTAAATATATCTGCAACTTAAACTATATTAGGAAGGATGGCTAGGAATCTGAGTTATTGAAAGACAACAAGAGCAGAGAAAGATATGGTATTCTAGTAATATTTTTTTTTAAAAACTAATTGTGTATGTTAAATAACTTTTGTTTTATGAATATAATTTGCCTTCCCAATCAGAGCAGCTTCCATGAACTGCATTCTATTTCTATACTTTGATCTCTAAATCTAATTCTATTTTACAAAGAAAATAATGCCCACACTTCAAAATAATCTTTTCATCTAACAAAACAATACAAGTGCACAATGATATCAACTATGTACGGCCCAAATCCATTTTACTTTTCAGGAGAATTTTTATTATCGCCTTTGACATTGCAGAATTCATCCCTTATATATCACCAGTATCTGCATACAATACATGCGATGTTTCAATTTCGACCTGCCGACTTCTCATTTTCCTATTAGTTCAAATTTGTGCATATCTAGATAAAGGTTTTTAATGTTGCATACGTGATTTATAGTCAACTATGGCCGGTATGTTGATTTCTATTTTTTTTTCTATTAGTTCAAACTTTTATTTCAAATTTCGCATACTAGATTTTTTTAATTTTTCTATTAGTTCAAACTTTTTCTTGTTTTCTTCAGTTGTACGTTTATAAAGTAATGTGATAGTACAATGAATAAAATTTATAGCAGAATAAAGTTGAAATGATTCATGATTGTATAAGCTAACTTCAATTTTGTACCGCAGTTGATTAATTTTGGTCGTGGAAATTAGGTTGAAGTGCAATTTATTTCAGAATATTATGTTTTAAAGACAACACTTCTAGATAATAAGTTTTAAGAATAATTTACAAGGAAAAGATAAACTCATTTATATTTTTAAATTATACGGGAAAAATATATATTTTTTACTTTACTTACACATAACTGAGAATGATAAATTCTTTTATCATTTTTCAGTTAAATGTCCTTAAAACTAATTTTTCAGAAGTCCTGTCCTTAAAACTTATTACTTTAAATAAATAAGTCTTTAAGTGAAAATCCCCATTTTGGTTCAATGCACTACATCTTCAGGTTTAATAATTACATGATTATAAGGAGAAATTAAGAGGGTGAAAATCACTATATACCTGCTCAGCCCATCACATCCTTAATTTTTTACATGAAACTCCGATCTATTTTTGTATAATTTAAAATTTCAACTGTCTAATTAATTCGGCACACTGAGACACCGACTTTGGATGTTGGTGATCTAATAACAAGAAAAGTCCAGAGATAGTTATAAGGGTCCGTTTGACGGTCCAAAACGGACTGTGAGGATAACAGATTCGTCTAGTGGGTCCATTATCAAATAGTCCATTTCGAACCGTTGGCTCAATGAATGGAATTCCATTCGTTGGGCCAAGACGCGTAGACAACCTCCCAGACCACCCTTGTTCATTCAAACGGGCCGTTTCACAATCGCGGTAGAACATTGTTTCGTTGTTCTATCTACCATTATTAATGTTGAGAAATGGGAGAATATAGAGATTTTTTGTATCGATCAGTAAATTTTGGATGTGGTAGAGATACTATCTGACTGAGACTTGCTTGGTTATATAGGTTATCAACTGAGAAATTTCCGTCGGTGTTAGTAATGTGTTGTATTTCTTCATTTTACTAGTTTATGTA
The DNA here is from genome assembly GCA_030737875.1 of Allium sativum. NCBI lineage: Eukaryota > Viridiplantae > Streptophyta > Magnoliopsida > Asparagales > Amaryllidaceae > Allium > Allium sativum. The sequence continues at coordinate 345,180,506 of CM060924.1, read as the reverse complement.
TTACTATTATGTAATATATTATGTAGTGGATTGTTCTATTTAGTTAACTGTGTTATTCTACATTAATGATATTGTTTTGTTTTAAACATAATTTAATTTGAATTACAAAACAAAATAAAAAATATTTCGTTTGAATGGTCCTGTATTACAGCAGTAGCGGGGTATTATAGCGGGATAATTCAGTAAGGATGTATTTGAGGGTAACGGTAGCGGGGTTTTATAACAAGATTATTTCAAAGGGGTATTATAGCGGGGAAATTTAGTTAGCGGAGAATGCGTTTGCGGGTTCAAGCGAAACATTTAAGCGGGGTATTTTAACGGAGTGGTAGTAGAATAGAGAAATTATAAATTACTCCTATTCAATTCAAACCAACTCCATTATATAGAGCACTTCGACACGATCGCAATGCAAAAAACCTCTATCAAACGGATCTCATTTGCACAAGTTTATTAATTTTTTAAATTTACAAAACCTAAATTTATTAACTAAATTAATTAAGTAAAACGAAGGCAATTAAAATCAAAACGGATCAGAATCGGTGCATCTGCAAAATGGTGGCATATTACCTGTTAAGTAACGGACGCGTTCGTTGGTTCTCTGTTTGTAGAATACAATCATTATTCCACGTTTTCCATTAATAAAGGTCCATGATCGGATGTCAGTATGTGGGTTAATATAATTTTTAACCCACTCCTCTAGAACTTTCTGTAGAGTGTAGAGGGATGCTCAATAAATAGAGGTTGAGTTCATCGTTTATGCTTAGCCAAACTGAATAGTAGATGCATGAGTAGGTGTGCCAAAATATGCGTCAAAAGGTCCAATGGGTGTGCCATGAGGTGTGCAAATGGGACTGTTGATGAGTTTATTGTCAGAATGGTCAGAATAACCTTAAGTTGTGGTAGTAAGGCTTCATACATATCAATTGGAACTTCCCTGAGGATGAAGACGAGGAACATACGATAATACATGTATGCTACACAGGGCCGGTCCAAATGAATGGTTGCCCAAGCCCAAACAATTTTTTGTTGCCCATTGACATATCATATGCCACATTTACTATAGTATTTTTTGTATAAATTCTTTACAAGCACAAAACTACATAAAACAACAATATTAATATTAAACTTACACAATGAATGTTACCACATCAAGTAGCCAACATTACCAAGTTTAAAAAACATAATCAAATATCGATCTTTCACAAAAAATATGGTCAATGTTTCATAACTAATTCAAAGGAAAATACTGCTTCTGGCATTTTTTGTAGCAAATTCTTCAATTAAATTGTTATAGTCAAGCTTCTCCAAACACACACTTTTAGTTGAGATCATTGCAAGTCCATTTAATCATTCTTGGGACATAGCCGTTCGAAAATAATTTTTAATCAAATTCAATTTAGAAAAACTTCATTCGGCGGAAGCAACCGTGACAGGAATAGTTAATAAAATCCGATATGCAACCCATGCACATTGAAAACCTGTAACATCCCTTAAAATTTTAACCATTTAAGCTATGGAATTAAATTTAATTACTGAATTTAAAATGGTTTTAAAATAAAATTTATGATGTTATTAATGAAATTTATTAATTTCTGCTAGAAGATTGATTGAAAATAATGTGTATATTCTAGATTAAAAAAATTATAGCAACATACATATATATATATATATATATATATCTTTGGCTGTTGTCTTTAATACATTTCCTATCTTTTCAAAATGTAACGTTTAGAAACTTGGAACGGGGATAACATGTTCAAACCTTAATTAATTAATTAATTAATTTTGAAATGTGAATAGCTGCATATTTTTTAGTGTCCTCTTCTCTTCGTTGTTTCATTAATACTGCACTATTTCTCTCCTTCAAAATTGACACATTCTTTTTATTTATCCTTTTTTAAATATTACATTGTATTTCCTTCTTCTCCTCTTCTTTCCCTTTTCACTTCTATCTCTTGCAACTTTTCCTCAACTTTAAAATAATGTTTTCCCGATTAATTCTTTTCAACGAAAAATAAATTATGCATAATTTCTTTGTCCATTCACGAATCATGCAAGTTATTTTCTTTCATTAACTATGCTTCCATTTCTTTCCTTCATTCATTAATTTATTACCCGTTATTCTATTAAATTCTTTCATATTCTTCCCTAAGCAAGTTATTTTGTGTTTGTTATTGTCCTAGCTTGATCTGCGTTCAATGTTGTTACATGAGTGTCATGTATGAGTCATGACCACCTAATCTTGTCTATGCTTGTTTATTTCTTGAGGATGTGAACTTTGTATTATTATTTTTATGTTCCGCCCAACCATTCTGTTTGGCTTCAGTACATCTCAGTAAATTCAATATATGGGATGCTAGTAAATTGACTATATCAACACAATTGTAATTTATGACCTTAGGCCTATCCTGTTGCGGGCTAAACAGTTTAAATTTATATTTGCATGCATGGTTGCATACCATTATTTGGTTTTTAAGTATAGATATATTTATACATGTCCTGAGTTTTGGAATATGTGTAGATACTGAAATGGGAACACTTGCTAATTATCAAAGAATGATGTACTTATTAACTTATGTGCTAAACTGGAACCATATTATAAAATTATATCTATGCCTGTATGGTTCATGAAATTTGAGATACATGCTTGATATATTTGCCTTGCTTTGTGCCTTTGCTTAGACTGTTTACACTCGGTTTGCCATGTAATTCTGGAATGGTGCCATGCACGCACCTATAGCTTCGAGCGTCCGCCCCTTTAAATTTTCGTCTACGAAGTATTACTCTGCAAAAAAAAAAAAAAAAAAAAATGAAGATAGAAAGATGAATACACATTTTTCCTGTTCCAAGTAGTGCTACGTATTTAATTTAACCAATGACAGAAAAATGAAGATACTGTATTAACCTTTAGATATGCATAAATGAATGTATGTATATATATACATATATATATGTGTGTGTGTCTGTGTGTGTGTGTATGTGGTGAGGATATGTTTAAAAAAGTATTGCCTCCTACATGCAATTTTGTTTGGCTTGTAACTAGTTTTTCTTAACCTATAAAATTGGCACCACGGCTTTGTCACTTCACAATACCACGTTGAAGCCTAGTTACATGATGAATTTGATATTTTCGTGCCTTGTTTGTATACTTGAGGTACATTTGTTGCCACACCTTTGTTCTAACTTATGAATTAAGACTTATACATTTGACTGTACCAATTTAAAGCATGTCGTACATTTATGTTGACGATGAATAAATATTCTGAACCTAAAAGTTAGGATTAACTCATCTATTTCAGTGTTTTATTCGAAGTTAATTTGCTTGAACAATGATTAATCCTGACTCGAGTGTTTTATGTTTTTCATGGAATGCTCGAGTCAGATCCGAGTGTTGCAGATTTAAAGATCTCTTCTATTTAAGTTAGAGATTGGCGAAGACGTACGCTTTTGGTCCGCTTAAAATTCACAAACTTTTGATAAATAAATTAGTGTATATTTATCTTTTGCTGTGTATATGAATTTTGTAAACTCTGGAATTTTGTATAAATTATTCTGCTTTGAGATATTGTAGTTATTTATTTTGTGATTTCTGTGTCAGTTTCTGTTTAAACCCTGTAAGCTAAATAACAATATGTCGTTTCGAGCGGTTTAAGTTGGTTTAATTACAGACTTGAAATAGTCGAAAAGACAGGTCGTTACAGTTGGTATCATAGCTTCGGTTTACACAAAGCTTAGCTTATGGAGTTTAATAAGAATTATTCGCTATAAATTACACTAGAGAGAGCGTAATGTGAAATATAAATAGTTATGAAACTAATATTTTGAAAGAGTAGCACAAATTAATAAAATTTGAAATGAATTTATTTTGAGATTGATGGATTATTATAAAATATACCATTTTGTCTTATATTTGGAGATGGTGTATTCTTGTAAAAAGAATTTTGAGTATTTATTCGACGTCAAGGTTGGATTATTGAGTATGTAAGATTTTGAACATACGCCTAGAAAACATATATATAAAGTCTTTTCTGTACTAGATAGGTATGGAATCACACTCTAGTCGCTTGGAGATGATTCTGGTGATTGTTGCGACATCACCAGTATTTATTTTTGAATTTCGAATGTGGGATGACTATATGATTCCGATTGAAAGGTCGAGAAATACTTAGACTAACTATTTTGATAAATATCCGAAAATGATTTGGATAAACTTTAATGAAAATGCTTTTCTAAAATTAATGTGAACTTGGGTAAATGATCACAATTCAAATAAAATTACGTTATTGTGAAATATAAGTTGAAATTACAAATGAATATTTTAAAATTAAATTGTAAAGTGAATAGTGAATGATGAAATTGAAAAAAAATGTGAATTTTAAAAATTTAGGACGACAATTGAAAGTTTGAATTAAACTGAAAATTTAAAAAGGAGGTAACTTAAATAAAATTGGAGAAAAGGAAACGAGCTTTAAATTTTACAATGATAAATGTGTATATTTTGAAATTTGAACTAAAGTGAATTATTTAAAGAAATTTCATAGTTGCATCATTTACCGCCTTGGCCTTAAGAATAGATAGTTCCTTCGTTCATTTTGATTCGTTTACCTTGCTTTAGTAGTTGTTTTTTGACCTTCCCACCCTTGTTTTATTCATTTTTGAGCTTTCATTACTGCAGAATTCATGTCCTTGTACCCTTTTGTTTACCAAGCATTGGAAAAAGTCTAAAATAAATCTCGATTAATGACATAGTTTGGATTTGAAACAAACATTTGAACATTGAATTATGAAAAAAATTGACTATTGAATTTTCAAAGTATTGTTTTTGTACTATGTTAATGGAAGTATTGAAAATGGAATATAAGGGATAATTAAAATGGATTGAAATAGATTTTCTTTAATTGTTTTGAAACATATTGAATCCAACTTATATTAAATGTGTTTGAAATATTTTGACCAAGAAATATTTTAAGAAGTTTATTTTGTACAAATTCCACTGTGTGAATTATAAGCTAGTTTCAGAAGCTTTTGAAAAAGTTTATCTTTTGTGAATTTGAGAAATGGTTATTGAAATCATATTATGAAATCAAAGCTGAATTAGCATTGAAATTTCACATAAATTGATTCAGATTTGATTATCCCTTGAAGTTAGTATTTTGCTTTCCAAAAATATAAAATTTATTTATTTACTCCATTTAAGCTACTTTGAATATAAACTTAGCTATATTATCTAACTATTCTATAGCAAACCTATTTAGTTTATTTAAACTTTTTTATACTAAAACCTGTTTGTTCTATTCAAGCCTATTTTATGTCAAGCATATTATTTTCTTTAAATTATTTTATATTAAAAAAAATCGAACCTATTTTATAGCAAGTTTATTATCTTACTAAAACTATTTTAAATTTAACTTAACTATTTTATAGATAAGAGTACATATTTCTGATTCGGGCAATTCAAATTCGAAATAATTGAATGTAAAGATTCAAATGAATAACGATATTCGTGACGTGTAACCCAGATCGAATGTGAAGTATTGATAATGAATTGATTTGTGGATATAAAATTGAATTGAAATGATATGAAATATTTGAAATCAAACTGAATTTTGTATTGAAATGAAATTTCGAGAGTCTTTAAATTTTGGATATTTATATGATTATTTTTAAACTTATATATAAAAATTTTATATAACAATGCATTGTATTCAAAATTATTGATTCGGAAGGTAATTGACATGAAATGAAATCTTATAGATAATCGAATTTGTACAAGAATGACATGTTGAAATATGATTTGAGAAATCTTATGAAAATGAAATTTTATATAAGTACGAAATATGCAAAGTGAAATAAATATTATGTATAGTATCATATGATTTCAAATCGAAGATATGAGAAGTACCTTCCATTGAAAATCAAGGTCTTACTCGGTACGAACTCTTGTTGATATTTCTTTGACTGCGGTTGTCCGGATGTAATACTCATGAGTTTTCCTTTGAACTTGGCTGCATAGTGAAATTCGTAGAGCCACGAAGGCCTACGGTGACCGATGCTTCCGGCGGGAACCAGGCGTAACCATTGTGTCTACTGCGATCTGTGGTCGTTTTATGATGGCGAAATCCACAGGGCTGCGAAAGTCTACGGGTACGGATGTTTCCAGGGGATCCAGGCGCAACCATTGTGTATTTGCGGTCACATGGCATAATTCGTAGAGAAGTGATTGCATAAGGTCTACGGGAGATAGAGATGTAACCACCAATGTTACTAGATGTAGACTGCGATCCATGCAATTTTTTTTAGGTGTTATGGTGAAATGCGTAAGGTAGTGATTGCCTAGCCACCTCTGTCCGTAACACTTTTTCCTCTCGACCTGGTGATAGAGCGACCTTAGGGGTTGCGTTCCATGATGATCTCAGTTTATTCTATTCTATTTCTATTGATTCATCCCGCTGATTGTTCATGATGAAATTCACAGGGAAGAGATTTCCTATGGGTATGGATGCTTCCTGGGGGAACCAGGCGTAACCATTGTGTATCTGTGATTTATGAATAGTTTCATCGGTTGGTTTATTGGATGGTACTTCTTTTATCTATTTTAATGTTTTCAAGTATTTTCACTAGATGTTGAAATGAGTTTACTTAGTACTTCGAGATTTTTAGTTTTGCACCTGATCAACGCACTACCAGATTCTTGAAGAAGGATGATAAACTTGTGGAAACATCGAGTTATCAAAAACTATTTTTGACATAAGGTATTTTTTATACAAAAGATTTTCAAAGAATTTTCTTATAAACTTATAAATTTGTATATACATCGAAGACACTTGAATTAAATATAATTGGTATAACTAAAAAAAATTAATGAACTATAATGTGTCAATATGCGAAAACCCATTCTATTTGCATAACAGTTTTGATTTAGTTTTGAATACACGATTTTGATTTCAAATATAATTGTTCGCTCGGTTCTCGATGATGAACACTGATATGAGTTTTTGATAAGTATATGAAGTTCTCTGTGATGGCCCGCCCCGAACCAACTGACATTTCCACGAAATGTGTTGTACTAATGCTCGACTAGCACGAGACGGCCGTTAAGGAAAAGGGTTTTGAAACTACGAATCACCAAAGAACCTGTAGTATATCTCACAGCGCATGGAATAAAATATAATAATAACATACTTGACATAAAACAGATGAGACAGTGCATAAGCTGAAAACTAAACCATCATAATAGCGGAATCCAAAATACAACTTATGATCCAAACCATCATTATTACAACTAAAAAATACTGTCTCTAAAGCAAAATAGAAAAGGTACTCTACTAATGCCCAAAGCAGTGACCAACAACAACATAGGGAGAATATATGTAAATAGTACGTGGAAGCCTCTTGCTCATCTCAGGACAACTACTCGTGCATAACCACATATCCTGTCTCTAGCCTGCTCGTTTAGGAGCACACAAAGTAATAAAAATAGACATAAAACTCTAGGTCAGACAAAAGTCTGGTATGAGAGATAGCAGCATAATAAAACAATAACAGGTATAAATAATCATACCTGAACCTGCAACAAAAGAGTTAGCACAACAAGATGTACAATACTCTAAGGTAACACTAACATATAGTGTAAAAATGGGAGTGTGCATGTCATGGTGATAGCAAACATCAAACATAGCAATCATCCTCACGTCTCTCAGTCAGTGCGTAAAACATACGACATCCACCACTTTGATCACCAAATCTATTTGGGCCATGACGGCAACTCCATACAACTATTGCTATGACCATACTTCCCTGGTCTATAGTCAATAACCCTACCCAGTCCACACATCCCTGGCTCTAGGTTAACGGCCAACCAATCCACACTTCCCTGGCTTTGGTTCGTCTACATGCCCTCTCTCTTCAATAGTAAACCAAAGTTATAGATATCGATAACCCCTTTGCACACGTCTCGCAGCAAAGTCCAGCTCTAGAAGTTAATACGTTGGTTCCCAACTAGATCCGGAGTAATAACTCCTCATTTGGATTTCCTTTGCATCTTGGGTTCTGGTCTTTTGTGGTTCAGTTCGATCTCCATTCGGTTCGGTTCATGGCTCATGGAAGCAGGCGGTTCGGCCATCCTTCTTCGGTTCGTGAGTGACTCCGGTTCAGTTCGAAGACTTTGGTTCGTGGTGCTCCATTCGTGGAAGGCAAAAAAGATTTGGTGCGTAAAACCAGGTGGCTCATCCGGCTCGGGGTCGAGCTTCTTGGCTCGAACGGTTCGGTTTGAGGTGCCTGGGCATGGTTCGGTCAGGCGGGTCACGATGCGTCGGCTCGTGGCGCATCCTTCAGAATGGGTCGTGCACCACTTCAGCTCATAGGTGCCTTCAGGGTCGATCGTGGGACACTGTCTGGATCATTTCGTGGTACATAGGCCATGAGCCGCACCATCGTCACGAGTCGAGCCAGTTAAGGGAACATGACCCGATCCGATTTCCTGTACTCCGTTCTAACAACTGTTTACACCACACGATGGCGTTTTCGACCAATCTAACTTTCCTATGTAACCAAAAAAATACCAAACAGTAGTAGCAACATATAGAGTAAATCAAAAACATTAAAACATCAAGCATATAGGTTATTTAGATCAAACATACCCAAAAAGCATGATTTTCCCCTTAATCCCCTTAACCATGTTTAACTATATGATTAGCAAACTAAATCCAAATTAACTCAAATTTATATCAGTGTCATAAAATAATATTTCAGAATTTTTCCAGATTTTTATGATGCATAATTTTGCTAATTATCACTAATCACCCCTAATTAGTCGTAATTAGTGAATAAAAGTGCAAATCACTCCCCTAAGCCACAAATAAATTATAGATCTAAAAACTCCACTGATTTGGCATGGTAGCAGCAGCTCTATCTCTGATTTGATGCTAATTTCTCTTGATTTGAGGTAGTTTTGGTTAATTAGCGATTAGGAAGCGATTAGAATAAGATTTGGTGGACAAAAGCCGTTACTAAGATTAGAGAAATGTTTACGGCAGATGAAAAAGTGAAAAGAAATCTCTAACTCTTTTCAACCCTGTAACACCCCGAATTTTAGTTAATACTAATATTCACTAATTACAGAATAAATAATCTCAGATGTGAGAATTGGGGGAAACGGGCTGCGTCATTGCGTTCGTCTCGGAAAATACGTGAAATAGAGTCCGAGTTTTCGAGAATCGGAGTCCGTATGGCCCAGTTATGGCCTAATGAAGTTTTCAGAAAATTCAAAGTTCAAAACAGATTTGAATTTCAAGTTCAAATTTCGAATTTCGGGCCTGGAAGGCTAGGAGGGAAATTTCCCGTCAGCCAACCAAGTCGACAGGCCTGTCGACTTGGCAGTCGACTCGGTAGGACCCAAGTCGACAGCCCTGTCGACTTGGCTGTCGACACATGCCAGCCGGGTAGTTTTGCCTGGTGCACCATTTTAGGGTTTGGGCTGTGTTTTGGGGCTGGTTTCTGGAAGCTTCCGAGATCTGATGGTCCTAATCTAATTTAGGGTTAATCTAATGGCCTAAAACACTTGCCTAATCTATAAATAAGACCCTAAGCTAGCCCTAAATGATCATAATCCTATCCTCTAACTAAACTATGCCAAAATTTTCTATGATCATGGCCTCCACTCAAAACCCTAGCCTCCATCCTCTTTCTAAACTATTTCTATGAAAGCTTTCATGTTCATACAAGCATTTTTAAGTTGTATGAGTGATCATTAGCTTGCATTCATCATCAAGTTGCAAGCTTTATTTTCAAGGCTAGAGTTTTTGGGTGATTTTTGGCAAGGGTTTGCTTATTGGAGTTTAGTGGTGAGTTTCTATAGCCTTAATAATCAATTATTAAATTGATTATGATAGGATATGATAAGATATGGCTATGTTTGTGGATCAATGTGTTTATGCAAGTGTATGTTGTGTATTTTGCAAGTTATATGCTATATGTTATGCAAGTTTAATGCTATGTTTTATGATGCTCATTATGCAAAACACTATGTTGAACATTGATTCATAAGTAACATGTTATGCAAATTATGTGTTTGGTTATATGCAAGTTATGTGCATGATTATATGCAAGTTCATATGTAACATGTTATGCAAGTTATGTGTTTGGTTATATGCAAGTTATGTGCATGATTATATGCAAGTTCATATGTAACATGTTATGCAAGTTATGTGTTTGGTTATATGCAAGTTATGTGCATGATTATATGCAAGTTCATATGTAACATGTTATGCAAATTATGTGTTTGGTTATATGCAAGTTAACATGTGACATGCTATGCAAGTTCACACCTTTGTATGACATAAGAATCATATGGAAGTTACCCCCTTTGTGACATATGTGCTTCATGCAAGTTTGGGTTAAATGCTAGTTGGGTTTAATGTATGCTCATATATGCAAGTTGACACCTTTTAAACCCATGGTAAAGTTATATGCTATGTTGGTTAAACCCATGGCATTTGTGATGAATCTTCCCTTTATTATGTCATGTTATGAGAACGAATTACGTGGGGAACGATGGGGTTAATATGCATGTTAATAAAATGGAGTGAAATGGGTATGCTTAAGCATAACATAAAGTGAATGGACATAATTGGGAATTTACCTATTAAGTTAGGTCTACCCATATTATGGAATTGGGAATTTACCTATTAAGTTAGGTCTACCCATATTATGGAATTGGGAATTTACCTATTGAGTTAGGTCTACCCATATTCTCGAAATTTGTAATTAATTAGGGATAATTAATACAAATTATGGGGGGTGATTAATTAGGTGTAATTAATCGACTAAGACACGAGGTTGGACCCTTTTGTAGCATAAGACTGCCCGGAACCGACCGGCAAATCCAGCGGCTACAAATGATTGGCCCAATGTGAGAGGTCTTAGTCATAAACTAAATACGTGACAAGTGTAAAGACACGAGGTTAGACTCTGTTATGGTGTAAGGCTGCCCGGAACCAACCGGCATATCCAACTGCCATAAAAGACAGTCTAATGTGAGAGGTCTTTACAATGGGTACGATCTTAATTAATTAAGAAACACTTAACCAAATTAGCATGTAGTGGGGCATGAGGGGTTAAGTGGGTGCCTTGGGTGGCATGTAGTAACTAGTGGGGGTGCCTTGGGTGGCATGAGGAAACTAGTGGGTTGCCTTGGGTGGCAATAGAAAATACGATTAGAATACTTAACCAAAGTGGAACATGTAATTAAACACGATTAAAGGGTTAAGTAAGTGCCTTGGGTGGCATGTGGGAATCAAGTAAGTGCCTTGGGTGGCATGTGGAAATCTAGTGGGTGCCTTGAGTGGCAATTAAAATATGATTAAAAGACTTAACCAAAATTTATAACATGTAAGTGGACATGGTTAAAGGGTTAAGTGGGATTCACTAGAAATGACAAGCTTAGGTGGGTAGCTTGTGGGGGCCCATTTCAACCAATATCCCAAATGTATCTTTGTGGGCTCGACCCAAGTCGAGGATGGGACACGCATATTGGGCTTGACTGTAAGAGGCCAAAACGGGTTAGCGGTGGCAACGCAAGTCCAACGGGTTTCATATGCGTGTGTGGACCCGGGCTGGTAAGTAAGACGTTGTTGCATCGTGTAGGTATAAGCCGTGCACCGTTGATATTATCAGGTTGCCACTTTGGGGGATGATACACCCCACTGTGGGGCCAGCACGGGTATCTACGTTAGGGAGCCGATCGCTTGGGGAGTAGTGGGTACACCTAGTGGAGATAGGGGCAGACGACACCTATGTAGTCAGCTAGGGGTACACGAAACTACTATTAAAAATTACTAAGTACACTTAGTGGGATCAACCTTTAAGTAGGAATTACCCTTGGGTGGGTAGAACTGGTGTGGTGCAGTGTAAGAATTACCCTTGGGTGGGTAGATCTGGGGTGGTGCAGTGTAAGAATTACCCTTGGGTGGGTAGATCTGGGGTGGTGCAGTGTAGTAATTATCCTTGGGTGGGTAAATGCGTCTTTTCGGTTATCTTAGTACATCCTGTGTTTAGTTGGCTACTTAGTGTAGTCATTATCCCCAGAGGTACCGTACCTTGTTTATATCATACCCTAATTACTTTAATGATTGTATTGTTAAGGTTATAGGACTCGCTCAGACTTATGTCTGACCCCGTTGTTTTTATCTTTTTCCCAACCCTCAGGTTATCAGAGTGGGCCTAACACTAGTGGGCTTTGATCAGACTGCTTTATCTATCTTTTGGAGCTTGGACCGTGGATGTAAAGCTCAGTTTATCTTTTCTATTATGGCTATTAAGTTATGTAGTGGGATTATGTACTTTTGTTTTATCAGGATGGATATTATGCACTTGACTCTTGTTTATGGTTTTGGTGTAACCAAACATGTTTTACTTTCCGCTGCAATGAAATGATGTTTTAAATTCTCAAGTATTACTTATATCTGTCTTGTTGTAATTTTTCTGTTCTATATTCACTTAAAATACTCCACCGATGTTATGGCATTCCCTTAGTGAGTGACCGTAGCGGGTGTGGGGTGTCACACGTGGTATCAGAGCTTAAGGTTACCAGAACAGATAAAATTTTTAGAAAAACTATTTTCTAAGAATATTTTGAAAGGAGTATTTTCAAAAACATGTCTTTTAAGAGAAAAGTTTTTGAAAGAAAAGCATAATCCCCGATAGCCATATCTTTATCTTTCGAATTCTCCGTTTTGAATCTCTTCCTCTCTCGTTTTAAGTTTCCCCTCGGTGTATAGATGATATTTCTAAGATAGATAAGAATAGAAAACCACTTCAAGGGACTTAGACATTAGTCGGATTAGAAGTTGGTTCAAGAAGGAGGAGGACTGGTAGGTACCTATAGGATAGACGATGTGAGGAAGGCTCAAATAATTGTTTGGTTAATGAAGGTTGAAACCTCATTGGTGGGAGGTTACGAGTGGAGAATGGGAAGAAGAAGGCGAGTAGTTATCCTTTTGGGAGGAATAGGACACCTTATTAGGGTTGTCCAAAGGGGCAAGGGCAAGGTATGGAATCTTCTGGAGGGTAGTTGTATTCCCTCACGGCTAGTGTACCAGATGGGGATAAGACCGTCTAGGTTGGAATTTGGATTTCTTTATTATCCGGTTCGAACTTTATTTGATTCTAACGCATCGAGTTCGTTTATCTCATCATTGTTAGTGGAGTCACTGCACTTAGACACCAGTTTAGTAGATGATCCCTTAGTTGTTTCAAACCCAGTTGGGGGCTCCATGATGTGTTTGGGTTTGAAAGTTTCTATACTTAGCGTTGAGTTTGGATGTGATGCTTCTTGGGCTTCACGGGCTATGGGTTAGTTTTGGGCATGGACTGGTTATCCAGTAATGGTGCCGTTCTTGTTTGTGGAAGGAGAGTTGTTAGGCTTATGACCCGCTTGGGTAACACTCTCGAGATCTCTTGTAATCCCATGGAATCTGTTATGCTAAGTTATCTAGAATCGCTTGACACGTCGGTCTAGAATTTGCGATCTGTTAGAGTGGTCCGGGAATACTCGGATGTGTTTGAGGAGGTGAAGGGCTTACCTCCGGAGCGGGAGATTGACTTCCGAATATATCCGGTAGACAATGCCAAACCAGTATCTTGGCCAGTGTGCCACATGGCTCCTCGTGAGAGGAGGGAACTCCATAAGCAAGTAGGCGATTTGCTTGAGAAGGGGTTTAGAAGACGAAGTATATCGGAGTGGGGTGCTCCAGTAGTTTTTGCTATGAAGGCGGATGGGTCCCTCAGACTTTGTGTAGATTATAGGGAGTTTAACAAGATAACAAAGAAGAATAGACACCCATTGCCGAGGATTGATGATCTCTTTGATCAGTTGGTTGGCGCCTCAGTGTTTTCGTAGTTGGACTTAGCCACGGGGTTTCATCAGTTGAGAGTGGCTGAGGATAGTATAGAGAAGACTACCTTTAGGACTCCGGATGGTTTTTATGAGTGGCTGGTGATGCCATTTGGTTTGACGAATGCCCCCGCATACTTTGTTGATTTGATGAGAAGGGTGTTCAGGGAGTACCTAAATAAGTTTGTGATGGTCTTTGTAAATGACATCTTGGTCTTTTCTAGGAGCGAAATAAGTTTTCGTGTGTGCTTAATAGGTTGAGCAAAGCCAGTTATGGGAAAAACGGTGGTTTTGGAGCGAGACTGGCGAGGACATCCAAAGTTGGTCAAAGGCTTAATTGTTTAGCCATTTTTACTAGTATCATCTCACGTAGGTCGTCTGAACTCGAAGGAGATATCCCTTGGGTGTTTGTCTGATATTGGTTTAGGCCTTTGGGGCTTGCACTTAGGGGATGTCAAGTTCGACTAGGATGGTCTGCGTGAGAGATGGACAGTTGTGATGATTTTGGATGGGGTAATATCCTGGTTTTCTCTAGAAGTGGAGAAGAGCATGCCCTACATCTTAGGGAAGTGTTGGAGACTCTTCGAGCGCATAGTCTTAGGACAGCAAAAGTGGACGGGATTCTTAGCATCCTATGAGTTTGAGATAGCGTATACCCATGGCAAGGGTAACGTGGTAGCGGACGCCTTAAGTAGAAAAAGGTTGTCCTTGAGTTCATTGTTCGTTGAACGACGGAGCTTAGAGTTTATTTCTATGTTTGACTTTAGACCTTCCGTTGACTTTGTACCCGGTTTGCTAGCCTCCTTGGAGGTTAGGCCTACTCTTTTGGGGCGGATTGGCGGAGCACAGCGAGACGACCCACAGTTGGTTGAGTTAGTAGAGAAGCTCATGAGGAGGGGGAGTCGTCCAGCCATTTGAGTAGGTACACCCTAGATGGTAAGGGGTGGTTGCGTAGAGACGGTAGACTTTATGTACCGCAAGACGAGGGTTTGAGGCAGGCTATACTTGATGATGCACATCGTTCGAAGATGACCATTCATCCCGGTAGGGACAAGATGTACCAAGACATGAAGCGAGTTTTCTTTTGGGCCGGTATGAAGAAAGACGCGGCCGAGTATGTCGCTAGATGCTTGGTGTGCCAACAAGTAAAAGCGGAGCAAAAGAAACCCAGTGGGTTGCTTCACCCATTGGAGGTTCCGCTATGGAAGTGGGATAGTGTCTCGATGGATTTCGTCAATGGATTACCAAGATCGAGGAAGGGTAATACGAGAATTTGGGGTGTGGTAGACAGACTTACTAAGAGTGCCCATTTTATACCCGTGAAGAGTAAGAGGACTGCTGCATGGCTAGCTTCAGTTTACATTCGAGAGATTGTTAGATTACATGGTGTACCTTCCAGTATAGTGAGCGATCGAGATCCTATCTTCACTAGCAAGTTTTGGAAGAGTTGCAAGAGGCGGTAGGGACTCAGTTATGTTTGAGTACCGCATATCATCCTCAGACGGACGGCCAGACCTAGAGGGTGAATCGTATTTTAGAAGACCTTTTGAGGCTATGTATCTTGAATTTTGGAGGTACAGGGGAAGAGTATCTTCCATTAGTGGAGTTCGCGTATAATAACAGCTTTCAGTCTAGTATTGGCATGGCTCCTTTCGAAGCTCTTTATGGAAGGCCTTGTCGATCACCTACATGTTGGTGGGAATCTACGGATAAGATTTTACTTGGGCCCGATATGGTTAGAGAGACTTCGGAAAAGATTGATTTGATTTGAAGAAGGATGAAAGCGGCGCAAGACAGACAGAAATCTTATGCGGACAAGAGGAGGACGGATCTTGAGTTTGAAGTTGGGGACATGGTCTTCGTCAAAGTGTCTCCGTTACGAAATGTGGTTCGCTTTGGATCTATTGGGAAGTTAGCACCAAGGTTCGTAGGGCCGTTTCCTATTAAGGAAAGGATTGGATGGATGGCATATAGAGTGGAGTTGCCCGACAGACTTAGTAGTGTACATGATGTATTCCATGTGTCACATTTGAGGAAGTGCCTACATGAGACCGCTGAGGTGGTAGAGCCGAGCTTGCTCAGAGAAGTGGAGGTAGAGCGTGATGCAACTATTCGACGAGCTCCTACTCGCATCCTTGGGTCTGAGACTAGGAAGTTGAGGAATCGAGAGGTTCAACTAGTCAAAGTGCAATGGGGAGAAGATGAGAGCAACGCTACTTGGGAGACGGAAGCGAAGATGCGTTCACTATACCCATTCCTTTTTGAGGGTATGTCTTTTAACTTCTCCTTTATCGTTTGTCTAGTACTTATCTATCTTTAGTATGTCCTCTCGTTAGTACTTTTGACCTTTAGATAGGGTAAACCTATGGTTGAAACATGTGTTTGAGACATGTTATGATTGATGGATGCATGTGGATGCAAGTGTTTGCTAGTGGTTGCTCGTAGATGCATATACACACACTCTAGACACTAGATCGGCTCAATCACTTCATATTGCATATTGCATATAATTGGGTGTGTAGGTGGCTATATTTATGGATGTATAATGGTTGTGTTATCATATGGATGATGCATTTTGGTGAATGATTGTGCACTCATGTAGATATAGTATGTGTCGATAGGGTTCTCTCGCATACATATTGGATGCATGGCACTATCATGGTTTGCATATGTTCATACATTAGATAGGGAACATATACACACACTTTTTGCATATGCTCATACATCATTAGAAATTGTTTTAAGGACAATGGATGCCCGTGTTTGATGGATTGAGTAGATGGTTGTTTGGATGGTAGGATATGCATTCTCCTTAGCTTAGAGATTTCGGGGACGAAATCCTTTAAGGAGGGGAGAATGTAACACCCCGAATTTTAGTTAATACTAATATTCACTAATTACAGAATAAATAATCTCAGATGTGAGAATTGGGGGAAACGGGCTGCGTCATTGCGTTCGTCTCGGAAAAATACGTGAAATAGAGTCCGAGTTTTCGAGAATCGGAGTCCGTATGGCCCAGTTATGGCCTAATGAAGTTTTCAGAAAATTCAAAGTTCAAAACAGATTTGAATTTCAAGTTCAAATTTCGAATTTCGGGCCTGGAAGGCTAGGAGGGAAATTTCCCGCCAGCCAACCAAGTCGACAGGCCTGTCGACTTGGCAGTCGACTCGGTAGGACCCAAGTCGACAGCCCTGTCGACTTGGCTGTCGACACATGCCAGCCGGGTAGTTTTGCCTGGTGCACCATTTTAGGGTTTGGGCTGTGTTTTGGGGCTGGTTTCTGGAAGCTTCTGAGATCTGATGGTCCTAATCTAATTTAGGGTTAATCTAATGGCCTAAAACACTTGCCTAATCTATAAATAAGACCCTAAGCTAGCCCTAAATGATCATAATCCTATCCTCTAACTAAACTATGCCAAAATTTTCTATGATCATGGCCTCCACTCAAAACCCTAGCCTCCATCCTCTTTCTAAACTATTTCTATGAAAGCTTTCATGTTCATACAAGCATTTTTAAGTTGTATGAGTAATCATTAGCTTGCATTCATCATCAAGTTGCAAGCTTTATTTTCAAGGCTAGAGTTTTTGGGTGATTTTTGGCAAGGGTTTGCTTATTGGAGTTTAGTGGTGAGTTTCTATAGCCTTAATAATCAATTATTAAATTGATTATGATAGGATATGATAAGATATGGCTATGTTTGTGGATCAATGTGTTTATGCAAGTGTATGTTGTGTGTTTTGCAAGTTATATGCTATATGTTATGCAAGTTTAATGCTATGTTTTATGATGCTCATTATGCAAAACACTATGTTGAACATTGATTCATAAGTAACATGTTATGCAAGTTATGTGTTTGGTTATATGCAAGTTATGTGCATGATTATATGCAAGTTCATATGTAACATGTTATGCAAGTTATGTGTTTGGTTATATGCAAGTTATGTGCATGATTATATGCAAGTTCATATGTAACATGTTATGCAAGTTATGTGTTTGGTTATATGCAAGTTATGTGCATGATTATATGCAAGTTCATATGTAACATGTTATGCAAATTATGTGTTTGGTTATATGCAAGTTAACATGTGACATGCTATGCAAGTTCACACCTTTGTATGACATAAGAATCATATGCAAGTTACCCCCTTTGTGACATATGTGCTTCATGCAAGTTTGGGTTAAATGCTAGTTGGGTTTAATGTATGCTCATATATGCAAGTTGACACATTTTAAACCCATGGTAAAGTTATATGCTATGTTGGTTAAACCCATGGCATTTGTGATGAATCTTCCCTTTATTATGTCATGTTATGAGAACGAATTACGTGGGGAACGATGGGGTTAATATGCATGTTAATAAAATGGTGTGAAATGGGTATGCTTAAGCATAACATAAAGTGACTGGACATAATTGGGAATTTACCTATTAAGTTAGGTCTACCCATATTATGGAATTGGGAATTTACCCATTAAGTTAGGTCTACCCATATTATGGAATTGGGAATTTACCTATTGAGTTAGGTCTACCCATATTCTCGAAATTTGTAATTAATTAGGGATAATTAATACAAATTATGGGGGTGATTAATTAGGTGTAATTAATCGACTAAGACACGAGGTTGGACCCTTTTGTAGCATAAGACTGCCCAGAACCGACCGGCAAATCCAGCGGCTACAAATGATTGGCCCAATGTGAGAGGTCTTAGTCATAAACTAAATATGTGACAAGTGTAAAGACACGAGGTTAGACTCTGTTATGGTGTAAGGCTGCCCGGAACCAACCGGCATATCCAGCTGCCATAAAAGACAGTCTAATGTGAGAGGTCTTTACAAAGGTTACGATCTTAATTAATTAAGAAACACTTAACCAAATTAGCATGTAGTGGGGCATGAGGGGTTAAGTGGGTGCCTTGGGTGGCATGTAGTAACTAGTGGGGGTGCCTTGGGTGGCATGAGGAAATCTAGTGGGTGCCTTGAGTGGCAATTAAAATATGATTAAAAGACTTAACCAAAATTTATAACATGTAAGTGGACATGGTTAAAGGGTTAAGTGGGATTCACTAGAAATGACAAGCTTAGGTGGGTAGCTTGTGGGGGCCCATTTCAACCAATATCCCAAATGTATCTTTGTGGGCTCGACCCAAGTCGAGGACGGGACACGCATATTGGGCTTGACTGTAAGAGGCCAAAACGGGTTAGCGGTGGCAACGCAAGTCCAACGGGTTTCATATGCGTGTGTGGACCCGGGCTGGTAAGTAAGACGTTGTTGCATCGTGTAGGTATAAGCCGTGCACCGTTGATATTATCAGGTTGCCACTTTGGGGGATGATACACCCCACTGTGGGGGCAGCACGGGTATCTACGTTAGGGAGCCGATCGCTTGGGGAGTAGTGGGTACACCTAGTGGAGATAGGGGCAGACGGCACCTATGTAGTCAGCTAGGGGTACACGAAACTACTATTAAAAATTACTAAGTACACTTAGTGGGATCAACCTTTAAGTAGGAATTACCCTTGGGTGGGTAGAACTGGTGTGGTGCAGTGTAAGAATTACCCTTGGGTGGGTAGATCTGGGGTGGTGCAGTGTAAGAATTACCCTTGGGTGGGTATATCTGGGGTGGTGCAGTGTAGTAATTATCCTTGGGTGGGTAAATGCGTCTTTTCGGTTATCTTAGTACATCCTTTGTTTAGTTGGCTACTTAGTGTAGTCATTATCCCCAGAGGTACCGTACCTTGTTTATATCATACCCTAATTACTTTAATGATTGTATTGTTAAGGTTATAGGACTCGCTCAGACTTATGTCTGACCCCGTTGTTTTTATCTTTTTCCCAACCCTCAGGTTATCAGAGTGGGCCTAGCACTAGTGGGCTTTGATCAGACTGCTTTATCTATCTTTTGGAGCTTGGACCGTGGATGTAAAGCTCAGTTTATCTTTT
This sequence comes from Allium sativum, assembly GCA_030737875.1. NCBI lineage: Eukaryota > Viridiplantae > Streptophyta > Magnoliopsida > Asparagales > Amaryllidaceae > Allium > Allium sativum. The sequence goes on along the minus strand of CM060924.1, from coordinate 345,160,678 downwards.
CTATTATGACTATTAAGTTATGTAGTGGGATTATGTACTTTTGTCTTATCAGGATGGATATTATGTACTTGACTCTTGTTTATGGTTTTGGTGTAACCAAACATGTTTTACTTTCCGCTGCAATGAAATGATGTTTTAAATTCTCAAGTATTACTTATATCTGTCTTGTTGTAATTTTTCTGTTCTATATTCACTTAAAATACTCCACCGATGTTATGGCATTCCCTTAGTGAGTGACCGTAGCGGGTGTGGGGTGTCACAAACCCTCCCATAACCCTAATCCCGAAATGGGTTATCGGCCTAACCACTAATCACCTAATTAAGCCCGAGTAAGACTGTTTTCCATCTTCCAAACCTTATCTCAGTCATATCTCCGTCCGTTTGATTAATATGACCACTATACGGAAATGTAAACCATCATCTGAATCCAATGGAAGTGGTTTCAGGTCAAAACTCCTTACCAATCGAAAGTTATAGGCGAAACAAGATTCTCCAAGGGAAAATTGGTCATTTAAAATTCGGCAAAATCGTGAACATGGGAAACGACCACAATAGTCGTTTCCCAAAGTTACACGACCATATGACTTCGTATGTGAATGAAATAAATATTCTACGATCCTCCGATGCGTAGAATGCAGGTCGTCACACTCCCCCCTAAGAAATTTTGCCCTCGAAATTCCTTAACCAAAACATACAATGGTGGCCTGCATGCCTATCAACCATTTACAAACAATCAAACATACATAATAACATCACAAGCCTATCTTAGCATCTGGTTTACTAATAAGGGAATAACTATATCGCGATTATAATCTTACCAAGCAAAGAGCTCTGGATATGACTTCCTTATGCTCTCCTCGGTTTCCCAAGTACAGGCATTCTCGTTATCACCCCACTGGACCTTAACCAGTTTCACCATCTTCCTTCGAAGTTGCTTTGTATCATGTCTGACAATACGAATCGTCCTATGGCTCCCAACTGCCTCATATTCCACTTCGATATCGTCCAACTGATCTGGTGAAATAGTCATACTAGAATCGTGCACGAGCTTCCTTAATTGGGAAACATGAAATACGTTGTGCACTCCCGCCATCTTATCTGGTATTCCAACTTCATACGCTAAAATCCCAATTTGTTCGAGAACTGGAAATGGACCAACAAGCCTTGGTGCTAATTTACCTCTTCTACCAAACCGAATCACTCTTCAACGGGGAAATCTTGACGCATACCAAGTCACCAATGGAGAATTTCAAATCTCTTCGCCTTTTATCAGCATAACTCTTTTGCCTAGCTTGGGCAGCCTTCATTCATTGTTGAATAACCTTGATCTTATTTGAAGTTTCTCTTATTACATCTGGCCCAAGCACAACCTCATCAGTCTCCAACCAACATGATGGTGAGTTGCACGGTCTTCCATACAAAGCTTCAAATGGATCCATACCAATATTGGATTGATAACTATTGTTATATGTGAATTCAACCAGATGTAAATGGTCATCCCATGATCCCACAAAGTCCAATATACAAGCCCTTAAGAGATCCTCTAATACACAATTCACTCTCTCTGTTTGGCCATCCGTTTAAGGATGGTACGCGGTACTGAGATGTAATTCTGATCCTAAAGCTTCTTGTAAGCTCTTCCAAAACCCACTATTAAATAACGGATCTCAGTCACTCACAATAACTTTAGGTACTCCATGAAATCTCACTACCCACTTCATATACAGTTCTGCTAACTTAGTAGCCGTTCTATTCGACTTGACTGGTATAAACCTTGCACTTTTTGTCAATCGATCCACAATCACCCAAATGCTATCATGACCTGATCTAGTTCTTCGTAAACCATCAATGTAATCCATTGAGACTTGTTCCCATTTCCATTCGGGAATTTCCAATGGTTGTAATAGACCAGTAGGCTTCTTTTGCTCGGCTTTAACTAACTGGCAATTCATGCACTTGGATATAAACCTTCCAACGTCTCTCTTTATCCCTTCCCAGTAGTAGGTCTGCTTCATGTCTCGATACATTTTGTTACCAATGGGATGTAGAGTCAGTTTCGAGTGATGAAACTCTTTAATCACTTCATCCCTCAATCCATTAACATTGGGTACAACTAGTCTCTCATTCTTTCGAAGCCGTCCTTCTCGATCAAGACCATACTTGTTCATTCTCTCACCGTCGATACCCATCTCCACCTTGGAGATGATTTCCAACAGATTAGGATCATCCCTTTGACTGGAACCAATCCGCATAATCATAGTCAGTCTGATCATCAAACTTGCTAACATCTCTCGATCCAATTCGCACTTAGGTCCGCAATATACTCCAGTTGCTTCCATTCAAGAAACATAGCCCCTAAACTGGCATGTCTCCTACTCAATGCATCAGCTACCGCATTGCCCTTCCCGGGTGTGTATGCGATATTGAAATCATACAAAACCAAGAACTCTAATCATCTCTGCTGGCGAAGATTTAAATCCCTCTGAGAAAAAAGATGTTTAATAACTTATGATCAGTAAATAACTCGAATCTTTCTCCTAAGAGATGGTTTCTCCACATCCTTAACGTGAACACAATCGCTGCCAATTCTAAATCATGGGTAGGATATCTTTTCTCATGCGGTTTCAGTTGCCAACTAGCATAAGCTACAACCCTACCTCCTTGCATCAGTACAACACCTAGTCCGGTACCACAGGCATCCGTGTATACTGTCATCTCTTTGTTCTCTTCAGGAATAACTAACAGTGGAGCGCACATTAACTTTTCCTTTAGGCTCTTAAATGCATTCTCACAACTTTCATCCCAAACGAAAGCTTGATTCTTCTTGGTCAACTGAGTTAACAATGCTGCTACCTTGGAGAAGTCTTGGATGAACTTACGATAGTATCCAGCTAACCCCAAGAAACTTCTCACGTCTGTTGCATTCTTGGGCATAGACCAATCTTGTACCATAGCCACTTTCGCAGGATCCACGGCAATATCATTCTCCGAGACAACATGGCCCAAAAATCTCACTTCCCTCCTCCAGAAGTGACACGTAGAAAATTTTGCGTTCAATTGGTGTTTCCTCAACACCTCCATCACTGTCTTTAAATGTTCCTTGTGTTCTTCCTCTGTCCTCGAGTAAACCAAGATATCGTCCGTGAACACAAGAACAAGCTTATTTTATTGATCTCCGAAAACCCTTTTCATATCCACAAAATATCCGGGCACATTGGTCAACCTGAATTTCATGACCAACCACTCATAGAATCCAGACGGCGTTCGAAATGCCGTTTTAGGTATACTCTCAACTACTACTCGGAGCTGATGAAAACCTGTCGCGAGATACAATTGGGAAAACACTCTTGCTCCATTCAGTTGATCAAACAAATCATCCATCTGTGGAAGAGGATACTAATTCTTCCTAGTCACTTTTTTCAGCTCACGGTAGTCTATACATAAGAGAATGGAACCATCGGCCTTGGTAGCAAATACAACTGGTGCTCCCCTCTCGGAAACACTCCTTCGGATAAATCCCTTCTTCAAAAGACCGCCCACTTGCACCTCGAGCACTCGCTGCTCCCTTGGTGCCATACGATGAAGAGGCGTCACTATACATCTGACATCTTTCACTAAATCAATCTGAAACTCGATCTCTCGGTGTGGTGGAAGTCCGATCACTTCCTCTAAGATGTCCGGATACTCACCAGCAAGTGGCACATCTGATAACTCATCCTGCGGGATGTCGAGGGAATGTAGAAAACTAACCATGACCTCATCACTAGGTAGTCAAACCAATACCACCCTCCGCCCATCATCCACTCTAATGGTCACAGAAGACCCCTCACAGTCTACCACCACCCTATATCCTTGGACCCAATCGACACCCAAAATAATGCCAAACCTAGTAAAGCCCAAAAAAAAGCAATCATAAGCAAACATACATCCATGACTCGATAAGACCAATTTACAACAAATCATACTAGGGCTAGTCGAACCGCAGATTGGGTTCGTCACAACTAAAGGTCTATCGACTATCTCGGGTTCCAATTCCAACCCATCTACCAGGTTACTAGATACGAAGGAATGGGTAGCCCCGGTATCAAACAACACTCGAACAGAAACATCATAAATAGAAAGCATACCTTGAATGATGACACCTTTTCCCTTCTGTGCCGTAGTTGGGGCATTCAACGAAGAGGAAACAACATCGATAGCATATGCTTTCACACTTGCTTCTCCTAAGTGTGTTGTGGACATTCATTCTTAAAATGTCCCATTTGGCCACAGTTGAAGCGCTTCTTTTCCCTCGGTTTTGCTCGACAATTGCTAGCATAGTGGCCCTTCTTGCCACAGCTAAAGCACTTAATATCTTTCTTATTCTTCTTTTTATGACCATCCTTGGTCTAGTTCTACTTCCTATTATTCTGGGAATTATTCTTGTCTCCACCGCTTGCCTACGGCTTTGGCTCCGCTGCCGATGTAACAGCAACCTCGATTTCTGACTTAGGGTAAAGGATCTCAGACCTCAATGCCTTTATTCACAATAGTTTTGAATGTCTCATTGATATGGTTTATGAGTCTCTCCCCCAAGTACTTATCTAGACCAGTTATGAACTTCTCGTTCTTCTTCTCGACAATATCAATAAGGGACAATCCATATTTCAATAAGGTATCAAATTCAGCAATATACTCCGAGACTGCCCTAGCATTCTGCCAAAGCTCCAAAAACTTGTTGTACAATTCTGATTTCTGAGCAGCTAGAATAAATTTGTCACTGAAACGGGTCTTAAACTGATTCCAAGTAACTTGATCCTGGGGAGTAGCTGCTTTGATAGCATTCCACCTATTCATTGCTTGTCCTTGAAGTTGACGCGATGCTAACTTTCTCTTAATTGCATCATCGATCCCTAAATCCTCGAAGATGAGCTCACAACTATCAAGCTAATTCTAAACCTCCATAGCCGATTCCGTTCCATGGAACGGCTTCCCACCAAGACTAGTATAACCCTTGCAGAGCTTGGCAAAATCAGCTCTACGCGCCTACGCTACCGCACCACTACAATTAGCAGCATTAGGAACTAGTCCCTGAACATGCCTAAGCATTTCTCGCATGAAGGTAGTAAACATCGTCCTCATATCAGGGACATTCCTATCATTGGCCCCTGAACCCGTACTCCTCGTATTTCGGCTCATCGTCCAATCTGTAAAGAGAAAACGATTAACCATCTCCTTAGTTGTGCCAGTGCAGTACGACTTCTTCCTTAGATATACTAATTGAAACACCCCCCCCCCGTTAAGGTCACTCACAAAGGGAATGCATTAACTTTGGTGAAACATTATAGGTAAAAGATACAGATAATTTACAAGACAGACATACAAACAGCGGAAAAACTGAAATCATTTCATAAGCAGTGTGGTTCGGTCAAAACATTACAACCATTGTCTCAAAACCCAACTTCCAAATCATTACAATAAAACCTCTGTCTTGATTTAAAACTGAAAATACATAAAGAAGCATAAAACAGTAGTAAAGTAGCATAAATCCCCAATAAAAGTGTAACCACAGCCATAACCCAAGAAAAGAGAATCCAAGCAATACATCTACTCTCTTCAAGCTGGAAAACGTCTGAACTAAGTTGAAGTATTCCATCCCTATGGACCGGGGGGGGAACGGAAGAAAATAAGACGAAAGAAAACGGGTCAGACATAAAGCCTGGTAAGCCCAGTTATTTTCAGCATGTAAACAAGAAAAAGGATCATGACATGAATAAACCGAATATAAGACAATACCATAGTAACAAGATATCATAAGACAAGATAAGGCAAGATAAGGCAAGATAAATTGAATATGCTATCGCACCCATTTCTATTTCTCTGCGCCTACTAACAATTGTTTCAACTAGCCTCATGTGTTCATAATAAAATGATCCCTTTATCGATAGGCTTCTACTCGCATGTATTTATTACTTGTGTCATTCGGCCCCGCTTGTTTGTAGATACCTGTGTTGGTCCCACCATAGGGTGTATAAATCCCTATGATGGCAACCCGACACAATTCATGATGCACAGTGTATAACTACTAATGCCCAGTGCCTGATTTTTCCACTCCGGAGTACGTGCATGCCCGTACTCCGTCGGAACTTACATTGACGCACCACCTGCCGCTATTTTGACCGCTTATAATCAACCCAGTAATCGTGCCCCACCCTGCCTAGTTCAGAGTACCGTGATACATCTATTTGGGTTACTGCTGAAATGGATCCCCGTTGCTAGGGTTTCCTAATCAACATGTTATAGCGGTTAAGTGTTCTCAATTCAACCTAACCCCACCCATTTGTTTGATTAACATGTTGCATTGGTTAAGTGTCGCCTATCCATATGTTACTTAACCTTACCATTCTTAGCATGTCTGTTCATTGCCATTAATTAATTTATTAATGCACCAACCTCTCACATTATAATTGTTGTTTGCGGTTGCTGGATGTGTCGGGCGGTTCCGGGCAGACTTCTGCCGCAAACTCATTCTAACCTCGGGTTTTGGGCTTGATGCGCTAACATCTCACATTAGACCTGTTGTTGCGGTTGCTGGATGTGCCGGGTGGTTCGGGGCAGTCTTACACCGCAACTCAATCTAACCTCGGGTTAGGCATGTTCATCTATTAACCAATTTACATATTTACCATTCATGTCCAAGTCTATATTTTTGTATGCCAATTATCCACAATTGTAGGCAGTTCAAGTTATGTCCAATATACTTGTTATGTCCAAAATTACTCCAATAGGTCATACCCAATTCCCCGCGTTACAACCGCACTTTCCAAATTCCAAGTACTCATAAAATAAAATGAAAAGGGGATAGAGAAGAAACACAAGAATTGACATAAGGGAAAATAGGCATGTAAAGGTGTACCAAACACAAGAATCATGGTTCCAATAGGCATGTTGTACATTAACAATTAATATGAGCAAACTAAGGAAAATACATCATAGGTATACAGATTCGATAGGACTGAACACAAAGAAATTACTAATATGATGTAAAACATGACAGGTTCAATCACAACAGTCTCATAGGCATAGGTAATTTCAGATTTGACATAAGAACAAGCATGAATCAGAATCGATTATCTTACAATTAGGCATAGTTCTAGATTTGATTCATTACAGTCATGATTTCTATTATGTGTTCAAATCTAAATAATAACTGAACTTACAGCGATAGGATTAGAAAAAGAGAATTAGTCGACGTTGTAGCGATTCTAATCTTTCTTTGTTGATTGAAGCGGAAAACTTTTTCTTCAATGTGAAGCTCTCTAATTTGATTTCTAGTTTGGAGAAGGAGGCTAGGCTAGTTTAGAGATGGACAACATGGAGGCACCATAGAATAGGGTTATGAGGTTAGGGTTAAGTTTAGATATGTATTTATAGATGTGTTAGACAAACTATGGCCTTTAGATTAGCATAGGAGTCATCAGAGCCATCTAAACCAAAGAGACACGTCACCCAGCCAACCACAGTGCGACACATAATCCCTAATCCTTCAGAATTCGTCACCCAGATCTGGGAACACTAGTACAAAACAGACCGATTGCTTCGGTTGTTTTACCCTCTATTGCATCGGTTCAACAACCGATGCAATTGCAGACGATGCACAAAACTTTTACCTGTTGCATCGGTTATAAAACCGATGCAAATTCATTTATTTGCATCGACTGTTTAAAAAAAGCCGATGCAACATATGACTTTTTTGCACCTTTTTTCAAAAATATTCGATGCAAAAATGGCTTTTTTGCTTAGTAAAGTCTTAAATTTTGCACTGGTTGTTTAAAAAGCCGATGCAAAAAAATTACAATTTTGCATCGAATTTTATTTATAGTGGATGCAAAAAAAAAGGTATCATTTACGATTTTTTACTTTTACGACGCCTAATCTAACAACCGATGCAAAATATACATCTTCTGCAAAAATCTCCTACCATACCTAGATCACCAAAATTCTTAAATAGTACAGCCACACACACACACACACACACACACACACACACACACATATATATATATATATATATATATATATATAGTAGTAGACAAGCTGGTAATTGCATAATCATTTAAAATACAACTAAATGACATACAAATTAAACATATATAATGGTAAAACATATATATATATATTTGAATTAATGTTTTCGTAATCCATACAAAATAGTAATATGATTCAGAACAAGAACCTGAAATATGATGTTTTCAAGTACAATCGCTAATATGTAATATAGTTCACATTGTTAGCTACACCAATATAATTACGTAGTAACCAATGTAATCCATATATGTCATCCTTCTAAGCGACAACTTCAATCCAAAACATGAACCTGAAATGAAGTAACAGAGATAATCAGTGATGTCTATTGTCAGTATGATAAAACTGAATTATTGCACAAATATTTGACATAAAAAGATAAAAATATGTGACACAAACATTCCAGCATGATAAACTAACTAAACTGCATACTGCTGCTATTGGTACATCCCTTTGCTAATCACTGGATTGCAGGGTACCTTCTATTGAAATAAAACAGCTTTCGGTTTTCTTGATTGAAAGGTATATACATCTAAAACTGGCAGTCCTGAGAACAGCTATCATGCTGCCAAAAAGATATGACCTCGGTTCAGTAACAGACAGAAATTTCTGTCAAATGGATTCAAAAATTGTATGATGTAGAAGTCCTGAGAACAGCTAGTCCTGAGAACTCAGTTTAAACGGCTACATACACTAATTACTAGACTGTCTGTGTTTACTTATTACTAGACTGCCTTCCAGCAAGCAAACAACAACCTGTTCACATTCAAAGACAGTCCACTTATTCAACACGCTGCAAACATTCTTTAAAAAATCCACTGGATATGATATGAATACACATAGAATGGATTTTGCACTAAAAGGTACACACACACATTCACATACAACGAATGTGTCTCACGTACAGGTATATTTTTCTCTTTCTCTTCTATTTGTCTACCAAAAAAATTGAAGGGTTGACAAAATACATAGATTGACAATAATATGGTTTTTCTGATGGACATTAAATATGTTAGCATTTCATTAAATATTCAAAATCACATTTGATAAAGGATCTGCACAGATGTCTACAAACAACATGAAAAAATAATGATGACTGCAGTATTATACTTGTTGTGATAATGAATGCAAGCAGCAAAAGATAACAGAAAATTTCAAGAAGAAAATAAGCACCTGTTGGAAAAAAGCCGCTGCTTCAGTTGCGGCTGTAGCAATCTGCTGGATTGGGTTGCAACACCAGAACCATGAACACCTTTGGCATAGGATACACGAATAATTTGACCATTTCTTTCAAGAGAAGTCCTGTTTATTACTTCCAAAGCGTTTGTTGCATCCTCCACCTATATGCATAAAAAAATAGCAAATACCTATGTTATATTGTTAAATCAGCACATAGAAATACAACAGTCATATTGGTTTGTTTTTAGCAAATCTTTACCGAATGGAAATGCACAAATGCAAAACCTCTGGACACATAGTGAACTAGTCTCTTACAAGTCCCACATCCTGGAGACACATAATTTATTTTGTAGTTACAAAAAGAAACATTACAAGTAATAAAGTATATGTTCATGTCAGCATTACCTTCACAGGAGCATGCTTGGAGAACTCATATCGCAACATTTCTTCGTCGGTATTTTCGTCCAATCCTCGAACAACCAAGACATGAGTAGGACCTAATAATAATAATTTGCTACTCAAACAAATGATGGAGAAAATAACACGGAAAAATAGAAAATTATAGTCCAAACCCAACCAGTTTCTAATGCTTGTCTACCAACTGATGTTGAATTAGAACCACCAATATCTGCAGGAGTATCATCTGTCTGACTCTCGTTGCACTGAATTTGCAAAAGAAAAGGATGACTATCAAGTACCACACATTAACATTATTCGCAACAATTGGAATACGAACGTTTCACCAATAATTATATGTAAAACTAACAAAACACAAAAGGGGGAAAATCTTGGATCCTATAGAGCTAGAATCGAAGTAGACTTGATAATTTTGGATCATATCATATTGCTTATTTTAATATAACAATGAACATACATGAAAGAGACTGAGAAATATAGGTGGATTTAAATCAGCATCAAGAGATACTTTTTTATCTTTACATGCATTATGAAGTAGTCATAATTTATCTGTTACTATAGCAAAGATGCTCATTTTACATGATTTAATCATGTTTTTTTGGAAAGGCAGATTCACCATTTCCATCTTTCATTGCTCCATCTATATATGCTAATATACGGTAACTTTTCAATGAGTTGTTTGCTTAGTATTTATTGTCAGTATTATGTTCCATTTATTTATATTGGGTACATATAATAGATAATTAATTTATAGCAACCAAACTTATAGCAATTATTTAGATAAGTCAATGATTTGAAGTTAAAAAAACTATAATGTGAACAAAAAGCAAATATATATTTTTCAATAATAATCTATATTACAAAATTCTATGTGTTATTTTGCTAGTGTCTTTTTAATGGATTTTTGTATACTTCAATATATATTTAATTAAACTGATGCTAAAAAATATCGTTAGCCATATTTAATTAATTATGTGCCTTGTATAAATTATATTTTATAATCAAATTAATAAATGCCTTTGACATATACATTTTTGTTTTAACATTATTTAAGCATTATCACTCAATATTTTAATTTTATTATAAAATAAAAAGAGAAGGTAATTTTTCCAACAACATAAATTGAAGATTACCGCAGTATAACAAATAATATACACTCATTCATGAATCATGAGTGACATTTTTTACTTTCATGTTAGGCACTATATGTTTCATTTATGAGTAATTCAAATATTTAATCATTTATGAAGTGAGAATTGAATAGCTACACAATTAACGACCATTATGTTATTTGCCGTAAACTTTTTTTTTGAACAAAGTAAAAAAGGTTTGGGCCCAAGCCTTGTTCACAAAATTTACACAAAATGAAGGTTTGGACTACAATAGATTAACCTACAAGTAAGCTCAAGTAATTATACTTCATTTGAGTGAAGATATGAAAGAAAAACAGTATTCTTATTGGAAGATAACATGTGAGTGACAGTAACATGGACAATGAATAAGTGAAAATTGAGAAACTGTTAAATGAAATAGTGGAGAAATGTTTTTTGTTAAGTGCACCATTATCGTAAAATCATTAAATGAATGCATACACATTAACAATTTCAATTCCGGGGCTTAGTTATCAATAGAAAACATAATAGATATGTATTTATTTTTGATGAAGAGACCTGGACTTGCATGAATTATATTTGCAGGATTGCAGACTTTGAATTTTTTAAGAATGAACATCTAACTACTGCATTTATCTTTATTTGACAAAGTAAAAGGGGCAGGAGAAAAATACTGACCTAAAATCAGTTTTGAAAATTATCAAGATTACACAGCACCATACAAAACGCATTTAACGTGCTGGGACAACAGGTCATCTGTTAAAAACAATTCATATGGACATTAATCAATCCTGACCTGAAATGAGTAGATGAAACTAAATGGCGCTACATTTCCAAAATAAATAGGGCGGTTACTTGAGAAATAGCCACAAAATTAATTGTCAGCTGTCAATGACAAATTCAAGATAAAAATACTATATTCAAGAAAGTTAAATTTCAGTTCACATGCAAGCCTAAGATTAGTTGTCAATCTATGCTTATTGAAGCAGCTTTTAGACAATATGATGTAAATTATTATTTACAATCCAAGCAACAGTATAATCAAGTAATAGATTCAAACAACAACCTAGATTCAAACAACAACCTAAATAACAGCTAACTTCAATTTGATTTCTATTTATCTAATAATTTAATGCAATTAGGAACAGAGCAATACATAGGATCAATTTTTCTATGTCTAATCCTCTTTGAACAGCCAATTCCATCGTTGGTCTACACAATATTTTGAGCTTATTATGGGCTTGGCCGTGCTTATAATAGCTGACACAACTACTTCCATAATACATTCAAATGCTTCTTTGAAACTGGTGAGAAAGAAAGCAAGTACTTTTTAGGAATAAATGGCAATATAACCAGTTATGAGTAAAAAAAACATTAAGAAAATCAATAGGTATTCATCTTCCATGCACAGACAACAGTAGGGTGAAGGAATTCTATATTGTTATATACATATAGATATCTATGCAAATTTATATAATTAACCATTGGACATGATTTTAAACATGAATAGAATGGAGGAATATTAATATAGATCATGCAAATCTTTCAGGACTGATGTAACACGTAAAAACACCATATTAACATTTACCTCAACCAATTCATTACACTCGGCTTGTAGGATATGCCAGCTGTATACTTAGATCTCAACATCCTAGCAGCAGCTACTGTGTTGGCTGCTGCTCTCTTGGCTGTGGCAGAGGTAGCATTTGTTGATGTGACGGCGGATATGATAGATAAGGCGGTTAATAAGCATGTGGTGGTAGTGGTCCCATGTAACCACCATATTAGGATGGCTGTGGTTGATAGTAATGATACTGGTCGGGCACATAAGGTTGAGCTGTAGGATGTACCCTATCAGAACTGGAACTCTCCTGTGTTCTGTACCAACGCGTTGATCGGTTGCGGATGCATATATGGATAAACCATCCTATCAACTACAGGGATGTTAAAACAGTACTGCTGCAGATGTTGAGTTGGCGGCACCTGCTTCTGATAGTGAAAAACAACGGCTCTAGGAACCAATCCAGAATGCACCACCTGTCTCACCGAGCCATCATCTGCTGGTCTTTCCCTTCGGGTTTTGGAGCTTGACACCGTCTTTCGTGAAAAAAACACTTTTAAGATCCAATGAAGAAATCTATATATTACGAAGCTAGTCTCTCAGGAAAAGTTTTAACTGGAAAATTTTAGAGTATAATTTATGCACATGTTAAAACATGAATAAAAGCTATTTACTTGCAAAGAGAAACTGAATCATTGTTCCTGTAAATTGATATGCTCTTAAAGAAACTAAGAGCACAACCAACAATGGCTTGTTCAGTTACTAAACAAGCCACGGAGCAACCAGGTGTGGCTTGTTCACTCACCCGTGGCTGGTCTGTGGCTAGTTTTGAGCTCCTCCGTGGCTGGTTCACCCAACAGAGACTGGTTCTTATAACGGCAAACTGTTTGCCGTTATAAGATTATAACGGCAAAAACTTTGCCGTTATAAGATTATAACGGCAAAGTGTTTGCCGTTATAATCTTATAACGGCAAACAGTTTGCCGTTATAAGAACTAGCCGTTGCAACCCCAACGGCTAGTTCACTTCCTCCCTATAAACCAGCCTATCTCCTTCTTCTTCCTCCTCCACACAACCACTCCACCTTCCCAACTTCTTCATCAACAAAATGTCTTCGTCTGCACCCAAGAGAAGCGGGAAAAAAACCATAAACAAGAAACTCATGTCCCAACCGCACTCGTCATCGTATGCGATGCAACGGTCAATCCAACAACAGCAATCGTTGCAGCCATCTCACGAATATGGCTACTCGCCGTATTCAAATTATCCATACCGTTCACCGTACCAACCGCTCGGTCCTCCTAATTTTCCTCCCATCCAATCGTCCGTCCCGCCACAGTTTTACCAACGACCGCCCGGGGTAGGCGTGTACGACGATCATTCGTCGTATATGTCAATGATGATGCAGACCGAGCAAAGTCAACAATCTCACCTAACTCCGCAACAGACCGAGGTTCGTGACCGCGAAGCGATGCAAAATCTGCAAAGACAGTTTTCGTATAGGTATGTCTCTCCTACTACCGAAGAAAATGTTGGGACTTCTACGGAGGAGGAGGAGGAAGATGCAAATGAGGAAGTAAATGTTACAAATTCTGAAGAATTGAATGAAGAATACGTTGCACCTATCAGTCCCGAATATAACCAAAAGAAGAAGAAGAAGGTGAAGTCTTTAAGGAGCATTTTCAGTAAACGACACCAAACCGAAGTTGAATCGGAGCCGAATCACGTAATAGAAGATATTGAGGATGATAATGCTGAAGGGGAAGATATACCAGCGGATGGAAGAAGAAAACAATGTAAGTTTACTTCCGAGCAGTACGTTTCACTTGCTAAATCGTGGATACGCATTTCACAAGACAGCGTTGTTGGAAATAATATGAAAGGTGAGAAATTTTGGGAAAGAGTAGCAGAGTTCTACAATTCGTTGGAAGCGAGGAATAGAACATGGGCATCACTTAGAGGCGGTTATAGAGTTATGAATGCCGCGTGTCAGAACTATCTTGCAATACTGACAGCCTTGGAGAACAGACAGCAAAGCGGTGCTGCACCTTATGACGTTGTAAGTAGCGTAGATTACTTTGAAAAATAACTTACTATACTATGATCGATTAGTTAGAAATGACATACGCTCATACAATATCCACTTTGTGTTACAGATTGAAGAGTCACGAAAGGCCTACCAGCAAAAGTATGGTCATCCATTTAAATTCCAAGACTGTTATGAGCTTCTATCTAGGTTGCCGAAGTGGAAGAACCCCAGCAACTTCATGTTTGAGCAGCAGAACAAAGCTAGAAGGATGAACTACTCTGATTCTAGTCCAGGAAGTGGCCCGAGTTCGCAAGAAAGAAACCCTTTATTTGGAAGTAGTGATGGACGACCTGTCGGCAGATCCAAGGCAATTCAGCTGGAGCAACGAGGTGCAGAGTTTGCTAGATTTATGGAAACAATGGAGAGTTCATCTAAGGCAACAAAAGAGCATAGAGCTCGATTTTCGGTGGAAAGAAACCGTAGCGACGAAGATTTCCAAAAGGCAGTTAGGGATGATCGAGAGCTCCGCAGACAAGAACATGCGGAGAAACAAGCCATGGAAGAAAAGAAGCTGGAGGAGCAGAAAGCTTTGGCGCGAGAGAATAATTATGTTAAAATGATTACATGTGATTTTAGTAAGCTTACCCCTCTACAGCAAGAACTAGTAGCCGAGCAGATTGGAGAGTATAGAAAAAACAAAGGAAGCGGAAGCGTTAGTGGCTCGTATATGGACTAGCTATGTATGTTGGGTTAAGTTGTAATATGATTGTGAACTGTTTGTAGTATTTATGTGCTGGTGGGTGTTTATGTACTAGCTATATATGTTGGGGTGAGTTGTAATATGATTGTGACCTGTTTCTAGTATTAATGTAGTAGTTGTTGTTTATGTACGAGCTGTATATGTTGGGTTGAGTTGAAATAATGATACAATCTACAATATGATTGGAAACCACATTTATTGACTCAAGTACGCACTGATATATAGTTCAAATGATACATAGTACACGACTACACACTGATACATAGTTCTAGTACCAACTACTGATTCCGACTATTCCTTCCTTTATGCGCCCACAAATGTTCCACCAACTGGTCACGCAATTGGAAGTGTGCAGCTTGATCTTCAATGTGTTGAACCATATCAACATATTCTTCCATTGAGTTTACATCTTTATGGGGTTTTGCATTTGAGCCCGTAAACATGTCAGGACAATTAGACTTTTGATTCTTATATCCGCCTCTTTCAGACTCCACAATCACGTTATGTATTATTATACAAGCATACATGATTTCTGAAAGCACTCTTGCATCATGAAAACGAGTAGGATTTCGTAAAATTTGAAATCGGGCTTGTAAAACACCAAACGTACGTTCGATGTCCTTTCTGTAGCTAGCTACTTTTTCAGTGAAATACCTTTCTTTATCATTTGATGGAACTTTGTACCCTTGCATCAAAGTTCTCCACTTTGGGTATATTCCATCGACTAGGTAGTACCCAGTTTTGTGTTCGATATTACCAAGTTTATATGAAACATCTGTTGACAATCCGTTAGCAAGTTCTGTGAAAAGATATGATTGTTTTAAAACATTTATATCATTCAATGAACCTGGGACTCCAAAAAAAGCATGCCAAACCCATAAATCGTCTGTTGCTACTGCTTCAAGGATCATTGATGGCACTTTCTTATGTCCGGTGAACATTCCTTTCCATCCCGTTGGGCAGTTTTTCCAAGCCCAATGCATGCAATCTAAACTTCCAATCATACCTGGAAATCCTCTGGCTTCTGCCCTGCGTAGTATCCTGGTTATATCGTTAGGTCCAGGCGTCCGTAGATACTTGTAACAACCCGTATTTTGAATAACTTGTTATAACATAAATCAAGGCAGAATTAAATTTTAAAATCTGAATTATGGGAAACGGGTTGCGCCATTGCGTTCGTCTCGGAAAAATACGCGAAATAGAGTCCGAGTTTTCGAAAATCGGAGTCCGTATGAAGGAGATATGGACGAACGAAGTTAGGCAGAAAAACCGGAAACATGCCAGAAATGCACTGGCGCACCTGTGAAGTGCGCCAGCACAAAAATACACTGGCGCACTTGGGAAGTGCGCCCATGTCGAGCCAGTTTGGCCTGGGTGCACTGTTTTGGCTGTTGGGCTGTGTTTTGGTGGCTTGTGACGATTTTTGATGTGCTGGACGGACCTGATGGCTTCTAGGGTTAATCTAAGGGCTTAAACTACACCCTAACCCTATAAATACACCCTAATGCAAGCCTAATCCATACTAAAAATAGAATTGATGCCATCATGCCGCCAAAATCAAACTTAGGAGGAGCCTCCACTAGTTTATGAAGAAAGTTGCAAGCTAATCAACCTCTAATCATCATCTTCTTCTTGTATAGCAACTAGTTCTACTACATAAGTTTGCTAATCTTGGTTTTGGTGAGTTTCTATCACTTTAATAACCAATTGCTAAATTAAGTAGATGAGATATGATGAGATCATGCGGTTTTGTATGCGGATTTGTGGGTTTTAAGTCATATGATATGATGTTAGTTTGCTAATCTATGTTTAATGTTAACCCTATGTTTATGCAAGTTAAGTATGTGGGTTTATGCAAGTTAAGTGATGGGTTTCATGCATGCTAAGCATTGGGTTTCATGCATGCTAAGCATTGGGTTTTATGCATGCTAAGTATTTGATTTTATGCATGCTAAGTATTTGATTTTATGCATGCTAAGTATTTGATTTTATGCATGCTAAGTATTTGATTTTATGCATGCTAAGTATTTGATTTTATGCATGCTAAGTATTTGATTTTATACATGCTAAGTGTTTGGTTTTATGCATGCTAAGTATTTGATTTTATGCATGCTAAGTGTTTGGTTTTATGCATACATTATGACATGCAAGTTTACCCTTTTTCTAAATAAGATGCATACATATGCAAGATGACACCTTTGTATGCTATGCATGTTTACCCTATTATGATGCAAGTTCATATGCAAGTTTGTCTCTTTTTATGATATGCATAACATATGCGAGTTTGCCTCTATGTATGACATGTTATGCAAGTTCACATGCAAGTTTATGTGCAAGTTCACATGCAAGTTTATGTGCAAGTTCATATGCAAGTTTATGTGCAAGTTCATATGCAAGTTTATGTGCAAGTTCATATGCAAGTTTATGTGCAAGTTCATATGCAAGTTTGTCTCTTTTTATGACATGCATAATGCAAGTTTGGGTTAAATGCTAGTTGGGTTAATGTATGCTCATATATGCAAGTTGACACCTTTTGAACCCATGATAAAGTTATAAGCTATGTTGGTTAAACCCATGACATTTGTGATGAATCTTCCCTTTTATTATGTCACGTTACGAGAACGAATTACGTGGGGAACGATGGGGTTAATATGCATGTTAATAAAATGATGTGGAATGGGTATGCTTAAGAGTAACATAAATTAAATGGACATAATTGGGAATTTACCTATTGAGTTAGGTCTACCCATATTATGGAGTTGGGAATTTACCTATTGAGTTAGGTCTACCCATACTACGGAGTTGGGAATTTACCTATTGAGTTAGGTCTACCCATATTCTGGAAAACATGATTAATTAATTAGGGATAATTAATATAAATTATGAGGGTGATTAATTAGGTGTAATTAATCGACTAAGACACGAGGTTGGACTCAGTTGTAGCGTAAAACTGCCCGGACCCAACCGGCTTAACCAGTTGCTACAAATGTTAGCCCAATGTGAGAGGTCTTAGGCACAAATTAAATACGTGATTAAAGTAAAGACACGAGGTTAGACCCTTTTTATGACGTAAGGCTGCCCGGACACAACCGGCATATCCAGCAGTCATAAAAGACGGTTTAGTGTGAGAGGTCTTTATGAGGTCATGATCTTAATTAATTAATTAAGAAACACTTAACCATATTAGCATGTAGAGGGACATGAGGGGTTAAGTGGGTGCCTTGGGTGGCATGAGGAATCTAGTGGGTTGCCTTGGGTGGCAATAGAAAATACGATTAGAATACTTAACCAAAGTGGAACATGTAATTAAAACATGGTTAATGGGTTAAGTCAGTGCTTTGGGTGGCATGTGGAAATCTAGTGGGTGCCTTGAATGGCAATTAAAATATGATTAATGACTTAACCAAAATTTATAACATGTAAGTGGACATGGTTAAAGGGTTAAGCGGGATTCACTAGAAATAACAAGCTTAGGTGGTAGCTTGTGGGGGCCCATTTCAACCAATATCCCAAACGTATCTTAGTGGGCTCGACTCTAGTCGAGTGACGGGACACGCATATTGGGCTTGACTATAAGAGGCCAAAATGGGTTAGCGGTGGCAACGCATGACCAACGGGTTTCATATGCGTGTGTGGACCCGGGCTGGTAAATAAGACGTTGTTGCATCGTGTAGATATAAGCCGTGCACCGTTAGTTTTATCAGGTTGCCACGTTGGGGAATGGTACACCCCACGGTGGGGCCAGCACGGGTATCTACGTTATGGAGCCGATCGAATGGGGAGTAGTGTGTACACCTAGTGGATTGTAGGGCCCCGTGGCGTCTACTTGGTCACCTAGGGGTACGCGAGAACTATTAAGTTAATTTTATAAGTCCATGGGTGGGATCAACCTCTAAGTTAGGAATGACTGGTGTGGTGCAGTTTAGTAATTTACCTTTGGAAGGGTAGATGCGTCTTTATCTTTTATCTTAGTTTAGTTGACTGCTTAGTGTAGCCATTCATCCCCATTAGTTACCGTATATCAGTTTATGTCTTCTCTGGTTACTTTAACGATTGTATTGTTAAAGTTATAGGACTCGCTCAGACTTATGTCTGACCCCGTTGTTTTTATCTTTTTCCTAACCCTCAGGTCCTACGGTGGATCCTAGCAGTAGTGGAGCTTGATCGGATTGCTGTTCCAGTCTTTAGGAGCTTGGATAGAAGTAAAGCTCCAGTTACCCAGTTATCTTTTCTTTTGTCATGGCTATTGTATGAGAGTGGGATTATGTACTTCTTTATTTTGATGGATATCGTACTTGACTTTTATTGTGGTTTTATGATGTAACCAGACATGTTTTACATCCGCTGTTATGAGATGATGTTTTAAATTTCAAGTACCATTTATATCTGTCTTGTTGTAATTTTTCTGTTCTATATTCACTAAAATACTCCACCGATGCTATGGCATTCCCTTAGTGAGTGACCATAGCGGGAGTGGGGTGTTACACGTGGTATCAGAGCTTAAGGTTACCAGAACAGATAAAATTTTTAGAAAAACTATTTTCTAAGAATATTTTTGAAAGGAGTATTTTCAAAAACATGTCTTTTAAGAGAAAAGTTTTTGAAAGAAAAGCATAATCCCCAATAGCCATATCTATATCTTTCGAATTCTCCGTTTTGAATCTCTTCCTCTCTCGTTTTGAGTTTCCCCTCCGCGTATAGATGACCTTACTAAGATAGATAAGAACGGAAAACCACTTCAAGGGACTTAGACATTAGTCGGATTAGAAGTTGGTTCAAGAAGGAGGAGGACTGGTAGGTATCTATTGGATAGACGATGGGAGGAAGGCTCAAATAGTTGTTTGGTTAATGAAGGATGAAACCTCATTGGTGGGAGGTTACGAGTGGAGAATGGGAAGAAGAAGGCGAGTAGTTATCCTTTTGGAGGAATGGGACACCGTATTAGGATTGTCCAAAGGGGCATGGGCAAGGTATGGACTCTCCTGGAGGGTAGTTGTATTCCCTCGCGGCTAGTGTACCAGATGGGGATAGGACCGTCTAGGTTGGAATTTGGATTTCTTTATTATCCGGTTCGAACTTTATTAGATTCTGACGCATCGAGTTCGTTTATCTCATCATTGTTAGTTGAGTCACTGCACTTAGACACCAGTTTGGTAGATGATCCCTTAGTTGTTTCAAACCCAATTGGGGCTCCATGATGTGTTTGGGTTTGAAAGTTTCTATACTTAGCATTGAGTTTAGATGTGATGCTTTTTGGGCTTCACGGGCTACGGGATAGTTTTGGGCATGGACTGGTTATCCAGTAGGGGTGTCGTTCTTGATTTTGAAGGGAGAGTTGTTAGGCTTATGACCCGCTTGGGTAACACTCTCGAGATCTCTTGTAATCCCATGGAATCTGTTATGCTAAGTTATCTAGAATCGCTTGACACGTCGGTCGAGAGTTTGCGATCTGTTAGAGTGGTCCGGGAATACTCGGATGTGTTTGAGGAGGTGAAGGGCTTACCTCCGGAGCGGGAGATTGACTTCCGAATATATCTTTTAGACAATGCTAAACCTGTATCTTTACCAGTGCGCCACATGGCTCCTCGCGAGAGGAGGGAACTCCATAAGCAAGTAGGGGAGTTGCTTGAGAAGGGGTCCATAAGACAAAGTATATCGGAGTGGGGTGCTCCAGTAGTTTTTGCTACGAAGGCGGATGGGTCCCTCAGACTTTGTGTAGGCTAAAGAGAACTAAATAAACTCACAAAGAAGAATAGACACCCATTGCCGAGGATTGATGATCTCTTTGATCAGTTGGTTGGCGCCTCAGTATTTTCGCAAGTTGGACTCAGCCACGGGGTTTCGTCAGTTGAGAGTGGCTAAGGATAGTATAGAGAAGATTGCCTTTAGGACTCCGGATGGTTTTATGAGTGGCTGGTGATGCCATTTGGTTAGACGAACGCCTCCGCATACTTTGTTGATTTGATGAGAAGGGTGTTCAGGGAGTACCTAAATAAGTTCGTGATGATCTTGGTGGATGACATCTTGGTCTTTTCTAGGAGCGAAATAAGTTTTCGTATGTGCTCAATAGGTTGAGCAAAGCCCGTTATGGGATAAACGGTGGTTTTGGAGCGAGACTGGCAAGGACATCCAGAGTTGGACAAGGGCTTAATTATTTAGCCGTTTTTACTAGTATCATCTCACGTAGGTCGTTTGAATTCGAAGGAGGTATCCCTTGGGTGTTTGTCTGATATTGGTTTAGGCCTTTGGGGCTTGCATTTGGGGGATGTCGAGTTCGACTAGGGTGGTCTGCGTGAGAGATGGATAGTTGTGACGATTTAACATGGGAGAATATCCTGATTTTCTCTAGAAGTGGAGAAAAGCATGCCCTACATCTTAGGGAAGTGTTGGAGACTCTTTGAGCGCATTGTCTTAAGACAACAAAGGTGGATGGAATTCTTAGCATCCTATGAGTTTGAGATAGCGTATACCCCTGGCAAGGTTAACGTGGTGGCAGACGCCTTAAGCAGAAAAAGGCTGTCTTTGAGTCCATTGTTCGTGGAATGGCGAAGCTTGGAGTTTAATTCTATGTTTGACTTTAGACCTTCCGTTGACTTTGTACCCGGTTTGCTAGCCTCCTTGGAGGTTAGGCCTACTCTTTTGGGGCGGATTGGCGAGGCTCAGCGAGACGACCCACAGTTGGTTGAGTTGGTAGAGAAGCTTATAAGGGGGGAGTCGTCCAGCCATTTGAGTAGGTACACCCTAGATGGAAAGGGGTGGTTGTGTAGAGACGGTAGACTTTGTGTACCGCAAGACGAGGGCTGAGGAAGGCTATTTTGGATGATGCACATCGTTCAAGGATGACTATTCATCCCGGTGGAGACAAAATGTACCAAGACATGAAGAGAGTTTTCTTCTGGGTCGGTATGAAGAAAGATGTGGCCGAGTATGTGGCTAGATGCTTAGTGTGCCAACAAGTTAAAGCGGAGCAAAGGAAACCCGGTGGGTTGCTACACCCATTGGAAGTTCCGCGATGGAAGTGGGATAGTGTCTTGATGGATTTCATCGATGGGTTACCGAGATCGAGGAAGGGCAATACGGGAATTTGGGTTGTGGTACACAGACTTACCAGGAGTGCCCATTTTATACCCGTGAAGAGTAAGAGGACCGCTCCATGGCTTGCTTCAGTCTATGTTAGAGAGATTGTTAGATTGCATGGTGTACCATCCAGCATTGTGAGTGATCGAGATCCTATCTTCACTAGTGAGTTTTGGAGAAGTTTGCAAGAGGCGGTAGGGACTCAGTTGTGTTTGAGCACCGCATATCATCCTCAGACGGATGGTCAGACCGAGAGGGTGAACCGTATCTTAGAAGATCTCTTGAGGCTTTGTATCTTGGATTTTGGAGGTACATGGGAAGAACATCTTCCTTTGGTGGAGTTCGCATACAATAACAGCTTTCAGTCTAGTATTGGCATGGCACCTTTCGAAGCTCTTTATGGAAGGCCTTGTCGATCTCCTACATGTTGGTGGGAATCTACGGATAAGATCTTGCTTGGGCCAGATATGGTTAGAGAGACTTCAGGGAAGATTGATTTGATTCGAAGAAGGATGAAGGCAGCGCAAGATAGACAGAAAT
The DNA here is from genome assembly GCA_030737875.1 of Allium sativum. Lineage (NCBI taxonomy): Eukaryota > Viridiplantae > Streptophyta > Magnoliopsida > Asparagales > Amaryllidaceae > Allium > Allium sativum. The sequence goes on along the minus strand of CM060924.1, from coordinate 345,137,939 downwards.
CTTATGCGGATCGGAGAAGGACGGATCTTGAGTTTGAGGTTGGGGACATGGTTTTTGTCAAAGTATCTCCGTTGAGAAATGTTGTTCGCTTTGGGTCCGTTGGGAAGTTAGCACCGAGGTTTGTTGGGCCGTTTCCTATTAAGGAAAGGATTGGACGGATGGCATATAGGGTGGAGTTGCCCGACAGACTTAGTGGTGTTCATGATGTATTCCATGTATCACATTTGAGGAAGTGATTACATGAGACAGCAGAGGTGGTAGAGCCGAGCTTGCTTAGAGATGTAGAGGTAGAGCGTGATGCGACGATTCGACGAGCTCCTACTCGCATCCTTGGGTCAGAAACTAGGAAGTTGAGGAACAGAGAAGTTCAGCTAGTTAAAGTGCAATGGGGAGATGACGAAAGCAATGCTACTTGGGAGACGGAAGCGAAGATGCGTTCTTTGTATCCATTTCTTTTTGAGAGTATGTCTTTTAACTTCTCCTTTATCGCTTGTCTAGTACTTATCTTATCTTTAGTATATCCTCTCGCTAGTACCTATGACCTTTAGATAGGGTAAAACCTATGGTTGAAACATGTGTTTGAGACATGTTATGGTTGATGGATGCATGTGGATGCAAGTGTTTGCTAGTGGTTGCTCATGGATGCATATACACACACTCTAGACACTAGATCGGCTCAGTCACTTCATATTGCATATTGCATATAATTGTGTGTAGGTAGCTATATTTATGGATGTATAATGATTGTGTTATCATATGGATGATGCATTTTGGTGAATGATTGTGCACTCATGTAGATGTTGTATGTGTCGATAGGGTTCTCTCGCATACATAATGGATGCATGGCACTATCATGGTTTGCATTAAGGAGGTCAACTGAATCAGTGGACCGCCTGATTTTGCATTAGACAGGGAACATATACACACACTTTTTGCATATGTTCATAACGGCATTAGAAACTTTAAGGACAATGGATGCCAGTGTTTGGTGGTTTAGTAGATGGTTGTTTGGTTGGTAGGATACGTTCTTCTTGACTTAGAGATTTCGGGGACGAAATCCTTTAAGGAGGGGATAATGTAACAACCCGTATTTTGAATAACTTGTTATAACATAAATCAAGGCAGAATTAAATTTTAAAATCTGAATTATGGGAAACGGGTTGCGCCATTGCGTTCGTCTCGGAAAAATACGCGAAATAGAGTCCGAGTTTTCGAAAATCGGAGTCCGTATGAAGGAGATATGGACGAACGAAGTTAGGCAGAAAAACCGGAAACAGGCCAGAAATGCACTGGCGCACCTGTGAAGTGCGCCAGCACAAAAATACACTGGCGCACTTGGGAAGTGCGCCCATGTCGAGCCAGTTTGGCCTGGGTGCACTGTTTTGGCTGTTGGGCTGTGTTTTGGTGGCTTGTGACGATTTTTGATGTGCTGGACGGACCTGATGGCTTCTAGGGTTAATCTAAGGGCTTAAACTACACCCTAACCCTATAAATACACCCTAATGCAAGCCTAATCCATACTAAAAATAGAATTGATGCCATCATGCCGCCAAAATCAAACTTAGGAGGAGCCTCCACTAGTTTATGAAGAAAGTTGCAAGCTAATCAACCTCTAATCATCATCTTCTTCTTGTATAGCAACTAGTTCTACTACATAAGTTTGCTAATCTTGGTTTTGGTGAGTTTCTATCACTTTAATAACCAATTGCTAAATTAAGTAGATGAGATATGATGAGATCATGCGGTTTTGTATGCGGATTTGTGGGTTTTAAGTCATATGATATGATGTTAGTTTGCTAATCTATGTTTAATGTTAACCCTATGTTTATGCAAGTTAAGTATGTGGGTTTATGCAAGTTAAGTGATGGGTTTCATGCATGCTAAGCATTGGGTTTCATGCATGCTAAGCATTGGGTTTTATGCATGCTAAGTATTTGATTTTATGCATGCTAAGTATTTGATTTTATGCATGCTAAGTATTTGATTTTATGCATGCTAAGTATTTGATTTTATGCATGCTAAGTGTTTGGTTTTATGCATGCTAAGTATTTGATTTTATGCATGCTAAGTGTTTGGTTTTATGCATACATTATGACATGCAAGTTTACCCTTTTTCTAAATAAGATGCATACATATGCAAGATGACACCTTTGTATGCTATGCATGTTTACCCTATTATGATGCAAGTTCATATGCAAGTTTGTCTCTTTTTATGATATGCATAACATATGCGAGTTTGCCTCTATGTATGACATGTTATGCAAGTTCACATGCAAGTTTATGTGCAAGTTCACATGCAAGTTTATGTGCAAGTTCATATGCAAGTTTATGTGCAAGTTCATATGCAAGTTTATGTGCAAGTTCATATGCAAGTTTTTCTCTTTTTATGACATGCATAATGCAAGTTTGGGTTAAATGCTAGTTGGGTTAATGTATGCTCATATATGCAAGTTGACACCTTTTGAACCCATGATAAAGTTATAAGCTATGTTGGTTAAACCCATGACATTTGTGATGAATCTTCCCTTTTATTATGTCACGTTACGAGAACGAATTACGTGGGGAACGATGGGGTTAATATGCATGTTAATAAAATGATGTGGAATGGGTATGCTTAAGAGTAACATAAATTAAATGGACATAATTGGGAATTTACCTATTGAGTTAGGTCTACCCATATTATGGAGTTGGGAATTTACCTATTGAGTTAGGTCTACCCATACTACGGAGTTGGGAATTTACCTATTGAGTTAGGTCTACCCATATTCTGGAAAACATGATTAATTAATTAGGGATAATTAATATAAATTATGAGGGTGATTAATTAGGTGTAATTAATCGACTAAGACACGAGGTTGGACTCAGTTGTAGCGTAAAACTGCCCGGACCCAACCGGCTTAACCAGTTGCTACAAATGTTAGCCCAATGTGAGAGGTCTTAGGCACAAATTAAATACGTGATTAAAGTAAAGACACGAGGTTAGACCCTTTTTATGACGTAAGGCTGCCCGGACCCAACCGGCATATCCAGCAGTCATAAAAGACGGTCTAGTGTGAGAGGTCTTTATGAGGTCATGATCTTAATTAATTAATTAAGAAACACTTAACCATATTAGCATGTAGAGGGACATGAGGGGTTAAGTGGGTGCCTTGGGTGGCATGAGGAATCTAGTGGGTTGCCTTGGGTGGCAATAGAAAATACGATTAGAATACTTAACCAAAGTGGAACATGTAATTAAAACATGGTTAATGGGTTAAGTCAGTGCTTTGGGTGGCATGTGGAAATCTAGTGGGTGCCTTGAATGGCAATTAAAATATGATTAATGACTTAACCAAAATTTATAACATGTAAGTGGACATGGTTAAAGGGTTAAGCGGGATTCACTAGAAATAACAAGCTTAGGTGGTAGCTTGTGGGGGCCCATTTCAACCAATATCCCAAACGTATCTTAGTGGGCTCGACTCTAGTCGAGTGACGGAACACGCATATTGGGCTTGACTATAAGAGGCCAAAATGGGTTAGCGGTGGCAACGCATGACCAACGGGTTTCATATGCGTGTGTGGACCCGGGCTGGTAAATAAGACGTTGTTGCATCGTGTAGATATAAGCCGTGCACCGTTAGTTTTATCAGGTTGCCACGTTGGGGAATGGTACACCCCACGGTGGGGCCAGCACGGGTATCTACGTTAGGGAGCCGATCGAATGGGGAGTAGTGTGTACACCTAGTGGATTGTAGGGCCCCGTGGCGTCTACTTGGTCACCTAGGGGTACGCGAGAACTATTAAGTTAATTTTATAAGTCCATGGGTGGGATCAACCTCTAAGTTAGGAATGACTGGTGTGGTGCAGTTTAGTAATTTACCTTTGGAAGGGTAGATGCGTCTTTATCTTTTATCTTAGTTTAGTTGACTGCTTAGTGTAGCCATTCATCCCCATTAGTTACCGTATATCAGTTTATGTCTTCTCTGGTTACTTTAACGATTGTATTGTTAAAGTTATAGGACTCGCTCAGACTTATGTCTGACCCCGTTGTTTTTATCTTTTTCCCAACCCTCAGGTCCTACGGTGGATCCTAGCAGTAGTGGAGCTTGATCGGATTGCTGTTCCAGTCTTTAGGAGCTTGGATAGAAGTAAAGCTCCAGTTACCCAGTTATCTTTTCTTTTGTCATGGCTATTGTATGAGAGTGGGATTATGTACTTCTTTATTTTGATGGATATCGTACTTGACTTTTATTGTGGTTTTATGATGTAACCAGACATGTTTTACTTCCGCTGTTATGAGATGATGTTTTAAATTTCAAGTACCATTTATATCTGTCTTGTTGTAATTTTTCTGTTCTATATTCACTAAAATACTCCACCGATGCTATGGCATTCCCTTAGTGAGTGACCATAGCGGGAGTGGGGTGTTACAATACTCCTTCCCAAACTCTGCAACAACTGTTTTACAGAATTCTTTCAGACACTCTATTGCTATTGATGCTGCGATTCTGAAATATTCATCCATTTGATCGCCAGATGTTCCATAGCTTAACATCCTCAACGCCGAGGTGATTTTGATGTGTGGTGAATGGCCGATTTCTTGTGCTCCGTTCAGTCTATAAGTGAAATATGGATTTGACTGGTGAAGTTTAAGATATATTTTTGAGAAAATAGCCGGACTCATACGGTAACGACGGCGGAACAAAGTTATATCAAAGGTTGGATTGTCGATGAAGTAATCCCTCATTAGTCTTTCATGTCCATCCTTGTAGTCTCTCTTATACCGTCGGTCAATCCGGCCATGCATGCTACCCCGATGGTTGCTAGTTGAGCCTTCAGCGAAATAATTGGAATACGCAACCATTGCGTGTTGTTCCAGCTCCTCCTCCGTCTCTTGCTCCACTTCTAGTTCGGAATTATCAGTTTGATTCTTCTTGTTTTTGTAGTAATTGTAGTATAGATTTGGATCCATTGCTTGCTTTTTTATAAGTTGAGTTTCGTTGTTATCTCTAAGCGTATCCGAACGAGAGATATATATAAGCAGGGATGGTAAACTAAATATCTCTGACATAGAGTACATGTAGGCAATAATGGGTGGCAATAATGGTTCCAACATGATGGTTCTGTCATTGAGTAGTCAATTCGGATAGTAGTTGTGATGTGAAAGGTTGGCACTAAATGGTTGGCAATAATGGTTCTGTCATTGAGTACTCAATTCGGACTGTTGTTGTGATGTGAAAGGTTGGCACTAATTGGTTGCCAATAATGGCTCTGTCATTGAGTAGTCAATTCGGCCAGTTGTTGTGATGTGAATTTTGGACATTTAAAATAGAATATTTTAAATAATATCGACGAGAAATTTATTTTGAATATAATTCGAACGTATATATTATATACGTCGTCGTTAGAATATAAATAATTATATATAATTATAAATAGAATTGAAAATGGCGCGGTAGTTCGATAATTCGATTTCAAACTTCAATTGAATGTACCGGGTGCAAAACAATCTGGATTTTAGTGAAACCAAAAACATTAGGATCTAATCGAGAATATCTTTCCAACGAATCCGAAAAATCAAGATTTCATAGCGGGAATCAAAAGATATGTCCAATTGAAAATTCTTAACAGTCGCTATGGAATTCAGGCCCTTAAAAATGGAAATTTTGCAAACGACCTCGGATTTCGACGAAACCACTTTTGTTGGATCCGTGATGTCAAGTTATTGCTTGATTTCAAATTTCATAATTTTTCGAATCAATATGTGAGCGTGGCAAATTTCATAATTTTTCGAAGGTGTTTGAGTGTGGTAAGTTGTGACTAAGTAACATATGTATATATAGCTGCAATATTAGTTATGGTGTGAATGGTCACTAGCTACACTTTGTGATTTTCAAAGCTTGTGTAGGTAAACAAACAAAATACTGATGTAACCGGTCACTGGTACGACTGTAGGGAACACTGTAGGGAATCTGCTTTTTAGTGATAAAGTGTATCGAGGACGACCCCCTGTGGCTACAGACTGAGAGCTGGACTATATTCCAATAACTCTCGACAAAGAGTGACATGACGCCACTGTCACATAAAAGATGACTGCACTATGCGAACTGTGCAAGACGTGACCAGTCAATGTGCTACAGTCCGTCGACCAACTACAGATGGTTACGAAACGTTAATACATTTCAAACAACACATACAGGAACTAGAACAGCAGAACATAGTAACATCAAATAACGATACAAGTGATACGATACAAGCGATACGATACAAGTGATAGGATGCGTAACGATACAGTACATATTAGCATAACATAAAATATTTAAATCCTAATTTAATCCACGTTGGAGTCGATAATTTGAATTACTTAGGTCGTTAACTTGATTTCGCAGCTTTCTTATTTCTTCCTCTAGTTCCAAAGCATACGTAATTGCTCGACGGGGAAAGCGATCATCTATCCACTGTCCGAACTCGCATCCGTTGTTTCGTACTGGACAAGTATAATATCGTCGTCCAACGTCTTTTCCATGACGGACGACTAATTGCGGTGCTTCAAAACCACAAAAGCATACAATATTTGCGGATTGCACCTCGCCTTCTTCAACCGTGGCTCTTACACGAGGAATTACAAGGTTAGCCCTACGGTCATGTTGTCGTGCTGGATTGTCTTGCTGATTGCTTATTTCCATTTCGTGCATTCCTGCTTCGAGCTCTAATTGTCGCACCTCGTCATTGTGTCGCTCTTCCATTTCAATATACCACTCGGTTGGTTCTCTAGATGCGGACGGATTAGGATTTGATGGTCCAGAAATAAGGTCCGTGTAATTGTAAGAAGATGGATAAGAAATTGGCATGACTACGCTCTAAGTAGATGGATAGGGTTTTAGTGAAACGACATTCGATATATGTAGGAGGAGATGCAGTTACCAATGCATAAAGGAGTTTGCCGTTATAAAAATATAACGGCAAATTGTTTGCCGTTATAAAAATATAACGGCAAACTGTTTGCTTTTTTATTTTATAGCCGTTGCGCCCCAACGGCTACTTAAACAGTCGCAATCCCTCCCATTATATATCAACCTACCTCCTCCTTCTTCCACACTAACACACTACCTTTTCAACTTCAAGTTGTACAACCCAAAAAATGTCTTCTTCTGCACCCAAGCGAAGCGGAAAAAAATGTGTAAGCAAGAAACCCCTATCCCAACACCAACAGTATTCAAATGACGATGCTCATTCCGTTTATCAAAGAGCTGGAAAAGAAATTGTACGCGAAGGGAAGGTTTCCGAGCCACTAGGGACGATTGGATCCAACCCTGTTTGCTATTGTGGACAAGTGTCGGTCGTTGTTGTTGACGAGACCGAAACAAATGCCGGTCGTCGATTTTTCGGTTGTGAAGCCTTCAACGACCACATGAATTATCCTGATGCCACATGAATTCTCCTACTCCAGATTTTTCGTCTAAGGATTTGCTGGCCCTCGTAAAATCCTATATTGAGGTTGGAAAGAGAGATGAGTTGCTAATGCAAAGTGGAGGGGGTTTAACATATGAAGAAAGATGGGCAATGATCACGAGGCTATACAACAACCATCGTTCCCGGCCCACTACACGAACATCGGTTGAAATCCAAATGGCTAATCGTCATTTTGCAGACGCTTGTGATCGGTACACAAAGATTATCGAAACTGTTGAAGACGAGAACATATTTAAAACAAATCAAGCAACATATGATTCTCGTTACCTTTTCGAGTATGGTGAGGAGTTCGTTGGTTACGAAGCGTATAAACTACGCTACAGTTGGTTGACCCGCTATGGAACTGAGTAGGCTTATGGTATTGTGATTTTATTGTTGTTTTACTGTCTATTTACTTTGCTGTTTGTGCGTAGAATATGGAGTTATATATAAACCTTGTTATGTTGGCATGCTGTTTAAGAATTTTGCATTTCTACACGAGAAGAGGGAAACCTTGTTCAACATCAAATTCAAACGTTATTACATTCCAAATAACTCTTACAGGAACTAGAACAACAGAAGATACCGGCTCTACACAAAAACATTCTCTACACATAAATACAGTGTCTACACATAACCAAATGTAGTCTCTACACAGAAACATAATCAAAACGTACACAAAATACATCGGAAGCACATAATAGCGGTAGTCAACAAATACAGAACGCATACTCAAACAATAGGAACATACAACTGACAACTGCGAAAACGTAAAACATCGAAAGTACATAATCATGGTAGTGAACAAATACAGAACGTCTACTCAAACAACAAGAACATACAACTATCAACTACGAATACGTAGAACAACAAAAGTACATAACAGTGGTAATACAACAAAAGTACATAACACTGGTACTCAAAAAATGCAGAATGTCTACTCCAATAGTAGGACCATACACCTGACAACTGCGAAAGTACATAAAAGTGATAGTAACTCACTCGTCTGAGTCATCTGAATGTGTACGTGGACGTGTGCGGCGCCGATGACGTCTCTCATGATCACCAACATCTGGAGGCTGACTGGACCCAGCACTAGACCTATGGTGGTAATACATCTGCAAGTCCTGAAGTCTCTTGCGCTCTGCCTCAAGCTGGGCCTCTAAATGCGCCTGCTACTGTCGTGCCTCCTCTGCAACACGACGTAGCTCACCATCATAGTAATCTAGGCTACGCCTATGCTCTATATAGCCCGTATGCCTAATCCCCATCTGCATATCATACAGATCATGATATGATACCTGTGTAGGATCCGGGTAATCGTGATGGGCCGGAGGATGAAACACGTCAACGTAACGATCCGGTCCAATGGTGGGCACTGCCATGGTCCATCCAAAATGACTGGCGGCCGCCACATGATCAGCTGCACGAAAACTCTGACTGGACTGGGTAACATCCTCGACAACAGGTGGACGTATGCCGTGTCGTATAGTAGATGGCCCTACTAAATCAATCGATGCTGCATGCGTAATCGTATCTGAGGACCCGGTGAAAAATCTACGCCAGAAGGTAAGGTAACACTCCCCGATAATAACAAAGCTCTCAGCCGTCCACCAGCCTGCTGTCCTGGCTATATCTAGCTGCTCCGTCGGGTAAATCATACACCGATAAGTATGTGGGTGTGGATCATCCCGAATAGCATCGAAGTCATACAACTGTCTCCAGCACCTCTCACCAAGATACCAATAAGCACCTAGCGCCACGGGACAAGATATAAGTGGAAATCTCCGTCCGGCAAGCATCCTAGCAATTTGTATGATCTCAAGATCGATGGATGTACTCTGCTCAAATGGATGCCATAGAATCTGATCCCTATACATCCTCAGCTCAATCTGGTTATGGGCAACGGGAAACACATGGCGTGACTCATTATCTCTGGGCCCCCGGTTGTCCGCAGTCCAAAAGCATATACGGGGGAAAAAGGTCGATGGGTCAGCAATACGGGTGATAAAATGAAAGTTCCTAGAGTACTCAAAGTACCAATACTGTAACAACTCCTAGAATCCAAATAAAGAAACCTGAGAATCAGTGATGGTGCACTGCATGTCGAGACATCTGTATAGGTATGCAAGGATAGGTGTGCCCCAATCATATAAAATCGCCCCATCGGCATTTATCTCAGCCGCGACCGCAAAAAACCCCACAGGAACGCTACTGCTCGAAGAACTAAAGAAAAGGTTACCCATAAGGTATAACACAAATAATCGAGCAAGCTCCAAGTCGTCATCAACAGAGTAGTGCTCGAGTATCCTGTCCATAGCCGCACGGATCGCGCTCACTCTAATAGCGCCTTCTGCCTGATACGACGTAGCAGAAACATCCAAATGAGGCAGTAGATCATGAACAAGTGCACGATCACGCCATCGACCATCGTCATAAGGCAGTTGGGGATAAGCACTTACTCCAATGCTAATACCAGTAAGCATGGAGAAATCAAGCGGTGTAAGTCCTAACTCACCACAAGGAAAGTGAAATGTGTGGGTGGTTTTGTACCACCGTAGAGCAATGGCCGCACACAATTGGACATCGGCATTTATAACATGGTTTATTCCTAAAATAGCAAATCGCACAATAAGATAAAATATGACTACTAAATTATCCACTTATTTCATTAAAAGGTCTATAATATTACCTAGAAAAAATTGAAATCCAAGAGCATGTAACAGTCCTGCGACCCCCTCCTTACCCGCCAAGTGTGCATGATAATATCTAAGTGTGGTCGCTAACGAACCACGTGGACGTATACACCGCGACTGTTAACGGTTCAACAAAATGTTATACCATCTACCCAATATATAACACTCAAAGAATACTATGTAAATAATACTAAAAATACTTACAACCAAACTCGACTGCGTGCTAACGTGTACTTCGTCATCTGAAAGAATGCGAAAGTTGGATAGCGCAGGAAGCTTCGCGGCGCTGAGGTTCATATCCACATAGCCATCGAGTTGGCCCTCTCTAGCGGCAACTGATCCAACACCCCTACGTGCCCTGCCTGCTCGTCCGCCTCTACGCCCGCCACGTCCCCGATGACCGCCTCCTTGTTGCACCTCTGCTTCTTCGTTCTCCATGTTTTCGGCGGCTACAAGTAAGTCTTCTATTCCGAGCACTGGCTGTTGGCCACTACCACCTTCACCACTCCCGCCGGCGCCACGATCGTCGCCGTGCATGAATTTTTTGGCGAAATTTTTTAGTAATCTAGCCATATTTTCGAACTAATATCTCACACAAGCTAGTTAATTTGGTTAAAAACTGACGGATTGGTGAATTGGTGGAGAAAATTGGGTGAAAAATGGGGGAGGGAAATGGGTTTTCGGGTTTGAAGAAGGAGAAGGAGAAATGGAGCTGAGGGGGGTGGCAGCGAGGGTTTTGAGGGGGGGGGGACATTATAACGGCAAACACTTTGCCGTTATAATGTTATAACGGCAAAGTGTTTGCCGTTATAATATTACAACGGCAAAGACTTTGCCGTTGTAATATTTATAACGGCAATATCTCTGCCGTTGTATCCCCGCTCCCAACCAGTCCGTGGCTGGTTCTCTCCTTTTGGGTGCTCGGCTCGTTGAACCAGTTTCAGAACATGAGAGAGAATAACTGAACAGAACGGATGGTTGGTTATGGTCTAAAGATACTGTAATCAAACATCTAAATAGCCACATTTGAGCCTATGTACGTGCACACACATACTACCATGAAGATGTTCTATGCCATTATAATCATGGAAGCAAAGAATATTATTTGAAGAACTCGTTTTTACTGTAATGACATCCTGATCACATCCAGTTTTTCTTATTTTGTTAACAAAATAAATAAAGGGTGGGTTTATCGGGATTCCACAAGAAAATTGCTCGATAATAGATTAATGCTTTAAAGTTCATAATACATTTGATTCATTCTGAACAAAAATAAAGATTGGGTCCTTTGGAAATTAATATTGGTAGTGTTTTCCAAGGAATTATTTAAATCTAATCAAATAATCAAGGTTAATAATTAGTTTAAGTTGATATAAATAATGAAAGGTATGCACTTATGATATGCTAACTATACAGAAATTATATACTTGTTAACCCTATAGATACCATATCTAGCATGATAATCCCCTCAAAAATGTACACAACAAATTACATATTTTTTGCAAAAGCAGATTAATTTATTTGATCACAAAACAAATTCCATCAATATGATGTACCATCAAGTAAGGTTTATAGTTATGGAAAAACGTGAAAGAATAATTATTGATTCGTCTAATAGGCACTTCACTATAATTTTACATAGATAAGAGCAATCATTAAGCTAATTAATACAACATAGATAAGAATAAATTATAATTTTACATAGTCCGTCATGGTAATTGTTAAATTTATAATAGCGCATTAACCTCAAAAAAATGGAAAAGAAATTGTAGACAAAGAGATATACAAATAATAGCAAATCATACTAACTCAGATGCATGGTGGTCATTTATAATGTTTTAAAATAACTTTCTATAAATATCAACAAAGCATATAGGTCTAACCATTACAATCTCTACAAATATCCAAGAGTCATACCGACAGTCAAAAACTCATTATAAACAACATTAACATGACTTTATAACATTAAAGTTGATTTAAAATATTACCTATAATCGATCATGCTAATTTGTTTTACTTGTTTAAGTAAATAAGGAAAACTATGATCTTAATAAATGCCTACTTTAAACCCTATAAAACATGTTAGATAGATTTCTACTTTAATTTTTTTGATATACATGGACAATCAGACGTACAAATAATGTAGCTGAAAATATACCTTACGATGCTGATGATGAGAAAAAACAGAAGAAAAAAACACTAAAAGGATGGACAACACTGAAATTCGGAAGAAGAAAAACACAGAAAACCATAACAATCTGAGTGACTACTAATATAAAAATAGACAAACACCATAAGATGTCTTTTATTTGTCTCTAAGAACCCATATTGTAACTTTATAAATGTTTTTTAAAATATTAGTGTTGACTATGGAATCATAAGAAATATATCATATGCTTATGGCAGGTCTGTTGTAAGCTGTCAACAATGGGTCGATTTCCTGCAATTTGGATAATCCAAATGTTTTTGTGTCATTTAACTAAACAACTAAACCATGTGGTGTACCTTCCGATCATATATTCCAAAAAAAAAAGGAAAAAGACTAGTGTTCAAATTGAAAGTACTCTTGCCTTTCGTTTAATGACAGTGTCTTTTGACCACGTTTTGCTCCATACTACTTGTTGGAAAACAATGGCTGAGTCGCGGACTAGGTCGCTTTCTTGAAGACGATTCGGCGATTTGGTCAGAGGTGCAAACCAATTCGTTCCTTCGCCGCCGCCTCTAGGATAAAACAGCCTCTAAAATAGTAACCGATTTGCTTGCACAAACAAATCAGTGCAGATTTGCACTTTCGGGAAAAATACTGCTCGAAATTTCTTAGAAGTTTTAATGGCGGCTGAGAAGAAGAGAATATAAAATTCAGTGTTTTTCTCGTCTCAGATAAAATAGTATATATAGAACGAGAATTAGGTTTTGGGAGAAAATATCGGATCTGCTAAAATTTCGGGGGGATTAATTATTTTACCGTTGCAAAACTTTTCCGTTGCAGAATAAATATCGGTGCGCAGAATAATTTTTCCATAAAAAAAAACGGTTCGAAAACAACTAAGTTTTATGGTCCAAAAATATAAGTGCCTACACCACAAAGCCCAAGCCCGAACCCGAACCGAACCGGGCCGGGCCGGGCCGGGTCGAGTCGAGTCGGTCGGTCGCGCGCGCGTGTGTGGTGGTCATGATGCATGGTCTCCCTCCTCACAACAATGCATGTATTGGGAGCCCAAGGCCCCAACATGACTTCTTAGAAACAAGTATAAATCCTTGCCTCTTCCCTATAATCCCATGATGTGGGACTACTCAAACATAGGAGCCATTCATACACTTATTCAATCATTTTTAATAATTCACATAATGTTTGTAAACATTTCCAACAATCCCCCACTTGAATTTTTAAAAATATTTTCGAGCAGTTTCTTAAAAACATAAGATTGTGCATAAACAAAGGTGTCCAAGGACTTGAACCTTTGCATAGTGAGTAAGATTCAGTTTTTTACTAGAGTGACACGTAGTCTTGAACTCTATTCCTGACATCAAACCACACACAACCTTTTCTATAGTGCAATCAGATAAGCCCGTGCATTTATGGCCCTGCACGTTTATCCCAGTTTAGTGAATGCTCTAGAAGTTTTGCCCAAACTCCATAGGAAACGGCCACATTTCCACATTCACAAAGGTGAGTCTATCAAGAGCACTCCTGAAGGTAGGTACTCCACTCCAAATAGAGTATAGATCTCATTAAGAGTTTCTATTAACTCATCCTCTAATCACTTCAGGAATACATGCTTCTTGGTTTATTAACTAGCATGTTCAACTCATATCACTACACAACTTGTTATTACCCATTGAACCTAGTTCTTGGGATCTCCAGTCATTTAGGTCGGGTTACCATTGTGCGTGACTCAACAATCTAAGGGCAATAGTCCCATTCTTTTAGAAGAGTTATGGACTTTCTCTCTGGACAGTCCTTTCGTCAAAGGATCTGCCAAATTTTCCTCACTACGTACGTAATCCACTCTAACGGTACCTGTGGAAAGTAGTTCTCTAACAGTGCTGTGCTTACGACGTATTTGTCGTCTCTTACCGTTATAGTAACGGTTCTGAACTTTTGCAATAGCCGCGGTACTATCGCAATGTATCAACACTGCTGGTATCGGTTTTTCCCATAAGGGAATCTCAGCTAGCAGATTTCTCAAATATTCTGCCTCTTCACTAGCTGTAGCTAGTGCTATCATCTCAGACTCCATAGTAGACTGAGCCAAAATAGTCTGTTTCTTGGATTTCCAAGAAACAGCTCCTCCAGCGATGCTAAATATGTAGCCACTGGTCGCTTTAGAATCATCAGATAAGGTATTCCAGTCTGCATCAGAATATCCTTCAAGTACAGCTGGAAACCTTTCATAATGTAATCCAAGGTTCATGGTTCGTTTAAGGTATCTCATTACCCTTTCAATAGCTTGCCAGTGCTCTATACTAGGTCTACTGGTAAACCTGCACAATAATCCCACGACATAGGCAATGTCGGGTCTAGTACAATCAGTGGCATACCGAAGGCTGCCAATGATGCTCGCATAATCAGACTGTCTTACACCTTCACCAGTGTTCTTAAATAATTTTACACTGTGATCATATGGCGTACTTGCAGGTTTACAGTCAAAGTAATTATATTTCTTTAGTATCTTCTCAATGTAATGAGATTGGTCCAAAGAAATTCCCTTTTCTGACCTAGTAATCTTAATACCAAGGATTACACTCGCTTCACCTAGATCTTTCATATCAAAATTGACACTTAATAAGGATTTGACTGAGTTTATGGCATGAATATTTGACCCAAAAATGAGTAGGTCATCTACATAAAGGCATATAATAGTGCAAATGTCATTCTCAGATTTGTAATATATGCATTTGTCACTTTCATTAACTTTAAAACCATTTGAAATGATTAAGTTATCAAATTTTTCATGCCATTGTTTAGGTGCTTGTTTTAAACCATATAATGATTTATCCAATTTACATACTTTATGTTCTTGACCATGTACTACAAATCCTTCAGGCTGGTCCATATAAATTTCTTCGTCTAATTCACCGTTCAAAAAAGCAGTTTTAACATCCATTTGGTGTATAAGTAAATTATGAATGGAAGCAAGTGAGATTAATACCCGAATGGATGTTATTCTAGTTACAGGTGAAAAAGTGTCAAAGAAGTCTATATTTTCCTTTTGTTTAAAACCTTTAGCTACTAGTCGTGCTTTATATTTATCTATAGTGCCATCAGGTTTTAATTTCTTTTTAAGTACCCATTTACAGCCTATAGACTTACAACCAGGGGGTAAATCTACCAAGTGCCAAGTCTTATTGGATTCTAAAGAATCCATCTCATCGTTTATAGCCTCTTGCCAGAAATCGGCATCTAAAGAAGATAAGGCTTCTTGGAGGTTTATAGGATCCTCCTCAATAGTAAAAGCACAAAAATCTGAACCAAAGTCTTTTATGGTTCTTGCTCTTTTACTTCTTCTAGGTTCAGCTTCAGAATTTTCATTAAGTTCTGTTCTAATAGGCATATTTGAAGTGCCCCCACTATTCCTTAATTTGAAAGGAAATTTGGTTTCATAAAAGTCGGCATCATTTGATTCAATTATATTATGTGCATTAAGGTCATAAAATCTATATGCTTTGCTATTAATAGCATAGCCTATAAATGCACATTCATATGCTCTACTTGCCAATTTTATTCTCTTAGGGTCTGGAATGCGAACATATGCTAAACAACCCCAAGTTCTAAAGTATGATACATTGGGTTTATGATTCTTTAAAATTTCATAAGGTGAAATTTTATTCTTAGATTTAGGGATTCTATTCAGAACGTAGCATACAGTCAATAAAATATCCCCCCACCAATGTTTTGCTGCACCAGAATTTAATAATATGGCAACTACTAGCTCGGTAAAGGTCCTATTTTTCCTTTCTGCTTTACCGTTCATTTCAGGTGAATAGGGTGCAGTTCTCTCATGTACTATACCATGTTGTTTATAGAAATCCAGAATAGAATTAGATTCATATTCTGTTCCTCTATCACTACGAAATCTCTTAATTTTTCTATTTGCTTGATTCTCAATCTCAGTTTTGAATGTTTTAAACATGTCAAAAGCATCACTTTTATTTTTCATAAGATATACATATGTGAAATCAGAGCAGTCATCAATAAAAGTGATAAAATAACGATGTCCCTGTCTAGTTAAAGTGCCATCAAGTTCACATATGTCAGAATGAATCAAGTCTAAGGGTTCAGAAACTCTATCAACAGATTTGTGAGGTTTCTTTGTGATTTTAGCTTGTGTACAGAATTCACATTTATCAGATTCAGATTCTGTCATTTTAGGTATCATATCTAGGGTGCTCATGTTTTGAATTATTCGTTTATTAACATGACACAATCTAGAATGCCAAATATTAAAATCACAAAGCATATAAGCAGAAGAAGTCACTTTATTAGATTCAACATTCAGTTTAAACATACCCTCACAAGCATAACCCTTTCCCACAAAAGTTCCCTTATAAGTAAGAGTGTACAAATCAGCCCCAATAACTTGAGTGAAACCAGCCTTATTAAGGAGGAAGCCAGAGACCAGATTCTTTCTTATCTCTGGAGTGTGCATAACATCTTTCAGAATTACAGTTTTTCCAGAGGTGAACTTGAGTTCCACGTTTCCAATCCCCGCAACTGTAGTGGTGTGAGAGTCTCCCAACAGCACTTTCTGATTTTCAGCAGCCGTGTATGTAGAGAACATGCCACGATCATAGCAGACATGGCGAGAAGCACCAGTGTCTACCCACCAACCCTCTGATCCACCAACAAGGTGAATCTCAGTAATCATAGCCGTAAGAGGCTCCTCAGTCAGGTTAGCCTGCGGTGCAGAGCTTGGCCTGTTCCGGCACTTTCGTGCCATATGCCCTGGTTTTCCACAGTTGTAACAAAGAAACAACTGTCCAGAGTCATTCTTTTGGGCTGGTTTCTGCTGTCCTTTTGGGTTTCCTTGCGGATTCCCATTCTGTTTGTTGCGCCTGTTCTGATTCTTAAAAGATTTCTGATTTGGTTTCAGAACAGCGGGAGTGGTCTTCTTAGTACTGCTGTTATTCACAATCAGCACCTCTTCTTTCTGGTCTTGCTTGCGTGCTTCCTCCTCAATACGGAGGCGTGTAATCAAGCTCTCTAAGGAAAATTCCTTAGTCTTATGTCGCAAAGTGTTCTTAAAATCTTTCCAGCTAGGGGGTAATTTGTCAATGATAACAGCAATTTGAAATTGTTCGTCCAAGACCATACCTTCGGAGATGATCTCATGAGCTATTTTCTGAAGCTCATGAGACTGCATCTCTACCGATCTATCATCAGTCATCTGATACTTTAGATAGCGACTTACAGCGTATTTCTTTGCCCCTGCCTCCTCTGTGTCATATTTCTTCTTTAGTGCTTCCCAGATTTCCTTTGCCGTCTTTTCATCTGAGTTATAATAATCATACAGATCATCGCTCAGTCCATTCAGTATGAAATTCTTGCATAAGTAATCCTGTTCAGTCCAGGTCTGCAGTTGCTTTGACTGTTCAGTCCATGATGCCATCTTTGCTGCATCAGTCTCGTCAGGCTTGTCTGGTAGCTGCGGTTTTTCAGCAGTCAGAGCAGCCACCACCTTCCTGATCGTGAGGAAGAACTCCATCTTCTGACGCCAGCGCTTGAAATGCAAACCTTCGAACTTGAAAGGAGCAGCAGTCACCAGAGGGCCGTGAAAAGCAGAGGGAGGAGCAGAATCGTCCATGGTTGAGTTGGAGGCCATTGTTTCAGTTCGTCTTCAAATTGTTGGAAAACAATGGCTGAGTCGCGGACTATGTCGCTTTCTTGAAGACGATTCGGCGATTTGGTCAGAGGTGCAAACCAATTCGTTCCTTCGCCGCCGCCTCTAGGATAAAACAGCCTCTAAAATAGTAACCGATTTGCTTGCACAAACAAATCAGTGCAGATTTGCATTTTCGGGAAAAATACTGCTCGAAATTTCTTAGAAGTTTTAATGGCGGCTGAGAAGAAGAGAATATAAAATTCAGTGTTTTTCTCGTCTCAGATAAAATAGTATATATAGAACGAGAATTAGGTTTTGGGAGAAAACATCGGATCTGCTAAAATTTCGGGGGGATTAATTATTTTACCGTTGCAAAACTTTTCCGTTGCAGAATAAATATCGGTGCGCAGAATAATTTTTCCATAAAAAAAAACGGTTCGAAAACAACTAAGTTTTATGGTCCAAAAATATAAGTGCCTACACCACCAAGCCCAAGCCGAACCGGGCCGGGCCGGGTCGAGTCGAGTCGGTCGGTCGCGCGCGCGTGTGTGGTGGTCATGATGCATGGTCTCCCTCCTCACAACAATGCATGTATTGGGAGCCCAAGGCCCCAACATGACTTCTTAGAAACAAGTATAAATCCTTGCCTCTTCCCTATAATCCCATGATGTGGGACTACTCAAACATAGGAGCCATTCATACACTTATTCAATCATTTTTAATAATTCACATAATGTTTGTAAACATTTCCAACACTACTTATAGCCACTAAAAAATTAATTTAAATATTTTCTATGGATAGGGAGACCGGAGACCCACTTCCCCATATGTATTCTATGTGGTCGGGAAATATTTTTCACTAATTAAGGAGGATTCTTATTTATCAAAAAAGTTGTACTATCTTTAATTAAGCCCATCTTTACTCTCTTGCTCTATGCAAATGGCGTTACGCTATTCCTAACTGCTACTCAGCCAAAAGCAGTTACTATAAATAATTTTTTTCATTTACTTTCCAGAATAATTGGATTGCAAATATACCAAACTGAACAAAAGATGCATTTTACCTCTATTGTTACTAATAAAAGAGAAGTAATATCTGTAGGTTATATCCACCATGCTACTCGTTGTAATCTTAGACAAATTAACTACCTAGAAGATTAGAAGGGTGGGATATGGTGATTTGTTATCCACTGCTAGCAGAGTACGCAGAAATGATACAATCCACCATCACATCAGTAGTATTATACTAGTTGTTAGTCTATAATTTATCATGTTATGTTCTACGTAAATCAAAGAAAATGCATGCGTACTTGTCTTAGGGACGAAGTCAACGCCAAATCTATTGCATTGATTAATCAATGCATAACCCATTCTTTAGAAGATGACGTTGACATTAATAATGTTTCAGGGATTCTTAGAATTGGTTTAACAACAATTCCAAAAACAAAATGATGATGCCAGTCCGATCAATGGGCAATTTTATCTATCTAAACATGTCACGGTTCATTAAAAGAGAAAAATTAACCATGGATATCGACTACTTTACAATGTTTCGGTAAACAGAGCCAAACCCATGAGGAATTAAAAAATAGTACCTATATGTTAAGCTAGATTTTTCAAAAACCTCAAAATAAAATAATAATTTAGTTAATTAACGGCTATAAATACCTATAGGTTAAGCTAGATCCATGATCTGATGTCCAATTTTTCAAGCATTTTATACACAGTAAAATCGCCGTGAGTTCAAAAAAAACCATTTCTATAGAATTAAAACAATAAAATATGTAAACTGTCAAACAAATTTATCATCACTCAAACAAAGTGTGACCAATTTAAACAAAACCCAACTAAGGCAGAGCACTTAGCATCCAATTACACCATACCTTAGTCACAACGGCAAGCTTTAGTAGTCCAGAACAAAGGCTAATCAACTCCAGGCAGCCCTATTTCGGTTTTGATAGACGATAAGCCAAAGTAAATCAATCAATGTCAAGATAGCAGTTCATCCCAAAAGTATCGCATTCAACAGCTTCTGCACAGAAGGCAAACAACAACTCATCACCACAACTTGAAATAAAATTTTAGCAAATCATTTGGAACACAAAAGGTTACAAAGCGTAACTAGATTAACTGATTTTAAGCTTTTATAATTTAAACTCATTGGCCATAGTTGTTCAGTAATTACCATTATGAAAATCTGTAAATGCAAGTTTTTGTTCTTGAATTTTGTATACTGTTTCATTTTTTGAGTGTTATTGAGAAATTTTGGCTTTATGGATCTAATATCATAAGGTGATAATCACCATTGAATGTTGCGATAATGATATATCATATATTGTTATTTGACATAATTTGACATATTCAATTGGTGCAGCGGCCATAGTATGTCATATGGTGTGTTCCCATTGACGTGACAGTCAATCCTAAGGCTGCTAAGGCTGTAGGAAATGGAAGGTTGTCAGAAGTTAGAGACGTAAAATAACAAAATTGCGACTCAGTTGCCATCAAATTATTTTTTGATTGAATTTGGCGGCAACCTAATTGGTTGACATACTGGTCTAAGTCTATATAAAACAAACTGGGTGTAAGTTGTGTTTAAGCCTTCAGTAGTTTTTTATTTAATTTTTTGTTTTGATTTTGCATGTAACTTCACCATTGGTTGATAATATTGTAATGAATTTGCATGCAACTTTATCCCTGCAAACATTGGCTTGTGATTTACAATATGAATTGGGCTATGCGAGTTTTGAAATTATATGTCATCAGCTTTTGTTTTATACGTTATGATAAATCACAAAAGCATATTTTGAAAAGCAGCCAACTTTGCATAGTTCGAAAAACACTATGATTGTTGTCAATATTTGACGACAACAACAGAAGACTTCTACAGGGTTTGAAGACGCAGTTGATTTGCTTAACATTGGTTGCATCTCTCATCAAGCAGTAAGTTCATTCAATGAAACAAAACATGGATACAACTAATCAAATAAAGGAAAAATAAAAATGTAAAAAGGTTATGCAAGATAAATTATAAAAGCTTAAAATTTGTTAAACTGCTTTCAAATAGTAGACTCAAATATATGGAACTTTCAAATCATTTATTCTCCTGTTCTATAAGAAGCACTGGTCATACACTTAGCCACTTTCAATGATGCTTGCTAGACAAAGTACGATAGGAGTAAAATTTAAACCAATTACATCGGCTACGCAATATAAGATGATCACCGCTGATGCTTGGAATATTGAATTTCCAAATACAAGCCGGAAAATGGTGGCTAGATGTTTATTGACACTTTCACTAAATTTGTTAGATGATTACTGAATGGTAAATTAGATTAAAAAAATATGGCAAATAAACAAATAACTAACGGAATGGTTAATTAGCTAACAAAATATAGAAAATAAAGGAATAGCTAAAGAAAATCACACTTCTTCTTACCTGGGGACCTGTAACAACCCTGGAGTAACCACTTGCTGTTGAATGTTGTTGGGGTTGCTGTGTCTGCTGACGCTGCTCTGTTGACGCTGCTGTTCAAATTCTTGTTGTTGAAGCGCAATAGCCAGTTGAAGATCAGAACTGTTTTCAGGAAGAAGAAAAAAATTTGTGAGTTCATTATTAAATTAACCACTTCTTCATTCCATATATTTTAACTTTTTAACAATATGGAAATGTTCAAATTGTTCAGAAGTCAAATTTGGTAACTTATAGAGGTCCTACTATGCTTGCTACTACTCTTCATGCTATGTCTTTGCTTTTAAGGAGCTCTAAGTTCTAACTGGGACTGGTTCATTAATTTGAGTGCTTCAGATTATCCATTGGTCACTCAAGATGATATTTAATACTTGAATTTCTAGATATGTTCCATTTTCTTTTTTTAATTAAGTTTATAACTTATTTTAGATCTGATTGTTGCATTCTCTAATTTGCCTAGAAACCTCAGTTTTGTGCAGCATTCAAGCAATTTGGGGTGGAAAGTGTATGTTTTTATTACTTTCTTTTCTTTCTTTTTAGATATATTAATTAACCGGCTAAATGTGGGTTCTTTAGGAAGAAGAGAGCAAAACCACTCATTATAGATCCTGCTCTTTACAGCCAGAACAAATCTGAATTGGTTTGGGCAACTGAACAGAGAAATCCACCTTCTTCTTTCATGCTTTTTACAGGTTAGTTTATTTTATATTTTATACGTAGAATTTCACACTATATGAGTCCATATTATTATCCATGATGGATGTTTTGTTTGTTGTCCTTTTTTTCTTCTTTCTTTTTAAAAAAAAAACTCAGAAAACTTATATTTATTAGCATTTACCATAGTCATATTATACAGTACAAAAAGTGCTTGCATCTAGTATGTTACCCACATGATGCATATGACTTAAAGAAACATAGATTACATCAGTGTGATTTAATAAGCCTGTGAACATAAACCGAAAGTTAACATAAAGAGAAATAACATAAAAAATTCAAGAACTCGGAGAATCTTAACTTCTATCCCCAAATATAACCATATGATAACTGGTATTATTAGCAATGCATAAGATTACATTATTCTTTTCCGGTCTACTTCTATGTGGGCACAGAAATGGAAATATAATAATGCTTCGACTATTGTTGCATGTGCATTTAATAGATCTCACTATTACATTATACTTTTCATCATTTGCAAACATATTCTATCTTTATCTTCTCATTTTTCTATTGTTTATTTAATTTATTTGCTTCTCTCGGAAATTTACCAGCAAAGGGTAGTAACAATACAACCTCTATTTTCAATCCTGCTTGAGTTTAATTATCTCTTTATGTATTTTTTAAGACAATCAATGATGACAACGAGATTCGATCGTTTATCTTTTAAATGAACTATCATGAACCTGGATCCAATAACCTAGGATTTAAACTAAGTAAAGCGATTTTAATAGTCATTTAAAAATGATGAATATAAATAAATGGAACGATTGAAAATAACAGCGAAAAAAAACCCAAATCAAAATTTATGTAAAAATAGGGTTACAGATCGAAGAAAACCAGTACCTTTGAGGGAAGAAGATGAGGCGAAAACCAAATCCACCAAAACAGGGTGAAATCAAGGTGGAAATTATCTGCTGCGTTTAATTCCTTTTCTTCTTCTGTAGTATCGCTGATTTATCTTCTTCTTCTTTTTTTCTTTTTTTTCTTTTCTTTTTTTTGCTGAAAGGACCCGGCAAAATAAAAGTACGGTACGAAACTAAATCTAAGGCGCAAAATAACGGATGAAATGAAATTTGACCCGATTCACTAAATAAAATTGACCTGCCTTATATAAATTGCATCGGTTATGAGAAAACCGATGCTAATATAATAGGTGAACCTATTTACTGTCACAAATTGCATCGATTGTTAAAAAACCCAAAGAATATAGTTTTTTGCATGATCTATTGCTTTTTTTGTCATAATTGCATCGCCTGTTAAGTTAAAAGCGGTGCAATTAATGATGTTTGCATCTGTTGTTACAACAACCGATGCAAATATGGCGAAGCAACAGGTCTATTTTGTACTAGTGGAATATAGGGGTCGACATCCCTATAGGGGGGTCGACGCCCCTGTCGACACCACTATAGGGGGGTCGACACCCTCGGGCGGGATTTTTCCCGCTCATCTTATATTACCTGATTTTCGAAATTTGAATTTGTTTTCTAATTTTTAATTATTATTTAATTTAATTCTGCTTTGAACTGAAATCTTCTAAGCTTCATAACTTCCTCATACGGAGTCCGATTACGCAAACTCGGACTCTATTTCAACCAGAATTCTGAGACGAACGCAACGTCGCTACCCATTTTACTTAATTCCTACTTTTAAAATTAGGTATTCTTTAATTCGTTATTATAATATTCATAGAAAATACGGGGTGTTACACTAATAGTATATATATTTATAGTTTTTGAAAACCAAAATATCACAAATGCACGCTCTCATATACTTATACTATCTCCACCTGATGTCTTCCCCTAGGTTAACTACGCAACCAGGCTCCAGTACCAAGTGTGACGGCCCACCCTGAACCAGCTGACATTTCCCCGAAATGCGATGTACTAATGCTCGATTAGCATGGGACGGTCGTCAAGGAAAAGGGTTTTGAAACTATGAATCACCAAAGAACCTGTAATATATCTCACAGCGCATGGAATAAAATATAATAATAACATACTTGACATAAAACAGGCGAGACAGTGCATAAGCTGAAAATTAAACCATCATAACAGCAGAATCCAAAACACAACTTATGATTCGAACCATCATTATTACAACTTCAAAATACCGTCTCTAAAGCAAAATAGAAAAGATACACTACTAATGCCCAAAGTAGTGATCAACAACAACACAGGGATAATATATGTAAATAGTACGTGGAAGCCTCATGTTCGTCTCAGGACAGCTACTCGTGCAAAACCACCTAACATGTCTCTAGTCTACTCATTTAGGAGCAACCAAAGTAATAAGAAGAGACATAAAACTCTGGTTCAGACAAAATTTTGGTATGAGCAATAGCAGAAAAATAACACAATAACAGGTATAAATAATCGTACCTGAACTTGGACCTACAACCAAAGAGTTAGCACAACAAGATGTATGGTACTCTAAGGTAACACTAACATATAGTGTACAAATGGGAGTGTGCATGCCATGGTGATAGCAAACATCAAACCTAGCAATCATCCTCACATCACTCACTCGGTGCGTAAAGCAAACGATATCCACCGCCTTGATCACCAAATCTATTGGGGCCATGATGGCAACTCCGTACAACTATTGCTATGACCATACTTCCCTGGTCTATAGTCAATAACCCTACCCAGTCCACACATACCTAACTCTATCTTAATAGGCAACCAGTCCACACTTCTCTGGTTCTGATTCGTCTACATGCCCCCTCTCTTCAACAGTGAACCAAAGTTATAAATATCGATAACTCCTTGCATACGTCCTATAGCAAACCTCAACTCTAGAAGTTAATACATTGGTTCGGATCTGGATCCTGAGTAATAAATCCTCATTTGGACTTTCTTTGCATCTCGGGTTCTGGTCTTCTCAAGTTCGGTTTAGTTCGGTTCGTAGTTCATGGAAGCAGACGGTTCAGCCATCCTTCTTCGGTTCGTGAGTGACTCCGGTTTAGGTTCGGAGACTTCGGTTCGTGGTGCTCCATTTGTGGAAGGAAAAAATGGTTCGGTCCGTAACTCTAGGTGGCTCGTGGTATCATCCGCCTCGAGGTCGAGCTTCTTGGCTCAAACAGTTCGGTTCAAGGTTCTTGGGCACGGTTCGATCAGGCGCCTCGCGATGCATTGGCTTATGCTGCACTTCAATTCGTGGATGCCTTCAGGGTTGATTGGGGATGCTGTCCGGATCGGTTCGAGGTACATAGGCCATGAGGTGCACCATGGTCATGAGCTGGGTCGGTTTAGGGTACATGACCCGATCTGATTTCTTATACTCCTTTTCATCAACTGTTTACGCCACACGACGGCGTTTTTGACCAATCTAACTTTCCTATGTAACCACAAAACATACCAAACAGTAGTAGCAATATATAGAGTAAATCAAAAATATTAAAACATCAAGCATATAGGTTATTTAGATCAAACGTACCCAAAAAGCATGATTTTCCCCTTAATTACCTTAACCATGTTTAACTATATGATTAGCAAACTTAATCCAAGTTAACCCAAATTTATATCAATGTCGTAAAATAATATTTAATAATTTTTACATATTTTCCCCAATTTTTATGATGCATGATTTCGCTAATTATCACTAATCACCCCTAATTAGCCGTAATTAGTGAATAAAAGAGCAAATCACTGACCTTAGTCACAAATAAATTATAGATCTGAAAACTCAACTGATTTGGCATGGATTCCAATGTATAGCAGCAACTCTATCTCTGATTTGATGCTAATTTCTCTTGATTTGATGTAGTTTTGATTAATTAGCGATTAGGAAGCGATTAGAATGAGATTTGGAGGATAGAGGCCATTACTTGGGTTAGAGAAATGTTTATGGCAGCTGAAAAAGTGAAAATGAATCATTCTCTAACTCTTTTCAGCCCTCCCATAACCTAATCCTGAAATGGGTTATTGGCCTAACCATTAACCACCTAATTAAGCCCGGTTACGCTTGCTTCCATCTTCCAAACCTTATTTCAGCCATATCACCCAAACGGTAAGTCTGTTTGATTAATGTGACCGTTCTATGGAAAGGTAAACCATCATCTGAATCTAATGGAAGTGGTTTCAGATCAAAAATCCTAACCAATCAAAAGTTATAGGCAAAACAAGATTCGCCAGGGGAAAAACGGTCATTTAAAATTCGGCAAAATCGTGAACATGGGAAATGACCCCAATAGTTGTTTCCCAAAGTTACAGACCATATGACTTCGTATGTGAATGAAATAAATATTCTACGATCCTCCGATGCGTAGAATGCGGGTCGTTACATTCTCTATCATAGTTTATTGATATGCAAGGAGAATGGAAGTTTCTAATCAAGAAGTCAAATCTAAAGTCCGCAATCGAGTGATCTGGTTACCAATACTAATTAAAAGAAATTTTTTATTTTTCAACAAGTAATCAAAATTGATATGCATATGAATAGTGTATCGTTTAATCACTAGGTCCTTATTTCATTCCTTTTCGAGGATGAAATTTATGAGTGGGAGAGACTGTAACATCCCTTAAAATTTCAAACTTTTAAGCTATTAAATTAAATTTAATTACTGAATTTAAAATGGTTTTAAAATAAATTTTATGATGCTATTAATGAAATTTATTAATTTTTGCTGGAAGATTAGTTGAAAATAATGTGTATATTCTAAATGATCAAAATTATAGCATCACATATATATATCTTTAGCTATTGTCTTTAATACATTTCCTATCTATTTGAAATGCGATGTTTAGGAATTTGGAACGGGGATGAAATGTTCAAACCTTGATAAATTAATTAATTTTGAAATGTGAATAGCTGCATTTGTTTTTAGTGTCCTCTTCTCTTCATTATTTCATTAATACTGCCCCATTTCTCCCCTTCAAAATTGGCATATTCTTTTTATTTATCCTTTCCTAAATACTGCATTGTATTTCCTTCTTCTCCTCTTCTTTCACTTTTCACTTCTATCTCATGCAACTTTTCCTCGACTTTAAAATAGCATTTTCCCGATTACCATTCATGATTCATGCAAGTTATTTTTTCATTAACTATGCTTTTATTTCTTTCCTTCATTCAATTAATTTATTACCCTTTATTCTATTAAATTCTTTCGTATTCTCCCCTAAGCATGTTTTAATGACTACAGATAATATATAGTATAAAACGTTTTATATAACATAAATGCATCCTATTCTTTCAAAAGCCACATTTCTATAGAGAAAACCAGAGAGAGAGAGATACATGGTTCAAAAAAAAGAAAAAAGGATATAGCATTAAAAACAACACGCTTAGTGTTGAGTCGGTGTAACAACCCAGAAAATCTGAACCAATTTAAAAATTTTAAATTGGCTATTTTAGTGGATATTAAATATTTAAAATAAATATTTTAAATAATAACGACGAAAAGTAAGTTTGAATCGACATTTGAAAATAAATATAATTATTTCTAATTATAAACAAGGCCTGAAATGGCGCGCTAGTTTAAAATTAGAATTCAAACTTTGACTGACTGTACCGGGTGCAAAGCAAAACGGATTTTAGTGAAACCAAAAATATTTAAATCTGTTAGTGAATATCTTTCTAACGAATCTGAAAAATCGAAGTTTCGTAGCAGGAAGCAAAAGTTATGGCCAAACGAATTTTCAGAAAGGTCGTTATAGAGTTTATATAGCCCGTGAAAATGGCCATTTTTCAAACGACCTCGGAATTCGACGAAACCATTTTTTTGGATCCGGGATGTCAAATTATTTCTAGGTTTCAAATTTCATAATTTTTGAAGCTAGTATGTGAGCGTGGCAAAGGAAAATGTGTTTGGTCGATTTCTATTAAATTGGATCGACCAGAAAAGGGCCATTTTTCAAACGGTCTCAGAATTCGTTGAAACTAGTTTTGTTGGGACCGTATCGTCAAAAAATAGCTAGATTTATTTTTCGGGAATTTTTAGAACCAGTATGTGGCCCTGGCAAATTGAAATGTATATTCAAATTAAATATTGAATGTTTTGTATTTTAATTTGAAGTAAAACTGACTAAAACAATTGAATGGACCTACGAAACATATCACATTGTGTTCGGAATGGGGGTATTTGGCTAGGGACGACAGTCGTTGGGTTTGGATTGGAGTTCGTATGAGATAAGGGGTATTTGAAAATTTTAAAAACATATAAATAAAATAAAAAAATTTGATTCGCCATTCATTTCTCTCTCCCCCTTTTCTCTCTCCCCGCTCCTCATGATTAACGGCGGCCGTCCTTCAATTCTTCCCTCCTCTTTATCTCCTTCCATGCTCACCGATAGCCAATGCCCTAGTTGAAGATTTTGAAGCCCTCTCCTTCCTCTTCAAATCCGACCTAGCCTCGCCTTCTGTCGTGGAGGATATCTCGAGAATTGCGCTCAGGAACTCGCGCAATAGCACGTCGATTTGCTCCATCGCCGCCAGTTCGTGTTCAACGATGCGGGGACCTCTGGGTGTGGTTTTCGAAGCCCGACATCGTGGTGCACTCTGATCTTCATCTCGCTTCACGGATTTCATGAAATCGCGTGACCTAGTTTCGAACAAAACAGTGGAGGTACGACTTTAATTATATTAAACTATTTAATAGCACTTTAAAGCGCTACGGTTTTTGATTTCACTATAAAAATCATATTTTTTCGTTTGTTGGCGAAATTCAGTGAAACAAGAGACAGTGGACTCGTGTTGACGTCTTCTACATTCTAGAAGAGACCGCATATTTTCTGAGCCTTCTGCTATTTTTGGTGGAGTGGAACCCAATGTGAGTTTTGTGAATTATAAACTGTAACACCCCGTATGTTGAATAACTTGTTATAATATAAATCAGGGCAGAATTAAATTTTAATAACTGAATCAGGGGAAACGGGCTATGCCATTGCGTTCGTCTCGGAAAAATACGCGAAATAGAGTCCGAGTTTTCGAAAATCGGAGTCCGTATGACCCAGTTAAGGCCCAACGAAGTTTTCAGAAAATTCAAATTTCGAAAAACAGATTTCAAATGCAAAGGGGGGGCTAGGCGGGAAAATTCCCGCCAGCACCAGGTCGACCCCCGTGTCGTCTGGGGAGTCGACACACAGGGGGGTGTGTCGACAGTAGTGTCGACACCCCTGTCGACACAGGTGGCTCCACTACAACAAAACAGTCCTTTTACAACGGGCAAAAACCGTTGTTATATGCTTTTCACAACGGGCAAAAGCCCGTCCTAATATGCATCGTCGTAATAGGTCCTCACTAAATTACAACGGTCAGTGACTGTTGTAAACGACCGTTGAAATAATGTGCTTTGTCACGTGCAGCGACTCTATGACAATGGCTACAAGCCCGTTGTAATAGCTAATAAATTACAAGCGGCTTCTGCCCGTTGTAATACATTATATTACAACAGGCATAACCCGTTGTTAAAAGTCTGTTTTTTTTAAATCTGGTCGTAGTAATATAAAAATATTGCATAAATTAAACTATTGAACTCAAAATTTCTTATTTTAATATAAATATGTTGTTACACTCTTGAATAATACATAGTTTTATTTCTTTCTGTTACACAATTACTACACAAAATATGAAAATACTCATTTGTACAAATATTATTTCACTGCATACACTTAGTTACACTCACTCACACCCTCCCATGCTCAATGTCTTCGTCTTCGGTGATTGATCCAAAATGTGCATTAAAAGAACTGGACGAAGAAGAACAAACAAGTTAAAAAAATGTTGAGCTGAATTTACTTTGATAATGCAAGAGATTGGATTTTCAGATTCAAGAAATGCAAGAAAAGGGATAAGCTGAATCAAGACACAAGCTGAATTGATTTGTATTTAGAAACTAAGATTAGAATTACTGTAGTTGACATTGCAATAGCTGAAACAAAAGTAATAGGAATGCTACCTGCAATATTTCTTTTCATGTCTGAATAGCTTTTCCTGTAGTTCAAATTTCGCTGTCCGGATAAAAATTCTACTGATTGGGTGACTACCGAGACTAGCTTGTGAAAAATCAAGAAACAGGTCCTCGACTGCATTTTTCATTGCCTGTATAACCCATTGGGAAGCATCTTTTGCAAATACATTCACTGCATAAAACAGTAAAGGGATGCAATACGTTTTAAAACTTGGCTTTCTAATCAGCTCTATAATTGCAGTTTGTTATGCTAAATATGATAATAAGAAAAGCTAAAATTTCAGGCTTCACCATATAACCAACCTTTGAAACGTAAGTGAAGAGCACAAGCTAGTTCCTGTTTCTTGCTCTCCTCCAGTTGAGCGTTTCTCATAACTTGCTGAATTTCACATAAAAGCGAATATTGGAGAATGAAAAGGATATCATAGATGAGAGCGTAGAGTTAAGATGTTTAAAAAAACACATGTAAAAAGGAACTAGTTATTTTCAAGGATTAAACTTACAGTTTTTTTAACTGATGCCAAGTAACTCAGGTTGAGGAAATGGGTTGTCTTTTGAAGGTTGTGCTGGTTTAGCTCCTGATCGACGCTAGTCTATGAATTAGAAAAGCGCGACATTTGTAATAAATTCTGCAAGCATACAGGTGTGTAGCATACAGGTCGAACACAGGGAGGTGAATTAAATCAAATTATTTATCTAATCTCTTGGGCGAGTTAGACGAAGCTGGAGGTTGATTTTGCAAAACAAAACAAAATTAAAACTGTAATTTGATTCAGAACAGATCTAACTGAACCGACGATAAAATCACAATTTCAATGGAAAAGCAATGAAACTATGAATTAGATTTGAATCTAATCAAATCCAATTTGACCTAAGAAAATAATAAAAAGCAGAAATTGAAATTGCAGAAATTGAAATAACAAACAAGAATTAAAATTAGGATTTCCGCTGAATCTAATCAGACGGTAAATCACTAATGCAAATAAGTGCAAAATACAAATAGTGTTCTACCGAATCTAATCGTGTAGGCAACACTAGTTGCTAAGAAAACAAAAAAATGCAGAAAATAAAAGAGAAAGAAGAACTTTTATTAGAACAATGGAATAGGAGATGAGATGGTGGCTACAAGGTTATTACAGGGGTATATATAGGGTAGATAGCCAAACCCTAATCCAAACCCTAATGATAAATGGGCCTGGTCATTACATCACTAATTAGTTTACAATGAAATATAAATGGGCCTTTAATAATTAAAGCAATTTTGGGCCTTTTCTCTTTTTCCTCTTGCTTCCTTGACATTTCTTTATTGATTTGTGATGTTCAAAGCCTTTTTATCAATCCTTTTCTTGTCCAACAGCAACTAGATGTGAGATCTTCATCTACAATTCTTCAAACTGCAAATACACAGCAAATTGATCTCTATTTCTCTACATTTCTGATTGCATGCGGCTGGGTTGGAATATCTGTAAAAGTAACAAAACAATACCCAAGTAATATTTATTTATATACAAAAGATAAGATATAAGAGCATAAAATAAACACATTTCTATGTCAATCAAATACCCCCACACTTATCTTTTACTCGTCCTCGAGTAAAAAGAAAATGAAAAACTAACTAGATAGGTCGCACTTCGTAGGAAACACGATTGCATTGAGCGTATGCAACAAGCCGTTAAACCTCTAGGTGTCCCTAGTAGGACGAGTGGTGTCTCGTGAGGGTTTTCAGCGGATACTACCCACAAAATCCAAATGCAGTATGCTATGAAACTACATGAATGCAATGGACATATGCAAATAAAAACGAAAAATGAAAACACGACTTATTTCAGAAAAGTGGTACAACAAATTAAGTTAATAATTTCTAATCAGTTGATTTTATTTTAGATACCTCAACTTGTCACAAATTTTCAATATAACTCAAGTTTTCAAATGTTAAATTCCAGTTTGGCCAGTTAGTTCGGTCGATAACATAGTGCAGCCATGAAATAAATTCTTAGTTTGCTTGGCACAGTTTGCAAAGTGGTATTCTAATTTTCTCATGTATGGCTAGTCAAATCAATAAGGTCAAGAAGTGTTTGGGTATCATCGCTTATTCTTTATTCTATAAAATTTTTAAGATTTATGATTAAGTACATACACCTAACTAAAAAGACCAAGGTTTACCACCCATGCACTGCCTCGCGGACTAACGGAGAGTAGGTAAAGAGCTTGGCGGATTGTGCAGGCCGACTTTGACTTTGTCAACAACGTGTCGGTAATCCTTAGGTGTCCAATCTCATAAAATGAGACCAAGATATTCCAACGCTGACTTTGTCAACAACATGTCAGATAGAGCTTGGCGGGTTTGCACACCAACGCTTGATATACAAGCAATGTTGGATACCCTTGGATTACTATTATTATTATTATTGAAAATATAAGCACAAAAGAGAGTTACGCGAATTCAACTTAACATAACTTAGTTTTAAGGATTCGAAAAGCCAATATAAGTATTTTAAGTCCTCCACTTATTTAAACAGAGTCTACAATATAGAATAGATTTCATGGCCATCACCTAAGAATCGCCCTATGTACCGGTTACACTATTATCCCTCAAAATTAAACTTTTCATTATATATCTTATTCGATCTAAGTTGAGAGAAAAAAATACAATCAACTGATTAATAATCCTTAACTTATTTTGTTGTATCAAATCTAAAATGAGTCGTATTTCAAAAAAAAAATTGGCATGTTACTACGATCTAGAATGCATGATGGTCCTATTTAGATGGATGAAAATGAAAAGAAAGAAAAATAAAGAAAAATGAAAATGAATGAAATGTAGACTCCCCCCACACTAGAACTAAACAGTGTCCACACTGTGAACGTTTCCTAAATTTGAAAGATCGCACCCAAAGGTGAATGAGATGCAAAATGATCTGTAAAATGAAATGCAATCTAACTATATGTAAGAATAGATCATATGTACAATGATATATGTGTTTACGATGCATGCGATGCAAAGAATTCCACCAACTTTTTCCCCCACACTTGGTTCTAGCCCGATGAGTCCCATTCCCACTATGTCTAGGCATATTTTCTAATAAGCGCAGGTTTTTGAAAACCATCTCATCTTTATACCTAGATTTATAGTCCAGGAGATAAATATCCAGGGTCGTCCTAACATGAAGTTTTTCAATCAAGCTAACATTCCAAAAATAATTCATGTGCTCAACAAATTTATCAGTGTAATTATTCAAAAATTTGTGATCGTATATAAATTCAGTGAAATTTGAATTCTGAGTGTTGTTCAAGACTATGTGATCACATTTCTCAGTTGACATCGTATTTTCGACATTGACAATTTCAAGTTCATTTGAAATTTCCTCAAAGTTAAAATTTTCGAACTTGTGACATGAATCCACTTCTTCCTTATTTGGCAATTCATCCTCGTACAAATCAAGAAATTCATGTTCATTAAAATCCATTTCCACTTCTGAGTTTTTGAAAAATTCAACATTTTCATTTGGTTCAATTTCAAAAATTTCAAGTTTCTCACAGCCTGAAAGAGGAAGATCAAAATTTAAGCTTAAATCTTCTTCCTGAAAAGAGTTGAAGTTCAAATCATTGGTTGAATTTTGAAAAACTTCATCAAGATGATTATTCTCAATTTCAAAAGTCGTTATTTGAAAATTTTCAATGTCAGCAAAGAATGGATTATTTCCTGATTCATCGCTTGTTTGATTTTGATTTTGTTGCTCTCGTTGTTCTTTCAAAGATGTCAATAAACAAAGAAGTTCATCCATCTTTCTATCTTTTTCATTAAGCTGTCTATCTAGCCTTTCTACCCTCTCTCTAAAAACGTTAAGATGGTATTCTTCAAAATCGTTGATTTGCGAGCTCTCGTTTTGGATTTCTTGAGTTTCAAAACTATAGTCCATATCAATTTCACAATCAAAATTACTTCCAATGTGGTGGTTGTTTGAATTTTCGTTTTGATATTGGAAATCATTTTGATCATAAAAATTATGTTCGTAACCAAAACTGTTAAAATTCGAGGGAAAATTGCAATCTTGGTTGTATTCAAGTTGTGGATATGGGCTATAATTTTGAAAATTTTGATCGATTTGAAAATCATTTTCAAAATTATTTTCGAATTGGTTTCCAACTCCATACTGATGTGGATCAAAGCTATATTGGGATTCAAAATCGTTTTGATGTGGGTGTGGCCCATAATCGAAATTATTGAAATTTGAATTGAAATCGCAATTTCGATCATTTCTATGAAATTGAAAATGTTGGTCAGTTGGAAAATTTTGAAAATGGTTGGCATTGGACTCATGAAATTTTGGAAAATTTTGCCTCATGAGTTGTCGTTCATATTCATACTCTTCTAGTGGACGTCTGCTCAGGTTATTATTCCACATTTCTCTTAAAGATTTTTTTGAATCGGACATTTCAATGAAATCAGGGCAAGACAGAATTTATTCTCACTTCAAAATAGTATAAAAGAATGAGTTGTGCTCTGTTAATTAACTGACTCAATTAGAAGGGGGAAGAGGGTCTTATGGCCGTTCACGTATAGTATAAAACTAAGGGGTACGACCAATGTTTTACGGGTAGTATGCAACCTCTTTTGCTAGAAGTTCAATAAATTGAACTAATATATATCCGCGATCCAATTATATAAGACAGTCAACTTCACAAAGCACCACTTTTCAATTATATTATTTTGAAAATCAAAATTTTATTTTTGAAAAACGATGAGAGTGATGATTTTAGTTATGAAAATTCGTTCCTCACAAACAGATTCAAAAATAATAGTCACAGAACAGAACAGTCACAGAACAGAACAGTCACAGAGCAGAAAATTAAAATATTGTACAAGCAAGCCGCTGCCCCTGCAGAAGATTTTTACACACAATTTCTATATTTTCAAAGCAGCCTCAGCACCTATAGAGTTTAGAAAAATATTACCGTGGGGTATGGCTGTCCGTCCAGTATATTTGAGCAGTATCACTGATTGAAATCTCACTGTTTGTAGTTAGCTTGACTTCTGAATTCTTGATTTGTTGCTTGATTGAACTCGTCACTGCAAAGCTGTCTTTGATTTGAAATCCCTTTTTTTTTTGAGTTATGTTCTCCTTGTTTTGTCTTTTTTTCTTAAAAATTAAAATAAAAGCAAAACTAGAATTAAAAACAAGTTACAAGTGAAAGCTGAGAACTGATCCAAAGCCAATCAAGTTTAGATGCAGTGACATCCAATGCTGGATAGTTGACGCAATCGATTTTTTATTATTATTATTATAAGTTCACTCAATATGACAGCAAAAGGAACTGGAACAAACCAACTGACCAACACAAGGACTCACAAAACCAAGGCAAACGAACGGCTCAAAATCGCTCAACAAAAGTCTCAGAAAATCACACCCCAAGTTAAACACGTTCAAATCCAAAGCAAAGTCTCAGAAAACAAGACCAGTCAAACCGCCCAACAAAGTCGCTCCTTTTCCTTTTTCTATGAATTTCAATCAGAAAATTAAAACTCCCGCCCCAACAGTAACACAAATATATAAACCCAAGGTTAACAGTAACACAATCACGCCACCCCCTGCTCAATACAATCTAAATTGCTCTTCTTTATTTTTATTTTTTTCTCTTTTTCTCTAGAAATTACCACGTTAATTCCCAGAAAGCCAAAAAAAATCAGCCACGCCCCCTTAATTTCTTTCCCAAAATCGATTATGAAAATCGAAATTTCCAAGAATTGCTTGAATCAGGGTTTCGAGTCTTGGTTTCTCGATTTATAGCTACTTGAATTGGGGGTTTAAGGGTTTATTTCGATCTGAATATAGTTCGAATTGAGTGCGATTGGTTTGGTGTTCAGAGAGGGTGTTCAATTGGAGGGGTTTCGATTTCTGAATTTGGGGTTGTGATGATTCGGTGCTGATTTTGGGCGGTCTTGGGGATCGTGCTCTGAGAAGCGGTGGGTGCTGTACGGTTGTTGAGGGGTTTCGGTTGCGAGGATGGAGGCTGAAGGAGCGAACTGGGTTGCGGATGATTCAGTGCGGATTTGTCTCGAAATCTGGGTTAATGGTTGTGGAGTTGAGTGAGGGTGGACTTGCGAACAGGAATTGGCGAATTGCGTTGAGGTCTGGCAGGGTTGTTGGGTATTGTGAAGGTGGCGATGGTGATGGGTGTTTGCTGTAGTGAAATTCGAGTTGGGTTCTGATGGGTTTTTTTTATTTTTGGATGTGGATTTGCGTGATGGTATTGGGGTGATAAAGGGTGAAGCTTGTGCGAGATTAGTGTGGGGGGAGTCTGCGGTAGTTTGGTGATGTTGAACGGTGATGAAGGTGATTTGTAGTGGTGAAGGGTATGGGATGACTGTGCGTTAGATTGGGATGTATTTGATGGTGATGGATGGTACCCAGGTTGATCGGTGTTGGAAGTTTGCGAGGCAATTTCGGTGGGGAAAAAAAAATGGGTACGGTGTGGTGATATTGTGAAAGTTGGAGAGCTTTTTGCGGTGATTGTTGATGGTGTATGAATCCGAAGTGGTGTGAACCGAAGAGATGGTGGGTATGGTTGTTGGACGTGGTTGTTTTGGTGTGGAGCGTTGTGGCAACGTGAGGTTGTGGCTTGTATTGTGTGGGGGTATTTGGTTGTTCAAAGTATGCCTGTGAGGGGATGTTGTAGATGGGTTTTGACTGATAGAATTGATGGTGGATGCAGTAATGGTGAGGATGATGGTCAGGGCAGATGTGTATTGTGGTGAAAATGGACTGGTTATGGACGTGAACGTGGTGGTTTGTGTGTGGGTAGAGATTTTGGCAGAGAAGGAAAACAGAGCACAGAAAAGAAATTTGTAATAATTTTTTTTTTTAGAAATTTTTACAAGAAGAAAAGAAATATATTGAAAAGTGAATTTTTTTTTTAAAGGAGAGAGGAATTTGTAAAAGAAGGGATTGATTGGGTAAAAGGAAAGAAATCAAAAGAAATCAGAAGAGAAGGAAAGAAATATGATTTGTTTGTTTGTTTTTCTTTTTTTTCTTTTTTTTCTTTTTTTTACAAAATAAAACAAAATAAAATAAAAATAAAAACTAACACGAATCAGAAATAAAATAATAAAATTTAATCGTTACCTCCCCGGCAACGGCGCCAAAAACTTGATCGTCGCTGATCTATGAATTAGAAAAGCGCGACATTTGTAATAAATTCTGCAAGCATACAGGTGTGTAGCATACTGGTCGAACACAGGGAGGTGAATTAAATCAAATTATTTATCTAATCTCTTGGGCGAGTTAGACGAAGCTGGAGGTTGATTTTGCAAAACAAAACAAAATTAAAACTGTAATTTGATTCAGAACAGATCTAACTGAACCGACGATCAAATCACAATTTCAATGGAAAAGCAATGAAACTATGAATTAGATTTGAATCTAATCAAATCCAATTTGACCTAAGAAAATAATAAAAAGCAGAAATTGAAATTGCAGAAATTGAAATAACAAACAAGAATTAAAATTAGGATTTCCGCTGAATCTAATCAGACGGTAAATCACTAATGCAAATAAGTGCAAAATACAAATAGTGTTCTACCGAATCTAATCGTGTAGGCAACACTAGTTGCTAAGAAAACAAAAAAATGCAGAAAATAAAAGAGAAAGAAGAACTTTTATTAGAACAATGGAATAGGAGATGAGATGGTGGCTACAAGGTTATTACAGGGGTATATATAGGGTAGATAGCCAAATCCTAATCCTAACCCTAATGATAAATGGGCCTGGTCATTACATCACTAATTAGTTTACAATGAAATATAAATGGGCCTTTGATAATTAAAGCAATTTTGGGCCTTTTCTCTTTTTCCTCTTGCTTCCTTGACATTTCTTTATTGATTTGTGATGTTCAAAGCCTTTTTATCAATCCTTTTCTTGTCCAACAGCAACTAGATGTGAGATCTTCATCTACAATTCTTCAAACTGCAAATACACAGCAAATTGATCTCTATTTCTCTACATTTCTGGTTGCATGCGGCTGAGTTGGAATATCTGTAAAAGTAACAAAACAATACCCAAGTAATATTTATTTATATACAAAAGATAAGATATAAGAGCATAAAATAAACACATTTCTATGTCAATCAGCTCCAAATACCTTTGGAATCTGCATATTAAATAACACGCATGTCTGGTACTATACAAGCAAAACAAAGCAAAGTATCAAAATAACACAACAGTCTTTAAGCTTTAAATATAAAAGGATTGTAAAAGCATCAAGTGTCCATAAGCTAATAATACCAAGCTTCTTAAACATCTACACACCCAGTAAACATTTCCATATAATTTCAACATGTATGCTTATTTCTTTAACAATGCAATAAGATGAATATGCATTTACATCCCAGATACCAATCAAGTAAGCTTGGCGCGCATGGGGTTGCTTAAGTAATACAAATACATGCAACAGTTTAGCTTAAGGGTTCAAGAATGGCGCAAGTCAAGGAAAAGAGAAAAAAAAAATTAAAGACAATACAATTCTCAAATTCTCAATATTTGTTTTGACAGTAAAATATAAACTAGTTTGTCATCTTTTCATTGCAAAACCAAGTGAGGGTATTCATACATAAGGCTACTGCAGCTTATATGATGTAAATACATATGAGTACATTTGATAATATGTGTCCTAATAACATAAAATAGAATATTTGATGAAGTTTCATAGTTAAACCACAATCTGAAACAAACATGGAGATGAAGCACCTTAAGGGGAAAGTCAGTGCAAAGTTTTTCAATGAATCAATACATGGAGCTCAGCATACTTATATAAATCTTACCAGCGACAAAGAAGATGACGGTCAAAGGTGCAAATTGCGTTCAAGTAACATATGAATTCTAACTTATACCAATGAATCTCAGGCTAGAAGTGGACAATCAATAGAAATGCGCACAAAGAAAATGGGAACAAACTTTATCTTATTCAAGAACATGCAAAGACTCTGTAACAAAAATGAACCATAAGCATACTACAACAGGACAGTAAACCCAATCGACATGAACAACAGCCAAGTAACCCAAACAGTTCATATTTAGAGGCCGACGTAGCCAACTTGAAATAAGAATAATCGTAAGCGAACTTACCATTTTACGGTGATGGACTGGTTGTAAAAAGAGCGTTGTAATAGGGTATTTTTGTTGTAGTGTATACTTTAAAGCAATATCACATAATCACCAATGGCATGCAAGCCATAAGTAGCAAAGATGTCCATAACTCATATTATACTAAGTTTTAATCAAAGATTTTAAAAAAGATTAGATTGAATGGTAAATTTCAACATCAAAATGATCATTGGAAGTTCCTACCTATTAATTCTTCCAATGCTTCAAAGAACACCATATCATGTAAATTCACAATTGTTTGCTGCGTCGGTTTCCTTTATGAAGTTTCCACTCAAGATTTTTAGCCCACATTCAATTTATAGTGCACTAATTACCTTTTATAACACTATAGTTGCAAAAACCCAAAAGAAAAATATATGCATCTGGATATCGAAATTGCAAAAACCCAAAATATAAATATGCATCTGGATATCAAAATTGCAATAGCTGATTCATTAGTTGAACATATTTAGGGAAGTAATAATATTTTCAAATGAATCAATACCTCTAAACAAAGTTAGATAGAATCATGGCAAAAAAAAACCGAAGCTTGAAGAAGAATTCTTGTGCCATAACAAATGGTTAAAATGAAAAATGTTTCATCAAATTAACAACCTTTGTCAAGCGAAAAGTAATTCTTCTCTCGCTATTTGCTAAAACAAAATTTTGTTGCTGCATAAATATTTCAAGTTTTTTCTTATATAAATGCAAATTAAAAATCAACAGTATGTGCAAATTTATTAATTTTTCCAAAAGAAAAACATCTAAGCATCCACAAAACGATTTTTTTGGGAAAATAGATATAATTCTGAAGAAATGATTACTCACTTCAACAGAATCGCAGTTTTTGCAACTTGATGAATACATCATGACACTTATCCCCCGTGTTAAGAGTCAAAAAATTCTAACTAGTTAACTATCCAGTTATTTGAACTTGAAGATGCGTCCACCACTGCTCTATTTTCGCATCATTTTTTATGCAACATTTGTTGATGCTGCTATACGTAGACCCACAGCTACTGTTATGTAGCAGCTTAAACCGCTGCCATGCAGCCAGCAGGAACTGCTGCCCCCCATGTTTTTTTATGTGTTTTGTTTTCATTCGATTATTCATTCATTCAAAATTAAATCTACTAATAAAGTAGGCTCAATGACAAGAGTAAACAAAAGAGGAATTAAAAAGAAAAC
Source organism: Allium sativum (assembly GCA_030737875.1). Classification (NCBI taxonomy): domain Eukaryota; kingdom Viridiplantae; phylum Streptophyta; class Magnoliopsida; order Asparagales; family Amaryllidaceae; genus Allium; species Allium sativum. Next base: position 345,097,563 of record CM060924.1, on the reverse strand, counting down.
GAGGCAAAGTAAAAGAGAAAACAGATCAAATCAAATGATCAAAATAATCGAGCAAAGCAAACCTTGTTTAAATGTGAGAAATTCATCAGAACCTGCACCTGTCTTGCCACGGCCAGTACAAGCAATTGTCACGACCTTCGTCCCCTCCTTCCCCTTCATCTCGCACCCCACCATCATTGTTGCACCATGGTCCTTCCAGCGATAATCAATGGCTTCCTTGAGTTCAATGGTCCTTCCAGCGACAATCTCGCAACTGTCACGGTCTTTTTCTCATCTTTGGTAGGGCTTAAACAGTACAAGATTTAAGCCATAGTAAAGAAATTGGGTATTAAAACAGTTATAGTTAATGGAGAATATATTTAAAGTAGTATAACATTCATAAGTTAGCAGAAAACTTAACCTACAAATTGTTTATTATATTGAAATTGATTTCAATGGTATGATTATACCAAATGCGGAAGAAAATGTGAAGACACTTTTAAAGAGCTAGAATAAGTTGATGTCTTCGATGGAATAGACAATAGGAATAAAGTAAAAAATATCATAGTAAACAATTATTTCTTACCCTTCTCTTTTTAGAAGGCCAATTTCCCTCACGATGGCGTCGATTTTCCTTCTCAAAATGCCATTGGAAGATTTAGTAACAGAAAAACTTTTGCTTACTTTTTCGCTGAGAAACTTGGATTGGTTTCAAGAATTTAAGCACGAACGGTTCGAATCGATAAGCGAAAAGTGACGGCAAATCAAGGGAAAACAAAACACATCAACAAGCGAAGTGGCAAAACTATATTTCGAAACATTCATTTTTATCCAAATTTTATTCAATTTATTCTTTACAAACAATGAAAATGCCCTTTATTTAAATTTCGCTTACCTATTCCCATTCAAATTAATTCAATTCAGGCTAATTTGCTAAAACATGTGGTGGTAATTCTTAGCTGCACTCTGTACTGAAAACTGTCAGTGGCGTACACATGAAAAATAATTGACTAAATCAATTAAAATGGGAACAAAGCCCGGTTTCTAACAAAATATAAAATGAAACCGACGATGAAAGTTACTTCAGCAGTTTATCTTTCAAAGAAGATGGGGGACGGTAAAAGATTTTGGCTAGCTACAAATAAAGCGATCATGTGCCAGCCCCATTTAAATAAACAACTCTACTGTGCCAGAATCAAAACAACGTAACTAATAGAAGATTTAGCTCAGGCTTCTTTTTTTTAAAATAAAAATAAAAAAAACATGCATGACTTGGTTTGAATGGGGTACGGCATAAATACAATCAATTTGCTTCAACTACATGGCACTAGTCTAGGCACCGTAATGTAGAAAAGTCATTACACAACAATGTATGAAGGGTGAGTGTCACATGCAAATGACAAGAAGGAAGACTCCAGCTTTCTCGATAGAAAACAAAGTAATAGGTTGTTCAAATCCATGTGTGTTCTACCAGTAACTTATATGACAAAAGGAATGACTGACACTTTGTTTAAACTGTATGAATCATTTTCAACAAAACAAACCACATGTGAAACCCATAGGACCAACAAACATCAATTTATAACTAAATATCTCATGCATGAAATTGGTGGGTACCCGTGAGCAGAAGGTCAAACTTACCATGCATCAATCCTTTATAAAAGAACAGGGGTGTGACTTCAAAATGTAATACATGTAGGATTTCCCAAAGGAAAATTGGCACTCAAGTGTATGCGGTATGCAAGATCTACAGAGCGAGCATATGCAAATTTAATATGGCGAGACTCAAGTGCAGACAAGAGTTTTCTTAGATGGAACTAAATACAAGGAGAGCACCATACATATGACTGAATCAATTACTGAACTCAACAAGGCAGCATAAACAAAGGCCTAAACACACCCTCCCAAGGTAAACTTGATTTTAAACAGTGAATGGCGAAGTAGCTAACTCGGAATAATTTTTAATCGTAAGATATACTTACATTTAATCGCTATGGTTGGCGTTCTTCGGTGACGGACAAATCCGGTGCGCGTGAGATATGGTATGGAGTCGTTCGCGAGATTTAGAAACATCAGGATATTGTATCGCGGTTTTTGCGTGGGGCGGCTTCGAGGACGCGCTGGGGCGGATGCGGATGATGACTGGAAGTGAGGTGCTGGCTATAGGCGGGTTCGGTGGCGCAACAAAGAGGAGAGGGAGCGATGGTGGAAATCGGAGCAGGCGGTTGTTGACAGGTTGCTTGCGGTGAACGGTGGCGAACAGCGATGGCTTTCGGGAGAGGCAGTGCGCGACAGGCAACGATATGGTGGCGATGACGAGGTAAAGGGAGATGGTGATGGAGAGTCGCATCTCGGTGGCCATGATTTTCTAGAATGGATTTAAGGAGAACCTGAACTTTGATTTGGGGAAAATGATTTTTATTTGGGTGGAAAAATGAAAGTAACGGCTGTTTAATGGAAATGAGATGAAGGAACCGTTTTGTGCAAGCAACCAAAGGGGTCCATTTGGTTTTGAACGTAACGGCTGTACATGGCTGTTAAACGATTAAGGGTCCGTTTGATTTTGAACGGGAAGGGGCATTTGAAAGGGGCATTTGGAAGGGGCATTGGAAGGGGAATTGTTGGGAACGGGGAATGTGTTCTTTTTACGAAAGGGGCATTTTGGAAGGGGTAGAGTTATTATTTTATTGTTTTTGTATATATTATTTTTAATTGTTTGTGTATGTGTGTGTTTATTATTGAACAGAATAGTAGAACACAGAATACAAATTGCAGAAATAAAACTTATGATGCTTGAAATGATCGGTTAAAATTAAATGTTCGGTTCCAACGCATTTTCCAAAGCATAACAGTACATAACCAATGTTATGCCCTCTTGCTTCCCAACCAAAATATCCGACCACAAATTTACATCCACCATAACAGCTCATTTTCAAGGCATAACAGTACATTTCGCATGTTCCAATGCATTACCGGTTCCAACGCATTACTGGTTCCAACGCATAACAAGTATTCAAACTTAGGGGTAGGGAAATGTAGCATTAATTTGTCTGCTTACTACAACGCATTACTGGTTCCATGTTCCAATGCATTACAGTACAATTTCGAGATGCAGCACTATTTTTTTTGCATCAGAAGCCGCGTCGGACGCGTCGGCTGCGACGGACGCGAAAGCTTCCTTTTCATCCGTTCGTCTTGAAGGGGCAAAAGTGTGGGACCCACCTCTGACGCGTCGGACGCGTCAGACGCAGACGCGAACATTAACTGGCCAGTTCAGAAATCAAACGCTACCTAAAAGGAGAAGGGAACGGTGAAGGTAAAGGACGCGTGGAAAATAAATGGAAGGAACTGTAAATTACAGGACAGGGACACGCATAGCTTCTCAACACAAATTTTCCACAAGTGCCAAACAATTTAGCATACACCAACAACTGACAATAAGTGAATAAACAATATTTATAAAAGTATAGATACTATTTCTTTATACCATGTATATACACAATAATATGGTACATGCATACATTCCAAATAAAATGTCATATAAATATATATATATTTTTTAAAAAAATCAAATTCAAAACCAAATGAATTTATTTAAATAAAATTTTCAACAACATATAACCATTTGTTTAAATATCACTTACGTTCAATTTAACAAAATATTTAGATTGAATAAAAAAAAAATTTACCTTTACAAAACCAATTTAAAAACCAAAATAAAATAAATAGACTAAAATTCAAATTTCAACCAATTATAAATTTTCTAAATATCAATTCAAGTAAGTTTTATAAATTTAAAACATTAGAAAAACTGGTTCGTTATAGTCAGTGTCTTAAGCTGAGCAAACAAATAGATTACTATTCTGAACTATACATGAATTTACTGGAGAAATTTGAAAATGCAAAAGCTCAGTATCATATATCCAAGTCTATGTTTCTACTAGTAGTTGGAAGCAATGACATTCTTGATTATGTAAAAAAAACCATACAACCAACGTAGTGTAATTATCTCTAACAAACTACTTGATGTTATGATTTCTTCACTGCACAAACACTGAAAGGTAATAATCTCGGGTATAATTTGGTGATTCCATAAAGTATACCATTGTCCACAGATAATACTGCTAAAATTTTGTTTTGCTAACAGAAGTTACACAATCTTGGTGCATGGAAAATTGCATTGTTGGTACTGGACCAATTGGATTTTACCCTGCCCAAAGAAGAAACACAAGTTGGATCGATCTGTCGAATGAGTCGATTGATGATGGAGGTCGAATAGATTTAGGATACGATTTAGCATTATAGTCCAGAAAAGCTGAGAATTCACTTGCTCGATCTTCATACTTTCAACGGCGACTTGTGGTATCTTTTTGCTCGTGTGGAAATCGAGCGTCATGAGCGAGTAGTAGCGCACGATTACTTGGTGAAAGCTTGGATTGAGTGGATGAATTTCCACTGGTATCCATTGGAAGACGAAGAGGAAGATTGGGAATTAAAAATGGAGGCGGTGAAGGAAAAGATTATTGGTATATGCGGAATATATTAGGGTTTCAGGGAGTTGGCTAGCGGATGCGGTTTTCAGATAATGGTCTGCTACTACACCAATATATGAGTGCGGTTTTTTTTCTTCTGGCAAAGCAATATCTGAGTGCAGTTTTGCATGTTCATATGTTTTGTTCTCCCAATCCTGTGATATGCCTTATCAAATGCAAATACACGGTGACGTGTAATATAACGTAAAGCTGTTGGTAGATAATAGACAAAAAAAATATTAACTGTAATTCATTATATTGTGAAAAGTTAATTCAAATTATTAATCATAATTTATGGATTATTATTTATGAATTATCAGTTATAATAAATTATTAATTATAAATTGTTTTATATTAAGTATATATTATTGTTTATTCATTTTTCTGAATTATTTATTCATAATTTTAATTAGTAAAAATTAATTATTAAATGTTACTTCATATTTATTAATTATAACTTAATGTTAATTATTAACTGTTAATAATTCTTATGTATATATTATCAATTTTTAAGTTTTAATATAAATGTTTAATAGTAATTATTAATCATAAATTATTAATATTTATTGTTACTTATAAATTATTATATATTTAATATTAATCACTCAATATTACTTACTAATAACGAAAAATTAAACCTGTTGGATTACTGATCATATATGATAATTAATAATTAATGATTATTTATTAATAATCATTAATTATTGTAAGTTATAAAAGATTGATATAATACTATTAATGATTAATTACTGTAAGAAAGCATTGTAATTATCAATTATTGATTGTCACCTATTACAACGAGCATTTTTTACACCTATTACAATCGATATTTTTAGCCCGTTGTAAAATTGACACCTATTACAACGGGCATTCTGAGAACGTTGTAAAATTGACATTTGTTACAAGGGGCACAAAAGCGACCGTTGTAATAGCACTCTATTGCAACGGGCAGCAGGTGCCCATTGTAAAAAAGGCGTTGTATGGGCTTCTATTACAACGGTCCTCAAATGACCGTTGTAATATCCATATATTACAACGGGCATAAAATGCCCGTTGTAACAAGAGCGTTGTAACAGTGGAGGTACGACTTTAATTATATTAAACTATTTAATAGCACTTTAAAGCGCTACGGTTTTTGATTTCACTATAAAAATCATATCTTTTTCGTTTGTTAGCGAAATTCATTGAAACAAGAGACAGTGGACTCGTGTTGACGTCTTCTACATTCTAGAAGAGACCGCATATTTTTCTGAGCCTTCTGCTATTTTTGGTGGAGTTGAACCCAATGTGAGATTTCTGAATTATAAACTGTAACACCTCGTATGTTGAATAACTTGTTATAATATAAATCAGGGCAGAATTAAATTTTAATAACTGAATCAGGGGAAACGGGCTATGCCATTGCGTTCATCTCGGAAAAATACGCGAAATAGAGTCCGAGTTTTGGAAAATCGGAGTCCGTATGACCCAGTTAAGGCCCAACGAAGTTTTCAGAAAATTCAAATTTTGAAAAACAGATTTCAAATGCAAAGGGGGGGGGGGGGGCTAGGCGGGAAAATTCCTGCCAGCACCAGGTCGACCCCAGTGTCGACTGGGGAGTCGACACACAGGGGGGGTGTGTCGACATTAGTGTCGACACCCCTGTCGACACAGGTGGCTCGGTCAGTTTGGCTGGGTGCACTGTTTTGGCTTTTGGGCTATGTTTGGTGGCTTGTGACGAGATCTGATGGCTCTAAACTATCCTAAGGTTAATCCTATGGCCTAAAACACTTAACTAATCTATAAATACACCCTAAGACTACCCTAATCCATACTAAAAATAGATACAATGCCATCATGCCGTCAAAATGCAACTTGAAGGAGCCTCCATCAAATTAAAGAGGATGATAGCTTCTCAAATCAACTTCTAATCAACTCTAGCAACTTAATCTTCTTCTTAGGAGTGCTAATCAACAAGTTGTGAGTTTCTATGCCTTTAGTAAGCAATAGCTAAACTAATTATGATAGGATATAATGAGGTTATGGTTATGTATGTGGATCAATGCAAGTTATGTTATCATAGGCTATATGTTCATGATGTTAGTTATGCAAGTTTTATGCTATATGTTCATGATGCTAGTTATGCAAGTTTTATGCTATGTGTTCATGAAGCTAGTTATGCAAGTTGGGTGTAATTTATGCTATGTGTTCATGATGCTAGTTATGCAAATCACTATGATAAACATTGATCCATTATGACACCATGTTATGCAAGTTTGGTGTTTGATTATATGCAAGTTCATATATGACATGTTATGCAAGTTTGGTGTTTGATTATATGCAAGTTCATATATGACATGTTATGCAAGTTTGGTGTTTGATTATATGCAAGTTCATATATGACATGTTATGCAAGTTTGGTGTTTGATTATATGCAAGCAACATGTGCAAGTTTACCCCTTTGTATGAGATGCATACATATGCAAGTTAACCCCTTTATATGTCATACATATATATATATGCAAGTTTAACCCTTTGTATGGCATAAGTAACTTATGCAAGTTACCCTCTTTATGACATATGTGATTCATGCAAGTTTGGGTTGATTATTTATGCTAGTTGGGTTTGATGCTATGTTCATATATGCAAGTTGACACCTTTAAAACCCATGTTAATGCTAATGTTATACTAAGTTGAACCTATTGTATTTGTGAAGAATCTTCCCTTTTAAGTATGTCATGTTAGCGTATTACGTGGGAAACGATGGGGTTAATATTCATGTTAATAAATTGTGTGAAGTTGGTATGATGTTGCATACCATAAAGTGGATGGACATAATTGAGTCAATTATGTACATCGCTAAATTTGTAATTAATTAGGGATAATTAATACAAATTATGGGGGTGATTAATTAGGTGTAATTAATCGACTAAGACACGAGGTTGGACCCTTTTGTAGCATAAGACTGCCCGGAACCGACCGGCAAATCCAGCGGCTACAAATGATTGGCCCAATGTGAGAGGTCTTAGGCATGAACTAAATACGTGACAAGTGTAAAGACACGAGGTTAGACTCTGTTTTGGCGTAAGGCTGCCCAAACCCGACCGGCAAATCCAGCTGCCATAAAAGATAGTCTAATGTGAGAGGTCTTTACAAAGGTTACGGTCTTAATCAATTAAGAAACACTTAACCATATTAGCATGTAGTGGGGCATGAGGGGTTAAGTGGGTGCCTTGGGTGGCATGTGGAAATCAAGTAAGTGCCTTGGGTGGCATGTGGGAATCTAGTGGGTTGCCTTGGGTGGCAATAGAAAATACGATTAGAATACTTAACCAAAGTGAAGCATGTAATTAAACATGATTAAAGGGTTAAGTGGGATGCACTAGAAAAGGGACAAGCTTAGGTGGGTAGCTTGTGGGGGCCCATTTCAACCAGTAACCTATATGTATCTTTGTGGGCTCGACCCATGTCGAGGACGGGACACGCGTACTGGGCTTGACTATAAGAGGCCAAAACGGGTTAGCGGTGGCAACGCAAGTCCAACGGGTTTCATATGCGTGTGTGGACCCGGGCTGGTAGGTAAGACGTTGTTGCATCGTGTAGGTATAAGTCGTGCACTCTTAAGTTGTATCGGGTTGCCACTTTAGGGGAGTGATACACCCCACTGTGGGGCCGGCACGGGTATCTACGTTAGGGAGCCGATCACTTTGGGGAGTAGTGGGTACACCTAGTGGAGATAGGGGCAGACGGCACCTATGTGGTCAGCTAGGGGTACACGAAACTACTAGTTATATTTTCTAAGTCCATGGGTGGGATCAACCTTTAAGTAGGAATGACTGGTGTGGTGCAGTGTAGTAATTATCCTTGGGTGGGTAGATGCGTCTTTACCGTTATCTTGGTCTAGTTGGCTGCTTAGTGTAGTCATTTATCCCCAGTCATTACCGTACCAAGTTTATATCATACCCTAATTACTTTAATGATTGTATTGTTAAAGTTATAGGACTCGCTCAGACTTATGTCTGACCCCGTTGTTTTTATCTTTTTCCCCCTCAGGTCCTCAGGTTGGGCCTAGCACTAGTGGGCTTTGATCAGATTTCTTTATCTATCCTTTGGAGCTTGGACCGTTGATGTAAAGCTCAGCTTATCTTTTCTTTTATGGCTATTAGTTATGTAGTGGGATTATGTACTTATGTTTTTTTTATCAGGATGGATATTTAGTACTTGACTCTTGTTTTAGTTGGTTTCAGTATTGTAACCAAACATGTTTATCTTCTGCTGCAATGAAATGATGTTTTAGATTTTCAAGTATTATTTATATCTGTCTTGTTGTAATTTTTCTGTTCTATATTCACTTAAAATACTCCACCGAAGTTAAGGCATTCCCTTAGTGAGTGATCTTAGCGGGTGTGGGGTGTTACACGTGGTATCAGAGCTTAAGGTTACCAGAACAGATAAAACTTTTAGAGAAACTATTTTTCTAAAAACATTTTTGGAAGAAGTATTTTCAAAAACATGTCTTTTAAGAGAAAAGTTTTTGAAAGAAAAGCATAATCCCCAATAGCCATATCTTTATCCTTCGAATTCACCGTTTTGAATCTTTCCTTTTTCGTTTCAGCATGGCTGAATATCTTAACTTTCCGGAGGGTGTAGCGATACCAGTATGGTATAGGAGGTTGATGGAGGCTAGGGCCACCGCTGCGGGTCCATCAAATGTTCCTCCACCAACAGTAGCACCCGATCTTCCTCCTCCTCCTCTTCGCGTGGATACTTTTGCTAAGACTTGCAAGGAATTTAAGGCTATGGGAGGGAAACCTTTTCAAGGATCAGAAACTTTTGTGGAAGCTAGGGATTGGCTTAAGGAGGTGGAAGAATTGATAGATATCTTTGAGATGGAAGAAGGAAAGAAAGTCAAGTTAGCTGCTTGGTTAATGAAGGGAGAGGCCTCGTTCTGGTGGGAGGTCACTAATGGAGAACGCCTAGTTGACTCTTGGGCGGATTTCAGGCAAAGGTTTGTGGAAAAGTTTCTTTCAAGGGCGGAAGAAAATCTGTATGTGGAAAGGTTCTTGACTCTAAAGCAAGGAAACCTATCAGTGAAGGAATATGTCAACAAGTTTAAACAGTTGGCAAGGTTTGGCATAGACTTGGTGAATACACCGGAGAAGAAGGCTTTGAGGTTCGTTAAAGGCTTGAATGAACCGATGCATGGATTGGCTATGACTCACATCCCTATGGGGGCCACCTTTGAGAAGCTAGTAGACATGGCACTTATGCATGAGGAAGAGAAGGGTCCCAATGCTAATAAGGCACCCGAGAAGAAAGGAGATCAGAAGAGACCTCAACAGCAACAACAAAACAAGGGTGGGAAAGGCAACGGTGGCAAGGGAAAGAAGAAGTGCTTCAATTGCGGGACACCAGGCCACCTAAGCAAAGATTGTCGGAAGAAAAAGAAGACTGGCTGCTTCTACTGTGGCGAAGCAGGGCATCTAGTGAAGGACTGCCCTAAGAAGGGGCAGAGGACGGGATCTACCTCAGGGGGACGGGTGCAAGCTCTTATGGCACCAGGTCAAGCAAGGGGGCAAGTTCAGGCTCTCGCGGTTCCACCGATTCAGGAAAGAGGTAGAACTATTTCCGTTGAAAGTCTGGTTTTTCTGTTTGATCATCCTGTCCGTACTTTATTCGACTCTGGCGCATCGCATTCGTTTATCTCATCATCATTAGTTGAGTCACTGCACTTAGACACCAGTCTAGTAGATGATCCCTTGGTTGTCTCAAACCCAATTGGGGGCTCCACTTATTTGTCCATGAGATGTTTGGGTTTGAGGATTTCTATACTTAGCGTTGAGTTTAGATGTGATGCTTTTGTTTTGGGCTTCACGGGCTATGGGTTAATTTTGGGCATGGACTGGTTATCCAGTAATGGTGCCGTTCTTGATTGCGAAAGGAGAGTTGTTAGGCTCATGACCCGCTTGGGGAACACTCTCGAGATCTCTTGTAATCCCATGAATTCTGTTATGCTAAGTTATCTTGAGTCGCTCGATGCTTCGGTCGAGAGTTTGCGATCTGTTAGAGTGGTCCGGGAATACTCGGATGTGTTTGAGGAGGTGAAGGGCTTACCTCTGAAGTGGGAGATAGACTTCCGAATATATCTGGTGGATAATGCTAAGCCAGTATCTTTGCCAGTGCGCCACATGGCTCCTCGTGAGAGGAGGGAACTCCATAAGCAAGTAGGGGAGTTGCTTGAGAAGGGGTTCATAAGACGAAGTATATCGGAGTGGGGTGCTCCAGTGGTTTTTGCCACGAAGGCGGATGGGTCCCTCAGACTTTGTGAAGACTATAGAGAACTTAACAAGCTCACAAAGAAGAATAGACACCCATTGCCGAGGATTGATGATCTCTTTGATCAGTTGGTTGGCGCCTCAGTGTTTTCGCAGTTGGATTTAGCCACAGGGTTTCATCAGTTGAGAGTGGCTGAGGATAGCATAGACAAGACTGCCTTTAGGACTCCGGATGGTTTCTATGAGTGGCTGGTGATGCCATTTGGTTTGACGAACGCCCCCGCATACTTTGTTGATTTGATGAGTAGGTGTTCAGGGAGTACCTTAATAAGTTCGTGGTGGTCTTTGTGGATGACATCTTAGTCTTTTCTAAGAGTGAAGAAGAGCATGCCCTACATCTTAGGGAAGTGTTGGAGACTCTTTGAGCGCATAGCCTTAAGGCTAAATTCTCTAAATGTCACTTTTGGAGGAAGGAAGTGCGATTCTTAGGGCACGTGGTCTCTAAGGAAGGGATAGCTGTGGATCCCGCGAAGGTAGTGTCCATCCAAGATTGGAAGGTTCCGAAGAATGCTACCGAGGTGAGGAGTTTCTTGGGGTTAGCTGGCTACTATAGGAAGTTTATCAAGGACTTCGCTAAGATATCAGCCCTATTAACTCGCTTGACGAAGAAGAATCTAGTCTTCGCATGGGACGTAGATTGTGATGATGCGTTCCAACGGTTAAAGAGAGCTTTAACCACCGCTCCAGTTTTAGTGCTGCCAGATGGGAGTAAACCATTTGTTGTTTATACCAATGCTTGTGGGACAGGACTAGGTGCGGTCTTAATGCAAGAGGGAAGGGTAATAGCCTATGGGGGAAGGCAGTTGAGAGTGCATGAGAAAAATTACCCTACCCATGATCTAGAGTTGGCCGCTATTGTTTTTGCGCTTAAGTCTTGGCGCCATTATCTTCTTGGCGAGAGGTTCGAATTGTTCACCGACCATAAATCTTTGAAGTATTTGTTTTCTCAGAAGGATTTGAACTTGAGACAGCAAAGGTGGATGGAGTTCTTAGCATCCTATGATTTCGAGATAGCGTATACCCCTGGCAAGGGTAACGTGGTGGCAGACGCCTTAAGCAGAAAAAGGTTGTCCTTGAGTCCATTGTTCGTGGAACGACGAAGCTTGGATTTTATCTCGATGTTTGACTTCAGACCCTCCGTTGACTTTATACCCGGTTTGCTAGCATCCTTAGAGGTCAGACCTACTCTTTTGGGATGGATTGGCGAGGCACAGCGGGATGACCCATAGTTGGTTGAGTTGGTAGAGAAGCTCATAAGGGGGGAGTCGTCCGGCCATTTGAGTAGGTACACACTAGATGATAGGGGGTGGTTGCGTAGAGACGGTAGACTTTGTGTACCGCAAGATGAGGGTTTGAGGAAGGCTATACTTGATGATGCACATCGTTCGAAGATGACCATTCATCCCGGTGGGGACAAGATGTACCAAGACATGAAGCGAGTTTTCTTTTGGGCCGGTATGAAGAAAGATGTGGCCGAGTATGTCGCTAGATGCTTGGTGTGCCAACAAATGAAAGCGGAGCAAAAGAAACCTGGTGGGTTGCTTCACCCATTGGAGGTTCCGCAATGGAAGTGGGATAGCGTCTCGATGGATTTTATTGATGGGTTACCGAGATCGAGGAAGGGTAATACGGGAATTTGGTTTGTGGTAGACAGACTTACTAAGAGCGCCCATTTTATACCCGTGAAGAGTAAGAGGACTGCTCCATGGCTAGCTTCAATTTACCTTCGAGAGATAGTTCGGTTGCATGGTGTACCCTCTAGCATAGTGAGCGATCGAGATCCTATCTTCACTAGCGAGTTTTGGAAGAGTTTGCAAGAGGAGGTAGGGACTCAGTTGTGTTTGAGTACCGCATATCATCCTCAGACGGACGGCTAGACCGAGAGGGTGAACCGTATTCTAGAAGACCTTTTGAGGCTATGTATCTTAGATTTTGGAGGTACATGGGTAGAGCATCTTCCATTGGTGGAGTTTGTGTATAATAACAGCTTTCAGTCTAGTATTGGCATGGCTCCATTCGAAGCTCTTTATGGAAGGCCTTGTCGATCACCTACATGTTGGTGGGAATCTACGGATAAGATCTTGCTTGGGCCTGATATGGTTAGAGAGACTTCGGAAAAGATTGATTTGATTCGAAGAAGGATGAAAGCAGCGCAAGATAGGCAGAAATCTTACGCAGATAAGAGGAGAACTGATCTTGAGTTTGATGTTGGGGACATGGTCTTTGTTAAAGTATCTCCATTACGGAATGTTGTTCGCTTTGGGTCCGTTGGGAAGTTAACACCAAGATTTGTAGGACCGTTTCCTATTAAGGAAAGGATTGGACAGATGGCATATAGAGTGGATTTGCCCGACAGACTTAGTGGTGTACATGACGTATTCCATGTGTCACATTTGAGGAAGTGCCTACATGAGACCGCAGAGGTGGTAGAGCCGAGCTTGCTTAGAGAAGTGGAGGTGGAGCGTGATGCGACGATTCGACGAGCTCCTACTCGCATCCTTGGGTCAGAGACTAGGAAGTTGAGAAATAGAGAGGTTCAGCTAGTCAAAGTGCAATGGGGAGATGATGAGAGCAACGCCACTTGGGAGACAAAAGCGAAGATGCGTTCATTGTACCCATTCCTTTTTGAGGGTATGTCTTTTAACTTCTCCTTTATCGTTTGTCTAGTACTTATCTTATCTCTATTATGTCCTCTCATTAGTACCTTTGACCTTTAGATAGGGTAAACCTATGGTTGAAACATGTGTTTGAGACATGTTATGATTGATGGATGCATGTGGATGCAAGTGTTTGCTAGTGGTTGCTCGTGGATGCATATACACACACTTTAGACACTAGATCGGCTCAGTCACTTCGTATTGCATATTGCATATAATGGTGTGCAGATAGCTATACTAATGGATGTATAATGGCTGTGTTATCATATGGATGATGCATTTTGGTGTATGGATGTGCACACATGTAGAAATAGTATGTGTCGATAGGGTTCTTTCGCATACATATTGGGTGCATAGCACTATCATGGTTTGCATTAAGGAGGTCAACTGAATCAGTAGACCGCCTGATTTTGCATTAGACAGGGAACATATACACACACTTTTTGCATATGTTCATACAACATTAGAAACTTTAAGGACAGTGGATGCCAGTGTTTGATGGTTTAGTAGATGGTTGTTCGGTTGGTAGGATACGTTCTTCTTGACTTAGAGATTTCGGGGACGAAATCCTTTGAGTAGGGGAGAATGTAACACCCCGTATGTTGAATAACTTGTTAAAATATAAATCAGGGCAGAATTAAATTTTAATAACTGAATCAGGGGAAACGGGCTGTGCCATTGCGTTCGTCTCGGAAAAATACGCGAAATAGAGTCCGAGTTTTCGAAAATCGGAGTCCGTATGACCCAGTTAAGGCCCAACGAAGTTTTCAGAAAATTCAAATTTCGAAAAACAGATTTCAAATGCAAAGGGGGGGGGGGCTAGGCGGGAAAATTCCCGCCTGCATCAGGTCGACCCCCGTGTCGATTGGGGAGTCAACACACAGGGGGATGTATCGACAGTAGTGTCGACACCCCTGCCGACACAGGTGGCTCGGCCAGTTTGGCTGGGTGCACTGTTTTGGCTTTTGGGCTGTGTTTGGTGGCTTGTGACGAGATCTGATGGCTCTAAACTATCCTAGGGTTAATCCTATGGCCTAAAACACTTAACTAATCTATAAATACACCCTAAGACTACCCTAATACATACTAAAAATAGATACAATGCCATCATGCCGTCAAAATGCAACTTGAAGGAGCCTCCATCGAATTAAAGAGGAAGATAGCTTCTCAAATCAACTTCTAATCAACTCTAGCAACTTAATCTTCTTCTTAGGAGTGCTAATCAACAAGTTGTGAGTTTCTATGCCTTTAGCAAGCAATTGCTAAACTAATTATTATAGGATATAATGAGGTTATGGTTATGTATGTGGATCAATGCAAGTTATGTTATCATAGGCTATATGTTCATGATGTTAGTTATGCAAGTTTTATGCTATATGTTCAAGATGCTAGTTATGCAAGTTTTATGTTATGTGTTCATGAAGCTAGTTATGCAAGTTGGGTGTAATTTATGCTATGTGTTCATGATGCTAGTTATGCAAATCACTATGATAAACATTGATCCATTATGACACCATGTTATGCAAGTTTGGTGTTTGATTATATGCAAGTTCATATATGACATGTTATGCAAGTTTGGTGTTTGATTATATGCAAGTTCATATATGACATGTTATGCAAGTTTGGTGTTTGATTATATGCAAGTTCATATATGACATGTTATGCAAGTTTGGTGTTTGATTATATGCAAGTTCATATATGACATGTTATGCAAGTTTGGTGTTTGATTATATGCAAGTAACATGTGCAAGTTTACCCCTTTGTATGAGATGCATACATATGCAAGTTAACCCCTTTATATGTCATACATATATATGCGAGTTTACCCCTTTGTATGACATAAGTAACTTATGCAAGTTACCCTCTTTATGACATATGTGATTCATGCAAGTTTGGGTTGATTATTTATGCTAGTTGGGTTTGATGCTATGGTCATATATGCAAGTTGACACCTTTAAAACCCATGTTGATGCTAATGTTATGCTAAGTTGAACCCATTGTATTTGTGATGAATCTTCCCTTTTAAGTATGTCATGTTAGCGTATTATGTGGGAAACGATGGGGTTAATATTCATGTTAATAAATTGTGTGAAGTTGGTATGATGTTGCATACCATAAAGTGGATGGACATAATTGAGTCAATTATGTACATCGCTAAATTTGTAATTAATTAGGGATAATTAATAAAAATTATGGGGGTGATTAATTAGGTGTAATTAATCGACTAAGACACGAGGTTGGACCCTTTTGTAGCATAAGACTGCCCGGAACCGACTGGCAAATCCAGCCGCTACAAATGATTGGCCCAATGTGAGAGGTCTTAGGCATGAACTAAATACATGACAAGTGTAAAGACACGAGGTTAGACTCTGTTATGGCGTAAGGCTGCCCGGACCCGACCGGCAAATCCAGCTGCCATAAAAGATAGTCTAATGTGAGAGGTCTTTACAAAGGTTACGGTCTTAATCAATTAAGAAACACTTAACCATATTAGCATGTAGTGGGGCATGAGGGGTTAAGTGGGTGCCTTGGGTGGCATGTGGAAATCAAGTAAGTGCCTTGGGTGGCATGTGGGAATCTAGTGGGTTGCCTTGGGTGGCAATAGAAAATACGATTAGAATACTTAACCAAAGTGAAACATGTAATTAAACATGATTAAAGGGTTAAGTGGGATGCACTAGAAAAGGGACAAGCTTAGGTGGGTAGCTTGTGGGGGCCCATTTCAACCAGTAACCCATATGTATCTTTGTGGGCTCGACCCATGTCGAGGACGGGACACGCGTACTGAGCTTGACTATAAGAGGCCAAAACGGGTTAGCGGTGGCAATGCAAGTCCAACGGGTTTCATATGCGTGTGTGGACCCGGACTGGTAGGTAAGACGTTGTTGCATCATGTAGGTATAAGCCGTGCACTCTTAAGTTGTATTGGTTTGCCACTTTAGGGGAGTGATACACCCCACTGTGGGGCCAGCACGGGTATCTACGTTAGGGAGCCGATCACTTTGGGGAGTATTGGGTACACCTAGTGGAGATAGAGGCAGACGGCACCTATGTGGTTAGCTAGGGGTACACGAAACTACTAGTTATATTTTCTAAGTCCATGGGTGGGATCAACCTTTAAGTAGGAATGACTGGTGTGGTGCAGTGTAGTAATTATCCTTGGGTGGGTAGATGCGTCTTTACCGTTATCTTGGTCTAGTTGGCTGCTTAGTGTAGTCATTTATCCCCAGTCATTACCGTACCAAGTTTATATCATACCCTAATTACTTTAATGATTGTATTGTTAAAGTTATAGGACTCGCTCAGACTTATGTCTGACCCCGTTGTTTTTATCTTTTTCCCCCTCAGGTCCTCAGGTTGGGCCTAGCACTAGTGGGCTTTGATCAGATTTCTTTATCTATCCTTTGGAGCTTGGACCGTTGATGTAAAGCTCAGCTTATCTTTTCTTTTATGGCTATTAGTTATGTAGTGGGATTATGTACTTATGTTTTTTTTATCAGGATGGATATTTAGTACTTGACTCTTGTTTTAGTTGGTTTCGGTATTGTAACCAAACATGTTTATCTTCTGCTGCATGAAATGATGTTTTAGATTTTCAAGTATTATTTATATCTGTCTTGTTATAATTTTTCTGTTCTATATTCACTTAAAATACTCCACCGAAATTAAGGCATTCCCTTAGTGAGTGACCTTAGCGGGTGTGGGGTGTTACATAAACGATATGGAAAACGACGATATATAAATTATATAGTCGATGTATGAGTTATATAAGCATTGTATATGTTGTACGTTCGATGTATAAGTTATATATGCGTTGTAAAAATTATATGTGTGTTGAAGTGAAGTATACTTATATATATACGCCCCTAGTCCACAAATCATGGACGATATTTATTGGTTGTGATTGGTGTGAAAATTGGTTGATAGCGAATGGTTGATTAAAATTGTTTGTGGTTGAAATTGATTGATTGTGGTTGAAAAATACCCATTTGTGGTTGAGAATTATTTGGTTGAAACCACATAGGATTAGTTCGTGGAAAAGAAAGAAAAAAATATACATGCCGCCTACGTGCGAACTAGATGCGTGAAATCCCCATTGTCAAAAGCTGCGAGGCTTTAATGTAGAGCGAGGAGCCGTACTAGGGACGGCCCCGGGTTTAACTACCCTGCCGTTATGCTGCCGAAATTTTGAATAATATTCATGAGTTAGAATTATTTTCATGTGTTGAAAAGGAATTCATGTGTTGAACGACATTCATGCTTAAATAAATTGTTTTAACAATAAAAATCACATTTGTATTTTATATATACGAACTATAGAAAACATTCATGTGTTGAATAGAAATTCATTCGTTGAATAGAAATTCATGTGTTGAATGGTATTCGTGGTTTAAATAAATTGTTTTAATAATAAAAATCACATTTTTATTTTATATATACGAACTATAGAAAACATTCATGTGTTGAATAGAAATTCATTCATTGAATAGAAATTCATGTGTTGAATGGTATTCGTGTTTGAAATAAATTGTTTTATAATAAAAATCATATTTTTATCATCTATATGAACTATATAAAATAGTCGTGTTTTGAAATAAATTGTTTTATAATAAAAATCATATTTTTATCATCTATATAAACTATATAAAATAGTCGTGTTTTGAAATAAATAGTTTTACAATAAAAATCACATTTTTATTATATACATGAATTGTTAAAAATAGTGAAGTGTCGAAATAAATGTCGGTTGGATAAAAATATCATTTTTATCAAATGTATGAAAAGAATATGGTTTTGAAATCGAAGAGATTATATTTATATATATATAATTAAAATAAATCGAATAACGAAGCGGCAATATGTGTTTTGAAACCGAAACTTCAAACGATTATGCCGGGAGATCCGACCGTCGGATTTTCCCAAAACTGGAACCGTTGGATTCGTTTTGAAAAGATCTTTCTAATGATATAAATTTTGTGAAGATCCAATGGTTAGATTTTCAGATATGTGTAAATCAAATCTGAAGAAAAATAGCGCCACGGCCGCGTTATGTCCCGAAGCGTCGTTTGAATAAATTGGCTATTTTTAAATAAATAAAAATAGCGATAAATCGTTATAAAATATTATAAACGATATGGAATGTGAAATTTAGAAACTAACTGAAGGTTAGCTAAGTCGAATGGTTTCCTGGGTTTTGATTTGATGTTGGTTTCGGCCTTCGGGGTTAATATTTGGGAAATCGTTCTCTTACTAATTTACGGTTAGTGACTAATGAATTTGAATAAGGCGTAGGTTGTGTTTGTGTAGCACTTGTTTATTATATACGCGAGTTGCTCAGAAAGACTGGGTTTATCCCATTCTGAATAACTGAATCGACGATAAGAAGTCGAAGATGAAGACGGTGGTTGAAGACCGGAGATCTTCACCTCGGTTGGATGGTAATTGATGTCCTGATTGGGAGACATCCCGAAATATGGATAATTAGTGGTGATCATCCAGACGTACGTGGAGATCGATGGGTATGCGAGGTATATAGTGCCTCTGGTTTTGTTCAGACCCAGAATGGACTTGTAAATGGACCGTGTGTCTGACATTGGAATTCATTCTGTGTGATTGATAGCCATCAGTTACATGGTGTGAATTGCCTGTGTGGCATGCTAAGATGTAGTGATTAAGGTTTCTGTTGAAAAGCAAAGTCTTGTGGTTGATGATCAAAGCACCGCCTGTGTGGCGTAGCTTTGTATATAACGTGAATTCGCGAGCCTCACACCCCGGTATGAACCAGAAACGGGAGAGGATGTCAGGAAGGGCATGCGTTTCCTTCTAGCTAGAGGTGGTGTCAGTGCTTAAAACTGGCTGACATTTATACTACTTTTCACCTATGTGGTTGTTGCTGTTGCGAGGCGCCTCGGATGTATCGGTCGATCTGGGACAGATGGAGTCATTCATTGGCTCATTTACGCCCCAAAGGGCGGGGAAACGCAATGTTTAGGCATTTTAATCCACATCGGTGGACCGGCCCTGAGGATCCAAAGGCTTGACTGAGTACTTGCCTGAGACATGGGCTAGATTGTCTCGAAGTCGGTAAGGACTATCTTTTGCCTTGGTTCATGACAGAAATCCAATTTCCAAATACATGACTGTGCGGTTTTGATTGTATACCTATATATGGCGACATAGTGGTATGGGGCATTAATGCCGTCTATGATTGATACTTATGATTTGAAATTGTTTTTGAAATATATAAACACTAATAATATTATCAAATGCTTTTGTTTTATTCGTATCAAGCATATTTT
This sequence comes from Allium sativum, assembly GCA_030737875.1. Lineage (NCBI taxonomy): Eukaryota > Viridiplantae > Streptophyta > Magnoliopsida > Asparagales > Amaryllidaceae > Allium > Allium sativum. Next base: position 345,077,782 of record CM060924.1, on the reverse strand, counting down.
GGCCATTATAAGGTAAAAAATCTACCCTTCGGTTTGCGTTGCATTGTGTGATGGGAACTGAGTCTTATAATGGCTTCATTTTTATAAAAAGCATTTCGATGTTTAAAAGACTACTTGTTTTAAAGCACTGGCAATCCAATGGAGTAAACCCTTTTCGTGAAAGTGGCGTGGTCCTGTGATAAGCCACATTATAAAATGTGTTAAGTAGATTTCTCATACCAGTCCCATGACTGACTCGTAGTTTGTTTCACTTGCAAACTTGGGTGCCCCTTTTTCTACACGGGCAGCCTTGTGTTCAGGTTTTAGTAGGCTCTTTCTGGATAGCTGGAGCTGAAGACGGACTCTATCATTTACCTCTTTTTATGTTGTTCAACTCCTATTGTACATATTATGTTTGTTTTGCGCTGTAGACATTTATGTATAGCTGAACTGTATTTGTACTAAGTATGATCCTGTATACTGTGTAACTCTGATGATTACATTTATCCAGTGTATTATTTGCTCATTATCTGATGTATTTATTTAATTCGGTTCTGTTATTATCCGTTTATGTGTTATATTCCAAAGATTACCCTTAACACCGTCGTACGGGGTTTTGGAGTCGTCACAACATGGTATCAGAGCTTTGGTTAAGCTTAGTGTTGGAATATAACATATTAACGAACTCGTCAGAAATAGAACTAGTAGTGTTCTAGGACGAATAACTCATTACAGATAGGTTCAGTAATCTCTTGGTATGAGTAAAGCAGAATGAAATACACCCCAATAAACACATTTACATTTGAAGTATATGTCTCTATGTTTTGAAATATCTTTTCTGTGACCTGACACTTGATCTGCTATTTGCAGAAGTACTAGAAAATGAGTGTCAAAAACAGAAGAAATGAAGAACCAGATATAGAAACTCTATTAAAGAGATATCGAAATCTGGGCGGAGCACAATTCTTGGGCAATGAATCTATAATTCAAACTCAAGCTTGGATGAGTTCTGTTGAAAGAATTTTTGAACGTATCCAGTTGAGGGATGATCAGAAAAGATTAGTGGCATCTTGGGCACTCAAATAAGAAGTTTTAATCTGGTGGGAAATAATCATCAAAGATAATCCAAAAGGTGATATCACCTGTGATAGATTCAAAGAGATTTTCCTAGAAAGATTTACTCCACCTGAAGCAACTGAGCGGCTATGTGATGAATTCTCTTATCTGATACAAGGAGATATAACCATTCCAGAATATCATAAGAAATTCAATGAACTTTCTCATTTTTCCCAGCATCTAATTCAAGATCCAAAGAGGAAGAATCTGAGGTTTATTCATGGCCTTCAAAGAAAGTACCAGAATAGTGTAATGGGTCATGTGAAGCTTCTTTTTCAGAAATGATATACATGGCTTACCAGTATGAGGATCTCGACAAGAAAGGTATGTTACGTTACAAAGAGGAAGTCAGTTCTAGTAATAAAGGTGAGTCTGAAACTGATAATCCTGAGGTCAGTAAGAAGCCCAGTGCCAAGAGGAAAAGGGCAAAATCTGAGAAGGAACCAGTAACGATAGCTGTATGCAATAACTGCAATAAGCAAGGGCATTTGCAAGGAAATTGTAGATCTTTAAAGAAGCAAAGAAAGAATGGATCTAAACCCACTAAGAAGCAAAAGAACCCACATGGGGAAAGGAAATGCTATAAGTATCACCAAGAAGGTCATATTGCACGGGAGTGCCAACTCTCAAAGAAATCTGAAGTAGTATATATAAATGAAGTAGCAGAAACTTCTGAGCCCTCAGCTAGTCCAGGGATGGCCTGATGTTTTAGAAGGCACGCTCAATGTCAAAAACATTCCAGTTAAAGTACCGTTTGATACAGGCGCGTCACGAAGCTTTATTGCAAAGAATGCAGTTAAGAAGTTGGATTTAAATTTGAAAAAGCTCAAAGAACCCATCACTGTCCATAATCCAGTTGGAGGTTCTCTCGATCTTAGCTGGATTTGTGCGGTGCCTGTCTCTTTTTCCTGTTATAAGTTCCCTACCATCTCTATCGTCATGAATTTTATTGAATTCGGTCTTATTTTGGGATTGGATTGGTTAACCAAATATGAGGCATAGGTTAGATGTACCGAGAGAGTTGTTAGGGCAAGGATTAAATCAGGGAATTATATCACCATACCATGCGAAGGTCCAAATCCAAATAGAAAAGACTTTTGGTCAGCTCTGGATATTTCTCCTGCTCAAATAGGAAATATCCCTGTGGTCACAGAGAATATTCCAGATCTCATCAAAGATATTCCTGTCGTAAAGAATTATGCGGATGTGTTCGAAGAAGTGGTTAGCTTACCTCCGCAGAGAGAAATTGATTTCAAGATTGCTTTAATTCCGAACGCAAGGCCAATAGTGCACACTATTTGGAGAATGACTCTAAAGGAGAAAGAAGAACTAGACAATCAAACTCGACAGCTTGTATGGAAGGGTCTGATCAGGCCTAGTTTCTCTGATTGGGGAGCAGCAGTGGTGTTTGTCCCAAAGTCTGACGGTACTCTGCGACTATGTGCAGATTATCGTGAACTGAATAAGCAAACAATAAAGAATAAATATCCACTGCCGCGAATCGATGATTTATTGGATCGTCTGAATGGAGCACAAGTATTTTCAAGGATGGACCTAGCTACAGGTTTCAATCTGCATCGTATTGCTGAAGAGTGTGTTCCTATGACAGCATTCAGAGGTCCAGACTTATTCTATGAGTGGTTAGTAACGCCGTTCGGCTTATGTAACGCTCCAGCGTACTTCATCGATTTGATGAATAGAGTGTTCAGAGGGGTTTTGAATAAGTTTGTTCTGGTTTTTATTGATGATATTTTAATCTTCTCTAAGTCAAAGGCCGAACGTGCAATACATTTGGAGCAAGTTCTAAAAATTCTGAGAAGGAATGTATTGAAAGCCAAAATGTCCAAATGTATATTCTGGCAAGATAAAGTAAAGTTTCTTGGCCACGTCGTATTAAAAGAGGGAATTGCTGTGGATCCAAGTAAAGTCACCACTATTCAAAACTGGAAACAGCCTAGTACTCCTACAGAAGTCCGGAGTTTTCTTGGATTGGCTAGTTATTACTGGAAGTTCGTTAAAGATTTTTCGAAAATATCTAGTCACTTAACAAAGCTTACAAAGAAGCACTCAAAATTCAAGTGGACTCCAGAATTTGAGGAGGCTTTTGAGGAGCTAAACTTAAGATTAACAACGGCTCCAGTGTTAACGATAATCGATGGCAATCAGGACTTGAAAGTCTAGACAGATGCCTCTAGAGAAGGCCTTGGTGCAGTATTAATGCAAAGAGGTCAAGTTGTTGCTTATGCTAGCCGCCATCTCAAGCCACATGAAAAGAATTACGTTACTCATGATCTTGAGTTGTTGGCTATCGTATTCGCTTTGAAAATGTGGAGACACTATCTTCTGGGTGAGAAATTCGAACTGTTTACAGACCACCAGTCGCTAAAGTATCTGTTCACCCAGAAAGACTTGAAGTTGAGGCAGCAACATTGGCTAGAGTTCCTTGCAGCATACGATTTTGAGATTCTGTACACTCCAGGGAAAGCCAATGTCGTGGCCGATGCGCTAAGTCGAAAGAACGCAATAATCGCCAGCTTTATTATTACGACTTCCTTAATTGAAAAAATGTCTATTCTTCAAAAGGATGATAATTTTATTAAGGATATGATCAAAAGGATTCATAAAGGCGAACCCTCGTGTTTTCAAATAGATAACGATGGGACCCTGAGATTGAGAGGAAGGATTTGTGTTCCCAACATCCCCGAGCTAAAAAGGGAAGTGTTAGATGAGTGTCACAAGTCCAAGCTGAGTATCCATCCAGGTGTGACCAAAATGTATAACGATCTCAAGCGAAAGTTCTGGTGGAAGGCTATGAAAAGGGACGTTTTAATATATGTCAGCCGATGCCCTACTTGCCAACTAGTCAAAAGCGACCAACAGAAACTTGCTGGATTGTTGCAACCACTGGACGTTCCAGGTTGGAAGTGGGAACATATTTCCATGGACTTCATAGATGGTTTGCCCAGAACCAGAAAAGGAAATGACAGTATTTGAGTGATCGTAGATCGCTTCACGAAGACCGGCCATTTCATACCTGTCAGATCGAACAGAACTGCTCAGAGTGTGGTGCATATTTATTTCAAGGAAATTGTTAGGCTACATGGGGTGCCGATCAGTATAGTCAGTGATAGAGATCCAATATTCGCTAGCAAATTCTGGGAGGCATTTCAAGTAGAACTGGGAACGAAGCTGAACTTGAACACTGCTTATCATCCTCAGACAGATGGTTAGACTGAGGGGGTGAATCGTATTTTAGAAGATCTATTGCGGGCTTGTGTTCTTGACTTTGGTGGATCATGGGAAGACCATTTGCATCTGGCTGAGTTCTCATACAACAATTGCTACCAAGCGAGCTTGATGATGTCACCATTCAAAGCATTGTATGGTAGACCGTGCCAATCTCCTGCTTGTTGGGTCGAACCTGGTAATAGGCTTGTATTGGGACCTGATATGATCCGTGTTGCTGCGAACAAAGTTGATTTCGTTAAGAAACGATTACTCGCCGCTCAAAGCCGACAGAAGAGCTATGCCGATAAGAGAAGAAGAGATATATCATTTGTTGTTGGCGACTATGTATATTTGAAAGTATCGCCGATGAGAGGAGTTATCCAGTTCGGTAAAACAGGGATATTGGCGCCTAAATTTACTAGTCCGTTTCCTATCCTTGAACGGGTTGGAACTCTCGCATATAGGGTCCAATTGCCTGATTGGTTACCTGGAGTGCATGATGTATTTCACGTATCTCAACTTCGAAAGCATGTTCATGACCCAGACTTGGTTGTGGATGAAGCCGCCCAACAAGATATTGAAATTACTCCAGAATTAGCTGTGAGAAGAGAGCCGCTAAAGATCATTGGCAAAGAAACCAAAGAACTGAGGAACAAGAAGGTTCACTTAGTCAAAGTGCAATGGAGTGGAGATCCGCGAGATTGTACTTGGGAAACATAGGAAAGCATTAAGAAAGCCTATCCTAAGTGCAGGGTGGATATCTTTGATGGACTCTGGTGCAAGGTACATTTACCATATTTTGAAATTTCCGTTATGTTCTCTACTTCGTTGTTATTTTCTTTTCATGGATGTAAACTTTTAATTCTATAGTCTGAATGATTTTAAAAGAGTATAGGAATTGATTAGTATATTTTTGAAAAGTTAAAAACAAATTGGTTGTTGTTTGTGCTGTGTGATAGTGGATTTGATTAATTAAATTATTAGAATGATAGCTAATTAAATCACACAAAGAATTGATTTAAAAATAGATAGAAATATATACATGTGCATTATATATATTTGAATAGGTAATTGGATTAGCTGTTGAGTAAAGAATTTATTTGCGTGCCCGAAAAATAGGTAAACCTTAATGAGTTGGATGCACAAATATATAATTATATCAACTCCTGCGAATGCCATTGGATGCGGAGTGCTGGTTGTTCTGTGTGTAATAATAAACGTCACCATAGGATAGTAACAATTAATTTTGAACTACACTACATGGCATACTTCTTGAAGATAGGCATACTTCATCATATACCACATAAGCATTTGGAGCTTATGTGACGAGGTTGAAGATTTACCATACGAGTGAGAGGCTTGTATGACGATGACTATATATTACAGGTTGAACTGATGACTGATATTGACCATATAAATTGTAACGGTAAATTGCCAGAATAATAAAAAACCCACACGGGTCTGGAGATGACAATAAACATGTCTCTCTGGTCATTAAGGCACAAAAACCATTTATAGGGCGACGAGAATTTATTCTCTGGAGTTATGATCTATACACACTCCCCCGTGGACACCGGAATATATCACTATAAATATGTGCATGCTTATTAGGATTTATTGGGTACCTAATATGGCCCAATAAATTTCCAAACCCCTCCCCGTACAAAGGAGGTTATGGCAAAAATTTTCGAAAATTTAGGGTGTTAGCCAAATTTTTGAAGAATTTGAAAATTCTTAAAAACTGAAAAGTTGAAGAATGGAATCCAGATTGAAAGTAGAGTTGACTAATCAAACCACTTTTGACTTTGTTCCTTTTCGGGGACGAAAAGTTTTAAGTGGGGGAGATTGTAACAACCTGGAAAATCTAAACCAATTTAAAAAATTTTAATTGGCTATTTTAGCAGATATTAAATATTTTAAATAAATATTTTAAATAATAACGACGAAAAGTAAGTTTGAATCGACGTTTGAAAATAAATATAATTATTTATAATTATAAACAAGGCCTGAAATGGCGCGGTAGTTTCAAAATTAGAATTCAAACTTTGAATGACTGTACCGGGTGCAAAACAAAACGGATTTTAGTGAAACCAAAAATATTTAAATATGTTAGTGAATATCTTTCTAAGAATCTGAAAAATCGAAGTTTCGTAGCGGGAAGCAAAATTGATGGCCAAACAAATTTTCAGAAAGGTCGCTATAGAATTTATATAGCCCATGAAAATGGCCATTTTGCAAATGACCTCGAAATTCGACGAAACCACTTTTGTTGGATCTGGGATGTCAAATTATTGCAAGGTTTCAAATTTCATAATTTTTGAAGCTAGTATGTGAGCGTGGAAAAGGAAAATGTGTTTGGTCAATTTCTATTAAATTTGATTGACCAAAAAAGGCTCATTTTTCAAACGGTCTCAGAATTCGATGAAACTAGTTTTGTTGGGACCGTATCGTCAAAACATAGCTAGATTTATTTTTCGAGAATTTTTAGAATCAGTATGTGGCCCCGGCAAATCGAAATGTACGTTCAAATTAAATATTGAATGTTTTATATTTTAATTTGATGGAAAAATGACTGAAACAGTCGAATGGGCCTACGAAACATATCACATTGTGTTTGGAATGGGGTATTTGGCTAGGGATGACAGTCGATGGGTTTAGATTCGAGTTCGTATGAAATAAGGGGTATTTGAAAATTTTAAAAACATATAAAAAAAATAAAAAAATTTGATTGGCCGTTCATTTCTCTCTCCCTTTTCTCTCTCCCCGCTCCTCACGATTAACGGCGGCCATCCTTCAATTCTTCCCCCCTCTTTATCTCCTTCCACGCTCACCGATAGCCAATGCCCTAGTTGAAGATTTTGAAGCCCTCTCCTTCCTCTCCAAATCCGACCTAGCCTCGCCCTTTGCCGTGGAGGATATCTCAAAATTGCGCTCAGGAACTCGCGCCGCACCACCTCGATTTGCTCCATCACCGCCAGTTCGAGTTCAAGGACACGGGGACCTCTAGGTGCGATTTTCGAAGCCCGACATCGTGGTGCACTCTGATCTTCATCTCGCTTCACGGATTTCACGAAATCGCGTGACCTAGTTTCAAACAAAACAGTGGAGGTACGACTTTAATTATATTAAACTATTTAATAGCACTTTAAAGCGCTACGGTTTTTGATTTTACTGTAAAAATAATATCTTTTTCGTTTATTGACGAAATTCAGTGCAACAAGAGACAGTGGACTCGTGTGGATGTCTTCTACATTCTAAAAGAGACCGCATATTTTTCTGATCCTTCTGCTATTTTTGGTGTAGTGGAACCCAATGTAAGATTTATGAATTATAAACGATATGGAAAACGACGATGGATAAATTATATAGTCGATGTATGAGTTATATAAGCGTTGTACACCTTATGTATAAGCGTGGTATAAGTTGTACGTTCGATGTATAAGTTATATATGCATTGTAAACATTATATATGTGTTGAAGTGAAGTGAAATATACTTCTATAAATATATATATATATGTATGTATTTATAAATATTTATATATATATATATACACATGCCCCTCGTCCAGAAACCATGGACGATATTTATTGGTTGATAGCGAATGGTTGATTAGATTTGTTTGTGGATGAAATTGATTGACTGTGGTTGAAAAATACCCGTTTTTGGTTGAGAATTATTTGGTTGAAACCACATAGGATTAGCTTGTGGAAAATAAAGAAAAAAATATACATTCCGCCTGCATGCGAACTAGATGCATGAAATCCCCATTGTCAAAAGCTGCGAGGCTTTAAGGTAGAGCGAGGAGCCGTACTAGGGACGGCCCCGGTTTTAATTACCCTGCCGTTATGCTGCCGATATTTTGAATAATATTCATGTGTTAGAATTATTTTCATGTGTTGAAAAGGAATTCATGTGTTGAACGACATTCATGCTTAAATAGTCGTGTTTTAATAATAAAAATCATATTTTTATCATCTATACGAACTATATAAAATAGTCGTGTTTTGAAATAAATTGTTTTATAATAAAAATCATATTTTTGTCATCTATATGAACTATATAAAATAGTCGTGTTTTGAAATAAATTGTTTTACAATAAAAATCACATTTTTATTATATACATGAATTGTTAAAAATAGTGAAGTGTCGAAATAAATGTCGGTTGGACAAAAATATCATTTTTATCAAATGTATGAAAAGAATATGTTTTTGATATATATATATATAATTAAAATAAATCAAATAACGAAGCTGCATTTCGTATTTTGAAACCGAAACTTCAAACGATTGTGCCGGGAGAGCCGACCGTCGGATTTTCCCAAAACTGGAACCGTTGGATTCGTTTTGAAACGATCTTTCTAATGATATAAATTTTGTGAAGATCCAATGATTAGATTTTCAGATATTTGTAAATCAAATCTGGAGAAAAATAGCGCCATGGCCGCGTTATGGCCCGAAGCGTCGTTTGAATAAATTGGCTATTTTTAAATAAATAAAAATAGCAATAAATCATTATAAAATATTATAAACGATATGGAATGTGAAATTTAGAAACTAACTGAAGGTTAGCTAAGTCGAATGGTTTCCTGGGTTTTGATCTGATGTTGGTTTCGGCCTTCGGGGTTAATATTTGGGAAATCGTTCTCTTACTAATTTACGGTTAGAGACTAATGAATTTGAATAAGGCGTAGGTTGTGTTTGTGTAGCAATTGTTTATTATATACGCGAGTTGCTCAGAAATACCGGGTTTATCCCATTCTGAATAATTGAATCGACGATAAGAAGTCGAAGATGAAGATGATGGTTGAAGACTGGAGATCTTCACCTCGGTTGGATGGTAACTGATGTCCTGATTGGGAGGCATCCCGAAATATGGATAATTAGTGGTGATCGTCCAAACGTACGTGGAGATCGATGGGTATGCGAGGTATATTGTGCCTCCGGTTTCGTTCAGACCCAGAACGGACTTGTAAATGGACTGTGTGTCTGACATTGGAATTCATTCTGTGTGATTGATAGCCATCAGCTACATGGTGTGAATTGCCTGTGTGACATGCTAAGATGCAGTGATCAAGGCTTCTGTTGAAAATCAAAGTCTTATGGTTGATGATCAAAGCACCGCTTGTGTGGCGTAGCTTTGTGTATAACGTAAATTAGCGAGCCTCACACCCCGGTATGAACCCGAAACGGGAGAGATTGAGTCAGTGCTTAAAACTGGCTGATATTTATACTACTTTTCACCTATGTGGTTGTTGCTGTTGCGAGGCGCCTCGGATATATCGGTCGATCCGGGACAGATGGAGTCATTCGTTGGCTCATTTACGCCCCAAAGGGCGGGGAAACGCAATGTTTAGGCATTTTAATCCACATCGGTGGACCGGCCCTGAGGATCCAAAGGCTTGACTGAGTACTTGCCTGAGACATGGGCTAGATTGTCTCGAAGTCGGTAAGGACTATCTTTTGCCTTGGTTCATGACAGAAATCCAATTTCCAAATACATGACTATGCGGTTTTGATTGTATACCTATATATGGCGACATAGTGGTATGGGGCATTAATGCCGTCTATGATTGATACTTATGATTTGAAATTGTTTTTGAAATATATAAACACTATTAATATTATCAAATGCTTTTGTTTTATTCGTATCAAGCATATTTTGGCCATTATAAGGTAAAAACTCTATCCTTCGGTTTGCGTTGCATTGTGTGATGGGAACTGAGTCTTATAATGGCTTCATTTTTATAAAAAGCATTGCGATGTTTAAAAGATTACTTGTTTTAAAGCACTGGCAATTCAATGGAGTAAACCCTTTCCGCGAAAGTGGCGTGGTCCTGTGATAAGCCACATTATAAAATGTGTTAAGTAGATTTCTCATACCAGTCCCATGACTGACTCGTAGTTTGTTTCACTTGCAAACTTGGGTGCCCCTTTTTCTACATGGGCAGCCTTGTGTTCAGGTTTTAGCAGGCTCTTTCTGGATAGCTGGAGCTGAAGATGGACTCTATCATTTACCTCTTTTTATGTTGTTCAGCTCCTATTGTACATATTATGTTTGTTTTGCGCTGTAGACATTTATGTATAGCTGAACTGTATTTGTACTAAGTATGATCCTGTATACTGTGTAGCTCTGATGATTACGTTTATCCAGTGTATTATTTGTTCATTATATGGTGTATTTATTTAATTTTGTTCTGCTATTATCTGTTTATGTGTTATATTCCAAAGATTACCCTTAACACCGTCGTACGGGGTTTTGGGGTCGTCACAGTCGATGAACGAAGAGGTATATTCCAACGTTATACTTGGAATGGTGATTCACCACGTTCTTTCCAATTTTCCTGCTCCCCTTCTTTTTGTTTATATAAACCCACACGTCTTATACGTTCAGATACTTTTTCTCTCATCTTCCGCCCTCTCTTGCACTTTTTCCTCCTCTAGAGCTGAGCTTTAAAAAAAAGAATCAGTCCTCCCCCTCAAATCGAAGGCTAGTTTTTCCTTAGTCGAAGTCGTTATTGTCAAAGCCCAACACCATTGCCACATGACTTTATATTTTGAGGATATGTTCAAAAAAGTATTGCCTCCTACACGCATTTCTGTTTGGCCTGTAACTAGTTTGTCTTAACCTTTAAAATTGGCACATGGCTTTATCACTTCACAATACCGCGTTGAAGCCTAGTTACATGATAAATTTGATATTTTTGTGCCTTGTTTGTATATTTGAGGTACATTTGTTGCCATACCTTTGTTCTAACTTATGAATTGAGACTTATACATTTGACTGTACCAATTTAAAGCATGTCGTACCTTTATGTTGACGATGAATAAATATTCTAAACCTAAAAAGTTAGGATTAACTCATCCATTTCATTGTTTTATTCGAAATTAATTTAACTGAACGAAGATTAATCCTGACTCGAGTGTTTTATGTTTTTGCATGGAACGCTCGGGTCAGATCTGATTGTTGTAGATTTAAAGATCTCTTCTATTGAAGTTAGAGAGTGGCAAAGACGTCCGCTTCTGGTCCACTTAAAATTCGCAAACTTTTGGTAAATAAATTAATGTATATTTTTCTTCCGCTGTGTATTTGAATTTTGTAAACTCTGATATTTTGTATAAATTATCCCGCTGTGAGATATTGTGGTTATTTATTTTGTGATTTCTGTGTCCGATTCTGTTTAAACCGTGTAAGCTAAATAATAATATGTCATTTCGAGCGGTTTTAGTTGGTTTAATTACAGACTTGATATGGTCGAAAAGGCAGGTCGTTACAAAACTACCATCTTCCACGTATGACCTTATAAAATCAAGAGTGTCAACCGATTTAGTTATTCCTTCAGGCAACATGGTTTGCAAAGCTCTTAGATTTAGAAATAAATCTTTTGCATATACATCGCATTGTTGGTTGTGTCTCAAATAATTTTCTTGACAAGCGCAATGTTCCGTCAAATCTTCTTTATCAATATTCATGAATTTGCATTAATATAAACCCAAATATCTTGTCATAAGGCTCAATTTGTTAAAATCGGTCTTCGAACGATGTAAAATCTTGATTAATGACGTGAACCAAATGTATGACTCTAAAATTATCTATTGTTGATTGTGTTTCATTATCATTAATTCAGTAATTCTATTCAAAATGTTTCTTTCTACGAATAACTCTTTTCACCTTAAATATTGGTTCAATGCCTACATCTATAACAAGTTCCTTCGCTTCCTCCATCATTTCATCAAGCCATTTTCTCTAAAGTTTTCGAAAAATAGAATGAGTTCTTTTAGCCTTGAAACTGCTTCCTCTAAATTTATTTCCTCATGTTGAAGGATTTTGCTAACTTGATTTGCTTTATCCAATAATTTATACCAAATATAAAGGCTTATTAAGAATTTTCCAGAACATTTCTGCATAAACCTTTTGTTTTCGCCATTACAACATCCTCTTTAGAACTATTTACAATTTCAATCAAGGCATCTCTCGGCATTAATGCTTGAAATCGAATAGCTCTTACGATTTCTACATGACTTTCCCATCGAGTAGCCATTAATGGTTTTGGCGTTAAACCTTTAACATATTTTTTAAGGACATCCTATCGATGAGTAGATCCCAAGAACAATGTAAAGATATTTTGCACGCTAGCAAAGAAATTTCTTGCTTTAACACAAGACTTGGCCATATCACATAATGCAAGATTTAAACAATGACATCCGCATGGCATATAAAATACTCGAGGATTTATATCAAATAATCTCTTTTGTACGCGAATATGTTTGCCTTTCATATAAGACCCATTATCATAACCTTGACCCCGTATGTCATCAACATTAAGATTAATTTCATTCAAAATATTTTCAAGATGCTAGAAAAGGCCATAGGCTCATTATATCATCAACCATAATGGATTCCCGAAAAATTCTTTTGTCTTCACTTCATTAATATCTTTAATATCCACACATCTTATAATAATTGACATTGTTTTTCATGGCATAGGTCAGGGGTGCAATCTAGAATAACTGAGAAATATTTCGCTTTTAAGATCTTTTTTACGATTTTCGTATTGATCTCATTTGACAATAAAATAATAATTTTATTTTAAATTTTATGGCAAGGATAATGATGTCGAATTTCTTTATTAACTACATGTCGAAGATGCCCTTGCATAATTAGATCGAATTCATCAAGAAATCAATAAGTTGACAAAAAACCCAATATTTCTTTCATAAATTTTCTCATTACTACCATGGAAAGGCAAAGCATTTTGAGAAAGAGTTTTCATGACTTCAATTATTTGTAGTAATATCAACTTCCAAAAAAATTTCTCTTTAGATATTTGAGCTTCCACCTTTTTATCAACCGTTCCTTTTAACTTTAATTCCTTTTGCAAATCAACCCACTTCACAACATTTTCACAATGTTCCAGATTTTTTTCATGCTCTCTAAGCTTTTCTGTAAGATTATGACAATCGTCAATTCCATCTTAGGACAATTTACTTGCTGTTAATTTATTTTTGAATAATTTGCAATTAAAACAAAGTACTTTGTTCAAAGAATTTGAATATACTAGCCACTTTCTTTCTTGTTCCTCGCCATTTGGAAAACGACGGATATAATGCTTGGATGAAAAACTTCTATTCCTCCTAAACTTCATGACATTTGGAAATTTATCATTTTTTAAGGAATTTGATTAGACCTATTTCTACTATCAACAATCTTTTAGTATCATTTAAAGATCCCCAAAATCTGGATCGTAATCAATATCCATGTCTTTATTTAAATCAAGCATACTTTTATCGCATTCGTTTCTTGTTTCATCATCACTAAATTCATCATTTCCTCTTCATTCACATGATATTCATAATCTTCATTGTTTATGTCCTCATCTACTTCATCAGCTTCATTTACAAAAATATCTTTGTAGTTATGTATATCATGATATTCATGTTCTTCTATAGATTCTCGATATTTTCATCAATAGATTCGCTTACTACTCTATTTGGGTGAAGTGTTTGTTGCGTTTTTGCATTGAATAATTTTGATACTGAACCGATCAATGATGTAGATATTGCTCCTTGTTATTTTACCTTCCTATTATAAGCTCCGAAGTTTTGGTTCCTAAATCCTATTTATTTTTCTCTCCCTTTCCTTTGGCAATGTATCAACTATCTAAGAAAATATTTTAAAAACTAAATCGTAAACTAAAGTTTTAAACCTTTGAAATAACTACTGACTTAGCATAATTATCTCTAATTATTTACATAGTTTACAAAAAAAGTGTCTAAATTATGTATTGCCTAAAACTGTCCAAATTTTGCAAATTTTGGACATCCATCAACATTTAAAAATTGCCAAACTTAATGTTATCATTTAATTAAATATCTAATTTGATCTAGATTATAATATTTTAAAAACTTCCTTAGTTTTGTAATTCTAAATTGTAAACAACAATCTAAATGAATTTTGAATTCTAACAATGAGTTCTTCATCTTATTTGTTGACTTTAATTAAATAGTAATCTCAGATTTTTAAAATACAAAAATTGTATCTTTCTGTCATTGTTTATAGCTTAAAATTATAGACTACTTTTTACAGTTCAGAATTACATATTGTTTCAAAACAATTAGTTTTTCATCTTTTTTGAAGCATCATAAACAAAAAATGTTTATTAAATTAAATCAAAAGGCAATCTCATATCTTTCAAATATAGAAAAAAGCATTTTCTATTGTTCTACTATATCTATGGTTCAAGCATCGGGCACTGTTTAGTTTCAAAATCAGAAAACATCAAAAAAAAAAAACAATGTTTGGAATTCATGTTTTCAAATTAAGAAAAGTACATTTTTATCGTCATAGGTCAATGTCAAGCATGTTGGACGACGGAAGAGAAAGAAATTGAAGACCTCGCTTTGATTGGGTGTTGCTTTTGCCTTGGCAGTCCGAAGAATCGATGATGGCAAGGCAAGAGAGAGCATAATTGAAGACCTTACTGCAAAAAATTTGATGAATTTATGTCTTGGCCTTACTTTTTTTTTGATGAAGAGGAGGATTCGTTGAAAACTTGAATCATCGAGAATAGCATAATTGAGAAGCGGGAGAAGAAAGCTTCCAATTTCACGCATTTACATTTTTTTTATTTGCCCCTAGCCTAGTGGGCTTCCCCCATCACAAGGGTTAGTGGGCTTCCCCTGGGCCGAGTATGATGCTACAACAAATAATACAACATATGTGTGTATGTATATACTGTTACGGAAATTGCACTTTGCGGAAGCGACTAGAATCTTATTCACCCAATTACTTAAACACGATTTCTATGGAAAACAACACTGATATGAAATTACATGCACAAATACAAGACATTCCACCCAACCAGCCTCTTTATTGATTCAATAAAAACAAATTTTTTTCACCTAATGAATCAAAACAAAAAATAAACAAAATACAATTGAATTAATAACCTTATTAAGAAAGAGAAAGAATATCTAGATGACTACAAATATTTTTGGATCAGAAGAGCGACGATAAACCCTCGAACAATCTGGAGGCACAAACTATGTCTTTCACCAGTGAATAGGAATAGGTACCATCAGCCTAAATACCTACATCTTCCTCTCCAGGGCACAAGCCCATGGAGGCACATAACCTCACCAGATATTCTCATATGGTTTCTTGTTTTTTGATTTAACCAAGAAGGCTGCATATATAGAGAATAGAAAACCTAGGAAAATATCCAAATTGCTTTTTCAAAATACCTCTAGAATATAAACTTTCATTTATTTCCTTCTATGATAAAGTCAATCAATCAATCAACTAATCAATCAAATCAATTAGTCAAATCAATCAATCAATCAATCAATTCAGTTAATAAATCACATCCTCTTCATAATTTATTTGAATAAAAAAATTCAACACTCCGGCCTCATTCAAATATCACATATCTTCAAAAATCTACAAAAAAAGTCAACCTAGCTCTTTCAACAACATCTACTCTCAATTAAAATCTAGGCAATGAAATGCACCCCACCTGTTCCCGGAGTACAGGACTCAATTGATTTCGGAGTAACAATCACATCCAGTCGATTTAAAAGGGCTACGATCACACCTCAATTACAAACACAACCCACCGCCAGCAAATGATGCATTTATCACTTGAGCTGCACTGCACAAAACCAACGGTCTAAAAGTGCTTACAATACCACAAGATCTCTGACCTGTGGATTTTTTCCACATCGACACCCGCCTTTCGCTTGACTTGATCTCTTCATCTCCGGGATCCCTCAGGCATCATCTACATCAAGACCCTTGCCGATACCAAGATCCTCCACCTTAGGACCATCAGCAGTGACCATATTAACATCTCCACTTTGCTGCGCATTAGGTTCTTCAACTGTCATCTGCCTTCTTCTTTGTCTTCTTCCATCTTCCCTCATCCTTATCAGAGGGTTTTTTCTCACCTCCATCAATCAGACCATTGAGGTATAAAGCATCCACCATTATAGGCCTTTAAAATCCCTCAATATGTACCATAAAAAATAGTCATCTATAACAGCAACATTATCTCCGACATCTACAGTCTTCAATCCAACAAAAACTCCAAGCTATGCGATGATACGAGCTCTGATACCAACTGTTTGGGTTTTGTACTCAGCAGAAGTTTGACAAAACACCCGAAAAATAGGATCTTTTTCACCCAATCACTTGAAGATGAACTTGATTGGAAATTACAACATAAAAAATCAGAAATAATAGCAATATACAAATATTCCACCCAACAACCCTCTTTATTGATTCACTAAAAACAAATTTTGTTTACACTCAATTGATTAAATCCAAAAATAAACAAAATACAATTAAATCAATAAACTTATCGAGATAGGCAAAGAATATGTAGATGACTACATATATTGTTAGAGAAGAAGAGCAATGAAGAACGATGACAAACGCTTGGACAATCTAGACGCACCAACTACGTCTTTCAGTAGTAAATGGGAATAACTACCCTCAATCCAAATTCTTACATCTTCCTCTTCAGGGCGCGATCCCTTGGAGGCACATTACCCCACCAGATATTCTCACATGATTCCTTGATCTTTTGATTTAATCAAGAAGGCTGCATATATAGAGATTAGAAGACCTAGGCAAATATCCAAATTGCCCCTTCAAAATATCTCCAGAATATAAACTTTCATTTCTTTCCTTCTATGATAAAATTAACCAACCCACCAATCAATCAATCAATCAAATCAATTAGTCAATCAATTAATTGATTACATCCTCTTCATAAAATATTTGAATCAAAAAATTCAACATATACAAGATTATCTATGTAAAATTTGAGCTCATTTCGATTTTTGTAGTATTAACCTTATTACTCATATTCTTTGCATTTCATTAAATGGTTAGATTCAAACATCAAATACATTATTCTATAAATATCAAAAGAAGCACGAAATTTAAATAAATGGTCATCTATATATGGATTAAGCATGTAAAAATTTTATTAGATTTGAAATGGTGTAACTTCGGTATGATTGGAGTGCGAAAGTGGATGGCACAAAATAGGAGTGCGAAAGAGCGCTCCTTATGTATGTATGTGCATATTTGTGTATATTAACTAATATTATTTCATGTGGATGATATGCGCATAATAGTGTATAACTTGAAATCAAGATTTATACATATGAAATGTTTACCAAGTTTTTAACCCAACTGGAAGTCATTGATGTCGAGGGCAAGTTAGGACCGTACCACTTGAAATTTGGTCGGAATACACAGGGTAAACCCCTTGGATGTGGGACGCTGGACTACTCAGCACCAGAGCCATAGCCACTGCTTTTATCATCCATAGCTGAAAGGATAAAATAAGATACGGATTATTCACAGGGATATGATATTATTAGTTGAATTCAATATGGAATACTATAGAATTTAAAATGCATTCCTAGATGTATTACCACTTATATCTGCCCTAAAGGACACGAAAGGTTAAGGACACAATTCAGGATAACATCGATTAGGGATAGTATTAACACTCATACTATACTTCGATGTATAATAGTATGTATATTGTTCTTCGTTTATCACACTTTATTCTGAATACCGTTCTGATACCAAAATGTAATGCCCCACCTGAGACTCACACTAATAAAAAGTATTAGTGGGTAATACTCTCTGCTAGTACATATTATAGGGCTAGTTAAGAGCAACTATCTGTGAGTTTTGTATTAACAAGTATCAAGCGCATCGATTCAGTGCTCATTTTTTTTTCTTACCTCAAGAGGAACGACATACTTAATTCTTACTTAATACAACAATACTTTGGTTAATGAATCTATTCAAAGCAAAACATAATAATATATGACGTAGATCACAAAATAGCAAACACTACTATATACATGGATACATCAAGTACAATGAGTAGCTATACATACAAGGGTGGTTATATAGACGACTAATATTTACAACCTGTCCAATAAAATAGTATGTATGTATAGTGTCATGCTAATACTCTATAGTACAAGCTACTCAAAATCTGTGCCCAAGCTTCGAAAAAGATGATAGATAAGCCATAGTAGAAGCTGGGTAAGCAGATATGTACAACAGGCGCTAACATGAAACAACTCAATCTAACCCGAGTATAAAATACATGGGTCAGTCTAGCTTAAATATATTAGCTAGAAAATGATAAGCGGAAGATACTATCACATAAGGGAAGCTCCCTCATAATAAAGGAGGAATACAATAAATATACTACATCAGATACATGAGATAGGTTCAATAATTCATAATATTTGTTTTCATGTAAAATAATATTCACACATCACATTTATTTTCGTCAACTAAGTGATCATGGCCTAAGTTTAAGATAGTCTAAGGAAATCTCAAATCAAATAGAAAACATACTATGGAAATCACTAATAACATGTCAAATTGATTAGGTTCTTGCCACATAATGGTGTAATCACCATGCATTAACATTTAATAGCAGAAAGGTTACGTCTAACTCAATATTCATAAGGTGACGAAACATCATAATATATTACAAAAATCTAGAAATCAAAGAATACTTAAAATTTATAAAATACGGTACCATATAGTCTCAGGGAATTTGAAAACACCATACCATACGGTTTGAATCCAAGAAGGCGAGTCTTAGCTACACCTGCATGTGCTCCACACAGGCGACCGAAGCCAACCGGTACTACAAACATAGTTTTGGCACCCCACATTGTTACTCGAAAGTGTGTATATCTAGCTCATCAACCCCACAAAGTCACCCCTCATAGGTAGACCCCAGGTTTACATAAGTTTGACCCGTAGATCTAACATAAATGTCCCTCTTGGCCTAGTACTGGTAAACATATGAACTGAAGGTCCCAGACAGTTCCCTCAGTATGTGTGTAACACCCCGAATTTTCTATTAACACTAAAGTTGCTAAAATATTAATAAGTGTGTAAGAGAGGGGATGTATCTAATATGAATATAAAAATATTAATAAGTGTGTAAGAGAGGGGATGTATCTAATATGAATATAAAAATATTAATAAGTGTGTAAGAGAGGGGATGTATCTAATATGAATATAAAAATATTAATAAGTGTGTAAGAGAGGGGATGTATCTAATATGAATATAAAAATATTAATAAGTGTGTGAGAGAGGGGATGTATCTAATATGTATATAAAAACAATAATAAGTAAAGGGGGATGTATCTAATATGTACATTGTAGAAAATATATATATATTTATGACATGAATAGAAGTTTATTTATATGCTGAGTGTTTGCTGAGTCACTTCTGACTCATTGCTGAGTCAACAAGATAAACCCCATCTTGTCTGAACGGCTGCGGTTATTTCTAGGTTAAATCTAATGGCCTAAATGAATTCTAAAATCTATAAATAAGTGGGTAGACCCTAGACCTAAATCACTTGTAAAATTAGAGAAGCTACCGTCATGCTGCTGCCATGGAGTTCAGCATAGCCGTCACAAACTAAGAAGAGGAAGCCTAATCATCTACAACTAAATCTACACAAATCAAATCAAAAGATCTCTCTTTCTCTAATTCTTTTCTTTTGTTGGTGAGTATGATAATTCTCACAAGACTATTACAAACTAATTTGACTCAGTTATGAATGGATCACAAGAAAGTGATGTGATTTGTAATTGTAAATTCTATATATTGTGGATCTCTTATTATGTTATTATGTTGTCGTATGATGTAAATTATATATGCTATGTCATGCTATGTTGTAAATTCTCTTATGCTATGTCGTGCTATGTTGAGAATCATGTCAAGCTATGTTATACTATCATACTATGCCATGTTATAAATCATGCTATATTATGTTGAAAAATCATGCTGTTGGATCATGCTTAAAGTTATGTTTTTTTTTCTTAATTTAAATGGATCTTGTTTATGGGAATTTGCCTATTAGGTTAGGTGTACCCATAAACTTGAAACTATAATTAAATAAAACTTGATTATGGGAATTTGCCTATTGAGTTAGGTGTACCCATATAAAACCATGTTGTTAAAAAAATTAGATGATGTTGATTCACACATGTTCATATGTAAGTTTATGAAAATTGATTGAGATCATATTAGGTGAATTTTGAACAAGTTGACACCTTTAGATCCATGACATGTATAATCTATGCAAGTTGGACATATGCAAGTTTCACCCCTTATTATGATTCATTTGGTCACATATACATGTTGTTATTATGATAATCTCTTTTATGCTATGAGTTAGGCTATTCGAGTCTAACATATATTTTGCGAATAAACGTTCAAACGTGGGGTAGGGGTAATATTAGGAATTAATAAATTGGGTGCAATTTTGTAAGATTTTGCATACCATGAATGGATGTCCATAATTGAGTCAATTATGGACATTGTTAAAAATTGGAAGTAATTAATAATTCAAGTAGGGAATTATTAAAATTGGGGGAAAGTGGATTATTATTAATAATCAATGCTTAGGACACGAGGTTGGACCCGTTTGTGATGTAAACCTGCCCGGACCCGCCCGGCAAATCCAGTAGTCACAAATGTCGGCCCAATGTGAGAGGTCCTAGGCCCAAACTAAAGCATAACAGTTGTAAAGACACGAGGTTAGACTCTTTTATGGTGTAAGACTGCCCGGACCCGCCCGGCAAATCCAGCTGCCATAAATGCCAGTCTAATGTGAGAGGTCTTTATGAGGTTATGGCCTTAATGAACTAAGAAATACTTAACCAGATAATCATGTAAGGTGGGACATGGGGGTTAAGTAGGTGCCTTGGGTGGCATGAGGAATCTGGTGGTTGCCTTTAGAGGCATTTGAAATACGATTAGACTTAACCAAACACACATGTAAATGAACATGACTAAGTGGGTTAAGTGGGATGGACTAATGGGGACAAGCTTAGGTGGAATGCTTGTGGTAAATAGTGGGGGCCCATTTCAACCAGTATCCCAAAACGTATCTTTGTGGGCTCGACCCAAGTCGAGGACGGGACACGCATACTGGGTTTGACTATAAGAGGCCAAAACAGGGAGCGGTGGCAATGCAAGTCCAACGGGTTTCATATGCGTGTGTGGACCCGGGCTGGTAGGTAAGACGTTGTTGCATCGTGTAGGTATAAGCCGTGCATGTCCGTTGTATCAGGTTGCCACTTTAGGGGAGTGATACACCCCACTGTGGGGCCAACACGGGTATCTACGAGTTAGGGAGCCGATCGAATAATGGGAAGTAGGGTACACCTAGTGGAGATAGGGGCAGGCGGCACCTATGTAGTCAGCTAGGGGTACGTAAAGCCATTGGGAAAGTTTCTAAGTGACGCTAAGTGGGATGAATCTTTAGGGTGACTGGTGTGGTGCAGTATAGTGTTTATCCTTTAGTATTTAGGAGCGCCTATAACGTTGCCTTTAGCGATTGTCTATGTCCTTAATCTGCTCTTCATAGACATTTTCTTGTTTTCCAGCTTATGCCTTAGTCCAGTTATTTTGGTAATAGTATTGTAGAATTATCATATTCACCAGACTTTATGTCTGACCCCCCTCTTTTCCATCCTTTTTCTCCCTTCAGGTCCGCAGGTTGGGCCAAGTTCTAGTGGAGTCTAGTTGGATCGCTTATCTTCTGGAAAGCTTGGACTGCTGAAGTAAAGTCCAGCTTGTTATCTTTCTTTTTAATGGCTATTCATGTAATGGGATTATGTACTTGTTTTATCAAGATAGATATTGTACTTGACATTGAATATGGTGTTATGATGTAATCAAACATGTTTTGACTTCTGCTACAATGAAATAAAGTTTTTGAATTTCCAAGTACTATTTTATATCTGTCTTGTTGTAATTTTACTGTTCTATATTCACTTAAAACCTCCATGGAAGTTAATGCATTCCCTTTGTGAGTGACATTAATGGACGTGGGGTGTTACAATGTGTCACCAACTTCCCAATAATAACCTAAATAGTAGTAATGATACGTCACATACAGTACGTTCTCATTTATCGGTTTACTAGTATACAACCAATTCCTCACAAAATAACTTCAATCGAACAAGTCCAGAATTAACCAATATAATATACCTTCGCATTTCATATCACGAGGTTTATTGTTTCATTTAATTCACTTCCTTATTCTCTAAAAGAGTGCAAAATAATATAATTTTGTAAGAAAATGCTTATACTGAGAAAATGAGTTTAGAAATCTATTTCGGAAAAACTTTGGAAATCATTCTTTAAAATCTCTTAATAATAGTATATTTGTGTATAAAATTAACTTTGAAATATTTACATTTTATAAATTAACTTAGTAAAACATGTTTCTAAAACTACAATTTTATATTGAAAATATCTTTGAAAACAATTTATAACGTATATGCGTTGTGTAGGCATAATCACAAATAGTTCATAGGATTAACACATAAAGAATCACATAAAAACTCGACGATTCGAAGTCGTGATCGATGTTAATATAGTTTAATCCATAGATGGATTAAGCCTCTAGAAAACAATTGAAAAGTTTCACAATTCATAGTTAAAAACCACCAAAATCATGCAACCAAATTTACGCAATGCATAGGAATCATGGAGGACAACCTGGCACTACTTTCCTCCATGCTAAGTCGACCCCTAGGTCGACCCATAGATGAAGCTAGTTTGACTAGGGGACACGAATTTTCTTCCTGATACAATTTTTGCTCCATCTTCATCTTCTACACAACTTTTAGCATAGTTTCAGGATGAATTTCAACATGACTTTTGACGTGCAAATAAAAGGATATGTAAAATATAAACTGGAAGAAACAATTCACAAAATATCAAGAATCGAAGGAGAAACAAAACCCTAAAGATGATTGCAGACAAGAGTTTGCATTGAAAAACCTCTGAATCATAGTTCTAGTTTACAGTGACTTTATTCCAATAGAAAACTCAAGCAATTCAACAAAAAATATGCAAAGATAGAAGAGTGAGTATCACAAACTCACCTTGATTATTGCAGCAAAATTGAGCACAAAATTTGATGTTTTTGGGTTGGTTTTAACTTCACAAATACAGAAGACATGGCAGAGACATGCAAGCTGAAATATTTTGGCAATAAACATTTACCTTCCATTTTAGATTTGAATGAATTAAACCCTTTTAATTTGTAGAGATTACCTGTTGTGTTCAAGTAACAAGATATTTCCTAAATTTAGATTAAGGTTTCGCCGTGTTATGTGAATTTGAAGAGGAAAAGTAACCACTTTTTACTGTAAATTTAGGAAAGTAGAAGAGAAAGATATCCCAAACAACAAAATTGTGTGTAACCTTAATCTTTAGTTTCTATTTTTTTTTCTTATGTTAGCAAATTTTGGCCTTGGGCATAATTTTAGACCCAATTAACCAATATGTTAATTTAACTTAATTAAGCCTTTAACCCTCTTATACACAATTTGTTTACATTTTTGATATTGTTTTGACCTACAAAAATTATTACATACTTACATAATATCATTTAAAACCATTTTAAACATAAATTTTATCATAGTACATTAAAATTAATAGTTTTTGCTAAACTTTTAGTTTTTACATTACTGTTGTTCAAAACTTATATTTTAAACATTCAGTCTTTACAAAATTCATTGTCTAAGCAAAATAAATACTCAAACCATACTGAATTATTTTTAACACTCAAATATTGATTTAATCGATATTTTCATTTATATTCCCTCATTTTCAACTCAATGGGATTCAAAAATAGTCTTTTTATAACTAAAATCATCCATTTACAATAATTTACAAAATTGCCATTTTCAAGTAAATCGAATCCCTTAATACTTGTTTTTCTCACAAGTTCACATTTTGAAGTTTTAAAACTTCATTTACTTTATTCTTAAATTTATTCAATACACTAACATTGAATTGAATCCTTTATTATCTTATTCAATTAAATACAATCTTAATTCAACATACCTAAATTTTATTTCTCAGAATAACCTAAACTTCTTTAACACATAAGCTACTGTGAATCTCAAACTTGTGTGGTCATACAAGTTATTTTGTTTAAATTCATTTATTTTCTTAACTAACGAATTATAAACATTGTTATAATCTTTTTTCCCTAGCTCTCGGAACTAGGGTTGTTACACTTGACATGACTGCTTATACTTCTATAGTTGTTAGGCATGTATAATAGTTGTATTTTAGTATAACACATTTGTTTGTTATAAATTCCATATATGTTTTGAAATACTTATCTTGGATAAGTTTCATTTATTTAACATGCTTATTCTCTTGCTATCACTACTACCTTGTTTAATCCTCTTTTATTAAGTACATATTCTAGTACAAGGAAGGAATTCATGATTATTAGATGTTTAATCGCTCTTATTTGCATCTAAGTGCTAAGTTGCTATAAAAGAGAAACATAGTGGATGTAGGATTGTGGTTTATGCGCTTAGTGCATTTTCAAATATTTTATACCCCAGATATAGGAGGTCATCATTGGGCTTTCGTTTTCTTTTATTGGTTGGGCCATTTATATTAAGTAGTAGTTTTACTGGATCAAGCCGCACAAAAGAAATGTTATCGAAATTTTTGTGAATTTTGCTTAAGTTATAAGAAAATTAAATACATATGGTGTTTAACGGAGTTATCTTCCAATTAGTGAGTTGTCTTTTCTTTGTTTCTTCATTTAGAAATAAGTGTACAACCTAAACATTTTGTTTAACTATATTGATTCTTTAATTATAAGTGATCGTATTTAGGGATAAGAATGATGGCTCAATGATAATTCCAAGTCATTTCTCTTTATCATGAAAACTTTCAATTGATGTCGTTGGGAGTTGATAGGTGATGATTTCCCCTTGTGTCATTGCTTATTGAAGGGTGTTGGGTTATGTTGGTCCATACTTGAGGATTTCCAGGACAAAATCCTTTAAGGAAAGGATAATGCAATGACCCATATTTTTAATGGCTGGATATTTAAATATTAATCACTAATTAATTAATGGATCCAATATATGGTTTTCACATATGGTTGAATCAGGACTCTAGACTACTTCTATTGAGTTTGGATGATCCATTATGTATAGAAAGATTATAAGGATCACAAAATTTGTAGATCGTTGATCCAATCATAAAAAACAATCTCAAAATGAACTAAAATTATCAATCTATGACACAATCTCGGACAGTGGTTTAACTTATACCACTGGGATTTAAAATGAGGCGATTCACTTAGATGAATTTCGTGGAAATTGAACATACCATTTGATTGTGCAAACTTATAATGCATGACCGTTTAATTTGATAAATAAAATAATACTTAAATCACTAGACCATTATCCCCTTTAAGTCCATCCACTATTCACTAGGGCTGTTAACGGATACTTTCGGATATGGATAGTGCCATCTCCTATCCGCATCCGAAACTATTTTCGGATATCGGATATCTGTATCGGCGGGTACGGACGGATACGGGATAGTTATCTATTCGCTAACGATTGATAATTAAAGAAACATAAATTGAAATATTGGGTTTAACATGACACTTTTTTAATGTCACGAATTATAAATTATGGAACATCAATAAATATAGTGATTATAAATAGTTTTGAGCAGTTAATATGCATTAAATGCATAAAACATAAACTATTAACTTAAGAAAATAATAAATTATCATCATTTATTATGCTAAAATACATATAAAATAAGCTATAATTTTGACAAAAACCAGACGAACAATTTTCGGAAGCGGATACCTTCATATCCATATCCGCTCCGCTTTTCGGATACGAATGCGGATGGATTTTGGATTTTCCGGGTGTCCATTGACAGTCTTACTATTCACTCTCCTCTTCAATCACGAGCTGTTGTTCCATTAGTTTGAGGCTGCCGCTCCTATTTTGATTGGAAAAATTAATATCTTTCGACTCTCTTAAGGAAAAGTTCCAAATCCAAAGTCATAGGGTTCATATCAACATTTTCTTTGTTTTATACCCGATTTGAAGGGTGTGATCTAGTTCTAGCAATGGACGTGCGATATTAGCAATATATCATTTGGTGGGGATTTACACAACGATTACAATTCAAAATTTTGTGGGGAGGATTGGACCTTTTGTAGCCGGGTGCATCACATAGTATTCACGAGTAAGAGCACAATGGAGATGACAGTCCTTTGTTTCATTAATTGGATTGGAGGAAATCGAAATAAGAGGGGGATGAGCTCATAGGTTATTTACTAATACATATACTATTATGTATTAATGGTTTGGAGGGGGATTAAGTACTCGTTAATTTATTTATTTAGTTGATTAAATCATTAAGTTAATCTCATATCTTATTAAATTGTAACGGTTCCATACGTAGACCGTTCCGAATGTCATTTTTTTGCGCTCGTGATGGAGAGCTCTGCAGTTTGGGTCAGGTCCTGATTGATTTGGATGAAGTGAATGGTATTGTTTCTCACTACAATGTTATTGCTAATATAATATGAAACTAACTTTCTTGAACGATCTTTGATTTTTAAAAGGAAACTTCTAAAATAAATTAACCTAGATCTTGTCTTATAAATGAATTAAAAAGCATTTTAAAAGGGTTTCAAAATAAAACATAATATTTTTCTTCATTTATGCACTATTTAGACAATAATTGCTTGATCTGGTTATTTTGACATTAATCCCATATTAGTCACATTAGACAGGTTATATGTGTTTTATGTATGTTAATATAGGCGCGTGTATGGTAATTTAAAAATTTATATAATTATTGGCTGCATGGTTGATTGTTTTCTTAGTTTAGTTAAAACCTCGATTCGTAGGTGGTATAGTGTTTGAATAATTTCATTTGCTAGAGTTGGTGTATATCAATCAAATGCACACTGTGATGACTTTAAGGAGGTGATTAAATCTAGGGCATACTTATTGAGAGGGGCAGTGATGATAGTATGTAATGATCCGTATTTTAATGGCTATATATTTAAATATTATATTTAAAATTAATCATTAATTATTTGATCTTTTTAATTTGTGGTATATATACGATCGAATTTAGACTTGAAACCTCTTCTGTTGAGATTGGGCACTTTCGTAATGTGAAGAAAAGATATAAGGATCATCGTACTTTGAGATTGGGCACTTTCGTTATGTGAAGAAAAAATATAAGGATAACCATACTTTGACATTTGATTGTTTGATGGCAAAACAGTCTTGATACACGCAAAAATTATTGTTTCAAAACGTTGCATTTGATTATAACGAAACTTGTATTTTTTGAAACTGTAGTAGTGAGATGATGCATGTAGATGAGTAGCGTAGTGCGGATGCACCATTCGTTCGCACGAACTATAAGTGCATATCGATTCCTATTTTGAAAAATTAAATGTTTGATAAAAAGGGAGTCACAGACGAAGGAATTAAAGCTCAAGACATATTTCATTGCGTTTATGTAACGACCCACCTTTTTGCCCACTTCTCGCCGGTAATTAAACCAACTTAAATCGTTCATAAAGACGAATAGTTATGGGTACAAACGTATTTGAACACAAAGAACATAATCTTTCATTTCATTACAATTTTTTTTACATCAGAGGTACAGTAAAATAGAGTACAACGTAAGCTCAGTGGAAACAAGACGCTCACAGCGGAAGAAGTAAACCATAACAAACTCAAGCTACCAATCTGAATCTAGCTCTGAAACTAAACCTACAAACTAAACTACTAGCTGCCCATGCAAAATTACGGGCACCCAGAGTTTAGATGGGGAGCAATAAACTCCAGGTCAGTCGTGGGACTGATGTGAGAACTCAAAATAGTTATTTTTTCGGGTTTATTTTAAAGTTGGGAAAATTCATCGGACCATGCCACTAACGTGGAATGGGTTTACTCTATGTGAATTCCCATGCATAGAAATCCACGATGACTTTGGAAAATGAAGCTATCATAAGCACACCCCATATCACACAATGCAAGCGCACACCAGATGGGAGAGTTTTGTCTTATGATAACCAATAATGCTTTAATACGTGAAAATCCTCTTTTATTATTATCATTAGTGCATAGTGTTGAAAACCATTTCGCAAATAAATACATTAATCTTAACAAGCATAGAAACTATGCCCACATACATAGTTTACAAACAAATCGAATGGCTCGTATTGGTTATTGGGTTTTTCAACATGATGGTTCCTGGCATGAAAGACCAATCGAGGACACGAAGCCTGATATCCCCCGGTTAACATCCATATACGGACACCGAATACAGAGCGCGAAGTATATATCCCAGTTTTCATTCAGACATCGGACACCGTATATACATTATTCCCTTAGGTTTCAAGCTAGATCAACCGCCGAAGCTTTCGATTTCACTAGAGATTATGTATATGTATACAACGTAACCACCAATTTACCATCAATTCGGGATGTGACGTTCGTTGATGTTACAATATACACAAAACTACGCATCAATAAGCCATGCTTTGATCATGACTAGCTCATTTCACAACCCCAATATGCCACATTGACAATTCACAATATGTCACTGATTTCTATCAATACATAATCCCAAGGTTCATGTGTCTTGGAGACGAGAATAATTTATGGCCACAAATTCGATATATATTAACATAAATCAGTGCTACGTAGTTAATTTCAATGTCAGACACACAACCCATACGAGTCCATTATGGGTCTGAACGTAACAACAACCCGAAAATCTCCAAATATATTCATACCTCATGCCACTTATAACCTCGTACTGGGTGATCGGCCTAATCGAGACATCGACAATCAATCCAAACTATTCAAAGATTTTCGGTCTTCACTTATCGATTTCCAATTCTTCAATTTCTTTATAACGTCAAATTATTACTTGGAATGGTTTTCGAATATATATCGATCCCAATCTGTCCAAGTAATAAGCCTATTTTAAAAACAATAGTTATGAATCATTTGGGATTTCCAATTAAAATATCATTCCCAATCGTTATTAATTCACTTATAATCAAGGTTGGATTTATTTTAGTTTCCATAAACCCCATTATCGCCTTATCCTTCCTTTAAATTCAATATTCATTTCTCCCAATCTTATATATTTCAAACATATTTCTTTTATTCATCATTATCCTATCATAAGTTTCCAAATTCCCAAAACTTAATCGGTTTTAAATTCCATTCACGATAATTTTGCCAACTGATATTTCAAATAGATTTTAATCGACCTATTATTCGATATCAATTCACACTTAAGCACATATTAGATTGCCTTAACAATTTAAATTTTCCTTCTTACATCGAATATTCGACTAAGTCTATCCAAGCTCATTTTCTTTTACATTTTCTAGCTTTCAATATCTTACTTAGAAATAAATTTCATACGAAGTAATTATAGCTCTTTTAAATCCTTTTTAAATATTTAACAACTCTTTTTGTAGTTTTAAACAATAATTCATGGCTTAAAATTCTTTAAACCAAATCATTTCAAAGAACAAATTATAATAGCGTTAAAAGCATAATCGAAGGTGTTGAAAAAGGGCTATTTAGATCAAATAGATTCAAAGTTATTCAAAAATTCAAATATTTGAACTCACATTACTTTTTAATAATAAAATATGATTTCTCATAAATTTCCCAAATTTTTAATAACTTGTACAAATCCATTTTATTCGATTTTCCTTTACGGTCGCAGAACTGCACATATAACGATCTTTTCCAAATTTATTTTAACCATACGTTAGAATCTGATAATTTCTTTTCTATTCAAAAACTATTATTAATAGAATTCTGACGTTTCTCGTTTCACGTCAATCCGGTTTAAAATGTTCAAGTTATAGTCGTTTAAAAATAGAAATCGATATTTACGAACTGTCACGTCACTACGCGTTCTATTCAAGCTATTTAATGATAGAATTATAAGTCATCTGAATCTTAAAATTTCCGTAACTTCAAAGTTTGTTCGATCGTTCCAAACTTCCAAAAATAGAGCCAAACAATTTATAACTCAAATCATTTCTTCAAAACTTCAATGCAAACGTTAATATCTTATAATAGTTTAAATATTTCAAAACTTCATTCCAATTTAATCGAACCACATAATATATTTTTCAACCTATTTAATCAGTTTACAAATAACGATCAAATAAATAGAGTCAAATGGTTACATAAACCAATGTAACTCAAAATTTCTTTCTAGAATTTAATTCTCAAATCTTGTTTTACTTGAGCGTCCAAAATGGAATAATTCACAAATCGTTTTCGTCTTCTCAAAGGTTGTTTAGTCATTTTTAGCTTATAATTTCAACCCATTTGAAATCTAATTCAAATTAAATTCCCCATTATTATTTTAAATATTAAATAACAAAATCGTTTAGAAAGGAGATTTAAGCCAATTATCAGCAATATTCCACATCGATGGTGTGTATGTGATACACTAAATAAGCAAGTGTTGAGCCATTCACTAAAATAAGCACAAATGTCCACTTTTCCTTTTGATTTATGTGTTATGTACATGTATGTGTGTATATGTCTCCATGCGTGAACTCCTGCCACCGTACATTCCTTTTTTTGTGTTCGCCTAACATGAGAAACCCCTTTTACTTTCTATTTGAATTAAGTACACTACAAAATTTCCCGATTTCCTTTATTTATAATTTATCGGTAGCAAATGACAATATAATCGTGGAAAATAATGTGCCACGATCCCATAACAGTAATAAAATAAACTGGTTGATTAGTTCTGTAAAGTGTCAAAGGACCACAGTTGCCCTAAAATACGTTAGAAAAAAATATGTTTATTTTCAAAATTAGAAATTACAATAAAATTTTATAAAATATTTTAAGATTGCGCATACAGAAACTGAATGATTATTTTAAACCGATATTTAATTATAATTTATATTCTAATTCTGATCGTTTCAGCAACTGTACCGCAAACAGTTTACTGTTTTACCAAACAACATCGTTTAATCTAAATTAATTTAAATCAAAATATATCAAAATTTATATTTAACCAAAACAATTTTAAAAATTTAAATACTTAATCAATCTATATAAAATTTCATATATATATATATGACATTTTAAATCTTAATAAACAAAATAGATTTGTAAAACTTAGGTACAACATCTAAAAAACCAATACATACCTATGTGTTTTAATATCATATATAATAAAATTTTATGAATCAAACATATCTTAAAATAAATTTCCTTTTTTTTCAAATCCATAATGATAAAGCAAGACAAAATATGAAAGATTATTAAATTAATATTGTATTAAATCTGATTAATTTCGATTTATATTTAGAAAACCCTAATTATAAAATAAAAATTCAATTTAAACTTAGGTAAAATCCTGAGTTACTACAGTTTAGAAGGTACTTTATGTTCAAAGTGAAAAAAGGAGACTAAGTGATTATGGGTTCTATCGATTTCGGATGAACTAGAGGTCAGAGAGGGTTCTGGACATTGGGCATGGTGCTTCTTTGTATAACAGTGGTGGTATTGGTGATGGCGTTATGGGTTGGGGGCCCATTCGAGTGGGGTGGAGCTGCGACATGGTTGAACGTCACGGGATGAACAAGGCAAGTTAATTATCGTTAAGCCATTTTATCTATTTAAAACAATTTTAAAACTAATATTTATGACATTTTTTTGCATGCAAAGTCCATCTTAGATGTGATTTCTTCTGTTGGACTCATATTGAGCTTTAGTTCTGGTTTGGAATAATTTGGTAAGGGTAAGTGATATTGTCTCTCATCAAGCTGTTATTGTTTGTATAGTATAGAATTAACGTTTTGAAATTGTTTCTAAGTATAAAACATGATTCGTAGGACAACTAAACTTAGTTATTAATAAATAAATGAGTTAAAAAGTGATTTAGATAGTTTTAACCTAAATATCACATTTCACCCGTTTATGCACTATTACACCTAATTTTGACATTACCTCAAGATTTGGTATGACACTGAATTCATGCTAATCACTTTAGATGAGTTTTACCTATTTTATTGATTCTATTATGGATGTCTGTATGTTTGTCTAGACATTTATATGACTATTGGAAGCAAGATTGATTGTTTTCTTAGTTAGTTGAAAACATCATTCTTGTTAGGGAATTGGGTATCTATAACCCAGTATTAATGGATCTTAAGGCTATTCAAACACCAGAGGAGAGAAGCGTATTTATTATGTTTATTCAATATTCAAATAGAAAGAAATAAGTAATAAAATAAAATGTAGTAAAGTAAATAACACCAGGATTTTTATATTGGTTCGGATTAACCAATCCTACATCCAGTCATGCACTTCACTGTGCATAATTTCACTATAATCGCTTGCTTTCCACGGGAGACAAGAACACCTTTACAATCTTGATTTCACGGGCTACAAGATACACCTTCTCCTTATCAACAACAACAAATAATGGCAAGTAGACGTATCTTCAATACAGATTCTTACAAATTTGGTACAGTGATCCTATAGACCTCCAATGGCAGTATATATTTGAATTCTTTGAGGGGATTAAGTCAGAGAGGGAATGATATGAATTCAAGTACAACTCTCTAATATTGCGTGCTTGCAAAATCAATGAAGAATAGGAGTGAAAGAGAGTGGATTTGCGAGAGTGATAGAATAATTTTCAATGGAATTTTGTAGAGAATAAATGGAGAAGGAGTAGAAGAAAATGTGAAATTATGACATAAAAATTCGTTACCAGAGGCCTTTAAATAGTGTATGAAAGGATGTGTCTTTTGGTGAAAGGGTAGAGGGAAATAACTACCCAATTTGAATTTAAAAATATGGAAAACCGTTATATGTCGATATACAAAGATACTTATGTTGACATATGTAGTTTTGCAAAAGATACATAAGTGTCACAAATATTCAACACTTTAGATTTCCTTATATTTGTGGATTTTGGTATTCGGTTGAGGTGAATGGTTGATTATCTTTAAGTATAATTGTCGTGGGATCTTTAATAAGATATTATAAGGTTCAACCAACTCCTCATCACTTCAAACACCTCTGTTCTTCAGCATTCTTCTCTAATAGGCTTTAGTCTTCTTTAGTCTCCAATTATTTTGGTTATCCTTCTTTTATAATTATTATTTTGTACTCTTGTTAGTTTTATTGTTTATATGGTTGTTGTCATCAAAATCAATAACTAGGGTATCTAGGGTATTAACAATTCCCAGGTGATCTAGTGTTATAAAAATCTTGTTCATTATAGTTTGGTGCTTATTGATCAAATGCAAAAGCCGATGCAACATTGATCGAGCTCATAAGGATGGACTTGAACCGATGGGATAAAATCACGAAGTAACGTCAGAGCGCGTAGGATGATTTAAAGACGGAGAAGCAATATAGTGTATCAGCTACCTAGATGATGCAGTAGTATTGGGGCTCGATGAGTGGTATGAAGACAGAAAATGGACTTGACGATGAGCTTTTATTTTGAAATGAATGGCAGACGTTTTCATTTGATGTGATTTTAACCAATTTTGATTGAATAAATGATCAGGGTGGTTATTATCGATTACTATGGAGAGGACAATATTGACTACTATTGCCATTTTGCCCAATTTGATATGGACAATATGGCGACTTCGAGAAGTGGGATGTGATGGTTTTTCGATGGTTTTTCGACATGGGGGCTTTTTGACTGGTGGTTTTGGCTTGAGGCAAGGATATAGCGCTTCAACATTATGATTCGTCATTCAACGATCGTGACTCCATGATGGGGGTGCAAGGCTTCTACAATGGATGGATCTCCCCGTGATACAGAGTCTGCAATGATGAATAGAGGTATAGAGTTACATGAGAGGGTTGTGAACAGTTGATTGGGTTTGACAACAACTTAGTTGTCTATGTGTGGTTCGATCAAGCTTGACAACAAGTTTGCTGTCCACATTTTTTTTCCCAACCAAGGAGACTTCAACTCGGGAGTC
Source organism: Allium sativum (assembly GCA_030737875.1). Taxonomy (NCBI): domain Eukaryota; kingdom Viridiplantae; phylum Streptophyta; class Magnoliopsida; order Asparagales; family Amaryllidaceae; genus Allium; species Allium sativum. The sequence continues at coordinate 345,043,552 of CM060924.1, read as the reverse complement.
ATAGGGGTAATTCCGGGTAGACTCTATTGCGAAAAGTGTGTGCTAAGGAATCATCGATACATTGGTTCGAGGAGTACTCATAAAGAATATGTTGTGGGTGTAATTTCCATTGGACCAATTACGGGGGAGCGTCCCAAGTGCGAGGACTGATGCACTCCATTTAAACCACGCCTGGACCCTTACTTTAGGCTATACGTTAGTATATCTTAGTTCCTAGCAAATTGAGTGGCATGAATTCAAGTACCAACGAACAAGAGCGTCATTGAGCGAGTGAATGTGAGGATGGATGCTATGTTTTCTTAATCATTTACCATCCTATGGGCGTCATACGATGTGGATATCATCGATGCGGATATCTGGACACCTCTAATATTTTGATGTATGATACCCATGTGATGGTGATCGTACATTACTTTGTATTCCAATATGTGCTAACTCTACGAATGCGGGGATAGGTCAGGTATGATTCTATATACCCCTAGTGCCTTATACTATTGCGACTTTTATATTATTCTAAGATTTGTTTATCATTCACATCAATATGTTGTCTAATCAGATATTTTATTTCCTCCGTTTACCTTCGGTATTCATCGACGATATGCTGATGAGTAGGCTTGGAACCAGGTGAGTACTATTTGGAGCTGCGCATGCGATTTAGCAGTAGGTGGTGCCTTCTCGTATTATAGTTGTATTATTGTTGTTTATTCTGATATGTGACATTACGGAGCATTGACACCATTAACTATTTGGTATTAAAGATAATCTATCAACTGAGTTTATTTATTTCTTATATAAACTCTATTACTATTCTACTTGACTGTATATGCATATACAACATAATATGCAATGTATATATTTATTAAAGTCTCACCTGCTTTATATCTCCAATTATTATATATTATCTGATGCACCGTGTGATATATGACAAGTTCGGTGATTGTATTTTTGTTTATTTCTTCCTTTTCTATTTTATTTCCTTTCCCCTCTTTTTGTTCCTCTTATTTTATCCATTTTCATTCCCTATGTAATAATCTTGCATCAATCTGATGTTGTACAAAGTACTATTGTTTTATATGAGTACCGATGGTATGGAGAAGTCGTTTTTTTGGTATTAGAGCAAGACTGTGTTATTTAACGTAAGCAATATTAAGAGTTAGTATATATAAAAGAGTATGTTTATATATATATATATATTAAAAACTATGTGTGTTACCCGTTCTTTTGGCCCGGCTATTAGAAGCAATATGGACCTACACAGACTCGAACTAAGTGTTAGGATCGACAAGTAGTTTGAGAATCAGATTCGTATCAACTCATATCGATCACCTCTAGGCTTCATCCGATCATTGAGAAAAGACCTGATTGACTCACAAGATCACTCAAGGTATATTGATCGATCATCTCCAGGAGCGAACCGATTACTCCAAAAAACATGTGATCGACATTGTCTGATCACCAAAAAACATATAATCAACATGGCTCAGTCACTGGAAAGCTATGAAGTCAATTCTTTCCAAATCACCAACTCATTGGATTGGTAAGAATCCTCAGAAGGGTGTTTATTACTCCTAAAACATTCAGATCAGCATGAAATAACTGAACGTAACTCCCAACTCTTCATCAACCAGGGTCGATATGACTTCTTATTAGGGATCAGTGCAACTTCGCTTTTTGGCAACTTCACTACTACGAACTTCGAAGGCACGTATTATGACAACTACCAGTCAGATCCCAATTAAACTCCACTAGAAGACCTAGAAGGCCATTAAGAAGGAGTGCATATGATCGAAGCCCCAAAAAGAACGAGAGAGGGGATCATTATCGATCAATATATGGATCGGTTCTGATCCCATGACCTGAAAGATTTAGGCTTTGGGCCCATGTGACTCCCTCATGAACGACTTTCCAGCTATTCAATGTGAACTGTAACTATAAAAAGCACTCTTCCATATGGGTAATGGATCTTTTTTGCAATCTTGTTACTTTTTACTATCTTACTACGGATATATTGATCCAATCATTGTACTTAGTGTTTTTTGGCAATGAAGTGATTAAACTTTCTAAGTGGATGAAGGTTGAATTACATCAAACCACTATAAATTGTTGTCTCTTAATTCTACCGCATTTCAATTATTCTTATCTCCATTTTCCATATATTTAGTTTAATTGTCATTGAACCTTTTGGGTGTTGTGTCATTTTTTGGTATCGACATTCTGGTGCTTTCATTGAGAAATAGAAAAAAATTCGATTTCTTCCTCTCTTTCCTAACCATTTGAGTTTTAGAATCTCCTTAGATCTCAACATGACATACATTCGAAACTGGGAATCAAGGTGAATAAACTAAATTCCAAGTCATTGGAACTTCTCATGTCGATCATCAAGAGGGCATCACCCCAATGGTGAACTTTTGATAATCCTAATCCTAATCTTCTCGCTACAACCAGCATGGCTACTTTGCCTAACCCCAATGATCCAGTCACACAAGCTCAAATGTTCGAAATGATGATGAAGTTGGAGAGCACTGATGTAACACTACCAGAAGCAGATCAATTAGCAACGGGGGTGGCCGACGACTAAAAAAGCGGCCGTCGCTTAATTTCCTGCATATCAAACAGCAGCCACGACCCTTCTTTCCCAAATCCACTCAGCACATAAAAAAAATCCTATTGCCCTCCCCCCTCCCCCCCCCCCCCCCGACGCTGGTATGATTTCACCAATTTCAACCCCCAAATCTCACTTCCAAGCTTCCTAATTTCTTCAGGTATGTCCTCTAACTCTATTTTATGCTTAATTAGGGTTAATTTGCATGTTTATATGGGTTTGTATATCGATCGTTTATGGATATGAAATTGGTTGCCTTGTGGGATAAATATGTTGTTGATTGTGTTTTAAGTTGATTTGAGAATAAATGTAAATTATTAGGAGGTTATAAACGATGATTATCACATATGTAATTGATTTAGGAGCATGAAAACGATGATTATCACGTATAAAATTGGGCTTACATTAATTGTGTTGTAGGATGATTTGAGGAAAAAAAGAAATAAAGGTGATTGTTTACCCGTAGTAAACTGATTATAATTATCGAAACGGTGTAATTATGTCCCTCGTCTGCATGCACTATTAATTATGTCACCCTCGGATGCAAAATTTCGGTCTATTACAAATTTAAAGAATGCATTTGCAATATACAAAAAATGTTTTGTTGTTATAATATTTAATAAAAAAAATGTTAATTCAAAATGTTATTTTGAAATGGTTCTTAATTTAGATTTTGATCGTTAAAAATCTTGTTATATGTAACAAAAATCATATTTATATCTTAACTCCTTAAATTTGAAATGAAATTAAATAATTAACTTGCAAGCTTGGTTTATTTTTCAAAAATTGAAACTAATTAACTAAAATTAACTTCATAATTTATACTTTAAACTAAAAGTAACTAAAACTAATTTATACTTCATAATTTTTATTATCATGTTATTTTACAAGTTAAACGTACTGAAAAATATTATATAGACGCTATGTAGTTAATGCGCGAGCGTAGGCGGAAAAAGGCGCAAGGCGCAACTATATAAGGGGCTTTTTTGAAGTTTAAGGTGCACCTATTTGTGAAGCGTAAAAAAAATGTATAAAAAAACCCAAAGCGTAAAAAGCGTGCTTTTTTCATTTGATTTTTTTTTTTGATTTTAACTTCGGTTGAATGTTTTTTTTAACTACTTATGTGAGCCCCTTAGATAAATTTGGCCCCATCCGACAAGTGTTGTATATGATAGTTATATGGATATTCGTTTTTACACAAAACGGAAATCTATATTCATCTGATACCATATTTGTTGGATTTGTCCTAGTATTGGACAAGTTACAAATATAATAACGTAAGCATATTTTATATATCATTTCAGTTTAAACGGTTAACAAAGTTTCTATGGCACTTCCTTTTTTCTCCCTATGTACACTCATTTGTGTACGATACAGGGACCAAAGGGAAGTGCTGCCGAAATTTTGTTGAACCGTTTAACCTGAAATGATTTATAAAATATGCTTACATTATTATATTTGTAATGAGAAGTAGGTAGACCGACCATCAAAGTAAAAAAGAAACAAACAAAAAAACCGAAAACATGCAATAGTTATAAATGAAATTTTACAAGATTTAAAATAATATAAAGCGTTCGATCGAACTTTCTAACATATTTGTTGCAAATCAGGAAAATATTCGATTATTTTCATGATCAAAGTTGGATGTATCAACCTCGAACCGATAAAAAAGGGATGATAAAGGAACATTTTTGTAATGAAGTCCAAGAATTTATTAGATTCACTAAATCTAACAATCGGAGTAACGTAGACATTCGTTATCAGTGTAGTAAGTGTAGACATCTGAAGCATTGGAAGCCAGATGTAGTAGAAGTACATCTGTATAAATTTGGTTTTGTGTCGGATTATTACTTATGGGATCGTCATGGAGAACTTGTTCGACCTACATCTAACCCTGTAGTGATAGAGGATGATAGTACAATGATGAACGATAATACAATGACGAATCCGATAAAAAATATGGTGCAAGATGCAGTACAGTCGATGTTTCCTAATATTGAGCAAGGCGATGATGAGACTGGAAATGATGAAGAACCAACGGCGGAAGCGAAAAATATTTATGATTTATTGAATTCTGCTAAGAGGTCATTGTGGGAAGGGTGTACAAGAGGAACTGAAATGTCTGTAACCGCCAAATTCATCACTATGAAATCAAAATTCAATCTTATAGAAGCTGCATTTACAACAGTTGTACAAACTGCAAAACGACATATGCCGCCCAATAATTTGATGTGTGATACTCATTATAAAGTGAAAAAAAACTTATGTGTTCTTTAGGACTACTGTATCATAAGATAAATACATGTGTTAAAGGTTGCATGTTGTATTCGAAAGAAGACGCTCACCGTAGAAAATACAAATTTTGCAACGAAGATAGATATAAACCAAGGAAAAAGAAAGGAAAATAAGTTCCATATAAAAGATGCATTATCTACCCATAACTCCCAGACTTCAACGACTATATTATGCATCTTCTGCTACAGCGTGTCATATGCAATGGCATAATGTGAGAACATCGGAAGAAGGAACTATGATACATCCGTCTGATGGTGAAGCATGGAAACACTTTGATAGGACTTATCCTGAATTTGCTGCAGAGAGTCGTAATGTTAGGCTCGGTTTAAGCACAGATGGTGTGACAACCCGGAATTTTGGGGCCAATTTAAAATTTTTATTTTAGAAATTTTAATGGGTTTTTGAATTTTAAAATAATTTATTTTAAATAATAATGATTAAAAATTTATTTTAATTGCAATTAGAACGAGTAAATTTTATTTAATTATAAAAGGAGTTAGAAATAACGCGGTAGTTTGAAAATTTGAATTTGAACTTTGACTGACCGTACAGGATGCAAAATAAATCGGATTTTAGTGAACCAAAAATGTATAAATCTATTTAAAAATATCTTTCCAATGAATCTGAAAAATCGAAATTTCACAGCGGGAATCAAAAGTTATGCCCAGATTAATTTTCAGATTAGTCGCTGTGGAATTTATATAAATATTTTAATATTAAAAACAGCCATTTTTCAAACGACCTCTGTTTTTGACGAAACCACTTTTGTTGGAACCGGAATGCCAAATTATTGTTAAGTTTAATTTTCCAGAATTTTTCAAATTAATATGTGAGCGTGGAAAAAGAAATTGTGTTTTGTTAGTTTTAGTCAAATTTAATCGACTTGAAAAAGACCATTTTTCAAACGGTCTCGGAATTCGATGAAATTAGTTTTGTTAGGACAGTATCGTCATAACAAAGCCAAATATATTTTTTCTGTAACTTTTAGAGTCCGAATATAGCCCCGGTGAATTTATATGTACGGTTAAATTATATAATAAATGTATTTATTTTAAATTAAAGAAAACTGGCTGAAAATAGCCGTTTGGGCTGACGAGACATGGTTCATTGGATCTGGAACGGGGGTTATTAGCTAGGAATGACTGTCGTTGGACTGAATTTGGAGCAAATAGGATTAATGGGCCTTCTTTGTTAATAAATGAATTTAATAATTATTATATTATAAATTATAGAAAATCAAAACCCTTCTTCATCGTTATGCAGTCGCCGCCCTTCCTGTTAATGGCCGAAATTGCACAAACTTTCCCCCACTAAATTCGTACGATCCACTCAACGAAATCCTCTCAACCTTTTGAAGATTTTATAGCTTTCCCTTCCCTCTTCGAATCGGTACGGACAACACCCTCTGACCTTGAACAACCGACAAGAACCAGCGCCCCAAACCTCCACCGTTCGAACCGCCGCCCACCTCTGAAGCCACCTGCTCCTCTTCGGCGTGGTTGTCTTGGATCGTCGCGTAGTGAAGCGAGGTGATCGAGAAGTGGAACCCTAGTATAGAACGAGTTGAAAAACACGGCGGCCTTTGTCTGTACAGTAAGAAGAAGGATGGTAATTAAGGAGATGAATTAATTATATTAATTATTTAATTAAATTTTAAATGTTTAAAAGGATATAACTCATTCACACAGCGACGAAATCGAACGATTTTCGAAGTGTTGAAATCGTGAAGAGGAGATCTACGTGACAGGACCAACTAGAACAGATTCTGAACTTGTTAGAATTTTAGATCCACTTCAAACCAAGGTGAGAATTCTATTTATATATTTAAATTAAAAATAATTAACTGTGATTGTGATTTCCCTCCGATCAGTTGCTAAATGCTAATTGATCATCATATGTGATTTGATCCATAATTTTCATTGATACGTAGATCTATTGATTTGATAATCATTGTGTTGAAAATAATTTTATCATGTTTGTTAAGATAGGATTGTTTGTTAAGATAAGATTGTTGAAATAATTTTATCATGTTTGTCAAGATAGGATTGTTGAAAATACATATATCATGTTTGTTGAGATAATTTGACGAAAACAAAAATGTCACCTTGCTTGACCATGGTGTATTAATATAAAAAATGTCATTATCGTATGAAATGTCATATTAGTGTAAATACCATTATAGTTAGAAATGTATGTTAGTATAAAAATGCCATTTTAATTAAAAATATTATGTCAAAATAAATTAACATTTTATTCGATAATGTTATATCAAAATAAAAATAACATACATAGGAAATTGTTTGTAAATGTGCATTTATGTGTCACTAACATAAACAGGAAAATTGTTTATAAATTTCATTTGTGTTATTAACATAAATAGGAAATTGTTTATAAATAAAATATGCATTTATGTGTCATTAATAACATATAAACTTGATTACAAATAAATAACCATTTATTTTTCATTTGAATAACATAGAAAATTGTTTACAAATAAATTTACTTTTATATGTCATTAGATTTCATAGAAAAATGTAAACATATAAAATTCTCTTTTATATGTCATTAGAATAATTAGAAAAGTGTGAACATATAGAATATTCTCTTATATATGTTATTATAATACATAGAAAAATGTAAGGAAATAAATGTGTCATATTAGTTGAAGTAAAAATAAACATTTTTGATAAGAAATGTTTACACATAAAATGTTATTTTATATTTTATATGATATTTGAATTCACAGAAAATGTTTTACGTATAAAACATTATTTTATGTGATATTTGAATCTACAGAAAATGTTTTACATATAAAACATTATTTTATATGATATTTGTATCTACAAAAATGTACATATAAAATGTTATTTTATATGATATTAGAATTCACAATAAACGTTTACATATAAAATATTATTTTATGTGATACTAGAATTAAAATAAAATATTAAGATTTATGAAAACACCATTTTAGGTATAAAATGCTAAGATTGATAAAATAACATTTTAGTTATAAATGTTAGGATTGGTTAAAATACCATTTGGGTATCAATTGTTAAGTTAGACAAAATATCACCTTTATTTGTTTTGTTGAATTAGAGTTGTCGACAAAACAAATATAGTACTTTTATATGTTTTGTTGAAATAGAATTATCGACAAAAACAAAACTATCTTTTTAATTGTTTTTGTTGAGATGATAGAATTGATTTAACATAAAAATATTCTTTTTATGCTAATATGAAAGGTTAGAAATGATGTAACATAAAAATATACTTTTATTTGTCACTAGGATACATAAGAAAGGAGTAGGGAAATAAAGGTGTTATATTAGTTGAAAATAAAATGTACAATTTGCCAAAATAAAAGACATAAAATTAAAAAGTACATTTTTATTTGCCTTTTTATATGCAAATAAAAACCATAGATATAAAATACACTTTTTATTTGCAAGTTAGTTGCAAATAAAAACATGAAGTTATAAAGTACACTTTTTATTTGCAAGTTAGTTGCAAATAAAAACATGAAGTTATAAAGTACAATTTTATTTGCAATTTAGTTGTAAATAAAAACATGATTACAAAACGTTGACATATTTATTTATATTTTAGATATAAATAAAAGCATGAATTGAAAAAGGATATTTTTATTTATATCTTAGATATAAATAAAAACATGAAAATAAAAAGTACATTTTTATTCACATTTTAGATGTGAATAAAAACTTGATTTATAAAGGATATTTTATTCATATTTTAGATGTAAGTAAAAACATAGCAATAAAAAGTGCATTTTTATTTACATTTTAGTTGTAAGTAGAACCATGAAATAAATAGGTAAATTTATATTTACATTTTAGATGTAAATAGAACCATGGATTAAAAAGTGAATTTTTTTACTTGCATTTTATAGGTGAATAAAAACATGAATTAGAAAGTGCATTTTTATTTGCATATTAGATGTAAATAGAAACATAGTATTAAAAAGCACATTTTATTTACATTGCAAAAAGTAAATAAAACCATAGGATGAAAGGTTATATGTTTATTTACATTTTAGATGTAAATAGGATCATGAATTAGAAAAGGCACATTTTTATTTACATTTTAGATGTAAATAAAAACATGGAAATCAAAGTGAACCTTGTATTTACATGTTAGTTGTAAATAGAACCATGGATTTAAAAAGTGACTTTTGAAGTTACATTTTGATGTAAATAAATAAATTACATTTTTGGTGAAAATAAGAAGAAATAAAAAGCGACATCTTTATTTACATTTTAGATGTAAATAAAAAGAATAAATTTAAAGTAACATCTTTATTTACAATTTAGATGTAAATAAAGAATAGAATCAAGATAATATTTTTATTTACATTCTAGGTGTAAATAAAAAGATTAGATTAAAAGAGGCATTTCTAAATTTACATTTTAGATGTAATCAAAAAGGTAGAATTTATTGTTATGATTTATTGTCAAAATAGAGACAATAAAAATATTAAATTTTGAAGTTATATTTTAATGTCATTATAGATGTAATCAAAGGATAGAATTTAATCTTAAATTTTTATTGTCGGAATAGAGACAATAAAAAGAATAGAATAAAAAGACATATTTTTATTTTCATTCTAGGGACAATAAAAATAGTAGAAAAAAAAGTGATATTTTTATCGTCATTTTAGATGCGACAAAAAGAGTAGAAATAAAAGAACTATTTTTATCGTCATTTTAGATGCGATAAAAAGAGTAGAAATAAAGTGATATTCTTATCATCATTTTAGATGTGATAAAAAGAATAGATTATAATAGTTGAAATCGCCAAATGATTTATATTTATAATTATATATAAATATAAATTAAAATTAAAACGAAACGTGCATGGTAGTTCGCATTTTGGTATTCATGACTTTAAACGATTATACCGAAAGATTCGACCGTCAGATTTTCCCAAAACTGGAACCGTTAGGACCGCTTTGGGAAAATCTTCCCAACAATATAAATTTCGTCAAAATCCAACGGTTAGATTTCGAGATAAGTACAAATCAAATTTGTATAAAAACAGCGCCAGGGCCGCCCGTTGACCCGAAGCGTCGTTTAATTATAACTGAGCTATTTTAAATAAATAAAATAGTGATAAACCGTTACAAATAACTATGAACAATATGAAATGATTTAAATGATAATTATTCGAGAGTTATTTGAAAAGACCGAGTTTAACTCATTTCCAATAATTACTACGATGATTTAAGTCGAAGATCTGAAGACGGTGATTGAAGACCGACGATCTTCACATCGAATGGATGAGGACTACTGACGTCCGTGATTGGAGAAGCTACCTTGAAGGGGCTGCAGTGGTAGTTGTCCGGACGTATTTGTTGATTATTCAGATATGCAAGGAATAAGGCTCCTCCGATTTCGTTCAGACCCAGAACGGACTTGTAAAGGGATGGTATGTCTGACGTTGTATTCCTTTATGCTATATTCGTTGATCTCTGCTGAATATATATCTGTTTGGTGTTTAACACCCTTCTCTAAGACGTATGAGCTTAGAGGTTATATATTGGTAGGAATCAATGGTATGGTATGGATTGACAATGTGGCATGCTAAGATGCATGATCAAGGCTTTTGTTGAAAAGCAGAGTCTTATGGTTGATGATCAAAGCATAGCCTGTTTAGGCGTAGCTTTGTGTATAGTGTGACTTCGCGAGCCTCACACCCCGGTATGAGTCAAAAACGGGATTAGGACTGCAGGGATTGCACACGTTTTTTTTCTAGCTAGAGTGATATCAGCGACCTACCAGCCCTGACAATTTACTTATGTGGATGATGGATTATGAGGTACCCCGGTTTTATAGGTTGTTAGTGGCCATATAGAGGTTCAAAAGAACCGTGAAGCATGTGTTCAGGCATAACTAATCCACTAAGCGTTAAAGTGTGGACCGGCCCTGAAGATCCAAGGGTTGCCCATAGGTGTGATCCTGAGGCATTTTCTAGAATGTCTCGAATCGGAGAGGACGATCCCTAGCCTCGATTCATGATGGAAACCCAACTTCCAATACGACACCATGCGGTTTTGATTGTAGAACTAGTATGGCGACATAGTATATGGTAGCTATGCCGTCTATGATTGATACATTACGATTGAATTTGTTTTTGAAACATATATACACTAATAATAATATCAAATCCGTTTTTATTGTATCAAGCATTTTTGACCATTATAAGGTAAAACTCTATCCTCCGGTTTGCGTTGCATTGTGTGATTGGACTTGAGTCTTATAATGGTTTCATTTTTCTAAAAAGCATTGTGTTGTTTAACGATTTACTTTATTTCATGCACTGGCAATCCAATGGAGTAAACCCGTTCCGCATTAGCGGCGTAGTCCTGTGATTAGCCTTATTATTAGATTAGTTAAGTTAGATTTCTCATACCAGTCTCATGACTGACCTGTAGTTTGTTTCACTTGCAAACTCAGATGCCCTCTTTTCCACACGGGCAGTCGAGTAGTTTTTTTTTTTTGCAGATATCTTTCCCTTGAGCAGGATTCTGGATCGAAGCCTAAAGCTGTGTCCAGAGTGTAGAAAGTCTTCCGTTGTGTATTGTATTAATATATTGTAATAAGTCTTCCGCTGTATTTTATTTATCAATGTACTTGATATTCTATACTCTGATGAAACATTATTATGATGTTTATAAAAGTCTGTTGTTATTGTTCTGATGTATTGTATTCCCAAATTTAACGTATGCGGGTTTTGAACGATTTTGATCGATCTAGCGATCGATTAAGGTCGGGCAATGTGACGACCCATTCCCGATAAGTCAGTGGCAAGGGTAATCTTTGGAATATAACACATAAACAGATAATAGCAGAACAGAAATAATTAAATACACCAGATAATGTACAATAGAATACACTGGATAAATATAATCATCAGAGTTACACAGTATATAGGATCATACTTAGTACAAAATACAGTTCAGCTATACAAAAATGTCTACTACGGAAAAGAAAACATAATATGTACAACAGGAGCTGAACATCATAAAAAGAGATAAATGATAGAAGCCATCTTCAGCTCCAGCTATCCGGAAAGAGCCCGCTAAAACCTGAATACAAGGCTGCCCGTGTAGAAAAAGGGGCACCCGAGTTTGCAGGTGAAACAAACTACGAGTCAGTCATGGGGCTGGTAGGAGAAATCTACTTAACACATTTTCAAATATGGATAATCACAGGACCATGCCACTTTTGCGGAATGGGTTTACTCCATTGGATTGCCAGTGCTTTAAAACAAATAAATCTTTTAAACATCGCAATGCTTTTTATAAAAATGAAGCCATTATAAGACTCAGTTCCCATCACAATGCAACACAAACAAGAGGATAGAGTTTTACCTTATAATGGCCAAATATGCTTGATATGAGGAAAACAAATTATTTGAAATGTAAATTTTATCGTTTAGTTCTTAATCAGACTCCAACCGTAAATTAGTAAGAGAACGATTCCCTAAGTATTAACCCCGAAGGCCGAAACCAACATCAGACCAATACCCATGAAACCATCCATCCTAGCTCGTTTCCAGTTAGTTTCTAATTTTAGATACAATCATAAATATTAATCATAGACGGCATAGGTACCATATATCATGTCGCCATATATATATACAAGCAAAACCGCACGATGTCGTATTTGGAAATTGGATTTCCGTCATGAACCGAGGCCAGGGATCGTCCTCACCGCTTCGAGACAATCTAGCCTACCATGTCTCAGGAACAGCCGCAACTTCCCCTTGGATCGTCAGGGTCGGTCCACCGGTGTGGATTATTATGCCTGAATACTACGTTTCCCCGCCCTTTGGGGGTGCAAATGAGCCAACAAATGACTACATCGGCTTCACATAGTCACCGATATATCAGAGGCGCCTCGCAACAGCAACAACCACACAGGTGAAAATAATATAAATGTCATGGATGGTAGGTCACTTACACCACCCTAGCTAGAAAGAAACGCATGCCCTTCCTGATGTCTTCTTCCGTTTCTGGTTCATACCGGGGTGTGATGCTCGCAAATTTACATTATACACAAAGCTATGCCACACAGGTAGTGCTTTGATCATCCACCACAAAGCTCTGCTTTTCAACAGAAGCTTTGATCATTGCATCTCAGCATGCCACACAGGCAATTCACGCCATGCAACTGACGTCTATCAATCACATAGAATGAAATCCAATGTCAGACACACAGTCCATTTATAAGTCCGTTCTGGGTTTGAACGAAACCGGAGGATCTCAATATCTCGCATATCCGTACAATCCACAAGTATGTCCGGGTGGCTACCACTTCAGCCCCGTCAAGGTAGATACACCTATCATGAGCATCAGTAGCACCCCCCCATTCGACGTGAAGATCATCCGTCTTGCATCGTCTTCATATCTTCGACTTTCAATCGTAGATCAATTATTTGAAATGAGAATTAACTCGGCCTTTTCAAATAATTCACGTATATTTAGAATTTCAAATCAATTTATTTCAATGGTTAAATTATTTGACATCACCAATTCTGTTCTTTAATGTAGTTTTCACGCCAAACACATTCAACCATCAAATATCACATAACCGAGCAAATTCAGTTTATTTCCATTCCATATCGTTTATAATATTTTATCACGATTTATCGCTATTTTTATTTATTTAAAAATAGCCAATTCATTCAAACGACGCTTCAGGCCATAACGCGGCCGTGGCGCTGTTTTTCTCCAGATTTGGTTTACACATATCTGAAAATCTAACCGTTGGATCTTTACTAAGTTGGTGTCGTTGGAAAGATATTTCCAAAGCGAACCCAACGGTTGTGGTTTCGGGAAAATCCGATGGTCGGATCTCCCGCACTAATCGTTATTCGATTTCAATTATATATATATATATATAAAATCTTCGATTTCAAAACCTTATCCATTCCATACATTTGATAAAAATGATGTTTTTTTATCCAATAAACATTTATTTCAACACTTCACTATTTTTAACAATTCATATATATAATAAAAATGTGATTTTTATTGTAAAAGCGATTTATTTAAAACACGAGTACCATTCAACACATGAATTTCTATTCAACACATGAGTGTTCTCTATAGTTCGTATATATAATAAAAATGTGATTTTTATTGTTAAAGCAATTTATTTAAAATACGAGTACCATTCAACACATGAATTTCTATCCAACGAATGAATTTCTATTCAACACATGTATGTTCCCTATAGTTCGTATATATAATAAAAATGTGATTTTTTATTGTAAAACAATTTATTTCAAAACACGACTATTTTATATAGTTCATATAGATGATAAAAATATGATTTTTATTATAAAACAATTTATTTCAAAACATGAATGTCGTTCAACACATGAATTTCTATTCAACACATGAATTTCTATTCAACACACGAATCAAGTTCAACACATGAAAATAATTCGAACACACGAATACTATTGAAAATTTCGGCAGCATAACGGCAGGGTAGTTAAAACTGGGACCGTCCCTAGTACGGCTCCTCGCTCTACCTTAAAACCTCGTGGTTTTTGACAATGAGGATTTTTCATGCATCTAATTCGCACGCAGGCGAGCATGTTTTCTTTCATTTCCACAACCTATTCTAATTTTCTTTTCAACCACAAATGGGTATTTTTCAACCACAGTCAATCATTCTCAACCACAAACAATTCTATCAACCATTCGTATTTTTCACCAAATTTCACATCAACCAAATAATCCAAACAATATCACAACCAATTAATATCATCCATGGTCTGTGGACGAGGGGAGTATATATATATATACATATATATATATATATATATATATATATTCGTATATAAATATATTTAATTCACTTCAATTCATTTCAATGTCATTTCATCGCATAAATAATTTTTACAACGCATATATAACTTATACATCGAACATACAACTTATACAACACTTATACATGTGGTGTAAAACGCTTATATAACTCATACATCGACTATATAATTTATACATCGTTGTTTTCCAAATCGTTTATAAATTAGAAATCTCACATTGGGCTCCACTCCGCCAAAAATAGCAGAAGGCTCAGAAAAATATCCGGTCTCTTCTAGAATGTAGAAGACGCCCACACGAGTGCACTGTCTCTTGTTTCACTGGATTTCGACGACAAACGAAAAAGATATGATTTTTACAGTGGATCATAAACTGTAGCGCTTTAAAGTGCTATTAACTATAAAATAAAAATAAAGCCGTATACCTCACGATTTCGTTCAAAAGTAGGGTTGATCTTTTCCCACAATCCGTGAAGTATGAAGCCGATCCACTTCCACCAAGCTGTCGGGCTAGGAAAGGCGCACCGGCGCCACCCCTCAATGGTGAACTCGCGCACAGATCGGAGGTGGGAGTGAGCTCTGAACGGCGGGACTTGAAGGGGGTGAATCGAACAAAATACTTAATGATGGGAAGTGAAGTTTGTATGGATGTGAAGCCCTTGAGAATCTCTACAAAATCTTGAACTGGAGCTAGTGATTTTATTGAGTGTGGAAGGAGAAATCGAGCGGGGAAGATTCGAGTGGTTTCCGTCGTTCGTGGGGGGCTAATCGGGGGTTGACTGGTCGAAAGGGAAATGAGAGAGAAGGATGGTGATTGGCCCTTATATTTTATTTTTAATTTATTTTAAATTCAAAAATATCCTTTTGTCCAAACGAACACCAATTTCAACCCAACGACTATCGCCCCTAGCTAAATACCCCTATTCCGAACACAATGGGATATGTTTCGTAGTCCAATTCGACTGTTACAATCGGTTATTTTTCAATTTAAAGTATAAAACATTCAATATTCAATTTGAACGTACATTTCAATTTGCCAGGGCCACAAACTGATTCGAAAAATTCCAGAAAAATAAATTTAGCTATGTTTTGACGATACGGTCCCAACAAAACTAGTTTCGTCGAATTCTGAGACCGTTTGAAAAATGGCCATTTTCTGGTCGATCCAATTTAACTGAAATAGACCAAAACACATTTTTCTTTGCCACGCTCACATACTAGCTTCAAAAATTATGAAATTTGAAACCTAACAAAAACTTCACATCCCGGATCCAACAAAAGTGGTTTCGTCGAATTCCGAGGTCGTTTGCAAAAAGTCTATTTTCATGGGCTATATAAATTTTATGGCGACCTTTCTGAAAATTCATTTGGCCATAACTTTTGACTCCCGCTACGAAACTTCGATTTTTCAGATTCGTTAGAAAGATATTCACTAACAGATTTAAATATTTTTGTTTTCACTAAAATCCGTTTTATTTTGCACCCGGTACAATCAGTCGAAGTTTGAATTGAAATTTCGAAACTACCGCGCCATTCCAAGCCTTGTTTATAATTCAAAGTAATTATATTCAATTTCAAACATCGATTCAAACAACTTTTCATCATTATTATTTAAAATATTTATTTTAAATACTTAAAATTCACTAAAATAGCCAATTTAAAATTTTTAAACTGGATCAGATTTTCCGGGTTGTTACAATCTCCCCCACTTAAAACTTTTCATCCCCAAAAAGGAATAAAGTCGAAAGTGGTTTGATTAATCAACTCAACTTTCAATCTGGCTTCCATTCTTCAACTTTTCAGTTTTTAAGAATTTCCAAATTCTTCAAAAATTTGGCTAACACCCTAAATTTTCGAAAAAATTCGCCATAACCTCCTTTGTACGGGGAGGGGTTTGGAAATTTATTGGGCCGTATTAGGTACCCAATAAATCCTATTAAGCATGCACATATTTATAGTGATATATTCCGGTGTCCACAGGGGAGTGTGTATAGATCATAACTCCAGAGAATAAATTCTCATCACCCTATAAATGGTTTTTGTGCCTTAATGACCAGAGAGACGTGTTTATTGTCATCACCAGACCCGTGTGGGTTTTTTATTAATCTGGCAATTTACCATTATATTTTATATGGTCCATATCAGTCATCAGTTCAACCTGTAAAATATAGTCATCGCCATACAAGCCTCTCGCTCGTACGGTAAATCTTCAACCTCGTCACACAAGCTCCAAATGCTTATGTGGTATATGATGAAGTATGCATATCTTCAAGAAGTATGTCATGTAGTGTAGTTCAAAATTAATTGTTACTATCCTATGGCGACGTTTATTATTACACACAAAACAACCAGCACTACGCATCCAATGGCATTCACAGGAGTTGATATAATAATAAAATTGCGCATCCAACTCATTAAGGTTTACCTATTTGTCGGGCACACAAATAATTCTTTACTCAACAGCGAATCCATTTACCTGTTCAAACATATATAATGCACATGTATATATTTTTATCTATTCTCTAATCAGTTCAGTGTGTGATTTAATCGAATAAATTCTACCATTCATTCTCTTATTGATTAATTTAATTTCGTTCTAATAATTTAATTAATCAAATCCACAATCACACAACACAAACAACAATCAAATTTATTTTTAACTTTTTAAAATCATACTAATTAATTCATATACTCTTTTGAAAACATTCAGACTATAAATTAAAAGTTTGCATCAATGCAAAGAAAACAACAGTAAAGTAAAGAACATAATGGAAATGCAAAATATGGTAAATGTGCCTTGCACCAGAGTCAATCAGAGATATCCACCCTGCACTTAGGATAGGCTTTCTTAATGCTTTTCTCTGTTTCCCAATTACAATCTCGCGGATCTCCACTCCATTGCACCTTGACTAAGTGAACCTTTTTGTTCCTCGGCTCTTTAGTTCCTTTGCCAATTGTCTTTAGTGGCTCTCTTCTGACTGCTAATTCTAGAGTAATTTCCAAGTCATGTTGCGCTGCTTCTTCTACAACAAGATCCGAATCATGAACATGCTTTCGAAGTTGAGATACGTGAAATACATCATAAACTCCAGGCAACTAATCAGGCAATTGAACCCTATATGCGAGAGTTTCAATCCGTTCTAGAATAGGAAATGGACCAATGAATTTGGGTGCCAATTTGCCTGTTTTACCGAATCGGATGACTCCTCTCATCGGAGATTCTTTCAAATATAATAGTCACCAACAACAAATGATATATCTCTTCTTCTCTTATCTGCATAGCTTTTCTTTCGGCTTTAGGCGGCTAGTAATTGTTTCTTAACGAAATCGACTTTGTCTGCAGCATCGCGAATCATATCAGGCCCCAATACAAGTCTGTTACCAGGTTCAACCCAACAAGCAGGGGATCGACACGGTCTACAATACAATACTTCGAATGGAGACATTTTCAAGCTCACCTGGTAGCTGTTATTATATGAGAATTCAGCCAAATGTAAATGCTCTTCCAACGATCCGCCAAAATCAATAATACAAGCCCGCAATAGATCATCAAAAATACGATTCACCCTCTCAGTTTGGCCATCTGTTTGAGGATGATAAGCGGAACTCAAGTTCGGTTTCGTTCCCAATTCTGCTTGGAATGCTTCCCAGAATTTACTAGCAAAACTCGGGTCACAGTCACTAACGATGCTCATGGGAACTCCGTCCAGTCTAACAATTTCCTTGAAATATACTTACGCCAGACTCTGAGCAGTTCTATTCGATTTGACAGGTATGAAGTGGGCGGTCTTCATGAAACGATCTACGATCACCCAAATACTGTCATTTCCTTTCTGGGTTCTGGGTAAACCATCTATGAAGTCCATAGAAATCTGTTCCCACTTTCCACCTGGAATTTCTAAAGGTTGCAATAGTCCAGCGAGCTTCTGCTGATCGCTTTTGACTTGTTGACAAGTAGAACACCGGCTTACATATAAGGAGATGTCTCGTTTCATAGATCTCCAACAGAAAGTGCGTTTGATATCATTATACATCTTGCTCACCCCTGGATGGATACTAAGCTTGGCTTTGTGACATTCATCCAATACTTCTCTTCGAAGTTCAGCAATGTTTGGCACACATATTCGGCCTTTCAACCTTAGGATTCCCTCATCATCTATCTGAAAACTCAAGGTCTCGCCTTTCTGTATTCTTTCTTTGATTCTTTGAATGAAGTGATCATCCTTCTAAAGAGCAGATATTTTATCAATCAATGACATCGTAATGACAAAACTGGCGATTATTACATTCTTTCTACTCAGCGCATCAGCCACAACATTGGCCTTCCCTGGAGTGTACAAAATCTCAAAATCGTATGCTGCAAGAAATTCTATCCAGTGCTGCTGCCTCAGATTCAAGTCTTTCTGGGTGAATAGATACTTCAATGACTGATGGTCTGTATACAATTCGAATTTATCACCCAAAAGATAGTGCCTCCAAATTTCCAAAGCAAATACGATGGCTAACAACTCAAGATCATGAGTAACGTAGTTTTTCTCATGCGGTTTCAGCTGACGGCTAGCATAAGCAATCACTTGACCTCTTTGCATTAACACCGCACCAAGGCCTTCTCTAGAAGCGTCAGTCCAGACTTTCAAGTCCTCATTGCCATCTATTATTGTTAACACTGGAGTGATCGTCGGTTTTAATTTCAGCTCTTGGAAAGCTTCCTTACATTCTGAAGTCCAATTGAATCTTGAATGTTTCTTAGTCAGTTTCGTTAAGGAACTAGATGTCTTCGCGAAATCCTTAATGAATTTCCGATAATAACTGGCTAACCCAAGAAAACTTCTAACTTCTGTGGGCGTACGAGGTTGTTTCCAATTCTGAATAGCAGTGATTTTACTGGGATCCACTGAAATTCCTTGCTTTGACACTACGTGGCCAAGAAATTTGACTTCTTCTTGCCAGAATATACATTTGGAAAACTTTACTTTCAACACATTCTTTCTCAGAATTTCTAACACTTGTTCCAAATGTTTTTCGTGCTCGCTTTCTGACTTAGAGAAGATCAGTATATCATCAATGAAAACCAGAACAAATTTATTCAATACTCCTCTGAATACTCGGTTCATTAGATCGACGAAATAGGATGGAGCGTTACATAAGCCAAACGACATTACTAACCACTCGTAGAATAAGTCTGGACCTTTGAATGCTGTCGAAGGAACACACTCTTTGGCGATACGAAGCTGATGGAAACCTGTAGCTAGGTCCATTCGAGAAAATACTTGTGCGCCATTTAATCGGTCCAACAAATCATCAATCCGTGGAAATGGATATTTGTTTTTCAGCGTCTGCTTATTCAAGTCACGATAATCTACACATAATCTGAGAGTACCGTCTGACTTCGGGACAAACACCACTGCTGCTCCCCAATCATAGAAACTAGGCCTGATCAGACCCTTCCATACTAGCTGTCGAGTTTGATTATCTAACTCATCTTTCTCTTTCAAGGACATTCTTCGAATAGCGTGAACTACTAGCCTTGCATTTGGAACTAAAGCGATATTGAAATCAATTTCTCTCTGCGGAGGTAAGCTAACAACTTCTTCGAACACATCCGCATAGTTCTTGACAACTGGTATATTTTCAATGTCGACCGGAATATTCTCCGAGACGACAGGAACAGGTTCTATTTGAGCAGGAGAAACGTCCAAAGCTGCCCAAAAATCTTTTCTACCAGAATTCGGGCCTTCGCAGGGAATGGTTATATAGTCACCTGGTTTAATCTTCGCCTTAACGACCCTGTCGGCGCATTTAACCTCAGCTTCATATTTGGTTAACCAATCCATTCCCAGAATAAGATCAAATTCTTTAAAATTCATGACGATTGCGATAGTGGGGAATCGATAGCAGGAAAAAGAAACCGGCACCCCACAAATCCAACTAAGCTCGAGGGAACCCCCAACCAGATTATGAACAGTCATCGGTTCTTTAAGCTTCCTCAAATTCAAATCCAGCTTCTTAACCGCATTCTTTGCTATAAAGCTTCGCGACGCACCTGTATCAAACAGTACTTTAACTGGAATATCTTTGTTAGTTAGCGTGCCTTCTAAAACATTTGACTTTCCTTGACTAGAGGAGGGTTCTGAAGTTTCTGCTACTTCATTTACTTGAGCTACTTTGCTCGCTATCAACAGCCAGCAGTCTTGCTTTACATGACCAGCCTGGTGACAAAGATTGCATTTTCTCTGGTTCTTGGATTTAGCTCCCTTATTCTTTCGCTTGTTCAAAGATTCACAGTTCCTCATCGTATGCCCTTGCTTATTACACTTTAAACATACGACTACTTTAACCTTTTTCTGATCGACTCTTAGCTTCTTTCTGAACTCAGACTTCGGACTGGCCTCAGGCTGTGCACTTGTTTCTGGGCTATCAGTTTCAAATTTTCTTTTGTGCTAGAATTGACTTCCTCTTCGTCTCGCAACATACCTTTCCTATCGAGATCCTCATACTGATAGGCCATGTATATCATTTCAGAAAAAGGAAGCTTCACATGACCCAATACTTTATTCTGGTATTTTCTTTGAAGGCCATTAATAAACCTTAGATTCTTCATCTTTGGCTTTTGAATTAGATGAGGGGCAAAATGAGAAAGTTCATTGAATCTCTTATGATATTCTAGGATATCCATATCTCCTTGTATCAAATAGTAGAGTTCATCATATAACCTCTCAGTTGCCTCTGGAGGAGAAAATTTTTCACTGAAAAACTCTTTGAATCTATCCCAGGTGTTATCACCTTCTGGATTATCTTTAACAATTGAATCCCACCAGAACAAAGCTTCGTCTTTGAGTGCCCAAGATGCCAGTAATCTTTTCTGGTCATCCCTCAACTTTAAACCTTCAAATATTTTCTCAGCAGAACGAATCCAAGCTTGTGTTTTAGCAATAGATTCTTCGCCCAAGAATAGTACTCCACCCAGATTTCTATATTTCATAAATAGAGCTTCTATATCTGGGTCTACATTCCTTCTGTTTCTGACACTCATTTTCTAGTACTTCTGCAAATAGCAGACCAAGTGTCAGGTCAACTGAAAAGATATTATAAAGCATAGAGACACATACTTGAATGTAAATGTGTCTATCGAGGTGTATTTCATTCTGCTATACTCATACTAGGATATTGCTGATCCTATCTGTAATGAGTTACTCGTCCTATAACACTACTGGTTCTATTTCTGATGAGTTCGTTAATATGTTATACTCCAGAACTAAGCTTAACCAAAGCTCTAATACCACGTTTGTGACGACCCCGTTCCCGATAAGACGGTGGCAAGGGTAATCTTTGGAATATAACACATAAACAGATAACAGCAGAACAGAAATAATTAAATACACCAGATAATGTACAATAGAATACACTGGATAAATATAATCATCAGAGTTACACAGAATATAGGATCATACTTAATACAAAATACAGTTCATCTATACATAAATGTCTACTACGGAAAGAAAACATAATATGTACAACAGGAGCTGAATCATAAAAAGAGATAAATGATAGAATCCATCTTCAGCTCCAGCTATCCAGAAAGAGCTCGCTAAAACCTGAATACAAGGCTGCCCGTGTAGAAAAAGGGGCACCCGAGTTTGCAAGTGAAACAAACTACGAGTCAGTCATGGGACTGGTATGAGAAATCTACTTAACACATTTTCAAATATGGCTAATCACAGGACCATGCCACTTTCGTGGAACGGGTTTACTTCATTGGATTGCCAGTGCTTTAAAACAAATAAATCTTTTAAACATCGCATTGCTTTTTATAAAAATGAAGCCATTATAAGACTCAGTTCCCATCACATAATGCAACACAAACCGAAGGATAGAGTTTTACCTTATAATGGCCAAATATGCTTGATACGAGGAAAACAAATCATTTGAAATGTAAATTTTATCGTTTAGTTCTTAATCAGACTCCAACCGTAAATTAGTAAGAGAACGATTCCCTAAGTATTAACCCCGAAGGCCGAAACCAACATCAGACCAATACCCAGGAAACCATCCATCCTAGCTCGTTTCCAGTTAGCTTCTAATTTTAGATACAACCGTAAATATTAATCATAGACGACATGGGTACCATATATCATGTCGCCATATATATATATATATATATACAATCAAAACCGCACGATGTCGTATTTGGAAATTGGATTTCCGTCATGAACCGAGGCCAGGGATCGTCCTCACCGCTTCGAGACAATCCAGCCTACCATGTCTCAGGAACAGCCACAACTGCCCTTTGGATCGTCAGGGCCGGTCCACCGATGTGGATTATTATTCCTGAAAACTACGTTTCCCCGCCCTTTGGGGTGCAAATGAGTCAACAAATGACTCCATCGGCTTCACATAGTCACCGATATATCCGCGGCGCCTCGCAACAGCAACTACCACACAGGTGAAAATAATATAAATGTCAGGGCTGGTAGGTCACTAACACCACGCTAGCTAGAAAGAAACGCATGCCCTCCCTGATGTCCTCTCCCGTTTCTGGTTCATACTGGGGTGTGAGGCTCGCGAATTTACGTTATACACAAAGCTATGCCGCACAGGCAGTGCTTTGATCATCCACCACAAAGCTCTGCTTTTCAACAAAAGCTTTGATCATTGCATCTCAGCATGCCACACAGGAAATTCACGCCATGCAACTGACGTCTATCAATCGCACAGAATGAAATCCAATGTCAGACACACAGTCCATTTACTAGTCCGTTCTGGGTCTGAACGAAACCGGAGGATCTCAATACCTCGCATATCCGTACAATCCATAAGTACGTCCGGGTGGCTACCACTTTAGCCCCGTCAAGATAGCTACTCCTATCATGAGAATCAATAGCACCCCTCCATCCGACGTGAAGATCATCGGTCTTGCATCGTCTTCATATCTTCGACTTTCAATCGTCGATCAATTATTTGAAATGAGAATTAACTCGGCCTTTTCAAATAATTCACGTATATTTAGAATTTCAAATCAATTCATTTCAATGGTTAAATTATTCGACATCACCAATTCTGTTCTTTAATATAGTTTTCACGCCAAACACATTCAACCATCAAATATCACATAAACCGAGCAAATTCAATTTATTTCTATTCCATATCGTTTATAATATTTTATCACGATTTATTGCTATTTTTATTTATTTAAAAATAGCCAATTCATTCAAACGACGCTTCAGGCCATAACGCGGCCGTGGCGCTGTTTTTCTCCAGATTTGATTTACACATATATGAAAATCTAACCATTGGATCTTTACTAAGTTGGTGTCGTTGGAAAGATATTTCCAAAGCGAACCCAACGGTTGTGGTTTCGGGAAATTCCGATGGTCGTATCTCCCCCACTAATCGTTTGAAATCACGGTTTCAAAACAAGAACTGCAGCATCGTTATTCGATTCATTTTAAACATATATATATATATATAATCCTCTTCGATTTCAAAACCTTATCCATTTCATACATTTGATAAAAAAGATGTTTTTTTATCCAACAAACATTTATTTCAACACTTCACTATTTTTAACAATTCATATATATAATAAAAATGTGTTTTTTATTGTAAAACTGATTTATTTAAAACACGAGTACCATTCAACACATGAATTTCTATTCAACGAATGAATTTCTATTCATCACATGAATGTTCTCTATAGTTCGTATATATAATAAAAATGTGATTTTTATTGTTAAAGCAATTTATTTAAAACACGAGTACCATTCAACACATGAATTTCTATCCAACGAATGAATTTCTATTCAACACATGTATGTTCTCTATAGTTCGTATATATAATAAAAATGTGATTTTTTTATTGTAAAACAATTTATTTCAAAACACGACTATTTTATATAGTTCATATAGATGATAAAAATATGATTTTTATTATAAAACAATTTACTTCAAAACATGAATGTCGTTCAATACATGAATTTCTATTCAACACATGAATTTCTATTCAACACATGAATTTCTATTCAACACACGAATATAGTTTCAATACATGAAAATAATTCTAACACACGAATATTATTGAAAATTTAGGCAGCATAACGGCAGGGTAGTTAAAACCGGGACCGTCCCTAGTACGGCTCCTCGCTCTACCTTAAAACCTCGCGGTTTTTGACAATGGGGATTTTTCACGCATCTAATTCGCACGCAGGCGAGAATGTTTTCTTTCATTTCCACAACCTATTCTAATTTTGTTTTCAACCACAAATGGGTATTTTTCAACCACAGTCAATCATTCTCAACCACAAACAATTATATCAACCATTCGTATTATTCACCAAATTTCACATCAACCAAATAATCCAAACAATATCACAACCAATAAATATCGTCCATGGTCTGTGGACGAGGGGGTATATATATATATTCATATATAAATATATTTCAATTCACTTCAATTCATTTCAATGTCATTTCATCGCATATATAATTTTTACAACGCATATATAACTTATACATCGAACATACAACTTATACAACGCTTATACATGTGGTGTACAATGCTTATATAACTTATACATCGACTATATAATTTATACATCGTTGTTTTCCATATCGTTTATAAATTAAAAATCTCACATTGGGTTCCACTCCGCCAAAAATAGCAGAAGGCTCAGAAAAATATCCGGTCTCTTCTAGAATGTAGAAGATGCCCACACGAGTGCATTGTCTCTTGTTTCACTAGATTTCGACGACAAACAAAAAAGATATGATTTTTACAGTGGAATTATAAACCGTAGCGCTTTAAAGTGCTATAAAATATAAAATAAAAATAAAGCCGTATACCTCACGATTTCGTTCAAAACTAGGGTTGATCTTTTCCCTTAATCCGTGATGTATGAAGCCGATCCACTTCCACCACGCTGTCGGGCCAGGAAAGGCGCATCGGCGCCACCCCTCATTGGTGAACTCGCGCGCAGATCGATGGTGGGAGGGAGCTCTGAACGGCTGGACTTGAAGGGGGTGAATCGAACGAAATACTTAACGATGGGAAGTGAAGTTTGTATGGATGTGAAGCCCTTGGGAATCTCTACAAAATCTTGAACTGGAGCTAGTGATTTTATTGAGTGTGGAAGGAGAAATCGAGCGGGGAAGATTCGAGTGGTTTTCGTCGTTCGTGGGGGGCTAATCGGGGGTTGATTGTCAAAAGGGAAATGAGAGAGAAGGATGGTGATTGGCCCTTATATTTTATTTTTAATTTATTTTAAATTCAAAAATATCCTTTTGTCCAAATGAACACCAATTTCAACCCAACGACTGTCACCCCCAGCTAAATACCCCCATTCCGAACACAATGGGATATGTTTCGTAGGCCAATTCGACTGTTACAGTCAGTTATTTTTCAATTTAAAGTATAAAACATTCAATATTCAATTTGAACGTACATTTCAATTTGCCAGGGCCACAAACTAATTCGAAAAATTCCAGAAAAATAAATCTAGCTATGTTTTGACGATATGGTGCCAACAAAACAAGTTTGGTCGAATTCTGAGACCGTTTGAAAAATGGCCATTTTCTGGTCGATCCAATTTAACTGAAATTGACCAAAACACATTTTTCTTTGCCACGCTCACATACTAACTTCAAAAATTATGAAATTTGAAACCTAGCAATAACTTCACATCCCGGATCCAACAAAAGTGGTTTCGTCGAATTCCGAGGTCGTTCGCAAAATGTCTATTTTCACGGGCTATATAAATTCTGTGGCGACCTTTCTGAAAATTCATTTGGCCATAACTTTTGACTCCCGCTACGAAACTTCGGTTTTTCAGATTCGTTAGAAAGATATTCACTAACAGATTTAAATATTTTTGGTTTCACTAAAATCCGTTTTATTTTGCACCCAGTACAGTCAGTCGAAGTTTGAATTGAAATTTCGAAACTACCGCGCCATTTCAGGCCTTGTTTATAATTCAAAGTAATTATATTCAATTTCAAACATCGATTCAAACTACTTTTCATCATTATTATTTAAAATATTTATTTTAAATACTTAAAATTCACTAAAATAGCTAATTTAAAATTTTTAAACTAGATCAGATTTTCCGGGTTGTTACAATCTCCCCCACTTAAAACTTTTCGTCCCCAAAAAGGAACAAAGTCGAAAGTGGTTTGATTAATCAACTCTACTTTCAATCTGACTTCCATTATTCAACTTTTTAGTTTCTAAGAATTTCCAAATTCTTCAAAAATTTGGCTAACACCCTAAATTTTCGAAAAATTTCGCCATAACCTCCTTTGTACGGGGAGGGGTTTGGAAATTTATTGGGCCGTATTAGGTACCCAATAAATCCTAATAAGCATGCACATATTTATAGTGATATATTCCAGTGTCCACAGGGGAGTGTGTATAGATCATAACTCCAGAGAATAAATTCTCGTCACCCTATAAATGGTTTTTGTGCCTTAATGACCAGAGAGACATGTTTATTGTCATCTCCAGGCCCGTGTGGGGTTTTTATTAATCTGGCAATTTACCGTTATATTTTATATGGTCCTTATCAGTCACCAGTTCAACCTGTAAAATATAGTCATCGCCATACAAGCCTCTCGCTCGTACGGTAAATCTCCAACCTCGTCACACAAGCTCCAAATGCTTATGTGGTATATGATGAAGTATGCCTATCTTCAAGAAGTATGCCATATAGTTTAGTTCAAAATTAATTGTTACTATCCTATGGCGACGTTTATTATTACACACAGAACAACCAGCACTATGCATCCAATGGCATTCACAGGAGTTGATATAATAATAAAATTGTGCATCCAACTCATTAAGGTTTACCTATTTGTCGGGCACGCAAATAATTCTTTACTCAACAGCGAATCCATTTACCTGTTCAGACATATATAATGCACATGTATATATTTTTATCTATTCTCTAATCAGTTCAATGTGTGATTTAATCGAATAAATTCTACCATTCATTCTCTTATTGATTAATTTAATTTCGTTCTAATAATTTAATTAATCAAATCCACAATCACACAACACAAACAACAATCAAATTTATTTTTAACTTTTCAAAACCATACTAATTAATTCATATACTCTTTTGAAAACATTCAGACAATATAATTAAAAGTTTACATCAATGCAAAGAAAACAACAGTACAGTAAAGAATATAATGGAAATGCAAAATATGGTAAATGTACCTTGCACCAGAGTCAATCAGAGATATCCACCCTGCACTTAGGATAGGCTTATAATTAACGTATCTACGATTATATATATAATCCGATCTTAGAAAATATGATTTTTGGATATTTAAAGGTTATATATTTTAAAATTTAATCAACTAATAAAATTATTGAAACCAATAATAGAATGAAAGTTGATTTGGTTAACTAGATAACCTTTAGCTTCGTTCCTTTTCGAGGACAAAAAGATTTTAAGTGGGGGAGAATGTGAAAACCCGGAATTTTGGGGCCAATTTAAAAATTTTATTTTAGAAATTTTAATGGGTTTTTGAATATTTAAAATTATTTATTTTAAATAATAACAATTAAAAATTTATTTTAATTGCAGTTAGAACGAATAAATTTTATTTAATTATAAAAGGAGTTAGAAATAACGCGGTAGTTTGAAAATTTGAATTTGAACTTTGATTGACGAAACAGGATGCAAAATGAATCGGATTTTAGTGAAACCAAAAATAAGTAAATCTATTTAAAAATATCTTTCCAACGAATCTGAAAAATCGAAATTTCACAGCGGGAATCAAAAGTTATGCCCAGATTAATTTTTAGATTAGTCGCTATGGAATTTATATATATTTTAATATTAAAAATAGCCATTTTTCAAACGACCTCTGTTTTCGGCGAAACCACTTTTGTTGGAACCGGAATGTCAAATTATTGTTAAGTTTAATTTTCCAGAATTTTTCGAATTAATATGTGAGCGTGGCAAAAGAAATTGTGTTTTGTTAGTTTTAGTCAAATTTAATCGACTTGAAAAAGGCCATTTCTCAAACGGTCTCGAAATTCGACGAAATTAGTTTTGTTAGGACCGTGTCGTCATAACGAAGCCAAATATATTTTTTCTGTAATTTTTAGAGTCTGTATGTAGCCCCGGTGAATTTACATGTACGTTTAAATTAAATAATAAATGTATTTATTTTAAATTAAAGAAAACTGGCTGAAAACAGCCATTTGGGCTGACGAGACATGGTTCAACGGATCCGGAACGGGGGTTATTAGCTAGGAATGACTGTCGTTGGACTAAATTTGGAGCAAATAGGTTAAATGGGCCTTCTTTGTTAATAAATGAATTTATAAATAATAGAAAATCGAAACCCTTCTTCATCGTTATACAGCCGTTGCCATTCCTGTTCATGGCCGAAATTGCACAAACTTTCCCCCACTAAATTCATACGATCCACTCAATGAAATCCTCTCATCCTTTTGAAGATTATACAGCTTTCCCTTCCCTCTTCGAATCGGTACGGACAACACCCTCTGACCTTGAACAACCGACAAGAACCAGCACCCCAAACCTCCACCCACCCCTGAAGCCACGATCGAGTTCAACCTAGATTGGACCCCCTACGTGCCACCTGCTCCTCTCCGGCATGGTTGTCTTGGATCGTCGCGTATTGAAGCGAGGTGATCGAGAAGTGGAACCCTAGTATAGAACGAGTTGAAAAACACGGCGGCCTTTGTCTGTACAGTAAGAAGAAGGATGGTAATTAAGGAGATGAATTAATTATATTAATTATTTAATTAAACTGTAAATGTTTAAAAGGGTATAACTCATTCACACTAAGCGTTGAAATCGTGAAGAGGAGATCTACGTGACAGGACCAACTAGAACAGATTCTGAACTTGTTAGAATTTTAGATCAACTTCAAACCAAGGTGAGAATTCTATTTATTTATTTATTTAAATTAAAAATAATTAACTGTTATTGTGATTTCCGTCTGATCCGTTGCTAAATGCTAATTGATCATCATATGTGATTTGATCCAGAATTGTCATTGATACGTAGATCTATTGATTTGATAATCGTTGTGTGGAAAATAATTTTATCATGTTTGTTAAGATAGGATTGTTTGTTAAGATAAGATTCTTGAAATAATTTTATCATGTTTGTTAAGATAGGATTGTTGAAAATACATATATCATGTTTGTTGAGATAATTTGACGAAAACAAAAATGTCACCTTGCTTGATCATGTTGTATTAATATAAAAAATGTCATTATCGTATGAAATGTCATATTAGTGTAAATACCATTATAGTTAGAAATGTATGTTGGTATAAAAACGCCATTTTAATTAAAAATGTTATGTCAAAATAAATTAACATTTTATTAGATAATGTTATATCAAAATAAAAATAACATACAAAGGAAATTGTTTATAAATGTGCATTAATGTGTCACTAACATAAATAGGAAAATTGTTTATAAATTTCATTTATGTGTCATTGACATACATAGGAAATTGTTTATAAATAAAATATGCATTTATGTGCCATTAATAACATAGAAACTTGATTACAAATAAATAACCATTTATTTGTCATTTGAATAACATAGAAAATTGTTTACAAATAAATTTACTTTTATACGTCATTAGATTTCATAGGAAAATGTAAACATATAAAATTATCTTTTATATGTCATTAGAATAATTAGAAAAGTGTGAACATATAGAATATTCTCTTATATATGTTATTAGAATACATAGAAAAATGTAAGGAAATAAATGTGTCATATTAGTTGAAGTAAAAATAAACATTTTTGATAAGAAATGTTTACACATAAAATGTTATTTTATATTTTATATGATATTTGAATTCACAGAAAATGTTTTACATATAAAAAATTATTTTATATGATATTTGGATCTACAGAAAATGTTTTACATATAGAACATTATTTTATATGATATTTGAATCTACAGAAATATTTACATATAAAATGTTATTTTATATGATATTAGAATTCACAAGAAATGTTTACATATAAAATATTATTTAATGTGATACTAGAATTAAAATAAAATATTAAGATTTATGAAAACACCATTTTTGGTATAAAATGCTAAGATTGATAAAATAACATTTTAGTTATAAATGTTAGGACTGGTTAAAATACCATTTGGTTATCAAATGTTAAGTTAGACAAAATATCACCTTTATTTGTTTTGTTGAATTAGAGTTGTCGACAAAACAAATACAGTACTTTTATATGTTTTGTTGAAATAGAGTTGTAGACAAAAACAATGCTATCTTTTTAATTGTTTTTGTTGAGATGATAGAATTGATTTAACATAAATATATTCTTTTTATGCTAATATGAAAGGTTAGAAACGTTGTAACATAAAAATATACTTTTATTTGTCACTAGGATACATAAAAAAGGAGTAGGGAAATAAAGGTGTTATATTAGTTGAAAATAAAATGTACAATTTGCCAAAATAAAGGACATAAAATTAAAAAGAACATTTTTATTTGCCTTTTTATATGCAAATAAAAACCATAGATATAAAGTACACCTTTTATTTGCAAGTTAGTTGCAAATAAAAACATGAAGTTATAAAGTACACTTTTTATTTGCAAGTTAGTTGCAAATAAAAACATGAAATTATAAAGTACAATTTTATTTGCAATTTAGTTGTAAATAAAAACATGATTATAAAAAGTTGACATTTTTATTTATATTTTAGATATAAATAAAAGCATGAATTGAAAAAGGATATTTTTATTTATATCTTAGATATAAATAAAAGCATGAAAATAAAAAGCACATTTTTATTCACATTTTAGATGTGAATAAAAACTTGATTTATAAAGGATATTTTATTCTCATTTTAGATGTAAGTAAAAACATAGCAATAAAAAGTGCATTTTTATTTACATTTTAGGTGTAAGTAGAACCATGAAAAAAATAGATAAATTTATATTTACATTTTAGATGTAAATAGAACCATGGATTAAAAAGTGGAATTTTTACTTGCATTTTATAGGTGAATAAAAAATGAATTAGAAAGTACATTTTTATTTGCATATTAGATGTAAATAGAAACATAGTATTAAAAAGTACATTTTATTTACATTGCAAAAAGTAAATAAAACCATAGGATGAAAGGTTATATGTTTATTTGCATTTTAGATGTAAATAGGATCATGAATTAGAAAAGGCACATTTTTATTTACATTTTAGATTTAATAAAAACATGGAAATCAAAGTGAACCTTGTATTTACATGTTAGTTGTAAATAGAACCAGGGATTTAAAAAGTGACATTTGAAGTTACATTTTTTATGTAAATAAATAAGTTACATTTTTTATGAAAATAAGAAGAAATAAAAAGCGACATCTTTATTTACATTTTATGTAATAACCCGGAAATTTTGAGCCAGTTTAAAATTTTTATTTTGGCAATTTTAGCAAATTTTGAACATTTAAAATAGATTATTTTAAATAATATCGACGAGAAATTTATTTTTAATAGAATTAGAACGTATATATTTATATACGTCGTCGTTAGAATATAAATATTTATATATAATTATAAATAGAATTGAAAATGGCGCGGTAGTTCGATAATTCGATTTCAAACTTCAATTGAATGTACCGGGTGCAAAACAATCCGGATTTTAGTGAAACCAAAAACAATAGGATCTATTTGAGAATATCTTTACAACGAATCCGAAAAATCGAAATTTCATAGCGGGAATCAAAAGATATGTCCAGTTGAAAATTCTGAATAGTCGCTATGGAATTCAGGCCCTTAAAAATGAAAATTTTGCAAACGACTTCGGATTTCGACGAAACCACTTTTGTTGGATCCGTAATGTCAAATTATTGTTAGATTCCAAATTTCATAATTTTACGAATCAATATGTGAACGTGGCAAAGGAAAACGCGTTTGACCGGTTTCAGTTGATTTTAATCGACTGGAAAATGGCCATTTTTCCAACGATCTCAGAATTCGACGAAACTAGTTTTGTTAAGACCGTATCATCAATACGAAGCTAGAAAATATTTTTCGGGAATTTATAGAGTTAGTATGTGACCCCGATAAATTGAAATGCGCGCTCAAATTCAATATATAGAGTTATACGTTGATTTTGACGAAAACTGATCGAAACGATCGAATCTGCTTACGGTACATATTCCATTATGTTCGGAATGGGGGTAAAATGCTAGGGACGACAGTCGGCGGGTTTGATTTTGAATTCAAAATAGAAAGTTGCTTTTTGAGTTTAAAATAAATTAAATAATCAAACTTCTCTTTCCTCTCCTATACCTTGCCCCCCCCCCCCCCCCCCGCCCGATTCATCATTCAGAAGAAAACAAAACAAAAAAAACTCCAGATCTCGTTCAACGCGCCCGCCATCCACCACCACCTCCGTCGCGCATCGACGGTCCTCCGGCGATCCTCCCCATCAGCTCCGACCCCCGATCCCCTCTCTTCCCCTCTGAATTGAATCGCACCCCCTAGCCCCTCAAACCAACCTCCGCCGATCCCAAACGCCCCTTCCCCTGGCCCACCGCCGCCTGCTCGACACCCACCTCACCTGAGCCGCCATCCCCCCCCAAAACGATGTAAGCTTTCTTTTTTATTTTATTTTATTTATTTTACTTTATTTAATGTATTTGGTTATAGGAAAATATAAAATCAGTTTTTATATGAAATAGCGAATAAAGCTGAGATGTTTATAACTAAAAAGATTTGATTTTTCTTATTTGAACAAATAGAAATAGATTTGATTTTTCATATATGAACACATAGAAAAAGATTTGAATTTCAAAACAAAAAGATGTGATTTTTATGTTGTAAAAATTATAATTTTTCGTTCATGAAAAATTGAGATTTTGATTATCATGTGGCAGAAGTAAAAATTCGATTTTTATATATTGATTAGCAAAGTAAAAATTCAATTTTTATATATTGATTAGCAAAGTAAAAATTCGATTTTTATATATTGAATAGCGAAGCAAAAATTCGATTTTTATATATTGAATAGCATAGTAAAAATTCGATTTTTATATATTTAATAGCGAAGTGAAAATTCGATTTTTACATATGTAGAGAATACGGGCAACGAAGGTGATAAAAAGGCGAGAACGATGAAGATTTCTATAAATGAAGTGTCGTGGTATTAAATTAGCTATTGGTGAGAACTTCTCACTCTTCAATTTCTTTTTCTAGTTATATATATACTAGGATGCAGACGGTGTTTAGTAGCACCCGACACAATCGTCCACAGACCATGGACTTGTTTGTTTGGGTGTGTAGTTGGTTAGATTATTTGGTTTGGATTGAATTGTTTGGTGAAATGGAATGGATTTGATTGATGTGTGAATGGCGTGGGCCTTCACTAGACCGGGGATAAGGCTAGGCCTCGTCCCGTTTCTAGTATCGTGCCGTTATGCCGCCGAAATTTTCTAAAATATGTTAGAGAAATAAAAATATCATTTTATTGAATAAATGAACTGAATAGAAATTCATGTGTTGAAATAAAATATATTATCGTTAAAAATACAATTTTGACGTGAAAGTGAATAAATAAATATTTATAAACAAATCGGCCGATTTGTTTATATACACTGATTTGACTGACATTGATTGGGACGATAAATTTTACACATCGCCCAACTGCACAAATAAAACCTGTGTTTGTTGATTTGAAACCCCACACGGGTATTGGGATAAATACGGCATACACTAATCCCAATAATTAGTCGTATGTCGATCGATTGATTGACAGGCTGTTATAAGCGTTAGATATCTATATTTGATGCTTATACAGTGTAGTGCACTTTGGATGATGGTTGATTATGTATCGTTGCTATTATATACATGTGTTGAATGGAATCCATATAATTAACTTTATATGGTAATTGATTGAGCCTCATTCCAATTTAGAAAATAAAGAATACTATAAAATAAAGGTTCATGTGTTGACTGTACTCATCCGTTGAGATTAGTCATGTGTTGAACGAAATATTTTAATAATAAAATTTACATCTTTATCAATATAAAATAAAGGTTCATGTGTTGACAGTACTCAATCGTTGAGATTAGTCATGTGTTGAACGAAATATTTTAATAATAGAAATATTTGAAAAAGAAATATTTGAAATAGAAATATTTGAAAAGGAAATATTTGAAAAAGAAATATTTGAAATAGAATATTTGAAAATAGAAATATATGAAGCCGTGTTGATTAGATTGACGCCATTTTGACGTGAACGATATTTATATCGATTATATTCGTTTTATAATGAATATTGAAAAGTGATTTCAAAAATTATTATTTTGAAATGAAATTCAAATTTAATTAGATTAAAATTCAAATTTTATTGAATCAATTTGAAATGAATTCGAATTGAATTGAAAACGAATTCGAATTAAATTGAAATCAATTTGAAATGAATTCGCATCGAAGTAAATAGAAGGTAAATTCAAATTGAATTGGATATAAAACGAATTTGAATTGAATAGAAAACGAATTTGAATTGAATCGAACAAAAAACGAATTTGATTTGAATAGAAAACGAATTTGAATTGAATCGTATAGAAAACCAATTTGAATTGAATATATAACGAATTTGATTTGAATAGAAAACGAATTTGAATTGAATCGAATAGAAAACGAATTTGATTTGAATAGAAAGCGAATTTGAATTGAATCGAATAGAAAACGAATTTGATTTGAATAGAAAACGAATTCGAAGTGAATTGAAAAGAAAACGAATTCAAATTGAATTTAAATTGAATAGAAAACGAAATGAATTCAAATTGAATAGAAAACGAAATGAATTTAAATTGAATAGGAAATGAATTGAATTCGAATTGAATAGAAAACGAATCGAATTATATGGAATACTCAATTTTGATTCGAAATTGAATAGAAAGTTGAATTTGTTTTGAAAACGAAATTAAAACGATATATAAAATTTGTTTTAAATAGAGATCGACGAAATATTTATTATATATATTATATATATAATATAATGGCCTGCATAGAACGCGCCACGCCGCGGCAGTTCGCGAATTTCGACCATTGATTTCAAACGGACATTACGGGAGATCCGACCGTCGGATCCTCCTAAAACCGGAACCGTTGGGTTCGTATCGAAAAGAGCTTTCCAATGAATTTTAGAAATTTGAAATCTAACGGTTGGATTTGGAGTTATGTCCAAATCAAATTTGAAAAAGGTCGCTGTAAGTGCAGTTCGATGGCCGTTGATGGAAATCGACTGTACGGGCCTTGATAAAATTATTAAAAATAGTAATAATTTGTGTAAAATCATAAGAAATGATTTGGGAAAAATTGCGATGAAAACTCCATATTTGAAAAGATAAAAATAGATTTTTATCGAAATGAACTAGTTTAGAACTAAAATAACAACCCATTTATTTTTAAATAAATAAACTGGATTTGAAATGGGTTTTAAATAGAATTGATTTGTGGGTTTATCGTGAAGGGTGTTTTAAATAACACTTGTTCTTTAACCCGATAATAAATAGAATGTGATTTGGGTTTATTGTGACTGCGTTTTAAATGACACTAGTTCTTTAACCCAGTAAAAGGAGTTTTAATGAATCTGCAATTATATTGAAATGTGAATTGATAATCTAAATTATCAAATTTGAAAAATAAGCGAGAATGGAGTATCACCAGTTTTGCTCCAAAGCGATAGTTAAATCTTTAATTAGATTTGAACGTGAAATGGTAATAAATTCTACCGACAACACTGTGGTGGTAGATATGGAGTATTACCGGTTTTGCTTCATGGGATGAATAGGTTGGGATTGGGAAATAAAATAAATAATTACTTCGGTGTGGTTCGCTAATCTCGACTAGTTTGGAAAACCATAATTTTGTTTGAAATGACATCCAAAGGAAGATTAAAGGATAAATTTTAAAGAATTTATCTTGGATAAAATTAATGGGAACCTTTCCCTAAGAATATGAAATTTAGAAACTAGCTGTGGGTTAGCTAAGAAGAATGGTTTCCTGGGTATTGATCTGATGTTGGTTTCGGCCTTCGGGGTTAATATTTGGGAAATTGTTCTCTTGTTGATTTACGGTTAGTGACTAATGAATTGGAATGAGGCGTATGTTGGGTTTGTGTAGCATTTGTTTTAATATACGCGAGTTGTTCAGAAAGGCCGGGTTTATACCCATTCTGAATAACCGTTTCGACGATATGTCGAAGATGAAGACGGTGGTCGAATACCGGAAGTCTTCACATCGTTTGGATAATTACTGACGATCCTGATTGGGCTGTAAACCCAAGAGGATGGAAATAGTTGGTGGTCGTCCAGACGTACTTGGAGATCGATGGATATGCGAGGAAAGTGCCTCCGGTTTCGTTCAGACCCAGAACGAACTTGTAAATGGATTGTGTGTCTGACATTGGATTTTATTCTGTGTTGATTGTTTTCTGTTAAATATATATATGTTTGGCGGCGGAGAATTTATTCTCTTGATTAATGCCCTTTTCTGAGACGTACGAGCTTAGAGGTTATATATCGATAGATATCAATCGCATGGCATGAATTGCATGTGTGGCACGCTGAGTTGCATAGATCAAGGCTTCTGTTGAAAAGCAAAGTCTTGTGGTGGATGATCAAAGCACGGCCTTTGTGGCGTAGCTTTGTGTATAACATGAATTCGCGAGCCTCACACCTCGGTATGAGTTAAAAACGGGATACGGACCGTTGGGAGAACACGACGTTTCTTTCTAGCTGTGACGAGAAGGAATTTTGCTCGGTCCGAATCAGTCGTTAAACCGACCCAGACCGTTCGAAAACGCCCTATCGTTTTGAGAACACGACAAAACAGAACGCACACGGGAGAACATTTCATTGTATATTACAACAATACATAAGATTACAAGAATATACAGAGTATAAATGAATATAACACAGAAATATCAGAGATTTAAATTACATTTAAATCCATCGCAGCGGAAAATAATACAATACACAACTAGAAGGAGATATACGGATACAAAGCTTTCCGGATATCGTTCCAGCTGTAAACCAGGATCCTATGAATATAAATCTGCAAAACCAAAACTACTAGCTGCCCGTGTCAAAATAGGGGCACCCAGAGTTTAGGTTAAAACAATAAACTCCAGGTCAGTCATGTGACTGGTGTGAGAACTAAAACAGTTATTAATCTTTATTTTTAAAGTTAGGTAAATCAAGGGACCACGCCGTATAACACAGAACGGGTTTCCTCCCAAGAATACCAGTTCATAAAACAAACAGCGCAATGCTAAATAAAGAAAAATGAAGCAGTTATAAGACCCAGGTCCTATCACACAATGCAACGCAAGCCGGGGGATAGGGTTTTCCCTTATAACAGCCAAAGAATGTTTGATACGTTTAAAACAGATTATTTGATACTATTATAAGTGCATAGTGTATAAAACAACTTCAAATCATAAGTATCAATCATAAACGGCATGAATGACCCATACCACTATGTCGCCATATATAAGTTTACAATCAAAACCGCAATGTCGTATTGGAAGTTGGGTTATCATTTATGGTATGAACCAAGGCTAGGGGCAAGATCCTCTACCGATTTGTGACTCTCTAGCCCGAGCCACAGGCAAGTACTCTGTCAAGCCTTTGGATCGTCAGGGCCGGTCCACCGATGTGGATTAAAATGCTTGAACACTGCGTTTCCCCGCCCTTTGGGGCGTAAGCCTGGCCCGTCAGCCGACCAGAAGCATCGGCCGAAACCGATATCCCGAGGCGCCTCGCAACAGCAACAACCACATAAGTCAAACTCATCAGGGCATGTAAAACCACTGACGCCACTTCTAACTAGAAAGAAACGCATGCCCTCCCTGAGGTCCGTCTCCCGTTTTTGTTTCATACCGGGTGTGAAACTCGCGAAGTAAACGTTACACAAAGCTACGCCACAAAGGCCGTGCTCCGATCATCAACCACAAGACTTTGCTTTTCAACAGAAGCCTTGATCATTTGCCACTTAGGCATGCCACACAGGCAATTCACTCCATGCGAT
Organism: Allium sativum; assembly: GCA_030737875.1. NCBI lineage: Eukaryota > Viridiplantae > Streptophyta > Magnoliopsida > Asparagales > Amaryllidaceae > Allium > Allium sativum. The sequence goes on along the minus strand of CM060924.1, from coordinate 345,004,738 downwards.
TGATATCCATCAATATATAACCCCTGAGCTCGTACGTCTCAGAGAAGGGCGTTAAGCAAGAGAATAAATTCTCCGCCGCCAAACCGATATATATTTAATAGAGATCAATCACACGGACTAAAATCCAATGTCAGACACACAGTCCATTTACAAGTCCGTTCTGGGGCTGAACGAAACCGGAGGCACCTAGTACCTCGCATATCCATCGATCTCCAAGTACGTCTGGATGATCACCAACTGTTTCCATCTTCTTGGGTGTACAGCCCAATCACGATCATTAGTAACCACCCAAACGACATAAAGACCTCCGGTCTTCGACCATCGTCTTCATCTTCGACTTATCGTCGTATCAGTTATTCAGAATGGGATAAACCTGGTCTTTCCGAATAACTCGCGTATATTTTAAATAAGTGTTACACAAACACAACATACGCCTCATTCCAATTCATCAGTCACTAACCGTAAATTAATCAAGATAATAATTCCCCAAATATTAACCCCGAAGGCCGAAACCAACATCAGATCAATATCCAGAAAACCATTCTGCTTACCTAACCGACAGTTAGTTTCTGATTTCACATTCATAGGGAAAGGTTCCCATTAATTTAATCAAAGATAAAAAATTTATATTTATTCTTTAATCTATCCTTTTGAATTTCGAATCAACTAGTCGGGATTAACGAAACTTACCGAAGTAATCATTTTTTTTAATTTCCCAATCCCAACCTATACATCCCATGAAGTAAAACTGGTAATACATCATATCTAACACCACAGTGTTATCGGTGAATTAAATTACCATTTCACGTTTAAATCTAATTAAAGATTTAACTATCGCCTAGAGTAAAACTGGTGATACTCCATTCTCGATCTTTTCAATCTAATTAAAGATTCATTAAAACTCCACTTAGTTTTAATCTTTAACTGGGTTAAAGAATCAGTGTCATTTAAAACACAGCTCACGATAAACCCAAAATCACATTTCATTAATTATCGGATTAAAGAACGAGTGTTATTTAAACACTGCCCACGATAAACCCAAAAATCAATATCAATTCAATTCCAATTAAATATTATTTGATTGGTACACTTCATTAAATCTAAATAAAAAGATTTAATGTTTTCTCAACTGGGTTCAAGAATAGTGTTAATGAAGACACCATTCACGACAAACCCAAATATCATTTGATATTCAATACGAGGCTCTGAATAGAAAATATATTGGCTTATATTCAATATCAAATTCTACGATTAACAAATGTCGTATTGGAAATAACGATATAAATATATATCTTTCAAATTTCCATAACAACATCTGTATAATCACGAATTCCAACATCGAAATATTCCGAAGACAATTTCGATTCAAATCCACTCCAATGCAATCATTGGAAATTCTGGTTATTTTTAAAACCCTTTTCAAATTCAATTTATTTATTTAAAAATAAATAGAATTATAATTCTAGTTCAAAACTAGTTCATTTCGATAAAAATCTATTTTTATCTTTTCAAATATGGAGTTTTTCATCCCAAATTTTCCCAAATCATTTCTTATGATTTTACACAAATTATTGATATTTTTAATAATTTTATCAAGGCCCGTACAGTCGATTTCCATCAACGGCCATCGAACTGCACTTACAGCGACCTTTTTCGAATTTGATTTGGACGTATCTCCAAATCCAACCGTTAGATTTCAAATTTCTAACATTCGTTAGAAAGCTCTTGTCGATACAAACCCAACGGTTCCGGTTTTAGGAGAATCCGACGGTCGGATCTCCCGTAATGTCCGTATGAAATAAATGGTCGAAATTCACGAACTTCCGCGGCGCGGCGCGTTCTATTCAGGCCATTATATTATATATATAATATATATTTCGTCGATTTCTATTTAAAACGAATTTTATAAATTGTTTTGAATTCGTTTCAAAAACATTTTCAACTTCCATTTCAAATTCAAATCAAAGTTGAATCTTTCCTTATAAATTCGGTTTAAAATTCATTTCTATTCAACTCAAGTTTCAATTCAATTTGAATTCATTTCACTTCGTTTTAAATTCAATTCGAATTCGTTTTCAATTCGATTCAATTCAAAGTGGTTTTCTATTTGATTCAAATTCGTTATATATTTCAATTGAAATCAAATTCGTTTTCTATTCAAATCAAATTCGTTATATATGCAATTGAAATCAAATTCGTTTTCTATTCAAATCAAATTTCAATTCAATTTGATTTCACTTCAATTCGTTTTCAATTCGAATTCGTTTTCAATTCAATTCGAATTTGTTTTATATTCAATTCATTTCGAAATCGTTTTATATTCTATTCATTTCGAAATCGTTTTTATATTCAATTCATTTCAAAATCGTTTTATATTCAATTCATTTCAAAATGAATAAAATCGATATAACTATCATTCACGTCAAAATGGCGTCACTCTAATCAACACGGCTTCATATATTCCTATTTTCAAATATTCTATTTCAAACATTTCTATTTCAAATATAATTCGTTCAACACATGACTAATCTCAACGGATGAGTACTGTCAACATATGAACCTTTATTTTATATTATTAAAGATGCAAATTTTATTATTAAAATATTTCGTTCAACACATGACTAATCTCAACGGATGAGTACTGTCAACACATGAACCTTTATTTTATATTATTCTTTATTTTTCAAATTGGAATGAGGCCCAATCAATTACCATATAAATTTAATTATATGGATTCCATACAACACATGTATATAATAGCATTGAAAAATAATCAACCATCAACCAAAGTGCACGACACTGTATAAGCATCAAATATAGATATCTAACGCTTATAACAGCCTGTCAATCAATCGATCGACATATTTAATCAATCAGGATGAGTGAACTTCAAATTTCATCCCAACACCCGTGTGGGGTTTCAAATCAACAAACACAGATTTTATTTGTGCAGTTGGGCGATGTGTAAAATTTATCGACCCAATCAATGTCATTCAAATTAGTGTATATAAACAAATCGGCCGATTTGTTTATAAAGATTCATTTATTCATATTCACGTTAAAATTTATAATTTTGACGATAAAACATTTTATTCCAACACATGAATTTCTATTATTCATTTACACAATAAAATGATATTTTTATTTTTCTAACTCATTTTAGAAAATTTCGGCGGCATAACGGCACGATGCTAGAAACGGGACGAGGCCTAGCCTTATCCCCGGTCTAGTGAAGGCCCACGCCATTCACACATCAATCAAATCAATTTAACTTCACCAAACAATCAAATTCAAATCTAATCATCTAACTAATTTATGCAACCAAACAAACAAGTCCATGGTCTGTGGACGATTGTGTCGGGTGTTACTAAACACCGTCTGCATCCTAATATATATATATATATATATATATATATATATATAACTAGAAAAGAAATTGAAGAGTGAGAAATTCTCACCAATAGCTATCCAATAACACGACTCTTCTTTGATAGAAATCTTCATCGTTATCGCATCTTTGTCATCTTCGTTGCCCGTATCCACTACATATGTAAAAATCGAATTTTTACTTCGATGTTCAATATATAAAAATCATATTTTTACTTCGATGTTCAATATATAAAAATCACATTTTTACTTCGATGTTCAATATATAAAAATCACATTTTTGCTTCGATGTTCAATATATAAAAATCACATTTTTACTTCGCTATTCAATATAGTTTCATATCATACCCTAGTTAAAAATCGTATTTTCCTTCCAATCAAAAATCACAACTTTCCTATATTAAAAATGTAAACTTTTATATGATAAAAATTTAATCTTTCCTTGAACAAAAACACGATCTTTCCTTTAGCAAAATATTCAGTTTTTTTTTATCAAAGAAATATATAACGTAATGAGAAGAGTAAAAACTCAGATTGTTTCAACGAAGAAAGGGGGCTGTTTTGCACAAATCGAAGAGGAGGCAGCTGCTTGCGTCGCGTCAGCGGTGGAGGGGGATGCTTGGCCGGAGTGACGGCTGTTGGAGGGCGCGGTGCGGTGGATTATGGGGTTTGGGGGTCTCGCGTTCGCAAATGGAGGGTGGGTTTTCGGTTTTAGGTGGAAGGGGGAGGAGACGATGGGGGTTGAAGCGGAGGGGGCCGCGGTGGTGGAGTCGACGGCCTAGGGGGGTGCGACGTCGGTCAGCGACGGTGGGGATGGGAATCGAGATCGGCGGCGGGTTTTTTCTCTTTTTTTCTGATTTTTATCGTGGGGGGGGGGGGGCAGGGTATAGAGGGAAGAAAAGGAAGAGTTTTTTTATTTTTTTTATTTTAATTGCAAAATGTTGACTTTTACAAACGACCTCTAAACGAGGCCCACCGCCTATCGTCCATAGCTAATTACCCCCATTCTGAATACAATGGGATAGGTATCGCAAGCTGATTTGATCGTTTCGATCAGTTTCCGTTTAATTTACATTTAAATCACTATATTGAATTTTAAACGTACATTTCAAATTACCGGGGTCACATAACAACACTATAAATTCCATAAAAATATTTTCTAGCTTCGTATTGCCGATACGGTCCTAACAAAACTAATTTCATCGAATTCTGAGACCGTTGGAAAAATGGCCATTTTCCAGTCGATTAAAATCAACTGAAACCGGTCAAACGCTTTTTCCTTTGCCACGCTCACATATTGATTCAGAAAATTATGAAACTTGGAATCTAGCAATAATTCGACATCACGGACCCAACAAAAGTGGTTTCGTCGAAATCCGAGGTCGTTTGCAAAATGTCTATTTTTAAGGGCCTGAATTCCATAGCGACTATTCAGAATTTTCAACTGGACATATCTTCTGATCCCCGCTATGAAATTTCGATTTGTCGGATTCGTTGGAAAGACATCATCAATTAGATCCTATTATTTTTGGTTTCACTAAAATCCGGATTGTTTTGCACCCGGTACTTTCAATTGAAGTTTGAAATCGAATTATCGAACTACCGCGCCATTTTCAATTCTATTTATAATTATATATAATTATTTATATTCTAACGACGACGTATATAATATATACGATCGAATTTTATTCAAAAGAAATTTTCTTGACGTTTATATTTAAAATAATTCATTTTAAATAATCAAAATTCGCTAAAATTGCCAAAATAAAAATTTTAAACTGGCCCAGATTTTCGGGTTGTTACAATCTCCCCCACTTAAAACTTTTCGTCCCCGAAAAGGAACAAAGTCGAAAGTGGTTTGATTAATCAACTCTACGTTCGATCTGGCTTCCATTCTCCAACTCTTTAGTTTCTGAGAATTTTCAAAATTTCAAAATTTTGGCTAACACCCTAAACTTTCGAAAAATTTCGCCATAATCTCCCCTGCACCGGGAGCATCGGGGAATTTCAAATAGCTTCCCTGATCCTTCTAATCTCAAAAAGAAAAAGAAAAGGCCAAGCGGCTAGCCAATAGGCTCATAAAATCATCATCACCCAAACAAAACAGTAAATTATGTAGTAAACATGTACCTATTTGTCGGGCAAACAAATTTTATTCTTCGGCTCTAGCCTCCTTGCTATGACCTGTTCAATATAAGTATATGTATATGCAAGCAAATGCGACCAATTTTCAATATAGTTCAATATTTGATTCAATTAGGCATAAATGGTTAAAATTATCAAACAAATAAACAACCAACACAAACATCAATCAATTAGTGGATTAGAATTTCAAATTCATAATTTTACTACATATAAAGAAAATCATGTTTTTGATGCCAATTCACAACAATGTGTTCTAACTATATTAGTTTTGGTTCTCACACCAGTCTAATGGAAATATATAGAAATCACACCTTCGAAACCCGAACATAAATATTGGTGATGGAGCTCCATTATCAAAATCATCTCCGAGCGACTAGAGTGTGAATCTATATCTATCCAATATATTAAAACTTCGAATATACGTTCATGACGCGTATATGCAAAATCTTTATACAGTGGATTGTCCATATTCAAAATAAATAAAATATCAAATACGTATAAAGTGGTTTATATTTTCAAAACAAAATGGTTTTCATTTGAAAAATATACTCTTCACACTCGTTCTAGGATACTACTGATCCTATCTCTAACGAGTCATTTTAATTGGATATTAATAATCCAATATCTGATGAATTCTTTCGTATGGTTCTAATGTGTCTTGTTCTCGAGCTCTGTAAACCAAAGCTCTGATACCAACTGTGACGAGAAGGAATTTCGCTCGGTCCGAATCAGTCGTTAAACCGACCCAGACCGTTCGAAAACGCCCTATCGTTTTGAGAACACGACAAAACAGAACGCACACGGGAGAACATTTCATTGTATATTACAACAATACATAAGATTACAAGAATATACAGAGTATAAATGAATATAACAAAGAAATATCAGAGATTTAAATTACATTTAAATCCATCGCGGCGGAAAATAATACAATACACAACTAGAAGGAGATATACGGATACAAAGCTTTCCGGATATCGTTCCAGCAGTAAACCAGGATCCTGTGAATATAAATCTGCAAAACCAAAACTACTAGCTGTCCGTGTCAAAATAGGGGCACCCAGAGTTTAGGTTAAAACAATAAACTCCAGGTCAGTCATGTGACTGGTGTGAGAACTAAAACAGTTATTAATCTTTATTTTTAAAGTTAGGCAAATCAAGGGACCACGCCGTATAACACGGAACGGGTTTCCTCCCAAGAATACCAGTGCATAAAACAAACAGCGCAATGCTAAATAAAGAAAAATGAAGCTGTTATAAGACCCAGGTCCTATCACACAATGCAACGCAAGCCGGGGGATAGGGTTTTCCCTTATAATAGCCAAAGAATGCTTGATACGTTTAAAACAGATTATTTGACACTATTATAAGTGCATAGTGTATAAAACAACTTCAAATCATAAGTATCAATCATAGACGGCATGAATGACCCATACCACTATGTCGCCATATATAAGTTTACAATCAAAACCGCAATGTCGTATTGGAAGTTGGGTTATCATTTATGGTATGAACCGAGGCTAGGGGCAAGATCCTCTACCGATTTGTGACTCTCTAGCCCGAGCCACAGGCAAGTACTCTGTCAAGCCTTTGGATCGTCAGGGCCGGTCCACCGATGTGGATTAAAATGTCTGAACACTGCGTTTCCCCGCCCTTTGGGGCGTAAGCCTGGCCCGTCAGCCGACCAGAAGCATCGGCCGAAACTGATATCCCAAGGCGCCTCGCAACAGCAACAACCACATAAGTCAAACTCGTCAGGGCGTGTAAAACCACTGACGCCACTTCTAACTAGAAAGAAACGCATGCCCTCCCTGAGGTCCGTCTCCCGTTTTTGGTTCATACCGGGTGTGAAACTCGCGAAGTAAACGTTACACAAAGCTACGCCACAAAGGCCGTGCTTCGATCATCAACCACAAGACTTTGCTTTTCAAAAGAAGCCTTGATCATTTGCCACTTAGGCATGTCACACAGGCAATTCACTCCATGCGATTGATATCCATCAATATATAACCCCTGAGCTCGTACGTCTCAGAGAAGGGCGTTAAGCAAGAGAATAAATTCTCCGCTGCCAAACCGATATATATTTAATAGAGATCAATCACACGGACTAAAATCCAATGTCAGACACACAGTCCATTTACAAGTCCGTTCTGGGGCTGAACGAAACTGGAGGCACCTAGTACCTCGCATATCCATCGATCTCCAAGTACGTCTGGACGATCACCAACTGTTTCCATCTTCTTGGGTGTACAGCCCAATCAAGATCATTAGTAACCACCCAAACGACGTAAAGACCTCCGGTCTTCGACCATCGTCTTCATCTTCGACTTATCGTCGTATCAGTTATTCAGAATGGGATAAACCCGGTCTTTCCGAATAACTCGCGTATATTTTAAATAAGTGTTATACAAACACAACATACGCCTCATTCCAATTCATCAGTCACTAACCGTAAATTAATCAAGAGAATAATTCCCCAAATATTAACCCCGAAGGCCGAAACCAACATCAGATCAATATCCAGAAAACCATTCTGCTTACCTAACCGACAGTTAGTTTCTGATTTCACATTCATAGGGAAAGGTTCCCATTAATTTAATCAAAGATAAATTCTTTAGATTTATTCTTTAATCTATCCTTTTGAATTTCGAATCAACTAGTCGGGATTAACGAAACTTACCGAAGTAATCATTTGTTTTAATTTCCCAATCCCAACCTATTCATCCCATGAAGTAAAACTGGTAATACTTCATATCTAACACCACAGTTTTATCGGTGAATTAAATTACCATTTCACGTTTAAATCTAATTAAAGATTTAACTATCGCCTGGAGTAAAACTGGTGATACTCCATTCTCGATCTTTCAATCTAATTAAAGATTCATTAAAACTCCACTTAGTTTTAATCTTTAACTGGGTTAAAGAATCAGTGTCATTTAAAACACAGTTCACGATAAACCCAAAATCACATTTCATTAATTATCGGATTAAAGAACGTGTGTTATTTAAAACACTGTCCACGATAAACCCAAAAATCAATCTCAATTCAATTCCAATTAAATATTATTTAATTGGTACACTTCATTAAATCTAAATAAAAAGATTTAATCTTTTCTCAACTGGGTTCAAGAACAGTGTTAATGAAGACACCATTCACGACAAACCCAAATCACATTTGATATTCAATACGAGGCTCTGAATAGAAAATATACCGGCTTATATTCAATATCAAATTCTACGATTAACAAATGTCGTATTGGAAATAACGATATAAATATATATCTTTCAAATTTCCATAACAACATCTGTATAATCACGAATTCCAACATTGAAATATTCCGAAGACAATTTCGATTCAAATCCACTCCAATGCAATCATTGGAAAATCTGGTTATTTTTAAAACCCTTTTCAAATTCAATTTATTTATTTAAAAATAAATAGAATTATAATTCTAGTTCAAAACTAGTTCATTTCGATAAAAATCTATTTTTATCTTTTCAAATATGGAGTTTTTCATCCCAAATTTTCCCAAATCATTTCTTATGATTTTACACAAATTATTGGTATTTTTAATAATTTTATCAAGGCCCGTACAGTCGATTTCCATCAACGGCCATCGAACTGCACTTACAACGACCTTTTTCGAATTTGATTTAGACGTATCTCCAAATCCAACCGTTAGATTTCAAATTTCTAACAACCGTTAGAAAGCTCTTGTCGATACGAACCCAACGGTTCCAGTTTTAGGAGAATCCGACGGTCGGATCTCCCGTAATGTCCGTTTGAAATAAATGGTCGAAATTCACGAACTGCCGCGGCGCGGCGCGTTCTATTCAGGCCATTATATTATATATATATAATATATATAATATATATTTCGTCAATTTCTATTTAAAACGAATTTTATAAATTGTTTTGAATTCGTTTCAAAAACATTTTCAACTTCCATTTCAAATTCAAATCAAAGTTGAATCTTTCCTTATAAATTCGGTTTAAAATTCATTTCTATTCAACTCAAGTTTCAATTCAATTTGAATTCATTTCACTTCGTTTTAAATTCAATTCGAATTCGTTTTCAATTCGATTCAATTCAAAGTGGTTTTCTATTTGATTCAAATTCGTTATATATTTCAATTGAAATCAAATTCGTTTTCTATTCAAATCAAATTCGTTATATATGCAATTGAAATCAAATTCGTTTTCTATTCAAATCAAATTTCAGTTCAATTTGATTTCACTTCAATTCTTTTTCAATTCGAATTCGTTTTCAATTCAATTCGAATTGGTTTTATATTCAATTCATTTCGAAATCGTTTTATATTCTATTCATTTCGAAATCGTTTTTATATTCAATTCATTTCAAAATCGTTTTATATTCAATTCATTTCAAAATGAATAAAATCGATATAACTATCATTCACGTCAAAATGGTGTCACTCTAATCAACACGGCTTCATATATTCCTATTTTCAAATATTCTATTTCAAACATTTCTATTTCAAATATAATTCGTTCAACACATGACTAATCTCAACGGATGAGTACTGTCAACACATGAACCTTTATTTTATATTATTAAAGATGCAAATTTTATTATTAAAATATTTCGTTCAACACATGACTAATCTCAACGGATGAGTACTGTCAACACATGAACCTTTATTTTATATTATTCTTTATTTTTCAAATTGGAATGAGGCCCAATCAATTACCATATAAAGTTAATTATATGGATTCCATACAACACATGTATATAATAGCATTGAAAAATAATCAACCATCAACCAAAGTGCACTACACTGTATAAGCATCAAATATAGATATCTAACGCTTATAACAGCCTGTCAATCAATCGATCGAAATATTTAATCAATCAGGATGAGTGAACTTCAAATTTCATCCCAACACCCGTGTGGGGTTTCAAATCAACAAACACAGATTTTATTTGTGCAGTTGGGCGATGTGTAAAATTTATCGACCCAATCAATGTCATTCAAATTAGTGTATATAAACAAATCGGCCGATTTGTTTATAAAGATTCATTTATTCATATTCACGTTAAAATTTATAATTTTAACGATAAAACATTTTATTCCAACACATGAATTTCTATTATTCATTTACACAATAAAATGATATTTTTATTTTTCTAACTCATTTTAGAAAATTTCGGCGGCATAACGGCACGATGCTAGAAACGGGACGAGGCCTAGCCTTATCCCCGGTCTAGTGAAGGCCCACGCCATTCATACATCAATCAAATCAATTTAACTTCACCAAACAATCAAATTCAAATCTAATCATCTAACTAATTTATGCAACCAAACAAACAAGTCCATGGTCTGTGGACGATTGTGTCGGGTGTTACTAAACACCGTCTGCATCCTAATATATATATATAACTAGAAAAGCAATTGAAGAGTGAGAAATTCTCACCAATAGCTATCCAATAACACGACTCTTCTTTGATAGAAATCTTCATCGTTATCGCATCTTTGTCATCTTCGTTGCCCGTATCCACTACATATGTAAAAATCAAATTTTTACTTCGATGTTCAATATATAAAAATCATATTTTTACTTCGATGTTCAATATATAAAAATCACATTTTTACTTCGATGTTCAATATATAAAAATCACATTTTTACTTCGATGTTCAATACATAAAAATCACATTTTTACTTCGATGTTCAATATATAAAAATCACATTTTTACTTCGCTATTCAATATAGTTTCATATCATACCCTAGTTAAAAATCGTATTTTCCTTCCAATCAAAAATCACAACTTTCCTATATTAAAAATGTAAACTTTTATGTGATAAAAATTTAATCTTTCCTTGAACAAAAACACGATCTTTCCTTTAGCAAAATATTCAGTTTTTTTTTTATCAAAGAAATATATAACGTAATGAGAAGAGTAAAAACTCAGATTGTTTCAACGTAGAAAGGGGGCTGTTTTGCACAAATCGAAGAGGAGGCAGCTGCTTGCGTCGCGTCAGCGGTGGAGGGGGATGCTTGGCCGGAGTGACGGCTGTTGGAGGGCGCGGTGCGGTGGATTATGGGGTTTGGGGGTCTCGCGTTCGCAAATGGAGGGTGGGTTTTCGGTTTTAGGTGGAAGGGGGAGGAGACGATGGGGGTTGAAGCGGAGGGGGCCGCGGTGGTGGAGTCGACGGCCTAGGGGGGGTGCGACGTCGGCCAGCGACGGTGGGGGTGGGAATCGAGATCGGCGGCGGGTTTTTTTTCTCTTTTTTTTTTGTTTTCTGATTTTTATCGTGGGGGGGGGGGGGCAGGGTATAGAGGGAAGAAAAGGAAGAGTTTTTTTATTTTTTTATTTTAATTGCAAAAAGTTGACTTTTACAAACGACCTCTAAACGAGGCCCACCGCCTGTCGTCCATAGCTAATTACCCCCATTCTGAATACAATGGGATAGGTATCGCAAGCTGATTTGATCGTTTCGATCAGTTTCCGTTTAATTTACATTTAAATCACTATATTGAATTTTAAACGTACATTTCAAATTACCGGGGTCACATAACAACACTATAAATTCCATAAAAATATTTTCTAGCTTCGTATTGACGATACGGTCCTAACAAAACTAATTTCGTCGAATTCTGAGACCGTTGGAAAAATGTCCATTTTCCAGTCGATTAAAATCAACTGAAACCGGTCAAACGCGTTTTCCTTTGCCACGCTCACATATTGATTCAGAAAATTATGAAACTTGGAATCTAGCAATAATTCGACATCACGGACCCAACAAAAGTGGTTTCGTCGAAATCCGAGGTCGTTTGCAAAATGTCTATTTTTAAGGGCCTGAATTCCATAGCGACTATTCAGAATTTTCAACTGGACATATCTTCTGATCCCCGCTATGAAATTTCGATTTGTCGGATTCGTTGGAAAGATATCATCAATTAGATCCTATTATTTTTGGATTCACTAAAATCCGGATTGTTTTGCACCCGGTACTTTCAATTGAAGTTTGAAATCGAATTATCGAACTACCGCGCCATTTTCAATTCTATTTATAATTATATATAATTATTTATATTATAACGACGACGTATATAATATATACGATCGAATTTTATTCAAAAGAAATTTTCTTGACGTTTATATTTAAAATAATTCATTTTAAATAATCAAAATTCGATAAAATTGCCAAAATAAAAAATTTAAACTGGCCCAGATTTTCGGGTTGTTACACTAGCTTTGGTGGTGTCAGTGACTTACCAGCCCTGACATTTATATACTTTTCACCTTTGTGGTTGTTGGAATGAGGCGCCTCGATTATAGGTCTGTAAGGACCGGGAAACGTTTGTTCAGGAATTGCCAATCCTCAAACGTAAGAGAGGATCGGCCCAGCCGCATCTGGGGTTGCCCAGAGTGTGTATTCCCAGGCATTTGCTAGAGTATCTCGAAGCGGAGAGGAGCTTGCCCCTTGCCTCAACTCATGATGGAAATCCAATTTCCAATACGTGTAATTCGGTTTTAATTGCAGAACTCGTATGGCGACATAGTAGATGGTAGCTATGCCGCCTATGATTTATATTTATGATTGAAATTGTTTTGACACTATACACTTATTATAGTATCAAATGATTTGTTTTAAACGTACCAAGAATGTTTGGCTATTATAAGGGAAAACCCTATCCTCCGGCTTGCGTTGCATTGTGTGATAGGACCTGGGTCTTATAATAGCTTCATTTTTCGAAAAACCGTTGCGCTGTTTTACTCTATGCACTGGTATTCTTGGGAGGAAACCCGTTCCGTGTTATACGGCGTGGTCCCTTGAATTACTCTCTTTTAAAGTAAAGCTTTAAATAACTGTTTAGTTCTCACACCAGTCACATGACTGACCTGGAGTTTATTGTTTTAACCTAAACTCTGGGTGCCCCTATTTTCGACACGGGCAGCTAGTAGTTTTGGTTTTGCAGATTTATATCCACAGGATCCTGGTTTACAGCCGGAATGATATCCGGAAAGCTCTGTATCCGTATCTCACCTTCAGTTGTGCTTTGTATTATTTTCCACTGCTATGTAATTTATTGTAATCTCTGGTATTTATCGAATATAATTTATTCATTATACTCTGTATATTCTTGTATCTGATGGAATTGTTGTAATAACAATGAAATGTTCTTCCGTCTGCGTTCTGATTTGTCCTGTTCTCAAAACGACCAGGGGTTCGAACGGTCTAGATCGGTTTAACGACTGATTCGGATCGAGCGAAATTCCCCGCCGTCACATTTGGTATCAGAGCTTTGGTTTACAGAGCTCGAGAACAAGGCACATTAGAACCATACGAAAGAATTCATCAGATATTGGATTAGTAATATCCAATTAGAATGACTCATTAGAGATAGGATCAGTAGTATCCTAGAACGAGTGTGAAGAGTATATTTTTCAAATGAAAACAATTTTGTTTTGAAAATTTAAATCGCTGTATACATATTTGATTATTTATTTATTTTGAATTTGGACAATCCAGTATATAAAGGTTTTGCATATACGCGTCATGAACGTATATTCAAAGTTTTAATATACTGAATAGATATAGAATCACACTCTAGTCGCCCGGAGATAATTCTTGTAATGCGACCGCATTATCAATATTTATGTTCGTGTTTCGAAGGTGTGATTTCTATATATTTCCATTAGACTGGTGTGAGAACCAAAATATAGCTAGAATACATTGTAGTGAATTAGCATCAAAAACATGATTTTTGTATATGTATCAAAATTATGAATTTGAAACTCTAATTCACTAATTGATTGATGTATGTGTTGTTTGTTTATTTGTTTGATAATTTTGAACCATTTAGCCTAATAGAATCACATATTGAATTGTATTCAAAATTGGTTGCATTTGCTTGCATATACATGTGCTTATATTGAACAGGTCATAGCAAGGAGGCTAGAGCAGAGAATAAATTTTTTTTGCCCGACAAATAGGTACATATTTACTATAATTTACTGTTTTGTTTGGGTGATGATGATTTTATGAGCCTATTGGCTAGCCGCTTGGCTTTTTCTTTTTCTTTTTGAGATCAGAAGGCCTATATGGCAATTTCGGGATTTTCCCGTGGCTCCGGTGCAGGGGAGGTTATGGCGAAATTTTTCGAAAATTTAGGGTGTTAGCCAAATTTTTGAAAATTTGAAAATTCTCAGAAACTGAAAAGTTGGAGAATGGAGGCCAGATCGAACGTAGAAGTGATTAATCAAACCACTTTCGACTTTGTTCCTTTTCGGGGACGAAAAGTTTTAAGTGGGGGAGATTGTAATAACCCGGAAATTCTGAGCCAGTTTAAAATTTTTATTTTGGAAATTTTAGCAAATTTTAAACATTTAAAATAGATTATTTTAAATAATATCGACGAGAAATTTATTTTTAATAGAATTAGAACATATATATTTATATACGTCATCGTTAGAATATAATTATTTATATATAATTATAAATAGAATTGAAAATGGCGCGGTAGTTCGATAATTCGATTTCAAAATTCAATTGAAAGTACCGGGTGCAAAACAATCCGGATTTTAGTGAAACCAAAAATAATAGGATATATTTGAGAATATCTTTACAACGAATCCGAAAAATCGAAATTTCATAGCGGGAATCAAAAGATATGTCCAGTTGAAAATTCTGAATAGTTGCTATGGAATTCAGGCCCTTAAAAATGGAAATTTTGCAAACGACCTCGGATTTCGACGAAACCACTTTTGTTGGATCCGTAATGTCAAATTATTGTTAGATTCAAAATTTCATAATTTTCGAATCAATATGTGAACGTGGCAAAGGAAAACGCGTTTGACCAGTTTCAGTTGATTTTAATCGACTGGAAAATGACCATTTTTCCAACGATCTCAGAATTCGACGAAACTAGTTTTGTTAAGACTGTATCGTCAATACGAAGCTATAAAATATTTTTCGGGAATTTATAGAGTTAGTATGTGACCCCGGTAAATTGAAATGCGCATTCAAATTCAATATATATAGTAATACGTTGATTTTGACGAAAACTGATCGAAACGATCGAATCAGCTTACGGTACATATCCCATTGTGTTCGGAATGGGGGTAAAACACTAGGGACGACAGTCGGTGGGTTTGATTTTGAATTCAAAATAGAAAGTTGCTTTTTGAATTTAAAATAAATTAAATAATCAAACTTCTCTTTCCTCTCCTATACCTTCCCCCCCGATTCATCATTCAGAAGAAAAAAAAACTCCAGATCTCGTTCAACGCGCCCGCCACCAGTACGCTACCCACCACCGCCTCCGCTGCGCATCGACGGTCCTCCGGCGATCCTCCCCATCAGCTCCGACCCCCGATCCCCTCTCTTCCCCTCTGAATTGAATCGCACCCCCTAGCCCCTCAAACCAACCTCCGCCGATCCCAAACGCCCATTCCCCTGGCCCACCGCCGCCTGCTCGACACCCACCTCACCTGAGCCGCCATGCCCACCCCCCCCCCCCCAAACGATGTAAGCCTTCTTTTTTATTTTATTTTATTTCTTTTGTTTTATTTAATGTATTTGGTTATAGGAAAATATAAAATCAGTTTTTATATGAAATAGCGAATAAAGCTGAGATGTTTATAATTAAAAAGATTTGATTTTTCTTATTTGAACAAATAGAAATAGATTTGATTTTTCATATATGAACACATAGAAAAAGATTTGAATTTCAAAACAAAAAGATGTGATTTTTATGTTGTAAAAATTATAATTATTCGTTCATGAAAAATTGAGATTTTGATTATCATGTGGCGGAAGTAAAAATTCGATTTTTATATATTGATTAATAAAGTAAAAATTCGATTTTTATATATTGATTAGCAAAGTAAAAATTCGATTTTTATATATTGAATAGCGAAATAAAAATTCGATTTCTATATATTGAATGGCATAGTAAAAATTCGATTTTTATATATTGAATAGCGAAGTGAAAATTCGATTTTTACATATGTAGAGAATACGGGCAACGAAGGTGATAAAAAGGCGAGAACGATGAAGATTTCTATAAATGAAGTGTCGTGGTATTGGATTAGCTATTGGTGAGAACTTCTCACTCTTCAATTTCTTTTTCTAGTTATATATATATACTAGGATGCAGACGGTGTTTAGTAGCACCCGACACAATCGTCCACAGACCATGGACTTGTTTGTTTGGTTGTGTAGTTGGTTAGATTATTTGGTTTGGTTTGAATTGTTTGGTGAAATGGAATGGATTTGATTGATGTGTGAATGGCGTGGGCCTTCACTAGACCGGGGATAAGGCTAGGCCTCGTCCCGTTTCTAGTAACGTGCCGTTATGCCGCCGAAATTTTCCAAAATATGTTAGAGAAATAAAAATATCATTTTTTTGAATAAATGAACTGAATAGAAATTCATGTGTTAAAATAAAATAGATTATCGTTAAAAATACAATTTTGACGTGAAAGTGAATAAATAAATATTTATAAACAAATCGGCCGATTTGTTTATATTCACTGATTTGAATGACATTGATTGGGACGATAAATTTTACACATCGCCCAACTACACAAATAAAATCTGTTTTTGTTGATTTGAAATCCCACACGGGTATTGGGATAAATACGGCATACACTAATCCCAATAATTAGTCGTATGTCGATCGATTGATTGACAGGCTGTTATAAGCGTTAGATATCTATATTTGATGCTTATACAGTGTAGTGCACTTTGGATGATGGTTGATTATGTATCGTTGCTATTATATACATGTGTTGAATGGAATCCATATAATTAACTTTATATGGTAATTGATTGGGCCTCATTCCAATTTAGAAAATAAAGAATACTGTAAAATAAAGGTTCATGTGTTGACTGTACTCATCCGTTGAGATTAGTCATGTGTTGAACGAAATATTTTAATAATAAAATTTACATCTTTATCAATATAAAATAAAGGTTCATGTGTTGACAGTACTCATCCGTTGAGATTAGTCATGTGTTGAACAAAATATTTTAATAATACAAATATTTGAAAAAGAAATGTTTGAAATAGAAATATTTGAAAAGGAAATATTTGAAAAAGAAATATTTGAAATAGAATATTTGAAAATAGAAATATATGAAGCCGTGTTGATTAGATTGACGCCATTTTGACGTGAACGATATTTATATCGATTATATTCGTTTTATAATGAATATTGAAAAGTGATTTCAAAATTTAATATTTTGAAATGAAATTCAAATTTAATAAGATTAAAATTCAAATTTTATTGAATCAATTTGAAATGAATTCGAATTGAATTGAAAACGAATTCGAATTGAATTGAAATCAATTTTAAATGAATTCGAATCGAAGTAAATAGAAGGTAAATTCAAATTGAATTGGATATAAAACGAATTTGATTTGAATAGAAAACGAAATTGAATCGAATAGAAAACGAATTTGATTTGAATATAAAACGAATTTGAATTGAATCGAATAGAAAACCAATTTGAATTGAATATATAACGAATTTGATTTGAATTGAATATATAACGAATTTGATTTGAATTGAATATATAACGAATTTGATTTGAATAGAAAATGAATTTGAATTGAATCGAACAGAAAACGAATTTGATTTGAATAGAAAACGAATTTGAATTGAATCGAATAAAAAACAAATTTGATTTGAATAGAAAACGAATTCGAAGTGAATTGAAAAGAAAACGAATTCGAATTGAATTTAAATTGAATAGAAAACGAAATGAATTCAAATTGAATAGAAAACGAAATGAATTTAAATTGAATAGCAAATGAATTGAATTCGAATTGAATAGAAAACGAATCGAATTATATGGAATACTCAATTTTGATTCGAAATTGAATAGGAAGTTGAATTTGTTTTGAAAACGTAATTAAAACGATATATAAAATTTGTTTTAAATAGAGATCGACGAAATATTTATTATATATATTATATATATAATATAATGGCCTGCATAGAACGCGCCGCGCCGCGGCAGTTCGCCAATTTCGACCATTGATTTCAAACGGACATTACGGGAGATCCAACCGTCGGATCCTCCTAAAACCGGAACCATTGGGTTCGTATCGAAAAGAGCTTTCCAATGAATTTTAGAAATTTGAAATCTAACGGTTGGATTTGGAGTCATGTCCAAATCAAATTTGAAAAAGGTCGCTGTAAGTGCAGTTCGATGGCCGTTGATGGAAATCGACTGTATGGGCCTTGATAAAATTATTAAAAATTGTAATAATTTGTGTAAAATCATAAGAAATGATTTGGGAAAAATTGGGGTGAAAACTCCATATTCGAAATGATAAAAATAGATTTTTATCGAAATGAACTAGTTTAGAACTAAAATAACAACCCATTTATTTTTAAAAAAATAAACTGCATTTGAAATGGGTTTTAAATAGAATTGATTTGTGGGTTTATCGTGAAGGGTGTTTTAAATAAAACTTGTTCTTTAACCCGAAAATAAATAGAATGTGATTTGGGTTTATCATGACTGTGTTTTAAATGACACTAGTTCTTTAACCCAGTAAAAGGAGTTTTAATGAATCTGCAATTATATTGAAATGTGAATTGATAATCTGAATTATCAAATTTGAAAAATAAGCGAGAATGGAGTATCACGAGTTTTGCTCCAAAGCGATAGTTAAATCTTTAATTAGATTTGAATGTGAAATGGTAATAAATTCTACCGACAACACTGTGGTGGTAGATATGGAGTATTACCAGTTTTGCTTCATGAGATGAATAGGTTGGGATTGGGAAATAAAATAAATAATCACTTCGGTGTGGTTCGCTAATCACGACTAGTTTGGAAAACCAGAATTTGGTTTGAAATGACATCCAAAGGAAGATTAAAGGATAAATTTTAAAGAATTTATCTTGGATAAAATTAATGGGAACCTTTCCCTAAGAATATGAAATTTAGAAACTAGCTGTGGGTTAGCTAAGAAGAATGGTTTCCTGGGTATTGATCTGATGTTGGTTTTGGCCTTCGGGGTTAATATTTGGGAAATTGTTCACTTGTTGATTTACGGTTAGTGACTAATGAATTGGAATGAGGCGTATGTTGTGTTTGTGTAGCATTTGTTTTAATATACGCGGGTTGTTCAGAAAGGCCGGGTTTATACCCATTCTGAATAACCGTTTCGACGATATGTCGAAGACGAAGACGGTGGTCGAAAACCGGAAGTCTTGACATCGTTTCGATAATTACTGACGATCCTGATTGGGCTGTACACCCAAGAGGATGGAAATAGTTGGTGGTCGTCCAGACGTACTTGCAGATCGATGGATATGCGAGGAAAGTGCCTCCGGTTTCGTTCAGACCCAGAACGAACTTGTTAATGGATTGGGTGTCTGACATTGGATTTTATTCTGTGTTGATTGATTTCTGTTAAATATATATCTGTTTGGCGGCGGAGAATTTATTCTCTTGCTTAACGCCCTTCTCTGAGACGTACGAGCTTAGAGGTTATATATCGATAGATATCAATCGCATGGCATGAATTGCCTGTGTGGCACGCTGAGTTGCATAGATCAAGGCTTCTGTTGAAAAGAAAAGTCTTGTGGTTGATGATCAAAGCACGACCTTTGTGGCGTAGCTTTGTGTATAACGTGAATTCGCGAGCCTCATACCTCGGTATGAGTTAAAAACGGGATACGGACCATTGGGAGAACACGACGTTTCTTTCTAGCTTTGGTGGTGTCGGTGACTTACCAGCCCTGACATTTATATACTTTTCACCTTTGTGGTTGTTGGAATGAGACGCCTCGATTATAGGTCTGTAAGGAGCGAGAAACGTGTGTTTAGGAATTGCCAATCCTCAAACGTAAGAGAGGACCGGCCCAGCCGCATCCGGGGTTGCCCAGAGTGTGTAGTCCCGAGGCATTTGCTAGAGTGTCTCGAAGCAGAGAGGAGCTTGCCCCTTGCCTCGACTCATGACGGAAATCCAATTTCCAATACGTGTAATTTGGTTTTAATTGTAGAACTATTATGGCGACATAGTAGATGGTAGCTATGCCGCCTATGATTTATATTTATGATTGAAATTGTTTTGACACTATACACTTATTATAATATCAAATGATTTGTTTTAAACGTACCAAACATGTTTGGCTATTATAAGGGAAAACCCTATCCTCCAGCTTGCGTTGCATTGTGTGATGGGACCTGGGTCTTATAATAGCTACATTTTTCGAAAAACCATTGCGCTGTTTTACTCTATGCACTGGTATTCTTGGGAGGAAACCCGTTCCGTGTTATACGGCGTGGTCCCTTGAATTACTCTCTTTTAAAGTAAAGCTTTAAATAACAGTTTAGTTCTCACACCAGTCACATGACTGACCTGGAGTTTATTGTTTTAACCTAAACTCTGGGTGCCCCTATTTTCGACACGGGCAGCTAGTAGTTTTGGTTTTGCAGATTTATATCCACAGGATCCTGGTTTACAGCTGGAATGATATCCGGAAAGCTCTGTATCCGTATATCACCTTCAGTTGTGCTTTGTATTATTTTCCGCTGCTATGTAATTTATTGTAATCTCTGATATTTATCGAATGTAATTTATTCATTATACTCTGTATATTCTTGTATCTGATGGAATTGTTGTAATAACAATGAAATGTTCTTCCGTCTGCGTTCTGATTTGTCCTGTTCTCAAAACGATCAGGGGTTCGAACGGTCTAGATCGGTTTAACGACTGATTCGGATCGAGCGAAATTCCCGGCCGTCACATTTTAGATGTAAATGAAAAGAATAAATTTAAAGTAACATCTTTATTTACAATTTAGATGTAAATAAATAATAGAATCAAGGTTATATTTTTGTTTACATTCTAGGTGTAAATAAAAAGATTAGATTAAAAGAGGCATTTTTAAATTTACATTTCAGATGTAATCATAAAGGTAGAATTTAATGTTATGATTTATTGTCAAAATAGAGACAATAAAAAGATTAAATTTTGAAGTTACATTTTAATGTCATTATAGATGTAATCAAAGGATAGAATTTAATGTTAAATTTTTATTGTTGGAATAGAGACAATAAAAAGAATAGAATAAAAAGACATATTTTTATTGTCATTCTTGGGACAATAAAAATAGTAGAAAAAAGTGATATTTTTATCGTCATTTTAGATGCGATAAAAAGAGTAGAAATAAAAGAACTATTTTTATCGTCATTGTAGATACGATAAAAAGAGTAGAAACAAAGTGTTCTTATCGTCATTTTAGATGTGATAAAAAGAATAGATTATAATAGTTGAAATCGCCAAACGATTTATATTTATAATTATATATAAATATAAACTAAAATTAAAACGAAACGCGCACGGTAGTTCGCGTTTCGGTATTCTTGACTTTAAACGATTATACTGAAAGATCCGACCGTCGGATTTTCCCAAAACTGGAACTATTAGGACCGCTTTGGGAAAATCTTCCCAACAATATAAATTTCGTCAAAATCCAACGGTTAGATTTCGAGATAAGTACAAATCAAATTTGTATAAAAACAGCGTCAGGGCTGCCCGTTGACCCGAAGCGTCGTTTAATTATAATTTTGCTATTTTAAATAAATAAAATAGTGATAAACCGTTACAAATAAATATGAACAATATGAAATGATTTAAATGATAATTATTCGAGAGTTATTTGAAAAGACCGAGTTCAACTCATTTCAAATAATTACTACGATGATTTAAGTCGAAGATTTGAAGATGGTGATTGAAGACCGACGATCTTCACATCGAATGGATGAGGACTACTGATGCCCGTGAATGGAGTAGCTACCTCGAAGGGGCTGCAGTGGTAGTTGTTCGGACGTATTTGTTGATTGTTCGAATATGCGAGGAATAAGGTTCCTCCGGTTTCGTTCAGACCCAGAACGGACTTGTAAAGGGATGGTGTGTCTGACGTTGTATTCCTTTATGCTATATTCTTTGATCTCTGCTGAATATATATCTGTTTGGTGTTTAACATCCTTCTCTAAGACGTACGAGCTTAGAGGTTATATATTGGTAGGAATCAATGGTATGGTATGGATTGACAATGTGACATGCTAAGATGCATGTTCAAGGCTTTTGTTGAAAAGCAGAGACTTGTGGTTGATGATCAAAGCATAGCCTGTTTAGGCGTAGCTTTGTGTATAGCGTGACTTCGCGAGCCATACACCCCGGTATGAGTCAAAAACGAGATTAGGACTGCAGGGAGTGCACACGTTTCTTTCTAGCTAGAGTGATGTCAGCGACCTACCAGCCCTGACTTTTTACTTATGTGGATGATGGATTATGACGTACCTCGGTTTTATAGGTTGTTAGTAGCCATATAGAGGTTCAAAAGAACCGTGAAGCATGTGTTCAGGCATAACTAATCCACTAAGCGTTAAAGTGTGGACCGGCCCTGAAGATCCAAGGGTTGCCCATAGGTGTGATCCTGAGGCATTTGCTAGAGTGTCTCGAATCGGAGAGGACGATCCCTAGCCTCGATTGATGATGGAAGCTCAACTTCCAATACGACACTATGCGGTTTTGATTGTAGAACTAGTATGGCGATATAGTATATGGTAGCTATGCCGTTTATGATTGATACATTATGATTGAATTTGTTTTTGAAACATATATACACTAATAATAATATCAAATCCGGTTTTATCGTATCAAGCATTTTTTGCCATTATAAGGTAAAACTCTATCCTCCAGTTTGCGTTGCATTGTGTGATGGGACTTGTGTCTTATAATGGTTTCATTTTTCTAAAAAGCATTGCATTGTTTAACGATTTACTTTAATTCATGCACTGGCAATCCAATGGAGTAAACCCGTTCCGCGTTAGCGGTGTGGTCCTGTGATTAGCCTTATTATTAGATTAGTTAAGTTAGATTTCTCATACCAGTCCCATGACTGACCTGTAGTTTGTTTCACTTGCAAACTCGGGTGCCCTCTTTTCCATATGGGCAATCGAGTAGTTTTTTTTTGTAGATATATATCTCTTGAGCAGGATTCTGGATCGAAGCCTAAAGCTGTGTCCAGAGTATGGAAAGTCTTCCGCTGTGTATTGTATTAATTTATTGTAATAAGTCTTTTGCTGTATTTTATTTATCAATGTACTCTGATATTCTGTACTCTGATGTAACATTATTATGATGTTTATAAAAGTCTGCTGTTATTGTTCTGATGTATTGTATTCCCAAAGTTAACGTATGCGGGTTTTGAACGATTTTGATAGATCTAGTGATCGATTAAGGACAGGCAAATTGTGTGCCGTTACAGATGGATTTTCGCCATTTTCTTAGTCTGGTAGTAAATATATCCGTCTGATGTGTGGAAATATGGTACGTGTTGAGGATCAGGACATGCCAACTTTTTTGACACATTGGAATATGAAGATGCGCAAAAATTATTGAGAGATGGTTTCAAGGGCAAAGACATCTAGAAACAAGCCTCCGTTTATGAGTTATGGTGTTTGGGCAGATTTTCAAAAGTATTGGGAGACGAAAGAAGCTAAAATAAGATATAATGATAAATATTCACATTTATAATATTGATTGCATTATTTTACATCATCGTGTATCAAATTTAATACAAAGTAGCAGCTAGAAATGAAGCAAATAGAGAAATGAATCTTGCTCTACACCGCGGTGGCTCAAAATCATTTCAACAACATAGAAGGGATTTGGTATAAATTTTAAATATTTGTAGAATATGTTCACGTAAAAATTTAGTGTATATAATTCATTCTTATTTTTAATAAATATTTACTCAGACTGTAAAGTACGGAAGAGAGCCTTCGCTGACAGACGTATTCAGACACACACATACAATGGAGCATACTGATGAAGAAGGAAATGTTATGTATGATTGGGCGGATCCGAAGAGCGCGTGTATAATGGTAAATATGATTATCCGTACAAATTAAAATGTTTCATATTCATTCATATCACAGTACATAAGTAAATTTTATAGCATTTGTGTTAAAATTATATTGTTATTGTAGGGGAAGTATGATGTAGAGGTTGCTATAGTGATAGAGGCTACTGGATAGGAGCTTATGGTCGTAGAGTCTGTTTGTATATGGCATTTTATCACTGGTCCTCCTACTCGAGGAAGGCGATATGGTTTCGACAATCAGGAGGTAAGACTTTTTTTAGATGTAAATTAGGGTTTTAAAATATGAGAAATAATCTTATGCTACTTAGTATTAAGTTTTGTTTACATTTGGACTACACTAAACTCATTTCCCATTTATTTGTATCTTTTGTCCAACGTAAGATGGTTTATAAATATCATGATAAAAGATGTGCAATATATATGCGTGTATTGATATTATATTTGACAATTATACTTAAGAAAAACAAATGTTATTGCAAACTATATACATGTTTAACACAAAACATATACATGTTTAAATATATACATGTTTAAATAACTTTAATGTGAACTTACTTATTTCGCAGGATTTTCAGCGTGGTTATAGGTGGTCAATGGAGGAGGCAACTATTGCTCGGATGCAAGAGCAGATGAATGAGATGATGGACTGGCGAAAAACCCAGATGAAACAGGAAATAGATGAGCGCATCGCAATCGCAGCTTACTTTCAGGAGCATGGGTTTATGCCCAGGGAGGGAGGAGATTCTACTGCTTATCGAGGGGAGGAAGAAGAAGATGATGAAGACGACGAGGAAGACAAGGTAAGTTAGTGTAGGTGCTCATTTCTTGGTTTATGCTCTGGTATGTACATATACTTGGTTTTTTATATTCTAGATACACGTATGATGGTATTTGACTATGGTTTGTTATGTACGATGGTATTTGATGATGTTATGATGTGTTTTGATATGTCTAACGGTATTTCACGATGGTATGATGTGTTTTAATATGTGTGGTGTTTTTGTTTTTTTAATTGGTGAATTGATTGTTGATGAGCATTGGTGAAATGATGAGATGATATTGGTGAATTGAATTGATTTTTGATGAGCATTGGTGAATTGATGAGATGAGATGATAGTGATGAATTTGATGGAAAGAAATTGTTGTCTAGTGCAAAATTTTTGCTTCAGATTTGCGACAGCTAGCAACGGCTTATTGGTCATTATATAGTGACGGCTTGTAACGTCTTTTTGTAACGGATTTGCAACAGTTTACAATGGCTTCCCGGTAAAAGAAACTACTTGCCACGTAAGATGACACGTGGCAACTAACCGTTGCAAGCCGTTGCTTAATGAGCGACGGAGCCGTCGCTCAATCCATTGCTATTTCTATTGGCGACGACTTAAATAGCGACTACACATAGCGACGGTCGTTAACGGCTTAAGGCCGTCGCAGAACACTGTGTTCTTTGTAGTGTAACAACCCAAGTACCGACTACCACAAATTTTTCGCAAAATGATAAAATCTAAGTCCACCGAAATCCGAGTCGGTCGTTTAGTGTCCTGTAGAAAGGAAAATATAAATATATCATAGCTCAAATAAATATATCACAGAAGAAATGTATAAAATAAGATAATAAGTAAATACTTACCATAATAATGACACTAACTAAGCAAGTGTCTCTATGCTGAAAAATCTCTACCATACGTCTATCATGCGGATTTGTTATGATAAGAGGGTCAGAACTAAAATTCTGGTAAATGGAAAAAATATACATTTTAAAAATAACACTGCATATATCGTTCTATCTTTAATTTACTTTTTATTAGTTTATTGGGATTTATAATACTCTTGCTTCTATGCGTAAGTCGTACTCATCTACTCCTCAGTAGACAAAACATTATGTATGTATGCATATATATATATATATATATATATATATATATATGTAGTTCACTATGCCATAAATGACATACAACAACCCCAGAGAAGTGACGTAGTAGGTGCCAAAAAGTGTTGCTATAGGGAAAAAATGATATGTGGCAAAACTTTTTGGGGTTGCCTTTTGTCGCGTTGCCTTAGAGCCAAAGGCAACGCCTTTGCGACTCTATGGCAATATCGGTACAGGTGTATCCACACGTACCAATACAACAACAAAAAATACCCTTTCGCAACTACAAAAAATAGTTGTAATATGTCTAGTACAGCTGGCAATACAACTGTTTCTCGCACACTACACCAGATTGGACATTTTGCCACTGCCCAGGCCGAAGTTTAGCCACGGTCTTTAGCCGTGGCAATATTACCACGGTCTTGGACCGTGGTTTATGTCATTATACAGTACTCCTGACCAGGTGGCAACAAAACGTTGTATACTTTCTAAACCCCCTTCCTACCACACAAGGACTACGCCCCCCGTGCCCTAAGCATCCTCCCTCTAAAACTTCACGATTTTGTAATCGATAATCCCCTTTTTCTGAAAATCCGCAATCTCGCTTCTATAATTTCAAATCAAGCATAATTTCAATTTTCGATTCAAGACTCTCCTCCATTATTTTGATTCAAGCCTCTCCTCCATTATTTTGATTCGAGCCTCTCCTCCATTATTTCGATTTGAGCATATTGTTGTACTCAGGTATCTTTTCGTCTCCTCCTCGATATCTCCTTCTCGATGTATTTATATTAGGCTTTTCATTTTTATTTTTAATCAAGAATTCGGATGTTCTTTTATTTTTATCATTAGCGTTCGTTTTCTGTTGATTTGCTGGGGTTTGTTTTTTAATCAGCAACCGTTTTTCCAGTTTCATTTGCTGCAGTTGGTGCTGCCATAGAGATCTTTGTACTTTTACTTGATGGTGATATTACCTTAGGTTCCGAAGTCAGGTATTAATTTTTTATATGTTTTGTTTATGCTTTTTAGATCTGTACTGCTACTTAATGCAGTTGTTATGATAGTTTAAGTTAGTATAATTATCGTAACTTTATTATAAATTGGCGCTATGAGTGAATTAATGATAGAGCAACCAGAGAGTAAAAAAAAGTATGCTAAAAGTACTAAATCCATCCTATTCCTCTCCACCGTTAAGCAACCATATTGCCACTGTATTTAACTACTGCATCCCTTGATCATGACCATCAATTACGTCATGTTACTATGCCACTCCCTTCAAATATACAACCCATTAGTGTTTTTCTACAGGTACTTTTTGGCTGATAATTTTGCAGTTGTTTCCCCCTTTCCTTCT
Organism: Allium sativum; assembly: GCA_030737875.1. Lineage (NCBI taxonomy): Eukaryota > Viridiplantae > Streptophyta > Magnoliopsida > Asparagales > Amaryllidaceae > Allium > Allium sativum. The sequence goes on along the minus strand of CM060924.1, from coordinate 344,977,091 downwards.
TTCGCAGTTAGTTTCATCAATATGTTGTTTGAAAGAATAAATAATGCAGTCATTTGTTTTGATATGATACATGTGTCCAAGCTTCAGGTTTTGAGTATCTTTTGTTGTTTTTCTTCTATTTGAAATAACGTGGATAGGTTGCTTGTTTAAATTCTTCTTTCACGTATTCTTATTCCAACTCAAGTTACGTATTTAGCATTTAATTTTGTATCAGAAACACATGTTGATTATTATGTCATTTTCTCTCTGAAATATTTAGTTTATGCCTACTCATTGGGAGGATAATGATTTTCTGAAATGATTAGTCATCCATCATGTATCTCGTGATTTACTGCAAACCGAATAAAAGATCTATAATTATAATAATATGAAAGGAAATATGACTATATGGAAGTGTGAATTCATCACTATATATTTTGCATCTCAGTTGAGCCTTAAACAAAAATATCTATTTGGATTTAGTTACTTCACTTCGTGTCAGTGAATCAATGATATATATATGTTGTATGTTAAAATATCATCTTTATAATTATTATTGCAATATTTATGCTATTCGTTTAGAAAACATCCACTTGATTTGTGGCTTGTTTGTTATATGAAAACACGTCCATCTTTAGTGTGAGAAATAGCTATAAAGTAATACCAGTACATCTTAATTCTACATATTCTAATATATTATGAGTTTGCTTCAAATTTGGGATCAAACACCAAAGATGTAATAGTTACACTTCACCGATTCGGTATGAATATGGAACCGCGTAGTCGCAAAATAAACGAATAAAAGCAAGTAAGAACACAAAGCAATTTTTATAGTGGTTCGATTCAATATGAATCTACGTCCACTTTTAATATATTCTCATTATGATACTCATGCTTACAACATACAAAATTTCTCTCATTACAATCATTTATCTCTTTTAACTCTCTTTATTAATTCATTTCACTATAATTTGGCGAAGAAAAGTGGAGAGGACTTTCGCTTTGTGATGAATACTCGATCACTTAGGTGCTTTCATCCTTCTCCATGATCTTCATAGTGAATTAGCATTCAATTTCAACTTCGGGATGGATTAGAGAAGATTGGAGATCCTTTGAATGGTGCTTGAGAGATTTTCTATGTAGTTTGAATGAGATTGAAGGTACTTAGATTCAATTGTGGAGAGCTCTCATGGTCATTGATTTGGATTGGATCTTCATGAAGTTAGAAAAGTGTTGATGAATCCATAGAAGGCATTAGAGAAGTTGTAGATGAGCTTTGAATTTGATTGAGTCTCCCCCTTAGAATGAATTTTCAGACCCCCCTCTCAAGTGAATTATAAGGGGTATTTATAGGTGATTTTAACCCAGGTGGCAATTCTGTAATTATGCTAAAAACACCTTGACTTACTGCGACATGAATCAAACCGACATGGCTCCATTTCGCCACGACTTGGAACGCCATGAATTTCTTGCGGTCTATCCTCATTGTGCCATGCGGCATGGAAGAGTTCCTCCGATTATAACTAGCGACATGGATTTTCTGTACGGCATGAATGTTTTCCTTATGCACAAAATCTTGGTTCATATTTATATTACTCACGCGGGTACAGCTGGCACAATATACTTTACAGCTGGCTCTGGATTGGCAATCACGGATGGCATGCTTTTCACGCTGCAAACTTGCGACATGACTCCAACGCCATGACTTTTATCCAACAACATTTAGCGGCTTGATTTGTATAAGCAGTTCGAATGCATGTCCTCCACATAACGACATGGACCCTTCACTCCTTAATGGCCTAGACCCACAACTTAACACATGGACAGGTATTCACGCGTGTAGCCATTCCTTTGGAGACTTACATAGCATGGCGCAGGAACGACATGCTCTGGACATAACATGCAGCTTGTATATGGTTCTACAAAGTAAATAACTATAATGCACAGCCGTTATCCAACTCATACGCAAGCTAATTTTACTCAATACAGGTGCACGACTTGAATATTAAATCCTGCCAGCAACATGAGTTGAATTCTTACGGCATGGCTTTTGGAAAAGAAGTATCAGCTCATTATTTTATGGCTTACGCTTCTTCCAATACATGGAGCCCTTGTGGTGACTTGCCATGCATTCCTCACACATGTACTAGGTTGGATTTAAACGAGTTGGTGCTCCTCCACCCGACACGGTGGTGCACATACGAACGCCTTAACAGTTTATGGGACTAACGCCTTGCGATATTGATAGGCCAACGACTTGACTACTTTCACGACTCGGACTAATCATTTCAACCATGTCGTGAGAAAGCATTTGCACCATTCCATATTTCATTATGTCGTGTGACCTGTATTGTTGCCCCCTTACTATTTACTGATGTCGCCATACTTATATATGCATTGTCGATTATGTTGAAGCGTTGTTGTCTCATGGTGTTGGCATGGCACTAGTTTGAGTTTTAACTATATGTTGCATCCATCCTCAAACTATAAACAATTAAACGATGTAGTACTTCCTCAGTTTCAACGACTTGGTCATGAAGGAACCGGACGACATGAAGTCATGTCGGAATGCTTGGTTGTGCCTTGCTGCATGGATTAAAAACAATGTGGATCATGCGTAATGAGGCTCGCAGCATGATCATTCAACGGTGCGACATGACCCATGCTTACGGCATGGATTGGAAAAAGCTGCAACTTAAATCATTCTTGCGACTTGACTTTTCTTCCCTAGAAACAACAACTTGCCTCTTATACAATCTAAATGTATGCGCCTTTATACTTTGGTAACAACATGACTTTGTTTCCATATATGAAGAAGTCAAGCTGGCGCATGTCGTGTAAGCTATTTCACTCTAGTTTGTGGTATGAATCATGTGAAGGACTGATGAACGCCATAGACTATTGCCAACGGTTTGATGTATGTCGTTGTGAATGACTCAAGTGGTGCGGACGACTTGACTTATATCGCGTCGACCACTTGTTGCGCACGAACGACTTGATTGACCCGACCGTGGAAACGAATTGATTAGTTGTGCGGCGTGTCATTGTCCATGAATGCTTCTTAGTTCTGAACCGCGTTCTAAGAACGGGGTTAACATTTGCCCCTCGAAGCTTATATTTCTTGCTTGCGAGGAATGCAGGCCTCGAAATGACTACTGTAACTAGTGAGCTTTTCCTTGATTGGTCTTGGACTATAATCTAGATTTACTCGCATCATCACGTTATTTGATCCGGTATCATAAATTCCAGTGTATTTTTGCACTGATGATGATTCTCCAGAATTTCGTCTTAGTTTGTCGTCTTTTGACGATGCGTTGGATCGTAAATTGGTTTACTCCACCTGTTTGCTTCCTTTCTGAGAAGCTTTGATATTTGTGCCCCAGCTTAGGAGGTCATCTTTATTTTTCATTGTAGGAAGGGATTTTCTGCTCAATACTTGTCTGCTTTGCTAATTAGTTTTGACGTTGGAGACTCCATTGGATGCTCAAGTTTTTCTTTTATCATGTGCAACCTTTGAGTCGAACTAAATAGTGTTTACATGATTATGTAAATCTGACTATCTGGAAACCTACTGACATGATCTGGCAATTCCCTAACTTACCTGCTTGAACTGTTACATTGCTCGTGCTTGACCGTATTGTCTAGTCATGCTCGACCCATGCTGGTTTAAGCATGCTGGACCCGACTTGGGTTCGAGAACATGTGTTGGTTTGAGTATGCATATTATTTGAAGGTTTTCCTATTTTAAAGCCTTTCTACGCCACTGAATTTTCTATATTGCTAAACTTTGTTCGGTTCGACCCCATGCATTTTGCTCAAAACTTGGAACGCTGGAAAGTGTTGACTTGTGATAATAGGACCGAGTTTGATTTTTCATAGTCTGAACATTGTGTGATAGTTCAAAACTAGGTCTGCCCGAATCGTAACCAACACCTGTAGTTTGTATTTGAAAGCTGCGTACTTCCAATTTGAAGCAGTTGGGTGATATTTTGATAACTTGCAAAGTCCAAATTGGATATCATGATCAAGCTTGTATGCCCTCAAGCCTCATTGAATTAATAATTTGCTGAAGTGAGCTTGGAATCGGCTTTGGACATTCAGTGCTGTAGATGGATTCACAAAATGGCCTTGCATACCAATAGGTATTTTGGAATCTGTAGTGTGCTTTGATATTGGGTTGCTTTAAATTCGGTAATCATATGTTTGTCGTGTTGAGATTCAGTCGCGGCTTTTTATATGTTCTGAACTCCCTCATGTCAACGCACCACCCGAGCTTTAGCTTAATAGACACTTCAAGGCTTTAGGTTGGTGTCGCAATCTTAAGCTTTAGATCGCTACCAGGTTTGGGGCTCTTAGGTCGTTAAATCAGTCATGGTCACCATTGCGTCCTATGCTTTAGGTCGTTAGTGGCCTAAAGTTTTCACTTGTCAATATAACCTTTTAACTCACGGGACGACTCAAACTCCTTAATTATGGGGAAACCCGAGCCTTTGAGCGATTTGAACAATTTGCTTGGCTCACGACATGGGGCCTTGAGATGACCGAACGTCTTACGAGCTTGAAATGTTGTAACACCCTTAACCTTTGAATAGTTGAGTGACCTATCCTTTGAGCAGACTAAGCTTTGAATTTTCACTTCACAACTATTTACCCCAGCGCATGATCATTGCTTAACCTTTTTATAACTCATGTTGACACTTCTAATGGATACTAGCTTCAATTCCTAGAGAAATGATATCGCTCTATGGGACTATGCCATATCAGTGTATTTGCCTTTTAAGCATTATTTATTAGCGGGTTTGAAGCAGAGTATCATCATGCTCTTTGAGTTACATACGATTGGAGGTTTGTAGGCGAGGAAGCTTTTGTGTTGAAAGACTCTTAATTTGTCTATGGCGAAGAAATTCTTTTTCACAAGAGATTTCTTGTGATCTATTTTGACTGGTATTTCAACCTTCTCTTCTTAATGAGGCTTGCAACTGGTCGTTGTTACCTAGCTGAATTTCCAAGGTTGAGTTTTACTAGCACAATGGACTTCATCAGCATATCGAGTTATATCGGTTTTGTCAGATTTTCCTTGATTTAGATTCTTACACTAGAAGCTTCTAATTTGTTGACAAAATCATTTTGCCTTTACCGACATATTTAGAGCTTCTGAGCATGTCGATATATCCAGGAATTTGGCTTTAATAACTGGTTTTATGCTTAAATCTTTTGCGGATGCTAATGGATAGAATAGGGACAACATACTTCTTATCACAGAAAGATTTCTTTCTGAATATGCGCTACTTATATGCACTCAATCTTTCCCTTTTAGGGGAACTTCTTTTGTGTCCCGCTCTATGCTTAAGGCATTAAATTCCTCGGTCTCTGACGGGGAAGTTGTATTGGAAAATTCCACCTGGAAGTTCCTGTTTGAGAAAATGTTCGGATCCTTCTATACCCTTGGCTGTGATTTTCCTTTTATAAGCGGAAGAAGGTTATGTTGATTGACCAATTTGAATGTGCTCAATGGCTCAAAAAGCTGTTGAGAATAGATTAATTACGGAGCAACGAGTCAATGCTAATTTGCAGGAACATACTACTTCTCATAAGTTAGAAATTCTCTTCTTGAAAGCTAGAATAAATGGAACTTGAGAAAGAGAGAGAGAGCAGATTCTTTTTAAACAAAACAACTACCGACCAAGCTATACTCAAGCTTAACCCGATGCTGATGCAACCTTATTTAGATTTTTTTTTTAAAAAAACTCAGTATCATGGGACAAGGTAGTTCGCCCTTTTTACAAAGTAGCTTCTTCATTACTTTGGTTGAGGCTTGGTAGTTAATTATTGACGGTCTTGAAGGCTATGTTAAGGACACGAGTCAACCAACCGCTGCTCCCCTAGTCAATCTTGAAAACTTTTGACAGTTCTATTGGTTCTTTCAGATGCAAGAAGAGGAGCTGAAGCTTTACCGATTGCTCTTTTATGCCCCATACAGCTTTTTGCTTATGATATCTTTTGACTGAATATTGTGCGATTATCAACCTTCTCTTCTGGACTGTATACACAACTCATTCGATGATATAGAAATGCTTCTGTTTTGCTGTAATTTAGCTTGTGCATTTCCATATGTTCGATTCTTTGCTGAGTATACGTCTTTTGGTTTCTTTAGTGTCGTGTCGAGCTTGTGGTATGTTTTCCAAGCATTGATTTTTTTCTCAATGTGGTGGTGTTGCCCCCGTGCCAAAGCTCATCACAAGTTTAAAGGTTAGGCGTGTCTGGCAATAATTGTAATTTCTTGGTCATGCGCTTTTGCCATCATATTTGAGACTTCCTGGCTTGCTCATGATCCAAGGACTCCTGGTTTAGTCAATCTGACTCATACCTTTCAACAGAGAAGAATTTTCGTTTTTATATATTCAATTATGTTTCTCGCTAATCTGGCAGTCCACACACTTCGGAGACTAAATTTGAATATGTGCCCCCAAGGAGGTCTTGGTTTTCGCGCCTCCGAAGAGGTCTTTGTAAATCCGTTATTCGTTGTGACTGAATAATTCAGTCACTTGCAGAATTTGTCGGATGCCTTTAAGAAGGTCTTTGGGTCCGTCGCTAACCGAATTTGGAGGACCCGGCTTATGATCGGACACCCCCGAAGAGGTTTTTGAATCCGCCACTAACTGGATTTGGAAGACGCAGCATATGGTCAGACACCCCCGAAGAGGTTTTTGAATCCGCCACTAACTGGATTTGGAAGACCCAGCATATGGTCAGACACCCCCGAAAAGGTTTTTGAATCCACCAATAACTGGATTTGGAAGACCCAGCATATGGTCAGACACCCCCGAAGAGGTTTTTGGTCCATTGTTCGTTGAGTCTGAATAATTCAGACACTTGTCGAACTTGTCGGATGCCTCCGAAGAGGTCTTTGAAAACCCTGTGTTTATATCGCTATCCGGCCATGTATTAATGGCATCGACAATCAACCGGGTGCCCCTCGGGGAAGTCTTGGGTTTAAAAATCCCGGTGTTTGTATCGCTATCCAGCTATGTCTTAATAGCGTCGGGGATGAACCGGGTGCCCCTCGGGGAGGTCTTTGGTTTGAACCCTGGTGTTTGTATCGCTATCCAGCCATGTCTTAATGGCGTCGGCGATGAACCGGGTGCCCCTCGGGGAGGTCTTGGGTTTAAAAAGCCCGATGTTTGTATCGCTATCCAGCCATGTCTTAATGGCGTCGGCGATGAACCGAGTGCCACTCGGGGAGGTCTTTGGTTTAAAGAGTTGCATTGTCTCACGGGGCGGACGTTTGTCCATTTATCGGATTTTCATCGCGTTTTGTTAGAACTAGGGCCAAGAACCTTGTAATTAAGAAGGTGCCCCTATGGTGAAACTTACAATCTTGTTTGTAGTCGGAGTGTTACATCTTTTGATTTCACAATTCCTGGTGCCCCCCGTCTGCGGCTTTGTACTTCACACCTTCATATTTACTATGGATGGTGTTTGAGTGTTAAGCAACGGACGCATGGGCTATCCTTGTCAGGATGTGCTGCAGCGGTCACCAGGTTTTATTTGGATATGTATGTGCTTCCGCTCTTTTTAGAAGATGGTTGCTTCATCTGGTTCCTCCTTCCTTTCTCCTCTATTGGTGAACTTAGTGATGAAATTGGCTGAAGCCGGCCCATTTTTAGGTCGTCGAGGATGGTAAGTAATGTCATATTGGCTAAGTTCAATATTCTACTTTAATAATCTCCCCGAAGCATATGGGCGTAAGAGGACTTGCTTTAGCAGTTGATCATTAAGAACTTTGACAAAGTGGGCTTGGAAGTATGGCCTTAGCTTCCCTGAGCTGATGGGTCGAAAATATGTTAACTTTTCCTACTTAGGATAGTTTAGCTTTGTCTTGGTAAGCTTTTTGCGAATGTAATATACTGGCCATGGAACTATTCCTCGTAGAGATGCCCTTTCAGTGACACTTACGACCCTCTGGTTCGACTACCGCGACACTTTCTCATTGTTTGACCTTTTGCAACCCCTTCCTTTCACTTTACAGGGCAGTGCTCTTTATTTCTATACTTAGATACATTTGTCACTTGGACTGGTGTTTTTAGTGGTCGTGAAGTATCGTTGATTTTCAATGGAACAAATGCTCGTCAAGCCTCATTTATTGCAATCAAGCCGAGTAAACTCGGCTTTGACGATCTTGTTAAGTACACTGCTTGACTCCCCTTTTCGATCTTTCAGGTGGTGCATTACATTTTCACTCTACATGTGGAATGATGCTTGTTGTACCCGACGCTTGGAATATCCTTGTCGAGGCATGTCACAAATATCACTCAAACTGGTGGGACTACAAATAAGTAAACATTCCTTGAACTGCATGGTATTTAACTCAGCAAGTGACTAGCAGTTGGAGATTTGATATTTCCAACTTCCTACTTTAAGTAGTACCCCTTTCATAAAATATGTGGCTTTATGACATAGTGCCTATTTGCTATGCTTTTCATCGTTTGATTCTGGATAAATTTTCCATTTGATTTGTAAAGTGGCACTTCACATCACCGGGTTTACTTCATATGATGCTCTCGGTACCCAACACTTGGACTGTCCAAATGGGGTATGTTAACAGGGGTCGCCAGAATTTATCAGACCACGAGTCAGTAAGTGTCCTGCAGTATTAAATCGATTTTAGTGACCTTCGATATAATCGAAGTAAAGCAGATGCAAACTTCTCATTATATGAAAATCGACATAGTAATTGCTCAACTACAATTCCCCTTTTTACCGTAGGAGGTTAGTATTTGTAAAGGAAAGCATAATAATTTTTCATAAGAACTAAGCAGTGTTTTTATGTAGAATGTTGACACAAGTGGTCGTTATCCCGGATTCCCAGCATTGAAACTTCATCAAAGGTCGACAGTTTGTTGATGCCATTTAGATGCTTTTGGCTGATAACATATCTTCACCGATTAGACTCAAATATTTCAATGCCGGCTTTTACTGAGCTTCGATATGGAAGTGTCGGGCGATCGTTCGATGAAGAGGAGCTTGTAATTCCATTGGGATCATTGCTTCCGTCGGGTTATACTCTTGAGAACTTGCACAGCTTTGCATTTTCCCCCAACTTTTATTGTCTGAACGAGAACTATTCGTCATAGTATCAAACACTGGCTTCGCACGGTTTCTTGTTGGAGCCTTCCCACATGGGCTTGATCCTTTAACGGATATGCTTCGCTTTTGAGGAGTTGAAAGAGGATTTGTCGTATGCGATTTCCTGACATATTTTCGCAGCTTGCTCTTCCTAATCAACATCTCGATTGAGCTTTTTAGATGTCTGCAATCATTAGTGTCATGACCAGGCTGGTTGTGATTATGGCAGAAACTTTCAGATGTCGCTGCTTTGTTTGAGATTTTTAATATTGGTGGTGGCTCTGGAAAGAACCCTGCGCCTTTAATGGCAAAGAAGATGTTCTCCAAGGTATCATTTAATGGAGTTAATTCTTTAGACTTGAAGAAGTGAAATCTCTTATTCTCTTTTTCCTCTTTGTCTCCATATGTTCTTTTCCGCCATCCGACATCCTTCTTGTGGCTTACTCGATAGGTAGGGGAGAAAGGTCACTTGGTCTCATTTTCCTTATCATCATGATGACTACAGTTCTCTATGTGAAAATATGAAACAGTAAGGTACATGCTCCTTTCTACACCAAGTTGTTCTACACGGTCTACGAGGCTGGCTTGAGTGGCTTTAAGAGCCCGTATTTGATTCAGCAACATCTCATTTGAAGCATCTATTTTCTGGTGCAAATTGGTCACAGCGGCAACAAATTCTTTTTGAGTTACATAATCCCTGGGAGTTTCATTTGCGGTTAGATTGTTGGCTTAGGAATTGACGGGAGTACCCACAATAGCACTGTTAAAGGTTCCTATATGCTTAATGTTATTTCCTGAAAGAGGCTCCTTGTCTTTGTGTTGTTCCATGGGGCAGACATCGGCCCTTTTCTTTGACATTCGTTCGGGCAGGCAATGACGGTTAACAAGATAAGGGCCTGTACTCCTGGTCTGAAGGAATGCCCCTTCATTAGGATTTGCAACCTTCTAGGAACCATACTCGTTCTCGTGTCTTTTATTTGACGGGACTTGTCTAAGCACCTCGAGATCTATTTTGAAATCTTCAATTACGATTTCATTTCCAATATTTGATTGATCATCAACTTCCTTTATGTCGTGATCGTGGTTATGGTCAGACACCAACGGGGGTTCATTTCCATTTAGGTCGATTTCAATTTTAAGAGGTACCGGATTGGTTAGAGCAACAAGGAAAGTTTCCGCCTTACCCACCAATGTTTCATTTTTCTTATTGGAATCGGTGTCAACAGCTTTAAACCTGTCACGGGTTATTCTAGCTTCCACAGTTTCAGCGACAGTCGGGTCATTGGTTTGTGGAATGCAGAGACGTTTTATATAGCTTTACCGCATTTTTGCGAGTCAACTTCTACAGATACGAGAACTGTTTGAGTGGCCATAAACATATCAAGCTTATCCCTTAAAGATTTGCTTGAAATCGCCTTTTGTTGATTTAAGTCACCCACAACCGTATCTAGTTGATCTTGAGTTATGCCAACTCCACTTCCCAAAGATCGGTTCATATTCGGAAGATTAGCTCGTGGGGTGGTGATAACTTTATGATCGACACTTCCTGAACTTCTGGCGGACCTATTGTCGTACATTGTCGGTAGTGGTATAACTTTGTGCAACTCTTCTAATTTTGGTAGAAACCTTTTGAATTTGAAAGAGAATTGGTCGATCAGTCCGGATCAAGGATTTATGGAATCTACGGTAGAAGTAGGCTTAGAACTTCAATGGTAGGCTCTTAAGATTGAGATAAGTGCGAAAGCGGCCCCATGGTAGGCGCCAAATGTTTGCTCCAAATTTGGGATCAAACACCAAAGATGTAATAGTTACACTTCACCGATTCGGTATGAATATGGAACCGCGTAGTCGCAAAATAAACGAATAAAAGCAAGTAAGAACACAAAGCAATTTTTATAGTGGTTCGATTCAAAATGAATCTACGTCCACTTTTAATCTATTCTCATTATGATACACATGCTTAAAACATACGAAATTTCTCTTATTACAATCATTTATCTCTTTTAACTCTCTTTATGATTTCATTTCACTAGAATTTTGCGAAGAAAAGAGGAGATGCCTTTCGCTTTTTGATGAATACTCGATCACTTAGGTGCTTTCATCCTTCTCTATGATCTTCATAGTGAATTAGCATTCAGTTTCAACTTCGGGATGGATTAGAGAAGATTGGAGATCCTTTGAATGGTGCTTGAGAGATTTTGAAACACCCCACCTCCGTTAAGGTCACTCACAAAGGGAATGCCTTAACTTTGGTAGAGGTTTATAAGTAAAAGTCACAGGTAAACACAAGACAGATATAAATACACATATTTTAAACAGTGGAAACCAAATAGACTTTTATTTCATCAATACGTATTCCAACAAAGCATTTCCATAATTGTTTCAAAATACTTCCAATATTACAACCTCATAACTGTCTTGATTATTAAAGAAGCATAAAACATGAATAAAGTAACTAAAATCCCCATAGTGACATCCAAAGCCATAGTCCGAGCAAAAGAGATCCAAACCATACGTCTACGGTCTTGAAGCTTGCAAAGAGTCTGACTAAGCTGGGTTGTTTCCTCCCTGTGGACCTGGGGGGAACGAAAGAAAAGAAGACGAAAAGAAAATAGGGTCAGACATAAAGCCTGAGTAAATCTAGTAACTCTTCAGTATGTGAATAGGAAAAAGGGCATGATATATATAAACTGAAAACAGTAAAGTATCACAAACTAAGGGAGTGTAGATTAGAATCGAATGTACTATCACACCCACACTATATCTCTGCACCTACTTGAGCTTTATTCTAACCGGCACCCCATGCTGAGGGTGAAGTGATCCCATTTCTAAAGATGCACCATATTCTGAGGGTGAAGTGATTCTGTTTCCAAAGATCAGCTCCTACTCGCATAAACATATGTGTCATACGGCCCCAAGAATTGTAGACACCTATGCTGGTCCCACCATGGGGTGTATCAAGACCCATGGTGGTGGCCCGACACAAAGCTTAGAATGCATAGGTTATACTATTGGTGCCCCAGCGCCCTGTTTGTCTGCTCCGAAGTGTCTGCACGCCCGCACCCCGTTAGAACCTACACTGTGCACCCACCGCCGTCGTTTTGACCGCTTACAATCAGCCCAGTAATCATGCCCCACCCTGCCTAGTTTCAGGGTACCACGATACCTAACTCGGGTTACTGCTGAAACGGGTCCCTCGTTACTAGGGTTTTCTAGTCAAACATGTTAAGTGGTTAAGTGTCTGTATTTATCTAACCCCACCCATCAATTCTGGTTAACATGTTGAATTTGGTTAAGTGTTTTTAGTTGACTTAACCCTACCATCTGTCCTTAGCCTCTTAGAGCACCTGACCACTCACATTAGACAGATATTGCTACGGTTACTGGATGTGCCGGTCGGTTCCGGGAAGGTTTACACCGTAGCTCAGTCTAACCTCAGGTCCTTATTGGGCTCCATGCTTAACCACCCACATTGGATAGGTATTGTTGTGACCACTGGACAGCCGAGTGGGTCCGGGCAGGTTTACGTCACAACTCAATCCAACCTCGGGTTAAACATATTGTGTTTTCTAAATTTACATATTTTATCACTTCTCAATTATATGTAAATGTCATGTCCTTTATTCTTGGGTATAACAATTTATACCGCTTAACTGTCATTGTCGTTGGCGTGTGCCAAACACGCCAACATATATTTTTCATGTTTTACACCCAACGTTATTACCCCCGTTTGTACGTTCGCAACATTATAACAAATGTTGGGCTCGACACAATCCAGCCCAACTTTATAAACATGAGAAAAATAAGGGGAAATCAAGAACATATAATATTTCACAATACATAAAGGTGTGTGGCGCATGAACTTGCAATTTAGCGATTCAACTGACATAAATTATGGGTCATGTGAATTTGTATTCAAATCAAAGTATAACCAAGTAGGTGACATATGAAATGGCATAGTTTAGGCTTATACAAACTTGGGTTAAACATTTTTAACTTGGTATAATGTCAAACACAAAACTAACATGTTGTATATTCACCAATATGTCCAATTTTTAACAACTAATCACATAGCCTATTTCAACATGAAACTTGCATAGTTTATGCAACCCAAACGGCGGTTAACATAAATCCAAGTATACTTGCAAATAAACATAAGAATGTATTCATAGGTTTTGAGTCATGTTGGCATAAAAGGTCTCAAGCTAGAACATGTTTACCTAAGCCTTAATTTAGACTTAGAGAATGTATATAGTCCATGCCATCGTCATAAACATAAAGGGATCGAATTCTAGTTTTTGCCACAACTTGCAAGTGCCATTATTTTCATACACAATTGTTCAATAGGCTTGCATCAATCAATTTTAGGCCACAAATATCAATACACAAGTCATGACAAAATTATTACAATACATAGAATTTATATCATTATTATACAATAACACATTTCTATTTTCATTTACATCGAATCACGCCACAGTTTTATTCATATTCTGAAAGGTCACTATACTTACAACGAATGCAGAATCTTGAATTCTGGATTCTGAATTCTGAAATTGAGGTGCGCTCCTTTGGCTAGACTAACATTGTGTTGATTAATTTGATTAAGCTTAACGTTATAGAATTCATGGGGTGTTACATTCTTCCCCCCTTAAAAGGATTTCGTCCCCGAAATCTTCAAGTTAGGAAGAATGTATATCCTACCATCCAATCGTCCATCTACTCAACCAACAAACACAGGTGTCCACTGTCCTTAAAAGACTTCTAATGCTTCATGATCATATGCATAGTGTGTGTACATGTCCTTATCTAATGCAGAAATCAGGCGGTCTACTGATTCAATTGGCCTCCTTAATGCGAATCATGTAAGTGTCATGAATCCATTATGTATGCAAATTTTTCCTACTCATAATTCTACATGAGTGCACAACTATTCATACAAATGCGACAACCATATGACAGCATATCAAGTTTCAACCATATACAAATGAGAATACATATATGCATATGCAATATGAAGTGACTGAGCCGATCTAAAACCTAGGGTGTGTGTGTATATGCATCCACGAGCAACCACTAGCAATCACTAGCAACCATTTGCAGCCATCATCCATAACATGTTTTCAAATACATGTTTGCATCCATTTGTTTTCTACCTAAGGAGTTAGGAAAAGGACCGAGGAGATATACCTAAAAAGATAGATCAAGCATAACTTAAGGAAAAAGAGAGATCAAAGGTATACCCTCAAAAAGAAAAGGGTAGGCAACGCGTATTCTGTCCTTAGTCTCCCAAGTTGCGTCTTCCTCGGCGTCGCTCCACTGGACTTTAACGAGTTTGACTTCGCGGTTGCGTAGCTTTTTCACTTCAGTTCCTAAGATGCGGGTTGGAACTCTCCTCACAGTTGCTTCACGTTCCACTTCGGCTTCTTCTAGAATGCTAGGTTCCACCACTTCCGCGGACTCATGCAAACACTTCCGGAGGTGGGAAACATGAAAGACGTTGTGAACTCCGGCCAGTCTCTCGGGTAGCTCTAATCTATAGGCCATCTTCCCAACCGTCTCGATGATAGGAAACGGCCCTACAAATCTTGGTGCTAACTTTCCTGTAGATCCAAAGCGAACGACGTTCCTTAAAGGAGATACCTTAAGGAAAACCCTGTCCCCAACCTCAAACTCAAGGTCGGTCCTTCTTTTGTTGGCGTAGGATTTTTTTCTGTCTTGGGCTGTCTTCATCCTTCTCCGTATAAAGTCCACTTTCTCTGAAGTCTCTCGAATCATGTTCGGCCCAAGTATAAGCTTATCTGTAGACTCCCACCAACAAGTTTGTGATTTGCACGGTCTTCCATACAAGGCTTCGAAGGGCGCCATTCCGATGGTAGCTTGGTAGTTGTTGTTGTAGGCAAATTCCACTAAAGGAAGGTGATCCTCCCATGTCCCTCCAAATTGAAGAACGCAAAGTCTCAAAAGATCCTCTAAAACTCTATTCACCCTTTCCGTCTGGCCATCTGTTTGGGGGTGATAGGCCGTGCTCAAACATAACTGTGTGCCTACATCTTCTTACAGACTCCGCCAAAATTCGCTTGTGAAGATAGGGTCTCGGTCACTAACAATGCTGGAGGGTATCCCATGGAGTTGAACTATTTCCTTGAGATAAAGAGATGCTAGAGATGAGGCAGTTCTTCTACTTTTAACGGGTATAAAGTGGGCGCTTTTAGTAAGCCTATCCACTATTACCCAAATGCTAGTATTGCCTCTTCTTGACCTAGGCAGTCCATCCATGAAGTCCACTGAAATGCTATCCCACTTCCACTGTGGGACCTCTAAAGGATAAAGTAGTCCTCTAGGCATTTTCTGTTCCGCCTTGACCTGTTGGCAGGTCATGCGCTTAGAAACGAAATCTGCCACGTCCTGCTTCATGCCGCTCCAAAAGAAAGTTCTTTTTATATCCTTGTACATCTTATCACCGCCAGGGTGTATAGTCATCTTGGAATGATGTGCTTCCTCGAGAACCTTCTTTGTCAACTCCCTTGTTTGTGGGGCGCATAATCTCCCATCTCGCCTCAGCCAACCCTTATCATCGATGGTATATCTATTGAGGTGACTAGAAGTCTCACCCTTAATAAGTTTATCAATCACATCAACAAGCTGAGGGTCTTCACGCTGTGCATCCCCTATTGATTCCAAGAGAGTAGGGCGTACTTCGAGAGATGCTAACAAACCCGGTACAAAATCTGAGGAGGGCCTAAAGTTAAATCTGGCTATATACTCCAAGCTTTGCCTTTCCACAAAGAGAGGCTTAAGGTCAGTTTCTTTCGGCTCAACGCGTCTGCTACTACGT
The DNA here is from genome assembly GCA_030737875.1 of Allium sativum. Lineage (NCBI taxonomy): Eukaryota > Viridiplantae > Streptophyta > Magnoliopsida > Asparagales > Amaryllidaceae > Allium > Allium sativum. The sequence continues at coordinate 344,961,148 of CM060924.1, read as the reverse complement.
TGCCTTTGCCAGGAGTATAGGAAATTTCAAAATCATACGAGGCAAGAAACTCCATCCACCTTTGCTGCCTCAAGTTAAGATCCTTCTGTGAGAAGAGATATTTCAATGATTTATGGTCAGTGTATGATTCGAACTTCTCACCTAGGAGATAATGGCGCCAAGACTTAAGTGCAAAGACGATGACGGCCAACTCAAGATCGTGGGTTGGGTAGTTCTTTTCATGGACTTTCAATTGTCTTCCACCATAAGCTACTACCCTTCCTTCTTGCATTAGAACAGCGCCTAGTCCCGTTCCACATGCATCTGTGTATACTGTGAACATTTTGCTTCCGTCAGGCAGAGTTAGAACTGGAGCTGTTGTAAGAGCTCTTTTTAGGCATTGGAAGGCAATGTCACAGTCCAAATCCCAAGAAAATGCTAAATTCTTCTTTGTTAGCCTTATAAGTGGAGCTGAGATTTTCGCGAAATCCCTAATGAACTTTCGGTAAAAACCTGCTAGCCCAAGAAAGCTTCGGACTTCGGTTGCATTTCTTGGTGTCTTCCAATCTTGCACTGCCACCACTTTCGCGGGGTCCACTGCCAACCCTTCTTTGGACACTATATGCCCAAGAAATCTTACTTCTTCTCTCCAAAAGCGGCACTTGGAGAATTTAGCTTTTAGCTGATGAACTCGGAGAGTTTCCATGATTTCTTTCAGATGCTGAGCATGTTCTTCCTCATTCTTTGAGAAGATCAAGATATCATCTATGAAGACCACTACGAATTTATTGAGGAATTCTCTGAATACCCTACTCATTAGGTCTACGAAATAAGCAGGTGCGTTTGTCAAGCCGAAAGGCATGACAAACCACTCGGAGAAACCGTCTGGGGTTCTGAACGCAGTTTTATCAATACTGTCTTCAGCTACTTTTAGCTGATGGAACCCAGTTGCCAGATCAAGTTGGGAGAAGACCGACATACCTACAAGCTGATCAAACAAATCGTCGATTCGGGGAAGAGGGTGCCTATTTTTCTTGGTCAATTTGTTTAACTCCCTATAGTCGACGCAAAGGCGAAGCGAACCGTCTGCTTTGGTTGCGAACACCACTGGAGCACCCCATTCCGAAATGCTCCGTCTAATGAACCCCTTTTCGAGAAGTTCTTTAACCTGCTTACAGAGCTCCTTTCTCTCCTTTGGAGCCATGTATCTGACAGGTAAAGCTACAGGCTTTGCATTATCCACAAGATATATGCGGAAGTCTATTTCCCGCCTCGGAGGTAAGCCCTTCACCTCCTCAAAGACATCTGAATATTCCCGGACTACTCTAACTGACTGCAAATTCTCATCCGAAGCATCAAGCGACTCTAGATAACTAAGCATAACGACATTCAAGGGATTACAAGAAATTTCTAGAGTGTTACCAAGCCGAGTCAAGAGTCTGACTACTCTTTTCTCACAATCGAGGATGACACCATTACTGGATAACCAGTCCATGCCTAAGATCAAACCATATCTCGAGAAGACCAAAACAAAGGCATTACAACTAAACTCAACGCTGAGAATAGAGATTTTCAAACCCAAACAAACCATTGACAAGTAAGCGGAGCCCCCAATTGGATTTGAAACTACTAAGGGATCCTCTACCATACTAGTGTCTAGATGTAGTGATTCTACTAAGGCAGATGAAATAAAGGAGTGTGATGTGCCAGAGTCAAAAAGTGTGCGAACTGGATGATCATAAAGATATACTACACTTTCTACAGAAATATTACTACCTCGTTCCTGCGAAGGTGCCGCTAGTGCATGAACTTGACCTCCAGAGGTGGATCCAGTCCTCTACCCCTACCCCCGCTTCTTTGGGCAGTCCTTAGCCAAGTGCCCAGTCTCTCCAAAACTGAAGCAACCACCATTCATTTTTGCCTTCTTCTTCCTGCAGTCTTTTGCTATATGTCCCACAATGCCACAGAAATTTCACTTTCTCTTCTCACGGGGCTTATTGTTCTTCCCTCCTTTCTTGAAGTCTGTTTTCTTAGCTTGTAAACCCTCTTTCTTTTCTTCCACCGTAGTCTCTTTCTTGCCGTTGTCTTCCTCGTGTAGCAATGCCATATCCACCAAGCTTTCATAAGTCGCCCCCGTGGATACATGGGTCATAGCAAGGCTGTGTAGAGGCTCATTCAAACCTTTGACGAAATGAAGTGCCTTCTTGTGTTGGGTGTTTACTAAGTCCAGCCCAAACCTGTCCAGCTGATTAAACTGATTGACGTACTCCCTGATCGTCATGCTCCCCTGTTTAAGAGTTAGGAACTTCTCCATTTGCAGGCTTCTTTCAGCTTGGGGGAGGAATTTCATCTCGAATCTTGTCCTGAAATCTTCCCATGTTTCCACTGCCCTCTGAGCTTTGGTAATCTCCCACCAATAGGAAGCTTCATCTTTAAGTAACCACACTGCTAGCTGTATCTTTTGCCTATCATCAACTCCGAAGATGACAAACAGATCCTCAGTTCCCTTTAGCCAGTTTCTTGCTCCTATAAAGGACTCTGTCCCATGAAACTCTTTTCCACCCATAGCCTTGAAGTCTCTACATGTTTTTGCGAAGGCATTTCCACGAGGAGGAGGAGGAGGAGGAACCGCGGCCACTGGAGGAGGATTGTCTGCTGGGCCCGCGCCATTGGCACTTGCTTCTAAGTACCTCCTAAACCAGCCGGGTACCGGCACTCCTTCTGGAAGGTTAAGGTCTCCAGACATGCTGAAACAGAAAGGAAAGATTCAAAACGAAGGATAGAGAGGGATAGTGCACATGGCTTTGGGGGATTATGCCTTTTTAAAATATAACAATTTTTTTTGAAAAATGCTTCTTTAAACTTTCTTTGAAAACAATTTCAATTTTTTTTATCTTATCTGGTAAACCTATGCTCTGATACCAAGTGAAACACCCCACCTCCGTTAAGGTCACTCACAAAGGGAATGCCTTAACTTTGGTGGAGGTTTATAAGTAAAAGTCATAGGTAAACACAAGACAGATATAAAATACACATATTTTAAATAGCGGAAAACAAACAGACTTTTATTTCATCAATACGTGTTCCAACAAAGCATTTCCATAATTGTTTCAAAATACTTCCAACATTACAACCTCATAACTGTCTTGATTCAGTGAGTTTTGTATTAACACTAATAAAAAGTATTAGTGGGTAATACTCTCTGCTAGTACATATTATAGGGCTAGTTAAGAGCAACTATCTGTGAGTTTTGTATTAACAAGTATCAAGCGCATCGATTCAGTGCTCATTTATTTTTCTTACCTCAAGAGGAATGACATACTTAATTCTTACTTAATACAATAATACATTGGTTAATGAATCTATTCAAAACAAAACATAAATATATATATATGACAAAGATCACAAAATAGCAAACACTACTATATACATGGATACATTAAGTACAATGAGTAGCGATACATACAAGGGTGGTTATATAGACGACTAATGTATACAACCTGTCCCATAAAATAGTATGTACATATAGTGTCATGCTAATACTCTACAGTACAAGCTACTCAAAATATATGCCCAAGCTTCGAAAAAGATGATAGATAAGCCATAGTAGAAGCTGGGTAAGCAGATATGTACAACAGGCGCTAACATGAAACAACTCAATCTAACCCGAGTATAAAATACATGGGTCAGTCTAGCTTAAATATATCAGCTAGAAAATGATAAGCGGAAGATGCTATCTGTAATGACCCGCATTGTCAGAGGTATTATAATTAATTTATTTAACTATATAAATAGTGATTTAGGGAATTAAATCATCGTTAATTAAATTATAGTGAATATTTAATTAAATTAAATAATTAAATAATATATTTAATTCAGAAACAATCAAAAATATTGGAAATCACAATATTCTGTGAACGGGGTCGTCCCTTATATTTAATTCAGCTTAGAGTTGAATTATATTGACGAATATATTCAATCGACGACAGTTTGAACGTATAGTTATAATATAATTAAAATCGAGCTTGAAATGGCGCTGCAGTTCGTAAATTGGCGATTTGAACTTCAACTGAATGTACAGGATTCGTTTTAAGCCAGATTTCTGTGAAACAAGAAATGTGTGGAGCTGGTGGAGTATATCTTTCTAGTGGAAGAGAAAAATCGGGATTTCGTCGTGTAGATTTTGATTTACGTCCAAATCAAATTTCAGAAAAGTCACTGTGAAATTCCTTTATAATTCGTAACGCTTTATATACGTTATAAAAGGGTTTCTCAATGTAAAACTGAATATCGAGGTAATCGGGAATCTGAAATATCAAACTGTACATTCTGATATGATATTCTAGAGTTGTACGATGTCATATGTGAAGATATACGATAATATAAATTTATTTATATTTAATTTAATAATATTTAAATATATTTATATATTTAAATGGGTTATCCAGAGCTTTAAAAATAGCCACTTTTGCAAATGAAGTCGGAATTCGACGAAACCAGTTTCATTGGGACCGTAATGTCGAGCTCTAGCTACATGTCCAGTTTCGTGATTTTTAGTAATTGTATGTGACAATAATAATTTTTAGAAGACGAATTAACAAAAGAATATTCCGAGAATATTCCCTACCCCAAATTATCTAGATATTTATCTTCATTATAAATACCCCCACAACATTTCTAAACCTAATCAGATTTTTCCAAAGATCAACATAATCAAGCCGCCACCAAATAACGTTCATACACTTTGAACGTGAGCTATAAAAAATTCAAAGAAATACAAAATAAAATCTATAAATCGAAGGAGGTTTATATATGGCTTCTAGGAGGGATTCCCTTTGATTTGGTGTGTACAGTTTGCGGTGCGACAGTGTTATGGGATGCTGAGTTTCACGGCCTCCGACTAGGGCTGAGGAGCGACGCAAATGGTAAAGGCCGAAGGGGAGTTTAAGAGCGCAGTTTCGATTAGGGTGAGGAGGCAAGCTGGAGGGTGAGATTTGGTGGTCTCCGATGATGTTTTGACATCGCGCGATATACTCGAACCCGTGTTTCTGCTGTTCGACGCAAGGGAGAAATCGATGTCGAGTTCTTCAGCTTGGCGTCAGGGTGGTTGAGGAATCAAAGGCGATGACTTCGGTGTTGTTTACTTTCGAACTCGGTGGAGTAAGGGATGGATATCGGTTTGGGTTTGAAATGGGAAATTGGTGTTCGGTGGTTGGTTTCCTGGAAATCGCTGTTTTTATGTTTGGGGGAGATGAAGTAACGAAGCGGGTGGGCTGAAAGGTAGTGGGCCGATGGGCTTTTAAAAGGTTAAGTCCTTTATTTTTAATAAAATCCATGGTTTAAATTTTAATTAAATGGGTATTAACTTCGTAATTGAATATCTTGGTCATATGAAATCAGAATTTCGAACCGTCAGTCGCGTTGGGATCATATGGACGGGAGCAACACAATGAGACTGACCGCGAGTCGATTGGAGCACGTTACAATTTATGGCAACATAAATTGTCCGTTCGAATCAAGAGATGATTATCGTTATAAATGGTGATCATCCAATGTGAGTAAAACTCACCAACTCTGAACAGTTATATTTTTATAACGTATTTTTATAACTGTTAATCATCTGTTGATTGCTGTGTGTTGGTTGGTTGATTGAACTGCTAGTCAGTTAGTGGAAATTATATATATATATGTAATTATATATATATATATAAACCGTTAAATATTTATATATTGATTCTGCTATCAGAATAATTTATATTGAACTGAAAGTGATGATAATCATATTGTGTAACATCTGTGGATGCAGGGAGACAGGTTGGAGGAATCCGACTGGATTCCTCAACAGTTCTTTTATTGTTTTTCATATATTGTTATATGATGTGATATAAAATCTGTGGGCGATTATATGTGCTTGGGCGATATTGAACATCGTGATTTGATATGATTGAATACCATAATATACCGAAATGTTGATAAGGGGATTTTCAAAGTGATATTGAAAATATAATATTTATAAAGTGGAATATTCATAAATAAGAAATGTTTATAAATTGGAATATTTATAAATAGGAGATATTCAAAAAGGAAATAATTACAAACCATTTTCTTTTTGAATGGAAAGGCCTGTGTGGCGGGTTTGGGGATTTTCCCGATGCTCCCGTTACTAAGGAGGTTATGGCGAATTTTTCAGAGAATTTAAGGAGTTAGAATATTTCAAGAATAAATTTGAAAAGGAAATATTTTTAAACCATTTACAAATAGAATTGAAAAGGAAACGTTATAAAAAGGAAATCATTTTTAAAGTGTAGAACCGTAATTTAAAAGTAAATCTTTCCAAATGAATAAACGTTGTTAAAAAGGAAATCTTTATAAAGTGAATAAAGTAAATCGAATATGGTATTCGAAAGGAGTTAAATCGAATATGGTATTCGGAGGGAGTAAATCGAATATGGTATTCAACAGTTAGTAAAACGAATATGCTATTCGAAAGGGGTTAGTCGAGTCGAGTTAGTTGAATAGAGTTAACCAGTTCAGTAGAGTTAACCAGTTCAATAGAGTTAACCAGTTCAATATAGTTAACCAGTGAGTTAAGTAAGTCAAGTTAACCGGTGAGTTAAGTCAAGTTAATCAGTTGGAGTTAATCGATTCGAGTTAAGATTTTCAAGTTGATAATAGAGTTAAGTTATCGAATACCACTTATTCGAAGTACATGTTATCAAATATAGTTATTTGAGATAGAGTTAGTCATACAGAGTTATTCAGGATAAGTTGCGATCTCGTACGACTGCTAGCATAATTCGCAGGGCTGTAAATAGCCTACGGTGGTTGGATGTTTCCTGAGGGAGTCAGGCGTAACCATTGTGATCGCTGCGATCCAGAGTCAAGCGAATGAAGTTAAATCGAATATTAGTTATTCGATAGGAGTTAAGTTCTTGAGTTAGATTATCGAGCTAAGTTAATCGAGTTAAGTTCTTGAGTTAGATTATCGAGATAAGTGAGTCGAGTTAAGTTCGTCGAGTTAAATTAATCGATGTTAATTTCATCGAAAGGAGTATCAATGTTAGTTTCATCGAAAGGAGTATCAATGTTAGTTTCATCGAAAGGAGTTATCGATTAGTTAAATCGAAAGGAGTTATCGATTAGTTAAATCGAAAGGAGTTATCGAATTTAGTTATTCGAAAAGGAGTTATTGATTTGTTAAATCGAAAGGGAAGATTATCGAATATCTTTTATTCGAGAGGAGATTTTCGAATATAGTTTATTCGATGGAGTTAATCGATTAGAGTTAAATCAAATGAGTTGATCGAATATAGTTTATTCGAATAGAGAAAAGGAGTTAATCGAATATAGTTTATTCGAATAGAGAAAAGGAGTTAATCGAATATAGTTTATTTGAATAGAGTAAATGAGTTAATCAAATATAGTTTATTCGAATAGAGTTAGAGGAGTTATCGAATATAGTTTATTCGATAGGAGTTAAGTGAATTAGTTAAGTTAAACTATGTGAATTAGTTAAGTGAATTGGTTAAGTTAACCAAAGTGAATTAGTCGAGTTAATCAAAGTGATTAGTTCAGTTAATCGAGATAAGTAAATCAAGTTAGGTTAATCGAGTTGAATTAGTCAGTCGAGTTAATAAATTGAGTTAGTCAAACCAAGTAAAACCAGTTAGAGTTAATTAATTAAGGTTGACCAGTTAGAGTTGATCGGTTAGAATTAACCAGTTAGAGTTAATCAATCAGAGTTAATCAAATAGAGTTAAGTAAAATTAGAACTGACTAGAGATTAGTAAATTGAATGGTTTTCTAAGTGCCTATCTGATGTTGGTTTCGGCCTTCGGGATTTATACTTAGGGAATTGTTCTCATACTAGTTCACAGTCAGGGACTGATAGTTAGGGAAGAGTAGTGATTTGTAAATAAGCAAATGGAAAACGTTTTCCAGTGTTAATAACATATATTTTCTAAAAATAGAAAATAAGGCAATGTGAATATATATATATAGATATATGTTGATGATTTACCGATATAATTTCCATCTGGAAATAATATCGTTGTTTGCACACTTGTTTTTCTTTGATGGTTAAATCATAGACTATCGAAGTTTTGACCATTTTAACGTTGTTAATATGGAGAGACCGGTTGGATTATTATCCAAAGAACCACTCTGTATTGGCATAAGCATTGCGAATCATATATGCCAAAGATAATTGAAGACGGAGTAAAATGCAACGGCTGTTGTATAAGTCTTAGATAACAGTGACTAAGATGGATATATTGAATAGTGCCTTCGGTTTGTCCAGTCCCAGGACAACTTGTATGGACGAACGTCTGACAGAGTATATCCAATGGATCGCGTAAGTTGATCTGTTCAAACGTATTCACGTTTGGTGGCGGAGGAATTCGTTTCCCTTAGCTGTATACCCATGTTATTTTTGGATAAGTCAATTTGTGATTTGGCGGGTATGACGATGTGACATTCTAAGTGAATGAGGATGACTTGTATGAATGAATGTCTGACAGCGTATTTCCAGAAAGGTCACGTACATTGATTTCTTCAACCGTACCAAGAGTGGAAGCAGAGAAGGAAACTTCTTTTAGCTGACACGTAATGTATGGTTGTGGACGTCAATTAGTGATTTTCGATGGATCTGACAATGTAGCATTCGAAGTGAATCTGATGTAATGATAAAGCGTAGCTTCTAGCCTCATCAACCGGTAATTGACAGAAATCGGGCAAGCAGCATGGCTAAGTCGGTCGCACCAAAGTAGGGTGTATAATCACCTATCTAGAGAATATTCATTTGTTTCTTAAATCTATCAATGCTGTCCCATATATATACAGGAACGGTTGCTGATCCCAACCGTTGGTGATGTACATTCGATACACTCAAGCGAAATGAGAGGTCGGACATGTGTGGCTGAGTTGCAAGATGTTCTTGTTGAACTCCGGTGTATCGTTCCTTGAGTACACTGATCGGAAGGTGGTTCCATACCTTGTCATAGTTGGAAATCCATTATCCAATACGTGCTTGTGATTTTGATTGTATACTATATATGTAGAACGTGAGATGAAAGCGTTTCTGCTAGTTGATATCTATTTGTACATAGACATTATTATAATATCAAAAGGTTTTTGATATAAAGATATTTTGGATTCTCATAAGGGAAAAACCCGTTCCGTTCTGCGGCGTGGTCTTATGAGATATCGTTTACTTGTTCATATACCTGTTTAAACTGTTTTACTCATACCAGTCCCATGACTGACCCGGAGTTTACTTTGTTGTTTTCCCTAAACTCTTGGGTGCCTAATTTTGTACGGGCAGTCAAGTAGTCGGGATTTTACAAATACATTTGGAGAGCTTGGAGCAGGAGGCTTCAGGATTCTATAGCTATTATTATTTTCGCTGTTGTTGTAAGTGCTATACTCTAATCAATGCTATTGTATATATAACTGTTTGTATTTCAAAAGTTATGTTATATTTTATTCGTTCCGCTGTGAGATTCGTGTTTACTCTGATGTTGATGTTCTTCTTCTTCTTCTATTCTATTCGTTCTATCTTATCTTTCCTCACCCTCTTAATTCTTTCTTTAATTACCGGGATTTTTCGATGTTTTGGTTATCGACATCGAGCTTATGTCGATAACCAAAGTCGCCGAAAATACGGGTCGTTACACTATCACATAAGGGATGCTCCCTCATAATAAAGGAGGAATACAATAAATATACTACATCAGATACATGAGATAGGTTCAATAATTCATAATATTTGTTTTCATGTAAAATAATATTCACACATCACATTTATTTCCGTCAACTAAGTGACCATGGCCTAAGTTTAAGATGGTCTAAGGAAATCTCAAATCAAATAGAAAACATACTATGGAAATCACTAATAACATGTCAAATTGATTAGGTTCTTGCCACATAATGGTCTAATCACCCTACATTAACATTTAATAGCAGAAAGGTTATGTCTAACTCAATATTCATAAGGTGATGAAACATCATAATATATCACAAAAATCTAGAAATCAAAGAATACTTAAAATTTATAAAATACGGTACCATATAGTCTCAGGGAATTTGAAAACACCATACCATACAGTTTGAATCCAAAAAGCAAGTCTTAGCTACACCTGCATGTGCTCCATAGAGACGACCGAAGCCAACCGGTACTACAAACATAGTTTTGGCACCCCACATTGTTACTCGAAAGTGTGTATATCTGGCTCATCAGCCCCACAAAGTCACCCCACATAGGTAGACCCCAGGTTTACATAAGTTAGACCCGTAGATCTAACATAAATGTCCCTCTTGGCCTAGTACTGGTAAACATCTGAACTGAAGGTCCCAGACAGTTCCCTCAGTATGTGTCACCAACTTCCCAATAATAACCTAAATAGTAGTAATGATACGTCACATACAGTACATTCTCATTTACCGGTTTACTAGTATACAACCAATTCCACACAAAATAACTTCAATTGAACAAGTCCAGAATTAACCAATATAATATACCTTCGCATTTCATATCATGAGGTTTATTGTTTCATTTAATCCACTTCCTCATTCTCTAAAAGAGTGCAAAATAATATAATTTTGTCAGAAAATGCTTATACTGAGAAAATGAGTTTAGAAATCTATTTTCGGAAAAACTTTGGAAATCATTCTTTAAAATCTCTTAATAATAATATATTTGTGTATAAAATTAACTTTGAAATATTTACATTTTATAAATTAACTTAGTAAAACATGTTTCTAAAACTACAATTTTATATTGAAAATATCTTTGAAAACAATTTATAACATATATGCGTTGTGTAGGCATAATCACGAATAGTTCATAGGATTAACACATAAAGAATCACATAAAAAATCGATGATTCGAAGTCGTGATCGATGTTAATATAGTTTAATCCATAGATGGATTAAGCCTCTAGAAAACACTTGAAAAGTTTCACAATTCATAGTTAAAAACCACCAAAATCATGCAACCAAATTTACGCAATGCATAGGAATCATGGGGGACAACCTGGCACTACTTTCCTCCATGCTAAGTCGACCCCTAGGTCGACCCATAGATGAAGCTAGTTTGACTAGGGGACACGAATTTTCTTCCTGATACGATTTTTGCTCCATCTTCATCTTCTACACAACTTTTAGCATAGTTTCAGGATGAATTTCAACATGACTTTTGACGTGCAAATAAAAGGATATGTAAAATATAAACTGGAAGAAACAATTCACAAAATATCAAGAATCGAAGGAGAAACAAAACCCTAAAGATGATTGCAGACAAGAGTTTTCATTGAAAAACCTCTGAAACATAGTTCCAGTTTATAGTGACTTAATTCCAATAGAAAACTCAAGCAATTCAACAAAAAGTATGCAAAGATAGAAGAGTGAGTATCACAAACTCACCTTGATTATTGCAGCAAAATTGAGCACAAAATTTGATGTTTTTGGGTTGGTTTTAGCTTCACAAATACAGAAGACATGGCAGAGACATGCAAGCTGAAATATTTTGGCAGTAAACATTTACCTTCCATTTTAGATTTGAATGAATCAAACCCTTTTAATTTGTAGAGACTACCTGTTGTGTTCAAGTAACAAGATATTTCCTAAATTTAGATTAAGGTTTCACCGTGGTATGTGAATTTGAAGAGGAAAAGTAATCATTTTTTACTGTAAATTTAGGAAAGTAGAAGAGAAAGATATCCCAAACAACAAAATTGTGTGTAACCTTAATCTTTAGTTTCTATTTTTTTCTTATGTTAGCAAATTTTGGCCTTGGACATAATTTTAGACCCAATTAACCAATATGTTAATTTAACTTAATTAAGCCTTTAACCCTCTTATACACAATTTGTTTACATTTTTGATATTGTTTTGACCTACAAAAATTATTACATACTTACATACTATCTTTTAAAACCATTTTAAACATAAATTTTATCACAATACATTAAAATTAATAGTTTTTGCTAAACTTTTTGTTTTTACATTACTTTTGTTCAAAACTTATATTTTAAACACTTAATCTTTACAAAATTCATTGTCTAAGCAAAATAAATACTCAAACCATACTGAATTATTTTTAACACTCAAATATTGATTTAATCGATATTTTCATTTATATTCCCTCATTTTCAACTCAATGGGATTCAAAAATAGTCTTTTTATAACTAAAATCATCCATTTACAATAATTTACAAAATTGCCATTTTCAAGTAAATCAAATCCCTTAATACTTGTTTTTCTCACAAGTTCACATTTTGAAGTTTTAAAACTTCATTTACTTTATTCTTAAATTTATTCAACACATTAACATTAAATTGAATCCTTTATTATCTTATTCAATTAAATACAATCTTAATTCAACATACCTAAAATTTATTTCTCAGAATAACCTAAACTTCTTTAACACACAAGCTACTGTGAATCTCAAACTTTTGTGGTCATACAAGTTATTTTGTTTAAATTCATTTATTTTCTTAACTAACGAATTACAAACATCGTTATAATCTTTTTTCCCTAGCTCTCGGAACTAGGGTTGTTACACTTGACATGACTGCTTATACTTCTATAGTTGTTAGGCATGCATAATAGTTGTATTTTAGTATAACACATTTATTTGTTATAAATTCCATATATGTTTTGAAATACTTATCTTGGATAAGTTTCATTTATTTAACATGCTTATTCTCTTGCTATCACTACTACCTTGTTTAATCCTCTTTTATTAAGTACATATTCTTGTACAAGGAAGGAATTCATGATTATTAGATGTTTAATCGCTCTTATTTGCATCTAAGTGCTAAGTTGCTATAAAAGAGAAACATAGTGGATGTAGGATTGTGGTTTATGTGCTTAGTGCATTTTCAAATATTTTATACCCTAGATATAGGAGGTCATCATTGGGCTTTCGTTTTCTTTTATTGGTTGGGCCATTTATATTAAGTAGTAGTTTTACTGGATCAATCCGCACAAAAGAAATGTTATAGAAATTTTTGTGAATTTTTCTTAAGTTATAAAAAAATTAAATACATATGGTGTTTAACGGAGTTTTCTTCCAATTAGTGAGTTGTCTTTTCTTTGTTTCTTCATTTAGAAATAAGTGTACAACCTAAACATTTTGTTTAACTATATTGATTCTTTAATTGTGAGTGATCATATTTAGGGATAAGAATGATGGCTCAATGATAATTCCAAGTCATTTCTCTTTATCATGAAAACTTTCAATTGTTGTCGTTGGGAGTTGATAGGTGATGATTTCCCCTTGTGTCATTGCTTATTGAAGGGTGTTGGGTTATGTTGTTCCATACTTGAGGATTTCCAGGACAAAATCCTTTAAGGAAAGGAGAATGCAATGACCCATATTTTTAATGGTTGGATATTTAAATATTAATCACTAATTAATTAATGGATCCAATATATGATTTTCACATATGGTTTAATCAGGACTCTAGACTACTTCTATTGAGTTTGGATGATCCATTATGTATAGGAAGATTATAAGGATCACAAAATTTGTAGATCGGTTGATCCAATCGTAAAAAACAATCTCAAAATGAACTAAAATTATCAATCTACGACACGATCTCGGACAGTGGTTTAACTTATACCACTGGGATTTAAAATGAGGTGATTCACTTAGATGAATTTCGTGGAAATTGAACATACCATTTGATTGTGCAAACTTATAATGCATGACCGTTTAATTTGATAAATAAAATAATACTTAAATCACTAGACCATTATCCCCTTCAAGTCCGTCCACTATTCACTAGGGCTATTAACGGATACTTTCGGATATGGATAGTGCCATCTCCTATCCGCATCCGAAACTATTTTCGGATATCGGATATCTGTATCGGCGGGTACGGACGGATACCGGATAATTATCTATCGGCTAACGATTGATAGTTAAAGAAACATAAATTGAAATATTGGGTTTAACATGACACTTTTTTAATGTCACGAATTATAAATTATGGAACATCAATAAATATAGTGATTATAAATAGTTTTGAGCAGTTAATATGCATTAAATGCATAAAACATAAACTATTAACTTATGAAAATAATAAATTATCATCATTTATTATGCTAAAATACATATAATATAAGCTATAATTTTGACAAAAACCAGACGAACAATTTTCGGAAGCGGATACCTTCATATCCATATCCGCTCCGCTTTTCAGATACGAATGCGGATGGATTTTGGATTTTTCGGGTATCCATTGACAGTCTTACTATTCACTCTCCTCTTCAATCACGAGTTGTTGTCCCATTAGTTTGAGGCTACCACTCCTATTTTGATTGGAAAAATTAATATCTTTTGACTCTCTCAAAGAAAAGTTCCGAATCCAAAGTCATAGGGTTCATATCAACATTTTCTTTGTTTCATACCCGATTTGAAAGGTGTGATCTAGTTCTAGAAATGGACGTGCGATATTAGCAATATATCATTTGGTGGGGATTTACACAACGATTACAATTCAAAATTTTGTGGGGAGGATTGGACCTTTGGTAGCCGGGTGCATCACATAGTATTCACGAGTAAGAGCACAATGGAGATGACAGTCCTTTGTTTCATTAATTGGATTGGAGGAAATCAAAATAAGAGGGGGATGAGCTCATAGGTTATTTACTAATACATATACTATTATGTATTAATGGTTTGGAGGGAGATTAAGTACTTGTTAATTTATTTATTAAGTTGATTAAATCATTAAGTTAATCTCATTTCTTATTAAATTGTAACTGTTCAATACGTAGACTGTTCCGAATGTCATTTTTTTGCGCTCGTGATGGAGAGCTCTGAAGTTTGACTCAGGTCCTGATTGATTTGGATGAAGCGAGTGGTATTGTTTCTCACTACAATGTTATTGTGAATATAATATGAAACTAACTTTCTTAAATGATCTCTGATTTTTAAAAGGAAACTTCTAAAATAAATTAACCTAGATCTTGTCTTATAAATGAATTAAGAAGCATTTTAAAAGGGTTTCAAAATATAACATAATATTTTTCTTCATTTATGCACTATTTAGACAATAATTGCTTGATCTGGTTATTTTGACATTAATCTCATATTAGTCACATTAGACAGGTTATATGTGTTTTATGTATGTTATTATAGACGCGTGTATGGCAATTTAAAAATTTATATAATTATTGGCTGCATGGTTGATTGTTTTCTTAGTTTAGTTAGAACCTCAATTCGTAGGTGGTATTGTAATGTCCCGGATTTTCTAACCATTTAAAATATTTTATTTATTTAAAATATTTATTTGAGTTTAAATAAGGAGATCTGGCTATTTTAATTTGAATATTTAAATTATATTAATAATATACTAATATTTTAATTTCGGGATATTGAGAAAATGTCGAGTTTTTGACCCATCTTAAGTTTTCGTTTTAAAATACTCGATTTTATGAGGCTATTTTTATTAAATCCCATTGTTTGAATTTTAGTTATATTATATAGACATTTTATAAGTTTTAGAGTAATCATAATAAACAAGCTAAGTATATATACACACGATAAATTTTTATACAAGAGATACTTCTACACCATCATGATAATAGCGACTATCGCAAGGAAATGAGCAACTATAGTATATAAAACATAACTAAGATTTTCAAACGCAGACTAACTACAATAGAAATAAAACATGAAATCCGTACTGTCTATTTTTATCATATTCGTCCAACCCAACAAATAAAAACTTTATATGAAAGGTTGGAAGTGGCCAATACAAGGAGAATAACATATAGACTTGTCAGTACAAATACAAAACAAATGGACAAAACAAATCAGGTTGGAAGGTACATGTCTTGTTCCTTCATGAAGAAACAGTAAAAACCAAAATTTTCTTCCTGTAACAGTAAAACAACAGCTATGATACGAACAGACAATGGACAGCTATACATACATACAATAAAGAACAGTATAGGAAAACAGTAACACATTTATGTTTAATGTTTTTAAGTACAAGTCAGTACAAACATTCACCAAACAATATATATATACACACAACTTGAATAAGAAATGGGAACAACAAAATCTTCTTAACATCAAATCTTCCTCCAGCAATCCGTCATGTCCTGTAAAGAAGAAAAATAAAGCTATGAGTAGCTAGTAAAAATAAATATATTTGAAGTTGAAGATTTCAAATGAGAAAACACCACATGAAACAGTAAGGTAACAGCTATAAAAGCTAAAACCTAAGTAGGATGACAATACATGATGTCTCCATTGAAACACTCCATTGAAACAACAACTATAGCTAGAGATCTGAAATCAAATTTAAACATTTTGATAACTGTACTCGAACAACCCAATATGAACTGTCAAATTCATAGCTGCGCCTAACCTACATGAACAGTAGGATTTGGTGTACTTCTGACATGAGACAATACACAATAACAAAGATCGAAACCTGAAAATGAATTAAACAACTCAATGGCTACTTGTACATAAATGGACAACTCGAACAGATCAATGAATTTTTTTAAAATTTGCAAGGACAAACAGAGGGGGACAACATATATATAACTAAGCCAAGATTTCAACCAAGAGAAAAAAATCTGAAATATTAATGACTGAATTGACCGTACAGAGTTCATACAAATCTATGTGTAAACAATTCAATTTCCATACATGAATCTAAACAAGCAATACATATAGGGTTCACAGCTAGGAACAGCTAAGAATTCATGTATGAAGCTGAAAGATCCCCAATAAAATACCACATGAATCAAGGACAGTGCACAACTCAAGAAAACAATACGTTCAACTGTCAATATGGTGTATCCATGTGTTTAGATAACCAAGAAATTTGGCACTGTATTTAAAGTGAAATAGAAATAGTGGAAAATATATGCCATCGAATCTTTTGAAAAAAAAAAAAAAAAAAAAACAGCAAAATATTTAGTTATGATCAACAAACAAATCTGCCATATCAAATCTTTACACCAGATAATGTATGATATATAGATATAAGCAGAAATCACATAGAAAAGCTGTTCTGCTATTACCATATCACAATTAAAATCTGAAATCAAATGTAACAGTTGTACTCGGACAGTACATGCGAACAAGACAGGACAAGGTAAACTACTGAATCAAATTTGTATAGGGACAGTTTGATTCATCTACCATACGGCCATCATGGGTTCCATCAACAGAGCGATTTCGTAGCATGACTGACATGAATTATCAAACCGCAAATCTCACAGCAAGGGTAAACGCCTAAAATCTAGGTAACAACTAAGTCTAAGCTAAGATTTAACAATTCGTAAATCGCTGTAGCCATTCACTAGTATAAATATACAGGCAAAGAAAGGAAGTTGCCACAACAAACTAGATCCACACAAGAAAGTAAAACCGAATCCAAATCAGCAAAAGAAATCAAAACAGAAAGTAATTTGGGAAGGAAATACTTAGCTTTTGGTCTTCGGTCGGAGACAAATCAAGTGGAACGAGGTCGAGACGGCAGGCGGCGCAGCTTGGAGGAGATCCGGTTGGCGACAGGGAGGCCATTTTCGTTCCTCTAGGGTTTGCTTTGATTTTTGAGGCGGCGTGTTTTGTTTGAAGAGGAAGTAAATGGATCCGATGTTTTAGGGTTAAATGAAGATGGTGCGGGTCGGGTTGGTTAGTGATTGGGCTGGACGGGTTAAGAGGTAAGGCCCAACCCCTTTTTTTTATTTAAAATCTTAGTTTAATGTTTATAAAACTTCAATTACTGATTACGAATACGTACGTAATCGGATTCAGACGAAACGAAAAACACTGTGACCCTGAAGACAAGGACGACATGATAGATAAGGGCAGAACAGGGCAGACAGCGAACAGATTTTTCAAATGAATTAAATGGAGTTTAATTCGATTAAAATATGCTGATTTATCGACAAACCAATCCCGGTGAGTTAAACTCACTCAGTTATTTCCCGCTTATATGTTATAAGTTGGGTTTTTATTTTTGTGTGTCAGGCTTGCTAGTGATTGACTGATTGCTGATATATATTCAGTTATTGTTTGAACTGATGAAGTTAAACGTTGTTTAACTTCAGTGAAATCCAAATCGTTATTCTTAACGATTGGTTCCAATTGAGGTAAGTTACCTTATTGGTCACGTTTATTTTTATAAACGTGTTTTAATAAATGAATTGTTTTGGTTGCTTGTTGTGGTTGATATTGAGTAGTCATTATACACTGTTATGAGACCATTATTTATTTGAATTAAATTGGTTGATTTAATGGTTGAATATTGACCTGATGATTCACCATTTGTCTGGTTTAAACCAATGGGTATTATTGGTTGAGTGATTGGCAGTACATGGCCTATGAATTAACCGTTTTTATAAATATTGACCTACCGTCAGGTAAATCGACGAGTTAAAGTTATAAAAATTATTTTATAACTGAAAATGGATTTTTAAATGGATTATTTGAATTAGAGTTTGTACAAGCAAATAAATATTAATTGAGTTTACAATTGGGTTTTAAATGTTTTTTTTTTTATAAAGGAAAGTGATAAATAAAGGGTTATACAGGACCATGGTTTTATAAACGGAATTTATGAAAAGAATTGAGGTATAAAGGATCCATAAATATTACCTAATAAAGGAATTAAGTGAAATTTGTGGAATTAGACATTAAGAGAAAGGCTTAAAAGGTGAGGTGGTACGCGATAGGAATTTAACAAAAATCCAAGTAGTAAAAAGTATTGTTTAGAAAGGTAAAAGAGAAATGTGATGATTTATAAAATAATTTTTCTTAGTCGACGGATTAAGAATTCATGGTTATGTTCGAAAAGGAGGATTAAAAAGGTAATAAGTTTTTATCAACAAAATGGCTAAGAGAAGCGTCTTTGAGGTTAGAATAAATATTTGTTTGAAGTTACAACTGATGTTATCTGAAGGTAAGACCGTTGTTGGTCAAGGTCTGAGAGGTAAATAAATACCCCAACTTGAACGACCTCGGGATTATCTGAGGATGATATTAGTGTGTAATGGGAAAGTTAAATGGGTATTTCCAACGTTAAAGGAAATTGAAAAAGTAAAGTCTTGAGAATAAGTTATACCAAGAGAATAATAGCTGGTTATTTTCAAGTGATGAAATAAAGAAGATGTTATAACGTTGTTTGCACCTGAATTAAGGTAGGTCATTTTCCCAATATGGTTAGTAAAATAGTAATTGGGTTTGAAACGATGATTGGATATGAAAGTGAATTAGTTTGAAACAAGAACCTTACGTCAAATACGTTTTATTTGAAATGTTAAGAATTTGAGATTTCTATCTTTAATCGTTTTTGAATTAAAGAGGCCATGTGGTGTTGGTACTGAACTGGTAAACTCATGTCATTCACACATTTATTTATTTGATAGTTAAAACACCGACTATCAAACATGACCTATACGATCGTTGGTACGGAAAGACCGGGATCGAATATATATTCGAAAACCATTCCGACCAACGAATACGTGATAGAAGATTATTGAAGATGGAGCAATGGAAGACCGTTGATCTTCATAAGCGGAAGAACTACTGATTGGATTTCTCTGGTTTAGCGGCCGGTGATATTTCAACAGTGATTCTGTCGTGGTTGGAATTTACGGGTTGCAAGGACTTCTCGCTACTGATCTGTAGGGTGATTCCTGGGATGCAGTAGGAGGGTGCCTTCGGTTCATCCTGTTCCTGGATGACTTGTATGGACGAGTGTCTGACAGAGTATTTCTAAAGGAAATTACGTACGTTGATTTCTTCAAAAGTACGATGGTTGATGGCGGAGAAATGGTTTTCTCTAGCCAAATAACTAGAGTATTTTTGTGGACGTCAATTAGTGATATCCAGAGGATCTGACGATGTGGCATTCAAAGTGTATGATGATCAAGATGTGTTGTGACTTCAAGCCTCATCAACCGGGAGATGACAAAAATCGGGCAGGCAGCATGGCTATGTGGGTCGCTCCCATTAGGGTGTATAATCACCTATCTAGAGAAATTCCTTTTGTTTCTTATTCTATCGATTCTGCCCATTCGGGAACGGTGGTTTGAGTCCAACCGTTGGTGATATACATTCGGTACACTCAAGCGAAATGAGTGGTCGGTCATGTGAGGGCCGGGTTGCAAGACGTTCTTGTTGAACCCTGTGTATTCGCCTCTAGAGATACATCATCGGAAGGTGGTCCCATACCTTGTCAAGGTCGGAATCCAATCTCCAATAAGCGCCTGCGGTTTTGATTGTATACTATATATGTGGAGCGTGAGATGCAAGCGTTCCACTAGATTGTTATTTACTTGTATTTAGACATTATTATAATATCAGAGAAGATATTGGTTTCAAAACTGTTGTTGGGTTATCGTAAGGTAAAAACCGTCCGTGTTTATGTGTGGATTCGGTCTTACGATTATCCTTTTCTTTTGAAAAGATTTTGAACTGTAAAATCAAGTTGGATGATTTACCCTTAAAACTGTGCGAGTTTATCTCACTCTGGTTCACCAGACTGACCCGGTGTTTTGTAAATGCTCGGGTTAGCCCGGTTTGCAGGTCCAGGTTATCAAACACTACAAAAAGGCGTGCTGGAGAAGTCCAGACATATTTAAGGTTTTCCGCTGTGTTGTATAAGGGCAGATTATCATAACTGTCCAGATGTGTTCTTGTACTCTGATGATTGTAAGTTTTATTTAAAGCTCTCAATAAAGATTTATTTCTATATTATATTTTGTTCCGCTGCGATGTGAGACTCTGTGTAGTGTTGATTCCTCTTCTTACTCTTCTATTCTAATATTCTTTCTTTCTTATCTCACCCTCTATTTTCTTTCTTATAGCCTTCTGGGGTTTTCAATACTTGAGTTATTGGGCACATGATGTATTAGTGTCATGATTCAAGTGTCGAAAAACCCGGGTCGCTACAGTTGGTATCAGAGCAATGGTTTAGAGATAACCTTGGCTCTGTGGCATAACTCGATAGAGATGGGGTTAGTAATACCCTAGATTGAGTTTGAGTGTATATATATATGAGAGCGTATTTGTAAATTTTATATACAAATGTTTTGTATTGCGTGGCTGATCGGTTCAGGTGTTGAAAAACGTTGAACTGATAAGGAACACCATATTGTTTTGAAAAAAGGTAAATGAAATAATTTTACCCGAAATTATTTTTGTATTGAAAGAAAATAATTTTCTCAAATTATTTAGATATGGTGTGTTGACTAATTTGAATGGAGTTCAAAATTTGGTTAAAATTTTTGGATTGGAACTCAATTGAGTTAAGTGAAATCGAAATAAATAATTAATTTCCATATTGAAATTAAATTAAGATATAAGGTGGTAATTAAATAAAGTTAATTCGAATTTGGGAATTTAATGAATAATATAATTAAATTGAATATAAATTGGTTGATATTCAAATATGTTGAATTGAATTAAATTAAATAATAATATTGAATGTGAATTTAGTTGATTTGATTGGGTTGTTGTGCCTTGATTGTTGATTGATTGTTATGTGCTTGTTTGATTGGCTGAATAAAAAAAATTCATCCATGGATTGACAAGAATTAAATAAACTGATGAAAATAAAATTATGGGATTTACCACAATTTCTTACCTTAGCAATTTCGAGGACGAAATTATTTTAAGGGGGAAAGAATGTAATGTCCCGGATTTTCTAACCATTTAAAATATTTTATTTATTTAAAATATTTATTTGAGTTTAAATAAGGAGATCTGGCTATTTTAATTTGAATATTTAAATTATATTAATAATATACTAATATTTTAATTTCGGGATATTGAGAAAATGTCGAGTTTTTGACCCATCTTAAGTTTTCGTTTTAAAATACTCGATTTTATGAGGCTATTTTTATTAAATCCCATTGTTTGAATTTTAGTTATATTATATAGACATTTTATAAGTTTTAGAGTAATCATAATAAACAAGCTAAGTATATATACACACGATAAATTTTTATACAAGAGATACTTCTACACCATCATGATAATAGCGACTATCGCAAGGAAATGAGCAACTATAGTATATAAAACATAACTAAGATTTTCAAACGCAGACTAACTACAATAGAAATAAAACATGAAATCCGTACTGTCTATTTTTATCATATTCGTCCAACCCAACAAATAAAAACTTTATATGAAAGGTTGGAAGTGGCCAATACAAGGAGAATAACATATAGACTTGTCAGTACAAATACAAAACAAATGGACAAAACAAATCAGGTTGGAAGGTACATGTCTTGTTCCTTCACGAAGAAACAGTAAAAACCAAAATTTTCTTCCTGTAACAGTAAAACAACAGCTATGATACGAACAGACAATGGACAGCTATACATACATACAATAAAGAACAGTATAGGAAAACAGTAACACATTTATGTTTAATGTTTTTAAGTACAAGTCAGTACAAACATTCACCAAACAATATATATATACACACAACTTGAATAAGAAATGGGAACAACAAAATCTTCTTAACATCAAATCTTCCTCCAGCAATCCGTCATGTCCTGTAAAGAAGAAAAATAAAGCTATGAGTAGCTAGTAAAAATAAATATATTTGAAGTTGAAGATTTCAAATGAGAAAACACCACATGAAACAGTAAGGTAACAGCTATAAAAGCTAAAACCTAAGTAGGATGACAATACATGATGTCTCCATTGAAACACTCCATTGAAACAACAACTATAGCTAGAGATCTGAAATCAAATTTAAACATTTTGATAACTGTACTCGAACAACCCAATATGAACTGTCAAATTCATAGCTGCGCCTAACCTACATGAACAGTAGGATTTGGTGTACTTCTGACATGAGACAATACACAATAACAAAGATCGAAACCTGAAAATGAATTAAACAACTCAATGGCTACTTGTACATAAATGGACAACTCGAACAGATCAATGAATTTTTTTAAAATTTGCAAGGACAAACAGAGGGGGACAACATATATATAACTAAGCCAAGATTTCAACCAAGAGAAAAAAATCTGAAATATTAATGACTGAATTGACCGTACAGAGTTCATACAAATCTATGTGTAAACAATTCAATTTCCATATATGAATCTAAACAAGCAATACATATAGGGTTCACAGCTAGGAACAGCTAAGAATTCATGTATGAAGCTGAAAGATCCCCAATAAAATACCACATGAATCAAGGACAGTGCACAACTCAAGAAAACAATACGTTCAACTGTCAATATGGTGTATCCATGTGTTTAGATAACCAAGAAATTTGGCACTGTATTTAAAGTGAAATAGAAATAGTGGAAAATATATGCCATCGAATCTTTTGAAAAAAAAAAAAAAACAGCAAAATATTTAGTTATGATCAACAAACAAATCTGCCATATCAAATCTTTACACCAGATAATGTATGATATATAGATATAAGCAGAAATCACATAGAAAAGCTGTTCTGCTATTACCATATCACAATTAAAATCTGAAATCAAATGTAACAGTTGTACTCGGACAGTACATGCGAACAAGACAGGACAAGGTAAACTACTGAATCAAATTTGTATAGGGACAGTTTGATTCATCTACCATACGGCCATCATGGGTTCCATCAACAGAGCGATTTCGTAGCATGACTGACATGAATTATCAAACCGCAAATCTCACAGCAAGGGTAAACGCCTAAAATCTAGGTAACAACTAAGTCTAAGCTAAGATTTAACAATTCGTAAATCGCTGTAGCCATTCACTAGTATAAATATACAGGCAAAGAAAGGAAGTTGCCACAACAAACTAGATCCACACAAGAAAGTAAAACCGAATCCAAATCAGCAAAAGAAATCAAAACAGAAAGTAATTTGGGAAGGAAATACTTAGCTTTTGGTCTTCGGTCGGAGACAAATCAAGTGGAACGAGGTCGAGACGGCAGGCGGCGCAGCTTGGAGGAGATCCGGTTGGCGACAGGGAGGCCATTTTCGTTCCTCTAGGGTTTGCTTTGATTTTTGAGGCGTCGTGTTTTGTTTGAAGAGGAAGTAAATGGATCCGATGTTTTAGGGTTAAATGAAGATGGTGCGGGTCGGGTTGGTTAGTGATTGGGCTGGACGGGTTAAGAGGTAAGGCCCAACCCCTTTTTTTTATTTAAAATCTTAGTTTAATGTTTATAAAACTTCAATTACTGATTACGAATACGTACGTAATCGGATTCAGACGAAACGAAAAACACTGTGACCCTGAAGACAAGGACGACATGATAGATAAGGGCAGAACAGGGCAGACAGCGAACAGATTTTTCAAATGAATTAAATGGAGTTTAATTCGATTAAAATATGCTGATTTATCGACAAACCAATCCCGGTGAGTTAAACTCACTCAGTTATTTCCCGCTTATATGTTATAAGTTGGGTTTTTATTTTTGTGTGTCAGGCTTGCTAGTGATTGACTGATTGCTGATATATATTCAGTTATTGTTTGAACTGATGAAGTTAAACGTTGTTTAACTTCAGTGAAATCCAAATCGTTATTCTTAACGATTGGTTCCAATTGAGGTAAGTTACCTTATTGGTCACGTTTATTTTTATAAACGTGTTTTAATAAATGAATTGTTTTGGTTGCTTGTTGTGGTTGATATTGAGTAGTCATTATACACTGTTATGAGACCATTATTTATTTGAATTAAATTGGTTGATTTAATGGTTGAATATTGACCTGATGATTCACCATTTGTCTGGTTTAAACCAATGGGTATTATTGGTTGAGTGATTGGCAGTACATGGCCTATGAATTAACCGTTTTTATAAATATTGACCTACCGTCAGGTAAATCGACGAGTTAAAGTTATAAAAATTATTTTATAACTGAAAATGGATTTTTAAATGGATTATTTGAATTAGAGTTTGTACAAGCAAATAAATATTAATTGAGTTTACAATTGGGTTTTAAATGTTTTTTTTTTATAAAGGAAAGTGATAAATAAAGGGTTATACAGGACCATGGTTTTATAAACGGAATTTATGAAAAGAATTGAGGTATAAAGGATCCATAAATATTACCTAATAAAGGAATTAAGTGAAATTTGTGGAATTAGACATTAAGAGAAAGGCTTAAAAGGTGAGGTGGTACGCGATAGGAATTTAACAAAAATCCAAGTAGTAAAAAGTATTGTTTAGAAAGGTAAAAGAGAAATGTGATGATTTATAAAATAATTTTTCTTAGTCGACGGATTAAGAATTCATGGTTATGTTCGAAAAGGAGGATTAAAAAGGTAATAAGTTTTTATCAACAAAATGGCTAAGAGAAGCGTCTTTGAGGTTAGAATAAATATTTGTTTGAAGTTACAACTGATGTTATCTGAAGGTAAGACCGTTGTTGGTCAAGGTCTGAGAGGTAAATAAATACCCCAACTTGAACGACCTCGGGATTATCTGAGGATGATATTAGTGTGTAATGGGAAAGTTAAATGGGTATTTCCAATGTTAAAGGAAATTGAAAAAGTAAAGTCTTGAGAATAAGTTATACCAAGAGAATAATAGCTGGTTATTTTCAAGTGATGAAATAAAGAAGATGTTATAACGTTGTTTGCACCTGAATTAAGGTAGGTCATTTTCCCAATATGGTTAGTAAAATAGTAATTGGGTTTGAAACGATGATTGGATATGAAAGTGAATTAGTTTGAAACAAGAACCTTACGTCAAATACGTTTTATTTGAAATGTTAAGAATTTGAGATTTCTATCTTTAATCGTTTTTGAATTAAAGAGGCCATGTGGTGTTGGTACTGAACTGGTAAACTCATGTCATTCACACATTTATTTATTTGATAGTTAAAACACCGACTATCAAACATGACCTATACGATCGTTGGTACGGAAAGACCGGGATCGAATATATATTCGAAAACCATTCCGACCAACGAATACGTGATAGAAGATTATTGAAGATGGAGCAATGGAAGACCGTTGATCTTCATAAGCGGAAGAACTACTGATTGGATTTCTCTGGTTTAGCGGCCGGTGATATTTCAACAGTGATTCTGTCGTGGTTGGAATTTACGGGTTGCAAGGACTTCTCGCTACTGATCTGTAGGGTGATTCCTGGGATGCAGTAGGAGGGTGCCTTCGGTTCATCCTGTTCCTGGATGACTTGTATGGACGAGTGTCTGACAGAGTATTTCTAAAGGAAATTACGTACGTTGATTTCTTCAAAAGTACGATGGTTGATGGCGGAGAAATGGTTTTCTCTAGCCAAATAACTAGAGTATTTTTGTGGACGTCAATTAGTGATATCCAGAGGATCTGACGATGTGGCATTCAAAGTGTATGATGATCAAGATGTGTTGTGACTTCAAGCCTCATCAACCGGGAGATGACAAAAATCGGGCAGGCAGCATGGCTATGTGGGTCGCTCCCATTAGGGTGTATAATCACCTATCTAGAGAAATTCCTTTTGTTTCTTATTCTATCGATTCTGCCCATTCGGGAACGGTGGTTTGAGTCCAACCGTTGGTGATATACATTCGGTACACTCAAGCGAAATGAGTGGTCGGTCATGTGAGGGCCGGGTTGCAAGACGTTCTTGTTGAACCCTGTGTATTCGCCTCTAGAGATACATCATCGGAAGGTGGTCCCATACCTTGTCAAGGTCGGAATCCAATCTCCAATAAGCGCCTGCGGTTTTGATTGTATACTATATATGTGGAGCGTGAGATGCAAGCGTTCCACTAGATTGTTATTTACTTGTATTTAGACATTATTATAATATCAGAGAAGATATTGGTTTCAAAACTGTTGTTGGGTTATCGTAAGGTAAAAACCGTCCGTGTTTATGTGTGGATTCGGTCTTACGATTATCCTTTTCTTTTGAAAAGATTTTGAACTGTAAAATCAAGTTGGATGATTTACCCTTAAAACTGTGCGAGTTTATCTCACTCTGGTTCACCAGACTGACCCGGTGTTTTGTAAATGCTCGGGTTAGCCCGGTTTGCAGGTCCAGGTTATCAAACACTACAAAAAGGCGTGCTGGAGAAGTCCAGACATATTTAAGGTTTTCCGCTGTGTTGTATAAGGGCAGATTATCATAACTGTCCAGATGTGTTCTTGTACTCTGATGATTGTAAGTTTTATTTAAAGCTCTCAATAAAGATTTATTTCTATATTATATTTTGTTCCGCTGCGATGTGAGACTCTGTGTAGTGTTGATTCCTCTTCTTACTCTTCTATTCTAATATTCTTTCTTTCTTATCTCACCCTCTATTTTCTTTCTTATAGCCTTCTGGGGTTTTCAATACTTGAGTTATTGGGCACATGATGTATTAGTGTCATGATTCAAGTGTCGAAAAACCCGGGTCGCTACAGGTATAGTGTTTGAATAATCTCATTTGCTAGAGTTGGTGTATATCAATCAAATGCACATTGTGATGACTTTAAGGAAGTGATTAAATCTAGGGCATACTTATTGAGAGGGGCAGTGATGATAGTATGTAATGATCCGTATTTTAATGGCTATATATTTAAATATTATATTTAAAATTAATCAATAATTATTTGATCTTTTCAATTTGTGGTATATATACGATCGAATTTAGACTTGAAACCTCTTCTGTTGAGATTGGGCACTTTCGTAATGTGAAGAAAAGATATAAGGATCATCATACTTTGAGATTGGGCACTTTCGTTATGTGAAGAAAAAATATAAGGATAACCATACTTTGACATTTGACTTTTTATGGCAAAACAGTCTTAATATGCGCAAAAATTATTGTTTCAAAACGTTGCATTTGATTATAACAAAACTTGTATTTTTTGAAACTGTAGTGGTGAGATGATGCATGTAGAAGAGTAGCATAGTGTGGATGCACCATTCGTTCGGACGAACTATAAGTGCATATCGATTCCTATTTTGAAAAATTAAATGTTTGATAAAAAGGGAGTCACAAACGAAGGAATTAGAGCTCAAGACATATTTCATTGCGTTTATGTAACGACCCACCTTTTGGCCCACTTCTCGCCGGTAATTAAACCAACTTAAATCGTTCATAAAGACGAATAGTTATGGGTACAAACGTATTTGAACACAAAGAACATAATCTTTCATTTCATTACAATTTTTTTTACATCAGAGGTACAGTAAACTATAGTACAACGTAAGCTCAGTGGAAACAAGACGCTCACAGCGGAAGAAGTAAACCATAACAAACTCTAGCTACAAATCTGAATCCAGCTCTGAAACTAAACCTACAAACTAAACTACTAGCTGCCCATGCAAAATTATGGGCACCCAGAGTTTAGATGGGGAGCAATAAACTCCAGGTCAGTCGTGGGACTGATGTGAGAACTCAAAATAGTTATTATTTCGGGTTTATTTTAAAGTTGGGAAAATTCATCGGACCATGCCACTAACGTGGAATGGGTTTACTCTATGTGAATTCCCGTGCATAGAAATCTATGATGACTTTGGAAAATGAAGCTATCATAAGCACACCCATATCACACAATGCAAGCGCACACCAGATGAGAGAGTTTTGTCTTATGATAACCAATAATGCTTTAATACGTGAAAATCCTCTTTTAATATTATCATTAGTGCATAGTGTTGAAAACCATTTCGCAAATAAATACATTAATCTTAACTAGCATAGAAACTATGCCCACATACATAGTTTAAAACAAATCGAATGGCTCGTATTGGTTATTGGGTTTTTCAACATGATGGTTCCTGGCATGAAAGACCAATCGAGGACACGAAGCCCGGTATCCCCCGGTTAACATCCGTATTCGGACACCGAATAGAGAGCGCGAAGTATATATCCCGGTTTTCATTCAGACATCGGACACCATATATACATTATTCCCTTAGGTTTCAAGCTAGATCTACCGCCAAAGCTTTCGATTTCACTAGAGATTATGTATATGTATACAACGTAACCGCCAATTTATCATCAATTCGGGATGTGACGTTCGTTGATGTTACAATATACACAAAACTACGCATCAATAAGCCATGCTTTGATCATGACTAGCTCATTTCACAACCCCAATATGCCACATTGACAATTCACAATATGTCACTGATTTCTATCAATACATAATCCCAAGGTTCATATGTCTTGGAGACGAGAATAATTTATGGCCACAAATTCGATATATATTAACATAAATCGGTGCTACGTAGTTAATTTCAATGTCAGACACACAACCCATACGAGTCCATTCTGGGTCTGAACGTAACAACAATCCGAAAATCTCCAAATATATTCATACCTCATGCCACTTATAACCTCGTACTGGGTGATCGGCCTAATCGAGACATCGACAATAAATCCAAACTATTCAAAGATTTTCGGTCTTCAATTATCGATTTCCAATTCTTCAATTTCTTTATAACGTCAAATTATTACTTGGAATGGTTTTCGAATATATATCGATCCCAATCTTTCCAAGTAATAAGCGTATTTTAAAAACAATAGTTATGAATCATTTGGGATTTCCAAATAAAATATCCTTCCCAATCATTATTAATTCACTTAAAACCAAGGTTGGATTTATTTTAGTTTCCATAAACCCCATTATCGCCTTATCCTTCCTTGAAATTCAATATTCATTTCTCCCAATCTTATATTTCAAACATATTTCTTTTATTCGTCATTATCCTATCATAAGTTTCCAAATTCCCAAAACTTAATCGGTTTTAAATTCCATTCACAATAATTTTTCCAACTGATATTTCAAATAGATTTTAATCGACCTATTATTCGATATCAATTCACACTTAAGCACATATTAGATTGCCTTAACAATTTAAATTTTCCTTCTTACATCGAATATTCGACTAAGTCTATCCAAGCTCATTTCCTTTTACATTTTCTAGCTTTCAATATCTTACTTAGAATCAGTAATGTTTAAATAAATTTCATACGAAGTAATTATAGCTCTTTTAAATCCTTTTTAAATATTTAACAACTCTTTTTGTAGTTTTAAACAATAATTCATGGCTTAAAATTCTTTAATCCAAATCATTTCAAAGAACAAATTATAATAGCGTTAAAAGCATAATCGAAGGTGTTGAAAAAGGGCTATTTAGATCATATAGATTCAAAGTTATTCAAAAATTCAAATATTTGAACTCACATTACTTTTAAATAATAAAATATGATTTCTCATAAATTTCCCAAATTTTTAATAACTTGTACAAATCCATTTTATTCGATTTTCCTTTACGGTCGCAGAACTGCACATATAACGATCTTTTCCAAATTTATTTTAAACATATCTTGAAAACCATACGTTAAAATCTGATAATTTCTTTTCTATTCAAAAACTATTATTAATAGGATTCTTATGTTTCTCGTTTCACGTCAATCCGGTTTAAAATGTTCAAGTTATAATCGTCTAAAAATAGAAATCGATATTTACGAACTGTCACATCACTACGCGTTCTATACAAGCTATTTAATGATAAAATTATAAGTCATCCGAATCTTAAAATTTCCGTAACTTCAAAGTTTGTTTGATCGTTCCAAACTTCCAAAAATAGAGCCAAACAATTTATAACTCAAATCATTTCTTCAAAACTTCAATGCAAACGTTAATATCTTATAATAATTTAAATATTTCAAAACTTCATTCCAATTTAATCGAAACACATAATATATTTTTCAACTTATTTAATCAGTTTACAAATAACGATCAAATAAATAGAGTCTAATGTTTACATAAACCAATGTAACTCAAAATTTCTTTCTAGAATTTAATTCTCAAATCTTGTTTAACTTGAGCGTTCAAAATGGAATAATTCACAAATCGTTTTCGTCTTCTCAAAGGTTGTTTAGTCATTTTTAGCTTATAATTTCAACCCATTTGAAATCTAATTCAAATTAAATTCCCCATTATTATTTTAAATATTAAATAACAAAATCGTTTAGAAAGGAGATTTAAGCCAATTATCAGCAATATTCCACATCGATGGTGTGTATGTGATACAATGATAATCAACCAAAAATCAACCATATAACATGAATTAATCCATTAACATTACAACAATTAAACAATCATTCAATCGTGCGCAAACATTATGTTCAATAACGCTTTGTGTCCAATGTGTTTAACAACATAAATGTCCATCCAACCGTCACATATAACAAACAGCATCCACAAGCCATTAAGTAACGCTAACAAATTATAATTAATCGCTAATTATAATTTACCATTTAAATAAAATTTAAAATAGGTGTTCTCACCTTCGTGCCTCCAAAATTTTCACCGACGAAACCATATCGATTGCAAACAAACCCCGATGATCACGTATAATCTTTGCGGACGACGCTACCGCCTCATGCACACTTCTTTTACCGCAACTATCATATAAATATATATATATACACACACACCCTTACGCACTTTATTTTCTGGTTTCTTTTCAACACAAGAAGCTTCCTTGTTTCACAACCAGACTGAGGTGGATGGCAGAGCGGAGTCGGTTAGTCATAGCGGCTTTGGCCTTGCTGACATGGTCTAGAGGTGAGAGTCGAATGCAACGAAGGGGAGGAAAAGGTGGTTTGTGAAGGTTTTAAAGAGAAGACATTGGGTTGTTTTAGAGAGGTGCCAGGGGTGAGGCCACTGACGGTAGTGGGACGGGTTCGCCGTATGCTGAAGGTTGGAGGAGGTGTCAGCATGAGAAGGAACTAGGTATTCGATTGCTGAAATGACAAGTGTGTGACGAAGCCTACATGGGAGGGCCGAATGTTGTTTCCAAGCGGGGACATTGGTTTTGCGAGCTGTTTCTTTTTTCAAATGGAGGCCGACTGTCCATAGAGGAGACGAGGAGGGGTTGCGGGTTGGCCGAGGGTTTCTCAGGTGGCTCAGCAGGGGAAGGAGAGTCTGATGGAGGCGCTGGAAATGACTGGTGGTTGGTGAACTCATGCAGCGGTGGAGCTTAACCGGGGAGGCAGTGCGTTAGAAGGAATGGGGAAGAGAGGCATCGAACTGGCTTAGCGTGAAGGGGAGAGCGCACATGAATTTTCTAGAGTGGGAAAGGATGTTGAACCATAATAGAATAAGAAGAACTGGTTAGAGCATCTCCAACAGTGGAGGAAATTCATGTTAAGGGGTGTAATTTCGCTTATTTTTGCACCCAACAGTTGTTACGGGGTGTAATATGAAGGGAAATGTTACGGGCTCAATTCAGAGTCCTGAATGGGGCGCGCGAGCCGATTTTATCGGCTCGTGATGTCGCGAGCCGATTTTATCGGCTCGCGGCTTCAGGAGCCGATAAAATCAGCTCGTGGCTATTTATTTTTTTCCCAACTATTTTTACCATATTTTACCATATACAAAACCAAACCCATTAATTTTTTTATAAAATAAACCCCGAAACGTAATAATAATAGATGATTACTAAGAGAAAAACCAATTTTTTTTTTACGTTTTACCCTAGTTTGTCATGTACAAAAACATAACCGATATTTATTTCGTACCATAAACTTAGAAACATAATAGTATATGATTAATAACTCTTACGAATACAAGAGAACGAGTTGGTAAAATAGAAAATGACAACATCTTTACTACATACATGATTGATAAGTTCGGACAAACATAAAATAAAACACAAATTCAGATAATGGTCGTCCACTAACCCGAAGGAGTTATAAAGGAGTTATAAAGGAGTTTAAAACTAGGGTCGTCCACTAACCCGTGATATTTACATGTATATAAAAAGGAGTTCAAAAGGAGTTTAAAAGGAGGGTCGTCCACTTATCCTCATAATGTAAACATTTAAGCACCCGAAGGAGTTAAAAAGGAGTTATAAAGGAGTTTAAAACTAGGGTCGTCCACTAACCTGTGTTATTTAAACGTATATACAAAGGAGTTAAAAAGGATTTTATAAGGAGGGTCGTCCACTTACCCTCATTGGAACTGTGTGTCTCCCGCTCTTCGTCACGCGTGGCGGCAACCCGATGTTGGAACGATTAAAAAAGAAATTAAAAAGGAGGAAATTAAAATTAAACTAATATAACAAACCCCACCCCCCCTCCCGAGCCATATATAGGCTCGGGACAGGCGCGAGCCGATTTTATCGGCTCGCGAGCTCGCGAGCCGATAAAATCGGCTCGTAGACTGCGAGCCGATAAAATCGGCTCGCGCCCGTTGGGAGATATCAAAGATATCTCCCGTAATGTTACGGGTCGTAACGTTATGGCCCGTAACACTGTTGGAGATGCTCTAACTGGGGTTTAACTTAATTTACATGCTTTTTGGTTTGGAATATGTCTAATTTTCTTTTCCTATCTTACGTTTCTTTTTGAATCTATCTGCAGGAATATTTAAACAGGTGCCCCGGATTTTAGCAAGTGTTGAGCCATTAACTAAAATAAGCACAAATGTCCACTTTACCTTTTGATTTATGCGTTATGTATATGTATGTGTGTATATGTCTCCATGCGTGAACTCCTGCCATAGTACATTCCTTTTTTTGTGTTCGCCTAACATGACAAACCCCTTTACTTTCTATTTGAATTAAGTACACTACAAAATTTCCCGATTTCCTTTATTTATAATTTATCGGTAGCAAATGACAATATAATCGTGGAAAATAATGTGCCACGATCTCATAACAGTAATAAAATAAACTGGTTGATTAATTCTGTAAAGTGTCAAAGGACCACAATTACCCTAAAATACGTTAGAAAAATATATGCTTATTTTCAAAATTAGAAATTACAGTAAAATTTTATAAAATATTTTAAGACTGCGCATACAGAAATTGAATGATTATTTTAAACCGATATTCAATTATAATTTATATTCTAATTCTGATCGTTTCAGCAACTGTACTACAAACCATTTACTGTTTACCAAACAACATCGTTTTATCTAAATTAATTTAAATCAAAATATATCAAAATTTATATTTAACCAAAACAATTTTAAAATTTTAAATACTTAATCAATCTACATAAAATTTCATATATATATATATATATATATATGACATTTTAAATCTTAATAAACAAAATAGATTTGTAAAACTTAGGTACAACATCTAAAAAACCAATACATACCTATGTGTTTTAATATCATATATAATAAAATTTTATGAATCAAACATATCTTAAAATAAATTTCCCTTTTTTTTCAAATCCATAATGATAAAGAAAGACAAAATATAAAAGATTATTAAATTAATATTGTATTAAATCTGATTAATTTCGATTTATATTTAGAAAACCCAAATTATAAAATAAAATTTCAATTTAAACTTAGGTAAAATCCTGATTTACTACAGTTTAGAAGGTACTTTATGTTCGAAGTGAAAAACAGAGATTAAATGATTATGGGTTCCATCGATTTCGGACGAACTGGAGGTCAGAGAGGGTTCTGGACATTGGGCATGGGTGCTTCTCAGTATGACGGTGGTGGTATTGGTTATGGTGATGGCGTTATGGGTTGGGGGCCCATCCGAGCGGGGTGGAGCTGCGACATTATCATTAAGCCATTTTATCTATTTAAAACAATTTTAAAACTAATATTTATGACAGTTTTTTGCATGCAAAGCCCATCTTAGATGTGAATTCTTCTGTTGGACTCATATTGAGCTTCAGTTCTGGTTTGGAATAATTTGGTTAGGGTAAGTGATATTGTCTCTCATCAAGCTGTTATTGTTTGTATAGTATAGAATTAACGTTTTGAAATGGTTTCTAAGTATAAAACATGATTTGTAGGACAACTAAACTTATTTATTAATAAATAAATGAGTTAAAAAGTGATTTAGATAGTTTTAACCTAAATATCACATTTCACCCGTTTATGCACTATTACACCCAATTTTGACATTACCTCAAGATTTGGTATGACACTGAATTCATGCTAATCACTTTAGATGAGTTTTACCTATTTTATTGATGCTATTATGGATGTCTGTATGTTTGTCTAGACATTTATATGACTATTGGAAGCAAGATTGATTGTTTGCTTAGTTAGTTGAGAACATCATTCCTGTTAGGGAATTGGGTATCTATAACCCAGTATTAATGGATCTTAAGGCTATTCAAACACCAGAGGAGAGAAGTGTATTTACTACGTCTATTCAATATTCAAATAGAAAGAAATAAGTAATAAAATAAAATGCAGTAAAGTAAATAACACCAGGATTTTTATATTGGTTCGGATTTACCAATCCTACATCCAGTCCTGCACTTCACCGTGCAGAATTTCACTATAATCGCTTACTTTCCGCGGGAGGCAAGAACACCTTTACAATGTTGATTTCACGGGCTATAAGATACACCTTCTCCTTATCAACAACAACAAATAATGGCAAGTAGACGTATCTTCAATACAGATTCTTGCAGATTTGGTACAGTGATCCTATAGACCTCCAATGGCAGTATATATTTGAATTCTTTGAGCAAATAGGATTAAGTCGGAGAGGGAATGATATGAATTCAAGTACAACTCTTTAATATTGTGTTCTTGCAAAATCAATGAAGAATAGGAGTGAAAGATAGTGGATTTGCGAGAGTGATAGAATAATTTTCAATGGAATTTTGTAGAGAATAAATGGAGAAGAAGGAGTAGAAGAAAATGTGAAATTATGACATAAAAATTCGTTACCAGAGGCCTTTAAATAGTGTATGAAAGGATGTATCTTTTGGTGAAAGGGTAGAGGGAAATAACTACCCAATTTGAATTTAAAAATCTGGAAAACCGTTATATGTCGATATACAAAGATACTTATGTCAACATATGTAGTGTTGCAAAAGATACATAAGTGTCACAAATATTCAACACTTTAGATTTCCTTATATTTGTGGATTTTGGTAATTCGGTTGAGGTCAATGGTTGATTATCTTTAAGTATAATTGTCATGGGATCTTTAACAAGATATTCTAAGGTTCAACCAACTCCTCTTCACTTCAGACACCTCTGTTCTTCAGCATTCTTCTCTAATAGGCTTTAGTCTTCTTTAGTCTTCAATTATTCTGGTTATCCTTCTTTTATAATTATTCTTTTGTACTCTTGTTAGTAGTAATGTTTATATGGTTGTTGTCATCAAAATCAATACCTAGGGTACCTAGGGTATTAACAATTCCCAAGCGATCTAGTATTAGAAAAATCTTGTTCATTATAGTTTGGTGCTTATTAATCAAATGCAAAAGCCGATGCAACAATGATTGAGCGCATAAGGATGGACTTGAACTGATGGGATAAAATCACGAAGAAACGTCAAAGCGCGTAGGATGATTTAAAGACGGAGAAGCAATATAGTGTATCAGCTACCTAGATGATGCAGTAGTACTGGGGCTCGATGAGTGGTATGAAGACAGAAAATGGACTTGACGATGAGCTTTGATTTTGAAATGAATAGCGGACGTTTTCATTTGATGTGATTTTAACCAATTTTGATTGAATAAATGATCAGGGTGGTCATTATCGATTACTATGGAGTGGTCAATATTGACTACTATTGCCATTTTGCCCAATTTGATATGGACAATATGGCGACTTCGAGAAGTGAGATGTGATGGTTTTTCGATGGTGTTTCGACATGGGGGCTTTTTGACTGGTGGTTTTGGCATGAGGCAAGGATATAGCGCTTCAACATTGTGATTCGTCATTCAGCGATCGTGACTCCATGATGGGGGTGCAAGGCTTCTACAATGGATGGATATCCCCGAGATACAGAGTCTGCAACGATGAATAGAGGTATAGAGTTACATGAGAGGGTTGTGAACAGTTGATTGGGTTTGACAACAACTTAGTTGTCTGTGTGTGGTTCGATCAAGCTTGACAACAAGTTTGCTGTCCATATTTTTTTCCCAACCAAGGAGACTTCAACTCGGGAGTCATAGGAGTAGTTCTGGGTAGACTCTACTGCGAAAAGTGCGTGCTAAGGAATCATCGATACATTGGTTCGAGGAGTACCCATAAAAAATAGGTTGTGGGTGTAATTTCCATTGAACCAATTACGGGGGAGTGTCCCAAGTGCGAGGACTTATGCACTCCATTTAAACCACGCCTGGACCCTTATTTTAGGCTATACGTTAGTATATCTTAATTCCTAGCAAATTGAGTGGCATGAATTCAAGTACCAACGAAAAAGAGCGTCATTGAGCGAGTGAATGTGAGGATGGATGCTATGTTTTCTTAATCATTTACCATCCTATGGGCGTCATACGATGTGGATATCATCGATGCGGATATCTGGACATCTCTAATATTTTGATGTAGGATACCCATACGATGATGATCGTATGTTACTTTGTATTCCAATATATGCTAACTCTACGAATGCGGGGATAGGTCAGGTATGATTCTATATACCCCTAGTGCCTTATACTATTGCGACTTTTATAGTATTCTAAGATTTGTTTATCGTTCACATCAAAATGTTGTCAAATCGAATGTTTTATTTCCTCTGTTTATGTAATGCCCAACCCCTAGACCCATGCTAACCAAGAGCAACACTAAGTATTACTGTCGGAAAGCACGGAGAATGAGAATCGATAGGGCTAAATGTTGTACTCATTCCCTTGAACGAACACTGGCACAAGAATTTTTAAAACTTCTCAACTTACCATTCATGCTCAGTATAAGTTCAAAGCAATGGTACAAGGAGATTTCCCCAGTTACATAGTACAAAATATAATAGCATCAAGCACCGCACAATAACAACAGCAGAATACATAATACATATCATAATAGAGGTGTCCAAACACATAGTCCATCATACATAATATCACTCCCCAAAATACATAATAGTGTACATACCATATTACTACACGCTACTGATAGTCTGAAGCTGCATAGTCCAAAACCCCAAAACGTGGAAAAGGATAAAAGTGACGCTGCAGTCCACGCAAACCTAAACTGCCAACAATCCTCAGCCTGACCCGAGGATTGTTTTAACAAAACAAATCACACGGGTCAGACTATGTCTAGTGTGAGTGAAGTAAGTATCTATGGACATTAAATAATTTAACAAGGAAGTAAAGGTGCCACATGTATAAGTCAACACGAGGCGTATGAATGTTACAATATATGAACAATTTAGCATAGTCATCGCATTAATATGCCGTAATCTCAGGCATCGGTATTGTATGTAAAGCAATACAATGCCAAACAATTATCATATGTAAAGCAATATGATAATATATAAAAGAGTAAGATTAAAAGGCACGGGTATTGTATGTAAAGCAATACAATACCAAGCAATTATCATATGTAAAGCAATATGATAATATAAAAAGTAAGATTAAAAGGCACAGGTATTGTATGTGAAGCAATACAATACCAAAACAATTATCATATATAAATCAATATGATAATATAATACTGGATTTCCAAATTAACTTGGATAATATGCCAACCTTGTTCAAGTAAATAAGAGGGTAATAAAGAATTATGGGAACTACGGGATAAATATAATATGACTCATAACAGATACCAAATAAACAGACGCTAGTATTGTAAAATCACAGTGGTAGAGCTCTAGCGCGCGCAGAGACATCAGCACCGTAACCTACTTATAATGCCATAACGACACCTGGCGATCAACCCAGGATAACCAAGACGGTCTAAGGCGAAGGCCGTATGCTACCCGTTCACGGCACTACACGTGGCACACCCATGTCTCCATCTAATGTAGTCTGTGACCTGCCGATCAGGAATCCCAATCAAAACAACAAAATTGCCCAATATAGCAGACCGTTTGACCTTTGGTGGTAAGTGGGCGAAATTTATAACCACCGTGATTCAGGTAGCGAACCTGAATCAGGTCGACTAAGATGGAGTTTTGGCCCATTGGTACAACAGAGTTCAATCTATCTGAATCCCAAAATTAAAAGTATTTTTAATATACTATTTTGTAAATTCATGCCTTATAAATTCATAATGTTTATAACATCAAAACACTATACAAAACCAATCATGGCAACATTCATGCAAGTAAGTTTTATAAAACATAGTATATTTTGCAGAAAGGTTAACAACGCATGTCCATAGATGGTTACACTTCCGTTTCGCTCTAATACACAAGTACCCCATAATACTTATGTATCATAGCGAGACATAAACATTGTTTAGCATGTTTAACTTGTTTGGAATTAATAAAATTATTCGGCCATTTATATATTAACAAAATTTTCGTTTATAGAAAAAAATTTTGCTTTCAAAA
Organism: Allium sativum; assembly: GCA_030737875.1. Classification (NCBI taxonomy): domain Eukaryota; kingdom Viridiplantae; phylum Streptophyta; class Magnoliopsida; order Asparagales; family Amaryllidaceae; genus Allium; species Allium sativum. Next base: position 344,922,004 of record CM060924.1, on the reverse strand, counting down.
TTTTAAAACAAGAATTATCTAGCATAAAACATATAAGTAATTTTAAACAAAAGAAGAACATTAATTTTAATTTTTTTTTCAAACAAAAGTTTTTTTTTTAGACCAGGGCCGGCCCAGCTGGGCGCCCAGGCCGGCCCAGATTGGGCTACCTGGGCAGCCCGTTTTGGGCTGCCTGGGCAGTCCGCCTGGGCTGCCTTTGCAGCCCAGCTGGCCAGCCCAGGCCAGCCCGGTCACGCCAGCACGGCTGGGCTGCCTTGACCAGTCCGGCTGGGCTGCCACCCTTCCCTCTTTTCTGAAAAACATTGATTTTTTTTAAGGATTTTTTTTTATAATCAATATATTGTCTCCCTCTGAGACAATTTTACATACACCTTACATGCAACAAAATTGTATGCATGCAACATATACGAGACAAACATACCTTCATTTTACATGCACCAAATTTTGAAAGTACAATTTCTCCAATTTAAACTACAACAAGAACATCTTTTCATATCTAATTTTAATGTATAGACGTTTATAGAATAAATCAAAAGCTTTAGGGGGAAGGAGCCAACTTTCAATCAATTACATAAAGATTGTATCTTTATGCCTACATATATTTTACCCATATCAAACAAATTTGTTCAACCTTTATCTTCCCTACATCATATCCAACATATTGAAAATAGCAATAGCAATTTCTTATTCCATTTAGGGTGCCAATACCCCAAACAGTGAATTATGACATAGGGGAGAAGCTATACAACAATCATATGCATAGATCTCACCCCTTTGATTACATGCAACCCCAAAATATTAAAAAGGACAAAACTTCACTCACCTCCAACACCAAAAAGCAAACTTTCACCTCTGAACTCGATTAATCTTTGGATTGAAGCCCTCTATAAAAAGAATTTGAATAGGAAAACAATCCTAAGATCTCTATTTCCAAAAACTGAAAGAAGAAAGATTGAATAAGTTTAGGGAATACTTACTGAATTGGGAACCTTCTTTTATGTTCAATTCGATATAAAAACTTGTTTGAGTAGCAAAGATTTGGGATGGGAGAATGGTTTTTGTTTTCGGTGTTTTCTTCACGGTTGTTTCTGAGGAGGAATAAGAAATACGTACTGTTCTTAATCGGGAGAAAAGGAGGGTGTGGTCTTTTTACTCAAAATCCCCTCTCTAGATCCTTCCTATGAAATATCTCCCTTTAGTTTATTATTTCCCCCTTCTTATTATTTTTATTTTTATTTCTTCTATGCAACACAATCATTACACTTTGTCTCTTATGAGTATTTTTGATTTTCCCACTTATTTAATTTGATTCTAGAGCTTTCATCAAAAATGCATACTTTATTTTTATTTTTATTTACATATATTTTTTTCTTTAATATACAAGTTCTTTCTCTTTTTTTTCTTATGAAAAGAAAATGGACATTAGATTTTCTTTTTTACCTTATACACACATTTTCAACATTATGTGAACTTCTCTTTTTTTTTCGAATGCACACTTGAAAACTAACACACACATAAAAATGTTGTGTTATTTAAATTTCTCATACATAAAGGCAAAACTTCGTTATGTAATCATAAAAAAATATTTTTTTTCTTTTAAAATTGTTATTTAATCAAAAACAATAAACTTTATCATTGTTACAACAAAACGTGCAACATTTTACATCAACTACATATGCCTAATAATTCATAAAACATGTATTTTCCTCTCATCCCAAAAATATATGTTTTGCTACTTTTATTTATTTATTCATTATTATATTTATTTTTCCTCTAAATTACCAAAATAATTAGTTGATTCCCAATTCAATATCCCTAATAAAAGTGTGTTGTTACAGACTTCCTCCCTTACAAAAATTGCGTCCTCGCAATTTCTACATAAGGGATACATCTGTAACAAAATTATAGATTCTACTCAAAATAGTAGGACATACCTTACTCAAACGCCGAACAATTTGGGATAATGCCTCAGCATCGACTCTTGTGTTTCCCAAGTGCAGTCTTTTGGATTACTTGACCACTGCAGCTTGACTAAAGGAACCACTTTACTACGAAGCTTCTTCGTCTCAGAGGCAATAATACGAATAGGCTCTCGAGTAAAAGTCATGTTAGGAGCGATCTCAGACTGCTGCAACTGCTTCGGCTCTATGACCTCTTCGGAGTCCCTTAAACACTTCCTCAAGTGAGACACGGGGAAGACGTTGTGCATACTCGATAAGTGTTCGGGTAAGGCAACTCTATAGGCAAGTTTTCCAATTCGCTCCACGATAGGATAAGGGCCAATAAATCTCGGAGCAAGCTTACCAGTCTTACTGAACCTCATTACTCCTTTTAAAGGAGTAACCTTCATGAATACATGATCTCCAACACTAAACTCCAAGTCCTTTCTTCGATGATCTGCATAGGACTTTTGTCTATCCTGCGCCTCTTTCATCTTCTAATTAGGTCCACCTTCTCAGAAGATTCACGCACAATGTCGGGACCAAGCACCAACCTATCCCCAGTCTCAAGCCAGCACGAAGGAGATCTACAAGATCTTCCATACAATGCTTCAAAAGGAGCCATGCCTATACTAGACTGAAAGCTACTGTTATATGCAAACTCGACCAAGTATAGGTGGTCCTCCCAAGACCCGCCAAAATCAAGGATACAAGAACGCAACAAATCCTCCAGTATCTCGTTAACTCGCTCAGTTTTCCCATCGGACTGAGGATGATATGCTGAGCTGATATTCAACTTCGTCCCCAAAGCAGACTGCAAGCTTCTCCAAAATCCACTAGTAAATATTGGATCCCTATCACAAACTATAGCACTAGGTACACCATGGAGACGAACAACTTCCTTCACATATAGCTTTGCCAAATAAGGAGCGGTTCTTTTTGACTTGACTGGGATAAAATGGGCAGATTTAGTCAAACGATCCACTACTACCTATATGTTATCATGCCCTTGCTTTGATCTCGGCAATCCATCAATGAAATCCATGGATACCTAAACAAAGCATTATATTTACAGCATTACGCCGAAGGATCTAAGTATAAATAAACAATTTAGAATCTTAATTCACTTATACCTGATCCCATTTCCATAGCGGAATCTCCAATGGCTGAAGAAGACCGCTAGGCTTTTGGTGCTCGCACTTCACCACTTGGCAGGTAATATAATTCTTCACATACTCGCCTATGTCGCGCTTCATTCCTTCCCAGTAATATAGACATTTCATGTCCATATACATCTTACTGCCACCTGGGTGAATGGTATATCGCGAACAATGGCAATCACTCACCACCTCATGCCTAAGACCTGCAACATTAGGTACAAAGATCCTGCCCTTCTTCCTTAAATAGCCCTGAGCATCCAACTCAAATCCTTTCAAATCATCAGCATCATCTCCATTCTTCAGCCGATGAATACGCTCTAAAGCAGTAGGATCTTCCGTCTGAGCATGAGAAATCCTATCCATTAGGTTCGGTCTCATAACCATATTGGCCAATATCCTTCCAGAGCTATGAGTGGGCATATTACAATAGATTCCACTTGAAGCCAACACCTCCAAGTCTTGCCATTCAGCTATCATCATCGATACAACTGCCTGGTGCTTACGGCTAAGAGCATCTGCTACACGATTACCTTTCCCAGGTGTATACTGAATATCAAAATCGTATGCTGCTAAAAACTCCAACCATCTTTGTTGGCGCATATTCAGCTCTTTAAAGAGGTATTTCAAAGACTTATGGTCAGTATAAAGGACAAACCTCTCGCCCATAAGATAATGTCGCCATAGCTTCAAAGTAAAAACTACAGCTGCCAGCTCTAAATCATGAACAGCATATCTAACCTCATTGGGTCTTAATTGTCTAGATGCATAAGCCATGACTCGTCCTTTTTGCATAAGCACAGCACCCAATCCAGACCCACAAGCATCAGTATACACCACAAGATCTTGATTACCTTTTGGAATCACCAAAACTGGTGCATTCGTGAGCATCTCCTTCAACTTAGAGAAAGCTTCTTCACACTTATCTGTCCACTCAAACTTTACACCCTTCTTCGTTAGCCTTGTCAAAGGAGTGACAATCTTCGAAAAATCCTTAACAAAGCGACGATAATACCCTGCTAGACCGAGGAAGCTTCGAATCTCTGTAACAGTCTCAGGCCTTTTCCAATTCAAAATTGCTTCTATCTTAGAAGGATCCACAGCTAGACCAGCTTCGGATATAATATGGCCCAAGAACTTTACCTCCTTCTGCCAAAAGTGGCACTTGGAAAACTTTGCTTTCAGCTTATGTTCCCTCAAAGTCTCCAAAACAATCCTCAAATGCCCCTCATGCTCTTGCTCAGACTTGGAATATACTAATATATCATCAATGAAGACCAAGACGAATCAATCAAGATAGCTTCTGAACACTCTATTCATCAGGTCTACAAAGTATGCAGGAGCATTCGTAAGTCCAAACGGCATTACCAACCATTCATAAGAGCCATATCGAGTGCGAAAGGCAGTGAGAGGGATGCTGTCTTCCGCTACTCGCAACTGATGGAATCCAGTGGCTAAGTCAAGCTAGGAAAAGACCTTTGCTCCACTTAACTGATCAAAAAGATCATCAATACGAGGGAGTGGATACTTATTCTATACGGTCAGCTCATTAAGCTTCCTATAATCAATGAATAAGAGGAGAGAGCCGTCAGCCTTCTTTACAAAGACTGCAATGGCTCCCCAAGGAGAGCTACTCGATCGGATGAACTGCTTTCCTTCCAACTCAGTCAACTGCTTCCGAAGCTCCTCCATCTCAACACGAGGCATACGATTAGGAGGTCTACTGACTGGTTGGGCTCCAGGGATAAGATCTATGCGAAACTCCACAGCCCTCTTAGGCGGCAAGCCGGTAACAGGCTCAAACACATCACCAAAATCCCTGACAACAGGAACTCTAGCTATCTCCTCATCTTCTCGCGACTCAATGGAATAGAGAGAACCATGAGCATTAGAGCCTTGCATATCAAGTGTTATATTAACAAGCCCTTTGAAAGAAGGGTGTTTCAAAGTAACAACTCTCTCTAAGCAAGAAAGATGAGTCTCATATCGTTCCAACCAATCCATCCCCAAAATAATATCAACGCCAAGACACTCAAATACATGCAAGTCACATGAGAAAGGAAACCCTCCCAAGAATAGCTCAAGGTTCTTGCATAACATTCCAAGCGTTGCGGACCCGCCAATGGGATTCGCAACCCTTAGAGATGTGACAAGATAAACTACATCCAAAGCATATCTATCAACTAAATCTTTAGCTATAAAGTAGTGTGATGCACAGGTGTCAAAAAGTATGCAAATAAAAGTATCTCTAAATGGGACTGTACCTTCCATTACTTGTTTTCCTTTCCTTTGGCTTGGACCCGGATCTCCCTCCCTGACATGAAGCTTAGTTGCTTGCTTTTCTTTGAGAGTTGCGGACACTCATTCCTTAGATGACCAATCTGGTGACACTCATAACACTCCCTTTGAGGACAGACATTAGCAAAATGCCCCTTTGCTCCACACTATAGCATTCTACTCCACCCTTAGCTTGCTTTTGTGAGCCTGAAGCTTGACCCTTCCTTTGTTTCTTTTGAGAATTCTGCTTCTTCTTAGGGAAAAATGGAGCCTTCCTCTTAGGTGCATCATCATCTCTTTCACGATACAAATCCTCATATCTCAAAGCCAAATCATCAATCTCATCAATAGTAGAATGAAGTTGAGTCAAGAGTTGTTCCCTCAGCTTCCTACGAAGACCATCTACAAATTTCTGATTCTTTTTGAATTGGGTGTTGATCAAGTCTGCACCATACTTAGAGAGGGAATTGAAGGTATTGACGTTCTCCTGAACTGACATATCCCTCTGCTTAAGCTCAATAAATCTACGAGTAAGGATAGCCTTCTCTGCCTCTGGAACGAACCTCAACACAAATCATTCCCTAAATCTTTCCCATGTAAGCGCTTCCTCTCCCCTCTCAGCATTCATAATGTCAAACCAATCAGCGGCATTGCCTTGGAGGAAGCTAGAAGCAATCTCGACCTTTTGACGGTCAGTCACACCCATATGCCCAAAAACACGCTCACATGTCTTAAGCCAGGCCTGAACTTCAACAACACCTTCTTTCCCAAGGAAAGGCTTCCTTCCAAGGCTCGTAAAGTCCTTACACATACGAGCGAAATCAGCTCTAGGAGCAGCATTAGGAGTGGGTGCGGCTTGAGGCATGTTCCGCATCAACTCCAACCACTGTTCCATCATCAAACGGGGAGATCTTCCAGCCATCTTTCTCACTAATCTGCATATAGTGAGATATATCATTAAGCTAGAATTAAAACAATACTCACACTAGAACGCTAAAAGATTGGGGTTTCGGTTCAGGTATGTACAACTATTATTATATGATGGGAGTGATACTATAGAATAAACAGACATGTATGATGTTTCTACTCTTGTGCTAACCAATGTTCTAAATATACTTTGTACTATGTTCAAACCTGGGCTCTGATACCAACAATGTAACGCCCAGCCCCTAGACCCATGCTAACCAAGAGCAACACTAAGTATTACTGTCGGAAAGCACGGAGAATGAGACTCGATAGTGCTAGATGTTGTACTCATTCCCTTGAACGAACACTGGCACGAGAATTTTTAAAATTTCTCAACTTACCATTCGTGCTCAGTATAAGTTCAAAGCAATGGTACAAGGAGATTTCCCCAGTTACATAGTACAAAATATAATAGCATCAAGCGCCGCACAATAACAACAGCAAAATACATAATACATATCATAATAGAGATGTCCAAATACATAGTCCATCATACATAATATCACACCCCAAAATACATAATAGTGTACATACCATATTACTACACGCTACTGATAGTCTGAAGCTGCATAGTCCAAAACCCCAAAACGTGGAAAAGGATAAAAGTGACGCTGCAGTCCACGCAAACCTAAACTGCCAACAATCCTCAGCCTGACCCGAGGATTGTTTTAACAAAACAAATCACACGGGTCAGACTATGTCTAGTGTGAGTGAAGTAAGTATCTATAGACATTAAATAATTTAACAAGGAAGTAAAGGTGCCACATGTATAATTCAACATGAGGCATATGATTGTTACAATATATGAACAATTTAGCATAGTCATCGCATTAATATGCCATAATCTCAGGCATCGGTATTGTATGTAAAGCAATACAATACCAAACAATTATCATATGTAAAGAAATATGATAATATATAAAAGAGTAAGATTAAAAGGCACAGGTATTGTATGTAAAGCAATACAATAGCAAGCAATTATCATATGTAAAGCAATATGATAATATAAAAAGTAAGATTAAAAGGCACAGGTATTGTATGTAAAGCAATACAATACCAAAACAATTATCATATATAAATCAATATGATAATATAATACTGGGTTTCCAAATTAACTTGGGCAATATGCCAACCTTATTCAAGTAAATAAGAGGGTAATAAAGAATTATGGGAACTACGGGATAAATATAATATGACTCATAATAGATACCAAATAAACAGACGCTAGTATTGTAAAATCACAGTGGTAGAGCTCTAGCGCGCGGAGACATCAGCACCGTAACCTACTCATAACGCCATAACGATACCTGGCGATCAACCCAGGATAACCAAGACGGTCTAAGGCGAAGGCCGTATGCTACCCGTTCACGACACTACACGTGGCACACCCACGTCTCCATCTGATGTAGTCCGTGACCCACCGATCGGGAATCCCGATCAAAACAACAAAATTGCCCAATATAGCAGACCGTTTGACCTTTGGTGGTAAGTGGGCGAAATTTATAACCACCGTGATTCAGGTAGCGAACCTGAATCAAGTCGACCAAGATGGAGTTTTGGCCCATTGGTACAACAGAGTCCAATCTATCCCAATCCCAAAATTAAAATTATTTTTAATATACTATTTTGTAAATTCATGCCTTATAAATTCATAGTGTTCATAACATCAAAACACTATATAAAACCAATCATGGCAACATTCATGCAAGTAAGTTTTATAAAACCCAGTATATTTTGCAGAAAGGTTAACAACGCATGTCCATAGATGGTTACACTTCCGTTTCTCTCTAATACACAAGTAATCCATAATACTTATGTATCATAGCGAAACATAAACATTGTTTAGCATGTTTAACTTGTTTGGAATTTATAAAATTATTCGGCCATTTATATATTAACAAAATTTTCGTTTATAGAAAAAAAAATTGCTTTCAAAAGTTTTAAAACAAGAATTATCTAGCATAAAACATATAAGTAATTTTAAACAAAAGAATAACATTAATTTTAATTTTTTTTTTCAAACAAAAGTTTTTTTTAGACCAAGGTCGGCCCAGCTGGATGCCCAGGCCAGCCCAACTGGGCTCCCAGGCCGGCCCTGATTGGGCTACCTAGGCAGCCCGTTTTAGGCTGCCTGGGCAGTCCGCCTGGGCTGCCTTTGCAGCCCAGGCCAGCCCGGCTGGGCTGCCCAGGCCAGCCCGGCTGGACTGCTCAAGGCCAGCCCGGCTGGGCTGCCTCCCTTCCCCCTTTTCTGAAAAACTTTGATTTTTTTTATTTTATTTTTAAAGGAATTTTTTTTATATATAATCAATATATTGTCTCTCTCTGAGACAATTTTACATACATCTTACATGCATCAAAATTGTATGCATGCAACATGTATGAGACAAACATACATTCATCTTACATGCAACAAATTTTGAAAGTACAATTTCTCCAATTTAAACTACAACAAGAACATCTTTTCGTATCTAATTTTAATGTCTAGACGTTTATAGAATTAATCAAAAGCTTTAGGGGGAAGGTGCCAACTTTCAGTCAATTACATAAAGATTGTATCTTTATGCCTTCATATATTTTACCCATATCAAACAAATTTGTTCAACCTTTATCTTCCCTATATCATATCCAACATATTGAAAATAGCAATAGCAATTTCTTATTCCATTTAGGGTGCCAATACCCCAAACAGTGAATTATGACATAGGGGAGAAGCTATACAACAATCATATGCACGGATCTCACCCCTTTGATTACATGCAAACCCAAAATATTAAAAAGGACAAAACTTCACTCACCTCCAACACCAAAAAGCAAACTTTCACCTCTGAACTCGATTAATCTTTGGATTGAAGCCCTCTACAAAAAGAATTTGAATAGGAAAACAATCCTAAGATCTCTATTTAAAAAAATTGAAAGAAGAAAGATTGAATAAGTTTAGGGAATACTTACTGAATTGGGAACCTTCTTTTATCTTCAATTCGATATAAAAACTTGTTTGAGTAGCAAAGGTTAGGGATGAGAGAATGGTTTTTGTTTTCGGTGTTTTCTTCACGGTTGTTTCTGAGGAGGAATAAGAAATACGTACAATTCTTAATCGGGAGAAAAGGAGGGTGTGGTCTTTTTATTCTAAAGCCCCTCTCTAGATCCTTCCTATGAAATATCTCCCTTTAGTTTATTATTTCCCCCTTCTTATTATTTTTATTTTCATTTCTTCTATGCAACACGATCATTACACTTTGTCTCTTATGAGATATTTTTGATTTTCCCTCTTATTTAATTTGATTCTAGAGCTTTCATCAAAAATGCATACTTTATTTTTATTTACATATATTTTGTTTTCTTTAATATAAAAGTTCTTTCTCTTTTTTTTCTTATGAAAAGAAAATGGACGTAAGATTTTCTTTTTTACCTTATACACACATTTTCAACATTATGTGAACTCTCTCTCTCTCTCTCTTTTTTCAAATGCACACTTGAAAACTAACACACACATAAAAATGTTGTGTTATTTAAATTTCTCATACATAAAGGCAAAACTTCGTTATGTAATCATAAAAAGAATCTTTTTTTCTTTAAAATTGTTGTTTAATCAAAAACAATAAACTTTATCATTGTTATAACAAAACGTGCAACATTTTACATCAACTACATACACCTAATAATTCATAAAACATGTATTTTCCTCTCATCCCAAAAATATATGTTTTGCTACTTTTTATTTATTTATACATTATTATATTTATTTTTCCTCTAAACTACCAAAACAATTAGTTGATTCCCAATTCAATATCCCTAATAAAAGTGGGTTGTTACAGTTTACCTTTGGTATTCATCGACGATATGCTGATGAGTAGGCTTGGAACCAGGTGAGTACTATTTGGAGCTATGCATGCGCTTTAGCAGTAGGTGGTGCCTTCTCGTATTATAGTTGTATTATTGTTGTTTATTCTGATATGTGACACTGTGGAGCATTGACACTATTAACTATTTGGTATTAAAGATAATCTATCAACTGAGTTTATTTATTTCTTATATAAACTCTATCACTATTCTACTTGACTATATATGCTTATACAATATAATATGCAATGTATATATTTATTAAAGTCTCACCGGTTTTATATCTCCAATTATCATATATTATCTGATGCGCCGTGAGATATATGACAAGTTCAGTGATTGTATTTTTGTTTATTTCTTCCTTTTCTATTTTATTTCCTTTCCTCTCTTTTTGTTCCTCTTATTTTCTCCACTTTCATTCCCTATGTAATAATCTTGCATCAATTTGATGTTGTACAAAGTACTATTGTTTTATATGAGTACCGATGGTATGAAGAAGTCATTATTTTTGGTATCAGAGCAAGATTGTGTTATTTAACGTAAGCAATATTAAGAGTTAGTATATATAAAAGAGTATGTGTGTGTTTATATATATATATAATATATATATATATATTAAAAACTATGTTTGTTACCCATTCTTTTGGCCCGGCTATCAGAAGCAATCTGGACCTACACAGACTCGAACTAAGTGTTAGGATCGACAAGTAGTTTGAGAATCAGATTCATATCAACTCAGATCGATCACCTCCAGGCATCATCCGATCATTGAGAAAAGACCTGATTGACTCACAAGATCACTTAAGGTATATTGATCGATCATCTCCAGGAACGAACCGATTACTCCAAAAAACATGTGATCCACATTGTCTGATCACCGAAAAACATATAATCAACATGGCTCAGTCACCAAAAAGCTATGAAGTCAATACTTTCCAAATCGCCAACTCATTGGATTGGTAAGAATCCTCAGAAGGGTGTTTATTACTCCTAAAACATTCAGATCAGCATGAAATAGCTGAACTCAACTCCCAACTCTTCATCAACCAGGGTCGATATGAGTTCTCATTAGGGATCAGTGCAACTTCGCTTTTTGGCAACTTAACTACTCTGAACTTTGAAGGCACGTATTATGACAACTACCAGTCAGATCCCAATTAAACTCCACTAGAAGACCTAGAAGGCCATTAAGAAGGAGTGCACATGATCGAAGCCCCAAAAAGACCGAGAGAGGGGATCATTATCGATCAATATATGGATCGGTTCTGATCCCATGACCTGGAAGATTTATGCTTTGGGCCCATGTGACTCCCTCATGAACGACTTTCCAGCTATTCAACGTGAACTGTAACTATAAAAAGCACTCTTCCATATGGGTAATGGATCTTTTTGCAATCTTGTTACTTTTTACTATATTACTACGGATATATCAATCCAATCATTGTACTTAGTGTTTTTTTGGCAATGAAGTGATTAAACTTTCTAAGTGGACGAAGGTTGAATTACATCAAACCACTATAAATTGTTGTCTCTTAATTCTACCGCATTTCTATTATTCTTATCCCGATTTTCCATTTATTTAGTTTAACTATCATTGAACTCTTTGGGTGTTGTGTCATTTTTTGGTATCAACATTCTGGTGCTTTCACTGAGAAATAGAAAAAAAATTCGATTTCTTCCTCTCTTTCCTAACCATTTGAGTTTTAGAATCTCCTTAGATCTCAACATGACATACATTCGAAACTGGGAATCAAGGTGAATAAACTAAATTCCAAGTCGTTGGAACTTCTCATGTCGATCATCAAGAGGGCATCACGCCAATGGTGAACTTTTGATAATCCTAATCCTAATCTTCTCGCTACAACCAGCATGGCTACTTTGCCTAACCCCAATGATCCAGTCACACAAGCTCAAATGTTTGAAATGATGATGAAGTTGGAGAGCACTGATGTAACAATACGAGAAGCAACTCAATTAGCAACGGGGGTGGCTGACGACTAAAAAAGCGACCGTCAATTAATTTCCTGCATATCAAACAGCAGCCACAACCCTTCTTTCCCAAATCCACTCAGCACATCAAAAAAATCCCATTTCCCTCCCCCTTCCCCCCCCCCCCCCCGACGCTAGTGTGATTTCACCAATTTCACCCCCCAAATCTCACTTCCAAGCTTCCTAATTTCTTCAGGTATGTCCTCTAACCCTATTTTATGCATAATTAGGGTTAATTTGCATGTTTAAATGGGTTTGTATATCGATCGTTTATGGATATGAAATTGGTTGCCTTGTGAGATAAATATGTTGTTGATTGTGTTTTAGGTTGATTTGAGAATAAATGTAATTGATTAGGAGGTTATAAATGATGATTATCACATATGTAATTGATTTAGGAGCATGAAAACGATGATTATCACGTATGAAATTGGGCTTACGTTAATTGTGTTGTAGGTTGATTGTGTTGTAGGATGATTTGAGAAAAAATGAAATAAAGGTGATTGTTTACCCGTAGTAAATTGATTATAATTATCGAAACAGTGTAATTATGTCCCTCGTCTGCATGCACTGTTAATTATATCACCCTCGGATGCAAAATTTCGGTCTATATACAAATTTAAAGAACGCATTTGCAATATACAAAAAATGTTTTGTTGTTATAATATTTAATATAAAAAATGTTAATTCAAAATGTTATTTTGAAATGGTTCTTAATTTAGATTTTGATCGTTAAAAATCTTGTTATATGTAACAAAAATCATATTTATAACTTAACTCCTTAAATTTGAAATGAAATTAAATAATTAACTTGCAAGCTTGGTTTATCTTTCAAAAATTGAAACTAATTAACTAAAATTAACTCTATAATTTATACTTTAAACTAAAATTAACTAAAAGTAACTAAAACTAATTTATACTTCATAATTTTTATTATCATGTTATTTTACAAGTTAAACGTACTGAAAAATATTATATAGACGCTATGTAGTTAATGCGCGAGCGTAGGGGGAAAAAGGCGCAAGGCGCAACTATATAAGGGGCATTTTTGAAGTTTAAGGCACACCTATTTGTGAAGCGCAAAAAAAAATGTATAAAAAAGGCCAAAGCGCAAAAAGCGCTTTTTTTTATTTGAATTGTTTTTTTGATTTAAACTTAGGTTGAATGTTTTTTTTTTTTACTACTTATGTGAGCCCCTTAGATAAATGTAATGGCGCGTTTTGTTAGCTGTCGAATAATTAATTTATTTAATTATTAAATATCGATTGGGCGATATCGATGACTTGAATTAAATAATATTGAATATTTAATTAAAATAATATATATAATAATATATTATAATGTTGAAATAATCGGAAATCACCGAATTCACAATACTGTGTGAATTGGATCAGCTAAAATATTTAATTCAGTGTAGAATTGAATTTGAATAACGAATCGATTTAATAATCGACGTTAAAACGTATTAATTATATTATAATTAAAATAGAGCGCGTAACGACGCGACAGTTCGCAATTTGGCGATTTGAACTTCAACTGAATGTACATGATTCATTTTAAGCCGGATTTCTGTGAAACAAGAAACGTGTGGAGCTGGTGGAGTATATCTTTCTAGTGGAAGAGAAAAATCGGGATTTCGTCGTGTAGATTTTGATTCACGTTCAAATCAAATTTCAGAAAAGTCGTTGTGGATTTCCTTTATAATTTGCGACGCTTTATTTACGTTATAAAAGGGTTTTCAAAATAATTGAATATCGGGTCTGAATTTAGACGAGGTTCTTTTGGGACATAGCGATAATTTAATTTTTAGAATTTTATGGTAATTTTTATTTAATTAAATAAGCAACTTTTGATTTGAAGTATTTCGCACCCTGAAATCAACATTTTGAAGTTTCAAAATATGAGTTAATCTACCGATATTATTATATTTTTGGGATCGTGACACCGAGCTCATCACAACGGTATATTTATTTCTGTCTGGAGCAGCTCATATATTAATGAAATTGGACGTAACCGAAAGGTAAAACTTTACAACCCTTAAACAAAAACCTATTTTTCTCTAACGAAAACTTAAGCCACGTCCCTCATCTGCTTACAACCACCACATCGGTCTGTGTTCAGCGTGGAAACCCATCCTCCACAGATTTCAAAGAAACTAAAATCCCTCTAACCTAATATCATTTCCCCGATCAAACATAGGTCCACATTTCATCACCCTCTTCCATTCATTCTCGGATCAAAGCAAAGCCACAATGGACTTCTTCTCCATCGCACATTTTCTGCCGCTCAAAACTGAAAATGTGGCCTACTGAGCTCCATACATAATGCCTCCGAAACATTATAAAACTAACCATGTTTCTTCCTAAGACCTAAAATTTTAGCCGCCACAACCTTTCTTTCTTCAGCAAAATGAAACGAGAGAAATCCTCTTTCTCAAATCAAACAACTTCTATAAATTGTTACTTAAACATATTTCGAATCCTAGGAGGAAACGCTTAAATCTGGTAATGGTTTCATGGCATTCAGTGGCCATTTGATTCGCTCAGAATTTCCAGCGAGTGTATTGTCGAGCTAGGAGTTGCGAGGTTGATCGATGGAGTTGGACTTAAGGCGAGATGATGATGGCGTTGAAGGGTGTTCTGTGTTTGAAACAAGAAGGAGGAGAGAGAGAAATTGCGTGAGAAGTTTGGGTGCTACAGGAGCATGCGGGAGCAGGGAAATGAACTTTCCTGTAGCCGTGAGGGAACACTACAACAAAATGACCCTATTACAACTTTAATTTTACAACGGTGGTAAAAGCACCGTTGTAATAAATGGTTTTTTACAACGGTGGTAAAAGCATCGTTGTAATAAATGATTTTGTACAACGGTGGTAAAGACACCGTTGTAATAAATGGTTTTTTACAACGGTGGTAAAAGCACCGTTGTAATAAATGGTTTTTTACAATGGTGGTATTCCCTAAAGTTGTAATAAACGTATTTTTAACAACTTTTTGTTTTGTTAGTTGTAATAGATGCCCATTACAAACTTCATGTTTATAATATCTATATAATATTTAATAATAATTAATAATTAATAATAAACTTAGGAATCAATAATATTTATTAAATAATTAATAGTTAATAAGTGGTAATTAATGTTTAATAGTTAATGTTAACTGCTTATTAATTAATATTTAGGTGACATATACATTATAAGCTTTTAATAGTTATTACTCGATTATAACTAAGTAGAAATAAGTAAAAGTTAAATAATAACTATTGTTAATATGAAATAATCCTAATTAATAATTAATTTAAAATATGAAATAATCCTAATTAATAATTAACATTTAATTAATAACTAATTAGTAAGTAATAATTAATAATCGATAATAAGTAAACAAATAAATATTAATTAATTAATTAATAATTTACAAATAATTCACTGTTAAATACTAGTAATTAATGATTGATAATAATTTTCAATAAATAATAATTAATCAAATACTAATTAAAAATTATAAAATAATAATTCACTGTTCAATACTAATAATTAAAATATAATAATTAATGCTAATCATGAATAATCAATGATTGCTATTAATAATTAAGAAGTAGAGATTAATAATTAAGAAGAAGAGATTAATAACTAAGATTATATTTAATAGTTAATTTATAATATTGATCTCAATTTTCAAAAAAAAAATATTGATCTCAATTATATATATATATTTATGTATATATATATATATTTAGGGTGGATAAATGAATAAATAAATAAATCATTTATTTATGTACATATTGAATATATAAAAATTGTACATTTTTTAAATTGTGAACAAATATACATGCTAATTTATATATTGTGTGTGTGTGCGACATTAAAATTCGTCCAAGTGTTGTAAATATTGATTTAAGTATTATAAAATGGCTTAAGGGTTATAAAGCCCAATAAAACCCTAGGGCCAAAGCTGTCAATTGGCAGGAAAATAACCCTAGCCGTGTTAATGTAAGAAAGGAGAAACGAGCCGTCATTTTCATTTATCTCGTTCAAAATAAAAGGCAACAATAATGGCCGAAGCCCTAGCGACTGGAAATTGGGGGAAAAACGATCAATCCGATGCCTCGCATCAGATTTGTAGTCGGATTCGTGATGGAGACGAACTCGAGGGCGAGAGCAGCGAGTCTAGGAGAAGGCACGTTTGTTCCCATGAGATTTCAGCATTTTTTCCCCAAAATTAAATCCTCCAAAAATTTCGAAATGAATGGCCACTGAAATGGCCATCGCCGTCATCCCTCTACTGCACTACCCGTTCGCTTTCTTCCACCGTCGCCACCTGAACCAATAGCCGACCTCCCTCCTCATCGGAAGCCGCTCCTTCAACCGATTGCTCCGCTTCACCTTTCAGCAATCGCGCTGCCATCTCCTCCTTCCCATAGTCAGTCAACCAAATCGCCAGAGCTGCCATCGGACAACGCACAGCTCAGACCAGTGCCACAACTTCACCCAATGGAGCTCAGTCACCGTGAACTCTTGCTCGCTCTTCTTGCTTCTCGGTCGTCAACGCTGGTAATTCATTTTTCTTCTATCACTTTTTCCTATTCTATTTTCTTTACTTCTTTTACTTCTTTTAATTAAAATGAAGGGTGAGAACTTTTGGTATTAGATAACCCGCTCAACCTATAATTAGAAATTATGATAAATGTTAGTGCTACTTTGGGTCTGCTGTAGAGGATTCACGTTAAAGGGTATGTTTCGGCCATTACTCTTTGTCCCTTGCATACACAAGGATTGTTTAGTCCTGAGAGCGTCTAATTTGTACAGATTATATTAAAACTTTGATCATTTTATTATTTGAATGTTATTGGTGAGCCTTGGTCTGATATTCAGGTGCACAGTTCCTACTTTTTCTTTGCTTTATGTCGTGCATGCTTGCCTACTGCACTTGTGATGTTTGCCATAAGTTGCTTTTGCTAACTACATGTTGACCTGGCCTGAATTGCTTAAACATTAGCGTGAGTCTGATTTATGCACTTGTGCTTTATCAACCCAAATTTTTTTTAAACATTGAATTTTTGAGTAGTCGATGAGTTGGCTATGCATTTTCAATTTTTCGACGCTGTCTTTGTTGGGGTCTCTTGTACTGCACTGAAAGGAGTCATATGACTTAATCTTTGTAGTTCGTTTTTTTTCAAGTAATAATAAAATTGGTTAAGGTATACTGTTAAGGGTCTTTAATAATTTGGAGATAAGAGTAGTGTTGATTATAAAAACTTGTTAAACTATGCTCAACAGTAGAAAGATGATGCAGCGAGTCTAGGAGGATCAATCCGATGTCGTTCAATAAGTTTTTAGATGTTTTCCTTATACAGAAAAAGTAGGTTGTTGTTATACTGGTTCCATGAAAGGGTGGCTACGAGTAAATGAGGATTGCTATTGTTTGTCATTTTGTTTCTTTTACTATTTAAGTTTTGAAGACATGATAAGTTTTATTTTGTTTTTTCAGTTGTTGCGCTTCTCATATATAAGATAGGAGAAGGCACGTTTGGTCAAGTATTGGAGTGTTGGGAGTTGGGACAGGGAAGGTAAAGAAATGGTAGCCGTAAAAATTGTTCGAGTTGTAGATAAGTATCGTGAGGATGCTATGATCGAGATTGATGTACTTCAACAGCTAAAGCAGCATAGCAATTCTTCTGTCTGGTTAGTTCTACTTCTTTATACCCATTACTTTTGTTTGCTCAATTTATTGTTGTATTGATTAGAATAAACACCGTGCTGCTTATTTTTGCAGTTGTGTGCAAATACGGAACTAGTTTGACTATTGTAATCATATTTGTATTGTAAGCTCGTAACTGGTACCAAATAATTACCTCACCGGTTTAAATATACAATTGTGTCCAATTCTATGGCCATACTGCCAAATACGTTCATTTATATATGAATTTATCTACATCCATACACCTTATCATGACAGCTAAATGCTATCACATCAACGCAGCTTCACATACTCATGTCTTTTATATAATATCTCTTAACTTTATTTTATATTCACGGTTGTATTCAGTCTCAGATTATTAGCAATAAAATCAAACTCATGCAAACTCATTTTTAATATACAGCTGTACTCAATTCCAGTTTATTAGCAATGAAAACAACCTCATGAAAACTCCCTTTTAACGTAAGAAGAATGATTCATTTCCAGTACATACGTTTAGCTATTCCAATCCAAACTTTTAAGTTAGTGATTGAAACTAAGAATTTCACTAATGATACATTTCTCATGACTGTCTAAACATACCATGCTTTAAATCTCATTTCATTTGCTTCAGTAAATATATACAGTTAAAACAAAATTCTTTAACAGCCTTTTTGGCTTAATCCTTACTATCATCTTTCATTACCTTAATTAACTTAAACACATTAAAAGAGCGAAGCAGTTCATGGTCATTACGTATTTCTTAAACCAGTAAAACTCTTATATACTCTTAGATTACTACAAAAATACATGCATTGCATTTTACATAGTTTCAACTCCTCATCCAACTTGGAAGAAAAGTAGATATCCACCATTTTATGTTTACAACAAGCTTAAGGTTATGTTTATATATATGCATGTTTTGTGATTGTGCAGGTGGTGTCTTGTGTTGGTGGGGAAGTTGAGGAAGTGCAAAGATGAAGCAAGCTGATAGTTGAAGCAAAGTTTTTGGATGGTACTAATTTGTAATCATTATTTGTAATGAAGAATTGATATATTAACGTGATGATGTATGATTCATTTTTTGCATTTTGAATATAAAGTTGTAATGTTTTTTGTATGAATGGATCTGTTGCTTTGAATTTATATCAATTTGTTTTCTGTTTATTCAGCTTTTGTTGCATTTGCAAAATTTATTTTTTTTAAAACCCAAATATCAATCACAACGGTGCATAAATGTTGTAATAAAGTTTATTACAACGGTGGAAAAAAGTTGTAAAATATACATATTACAACGGTTTTGCAACAGTGCAGAAAAGTTGTAAAAGATATTAGGTTATTACAACTTCTTAAGACACGACGGTTTGCCCACCGTTGTAAAAACCTATTACAACGGTGTTCCACCGTTGTAATAGGGTCATTTTGTTGTAGTGGAAGGACTTAAAAAGGAGTTGTTTGAGGGTCTGGTGATTAGAAAACTTTGGGGTGTTCCGAGAATAAAGTTGTGATACTGTGGTGCGTTAATGGGACGTGAAGAAGGACCAAAAAGAGTGTTAGGTTCATGATTTTCTTTGTGAAACAAATGGTGGCATTCTGAAATGGGAAGGAGGACCTGAGAGTGTATAGACGGTGCATGGTTGGATTTTTTCTGAAGGAGTGTTAAACATGGTGCAACTGAAACAAGTGAAGTATGAAGACACGTGGAGGAATATAATGGGCCTGGGAAGCTTTGAACAAATCGAAGCAAAGAAAAGTGGAGTAGTTCTCTGCAGATCGAAATGGCGAGAAACATTATACAGGAGCAGACGTTTGGAGTTTACTGTAAAGGGTATATGCGAAGTGTGAGTGAAGGGGTGATAAGGGGTACTGACGTGAGCAACTTTGTTTTAAACGAGGACATACAAGGCAATGAATGGACCACTCTTACTGGCTAAGGCCCAACGAAGTAAAGAAAAGGGATTACAGAACTGATTTAAATATGGAGAGAAAAGATCTGATACGATCGTATGAATGCAACTAGATGATGGAACTGGTTGGAAATGATTCTGAGCTTGTCGGGATTTATGGTGAAATAAAACGTACGTCAGAAACAAGAGACAATTATCGTTATTAACGATGATCGTCCAATGTGAGTAAATCTCACAAACTCTAAACAGTTTTATTTTCACGTTGTATTCTTAGAACTATTAAAATATTATCTGTTTGACTGTTTGACTGTGTGTTGACTGTTTGATTGAACTGCTAGTCAATTAGTAGAGATTTTATATATATATTTACGTATATATATAAACCGTTAAATAGTCATATGTTGATTCTGCTATCAGAATATTTCACAGTGAAGTGAAATCGATGTTGTTGTATTGTTTAACATCTGTGGTGCAGGGAAACAGGTTGGAGGAATCCAACTGGATTCCTAAACAGTTATTTTACTGTGATTTTTATATTGTGATATATAATGTGGTGTATATAATCTGTGTAATTATGTGTGGTGGGACGATATTTATCGTTGTTATATGGTGTGTTAAATACCATGAGAAATACCAAAATGTAGGAGAGGGGTTTTCAAAGTATATTTTGAAAATAGTTTATTTATATAAAATCAAGGGATTTTATATATATATATATATAAGAAAAAGGATTTTTGAATATTAAGGAATATAGTTGGTAAAACAAATATAAAAGAATTATATTTGTAAATCAATATAAGGGGATATATATGTTAATCGAATATAAGAGGATATATTTGTTAGTCAAAATATAAAGGAATTATATTCGTTAGAACAAATATAAAGGATATTTATTTAGAGATTAAATAAATAGAATATTATAAAGGGTATTTATTTAGAGATTAAATAAATAGAATTAAACTAAAGAAGATATTTATTTGTTAAATAAATAGGAGTTAACCAAGTGAATTGGTCGAGTTAACCAAGTGAATTGGTTGAGTTAAACGAAGTGAATTAGTTAAGTTAAACTAAGTGATTTATCGAGGTGAATTAGTTAAGTTAAACTAAGTGGTTAATCGAAGTAAATTAGTTAAGTTAACTAAGTGGTTAATCGAAGTGAATTAGTTGAGTTAAACTAAGTGAATCGGTTAGAGTTAATCAATGTGAATTAGTTAAGTTAAACTAAGTGGTTAATCGAAATGAATTAGTTGAGTTGACCGGTTAGAGTTATCCAAGTAGAGTTAATCGAGTAGAGTTGTCGAATATCACTTATCCGAAGTAGAGTTATCGAATACAGTATATTCGAGAGAAGAGTAATCGAATATTGTTTATTCGAGTGGAGAAATCAAATGTTATTCATTTGAGAAGAGTTACCGAATATTATTTATTCGAAGAGTAGTTATCGAATATTGGTTATTCGAAGTTAGTTAACCCAAAGGAGTTATTCGAAGTTAGTTAATCCAAAGGAGTTATTCGAAGTTAGTTAATCCAAAGGAGTTATTCGAAGTTAGTTAATCCAAAGGAGTTATTCGAAGTTAGCTAATCCAAAGGAGTTATTCGAAGTTAGTTAATCCAAAGGAGTTAGTCGAAGAGTTAATCGAATATAGTTATTCGAAAGAAGGTGTTAATCGAATATAGTTATTCGAGTAAAGTTAAAAGAGTTAATCGAATTTAGTTATTCGAAATGAGTTATTCGAATTTGATATTTGAATAGAGTTAAACACATTAGAGTGATTTGAATTACTTATTCAAATAGAGTTAAACACGTAAGAGTTAATTGAATATTAGTTATTCAATTAGCGTTAAATCGAATTTAGTTATTCGAAAGGAGTTAATCAATTTGAGTTAAGTTAATCAATTTGAATTAAGTTGAATCGAAATGGAGTAAATCGATTAGAATTAAGTTAATCGAGTTAGAGTAAATCGAATATTGGTTATTCGAAGGTAAGTTATTCGAATTAGTTATTCGAAAGAGTAAATCAAATGAGTCGATCCAAAAGAGTTAGTCGAATATTAGTTATTCGAATAGAGTTAAAGGAGTTATCGATTTTAGTTTGATCGAAAGGAGTTATCGATTAGTAAATCGAAAGGAGATTTTCGAATATAGCATATTCGAAAGAAAGAGATAGAATATTGTTTATTCGAAAGAGAGAGATTTCGAATATGAGTTATTCGGAGAGAGATAATCGAATATAGGTTATTCGAAGAAGAGTTAATCAAATAGAGATTACTCGAAAGAGAGTTATACGTCGAATTCGATTATAGCGAATTTGGGAAAGTACTATTTACTTTCCAGGGTTTAAATCAAGATTTAGTTATTGATTTAGAAATTAGGTGTCTGTTAACTTATTCGAGTTAGGAGATAAAGTTATAATTTAGGAGATATTGCAGAAGTAGGAATTATAACGTTATAGTTATAATCAAACGTTTTCATTTAAGAAGTGGATTCGTAACCTGAATCCAAGAGTTTGCGTAAACAGATGATTGTAAAAAGTGAGTAATGGGCTTCATCTATTTCACAGTAAAGGACGTTGTTCAATTAAGGTCTGAGAGGTAATTATACCCCAACTTGATTGACTTCAGAATTGACAAAGGAATAGTTGTGGTTCGATAGAAAAGGTTGATTTGAAATATAGTTAAGTAATAAGCGATTAATGGATTAAGCATAGCGATGTTTTATACAACGTTCATTTGAAATCCGTAAATGAGTTTTGGAAACGTTTTCCAAATATGGTCAGATATGTTTTCTAAACATAGAAAATGAAATGTTTTCATGATAAGAATTTAAGAAATAGAGTTAAGCAAATTCAGAAACTGACTGGAGAGGGTAAGTTAAACGGTTTTCTAAGTGACGATCTGATGTTGGTTTCGACCTTCAGGATGGATACTTAGAGAATTGTTCTCATACTAGTTACAGTTAGGGACTGATAGTTGCGAAATAATAGTGATGTGAAAATAAGCTATGGAAATGTTTTCCAATGATTAATAACATATATTTTCTAAATATATGAAATAAGGAGATATGAACATATGATGATTGATCGATCGAATTGCCATTTGGAAATAAGATCATTTTTTATACACCGACATGTTTTCATTTGATAGTTGAATCACAGACTATCAAAGTTTTTACCATTTTAACGTTGTTAATATGGAGAGACCGGTTGGATTATTATCCAAAGAACCACTCTGTATTGGCATAAGCGTTGCGAGCAATATCTGCCAAAGATAAATTGAAGACGGAGTAAAGTGCAAGGGCTGTTGTATAAGTCTTAGATAACAGTGACTAAGATGGA
This sequence comes from Allium sativum, assembly GCA_030737875.1. NCBI lineage: Eukaryota > Viridiplantae > Streptophyta > Magnoliopsida > Asparagales > Amaryllidaceae > Allium > Allium sativum. Next base: position 344,898,915 of record CM060924.1, on the reverse strand, counting down.
TATACTGAATAGTGCCTTCGGGTTGTCCAGTCCCAGGACGACGTATATGGAAGAAGGTCTGACAGAGTATATCCAATGGATCGCGTAAGTTGATCTGTTCAAACGTATTCACGTTTGGTGGAAGAGGAATTCGTTTCTCTTAGCTGTATACCCGTGTTATTTTTGGAGAAGTCAATTTGTGATTTGGCGGGTATGACGATGTGGCATTCAAAGTGAATGGTGATCAGATGTTCTGAAGATAGACGTAGCTTCTAGCCTCACACCGGGAAGTAACAAAAGTTGGGCTAGGCAGCATGGCTAGTTGGGTCATTCCCAAGCAGGGTGTATTGTCACCGATCTAGGGAATATTCATATTTATACTTCTTTTTGATTCTGTATCTTCGGATGACGGTTTGATGGCCTATAACCGTGGTGGCAATATATTCGCGACACTCAAGCTAAATGAGTGAGCGGTCATGTGTGGCCGGGTTGCAAGACGTTCTTGTTGAACCCTGAGTGTATCACCTCTAGAGTACACTATTCAGAAGGTGCTCCCATACCTTGTCTGTGGAATCCATTCTCCGATAAGCGCCCTGCGGTTTATGATTTTATATTATGTATGTAGAACGTGAGATGCAAGCGTTTCTGCTAGATTGATACCTATTTGTACTTAGACATTATTATAATATCAGAATGATATTGCTTGTCAAAGTTGTTTTAGATACTCATAAGGAAAAACCCATTCCGTATTCACGGCGTGGTCTTATGAGATATCCTATACCTGTGTTTAAACTATTTTACTCACACCAGTCCCATGACTGACCCGGAGCTTACTTTGTTGTTTTCCCTAAACTCTTGGGTGCCTAAATTTGTATGGGCAGTCAAGTAGTCGGGATTTACAGATATACTTGGAGAGCTTGGAGCAGGAGGCTGCAAGATTTGATAGCTATAGTTATTTCCGCTGTGTTGTAAGTGTTGTACTCTGATAAGTGCTATTGTATATATATAACTGTGTACTTCAAAGTTATGTTATATATTATATGTTATTCGTTACGCTGTGAGATTCGTGTTACTCTGATGATTCTGATGTTCTTCTTCTTCTTCTATTCTATTAGTTCTATCTTTTCTTTCTCACCTTCTAAATTCTTTCACTAACGTCTCGGAATTTCCGACTCCCGAGGAGTCGGAAATTTCCAGCCGTTACAGTTGGTATCAGAGCTTAAGTTAAGTGATTACCTTGGCTCTGTGGCATAACTCGATAGAGATGGGATTAGTAATATCCTAGATTGAGTTTGAGTGTATATATGAGCGCGTAATTGTTATTCAATATAAAATGGTTTTATATTGTGGAGACTCATTGGTTGAGTGGCTTATGAATTCTGGTCGATCAGTTGATCCACTGTATCGATAAGGGTTACTAAACACTCGAATACGATGAACCGACATGGTATGTTTTGAAAGGAGGGTAAAAGAAATAATTTTACCTGAATATATTTTGACATAATATATTGGTAGTGTTGGTTGTTATTATAGTCGAGTAAGATTATAACATGTGAAATAGTTATATATAACTAATCAGAATTCATATAAGTAAAGTATATGAAATAAGATGAATTAAATATGAATTTAAATCAGAATTTGGAATTTAAAATAAGGAAATTTTAAGTTCCTGGGAGATTTTGAAAATGTTTTTCAATTTGAAATAAATATAGTATCTAACTCACCTGGATGACTGGAAAATAATTCCGAGGATGGATCGATACATCGTCGGTGTGATTTTCGAGTTTCTAAGTGGCGGATTACTACCAAGGATTTTGTTTTCAAATTGTTTTGAGAAAACAAGTTGTTTAGAAATTCAAAGGTTTTGAATTGTTAGTATGATTTCAAAATGGAATTTGAAATAAAACCCAGGAATTTAAATCTTGAAATTTAAAATTTAACTTGTTAAGTTGAATGAATCAAGATGGTAAAAACAAATAAGTAAATTAAAATTTAACTTGAACCAAGTTAAATAAATCGGGATTCGGTTAGAGAATAATCTGGATTGGAATTAAGTTGATGGGTTAAGAGTTTGAAATCTGATGTTGGAGTTTGAATAGAACTTGACTTGGATAGAACCAAGTGTTTGAGTTGAAGATTGGATTGAGATGACATTGGTATATGTTGATACATTTGAAAGTGATAAGAGTTGATATGCCCGACAAAAAGGTACAAGTTTATTTTTGATATAAGCATGAGATTTATGAGCCGAATCGGCAAGCCGCTTGGCTGTTTGATTTTCTTTTTGGGTTGGAGATGGCCTAGAGAGGTGAGTTGTGGTTTTACCGATAGGGCTGTACAACGGAGGTTATGGCAAAATTTTCCGAAAATTTAAAGTGTTAGAAAATTTTCAGAATTTTTGAAAATTTTAATTAGTCGGAAGGATAAATATTTCAGTCGATATTAAGTGGTTCGGTTGAAATCCGAAATAAGGGGTAAACCAATCTTAGGAGTTCCAATATATAGGGTCAACCTCTAACTTAGCAATTTCGAGGACGAAATTATTTTAAGGGGGGAAGTCTGTAATGGCGCGTTTTGTTAGCTGTCGAATAATTAATTTATTTAATTATTAAATATCGATTGGGCGATATCGATGACTTGAATTAAATAATATTGAATATTTAATTAAAATAATATATATAATAATATATTATAATGTTGAAATAATCGGAAATCACCGAATTCACAATACTGTGTGAATTGGATCAGCTAAAATATTTAATTCAGTGTAGAATTGAATTTGAATAACGAATCGATTTAATAATCGACGTTAAAACGTATTAATTATATTATAATTAAAATAGAGCGCGTAACGACGCGACAGTTCGCAATTTGGCGATTTGAACTTCAACTGAATGTACATGATTCATTTTAAGCCGGATTTCTGTGAAACAAGAAACGTGTGGAGCTGGTGGAGTATATCTTTCTAGTGGAAGAGAAAATTCGAGATTTCGTCGTGTAGATTTTGATTCACGTTCAAATCAAATTTCAGAAAAGTCGCTGTGGATTTCCTTTATAATTTGCGACGCTTTATTTACGTTATAAAAGGGTTTTCAAAATAATTGAATATCGGGTCTGAATTTAGACGAGGTTCTTTTGGGACATAGCGATAATTTAATTTTTAGAATTTTATGGTAATTTTTATTTAATTAAATAAGCAACTTTTGATTTGAAGTATTTCGCACCCTGAAATCAACATTTTGAAGTTTCAAAATATGAGTTAATCTACCGATATTATTATATTTTTGGGATCGTGACACCGAGCTCATCACAACGGTATTTTTATTTCTGTCTGGAGCAGCTCATATATTAATGAAATTGGACGTAACCGGAAGGTAAAACTTTACAACCCTTAAACAAAAACCTATTTTTCTCTAACGAAAACTTAAGCCACGTCCCTCATCTGCTTACAACCACCACATCGGTCTGTGTTCAGCGTGGAAACCCATCCTCCATAGATTTCAAAGAAACTAAAATCCCTCTAACCTAATATCATTTCCCCGATCAAACATAGGTCCACATTTCATCACCCTCTTCCATTCATTCTCGGATCAAAGCAAAGCCACAATGGACTTCTTCTCCATCGCACATTTTCTGCCGCTCAAAACTGAAAATGTGGCCTGCTGAGCTCCATACATAATGCCTCCGAAACATTATAAAACTAACCATGTTTCTTCCTAAGACCTAAAATTTTAGCCGCCACAACCTTTCTTTCTTCAGCAAAATGAAACGAGAGAAATCCTCTTTCTCAAATCAAACAACTTCTATAAATTGTTACTTAAACATATTTCGAATCCTAGGAGGAAACGCTTAAATCTGGTAATGGTTTCATGGCATTCAGTGGCCATTTGATTCGCTCAGAATTTCCAGCGAGTGTATTGTCGAGCTAGGAGTTGCGAGGTTGATCGATGGAGTTGGACTTAAGGCGAGATGATGATGGCGTTGAAGGGTGTTCTGTGTTTGAAACAAGAAGGAGGAGAGAGAGAAATTGCGTGAGAAGTTTGGGTGCTACAGGAGCATGCGGGAGCAGGGAAATGAACTTTCCTGTAGCCGTGAGGGAAGGACTTAAAAAGGAGTTGTTTGAGGGTCTGGTGATTAGAAAACTTTGGGGTGTTCCGAGAATAAAGTTGTGATACTGTGGTGCGTTAATGGGACGTGAAGAAGGACCAAAAAGAGTGTTAGGTTCATGATTTTCTTTGTGAAACAAATGGTGGCATTCTGAAATGGGAAGGAGGACCTGAGAGTGTATAGACGGTGCATGGTTGGATTTTTTCTGAAGGAGTGTTAAACATGGTGCAACTGAAACAAGTGAAGTATGAAGACACGTGGAGGAATATAATGGGCCTGGGAAGCTTTGAACAAATCGAATCAAAGAAAAGTGGAGTAGTTCTCTGCAGATCGAAATGGCGAGAAACATTATACAGGAGCAGACGTTTGGAGTTTACTGTAAAGGGTATATGCGAAGTGTGAGTGAAGGGGTGATAAGGGGTACTGACGTGAGCAACTTTGTTTTAAACGAGGACATACAAGGCAATGAATGGACCACTCTTACTGGCTAAGGCCCAACGAAGTAAAGAAAAGGGATTACAGAACTGATTTAAATATGGAGAGAAAAGATCTGATACGATCGTATGAATGCAACTAGATGATGGAACTGGTTGGAAATGATTCTGAGCTTGTCGGGATTTTTGGTGAAATAAAACGTACGTCAGAAACAAGAGACAATTATCGTTATTAACGATGATCGTCCAATGTGAGTAAATCTCACAAACTCTAAACAGTTTTATTTTCACGTTGTATTCTTAGAACTATTAAAATATTATCTGTTTGACTGTTTGACTGTGTGTTGACTGTTTGATTGAACTGCTAGTCAGTTAGTAGAGATTTTATATATATATTTACGTATATATATAAACCGTTAAATAGTCATATGTTGATTCTGCTATCAGAATATTTCACAGTGAAGTGAAATCGATGTGTTGTATTGTTTAACATCTGTGGTGCAGGGAAACAGGTTGGAGGAATCCAACTGGATTCCTAAACAGTTATTTTACTGTGATTTTTATATTGTGATATATAATGTGGTGTATATAATCTGTGTAATTATGTGTGGTGGGACGATATTTATCGTTGTTATATGGTGTGTTAAATACCATGAGAAATACCAAAATGTAGGAGAGGGGTTTTCAAAGTATATTTTGAAAATAGTTTATTTATATAAAATCAAGGGATTATATATATATATATATATATATAAGAAAAAGGATTTTTGAATATTAAGGAATATAGTTGGTAAAACAAATATAAAAGAATTATATTTGTAAATCAATATAAGGGAATATATATGTTAATCGAATATAAGAGGATATATTTGTTAGTCAAAATATAAAGGAATTATATTCGTTAGAACAAATATAAAGGATATTTATTTAGAGATTAAATAAATAGAATATTATAAAGGGTATTTATTTAGAGATTAAATAAATAGAATTAAACTAAAGAAGATATTTATTTGTTAAATAAATAGGAGTTAACCAAGTGAATTGGTCGAGTTAACCAAGTGAATTGGTTGAGTTAAACGAAGTGAATTAGTTAAGTTAAACTAAGTGATTTATCGAGGTGAATTAGTTAAGTTAAACTAAGTGGTTAATCGAAGTAAATTAGTTAAGTTAACTAAGTGGTTAATCGAAGTGAATTAGTTGAGTTAAACTAAGAGAATCGGTTAGAGTTAATCAATGTGAATTAGTTAAGTTAAACTAAGTGGTTAATCGAAATGAATTAGTTGAGTTGACCGGTTAGAGTTATCCAAGTAGAGTTAATCGAGTAGAGTTGTCGAATATCACTTATCCGAAGTAGAGTTATCGAATACAGTATATTCGAGAGAAGAGTAATCGAATATAGTTTATTCGAGTGGAGAAATCAAATGTTATTCATTTGAGAAGAGTTACCGAATATTATTTATTCGAAGAGTAGTTATCGAATATTGGTTATTCGAAGTTAGTTAACCCAAAGGAGTTATTCGAAGTTAGTTAATCCAAAGGAGTTATTCGAAGTTAGTTAATCCAAAGGAGTTATTCGAAGTTAGTTAATCCAAAGGAGTTATTCGAAGTTAGCTAATCCAAAGGAGTTATTCGAAGTTAGTTAATCCAAAGGAGTTAGTCGAAGAGTTAATCGAATATAGTTATTCGAAAGAAGGTGTTAATCGAATATAGTTATTCGAGTAAAGTTAAAAGAGTTAATCGAATTTAGTTATTCAAAATGAGTTATTCGAATTTGATATTTGAATAGAGTTAAACACATTAGAGTGATTTGAATTACTTATTCAAATAGAGTTAAACACGTAAGAGTTAATTGAATATTAGTTATTCAATTAGCGTTAAATCGAATTTAGTTATTCGAAAGGAGTTAATCAATTTGAGTTAAGTTAATCAATTTGAATTAAGTTGAATCGAAATGGAGTAAATCGATTAGAATTAAGTTAATCGAGTTAGAGTAAATCGAATATTGGTTATTCGAAGGTAAGTTATTCGAATTAGTTATTCGAATGAGTAAATCAAATGAGTCGATCCAAAAGAGTTAGTCGAATATTAGTTATTCGAATAGAGTTAAAGGAGTTATCGATTTTAGTTTGATCGAAAGGAGTTATCGATTAGTAAATCGAAAGGAGATTTTCGAATATAGCATATTCGAAAGAAAGAGATAGAATATTGTTTATTCGAAAGAGAGAGATTTCGAATATGAGTTATTCGGAGAGAGATAATCGAATATAGGTTATTCGAAGAAGAGTTAATCAAATAGAGATTACTCGAAAGAGAGTTATACGTCGAATTCGATTATAGCGAATTTGGGAAAGTACTATTTACTTTCCAGGGTTTAAATCAAGATTTAGTTATTGATTTAGAAATTAGGTGTCTGTTAACTTATTCGAGTTAGGAGATAAAGTTATAATTTAGGAGATATTGCAGAAGTAGGAATTATAACGTTATAGTTATAATCAAACGTTTTCATTTAAGAAGTGGATTCGTAACCTGAATCCAAGAGTTTGCGTAAACAGATGATTGTAAAAAGTGAGTAATGGGCTTCATCTATTTCACAGTAAAGGACGTTGTTCAATTAAGGTCTGAGAGGTAATTATACCCCAACTTGATTGACTTCAGAATTGACAAAGGAATAGTTGTGGTTCGATAGAAAAGGTTGATTTGAAATATAGTTAAGTAATAAGCGATTAATGGATTAAGCATAATGATGTTTTATACAACGTTCATTTGAAATCCGTAAATGAGTTTTGGAAACGTTTTCCAAATATGGTCAGATATGTTTTCTAAACATAGAAAATGAAATGTTTTCATGATAAGAATTTAAGAAATAGAGTTAAGCAAATTCAGAAACTGACTGGAGAGGGTAAGTTAAACGGTTTTCTAAGTGACGATCTGATGTTGGTTTCGACCTTCAGGATGGATACTTAGAGAATTGTTCTCATACTAGTTACAGTTAGGGACTGATAGTTGCGAAATAATAGTGATGTGAAAATAAGCTATGGAAATGTTTTCCAATGATTAATAACATATATTTTCTAAATATATGAAATAAGGAGATATGAACATATGATGATTGATCGATCGAATTGCCATTTGGAAATAAGATCATTTTTTGTACACCGACATGTTTTCATTTGATAGTTGAATCACAGACTCTCAAAGTTTTTACCATTTTAACGTTGTTAATATGGAGAGACCGGTTGGATTATTATCCAAAGAACCACTCTGTATTGGCATAAGCGTTGCGAGCAATATCTGCCAAAGATAAATTGAAGACGGAGTAAAGTGCAAGGGCTGTTGTATAAGTCTTAGATAACAGTGACTAAGATGGATATACTGAATAGTGCCTTCGGGTTGTCCAGTCCCAGGACGACGTATATGGAAGAAGGTCTGACAGAGTATATCCAATGGATCGCGTAAGTTGATCTGTTCAAACGTATTCACGTTTGGTGGAAGAGGAATTCGTTTCTCTTAGCTGTATACCCGTGTTATTTTTGGAGAAGTCAATTTGTGATTTGGCGGGTATGACGATGTGGCATTCAAAGTGAATGGTGATCAGATGTTCTGAAGATAGACGTAGCTTCTAGCCTCACACCGGGAAGTAACAAAAGTTGGGCTAGGCAGCATGGCTAGTTGGGTCATTCCCAAGCAGGGTGTATTGTCACCGATCTAGGGAATATTCATATTTATACTTCTTTTTGATTCTGTATCTTCGGATGACGGTTTGACGGCCTATAACCGTGGTGGCAATATATTCGCGACACTCAAGCTAAATGAGTGAGCGGTCATGTGTGGCCGGGTTGCAAGACGTTCTTGTTGAACCCTGAGTGTATCACCTCTAGAGTACACTATTCAGAAGGTGCTCCCATACCTTGTCTGTGGAATCCATTCTCCGATAAGCGCCCTGCGGTTTATGATTTTATACTATGTATGTAGAACGTGAGATGCAAGCGTTTCTGCTAGATTGATACCTATTTGTACTTAGACATTATTATAATATCAGAATGATATTGATTGTCAAAGTTGTTTTAGATACTCATAAGGAAAAACCCGTTCCGTATTCACGGCGTGGTCTTATGAGATATCCTATACCTGTGTTTAAACTATTTTACTCACACCAGTCCCATGACTGACCCGGAGCTTACTTTGTTGTTTTCCCTAAACTCTTGGGTGCCTAAATTTGTACGGGCAGTCAAGTAGTCGGGATTTACAGATATACTTGGAGAGCTTGGAGCAGGAGGCTGCAAGATTTGATAGCTATAGTTATTTCCGCTGTGTTGTAAGTGTTGTACTCTGATAAGTGCTATTGTATATATATAACTGTGTACTTCAAAGTTATGTTATATATTATATGTTATTCGTTACGCTGTGAGATTCGTGTTACTCTGATGATTCTGATGTTCTTCTTCTTCTTCTATTCTATTAGTTCTATCTTTTCTTTCTCACCTTCTAAATTCTTTCACTAACGTCTCGGAATTTCCGACTCCCGAGGAGTCGGAAATTTCCAGCCGTTACAATAAATTTGGCCCCATCCAACAAGTGTTGTATATGATAGTTATATGAATATTCGTTTTTACACAAAACGGAAATCTATATTCATCTGATACAATATTTATTGGATTTGTCCTAGTATTGGACAAGTTACAAATATAATAACGTGAGCATATTTTATAAATCATTTCAATTTAAACGGTTAACAAAGTTTCTATGACACTTCCTTTTTTCTCCCTACGTACACGCATTTGTGTACGATACAGGGACCAAAGGGAAGTGCTGCCAAAATTTTGTTGAACCGTTTAACTTGAAATGATTTATCAAATATGCTTACATTATTATATTTGTAATGAGAAGTAGGTAGGCCGACCGTCAAAGTAAAAAAGAAATAAACAAAAAAACCGAAAACATGCAATAGTTACAAATGAAATTTTACAAGATTTAAAATAATATAAAGCGTTCGATTGAACTTTCTAACATATTTGTTGCAAATCAGGAAAATATTCGATTATTTTCATGATCGCAGTTGGATGTATCAACCTCGAACCAATAAAAAAGGGACGATAAAGGAACATTTTTGTAATGAAGTCCAAGAATTTATTAGATTTGCTAAATCTAACAATCAAAGTAACGTAGAAATTTGTTGTCCGTGTAGTAAGTGCAAACATCTGAAGCATTGGAAGCCAGATGTAGTAGAAGTACATCTGTATAAATTTGATTTTGTGTCGAATTATTACTTATGGGATCGTCATGGAGAACTTGTTCAACCTACATCTAACCCTGTAGTGGTAGAGGATGATAGTACAATGATGAACGATAATACAATGACAAATCCGATAGAAAATATGGTGCAAAATGCAGTACAACCAATGTTTCCTAACATTGAGCAAGACGATGGTGAGACTGTAAATGATGACAAACCAACGGCGGATGTGTAAGTCGTACTCATCTACTCCTCAGTAGATAAAACATTATGTATGTATTCACACACACACACATATATATACATAAATAGTTCACCATGCCATAAATGGCCTACGGCAACCCTAGAGAAGTGACGCAGTAAGTGCCAAAAAGTGTTGCTATAGGGAAAAAATGATCTGTGGCAACACTTTTTTGGGGTTGCCTTTTGCCATGTTGCCTTAGAGTCAAAGGCAACGCCTTTGCTACTCTATGGCAATATCGGTACAGGTGTTGCCACACGTACCAATACAACAACAAAAAATACCCTTTCGCAACTGCAAAAAATAGTTGTTATATGTCTAGTACAGGTGGCAATTGTAATAAAGTCAACCTTTTTTACAACTGTTTCTAGCAGTTGTTAAAATTTGTTTTACAAGTGCTAAAAGTAATTACACCTCAACTGCTATTAATCAAAGATTTCATAATATTATAATAACGCAGTATTTTATTCGAATAAATATTTTGTTTCAACATTTCAAATGGTACAATTTTTTTGACTCCATTATTATACAATCACTCGTGTATTACACAATCATTCATATTTACATACATTCCTCACTTGTCACTCGATTCACTCATATACAGACTCACACATACAACCATAAACAAGAAAAGAATACACGAAAATGATTATATAAACTACTACCTTTATTTTTTCCCTTCTCATGATTCGCTCGCAACCACAACTTCTCTAGTTCAATCATGAATGGCCTCTGATACATCGACATTACTTCATCATTGATTGCCTTGAATTGATCTAACACAACAAAATTTATTTAATGGTAATGAAAACAAAACAAAACAAAACATAGTTATATGTAAGATGGACTGCAAACTCAGTTGAAAAACTGAGTTGCGGAAAATTCAATCGAAAAAATGAGTTACGGCAAACTCAGTTGGAAAACCGAGTTGTGGCAAACTCGGTTCGGCGACTGAGTTATGCGATTTTGAGTTCCATTGCACGACTCTGAATTGCGCAACTCAGTTGCAAGACTGAGTGAATGCGCGATTCAACTGCAAGTGAATGATTAACTTAAAATAGATATGGCCAATTATACATTCCAATTTCCCTACAGCAAATCCAAGCCCACGTACATAATAGTGTCCAACCTTGTGAGTGAATATCCCATTTTTCCAATGATTTGTTAAGATATAAGCATACACACACACACACACACACATATACATATATATATAAGAATAATTAAAAACTTGAATGGAACAATAGCAAAGACAAGAACCTTAAAATCTGGAACTAAACAGTAAAAAAAAAATGCATGAGTGCATGTCAATGGGACACTTGAACAGATGAAGGCATTTGTAAACAGATACGACATGTCATTAAAGATACAGCAACTAATAATAGTACATGCCAACTAAAACATAAAAGAAAAGTACATGTTATACGTTCACTCTCAAGGGAGTCTCATTACATTCAGTCGCAACTGTTCAATATCATTTTAGAGACGCCTAATCTCGTTCGAGTTCATTTGCATATAATATTCCCCTTGGGCACAACGGTTCGTCAATCCATTCCATTTAACTGCATCCATTTGGATAGGATGGACATTTATGCATGCGTCGGCCAATATTGTTGCCCTCTGCTCGAACGACAAGTTCAACCGCATGACCGCAATAGCAAAGTACTGAATAAGAATCAACTTCATGTTTATACGGTGGTACTCGATAGAACTCTACTTCTTGTTATGGTTGAGCGTGCACCTGTTCGTACGATAGTTGAACATGTGGTACTTAAGCTTCTTGTGTAAGATGCATGTTCCCCTGTTCATGCGATGGTTCATCCTTGGGTCTTATTTAGTTTAGAAACTAGAATTCGACCTCGAGCTCCTGAAGTCATATCTATTCGTACGCCTATTCATCGGAATCTGTAGTTGATGGCCAAGAAGGCATTTTGAGTGAGTGATAAAAGGAGAAGGAAGTACACAAATGAGAACGAAGTTGTTTGAGTGAGGTAAGATGTGAGTAAATTGATAGAAATATATAGCTATGTAGTGTACAAATCAGTAAAATAAATAATGATGTTACCGGTCACTATTACGACTACGCTTTACGTACTACCCGACACTGTTTCGCTTGACGTAATACTGTAGGGAATCTGCTTTTCGTATTGTCATGATGTGAACGGTCACTGGTTCCAGTTTGCTTTACGTGATGCGGTTTCCAAAGCATTTGTCAGCACTAATGCTTAAGTGAATGAGAACGACCCTATTTTTTAACTCCTTTGTGTGTTGAAATGTTTAATTTAAACAGGGACGACACGAGTTGTTTGAGGGAGATAAGTTGTGAGTCAGTTGACAGAAATCCTTTTTGAAGAGGTCCATAATAGTGGATGAGCACGACCCAATTCTTTAACTCCTTTTTGTATTGAAATGTTTTATTTAAATGGTGATGGCCTGATTTTTTAACTATTTTGCAGTCGTAAATATATATAATACCATTTAACTTGCGTACAAACTACATTCAATATAGAAAAATACAAAGATACATGTATGCAGTGGATGTTCGACACAACATACAACTACGATATAGTGCCACATAACGTGGAACACAATACAGGTAAATAAGAAATTGTACGATATAGCTAGACCCTAGTTTCCGGATGCACGGTGGAACCCATACAACATTTCAGCCTTTACTGCAACAATCACCCTTTCAAGGCGACCTACCTCTGCTTGGATCTCTAGAGCGTTCATGACACCGCTATTCGTAAGTGGTGGATCGATCCATGAGAGAAAAAATTACAGCGTTCTACCCCTTGTCGGTTAAGTGCAGCAATGTACACTTTGCAACCATAAAAGCGCCGACCTGCGTTGCTTTGGCTTTTAGAAACAACCACATTACATTTTACTCTGCAGTAGCAAACTACTGAACGACCCGTCGTGTTGGAGCTTTACCTATCTGGGTTCTCCCGAGCAATTACTTCCCTTAACCGAGCATTGTGGGTTTTTTGAAGAGGTCCAATACGTTGGACGGCAACGTTCAGTTGCGTGGCACTGAAGAGCTCAGACTCCACTTCTCCAGCTTCCACTTGATCATCCAATTGCGTTTCGGGCACAAACTTGACTGGTTTCTTATTTCTTTTATATTGATCGTACATTTGGACCATGGTTCATCTTCGTATTCCCAAGCAGACATGTTGAACTACTTGAAAAGTGGTAGGGAACTAAAATAAATAATTTGACAGCCTAAGTCTTCGAGAGTGCTGAATTTAAAGGTAGAGGGCTAAGTGGTCGTAAAGGTTGACAAGTCCCCGGATTTCGTGTTTTGTTTTGTTAAAGTAGTGGACATGTAATTTTATTAAAGGTTGCAACATGTAGTAACATAACTGTTTTACGGCAGAGCCAGAGCAACTCAACTATTGAGGACATAGTGTAGTCATGTCATATGTCTTGATTCTACAGCTCAAGTAACGATGACAGAGCTTTATCAACAATCACCCCCACTTGTTTAAATACTTCATACTTCGTCTCCCAACCATAACTATTATTTATTCTTTCTACATCAACCACGACATTAAGGTGAGAAACGACTAATCTTTTTGTTTCTATGTGTTCAAGTACTTCTTTGTATTAGACAATACAGTTTTTTTATTTCCGTGTAGTTTAAACGTACGATAGGGAAATCAGTGATGAACTAATGAATAAAATGTTTGATGAGTAGGAACGGAATAAGGAGGAGGAGAAAGAGGGTGGATTCGTTCCAGATACACAAGAAGTTAATAAACCCGAAACACGTCCACGAAAAAACACAGCAAGGCAAAGGGTTAACCATAATCGTCACAATCGAAGTAATGCTAGCTCCAGTGCTACTACAGCCGAATTCTCTCCTAAGGACTTACTTATACTCGTGAAATCCTATATCAAAGTTGATAAAAGAGATTTGCTACTGATGCAAAAATGGAGAAGGTCTAACCCATGAAGAATTTTGGTCCATGATAACAAGATTACATAACAACCATCGTACATGTACTACTACACGAACGTCTGTTGAAATTTATATGGCTCATCGGCGGTTCATTGAAGCTTGTGAATTATACCAGAAGATAATACAGATAGTTGAAGACGAAGATATATTTAAAACGACTAAGACAACTTTTGATTCTCGTTACCTTGTAGAGTACGGCTCTGATTTTGTTGGCCATGAGGCTTATAAACTACGTTATAATTGGATAACCCGATATGGTGCTGAATAGGCTAATGGTTTTGTTTACTTATTGAATCTTTCGTTTATTTGATGATCCTACGAAAAAAATATGAAGTTCTTCTAATTTTTTTACTTTAGTACACATTATAAAACAATCAGACTAAGATACGAATAGCAAAATAAATAAAGCACACATTGCATTAATAAGAAAAAACATTGCTACAATGGGAAATAAAACGTTACTACATCAACATAATACAAGCAACTACTAATACATATAGTGGTCGATGATCTACTTATAACTGCGGAAACCTTGACGTTAGAATACGATGTTTCATCCCCATCCAAAATTCCATCTCCATTGCAAACATTTCAGTCAGATCTTTGTCCATGATAGCATTCTCTTCTTGTTCTTTCTTATACGCATCTTGCTCTTTCTTATACACATCTTGCTCTTCCTTGTGCGCTAAGTCAACCGCAAGAATTTGTAGCAAACCTTTTCATAACTTCTATTCTTTTCTTGGCTTCTACAAGTCTTTTTTACGCTGTAAGTCTGTGCTCTTCGTGGCGTGCGTTCACTTTTCCTTCAAGCTCAACCGTTTTTCTGCCCCTTCTTTTCGCAGGTTTGGCTCCCTCAGGTCTAAAATCGTCGTCAATTGTGGCATTGAACTCATCAAGTAGGTTTTCCCCTTCACATTGAGAAATATTGGTGGTTGACCCGCTTGGACTAGAAGAATACCTAGATTTTGAACTTTTTTCTTGCTCTTGCTAGCAATTTGAACATCGCGGAGGCTCTTAGCAAGTCCTGAGTTCCACTTTGGTTGACTAGCAAGCAGATCATAACAATGCATAAACTGATAATACTATGGCCTTTTCGTGCTTTTTTCTCTTGGAAAATTCTTCTTGAACTCCTCATTTGCCAGTCATTTCTAATTAAAAAAAGGAATATGTATCAAAAAAACAAGCTAACAACCACTAACGTAAGTACAAATAAAAATATACCAGATTATCTTCCCCATCCATGCTTCTTGGATTCGCTATCTTTATTTTGAACATTTGTTACTCATAAAATTGGGTTTGACGGCTTATCCTGCCAAAACGGCCTTGAATCGCCGATAACATCCTCAGGCATTCTGGATGCTTCTGAACGAATCCGTTGTTAACTTTTTTCCAAAACGTTACGGCTGATTGGTCGTTCCTCGTTGCCGAATCTTGCGAAAAATGTCAATAGATGTTGCATAGATTGATGTCCCCTTCGTCTGTCCACGGAATGTTTCCTTGCCTGCTTGAGTAAGTTCCAAATAAATTGCTCGTGTTGTCTTGGGAAAACTGGCTTCCGTCTATCATCGGATGTGAAAAATCTATGAACGGTGATGACATTATATAGCAAGAGTTTGTTTAGAGTAAAGAGATAGAAAAGAATTGTGAATATGTTGTGATGTTCAATGGTGAAATGCAACCAATTTATAATTGAAAATATAGCCATTTGAAAAGTTTTAGCCGTTTTATAACCATTGGGAAATTGAACCCTATGTGGAAATAGCCGTTGGGAATATAGTTGTGGGAATGGCGAGCCGATTTTATCGGCGCGCGCCGATAAAATCGGCTCGCCAGATGACGACCGAAAAAATTGGCTCACCGGGCCAATTCATGATTCTGAATTGGCCTCGTAATATTCCTCTGAATATTCAGGGGAATATGAACTGTTGGCTACCCAATTCATGATTAGACCATGAATTAGGTAGCTGTTGGAGATGCTCTAATCATATAAACGGTTAGTGCAGTTTGGCAATTAAACGGTCCAGCCGTAACATCCCTAAAATAAAGATCTCTAACACAACGTTGCAATAGTGTAATCATACTGTATATTAATAAAATTCTTTAAAAAAGTTCCTTATAGCAGAAACATAATAATTTCAATATTTTAAGAGGTTGTGTTTCACATTTCCGCATTAAAAGCATAAAAAGTTCATGTATGTCCAGTTATCAACTAACGAAAACATATATAATCCATACACTCGTATTATTAAGTTGTAGATTTTTAGGACTAGGCCTACCCATTTTTAAAGTGGACCCACCACTTTGCATTACAACAAATAATGATTAAAACAAAATATAGAAGATAGGCGGATTGCCTATCTGCTATAGGCATTTACATAGCTATAGCTACAACTAAGGGTGCGTTTTTAAACGAACGGTAATGGAGTATTTGAGAGTAGCATTTGAACGAGATATTTGAGCGTGATACTGTAGCGAACGGGAAATATATTTTTTTGCTGAGAATAGGGTATTTGAGCGAGGTATTTAATTGTTAAATTAATTGTTTTGAATTAATAAAATACTAAATGCACAAGACAAAATGACTACATTTCATTACACGAACGGAAATACAAACATAAACACAATAACGACACTAAAAATAAATCAAGTACATGAAAAACTAAAATGTACGACGATGTGGTAATGCGCATAACTCCGCTAAAATAAATCTCCGTATACCATCATCGGTCAAATCCTCAACAATCCCCACATTGTACGGATCACTGCGGAAAATCGTCAGAATGTCCCAATGCTTGACAGTTATATGTCGTCGAACAATCTCATAGCAATGGGTAGCAAGCTCCGACACGCGGAAGATCATGAAAAAGCGGCTCGAACTGCCATGTTCTACGTGTCTACGCCTAGAGGGTTGACCAGAATAGGGGTCACCGGTAACCATCCAGTCGGAATAATAACCAACATCGGTAGTAGTGAAATATGCAGCTGGCTCAGGTGGAGGTGGGGGTGCAGTCAGAGGTGCAACCGTAGGAATCAGATATGCACAATAAGCTCTATGCAGACAACTGCTAAATAATGTGTCATTTTCTCGGAACTTCATCGGTGCGTTCCTCCTGAATCGCCTAAATGGTATGCCTGCGCTAGTAGTCCAAAATCATCAGGACCGCCAAAAAATCGAACACTGGATCTCACTCCCCGCCAAGTGTCTTGAGCTGTCTATCCAACTCGCGGAACGTCCGTTTCATATTATCTCACTTATTTTTAATGTGAGTTTATGTAAAATCTAGATTAAAATGGGCATTCATAGCAACCGCAACTGATGAACAGAAGTTGCTAACGCCAGTCATGTGCTCGTCCAAATACTATATACAAATGTCTATAAAAGCAAACTCTTGTTCTTCCGTCCAGTTAGCAAACGGTTGGAAAGTAGCGGAGGCAGAAACGGTAGACATACCGTAGAACCAAAAAAAAAAAAAATTATAGAAAAAATCATAAAAAACATATGTTATAGAATAATGAAAAATAAACTAAACGGTATAAAAAATACTGTTTTTGAAGCTTGAATTGGCATGAAAAATTTCAGAAAAGTGGTCGAGGAGGAGGTGGTTCGGTTTGGAGGTGAAAAGAATGAATGGGGGTGGAGGATTTTATAACTAGCGAAAGGAAACGTTCGAAAGTATACATTGGCGTCCGATGCGTCGAACGCCAACGGATACTTTTCCAATGTTTCCCGAATGTTTCTTGTGAACGGTTAAAAATTGCCTCACGTCGAACCTGAACGCCAACGGATACTTTTCCAACGTTTCCCGAACGTTTCTTGTGAACGATTAAAAGTTGCCTTGCATCGGACCTGAACGCCAATGTAAGCATGGCAACTTTTGACTGCGAACGAGCCCTAAATCAGACAACAATGTACACCTTAAACGGTGTGACTAACTCAGAACAAAGCAGCTAAAACGATAAGTAGTATCAACAAAAACTTGCAGCACAGTGAAATTCTCATACACCAGTTACCACAACTAGCTGTAAGATGCAGTCCCTTTTTCACAACATCATTCTTAAACAGTCAGAGACCAACATAGTCAAGAAGCACAAAACAGCAACAAGAACAAGCATCCATCTCCCAACAATGAAACATCTAGAAACTGAAGATTGCAATCCAAATGAATGCTCTATTCACAAACAAATAAGCAAATCGCATACGCTGATGATGGCAAGCTGTAAATATTATCAGCAGGAATTGGCAAGAAACACCACTGCTGGTTTAACATAGTCGCAAACAACAAAGACTTGAACAATCACCTTCAGCGGATCTTATAAGTTGAAAAACTGCTAGCAATCCAGATGCCTCAGGAAACCATTATCTTCACCAATAACCCAAAACAAACTAACCCCTATCAGTAAACAGAAACTAACTAGGAGATGGAAAAGCCAAATGCCAGAGCCAAGCTTTAAAACAAACTGCTGAGATCCAAACCAAGTCCCGAGCCAGATTCGGGAGGAACAACTAAGCACCTAAAAGCTAAAACTAGTCAAGCACGTGGAAAATTCGATCAAAAGCCAAAACCTTAAGGTAGGGTTCAGTTTATCATTATTAATTTTTAATTTTCGTATATACAAAAATGCAAACGACACATACATATAGTGAAAAATGAACCTTTCATTATATTAAAATCAGATTGTAATATGGATTCTGTAATGAATGACTTGATACAAGAATGTATGTGTAACGTTGCTTATATAATGCAACGCTACCGCATATAATACAACAGATAGGCGATGGGACTTAGCCCAGCCCATTACACAATACTTAGTTATTTATCAGATGGTGAAAGTTCGAGTGGCTTCATTACCCACCCTCAATTTTATCTAGGGTTTTCAACCCTCTCTCTTCGCCGCCGCCATCTTCAATCTTCATCTCCTCTCTAAACATGACAAAATTTCTCTGTGATAATGGCTTCGTGAGGGCATCTGCTCTCTGGAATTGTGCAGGAACGTGGTTCACATCCAATTTTCCACTTGCAGTCTATTCTCGTACAAAGTATAAGTCGATTTCAATATGCTTTGTACGAGCATGTTGAATCGGGTTGGCAGAAAGAGATACTGTGCTCAAATTATCACACCACACCACCGGTCGTTTACTGGGAAGAAACCCTAGCTCTCCAAGTAACGAATTTATCCACATCACTTCAGCCGTGGTGCTTCCTAGTGATCTATATTCCGCCTCCGTGCTAGATCGTGAAATAGTTGGCTGCTTCTTCGAGCACCAGGAGATTGGGTTGCCTCCCATAAATACACAATACCCTGATGTCGATCTGCGGTCGTCTGGGTCTGATGCCCAATCTGAATCACTGTAAGCTTGTATATGTAGGTTTTTACTAGCTTTTAGCTTAATTCCATAATTAATTGTTCCACTTAGATAGCATAGGATCATTTTCACTGCTGTCCAGTGTTTATCAAGTGGAGATTGCATGAATTGACACACTTTATTCACACTATAACTGATGTTAGGCCTGGTAACAGTTAAGTATTGCAACGCACCTACTATACTCCTGTATTCTTTAACATTTTGAACAACTTCTCCCTCATGCCTAGATAGTTTTAGATTACTGGTCATAGGAGTTGGCATAGATTTTGCCTTGTGCATTTTAGCTCGAACAAGTAGCTCACTAACATATTTGCTTTGAGACAGTATAATTTCTTCATTGGAGTTTTGAGTGACTTGTATTCCCGGGAAGTGGTTTAGATTTCCCATGTCCTTGATAGAGAATGTTTGATCCAAGTATTGAACTATCTTGTTCACTTCTGCCTGACTACTTCCAGTGATCAAAATATCATCAACATACACAAGTATAAATGTGACATCAGTTCCATTCCTTTTAATATGTAGTGAGTTATCTGTTTTAGCTGTATTAAATCCTAATCTCATGAATATGCCTTTAAGTTTGTCAAACCATACTCTGGATGCTTGTTTCAACCCATAAATAGCCTTATTTAATTTGCATACATAATTCATGTTGTGATTAGTCTTGTATCCTTCTGGTTGCTCCATATAAACATCCTCCTGCAGCTCCCCATTTAAAAATGCATTACAAACATCCAGTTGTCTAATGCTCCAATGTTTGTGTAGGACAATACAGATGATTATTCTTATAGTTGAATGTTTGACCACTGGGAAAAATGTCTCCTTAAAGTCAAAACCATATTCTTGTGTGTATCCCTTGGCCACTAATCTGGCTTTGTGTTTTAATATGCTACCATCTGCTGCTCTTTTTAATCTGTAGGTCCACTTACATCCTATGATGTTCTTATGTTTTGGAGCAGTCACTAGATTCCATGTTTTGTTTTTAATCAGGGCACTATATTCCTCATCCATTGCATTTCTCCATTCTTGACACTTTACTGCTTCATTATGGTTAATAGGCTCTCTCTCCTCTATAGTTGTTGAGTATACCTTAGGCTTGAATATACCATGCTTGGCTCTTGTCATCATGTGGTGCCTGTTTTGATCATGTGGCTCATCATCACTGCTTGTATCTATTGTAGTATTGCTGTTTCCATTTCCTGAATCTGTGTCTCCACTTTCATTTTCATCAGTATTGTGGTTATTGTCACCAGTTTCACCAACAATAGAATTAGCTGGACTGTAACTAGATCTTGTACTAGGCACACTTTCCTCATTCTTGTCCTCATCAAGTGCTTGTTATTCATTGCTAATTTGTTGTTTATTGTTGTTCACCACATCTTCTATTAGCTCTGGTGGTGCTAGGGTACACCTTTCAGTATTAACAATTCTCTTGGTAGTTTTAATACCTTTATCTACAAAAGGAAATACATGTTCATCAAATATAACATGCCTTGAGATGAATAACCTTCCATTATTGTCTAAGCACTTGTACCCTTTCTGGTTTTCAGCTTAACCAAGAAAAGTACAAGGGCTTGACCTTAAGCTCATTTTATTCTTGTTATAGGGTCTGAGGCAAGGAAAACATAGGCAACCAAAAATTTTCAGTTCAGAATAATCTAGTTTTGTATTATGCATTATTTCATATGGGCTTTTGTATTTTAAAACCTTAGTAGGCATTCTGTTAATTAAGTATACTGATGTTATAAAAGCCTCTGAACAAAATTTTAAGGGTACAGAAGATTGTGACATCAGTGTAAGCCCAGTCTCAACTATGTGCCTATGTTTTCTGTCAACCAGACCATTTTGCTCAGAAGTATGTGGACATGTCATTCTATGCAGTATGCCTTTATTATCAAAGAATTTCTTTAAAGATTTAAATTCACCACCACCATCAGTTTGCATAATTTTGACACTACAGCTTGTCTGATTTTCAACTAAAGTTACAAACTGTATTGTCACATTATAAGCATCTGACTTGCTTTTAAGTAAATAAATCCAAGTGTATCTAGTATATGCATCAACAAAGGAAAGGTAATACCTGTATCCATGATCTTTTTTTACTGGAGAAGGACCCCACAAGTCTGCTGCAATGAGTTCAAGTGGTCTGCTATATTTTGTATCAGACCCAGTGAAGGGAAGTTTGTGACTCTTGCCAATTTGGCAATGTTTACATATATATTGATCAGGTATGATACTGTAATTAATTCTATTTTCATTCAGAATATGTTTTACAATTTTAACATTTGGATGCCCCAATCTGCTATGCCATTCATCAAAAGTTTTATACATGTTATTATCATTAACAATGGTTTCAACATGACTATCAACAAATTTAACATGATTATCAGTAATAGATTCAACATTGTAGCAATGATTTCCATTGTCACTGGCATGCCTGGGCCTCAAATTCTTGAACTTGTATAGTCCCTTATCCAAACTACCCTGTAGTAATATGCTTTTATTCAGTAAGTCTCTAACAAGACAGTATTTTGGGTGAAACTCAAAGTATACATGGTTGTCATTGGCAAATTGAGACACACTAATCAAATTTTTCTTGATTTTGGGGACTCTAAGTAAGTTATTCAAATAGAGTTCCCTCTTTCTTTTTATGGAACCACAACCAACATGTGATATACTGATTGTTTCACCATTACCCATAGAGACAGAACACATACATGAATAGCCTTTGTTTCCCAGATTTAAGTTCTGTAGGTTATTTGTGACGTGATTTGTAGCTCCTGAGTCTGGGTACCACTCATCAAGATTTATATCATCTGACCTGTTAGAGTCATCATTGTTTGATCCTTGTGTCTGCATTCTTGATCCTTCTGTATTTAATCTTTGCTGTCCCATTTGAGTTATATTGACATTTGGTGCCCTTTGACTTTGTTGATTCACATTATATTCAGTGTTAAATCTGAAATAACATCTTCTTGCAACATGGCCAAACTTCTCACATATTTGGCACTTTGGCCTATTATTGTTATTGAATCTACCTCCTCTGCCTCTTCCTCTTTGACTAGTGCCTCCTTTGTAAAACTGATTTTCTTGCTTACTGTTTTGGCCAGTATTTCCCTTCTGTTGGCCTTTGTTTCTTGCTGTGGAGGCATAGTTGACAGAGTACTCTAATTGCTTCTTCTGTTTAACTCTTCCTTCATGTGCAAGAAGAGATGAATACACATATTGTAGGTCAGGTACAGTTTTCTGAGAAGCAATAAATGTAACTATGGACTCATAATCTTCATCTAATCCTCCTGTGATATAGAGCACTTGTTCACTTTCACTAATCATATGTCCAGTGGAATTCAGTTTATCACATAGAGCCTTTACTTTGTTTAGGTATTCATTCATGGGCATCTCATCTTTCTTTATGCATTGTAACTGCCTTCTATATAACATGGATTTTGATGCTGATTGAGCACTGAATGTTTGTTCAATTGTACTCCAAATAGCATATGATGTATTGCATCCAATCACACGTAGTAGAACACTTGCACTTATTGATGATATTAGCCATGACACAAGGAGATTATCTTGCTTCTGAAAATTTAAGTAGTCTTCATTACTGACTAGATTCCCATCTTTATCATGAATCATTGCAGGTGGGATCTGTACTGTCCCTTTGATGAAATCAAGAAGCCCATATCCTTTCAATGCCGCTTCTACTTGAAATTTCCAAAGCATGTAATTATCATCATCTAACGGGATGGTGATTATGTGAGTTTTGGGTTTTATCAATTTGAAGCTTGGTGATGGAGGATTAATTGGTGGATTGGTGCCTGAATTGGCTGAGCTAAGTGCTTGACCTGTTCCAGTCATATTATAGAATCAAGAATGGCTTTCTTGGATGATGGGTGATGGCACTTGGAGGGTGAAATTACGGTCAAGTGATTTTGCAACCAGTGTTAAGGTAATGGATGGTGAAAGTTTCAGAAAAACCGAGGTACTTGGATGGCAAGATCACCAGAAATGGTGATTTCTGCAACCAGATCTCGTGCCAGAGGAAGACTGTAATGTCTGATGGCTGAAACTGCAGCCAAGATTGTAGAAAATGATGAGAATTTTCTGATTCTACCTCTTGGCGAGGCAGTTCTGATCTCCAGTGATGGACAATGTATGAGGAGAATAACTTGAATGCACTTTCTTTTAATTTTGCGCAATCAAGTTTGTATTCTGTAATTTGATCCTTTTATGCCGTTAGACTTTCTTGCTCTGATACCATATTAAAATCAGATTGTAATATGGATTATGTAATGAATGACTTGATACAAGAATGTATGTGTAACGTTGCTTATATAATGCAACGCTACCGCATATGATACAACAGATAGGCGATGTGCCTTAGCCCAGCCCATTACACAATACTTAGTTATTTATCAGATGGTGAAAGTTCGAGTGGCTTCATTACATTGAAGATGGTAAAGCAGTGTAGTTTACATAAGCATCTTGATTATATGAAGCCTACAGTTTCTACAATTGATTCTAGTACTCGGATGTGCTTTACAGACTCACATTCAATGCATTGGCATTTTTCCATTACTGTTTTTCTTCATCATGTCCCTTTTATGATTCGGGGAAGCAGACGATAGAGAAAATTCCATGGTTGGTTCATAGAGTCACTTCTGGGTATTAAGCAAATTTTTATTCGGGAATTACATAGTCTATTGCATTGTTGCTTTTTCACTCAAAAATTGTACCCGAAATTGAGCCTTACGTTAGAGATTTCATTATCAAGAATATTGATTCTGAATTCAGTTACTATAACTGTATTTACATTTGATCATGGGCTGCTACTGTGTGCAAGAAGGGGAGCAGTTTAAGGCTTGAGATGAAGATCATGGGTATAATAATGTTTCACTATTCATTATATATTTTCTCCCTTTTGGAACATTCAGCTACATCTACATAACAGAAAGCCATGTTACCCAAGATTATTGGAAATTGACGTTAACACAACGGAACGGGATTGTAAATGCCAAAACATGAACCAATTTCTTTGTGAGTTGAAGTGCAGCGGGATCACACTTGTGGACTTGGAAAGTTGACCTCGTCATGGGTCCATTTTTATTTCATTTTACGTACTCAGACTTGTGTTCTTTAGTTTTATGCATATTTGCTTTTGTATTAAGTTTAGTATGCTAATCTTGCTAAGTACTTCTTTGTAAGTTAATAAAAACGTACCGGTTTTCAATAAAATAAAAAAAATATGTTGATTTTAGTGTGTAATACTTAAGAATAAACTTAATTTGTTTTTCAATGGGGACTAGGTTATGTCAGGAGTATGCATCTCCTTAACTTCTCTATAGTCTACTATATGTCTCTGGAAACATATTAGTGTAACATAACCTTTCTTTTCCTCCTCATCGAATAAAATGGGTAAGTGGGCCGAATATGACTAAATATCCTGAAATGAGCTATCAATGGAATCACCATATGGTCTAGTCGATCAATCTATATACCAGTTAGCATATAGAAATTTACGTATGTCAATCCTAACTCAAAATTAAAGAAAACGTAATCCTTGAGTGGTAGACCATCATCGCCCGCTAAATTCCTCCACTATGCAATGATCGTTAACTATAGATAATCATTCAAAAGTGATGCATATAGTATGTCCCTAGCCAGATGAGGTAACATGGTAAAATCGGCAGTGTACTTACCAGCTTTCACACGTAGCTATTTAACCAACCAAAATAAGTAGTTGTTCAACGTTAACAATAAACTAATCAAATCATACAACGTATGTTGCAGAATTCTTAATTTAGTGGTTACATATGAAAAATATATCTATGGCATCGCTAGCGCTAAGGTAAGCCGATGTGATACAGACGGGGAAACTCGTGCAATACTCGTAGATTATCCGCGGTCACACCATAATTTGAACGTCTCTACAAGTAAATAGAAATGTTAAAAATGAAGGAATAGTTAACAAAAGTGAAAAACAAGTCTTTGCGCCCATTGTAGACCGTCACCAAGACACGTTTGTTCAACAGACACTTAGATTTTATGTTGTGGAGAAATTATGATTCAAGACCGCTTAAATCAAAAATCCCCAACGCCGCGGAAAACGAGATCGTGGTAATAGTGCAAAAACAACCAATCAAACAATCTCAATCTTATCCAAGCCAATCACAATCACCAAACAATGGAAATAATAGAGCAATAACGAGAAACTAAATCACACAGGGATTTATAGTGGTTCCACCGACGTCTTGTCAGTGTAAGTCCACTTTGAGAGAGAAGCTTTTATTAATATCAATAGAAGAGTACAAGAGATTGATTACAATGATCAAATTTACTAGAAAAATTTGATTTTGTGGAGAAATGAATTGAAGAAGATTAGGATTGCCTAAACCCTAATTCGAATAATCTTAGATCTAATCTCTTGATTTGTGATCTATCTCCTTTTGTATTCGATGTAGCTTATATAGGCATAGAGAAGTATATGGAAATTCCCAAAATTTCCTCCAAAATATCCTCTAGATCCAAAATATTCTCTAGATCCAAAATATCCTCTAGATCCAAAATATCCTCCAGATCCAAAATATTCTCTAGATCCAAAATATCCTCCAGATCCAAAATATCCTCTAGATCTAACACATAATATCGCATACTTCAACACTCCACCTCGATACTATATCCATCTACATCACAAACTCCAATGCACCCAAGCATTTCCTTCTATCTTCAATCAAGAAAGCTTGAATGTTTCCCCTATGAACTCCGGCATAGCCACCGCCCATTGCACTTCACTAACGAGTTCAGGCATAGCCCCCACCCGTCAATGAAGTGTTGAAACATCCAACTCCTAAACCAGTCTTACCAAAAGACAATGTACTCGGGAGTGAAAACAAGTACTTACCATGAAGATAGAACACCAACCTCTCACTGATACTCTTCTATATCCAAGTTTCTCTCTCAAATGTGCCACCCCATGACACCTAGCATCTCTCCAAGCGAATTAAGTTCGAGCAATGCTCGAACTTCCCAACCGGTAACGCCTCAGTGAACATGTCCGCCGTATTATCCTTTGCGTGCACTTTCCGAAGGCATACTTGCTTGTCTTCGTCCGTGGCTACTAGAAATGACTCCCTCACTTCAATATGCTTCGTCCGTGAGCTAAATGCCAAATTCTCAGCCAAGTGAATAGCGCTTTGGCTATCACATTGAACATCAACACTGTCATGTTCAAAACCCAAGTCACACAACAGTCGCTTCAAATAGAATGTTTCCTTTGCTGCCTCTACCGCAGCTATCAACTCTACCTCCGTAGTGGATAAAGCAACTACGGTCTGCAATCTCGATCTCCAACTTATGGCTGTACCACCAAGAGTGAAGACATATCCAGAAGTTGATTTTCTTCGATCCCTATCACCAGCATAGTCCGAGTCACAGTAACCAACCAACATGCAATTCTTCTCTTTACTACCCCCAAAAACAAGGCCATGACATGCTGTACCTTTCAAGTATCTCAAGATAAGCTTCACTGCTTCCCAATGCGATTTCCCCGGATTAGCCATGAACCGACTAACCACCCCGACGACATTTGCAATATCTGGTCTTGTACACACCATGGCATACATCAAACTTCCAACCGCACTAGCATATGGCACCTTTGCCATGTAAGCCTTGTCTTTCTCCTCGATAGGTGATCCCTTACTCGAAAGCTTTATATGCAAAGGTAAAGGTGTATTTGACGCCTTTGCATCCTCCATGCTAAACCGACAAAGCACTTTCTTAATGTACTCTTTTGAGTCAATCTCAACTCAAAACGCTTTCGGTCCCTTACAATCTCCATGCCCAAGATTTTCTTTGCTTCTCCAAGGTCTTTCATCTCGAACTCCGCCTTTTATTTCTCTTCCAACTTGTTGATTTCTGCCTTGTCCTTAGAAGCAATGAGCATATCGTCCACATACAAGAGTAAATACACACAACAATCATTTCCTAACCTCTTGAAATAAACACAAGCATCCTTGATGCTTCGATGGAAGCCACTTTCAAGCATGAAATGATCAAATCTCTTGTACCATTGCCTAGGTGATTGCTTCAAATCATACAGTGATTTCTTCAACTTGCAAACTAGTTCTGACTTACCTTCTACAACAAACCCTTCTGGTTGCTCCATGTAGATGTCTTTATCCAAGTCTCCATGCAAGAAGGCGGTTTTCACATCTAGTTGCTCAACTCCAAGTCGTGAATAGAAACTTTGGCAAGTAATATCCGGATAGAAGTACGTCTCACAACCGATGCGAAGATCTCATCATAATCCTTTCCTTTCCTCTGTGTAAACCCCTTAGCCACTAGCCTAGCTTTGTATCTTCCATCGTCCTTCACCTTTATCCATTTGCACCCAATAGCACGATTTCCTTGAGGAAGTGGAACCAACTCCCAAGTCTGGTTCTTCATCAACGATTGCATCTCTTCCTCCATGGCGCAAATCCACTTCGAGCTATCACTCGAATCCATGACGTCATCAAGGTCCATCGGCTCATCTTGGACTACATGAAGAGCATAGTCCAAATTCTCGCAAAAGCTAAGATAGTTCCAATCACCATATCTTTCGAGTGGCATTATAGCACGACGATCATCCCGAGTAGCAATACCATCACCCGGTCTTCCTTCAGCTCCACCTTGAACTAAATCTTCTCTAGGCTCGTGCACATCACCAACACTACTAGAGGAATCATGTGGACTATGTGATGTAACATCAATCGCATTCACCTCGCAAGCACCTCCAACAACTCTACTCTCTCTAGGCTTGAAAGTGGAAATAACTTCCTTCTCCTTTGATTCACCATGAACCAAATCCGGAACATTCGATGAGCCTTCATTATCCTTGAACATAGTCGACTAAACAAAAGTAACATGACAAGAAACTGAAACCTTCTTCGTTTTCGGATTCCAAATCCGATAGCCTTTGACTCCATCCATATAACCAAGCAAAATCCCTTTGAAAGCTCTAGGTGAGAGCTTATCATTCCCCGGATCATGCACATAAACAGGACTGCCAAATACACGAAGATAACTCAAGTCAATGCTCTTCCCCTTCCACACTTCCTCCGGAATTTTGTTACCAATAGCCGAGCACAGAATTCGATTAATAATATGCACTGCGGTTGACAAAGCTTCGGGCCAAAATCCCTTAGACAAACCCGATGTCAATCTCAAACATCGAGCTTTCTCTAATGGAGTTTGGTTCATTCTCTCCGCCACTCCATTAAATTGCGGATCTCTCGGTGTAGTAAAATGCCTCCGAATACCATGATGCTTGCAAAAATTCATAAATTCTCCGGAAACATATTCGCCGCCATTATCGGACCTAGGAACCTTCAAAGTCTTTCCACTTTCATTCTCAACAAGAGCCTTCCACTCTTTGAATCTTGCAAATGCCTCTGACTTGGCCTTCATTACATACACCCAAACCTTTCGAGAAAAATCATCAATGAAAGAAATATAATATCTTGCTCCTCCCAAAGAAGCTACAGGTGCTGGTCCCCAAACATCTGTGTGCACATACTCAAGAATCCCTCTTGAATCATGTTTTCCTTCACCGAATGACACTCTAGTTTGCTTCCCCATGACACATTCCTCGCAAAACTCTAACTTGCTGAAACTCTCACCATCAATCATCTCCCTTCGACGAAGAACATCTAAACTCTTCTCCGAGACATGACCCAATCACAAATGCCACAACCGTGTCGCATCTAAGCCATGGGAACTATCAACACTGACACAAGTTTCGCCTTCCACGGTCACTCCTTGAAGCAAATAGATACTATGAGTTCTAGCACCCTTCATAACCACAAGCGCACCCTTCGAAACCCTCAAGCTATCACTCTCAATGGTGATCTTGCAACCTAGAGAATCCAACTGTCCCAAAGAGATAAGTGACTTCTGTAGTCCCGGAACATAGCGCACATTAGTGAGAGTATGAACCACTCCGTCAAACATTCGAATTTGCACGGATCCAATGCCTTTCGACTTGCAAACTACACCATTTCCCATAAAAATTGAATTTCCTTCTCGGTCAACATAAGAAGAAAAAAATTCCTATTAGGCGTCATGTGATATGAAGCCCCCGAATCAAGCACCCAATCGCTGTCTGAAACATCCGATGCAACAGCCGACAAAACATCTATGTCTTCCTCACCAACAACTCTCTCCACCGCAATTGATGAAGATGCTACTTCCTTATTCCCCTTGTCTGGACAATCATTCTTCCAGTGACCAGGTTTCATACATATAAAGCACTTGCCATTTCTTTCCTTCAATTTTCCTCTTCCACCGGGCTTTTTAGACTTAGAACACCTCCGGTTTCCCTTCTTCTCTGACTTTTCTTTCTACGCAAATAAACCTTGACCATTACCAGCACCACTACTACCATCACTCAGCTCCTTCATCTGATCTCGTAATTCCTCACTAAGAAGACCCGTTTTGATATCATTTAGAGTCAATGTATCCCGGCCATAGATCAAACTATTTGAGAACCCTGTATAGCGTTCAGGCAACGAACATAGCAATATTGTAACACCCCACCTCCTCCAGGGTAACTCTTGCAAGCACTCTGACTTTGGAGGGGCGTTTGAATCAGGTAAACATGCATAATGATATATCAAGGCAGAACAAGAACATATGTATATATGTAAACAGAGTAAATAACATAGATAAAACAGCGGAAGATTTTAAACCATTTCAAAACAAGTCTGGTACAACATAATATCAACTTTCCAAATAAACAAGTCTAGATAAAACAACATCATCTGAAAACTGAAATACATAAGTGCTATCCCCAAAATAAATGATAACCATAGCTAGCTTCATGTCAAGACTGTACATGAGCTAATCCCACAAGCAAGCGATCAGAAATCCAGCTAAGCTCCAATATTCCCTCCCTGAGAACCTTGGGGGGGGGGGGAAACGGAAGAAAAGAGGCGAAAGAAAACAGGTCAGTCAAAAAGACTGAGTAAGCCCTACTACAATCAATGTAAACTGATAAAGTTAACTGGCATGAGCAGCGGGGATGAACATAAGGATAACAACATACTAGCATGATGATTAACTAACAAGGTAGATAAAGGTGTCATCGCATAATCAGGTTTAAGGTTTTGCACCACAGGTGTATCAGCATTCTAACATGTCATGTATAATCAAGAATTTATCCCTTGGCCTAAACTTGGCCCAGTATCAGGTGTTTGACTCAAATCAAGATCCAACTTCTTGGTACCAATCCTAGTATAACAGGATTAGGTGTTACCCCAATGTTCACATCGAAATAGGACGGAGCAGAATGGTCCATACAGAAATAGAGCTTGGGAAAAATGGTCTCTTACCATCCCAACAGATAAAGTACAGAAACGGAATGCTAACAATAATGGGCCTTAACCACCCTAACAGATAAAGTACAGAAACGGAATACTAACTATAATGGGCCTTTACCACCCTAACAGAACAGTACCACGCAGAAACAGACGGGTGTTGCCACCCAACAGAACAGACGGTACCAACAGAATCAGACAGAACTAAGTGTACCCTAAATCCTACCCAAGCGATCGGCTCCCTAATACATAAATACCCTGTGTCGGCCCCACGATAGGGTGTATCACCCCCTAAAGTGGCAACCAATTGGCACAGGCATATTTATAGATGTCACGGCGTCTTACATCCTCAGAGGCAGACCGGGATCCATGCACGCACATGACCCGGTTGGAACGCACCATCAACACCCATCGCCACTATCAGAATGAACCACTTATAATTAGTTCAGTAAGCGTGCCCGGACCCTACCTACAGTTGGGTCAAAGTTTTGATACCAGAAAGGGTTACTGACTAATATGGGTCCCAAACAACAGATGACACAAGTATTCCCCCTTGTGTCCCCAGACTATCAGATTCAGATTAACTTATTAACAGAGTTCAGACATACAAAGTTCAGACGATTAGTTTTCAGACTAACGGATCAGATAACAGATTTACAAACCTGCCTAACTTAGTGTGGGTCCTACAGATCCGCAAAGCAGGTTCGTTTAACTTATCAATCAAGTTAGTTTATCCAGACCAGGTATCAAATCGGTTCTCAGCCTTATCAAATTACTGAGTTGGATTGGTATAGTTCAACTTAACCCCGTGAAATTACCGAGTTCAGATTGGTTAAGTGTAGGTTAACTCAACCCCGTTAATCTACCAAGCCCAAATTGGTTAAGTATTAAATGGACCATGACTTAACCCTAATCATGAGGCATTAATTAATTAATGCGCCTTAACCTCTCACATTAGACTTTGTTGTGGTTACTAGTTAGGCCGGGCGGGTCCGGGTAGCTTTACACCACAACTTGGTCTAACCTCGGGTCCAAGGTACAACATGACCAACTTCTCACATTAGGTCCTATCGTTTGTAGCAACTAGTTAGGCCGGTCGGTTCCGGGTAGGTTTACGCTACAAACTCAACCCAACCTCGAGTTGGCCACACTTATCTTTTCTAAGTGTCATGTCCACCATGTTTCCAAAACATGTTACAAATTTTCAAGCAGTTGGGTAGACCTAACTTAATAGGTAAATTCCCAATGGGTAGACCTAACTTAATAGGTAAATTCCCAAGCTTATGTTTTTATGTCTTTTAAGTTTACCCAACCCCAAACGCAATCCCATCGCTTACATATCGCAATAGCGCATAAAGGATAGAAAGAGGGAACTTGGCATAATCATGACATAAAAGTGTTGAAGCCACAA
Source organism: Allium sativum (assembly GCA_030737875.1). NCBI lineage: Eukaryota > Viridiplantae > Streptophyta > Magnoliopsida > Asparagales > Amaryllidaceae > Allium > Allium sativum. The sequence continues at coordinate 344,866,827 of CM060924.1, read as the reverse complement.
GTTCAACATGGTGGCATATGAAATGTACATATGTTCAAATACTTGCATTAGGCCTCAAAAAGCATGCATAACTTGCATATCATATGACAACTTACATATCAAACTTGCATAGAATAACTTGCATATCATGTGACAACTTGCATATCAAACTTGCATAGCATAACTTGCATATCATGTGACAACTTACATATCAAACTTGCATAGCATAACTTGCATATCATGTGACAACTTGCACATCAAACTTGCATGACACAACTTGCTTATCATATGACAACTTACATATCAAACTTGCATAACACAACTTGCTTATCACATGACAACTTACATATCAAACTTGCATAACACAACTTGCTTATCATATGACAACTTACATATCAAACTTGCATAACACAACTTGCTTATCACATAACAACTTACATATCAAACTTGCATAACACAACTTGCTTATCATATGACAACTTACATATCAAACTTGCATAACACAACTTGCATATCATACATTTAACTTTAAAGTTTAAGTATGAGAGTAGAATAGGGCTTACAATGCTTATGCGGACTCAAATGAGTATAGCAAATGTAAGAAAACCCTTATGCAACCAATTAAACCCCAAAATGCAAGCAAAATAGATCAAAACTCTCTCTTTATGATGCAAAGATAGAAACTTGACTTGAATGCAAGCTAATGATGATCATACAAGTCTAAAAACACTTGTATGCATGGAAAATCTCATAAGAATTTGTTTAGAAATTTATGAAGAGAGTGGAGGCCATGAGAGGATTGATTTTGCCATAGTTTAGTTGCTAGAATGAATAATGATGATTTAGGGTAGGTTAGGGTCTTATTTATAGATTAGGCAAGTGTTTTAGGCTATAGGATTAACCCTAGATTCAATCCAAGCCATCAAAGCATGTCTTGGGGAAGAAGTCAAGTGTAGGAACCATCTAGGGCCTTTAGATTAAAGATGGACCATGAGAATCATTCAAATGCAAAATCTGCATTTGAGCGAATCGGCCCACGGGTTGATAGCCAAACACCCTGGATTAACCCCTAGTCGACCCAACGGGCTCGGGTCGACCTCAAAAATCGGCCGGTTCGGTTATTCCCCTCTCCCAATTCGCTGTTTTGAACATTTTTGCATATTTATTTAATTTTCAATTATATATATATATATATCAATATATATATATTTCTCTGCGCAACCCATTTCACTTAATTAAGTATACTTTAATTTGGGAATTTTTCGTGAAACTTCGCGAGGCCATAGCTTGGTCATACGGACTCCGATTTTCGAAAACTCGGACTCTATTTCGCGTATTTTTCCGAGACGAACGCAATGGCATAGCCCGTTTCCCTTGATTCAGATTTTACAGTTTAATTCTGCCTCCATTTATGTTATATAACATATTATTCAAAAATACGGGTTGTTACATTCTTCCCTCCTTAAAGGATTTCGTCCCCGAAATCTCCAAGTTAGGAAGAACGTATCCTACCATCCAACATCCATCTACTCAAAACACCATCCACGAGCAATCATTGTCCTTACTAGATTCTAAATGTTGTATGAACATATGCAAAGGTGTGTGTATATGTACTTATCTAATGCAAATATCATCAATGCAAATTATGTTAGTGAAATGAATCCATATGTATGCAATTCCTAACATAATGTATAGCATCTATATGTGTGCACATAACATACATCCATATGCAACATCCATGTGCCGAATCAACCATCTTGCAACCATAAGATTTGAAAATGTACACACGTCCATATGCAATATGAGAGTGTATTTCAAGCCGATCTAGTGCCTAGTGTGTGTTTATGCATCCACGAGCAACCACTAGCAACCACTTGCATCCACTTGCAACCATCAAACATAACATGTCTCAAACACATGTTTACATCCATAGGATTCCTATCTCAACAAGATACAGTCGAGTGATGGAAGCGAGTACAGATAAAACAAAAACTTGGTATATATACTTACAGACTACTAGTACAGATCAGATCTTCCTAAATGATTCTTAGGAAACTAAGCATGGTAGGAACCCAGAATGTATTTGTCATAGTCACAGATACTCTCAAATCCCAATTTATCACAAACAGATGAGTTATAACTCTCAGGGAGTTTGAGACTATTACCAGATCAGAAGCAAGACTAGCATTAAAGTACTGAGTTGCCATTACAGAATCAAGATACCAGAAAAAGGGTTTCAAACTGAAAATCAGACAAGGAAAATTAAACATCCTACAGACAAATTATTCTAGCCCTAATCTATTCACCCGCCATGCGAGTATTCACCGCTCCTTCCGATGTAGTCCCTTTCTTCTTCGGGCAATCCCTAGTGAAGTGTCCCATCTCTCCACAGTTAAAGCAAGTGCCCTTCCTCTTTCTGCAATCCTTGTTTAGATGAGTTGAGCTTCCACAAGTAAAGCACTTCTTTTCCTTCTTATCTTCAGACTTCTCCTCCTTCTTTTGCATTTCCTTTTTGGGCCCCGTTTTCTTGTTTTGAGACTCATTCACCTTGACCTCCTTCTTTGCACTCTTGTTCTCTTCATTGAGTAGGGCCATATCTACCAAACTCTCAAACGTGGCCCCCATGGGCACATGAGACATAGCTAACTCCTGTAACGGCTCATTCAATCCTCTAGCAAAACGAAGAGCCTTCTTCTGAGTAGTACTCACCATATCCAAGCCAAAACGAGCTAACTGATTGAACTTGTTCACATATTCTTTAACAGACATGTCTCCTTGCTTCAAAGCAATAAACCTTTCCATTTGCAAATTCTCTTCAGTAGAAGACAGAAACTTAAGCCTGAATCTTGTCCTGAAATCGGCCCAAGTCTCCACAGGCCTAGTACCATTGGTGACTTCCCACCAATAAGCGGCTTCGTCCTTCATAAGCCAAACCGCCAACAAGAGCTACCTCTGATCGTCTAACCCAAAGATAGCAAAAAAATCCTCGGTCTCTTTCAACCAATTTCTGGCCTCCACAAAAGTCTCAGTGCCTTGAAAGTTCTTGCCACCCATTGCTTTGAAATCTTTGCAAGTCTTTGCGAAGTCCACTTGAGGATGCTGAGGGGGAGGAGGAAGAGGAACCTCAGCGACAGGAGGAGGAGGAACATTAACTACAGGAGGAGGAACATTAACTACTGGAGGAGGAGGAGGAGGGACATCTGCGGGGCCGGTTTCGGTCGCCCTAGCCTCCAAAAGTCTCCTATACCAAACAGGTACGTGCACTCCCTCCGGGATAACAAAGTTATCAGCCATACTGAAAAAGAAAAAGACAGATTCAGAATGGAGAAAAACGAAGGAATTTTGCTAATGGCTTTTTGGGGAATAGCCTTTAAAATAAACTAGACTTTTCTTTGGAAAATACTTTATACTTGGTTTTGAAAATAGTTTTCCAAAAGTTTTCTAAAAGCTTTTTTTTTTGTTCCTTCTCGTACCATATGCTCTGATACCAAATGTAACACCCCACCTCCGCCAGGGTAACTCTTGCAAGCACTCTGACTTTGGAGGGGCATTTGAATCAGGTAAACATGAATAATGATATATCAAGGCAGAACAAGAACATATGTATATATGTAAACAGAGTAAATAACATAGATAAAACAGCGGAAGATTTTAAACCATTTCAAAACAAGTCTGGTACAACATAATATCAACTTTCCAAATAAACAAGTCTAGATAAAACAACATCATCTGAAAACTGAAATACATAAGTGCTATCCCCAAAATAAATGATAACCATAGCTAGCTTCATGTCAAGACTGTACATGAGCTAATCCCACAAGCAAGCGATCAGAAATCCAGCTAAGCTCCAATATTCCCTCCCTGAGAACCTGGGGGGGGGAACGGAAGAAAAGAGGCGAAAGAAAACAGGTCAGTCAAAAAGACTGAGTAAGCCCTACTACAATCAATGTAAACTGGTAAAGTTAACTGGCATGAGCAGCGGGGATGAACATAAGGATAACAACATACTAGCATGATGATTAACTAACAAGGTAGATAAAGGTGTCATCGCATAATCAGGTTTAAGGTTTTGCACCACAGGTGTATCAGCATTCTAACATGTCATGTATAATCAAGAATTTATCCCTTGGCCTAAACTTGGCCCAGTATCAGGTGTTTGACTCAAATCAAGTTCAACTTCTTGGTACCAATCCTAGTATAACAGGATTAGGTGTTACCCCAATGTTCACATCGAAACAGGACGGAACAGAATGGTCCATACAGAAATAGAGCTTGGGAAAAATGGTCTCTTACCATCCCAACAGATAAAGTATAGAAACGGAATGCTAACAATAATGGGCCTTAACCACCCTAACAGATAAAGTACAGAAACGGAATACTAACTATAATGGGCCTTTACCACCCTAACAGAACGGTACCACGCAGAAACAGACGGGTGTTGCCACCCAACATAACAGACGGTACCAACAGAATCAGACAGAACTAAGTGTACCCTAAATCCTACCCAAGCGATCGGCTCCCTAATACATAAATACCCTGTGTCGGCCCCACGATAGGGTGTATCACCCCCTAAAGTGGCAACCAATTGGCACAGGCATATTTATAGATGTCACGGCGTCTTACATCCTCAGAGGCAGACCGGGATCCATGCACGCACATGACCCGGTTGGAACGCACCATCAACACCCATCGCCACTATCAGAATGAACCACTTATAATTAGTTCAGTAAGCGTGCCCGGACCCTACCTACAGTTGGGTCAAAGTTTTGATACCAGAAAGGGTTACTGACTAATATGGGTCCCAAACAACAGATGACACAAGTATTCCCCCTTGTGTCCCCAGACTATCAGATTCAGATTAACTTATTAACAGAGTTCAGACATACAAAGTTCAGACGATTAGTTTTCAGACTAACGGATCAGATAACAGATTTACAAACCTGCCTAACTTAGTGTGGGTCCTACAGATCCGCAAAGCAGGTTCGTTTAACTTATCAATCAAGTTAGTTTATCCAGACCAGGTATCAAATCGGTTCTCAGCCTTATCAAATTACTGAGTTGGATTGGTATAGTTCAACTTAACCCCGTGAAATTACCGAGTTCAGATTGGTTAAGTGTAGGTTAACTCAACCCCGTTAATCTACCAAGCCCAAATTGGTTAAGTATTAAATGGACCATGACTTAACCCTAATCATGAGGCATTAATTAATTAATGCGCCTTAACCTCTCACATTAGACTTTGTTGTGGTTACTAGTTAGGCCGGGCGGGTCCGGGTAGCTTTACACCACAACTTGGTCTAACCTCGGGTCCAAGGTACAACATGACCAACTTCTCACATTAGGTCCTATCGTTTGTAGCAACTAGTTAGGCCGGTCGGTTCCGGGTAGGTTTACGCTACAAACTCAACCCAACCTCGAGTTGGCCACACTTATCTTTTCTAAGTGTCATGTCCACCATGTTTCCAAAACATGTTACAAATTTTCAAGCAGTTGGGTAGACCTAACTTAATAGGTAAATTCCCAATGGGTAGACCTAACTTAATAGGTAAATTCCCAAGCTTATGTTTTTATGTCTTTTAAGTTTACCCAACCCCAAACGCAATCCCATCGCTTACATATCGCAATAGCGCATAAAGGATAGAAAGAGGGAACTTGGCATAATCATGACATAAAAGTGTTGAAGCCACAAGTTCAACATGGTGGCATATGAAATGTACATATGTTCAAATACTTGCATTAGGCCTCAAAAAGCATGCATAACTTGCATATCATATGACAACTTACATATCAAACTTGCATAGCATAACTTGCATATCATGTGACAACTTGCATATCAAACTTGCATAGCATAACTTGCATATCATGTGACAACTTACATATCAAACTTGCATAGCATAACTTGCATATCATGTGACAACTTGCACATCAAACTTGCATGACACAACTTGCTTATCATATGACAACTTACATATCAAACTTGCATAACACAACTTGCTTATCACATGACAACTTACATATCAAACTTGCATAACACAACTTGCTTATCATATGACAACTTACATATCAAACTTGCATAACACAACTTGCTTATCACATAACAACTTACATATCAAACTTGCATAACACAACTTGATTATCATATGACAACTTACATATCAAACTTGCATAACACAACTTGCATATCATACATTTAACTTTAAAGTTTAAGTATGAGAGTAGAATAGGGCTTACAATGCTTATGCGGACTCAAATGAGTATAGCAAATGTAAGAAAACCCTTATGCAACCAATTAAACCCCAAAATGCAAGCAAAATAGATCAAAACTCTCTCTTTATGATGCAAAGATAGAAACTTGACTTGAATGCAAGCTAATGATGATCATACAAGTCTAAAAACACTTGTATGCATGGAAAATCTCATAAGAATTTGTTTAGAAATTTATGAAGAGAGTGGAGGCCATGAGAGGATTGATTTTGCCATAGTTTAGTTGCTAGAATGAATAATGATGATTTAGGGTAGGTTAGGGTCTTATTTATAGATTAGGCAAGTGTTTTAGGCTATAGGATTAACCCTAGATTCAATCCAAGCCATCAAAGCATGTCTTGGGGAAGAAGTCAAGTGTAGGAACCATCTAGGGCCTTTAGATTAAAGATGGACCATGAGAATCATTCAAATGCAAAATCTGCATTTGAGCGAATCGGCCCAAGGGTTGATAGCCAAACACCCTGGATTAACCCCTAGTCGACCCAGCGGGCTCGGGTCGACCTCAAAAATCGGCCGGTTCGGTTATTCCCCTCTCCCAATTCGTTGTTTTGAACATTTTTGCATATTTACTTAATTTTCAATTATATATATATATATATATCAATATATATATATTTCTCTGCGCAACCCATTTCACTTAATTAAGTATACTTTAATTTGGGAATTTTTCGTGAAACTTCGCGAGGCCATAGCTTGGTCATACGGACTCCGATTTTCGAAAACTCGGACTCTATTTCGCGTATTTTTCCGAGACGAACACAATGGCATAGCCCGTTTCCCTTGATTCAGATTTTACAGTTTAATTCTGCCTCCATTTATGTTATAACATGTTATTCAAAAATACGGGTTGTTACATTCTTCCCTCCTTAAAGGATTTCGTCCCCGAAATCTCCAAGTTAGGAAGAACGTATCCTACCATCCAACATCCATCTACTCAAAACACCATCCACGAGCAATCATTGTCCTTACTAGATTCTAAATGTTGTATGAACATATGCAAAGGTGTGTGTATATGTACTTATCTAATGCAAATATCATCAATGCAAATTATGTTAGTGAAATGAATCCATATGTATGCAATTCCTAACATAATGTATAGCATCTATATGTGTGCACATAACATACATCCATATGCAACATCCATGTGCCGAATCAACCATCTTGCAACCATAAGAATTGAAAATGTACACACGTCCATATGCAATATGAGAGTGTATTTCAAGCCGATCTAGTGCCTAGTGTGTGTTTATGCATCCACGAGCAACCACTAGCAACCACTTGCATCCACTTGCAACCATCAAACATAACATGTCTCAAACACATGTTTACATCCATAGGATTCCTATCTCAACAAGATACAGTCGAGTGATGGAAGCGAGTACAGATAAAACAAAAACTTGGTATATATACTTACAGACTACTAGTACAGATCAGATCTTCCCAAATGATTCTTAGGAAACTAAGCATGGTAGGAACCCAGAATGTATTTGTCATAGTCACAGATACTCTCAAATCCCAATTTATCACAAACAGATGAGTTATAACTCTCAGGGAGTTTGAGACTATTACCAGATCAGAAGCAAGACTAGCATTAAAGTACTGAGTTGCCATTACAGAATCAAGATACCAGAAAAAGAGTTTCAAACTGAAAATCAGACAAGGAAAATTAAACATCCTACAGACAAATTATTCTAGCCCTAATCTATTCACCCGCCATGCGAGTATTCACCGCTCCTTCCGATGTAGTCCCTTTCTTCTTCGGGCAATCCCTAGTGAAGTGTCCCATCTCTCCACAGTTAAAGCAAGTGCCCTTCCTCTTTCTGCAATCCTTGTTTAGATGAGTTGAGCTTCCACAAGTAAAGCACTTCTTTTCCTTCTTATCTTCAGACTTCTCCTCCTTCTTTTGCATTTCCTTTTTGGGCCCCGTTTTCTTGTTTTGAGACTCATTCACCTTGACCTCCTTCTTTGCACTCTTGTTCTCTTCATTGAGTAGGGCCATATCTACCAAACTCTCAAACGTGGCCCCCATGGGCACATGAGACATAGCTAACTCCTGTAACGGCTCATTCAATCCTCTAGCAAAACGAAGAGCCTTCTTCTGAGTAGTACTCACCATATCCAAGCCAAAACGAGCTAACTGATTGAACTTGTTCACATATTCTTTAACAGACATGTCTCCTTGCTTCAAAGCAATAAACCTTTCCATTTGCAAATTCTCTTCAGTAGAAGAGAGAAACTTAAGCCTGAATCTTGTCCTGAAATCGGCCCAAGTCTCCACAGACCTAGTACCATTGGTGACTTCCCACCAATAAGCGGCTTCATCCTTCATAAGCCAAACCGCCAACAAGAGCTTCCTCTGATCGTCTAACCCAAAGATAGCAAACAAATCCTCGGTCTCTTTCAACCAATTTCTGGCCTCCACAAAAGTCTCAGTGCCTTGAAAGTTCTTGCCACCCATTGCTTTGAAATCTTTGCAAGTCTTTGCGAAGTCCACTTGAGGATGCTGAGGGGGAGGAGGAAGAGGAACCTCAGCGACAGGAGGAGGAGGAACATTAACTACAGGAGGAGGAACATTAACTACTGGAGGAGGAGGAGGAGGGACATCTGCGGGGCCGGTTTCGGTCGCCCTAGCCTCCAAAAGTCTCCTATACCAAACAGGTATGTGCACTCCCTCCGGGATAACAAAGTTATCAGCCATACTGAAAAAGAAAAAGACAGATTCAGAATGGAGAAAAACGAAGGAATTTTGCTAATGGCTTTTTGGGGAATAGCCTTTAAAATAAACTAGACTTTTCTTTGGAAAATACTTTATACTTGGTTTTGAAAATAGTTTTCCAAAAGTTTTCTAAAAGCTTTTTTTTTGTTCCTTCTCGTACCATATGCTCTGATACCAAATGTAACACCCCACCTCCGCCAGGGTAACTCTTGTAAGCACTCTGACTTTGGAGGGGCGTTTGAATCAGGTAAACATGCATAATGATATATCAAGGCAGAACAAGAACATATGTATATATGTAAACAGAGTAAATAACATAGATAAAACAGCGGAAGATTTTAAACCATTTCAAAACAAGTCTGGTACAACATAATATCAACTTTCCAAATAAACAAGTCTAGATAAAACAACATCATCTGAAAACTGAAATACATAAGTGTTATCCCCAAAATAAATGATAACCATAGCTAGCTTCATGTCAAGACTGTACATGAGCTAATCCCACAAGAAAGCGATCAGAAATCCAGCTAAGCTCCAATATTCCCTCCCTGAGAAACTGGGGGGGGGGAACGGAAGAAAAGAGGCGAAAGAAAACAGGTCAGTCAAAAAGACTGAGTAAGCCCTACTACAATCAATGTAAACTGATAAAGTTAACTGGCATGAGCAGCGGGGATGAACATAAGGATAACAACATACTAGCATGATGATTAACTAACAAGGTAGATAAAGGTGTCATCGCATAATCAGGTTTAAGGTTTTGCACCACAGGTGTATCAGCATTCTAACATGTCATGTATAATCAAGAATTTATCCCTTGGCCTAAACTTGGCCCAGTATCAGGTGTTTGACTCAAATCAAGATCCAACTTCTTGGTACCAATCCTAGTATAACAGGATTGGGTGTTACCCCAATGTTCACATCGAAACAGGACGGAACAGAATGGTCCATACAGAAATAGAGCTTGGGAAAAATGGTCTCTTACCATCCCAACAGATAAAGTACAGAAACGGAATGCTAACAATAATGGGCCTTAACCACCCTAACAGATAAAGTACAGAAACGGAATACTAACTATAATGGGCCTTTACCACCCTAACAGAACGGTACCACGCAGAAACAGACGGGTGTTGCCACCCAACAGAACAGACGGTACCAACAGAATCAGACAGAACTAAGTGTACCCTAAATCCTACCCAAGCGATCGGCTCCCTAATACATAAATACCCTGTGTCGGCCCCACGATAGGGTGTATCACCCCCTAAAGTGGCAACCAATTGGCACAGGCATATTTATAGATGTCACGGCGTCTTACATCCTCAGAGGCAGACCGGGATCCATGCACGCACATGACCCGGTTGGAACGCACCATCAACACCCATCGCCACTATCAGAATGAACCACTTATAATTAGTTCAGTAAGCGTGCCCGGACCCTACCTACAGTTGGGTCAAAGTTTTGATACCAGAAAGGGTTACTGACTAATATGGGTCCCAAACAACAGATGACACAAGTATTCCCCCTTGTGTCCCCAGACTATCAGATTCAGATTAACTTATTAACAGAGTTCAGACATACAAAGTTCAGACGATTAGTTTTCAGACTAACGGATCAGATAACAGATTTACAAACCTGCCTAACTTAGTGTGGGTCCTACAGATCCGCAAAGCAGGTTCGTTTAACTTATCAATCAAGTTAGTTTATCCAGACCAGGTATCAAATCGGTTCTCAGCCTTATCAAATTACTGAGTTGGATTGGTATAGTTCAACTTAACCCCGTGAAATTACCGAGTTCAGATTGGTTAAGTGTAGGTTAACTCAACCCCGTTAATCTGCCAAGCCCAAATTGGTTAAGTATTAAATGGACCATGACTTAACCCTAATCATGAGGCATTAATTAATTAACGCGCCTTAACCTCTCACATTAGACTTTGTTGTGGTTACTAGTTAGGCCGGGCGGGTCCGGGTAGCTTTACACCACAACTTGTTCTAACCTCGGGTCCAAGGTACAACATGACCAACTTCTCACATTAGGTCCTATCGTTTGTAGCAACTAGTTAGGCCAGTCGGTTCCGGGTAGGTTTACGCTACAAACTCAACCCAACCTCGAGTTGGCCACACTTATCTTTTCTAAGTGTCATGTCCACCATGTTTCCAAAACATGTTACAAATTTTCAAGCAGTTGGGTAGACCTAACTTAATAGGTAAATTCCCAATGGGTAGACCTAACTTAATAGGTAAATTCCCAAGCTTATGTTTTTATGTCTTTTAAGTTTACCCAACCCCAAACGCAATCCCATCGCTTACATATCGCAATAGCGCATAAAGGATAGAAAGAGGGAACTTGGCATAATCATGACATAAAAGTGTTGAAGCCACAAGTTCAACATGGTGGCATATGAAATGTACATATGTTCAAATACTTGCATTAGGCCTCAAAAAGCATGCATAACTTGCATATCATATGACAACTTACATATCAAACTTGCATAGCATAACTTGCATATCATGTGACAACTTGCATATCAAACTTGCATAGCATAACTTGCATATCATGTGACAACTTACATATCAAACTTGCATAGCATAACTTGCATATCATGTGACAACTTGCACATCAAACTTGCATGACACAACTTGCTTATCATATGACAACTTACATATCAAACTTGCATAACACAACTTGCTTATCACATGACAACTTACATATCAAACTTGCATAACACAACTTGCTTATCATATGACAACTTACATATCAAACTTGCATAACACAACTTGCTTATCACATAACAACTTACATATCAAACTTGCATAACACAACTTGCTTATCATATGACAACTTACATATCAAACTTGCATAACACAACTTGCATATCATACATTTAACTTTAAAGTTTAAGTATGAGAGTAGAATAGGGCTTACAATGCTTATGCGGACTCAAATGAGTATAGCAAATGTAAGAAAACCCTTATGCAACCAATTAAACCCCAAAATGCAAGCAAAATAGATCAAAACTCTCTCTTTATGATGCAAAGATAGAAACTTGACTTGAATGCAAGCTAATGATGATCATACAAGTCTAAAAACACTTGTATGCATGGAAAATCTCATAAGAATTTGTTTAGAAATTTATGAAGAGAGTGGAGGCCATGAGAGGATTGATTTTGCCATAGTTTAGTTGCTAGAATGAATAATGATGATTTAGGGTAGGTTAGGGTCTTATTTATAGATTAGGCAAGTGTTTTAGGCCATAGGATTAACCCTAGATTCAATCCAAGCCATCAAAGCATGTCTTAGGGAAGAAGTCAAGTGTAGGAACCATCTAGGGCCTTTAGATTAAAGATGGACCATGAGAACCATTCAAATGCAAAATCTGCATTTGAGCGAATCGGCCCACGGGTTGATAGCCAAACACCCTGGATTAACCCCTAGTTGACCCAGCGGGCTCGGGTCGACCTCAAAAATCGGCCGGTTCGGTTATTCCCCTCTCCCAATTCGCTGTTTTGAACATTTTTGCATATTTATTTAATTTTCAATTATATATATATATATATATATCAATATATATATATTTCTCTGCGCAACCCATTTCACTTAATTAAGTATACTTTAATTTGGGAATTTTTCGTGAAACTTCGCGAGGCCATAGCTTGGTCATACGGACTCCGATTTTCGAAAACTCGGACTCTATTTCGCGTATTTTTCCGAGACGAACGCAATGGCATAGCCCATTTCCCTTGATTCAGATTTTACAGTTTAATTCTGCCTCCATTTATGTTATAACATGTTATTCAAAAATACGGGTTGTTACAAATATCATCGCCTTCTGCTCCTCCTCAATCTTCAAATCTACTGCCTTCATCTTTATTAGCAAACCATCAAACGCATTTAAGTGCGCCTTTAGCGAAGTTCCTTCCTTCATCTTGTAGATAAAGAAAGTCCGCAACAAGATCAGTCAATTTGTGAGTGACTTCTTCATATACAACTCCTCCAACTTGTTCCAAATACCTTTAGCAGTCGTCTCACCACTAATTTCGGAAATAACATTGCTCTCCATGGCAAGTTGAAGTGTAGTGAATGCCCACTCTTCCATTTCTTCTCTCTCTACATCTGAGATGTCCTCTGGCAATAAATCTGTATCAAACACCACCCGATGTACCCAATTCCGCCTAAGAACCGCTTTCATCTTCCATTGCCACTTTTCGAAATCATTATCGCCATTCCACTTGTCGATAACCAATTATGAACCAGCAGTTGCATACGACCCACGTACATAAGGAGCTACACCACTTGGACCACCTGTTGATGGATTATTTGAACCTGATTCCAGCATTTCTACAACTATCTACCAACACCAATGCTCAGATACCAAATGTTGCGGAGAAATTTTGATTCAAAGACCGCTTAAATAAAAAATCCCCAACGCCGCGGAAAACGAGATGGTGGTAATAGTGCAAAAACAATCAATTGAACAATCTCAATCTTATCCAAGCCAATCACAATCACCAAACAATGGAAATAATAGAGCAATAATGAGAAACTAAATCACACAGGGATTTATAGTGGTTCCACCGACGTCTTGTCAGTGTACGTCCACTTTGAGAGAGAAACCTTTATTAATATCAATAGAAGAGTACAAGAGATTGATTACAATGATCAAATTTACTAGAAAAATTTGATTTTGTGGAGAAAGGAATTGAAGAAGATTAGGATTGCCTAAACCCTAATTAGAATAATCTTAGATCTAATCTCTTGATTTGTGATCCACCTCTTTTTGTACTCGATGTAGCTTATATAGGCATTGAGAAGTATATGGAAATTCCCAAAATTTCCTCCAAAATATCCTCTAGATCCAAAATATTCTCCCGATCCAAAATATCCTCTAGATCCAAAATATTCTCTAGATCCAAAATATCCTCCAGATCCAAAATATTCTCTAGATCCAAAATATTCTCCAGATCCAAAATATCCTCTAGATCTAACACATAGTATCGCATACTTCAACATTTTATATGTCTGTAAAATAGACGTCTAAATTTCAGATGGAGATAATCAGGGAGAAAGACAAAATTTGGCAAAAAAATTAAGCTGAAGAATATCATATTTAATTTTTAAGACTGAAAGACAAACTTTAGAAAAAATCAGACTGAAGAAAAATGCTAAATACAACTAGCATTATATTCAGTTTTTACACTATACAGAAATGTTTGTTAAAACTAGCATTATATTTAGGTTTACACGGTACAAAATACTAATTGTATTTAACACTGTCATTCAGCTTAATATTTTCCGAAGTTTTTCCTTCAGTCTAAAAAATAAACTTAGTGCCCTTTAGCCAAAAAAAAATCAAAGCTTATCCTTATGCTTATTTTTTCAATGTTTGTCCTTGCGCATAATTTTCACAATTTGTCCTTGCTCGTATTTTTCACTTTTAGATATTTGTACATTTATGATAGAATCGGTTGGACCAAACGAGTGACTACATTTTGTATTTTAGATTTTGCAATTTTGAGAACCCGAACACTTGGATGACTAGTTCTATCAATCTGCCTCTTTCCTTCTTTCATGCCCCACTTAAATTAAAAAAATCATCATACCTCACATTTTTTCTTTTACCTCCCATTTATTTCGAAATTACATTTATATTTTATGAACCACGTTCCGTAAGGATGTTGTTTGTTCAACAGCCCTGCTGGTTCGAACTAGGTTATTATATAAGCCTCGCTCGACCTAAACCAGAATAACATGTCAACCTCGTTCGGTCCATATTAAATTTATACACGAACCACGTTTTGATTGCACTATGTTATTACAAATACATTATTCCATTCAAGCTTATAATGTGGTTCTTTCTTTTAGCCGTAATTTGTGGTTGTTTGAAGGTTGAGCCAATTTTGGAAATTTGAAAATGAATGAAGCATGGAAGGTGAGAGGTGGAAACCAAAATTTATATAGAACTAGGTTGGAACCCGTGCTTCGCACACGGGCAGTCAGTGGATTATAACTTGAAAATATAAGTGGTGAATTTACGGAAGGTGGACATAAAATTTGGAATATATTGTACAGTGCATATGAGATGTTCGATCATTGTGTACACTGTTTTATTTGGTACATGTGTTATTTCTATGATTTTGATTTTTTTGTCCAACTGTATGATAGAATACCGAATTCATGGTTTTATAGAAATCATAAATTAAATTGTACGGATGTAAATGTAATTTTGGACATATGCTCATATGAAATCTAAAATATTCCATGTCCACACTTGTGTGAGAATATATTTTATACAAAAAAAAATTATTATTGAAGTACATCTCATGTTATGTACATTAAAATTCCAAAATAATACATAAAGTATCGTACAACACCGATCATCTAAAGGCGCGGCCAAGAATAAGTCAGCGCAACCGTGAACTAATTTACATGATTCTAAAAGCAAAAAAAATATTCGCATAAAAGCAACATTTAAAGCTCAAGTTTCTAATGGATCCATGTTTGGTCATACGCATGTGCTCAAGTTTTCATTATGGTAGCTACCATCCATACAAACAGGTCCAGTCGGATGACACAAGTTACCTAAGTGTCTTTTATACTAAATTGAACGTTACAGCTAAAAGAATAACCATACGTTGATATAAATTAAACGTTACAGCGTGAAGTTATAGTGGGCAAATAATAAATGACATGTAGAGCACAAATTCATTTACAATAAACATTCAACTGTAGCTGGTCAAATTACCACTTGGTTGAAAGCTTCCCTTTGGCCATCATAATCTTCAAAGCATCTTCCAGAATTTTCTGGTCTTCCTCAAACTGGCAGAGACAATGTTAAGAAATGCAATTAGACATCGTTCATCACTATATGTTGTCAGTAATGTCCTTATCAATCAGTTTGTAACACAAAACACCAATGCAAGCAGCATGAAATACAACAAAATCTGTATAGTAACACACTTTCCTTTTATAGCATTGCCAGTTCAAAAACCGCCACTGTTGAATCACTATACTGCTCGTTGCTTAAGTGAACCCCATGTACTGTATAGTTTGAAGGCATGGAATCTGAAAGTCAAAACCAAAAAATCAAAAGGAAATAGCAGATGTGATTGACCTTTTTTTTCCATGGTGATACTCTGACAACATCAGCCATAGTTAGTGGTGCCTAATCATGTCCATTGCCTCGTGAGTAATCATCAAACTAAGTTGTATAGGAAGTCTACATGACTTATTTAGTAAGACAGATGAGCATATATATATATATATATATATATATATATATATATATATATATAGACACACACACGTCTTTGTGTGTGTTTTTATAACGTACAGAAACAACAATGGTATAGGTTTGAAAATCAAACAATTTATTTTCTACGATAACAAATGAAACGTATGGTAATGCCAGCAACAATAATGGAGATAAATTCGATTGCAGCCCTAGGTGAGGAATAAAAATATCGAACGTTTAATTCAAAAAATTCATTAAGAAAAGGTAGAGACATTTCAAGCATCTATAAATATGTATAGATTTTCATTACTCAAAAGGACTATTTTTTCTAGCTTTTTTTATATAAAAAAAATTGTTCCAAGATTTTATTTTTACTTTTTTAATTTTGTACAGTCAAGCCAATAATTTCGAAACAATATAGTTAAACATATATTAGCAAGAATTCAATTTAAATATAACTGATTACCTTTGTATCAAGCTAAATATTTGCCCTGCTGGATCACAAATATCCCTCTCTATGGGAACATTTCTGCATTATGTTGCTTTACTCTATTTCTCAACAAAGGATGAGGTAGAAGCCCCTTTAGAAGAATTCTAAAAGGCAATTATGTAGGTGCATCAATGGTATCTGCTGGGGACCCATATCTTATATTTCAATCCTGGACAACCTTTTTCAGAAAGGCTTTATTGCTCTTTATCCTTTGAGATGCAAAATAATTTAGTATTGACCTATAACCAATCAATAAATGGAATCAAAATTTGATTCTTGAGTAAACATGATTGTGGAAATTGTTTTCGCATATAGGAAAACATGTGAATAAAAAAGAGCTACAAGTGGTAGAGTTTATTGGAAATGCAGATGAGCTAGCGAAATGGAATATTTGATCGTAGTATGGTTATAAAGTTCTGAAAAAGAGAATACTTAAATAGCGATAAGATCTTCAAAAATTAATAACTAAAATAGCGATACACAGACCTGCTTTTATAGCAACCAAATCAATTTACACCTAATTTAATTATAACAAACTAATCAGTATATGCCTGAGTTAGAAATAATGTAATGTACGAAAGGCACATAAATTTTGAAGGATTAAAAAAATCACTCCATAAGGAATAAGTTCCACATCACTTAAACATGCTCTAACACGTCAAAGCAATTTGTTATGGTAGTTATGTCTAACCTGTTCATGTTTGACCCACAGATGTCAACAGGTAGCTACATTCAATTTCAACTGCACAGTAAACATATTGGAGACCCATGACGAACTCCAATACGTACATGTTTGATTTTATCAACAATGATAGTCAGTTAGGATGGTTTAGATATCACTGTGAGTTAGGAAAAATCTTGATATGAAATGGATTTTGATTTTGCCATTTGTTATCATTTTTCCTATTCGCGTTAGCATCCAAATCGAAAAGTGAAAGAAGTAGCCAAAAATATTTAAAATTTGTTCAAACGTCAAGTAGGCTTATTTTGGAATTTTTTAAATACTTGTGGACATTTAGGATATTTCGGATACTTAGGAAAAGGTAACAACCGCAGGAGAAATAAAAGTAATAAAAGGGATTAGCATTAATCACCGGTTTTTTAAATACTTGGGGTCATGTTGCTCATGCTATGGAAAAGAAAGAAATCATTTGACATAAAGCTTATAGGATTACTTCTTTGGTTGTGACAAAAAGGAATAAGAACAATTTGTTGTAAGAAAAACATACATCAACATAGCAAGCCATTGCTTTATTGAAATAAAATGGAACAAAGAGCCATCTGTCATTTGTTAAGACCCAAAAAACTCAGCTCAAAAGCAAACAATCATTTTAAAAAATCAGGAGCAGGTGGTATATATCGAAAAAATGAAGTTTAATAAAATAGTAACCTCTTCAAAGCTTCGAAACAAAGCTTGTTCTAAAATTTATTGCAAGCAGCGAAGCTATATTTCTCGTAAATATGCACATATGATTGACATAAGGCTTCTAAAAAATGTACATATTTTTAGTTTGTTTTACCATGGCTAGGCATTAAAAATACCCTTATATGCCAAGTGGAAAGAGGCGTTAATGGTAAATATATGATCCACTATTTCAAACTGGTAAATATCAATATGGAAGCCCAGATTAAACAGTTTAATTACGTGTTAGAAGAAAATTTCTAATACATACAGTAGACAAAGAAAGTAAAAGTTAGTATGAAGAAATGTGTGTAATATATTTAGGTAAATTGAACATTAAATCAATATTACAAACACAAATATTAATAAACCTTAAATAAATTACCTAAGGTTACTTACCAATTGTGAAATAAAGCTAACATCTACTTGTGAAATGCTTAAATAAAAAACCGAAGAACAGTAAGAAAACTACGATATAAAGATTAAGCACTTGGTTTAAATAAGTTGAACAATATGTGGATAATAAGATACCGTAGTAAATTAGTTGTAGCATCGGTACATGAGCATACAATTAAAAAATTAGGCAAAAAAATTACCTATTCTTCATAGATGTTTCTGACAATATTGCTTTAGACGAAGGTTTAAGGCTAACCAGTTCAAATTTTAGAAAGGCTTCATGTGCTTGGTAAAAATTACCTGTTTTGCACAAGGAATTATAATAATGGTTGACTATGTAAACCATTGACCAAAAATATGCATACCTTATTGGAGGGCAAAGTAGTGAAGCTATATGATAGCATAATAGTAGCCTGATTGCTTTATGCAAATGATGATATAAGGTTAAATACCATCTCAAACATGAATCAGAATAGAGCTGAGCACATCAGAGGCCCTAGATAACGTTAACTAAACATTAAACAGCAGACCATCTACATAAGGAAAGCAAAATCGAACATTAAATCAAGGTAAATATTTAAGCATACCTCCAATAATATCGAAAGGAGCTAAATGAAACCCATTTTGCAGTATTCTGAATTTTTTGAAAATAAGTTTGAAAAATGGCGTTGATATTGAAGGTGCAATATCTTTGCACGAAAAAGTTGTTACGTCCACATCGTCGTACATCTTAATAAAAAAAACATGATAATAAAATAGGGAATAAGAACGTAGGAATAAATTATTCAAATTGTGGACAAAGGAAAACTACCTCCTTCTCGTCCCTAAAATTTGAGCAGCTGACAGCTTTGTTCAACTGAGGCCTAAAACCAGCTGGGAGAGTAAATTGGCATAGTATCTCAGTTCATGTCAGTAAATTCAAACAGTTTTTCAACTGTGAATGTTGAATTCCCATGTATAAGGCTTGCCACAACAAAAATCCATTTAGTAAAGAAAATTATGAACATGTCATATCAATTAATAATGGATAAATGTTGCATGAATAAAAGAGAGCACATGTGAAGAAAATCATACCCCTTCAATAATCTGTCGATGGCCAGCATTAGAGACACCACTTTGGTTAATCGCATTAGGGACAAAACTCCTTGCAGCATTTGTATCCTTCAATACGTATGTTGTAAAATATCATAAAAAATGCACACAACTATGTATGTGTATCATTCTCAGCTTGTATATATTGTATTTTGTATATATCAAATTAATGGTATACATGTTCATATATATAGTTGAACATGTTAGTGGACGCTACTTGAGCTAGAAGTTAAGCAAACAGTGTATTTGTCAAATGAAAAGGATTTGAGAATTCAGCGTTAAAAATAATGTTATAATTAACAGATGAATATAAGCTTAGAGTAAGTTAAAGCAAACAGTGTATCTGCATGTTTGAAAGATACTCAAAAACCTAATGAAAGACAAAAAAGGAAGGGGAAAAATAGTAATTAACAGACGAATATAATCTTAGAGTAAAATTTGACTGATTTGAATCCTCACCAGATGCCTTTTGTTATTACAATTTAAGCCCTGCAAATTTGCAACAGTTTCATGCAACTCCAACAGATTTGAATCACTTGAAGTTCCAGTAGTATTTCGGGGTTTCTTCCTAAATATCTTTAGATCCTCAGGATTTGCAGAAATATGATCAGCAATCAACTGCATATGCGAAATTGCTATAATTTGATGATTGTTGAAGGGAAGAACCTATTGGATAGGACAATATCGATTTATTTAATAAAACATAAAGGAATTAACAATAATAAAATCTAACAAAAGAGCTATAGGTGAGAGCAAAGTGTAGGCATAATTATATAATTTATTGACAAAAGTACCTTCGAACATCTTTTTAGCAAAAAAGACTACGAAAGTCATTTTCATTTTTTTGAAATCAATTTAATTAACATAGATTTGATATCTAAAGTTTAAAAAAAGTTAACATCCTATAGTCTTCAAATTTACAAAATATAATATACCAGAAAACTGAAGTTAAAAATATTTGCGGTTTCAAAAGGTCCAACTCTTCAAAATTCAAAAGTTTTTTTAAAAATAAAAACTTAAACTGAGAAATGGCAGTATTTTAGTTCTACTTTATGAATAAAAATAAAAATTAGGAAGTTGAAATTTGGGAATCTATGTAATTGTATGTGACTATAGCCCGGAAGGAAATTGTGTAGTTAATTTTCTTATAGTGCATAAAATCTCTATTACATAACCTGCTTATTATTACTGATATGTCCATTTGGTTTGATCTTAACTTCACATGTGAAGGCAATTAATGCAATATAAATAGTAGGAAATTTAGACAGTACCAAACAGAATTAAAGGCAAAAACATCAAGTATTTCATCTGGAGATGTAATTAAAAAACTTTAAAATACATACTAATTTTTGAAAAA
This sequence comes from Allium sativum, assembly GCA_030737875.1. Taxonomy (NCBI): domain Eukaryota; kingdom Viridiplantae; phylum Streptophyta; class Magnoliopsida; order Asparagales; family Amaryllidaceae; genus Allium; species Allium sativum. Next base: position 344,845,905 of record CM060924.1, on the reverse strand, counting down.
GAATCAAGTTTGTGGTATGTGATATAATTTTTTATTCCTTTGGTAATTCATTTAAAACAACCATGACAATCAACATGGTACAATAAGTAAGTGAAAAAAGTTATGTTATAGTTTCCTTACTTGCTAAGTAGTGAACGTAAGCAATAGTAAATTCATTTAAGTAGAACAATCTAGAGTGAACTCAATGCCAGATTTAGATGTTAATTCGAACCCAGATGTTAATAATACATAATAAATCAAAAGTCTCATTGTACTGTTCATACATTAGAGAAAATCAATAGGCAGTGTAAATACAGTATATAATGATAGCAGCAAGCGATGGAAAATTGGTAGGGCTGAGGGGAAAAATTGTGTTAAAAATCAAAATTCCATACAGTTATTCACATCTAGAATCTCATTCATGCAGTTCATAAAGTTTTATGTTTTATTTTCCAGACATGTCCAGTGGGTATTTAAAGAAAATAAAAAAAACTGGTAATAGGTAATTTATAACTGCAAGAAGGTTGCTTTTGTCAAAGTGGGTGCTGTAATAGAAACTGGTAATAGGAAATTAAAAAGTTTTTTTAAATAAAAATTTAAACTGAGAAATGGCAGTATTTTAGTTCTACTTTATGAATAAAAATTAAAATTAGGAAGTTGAAATATGGGAATCTATGTAACTGTATGTGATAGCGAGGAAGGAAATTGTGTAATTAATTTTCTGACAGTGCATAAAATCTCTATTGCATAACCTACTTATTATTACTGATATGTCCATTTGGTTTGATTTTAACTTCACATGTGAAGCCAAAATGCAATATAAATAGTAGGAAATTTATACAGTACCAAACGGAATTAAAGGCAAAAACATCAAGTATATCATCCAGAGATGTAATTAAAAATCTTTAAAATACATACTAATTTTTGAAAAAGAATCAAGTTTATGGTATGTGATATAATTTCTATTCCTTTGGCAATTCATTTAAAACAACCATGACAATCAACATGGTATAATAAGTAAGTGAAAATCAGAGTTAAAAGGTATTGTCATATTAATATACTTTAAATGAATTTTAGATTAAACATGTGATTATTTTTCAAATGTAAGCATGAAGATTAATTACTATTATTTTTCAAATAAATATTTGATGAAAATTTCAACATCCAAAATTTGCTAAAATTTTAAAGTAGTTGTCCTTCAATTTATTTTTGTCATAAGCATTTGAACGGCAAAATCAAATCTTCTCAGTCATAAAACATTAAATTAGGCCAATCAGCATTAACAGGAAGGTTACAATTGGTCAGCACATTCACGTGTCGTACAAATATATGACGATAAGCAGTAAACATCTGTCTGAAGAGAAATCAAATAACACGTTATCATATAGCCTGATTACAAATACTGTCTGTAGACATAAAAACACAGTTGGATTTTATGCACCAAATAGTTCAATATTAGTCCCAAAGAAGCGGAGTCCATGTGGTGTTGGAACAGCACAGTGTATAAATGTTTACAAATCAGTCAAAGTTAGGAAAGATAGGCAAACATAAGTACAAATTCATTGCTCAATAAGTATATTAATCTCATTTCTTTATGGATATTGACATATTTGGTACCATGTATTCTTTTAAAATTTACAATCCTAACAGCTTTGGTTGTACACCAATATCCGAATTAAGAGTTATTGTTGCAAAATATAAATCATATCCATTAAACATGAACTTATGGTCATTTAAAAGCAACATTTTTAATGACAGATCACTAAGTTGGCATTTCTTGAATATACGTCTGATCTGTGACAAATGGGTGCAGACATACTCGGCGACAATGACACTACTTTCCAAATAAATAAATGTACTTGAAACGAACAACATGTTTACTGCCAGTGTCAATTTTTTTGTGAAATAGTCAAGGAGAAAAAAAAAATATGTGAACAACATAATATATGCATATATGTTGTAATCTAATTTCAATCTATTCTTTTGTAGTCAAAACTGAATTATATACGGTTACTTTGTACGTGCGTATTTCTTGTCTTATTATCACTTTGCACTTGAATAATTAAAAGTGGAGTTCTTTATGATTTTATAATTGTTACATTATGCTTGCATCTGCTGTTCTACCACTATTTACATGTGTATTTATTCAATTGTTTTACCATTTTATACATGAATTCTATTTTAGCAAGGACCTTTTAATAACTACGTACTTCTAGATATTTCGAATTGATACTGAAATATATGGTTGCTTCGCACAATAAAAATATTTACCAATTAACCTTTAGGCTTCAACGTACAGAAGTTTAACAACTAATAGTATCATATGTAAAGTGCGTTAAATTCTTTCACAGTAACATTCATGGAGTTAATTAATATATACTAACTACTATTTATTATTTACTAAGTAGCACATGCTCATAATGAAAAACATGTGCTAGTAATGAAATAATGCAAAAAAGGTATATTTGTAGCAGTCACCAGAATGTGTATGATAAGTGGGAAAAAATAAAAGAATTGCCCCTTAATCTTTGGAGGCTGTACCCTGGTTGTAAAATAATATTCTGAAACATCAACAATTTTAGTCTGACAATATTTAGTAAATGCATTTTCTTCCCAGTCCCCATGATGTCTCTGGAGTCTAGTCAGTTCAGAGTTTAAGCTTATTCTCATACGCTTCTACTTACACGATTTAATCCAGCGCATCGGTTCATGGTTCACATGTAAACACACGAACTTTACAAAACAGTGCACACTATGCAGCTCATGTGAGTCAGACATAACACAAACAGTAGGCACGTATCATAGGAGTGAATCAACAAAACCAAAAGGGTAAGAAATTGCATTGTTTTGTTCTCAGCATACATTAATCATCAACTTTAGATGAATATCCTCAAGAAACGGGCTGTGCAAATTGGCATACCTCAGTATTATGCTTCGTTTTGAATAGATGGTTTGACATCAGAAAATCGTGTGCAGACCACCATGGTAATTATGTTGAAGCAGAGAAGAAAAGAAAAATGATCTGTAATGCTAGGTCCATATTTGCGGAAGAAATAACAGACTTGCAAGCGGCAGAAATTAAAGATAAAACAACAACATCTTCCCGCCAACATCGTCAATAGAGGTTGCCTCATCGAAGCTATATCAAAGTGACAAAAATTCAACTCAGTCTCCTTGGAATTCAATTCGATCTCCATGAATATATCTCCCCAACAAAAATAAACAAAGAAACAAATAAACATGGTAATTTCATGTAAAATGGGTTCTACAAAATTCAGGTATCAGTAATTATTAATTAGTAGAAATGAAATTTAAACGAAGGCGACACTGGTAATTTAGAGATCATGAGTTATATTTGTTCTTTTCAGTCTATATATTTAGTTTTTCTTTTTTTTCAAGCATACATCAATTTTATTAATCTGGTCAATTTTCCCTTATCCATTGAGTAGTACAAACAATTCATTTTCACAGTTTAACCGTGATATTATTATTACAGTTTAAACTGAAGTAGTTCCCTTCATAATCAAAGTGAGAAAAGAAACTAAAGGTAGACGGATTCTTTTTCATACCATACGATTGTCCTATCGCAAAGATAGTGTTATATTGACGTTTCTCTACTAATTTCGTGATGCAGTTTTATGTGAATTCCAGATCAATTTAGAAGCTTACACTTGAAACACTTAATTGCTAATTGATTGCATGTATTATAAAAAAATAAGAAAGCTACCATGAAGAAGGATAATGTTGTGCATCCACCACCGTTGACATGAGCCTTTCTGAGCCATTGAGGACAATGATTGGAATAACCATGATTAGGATGCTAGCTCATAGTTAGCATAAAAAGGTCAACTGATGTAATTTCCATACACGTTTTTCCCTATCCATAATTTTTTCTCTATCCACAAAAATAGTAAACTCTACTTGAGGTTGATAGAAAGTAACAGGAAAAGCTGCTTAGTCATGTAATTTTCATAAAATAGGACATTAAATTTGTACCACAGCCATATCCCATCCGCGGTTTTGTGACCCAACGCAATGAGCAGTTACATAATCTACTTTTTAAGATATGTTACCAACTAATATGAATGTCACCTGTGACTAAATTATAGACAAATTTTTTCCCATATTTTAGTATTGCTTATAAAAGAATTGACTGGGAACACATCGGCAATAAACTGCATGTAATGAAATCAATTTATTGTATCTATTTGCAAGAAGGAAATATGAGAAAAAAGGCAAGCCTTTATTCAGAAAATAGCATTGCAAGTACGGGTATAAATCAAAGTGTAATCTGAATACAGCAGTCTTTCAAACAAATCAATAGTTCCAGGCGCAAGCAATTGATAATGAATTATTCCACCTTCATGCTGTATTACTATCTCCGCTTCTTAGCGTGGGTTCAAAAAGTTGTAGATGTGAACAATCGTAAGTAACATAATCATATTAAAGGAAATAATTTGCATTAACACAATTACGTTCAGACAAAACAACGTAATTATGTGTAGATAAAATCGGTGTACAAACCGTAAACTCGATATTAGAGAAATAATACAAGATAGCAGTAGCCAAATCAGACTTACGCTAACACATCATCATCAGCGTCGTAATCATGGAAAGAAAACCTTCCAGTAGAGAATGTAAATTTAGGGTTTCATCCAAAAATTGGTAGTTAGTGGGCTAGGAAATCTTAGTTTTGCGCAGTATTAGGTTTATGATGGAAGGTCAAAACATTCAAAGTCCGAAGAAAAATCGCACGAAATGATAAATGATTAACAAAATCGCGAAAGGGAAAAAATTGTAATACCTGTGGCAGGAATTAAAATTTTCGGAATCGGCAAATCACTTGCAATCGGTTGGGAGCAAAATCCATGGTTAATCAGAAGTTAAGGTCATTAAAACAGTGAGGAATTGAAGGTAGAAGATGGTGAGGAGGGATTAAATCTGAGAATTACGGAAATTGGATATCGGTTAAGAAGTTGGTTTTGGAGTTTTATTTTTGATTTCAGAAGAGGAAAAGCGTGTAGGGAATGGTGAGATGAGAAGGAAGCGGCTTGATAGAAGAGAGAGAACGGCTGAGCATGAGAATAGGAGAGATGGGAGAGGAATAACTGTATATGCTTGTGAACGTGGGAGAGTCGTGGTTGGGAAGGAAAAATTAAGGACGTGAGTGAAGGAAAGCTGCTTATTTTGAAATGAGATGCCCAAGGTAATGCCACATCAGCAACGTTGAGATTGTGCTTTTATGTTTAAGTAATAGATTGGCTCACTTGAAGATGCTTTTGCCACACACAGCGAATCAGCGGGAAAAATGGAATCCATCCCTTATCCTCATCTTCCTCTCCTCCGTACCTCCACTCAACGCTCAGAGCTCACTCAAATCCACGCCAATTTAATCAAACTCGGTCTGATCAACAATACTTACTTCTCCACTCGTCTCATTGCCTCTCTTTCGCTCTCCTCCTCTTCCCGTAACTTATCTTACGCCCGCGCTCTTTTCTCCTTCGACACCAATCCCAACGCATTCACTTTCAATGTCCTTATCAGAGGCTCCTCTTGCTGCAACCAACCAATTGAAGGTCTTCTACTTTTCTGTGACATGGTGACTCGAGGTACTGCCACACCTAACCAAATGACATTTCCTTTCGTGTTCAAATCCTGCGCCGACGCCAGAGAGGTTGAATTCGGAAGAATCGTGCATGGCTTCGCGTGCAAGATTGGATACTGCGATGACCCGTTTGTAAGAAATGCGCTTTTGAATATGTACGTGAAAAATGGTTGTTTTTCTGACGCACACAAGATATTTGATAGAATGGACGAAAGGGACGTTGTGACTTGTAACACTATGATTGGTGGTTTTGTGGATGAGGGTTTGATGAAAAACGCAAGGGACTTGTTTGATTGGATGGAAAATAAGAATGTGGCTACTTGGAATTGCTTGATTCGTGGGTATGTCAACTGTGATTTAATGGACACTGCTCGTGGTTTATTCGAATGCATGTTAGAAAGAGATGCCATTACTTGGAATACAATGATTAATGGGTATGTGAGATTTGGTAGGATGGAAAAGGCTAATGAATTGTTTCAGTCGATGCCTGATGATTTGAAGGATTTGATTACGTTTAATGCTGTGATTGATGGCTATTCAAAAACATCTAGATACACAGCCATTTTTGAAGCGTTTAAAGAGATGATACTGTTGGAAGTTGAACCTAATAAATTTACTTTAGTCAGCGTGCTATCGGCTTGCTCTCATCTGTCAGCATTAGAACAAGGTGAATGGGTTCATTCATATATAAGAAAATGCAATATAAGATTGGATGCAGTGCTGGGAAAAAGTCTTTTAGACATGTATGCAAAGTGCGGAGACATGGATAAAGCTATTGATGTGTTTGATGGTATGGAAGAGAAGGACATTGGTGCATGGAATTGTATTATATCAAACCTTGGCATTCATGGTAAAGGAAACAAAGCATTGAAAATCTTTTCTAAATTGTTGGAAACTAATATAAAGCCGGACGAAATTACCTTTTTGAGCATTATAAGTGCATGCCGCCATTGTGGATTAATCGAAGAAGGAAGAAATATCTTCAATGTCATGAGCAAGGAGTACAACATAACACCTAAAGGTGAACATTTTGGATGCATGGTCGATCTTCTATGTCGTGCATATCTTCTTGATGAAGCCAAAGAGCTTATAGAAAAAAACAGTCATGTGGAATTTAGTGTTGCCATGTGGGGAGCATTGCTTGAAGCTTCAAGTAGAATTGGAAATTTGGAAATGGGAGAGTATGCAGCAAAGCATCTTCTTGAGATTGATCCAAACGACGCACGGTGCTATGTGGCATTAGCTAATTTATATTCTCAGGGAAGAAAATGGGAAGATTCCGTGAACTCAAGAAGAAAAATGAGGCATATTGGAATCGAGAAGGTACCTGGCTGCAGTTCAATTGAAGTTGATGGTGTGGTTCACGAATTCCTCGTGCAAGGAAATGGCTTTGAGGCTCCAGATGAAATCTGGTAAGTTCATAGCATGTAACTCAAAGCTCTAGTTTAGTTGAGCAATTTGGTGGAAAGTGGAAACAAAAAGAAAACGGCCTTGTTTATCGGTAACAAGTAACAACCTTATAACACTAGAACACACGGTTAAGATTGTAAATTTATCCAAGCAGGCTCCTTAAATTCCACATATTCATTTTTGTGCAGAGATAAAATATGCGTTTAACCTTTTTTTTTGGGTCTGTCTTGTAAATTTACCCTAGCGGGCTCCTTGAATTCCACACATTCATTTTTGTGCAGGGATAAAATATGCGGTTAACTTTTTTTTTTGGGTTAGTGTAGCGAGAGCAAAATTATATTATCTGTTTTCCTATATCCAACTAATCAGCATTCCTTATTTTCACATTTTTGCAATTAAGTCGAGGTTAGAAAAAATGTTTAATTGTAAAAAAAATTAAATTCAAGAGATTTTGATTGGTTGGACATAGGAGGATAAGAGATTTTGGGTACTGAGGATTTGATTTGCTGTCTACCAACATGAAACCACAATTATTAACATGTGCTCTTGGGGCACATGGTAACAAAACTCTTGTTATATGACTCTTCTGTTATACATTTCTTAACAGTTAAATGCGTATATATTCAGAGGCGAAGATAATAACTAACGGAAATAAGAGTATCTCCAACAGTCCATCAATTCCTACTCTGAATCTTGAATTTTGGGTAAAAATCGCACCAATAGATGTTTCAAGTTGTAATATTCGGCGAAATATTACGGGATCGATTCAAAATTCTGAATTGGTTCCGCGAGCCGATTTTATCGGCACACAACCTTATCACAGGCCAAAATAAGGTGCGCGTTGATAAAATCGGCGCGTCACGGAACAAAAAATAAAGAAAACATGGCGTGATGAAAAAATCAAGGCGGGACTGTTGGGAAAATTTCTTTCTCTTCCCCGTAGTATTCAAGAACGTAATACTACGTCCCGGAATTCTGCTGGAGTTGCTCTAATCAGATATAAGGCTTCTAAACAGTACTACCCATGTAAGATGGAGGTTGAATCACCTATTACAAATACTAAAAGGCTGGCAAATCTTGACGATATTGATATTCATGAGGCCATCGATCATTGACTCTTCTTAAGCATTTAGTTTTGTATGTTTAACTTAAGCTAATTCTTTCAAGGATGCTACAAAAAACAACAATGGAGTGAGGCCATGAACATGAGGTCAAGGCTATTAAAATGAATACTAGCACTATAAAATCTTCTTCAAGGAATAAATTCAGAAGGAGACTCATATATGTCCAAATTTGTATGCAACAAAGCATGACATTACACATATTGGTAATGCAACAAGGTTCAGCATTACACAGATTGGTACCATATTTGCATGTGAGTGCGCGTGTGTGCGTGTTTGTTTTGGTTAGGGCTTCGCAATAATCAAATGGTTCATTTTCCCTAGACTTAATTAATTGGACCCCTTCATGAACGACCTTCCCTTCCTGATGTCCTACTCCTGGTCCTCTGAACAAGTACTTATCTTATTATTGCTTCTACCTTGGATCTAGAATAAATTAGGTTGTTGTGTGGCCTATCACCCTATCCCCGAGGATTTGAATGGAACGGCATAAAAGGAACAACTCATCCTATTAGATTCATGCACCCATCTGTTTCTCTTCTTAGATGTCTTATATGTCCAATCCTTCTCTTTTATTGTTTAACACCTATAAATAGCAGTGCGAGTTTGTTCATATTTTGTAAGGTAGGTCAACAAAACACTCGATCTCTATTGGTGAAAATCAGGGAAACCCATATGAATCCCTCTAATTTTCACCTATAGAAGCTGAGTGCTTTGTTCACATCTTAAAATTTTAAGATGTGAACAAAGTAGTACTGTATAAATCGAGGCAAGGGAAATGGTATTTTCAGAATGCATATGATTTGAACTAGTTGATATTTGTGCGTGCTGCATATAATTGGAACTTGGTTCAATTTCCGCAGAAATTGCAGGTAGGAAGGTCTAAAGACTCTAAACTGTCGACATTAGATGTAAGTGGCGTAGTTACTTTGGGACGCTTTGTCCAAAGTAGTGATGAAATTAATTTGAAGGTCGGAATTGAATTATAATATTTGGCTACCAATATTGACCTCCTATTAGCTTCCTTTTCCACCCTATTCAAATTAATAATTTTTCTATTGCAAATTTAACCCTTACTTGATAAATAGATTTTTAATCTTTCCATAATTTTTTAAGAAAAGTAATACCGAAACACAATGATTTAGTTAAGAAGAATTAATATGATGATTTCGAATATGAAAATTTTAATTTTTTTTTCCTTAAATAACTACTTATTCCATGATTTTTATTAGCATTTTTTCCTTGAATTCACGGTAATTTTTACAAGGAATTTTATTAAATCTAGTGTGTTATGCACTTAGATTGATAAAATTGCAATGTTTTGCACCCCATGAAACGATAAAAACTTAGAGTTATGTCCACTAGTCATAGATGTAAACCTAGTTCAACAATTACATATTTACCAAACTTTAGTCTTTTGATAATAAACATAAATTAAAATTCATCTTTATAATTTGACTTCTTTCTCCATTTTGATTATAACATTTAAGAATTTTGCTCTATATTTCGAATTTTTTTGAAAATTTCTAATTAAAGGACATTGTAAGGATGCATTTGATTTTGAACGGGAAGGGGTATTTGAAAGAACTATTTTGAAGGGGTATTGTTGCGAATGGGAAATGTGTTTTTTTTTACAAAAGGGGTAAATTGGAAGGGGCAGAGTTATTATTTTATTGTTTTTGTATTTATTATTTTTATTCTTTGTGTTTGTGTGTGTTTATTGTCGAACAGAATATTAGAATGCAAAATACAAATTGCAATATTGAAATTACATAATTGCAGAATTTAAAATGCTAAAATAAAATACAGAATACAGTGAAACGTTTTAGTGCATTCCGGTGGCAACTAGTTCGTTTCGTATATTGTCTCATATTAATTGACATGGTGGATGTTATTCCGGTTCTTTGAACGGGTTCTCGATCTCTGTTTCCGTGATTTGATATACTATAATACTCATCAGATATTCCTCTGGCTCTAAATCAGGGTCGTCGTCATACAACATAAAATTTGGATTGCCAGCGTTGTATTTTCTAATGTAGTTATGAATAGCCATTGTAGCAGAAATTTCTTTCATGTTAGACGCGTCCGGCGAGTCGGACGCCTTTGACACGGAAGCTAACTTTCCAACCGTTCGTCTCGAAGGGACATTTGGGTGGACCCTGCCGAAGACGCGTCAGACGCCGACGCGAACATCAACTGCCCAGTCCGAAAATCAAACGCTACCTAAAAGATAATATAAAACATTAGGGGAACGGAAAAATTAAAATATAAAAAGAATTTTAAAACTTGATTTTGCTAAAGTTTTCAATTCTATAGAATGGTATTTTCTTAGAAATTAATTATTGGCAAAAGGTTTAAGTGTTAGACGGGTACGATGAATTATATACTTATTTAAATCTGGTAATTCTAGTATTTTAGTTAGGGGATTTTAACCACAAAGACAAATTGATTGAAAATTTTAACCACAAGGATAAGAGACTAAAAATTTATTTGAAAGGACAAAACATAGTCCCAATTTATTTAAAAGGACAAAGAAAAAGACAATTTTCAAAAAAAAATATTTTTTATTTTTGCAGATTTTAGGTATCAGTTTTTTATGTCTGTAGGTATCAGTTTTTTTTCCGTAGTTGTAGGCTAAAAAATAATACCTTCAGACACATAAAACTTCTACCTATTAGCTGCAGAGAGCAAATCGATACCTACAGACATATAAAACTGATACCTAAAATCTGCAAAAATAATAATAATGATAATAATAATAATAATTTTTTTAAAATATTTTATTTTAAAAAAATAGTCATTTTTTTGTCTTTTTGAATAAATTTGGTCTATGTTTTGTCCTTTTGAATAAATTTTTAGTCTTTTGTACTTGTGGTTAAACGTTTCAAACAATTTGTCCTTCACAATATTTTCCTGTTTTAGTTAATAGTGTTCATGGTAATAAGATTCAGTCAAAGCTTGCTATCAGATTGGGTGATCTTTTATCTCCTTTATTATTCAACTTCGATGTTGATTTTATTTTTTTAAATTTTATAAGATTAGACATTGATAATATAATTAAATATTATTTGTAATGAGGTTATCAATATGGGTATTTTTGTTCCGCAGTTTATGGATGATGCCATGATTTTTTACTTCTTATTTACCTAAACATGATATTGCACTAAAATTTATTTCATATAGTTTGTAACTTTTATCTGGGTTAAAGATTAATTTTGAGAAGATTTCGGGTTTAGTATTAAATGATATGTATAGTAATAATAAAAACTCATGTTGCTAATTTATTAAATAATAGTAAATAAGAACCTTTTACATATCTCTCCTTAATTAGAGGAGTTTTCTCATTTCTTCTTAACTCTCTCTAGATATTTTGTTTTTAAATAGTTTATCACTTTTCACTTATTTACTATTTCTATCACATTATTTTACCTCTTTTATCATTTTACATTTTGATATAGACATTTCAAAGTTTACATAATTATTTATTAACATTTGACTCTAAACATTTTGTGACGATCCCAAAACCCCATGACACGGTGTTAAGGATAATCATTGGAATATAACACATTAATCATCATTAGCAGAATACAGATAATAGCATAAACAAGAAAATAGAATAATTTACACAAATATGACAGCGGAATCGTATATATCACCACATCAGAGAGCACAGTGCAGGATACAACTTAGTGCATAAAAGTACATAATCAGTCAACATCGCCGGAGGCGGAATCATAATACAGAGAGAATACATAACTAAATATCAGTCTACATCGCCAGTGGCGGAATCATAATACATAGACAATAATGGCGGAAAAAGTCATAGTCATCACGGTGTAGTCAAGCCTCGCCATGAGCCAAAAGTGCACCTCTACTGCGGTGCCAAGCCAAAATATACCAGCTACCTGTAACTAGGCTGCCCGTGTGAAAATGAGGGCACCCGAGTTTGCAAGGTGAAACAAACTACGAGTCAGTCGTGGGACTGGTATGAAAAATCTACTTAACTTATTAAACAACAATAATAAGGCAAATCAAAGGACCACGCCACTTTCGCGGAACGGGTTTACTCCAATGAGTGCTAGTGCATGAAATAAAGTAAATGATTAAATCATCGCAATGCTTTTTATAAAATGAAGCCATTATAAGACTCAGGTCCCATCACACAATGCAACGCAAGCCGGATGATAGAGTTTTACCTTATAATGGCCAAAAATGCTTCATACGTATAAAACGAAAGTGTTTGATATTATTACTAGTGCATATATGTTTCAAAAGCGATTTCAATCATAAATATCAATCATAGACGGCATAAATGACCCATACCACTATATTGCCATACTAGTAATATAATCACATCCGCAATTTCGTATTGGAAATTGGATTCCATCATGAGTCGAGGCAAGGGGCAAGCTCCTCTCCGTTCGAGACACTCTAGCAAATGCCTCGGGACCGCACACAACAATCCCTGGATCCTCCAAGGCCGGTCCTCTCTTACTTTTGAGGATTGGCAATTCCTGAACACACGTTTCCCGGTCCTTACAGACCTATAATCGAGGCGCCTCGCATTCCAACAACCACATAGGTGAAAAGTAGATATAAATGTCAGGACTGGTAGGTCACTGACACCACCATAGCTAGAAAGAAACGTCATGCACTCCTTGGGTCGTTCTCCTGTTTTTGACTCATACCGGGGTGTGAGGCTCGCGAATTCACGTTATACACAAAGCTACGTCACACAAACCATGCTTTGATCATCAACCACAAGACTTTGCTTTGCAACAGAAGCCTTGATCATATGCCACTTAGGCGTGCCACACAGGCAATCCACTCCATGCGACTGATTTCTATCAATATATAACCTCTGAGCTCGTACGTCTCTGAGAAGGGCGTTAAGCAAGAGAATAAATTCTCCGCCGCCAAACAGATATATATTTAATAGAGATCAATCAGCATAGAACAAAATCCAATGTCAAACACACAGTCCATTTATAAGTTCGTTCTGGGTTTGAACGAAACCGGAGGCACCAAATTCCTCGCTTATCCGCACAATCAACAATACGTCCGGACAGCTACTACTTCAGCTCCTTCAAGGTAGCTACTCCAATCATGAGCATCAGTAGCGCCCATCCATCTAATGTGAAGATCGTCGGTCTTCAACCGTCTTCAACTCTTCGACTTCTCACCGTCGATCGATTATTTGAAATGAGAATGAACTCGGCCTTTTCAAATAATCCACGTATATTTAGATTTTCGAATCAATTTTTCACATGGTTAAATTATTCAACATTCACATTTCAGTTTCTTAGTATAATTTTCATGTTAAACACATTTAACCACCACATATCAAGCAAACACAACAAAATTGGTTTATTTCCACTCTATATCGTCTATAGTATTTTATAATGATATATCGTCATTTTTATTTATTTAAAATGGCCATATTTAATTAAACGACGTTTCAGGTCGTGCCGAGGCACTGGTGTTGTTTTTCACTAAATTTGTTTTACACATATCTGAAAATCTAACTGTTGGATCTTCACAAATTTTATATCATTAGGAAGATCTTTTCAAAACGAATCCAACGGTTTCAGTTTCGGGAAAATCCGACGGTCGGATCTCCCACACTAGTCGTTCGAAGTTACGATTTCAAATTACGAACTACAACGTCGTTATTCGATTTAATTTATTTATATTTATATTTATATATAAATATAATCGATTCTGACGTTGTTTTTCTTCAGATTTGAATTAAACATTCCAGACAATCCAACCGTCAGATCTTTACAAAGTTGGTGCCGTTGGAAAGATATTTCCAAGGCGAACCCAACGGTTGCGGTTTCGGGAAAATCCAATGGTCGGATTTCCCGCACTAGTCGTTTGAAATCACGGTTTCAAAACACGAATTGCACGGCCACGATTCGTTTTAATTTTATTTATATTTATATATTTATATAAATATAGTTCATTCGAAAATTCCTATATCGTTTTCAGTTCAAATATTTCACTAACGCCTTTAAATTTTGGAAAAATTCTCCATAACCTCCTTTATACGGGAAGGGCTGGGAAAATTCCCAAATAGCCACATGGGCGTCTCATCTCAAAAAGAAAAAGAAAAAGCCAAGCGGCTAGCCAACAGGCTCATAAAATCATCACCCAAGCAAAACAGTAAACATGTACCTATTTGTCGGGCAAAAAATTTTATTCCTCTTCTCTAGCCTCTTTGCTACAACATGTTCAATAAAAATGCATGTACATATGTGCAATTTTTATCACTTATCATTTTCCATTCAACTTCATATTTGATTCAATTTGGTTAAAAAACACCATTCATTCTAATGTTGCATATATAGGCAAAAATCATATCATTAGCTAATTAATGAATATTTCAACTCATGCATATTTATTTGAACAAGTGGTTATTTTTAACCTTCATTTCAAAAATGGTAATTTTGGCGAACAAAAATATATTTCAACACATGACTATTTTATTTAGTTCCTATGCATGTTAAAAATAATATTTCTTTCACAAATATTTATTTCAACGCTCGCATATTTTTATCAAATCACATATATGATTAAAATGGTATTTTTATCATCTAAAATATTTATTCAACTCATGAATGTTTTTAACACTTCATAGTTTCAATAAAAATGTATTTTTTTTATTGTTCAATCTTTTATTCAACACATGAACCTTTCCAACACACACACTTCTCAACACATGAGCATTTCCACACATGGATATTTTATATAGTTTGTTCATATAAGAAAGATGAAATTTTTATTGTTGAAACTATTTATATATAAGGAGAATATTTCATTGATAATGCATGCGTACTTAAAAATAGCCATTCCAGGTTGGAAGTGGGAACATATTTCCATGGACTTCATAGATGGTTTGCCCAGAACCAGAAAAGGAAATGACAGTATTTGGGTGATCGTAGATCGTTTCACGAAGACCGCCCATTTCATACCTGTCAGATCGAACAGAACTGCTCAGAGTCTGGTGCAGATTTATTTCAAGGAAATTGTTAGGCTACATGGGGTGCCGATTAGTATAGTCAGTGATAGAGATCCAATATTCACTAGCAAATTCTGGGAGGCATTTCAAGTAGAACTAGGAACGAAGCTGAACTTGAACACTGCTTATCATCCTCAGACAGATGGTCAGACTGAGGGGGTGAATCGTATTTTAGAAGATCTATTGCGGGCTTGTGTTATTGACTTTGGTGGATCATGGGAAGACCATTTGCATCTGGTTGAGTTCTCATACAACAATAGCTACCAAGTGAGCTTGATGATGTCACCATTCGAAGCATCGTATGGTAGACCGTGCCGATCTCCTGCTTGTTGGGTCGAACCTGGTAATAGGCTTGTATTGGGACCTGATATGATCTGTGATGCTGCGGACAAAGTTGATTTCGTTAAGAAACGATTACTCACCGCTCAAAGCCGACAGAAGAGCTATGCCGATAAGAGAAGAAGAGATATATCATTTGCTGTTGGCGACTATGTATATTTGAAAGTATCACCGATGAGAGGAGTTATCCGGTTCGGTAAAATAGAGAAATTGGCGCCCAAATTTATTGGTTTGTTTCCTATCCTTGAACGGGTTGGAACTCTCGCATATAGGGTTCAATTGCCTGATTGGTTGCCTAGAGTGCATGATGTATTTCACGTATATCAACTTTGAAAGCATGTTCATGACCCAGACGTGGTTGTGGAAGAAGCCGCCCAACAGGATATTGAAATTACTCCAGAATTAGCTGTGAGAAGAGAGCCGCTAAAGATCATTGGCAAAGAAACCAAAGAACTGAGAACAAGAAGGTTCACTTAGTCAAAGTGCAGTGGAGTGGAGATCCGCAAGATTGTACTTGGGAAACATAGGAAAGCATTAAGAAAGCCTATCCTAAGTGCAGGGTGGATATCTTTGATTGACTCTGGTGCAAGGTACATTTACCATATTTTGAAATTTCCGTTATGTTCTCTACTTCGTTGTTATTTTCTTTTCATGGATGTAAACTTTTAATTCTATAGTCTGAATGATTTTAAAAGAGTATAGGAATTGATTAGTATATTTTTGAAAAGTTAAAAACAAATTGGTTGTTGTTTGTATTGTGTGATAGTGGATTTGATTAATTAAATTATTAGAATGATAGTTAAGTAAATCACACGAAGAACTGATTTAAAAATAGACAGATATATATACTTGTGCATTATATATATTTGAATAGGTAATTGGATTAGCTGTTGAGTAAAGAATTTATTTGCGTGCCCGACAAATAGGTAAACCTTAATGAGTTGGATGCACAATTTTATAATTATATCAACTCCTGTGAATGCCATTGGATGCGGAGTGCTGGTTGTTCTGTGTGTAATAATAAACGTCACCATAGGATAGTAATAATTAATTTTGAACTACACTACATGGCATATTTCTTGAAGATAGGCATACTTCATCATATACCACATAAGAATTTGAGCTTATGTGACGAGGTTGAAGATTTACCATACGAGTGAGAGGCTTGTATGGCGATGACTGTATATTACAGGTTGAACCGATGACTGATATGGACCATATAAAATGTAATGGTAAATTGCCAGAATAATAAAAAAAAAACCACACGGGTCTGGAGATGACAATAAACACGTCTCTCTGGTCATTAAGGCACAAAAACCACTTATAGGGCGACGAGAATTTATTCCCTGGAGTTATGATCTATACACACTCCCCCGTGGACACCGGAATATATCACTATAAATATGTGCATGCTTATTAGGATTTATTGGGTACCTAATACGGCCCAATAAATTTCCAAACCTCTCCCCGTACAAAGGAGGTTATGGCGAATTTTTCGAAAATTTAGGATGTTAGCTAAATTTTTGAAGAATTTGAAAATTCTTAGAAACTGAAAAGTTGAATAATGGAAGCCAGATTGAAAGTAGAGTTGACTAATCAAACCACTTTCGACTTTGTTCCTTTTCGGGGACGAAAAGTTTTAAGTGGGGGAGATTGTAACAACCCGGAAAATCTAAACCAATTTAAAAATTTTAAATTGGCTATTTTAGCAGATATTAAATATTTAAAATAAATATTTTAATTAATAACAACGAAAAGTAAGTTTGAATCAACGTTTGAAAATAAATATAATTGTTTCTAATTATAAACAAGGCCTGAATTGGCGCGGTAGTTTCAAAATTAGAATTCAAACTTTGACTGACTGTACCGGGTGCAAAACAAAACGGATTTTAATGAAACCAAAAATATTTAAATCTGTTAGTGAATATCTTTCTAAGAATCTGAAAAATCAAAGTTTCGTAGTGGGAAGCAAAAGTTATGGCCAAAAGAATTTTCAGAAAGGTCGCTATAGAGTTTATATAGCCTGTGAAAATGGTCATTTTGCAAACGACCTTGAAATTCAACGAAACCACTTTTGTTGGATCCGAGATGTCAAATTATTGCTAGGTTTCAAATTTCATAATTTTTGAAGCTAGTATGTGAGCGTGGCAAAGGAAAATATGTTTGGTCAATTTCTATTAAATTGGATCGACCAAAAAAGGGCCATTTTTCAAACGGTCTCAGAATTCGACGAAACTAGTTTTGTTGGGACCGTATCATCAAAACATAGCTAGATTTATTTTTCGAGAATTTTTAGAATCAGTATGTGGCCCCGGCAAATTGAAATGTACATTCAAATTAAATATTGAATGTTTTATATTTTAATTTGAAGGAAAACTGACTGAAACAATCGAATGGGTCTACGAAACATATCACATTTTTTTTTGGAATGGGGTATTTGGCTAGGGACGACAGCCGATAGGTTTAGATTGGAGTTCGTATGAAATAAGGGGTATTTGAAAATTTTAAAAACATATAAATAAAATAAAAAAATTTGATTGGCCGTTCATTTCTCTCTCCCTTTTCTCTCTCCCTTTTCTCTCTCCCTTTTCTCTCTCCCCGCTCCTCACGATTAACGGCGGCCATCCTTCAATTCTTCCCTCCTCTTTATCTCCTTCCACGCTCACCGATAGCCAATGCCCTAGTTGAAGATTTTGAAGCCCTCTCCTTCCTCTCCAAATCCGACCTAGCCTCGCCCTCTACCGTGGAGGATATCTCAGAATTGCGCTCAGGAACTCGCGCCGCACAACCTCGATTTGCTCCATCGCCGCCAGTTCGAGTTCAAGGATGCGGGGACCTCTGGGTGCGGTTTTCGAAGCCCGACATCGTGGTGCATTCTGATCTTCATCTCGCTTCACGGATTTCACGAAATCGCGTGACCTAATTTCGAACAAAACAGTGGAGGTACGACTTTAATTATATTAAACTATTTAATAGCACTTTAAAGCGCTACGGTTTTTGATTTCACTGTAAAAATCATATCTTTTTCGTTTATTGACGAAATTCAGTGCAACAAGAGACAGTGGACTCGTGTGGACGTCTTCTACATTCTAGAAGAGACCGCATATTTTTCTGATCCTTCTGCTATTTTTGGTGGAGTGGAACCCAATGTAAGATTTCTGAATTATAAACGATATGGAAAACGACGGTGTATAAATTATATAGTCGATGTATGAGTTATATAAGCGTTGTACACCTTATGTATAAGCGTTGTATAAATTGTACGTTCGATGTATAAGTTATATATGCATTGTAAAAATTATATATGTGTTGAAGTGAAGTGAAATATACTTTTATATATATATATATATATATATATGTATTTATAAATATATATATACACACACACGCCCCTCGTCCACAAACCATGGACGATATTTATTGGTTGTGATTGGTGTGAAAATTGGTTGATAGCGAATGGTTGATTAGATTTGTTTGTGGTTGAAATTGATTGATTGTGGTTGAAAAATACCCGTTTATGGTTGAGAATTATTTGGTTGAAACCACATAGGATTAGCTTGTGGAAAAGAAAGAAAAAAATATACATTCCGCCTGCGTGCGAACTAGATGCATGAAATCCCCATTGTCAAAAGCTGCGAGGCTTTAAGGTAGAGCGAGCAGCCGTACTAGGGACGGCCCCGGTTTTAACTACCCTGCTGTTATGCTGCCGAAATTTTGAATAATATTCATGTGTTAGAATTATTTTCATGTGTTAGAATTATTTTCGTGTGTTGAAACTATATTCATATGTTGAAAAGGAATTCATGTGTTGAACGACATTCATGCTTAAATAAATTGTTTTAACAATTAAAATCACATTTGTATTTTATATATACGAACTATTGAAAACATTCATGTGTTGAATAGAAATTCATTCGTTGAATAGAAATTCATGTGTTGAATGGTATTCGTGGTTTAAATAAATTGTTTTAACAATAAAAATCACATTTTTATTTTATATATACGAACTATAGAAAACATTCATGTGTTGTATAGAAATTCATTCATTGAATAGAAATTCATGTGTTGAATGGTATTCATGTTTGAAATAAATTGTTTTATAATAAAAATCATATTTTTATCATCTATACGAACTATATAAAATAGTCGTGTTTTGAAATAATTTGTTTTATAATAAAAATCATATTTTTATCATCTATATGAACTATATAAAATAGTCGTGTTTTGAAATAAATTGTTTTACAATAAAAATCACATTTTTATTATATACATGAATTGTTAAAAATAGTGAAGTGTCGAAATAAATGTCGGTTAGATAAAAATATCATTTTTATCAAATGTATGAAAAGAATATGGTTTTGAAATCGAAGAATTGATTATATTTATATATATATATAATTAAAATAAATCAAATAACGAAGCTGCATTTCGTGTTTTGAAACCGAAACTTCAAATGATTGTGCCGTGAGATCCGACCGTCGGATTTTCCCAAAACTGGAACCGTTGGATTCGTTTTGAAATGATCTTTCTAATGATAAAATTTTGTGAAGATCCAACAGTTAGATTTTTAGATATGTGTAAATCAAATCTGAAGAAAAATAGTGCCACGGCCGTGTTATGGCCCGAAGCATCGTTTGAATAAATTGGCTATTTTTAAATAAATAAAAGGGTCCGTTTTCACAGGTCCCTATTAAGTTTCAAAATTAGGCTCACATCCGGTGCTAAACTTATTGTAAATTAGGTCCCTATTTTTCAAAAAATCTTGAAAAATATATTAAAAAAATATAAAAAAATCACGAATATTCATTATTAAATAAAACATGTTCACGCCAAAAAAATTCAGATTGAAAATCAATCGAAAACCACGCCAAAACCCAAAAATACACAAAAACAGCGAAACAACAGGTTTTTGCATCAAAAGATGCACCTATTCGTAAATAGTTGCATACATTCATGCTTATATTTCAGTTTTGCACCCAAACTGCAGTATAAATGCATACATGTATGCAGCTAAACCGCATTACATACATCTTTTTGTGCATATATTCAAATTTGACCTGTTTTTTCAAGCATTCGCCGTTTGCAGACATTGTAGCACACATTTATTGTAAGAACCCGTAACTTCCCCGTGAAGGAAAGCACGAATACTTTGAGAACAACACACAAAAGGACGCAGACGGAAGAACATTTCATTGCTATTACAACAATTCCATCAGATACAGGAATATACAGAGTATAACTGAATAAATTACATTCAATAAATATCAGAGATTACAATAAATTACATAGCAGCGGGAAAATATACAAAAGCACAACTAGAAGTGATACACGGATACAGAGCTTTCCGAGCATCGTTCCAGCTGTAAATCAGGACCCTGTGGATATAAATCTGCAAAACCAAAACTACTAGCTGCCTGTGTGGAAAATAGGGGCACCCAGAGTTTAGGTTAAAACAATAAACTCCAGGTCAGTCATGTGACTGGTGTGAGAACTAAAACAGTTATTTAAAACTTTACTTTAAAAGAGAGTAATTCAAGGGACCACGCCGTATACACGGAACGGGTTTCCTCCCAAGAATACTAGTGCATATAACAAAACAGCGCAATGCTCTTTAGAAAAATGAAGCTATTATAAGACCCAGGTCCCATCACACAATGCAACGCAAGCCGGAGGATAGGGTTTTCCCTTATAATAGCCAAATAATGCTTGATACGTTTAATAACAAATCATTTGATACTATCATAGGTGTATATAGTGTCAAAACAATTTCAATCATAAATATCAATCATAGACGGCATGGGTACCATATATCATGTCGCCATACTAGTTCTACAATTAAAACCGCAATACACGTATTGGAAATTGGATTCCATCATGAGTCGAGGCAAGGGGCAAGCTCCTCTCCGCGTTCGAGACACTCTAGCAAATGTCCCAGGACCCCACTTTGATCCTTGGAATCGGCTGGGCCGGTCCTCTCTTACTTTTGAGTATTTGTTATTCCTGAACACACGTTTCCCGGTCCTTACAGACCTATATCCGAGGCGCCTCGTATCCAACAACCACACAGGTGAAAAGTATATAAATGTCAAGGCTGGTAGGTCACTGACACCACCCTAGCTAGAAAGAAACGTCGTGCTCTCCCAGCGGTCCGTCTTTCGTTTTTGACTCATACCGAGGTGTGAGGCTCGCGAATTCACGTTATATACAAAGCTACGCCACACAGGCCGTGCTTTGATCATCAACCACAAGACTTTGCTTTTCAACAGAAGCCCTGATCAATTGCCACTTACGCGTGCCACACTGGCAATTCACTCCATGCGACTGATGTCCATCGATATACAACCTCTGAGCTCGTACGTCTCAGAGAAGGGCGTTAAGCAAGAGAATAAATTCTCCGCCGCCAAACAGATGTATATTTAATAGAGATCAATCAACACAGAATAAAATCCAATGTCAGACACACAATCCATTTACAAGTTCGTTCTGGGTCTGAACGAAACCGGAGGCACTTTCCTCGCATATCCATCGATCTCCAAGTACGCCTGGACGATCACCAACTGTTTCCCTCATCTTGGGTGTACAGCCCAATCAAGATCATCAGTAATCACCCAAACGATGTGAAGACTTCCGGTCTTCGACCACCGTCTTCATCTTCGACATCTCGTCGAATCGGTTATTCAGAATGGGTATAACCCGGCCTTTCTGAATAACCCACGTATATAATAACCAAATGTTACACAAACACAACGAACGCCTCATTCCAATTCAGAATATTCTTTTATTCACAACATCACATTCTTAGGGAAAGGTTCCCATTAATTTTATCCAAGATAAATTCTTCTAAATTTATTCTTTAATCCTCCTATGGATATCATTTCAAACTAGTCGGAATTAACGAACCACACCGAAGTAATTATTTATTTTATTTCCCAATCCCAACCTATATATCCCATGGAGCAAAACTGGTGATACTCCATTCCTAACACCACGGTGTTATCGGTAAAATTAATTACCACTTCACGTTCAAATCTAATTAAAGATTTAACTATCGCTTTGGAGCAAAACTGGTGATACTCCACTCTCGATCACTTTTCAGATTTGATAATTTAAATTATCAATTCACATTTTAATCTAATTAAAGATTCATTAAAACTCCACTTAGTTTTAACCTTCTCAAAAATCGATATCTTGCCTTTAACTGGGTTAAAGAACCAATGTCTTCTAAAACACGATTCACGATAAACCCAAATCACATTTGATATTAAATACAAGGCTCTGAATAGAAAATATATCGGCTTATATTCAATATCAAATTCTGAAACCAACATATATCGTATTGGAAATAACGATATAAAATATATCTTTCAAATTCCCATAACAATATATGTATAGTCACGAAATCCAACATCGAAATATTCCGAAGATATTTTCGATTCAACTCCAGTCCAATCCACGTATTGGGAATATTGATTACTTTTAAAATCACTTTCAAATTCAATTTATTTATTTCAAAAATAAATTGATTTTAATTCCAACTCAAAACTAGTTCATTTCGATGAAAATCTATTTTTATCCTCTAATGTGGAATTTTCCCGCCCAATCCTTTCCAATTCACATATTATAATTTTACACAAATTACCGATATTTTTAATAATTCAATCAAGGCCCGTACAGTCGATTTCCATCAACGGCCGTCGAACTGCACTTACAGCGATCTTTTCTGAAATTGATTTGGACATAATTCCAAATCCAACCGTTAGATTTCAAATTTCTAGTATTCATTGGAAAGCTCTTTTCGATACGAACCCAACGGTTCCGGTTTTAGGAGAATCCGACGGTCGGATCTCCCGTAATGTCCGTTTGAAATAAATGGTCGAAATTCACGAACTGCCGCGGCGTGGCGCGTTCTATTCAGGCCATTATATTATATATATAATATATATAATATATATTTCGTCGATTTCTATTTAAAACGAATTTTATAAATCGTTTTAAATTCGTTTCAAAACAATTTCAACTTCATCTTCAATTTCAAATCGATTTGATTTCAATTCAATTCGAGTTCATTTCAATTCAATTCAAATTCAAATTCGTTTCAATTCAATTCAATTCGAATTTACCTTCTATTTGATTCAATTCGAATTCGTTTCAAATTGATTTCAATTCAATTTCAGTTCGTTTTAAATTTCAATTTCAATTTAATTCAATTTGAATTCATTTCTATTTTATTCAAATTCAAATTCGCTTCCTATTCAATTCGAATTTTAATCTAATTCAATTTGAATTTCATTTCAAAATATTTAAATTTGAAATCACTTTTCAATATTCATTATACAACGAATAAAATCGATATAAATATCGTTTGCGTCAAAATAACGCATCTCTAATCAACACGGCTTTATATTTTCAAACCTTCTTTATTCTATCCAACAAATGAATATTTATCCCATTCAACACATGAATCTATATTTCTTTCAACACACGACTAATCTCAACACATGAGTACTGTCAACACATCACTATTTTTGTTATGTAAAATATTTTATAAAACTATGGTATCTATCGTTTGATTTTAATTAGACTCCATCGTAAAATAGTTCTAATTTTAAATATGATAAAGATGTGAATTTTTATTATTTAAAATATTTCACTCAACACATGAATAGTTTCAACCCATAATCATCGTCAACACATGACTATTTTTATATTCAACACATGAATTTTCTTTTATAATATTCTTTATTTTCCCGATTGGAATGAGGCCCAATCAATCACCATATAATGTTAATTATATGGATTTTCATACATCACACGTATATAATAGCGTGGAAAAATAATCAACCATCAACCAAAGTGCACTACACTGTATAAGCATCAAATATAGATATCTGACGCTTATAACAGCCTGTCAATCAACCGATCGACATATTTAATCAATCAGGATGAGTGAACTTCAAATTTCATCCCAACACCCGTGTGGGGTTTCAAACAATCAAACACAAATTTTAGTTGTGCAGTTGGGCGATGTGTAAAATTTATCGTCCCAATCAATGTCCTTCAAATAGGTGTACATAAACAAACCGTCCGGTTTGTAAATGAATATTTTATTTATTCACTTCCACGTTAAAAATTATATTTTTAACGATAAAATATTTTATTTTAACACATGAATTTCTATTCATTTCATTTATCAAATAAAATGATATTTTTATATTTCTAACATATTTTAGAAAATTTCGGCGGCATAACGGCACGATACTAGAAACGGGACGAGGCCTAGCCTTATCCCCGGTCTAGTGAAGGCCCACGCCATTCACACATCAATCAAATCCATTCCATTTCACCAAACAATTCAATTCAAACCAATTAGACTAACCAACTACGCAACCAAACAATTTAACAAACAAGCCATCCATGGTCTGTGGATGACGGGTGTCGGGTGCTACTAAGCACCGTCTACATCCTAGTATATATATATAACTAGAAAAAGAGAATTTAGAGTGAGAAGTTCTCACCGATAGCTATCCAACTTCACGACACTTCCTTGATAGAAATCTTCATCGTTATCCCATCTTCGTCATCTTCGTTGCCCGTAGTCACTATATATATAAAAATCACACATTTTTATATTTCGATGTCTTTAAAATAAAAATCACATTTTTATTTATTCACTCTCAATTTAAAAATCATATTTCTATAATCACTTCATATATTTAAAAATCGAATTTTTACTATGCTACTATATAGATAAAAAATTATATTTTCATAACGCTATTCTACATATAAAGATTTCGCCCTTTCAAATTTAAAGATTTCACCTTTTTAAATTTAAAGATTTCACCTTTTCAAATTTAAAGATTCCACCTTTTCAAATTTAAAGATTTCACCTTTTCTTCCTTCTATGATATAAAAATCATATAATTTTTTCCTAAATGAAAAATCATATTTTTCCTACCAATTTGATCTTATAAAAATCCTGACTTTCCTAAACTAAAAATCATATTTTTAGTATTCCTATAGAATAAAAATCAAATCTTTTACCTTTACAAATCAGTTTTTATAACGATTAAAAATCAGTTTTATTATAAATAGAAATAATGAAAATAAAACAAACTTACAGCTCGTAGCAAGGAGGGGGGGTGCTCTTAGGTGGCGCGCCAGGGGGTCGAATGGCGGGTGGTGGTTGCGGTTAGGGTTTGGGTGGCGGGGAGTTTTGGGCGCGTCAGTTTACTGGAGAAGGGGGAGGAAGGGAACAGAGGGGGGTGGCGGCGCAAGGGGGTGTGTGTGTGTGTGCGGTGGTGGAGTGTCGGACGGAGGGGATAGGGGCGGCGGCTTTTCAGGCAGAAGAAGGAGGAGATGGAGGCGAGAGAAGGGAAGAAGGAGGAAGAAGAAGGGAGGACGGCGCAGGGGGCTGCGCCACCCCTGGCGGCGGCGGCGGTTCATCGGGGAGGGGGGGCGGCTCCTCCCCCGTCGCTCTCTTCCTTTTCTTTTTTTTATTTTGAAATCGATTTCTGAATTTGAGAAGGGGGGGCAGAACGGTAAAAAGGGGGAGAAAAGAAATTTAATTTTTAATTAATTTAATTGCAAAAAGTTGACTTTTACATACGACCTCTAAACGAGGCCCACCGCCTGTCGTCCATAGCGTTTTACCCCCATTCCGAACACAATGGGATATATATCGTAGGCTGATTCGACTGTTACAATCTGTTTCCGTTAAATTTACATTTAAATCACTTTATTGAATTTTAAATGTACATTTCAAATTACCGGGGTCACATACTAACTCTAAAAATTCTCGAAAAATATTTTCTAGCTTCGTATTGACGATACGGTCCTAACAAAACTAGTTTCGTCGAATTCTGAGACCGTTAGAAAAATGGCCAATTTCCAGTCGATTAAAATCAACTGAAATTGGTCAAACGCGTTTTCCTTTGCCACGCTCACATATTGATTCTAAAAATTATGAAATTTGGAATCTAGCAATAATTTGACATCACGGACCCAACAAAACTGGTTTCGTCGAGATCCGAGGTCATTTGCAAAATGTCCATTTTTAAGGGTCTGAATTCCATAGCGACTATTCAGAATTTTCAACTGGACATATCTTTTGATTCCCGCTATGAAATTTCGATTATTCGGATTCGTTGGAAAGATATTTTCAAATAGATCCTAATGTTTTTGGTTTCACTATAATCCGGATTGTTTTGCACCCGGTATGTTCAATTGAAGTTTGAAATCGAATTATCGAACTACCGCGCCATTTTCAATTCTATTTATAATTATATATGAATATTATATATTCTAACGACGACGTATATAATATATACGTTCGAATTCTATTCAAAATAAATTTCTCGTCGATATTATTTAAAATAATCTATTTTAAATGTTCGAAATTCGCTAAAATTGCCAAAATAAAAATTTTAAACTGGCCCAGATTTTCGGGTTATTACATTTATGCTCTTGTACAGAATAAATGCATGCATTCATGCGTATATTCACAAAGTCATCGTCCCTTTTAAATTTGTTGCACACATGCATGTATATATATAGAATAGTTGCATTCATGTATGCAACTTTCCGTTACACGTGAATCTCAGTTCAACTTCCCTTTTAAATTTGATGCACACATGCATGCATATATACAGAATAGTTGCATACATGTATGCGCATATTGGTCCAGATTTTCAACATAATATACACTATATAAATATATGCACACATTTATGCTACTATAGGCAATAGTTGCACAGAAGTATGCAACTTTTTTCTTTTCGGGCGAATGTTCCTGGGAATATTTCCTATTTTTAGAAATTTTTTTTTAGTGGTTGGCGCATTTTTTTGGACCAGAATTGGAAAAAGGCGAAGGGGAGCAGCAGGAAGGCGGAAGGGAGCAAAAACATTTGGGCGGCCGCTCAATTCTAGGGAACGGGTTTGCATAAATCTTTGGACTGGATGTGGCGTACATTTTGAAACATTTTAGGGATGTGAGCCTAATTTTCACTAAATAAAAATAGCGATAAATCGTTATAAAATATTATAAATGATATGGAATGTGAAATTTAGAAACTAACTGAAGGTTAGCTAAATCGAATGGTTTCCTAGGTTTTGATCTGATGTTGGTTTCGGCCTTCGGGCTTAATATTTGGGAAATCGTTCTCTTACTAATTTACGGTTAGTGACTAATGAATTTGAATAAGGCGTAGGTTGTGTTTGTGTAGCACTTGTTTATTATATACGCGAGTTGTTTAGAAAGACCGGGTTTATCCCATTCTGAATAACTGAATCGACGATAAGAAGTCAAAGATGAAGATGATGGTTGAAGTCTGGAGATCTTCACCTCGGTTGGATGGTAACTGATGTCCTGATTGGGAGGCATCCCGAAATATGGATAATTAGTGATGATCGTCCAGACGTACGTGGAGATCGATGGGTATGCGAGGTATATAGTGCCTCCGGTTTCGTTCAGACCCAGAACGGACTTATAAATGGACTGTGTGTCTGACATTGGAATTCATTCTGTGTGATTGATAGCCAT
Source organism: Allium sativum (assembly GCA_030737875.1). Classification (NCBI taxonomy): domain Eukaryota; kingdom Viridiplantae; phylum Streptophyta; class Magnoliopsida; order Asparagales; family Amaryllidaceae; genus Allium; species Allium sativum. The sequence continues at coordinate 344,817,892 of CM060924.1, read as the reverse complement.
CAGTTACATGGTGTGAATTTCCTGTGTGACATGCTATGATGCAGTGATCAAGGCTTCTGTTGAAAATCAAAGTCTTGTGGTTGATGATCAAAGCACCGCCTGGGTGGCGTAGCTTTGTGTATAACGTGAATTCGCGAGCCTCACACCCCGGTATGAACCCGAAACGGGAGAGGATGTCAGGGAGGGCATGCGTTTCCTTCTAGCTAGAGGTGGTGTCAGTGCTTAAAACTGGCTGACATTTATACTACTTTTCACCTATGTGGTTGTTGCTGTTGCGAGGCGCCTCGGATATATCGATCAATCCGGGACAGATGGAGTCATTCGTTGGCTCATTTACGCCCCAAAGGGCGAGGAAACACAGTGTTTAGGCATTTTAATCCACATCGGTGGACCGGACCTTAGGATCCAAAGGCTTGACTGAGTACTTGCCTGAGACATGGGCTAGATTGTCTCAAAGTCGGTAAGGACTATCTTTTGCCTTGGTTCATGACGGAAATCCAATTTCCAAATACATGACTGTGCGGTTTTGATTGTATACCTATATATGGCGACATAGTGGTATGGGGCATTAATGTCGTCTATGATTTATACTTATGATTTGAAATTGTTTTTGAAACATATAAACACTATTAATATTATCAAATGCTTTTGTTTTATTCGTATCAAGCATATTTTGGCCATTATAAGGTAAAAACTCTATCCTTCGGTTTGCGTTGCATTGTGTGATGGGAACTGAGTCTTATAATGGCTTCACTTTTATAAAAAGCATTGCGATGTTTAAGAGATTACTTGTTTTAAAGCACTGGCAATCCAATGGAGTAAACCCTTTCCGCGAAAGTGGCGTGGTCCTGTGATAAGCCACATTATAAAATGTGTTAAGTAGATTTCTCATACCAGTCCCATGACTGACTCGTAGTTTGTTTCACTTGCAAACTTGGGTGCCCCTTTTTCTACATGGGCAGCCTTGTGTTCAGGTTTTAGCAGGCTCTTTCTAGATAGCTGGAGCTGAAGATGGACTCTATCATTTACCTCTTTTTATGTTGTTCAGCTCCTATTGTACATATTATGTTTGTTTTCCGCTGTAGACATTTATGTATAGCTGAACTGTATTTGTACTAAGTATGATCCTGTATACTGTGTAACTCTAATGATTACATTTATCCAGTGTATTATTTGTTCATTATATGGTGTATTTATTTAATTCTGTTCTGCTATTATCTGTTTATGTGTTATATTCCAAAGATTACCCTTAACACCGTCGTACGGGGTTTTGGGGTCGTCACAGTCGGTGAATGATGAGGTATACTCCAACGTTATACTTGGAATGGTGATTCACCACGTTCTTTCCAATTTGCCTGCTCCCCTTCTTTTTGTTTATATAAACCAACACGTCCTTATACGTTCAAATACTTTTTCTCTCATCTTCCGCCCTCTCTTGCAATTTTTCCTCCTCTAGAGCTGAGCTTTAAAAAAAAGAATCAGTCCTCCCCCTCAAATCGAAGGCCAGTTCTTCCTTAGTCGAAGTCGTTATTGTCGAAGCTCAACACCATTGCGACATGACTTTATATTTTGAGGATATGTTCAAAAAAATATTGCCTCCTACACGCATTTCTGTTTGTCCTGTAACTAGTTTGTCTTAACCTATAAAATTGGCACATGGCTTTATCACTTCACAATACCGCGTTGAAGCCTAGTTACATGATAAATTTGATATTTTTGTGCCTTTTTTGTATATTTGAGGTACATTTGTTGCCATACCTTTGTTCTAACTTATGAATTGAGACTTATACATTTGATTGTACCAATTTAAAGCATGTCATACCTTTATGTTGACGATGAATAAATATTCTGAACCTAAAAAGTTAGGATTAACTCATCCATTTCATTGTTTTATTCGTAGTTAATTTAACTGAACGAAGATTAATCCTGACTCAAGTGTTTTATGTTTTGGCATGGAACGCTCGGGTCAGATCCGAGTGTTGTAGATTTAAAGATCTCTTCTATTGAAGTTAGAGAGTGGCAAAAACGTGCGCTTCTGGTCCACTTAAAATTCGCAAACTTTTGGTAAATAAATTAATGTATATTTTTCTTCCGCTGTGTATATGAATTTTGTAAACTCTGATATTTTGTATAAATTATCCCACTGTGAGATATTGTAGTTATTTATTTTGTGATTTCTGTGTCCGATTCTGTTTAAACCGTGTAAGCTAAATAATAATATGTCATTTCGAGTGGTTTTAGTTGGTTTAATTACAGACTTGATATGGTCGAAAAGGCAGGTCGTTACAAAACTACCATCTTCCACGTATGACCTTATAAAATCAAGAGTGTCAACTGATTTAGTTATTTCTTTAGGCAACATGGTTTGCAAAGCTCTTAGATCTAGAAATAAATCTTTTGCATATACATCGCATTATTGGTTGTGTTTCAAATAATTTTTTTGACAAGCGCAATGTTCCATCAAATCTTCTTTATCAATATTCATGAATTTGCATTAATATAAACCCAAATATCTTGTCATAAGGCTCAATTTGTTAAAATCGGTCTTCGAACGATGTAAAAGCTTGATTAATGACGTGAACCAAATGTATGACTCTAAACTTATCTATGGTTGATTGTGTTTCATTATCATTAATTCAGTAATTCTATTCAAAATGTTTCTTTCTACGAATAACTCTTTTCACCTTAAATATTGGTTCAATGCCTACATCTATAGCAAGTTCCTTCGCTTCCTCCATCATTTCATCAAGCCATTTTCTCTAAAGTTTTCGAAAAATAGAATGAGTTCTTTTAGCCTTGAAACTGCTTCCTTTAAATTTATTTCCTCATGTTGAAGGATTTTGCTAACTTGATTTACTTTATCCAATAATTTATACCAAATATAAAGGCTTATTAAGAATTTTCCAGAACATTTATGCATAAACCTTTTGTTTTCGCCATTACAACATCCTCTTTAGAACTATTTACAATTTCAATCAAGGCAACCCTTGGCATTAATGCTTGAAATCGAATAGCTCTTACGATTTCTACATGACTTTCCCATCGAGTAGCCATTAATGGTTTTGGCGTTAAACCTTTAACATATTTTTTAAGGACATCCTATCGATGAGTAGATCCCAAGAACAATGTAAAGATCTTTTGCACGCTAGCAAAGAAATTTCTTGCTTTAACACAAGACTTGGCCATATCATATAATGCAAGATTTAAACAATGACATCCGCATGCATATAAAATACTCGAGGATTTATATCAAATAATCTCTTTTGTACGCGAATATGTTTGCCTTTCATATTAGACCCATTATCATAACCTTGACCCCGTATGTCATCAACGTTAAGATTAATTTCATTCAAAATATTTTCAAGATGCTAGAAAAGGCCATAGGCTCATTATATCATCAACCATAATGGATTCCCGAAAAATTCTTTTATCTTCACTTCATTAATATCTTTAATATCCACACATCTTATGATAATTGACATTGTTTTTCATGACATAGGTCAGGGGTGCAATCTAGAATAACTGAAAAATATTTCGCTTTTAAGATCTTTTTTACGATTTTTTCATATTGATCTCATTTGACAATAAAATAATAATTTTATTTTAAATTTTATGGCAAGGATAATGATGTCGAATTTCTTTATTAACTACACGTCGAAGATGCCATTGCATAATTAGATCGAATTCATCAAGAAATCAATAAGTTGACAAAAAACCCAATATTTCTTTCTTAAATTTTCTCATTACTCCCATGGAAAGGGAAAGCATTTTGAGAAAGTGTTTTCATGACTTCCATTATTTGTAGTAATATCAACTTCCAAAAAAATTCTCTTTAGATATTTGAGCTTCCAACTTTTTATCAACCGTTCCTTTTAACTTTAATTCCTTTTGCAAATCAACCCACTTCACAACATTTTCACAATGTTCCAGATTTGTTTCATGCTCTCTAAGCTTTTCTGTAAGATTATGACAATCGTCAATTCCATCTTAGGACAATTTGCTTGCCGTTAATTTATTTTTGAATAATTTGCCATTAAAACAAAGTACTTTGTACAAAGAATTTGAATATACTAACCACTTTCTTTCTTATTCCTCGCCATTTGGAAAACGACGGATATAATGCTTGATGAAAAACTTCTATTCCTCCTAAACTTCATGACATTTGGAAACTTATCATTTTTTAAGGATATTGATTAGACCTATTTCTACTATCAACAATCTTTTAGTATCATTTAAAGATCCCCAAAATCTGGATCGTAATCAATATCCATGTCTTTATTTAAATCAAGCATACTTTTATCGCATTCGTTTCTTGTTTCATCATCACTAAATTCATCATTTTCCTCTTCATTCACATGATATTCATAATATTCATTGTTTATGTCCTCATCTACTTCATCAGCTTCATTTACAAAAATATCTTTGTAGTTATGTATATCATGATATTCATGTTCTTCTATAGATTCTCGATATTTTCATCAATAGATTCGCTTACTTCTCTATTTGGATGAAGTGTTTGTTGTGTTTTTGCATTGAATAATTTTGATATTGAACCGATCAATGATGTAGATATTGCTCCTTGTTATTTTACTTTCCTATTATAAGCTCCGAAGTTTTGGTTCCTAAATCCTATTTATTTTTCTCCCCCTTTCCTTTGGCAATGTATCAACTATCTAAGAAAATATTTTAAAAACTAAATCGTAAACTAAAGTTTTAAACCTTTGAAATAACTATTGACTTAGCATAATTATCTCGAATTATTTACATAGTTTACAAAAAAGTGTCTAAATTATGTATTGCCTAAAACTGTCAAAATTTTGCAAATTTGGACATCCATTAACATTTAAAAATTGCCAAACTTAATGTTATCATTTAATTAAATATCTAATTTGATCTAGAATATAATATTTTAAAAACTTCCTTAGTTTTGTAATTCAAAATTGTAAACAACAATCTAAATGAATTTTGAATTCTAACAATGAGTTCTTCATCTTATTTGTTGACTTTAATTAAACAGTAATCTCAGATTTTTCAAATACAAAAATTGTATCTTTCTATCATTGTTTATAGCTTAAAATTATAGACTAATTTTTACAGTTCAGAACTACAGATTGTTTCAAAACAATTAGTTTTTCATCTTTTTTGAAGCATCATAAACAAAAAATGTTTATTAAATTAAATCAGAAGGCAATCTCATATCTTTCAAATATAGAAAAAAGTATTTTCTATTGTTCTACTATATCTAGGGTTCAAGCATCGGGCACTGTTTAGTTTCAAAATCAGAAAACATCAAAAAAAAAAAAAACAGCAATGTTAGGAATTCATGTTTTCAAATTAAGAAAAGTACATTTTTATCATCATAGGTCAATGTCAAGCATGTTGGAAGACGGAAGAGAAAGAAATTGAAGACCTCGCTTTGATTGGGTGTTGCTTTTGCCTTGGCAGTCCGAAGAATCAATGATGGCAAGGCAAGAGAGAGCATAATTGAAGACCTCACTGCAAAAAATTTGATGAATTTATGTCTTGGCCTTACTTTTTTTGAAGAAGAGGAGGATTCGTTGGAAACTTGAATCGTCGAGAATAGCATAATTGAGAAGCGGGAGAAGAAAGCTTCCAGTTTCACGCATTTACATTTTTTTATTTGCCCCTAGCCTAGTGGGCTTCCCCCATCACAAGGGGTTAGTGGGCTTCCCCAGGGCCGAGTCTGATGCTACAACAAATAATACAACATATGTGTGTATGTATATACTGTTACGGAAATTGCACTTTGCGGAAGCGACTAGAATCTTATTCACCCAATTACTTAAAGATGATTTCTATGGAAAACAACACTGATATGAAATTACATGCACAAATACAAGACATTCCACCCAGCCAGCCTCTTTATTGATTCAACAAAAACAATTTTTTTTCACCCAATGGATCTAAAAAAAAAAAAAACAAAATACAATTGAATTAATAACCTTATTAAGAAAGAGAAAGAATATCTAGATGACTACAAATATTTTTGGATCAGAAGAGCGACGAAGAACGACGATAAACCCTCGGACAATCTGGAGGCACAAACTATGTCTTTCACCAGTGAATAGGAATAGGTACCATCAGCCTAAATAGCTACATCTTCCTCTCCAGGGCACAAGCCCATTGAGGCACATAACCTCACCAGATATTCTCATATGGTTTCTTGTTTTTTGATTTAACCAAGAAAGCTGCATATATAGAGAATAGAAAACCTAGGAAAATATCCAAATTGCTTCTTCAAAATACCTCTAGAATATAAACTTTCATTTCTTTCCTTCTATGATAAAGTCAATCAATCAATCAACTAATCAATTAGTCAAATCAATCAATCAATCAATTCAGTTAATTACTCACATCCTCTTCATAATTTATTTGAATCAAAAAATTCAACACTCCTGCCTCATTCAAATATCACATATCTTCAAAAATCTACAAAAAAAGTCAACTTATATCTTTCAACAACATCTACTCTCAATTAAAACCTAGGCAACGAAATGCACCCCACCTGTTCCCGGAGTACAGGAACTCAATTGATTTCAGAGTAAAAATCACATCCAGTCGATTTAAAAGGGCAACGATCACACCTCAATTACAAACACAACCCATCGCCTACAAATGATGCATTTATCACCTGAGCTGCACTGCACAAAACCAACGGTCTAAAAGTGCTTACAATACCACAAGATCTCTGACCTGTGGATTTTTTCCACATCGACACCCGCTTTTCGCTTGACATGATCTCTTCATCTCCGGGATCCCTCAGGCATCATCTACAACAAGACCCTTGCCGATACCAAGATCCTCCACCTTAGGACCATCAGCAGTGACCATATTAACATCTCCACCTTGCTGCGCATTAAGTTCTTCAACTGTCATCTGCCTTCTTCTTTGTCTTCTTCCATCTTACCTCATCCTTATCAGAGGGTTTTTTCTCACCTCCATCAGTCATACCATTGAGGTATAAAGCATCCACCATTATAAGCCTTTAAAATCCCTCAATATGTACCATAAAAAATAGTCATCTACGACAGCAACATCATCTCTGACATCTACAGTCTTCAATCCAACAAAAACTCCAAGCTATGCGATGATATGAGCTCTGATACCAACTATTTGGGTTTTGTACTCAGCAGAAGTTTGACAAAACACCCGAAAAATAGGATCTTTTTCACCCAATCACTTAAAGATGAATTTGATTGGAAATTACAACATAAAAAATCAGAAATAATAGCAATATACAAATATTCCACCCAACAACCCTCTTTATTGATTCACTAAAAACAAATTTTGTTTACACTCAATTGATCAAATCCAAAAATAAACAAAATACAATTAAATCAATAAACTTATTGAGATAGGCAAAGAATATGTAGATGACTACAAATATTGTTAGAGAAGAAGAACAATGAAGAACGATGACAAACGCTTGGAAAATATGGAGGCATCAACTACGTCTTTCAGTAGTAAATGGGAATAACTACCCTCAATCCAAATTCTTACATCTTCCTCTTTAGGGCGCGATCCCTCGGAGGCACATTACCTACCATATATTCTCACATGATTCCTTGATCTTTTGATTTAATCAAGAAGGCTGCATATATAGAGATTAGACGACCTAGGCAAATATCCAAATTGCCCCTTCAAAATATCTCCAGAATATAAACTTTCATTTCTTTCCTTCTATGATAAAATCAATCAACCAACCAACCAATCAATCAATCAAATCAATTAGTCAATCAATTAATTGATTACATCCTCTTCATAAAATATTTGAGTCAAAAAATTCAACATATACGAGATTATCTATGTAAAATTTGAGCTCATTTCAATTTTTGTAGTATTAACCTTTTTACTCATATTCTTTGCATTTCATTAAATGGTTAGATTCAAACATCAAATACATTATGCTATAAAAATCAAAAGAAGCACGAAATTTAAATAAATGGTCATCTATATATGGATTAAGCATGTACAAATTTTATTAGATTTGAAATGGTGTAACTTCGTTATGATTGGAGTGCGAAAGTGGATGGCACAAAATAGGAGTGCGAAAGAGCACTCCTTATGTATGTATGTATGCGCATATATGTGTATATTAACTAATATTATTTCATGTGGATGATATGCGCATAATAGTATATAACTTAAAATCAAGATTTATACATATGAAATGTTTACCAAATTTTTAACCTAACTGGAAGTCATTGATGTCGAGGGCAAGTTAGGACCATATCACTTGAAATTTGGTCGGAATACACAGGGTAAACCCCTTGGATGTGGGACGTTGGACTACTCAGCATTACAGCCATAGCCACTGCTTTTATCATCCATAGCTGAAAGGATAAAATAAGATAAGGATTATTCACAGGGATATGATATTATTAGTTGAATTCAATATGGAATACTATAGAATTTAAAATGCATTCCTAGATGTATTACCACTTATATCTGCCCTAAAGGACACGAAAGGTTAAGGACACAATTCAGGATAACATCGATTAGGGATAGTATTAACACTCATACTATACTTCGATGTATAATAGTATGTATATTGTTCTTCGTTTATCACACTTTATTATGAATATCGCTCTGATACCAAAATGTAATGCCCCACTTGAGACTCACACTAATAAAAAGTATTAGTGGGTAATACTCTATGCTAGTACATATTATAGGGCTAGTTAAGAGCAACTATCTGTGAGTTTTGTATTAACAAGTATCAAGCGCATCGATTCAGTGCTCTCTTTTTTTTCTTACCTCAAGAGGAACGACATACTTAATTCTTACTTAATACAATAATACATTGGTTAATAAATCTATTCAAAGCAAAACATAATAATATATGACGTAGATCACAAAATAGCAAACACTACTATATACATGGATACATCAAGTACAATGAGTAGCGATACATACAAGGGTGGTTATATAGACGACTAATATATACAACCTGTCCCATAAAATAGTATGTACGTATAGTGTCATGCTAATACTCTACAGTACAAGCTACTCAAAATCTGTGCCCCATCTTCGAAAAAGATGATAGATAAGCCATAGTAGAAGCTGGGTAAGCAGATATGTACAACAGGCGCTAACATGAAACAACTCAATCTAACCCGAGAATAAAATACATGAGTCAGTCTAGCTTAAATATATCATCTAGAAAATGATAAGCAGAAGATACTATCACATAAGGGATGCTCCCTCATAATAAAGGAGGAATACAATAAATATACTACATCAGATACATGAGATAGGTTCAATAATTCATAATATTTGTTTTCATGTAAAATAATATTCACACATCACATTTATTTCCGTCAACTAAGTGACCATGGCCTAAGTTTAAGATGGTCTAAGGAAATCTCAAATCAAATAGAAAACATACTATGGAAATCACTAATAACATGTCAAATTGATTAGGTTCTTGCCATATAATGGTGTAATCACCCTGCATTAACATTTAATAGCAGAAAAGTTATGTCTAACTCAATATTCATAAGGTGATGAAACATCATAATATATCACAAAAATCTAGAAATCAAAGAATACTTAAAATTTATAAAATACGGTACCATATAGTCTCAGGGAATTTGAAAACACCATACCATACAGTTTGAATCCAAAAAGGCGAGTCTTAGCTACACCTGCATGTGCTCCACACAGGCGACCGAAGCCAACCAGTACTACAAACATAGTTTTGGCACCCCACATTGTTACTCGAAAGTGTGTATATCTGGCTCATCAGCCCCACAAAGTCAAACTTCACAGGTAGACCCCAGGTTTACATAAGTTAGACCCGTAGATCTAACATAAATGTTCCTCTTGGCCTAGTACTGGTAAATATCTGAACTGAAGGTCCCAGACAGTTCCCTCAATATGTGTCACCAACTTCCCAATAATAACATAAATAGTAGTAATGATACGTCACATACAGTACATTCTCATTTATCGGTCTACTAGTATACAACCAATTTCACACAAAATAACTTCAATCAAACAAGTCCATAATTAACCAATATAATATACCTTTGCATTTCATATCACGAGGTTTATTGTTTCATTTAATTCACTTCCTCATTCTCTAAAAGAGTGCAAAATAATATAATTTTGTAAGAAAATGCTTATACTGAGAAAATGAGTTTAGAAATCTATTTTCGGAAAAACTTTGGAAATCATTCTTTAAAATCTCTTAATAATAGTATATTTCTGTATAAAATTAACTTTGAAATATTTACATTTTATTAATTAACTTAGTAAAACATGTTTCTAAAACTACAATTTTATATTGAAAATATCTTTGAAAACAATTTATAACGTATATGCATTGTGCAGGCATAATCACGAATAGTTCATAGGATTAACACATAAAGAATCACATAAAAACTCGGCGATTCGAAGTCGTGATTGATGTTAATATAGTTTAATCCACAGATGGATTAAGCCTCTAGAAAACACTTGAAAAGTTTCACAATTCATAGTTAAAAACCACCAAAATCATGCAACCAAATTTACGCAATGCATAGGAATCATGGTGGAAAACCTGGCACTACTTTCCTCCATGCTAAGTCGACCCCTAGGTCGACCCATAGATGAAGCTAGTTTGACTAGAGGACACGAATTTTCTTCCTGATACGATTTTTGCTCCATCTTCATCTTCTACACAACTTTTAGCATAGTTTCGGGATGAATTTCAACATGACTTTTGATGTGCAAATAAAAGGATATGTAAAATATAAACTGGAAGAAACAATTCAAAAAATATCAAGAATCGAAGGAGAAACAAAACCCTAAAGATGATTGCAGACAAGAATTTGCATTGAAAACCTCTGAAACATAGTTCCAGTTTACGGTGACTTAATTCCAATAGAAAACTCAAGCAATTCAACAAAAAGTATGCAAAGATAGAAGAGTGAGTATCACAAACTCACCTTGATTATTGCAGCAAAATTGAGCACAAAATTTGATGTTTTTGGGTTGGTTTTAGCTTCACAAATACAGAAGACATGGCAGAGACATGCAAGCTGAAATATTTTGGCAGTAAACATTTACCTTCCATTTTAGATTTGAATGAATTAAACCCTTTAAATTTGTAGAGATTACCTGTTGTGTTCAAGTAACAAGATATTTCCTAAATTTAGATTAAGGTTTCGCCGTGGTATGTGAATTTGAAGAGGAAAAGTAATCACTTTTTACTGTAAATTTAGGAAAGTAGAAGAAAAAGATATCCCAAACAACAAAATTGTGTGTAACCTTAATCTTTAGTTTCTATTTTTTTTCTTATGTTAGCAAATTTTCGCCTTGGGCATAATTTTAGACCCAATTAACCAATATGTTAATTTAACTTAATTAAGCGTTTAACCCTCTTATACACAATTTCTTTACATTTTTGATATTGTTTTGACCTACAAAAATTATTACATACTTACATAATATCTTTTAAAACCATTTTAAACATAAATTTTATCATAGTACATTAAAATTAATAGTTTTTGCTAAACTTTTTGTTTTTACATTACTTTTGTTCAAAACTTATATTTTAAACACTCAGTCTTTACAAAATTCATTTTCTAAGCAAAATAAATACTCAAACCATACTGAATTATTTTTAACACTCAAATATTGATTTAATCGATATTTTCATTTATATTCCCTCATTTTCAACTCAATGGGATTCAAAAATAGTCTTTTTATAACTAAAATCATCCATTTACAATAATTTACAAAATTGCCATTTTCAAGTAAATCAAATCCCTTAATACTTGTTTTTCTCACAAGTTCACATTTTGAAGTTTTAAAACTTCATTTACTTTATTCTTAAATTTATTCCAACACATTAACATTGAATTGAATCCTTTATTATCTTATTCAATTAAATACAATCTTAATTCAACATACCTAAATTTTATTTCTCAGAATAACCTAAACTTCTTTAACACACAAGCTACTGTGAATCTCAAACTTGTGTGGTCATACAAGTTATTTTGTTTAAATTCATTTATTTTCTTAACTAACGAATTACGAACATCGTTATAATCTTTTTTCCCTAGCTCTCGGAACTAGGGTTGTTACACTTGACATGACTACTTATACTTCTATAGTTGTTAGGCATGCATAATAGTTGTATTTTAGTATAACACATTTATTTGTTATAAATTCCGTATATGTTTTGAAATACTTATCTTGGATAATTTTCATTTATTTAACATGCTTATTCTCTTGCTATCACTACTACCTTGTTTAATCCTCTTTTATTAAGTACATATTCTAGTACAAGGAAGGAATTCATGATTATTAGATGTTTAATCGCTCTTATTTGCATCTAAGTGCTAAGTTGCTATAAAAGAGAAACATAGTGGATGTAGGATTGTGGTTTATGCACTTAGTGCATTTTCAAATATTTTATACCCCAGATATAGGAGGTCATCATTGGGCTTTCGTTTTCTTTTATTGGTTGGGCCATTTATATTAAGTAGTAGTTTTACTGGATCAAGCCGCACAAAAGAAATGTTATCGAAATTTTTGTGAGTTTTGCTTAAGTTATAAGAAAATTAAATACATATGGTGTTTAACGGAGTTTTCTTCCAATTAGTGAGTTGTCTTTTCTTTGTTTCTTCATTTAGAAATAAGTGTACAACCTAAACATTTTGTTTAATTATTTTGATTCTTTAATTGTGAGTGATCGTATTTAGGGATAAGAATGATGGCTCAACGATAATTCCAAGTCATTTCTCTTTATCATGAAAACTTTCAATTGTTGTCGTTGGGAGTTGATAGGTGATGATTTCCCCTTGTGTCATTACTTATTGAAGGGTGTTGGGTTATGTTGTTCCATACTTGAGGATTTCCAGGACAAAATCCTTTAAGGAAAGGATAATGCAATGACCCATATTTTTAATGGCTGGATATTTAAATATTAATCGTTAATTAATTAATGGATCCAATATATGATTTTCACATATGGTTGAATCAGGACTCTAGACTACTTCTATTGAGTTTGGATGATCCATTATGTATAGGAAGATTACAAGGATCACAAAATTTGTAGATCGGTTGATCCAATCGTAAAAAACAATCTCAAAATGAACTAAAATTATCAATCTACGACACGATCTCGGAGAGTGGTTTAACTTCTACCACTGGGATTTAAAATGAGGCGATTCACTTAGATGAATTTCGTGGAAATTGAACATACCATTTGATTGTGCAAACTTATAATGCATGACCGTTTAATTTGATAAATAAAATAATACTTAAATCACTAGACCATTATCCCCTTCAAGTCCATCCACTATTCACTAGGGTTGTTAACGGATACTTTCGGATATGGATAGTGCCATCTCCTATCCGCATCCGAAACTATTTTCGGATATCAGATATCTGTATCGGCGGGTACGGACGGATACCGGATAGTTATCCATCCGCTAACGATTGATAATTAAAGAAACATAAATTGAAATATTGGGTTTAACATGACACTTTTTTAATGTCACGAATTATAAATTATGGAACATCAATAAATATAGTGATTATAAATAGTTTTGAGCAGTTAATATGCATTAAATGCATAAAACATAAACTATTAACTTAAGACAATAATAAATTATCATCATTTATTATGCTAAAATACATATAAAATAAGCTATAATTTTGACAAAAACCAGACGAACAATTTTCGGAAGTGGATACCTTCATATCCATATCCGCTCCGCTTTTCGGATACGAATGCGGATGGATTTTGGATTTTTCGGGTATCCATTGACAGTCTTACTATTCACTCTCCTCTTCAATCACGAGCTGTTGTTCCATTAGTTTGAGGCTGCCACTCCTATGTTGATTGGAAAAATTAATATCTTTCGACTCTCTCAAGGAAAAGTTCCAAATCCAAAGTCATAGGGTTCATATCAACATTTTCTTTGTTTTATACCCGATTTGAAGGGTGTGATCTAGTTCTAGAAATGGACGTGCGATGTTAGCAATATATCATTTGGTGGGGATTTACACAACGATTACAATTCAAAATTTTGTGGGGAGGATTGGATCTTTTGTAGCCGGGTGCATCACATAGTATTCATGAGTAAGAGAGCAATGGAGATGACAGTCCTTTGTTTCATTAATTGGATTGGAGGAAATCGAAATAAGAGGGGGATGAGCTCATAGGTTATTTACTAATACATATACTATTATGTATTAATGGTTTGGAGGGAGATTAAGTTCTCGTTAATTTATTTATTAAGTTGATTAAATCATTAAGTTAATCTCATATCTTATTAAATTGTAACTGTTCCATACGTAGACCGTTCTGAATGTCATTTTTTTGCGCTCGTGATGGAGAGCTCTGCAGTTTGACTTAGGTCCTGATTGATTTGGATGAAGTGAGTGGTATTGTTTCTCACTACAATGTTATTGCTAATATAATATGAAACTAACTTTCTTGAATGATCTCTGATTTTTAAAAGGAAACTTCTAAAATAAATTAACCTAGATCTTGTCTTATAAATGAAGTAAAAAGCATTTTAAAAGGGTTTCAAAATAAAACATAATATTTTTCTTCATTTATGCACTATTTAGACAATAATTGCTGGATCTGGTTATTTTGACATTAATCCCATATTAGTCACATTAGACAGGTTATATGTGTTTTATGTATGTTATTATAGACGCGTGTATGGTAATTTAAAAATTTATATAATTATTGGCTGCATGGTTGATTGTTTTCTTAGTTTAGTTAAAACCTCGATTCATAGGTGGTATAGTGTTTGAATAATCTCATTTGCTAGAGTTGGTGTATATCAATCAAATGCATACTGTGATGACTTTAAGGAAGTGATTAAATTTAGGGCATACTTATTGAGAGGGGCAGTGATGATAGTATGTAATGATCCGTATTTTAATGGCTATATATTTAAATATTATATTTAAAATTAATCATTAATTATTTGATCTTTTCAATTTGTGGTATATATACGATCGAATTTAGACTTGAAACCTCTTCTGTTGAGATTGGGCACTTTCGTAATGTGAAGAAAAGATATAAGGATCATCGTACTTTGAGATTGGGCACTTTCGTTATGTGAAGAAAAAAATATAAGGATAACCATAATTTGACATTTGACTTTTTGATGGCAAAATAGTCTTGATACGCGCAAAAATTATTGTTTCAAAACGTTGCATTTGATTATAATGAAACTTGTATATTTTGAAACTGTAGTAGTGAGATGATGCATGTAGATGAGTAGCGTAGTGCGGATACACCATTCGTTCGCACGAACTATAAGTGCATATCGATTCCTATTTTGAAAAATTAAATGTTTGATAAAAAGGGAGTCACAGACGAAGGAATTAGAGCTCAAGACATATTTCATTGCGTTTATGTAACGACCCACCTTTTTGCCCACTTCTCGCCGGTAATTAAACCAACTTAAATCATTCATAAAGATGAATAGTTATGGGTACAAACGTATTTGAACACAAAGAACATAATCTTCCATTTCATTACAATTTTTTTTACATCAGAGGTACAGTAAAATAGAGTACAACGTAAGCTCAGTGGAAACAAGACGCTCACAGCGGAAGAAGTAAACCATAACAAACTCTAGCTACAAATCTGAATCCAGCTCTGAAACTAAACCTACAAACTAAACTACTAGCTGCCCATGCAAAATTATAGGCACCCAGAGTTTAGATGGGGAGCAATAAACTCCAGGTCAGTCGTGGGACTGGTGTGAGAACTCAAAATAGTTATTATTTCGGGTTTATTTTAAAGTTGGGAAAATTCATCGGACCATGCCACTAACGTGGAATTGGTTTACTCTATGTGAATTCCCGTGCATAGAAATCCACGATGACTTTGGAAAATGAAGCTATCATAAGAACATCCCATATCACACAATGCAAGCGCACACCAGATGGGAGAGTTTTATCTTATGATAACCAATAATGCTTTAATACGTGAAAATCCTCTTTTAATATTATCATTAGTGCATAGTGTTGAAAACCATTTCGCAAATAAATACATTAATCTTAACAAGCATAGAAACTATGCCCACATACATAGTTTACAAACAAATCAAATGGCTCGTATTGGTTATTGGGTTTTTCAACATGATGGTTCCTGGCATGAAAGACCAATCGAGGACACGAAGCCCAGTATCCCCCGGTTAACATCCATATACGGACACCGAATACAGAGCGCGAAGTATATATCCCGGATTTCATTCAGACATCGGACACCGTATATACATTATTCCCTTAGGTTTCAAGCTAGATCTACCGCCGAAGCTTTCGATTTCACTAGAGATTATGTATATGTATACAACGTAACCGCCAATTTACCATCAATTCGGGATGTGACGTTCGTTGATGTTACAATATACACAAAACTACGCATCAATAAGCCATGCTTTGATCATGACTAGCTCATTTCACAACCCCAATATGCCATATTGACAATTCACAATATGTCACTGATTTCTATCAATACATAATCCCAAGGTTCATATGTCTTGGAGACGAGAATAATTTATGGCCACAAATTCGATATATATTAACATAAATCAGTGCTACGTAGTTAATTTCAATGTTAGACACACAACCCATACGAGTCCATTCTGGGTTTGAACGTAACAACAATCCGAAAATCTCCAAATATATTCATACCTCATGCCACTTATAACCTCGTACTGGGTGATCGGCCTAATCGAGACATCGACAATCAATCCAAACTATTCAAAGATTTTCGGTCTTCACTTATCGATTTCCAATTCTTCAATTTCTTTATAACGTCAAATTATTACTTGGAATGGTTTTCGAATATATATCGATCCCAATCTTTCCAAGTAATAAGCGTATTTTAAAAACAATAGTTATGAATCATTTGGGATTTCCAATTAAAATATCCTTCCCAATCGTTATTAATTCACTTATAATCAAGGTTGGATTTATTTTAGTTTCCATAAACCCCATTATCGCCTTATCCTTCCTTGAAATTCAATATTCATTTCTCCCAATCTTATATTTCAAACATATTTCTTTTATTCGTCATTATCCTATCATAAGTTTCCAAATTCCCAAAACTTAATCGGTTTTAAATTCCATTCACGATAATTTTGCCAACTGATATTTCAAATAGATTTTAATCGACCTATTATTCGATATCAATTCACACTTAAGCACATATTAGATTGCCTTAACAATTTAAATTTTCCTTCTTACATCGAATATTCGACTAAGTCTATCCAAGCTCATTTCCTTTTACATTTTCTAGCTTTCAATATCTTACTTAGAATCAGTAATGTTTAAATAAATTTCATACGAAGTAATTATAGCTCTTTTAAATTCTTTTTAAATATTTAACAACTCTTTTTGTAGTTTTAAACAATAATTCATGGCTTAAAATTCTTTAAACCAAATCATTTCAAAGAACAAATTATAATAGCGTTAAAAGCATAATCGAAGGTGTTGAAAAAGGGCAATTTAGATCAAATAGATTCAAAGTTATTCAAAAATTCAAATATTTGAACTCACATTACTTTTAAATAATAAAATATGATTTCTCGTAAATTTCCCAAATTTTTAATAACTTGTACAAATCCATTTTATTCGATTTTCCTTTACGGTCGCAGAACTGCACATATAACGATCTTTTCCAAATTTATTTTAAACATATCTTGAAATCCATACGTTAGAATCTGATAATTTCTTTTCTATTCAAAAACTATTATTAATAGAATTCTGACGTTTCTCGTTTCACGTCAATCCGGTTTAAAATGTTCAAGTTATAGTCGTCTAAAAATAGAAATCGATATTTACGAACTGTCACGTCACTACGCGTTCTATTCAAGCTATATAATGATAAAATTATAAGTCATCCGAATCTTAAAATTTGCGAAAATTCAAAGTTTGTTCGATCGTTCCAAACTTCCAAAAATAGAGCCAAACAATTTATAACTCAAATCATTTCTTCAAAACTTCGATGCAAACGTTAATATCTTATAATAATTTAATTATTTCAAAACTTCATTCCAATTTAATCGAACCACATAATATATTTTTCAACTTATTTAATTAGTTTACAGATAACGATCAAATAAACAGAGTCAAATGTATACATAAACCAATGTAACTCAAAATTTCTTTCTAGAATTTAATTCTCAAATCTTGTTTAACTTGAGCGTCCAAAATGGAATAATTCACAAATCGTTTTCGTCTTCTCAAAGGTTGTTTAGTCATTTTTAGCTTATAATTTCAACCCATTTGAAATCTAATTCAAATTAAATTCCCCATTATTATTTTAAATATTAAATAAAAAAATCGTTTAGAAAGGAGATTTAAGCCAATTATCAGCAATATTCCACATCGATGGTGTGTATGTGACACAATGATAATCAACCAAAAATCAACCATATAACATGAGTTAATCCATTAACATTACAACAATTAAACAATCACTCAATCGTGCGCAAGCGTTATGTTCAATAACGCTTTGTGTCCAATGTGTTTAACAACATAAATGTCCATCCAACCGTCACATACAACAAACAGCATCCACAAGCCATTAAGTAACGCTAACAAATTATAATTAATCGCTAATTATAATTTACCATTTAAATAAAATTTAGAATAGGTGTTCTCACCTACGTGCCTCCAAAATTTTCACTGACGAAACCGTATCGATTGCAAACAAACCCCGATGATCACGTATAATCTTTGCGGACGACGCTACCGCCTCATGCACACTTCTTTTACCGCAACTATCATATAAATATATATATACACACACACCCTTACGCACTTTATTTTCTGGTTTCTTTTCAACACAAGGAGCTTCCTTGTTTCACAACCAGACTGAGGTGGATGGCAGAGCGGAGTCGGTTAGTCGTAGCGGCTTTGGCCTTGCTGACATGGTCTAGAGGTGAGAGTCGAATGCAACAAAGGGGAGGAAAAGGTGGTTTGTGAAGGTTTAAAAGAGAAGACATCGGGTTGTTTTAGAGAGGTGCCAGGGGTGAGGCCACTGACGGTAGTGGGACGGGTTCGTCGTATGCTGAAGGTTGGAGGAGGCTGTCAGCATGAGAAGGAACTAGGTATTCGATTGCTGAAATGAAAAGTGCGGTGACGAAGCCTACATGGGAGGGGCGAATGTTGTTTCCAAGCGGGGACATCGGTTTTGCGAGCTGTTTCTTTTTTCAAATGGAAGCCGACTGTCCATAGAGGAGACGAGGAGGGGTGGCGGGTTGGCCGAGGGTTTCTCAGGTGGCTCAGCAGGGAAAGGAGAGTCCGATGGAGGCGCTGGAAATGACTGGTGGTTGGTGAACTCATGCAGTGGTGGAGCTTAACCGGGGAGGCAGTGCGTTAGAAGGAATGGGGAAGAGAGGCGTCGTTCGCCATTTATTACTTATTAATATATATATGACATTTTAAATCTTAATAAACAAAATAGATTTGTAAAACTTAGGTACAACATCTAAAAAAACAATACATACCTATGTGTTTTAATATCATATATATTAAAATTTTATGAATCAAACATATCTTAAAATAAATTTCCCTTTTTTTTCAAATCCATAATGATAAAGCAAGACAAAATATAAAAGATTATTAAATTAATATTGTATTAAATCTGATTAATTTCGATTTATATTTAGAAAAACCAAATTATAAAATAAAAATTCAATTTAAACTTAGGTAAAATCCTGAGTTACTACAGTTTAGAAGGTACTTTATGTTCAAAGTGAAAAACGGAGATTAAGTGATTATGGGTTCCATCGATTTCGGACGAACTGGAGGTCAGAGAGGTTTCTGGACATTGGGCATGGGTGCTTCTCTGTATGACGGTGGTGGTATTGGTGATGGTGATGGCGTTATGGGTTGGGGGCCCATCCGAGCGGGGTGGAGCTGCGACATGGTTGAACGTCACGGGATGCACAAGGCAAGTTAATTATCATTAAGCCATTTTATCTATTTAAAACAATTTTAAAACTAATATTTATGACAGTTTTTTGCATGCAAAGCCCATCTTAGATGTGATTTCTTCTGTTGGACTCATATTGAGCTTCAGTTCTGGTTTGGAATAATTTGGTTAGGATAAGTGATATTATCTCTCATCAAGCTGTTACTGTTTGTATAGTATAGAGTTAACGTTTTGAAATGGTTTCTAAGTATAAAACATGATTTATAGGACAACTAAACTTAGTTATTAATAAATAAATGAGTTAAAAAGTGATTTAGATAGTTTTAACCTAAATATCACATTTCACCCGTTTATGCACTATTACACCCAATTTTGACATTACCTCAAGATTTGGTATGACACTGAATTCATGCTAATCACTCTAGATGAGTTTAACCTATTTTATTGATGCTATTATGGATGTCTGTATGTTTGTCTAGACATTTATATGACTATTGGAAGAAAGATTGATTGTTTGCTTAGTTAGTTGAAAACATCATTCCAGTTAGGGAATTGGGTAGCTATAGCCCAGTATTAATGGATCTTAAGGCTATTCAAACACCAGAGGAGAGAAGGGTATTTACTACGTCTATTCAATATTCAAATAGAAAGAAATAAGTAATAAAATAAAATGCAGTAAAGTAAATAACACTAGGATTTTTATATTGGTTCGGATTAACCAATCCTACATCTAGTCCTGCACTTCACCGTGTAGAATTTCACTATAATCGCTTGCTTTCCGCGGGAGGCAAGAACACCTTTACAATCTTGATTTCACGGGCTACAAGATACACCTTCTCCTTATCAACAACAACAAATAATGGCAAGTAGACGTATCTTCAATACAGATTATTGCAGATTTGGTACAGTGATCCTATAGACCTCCAATGGCAGTATATATTTGAATTCTTTAAGGAAATAGGATTAAGTCGGAGAGGGAATGATATGAATTCAAGTACAACTCTCTAATATTATGTGCTTGCAAAATCAATGAAGAATAGGAGTGAAAGAGAGTGGATTTACGAGAGTGATAGAATAATTTTCAATGGAATTTTGTAGAGAATAAATGGAGAAGAAGGAGTAGAAGAAAATGTGAAATTATGACATAAAAATTCGTTACCAGAGGCCTTTAAATAGTGTACGAAAGGATGTGTCTTTTGGTGAAAGGGTAGAGGGAAATAACTACCCAATTTGAATTTAAAAATCTGGAAAACCGTTATATGTCGATATACAAAGATACTTATGTCGACATATGTAGTGTTGCAAAAGATATATAAGTGTCACAAATATTCAACACTTTAGATTTCCTTATATTTGTGGATTTTGGTAATTCGGTTGAGGTCAATGGTTGATTATCTTTAAGTATAATTGTCATGGGATCTTTAACAAGATATTCTAAGGTTCAGCCAACTCCTCATCACTTCAGACACCTCAATTCTTCAGCATTCTTCTCTAATAAGCTTTAGTCTTCTTTAGTCTTCAATTATTCTGGTTATCCTTCTTTTATAATTATTCTTTTGTACTCTTGTTAGTAGTAATGTTTATATGGTTATTGTCATCAAAATCAATACCTAGGGTACCTAGGGTATTAACAATTCCCAGGCGATCTAGTATTAGAAAAATCTTGTTCATTATAGTTTGGTGCTTATTGATCAAATGCAAAAGCCGATGCAACATTGATTGAGCGCATAAGGATGGACTTGAACCGATGGGATAAAATCACGAAGAAACGTCAGAGCGCGTAGGATGATTTAAAGACGGAGAAGCAATATAGTGTATCATCTACCTAGATGATGCAGTAGTACTGGGGCTCGATGAGTGGTATGAAGACAGAAAATGGACTTGACGATGAGCTTTGATTTTGAAATGAATGGCGAACGTTTTCATTTGATTTGATTTTAACCAATTTTGATTGAATAAATGATCAGGGTGGTCATTATTGATTACTATGGAGTGGTCAATATTGACTACTATTGCCATTTTGCCCAATTTGATATGGACAATATGGCGACTTCGAGAAGTGGGACGTGATGGTTTTTCGATGGTGTTTCGACATGGGGGCTTTTTTACTGGTGGTTTTTGCATGAGGCAAGGATATAGCGCTCCAACATTGTGATTTGTCATTCAACGATCGTGACTCCATGATGGGGGTGCAAGGCTTCTACAATGGATGGATCTCCCCGAGATACAGAGTCTGCAACGATGAATAGAGGTATAGAGTTACATGAGAGGGTTGTGAACAGTTGATTGGGTTTGAAAACAACTTAGTTGTCTATGTGTGTTTCGATCAAGCTTGACAACAAGTTTGTTGTCCACATTTTTTTTCCCAACCAAGGAGACTTCAACTCGGGAGTCATAGGAGTAGTTCCGGGTAGACTCTACTGCGAAAAGTGTGTGCTAAGGAATCATCGATACATTGGTTCGAGGAGTACTCATAAAGAATAGGTTGTGGGTGTAATTTCCATTGGACCAATTACTGGGGAGTTTCCCAAGTGCGAGGACTTATGCACTCCATTTAAACCACGCCTGGACCCTTACTTTAGGCTATACATTAGTATATCTTAGTTCCTAGCAAATTGAGTGGCATGTATTCAAGTACCAACGAACAAGAGCGTCATTGAGCGAGTGAATGTGCGGATGGATGCTATGTTTTCTTAATCATTTACCATCCTATGGGCGTCATACAATGTGGATATCATCAATGCGGATATCTGGACACCTCTAATATTTTGATGTAGGATACCCATAGGATGGTGATCGTATATTACTTTGTATTCCAATATGTGCTAACTCTACGAATGCGGGGATAAGTCAGGTATGATTCTATATACCCCTAGTGCCTTACACTATTGTGACTTTTATAGTATTCTAAGATTCGTTTATCGTTCACATCAAAATGTTGTCTAATCAGATGTTTTATTTCCTTTGTTTACCTTCGGTATTCATCGACGATATGCTGATGAGTAGGCTTGGAACCAGGTGAGTACTATTTGGAGCTGCGCATACGATTTAGCAGTAGGTGATGCCTTCTCGTATTATAGTTGTATTGTTGTTGTTTATTCTGATATGTGACACTGTGGAGCATTGACACTATTAACTATTTGGTATTAAAGATAATCTATCAACTGAGTATATTTATTTCTTATATAAACTCTATTACTATTCTACTTGACTATATATGCATATACAATATAATATGCAATGTATATATTTATTAAAGTCTCACCAGTTTTATATCTCCAAATATTATATATTATCTGATGCGCCGTGAGATATATGACAAGTTCAAGGATTGTATTTTTGTTTATTTCTTCTTTTTCTATTTTATTTCCTTTCCCCTCTTTTTGTTCCTCTTATTTTCTCCATTTTCATTCCCTATGTAATAATCTTGCATCAATCTGATGTTGTACAAAGTATTATTGTTTTATATGAGTACCGATGGTATGGAGAAGTCGTTATTTTTGTTATCAGAGAAAGACTGTGTCATTTAACGTAAGTAATATTAAGAGTTAGTATATATAAAAGAGTATGTGTGTTTATATATATATTAGAAACTATGTGTGTTACCCATTCTTTTGGCCCGGCTATCAGAAGCAATCTGGACCTACACAGACTCGAACTAAGTGTTAGGACCGACAAGTAGTTTGAGAGTCAGATTCGTATCAACTCAGATCGATCGCCTCCAAGCTTCATCCGATCATTGAGAAAAGACCTGATTGACTCACAAGATCACTCAAGGTATATTGATCGATCATCTCCAAGAACGAACCGATTACTCCAAAAAACATGTGATCGACATTGTCTGATCACCAAAAAACATATAATCAACATGGCTCAGTCACCGGAAAGCTATGAAGTCAATTCTTTCCAAATCGCCAACTCATTGGATTGGTAAGAATCCTCAGAAGGGTGTTTACTACTCCTAAAACATTCAGATCAGCATGAAATAGCTGAACGCAACTACCAACTCTTCATCAACCAGGGTCGATATGACTTCTCATTAGGGATCAGTGCAACTTCGCTTTCTGGCAACTTCACTACTCTGAACTTTGAAGGCACGTATTATGACAACTACCAGTCAGATCCCAATTAAACTCCACTAGAAGACCTAGAAGGCCATTAAGAAAGAGTGCACATGATCGAAGCCCCAAAAAGACCGAGAGAGGGGATCATTATCAATCAATATATGGATCGGTTCTGATCCCATGACCTGGAAGATTTAGGCTTTGGGCCCATGTGACTCCCTCATGAACGACTTTCCATCTATTCAACGTGAACTGTAACTATAAAAAGCACTCTTCCATATGGGTAATGGAACTTTTTGCAATCTTGTTACTTTTTACTATCTTACTACGGATATATCGATCCAATCATTGTACTTAGTGTTTTTTGGCAATGAAGTGATTAAACTTTCTAAGTGGACGAAGGTTGAATTACATCAAACCACTATAAATTGTTGTCTCTTAATTCTACCGCATTTCTATTATTCTTATCCCCATTTTCCATATATTTAGTTTAACTTCATTGAACTCTTTGGGTGTTGTGTCATTTTTTGGTATCAACATTCTGGTGCTTTCATTGAGAAATAGAAAAAAATTCGATTTCTTCCTCTCTTTCCTAACCATTTGGGTTTTAGAATCTCCTTAGATCTCAACAAGACATACATTCGAAACTGGGAATCAAGGTGAATAAACTAAATTCCAAGTCGTTGGAACTTCTCATGTCGATCATCAAGAGGGCATCACCCCAATGGTGAACTTTTGATAATCCTAATCTTCTCGCTACAACCAGCATGGCTACTTTGCCTAACCCCAATGATCTAGTCACACAAGCTCAAATGTTCGAAATGATGATGAAGTTGGAGAGCACTGATGTAACACTACGAGAAGCAGCTCAATTAGCAATGGGGTGGCCGACGACTAAAAAAGCGGCCGTCGCTTAATTTCTTGCATATCAAACAACAACCATGACCCTTCTTTCCCAAATCCACTCAGCACATAAAAAAATCCCGTTGCCCTCCCCCCCCCCCCCCCCCGCGCTGGTGTGATTTCACCAATTTCACCCCCCCCCCCCAAATCTCACTTGCAAGCTTCCTAATTTCTTCAGGTATGTCCTCTAACCCTATTTTATGCTTAATTAGGGTTAATTTGCATGTTTATATGGGTTTGTATATCGATCGTTTATGGATATGAAATTGGTTGCCTTGTGAGATAAATATGTTGTTGATTGTGTTTTAGGTTGATTTGAGAATAAATGTAATTGATTAGGAGGTTATAAACGATGATTATCACATATGTAATTGATTTAGGAGCATGAAAACGATGATTATCACGTATGAAATTGGGCTTACGTTAATTGTGTTGTAGGTTGATTGTGTTGTAGGATGATTTGAGAAAAAATGAAATAAAGGTGATTGTTTACCCGTAGTAAATTGATTATAATTATCGAAACGGTGTAATTATGTCCCTTGTCTGCATGCACTGTTAATTATGTCACCCTCGAAAGCAAAATTTCGGTCTATATACAAATTTAAAGAATGCATTTGCAATATACAAAAATTGTTTTGTTGTTATAATATTTAATAAAAAATTTGTTAATTCAAAATGTTATTTTGAAATGGTTCTTAATTTAGATTTTGATCATTAAAAATCTTGTTATATGTAACAAAAATCATATTTATAACATAACTCCATAAATTTGAAATGAAATTAAATAATTAACTTGCAAGTTTGGTTTATCTTTCAAAAATTGAAACTAATTAACAAAAATTAACTTCATAATTTATACTTTAAACTAAAATTAACTAAAAGTAACTAAAACTAATTTATTCTTCATAATTTTTATTATCATGTTATTTTACAAGTTAAACGTACTGAAAAATATTATATAGACGCTATGTAGTTAATGCGCGAGCGTAGGCGGAAAAAGGCGCAAGGCGCAACTATATAAGGGGCTTTTTTAAAGTTTAAGCCGCACCTATTTGTGAAGCGCAAAAAAAATGTATAAAAAAGCCCAAAGCGCAAAAAGCGCGCTTTTTTCATTTGAATTGTTTTTTTGATTTAAACTTAGGTTGAATGTTTTTTTTTACTACTTATGTGAGCCCCTTAGATAAATTTGGCCCCATCCGACAAGTGTTGTATATGATAGTTATATGGATATTCGTTTCTACACAAAACGGAAATCTATATTCATCTGATACAATATTTGTTGGATTTGTCCTAGTATTGGACAAGTTACAAATATAATAACGTAAGCATGTTTTATAAATCATTTTGGTTTAAACGGTTAACAAAGTTTCTATGGCACTTCCTTTTTTCTCCTTGTGTACACGCATTTGTGTACGATACGGGGACCAAAGGGAAGTGCTGCCGAAATTTTGTTGAACCATTTAACCTGAAATGATTTATAAAATGCTTACATTATTATATTTGTAAGGAGAAGTAGGTAGGCCGACCGTCAAAGTAAAAAAGAAACAAACAAAAAAACTGAAACCATGCAATAGTTACAAATGAAATTTTACAAGATTTAAAATAATATAAAGCGTTCGATCGAACTTTCTAACATATTTGTTGCAAATCAGGAAAATATTCGATTATTTTCATGATCGCAGTTGGATGTATCAACCTCGAACCGATTAAAAAGGGACGATAAAGGAACATTTTTGTAATGAAGTCCAAGAATTTATTAGATTCGCTAAATCTAACAATCGGAGTAACGTAGACATTTGTTGTCCGTGTAGTAAGTGCAGACATCTGAAGCATTGGAAGCCAGATGTAGTAGAAGTACATCTGTATAAATTTGATTTTGTGTCGAATTATTACTTATGGGATCGTCATGGAGAACTTGTTCAACCTACATTTAACCCTATAGTGGTAGAGGATGATAGTACAATGATGAACGATAATACAATGACGAATCCGATAGAAAATATGGTGCAAGATGCAGTACAGTCAATGTTTCCTAACATTGAGCAAGGCGATGATGAGACTGGAAATGATGAAGAACCAACGGCGGAAGCGATTTTTTTTTATGATTTATTGAATTCTGCTAAGAGGCCATCGTGGGAAGGGTGTACAAGAGGAACTGAAATGTCTGTAACCGCCAAATTCATCACTATGAAATCAAAATTCAATCTTATAGAAGCTGCATTTACAACAGTTGTACAAACAGCAAAACGACATATGCCGCCCAATAATTTGATGTGCGATACTCATTATAAAGTGAAAAAAAAAACTTATGTCTGCTTTAGGACTACTGTATCATAAGATAGATACATGTGTTAAAGGTTGCATGTTGTATTCGAAAGAAGGCGCTTACCGTAGAAAATGCAAATTTTGCAACGAAGATAGATATAAACCAAGGAAAAAGAAAGGAAAATAAGTTCCATATAAAAGATGCATTATCTACCCATAACTCCCAGACTTCAACGACCATATTATGCATCTTCTGCTACAGCGTGTCATATGCAATGGCATAGTGTGAGAACATCAGAAGAAGGAACTATGATACATCCATCTGATGGTGAAGTATGGAAACACTTTGATAGGACTTATCCTGAATTTGCTGCAGAGAGTCGTAATGTTAGGCTCGGTTTATGCACGGATGGTGTAACAACCCGGAATTTTGGGGCCAATTAAAATTTTTTATTTTAGAAAATTTATTGGGTTTTTGAATATTTAAAATAATTTATTTTAAATAATAACGATTAAAAATTTATTTTAATTGCAGTTAGAACGAGCAAATTTTATTTAATTACAAAAGGAGTTAGAAATAGCGCGGTAGTTTGAAAATTTGAATTTGAACTTTGACTAACCGTACAGGATGCAAAATAAATCGGATTTAAGTGAAACCAAAAATATGTAAATCTATTTAAAAATATCTTTCCAACGAATTTGAAAAATCGAAATTTCACAGCGCGAATCAAAAGTTATGTCCAGATTAGTTTTCAAATTAGTCGCTGTGGAATTTATATAAATATTTTAATATTAAAAGTAGCCATTTTTCAAATGACCTCTGTTTCGATGAAACCACTTTTGTTGGAACCGGAATGTCAAATTATTGTTAAGTTTGATTTTCCAGAATTTTTCGAATTAATATGTGAGCGTGGCTAAAGAAATGGTGTTTTGTTAGTTTCAGTCAAATTTAATCGACTTGAAAAAAGCCATTTTTCAAACGGTCTCGGAATTCGATGAAATTAGTTTTGTTAGGACCGTATCGTCATAACAAAGTCAAATATATTTTTTTCTATAATTTCTAGAGTCCGTATATAGCCCGGGTGAATTTATATGTACGGTTAAATTAAATAATAAATGTATTTATTTTAAATTAAAGAAAACTGGCTGAAAACAGCCGTTTGGGCTAACGAGACATGGTTCATTGGATCCAGAACGGGGGTTATTAGCTAGGAATGACTGTCGTTGGACTGAATTTGGAGCAAATAGGATTAACGGGCCTTCTTTGTTAATAAATGAATTTAATAATTATTATATTATAAATTATAGAAAATCAAAACCCTTCTTTATCGTTATACAGCCGCCGCCCTTCCTGTTCATGGCCGAAATTAAACAAACTTTCCCCCACTAAATTCATATGATCCACTCAATGAAATCCTCTCATTCTTTTGAAGATTTTATAGCTTTCCCTTCCCTTTTCGAATCGGTAC
Source organism: Allium sativum (assembly GCA_030737875.1). Taxonomy (NCBI): domain Eukaryota; kingdom Viridiplantae; phylum Streptophyta; class Magnoliopsida; order Asparagales; family Amaryllidaceae; genus Allium; species Allium sativum. Next base: position 344,789,261 of record CM060924.1, on the reverse strand, counting down.
GGACAACACCCTCTAACCTTGAACAACCGACAAGAACTAGCGCCCCAAACCTCCACCGTTCGAACCGCCGCCCACCCCTGAAGCCACCTGCTCCTCTTCGGCGTGGTTATCTTGGATCGTCGCGTAGTGAAGCGAGGTGATCGAGAAGTGGAACCCTAGTATAGAACGAGTTGAAAAACATGGCGGCCTTTGTCTGTACAGTAAGAAGAAGGATGGTAATTAAGGAGATGAATTAATTATATTAATTATTTAATTAAATTGTAAATGTTTAAAAGGGTAGAACTCATTCACACAACGATGAAATCAAACGATTTTCGAAGCGTTGAAATCGTGAAGAGGAGATCTACGTGACAGGACCAACTAGAACAGATTCTGAACTTGTTAGAATTTTAGATCCACTTCAAACCAAGGTGAGAATTTTATTTATTTATTTATTTAAATTGAAAATAATTAACTGTGATTGTGATTTCCCTTTGATCCGTTGCTAAATGCTAATTGATCATCATATGTGATTTGATCCAGAATTGTCATTGATACGTAGATCTATTGATTTGATAATCGTTGTGTTGAAAATAATTTTATCATGTTTGTTAAGATAGGATTGCTTGTTAAGATAAGATTGTTGAAATAATTTTATCATGTTTGTTAAGATAGGATTGTTGAAAATACATATATCATGTTTGTTGAGATAATTTGACGAAAACAAAAATGTCACCTTGCTTGATCATGTTGTATTAATATAAAAAATGTCATTATCGTATGAAATGTCATATTAGTGTATATACCATTATAGTTAGAAATGTATGTTAGTATAAAAATGCCATTTTAATTAAAAATATTATGTCAAAATAAATTAACATTTTATTAGATAATGTTATATCAAAATAAAAATAACATACATAGGAAATTGTTTGTAAATGTGCATTTATGTGTCACTAACATAAATAGGAAATTTGTTTATAAATTTCATTTATGTGTCATTAACATACATAGGAAATTGTTTATAAATAAAATATGCATTTATGTGTCATTAATAACATAGAAACTTACAAATAAATAACCATTTATTTGTCATTTGAATAACATAGAAAATTGTTTACAAATAAATTTACTTTTATATGTCATTAAATTTCATAGAAAAATGTAAACATATAAAATTCTCTTTTATATGTTATTAGAATAATTAGAAAAGTGTGAACATATAGAATATTCTCTTATATATGTTATTAGAATACATAGAAAAATGTAAGGAAATAAATGTGTCATATTAGTTGAAGTAAAAATAAACATTTTTGATAAGAAATGTTTACATATAAAATGTTATTTTATATTTTATATGATATTCGAATTCACAGAAAAAGTTTTACATATAAAACATTATTTTATATGATATTTGAATCTACAGAAAATGTTTTACATATAAAACATTATTTTATATGATATTTGAATCTACAGAAATGTTTACATATAAAATGTTATTTTATATGATATTAGAATTCACAAGAAATGTTTACATATAAAATATTATTTTATGTGATACTAGAATTAAAATGAAATATTAAGATTTATGAAAACACCATTTTAGGTATAAAATGCTAAGATTGATAAAATAACATTTTAGTTATAAATGTTAGGATTGGTTAAAATACCATTTGGTTATCAAATGTTAAGTTAGACAAAATATCACCTTTATTTGTTTTGTTGAATTAGAGTTGTCGACAAAACAAATATAGTACTTTTATATGTTTTGTTAAAATATAATTATCGACAAAAACAAAGTTATCTTTTTAATTGTTTTTGTTGAGATGGTTGAATTGATTTAACAAAAAAATATTCTTTTTATGCTAATATGAAAGGTTAGAAATGATGTAACATAAAAATATACTTTTATTTGTCACTAGGATACATAAGAAAGAAGTAGGGAAATAAAGGTGTTATATTAGTTGAAAATAAAATGTACAATTTGCCAAAATAAAAGACATAAAATTAAAAAGTACATTTTTATTTGCCTTTTTATATGCAAATAAAAACCATAGATATAAAGTACACTTTTTATTTGCAAGTTAGTTGCAAATAAAAACATGAAGTTATAAAGTACAATTTTTATTTGCAAGTTAGTTGCAAATAAAAACATGAAGTTATAAAGTACAATTTTATTTGCAATTTAGTTGTAAATAAAAACATGATTATAAAAAGTTGACATTTTTATTTATATTTTAGATATAAATGAAAGCATGAAATGAAAAAGGATATTTTTATTTATATCTTAGATATACATAAAAACAAGAAAATAAAAAGTACATTTTTATTCACATTTTAGATGTGAATAAAAACTTGATTTATAAAGGATATTTTATTCACATTTTAGATGTAAGTAAAAACATAGCAGTAAAAAGTGCATTTTTATTTACATTTTAGGTGTAAGTAGAACCATGAAATAAATAGGTAAATTTATATTTACATTTTAGATGTAAATAGAACCATGGATTAAAAAGTGAATTTTTTACTTGCATTTTATATGTGAATAAAAACATGAATTAGAAAGTACTTTTTTTTTTTTTTGCATATTAGATGTAAATAGAAACATAGTATTAAAAAGTACATTTTCTTTACATTACAAAAAGTAAATAAAACCATAGGATGAAAGGGTATATGTTTATTTGCATTTTAGATGTAAATAGTATCATGAATTAGAAAAGGCACATTTTTATTTACATTTTAGATGTAAATAAAAACATGGAAATCAAAGTGAACCTTGTATTTACATGTTAGTTGTAAATAGAACCATGGATTTAAAAAGTGACATTTGAAGTTACATTTTTGATGTAAATAAATAAGTTACATTTTTGGTGAAAATAAGAAGAAATAAAAAGCGACATCTTTATTTACATTTTAGATGTAAATAAAAAGAATAAATTTAAAGTAACATCTTTATTTACAATTTAGATGTAAATAAAGAATAGAATCAAGGTTATATCTTTATTTACATTCTAGGTGTAAATAAAAAGATTAGATTAAAAGAGGCATTTTTAAATTTACATTTTAGATGTAATCAAAAAGGTAGAATTTAATGTTATGATTTATTGTCAAAATAGAGACAATAAAAAGATTAAATTTTGAAGTTACATTTTAATGTCATTATAAATGTAATCAAAGGATAGAATTTAATGTTAAATTTTTATTATCGGAATAGAGACAATAAAAAGAATAGAATAAAAAGACATATTTTTATTGTCATTCTAGGGACAATAAAAATAGTAGAAAAAAAGTGATATTTTTAACGTCATTTTAGATGCGATAAAAAGAGTAGAAATAAAAGAACTATTTTTATCGTCATTTTAGATGCGATAAAAAGAGTAGAAATAAAGTGCTCTTATCTTCATTTTAGATGCGATAAAAAGAATAGATTATAATAGTTGAAATCGCCAAACAATTTATATTTATAATTATACATAAATATAAATTAAAATTAAAACGAAACGCGCGCGGTAGTTCGCGTTTCAGTATTCGTGACTTTAAACGATTATACCGAAAGATCCGACCGTCGGATTTTCCCAAAACTGGAACCGTTAGGACCGCTTTGGGAAAACCTTCCCAAATATATAAATTTCATAAAAATCCAACGGTTAGATTTCGAGATAATTACAAATCAAATTTGTATAAAAACAGCGCCAGGGCCGCCCGTTGACCCGAAGCGTCGTTTATTATAATTAAGCTATTTTAAATAAATAAAATAGTGATAAACCGTTACAAATAAATATGAACAACATGAAATGATTTAAATGATAATTATTCGAGAGTTATTTGAAAAGACCGAGTTCAACTCATTTCAAATAATTACTACGACGATTTAAGTCGAAGATTTGAAGACGGTGATTGAAGACCGACGATCTTCACATCGAATGGATAGGACTACTGACGCCCGTGATTGGGTAGCTACATCGATGGGGCTGCAGTGGTAGTTGTCCGGACGTATTTGTTGATTGTTCGGATATGCGAGGAATAAGGTTCCTCCGGTTTCATTCAGACCCAGAACGGACTTGTAAAGGGATGGTATGTCTGACGTTGTATTCCTTTATGTTGTATTCGTTGATCTCTGTTGAATATATATCTGTTTGGTGTTTAACACCCTTCTCTAAGATGTACGAGCTTAGAGGTTATATATTGGTAGGAATCAATGGTATGGTATGGATTGATAATGTGGCATGCTAAGATGCATGATCAAGGCTTTTGTTGAAAAGCAGAGCCTTGTGGTTGATGATCAAAGCATAGCCTTTTTAGGCGTAGCTTTGTGTATAGCGTGACTTCGCGAGCCTCACACCCCGGTATGAGTCAAAAACGGGATTAGGACTGCAGGGAGTGCACACGTTTCTTTCTAGCTAGAGTGATGTCAGCGACCTACCAGCCCTGACATTTTACTTATGTGGATGATGGATTATGATGTACCTCGGTTTTATAGGTTGTTAGTGGCCATATAGAGGTTCAAAAGAACCGGGAAGCGTGTGTTCAGGCATAACTAATCCACTAAGCGTTAAAGTGTGGACCGACCATGAAGATCCAAGGGTTGCCCATAGGTGTGATCCTGAGGCATTTGCTAGAGTGTCTCGAATCGGAGAGGATGATCCCTAGCCTCGATTCATGATGGAAACCCAACTTCCAATACGACACCATGCGGTTTTGATTGTAGAACTAGTATGGCCACATAGTATATGGTAGCTATGCCGTTTATGATTGATACATTATGATTGAATTTGTTTTTGAAACATATATACACTAATAATAATATCACATCCGTTTTTATCGTATCAAGCATTTTTGACCATTATAAGGTAAAACTCTATCCTCCGGTTTGCGTTGCATTGTGTGATGGGACTTGAGTCTTATAATGGTTTCATTTTTCTAAAAAGCATTGCATTGTTTAACGATTTACTTTATTTTATGCACTGGCAATCCAATGGAGTAAACCCGTTACGCGTTAGAGGCGTGGTCCTGTGATTATCCTTATTATTAGATTAGTTAAATTAGATTTCTCATACCAGTCCCATGACTAACCTGTAGTTTTTTTCACTTGCAGACTCGGGTGTCCTCTTTTCCACATGGGCAGTCGAGTAGTTTTTTTTGCAGATATCTATCTCTTGAGCAGGATTCTGGATCGAAGCCTAAAGCTGTGTCCAGAGCATGGAAAGTCTTCCGCTGTGTATTGTATTAATTTATTGTAATAAGTCTTCCGCTGTATTTTATTTATCAATGTACTCTGATATTCTGTACTTTGATGTAATATTATTATGAGGTTTATAAAAGTCTATTGTTATTGTTCTGATATATTGTATTCCCAAAGTTAACGTATGCGGGTTTAGAACGATTTTGATCGATCTAGCAATCGATTAGGGTCAGGCAAAATGCGTGTCGTTACAGATGGATTTTCGCCATTTTCTCAGTTTGGTAGTAAATATATCCATCTAATGTGTGGAAATATGGTACGTGTTGAGGATCAGGACATGCCTACTTTTCTGACACATTGGAATATGAAGATGTGCAAAAATTATTGAGAGTTGGTTTCAGGGGCGAAGACATCTAGAAACAAGCCTCCATTTATGATTGTTGGTGTTTGGGCAGATTTTCAAAAGTATTGGGAGACGGAAGAAGCTAAAATAAGATATAATGATAAATATTCACATTTATAATATTGATTGCATTATTTTACATCGTCGTGTATCAAATTTAATACAAAGTAGCAGCTAGAAATAAAGCAAATAGAGAAAATAATCTTGCTCTACACCGCGGTGGCTCAAAATCATTTCAACAACATAGAAGGAATTTGGTATAAATTTTAAATATTTGTAGAATATGTTCACGTAAAAATTTAGTGTACATAATTCATTCTTATTTTTAATAAATATTTACTCAGACTGTAAAGTACGGAAGAGAGCCTTCGGTGGCAGACGTATTCAGACACACACATACAGTGGAGCATACTAATGAAGAAGGAAATGTTATGTATGATTGGGCGGATCCGAAGAGCGCGTGTATAATGGTAAATATGATTATCCGTACAAATTAAAATGTTTCATATTCATTCATATCACAGTACATAAGTAAATTTTATAGCATTTGTGTTAAAATTATATTGCTATTGTAGGGGAAGTATGATGCAGAGGCTGCTAGAGTGATAAAGGCTACTGGACAGGAGCTTATGGTCGTAGAGTCTGTTCGTATATGGCATTTTATCACTAATCCTCCTACTCGAGGAAGGCGATATGGTTTCAGCAATCAGGAGGTAAGACTTTTTTTAGACGTTAATTATGGTTTTAAATTTTGAGAAATAATCTTATGCTATTTAGTATTAAGTTTTGTTTACATTTGGAATACACTAAACTCATTTCCCATTTATTTGTATCTTTTGTCCAACGTACGATGGTTTATAAATATCATTATAAAAGATGTGCAATATATATGCGTGTATTGATATTATATTTGACAATTATACTTAAGAAAAACAAATGTTATTGCTAACTATATACATGTTTAAATAACTTTAATGTGAACTTACTTATTTCGCAGGATGTTCAGCGTGGTTATAGGAGGTCGATGGAGGAGGCGACTATTGCTCGGATGCAGGAGTAGATGAATGAGATGATGGACTGGCAAAAAACCCAGATGAAACAGGAAATAGATGAGCGCATCGCAATCGCAGCTTACTTTCAGGAGCATGGGTTTATGCCTGGGGAGGGAGGAGATTTTGTTGCTTATTGAGGGGAGGAAGAAGAAGACGATGAAGAGGACGAGGAAGACAAGGAAAGTTAGTGTAGGTGCTCATTTCTTGGTTTGTGCTCTAGTTTGTACATATACTTGGTTTTTTATATTCTAGATGCACGTATGATGGTATTTGACTATGGTTTGTTATGTACGATGGTATTTGACGATGTTAAGATGTGTTTTGATATGTCTGACGGTATTTCACGATGGTATGATGTATTTTAATATGTATGGTGTTTTTGTTTTTTTAATTGGTGAATTGATTGTTGATGAGCATTGGTGAAATGATGAGATGATATTGGTGAATTGAATTGATTTTTGATGAGTATTGGTGAATTGATGAGATGAGATGATAGTGATGATAGTGGTATGATTTGATGGAAAGAAATTGTTGTGTAGTGCAAAATTTTTGCTCTAGATTTGCGACAGCTAGCAACGACTTATTGGTCATTATATAGCGACGGCTTGTAACGTCTTTTTGTAGCGGATTTGCGAAAGTTTACAATGGCTTCCCGGTAAAAGAAACTACTTGCCACGTAAGATGACACGTGGCAACTAACCATTGCAAGCCGTTGCTAAAAGAGCGACGGAGCCGTCGCTCAATCCGTTGCTATTTCTATTGGCGACGACTTAAATAACGACGACGCATAGCGACGGCCGTTAACGGCTTAAGGCTGTCGCATAACACTGTGTTCTTTGTAGTGTAACAACCCAAATACCGACTACCACAAATTTTTTGCAAAATGATAAAATCTAAGTCCACCGAAATCCGAGTTGGTCGTTTGGTGTCCTGTAGAAAGGAAAAGATAAATATATCATAGCTCAAATAAATATATCACAGCAGAAATGAATAAAATAAGATAATAAGTAAATACTTACCATAATAATGACACTGACTAAGCAAGTGTCTCTATGCTGAAAAATCTCTACCATACGTCTATCATGCGGATTTGTTATGATAAGAGGGTCAGAACTAAAATTCTGGTAAATGGAAAAAAATATACATTTTAAAAATAACACTACATATATCGTTCTATCTTTAATTTACTTTTTATTAGTTTATTGGGATTTATAATACTCTTGCTTCTATGCGTAAGTCGTACTCATCTACTCCTCAGTAGACAAAACATTATGTATGTATGCATATATATATATATATATATATATAGTTCACTATGCCATAAATGGCTTACGGCAACCCCAGAAAAGTGACGCAGTAGGTACCAAAAAGTGTTGCTATAGGGAAAAAATGATCTATGGAAACACTTTTTTGGGGTTGCCTTTTGCCGCGTTGCCTTAGAGTCAAAGGCAACGCCTTTGCGACTCTATGGAAATATTGGTACAGGTGTTGCCACACGTACCAATACAACAACAAAAAATACCCTTTCGCAACTGCAAAAAACAGTTGTAATATGTCTAGTACAGCTGACAATTGTAATAAAGTCAACCTTTTTTATAATTGTTTCTAGCAGTTGTTAAAATTTGTTTTACAAGTGCTAAAAGTAATTACACCTCAACTGCTATTAATCAAAAATTTCATAATATTATTATAACGCAGTATTTTATTCGAATAAATATTTTATTTCAACATTTCAAATGGTACAATTTTTTTGACTCCACTATTATACAATCACTCGTGTATTACACAATCATTTATATTTACATACATTCCTCACTGCATTATCACTCGATTCACTCATATACAGACTCACACATACAACCATAAACAAAAAAAGAATACACGAAAATGATTATATAAACTACTACCTTTATTTTTTTTTTCTTCTCATGATTCGCTCGCAACCACAACTTCTCTAGTTCAATCATGAATGGCCTCTGATACATCGACATTACTTCATCATTGATCGCCTTGAATTGATCTAACACAACAAAATTTATTTAATGGTAATGAAAACAAAACATAGTTATATGTAAGATGGACTGCAAACTCAGTTGAAAAACTGAGTTGCGGAAAATTCAATTGGAAAAATGAGTTACGGCAAACTCAGTTGGAAAATCGAGTTGTGGCAAACTCAGTTCGGCGACTGAGTTGCGCAATTTTGAGTTCCATTGCACGACTCTGAATTGCGCAACTCAGTTGCAAGACTGAGTGAATGCGCAATTCAACTGCAAGTGAATGATTAACTTAAAATAGATATGGCCAATTATACATTCCAATTTCCCTACAGCAAATCCAAGCCCACGTACATAATAGTGTCCAACCTTGTGAGTGAATATCCCATTTTCCAATGATTTGTTAAGATATAAGCATACACACACACACACACATATATATATATATGTATATATATATAGCTTTCTATTAAAACTAGAATTCGCATAACCATTAACCAAATGACCAAACTGAGGGTGCATAAACAAGTGAGTAAGAATTTCCCTTCTGTATTTAACTATACAAATACATATATAGGTGTTGATGTGGCTTCCATAATAAACTAAGAGTTGGGAATAATTAAAAACTTGAATGGAACAATAGCAAAGACAAGAACCTCAAAATCTGGAACTAAACAGTAAAAAAAACATGCATGAGTGCATGTCAGTGGGACACTTGAACAGATGAAGGCATTTGTAAACAGAGACTACTGCACGCATGAATGGTTAGCATGCATGAAAAAGGTCACTACTGACTTACTGCGCTGTAGGACATGTAGCGTGTGTACGGAAACAAACAGGTTCCTTAACTGGAATAATTGGAAATGCAGCATGGCTTGTAAAACTAACTTGAATAATGTTCATGAAATGTCACACACTACACCAAAATGAGCTTTACAGATTAAGAAACCCCTGTAACTTGATTTAAAAAATATATAAAATGATAACAAAATATATTAGAAAATTGAGAAAAATGATAACAAAAGAACATATGTAATTTACCTTGATAATTATGCAGCACCTGTAACATGATTTTTAAAAAGTAAAAAAAGGAGATATATTAGAAATTTGAGAAATTAAAAAAGTAGAAAAAGGAAATAACGTGATGGGGAAAAAAGGGAATACATCATACTCGATGAAGTTATTATGTTCAATGGCCCAGGCCTTGTCTCCAGATTTGTCTAACTTGGAAATAAGCAAGTCAAGAACAACAGGAGATACAGCAAATCCAAGGCTCATTAGAGCATCTCTAAGCTCCAAAGTGTCAATTCTTCCACTGCGGCCTCGATCTGCTCTATTAAGGATAGACTGGAATATTACACAATACAATGATTTTTCTTGTGTAAAAATCATATAAAAATTGTAATGTACCCCCACTTTAAATGATATATTAAAGACTGACATATACGAAGTTTCTTCCACATACTTGCAATATGAATGTTTATAGCATTATCATCTATCTATATAAGAAATAAAAATTTTGTCATATGGCAAAAAATTTGTGATGTGGGAAAACATATATTATTTCTAGTGTGGGGAAGGTTATCACAAGTAAATTTCAGTATTCTATGGAGGTTATGTTAACTAAGAATGTGCAAATAAAGCATCTCTATTTCCCACCAAAATAATAGATCATGATAACAATTTGCATACCTTCTAGCTTTGAAGACTGCAAAACACAGAGGTAAATTCCTTTGGTCCTGCAAAGTTCACATTAAACAAGTATCAGTAATTGCCTACAAGAAATAGTAATTAATGCATCTTTGTAGTGTTGCAGGGGCAAAGAATAATTAGAGGAATATGTCATTCCCACTCCATAGAGAACTATCTCCACTTCACTTGGGTATTTCATATGAAGGGAAGTGCACTGCAAGCCGATTTTTTTTGAAGTAAAAATAACATTTGCATTAGATATAACGCATAGGTGGATGGCACAAAAAATTGAAAATAAAAAATAAATAAAACTGTATTGTTAAATTAACAGAGAAATTTTGAAAAAAAAAAGTCAAAAAAATAGGTATAGATGCTACAGACAAGTAATAATATGTGAACATGAGAGCATATCATGGTAGTTAAAAAGAACAAACTCCAGTAAAGTTTTACTTTCAGTTCATCCTACATTAATTGATTAGAGAAGCATTATCAGCAATTCAAAGCAAAATTGCTGAGTTGGAAGCGGTTTCTATATCAAAGGAAATGGAGTTAACAAGTTCTATATCAAAGCAAATGAATTTGACAAGTTATATATCAAAGCAAATGAGTTTAACAAGTTCCATTTCAAAGCGGAAAATAACTCCACAAAATTTAGCACAGGCCCTGGTAGAAACAAAAATTTATAGACATGAAGCTTGCATTTTATTTAACATCAATCTTTATCTAGCATATCTTGTTAAACAATTTTTATTCAAAGATAAGATAAACAAAAAAAAAATGAATGTTACTGAAATTACAGGCTTGTCTCTCAATACTGTTTACTTCCAGTCTTTTACATTATGCACTCAATATGCGTTTCAGCCATAAATGAAGTGAATGGACCACAATAACATAACATGGAATGTTTCTTTAACATGCTATCAAGTATAAACTTCTGGTTTTTATTAGAAGAGAAAAACAGTTGTAGACTTGTAGTATCCTTATCTATTAAACAAGAACAAGGTGCAGTTTACATTCTTAAAAAAAGGAAACAAATTTAGTGATAACTACAAAACAGAGGAGCACAACAACAGTGCAGCATAAGCAGGGTCAAAAAGGAACGGTGCGTGATGCGTGATACAGCGAGCAACTAAATTAGCACAATCACCAACACAATTAATCGACAATCAAACCCATCCTATTTGATATTCAGTATTATATTGAAGTTAAAAGACTTGAATAAACAAAAATTACCCAAATCAAACCCATCCTCTTTCTCCCTAATCAAACACAGTTAATCGACAATCAAACCCATCCTCTTTCTCCCTAAATTACCCAAATCAAGCAGCTAGCAGCACCCCAAATCACAACCACGAATGCACTAGATCCATCGCCATCTCTGATCATCTCAAACCCACACCAGAAGCTATTATGATTTATAATTTTACCAAATTATGAATGATAGTCTTGATTTTTTTCTCGTGGATTGCTTTTGAATAAACAAAAATATAAACCAGTCGCGATTTGCTGAATTGGGGGCAAACCCTAATTTTGGATCAGATACTTTTTCTGAATAAAAAAAACAAAGACAATATGTTCCAGCGGGAAAACGAAAATTTACGTTCCAGCTGGAAAACAAAATTTTGATGCAAAGTATCTAAGATGTAAAGGAAAATCATATTGACGCGGATTGATAACGTAGACCGTTGGATCGTATTCACGCGGATTGATATTTATATTAATTTTTTAATTAGAATATATCTATGGCTACTGCAACACAATTTAATATCTATGCTAACACATTGAAGCGTGCGTTGCAATAGACAGAAATCAGCATAACAATGGCAGCATTGTATCTAGCAACACCATGGGTTTTCGTTGCGATAGGTCATCTATGGCGTAGTGGTTGTATGCCTAATATATCTACGTACTACCCATAGTACCCTACTCGATAGGTCTCCATTGTCTCTCCACGAAAGAGTGCTGCTACTACATGTGTAACGGGTTCACTACACCAAAAACAGTCCTTTGTAGCGGCATATTACCGCTATTAAGTAACACTATAGTAGTTTGATAAAGTTGTATATGGACATGTTAACAGCCGCATATTCATAACACAAAAATATGTCGTTATAAAAGAGCGTAATTTTATAGAACAAAATTGCCGCTATGTTGTAAAAATACGGTAGCTAATTGTAACTGCAAAAAAAATCTATTTTTTTTTCTTCCTATAAGTGCATAGGTACAATAGTTAGTGCATATCTGTTGCTATCCTCTAAGGGTATCCTCCTACATTACGTTACCCTTTTATAGTGCTTATGTTATACAGTTATAATGCTTTACAGGAGACATGCTTTATTTTAATATGTATTTGATGCACCCTACTATATATTACATTTGAATAATAGCAACCAAAATAAACCTTCCTTAAATATACAACAATTTGAACAATGTATGAACATATATATAAAAATCAGCAAATATAATGCATATTCATGATAACAAAAAAAAGTATCAACTAATAAAAAATAAGTTCAGCATATGAGTTACCAAATTTAGTACATAAGTTATAATTTCATATTGATGTTAATTTGAAATAAGAAAAGGCTAGACATGACTCACAGTAAAAGTCAACATGTACCAAATGCATCAACATTCAAAATCTTTCTATATGCATGTCTTCAATGATTGTACATATAGGATCCTAGCCAGGTATTTAACTATTCAGGGCCACAACAATTGCTACATTAATGAACATTATATCCCAAATAGGTTTGAATGTTAGTGTAGACATATGTATTTTACTAATTTAACTTCAGCTCAAGGCTCAAATTTCCGCTTACCGTTTTGGTTCCGATCATTAAGAAATTTTCAAATTTCGGTATCGTTCCGGATATTTTGGGATTTTCGCTATAATTCCGGTCAGGGCCAACCCAATGGTGTTACCAATCCTAGGCAACTGTCCTAGGTAAAGGGAAAAAGAAAATTCCCGAAAATTCGGAACAAAGAAAATAAATAAAATTCAAAAGCAGTCAACATGCCATTATCGAATATCACAGATACATTAAGCCAAATGTTAACAAGAAAATAGCAAACATTAAAACAAATCAATTAACATTTAACACTGATATAGTTTAGTTCACTTACAGCTGACACTACACTGATATTAACACTGATATAAGTAACCTCAACGGGTCACCATTTTTATATAACAAAACCAGTTAAAACCATTCATAACCAATGAATACTTCAGAGGAACTCTCTACTGCAAAAATGAATATATTTGCAATGTGAATCCTGTCAACACCACCTAGAAATAGAATAGCTGCTGCTGGCTTGGACCTAAGTAGATTCCAAAACCTGTATTCACCTTTGTCCCGTCCATTCTACGAATCATGAAATACACTATTAAAAACATGCAACAAACAGTGACAAAACTAATCAACATACGTTCACTTTCCAAACATGCTTAAGAACATTCTAACAAAGGCTCACGCTCGAATCAAAATTAATGAACTTATTAAACAATTGGAAACTCAACAAAATTGTATTAATAAACTACCTGCACAGATATTCTTTTCCCTTCATAGACACTCTCTCCAGGAAACATATTCTTTGCACAAAGCGCTTGGCAATAAAAACACGATCATGGCTAGGTGGCTGAACAACTACTTTGCTTCCTCCCTTCATTCCTCCACCACGACCACCGCCACAACCTCTTCCTGCTCCTCTGCCTCTTCTACCACCAAATCCATCTCGGCCTTCACCTCCCCCTCCTCCTCCTCTACCTCCTCTAGCTACCTCCATCCCTTCTTCCTTTGAATCCACCACTGCCCGTGTAAGACAACAGTTTATATAAATAGCATTAGCACTCATCATCTACACCAATTTGCTAAGGGCACCGTTACACTGAGATACTACAAAATAAATAATGAAATGAAATAAAATTCGGTTTAACATGGAAGAAAACAGTTGGTTGATTACAAATGTGCTTATAAACATTGACTCTAGTCTAGATGTCAAAACCAACAGTACTTAAATAATCAATCATTCTACCAGACAGACTTTGAAGCGCCAAACAATCATCAGCCCTACAAACTACTCTGCTTACATGCTAACTCCTTCCATCAAACACATATCTTGCTACTTCTCATCCAGCTAACCTTCACTTGCATGTCACCATCAGCCAAAAACTAGCACACAAACAACTATAATTTAGTTTTAGTTTTAAAATATTTGTCTATAAATTATTTTAAATTGTTAATAAGAAAGCTTAATTGGGCTGGTTTAAAGGAGTCTGAAACAACTTCAAAAGATGCTTCTTTTATTTCCACATGGTGCACGCTCTTAAACTTATCAAAACCCTCTAATAAATAAGGGCCTAAGCCATCGGAATTTTATAAAATTATTTATATTATTATTCATGAGTCTTGCTTTTGTTACACAGATATCAATTGCTTTGTATGTAGATTTGCCCAAAGTTATAAAATAGAAGTGACGAAAAAACACGAAATAAAGTAGGGGTGTTACGGTTGCGGCAACAGTCAATTTTACCTCTAACTGTAACCGCAACCGTCGTTGACGGTTAGCAAATTTTACAACCATTACCATAACGGTCTAACCGTTATCGCAACCGTTGTCGTAAATTACATTGTTATTCATAACTAATTCAAGTTTAATTCTTTTTCTTAAAGATTAGTTTATTTATCTATGAAACAAGCCATCTATGTGCATGTTGTCTATACATAAAAACACAACTAATTAATACATATGTTATTTATCAGCTTAAGTTATTAAAAAACATATATTTTTTAATGAAATACTGTCAAAAAAATCATATGCGGTTGGTACGGTTTACCGTGGTTATCAAAATCCACAATCGTTACTATCACCGTTACCGTAGCAGACGGTAAGAGTATTTCCAACAAATTTACGGGTCGTAACATTATGACCCATAATATTCAGGGGGGATTGGGGAGATCGTACCAACAGGGACGAGCCGATTTAATCGACTCGCCTATGTGGCGAGCCGATAAAATAGGCTCGTCCCCTCCCATAGTTAATCGTTATTACAGTCCCCCTTTTTCAACTAGACGATACAATCAACGACGACCTGGTAATAATCACATGGAAATAAGTGGTTATGATCAAAATGATTCAACTAGTATTTCGCATGACAATAAGAATACAGATACGACTGGTGATTAAAGATACAACAACTAGTAATGGTACATGCCAACTAAAACATAAAAGAAAAGTACATGTTATACGTTCACTCTCAAGGGAGTCTCATTATGTTCAGTCGCAACTGTTCAATATCATTTTTGAGACGCCTAATCTCTCATTCGAGTTCATTTGCATATACTATTCCCCTTGGGCACAACGACTCGTCAATCCATTCCGTGTAACTGCATCCATTTGGATATGATGGACATTTCTGCATGCGCCGACTAATATTGTTGCCCTCTGCTCGAACCAAAATTTCGACCGCATGACCGCAATAGCAAAGTACTGGATAAGAATCAACTTCATGTTCATACGGTAGTACTCGATAGAACTCTACTTCTTGTTGTGGTTGAGCGAGCGCCTGTTCGTACGATAGTTGAACATGTGGTACTTGAGCTTCTTGTGGAAGATGAACATTCCCCTGTTCAAGAGATGGTTTATCCTTGGGTCTTATTTAGTTTAGAAACTAGAATTCGTCCTCGAGCTCCTGAAGTCATATCTGTTCGTACGCCTGTTCATCAGAATATGTAGCTGATGGCCAAGAAGGCATTTTGAGTGAGTGATAAAAGGAGAAGGAAGTACACGAATGAGAACGAAGTTGTTTGAGTGAGGTAAAATGTGAGTAAATTGACAGAAATATATAGCTACGTAGTGTACAAATCAATAAAATAAATAATGATGTTACCGGTCACTGTTATGACTATGCTTTACGTACTGCCCGACACTGTTTCGCCCGACGTCATATTATAAGGAATCTGCTTTTCGTACTGTCATGATGTGAATGGTCACTGGTTCCACTTTGCTTTACGTGATGCAGTTTCCAAAGCATTTGTCAGCACTAATGCTCAAGTGAATGAGAACGACCCTATTTTTCAACTCCTTTATGTGTTGAAATGTTTAATTTAAACGGGGACGACCCGATTTGTTTGAGGGAGATAAGTTGTGAGTCAGTTGACAGAAATCCTTTTTGAAGAGGTCCATAATAGTGGAAAAGCACGACTCAATTCTTTAACTCCTTTTTGTATTGAAATGTTTTATTTAAACGGCGACGGCCCGAGTTTTTAACTATTTTGCAGTCCTAAATATATATAATACCTTTTAACTTGGGTACAAACTACATTCAATATAGAAAAATACAAAGATACATGTATGCAGTGGATGTTCGACACAACATACAACTACGATATAGTGTCACATAACGTGGAACACAATACAGGGAAATAAGACATTGTACGATATAGTTAGACCCTAGTTTCCGGATGCACGGTGGAACCCATACAACGTTTCAGCCTTTCCTGCAACAATCACCCTTTCAAGGCGACCTACATATGCTTGCATCTCTAGAGCGTACGTGACACCCCTCTTCGTAAGTGGTGGATCGATCCATGAGAAAAAATTACAACGTTCCACCCCTTGTCGGTTAAGTGCAGTAATGTACACTTTGCAACCATAAAAGAGCCGACCTGCGTTGCTTTGGCTTTTAGAAACAACCACACTACATTCTACTCCGCAGTAGCAAAGTACTGAATGACCCGTCATGCTGGAGCTTGACCTATCTGGGTTCTCCCGAGTAATTACTTTCCTTAACCGAGCATTGTGGGTTTTTTGAAGAGGTCCAATATGTTGGACGGCAACGTTCGGTTGCGTAGCACTGATGTAATAACCCAGAAATCCAAACCAATTTAAAAATTTTATTTTGGAAATTTTAATGAATTTTGTATATTTAAAATGGATTATTTTAAATAATAACAACGAAAAATTTATTTTGAATAGAATTAGAACGTATATATTTATTTGAATCGACATTAGAATATAAATATATATTTTAAATTATAAAAGGAATTGGAAATGGCGCGGTAGTTCGAAATTCGATTTCAAATTTCAGATGAACGTACAGGATTCAAAATAAACCAGATTTTAGCGAAACCAAAAATATTAGAATATAATTGAGAATAACTTTCCAACGAATCCAAAAAATTGAAATTTCATAGCGAGAATAAAAAGTTATGCCCAGTTAAAAATTCAGAATAGTCGCTATGGAAAATATAGCCCTTAAAAATGGATATTTTGCAAACAACCTCTGTTTTTGACGAAACCACTTTTGTTGGATCCGGGATGTCGAATTATTGCTAGATTCCAAAATTCAAAATTTTTCGAATCAATATGTGAGCGTAGCGAAGTAAAACGTGTTTTGACAGTTTCAGTCAATTTCGATCGACCAGAAAATGGCCATTTTTCAAATGGTCGTCAAATTTGATGAAATTTGTTTTATTAGGACCGTATCGCTGATACGAAGCTAGAAATAATTTTTCTGGAATTTTTAGAGTCAGTATGTGGCTTTAGTAAATTGAAATGTGCGTTTAAAATTCAATATATAGATTCATATTTTAGTTTCAACGAAAACTGATCGAAACAGTCAAATTGGCTTACGAGACATATCCCATTGTGTTCAGAATGGGGGTAATTCGCTAGGGACGATAGTCGGTGGGCTTGAATTCGAGTTCGTATTAAAAAGTTACCTTTTTGAAATAAAATAATATATTTATTTATAAATAAAATCCCCTTTTCCCTTAACCTCACCCCCCTTTCTTCTTTCAGTCAAACCCGACAGTTTAAAATAAAAAAAATAAAAAAACCGCGGTGACCTAATCCGCCGCCGCCCAACCATCGCGCGCCCTCCCCAGCCAACCGCCGTGACGCCGGAGCACCCCTCCCTCCTCCAAACGCTGGCGAACCCCCACCCCCTCTTCAAGTGCTTCGAGCGAAGAATCCCCCCATCCGTTCAAGGAAACTGCGCCGGCGCCACCGTATGAGCCTGCCGCCGACCACCCTGACCAGCGCCGCCTTCTCTAGTTGCCTCTCTGATCCCTCATCCCTCAAATTCCGGCTGTAAGTGCACTTCTTAGTTTATTTATTTTATTTCCTTAAGGTAATTAACATTAGAAGATGAAAATCAGTTTTTATTTATTTATAGCATTGTTGAAAAAGAATTGATTTTTATTTATATATGAAATATAAAGGAATGATTTTTAATACAAAAGAAATGATTTTTAACATTATAAAGACTTGATTTTAATTCTTATGAAAGTTATGATCTTTGTTTTTATGAAGGAGATGATTTTGTTTATAAAAAGTTATGATTTTCATTTATATAAAAATATGATTTTTATTTATATTTTTTTTGAAATATAAAGTTTTGATTTTTAGAATTATAAAGATCCGATTTTTATGTATATGACATCAAAATAAAAATTCGATTTTTATGTATGTACGAAGAGATAGAATTTTTATTTGTATTTCTAGCGAATAAAAATATGATTTTTATTTATATAGTTATAGTATATAAATTTGATTTTTATATAAATAGTAATATGATTAAAGTGACATCTTTATATATATGTTAACATGGTGAAAATATAATATTTATATGAGTACACTACACCAAAACAGCAAATTTAGCACACCAGGATACAGAGATTTGATACGGCTTAAAACCGTACTAAATTTGATAGTGCTAATACCCGTATCGAATTGATTTAGCACACCAGTTGCGATCCGCACCACCCTGAACAGTTAAAATCTAACCCTACAACATTGATGTTCCGGATCAGTCCCTTTAACATGGCTTTGAGCCGTATCATAATATACTTTCGTTCGCCCACTATTTTCTATTCCCCGCACTAATATTATACAATCCCTATCCGGTCTAAAAATTAGGGTTATTCAGCTTTCCCCCAAATCGCGACTTGAATCTCTTGTTAAATTGTTTCTCTGATGTCTAATTTGATCATTTTTTCTTAACCCGCCTATTTCATGGTTCCTGCCGACGCTCGCAGAGCAATGATTTGGGTGAATCTTATCTGATCCATCTCGGAAGTAGATGTTGTTGGCGAAAGAACAGATGGGGTATTTTCTTGCTTCCTTTTGCATTTTATTCCGTAGGTTTGGATCTGTAATAACTAATCCCTTTTTGAATTAGTGGCTCTACTGAGTGGCGATGCTATATCTCGATGAATGGTGCAGCAATTGTCAGGGACTCGGTGGTAGCCTTGGCAGAGGGCTAAAAGGATTATAGTCTTGAGTTCCTTTTTCAAGTAGGTCCCTAGTATTATCATTTTACCTATTTACACAAAATACCATCATTGACACAAATTCCATCAAGTGTTTAAACTATCACATCCCTTAACTTTTCAATTTTGTTGGGAAATTTGTTTTGTTATTGTTTTTAGACATTATTTTAGATCGTAGTCTATATAGTAGTCTCATTGTTAAGTCTACGATTATATAAAATCCTGTAGTGTATACAATTTTAATTGAAGTGTCAGTTTGAAAGAAAATTAGCTAAAAGATATATATTATCTTGATTTTGTCATGACTTATTGATTTTAAATTTTGCAATGCATATATAAGTAGGAAAGAGTTACAATTTTGCTCCGAAGTATAAAATTTGATGGCCTTGATATTTATCTACCTTGCAGCTTGTACTTTAGTAGTTGCTGCTAGTGTGTTTGATTTCAAGGACAATACATATTTATGATTTAGACGTTGATTGCATGTCTGCTTTTCTTTCATTATGATGTTTTTTTTTGGAAAAATGGTTTATTGATATAAGTTGCATATCCTGAGTAGTTCTTTTTTTAAGTATGTGCAACTTACTGTAAAAAAGTTGTTCACTTATTTATTGTGGAATAAAACACTATCATATGCAGTAGATCATTTTGTTACTTCTGAAATATTCACAGCCGCCCCAATTCTACTCCATGCAATCAGGTATTTTGCAGGTATACTCTTTGATTGGATGATTACACTCAACATTGTCAGTCATATTGGTAGTAAATTTAATATGTTTATAATCGTACTTGAGTTTTTTGGATGTTTGATCGGAACTACATTATGGAGTGGTGAAATAAGAATTATGAATACCCTCCTTGTCGTACTCCTACCACCCATTCTAGTTTAGAATGTTTGTACCATGTTGACTTATAGTGCATTGATAATGAATATGCAGTCTACGTTGTATCCGTAAATTATTCAGTTCTATTCAATATGTATACAAGCCTGATGCCCTATTATTGACATTTTGCATGTATTTAGCTGTCTTGTTAGTGCTCGTAGTGTATCTCTTCTACCTTGATATAAAATGTACATTTACCGTTCGTGTGATACAGATTTGTTGTATGGGATCACCACATAAAAGTTAATTGTATGGATACATTTCATATGTGTTGTTTCATATGGTTGTATACTACCAGAAAAACGACTCATGGAATTTTCTGTTCATGTTTACTTGATTGTATTTTCTTGGAAATTCACAGGTTATGGACATAGCAGTATATAAAGGTTATGGAAATTCACAGGTTGTCATATCAAGAGTTCGCTTTTGTTAGTATTCAAAAAGACACCATTGTTGGAGCTTCTTATTTGTTACTAAATTGTAATTATAACAAGATCTATTTAAATTGTGAAGCAATGGAAGCTTATCCTTTAATTATCTACCACCATGCCCGTTTAAAGAAGTTGCACATTTTTATTCTAAAGTTTTTAGTTTCGTCAATTTTTAGTTAACCAGTCGTAGATGACAACGATTCTTTGGTTGATACATATTATAGGAGGTACAATTTTTCTACAACACTTATCATTGCATACTTGCTCTTTTTTCTCAGAAATGTTATCACTATTATCAGCAATGACATTACTGCATTGGCAAAATATAGAGTTTACACTCAGATACGCCTTGACGAAATGGCCATCCATAAGGTAAAAATATCTTACTGGCTATAAATTGTTACATAATAATGTTATGAGTTCTCTCCCGTTGTTGGTGGTTTAAATTGGCAATAACTGAAGAAAGATAGTGTGAGATTGCATATTTTGTGGTAGTTGTGAAATCAGGACTTGTTGTGGAGACGAAACTAAACTGATGTTTGTTATTTTAATTTTTTTTTTAGGCTTTGGAACAAGCATGAGTTGTATGGGCTCGACAACTGCAGTTTTGTTGTCTTCTTTTTTTTAGAGCAAGAATTGTGAACATTATGCTTTGTATATGTTATGTTATGTGGCCTGTATTAACTGAAGTTATGGTTTATGTATTAATCGAATTATGCTTAGCGTATCTTCTTTATATACTGTTATATGTGTGTAGCATATCTTCTTTATTGTGCATATATATATATATATATATATATATATATATATATATATACAAATATCAATGGTGCAGTGTTTCTGTATATTGCATATATGATATACCGATTTTGATACGGTTAAAAGCCGTATCTAATTCATTGATATCATTGTAGGAATGAGGATTTAAACACGGTTTTAAGCCGTATCAGTATAGCAGTTTAATACGGTTTTAAGCCGTATCAATCTACGAATTTGATACGGTTTAAAACCGTATCGATCTATGAAGTTGACAGTGTTAGCATGCTAATTTGACATGGTTTTAAGCCGAATCAATTTAGAAATTTGATACGGCTTAAAACCGTATCAAATATCTTATTTGATACGGTTTTGAGCCGTATCAAATTTCTAAATTGATACGGCTTAAAACCGTATCAAAGCAACAGAGACGCCATTTTTTAATACGGTTTAGTGCACTGCCAAATCGATTTTGATAAGGTCATGAGCACTGCCAAATTGGCATTTCTGGTGTAGTGGTAGCAGATTAAAAATAGGATTTTTACATGAGTAGGGAAATAAAAATGTGATTTTTTATTTGAATGAAGCGATAAAAATATGATTTTTACTATGAATAGCATGAAAAGGAGTGCGATGGAATGGACTGAAATCAAAACAAAATCCAAACCGTTCAGAAATAAAGAATGACGGAGTGGATCCCAAAGGTGAGAACTTCTCACTTTTATTTTATTTTCTAGTTAAAATATATACTAGGATGCAGACGGTGCTTAGCAGCACCCGACACCCATCGTCCACAGACCATGGACGACTTGTTTGTTTGATTGTATGTTGTTGTGAAAATTGGTTGTGATGTGGAATGGATAAATAAAATATTCATAAATGGAAATAAAATATTTTATAGTCAAAAATATAATTTTTAACGTGTATATGAATAAAATAAATATTTATAAACAGATCGGACGATTTGTTTATGTACACATATTTGGCTAATATTGATTGGGACGATAAATTTTACACATCGCCCAATTGCACAAATAAAATTCGTTATTTGTTGATTGAAACCCCACACGGGTACTGGGATGATACATGACATACACTAGTCCCAATAATTAGCTGTATGTCGATCGACCGATTGACAGGCTGTATGAGCGTTGTATATTTATTCTAATGCTTATACAGTGTAAAACGCACTTTGGATGATGATTGATTATTTGTCGTCATTGTTGTATACATGTATTGGATGAAATCCATATAAATAAAATTATATGGTAATTCACTGAGTCAGATTCCAGTTCAGAATTATCGAATATTTTAAAATAATATTCAGAAAACATTGAAATGTGAAGCCGTGTTAAGTAGTTAAACGTCATTTTAACACGAACGGAAATTTGGTCGATTTTATTCATTTTATAATGAATATCGAAAAGTGATTTCAAAATCTAAAATTTTGAACTGAATTTGAAACTGAATTGAAATCGATTTAAAGTGAATTCAAAACGAATTGAAATTGAATTGAAATCAATTTGAAATGAATTTAAAACGAATTTATAATGGAAAATTCAATTTTGATTTGGAATTGAATATGAAGTTGAAACTATTTTGAAAACGAACTTAAAAAGATTTATAAAATACGTTATAAATGGAAATCAACAAAATATATATTATATATATTATATATATAATATAATGGCCTGAATAGAACGCGCCGCACTGCGGAAGTTCGCGAATTTCGACCATTGACTTCGAATTGTCATTACGGGAGATCTGACCGTCAGATTCTCCTAAAACCGGAACCGTTGGGCTCGTATCGAAAAGAGCTTTCTAAGAATATTATAGGTTTGAAATCTAACGGTTGGATTTGGAATTATGTCCAAATCAAATTTTGAAAAGGTCGTTGTAAGTGCAGTTCGATGGCCGTTTGTGGAAATCAACTGTACGAGCCTTGATAAAATTATTTAAAATATCAATAATTTATGTAAAATCATAATAAGTGTTTTGGAAAGAATTTAGGCTGAAAAATTCTGTGACGGCCCGCCCCGCACCAACCGACATTTACTCCAAAAGTGCGCTGCACACATGTCCCGACTAGCACGGAGCGGTCGCCAAAGAAAGGAAAGAAGGGAATGAACTAATCAAGGAACCTGTAGAATGTCTCACAGCGCATGGAATAAAATATAATAATAACATACTTTACATAAAACAGGTGAGACAGTGCATAAGCTGATAACTAAAATCAACATCAATCATCAGAGCAGCGGAAATCCAAATACAGCTTATTACAATTTTCCAAATTTACTGTCTCTAAACAAAAGAAAGCTAAAGTAGAAGATGCACCACCAATGCCCAAGCCGTGATCTTCAACAACACAGGGAGAATATTATATATATATTACGTGGAAGCCTCCTGCTCATCTCCGGATCATCTACCCGTGCATCACCAGCTAACCTGTCTCTAGTCTGCTCGTGTGAGCACCCAGAGTAATAAGAGGAGACATAAAACTCTGGGTCAGACATAAAGCCTGGTATGAGCGATAAGCATCTAAACAGAATAATAACAGGTATACTAAACCATACCTGAACCTGGACCTGCAACCAAAGAGTTAGTACCACATACCGTACAATACTCCAAGGTGCCATAATGAATAGTGTAAAGAAGACGGGGGAAGGGTGTGTATGTCATAATGATAGCAACAAACCATCCATAGCAACCATCCTCGCATCCCTCATTCAGTGCGTAAAGCGCACGACATCTACCACCTTGGAACACTAGACAAATTGAGATAACGACGGATCCCGACTTGTAGAAACCCTGCTGTGACCAAGCTAAACATATGGAGTCATGACCAAACATTTCAATGACCCATTTCATTGATCGTAGCCCTTGGTTCTACCAATGCCATAATGGCCCTGAATTCGCCTCCGTACCTCCTACCATAGTGGTCCAAAGCTACAGACATCGCAAACCCCTTAGCACGTGTCCCGCGGCAAAGCCCAACCATGAAGCGAACTCATTGATTCCCGTATGAATCTTGAGCTCTAACTTCTCATTTGGACTTCCTTTGCATCTCGGGTTTGGTCGAATTGGAGTTGGTCTTCAAAAGAGTCGTCGCGTAATCGCAGCTCCAATCCGGTTCGGTGCTCCTTCGGTTCGGGTTCTCCACTCGTTTCGGTTCGGGTCACAGTACTCCATCCGGTTCGGTGCTCCTTCGGTTCGGTTCGGATACATACCCCGGTTCGGTTCGGAGTGCCACCATCCTCTGGGTTCGGGTCCTTCTCCCTCATGCGGTTCGGTTCGGAATATGGTATCCAGGCTCCTCTTTCTTCCACTTCGGTCCTCCTTGTGCCTTCCGATCCCATGCTACGCCCCTCCGATCCGATCAGGCCTTCCTTGTTGCCTCTTCATGTCATGTTTCAGAAAATACCACGCCCCGGTCCGGTTCGGATATGTCCGATCCGATCCCCTACCCGATCCGATCCGGATCTCTGCAGTATTTCCTGCAACTTTTCTAGCGAGTGTTTTGCGCCATACGACGGCGTCTTCGACCAATCTAACTATTCTAATCAATCATAAAACATACCATAGAGTCATTGCAATATGTAAGAGCAACCACAAACACCAAACAACAATCCAAATGAATCAAAATAGATCAAAAGTGGCTAAAACCTCACATTTTCCCATAATCCTTCTTAATCATGTTTAAGCACATACTTAGTAAAACTTAATCAAATCGTCTAAATTTTCTAACAGAGGCATGAAATATTATTTCAGAATTTCTAAACATTTTTCCAGAATTTATTTGTGTATAAATTCGCTAATCTTCACTAATTATCCTTAATTAACTGTAATTAGTGTCAAAACGATGCTATCACTCACCTTTACCACAACTAGAACCCCAAAACTGAAATATTCTCTGATTTGGCGCTGTTCCCAATCTTACACAGCAGCTCCACCTCGGTTCTTGTGCTAATACTCCTTGATTCGATGTTTGCTAAGCCTAATCTTCAATTAGAAAGTGATTTTTGGGTGTTTTAGAGAGATTTAGAGAGTGGAGGCCATGGCTAGGTCAAGAGGAATGAAAGTGGCGGCTGGAAAATGTCTAAAGAAATGTTTTCTAACCCTAATCAGCCCCTATATACCCCTAAACCCGAAATTCCCCTCTGGGCCTAGCTGTTAATCACCCGGTTAAGCCCAATTAAGCTGTTTTTCACCATCTGAAACTTGTTTCAGCCATATCTCCCAAACGGTAAGTCCGTTTGGCTAATGTGACCACTCTACGGAAAGACAAACCATCATCCGGAGCCAATGGAAGTGGTTTCAGGTCAAAATTCATTTTCAGTCAAAAGTTATGGCCAAAACAGTGCCAACTAAGGGTAAAATGGTCATTTAAAAATCGGGAAAAATCATGAACATGGGAAATGACCCCAATAGTCGTCTCCCAAGGTTACATGACCATACGACTTCGTATGTGACAGAAATAAATATTCTACGATCCTATGATGCGTAGAATGCGGGTCGTTACACTCTCCCCCCCTTAAGAAATTTCGTCCCCGAAATTCCTTAACCCAAACATACAAAAGATCCCGCATGCCTAACAACCACATACAACAATCAAACATGCAAAACAAGCAACCAAGCCTATCCTAGCATGCGGAAAACTAAATCGAAGTCAAAATCTTACCAGACAAAGAGTTCTGGGTGTGTCTTCCTAATGTTCTCCTCTGTCTCCCAAGTACAATCATTTTCGTCCTCGCCCCACTGAACCTTGACTAGTCTCACCGCCTTCCTTCGAAGTTGCTTCATGTCGTACTCGACAATACGGGCCGGCTTGCGGTTCCCAACCGCCTCGGGTTCTACTTCGAAGTCCTCTAACTGATCAGGTGAAATAGTCATATCTGAGTCGTGAACGAACTTCCTTAGTTGGGAAACATGAAATACGTCGTGAACTCCCGCCATCTTCTCCGGTAAGTCAATTCTGTATGCCAAATTCCCGACTAGTTCAAGAACAGGGAATGGGCCAACGAATCTTGGTGCCAACTTTCCTCTCCTGCCAAATCGTATTACGCTCTTCAACGGAGAAATCTTGACAAACACCAAGTCGCCAACGGGGAATTTTAAGTCTCTTTTCCTCTTATCGGCATAACTCTTCTGCCTATCTTGGGCAGCCTTCATTCGTTGTTGAATGGTCTTGATTTTATCTGAAGTTTCCCTCACCACATCTGGTCCAAGCATAAACTTCTCGCCAGTCTCTATCCAACATGATGGTGAGTTGCATGGTCTTCCGTACAAAGCTTCAAACGGAGCCATACCGATACTGGATTGGTAGCTATTATTATATGCAAACTCTACTAGATGCAAATGGTCATCCCATGATCCACCGAAATCCAATATACATGCTCTCAAGAGATCTTCCAAAATATGATTCACCCTTTCCGTCTGACCGTCGGTCTGAGGATGATATGCGGTACTGAGATGTAACTCTGACCCTAGAGCCTCTTGTAAGCTCTTCCAAAACCCACTAGTGAATAACGGGTCTCGGTCGCTCACAATGCTTTTAGGTACTCCATGAAATCTCACTACCCACTTCATATACAATTCTGCTAACTTAGCTGCCGTTCTGGTCGATTTGACTGGTATAAACCTTGCACTTTTAGTCAGTCGATCTACAATTACCCAAATGTTGTCATATCCCGATCTAGTCCTTGGTAAACCATCGATGAAATCCATCGAGACTTGCTCCCATTTCCATTCGGGAATTTCTAAGGGCTGTAACAACCCACTAGGCTTCTTTTGCTCGGCTTTAACTAGCTGGCAATTCATGCACTTGGATATAAACTTCCCAACGTCTCTTTTCATCCCTTCCCAGTAGTAAGTCTGCTTCATATCTCGATACATCTTGTTACCACCGGGGTGTATAGTCAGCTTTGAGTGATGACATTCTCTAAGCACTTCATCCCTCAATCCATTGACATTGGGTACAACAAGCTTTCCATTCTTTCTAAGCCATCTATCTCGATCAAGCCCATACTTGTTCATCTCCTCATCGATACCCATCTCTAACTTGGAGATGATTTCCAATAGGTTAGGATCGTCCCTCTGAGTAGAGCCGATCCGCTCAATCAAAGTGGGTCTGATCGTCAAACTTGCTAACATTTCTGGATCCAATTCGCACTTTGGTCTGAAATCAAACCCCGCGATAAACTCCAGTTGCTTCCATTCAAGGAACATAGCCCCTAAGCTGGCATGTCTTCTACTCAATGCATCAGCCACCGCATTGCCCTTTCCTGGTGTGTATGCGATGTCAAAATCATAGGAAGCTAAGAACTCTAACCATCTCTGCTGACGGAGATTCAGATCTTTCTGAGAGAAGAGATACTTTAACGACTTATGATCTGTAAACAGCTCAAATCTTTCTCCCAAGAGATAGTGTCTCCACATCTTTAACGCGAACACGATTGCTGCCAATTCTAAATCATGGGTAGGGTATCTTCTCTCGTGTGGTTTCAATTGCCGACTTGCGTAAGCTACAACCCTACCGCCTTGCATCAATACAGCACCCAGTCCGGTACCACAGGCATCCGTGTATACCGTCATCTCTTCATCCCCCTTAGGAATGACTAACACTGGTGCGCTTGTCAACTTGTCCTTTAGACTTTTGAATGCATTCTCGCACCTTTCATCCCAGACAAAAGCTTGATTCTTCTTGGTCAACTGGGTCAATGGTGCTGCTATCCTGGAGAAACCTTGGATAAACTTACGATAATATCCCGCTAACCCCAAGAAACTTCTTACATCTGTCGCATTCTTGGGCGTAGGCCAATCCTGTACCGTAGCCACCTTTGCTGGGTCCACGGCAATACCATTCTCTGATACAACATGGCCCAAGAACCTCACTTCCCACTTCCAGAAGTGACACTTAGAAAACTTTGCTTTCAATTGGTGTTTTCTCAACACCTCCATCACTACTCTTAAATGTTCCTTGTGTTCTTCCTCTGTCCTCGAATAGACCAAAATATCATCAACGAACACAAGGACAAACTTATTCAACTGATCTCTGAATATCCTATTCATAAGATCCACAAAATATGCTGGGGCATTGGTCAGCCCGAATGGCATGACCAACCACTCATAAAATCCAGACGGCGTCCGAAATGCCGTTCTAGCTATACTCTCAGCTTCCACTCTAAGCTGATGAAAACCTGTCGCGAGATCCAACTGAGAAAATATTCTCGCGCCACTCAACTGATCGAACAAATCATCTATCCGCGGTAGAGGATACTTGTTCTTCATCGTCACTTTATTCAACTCGCGGTAGTCTACACACAAACGAAGGGAACCATCCGCCTTGGTAGCAAACACAACTGGTGCTCCCCATTCAAATACACTCCTTCTGATAAATCCCTTCTTCAAAAGATCGCTGACTTGCACCTCGAGCTCTCGCTGCTCTCTTGGTGCCATACGACGAAGTGGCATCACTATAGGCCTGGCATCCTTTACCAAATCAATACGAAACTCAATCTCTCGGTGTGGTGGAAGTCCGGTCACTTCTTCGAAAACCTCCGGATACTGGCCAACCACGGGCAAACCTGACAACTCACTATGCGGAATGTCGAGGGAGTTTAGAAAACTAGCCAATACCCCCTTACTGGGTAGACCACCAAACACTATCCTCCGCCCATCATCCGCTCTAGCTGTCACCAAAAAGCCCTCACAGTCTACCACCACCCCGTATCTTCGGAGCCAATCTACTCCCAAAATAATGCCAAACCCAGTAAAACCCAAAACAAAACAATCACAAACAAACATGCATCCATGACTCGATAAGACCACGTTACGACAAATCATGCTAAGGCTAGTAGAACCACCAATCGGGTTCGTCACTACTAAAGGTCTATCGACAATCTCGGGCTCCAATCCCAACCTATCTACCAGGTCACTAGATATGAAAGAACTGGAAGCTCCGGTATCAAACAAAACTCTAACAGGAACATCATAAACGGAAAGCATACCTTGAATGACGACATTCTTTCCCTTCTCCGCCACAGTTGGGGCATTCGACGAAGAAGGAATAGCATTAAGAGCGTAGGCTTTCACCATCTGCTTTTCTTTAGGGGGTTGTGGACACTTGTCCTTGTGATGTCCCATTTGGCCACAGTTGAAGCACTTCCTATCCGCTGGTTTGGCCCGACAATTACTAGCATAATGGCCCTTCTTACCACAGCTGAAGCACTCCACATCTTGCTTATTCTTTTTCTTCTGGCCATCCTTAGCCTGGTTCTGCTTTCTCTTATTCTGGGAACCACCTTTTCCTCCACCACTTGCTTGTGGTTTTGGCTCTTCTGCAGATGCAACCTCAGTCTTCGACTTAGGGTAGAGACTTTCTGATCTTAGCGCTTTCCCCACAATCGACTCAAACGTCTCATAGATGTGGTTAATAAGTTTTTCCCCCAAGTACTGATCCAAACCAGTTATGAATTTCTCATTCTTTTTCTCGACAGTATCAATAAGAGATAACCCATATTTTGACAAAGTGTCAAATTCAGCAATATACTCCGAGACAGCTCTGCCATTCTGCTTGAGCTCCAGGAATTTCTTAAACAGCATTGACTTCTGAGCAGCTGGAATGAACTTCTCGCTAAAGCGAGCCTTAAACTGCTCCCAAGTAATCTGATCTTCGGGAGTAGCTGCCTTTATAGCATTCCACCAATTCATTGCCCGCCCTTGCAACTGACGGGACGCTAGCTTTCTTTTCATCGCATCCTCGATACCCAAATCCTCGAAGATACGTTCGCAACTATCCAACCAATCCTGAGCATCCGTAGCCGACTCCGTTCCGTGGAATGACTTCCCACCAAGACTAGTATAATCCTTATTCAGCTTGGCGAAGTCGACTCTTGGCGCCTGCACTATTGGACCACCACCATTTCCACCATTGGGAGCTGCCCTCTGTACATCTCTAAGCATCTCTCTCATGAGGTCAGTAAACATCGTCCTCATGTCAACAGCATTCCCATTATTGGCTCCCCTACCAGCACCTCTAGTATATCGGCTCATCGTCAATCTGAAAAAGGAAACGATTAACGACTCCATAGTGGTGCTAGTGCAGTACGACTTCATCCTAGTACTACTAATAGTATATATATATAGCTTTTAAAAACCAAAGTAATCACAAATACGCTCTCTCGTATACGTATATTATCTCTCCCTGATGACTTCCCTAGGTTAATTACGCAACCTAGAGCTCTGATACCAAATGTGACGGCCCGCCCCGCACCAACCGACATTTACTCCAAAAGTGCGCTGTACACATGTCCCGACTAGCACGGAGCGGTCGCCAAAGAAAGGAAAGAAGGGAATGAACTAATCAAGGAACCTGTAGAATGTCTCACAGCGCATGGAATAAAATATAATAATAACATACTTAACATAAAACAGGTGAGACAGTGCATAAGCTGATAACTAAAATCAACATCAATCATCAGAGCAGCGGAAATCCAAATACAGCTTATTACAATTTTCCAAATTTACTGTCTCTAAACAAAAGAAAGCTAAAGTAGAAGATGCACCACCAATGCCCAAGCAGTGATCTTCAACAACACAGGGAGAATATTATATATATATATATTACGTGGAAGCCTCCTGCTCGTCTCCGGATCATCTACCCGTGCATCACCAGCTAACCTGTCTCTAGTCTGCTCGTGTGAGCACCCAGAGTAATAAGAGGAGACATAAAACTCTGGGTCAGACATAAAGCCTGGTATGAGCGATAAGCATCTAAACAGAATAATAACAGGTATACTAAACCATACCTGAACCTGGACCTGCAACCAAAGAGTTAGTACCACATACCGTACAATACTCCAAGGTGCCATAATGAATAGTGTAAAGAATACGGGGGTGGGGTGTGTATGTCATAATGATAGCAACAAACCATCCATAGCAACCATCCTCGCATCCCTCATTCAGTGCGTAAAGCGTACGACATCTACCACCTTGGAACACTAGACAAATTGAGATAACGACGGATCCCGACTTGTAGAAACCCTGCTGTGACCAAGCTAAACATATGGAGTCATGACCAAACATTTCAATGACCCATTTCATTGATCGTAGCCCTTGGTTCTACCAATGCCATAATGGCCCTGAATCCGCCTCCGTACCTCCTACCATAGTGGTCCAAAGCTACAGACATCGCAAACCCCTTAGCACGCGTCCCGCGGCAAAGCCCAACCATGAAGCGAACTCATTGATTCCCGTCTGAATCTTGAGCTCTAACTTCTCATTTGGACTTCCTTTGCATCTCGGGTTTGGTCGAATTGGAGTTGGTCTTCAAAAGAGTCGTCACGTAATCGCAGCTCCAATCCGGTTCGGTGCTCCTTCGGTTCGGGTTCTCCACTCGGTTCAGTTCGGGTCACAGTACTCCATCCGGTTCGGTGCTCCTTCGGTTCGGTTCGGATACGTACCCCGGTTCGGTTCGGAGTGCCACCATCCTCTGGGTTCGGGTCCTTCTCCCTCATGCGGTTCGGTTCGGAATATGGTATCCAGGCTCCTCTTTCTTCCACTTCGGTCCTCCTTGTGCCTTCCGATCCCACGCTACGCCCCTCCGATCCGATCAGGCCTTCCTTGTTGCCTCTTCACGTCATGCTTCAGAAAATACCACGCCCCGGTCCGGTTCGGATATGTCCGATCCGATCCCCTACCCGATCCGATCCGGATCTCTGCAGTATTTCCTGCAACTTTTCTAGCGAGTGTTTTGCGCCATACGACGGCGTCTTCGACCAATCTAACTATTCTAATCAATCATAAAACATACCATAGAGTCATAGCAATATGTAAGAGCAACCACAAACACCAAACAACAATCCAAATGAATCAAAATAGATCAAAAGTGGCTAAAACCTCACATTTTCCCATAATCCTTCTTAATCATGTTTAAGCACATACTTAGTAAAACTTAATCAAATCGTCTAAATTTTCTAACAGAGGCATGAAATATTATTTCAGAATTTTTAAACATTTTTCCAGAATTTATTTATGTATAAATTCGCTAATCTTCACTAATTACCCTTAATTAACTGTAATTAGTGTCAAAACGATGCTATCACTCACCTTTGCCACAACTAGAACCCCAAAACTGAAATATTCTCTGATTTGGCGTTGTTCCCAATCTTACACAGCAGCTCCACCTCGGTTCTTGTGCTAATACTCCTTGATTCGATGTTTGCTAAGCCTAATCTTCAATTAGAAAGTGATTTTTGGGTGTTTTAGAGAGATTTAGAGAGTGGAGGCCATGGCTAGGTCAAGAGGAATGAAAGTGGCGGCTGGAAAATGTCTAAAGAAATGTTTTCTAACCCTAATCAGCCCCTATATACCCCTAAATCCGAAATTCCCCTCTGGGCCTAGCTGCTAATCACCCGGTTAAGCCCAATTAAGCTGTTTTTCACCATCTGAAACTTGTTTCAGCCATATCTCCCAAACGGTAAGTCCGTTTGGCTAATGTGACCACTCTACGGAAAGAGAGACCATCATCCGGAGCCAATGGAAGTGGTTTCAGGTCAAAATTCATTTCCAGTCAAAAGTTATGGCCAAAACAGTGCCAACTAGGGGTAAAATGGTCATTTAAAAATCGGGAAAAATCATGAACATGGGAAATGACCCCAATAGTCGTCTCCCAAGGTTACATGACCATACGACTTCGTATGTGACAGAAATAAATATTCTACGATCCTATGATGCGTAGAATGCGGGTCGTTACAAATTCCATATTTGAAAAGATATAAATATATTTTATCGAAATGAACAAGTTTTGAAATAGAATAATAAATCCAATATTTTTAAAATAAACAAATTGGATTTGAAATGGTTTTAAAAATAACCAGGATTTCCAATATCTGAATTTGAATGGATTTGAATCGAAATTATCTTCGGAATATTTCGATATTGGATTTCGTGATTATACGGATATTGTGGAGGAGTTTGGAAGATATATATCGTTATTCCAATACAATATTTGTTGGTTTCAGAATTTGATATTGAATATAAGCCGATGTATTTTCTATTCAGAGCCTTGTATTTGATATCAAATTGGATTTTGGGTTTGTCGTGAATGGTATCTTTAATAATACTGTTCTTGAACCGAATGTAGTTAAGAAAATTAGAAACTGACTAGAAATTAGTTAGGTTTAATGGTTTCCTGGGTATTGATCTGATGTTGGTTTCGGCCTTCGGGGTTACTACTTAGGGAATTGTTCTCTTACTAATTTATGGTTAGAGACTGATTGGATTTTGGGTTTGTTGTGAACTGTATTTTCAACGACATTCGTTCTTTAACCCGATTTACAGTGAAATAAGATTTGGAATTTATAAATCTTTTTATTAAGATTTAATGGGAATTTTCCAAAGTAGAGTTTTCCAATTTAATATAATTTAATTGGAATTGAATAGAAATTGGTCTTTGGGTTTATCATGAACGGTGTTTTAAATAACACTGGTTCTTTAACCCGATTAACCATGGAGTTAAGAAAATCAGAAACCAACTGGAGGTTAGTTAAGTTGAATGGTTTCTTAGGTATTGATCTAATGTTGGTTTCGGCCTTCGTGGTTACTACTTAGGGAATTGTTCGCTTGCTAATTTATGGTTAGAGGCTGATGGAATGGAACATGATTTGGGTTTATCGTGAACCGTGTTTTAAATGACATTTGTTCTTTAACCCAGTTAAAGACAGAATATGGTTTGAATTGAAATCCAAAGGAAGATTAAAGAATAAAATTTAAAGAATTTATCTTTGATAGAATTAATGGGAACCATTCCCAAAGTATGTGAATATTTGAATAAAAGAATATTCAGAATTGGAATGAGGCGTATGTTGTGGTTTATAGCACTTGTTTATTATATACGCGAGTTATTCGGAAAGGCCGGGTTTTTGCCCGTTCTGAATAACTGATTCGACGATATGTCGACAATGAAGATGGTGGTTGAAGACCGGAGGTCTTCACATCGTTGGGATGATTACCGATGTCTTGATTGGGCTGTACACCCAAGCCGAGGTAATAAGTGGTGATCGTCTAGACGTACTTGGAGATCGACGGGTATGCGAGGACCTCTCCCCTGTATTGGACATGTGGGGGAGGAATAAGGTGCCTCCGATTTCGTTCAGACCCAGAACGAACTTATAAATGGATTGTGTGTCTGACATTGGATTTTATTCTGTGCTGATTGATTTCTATTAAATATATATATATATATATATATATATATATATATATATATATAGGGAAATTCTATTTAAACACAAAATGTTGACACAAATTTAAACACAAAGAATCTCAACCACAAGTTTTCCCCCTGAATTCCACCTCAC
Source organism: Allium sativum (assembly GCA_030737875.1). Classification (NCBI taxonomy): domain Eukaryota; kingdom Viridiplantae; phylum Streptophyta; class Magnoliopsida; order Asparagales; family Amaryllidaceae; genus Allium; species Allium sativum. The sequence goes on along the minus strand of CM060924.1, from coordinate 344,754,255 downwards.
ACATAAAGACAAACAAATCCTACGGTCTAGATTTTGTGTCTCTAATTCTGTGTTTAATTTTGTGTTCCAATAGCCGCTCCCATATATATATATATATATATATATATATATATATATATATATATATATTTGGCGGCGGAGAATTTATTCTCTTGCTTAACGCCCTTCTCTGAGACGTACGAGCTCAGAGGTTATATATCGATAAATATCAGTCGCATGGCATGAATTTCCTGTGTGGCATGCTGAGATGTAGTGATCAAGGCTTTTGTAGAAAAGCATAGTCTTGTGGTATATGATCAAAGCACAGCCTTTGTAGCGTAGCTTTGTGTATAGCGTTGATTCGCGAGCCTCACACCTCGGTATGAGTTAAAAACGGGATAAGGACCGTTGGGAGAACACGACGTTTCTTTCTTGCTATGGGTGGTATCAGCGTTTTACTAGCCCTGACATCGTTGATTATTATACCTCTGTGGATGTTGGAATGCGAGCCGCCTCGGATATAGGTCCGATAGGACCGGGAAACATGTGTTCAGGAATTGTCAATCCTCAAACGTAACGGATGACCGGCCCAGCCGATTCCAAGGGCTACCCAGAGTGTGTAGTCTTGGGGCATTTGCTAGAGTGTCTCGAAGCGGTGAGGAGCTTGCCCCTGGCCTCGACTCATGAAGGAAATCCAATTTCCAATACGTGATATTTCGGTTTTATTTGTAGAGCCTAGTATGGCGACATGGTGGTATGGGGCACTATGCCGTCTATAATTGATACATTTATATTTGAAGTTGTTTTCATACACTTTACACTATAATAGTATCAAATGATTCGTTTTTAACGTATCAAGCATTATTTGGCTATTATAAGGTAAAACTCTATGCTCCGGGTTGCGTTGCATTATGTGATGGGACTTGGGTCTTATAATAGCTCCATTTTTTCAAAAAGCATTGCGATGTTTATTCTATGCACTAGTATTCTTGGGAGGAAACCCGTTCCATGTTATACGGCGTGGTCCCTTGAATTACTCTCTTTTAAAGTAAAGTTTTAAATAACTGTTTTAGTTCTCACACCAGTCACATGACTGACCCGGAGTTTATTGTTTTAACCTAAACTCTGGGTGCCCCTGTTTTCCACGGGCAGCTAGTAGTTTTGGTTTTGTAGATTTATATTCATAGGATTCTGGTTTACAGCTGGAATGATATTCGGAAAGCTCTGTATCCGTATATCACCTTCAGTTGTGTATTATATTATTTTTCCGATGCTATGTTATGTATTGTAATCTCTGATATTTCTTTGATGTATAATATTTATTCATACTCTGTATATTCTTGTATTCTGATGAAATTTTTGTAATAAGCAATGAAATGTTCTTCTATTTGTGTTCTGATTCGTCTTGTTCTCAATTCAATCCGGGCTTTCCTTCACGGGGAAGTTCGGGTCGTCTCATTTTGGTATCAGAGCTTTGGCTTACAAAGCTCGAGAACAATAGACGTTAGAACCGAACGAAAGAATTCTTCAGAGATTGGATTAGTAATATCCAATGGGAATGACTCGTTAGAGATGGGATCAGTAGTATCCTAGAACGAGTGTGAAGAGTATATTTTTAAAATGAAAAACAAGCTTTGTTTTGAAAATTTTACACGTATTTGAATATTTATTTTAAATTGATTTGGACAATCCAATATATAAAGATTTTGTATATACGCCTTGCAAACATATATTCAAAGTTTTAATATACTGGATAGATATAGAATCACACTCTAGTCGCTTGGAGATGATTTTGATGATGGAGCTCCATCACCAATATTTATGTTCGGGTTTCGAAAGTGGGATGTCTATATATTTCCAATTGACTGGTGTGAGAACTAAAACTAGATAGAGCTTTTTGTTGTGAATTGGCATCAAAAACATGATTTTCTGTATATATATCAAAATTATGAATTTGAAACGTTAATTCGCTAATTGATTGATGGATGTGTTGTGTGATTATTCATTTAAAACCATTATGTGAATGTAAGGCAAATTTAGCCAGTTTGAATCAAATATTAAACTGTATTGAGAATTGTTTGAAATTGCATGCATATACATGTGTATCCATTGAATAGGTCATTGCAAAGAGGCTAGAGCAGAGGAATAAAATTGTTTGCCCGACAAATAGGTACATGTTTACTAATTTCTTGGGGGTTTTGATGATTTTATGAGCCGATTGGCTGTTTCTTTTTCTTTTTGGATTAGAGAGGCATGTATGGCAATTTACGGATTTTCCCGGTGCTCCCGTGCAGGGGAGGTTATAGCGAAATTTTTTGAAAATTTAGGGTGTTAGCCAAATTTTTGAAGAATTGGAAAATTGTTAGAAACTAAAAATTGAAAAATGAAAACCATAATGAAAATAATGAAAGTTGAGTTGGTTTGTAAAACAACTTTCAGCTCTGTTCCTTTTCGAGGACGAAAAAATTTTAAGTGGGGGAGATTGTAATAACCCGGAAATCCGAACCAATTTAAAAATTTTATTTTGGCAATTTTAATGAATTTTGTATATTTAAAATGGATTATTTTAAATAATAACGACAAAAAATTTATTTTGAATAGAATTAGAACGTATATATTTATTTGAATCGATGTTAGAATATAAATATATATTTTAAATTATAAAAGGAATTGGAAATGGAGCGGTAGTTTGAAAATTCGATTTCAAATTTCAAATGAATGTACTGGATTCAAAATAAACCGGATTTTAGCGAAATCAAAAATATTAGAATCTAATTGAGAATATCTTTACAACGAACCCGAAAAATTGAAATTTCATAGCGGGAATAAAAATTTATGCCTAGTTAAAAATTCAGAATAGTCGCTATGGAAAATATAGCCCTTAAAAATGGATATTTTGCAAACGACCTCCGTTTTCGACGAAACCACTTTTGTTGGATCCAGGACGTCGAACTATTGCTAGATTCCAAAATTCCTAATTTTTCGAATCAATATGTGAGCGTGGCGAAGTAAAACGTGTTTTGACAGTTTCAATCAATCTCGATCGACCAGAAAATGACCATTTTTCAAATGGTCTTCAAATTTGACGAAATTAGTTTAGTTAGGACCGTATCGCCAATACGAAGCTAGAAATAATTTTTCTGGAATTTTTGGGGTCAGTATGTGGCTTCAGTAAATTGAAATGTGCGTTTAAAATTCAATATATAGATTCATATTTTAGTTTCAATGAAAACTGATCGAAACAGTCGAATTGACTTATGGACCATATCCCAGTGTGTTCAGAATGGTGGTAATTAGCTAGGGACAACAGTCGGTGGGCTTGATTTCGAGTTCGTATTAAAAAGTTACCTTTTTGAAATAAAATAATATATTTATTTATGAATAAACCCCTTTTCCCTTAACCTCACCCCTTTTCTCTTTCAGCCAAACCCGACAGTTTTAAATTAAAAAAAAAAATCACGGTGACCTAATCCGTCGCAGCCCAACCATCGCGCGCCCTCCCCAGCCAACCGCCGTGACGCCGGAGCACCCCTTCCTCCTCCAAACACTGGCGAACCCCCCCCCCCCCCCCTCTTCCAGCGCTTCGAGAGAAGCCCCCCTCCATCCGTTCAAGGAAACTGCGCCGCCGCTACCGTATGAGCCTGCCGCCGACCACCCTGACCAGCGCCGCCTTCTCCAGTTGCCTCTCTGATCCCCCATCCCTCAAATTTCGGCTGTAAGTGCTCTTCTTAGTTTATTTATTTTTATTTCCTTAAGGTAATTAACATTAGAAGATGAAAATCAGTTTTTATTTATTTATTGCATTGCTAAAAAAGAATTGATTTTTATTTATATATAAAATATAAAGGAATTATTTTTAAACATAAAGGAATGATTTTTAATATAAAAGAAATGATTTTTAACATTTTAAAGACTTGATTTTAATTCTTATGAAAGTTATGATCTTTGTTTATATGAAGGAGATGATTTTGTTTATAAAAAGTCATGATTTTCATTTACATAAAAATATGATTTTTATTTATATTATTTTTGAAATATAAAGTTTTGATTTTTAGAATTATAAAGATCCAATTTTTATGTATATGACATCAAAATAAAAATTCGATTTTTATATATGTATGAAGAGATAGAATTTTTATTTGTATTTCTAGCGAATAAAAATATGATTTTTATATAGTTATAGTATATAAATTTGATTTTTATATAAATAGTAATATGATTATAGTTACATCTTTATATATATATTAACATTGTGAAAATATAATATTTATATGAGTAGCAGATTAAAAATATGATTTTTACATGAGTAGGGAAATAAAAATGTGATTTTTTATTTGAATGAAGCGATAAAAATACGATTTTTACTATAAACAGCATGAAAAGGAGTGCGATGGAACGGACTGAAATTAAAACAAAATTCGAACCGTTCAGAAATAAAGTATGACGCAGTGGATCCCAAATGTGAGAACCTCTCACTTTTATTTTATTTTCTAGTTAAAATATATACTAGGATGCAGACGGTGCTTAGCAGCACCCGATACCCGTCGTCCACAGACCATTGACGACTTGTTTGTTTGATTGTATGTTGTTGTGAAAATTGTTTGTGATGTGGAATGGATAAATAAAATATTCATAAATGGAAATAAAATATTTTATAGTTAAAAATATAATTTTTAACGTGTATATGAATAAAATAAATATTTATAAACAGATCGGACGATTTGTTTATGTACACATATTTGGCTGATATTGATTGGCACGATAAATTTGACACATCTCCCAACTGCACAAATAAAATTCGTTATTTGTTGATTGAAACTCCACACGGGTGTTGGGATGATACATGACATACACTAGTCCTAATAATTAGCTGTATGTCGATCGACTGATTGACAGGCTGTATGAGCATTGTATATTTATTCTAATGCTTATATAGTGTAGAACGCACTTTGGATGATGGTTGATTGTTTATCGTCATTGTTGTATACATGTATTGGAGGAAATCCATATAAATAAAATTATATGGTAATCCACTGAGTCTGATTTCAATTCAGAATTATCGAATATTTTAAAATAATATTCAGAAAACATTGAAATGCGAAGCCGTGTTAAGTAGTTAAACGCCATTTTAACACGAATGAAAATTTGGTCGATTTTATTCATGTTATAATGAATATCGAAAAGTGATTTCAAAATCTGAAATTTTGAAATGAAATTGAAATTGAATTGAAATCGATTTGAAGTGAATTCAAAATGAACTGAAATTGAGTTGAAATTGAAATTGAATTGAAATCAATTTGAAATGAATTTAAAATGAATTTATAATGGAAAATTCAATTTTGATTTGGAATTGAATATGAAGTTGAAACTGTTTTGAAAACGAATTTAAAACGATTTATAAAATACGTTATATACGGAAATTGACGAAATATATATATATTATATATATATATAATATAATGGCCTGAATAGAATGCACCGCACTGCGGCAGTTCGCGAATTTCGACCATTGACTTCGATTGGACATTACGGGAGATCCGACCGTCGGATTCTCCTAAAACTGGAACAGTTGGGATCGTATCGAAAAGAGCTTTCTAACGAATATTAGAGATTTGAAATCTAACGGTTGGATTTGGAATTATGTCCAAATCAAATTTTGAAAAGGTCGATGTAAGTGCAGTTCGATGGCCGTTTGTGGAAATCGACTGTACGGGCCTTGATAAAATTATTAAAAATATCAATAATTTGTGTAAAATCATAATAAATGATTTGGAAAGAATTGGGCTGAAAAAATTCATATTTGAAAAGATATAAATATATTTCATCGAAATGAACTAGTTTTAAAATAGAATAATAAATTCAATATTTCTAAAATAAACAAATTGGATTTGAAATGGTTTTAAAAATAACCAGGATTTCCAATATATGAATTTGAATGGATTTAAATCGAAATTATCTTCGGAATATTTCGATATTGGATTTTGTGATTATAAGGATATTATGGAGGAATTTGGAAGATATATATATCGTTATTCCAATACAATATTTGTTGGTTTCAGAATTTGGTATTGAATATAAGCCGATATATTTTCTGTTCAGAGCCTTATATTTGATATCAAATTGGATTTTGGGTTTGTCGTGAATGGTATCTTTAATAATACTATTCTTGAACCGAATGTAGTTAAGAAAATTAGAAATTGACTAGAGATTAGTTAGGTTGAATGGTTTTCTGTGTATTGATCTGATGTTGGTTTCGGCCTTCGGGGTTAATACTTAGGGAATTGTTCTCTTACTAATTTACGATTAGAGGCTAATTGGATTTTGGGTTTGTTGTGAACTGTGTTTTCAACGACATTCTTTCTTTAACCTGATTTACAGTGAAATAAGATTTGGAATTTATAAATCTTTTTATTAAGATTTAAAGGGAATTTTCCAAAGTAGAGTTTTCCAATTTAATATTATTTAATTGGAATTGAACAGAAATTGGTCTTTGGGTTTATCGTCAAAGGTGTTTTAAATAACACTGGTTCTTTAACCTGATTAACCATGGAGTTAAGAAAATCAGAAACCAACTGGTGGTTAGTTAAGTTGAATGGTTTCTTGGGTATTTATCTGATGTTGATTTCGGCCTTCGGGGTTACTACTTAGGGATTTGTTCGCTTGCTAATTTACGGTTAGAGGCTGATGGAATGGAATATGATTTGGGTTTATCGTGAACCGTGTTTTAAATGACATTGGTTCTTTAACCCAGTTAAAGACAGAATACGGTTTGAATTGAAATCGAAAGGAATAATAAAGAATTTATCTTTAATAAAATTAATGGGAACCTTTCCTAAAGTATGTGAATGTTTGAATAAAAGAATATTCAGAATTGGAATGAGGCGTATGTTGTGGTTTATAGCACTTGTTTATTATACACGCGAGTTATTCGGAAAGGCCAGGTTTATGCCCATTCTGAATAACTGATTCGACGATATGTCGACGATGAAGACGGTGGTTGAAGACCGGAGGTCTTCACATCGTTTGGATGATTACTGATGTCTTGATTGGGCTGTACACCCAAGCCGAGGTAATAAGTGGTGATCATCTAGACGTACTTGGAGATTGACGGGTATGCGAGGACCTCTCCCCTGTATTGGACATGTGGGGGAGGAATAAGGTGCCTCCGGTTTCGTTCAGACCCAGAACGGACTTATAAATGGATTGTGTGTCTGACATTGGATTTTATTCTGTGTTGATTGATTTCTATTAAATATATATATATATATATGTTTGGCGGCGGAGAATTTATTCTCTTGCTTAACGCCCTTCTCTGAGACGTACGAGCTCAGAGGTTATATATCGATAGATATCAGTCGCATGGCATTAATTGCTTGTGTGGCATGCTGAGATGTAGTGATCAAGGCTTTTGTTGAAAAGCGGAGTCTTATGGTTGATGATCAAAGCACGGCCTTTATGGCGTAGCTTTGTGTATAGCGTTGATTCACGAGCCTCACACCTCAGTATGAGTTAAAAACGGGATAAGGACCGTTGGGAGAACACGACGTTTCTTTCTAGCTATAGGTGGTGTCAGTGTTTTACTAGTCCTGACATCGTTGATTATTATACCTTTGTGGATGTTGGAATGCGAGGCGCCTCAGATATAGGTCCGATAGGACCGGGAAACGTGTGTTCAGGAATTGCCAATCCTCAAACGTAACGGAGGACCGGCCAGCCGATTCCAAGGGCTACCCAGAGTGTGTAGTCCTGGGGCATTTGCTAGAGTGTCTCAAAGCGGTGAGGAGCTTGCCCCTGGCCTCGACTCATGACGGAAATCCAATTTCCAATACGTGATATTTCGGTTTTATTTGTAGAGCCTAGTATGGCGACATAGTGGTATAGGGAACTATGTCATCTATGATTGATACATTTATATTTGAAGTTGTTTTCATACACTTTACACTATAATAGTATCAAATGATTCGTTTTAAACGTATCAAGCATTATTTGGCTATTATAAGGTAAAACTCTATCCGCCGGCTTGCGTTGCATTGTGTGATGGGACCTGAGTCTTATAATAGCTCCATTTTTTCAAAAAGCATTGCGCTGTTTATTCTATGCACTGGTATTCTTGGGAGGAAACTTGCTCCGTGTTATACGGCGTGGTCCCTTGAATTACTCTCTTTTAAAGTAAAGTTTTCAATAACCGTTTTAGTTCTCACACCAGTCACATGACTGACCTGGAGTTTATTGTTTTAACCTAAACTCTGGGTGCCCCTATTTTCTACGGGCAGCTACTAGTTTTGGTTTTGCAGATTTATATTCACAGGATCCTGGTTTACAGCTGGAATGATATTCGGAAAGCTCTGTATCCGTATATCACCTTCATTTGTGTATTATATTATTTTTCCGCTGCTATGTTATGTATTGTAATCTCTGATATTTCTCTGATGTATAATATTTATTCATACTCTGTATATTCTTGTATTCTGATGGAATTGTTGTAATAAGCAATGAAATGTTTTTCTGTTTGTGTTCTGGTTCGTCTTGTTCTCAATTCAATCCGGGCTTTCCTTCACGGGGAAGTTCGGGTCGTCTCAACTGAAGAGCTCAGACTCCACTTCTCCAGCTTCCACTTGATCATCCAATTGCATTTCGGGCACAAACTCGACCGGTTTCTTATTTCTTTCACATTGATCGTACATTTGAACCATGGTTTCATCATCGTATTCCCAAGCATACATGTTAAACTACTAGAAAAGTGGTAGGGAAATAAAATAAATAATTTGACAGCCTAAGTCTTCGAGAGTGTTGAATTTAAAGGTAGAGGTCTAAGTGGTCATAATGGTTGACAAGTCCCCGAATTTTGTGTTTTGTTTTATTAAAGAAGTGGACTTGTCATTTTATTAAACGTTGCAGCGTGTAGTAACATCAACTGTTTTACGGCAGAGCCAGAGCAACGCAACTGTTGAGGACATAGTGTAGTCGTGTCATATGTCTCGATGCTACAGCTCAAGTAACGATGACAGAGCTTTATCAACAATCACCCCCACTTGTTTAAATACTTCATACTTCGTCTCCCAACCATAACTATTATTTGTTCTTTCTACATCAACCACGACATTAAGGTGAGAAACCACTAATCTTTTTGTTTCTATGTGTTCAAGTACTTCTTTGTATTAGACAATACATTTTTTGTTTCTGTGTAGCTTAAACGCACGATGGGGAAATCAGTGATGAACTAATGAATAAAATGTTTGATGAGTAGGAATGGAACAAAGAGGAGGAGGAGAAAGAGGGTGGATTCGTTCCAGATACACAAGTAGTTGAAGTTAATAAACCCGAAACACGTCCACGAAAAAACACAGCGAGGCAAAGGGTTAACCATAATCGTCACAATCGAAGTAATGCTAGCTCCAGTGCTACTACAACCAAATTCTCTCCTAAGGACTTACTTATACACGTGAAATCCTATATCAAAGTTGATAAAAGAGATTTACTACTGATGCAAAATGGAGAAGGTCTAACCCATGAAGAATTTTGGTCCATGATAACAAGATTACATAATAACCATTGTACCTATACTACTACACGAACGTCTGTTGAAATTCATATGGCTCATCGGCGGTTCATTGAAGCTTGTGAATGATACCAGAAGAAAATACAGACAGTTGAAGACAAAGACATATTTAAAATGACTAAGGCAACTTTGATTCTCGTTACCTTGTAGAGTACGTCACTGATTTTGTTGGCTATGAGGCGTATAAACTATGTTATAATTGGCTAACTCGATATGGTGTTGATTAGGCTAATGGTTTTTTTACTTGTTGTTGAATCTTTCGTTTATTTGATGATCCTACGAAAAAAATATGAAGTTCTTCTAATTTTTTACATTAGTACACAGTATAAAACAATCAGACTAAGATACAAATAGCAAAATATATAAAGCACACATTGCATTAATAAGAAAAACATTGCTACAATGGGAAATAAAACGTTACTACATCAACATAATACAAGCAACAACTAATACATATAGCGGTCAGTGATCTACTTATAACTGCGGAAACCTTGACGTTAGAATACGATGTTTCATCCCCATCCAAAATTCCATCTCCAGTGCAGACATTTCAGTCAGATCTTTGTTCATGATAGCATTCTCTTCTTGTTCTTTCTTATACGCATCTTGCTCTTCCTTATGCGCTAAGTCAACCGCAAGAATTTGTAGCAAACCTTTTCATAACTTCTGTTCTTTTCCTGGCTTCTACAAGTCTTTTTTACGCTCTAAGTCTGTGTTCTTCGTGGCGTGCGTTCACTTTTCCTTCAAGCTCAACCGTTGTTTTGCCCCTTCTTTTCGTAGGTTTGGCTCCCTCAGGTCTAAAATCGTCGTCAGTCATGGCATTGAACTCATCAAGTAGGTTTTCCCCTTCACATTGAGAAATATTGGCGGTTGACCCGCTTGGACTAGAAGAATACCCAGATTTTGAACTTTTTTCTTGCTCTTGCTAGCAGTTTGAACATCGCGGAGGCTCTTAGCAAGTCCTGAGTTCCACTTTGGTCGACTAGCAAGCAGATCATAGGAATGCATAAACTGATAATACTGTGGCCTTTTCGTGCGATTTTCTCTTGGAAAATGCTTCTTAAACTCCTCATTTGCCAATCATTTCTAATTAAAAAAAGGAATATGTATCGAAAAAACAAGCTAACAACCACTAACGTAAGTACAAATAAAAATATACCAGATTATCTTCCCCACCCATGCCGCTTGGATTTGCTATCTTTATTTTGTACACTTGTTACTCATAAAATTGGGTTTGACGGCTTATCTTGCCGAAACGGCCTTGAATCGCAGATAACATCCTCAGGCATTCTGGATACTTCTGAACGAACCCGTTCTTAACTTTTTTTCCAAAACGTAACGGCTGATTGGTCGTTCCCTGTTGCCGAATCTTGCGAGAAATGACAATAGATGTTGCATAGATCGATGTCCCCTTCGTCTGTCCACAGAATGGTTCCTTGCCTGGATGACTGAGTTCCAAATAAATTGCTCGTGTTGCCTTGGGAAAACTGGCTTCCATCTATCGTCGGATGTAAAACATCTCTGAATGGTGATGACATTATATAGCAAGAGTTTGTTTAGAGTAAAGAGATAGAAAAGAATTGTGAATATGTTGTGATGTTCAATGGTGAAATGCAACCAATTTATAACTGAAAATATAGCCATCTGAAAAGTTTTGGTCATTTTATAGCCGTTGGGAAATTGAACCTTAAGTGGAAATAGCCATTGGGAATATAGTTGTGGGAATGGCGAGCCGAGTTTTTCGGCTCGTAATCTGGCGAGCCGATTTTATCGGCGCGTGCCGATAAAATCGGCTCGCCAGATGACGAGCCGAAAAAATTGGCTCACCGGGCCAATTCATGATGCGGAATTGGCCTCGTAATATTCCTCTGAATATTTAGGGGAATATGAACTGTTGGCTACCCAATTCATGATTAGACCATGAATTGGGTAGCTATTGGAGATGCTCTAACCGTATAAACGGTTAGTGCGGTTTGGCAGTTGAACGGTCCAACCGTAACATCCCTAAAATAAATATCTCTAACACGCAATAGTGTAATCATACTGTACATTAATAAAATTATTTAAAAAAGTTCCTTATAGCAGAAACAAAATAATTTCAATATTTTAAGAGGTTGTGTTTCACATTTCCACATTAAAAGCATAAAAAGTTCGTGTATGTCCAGTTATCAACAAACGAAAACATAAATAATCCCTACACTCATATTATTAAGTTGTAGATTTTTAGGGCTAGGCCTACCCATTTTTAAAGTGGACCCTCCACTTTGCATTACAACAAATAATGATTAAAACAAAATATAGAAGATAGGCGGATTGCCTATCTGCTATAGGCATTTACACAGCTATAGCTACAACTAAGGGTGCGTTTTTAAACGAACGGTAACGGGGTATTTGAGAGTAGCATTTAAACGAGATATTTGAGCGTAATACTGTAGCGAACGGGGATTATATATTTTGCTGCGAACAGGGTATTTGAGCGAAGTATTTAATTGTTAAATTAATTGTTTTGAATTAATAAACACTACACCATAATGGCCATTTGGCAACTCTTATTTTTTTCAACTGCCAACACTTATATGTGTTGTAGACTGGTGACACTAATATGTGTTGCTATAGTAAAAATGTGTCACCAAAAATGTGCCAACACTTAAATGTGTTGATATGCATGGTCAACTCTTATATTTCAAGGGCAAAAGGGTAAGTTCTCACACACATAACCCTAATCGGTACTCAACGCTTATTCCTGAACGCTTATCCTCCTTCGGCCGCATCACAAGAAAATTAAAAAAAAAATTGGACTTTGAAGAATTGATATCAGCGATCCCACGCGATCTCTCTCTCTAATAGAAGGATTTTGGATTTCTCAAATCAATATTAGTCTCTCAAATCCTCTCTCCACCCATTTCTCAATCGTCAACTTCGAATTGGGGCTTATAGGAATCACGATAATAGGTAAACAAATCGATTTCACTATTTTTGACATCATTCGCTTGTTACAGTTCACGATAATAGGTAAACAAGAGAGACACATATAGATTTTACTATTTTTGTGAGTTTTCTTATTAATTCGAATTCATTTTCTTGTTGCAGTTTGCACACAGAGACTGTGTACAGAGGTTGTGTGATGAAAAAGGGAGTTCAGTTTGTGAAATCTGTTTATTGGTAACCAAAAAGTTCGATTAAAAAAAAGACTTTTTTTTATGTATATTACAACTCTAAACTATTATACTGCTGTTGGTGTATTATCACATATCTAATCATGTTGGTGTTTTTGAGGTTTTACATTGTGACTATTTTGCAAACCACATTTTGAATTGGTATTTGTCATAAGTTGGATGTATTCCCTACTTGTATTCTGTTTAAACTAAGAACAATATATTTGAATATATGTTGTATATTTGAATCTGTGCAGAAATATGAACATGAATACATAGTTCCTCCCAAAGTAGCATTGGTTGATATTGCTGTGACCATAAGGTAAATGTTTATAACTATCTTTGTATTTGAATGTTATGTCTTTTCCATTTATTTGGATACAGTTAGTGCTAATTACTGTTTATTGTTCGACATGAGTTGAATACCAAAACTCCTGTAACTTGTGAGATTATTATTTTCATGAAGAGATTTTGTCTAAAGGTCTTGAGAACTTGTATATTTTTCTTCCATTATTTAGAAGAGCCAAGAAAATATAATTAAAAAACAGTCATTGATAAGAAAATCTTATGAGAAGTAAGGAAATTAGTAGATTATATAACATTGAATTCCTAGAAATATTATAGTGCCGACATCGAAAATACCCTTTTGCCATTTGTTCATGGACTTAAACATCAACGAACACTTCCATCTTTAGATCAATAGAACTAACAATGCACTGAACTAATAGCAAATTAATGTTCAATAATTCATATTCCATTTACAACCATTGGTAACTAAAGTTTCTTAATACTGATGCAATTTTAGTAGATCAGTCATTGATTGCTGCAGTAGTATAAATCTGATTTAAATTTGCACAATACTTACATATTTCTTAAAACGTTTTGATTTTATTTTAATATCTTTTTTATGTTACTTCATATAAAAAGGCTGAGTTAAACTAAGGTAGTTTGTACGAATTGAGAGAGTGAAAGGAGATGTGTGGAAGGTCAAGAATAACATATTGTTTCTAATACATTACAAGAAGCAAAGCAGTTAAATATTTACAACTCAGTCTTCCAAATTTCAGGTCAGTTTGGATTCTATTTCTTTTATATTAAGTTTTTTCTTTACCTTGTTCTGCACCTTTAACTGCTTGCACCATATTCTGGTATATTCTCAGGACACCGCATCTTTAACTTCCAGTTCATCAATGCGGTCATTCAACGTACTTCTCTCATAATTTGTTATATAGGAACATATTGTATTCTTTAATATATATATATATATATAGTATTTTTTGCAAGTTGTGTCTTAATACTTATGCAATAAAGTATGTGAACTGTTTTAGGTGACATTAGTGAAAGTGAGTTAATTATGTATGACTATATTTGTGCATGGAGATTGGGTTGAGTTAATTGCATTAATTTATGTATGTGCAGGGATAGTGGGTCAATATTTTGATCAGTACACTACCATGTAAACAGCATTTGCTTTTTATATGTAAATTACTGAAGTGTAAAATTTGTTTTTGGTTGTCTACTGTTTTGCCCCAGCCGCAGCAGCGCTTCATGAACACTTTATGTTACTGGAGAATACGATGGGAATAAATACCTGCGGTAAGATATTTCATTTCATGTTTTTTGGTTGATCTTAATCATAAATGCTTTTATGCTATACTGTGTGAACAAAAAAAGTCTCCTTCCAATTTTAATGAGCAACACACTTTGGCTGTTGTGACCCCTTCTAGTCTGAATTCTTAGCTTTTCCATTGTCTATACCTCAATGTTTTTTAGAGCCGTACAATCTAATATGTGCAAATATATAGATGGGTTCTTTAAATATTCATGATTGTCTTCACAAAAAAGTGTTCTGTTTGGACTGTCCTAATAGGGGTGGGCGCGGTCGGTTAACAAAAAAGTGTTCTGTTTACAGCAGCAACAACTTCTATGTTTATATAATATGTTTCATCTAGTATTTGATAACGCCACGTAGGGCATATCAAACTTTACATATGCATAATTGTGTATCGAATTATCATTAGCTACCAAATAGACCAGTTGAGAGCCAATTGCGGACTCCCCCAAAAACCGTTACCTTAAAATAAACTGTCTTATTGGTCTTATCGCAGAAGTCAATTGTGTTATGGAGTATATGATTTAATGTATGACCTACTCAAGATTGGTGTTCTAATCGCATTCGACCCTTGCTCTATAACCACATTTGTACCTCGTGCACCTCAATGGAACAACAAATTCCATGCAGCAATTGATAGCCCCAAGTCAAACGTACCTAGTGCACTGATAGTAATGCAGACAACTTACCTAGTCCATTCCGACTGCCACTACATATTCTTTTCCTATCACTGTTGGTATAAGATATTTACAATATTGAACAGGCCTGCAGCTTGCACCTGCATCTTGCAAGATGTGCAAGCTCAAGCTTGCAAAATGCAAGCAATTAGCCAGCCTGAAATCAGTTTTGAAAACCCTTTTGGCTCAGTTTTGAAAACCCTTTTGGCTCAGTTTTGAAAGCCGAGTCGCTGCGGACTCAGTTTTGATGGTGTTCCTATTTCCGTCATGATGGTGTTCCCATTTCCTTCCTGCAACACCATCATGTAATAAGCACAATGCATCCTTTCTTCATTCCTTATCGAAAATAAATTAAGTTTATTTATTTTGTCTGTTCTCTTAAATTTTCCAAAAATGTCTTTGTATTTTAATGTTCACTTAGGTATTTTTATTTTCCTTACGTGCTTCTCAAATTGGATATGGTTGTTGTTCCTGATTTTGCTGCTGGAGCAATGGAAAACTATGGTTTAGTTTCATATAGAGACACAACATTGCTCTATGATGAAGCGCATTCAGCTGCCTCAGGAAAGCATTCAGTAGGTTCTTTCCATGAGTTCTTTATAATAAACATCTTTTATTGATTCTAAAAAATATTTTTGATCGAATTTAGTTTGACAAAGATTTTGTGGTTAGGTGTTTATTACTGTTACACATGAACTTGCGCATCAGTGGTTTGGGAATCTTGTAACAATGGAATGGTGGACGCATCTTTGGCTTAATGAAGGATTTGCGTCATGGGTGATTATAACAAGATTTTAGTAAACATTTCAATCTGATTGTTATATGCCGTCTAAAAATAATAATGTTCAACAGATTAGTTATTTGGCGACAGATTATTTATTTCCAGAATGGAACATCTGGACTCAATTCCTTGATAGTACCACTGCAGGTCTTAATGTAGATTCACTGTCCGAGTCCCATCCTATTGAGGTATCAGTTTTGATTTCTTCTTTCAATGAAACTTGTAGTTAATGATTGCTACAGTTTATTATTTTATCCTTGATTTCAATGTAGCTCAATTTGAGTCTGCATGGCATTTGCATCATGATCTGTTTATTATCCCAAAAGCAATAATGCAACCTTTTCAGGTTGAAATTAACCATGCGAGTGAGGTTGATGAAATTTTTGATTCAGTCAGCTACAACAAAGGAGCAGCTATTATTCGGATGCTGCAAAGTTATCTTGGTGCTTCACCTTTTCAGGTCAGACATAATATATAAATTAAATAATGTATTGTACCTTAAGAAACCTAAAGTTTTGGTTAGTTCATAAACAGACATGTAATTGATAATCAGTAGAGATTGGAGTTTTTTGTTCTTTTCATTTGAGTACACATAGACATGTAATCACTATTGTGCATCTCTGCTACCATACTTCAATCAGTGGAATGTTTTTACTAATAACATAGAAGTTCCTTTTATTCCAGTTAGACTGGACACATATATATGATACCTTTTAGATTGTATACATATACTAAGTATAAAAGGGTGTCTAATCTATCAATTTAGGTACTTAGTTTAAAATTGATATAAACGATCTATCGATTTTATTTTAAAAAGTTGCGTGTAGGTGTGGTCATAGTGTCCCATTTGTTCAAATAATTGTATTAGAAAACATGCACACTGGATTACACTTATATATAAGGATATAAATATAAACTTGCAGTGTACATGAAACAGGAATAGGCTGTTTTAATACAATTTTGATTGTATATAGATACTGATATTTTCTTTAATTTTGTTTATATACCAAAACATGGTTTTTGATGCCACTTCATAGATCAAACACATGAAACTGAGCAATGTTTTCGAGCAAAACTAAGCATTGCTCAATTTTGTTCGAACTCAGTTTTGCTCGAAACTGAGCATTGCTGTAACACCCCACCTCCGCCAAGGTAACTCTTGCAAGTACATTGGCTTTGGAGGGGCGTTTAAACAAGGTAAACATGCATGCAGATATCACAAGACAGAACATATAAGTAAAACAGAGTAGTAAAGCAGCGGATAAATTAGCATTTCAAAACCAGAGTTAAGTTACAACAAAGTACTCATTATTTTCCAACAAACAAAGTCTAGACAAAAGCATAAACTGAAATACATAAAGTACTATCCCCAAAGTGAAGTGATAAACCATACCTAGCTCAATGTCCAAGACCGTACATGAGCAAATCCAGTAAGCAAGCTAGAAAGATCCAAGCTAAGCTCCAATATTCCCACCCTGAGGACCTGAGGGGGGGGGAGGAAACGGAAGAAAAGAGGCGAAAGAAAACAGGTCAGTCAAAAAAGACTGGTAAGCCCAACTACTATCTGTCTATGAACTAGTAAAATTAACTGGCATGAGAAGCTGAGATGAACATAAGGATAACAACATACTGGCATGATGATTAACTAACAAGATAGATAAAGGTGTCATCGCATAATCAAGGTTAAGTTTTACACCACGGGTGTACTAGCATTCTAACATGTCAAGTAAAAACAAGAATTGATCCCTTGGCCCAAGCTTGGCCCAACATCATGAGGTGACCTAAATCAAGGTCCAACTACTCGGTCTAGTCGATCGACTCCCTATAAGCCTAACTCGTCAAGTGTCGGTGTCATGCGGCCTAATCATGTAATGTAGTTGACTGTGCAGGGTCCACCCTAGGGTGTATCAGGCCCTATGGTGTAACCCTCTGACACCATACCATGATGCACAGTCCAAACCTACCGGTGCCCGTGTTCAACTCCGGACTTAATGTGCACGACCATGGTCCGCCTGAACAACCGGGGCATCATTCAGCCGTCTCTTTTGGTCTCTTACAATCAGCCCAGTAATCGTGCCCCACCCTAGCCTAGTCCTAGGGTCTTATGATACTACGAAGGAGGTTACTGCTGAAAAGGACCACGCAACTAGGGTTTCTTAACGGGTTAAATGTGGTTAACCCGATCCACACGTGGATTAAATTGGTTAAGAGTACCCAAGGCTCCTGACTTAACCTCGATTAATCCATCAAGCCCAAATTAGTTAAGTATTAAGTGGACCATGACTTAACCCTAATCAGGAGGCATTCATTAACTTAATGTGCTTTAACCTCTCACATTAGACCTTGTTGTGGTTACTAGTTAAGCCGGGCGGGTCCGGGTAGCTTTACACCTTAACCTGGTCTAACCTCGGGTTCGTGCAGAACATGACCAATTTCTCACATTGGGTCCTGTTGTTTGTAGCCACTAGTTAAGCCGGGCGGGTCCGGGTAGATTTATGCTACAAACTCAACCCAACCTCGAGTTGGCCACACTCATATTTTCTAAGTGTCATGTCCATTATGTTTCCAAAACATAATTACAAGTTAACATATCACGTTATGTTATAAAAACCATGTTCATGTCGTTATGTTACCCAACCCCAACGTAATCCCATCGTTTACATAATCGCAACAACGCATAAAGGATAAAATAGGGAACTTGGCATAATCATGACAAAAAGGTGTTGAAGCCACAAGTTTAACATGGTGGCATATGAGATGTACATATGTTCACATACTTGCACATTGCATTATTAGGCTTCAAAAGCATGCATAAAACCAAACTTAGCATATGAGTGATACATGG
Organism: Allium sativum; assembly: GCA_030737875.1. NCBI lineage: Eukaryota > Viridiplantae > Streptophyta > Magnoliopsida > Asparagales > Amaryllidaceae > Allium > Allium sativum. The sequence goes on along the minus strand of CM060924.1, from coordinate 344,735,647 downwards.
TGATAAATAACAAGTAGAAGTTGCTAGAAGTTCGCATTTGGCCTCACATGCAAGTTATCATAAGGGATATGATAACTTTCATGTTGCCAAAATGCAACCTTTAACATAAAGCTTGAAGCTTTAAGGTCATAAACTCAAGTTTAACTCGCATAACATGATAACATGATCAACCCAAACTTGCATAACATGATAACATGATCAACCCAAACTTGCATAACATGATAACATGATCAACCCAAACTTGCATAACATGGCAACATGTGTCATACATAACTTGCATAATGATCAACCAAACTTGCATATAATGATCAACCAAACTTGCATATAATGATCAACCAAACTTGCATCATTCATTTAACTTTAGAGTTCAATAAAAAGAAAGTAGAAAAGGGCTTACAATGCTATGAAGACACAAATAAATAGTTATTAAAAGATTGAGACGAAGCCCTTATGCAATCACCAAAAAGACCCAAATATGCAAGCTCCAAATGAAAAACCCTTGAGCCAAATCAATAAAAACCCTTGCTTTGAAATAGAAATGTTGCAACTTGACTTGAATGCAAACTAAGAACATTCATACAAGCTTGAAAATACTTGTATGCATTCAAAATCTCTCATATAATTTAACTTAGAAATTTTAGCATGAGAGTGGAGGCCATGAGAGGAACAATTTTGGCATAGTTTAGTTGTAGGAATGAATAATGATGATTTAGGCTAGGTGTTAGGTCCTTTTTATAGAAGATTAGGATAGTATTAGCCATAGGATTAACCCTAGATTCAATCCAAGCCATCAAAGCATGTCTTGGGGAAGAAGTCAAGTGTAGGAACCATCTAGGGCCTTTAGATTAAAGCTGAACCATGAGAACCATTCAAATGCAAAATCTGCATTTGAGCGAATCGACCCACGGGTTGACAGCCAAACACCCTGGATTAACCCCTAGTCGACCCAGCGAGCTCGGGTCGACCTCAAAAATCGGCCGGTTCGGTTATTCCCCTCTCCCAATTCGCTGTTTTGAACATTTTTGCATATTTATTTATTTAATTTTCAATTATATATATATATATATCAATATATATATATATATATATATATATATATATTTCTCTGCGCAACCCATTTCACTTAATTAAGTATACTTTAATTTGTGAATTTTTCGTGAAACTTCGCGAGGCCATATCTTGGTCATACGGACTCCGATTTTCGAAAACTCGGACTCTATTTCGCGTATTTTTCCCGAGACGAACGCAATGGCACAGCCTGTTTCCCTTGATTCAGATTTTACAGTTTAATTCTGCCTCCATTTATGTTATAACATATTATTCAAAAATACGGGTTGTTACAATTGCCCAGTTTCTCGAAACCGAGCAATGCTCAGTTTCGAGAAAAACTGAGCAATACTCAGATTCGCAAAATAATAAACAAATCCTTGTTCAGTTAGTTAATGCAAGATGATATTTATCAGTTTTGCAATTTGTTATTTCTGTAAAAATGAGTGCGTTTATATTTTGTAGGCACTTATGGAGGAAGAGGAAAAAAACAGGATTTGGAATGTAATAGCAACGAGCATGCAAACATGTTTGATCTTGACAATGATCCTATCGCCAAAACGGACATTACAGAAATTTTGGATAACAAAAGTTTTAGATCCGGAAGCACCAATTTACGATGGTCCTCAAAACGGACACTACAAGCTTTGTGAATTTTCAGATGGAGGCTTTGTGATATGGTCCCTGTTTCGCCTTCATAATATCTAAAATTCTTTGTATCTTTAGTAAAACTTTGTATTGTTTTTTGTAATTTGAACTTGATATTATGGTATTTTGAAATTGAAAGCATTATGCCAAAGCGACATTATTGGAATTTGGAATATAGAAGTGTACTAAATACTTTTATTTGAATTGGTATGTTGAGTTATATATGTGATTGAAAATCATAAAAACATGTTATATAAGTGTTAGCAATTTATGTATGCCAACATTTATAAGAGTTAGTAGGATTATGATACTGACATTTATAAGTATTACCATATCTTATGGTTCCAACATTTATAAGTGTTAGCAATGAATATGTTTGTAACTCTTATAAGTGTTACCATCTCTTATAGTTCCAACATTTATAAGTGTTAGCAATGAATATGTCTGTAACTCTTATAAGTGTTACCATATATTATAGTTCCAACATTTATAAGTGTTAGCAATAAATATGTTTGTAACACTGGTAAGTGTTAGCAGTTACTCTGTTTGTAACACTTATAAGTGTTAGCAGTTGGTCTTCTTGTAACACTTATAAGTGTTAGTAGTTACTCTGCTTGTAACACTTATAAGTGTTAGCAGTTACTCTGCTTGTAACACTTATAAGTGTTACAGGAAATTCCTCACAGGCTGTTAGTGACACATAAAAGTGTTACGGAAATTATTTGTAACACCTATACTTGTTGGGAATCCACTGTTTTGGTGTAGTGAAAATACTAAATGCACAAGACAAAACGACTACATTTCATTACACAAATGGAAATACAAACATAAACACAACAACGACACTAAAAATAAAACAAGTACATGAAAAACTAAAAAGTACGACGATGTGGTATTGCGCATAACTCCGCTAAAATAAACCTCCGTATACCATCGTCGGTCAGATCCTCAACAATCTGCACATTGTATGGATCATTGTGGAAAATCATCAGAATCTCCTAATGCTCGATAGTTATATGTCGTCGAACAATCTCGTAGCAACGGGTAGCAAGCTCCGACACGTGGAAGATCATGAAAAAGCGGCTCGAACTGTCATGCTCTACGTGTCTGCGCCTAGAGGGCTGACCAGAATGGGGGTCACCGGTAACCATCCAGTCGGAATAATAACCGACATCGGTAGTAGTGAAAGATGCAGCTGGCTCAGGTGGACGTGGGGGTGCAGTCAGAGGTGCAACCGCAGGAATTGGATATGCACAAGCAGCTCTACGCAAACAGCTGCTAAATAATGTGTAATTTACTTCATCGGTGCATTCCTCCTGAATCGCCTAAGTGGTATGTCTACGCTAGTAGCCCAAAATCATCAGGACCGCCAAAAAATCGAACATTGGATCTCACTCCCCACGAGGTGTCTTGAGCTGTCTATCCCACTCGCGAAAAGTCCGTTTCATATTATCTCACTTATTTTTAATATTAGTTTATGTAAAATCTAGATTATAACGGGCATTCATAGCCACCGCGACTGATGAATAGAAGTTGCTAACGCCAGTCATGTGCCCGTCCAAATACTATATACAAATGTCTATAAAAGCAGACTCTTGTTCTTCCTTCCAGTTAGCAAACGACTGGAAAATAGCGGAGGCAGAAACGGTAGACATACCGTAGAACCAAAAAAAAAAAAAAAAATTAGAAATCATAAGAAACATATGTTATAGAATAATGAAAAATAAACTAAACGGTATAAAAAATACTGTTTTTGAAGCTTGAATTAGTGCGAAAAATTTAGAAAAGTGGTTGAGGAGGAGGTAGTTCGGTTTGGAGGTGAAAAGAATGAACGGGGGTGGAGGATTTTATAACCAGCGAAAGGAAACGTTAGAAAGTATACGTTGGCGTCCCATGCGTTGGACGCCAATGGATACTTTTCCAACGTTTCCCGAGCGTTTCTTGTGAATGGTTAAAAGTTACCTCGCGTCGAACCCGAACGCCAACGTAAGCGTGGCAACTTTTGACTGCGAACGAGCCCTAAATCAGACAACAATGTACACCTTAAACGGTGTGACTGACTCAGAACAAAGCAACTAAAATGATAAGTAGTATCAACAAAAACTTGCAGCACAATGAAATTCTCACACACCAATTACCACAACTAGCTGTAAGATGCGGTCCCTTTTTCACAACATCATTCTTAAACAGTCGGAGACCAACATAGTCAAGAAGCACAAAACAGCAACAAGAACAAGCATCCATCTCCCAACAATGAAACAGCTAGAAACTGAAGATTGCAATCCAAATGAATGCTCAATTCACAAACAAATAAGCAAATCGCATATGCTGATGATGGCAAGCTGTGAAAATCATCAGCAGGAATTGGCAAGAAACACCACTGCTGGGTTAACATAGTCGCAAACAGCAAAGACTTGAACAATCACCTTCAGCAGAGCTTATAAGTTGAAAAAATGCTAGCAAATCCAGATGCCTCAGGAAACCATTATCTTCACCAACAACCCAAAATTAACCCTAGCAGTAAACGGAAACTAACTAGGAGATGGAAAAGCCAAACGCCAGAGCCAAGCTTTAAAACAAACTGCTGAGATCCAAACCGAGTCCCGAGCCAGATTGGAGAGGAACAACTAAGCACCTAAAAGCTAAAACTAGTCAAGCACGTAGAAAATTCGGTCAAAAGCCAAAACCCTAAGGTAGCGTTCAGTTTATCATTATTAATTTTTAATTTTCGTACATACAAAAATGCAAACGACATATACATATAGTGAAAAATGAACCTTTCATTGAAGATGGTAAAGCAGTGTGGTTTTCATAAGCATCTTGATTATATGAAGCCTACAGTTTCTACAATTGATTCTAGTACTCGGATGTGCTTTACAGACTCACTTCCAATGCATTGGCATTTTTCCATTACTGTTTTTCTACATCATGTCCCTTTTATGATTCGGGGAAGCAGACGATAGAGAAAATTCCATGGTTGGTTCATAGAGTCACTTCTGGGTATTAAGCAAATTTTTATTCGGGAATTACATAGTCTATTGCATTGTTGCTTTTTCACTCAAAAATTGTACTCGAAATTGAGCCTTACGTTAGAGATTTCATTATCAAGAATATTGATTCTGAATTCAGTTACTATAACTGTATTTACATTTGATCATGGGCTACTACTGTGTGCAAGAAGGGGAGCAGTTTAAGGCTTGAGATGAAGATCATGGGTACAATAATGTTTCACTATTCATTATATATTTTCTCCCTTTTGGAACATTCAGCTACATCTACATAACAGAAAGCCATGTTACCCAAGATTATTGGAAATTGACGTTAGCACAACGGAACGGGATTGTAATGTTAGGAATTTCAATATACTTTAACAATATCCAATCGTGAAACCCTAGATCCAAATATATAACCCATATTGATTTAATTGAGAACAAATCAGAAAATAAATAACTTGATTAGCGGAAGCGTACCTGAATCTGTATTTAATCAGTGCAATACCTGAATCCGTAGTCGGTTGTTAAACGAGAAGATGAATTAGGTTTGGTTTTCCAAATTGACACAAACCCTAGATCTGAAATCAGCTCTCCGTAGAAGAGGTTAGAGAGTTGCTAAGGCTTGTGTAATTCGGGGACCATAACCCTTTATTTATAGAGTTGGCATTTTGTAATTCGGCCCTTCAACAAATTATAAAATGCCCCGGTATCTACACATTAGGCCCATGATAACTTAAACTTTAAGCCTATTAATTCTAATCGAAAATTAGATCACTTTAATTAGGTTTTACACCAAAATAGCAAAACACATTTTATTTTACATATGTGACCCAATTGTCGAAATATTCCAACAATCTTCCCCTGGGCCACATATGAAATAACCTTAAAATGTGTTTAACTTTATGAGCTCCAAAATTTGCTATTTATAACATATGGTGTATCTAAAACAATCTCGTCCATTAATTGCATTGACAAAAGATCAAAGCGGCATTCGTTACATTTATCGTAACTAAACCCATCAATGGTCACATATATCAATACAGTCAAATGACATAGATCAATCATGGATGCGTAGCATGGAAATTACATGAAATGTGATCTATACATGTCTATTTCCAACTGGTCCTTCTTTAGTGAGATCAAAACGTTTAATATTTAAACAACCTGAGTGCAAAGAAAACTTCATTACTTTATTTCTGATCAGAAAAAGAACTTGATATGCATATATCTGTAACTGAAGTATAGAGCAATGAGTCATATGACAATACCAAATACAAACTCCCCCTGAACCAAAATATCCTTACATAAAAGTTACACCAATTGAGCTACATGCTCATGAAAGACCTTAGGTGATAATCTTTTGGTAAGTGGATCCGCCATAATGGAGTTTGTTTAAATATGCTCTATGATTTACAATATATTTTGCACTCTTCCCTTATTGGAAAATAATATATACTTTACTGTCACAATATTACTTGGTCTTTCAATTCTTTATCAATAACTGAAGTCTTGTGACAAAATTTCATTATTATTTTCCATATTTGGATGTCTTATTATTAACCAAAGACGATATTTTCAAAGTGGTGAAAACAATAAGTGCCTAAGTGACACTTTTCCCTTATATAATTTCACCCATAAAATATATTATCATTGCTAGAAGTGGATCTTTTACGATAATGACATCCAAAATATCTGGATCGTAATTCTTTATGATCTCCAACCGATCCGATCTTTTATCTATGAGCATATGATCTTTTATTTTATTCCTTAAAGATATATCATAACCATTTTGGATACTAAATCAGTGATCCACTTTTAATATCAGTAAGGTATCTGTCAAATAAAATAATACACGCATATCCATATGTGTATATACATTAGTATGCATTGGAATTCAAACTGCAAATGCATGAAAAATCTTTTGCATTTCTTTAGTTTCAAGGATGGCAACATTTATCTGTTTTGGTAAAAGAAAATCAACTGAATCGCAGTTTACATACCAAATCTTTTAAGCATTTATCTTCCTAATTCTTTTGTAATAATCCAAATATCACCCCATGAAAAATAATGGTGTATTTGAATCCCAAATACAAAATACTAATCCATAAATGAGTTTCTTAAGTAGTTTCACCAATGTCTCCATTGAGAAATATAACTTTAATCTCCATCAGATAATGCTCAAAAGTACAAACTGTAGTAAGCTCCAAAGTGATCGATTCAGAATCGTTTACTAAGTCCAAAATGAAACATTCCTAAAAGAAAATAAATTTTCCTTTTAAAATTAGTGCTTTCGATAAAGTGCCTTATAAAATTCGATATTACCCACTTGATCTCTTTTTGGCTTTGAATAGTTATTCATAACCAATGATCTTATTACTTAAGTTAGAGGGAAATTTCAAACTTTATTATCCATATAGATTTATACTATATGTTCATTTCTTAAATCCACATTTTAAATTAGTACCTTACATGGATTGATGTAAGTCCGTAGCATCATCTTTATCAATCCATTATTTATCTTTATGAAGAATTATTACACAATAATCTGAAATAGCATTTCTTCCAATTTAGGTGGATTTCCTTAGTGATCTTGTATCTTTGAGGTTGTTGAGTTTGTTTTCTTGAAGCAGTATCCTTAGCTTAAAGAAAAATTATCTTCAACATCGTCTTATTATGGTTCTTAATTTACTTCTTCTTAATAAAAGAAAACAAATTTTAAACTTTAAGCGAAGAAGCAATCGTAGTTGAATCAAAGATAATGATTCTCTTTAAAGACAATGGTATTACTTTATTTCTCCCCCCAAACTCAACATCCTCAAAAAACTATTGCATTTCCCGCTTTAAAACTTTTCCTTAGTGTGGGTTCATAAAAAATTATAAACTTTAAATCGCTTAGAATATCAATATATAAAGTATTTTCTATCTTTATGATATCTCAATCTATAACTCCTTAGTAAACTGAAACAAATAATTATATTAATCACCAAAACAAGATTTGAGATATCATTACAAGCTATTTAGCATAAGTAGCCATAACTTATATATCAGACATTAAGAGCTTCAATTACATAAAAATTTGAATTTATTCATAAATCGACACTATTATTACTTGATGAATATGTTCATATTAGAAATATAAAACCGAAATCTATCTAAATGACATCATAAAAAGTATCGAATAAATTCAAGCAGTTTGACTTAAATCTCAATAATAACTTTATATGTCTGTATATCCCAATAAAGAAATAACTATAAATATATCCTTATGTTATTTCTTTTCTTTGAGATCCTTAGCGACTTCTTAATCCTTATTCATACATTTATTTACAATGTATATCAAATGAGTACTTTTCAATCATAAAAACTTCAATCTCTATTTTAATTACCAAAGCGCTAAATTAGCCCAATAAAATAACATATTATTCTTAAAATAATTTTAATATTTAAATAAATATACTAAAGATAGCACCAAAAATAACGATAACTTGAGCGTCTTTAGCTTTTGAAGCAATATCTTTTTCCGTATAGTACTCATTTATATTTCTTTTACTTTGACTTTATGTAATCAAGCACCACAAAGAGTGCTTGATTTCCCTTATTGTTTTCACAAAAACCGTTTCAATTCTCAGTAGATAACTTATACAAAATTAGTTATCGTTATCTATAGCACATCCTTGAAAACTTCTGAAGTATTTACTTAATGATCATTTAACTCTTGCCTTTGAATTCTATCACATTTCAATATTCTTCATAACATTATAAGAATATTTAACCGTAGTAGGGTTGGCTGTAACCCTCTTAGTTACAAGAGTTAAATCTATAAAGTCAAGAACAAATAACATGCTCTCATACAAATCCTTATATTTATCCCAAAACAAGATGGAAATATTCTTTAAATTGACAGATAATTCAGTTAAAATTAGCTGAAAATGAACAAAAAATAAAATGAAGATTGACCGTATATGCTCATAGCCAAATATCAACCATAGTAAATTCAAATAATTGGTAAGTCTCTTCTCAAGATACCTAGTACACATTAATATCAAGTCTTTGGACAGTAATATTAACTGTAAGTGGTACTCTTGTTGTAATGATCAAACACTGACAATAAATTCAAGTCAAATAACAACCTTCCTTTGGGCCGATTAATTATTCACTCGAAAAACCTTATAATTGTCACGTATTTATCATCACACATGTGTAAGTGATTCGGCCAAACATTAGCCTTCCTTTGGGCCGACTAATATTCGCATGAATAACTACACACAAATATTAAACATTTTCATGAACCACCAAAATATAGAGGTCACTTTGGTGACATATTATTTTAAAGTTAATTCACTACTAATGTAAAATATTTACAGCTGTAAAGAGACGCCAAAATTATATTTGAATTTATCCTTAGTGTGTAATATATTTTGAGTATTATAAAGAATACTCTCAAAAAATTGCTTTAGTATTATATGACACTTGATGATCTTAGAATTATAACAGTGACACAATATGTTTTAACCATATCTGTAATAATTCTTTTCTTTAGATCCGTAGTTATGTTCATGACATTTTAAACAAATATGATAAAAGATATCATAATTCTTTATCACATAACAAATGTCATTAATGAATGTCAAAATTAAGTGTCACATAAAATAAAATCATAACATAATGAGTGTCTCTTATTTGATATCCAAAGGCAACATTACATAGATTGCGCACAGTTTCTGAAGTATAATTTGGTATGAGTACAATATTCAACCTGACCATACATCATGAAAGAAAATTCACAGTTGACCTTTTCAAATGTAATATTGCATTCATATGAAATGACTTAATCAACAAGCCAGCAAAATATGGAACCAAAATCGGTAAGGCATGGAGTCGCCTTAGATCCAGACTTCAAAAGATAAATCAATTCCAAGAATCAAAATTATTAGTAGAACTACTCAGATCCCGGTTGTCGTTACATATAATAAGATGGATCAAACTACATCTCGCGTCTGAAACTCGACAGCCTCCAAATCGACGATCGAATTGGTGAAGACAAATCGGCGTAGGAATAAAAGTTGAATTTTATTAACGCATCCCTTAGAAAACTTCAGATCGAAGAGAATATATGCACAGCAATTAAATACTTAGTCCAACTTTGACTATTCTAATAATAATAAAATAAAACGTGATAAGCTTGATTCATTATGAATTGGAAAACATGCCAGTTGGTTGGTTTTAATAAGTTTGTAGATAGGAATAGCCTGACAGGTCTGAATAAATAAATAAAATTGGTGTTGCAATCACTTGAACACACGTTCATGCTATCACAAAAAAAAAAAAAAGAATGTTAATAAGGCCCAAACCGCAAATCGTCATGGCATTAGGAATGATTCAAAATAACTTAGGATCAACCGTTGAAAAGCTATTACCACAAACATACACCATGTAGCCAATATACGAACTAATATTTAATTTAGATCTAAAAACAAAATCGTTTTTTTTTTTATTTCATGCCGAAGTTACTTTAGGTCCAAAGATAAAATCTTCCATTTGCTTCATATAGCAGCGAAGCTAGAGAAACATGTATACATCAAAACAAACAACTCATCATATATATATATATATATATATATATATATGATCATACGAAACCATAATACTAAAAAAAATAGTTTTTTTCCCAATAAAATCAATAATGGTTGGCTCTGATACCACTTGTTAGGAATTTCAGTATACTTTAACAATATCCAATCGTGAAACCCTAGATCCAAATATATAACCCATATTGATTTAATTGAGAACAAATCAGAAAATAAATAACTTGATTAGCGGAAGCGTACCTGAATCTGTATTTAATCAGTGCAATACCTGAATCCGTAGTCGGTTGTTAAACGAGAAGATGAATTAGGTTTGGTCTTCCAAATTGACACAAACCCTAGATCTGAAATCAGCTCTCCGTAGAAGAGGTTAGAGAGTTGCTAAGGCTTGTGTAATTCGGGGACCATAACCCTTTATTTATAGAGTTGGCATTTTGTAATTCGGCCCTTCAACAAATTATAAAATGCCCCGGTATCTACACATTAGGCCCATGATAACTTAAACTTTAAGCCTATTAATTCTAATCGAAAATTAGATCACTTTAATTAGGCTTTACACCAAAATAGCAAAACACATTTTATTTTACATATGTGACCCAATTGTCGAAATATTCCAACATGTAAATGCCAAAACATGAACCAATTTCTTTCTGAGTTGAAGTGCAGCGGGATCACACTTGTGGACTTGGAAAGTTGACCTCATCATGAATCCATTTTTATTTCATTTTATGTACTTAGACTTGTGTTCTTTAGTTTTATGCATATTTGCTTTTGTATTAAGGTTAGTATGCTAATCTTGCTAAGTACTTCTTTGTAAGTTAATAAAAACGTACCGGTGTTCAGTAAAATAAAAAAATTATATGTTGATTTTAGTGTGTAATACTTAAGAATAAACTTAATTTGTTTTTCAATGGGGACTAGGTTATGTCAGGAGTATGCATCTCCTTAACTTCTCTATAGTCTACTATACGTCTCTCGAAACATATTAGTAACATAACCTTTCTTTTCCTCCTCATCGAATAAAATGGGTAAGTGGGCCGAATATGACTAAATATCCTGAAACGAGCTATCAATGGAATCGCCATATGGTCTAGTCGATCAATCTATATACCAGTTAGCATATAAAAATTTACATATGTCAATCCTAACTCAAAATTAAAGAAAACGTAATGCTTGAGTGGTAGACCATCATCGCTCGCTAAATTCCTCCACTATGCAATGATCGATAACTGTAGAAAATCATTCGAAAGTGATGCATATAGTATGCCCCTAGCCTGAGACGACCCGAAATCCCGTTCAGACGGAAACAAGGGTTATCTTTGGAATATAACACAGAAACAGAAAATAGCAGAACAAAATTAAATAAATACACCAGATAATGAACAATAGAATATACTGGATAAAAGTAATCATCAGAGTTACACAGTATACAGGATCTTACTTAGTACAAATACAGTTCAGCTATACATAAATGTCTACAGCGGAAATAAACAAAATATGTACAATAGGAGCTGAACAGCATAAAAAGAGATAAAGGATAGAATCCATCTTCAGCTCCAGCTATCCAGAAAAAGAACCAGCTAAACCTGAATACAAGGCTGCCCGTGTAGAAAAAGGGGCACCCGAGTTTGAAAGTGAAACAAACTACGAGTCAGTCATGGGACTGGTATGAGAAATCCACTCAACACATATATAATTGGCTAATCGCAGGACCACGCCACTTTCGTGGAACGGGTTTACTCCATTGGATTGCCAGTGCTTTAAAACAAATCTTTCTTTTAAACATCGCTATGCTTTTTATAAAAATGAAACCGTTATAAGACTCAGTTCCCATCACACAATGCAACGCAAACCGGAGGATAGAGTTTTACCTTATAACGGTCAAAATATGCTTGATACGAACAAAACAAAGGCATTTGATATTATTGTTAGTGTCTATATGTTTTGAAAACAATTTCAAATCATAACTATCAATCCTAGACGACTTGAGCGTCCCATGCCACTATGTCGCCAAATGTATATATACAATCGAAACTGCATCGTCACGTAATTGGAAATTGGATTTCCGTAATGAACCGAGGCAAAAGATAGTCCTCACCGAATTCGAGACTGCCTAGCCCAAGTCTCAGGATCAGAGCTCGAGTGACCCTTGGATCGTCAGGGCCGGTCCACCGATGTGGATTAAAATTCCTGAACAATGCGTTTCCCCGCCCTTTGGGGCGTAAACGAGCCAACGAATGACTCCATCGGACCCGGATCGTCCGATCAAACCGAGGCGCCTCGCAACAGCAACAACCACATAGGTGAAAAGTATATAAATGTCAGGGCTGGTAGGTCACTGACACCACCCTAGCTAGGAAGAAACGCATGTCCTCCCTGAGGTCCTTCCTCCCGTTTCTGGTTCATACCGGGGTGTGAGGCTCGCGAATTCACGTTATACACAAAGCTACACCACACAGGCGGTGCTTTGATCATCACCACAAGACTTTGCTTTTCAACAGAAGCCCCGATCACTACATCTTAGCATGCCACACAGGCAATTCATGCCATGCGACTGATGTCCATCGATATACAACCTCTGAGCTCGTGCGTCTCAGAGAAGGGCGTTAAGCGAAAGAATAAATTCTCCGCCGCCAAACAGATGTATATTTAATAGAGATCAATCAACACAGAATAAAATCCAATGTCAGACACACAGTCCTTTTACAAGTCCGTTCTGGGTCTGAACGAAACCGGAGGCACTAAATACCTCGCAAACCCATCGATCAATACGTACGTCTGGACGATCACCACTCATTATCCATATTTCGGGATGCCTCCCAATCAGGACCTCGGTTACCATCCGAACGAGGTGAAGATCTCCGGTCTTCGACCATCGTCTTCATCTTCGACTTTCAATCGTCGGTCAATTATTTGAAATGAGAATTAACTCGGCCTTCTCAAATAATTCACGTATATTTAGAATTTCAAATCAATTTATTTCAATGGTTAAATTATTCGACAACACCAATATTGTTCTTTAATGTAAATTTCACACCAAACACATTCAACCATCAAATACAACATAAATCGAGCAAATTCAGTTTATTTCCACTCCATATTGTTTATGGTATTTTATGACGATTTATCGCTATTTTTATTTATTTTAAAAAAGAGCCCATATATTCAAAACGACGCTTCGGGCCATAACGCGGCCGTGGCGCTGTTTTTCTCCAGATTTGATTTGCACATATCTGAAAATCTAACCGTTGGATCTTCACAAAATTTACATCATTAGAAAGGTCTTTTCAAAACGAATCCAACGGTCCCAGTTTCGGGAAATTCCGACGGTCGGATCTCCCGGTACAATCGTTTGAAATTTCGATTTCAAAATACGAACTGCAGCGTCGTTATTCGATTAAATATATAATTATATTTATATATATATATATATATATAATCGCTTCTGGCGCTGTTTTTCTTCAGATTTGAATTAAACATTCCAGACAATCCAACCGTTGGATTTTTACAAGGTTGGTGCCGTTGGAAAGATATTTCCAAGGCGAACCCGACGGTTGAGGTTTCGGGAAAATCCAATGGTCGGATTTCCCGCACTAGTCGTTTGAAATCACGGTTTCAAAATACGAACTGCACGGCCTCGTTTCGTTTTAATTTTATTTATATTTATATATTTATATAAATATAGTTCATTCAATGATTTCAATATCGTTTTCACTTCAAAAATTTCACTAACGCCTTAAAATTTTGGAAAATTTCGCCATAACCTCCCCTGCACCGGGAGCATCGGGAAATCGCAAATAGCTTTCCCGGTCCTTCTAATCTCAAAAAGAAAAAGAAAAAGCCAAGCGGCTAGCCAACAGGCTCATAAAATCATCACCCAAACAAAACAGTAAATGTGTACCTATTTGTCGGGCACAAAATTTTATTCCTCTTCTCTAGCCCCTTTGCTATAACCTATTCAATGAATATGCATGTACATATATATACAGTTCTTATCATTTATCATTTTCTATTCAACTTCATATTTGATTTCTATTTGGTTTAAAAACACCATTCATTCTAATGTTACATAAATAGGTGCAAATCATTTCATTAGCTAATTAATGAATATCTCAACTCATATATGTTTATTTTGAACAAGTGGCTATTTTTAACACTTCACATTTCAACGATTTATGCATACAATAAAAATGTGATTTTTATTGTAAAACAATTCATTTCAAAACACTATTTTTCTATATAGTTCATATAGGTGACAAAAATAGGATTTTATATATAGATAAAAGGTGATTTTTATTATCAAACAATTTATTTCAAAATATGAATACCATTCAACACATGAATTTCTAATCAACGAATGAATATCAATTCAACACATGAATGTTTTCTGTAGTTTCTATATATAGATAAAAATGTGATTTTTATTATCAAACAATTTATTTCAAAATATGAATACCATTCAACACATGAATTTCTAATCAACGAATGAATATCAATTCAACACATGAATGTTTTCTATAGTTTCTATATATAGATAAAAATGTGATTTTTATTATCAAACAATTTATTTCAAAATATGAATACCATTCAACACATGAATTTCTAATCAACGAATGAATATCAATTCAACACATGAATGTTTTCTATAGTTTTTATGTATAGATAAAAGGTGATTTTTATTATCAAACAATTTATTTCAAAATATGAATACCATTCAACACATGAATTTCTAATCAACGAATGAATATCAATTCAACACATGAATGTTTTCTATAGTTTCTATATATAGATAAAAATGTGATTTTTATTATCAAACAATTTATTTCAAAATATGAATACCATTCAACACATGAATTTCTAATCAACGAATGAATATCAATTCAACACATGAATGTTTTCTATAGTTTTTATGTATAGATAAAAGGTGATTTTTACATTTTAAAACGCGAATACCATTCAACACATGAATTTCTAATCAACGAATGAATATCAATTCAACACATGAAGGTTTTCTATTCAATGAATAAATATAGTTTAAGCATATGAAAATAATTCAAACACACGAATATTATTCAAAATTTCGGCAGCATAACGGCAGGGTAGTTAAACCGGGACCGTCCCTAGTACGGCTCCTCGCTCTACCTTAAAACCTCGCGGTTTTTGACAATGGGGATCATGCATCTAGTTCGCACGCAGGCGACATGTATATATTTATTTCATTTCCACAAACTAATCCTATGTGGTTTCAACCAAATATTTCTCAACCACAAATGGGTATTTTTCAACCACAATCAACCAATATCAATCACAAACAATCCCAAACAATCATTCGCTACCAATCAATTTTCACAACAATTTCAATCAATAAATATCGTCCATGGTTTGTGGACGAGGGGCGTGTATATATATATATATATATATATATATATATATATATATATAGCAATTCACTTTTATTTCAACACACATATATATATAGAAAAAAAAGAAATTGAAGAGTGAGAAATTCTCACCAATTAGCTAACCAAACGCCGCGACTCTTCCTTTAGAAATCTTCGCCAATCTCGCCTTTTTGTCGCTTTCGCCCGTATTCTCTACATATGTAAAAATCGAATTTTTACGATGCTATTCAATATATAAAAATCGAATTTTTTCTACGCTATTCAATATATAAAAATATGATTTTTTACTTCGACTTTCAATATATAAAAATCTGATTTTTACTTTGACTTTCAATATATAAAAATCTGATTTTTACTTCGACTTTCAATATATAAAAATCTGATTTTTACTTCGACTTTCAATATATAAAAATCTGATTTTTACTTGAATATGAAAAATCAAAGCTTTTTGTTTCATGACCAAACATCATAACTTTTCTATTCATACAGATCTTTTTCTTTTTAAAGTTCTAATCTTTTTAAAGTTTAAATTCTTTTTAAAATCAGTTTTAAATTCTTTTTAAAATCAGTTTTAAATTCTTTTTTAAAATCAGTTTTAAATTCTTTTTGAAATCAGTTTTAAATTCTTTTTAAAATCAGTTTTAAATTCTTTTTAAAATCAGTTTTAAATTCTTTTTAAAATCAGTTTTAAATTCTTTTTTAAAATCAGTTTTAAATTCTTTTAAAAAAAAAACAGTTTTAAATTCCTTTAAAAAAAAACAGTTTTACCTAATTAAAATAAATCAGTTTTACTTAATTAAAATAAATCAGTTTTACCTAATTAAAATAAAACAGTTTTACTTAATTAAAATAAATCAGTTTTACCTAATTAAAATAAAAACAAAATACTAAACTTACTGTCTGCGAAGAAGGGGGGGTGACAGCCAAGCTCGGCGGCAGGAGGAGGAGCTGGCGAAGGGGTCTCGAACGGGGAAAGGCGGCTTCGGTGGTCTCGAACGGGGAAAGGCGGCTTCGGTGGTCTCGAACGGGGAAAAGGCGGCGCTAGGGTTTCGAACGGGGGAAGGCGGCTTCGTGGGTGGAGCTCCGGTGGTGGCGGCGTCGCTGCTGCTCCGTTCTTCTTCTTTTCTTTTTTTTTTTTGTTTTCTGATTAATGAAATCGGGGGGGGGGGGGGCAGAAAGAAGGATAAAGGGAGGGAATTAAATTAAATTTTTTTTTCCTTTTTATTATTTAATTATTTATATTTTGCAAAAAGGTTGACTTTTACATACGACCTCGAAACAAGGCCTACCGCCTGTCGTCCATAGCGTTTTACCCCCATTCCGAACACAATGGGATATGTATCGTAAGCTGATTCGATTGTTTCGAATAGTTTCCGTTGAATTTACATTTAAATCCTTATGTTGAATTTTAAACGTACATTTCAAATTACCGGGGTCACATACTAATTAGAAAAATTCCAGAAAAATATTTTCTAGCTTCGTATTGACGATACGGTCCTAACAAAACTAGTTTCGTCGAATTCTGAGACCGTTTGAAAAATGGCCAATTTCCAGTCGATTAAAATCAACAAAAACTGGTCAAACGCGTTTTCTTTTGCCACGCTCACATATTGATTCGAAAAATTATGAAATTTGGAATCTAGCAATAACTTGACACTGCGGATCTAACAAAAGTGATTTCGTCGAAATCCGAGGTCGTTTGCAAAATGTCCATTTTTAAGGGCCTGAATTCCATAGCGACTATTCAGAATTTTCAACTGGACATATCTTTTGATTCCCGCTATCAAATTTCGATTTGTCAGATTCGTTGGAAAGATATCATCAATTAGATCCTAATGTTTTTGGTTTCACTAAAATCCGGATTGTTTTTCACCCGGTACAGTCCGACAAAGTTTGAATTCAATTTTTGAAACTGCCACGCCATTTCAGGCCTTGTTTATAATTATAATTAATTATATTCGTTTTCAATTGTCGATTCAAACTCAGTTTTCATCGCCATTATTTAAAATATTTAAAATCCATCATTTTAGCCAATTTAAATTTTTTAAATTGGTTCAGATTTTCTGGGTCGTTACATAGCCGGATGAGGTAACATGGTAAAATCGGTAGTGCACTTACCAACTATCACACGTAGTTATTTAACCAATCAAAATAAGTAGTTATTTAATGTTAACAATAAACTAATCAAATCATACAACGTATGTTGCAGACTTCTTAATTTAGTGGTTACATATGAAAAATATATCTATGGCGTCGCTAGCGCTAAGGTAAGCCGATGTGATACAGACGGGGGAAACTCGTGCAATACTCGTAGATTATATGCGATCACACCATAATTTGAACGTCTCTGCAAGTAAATATAAATGTTAAAAATGAAGGAATAGTTAACAAAAGTGAAAAACAAGTCTTTGCGCCCGTTGTAGACCGTCACCAAGACACGTTTGTTCAACAGACACTTAGATTTTATACGTCTGTAAAATAGATGTCTAAATTTTAGAAAGAGATAATCAGGGAGAAAGACAAATTTTGGCAAAAAAAATTAAGCTGAAGATTATCAAATTTAATTTTTAGACTGAAAGACAAATTTTAGAAAAAATCAAACTGAAGGAAAATGCTAAATACAACTAGCATTATATTCAGTTTTTACACTATACTGAAATGTTTGTTAAAACTAACATTATATTTAGGTTTACACTGTACAAAATACTAATTGTATTTAACACCGTCATTCAGCTTAACATTTTTCGAAGTTTGTCCTTCAGTCTAAAAAATAAATTTATTGCCCTTTAGCCAAAAAAAATTCAAAGTTTATCTTTATGCTTATTTTTTCAAAGTTTGTCCTTGCGCGTAATTTTCACAATTTGTCTTTGCCCGTATTTTTCACTTTTAGATATTTGTACATTTATGATAGAATCGGTTGGAGCAAACCAGCGACTACATTTTTTATTTTAGATTTTGCAATTTTGAGAACCCGAACACTTGGATGACTAGTTCTATCAATCTGCATTTTTCCTTCTTTCATACCCCACTTAAATTAAAAAAATCATCATACCTCACATTTTTTCTTTTACCTTTCATTTATTTCAAAGCCTTTATATTTTATGAACCACGTTCAGTAAGGACGTTGTTTGTTCACCAACCCTGTTGGTCCGAACTAGGTTATTATATAAGCCTCGCTCGATCTAAACTAGAATAACATGTCAACCTCGTTCGGTCCATATTACATTTATACACGAACCTCGTTTTGATTTCACTATGTTTTTACAAATACATTATTACATTCAAGCTTATAATGTGGTTCTTTCTTTTAGTCGTAATTTGTGGTTGTTTGAAGGTTGAGGCAATTTTGAAAATTTGAAAATGAATGAAGCATGGAAGGTGAAAGGTGGAAACCAAAATTTATATAGAATTGGCTCACTTGAAGATGCTTTTGCCACACAGCGAATCAGCGGGAAAAATGGAATCCATCCCTTATCCTCATCTTCCTCTCCTCCGTACCTCCACTCAACGCTCAGAGCTCACTCAAATCCACGCCAATTTAATCAAAGTCGGTCTGATCAACAATACTTACTTCTCCACTCGTCTCATTGCCTCTCTTTCGCTCTCCTCCTCTCCTCGTAACTTATCTTACGCCCGCGCTCTTTTCTCCTTTGACACCAATCCCAACGCATTCACTTTCAATGTCCTCATCAGAGGCTTTTCTAGCTGCAACCAACCAATTGAAGCTCTTCTACTTTTCTGTGACATGGTGACTCGAGGTACTGCCACACCTAACCAATTGACATTTCCTTTCGTGTTCAAATCCTGCGCCGACGCCAGAGAGGTTGAATTCGGAAGGATCGTGCATGGATTCGCGTGCAAGATTGGATATTGCGAGGACCAGTTTGTAAGAAATGCGCTTTTGAATATGTACGTGAAAAATGGTTGTTTTTCTGACGCACACGAGGTATTTGATAGAATGGACGAAAGAGACGTGGTGACTTGTAACACTATGATTGGTGGTTTTGTGGATGAGGGTTTGATGAAAAATGCAAGGGACTTGTTTGATTGGATGGAAAATAAGAATGTGGCTACTTGGAATTGCTTGATTCGTGGGTATGTCAACTGTGATTTAATGGACACTGCTCGTGGTTTATTCGAACGCATGTTAGAAAAAGATGCCATTACTTGGAATACAATGATTAATGGGTATGTGAGATTTGGTAGGATGGAAAAGGCTAATGAATTGTTTCAGTCGATGCCTGATGATTTGAAGGATTTGATTACGTTTAATGCTGTGATTGGTGGCTATTCAAAAACATCTAGATACACAGCCATTTTTGAAGCGTTTAAAGAGATGATACTGTTGGAAGTTGAACCTAATAAATTTACTTTAGTCAGCGTGCTATCGGCTTGCTCTCATCTGTCAGCATTAGAACAAGGTGAATGGGTTCATTCATATATAAGAAAATGCAATATAAGATTGGATGCAGTGCTGGGAACAAGTCTTTTAGACATGTATGCAAAGTGCGGAGACATGGATAAAGCTATTGATGTGTTTGATGGTATGGAAGAGAAGGACATTGGTGCATGGAATTGTATTATATCAAACCTTGGCATTCATGGTAAAGGAAACAAAGCATTGAAAATCTTTTCTAAATTGTTGGAAACTAATATAAAGCCGGACGAAATTACCTTTTTGAGCATTATAAGTGCATGCCGCCATTGTGGATTAATCGAAGAAGGAAGAAATATCTTCAATGTCATGAGCAAGGAGTACAACATAACACCTAAAGGTGAACATTTTGGATGCATGGTCGATCTTCTATGTCGTGCATATCTTCTTGATGAAGCTAAAGAGCTTATAGAAAAAAACAGTCATGTGGAATTTAGTGTTGCCATGTGGGGAGCATTGCTTGAAGCTTCAAGTAGAATTGGAAATTTGGAAATGGGAGAGTATGCAGCAAAGCATCTTCTTGAGATTGATCCAAACGACGCACGGTGCTATGTGGCATTAGCTAATTTATATTCTCAGGGAAGAAAATGGGAAGATTCCGTGAACTCAAGAACAAAAATGAGGCATATTGGAATCGAGAAGGTACCTGGCTGCAGTTCAATTGAAGTTGATGGCGTGGTTCACGAATTCCGCGTGCAAGGAAATGGCTTTGAGGCTCCAGATGAAATCTGGTAAGTTCATAGCATGTAACTCAAAGCTCTAGTTTAGTTGAGGAATTTGGTGGAAAGTGGAAACAAAAAGAAAACGGCCTTGTTTATCGGTAACAAGTAACAACCTTATAACACTAGACCACACGGTTAAGATTGTAAATTTATCCAAGCAGGCTCCTTAAATTCCACATATTCATTTTTGTGCAGAGATAAAATATGCGTTTAACCTTTTTTTTTGGGGTCTGTCTTGTAAATTTACCCAAGCGGGCTCCTTGAATTCCACACATTCATTTTTGTGCAGGGATAAAATATACGGTTAACTTTTTTGTTTGGGGTCAGTCTACCAAGAGCAAATCGTCTGTATCCAAAATTCTCTGTTTCCCTATGCTCAACTAATCAGCATTCCTTATTTTCACATTTTTGCAATTAAGTCGGAGTGAGAAAAAATGTTTAATTGTAAAAAAACTAAATTCAAGAGGTTTTGATTGGTTGAACATAGGAGAATAAGAGATTTTGGGTACTGAGGATTTAATTTGCTGTCTACCAACATGAAACCACAATTATTAACATGTGCTCTTGGGGCACATAGTAACAAAACTCTGGTTATATGACTCTTCTGTTATACATTTCTTAACAGTTAAATGTGTATATATTCAGAGGCGAAGATAATAACTAACGGAACTAAGAGTATCTCCAACAGTCCATCAATTCCTACTCTGAATCATGAATTTTGGGTAAAAATCGCACCAATAGATGTTCCAAGTTGTAATATTCAGCGAAATATTACGGGATCAATTCAAAATTCTGAATTGGTTCCGCGAGCCGATTTTATCGACATACAACCTTATCATAGGCCAAAATAAGGTGCGCATTGATAAAATCGGCGCGTCACGGAACAAAAAAATAAGAAAATCATGGCGTGGTGAAAAAATCAAGGCGGGACTGTTGGGAAAATTTCTCTCTTCCCCGTAGTATTCAAGAACGTAATATTACGTCCCGGAATTCTGCTGGAGTTGCTCTAATCAGATATAAGTCCTCTAAACAGTACTACCCATGTAAGATGGAGGTTGGATCACCTATTACAAATACTAAAAGGCTGGCAAATCTTGACGATGTTGTTGTCCATGAGGCCATCGATCATTGACTCTTCTTAAGCATTTAGTTTTGTATGTTGAACTTAAGCTAATTCTTTCAAGGATGCTACAAAAAACAACAATGGAGTGAGGCCATGAACATGAGGTCAAGGCTATTAAAATGAATACTAGCACTATAAAATCTTCTTCAAGGAATAAATGGTTCAATTGGTTTCAACTGCATGGATCTACAAGATAAATTCAGAAGGAGACTCATATATGTCCAAATTTGTATGCAACAAAGCATGACATTACACATATTGGTAATGCAACAAGGCTCAGCATTACACAGATTGGTACCATATTTGCATGTGCGTATGTGCGCCTGCGTGTTTGTTTTGGTTAGGGCTTCTCAATAATCAAATGGTTCACTTTCCCTAGACTTAATTAATTGGACCCCTTCATGAACGACCTTTTCTTCCTGATGTCCTACTCCTGGTCCTCTGAACAAGTACTTATCTTATTATTGCTTCTACCTTGGATCTAGAATAAATTAGGTTGTTGTGTGGCCTATCACCCTATCCCCGAGGATTTGAATGGAATGGCATAAAAGAAACAACTCATCCTATTAGATTCATGCACCCATCTGTTTCTCTTCTTAGACGTCTTATATGTCAAATCCTTCTCTTTTATTGTTTGACACCTATAAACAGCAGTGCGAGTTTGTTCATATTTTGTAAGGTAGATCAACAAAACACTCGGTCTCTATTGGTGAAAATCAGGGAGATCCATATAGATCCCTCTAATTTTCACCTATAGGGGCTGAGTGTTTTGTTCACATCTTAAAAAGAAATGTGAACAAACTAGTACTGTATAAATCGAGGCAAGGGAAATGGTGTTTTCAGAATGCATATCATTTGAACTAGCTGATATTTGTGCGTGCTGCATATAATTAGAACTTGGTTCAATTTCCGCAGAAATTGCAGTTAGGAAGGTCTAAAGACTCTAAACTGTCGACATTAGATGTAAGTGGCGTAGTTACTTTGGGACGCTTTGTCCAAAGTAGTGATGAAATTATTTGAAGGTCGGAATTGAATTATAATATTTGGCTACCAATATTGACCTCCCATTAGCTTCCTTTTCCACCCTATTCAAATTAATAAATTTTCTATTGCAAATTTACCCCTTACTTGATAAATAGATTTTTAATCTTTCCATAATTTTTTAAGAAAAGTAATACCCAAACACGATGATTTAGTTAAGAAGAATTAATATGATGATTTCGAATATGAAACAACAACAACAACAACAACAAAACCATATATCCCAAACAAGTTGGGGTTGGCTAGATATGGAACCCAAAATTAAGGTAAAATAACTAATAATAATATATAAAAAGAGTTTAAAATAACCAAACAGATTAAAGTAAAAAGGTTCAATAAAAGTGAAATAAAGTCCTAAAAAAAATGAAATAAAAAATAAAAAATAAAATAAAAAATAAAATAATTAAACAGATCTAAAAATAATAATAATTAACATATATATATATATATATATATATATATATATTTAAAAAAAAAATCCTAAGGTTCTGGTACATGGATTGTCAACTTCCATGCACTTCTATCTACCACAAGCTCTTCAGATATACTCCAATTTCTTAGATCTCTCTTTATTATCTCTTCCCATGTCATTTTAGGTCGACCTCTACCTCTCTTTGGGCCTTCGGCACGACCTATAACTCCAACGTGCACAGGAGCATCGCGTGGTCTACGTTGGATATGTCCAAACCATCTCAAGCGGTGTTGGACTAACTTCTCTTCAATAGGTGCAACTCCAAGTTTTTCCCGAATATCCTCATTTCTAATCCGATCTCGTCTGGTATGCCCACAGCTCCAATGCAGCATCCGCATCTCTGCTACACTTATCTTCTGCACGTGTTGCCTCTTAGTAGGCCAACATTCTGCACCATATAACATTGCAGGCCTGATTGCTGTCCTATAGAACTTTCCTTTAAGCTTCTGAGGAATCTTCCTATCACCGTGAATGCCAGATGCTAGCCGCCATTGCTGTCCTATAGAACTTTCCTGATTGCAGGCCTGATTTCGAATATGAAAATTTTAACATTTTTTTCATAAATAACAACTTATTCCATGATTTTTATTAGCATTTTTTCCTTGAATTCACGGTATTTTTTACAAGGAATTTTATTAAATCTAGTGTGTTATGCACTTAGATTGATAAAATTGCAATGTTTTGCACCCCATGAAACGATAAAAACTTAGAGTTATGTCCACTAGTTATAGATGTAAACCTAGTTCAACAATTACATATTTACCAAACTTTAGTCTTTTGATAATTAACATAAATTGAAATTCATCTTTATAATTTGACTTCTTTCTCCATTTTGATTATAACATTTAAGAATTTTGCTCTATATTTCGAATTTTTTTGAAAATTTCTAATTAAAGGACATTGTAAGGATGCGTTTGATTTTGAACGAGAAGGGGTATTTGAAAGAGCTATTTTGAAGGGGTATTGTTGCGAATGGGAAATGTGCTTTTTTTTACAAAAGGGGTAAATTGGAAGGGGCAGAGTTATTATTTTATTGTTTTTGTATTTATTATTTTTATTCTTTGTGTAGCGACCCGGAAAATTCGACACTCGAATTATCGACAATTACACAAACTGTGTCCCTCTCGAGCATCGAATTTCCAGAAAGCTAGAAGAAAGAAGTTGGAGGATGAGAAAGATAAGATAGAAATATTAGAATAGAAGAATAAGAAGAAGAACAACACACAGAATCAAAGTCTCACGTCGCAGAGGAACAAAATATAATATAGAAATAAATCTTTATTGAGAGCTTTGAATAAACTTACAGCATCAGAGTATATCAACATCCCTGGACAGTTATAATAATCTGCCCTTATATACAACACAGCGGAATAATATCATACGTCTGAACACTTCCAGCCCGTCTCTTCACAGCTTTCGAACCTGAACCTATACACTCCGGGCTAACCCGAGCATTTACAAAACACCGGGTCAGTCTGGTGAACCAGAGTGAGATAAACTCGCACAGTATTTAGGGTAAATCATCCAATCATGATTTTAAAGTTAAAAATCATTTCAAAAGCAAAAGATAATCGTAAGACCAAATCCACACATAAACACGGATGGTTTTTACCTTACGATAACCCAAATCAGTTTTCGAAATCAATATCTATTCTGATATTATAATAATGTCTAAATACAAATAATTAGCAAATCTAGGGGAACGCTTGCATCTCACGCTCCCCGTATATAGTATACAATCGAAAACCGCGGGCGCTTATTGGATATTGGATTTCCAACTTGACAAGGTATGGGACCACCTTCCGCACGTGTATCTCTAGAGGCGAATACACAGGGTTCAACAAGAACGTCTTGCAACCCGGCCCTCACATGACCGACCACTCATTTCTCTTGAGTGTATCGAATGTATATCACCAACGGATGGACTCAAACCACCGTTCCCGAATGGGCAGAATCGATAGAATAAGAAACAAAAGGAATTTCTCTAGATAGGTGATTATACACCCTAATGGGAGCGACCCACATAGCCATGCTGCCTGCCCGATTTTTGTCATCTTCCGGTTGATGAGGCTTGAGGCTAGTACTCCTTCCCGAACATCTGGCCACCATTCACTTTGAATGCCACATCGTTATATCTTCTGGATATCACTAATTGACGTCCACAAAAAATACTTTAGTTGGGAGCTAACCAACTATAATACGTTTGAAGAAATCAATGTACGTGGTCCTTTGGAAATACTCTGTCAGACATTCGTCCATACAAGTCATCCAGGAACAGGATGAACCGAAGGTACTCTCCTACTGCATCTCATATAGGAATCACCCCATGGATCAGTAGCGAGAAGTCCTTGAAATCCGTGGGTTCAACCACGACAGAATCACAAACCAAATAACTCTGGTTGCACTCCAGAGAAATTCGACAAGTAGTCCTTCCGCTTATGAAGATCCACAGTCTTCACTTGCTCCATCTTCACTTGACGTCTTCACGTATTTACTGGTCGGAATGGTTTTCGAATATAAATTCGATCCCGGTCTTTCCGTACCAACAATCGCATTGGTCTGGTTTGATAGTCGGTGTTTTAACTATCAAATAATAAATGGGTGAGTACAATGAATTTCTGATTCGACACTTGGCAATACCTGGCCTCTTTAAAATATATTTATATACTTAATGATATAAACCAAATTTCCTCTGATTAACTCTGACTGATTTACTTTAATCGATTAACTCTAACTTAACTAATTCGGCTTACTTAACTTAACTGAATTAACTTGACTCGATTACTTTTATTGATTAACTAATATTGACTTAACTCCATTCGCTGGACTCTAGATCACAGCGATCACAATGGTTACGCCTGAGTTCCACGGGAAACATCCGACTGCCTTAGGCTATCTGCAGCCCTGCGAATTACGCTAGCAGTCATACGAAATGGTAGCTTTCCTGAATAACTATGTTTGGCTAACTCTAACTTAAATACGATATTCGATCAATTCTAATTGAATAACAAGTGCTCAATATAATTTTAAATCAATAATCTTATTCCTTTAAAACTAATATTTGCAATAATTATTTATTTATTTTCCCAAAACGTTGCATCAGAGTTCACTATCCCTCGTATGGGGTAAAACCAATCTCAACACTTCACTCGTCCCAAACTAATACTATTCCTTGATAATAGAGAAGCCAATCAAGTTGGGGTATTTTAGTTACCTCTCAGACCTTGATCAACCCGTTCTTATCTCAGAATAATATTAGTTCGACGATTAACAATTTCCCCCAACATCTTGTTTATCATCTGGATTTCAACTACCTTTATAAATCGTTTCTATTTTTTTTTTGAAATCCACTTCCAATAAAATTCTTTTTACTTAATTTGTTTGATTTAGTAAAAGTCCACAAACACCATTTCTAACTTATCGATTCCATTTACCATCCTCATCTGAAACTTAAATTAAAAATCTCTTTATAAACCTTTACCACTTCCTTGGTCGAACCACAATACTACTTAATCTTTCTTAGTTAAATTCCAATTGAAAAACCACTTCTCTATCTTCTTAAAATTATAACGTAACCATTTACTATATAAAAATAGTTAACTTTACTATATACCAAATATGGTAATTATTCCTCTTAAAAGTTGATTAACAATACTCCACTCAATTAACACTAACCAAATTAATACTTATTTTTCTGACACTTAGTTAATCCAAAAATTTGCACTGAATAATCAAAGAATTTCCTTAATTATAGTAAATCAAGGATTAACACATTACTACTTGCCAAATTTGACGATTATTCAAAACCCAATTAATCCCATTCTGTCACCAAATTGAACTCGTTTTCAATTCAAAAAAAAACCCATAGATTTAAAAGTCAGTTTTTAATTATAAAATAACTTTTTACAATTCATCCCGTCGATTTTCTTGACAGTAGATCGATATTTAAAAATGGTAAATTCCTAGGCCATGTACTGCCAATCACTCAACCAATAATACCCATTGGTTTAAACCAAATAAGTGATGAATCATCAGGTCAATATTCGACCATCAAATCAAAACAATTCAATAATGGTCTCATAACAGTTTATAACGACAATTCAATGTCAACCACAACAACCAATCAAAACAATTCATTTATTAAAACACGTTTATTTTATAAACGTGACCAATAAGGTAACTTACCTTAATTGGAGCCAATCGTTAAAATTAACGATTTGGGTTTCTCTGAAATTAAACGACGTTTAATTTCATCAGTTCAAATAATAACTGAATATATATCAGCAATCAGTCAATCACTAGCAACCATAGCAGACAAAAATAAAACCCAACTTATAAAATATAAGCGGGAAATAACTGAGTGAGTTTAACTCACCTTTGATTCACACCGTCTCCAGCTTTATCCTGGTTTTATTCTGCTAGTAGTTACGATCGTAACACGAGTTGTTTTCCCCCATTTCTGTCCATATATGAACGTTTGAATATTAATGCCTTAGTTAAATTAATTTAACCCTTAGTTATAAATAAACTAATCCTATTTAATTAAACTAATTACCTTGTTATGCATACCCTAACTAATTCTCTTTAATCTCTATTTTCTAGTTAAATTAATTTCGTTAATTAAAACGACAAACCTTAATCACATTTTGTTAACAAATAACAATTTTTTTTTTTTTTTTTTTTAAATTTGATTAACGAAAATAACACAACTAATATGACTAACAAAGTAAGGGTATAAAGTGGTTTTAAATCCCATCAATTTAGTTACTTACTTTAATTAAAATCCCTTAACAAATACACTAAATTAGGTCCTTATTTCAATTTAAGCTAAACTAATATATTAAAATCCAAAACCGGCCTTACCTTGCTTCAGCCCAGCCCATGAACGACCCGCTCCTTATACCCTAAAACAACATATCCTCTTCATTTTCTTTCAAACCCTCAGACCTTGATAAAATCTTCCGCCGCCACTTGAAAATGGAGGAACCCGAAACCCTTCCAACGTCGGCTCCACTCTCCTTCATAATTTTCCGTCAGCCGCACCCTAAAAGAACCACGAACAGATCCTCCTCCTCCATGCTTCCTTAGGCGACAACGGGAAACCCCCTCTTCAACTCGATTAAAATCCAGAGCTGCTACAGTCTTCCACAACCCATCATGTAACCGAGACCGAATCCCTAGCTACTAAAAAGCTAAGTATTTTTCCCCAAATTAAATTTCCTGTTTTGATTTTCTCTTTGATTTGAATCCGGTTATTCTGTGTTGATTTCGTGTGTTGTGGCGACCTCATCACCCTGGTTGTGTATTTATACTAGCAAATGGTTACAGTGATTTATGATTTGTTACATCCTACTTAGAATTAGCTGCGCCTAAATTTTTAGGCGTTTACTTCTCATTCAGTTGTGTAGTCGAACTGTAGGTGATTTACTTGGTTTGTATGATGGATTTTGTTGGATTTCTTGTACCGCCTGTGTTCAGAAATGCACATGGACCGAATTATTTATTTAGATTTGGTTAGGCCATGAATTGTTCAATCGCTTTGTATACTGTCTGTGTACATCAACCATTGAATGGTTCATTTCGGATTGTCAATCCATATTGAATTTCAGCAGATTTTCTGCTCGTATTGTCTTGTCTTGTGTATATATGGCTATTGATATGGTTTGTTCTTATGGCCTTGTCTGCTATTTTAAATTCAATTTCAGATCTGCATTGGGATATAGCAGGACAGTTTATAAAAAGGTTTTCTGAATATATATATAAAAATATGTTTTGATTCTGGAAATTTATAGTATAAATTATAGCTGTTCCTATTTCTGATTTCTAGCTATAGTCACTGTTTCAATGGAGACATCATGTATTGTCTTGGTATAGGTTTGTGCAGATTTGTATATACATAAACATTGAACTGTTTTGATTGTATGCAAAAATCTAGATTTTAATTTGTACTTCAGCATTGATGTATGAACATATAGGTTCAGCTATATAGATTTGGTGTATCACTATAGATCTGTTTTCTTCAGCTATGCCTTGTCTTGTTTATGTCTATATACATAGCTACTGAATTATTTCTTTCATTTTAGATACTCATGATCTTTTCTTTTCCTCTTTGAAATCTTCAACTTTATACCTACCTATACATGCTTTTCTAGCTACTTATAGCCGTATCTTTCTTTTTCTCAGGTTTATCTTTGCTGATGCCAGTAGTGCTTTCATGGGGATGGTTGCTGCGCCATAAGCAGTGTTGGATTTCAAGTCCCATCCATGACATTTTCCCATTTGATTTTTCATACTTGTAACAATTGTTTTGTACTTCACTTAAAAGATTTGGGATGTATATTAGCTGTTCAAATATTTATTTTCTTCTCTCTTCTCTTGTCAATCCGTATTGTTTGTTCAGCAAGTGAGTTGTTCATTTTAGTTTAAATATTTTGAACTGGGAAATGTACATGTGGCCGATTGCTTGTACATGAGATTTGGTATATGCATCCAAATATAGGTTTAGCTGTTTACTTCTGTTTCATTAGTTATTATTATTTTTATATGAAAATACAATAACAATAGCTAAAATAATAACTCTAACAGTAACAAATGTCAATAACAAAAAGATCGTCAATAACACTAACCATGTTAACACCAATAACACAACCAATACAAGACATAAAGAAAAAGGAACATAATTTCCTAGAAGCTTGCTTAACATCTATGAACCCCCTGATCAGTAAATAATATCACATTTTTAAGTTAGTTTCTATTGCAATATTATGTTCAGTAAAAAGTTTTGTAAACGACTATAGTTTGAAAGTCATGCCAACATAGGTGCTGGGTAAAAATGATAGTTGGACTGTACATTGACATCATTCCCGGCTAACCACCAAAGCAGTTCCCACCACAAGCAAAATAAATTATGTTTGGTGTTTCATCTCCAAGCGTAAAGAGGAGATACCAAGTGAACAATCAGATTCTGTGTCCACTTTTTATGTTATGCTTATAACAACAATATATAATTAACCCAAAACAAATCTAATCATTGTATTTGTCCAACTGAAAAAGAATTGAATAAAAATGTATCTTAAATTCAACATTTACCCAATATCCGAAAATAAAAATATATTTATAAAATTAAAATGGTCAAATTCCATTAGTTAAACTGAAATCAATATTTTAATAAATAAAATATTTCAAATAAATGGCCAGAAAATCCGGGATATTACATTCTTCCACCCTTTAAAATAATTTCGTCCTCGAAATTGCTAAGGTAAGAAAATGTTGTAAATCCCATAAATTTTTCTTTAGTTTATTTAATTCTTGTCAAACCATGGATGAACTATATACAACCAATTTACAAGCAAACAACAATCAATCAACAATCAAGGCACAACAACCCAATCAAATCAACTAAATTCACATTCAATATTATTATTTAATTTAATTGAACGTCAACCGATTAATATCCGATTGATCTTTATTAAATTACTGTTCATGAAATTTCCAAATTCAATTCAAATCTATTTAATTTCAACACCATTTCTTAATTTAATTCCAATATAATTAATTCGCTTTCACTTAACCTAGTTAAGTTTCAATTCAAAATTTTGAATTTTATTCAAATCAATCTATACACGATATCAAAATAATTTAAGAGAATTATTTCTTTTCAATACAAAATAAATTTTGGATAAAATTATTTCATTACCCTCTTTACAAAACAATATTGTGTCCCTTATCAGTTCAACGCTTTTCGACACTTGAACCGATCCATAACACAATACAAAACATTTGTATATAAAATTTACAAATACGCTCTCATATATATATATACACTCAAACTCGATCTAGGCGTTACTAACCCCATCTCTATCGAGTTACGCCACAGAGCCAAGGTTATCACTAAACCAATAGCTCTGATACCAACTGTAGCGACCCGGAAAATTCGACACTCGAATTATCGACAATTACACAAACTGTGTCCCTCTCGAGCATCGAATTTCCAGAAAGCTAGAAGAAAGAAGTTGGAGGATGAGAAAGATAAGATAGAAATATTAGAATAGAAGAATAAGAAGAAGAACAACACACAGAATCAAAGTCTCACGTCGCAGAGGAACAAAATATAATATAGAAATAAATCTTTATTGAGAGCTTTGAATAAACTTACAGCATCAGAGTATATCAACATCCCTGGACAGTTATAATAATCTGCCCTTATATACAACACAGCGGAATAATATCATACGTCTGAACACTTCCAGCCCGTCTCTTCACAGGTTTCGAACCTGAACCTGTACACTCCGGGCTAACCCGAGCATTTACAAAACACCGGGTCAGTCTGGTGAACCAGAGTGAGATAAACTCGCACAGTATTTAGGGTAAATCATCCAATCATGATTTTAAAGTTAAAAATCATTTCAAAAGCAAAAGATAATCGTAAGACCAAATCCACACATAAACACGGATGGTTTTTACCTTACGATAACCCAAATCAGTTTTCGAAATCAATATCTATTCTGATATTATAATAATGTCTAAATACAAATAATTAGCAAATCTAGGGGAACGCTTGCATCTCACGCTCCCCGTATATAGTATACAATCGAAAACCGCGGGCGCTTATTGGATATTGGATTTCCAACTTGACAAGGTATGGGACCACCTTCCGCACGTGTATCTCTAGAGGCGAATACACAGGGTTCAACAAGAACGTCTTGCAACCCGGCCCTCACATGACCGACCACTCATTTCTCTTGAGTGTATCGAATGTATATCACCAACGGATGGACTCAAACCACCGTTCCCGAATGGGCAGAATCGATAGAATAAGAAACAAAAGGAATTTCTCTAGATAGGTGATTATACACCCTAATGGGAGCGACCCACATAGCCATGCTGCCTGCCCGATTTTTGTCATCTTCCGGTTGATGAGGCTTGAGGCTAGAACTCCTTCCCGAACATCTGGCCACCATTCACTCTGAATGCCACATCGTCATATCTTCTGGATATCACTAATTGACGTCCACAAAAAATACTTTAGTTGGGAGCTAACCAACTATAATACGTTTGAAGAAATCAATGTACGTGGTCCTTTGGAAATACTCTGTCAGACATTCGTCCATACAAGTCATCCAGGAACAGGATGAACCGAAGGTACTCTCCTACTGCATCTCATATAGGAATCACCCCATGGATCAGTAGCGAGAAGTCCTTGAAATCCGTGGGTTCAACCACGACAGAATCACAAACCAAATAACTCTGGTTGCACCCCAGAGAAATTCGACAAGTAGTCCTTCCGCTTATGAAGATCCACAGTCTTCACTTGCTCCATCTTCACTTAACGTCTTCACGTATTTACTGGTCGGAATGGTTTTCGAATATAAATTCGATCCCGGTCTTTCCGTACCAACAATCGCATTGGTCTGGTTTGATAGTCGGTGTTTTAACTATCAAATAATAAATGGGTGAGTACAATGAATTTCTGATTCGACACTTGGCAATACCTGGCCTCTTTAAAATATATTTATATACTTAATGATATAAACCAAATTTCCTCTGATTAACTCTGACTGATTTACTTTAATCGATTAACTCTAACTTAACTAATTCGGCTTACTTAACTTAACTGAATTAACTTGACTCGATTACTTTTATTGATTAACTAATATTGACTTAACTCCATTCGCTGGACTCTAGATCACAGCGATCACAATGGTTACGCCTGAGTTCCACGGGAAACATCCGACTGCCTTAGGCTATCTGCAGCCCTGCGAATTACGCTAGCAGTCATACGAAATGGTAGCTTTCCTGAATAACTATGTTTGGCTAACTCTAACTTAAATACGATATTCGATCAATTCTAATTGAATAACAAGTGCTCAATATAATTTTAAATCAATAATCTTATTCCTTTAAAACTAATATTTGCAATAATTATTTATTTATTTTCCCAAAACGTTGCATCAGAGTTCACTATCCCTCGTATGGGGTAAAACCAATCTCAACACTTCACTCGTCCCAAACTAATACTATTCCTTGATAATAGAGAAGCCAATCAAGTTGGGGTATTTTAGTTACCTCTCAGACCTTGATCAACCCGTTCTTATCTCAGAATAATATTAGTTCGACGATTAACAATTTCCCCCAACATCTTGTTTATCATCTGGATTTCAACTACCTTTATAAATCGTTTCTATTTTTTTTTTTTTGAAATCCACTTCCAATAAAATTCTTTTTACTTAATTTGTTTGATTTAGTAAAAGTCCACAAACACCATTTCTAACTTATCGATTCCATTTACCATCCTCATCTGAAACTTAAATTAAAAATCTCTTTATAAACCTTTACCACTTCCTTGGTCGAACCACAATACTACTTAATCTTTCTTAGTTAAATTCCAATTGAAAAACCACTTCTCTATCTTCTTAAAATTATAACGTAACCATTTACTATATAAAAATAGTTAACTTTACTATATACCAAATATGGTAATTATTCCTCTTAAAAGTTGATTAACAATACTCCACTCAATTAACACTAACCAAATTAATACTTATTTTTCTGACACTTAGTTAATCCAAAAATTTGCACTGAATAATCAAAGAATTTCCTTAATTATAGTAAATCAAGGATTAACACATTACTACTTGCCAAATTTGACGATTATTCAAAACCCAATTAATCCCATTCTGTCACCAAATTGAACTCGTTTTCAATTCAAAAAAAAACCCATAGATTTAAAAGTCAGTTTTTAATTATAAAATAACTTTTTACAATTCATCCCGTCGATTTTCTTGACAGTAGATCGATATTTAAAAATGGTAAATTCCTAGGCCATGTACTGCCAATCACTCAACCAATAATACCCATTGGTTTAAACCAAATAAGTGATGAATCATCAGGTCAATATTCGACCATCAAATCAAAACAATTCAATAATGGTCTCATAACAGTTTATAACGACAATTCAATGTCAACCACAACAACCAATCAAAACAATTCATTTATTAAAACACGTTTATTTTATAAACGTGACCAATAAGGTAACTTACCTTAATTGGAGCCAATCGTTAAAATTAACGATTTGGGTTTCTCTGAAATTAAACGACGTTTAATTTCATCAGTTCAAATAATAACTGAATATATATCAGCAATCAGTCAATCACTAGCAACCATAGCAGACAAAAATAAAACCCAACTTATAAAATATAAGCGGGAAATAACTGAGTGAGTTTAACTCACCTTTGATTCACACCGTCTCCAGCTTTATCCTGGTTTTATTCTGCTAGTAGTTACGATCGTAACACGAGTTGTTTTCCCCCATTTCTGTCCATATATGAACGTTTGAATATTAATGCCTTAGTTAAATTAATTTAACCCTTAGTTATAAATAAACTAATCCTATTTAATTAAACTAATTACCTTGTTATGCATACCCTAACTAATTCTCTTTAATCTCTATTTTCTAGTTAAATTAATTTCGTTAATTAAAACGACAAACCTTAATCACATTTTGTTAACAAATAACAAATTTTTTTTTTTTTTTTTAAATTTGATTAACGAAAATAACACAACTAATATGACTAACAAAGTAAGGGTATAAAGTGGTTTTAAATCCCATCAATTTAGTTACTTACTTTAATTAAAATCCCTTAACAAATACACTAAATTAGGTCCTTATTTCAATTTAAGCTAAACTAATATATTAAAATCCAAAACCGGCCTTACCTTGCTTCAGCCCAGCCCATGAACGACCCGCTCCTTATACCCTAAAACAACATATCCTCTTCATTTTCTTTCAAACCCTCAGACCTTGATAAAATCTTCCGCCGCCACTTGAAAATGGAGGAACCCGAAACCCTTCCAACGTCGGCTCCACTCTCCTTCATAATTTTCCGTCAGCCGCACCCTAAAAGAACCACGAACAGATCCTCCTCCTCCATGCTTCCTTAGGCGACAACGGGAAACCCCCTCTTCAACTCGATTAAAATCCAGAGCTGCTACAGTCTTCCACAACCCATCATGTAACCGAGACCGAATCCCTAGCTACTAAAAAGCTAAGTATTTTTCCCCAAATTAAATTTCCTGTTTTGATTTTCTCTTTGATTTGAATCCGGTTATTCTGTGTTGATTTCGTGTGTTGTGGCGACCTCATCACCCTGGTTGTGTATTTATACTAGCAAATGGTTACAGTGATTTATGATTTGTTACATCCTACTTAGAATTAGCTGCGCCTAAATTTTTAGGCGTTTACTTCTCATTCAGTTGTGTAGTCGAACTGTAGGTGATTTACTTGGTTTGTATGATGGATTTTGTTGGATTTCTTGTACCGCCTGTGTTCAGAAATGCACACGGACCGAATTA
Source organism: Allium sativum (assembly GCA_030737875.1). NCBI lineage: Eukaryota > Viridiplantae > Streptophyta > Magnoliopsida > Asparagales > Amaryllidaceae > Allium > Allium sativum. Next base: position 344,699,828 of record CM060924.1, on the reverse strand, counting down.
TTTATTTAGATTTGGTTAGGCCATGAATTGTTCAATCGCTTTGTATACTGTCTGTGTACATCAACCATTGAATGGTTCATTTCGGATTGTCAATCCATATTGAATTTCAGCAGATTTTCTGCTCGTATTGTCTTGTCTTGTGTATATATGGCTATTGATATGGTTTGTTCTTATGGCCTTGTCTGCTATTTTAAATTCAATTTCAGATCTGCATTGGGATATAGCAGGACAGTTTATAAAAAGGTTTTCTGAATATATATATAAAAATATGTTTTGATTCTGGAAATTTATAGTATAAATTATAGCTGTTCCTATTTCTGATTTCTAGCTATAGTCACTGTTTCAATGGAGACATCATGTATTGTCTTGGTATAGGTTTGTGCAGATTTGTATATACATAAACATTGAACTGTTTTGATTGTATGCAAAAATCTAGATTTTAATTTGTACTTCAGCATTGATGTATGAACATATAGGTTCAGCTATATAGATTTGGTGTATCACTATAGATCTGTTTTCTTCAGCTATGCCTTGTCTTGTCTATGTCTATATACATAGCTACTGAATTATTTCTTTCATTTTAGATACTCATGATCTTTTCTTTTCCTCTTTGAAATCTTCAACTTTATACCTACCTATACATGCTTTTCTAGCTACTTATAGCCGTATCTTTCTTTTTCTCAGGTTTATCTTTGCTGATGCCAGTAGTGCTTTCATGGGGATGGTTGCTGCGCCATAAGCAGTGTTGGATTTCAAGTCCCATCCATGACATTTTCCCATTTGATTTTTCATACTTGTAACAATTGTTTTGTACTTCACTTAAAAGCTTTGGGATGTATATTAGCTGTTCAAATATTTATTTTCTTCTCTCTTCTCTTGTCAATCCGTATTGTTTGTTCAGCAAGTGAGTTGTTCATTTTAGTTTAAATATTTTGAACTGGGAAATGTACATGTGGCCGATTGCTTGTACATGAGATTTGGTATATGCATCCAAATATAGGTTTAGCTGTTTACTTCTGTTTCATTAGTTATTATTATTTTTATATGAAAATACAATAACAATAGCTAAAATAATAACTCTAACAGTAACAAATGTCAATAACAAAAAGATCGTCAATAACACTAACCATGTTAACACCAATAACACAACCAATACAAGACATAAAGAAAAAGGAACATAATTTCCTAGAAGCTTGCTTAACATCTATGAACCCCCTGATCAGTAAATAATATCACATTTTTAAGTTAGTTTCTATTGCAATATTATGTTCAGTAAAAAGTTTTGTAAACGACTATAGTTTGAAAGTCATGCCAACATAGGTGCTGGGTAAAAATGATAGTTGGACTGTACATTGACATCATTCCCGGCTAACCACCAAAGCAGTTCCCACCACAAGCAAAATAAATTATGTTTGGTGTTTCATCTCCAAGCGTAAAGAGGAGATACCAAGTGAACAATCAGATTCTGTGTCCACTTTTTATGTTATGCTTATAACAACAATATATAATTAACCCAAAACAAATCTAATCATTGTATTTGTCCAACTGAAAAAGAATTGAATAAAAATGTATCTTAAATTCAACATTTACCCAATATCCGAAAATAAAAATATATTTATAAAATTAAAATGGTCAAATTCCATTAGTTAAACTGAAATCAATATTTTAATAAATAAAATATTTCAAATAAATGGCCAGAAAATCCGGGATATTACACTTTGTGTTTGTGTGTGTTTATTGTCGAACAGAATATTAGAATGCAAAATACAAATTGCAGTATTGAAATTACATAATTGCAGAATTTAAAATGCTAAAATAAAATACAGAATACAGTGAAACGTTTTAGTGCATTCCCGTGGCAACTAGTTCGTTTCGTATATTGTCTCATACTAATTGACATGGTGGATGTTATTCCGGTTCTTTGAACGGGTTCTCGATCTCTGTTTCTGTGATTTGATATACTGTAATACTCATCAGATATTCCTCTGACTCTAAATCAAGGTCGTCGTCATACGACATAAAATTTGGATTGCTAGCGCTGTATTTTCTAATGTAGTTATGAATAGCCATTGTAGCAGAAATTTCTTTCATGTTAGACGCGTCCGGCGCGTCGGACGCCTCTGACACGAAAGCTAACTTTCCAACTGTTCGTCTCGAAGGGACATTTTGGTGGACCCTACCGAAGACGCGTCAGACGCCGACGCGAACATCAACTGTCCAGTCCAAAAATCAAACGCTACCTAAAAGATAATATAAAACATTAGGGGAACGGAAAAATTAAAATATAAAAAGAATTTTAAAACTTGATTTTGCTAAAATTTTCAATTCTATAGAATGGTATTTTTTAGAAATTAATTATTGGCAAAATGTTTAAGTGTTAGACGGGTACGATGAATTATATACTTATTTAAATCAATTCCAGTATTTTAGTTAGGGGATTTGAACCACAAAGACAAATTGATTGAAAATTTTAATCACAAGGATAAGAGACTAAAAATTTATTCGAAAGGACAAAACATAGTCCCAATTTATTTAAAAGGACAAAAAAAAGACAATTTTCAATTTTTTTATTTTTTATTTTTGTATATTTTAGGTATCAGTTTTTTATGTCTGTAGGTATCAGTTTTTTTCCGTAGTTATAGGCTAAAAACTAATACCTTCAGACACATAAAACTTCTACCTATTAGCTGCAAAGAGCAAATCGATACCTACAGACATATAAAACTGATACCTAAAATCTGCAAAAATAATAATAATAATAATTTTAAAAATATTTTATTTTAAAAAAATAGTCATTTGTTTTGTCTTTTTGAATAAATTTGGTCTATGTTTTGTCCTTTTGAATAAATTTTTAGTCTTTTGTACTTATGGTTAAACGTTTCAAACAATTTGTCCTTCACAATATTTTCCTGTTTTAGTTAATAGTGTTCATGGTAATAAGATTCAGTCAAAGCTTGCTATCAGATTGGGTGATCTTTTATCTCCTTTATTATTCAACTTCGATGTTGATTTTATTTTTTAAAATTTTATAAGATTAGACATTGATAATATAATTAAATATTATTTGTAATGAGGTTATCAATATGGGTATTTTTGTTCCGCAGTTTGTGGATGATGCCATGATTTTTTACTTCTTATTTACCTAAACATGATATTGCACTAAAATTTATTTCATATAGTTTGTAACTTTTATCTGGGTTAAAGATTAATTTTGAGAAGATTTCGGGTTTAGTATTAAATGATATATAGAGTAATAATAAAACTCATGTTGCTAATTTATTAAATAATAGTAAATAAAAACTTTTACATATCTCTCCTTAATTACAGGAGTTTTCTCATTTCTTCTTAACTCTCTCTAGATATTTTGTTTTTAAATAGTTTATCACTTTTCACTTATTTACTATTTCTATCACATTATTTTACCTCTTTTATCATTTTACATTTTGATATAGACATTTCAAAGTTTACATAATTATTTATTAACATTTCACTCTAAACATTTTGTGACGATCCCAAAACCCCGTGACACGGTGTTAAGGATAATCATTGGAATATAACACATTAATCATCATTAGCAGAGTACAGATAATAGCATAAACAAGAAAATAGAATAATTTACACAAATATGACAGCGGAATCATATATATCACCACATCAGAGAGCACAGTGCAGGATACAACTTAGTGCATAATAGTACATAATCAGTCAACATCGCCGGAGGCGGAATCATAATACATAGAGAATGCATAACTAAATATCAGTCTACATCGCCAGTGGCGGAATCATAATACATAGACAATAATGGCGGAAAAAGTCATAGTCATCACGGTGTAGTCAAGCCTCGCCATGAGCCAAAAGTGCACCTCTACTGCGGTGCCAAGCCAAAATATACCAAATACCTGTAGCTAGGCTGCCCGTGTGAAAATGAGGGCACCCGAGTGTGCAAGGTGAAACAAACTACGAGTCAGTCGTGGGACTGGTATGAGAAATCTACTTAACTTATTAAACAACAATAATAAGGCAAATCAAAGGACCACGCTGTAACACCCCGCCTCCGCTAGGGTCACTCGCAAAGGAATGCACTAGCTTTAGAGGGGCATTATTGGTAAACATGCACAGAAATATCACAAGACAGAACATATAAAATAGCGGAAGTAAAATCAAACTTTCATAACATGAATAAATAAGGTCTAAAGCCTTTTACATCAGAGTACATCAAAACCTGTCTTGCAATAATAAAGAAGCATAAAGACTTTTTCATAAATTATTCCCCAAGTAAAAACAGTAAAGTAGCCATAGCCAAGAAAAGTCCAAGCCATCCATGATGACCTTCAAGCAGAAGAAGTCCGAACTAAACAACAGTATTTCCTCCGTGTAACCTGGGGGGGGGGGGAAACGGAAGAAAAGAGGCGAAACAAAACGGGTCAGTCAAAAAGACTGAGTAAGCCCTATCTACTATCAGCCTAAAAACTAGTAAAGTTAACTGACATGAGAAACTGAGATGAACATAAGCATGATGACAAGATAGATAAGCTAAATCAAAATAACATGATGAACTACTGAACTCAGATAAACTAAAGTGTCATGATAAATTGCGATGTCAAGATAAAACAAGGTATCCCATCGTCAGGTTCCTATCAAGTATAATATCCCCAAGATATCTATCACGTATAACGTCCCATGGTATCTATCCTGTATTTTAGCTCTGCACCTACCGTACTAGTATCCCCACCGTATCATGTGTTAACCATGAATGACCCTTACTCAAAAGTCGTGTAATGGTCTACGTCAACCTAATATATCGCATATATAGGTTACTCAACTCGTATGTTTTATTCCATGTAAATGTTCAGTCCCTTGCCGTAGACCATACGGGCTTTCCCATGAGATTCTATACTACTTTAACATAGTTCCATAATCCTTAAGATCGTTTTGGATTGTCACCCTATATCTAACTAGGGTCTTTCAACATGAATCATCGTTTGTACAACTAGGACTTATGCTACCTAGGGCTACTAGGGATTATGCTTACCTATTGCACGTTTTCGTATCTCGGTTTTGGTTCAACCACCCAGGGCCACTAGGATTTACGCTAACCGTCAACCGCGCCCTTTTTCCCACGCATTCATCGTGAATCGTTTTTCCATGACTGTATGCACATGTATCACATCGTGCCATCCGAGTCCTGTCACAGGGCAGACCAGGAAATACAGGACTCGGTCGGGAGCTTTCGGTTTATCTGCCGATGCAGATGCTAAGGTCTGTTTTTTTCTATACGTGGCTATGGTCCCACGAGACCACTCCCTCAACTAGTGAAAGACAAGACAGGATAAATCCTGTATGAGAACACACTACTGGCCAACCCACAATCCTAGCCTTACCGCAACCATAATTAGATAGCAATTATGGTCTTTTGGGTGTTCTCTGCCTTTCCGTACGTACACGCTTGACCAAAGATGGTAGGTAGCCTGACGAAATGCTATCTAGGGTACGACCGTGTATCGTCGACTATCCCCTATCCATCCCCGTCTTTAGGTCGCTCGTATAGCAACCAAGGCATACTCTTGGTTCTTCTAACGCATACCTTAACCTCTCATGAGCCTAGTATGATCACCTGGCAGCTCATAGAGGGATACAAGAATATCCTCACGTTCCCCGAAGCCGCTGCTTCGTTACCCAGTTCGCTGGAGCCTTTATCTAAATCAGATACTTGCTCCTACTCGTATACTTAAACGATGACCTACCGTATTAGGTTACTCATCTATCTATGAACTGGTCTAAATTTCCTTGACTAAGAATCATTACTTAGTTATTCTTCAGCTAATGTTTACCACTTAGCCTTATTCCCGTTATCCTTGTTAACTACGGTTATCCACCTAATCCTCAGAACTAGGGTTTACATAATGGATTAAGCGTCACTTAAGTTCATGACTTAACCCGTCTACAAATCATGCCAAAATTGGCTAAGTATCCAAGTTCAAGACTTAACCCTACAAACCATGCTCAAGTTGGTTAAGTATATATTAACTTGACCCTATCAAATCACTGAGTAAAATCGGTCAAGCGTATTTAAGCGATTCGTGACTTAGCCTTATCATGTTATCACGTTAGATTGGTTAAGTATTGGTTAACTTAACCTTATCAAATAACCGAGTTGGAGTGTTTATGTATAGGTTACTTAATCACTTCAAAATTACCGAGTTAGATTGGTTAAGTGTTGGTTAACTTAACCACTTCAAATCATCGTGTTAGATTAGTTAAGTGTTTAACTTAACCCCATCAAACTACCAAGTGGGATTAATTAAGTCTAGGCTAACTTAACCCCATCCGATTTCCACGTTTAGACTAGTTGAGTCTAATCTTAACCCCATCCATTAACTGTATCTTTCGGTTAAGTGTCATTAAGAAAACTTACTTAACCTTACCAAATTATCGTGTTGGATTGATTAAGTGTTGGTTAACTTAACCCCGTCCACTAGTCGTATAAAAATGGTTAAGTGCCATTAGGCAAATCAACTTACTTAACCTACCCAACCTTGTCATATTTTGTTAAGTATCATTAGCCTAATCAAATTACTTAACCCATTTGTCCATGTCATATTTGGTTAAGAGTCATTAATCAAATTAACTTAACCCTATCATGTGGCATTAATTACTTAATGCACCTCAACCTCTCACATTAGACTTTGTTGTGGTTACTAGTTAAGCCGGTCGGTTCCGGGTAGCTTTACACCACAACTTGGTCTAACCTCGGGTTCAAGCACAACATGACCAACTTCTCACATTGGGTCCTATTGTTTGCAACTACTAGTTAGGCCGGTCGGTTCCGGGTAGTTTTACGTTGCAAACTCAACCCAACCTCGAGTTGGCCACACTTATATTATCTAAGTGTCATGTCCATTATGTTTCCAACACATATTACAAGTTTTCAAGGATTTGGGTAGACCTAACTTAATAGGTAAATTCCCAATTCCATAGTACGGGTAGACCTAACTTAATAGGTAAATTCCCAATTTCATATTTTCAAACATACTCACATGTCAACTTCCATGTTATATTTCAAGTCATGTTTTCAAGTTGCATTTTCATGTCATTAGAAATTACCCATAACATAACCCAACGCTTTTAAACTCGCATATACGTTCGCAACAACGTAATTGATTAAAAGAAAAGACTTGGCAAAGGCATGACAAAAATGGATATTAAGCCACAAGTTAATCATGGTGGCCAATGAGGCACAAACGTGTTCATTAACTTGCATGTTACATTCTTAAGCCTCAAAAACATGCATAAACCCAAACTTGGCACATAAGTGAATCATGGTGACAAAAGACATGGAATGATGACTAGTAACTCGCATATATCATCATATAAGGGTTATGACTTCATATGCAAGTTGACATAAAGGTTATGAGGGTTCTCATGTTGCATAATGCAACATTTCAACATAAAGGTTGTAGTTTTTAGCCCACAAGATCAAGATAATGACTTCATAAACTTGCATGACATGATAGCATGTATCATACTCAATGATCAAACCCAAACTTGCAACATGAACATTTAACTTCATAGTTAATATCTAAGAGTAGGAAAAGGGCTTACATTGCTATGAAGGCACAAATCGATTGAATTAAAGATTGAGACAAAGCCTATGCATGCCATCATTCAAAAACCCAAAGATGAAAGCTCCAACTCAATAAAAAAAACCCCATCTTGAGGAACAAAGATCAAAGCTTTAGCCTTGAAATCAACTTGAGAAGCTCTCATACTAACATAGAGACTCTCTAACACTCACATGATCATGAAACCTCTCATAGGAATTTACTTAGGAATTTTAGAATGAGAGTGGAGGCCATGAGAGTGAAAATTTTGCCATAGTTTAGTTGCATGAATGAATAATGAGGGTTTAGAGGTAGGTTAGAGGCTTATTTATAGATATTAGGAGTGATTAGGACCTTAGGATTAACCCTAGGATCAATCTGAACCATCAGATTTCGAACCAGGCCCAAAAACCTAGCCAAGACAGAAAATAGGTGCACCAGGAAAAACTGCCCGGCCACCATAAGTCGACCCCCAAGTCGACAGGGCTGTCGACTTGGTTCAAGCCATGTCGACTCCCAAGTCGACAGGGCTGTCGACTTGGGGTGCCTGGCGGGAATTTTTCCCGCCTAGCCTTCTACCCCTAATTTTTGAAATTAGAACTCGTTTTTGAACTTGAATTTTCTGAAAACTTCGTCGGACCATAACTTGGTCATACGGACTCCGATTCTCGAAAACTCAGACTCTATTTCGCGTATTTTTCCGAGATGAACGCAATGGCATAGCCCGTTTTACTTGATTCAGAATTTAAAATTAAATTCTGCCTTGATTCTCGTCTTAACATGTTATCGAAATACGGGTTGTTACATTCTCCCCACCTTTTAGGATTTCATCCCCGAAATCTCCCAGTTAGGAAGAACGTATCCTACCATCCATCATTCATCTACTCAAAACATCATCCACAAGCAACCATTGTCCTTAGATGATTTCTAATGCTGTATGAATATATGCAAAATGTGTGTGTACATGTTCCTTAGCTAATGCTAATGATCAGGCCTGAATAATCTTTCTAATGCAAAATATGTGTAGTGCCATGAATCCAACATGTATGCAAATAATCCTAGTCATATAGCTACTATATGCGTGCACAATCATTCATTCATATGCAACAACCGCATGATAATACATTCGATTTCATCCATAAACAAGTATAAATACTCGTGCATATGCAATATGAAATGTGACCGAGTCGAGCTAGTATCTAATGTGTATTCGCGCACCCACGAGCAACCACTTGCAACCATATCAATCATAACATGTTTCAAATACATGTTTACATCCATATGGTTCTACCTAGGATTCCCTGGAACAGGGTCGAGAAGATAAACAAGACAAACTCCTTACGGGGTTTGTAACAGAAAATAGGACCGAGAGGATGTCCACAAAAGATAGCCTACAAGAAAGCTCTACAGAAAACAGGGATCAAGGATATACTCCCAAAAAGAGATATCATGCGCGTATCTAGTCTTTGACCATCAAAGTCGTATTTCCTTGAGCTTAATTCTATTGTGCCTTGACCGTCTTTTCACTTTGCGATTTCGTAGCTTCTTATTTCCTGTTTCCATAACATGAGTTGGAACTCATTCCTTCGTCGCCTCTCGTTCCACTTGCACTTATCCTTTTCCTAGAATACTTGGCGCAAACATGACTGCGTACTCATGATCTCATGCAAGCTTTCCAAAATTCACTAGTGAATCTTGGATCTCGTTTATATGCTATAAGGTATTCCATGTAGAAGAACTTTCTCTTGAAAGTAAACAGATGTCAACCAGGTTATCAAGCGCACTTACTAGGGTGATCTCTATAACCCATGCATGAATGAAGTAATCCATTCGTCTTATCGGCGAACACCACTCGATCGGGCTTCAAATTTCCAATAAAGGCATCAAGGGATTCTAAGTAACTAGTCATGACAGAACCTCAAAAAGGTTACACGATACTTCGAGGGTATTACCAAGGCTAGTCAAAAGGTCTAACTACCCTCCTATCAAAGCCGAGAGTGGCACCCCCTACTGGATAACCACTTCATCCTTAGAATCCATCCATAGCTTATAAACATAAGCATTATTTCCAAACTCAACACTTGGCATAGACATTCTCAAATCCAAACAAGTCATGTATAAATGGACTGATTCTCCAATAGGACTTTGAGACAAAAATGGGATTCTCTATTACGCTAGTACTTAAGGTGCAGAGACTCAACTATCGAAGCAGACTTAAATGATACGAAAAACGAAGTCCTAACGGGATGATAGAGAAGAAAAGCTAAACCTTTAACAAGATCGTTACCCTCCTTCCGAGGTACCCTAGAAATGAGAGCATACTATTTCCCTCCCGATGATCTTGTCCTTGTCCCATAATACTTAACTATCCGCCCCGTTTTACCATGCCAAAGGTACTTTCTCGTCATGGGTTTCATTGTTCATCTTTCTCCCTCCTTTGAGGACTAAGCCATACCAACAAGTTGCTCATCCTTAAGCTCGTATCCTTTATCCTCTTTCTCACTATCCTTTCTTATAACGTGGCCACTGGTCTCTCGAGAACCACCTCTATCGCATGGAAAGCACTTTCGTAGATAGAAAAGACTAGTCGCAGTTAAAACCACTGTGACTACAGATAGAAGAAAGAAAGGAAAAGAGATTCAATTAAGGAAACAAGGATAGTGCTAATGGCCTATGGGGAATAGCCTTTTTCTTTTAAAAGAAAATTTTCTTGAAAAATGCTTCTTTATAAACGATTTTCAAATAGTTTTCAGAAGGTCTTTAAAAACTTTTGCCCAGTCTGGTAACCTTCTGCTCTGATACCATGTGTAACACCCCGCCTCCGCTAGGGTCACTCGCAAAGGAATGCACTAGCTTTAGAGGGGCATTATTGGTAAACATGCACAGAAATATCACAAGACAGAACATATAAAATAGCGGAAGTAAAATCAAACTTTCATAACATGAATAAATAAGGTCTAAAGCCTTTTACATCAGAGTACATCAAAACCTGTCTTGCAATAATAAAGAAGCATAAAGACTTTTTCATAAATTATTCCCCAAGTAAAAACAGTAAAGTAGCCATAGCCAAGAAAAGTCCAAGCCATCCATGATGACCTTCAAGCAGAAGAAGTCCGAACTAAACAACATTATTTCCTCCCTGTAACCTGGGGGGGAAACGGAAGAAAAGAGGCGAAACAAAACGGGTCAGTCAAAAAGACTGAGTAAGCCCTATCTGCTATCAGCCTAAAAACTAGTAAAGTTAACTGACATGAGAAACTGAGATGAACATAAGCATGATGACAAGATAGATAAGCTAAATCAAAATAACATGATGAACTACTGAACTCAGATAAACTAAAGTGTCATGATAAATTGCGATGTCAAGATAAAACAAGGTATCCCATCGTCAGGTTCCTATCAAGTATAATATCCCCAAGATATCTATCACGTATAACGTCCCATGGTATCTATCCTGTATTTTAGCTCTGCACCTACCGTACTAGTATCCCCACCGTATCATGTGTTAACCATGAATGACCCTTACTCAAAAGTCATGTAATGGTCTATGTCAACCTAATATATCGCATATATAGGTTACTCAACTCGTATGTTTTATTCCATGTGAATGTTCAGTCCCTTGCCGTAGGCCATACGGGCTTTCCCATGAGATTCTATACTACTTTAACATAGTTCCATAATCCTTAAGATCGTTTTGGATTGTCACCCTATATCTAACTAGGGTCTTTCAACATGAATCATCGTTTGTACAACTAGGACTTATGCTACCTAGGGCTACTAGGGATTATGCTTACCTATTGCACGTTTTCGTATCTCGGTTTTGGTTCAACCACCTAGGGCCACTAGGATTTACGCTAACCGTCAACCGCGCCCTTTTTCCCACGCATTCATCGTGAATCGTTTTTCCATGACTGTATGCACATGTATCACATCGTGCCATCCGAGTCCTGTCACAGGGCAGACCAGGAAATACAGGACTCGGTCGGGAGCTTTCGGTTTATCTGCCGATGCAGATGCTAAGGTCTGTTTTTTTCTATACGTGGCTATGGTCCCACGAGACCACTCCCTCAACTAGTGAAAGACAAGACAGGATAAATCCTGTATGAGAACACACTACTGGCCAAACCACAATCCTAGCCTTACCGCAACCATAATTAGATAGCAATTATGGTCTTTTGGGTGTTCTCTGCCTTTCCGTACGTACACGCTTGACCAAAGATGGTAGGTAGCCTGACGAAATGCTATCTAGGGTACGACCGTGTATCGTCGACTATCCCCTATCCATCCCCGTCTTTAGGTCGCTCGTATAGCAACCAAGGCATACTCTTGGTTCTTCAAACGCAGACCTTAACCTCTCATGACCCTAGTATGATCACCTGGCAGCTCATAGAGGGATACCAAGAATATCCTCACGTTCCCCGAAGCCGCTGCTTCGTTACCCAGTTCGCTGGAGCCTTTATCTAAATCAGATACTTGCTCCTACTCGTATACTTAAACGATGACCTACCGTATTAGGTTACTCATCTATCTATGAACTGGTCTAAATTTCCTTGACTAAGAATCATTACTTAGTTTTTCTTCAGCTAAGGTTTACCACTTAGCCTTATTCCCGTTATCCTTGTTAACTACGGTTATCCACCTAATCCTCAGAACTAGGGTTTACATAATGGATTAAGCGTCACTTAAGTTCATGACTTAACCCGTCTACAAATCATGTCAAAATTGGCTAAGTATCCAAGTTCAAGACTTAACCCTACAAACCATGCTCAAGTTGGTTAAGTATATATTAACTTGACCCTATCAAATCACTGAGTAAAATCGGTCAAGCGTATTTAAGCGATTCGTGACTTAGCCTTATCATGTTATCACGTTAGATTGGTTAAGTATTGGTTAACTTAACCTTATCAAAAAACCGAGTTGGAGTGTTTAAGTATAGGTTACTTAATCACTTCAAAATTACCGAGTTAGATTCGTTAAGTGTTGGTTAACTTAACCACTTCAAATCATCGTGTTAGATTAGTTAAGTGTTTAACTTAACCCCATCAAACTACCAAGTGGGATTAATTAAGTCTAGGCTAACTTAACCCCATCCGATTTCCATGTTTAGACTAGTTGAGTCTAATCTTAACCCCATCCATTAACTGTATCTTTCGGTTAAGTGTCATTAAGAAAACTTACTTAACCTTACCAAATTATCGTGTTGGATTGATTAAGTGTTTGTTAACTTAACCCCGTCCACTAGTCGTATAAAAATGGTTAAGTGCCATTAGGCAAATCAAGTTACTTAACCTACCCAACCTTGTCATATTTTGTTAAGTATCATTAGCCTAATCAAATTACTTAACCCATTTGTCCATGTCATATTTGGTTAAGAGTCATTAATCAAATTAACTTAACCCTATCATGTGGCATTAATTACTTAATGCACCTCAACCTCTCACATTAGACTTTGTTGTGGTTACTAGTTAAGCTGGTCGGTTCCGGGTAGCTTTACAACACAACTTGGTCTAACCTCGGGTTCAAGCTCAACATGACCAACTTCTCACATTGGGTCCTATTGTTTGCAACTACTAGTTAGGCCGGTCGGTTCCGGGTATTTTTACGTTGCAAACTCAACCCAACCTCGAGTTGGCCACACTTATATTATCTAAGTGTCATGTCCATTATGTTTCCAACACATATTACAAGTTTTCAAGGATTTGGGTAGACCTAACTTAATAGGTAAATTCCCAATTCCATAGTATGGGTAGACCTAACTTAATAGGTAAATTCCCAATTTCATATTTTCAAACATACTCACATGTCAACTTCCATGTTATATTTCAAGTCATGTTTTCAAGTTGCATTTTCATGTCATTAGAAATTACCCATAACATAACCCAACGCTTTTAAACTCGCATATACGTTCGCAACAACGTAATGGATTAAAAGAAAAGACTTGGCAAAGGCATGACAAAAATGGATATTAAGCCACAAGTTAATCATGGTGGCCAATGAGGCACAAACGTGTTCAATAACTTGCATGTTACATTCTTAAGCCTCAAAAACATGCATAAACCCAAACTTGGCACATAAGCGAATCATGGTGACAAAAGACATGGAATGATGACTAGTAACTCGCATATATCATCATATAAGGGTTATGACTTCATATGCAAGTTGACAAAAAGGTTATGAGGGTTCTCATGTTGCATAATGCAACATTTCAACATAAAGGTTGTAGCTTTTAGCCCACAAGATCAAGATAATGACTTCATAAACTTGCATGACATGATAGCATGTATCATACTCAATGATCAAACCCAAACTTGCAACATGAACATTTAACTTCATAGTTAATATCTAAGAGTAGGAAAAGGACTTACATTGCTATGAAAGCACAAATCGATTGAATTAAAGATTGAGACAAAGCCTATGCATGCCATCATTCAAAAACCCAAAGATGAAAGCTCCAAATCAATAAAAACCCCATCTTGAGGAACAAAGATCAAAGCTTTAGCCTTGAAATCAACTTGAGAAGCTCTCATACTAACATAGAGACTCTCTAACACTCACATGATCATGAAACCTCTCATAGGAATTTACTTAGGAATTTTAGAATGAGAGTGGAGGCCATGAAAGTGAAAATTTTGCCATAGTTTAGTTGCATGAATGAATAATGAGGGTTTAGGGGTAGGTTAGAGGCTTATTTATAGAGATTAGGAGTGATTAGGACCTTAGGATTAACCCTAGGATCAATCTGAACCATCAGATTTCGAACCAGGCCCAAAAACCTAGCCAAGACAGAAAATAGGTGCACCAGGCAAAACTGCCCGGCCACCATAAGTCGACCCCCAAGTCGACAGGGCTGTCGACTTGGGTCAAGCCATGTCGACTCCCAAGTCGACAGGGCTGTCGACTTGGGGTGCCTGGCGGGAATTTTTCCCGCCTAGCCTTCTACCCCTAATTTTTGAAATTAGAACTCGTTTTTGAACTTGAATTTTCTGAAAACTTTGTCGGACCATAACTTGGTCATACGGACTCCGATTCTCGAAAACTCAGACTCAATTTCGCGTATTTTTCCGAGACGAACGCAATGGCATAGTCCGTTTTACTTGATTCAGAATTTAAAATTAAATTCTGCCTTGATTCTCGTCTTAACATGTTATCGAAATACGGGTTGTTACACACGCCACTTTCGCGGAACGGGTTTACTCCAATGAGTGCTAGTGCATGAAATAAAGTAAATGATTAAACCATCACAATGCTTTTTATAAAATGAAGCCATTATAAGACTCAGGTCCCATCACACAATGCAACGCAAGCCGGAGGATAGAGTTTTACCTTATAATGGCCAAAAATGCTTCATACGTATAAAACGAAAGTGTTTGATATTATTACTAGTACATATATGTTTCAAAAGCGATTTCAATCATAAATTTCAATCATAGACGGCATAAATGACCCATACCACTATGTCGCCATACTAGTAATACAATCACATCCGCAATTTCGTATTGGAAATTGGATTCCATCATGAGTCGAGGCAAGGGGCAAGCTCCTCACCGTTCGAGACACTCTAGCAAATGCCTCAGGACCGCACACAGCAATCCCTGGATCCTCCAAGGCAAGTCCTCTCTTACTTTTGAGGATTGGCAATTCCTGAACACACGTTTCCCGGTCCTTACAGACCTATAATCGAGGCGCCTCGCATTCCAACAACCACACAGGTGAAAAGTAGATATAAATGTCAGGGCTAGTAGGTCACTGACACCACCATAGCTAGAAAGAAACGTCATGCACTCCTTGGGTCCTTCTCCTGTTTTTGACTCATACCGGGGTGTGAGGCTCGCGAATTACACAAAGCTACATCATACAGACCATGCTTTGATCATCAACCACAAGACTTTACTTTGCAACAGAAGCCTTGATCATATGCCACTTAGGCGTGCCACACAGGCAATCCACTCCATGCGACTGATTTCTATCAATATATAACCTCTGAGCTCGTACGTCTCAGAGAAGAGCGTTAAGCAAGAGAATAAATTCTCCGCCGCCAAACAGATATATATTTAACAGAGATCAATCAGCATAGAACAAAATCCAATGTCAGACACACAGTCCATTTACAAGTTCATTCTGGGTTTGAACGAAACCGGAGGCACCAAATTCCTCGCTTATCCGCACAATCAATAATGGGTCCGGACGGCTACTACTTCAGATCCTTCAAGGTAGCTACTCCAGTCATGAGCATCAGTAGCGCCCATCCATCTAATGTGAAGATCGTCGGTCTTCAACCGTCTTCAACTCTTCGACTTCTCACCGTCGATCGATTATTTGAAATGAGAATGAACTCGGCCTTTTCAAATAATCCACGTATATTTAGATTTTCAAATCAATTTTTCACATGGTTAAATTATTCAACATTCACATATCAAGCAAACACAACAAAATTGGTTTATTTCCACTTTATATCGTCTATAGTATTTTATAATGATATATCGCCATTTTTATTTATTTAAAATGGCCATATTTAATTAAACGACGTTTCAGGTCGTGTCGAGGCACTGGTGCTGTTTTTCACTAAATTTGTTTTACACATATCTGAAAATCTAACTGTTGGATCTTCACAAATTTTATATCATTAGGAAGATCTTTTCAAAACGAATCCAACGGTTTCAGTTTTGGGAAAATCCGACGGTCGGATCTCCCACACTAGTCGTTCGAAATTACGATTTCAAATTACGAACTGCAGCGTCGTTATTCGATTTAATTTAATTATATTTATATTTATATATAAATATAATCGATTCTGGCGCTGTTTTTCTTCAGATTTGAATTAAACATTCCAGATAATCCAACCGTCGGATCTTTACAAAGTTGACGCCGTTGGAAAGATAATTCCAAGACGAACCCAACGGTTGCGGTTTCGAGAAAATCCAATGGTCGGATTTCCCGCACTAGTCGTTTGAAATCACGGTTTCAAAACACGAACTGCACGGCTACGATTCGTTTTAATTTTATTTATATTTATATAAATATAGTTCATTCGAAAATTCCTATATCGTTTTCAGTTCAAATATTTCACTAACGCCTTTAAATTTTGGAAAAATTCGCCATAACCTCCTTTGTATGGGAGGGGCTGGGAAAATTCCCAAATAGCCACACGGGCGTCTCATCTCAAAAAGAAAAAGAAAAAGCCAAGCGGCTAGCCAACAAGCTCATAAAATCATCACCCAAGCAAAACAGTAAACATGTACCTATTTGTCGGGCACAAAATTTTATTCCTCTTCTCTAGCCTCTTTGCTACTACCTGTTCAATAAATATGCATGTGCAATTTTTATCACTTATCATTTTCCATTCAACTTCATACTTGATTCAATTTGGTTTAAAAACACCATTCATTCTAATGTTGCATACATAGGCAAAAATCATATCATTAGCTAATTAATGAATATTTCAACTCATGCATATTTATTTGAACAAGTGGTTATTTTTAACCTTCATTTCAAAAATGGTAATTTTGGCGAACAAAAATATATTTCAACACATGACTATTTTATTTAGTTCCTATGCATGTTAAAAATAATATTTCTTTCACAAATATTTATTTCAACGCTCGCATGTTTTTAGCAAATCACATATATGATAAAAATGGTATTTTTATCATCTAAAATATTTATTCAACACATGAATGTTTTTAACACTTCATAGTTTCAATAAAAATGTAATTTTTATTGTTCAATCTTTTATTCAACACATGAACCTTTCCAACACACACACACTTCACAACACATGAGCATTTCCACACATGGATATTTTATATAGTTTGTTCATATAAGAAAGATGAAATTTTTATTGTTGAAACTATTTATATATAAGGAGAATATTTTACATACTTAATATATATTATAAGAATGTGATTTTTATTGTTTAAACACTTTATTCATTCACACATGAATTTAATTTTCACACATCACTTCTCAACATATGAGCATTTTCACACATGACTTTAGTTTCATCGCATGAAAATAATTTCAACATATGAAAATAATTCTAACACATGAATATTATTCAAAATTTCGGCAGCATAACGGCAGGGTAGTTAAAATCGGCACCGTCCCGAGTACGGCTTCTCGCTCTACCTTAAAACCTCGCGGTTTTTGACAATGGGGATTCATGCATCTAATTCGCGCGCAAGCGGCATGTTTTATTTTCATTTCCACAATTTTTTCTAATTTGTTTTAATCACCAATGGGTATTTTTCAACCACAATCAATCAATATCAACCACAAACAATTATTCAACCATTCGCATTCTCATCCAATATTTCACAACAATAAATATCGTCCATAGTTTGTGGACGAGGGGAGTGTGTGTGTATATATATATATATATATATATATATATAATTTCTATATTTCACTTGCATTTCAACACACATATCATTTATACTATGCACATATAATTTATACTTCGCTCATATAGCTTACACAACGCATGTACATGAGGTATACAACACGTGTATAATTTATATTTCTCTTGTATAATTTATACATGACATTTTCCATTCAAATTTCATTTAATTTAGATTTCTCACATTGGTTTTCGGAGTACTAAAAAACGTAGATGGCTCAGAAAAATCCGCGGTCTCTTCTATGTGGTAGAGAGCCTCCTTGCGGTCCCGATGTTTCTTGTTTCATCGAATTTCGTCAACACACCATAAAGATATGATTTCTCAAAGTTCAAATATAATAAAGGACTCACCTTTCACGATTGTTCAAAACTAGGTTTTCAGTTTTCGCGAAAACCGAGGCGTGATACGATGATGGAGGGTACAGCGTGGAAGAGGGAAGAGAGGGGAGTCGGTCGGTGGTGGTTGGAGGCAGTTCGGTGGTCGGATCTGGTCGGGGCGGCGGTGGGAAGTGTCGGATTTGGAGAGGTCGTGCTCGACGATGGAGAGGAGGGGGAAGGTGAAAGTGGGTCGGATTTGTAAAGGGGAGGCGGCGCCGTCGACTGCAGGTGGTGGCGAGGTCGGCAGGGGGCTGAGGCGGTCGGAAATCGCCTGGGAAAGTTGGATCTCGCGTCGCCGTAGATGTCGATATATGATACAGTCCTAACAATACGTATTTTCTAGCTTCGTATTGACGATATTTTCTAGCTTCGTATTGATGATATGATACAGTCCTAACAGATCATCGCGGTCGACAGGGGCCACATATGAACCCGAAAAATTCACGAAAAATATTTTCTAGCTTCATATTGACGATACAGTCCTAACAAAACTTGTTTCGTCGAATTCTGAGACCGTTTGAAAAATGGCCATTTTCCAGTCGATTAAATTCAACTAAAAGTGGTCAAACGCGTTTTCCTTCGCCACGCTCACATATTGATTCTAAAAATTACAAAATTTGGAATCTAGCATTAAATTGATATCCCGGATCCAACAAAAGTGGTTTCGTCGAAATCCGAGTTCATTTGCAAAATTTCCATTTTTAAGGGCCAGAATTCCATAGCGACTATTCTGAATTTTCAACTGGACATAACTTTTTACCCCCGCTATGAAATTTCGATTTTTCAGATTCGTTGGAAAGGTATTCTCAATTAGATTCTAATATTTTTGGTTTCGCTAAATTCCGGTTTATTCTGCACCCGGTATATTCATTTGAAATTTGAAATCGAATTTTCGAACTACCACGCCATTTTCCATTCCTTTTATATATATAAATAAAATATTTATATTCTAACGACGATTCAAATAAATATATACGTCTATTTCTATTCAAAATAAATTTCTCGTCGCTATTATTTAAAATAAATCATTTTAAATATTCAAAATTCATTAAAATTGCCAAAATAAAAATTTTAAATTGGCTCAGAATTTCCGGGTTGTTACACGTTTTATATGTAAGCCCACATATTTAAACTAATTAGAAAAACCCAAATTTTAAGTGATTTAAATAAATTTTATTAATATTTCTTTTAAATACCCAAAACGAAAAAAATATGTTTCATTTTTGCATTAGATTTGGCGGCTTCATATTTTCTATAATCATTTAAGTCTCTCTCAATTCTTTTCTAATATATATTTTACATTTAGTACCGTGTTTTACAACTAAATACATAATATAAAAACAATTTAAATAATTTTAGCATATTATTATTCATTGATTCACCAATAAATCACATCAAGATTAACCATATTCATTTTAACAAAAATGAAGAAAAAACAAATATATAAATAGATCACCATATAATATAAATTATACACATAATAACAATCACAAGTTCAAAGTTGAACTCTACGTCAATATATTTTATATGTATTGCATTATTGTGTTAATGTCAAATGCCTACATTTAAAATTTTATTGAGTTATTTACAAAATACTACACAATATCACTTAACATTGTGCATTTAAATCAATATTTTCAAACTAATTATGTGATTTTGAATTTAACAAATAAATTCAACCAATAAATTGTTGTTAATTCATCCAATTAACAGTAAGTGTGATGTTTTTAAATGTACACCGTGTCCGTATTAACAAAAATGGAAAAAATAGTTTTCCTACTAAATATATAGTTAAATAAATCACATAATTTAAATAATATATGTAAACAATAATAAAAATTAACGTATTACACACTTATATCAATAAATTTATCATAAATTGAAAAAACAATTTCCGCTTTAAATACCTGCATTTTAACATTTCTACAAATAATGGACCTCCTCAATTTTTTTGTGATATTTTATATTTCAATTAATATGTTTAAACTACTCATGAAATCTAAAATTCTAATTATTTAAATAATCTTAGAGAATATTTAGTTTATTTTTCAAATACCTCTTAAAAATGTATGCCAGTTTTACTATATATATATATATATATATATATTCAAATTAGAAAAATATAGTTTTCCATGCAACTATAAAGTTATATAAATCACATAACATTAACAATGTATGTCAATAATAATGACAAAGTTAATTTGTAAATTAGTTATAATTCATTTATATCAAGAATTTACCATATATTATATCATAAAATTCATTTTGAACATCAATGACTTTACAACAAGTTTATACTTTTTTTTACAAATTCATTTCTTTTTAATTCTTCCTGCTATGCTATACAGTTAAACTAATTTCGTAATTTTACATTTAAGTTATTTGAAAAAATTCTATTAAATAATATTTTCTAATTCATCGAATAAATTACTAACATACATCAATTTCAACATGTATAATGATATTAAAAAATAATTTAAAAAAAATTCTCAATGGCACACACATACATATTATTCGTGTAAGCTATAGAACACTAATTACACATAAATAATAATAATTGTAGTTAATAATTTTTGTATTTTATATCAAACTTTCATATATATTGCATAACAAAGCTCTCATTTTAACAATAAATCATAAATACTGTTTTTAATAATATTGTTGTGTGCAACGCACAAGTTACACGCTAGTATTCTAAATTGTAATATAATTAAATTCCCAATAAGCGGTGTATAAATCTGCAAACGTAATGGCACACAAAGACAACCAGGTAGGAGAAGTTACATTTGAGCAACCACCCCCAAAGCCACTTGACATTTCTAACTTTTCACCCTTTGGACGTCAGCAACTTCGCCTTCTTTCATGGCAAAGCGATTGGCCAAAACCATCTCCATATATGGATACAAATCTTGGAATTGGTCATGGGTAGAAATTGTTCAAGAATTTGTAGTTACTAAGGAAGATGATATCACAGATCTTAGTTACTACCCGCAAGCGAAGAGAGGGCCGAATATGAAAGGAGAGCTGCCACATTCAGTTTTTAAAGCATCTATAGTTCGGTGCAATAATACAATGGTCATGGGCAACTTGATCAATAATTGATCGCTAATAATCGATTGCTTTCAGAACAAGAGAACTCGACGTGGGAAACTTTAAAGTAGTACCATAAATGCACGTTTTGATTTGTTTGAAAGATCAATAATTGATCGTTTTTGTAATCGAATATAATGATATAATAAAAAAAGGGAAACGCTTACTCACGAAAAGGGCGGGAAAAAAATAAATAGAAAACCTAATCGATCGATTGAACGCCGCTCCAATCCTCCAGCCTCCAGATATCATAGCCCTCCAGGCTCCGTCGTTGTTGCCTCAAGCGCCACCGGCTTCTACCACGTAGGTCCTCCAGCCTTACCAAAATGGAAGGTAAGCTATTTTGATTTCCTAAGAAGTTATTTTTTTAGGGCGTAGCTCCTCCAGTGAACGCCCTAAAAATATTTTGGTGGTTTGGATGTTCAGAACTGCTTTTGATACACGTTAGGGTTCACATTATGGTACACTAGTCAATTTGATTGTTATGTTTCCTTCGGTTACCTTACCGATCTAGTGGAAAATATGCCTGGTGATAAAAAAAGGGGAACCTTTAAATTTAATCAAAGTGTTGCAATCTTATGATTTCATATTTCTTTTGCATTTGATGAAAAGTGTTCTTGCAATTACTAACAATCTTTCCAAGGCACTACAACAAAAAGATCAGGATATCATAAATTCTTTGATGTTGGTAAAAGTATCTAAAGAGAGGTAAAATAAAATGCAAGCTAGTGGATGGGATACTCTTCTAAATGAGGTTGACTCTTTCTGCACCAAACACCAAATTGTTATTTCGAATATGGATGATAATTACATTCTTTTGGGTAGATTAAGAAGAGGACCAATGAGAACAAATTTACACCATTATCGGGTTGATTTGTTTTACCTTTGTCTAGATAAGCAGATTGTTGAGCTTAACAACCGTTTTAATAAGGTAAATTCAGAATTATTTCTTTGTATGTCCTCTCTTAGTATAGTCGATTCATTTGCCTCTTTTGATAAAATGAAGCTAGTTCGATTATCTGAGTTTTATCCCGATGATTTTTCTAAAGCAGAACATATGGATTGTAACGACCCGCATTCTGCGCATCATAGGATCGTAGAATATTTATTTCTTCCACGTACGAAGTCGTATGGTCATGTAACTTTGGGAGACGACTATTGGGGTCATTTCCCATGTTCATGATTTTTCTCGATTTTTAAATGACCATTTTACCCCTAGTTATCACTGTTTTGGCCATAACTTTTGACTGGAAATGAATTTTGACCTGAAACCACTTCCATTGGCTTTGAATGATGGTTTCTCTTTCCGTAGAGTGGTCACATTAGCCAAACGGACTCACCGTTTGGGAGATATGGCTGAAACAAGTTTCAGATGGTGAAAAACAGCTTAGTTGGGCTTAACCGGGTGATTAGCAGCTAGGCCCAAGGGGAATTTCGGGTTTAGAGGTATAGGAGGTCTGATTAGGGTTAGGTTATCACTTTCATTTCAGTTTTGAGCAGCCACAAACCTCTTTGAGATCCTAGTAATGGCTTCCTACATCTAAAACACCCCAAATCACTCTCTAATTGAAGATTAGGCTTAGCAACACCAAATTAAGGAGAAAAAGCACCAAAGTAAGGTTGGAACTGCTGTTAGACATCAGTATTCGCCCCAAATCAGAGGAGTTTCAGTTCTGAGAATTTCATTTGTGGCCAAGGTGAGTGATTTGCATAGTTTTTGCACTAATTACAGTGATTAAGGGTAATTAGTGAAGATTAGCGAATTTATATGTAAATAAATTCTGGAAAAATTCTTAAAATTCTAAAATAATGTTTTAAGGCTCTGTTAGAAATTTGGGTTAATTTCGATGTGTTTTGCTAATCGTATGCTTAAACATGATTAGGAGGGATTATAAGAAAATGTGAGGTTTTGGCCACTTTTGATCCATTTTGATTCATTTAAATTGTTGTTTGTTGTTTGAGGTTGCTATTACATGTTACTATGACTCTATGGTATGTTTTATGATTGTTTAGAATAGTTAAATTGCTCGAAAACGTCGTCGAATGGCGTAGAAAGCTCGCTGGAAAGTTGCAGAAATGTGCAGGTTCCGAACCGGATCGGATCGGAGTAGAGGGTCGGATCGGATTTGTGAACTGACCAAGGAAATCTGAACTGGATCGGAGCTTGTCACTGGAGGAGAATCGGCGAGAAGGACGGCTGTTTGCTTAGAGTTGGAGTGGACAAGGGGGATCGGATCGGAACTAGGGAGCGGATCGGATCGGAACTAGGGAGCGGATCGGATCGAAACTAGGGAGCGGATCGGCAATTGGAGAAGGACAGGATCGGGTATGAGAACTCAGAAGGGAGCAACCACCGAACTCAAACAGAGACAACCGACCCGAAGTGGAGTACCGACCCGAACCGATGAAGGCGATGACTACCGACCCGAACCGATGAAGCAGATGACTACCGACCCGAACCGATGAAGATGATGACTACCGAACCGAACCGAATTCTAGGACTGACAATGCGCGACAACTCTTCTGAAGACCCACTCCAATTCGACCAAACCCGAGATGCAAAGGAAGTCCAAACGAGAAGTTGGAGCTTAAGATTCAGATGGGAATCAACGAGTTCGCTTCATGGTTGGGCTTTGCTGCGGGACGCGTGCCAAGGAGTTATCGACGTCTATAGCTTTGGACCACTATGGTAGGAGGTACGAAGGCGGATTCAGGGCCATTATGGCATTGGTAGAACCAAGGGCTACGACCAATGAAGTGGGTCATTGAAATGTTTGGTCATGACTCCAAGTGTTTGGCTTGGTCACAGCAGGGTTCCTACAAGTCGGGATTCGTCGTTACCTCAGTTTGTCTAGTGTTCCAAAGTGGTAGATGTCGTACGCTTTATGCACTGAGTGAGAGATGTGAGGATGGTTGCTATGGATGATTTGTTTGCTATCATTGTGACATGCACACCCCACCCCCGTATTCTTACACTATTTATTTTGGCACCTTGGAGTATTGTACGGTATGTGGTACTAACTCTTTGGTTGCAGGTCCAGGTTCAGGTATGGTTTAGTATACCTGTCATTATTCTGTTTAGATGCTTATCGCTCATACCAGGCTTTATGTCTGACCCAGAGTTTTATGTCTCCTCTTATTACTCTGGGTGCTCTCACGAGCAGACTAGAGACAGGTTAGCTGGTGATGCACGGGTAGATGATCCGGAGACGAGCAGGAGGCTTCCACGTAATATATATATATAGTATTCTCCCTGTGTTGTTGAAGATCACTGCTTGGGCATTGTTGGTGTATCTTCCATTTTAGCTTTCTTTTGTTTAGAGACAGTAAATTTGGAAAGTTGTAATAAGCTGTATTCGGGTTTCCGCTGCTTTGAGACTGATGTTGGTTTTAGTTATCAGCTTATGCACTGTCTCGCCTGTTTTGTGTCAAGTATATTATTATTATATTTTATTCCATGCGCTGTGAGACATTCTACAGGTTTCTTGATTAGTTCGTTCCCTTCTTTCCTTTCTTCTGACGACCGTCTTGTGCTAGTCGGGCATGTGTACAGCGCACTTTTGGAGGAAATGCAGGCTGGTACGAGGCGGGCCGTCACACTTGGTATCAGAGCTCTAGGTTGCGTAGTTAACCTAGGGAAGTTATCAGGGAGAGATATTATACGTATACGAGAGAGCGTATTTGTGATTACTTTGGTTTTTAAAAGCTATATATATATACTATTAGTAGTATAAGGATGAAGTCGTACTGCACTAGCACCACTATGGAGTCGTTAATCGTTTCCTTTTTCAGATTGACGATGAGCCGAGATACTAGAGGTGCTGGTAGGGGAGCCAATAATGGGAATGCTGCTGACATGAGGACGATGTTTACTGACCTCATGAGAGAGATGCTTAGAGATGTACAGAGGGCAGCTCCCAATGGTGGAAATGGTGGTGGTCCACTAGTGCAGGCGCCAAGAGTCGACTTCGCCAAGCTGAATAAGGATTATACTAGTCTTGGTGGGAAGTCATTCCATGGAACGGAGTCGGCTACGGACGTTCAGGATTGGTTGGATAGTTGCGAACGTATCTTCGAGGATTTGGGTATCGAGGATGCGATGAAGAGGAAGCTAGCGTCCCGTCAGCTGCAAGGGCGGGCAATGAATTGGTGGAATGCTATAAAGGCAGCTACTCCCGAAGATCAGATTACTTGGGAGCAGTTCAAGGCTCGCTTTAGCGAGAAGTTCATTCCAGCTGCTCAGAAGTCAATGTTGTTTAAGAAATTCTTGGAGCTCAAGCAGAATGGCAGAGCTGTCTCGGAGTATATTGCTGAATTTGACACTTTGTCAAAATATGGGTTATCTCTTATAGATACTGCCGAGAAAAAGAATGAGAAATTTATAACTGGTTTGGATCAGTACTTGGGGGAAAAACTTATTAACCACATCGATGAGACGTTTGAATCGATTGTGGGGAAAGCATTAAGATCAGAAAGTCTCTACCCTAAGCCAAAGACTGAGGTTGCATCCGCAGAGGAGCCAAAGCCACAAGCTAGTGGTGGAGGCAAAGGTGGTTCCCAGAATAAGAGAAAGCAGAATCAGGCTAAGGATGGCCAGAAGAAAAAGAATAAGCAAGACGTGGAGTGCTTCAGCTGTGGTAAGAAGGGCCACTATGCTAGTAATTGTCGGGCCAAGCCAGCGGATAGGAAGTGCTTCAATTGTGGCCAATTGGGACATCACAAGGACAAGTGTCCGCAGCCCCCTAAGGAAAAGCAAATGGTGAAAGCATATGCTCTTAATGCTATTCCTTCTTCGTCGAATGCCCCAACTGCGGCGGAGAAGGGTAAGAGTGTCGTCATTCAAGGTATGCTTTCTGTTTATGATGTTCCTGTTAGAGTTTTGTTTGATACCGGAGCTTCCAGTTCTTTCATATCTAGTGACCTGGTAGATAGGTTAGGATTGGAGCCCGAGATTGTCGATAGACCTTTAGTAGTGACGAACCCGATTGGTGGTTCGACTAGTCTTAGCATGATTTGTCGTAATGTGGTTCTATCGAGTCATGGATGCATGTTTGTTTGTGATTGCTTTGTTTTGGGCTTTACTGGGTTTGGCATTATTTTGGGAGTAGATTGGCTCCAAAGATACGGGGTGGTGGTAGACTGTGAGGGCTTGTTGGTGACAGCTAGAGCGAATGATGGGCGGAGGATAGTGTTTGGTGGTCTACCCAGTAAGGGGGTATTGGCTAGTTTTCTAAACTCCCTCGACATTCCGCATAGTGAGTTGTCAGGTTTGCCCGTGGTTGGCCAGTATCCGGATGTTTTCGAAGAAGTGACCGGACTTCCACCACACCGAGAGATTGAGTTTCGTATTGATTTGGTAAAAGATGCCAGACCTATAGTGATGCCACTTCGTCGTATGGCACCAAGAGAGCAGCGAGAGCTCGAGGTGCAAGTCAGCGATCTTTTGAAAAAGGGATTTATCAGAAGGAGTGTTTCTGAATGGGGAGCACCAGTTGTGTTTGCTACCAAGGCGGATGGTTCCCTTCGTTTGTGTGTAGACTACCGCGAGTTGAATAAAGTGACGAGGAAGAACAAGTACCCTCTACCGCGGATAGATGATTTGTTTGATCAGTTGAGTGGCGCGAGAGTATTTTCTCAGTTGGATCTCGCAACAGGTTTTCATCAGCTTAGAGTGGAAGCTGAGAGTATAGCAAAAACGGCATTTCGAACGCCGTCTGGATTTTATGAATGGTTGGTTATGCCATTTGGGCTGACTAATGCCCCGGCATATTTTGTGGACCTTATGAATAGGGTATTCAGAGATCAGCTGAATAAGTCTGTCCTTGTGTTCGTTGATGATATTTTGGTCTATTCGAGGACAGAGGAAGAACACAAGGAACATTTAAGGGTAGCGATGGAGGTGTTGAGAAAACACCAATTGAAAGCAAAGTTTTCTAAATGTCACTTCTGGAAGAGGGAAGTGAGGTTCTTGGGCCATGTTGTATCAGAAAACGGTATTGCCGTGGACCCAGCAAAGGTGGCTACGGTACAGGATTGGCCTACGCCCAAGAATGCAACAGATGTAAGAAGTTTCTTGGGGTTAGCGGGATATTATCGTAAGTTTATCCAAGGTTTCTCCAAGATAGCAGCACCGTTGACCCAGTTGACCAAGAAGAATCAAGCTTTTGTCTGGGATGAAAGGTGTGAGAATGCATTCAGAAGTCTAAAGGACAAGTTGACAAGCGCACCAGTGTTAGTCATTCCTGAGGGGGATGAAGAGATGACGGTATACACGGATGCCTGTGGTACCGGACTGGGTGCTGTATTGATGCAAGGCGGTAGGGTTGTAGCCTATGCAAGTCGGCAATTGAAACCGCACGAGAGAAGATACCCTACCCATGATTTAGAATTGGCAGCGATCGTGTTCGCGTTAAAGATGTGGAGACACTATCTCTTGGGAGAAAGATTTGAGCTGTTTACAGATCATAAGTCGTTGAAATATCTCTTCTCCCAGAAGGATTTAAATCTCCGTCAGCAGAGATGGTTAGAGTTCTTAGCTTCCTATGATTTTGACATCGCATATACACCAGGAAAGGGCAATGCGGTGGCTGATGCCTTGAGCAGAAGACATGCCAGCTTAGGGGCTATGTTCCTTGAATGGAAGCAACTGGAGTTTATCGCGGGGTTTGATTTCAGACCAAAGTGCGAATTGGATCCAGAGATGTTAGCAAGTTTGACGATCAGACCCACTTTGATTGAGCGGATCGGCTCTAGTCAGAGGGACGATCCTAACCTATTGGAAATCATCTCCAAGTTAGAGATGGGTATCGATGAGGAGGTGAACAAGTATGGGCTTGATCGAGATAGATGGCTTAGAAAGAATGGAAAGCTTGTTGTACCCAATGTCAATGGATTGAGAGATGAAGTGCTTAGAGAATGTCATCACTCAAAGCTGACTATACACCCCGGTGGTAATAAGATGTATCGAGATATGAAGCAGACTTACTACTGGGAAGGAATGAAACGAGACGTTGGGAAGTTTATATCCAAATGCATGAATTGCCAGCTAGTTAAAGCCGAGCAAAAGAAGCCTAGTGGGTTGTTGCAACCATTGGAAATTCCCGAATGGAAATGGGAGCAAGTCTCGATGGATTTCATCGATGGTTTACCAAGGACTAGATCGGGATATGACAGCATTTGGGTAATTGTAGACCGACTGACTAAAAGTGCAAGGTTTATACCAGTCAAATCGACCAGAACGGCAGCTAAGTTAGCAGAGTTGTATATGAAGTGGGTAGTGAGATTTCATGGGGTACCTAAAAGCATTGTGAGCGACCGAGACCCGTTGTTTACTAGTGGGTTTTGGAAGAGCTTACAAGAGGCCCTAGGGTCAGAATTACATCTCAGTACCGCATATCATCCTCAGACCGACGGTCAGACGGAAAGGGTGAATCGTATTTTAGAAGATCTCTTGAGAGCATGTATATTGGATTTTGGAGGATCATGGGATGACCATTTGCATCTAGTAGAGTTTGCATATAATAATAGCTACCAATCCAGTATCGGTATGGCTCCGTTTGAAGCTTTGTACGGAAGACCGTGTAACTCACCATCATGTTGGATAGAGACTGGCGAGAAGTTTATGCTTGGACCAGATGTGGTGAGGGAAACTTCAGATAAGATCAAGACCATTCAACAACGAATGAAGGCTGCCCAAGATAGGCAGAAGAGTTATGCTGATAAGAGGCGAAGAGACTTAAAATTCTCCGTTGGCGACTTGGTGTTTGTCAAGATTTCCCCGTTGAAGAGCGTAATACGATTTGGCAGGAGAGGCAAGTTGGCACCAAGGTTTGTTGGCCCATTCCCCGTTCTTGAACTAGTCGGGAATTTGGCATATAGAATTGACTTACCAGAGAAGATGGCGGGAGTTCATAACGTATTTCATGTTTCCCAACTAAGGAAGTTCGTTCACGACTCAGATATGACTATCTCACCTGATCAGTTGGAAGACTTCGAAGTAGAACCCGAGGCGGTTGGAAACCGCAAGCCGGCCCGTATTGTCGAGTACGACATGAAACAACTTCGAAGGAAGGCGGTGAAGCTAGTCAAGGTACAGTGGAGCGAGGACGAGAGTGATTGTACTTGGGAAACAGAGGAGGACATAAGGAAGAAGTATCCAGAACTCTTTGTCTGGTAAGATTTTGACTTCGATTTAGTTTTTCCGCATGCTAGGATAGGCTTGGTTGCTTGTTTTGCATGTTTGATTGTTATATGTGGTGGTTAGGCATGCGGGATCCTTTGTATGTTTTGGGTTAAGTAATTTCGGGGACGAAATTTCTTAAGGGGGGGAGAGTGTAACGACCCGCATTCTGCGCATCATAGGATCGTAGAATATTTATTTCTTCCACGTACGAAGTCGTATGGTCATGTAACTTTGGGAGACGACTATTGGGGTCATTTCCCATGTTCATGATTTTTCTCGATTTTTAAATGACCATTTTACCCCTAGTTATCACTGTTTTGGCCATAACTTTTGACTGGAAATTAATTTTGACCTGAAACCACTTCCATTGGCTTTGAATGATGGTTTCTCTTTCCGTAGAGTGGTCACATTAGCCAAACGGACTCACCGTTTGGGAGATATGGCTGAAACAAGTTTCAGATGGTGAAAAACAGCTTAGTTGGGCTTAACCGGGTGATTAGCAGCTAGGCCCAAGGGGAATTTCGGGTTTAGAGGTATAGGAGGTCTGATTAGGGTTAGGTTATCACTTTCATTTCAGTTTTGAGCAGCCACAAACCTCTTTGAGATCCTAGTAATGGCTTCCTACATCTAAAACACCCCAAATCACTCTCTAATTGAAGATTAGGCTTAGCAACACCAAATTAAGGAGAAAAAGCACCAAAGTAAGGTTGGAACTGCTGTTAGACATCAGTATTCGCCCCAAATCAGAGGAGTTTCAGTTCTGAGAATTTCATTTGTGGCCAAGGTGAGTGATTTGCATAGTTTTTGCACTAATTACAGTGATTAAGGGTAATTAGTGAAGATTAGCGAATTTATATGTAAATAAATTCTGGAAAAATTCTTAAAATTCTAAAATAATGTTTTAAGGCTCTGTTAGAAATTTGGGTTAATTTCGATGTGTTTTGCTAATCGTATGCTTAAACATGATTAGGAGGGATTATAAGAAAATGTGAGGTTTTGGCCACTTTTGATCCATTTTGATTCATTTAAATTGTTGTTTGTTGTTTGAGGTTGCTATTACATGTTACTATGACTCTATGGTATGTTTTATGATTGTTTAGAATAGTTAAATTGCTCGAAAACGTCGTCGAATGGCGTAGAAAGCTCGCTGGAAAGTTGCAGAAATGTGCAGGTTCCGAACCGGATCGGATCGGAGTAGAGGGTCGGATCGGATTTGTGAACTGACCAAGGAAATCTGAACTGGATCGGAGCTTGTCACTGGAGGAGAATCGGCGAGAAGGACGGCTGTTTGCTTAGAGTTGGAGTGGACAAGGGGGATCGGATCGGAACTAGGGAGCGGATCGGATCGGAACTAGGGAGCGGATCGGATCGAAACTAGGGAGCGGATCGGCAATTGGAGAAGGACAGGATCGGGTATGAGAACTCAGAAGGGAGCAACCACCGAACTCAAACAGAGACAACCGACCCGAAGTGGAGTACCGACCCGAACCGATGAAGGCGATGACTACCGACCCGAACCGATGAAGCAGATGACTACCGACCCGAACCGATGAAGATGATGACTACCGAACCGAACCGAATTCTAGGACTGACAATGCGCGACAACTCTTCTGAAGACCCACTCCAATTCGACCAAACCCGAGATGCAAAGGAAGTCCAAACGAGAAGTTGGAGCTTAAGATTCAGATGGGAATCAACGAGTTCGCTTCATGGTTGGGCTTTGCTGCGGGACGCGTGCCAAGGAGTTATCGACGTCTATAGCTTTGGACCACTATGGTAGGAGGTACGAAGGCGGATTCAGGGCCATTATGGCATTGGTAGAACCAAGGGCTACGACCAATGAAGTGGGTCATTGAAATGTTTGGTCATGACTCCAAGTGTTTGGCTTGGTCACAGCAGGGTTCCTACAAGTCGGGATTCGTCGTTACCTCAGTTTGTCTAGTGTTCCAAAGTGGTAGATGTCGTACGCTTTATGCACTGAGTGAGAGATGTGAGGATGGTTGCTATGGATGATTTGTTTGCTATCATTGTGACATGCACACCCCACCCCCGTATTCTTACACTATTTATTTTGGCACCTTGGAGTATTGTACGGTATGTGGTACTAACTCTTTGGTTGCAGGTCCAGGTTCAGGTATGGTTTAGTATACCTGTCATTATTCTGTTTAGATGCTTATCGCTCATACCAGGCTTTATGTCTGACCCAGAGTTTTATGTCTCCTCTTATTACTCTGGGTGCTCTCACGAGCAGACTAGAGACAGGTTAGCTGGTGATGCACGGGTAGATGATCCGGAGACGAGCAGGAGGCTTCCACGTAATATATATATATAGTATTCTCCCTGTGTTGTTGAAGATCACTGCTTGGGCATTGTTGGTGTATCTTCCATTTTAGCTTTCTTTTGTTTAGAGACAGTAAATTTGGAAAGTTGTAATAAGCTGTATTCGGGTTTCCGCTGCTTTGAGACTGATGTTGGTTTTAGTTATCAGCTTATGCACTGTCTCGCCTGTTTTGTGTCAAGTATATTATTATTATATTTTATTCCATGCGCTGTGAGACATTCTACAGGTTTCTTGATTAGTTCGTTCCCTTCTTTCCTTTCTTCTGACGACCGTCTTGTGCTAGTCGGGCATGTGTACAGCGCACTTTTGGAGGAAATGCAGGCTGGTACGAGGCGGGCCGTCACATGGATCTTTATAACCAATTAGAGATTTATGAAATTGAATTGAAGTCTAATGATAAGTTTAAAGATGTGAAAGAGATCAGTGATTTGGCTAGGAAGATGGCATTAACGAAAAACTATATCGTGTATAATTTGGTTTACAAGCTCTTAACCTTATCACCTATCTTACCCGTTTCAACTCCAACTATGGAGAGAGCATTTTCTGCTATGAATATAGTGAAGAATGACCTACGAAATCGAATGGGATATGAATGGTTTAATGACAGTTGCGTTGCATACATTGAAAAATATATATTCAAAGAGATCAGTAATGATGCAATTACCGACCGCTTTCAGAACATGAAAACTCAACGTGGGCAACTTTAAATTAGTACCATATATGCATGTTTCATTTTGTTTGAAAGATCAATAATTGATCGTTTTTGTAGTCAAATATAGTGATATAATTATATTTATTTGTGATTTTTTGATGGTGTGAAATGATATTTATATACATAATCATATCGTGGGAAAAGCGTGGAAACCTACGTTATTTATTTAGCTACGCCACTGGTCACACCAAAATTATTATCTTGCCCACCCCCTCCCCCATGTTATTTTTCAGGCTACACCATTGGTCATGTATATACTTCACCGACTTACTGCAATTTCAATATTTTCGCAGGAAAGGCGTGGAAACCTACGTGGTTATTTGAATGCTGTCATAAGAAGAATGGATTTATATTCATTATTAAATTTCATAATCCAATCGGTTGTTATGATATTATTAAGGAATTGCTATCGAAAGAAATGGAGCCCGAATGATGCGAGATTGATCATGTACGCAAAGATTAACTGCCTTTGTCAATTGCACTCGTCTGATTAATTTTCGTACAAATCGCCACACAGTTTTTATGGCATCGTAGCACGTTCTATTATTAAATCAGGCCTAAATTAGATTGGATCTAGACTTGTCGTTATCAACAAATGAATTCGAGATTGAATTTGTCCTGATATTTCTTCTTCATGGTACCAATATTGGTAAGATTTAACGTTTTGAAATTGGAAGGCTAATTTTTTTAAGGTACAGTTTGTGTAACACCCCGTGTATTTTATAACAGTGAGATTCACAAATTAAAGTTTAACTAATTTCAAATCAAAGAATTAAGGGAAACGGGATACGCCATTGTGTTCGTCTCGGAATTCTGCT
Source organism: Allium sativum (assembly GCA_030737875.1). Classification (NCBI taxonomy): domain Eukaryota; kingdom Viridiplantae; phylum Streptophyta; class Magnoliopsida; order Asparagales; family Amaryllidaceae; genus Allium; species Allium sativum. The sequence continues at coordinate 344,666,310 of CM060924.1, read as the reverse complement.
AGAGATAGAGTCCGAGTTTGCGTAAAACGGATATCGTATGAAGAAGATATGGACGAACGAAGTTGGGCAAAAACCAGAAAACGGGTCAGAATGCACTAGCGCACTTGGGAAGTGCGCCAAAACAAAAATGAACTGGCGCACTTGGGAAGTGCGCCAGTACATTTTTAGCCTGGCGCACCTGCCAAGTGCGCCCAGGTCAGAATGACCTGCTGGTCAGGTCTGGTCAGGTCCTGGCTGGCCTAGTCTGTGTTTGGTCGATTTTCTGAGCCTTGCCTTGTCACTAGGGCTAGGTGTCAGCTCCTGGTTGGTCTCTCCTTCAAACGAACGGCTATTATTGAACCAAGCTCCATCGACGGTCTAAATCAACTCACAAACTCTATAAAAAGGACCTAAGTCTAACCCTAATTCACACAAACTAAAATGGAGATGAGACCGTCATGTTGCTGAGGAGAGACTAAAGATAGCCGTCAGAAATAGAGAGACAATTAGGAGATAATTCAAAGCTTAAAGCAACGTTAATCAAATCAAAGCAACGCCTACAACAAAGGATAGCATCTCCAAATTCAGAATTCAGATTCCTGAATTGAAGATTCGTCATACGTTGTAAGTAGAGTGCTATTCCGATGTGAATTAAATAATTGTGTTGATTTGTGTAAGATGCGAAATGGAATTGTGGCGATAATAATATATATTTGTATGTTATTTTGATTCTAAACGATTTGGGAATATTATGGTATACGATTGCATATTTGCAAGTACGTGATTTGCGTTGGAAGTTAACAACGAAATGGAATTGTGGCGATAATAATCTATATTTGTATGTTGCTTTTATTCTAAACGATTTGGAATGTTGTGGTATACGATTTGATATTCGCAAGCATATGATTCATATTGAAAACTACATGTTTGTGGTAGTTATTTACAACACCCATTTGATAATTGCAAGTATATGATTCATGTTGAAAGTAACAACTATATGTTGTAATAGTTTATTTGAGATTCATGCAAGTATATGATTTACTGCTATGCCAACATGATGTATAATTTTATGGTCATCTTTAGTGTAATTTGATCCATTTGAGTATTATGATTCATATGAAGTTATGTTGGAATTGGCATCATAGTTCAAGTATAAAAATCATGCTTTTGTGATAGTGACAAAAGCAAGCATCTTTGTGAACTTGTATTAATTTTATGAACATTACTAAACTATGTTTGTTATTATGCGTAGTTGAAAACATGTTTTTAGGTTTATGTTGTTATCATAATCATATGATAATGTATGTGACACATAAGTTACATTAGAATTACATTAGAATTACATTCCACTTGCAAGTTTACATAGATAGAATAAAAACCATGATTTAAGTTTAGGTATGTTTATGCTATAATTCTATGAATAGAATAAAAACCATGATTTAAGTTTAGGTATGTTTATGCTATAATTCTATAAATGGATTAAAAACCATGATTCATATAAGAATTAGGTTGGGATAATTCTAGTTGAACCATACTTTTGTATTAGTGACAAAAGTAAGTACCTTTTTGTTAACATGTAGTGATTTTATGAACATGATTAGTTTATATTATGCCTAAATAAAAATATAGGCTTATATTTCTAGTCAAGACCATGTGCCAATAATAATGATATCTAATTTAGTTAGATTCTTAATTTCAAGTTTACATGGTTAGTTGAACCTATGATTCATGTTTAAGTATTGTTTATGCCATAATCATATGAATAGAATAATTCATGTTTAAGTATTTGTTATGCCATAATCATATGAATAGAATAATTCATGTTTAAGTATTGTTTATGCCATAATCATCTAGAATGATTCATGTTTAAGTATTGTTTATGCCATAATCATATGAATAGAATGATTCATGTTTAAGTATTTTCTATGCCATAATTATATGAATAGAATGATTCATGTTTAAGTATTGTTTATGCTATGATTATATGGATAAAATGATTCATGTTATGCCATGATTATATGATGTTACAATTGCAAGTTCACATGTGCCTACTTTATGTTAATTGAATCGTTCGTTGCAAGTTCATGCGTTCACACTCCCCTTTTTCATGTTACCTTTATAAACACCATGTTATAAGCCTCCCCTTTTCATTTGGCTAAATTGGGTTTAAGTATTAAACCCAACACACCTTACATTGGAGCGAACGTATAAAACGGGGGTAATGACGTTTGGGCTAAAATATAGGACATATGTGTTGGCATGTTTAACGCATGCCAACAACCTTGAAAAGCAATTAAGTGGCATAAATAAATTTTAACCAATAAAGATGAATTTGAATAATGGGCCGCAAATATTTACATATAAAAAGAAAAGAGACAAAATATGTAAATGTAGAAAATATGATGTTTTTAACCCGAGGTTGGATTGAGTTGTGATGTAAACCTGCCCGGAACCGCCCGGCTGTCCAGTAGTCACAACAATACCTATCCAATGTGGGTGGTTAAACATGGAGCCCAATAAGGACCCGAGGTTAGACTGAGTTGTGGCGTAAGACTGCCCGGACCCAACCGGCAACAGGCAGCTACAACAATACCTGTCTAATGTGAGAGGTCGAGGCTTTAATAAGACAGTTAAGGCTGAGTCAGGATTGATAGGATTAAGTAAATTATATTAATACTTAATCAAAATAGAACATGCTAAACTAAACAGACTGATTGGGGGTTAGGTCTATAAAACACTTAACCAACTTAGCATGTTGGCTAGAAATAGAAAACCTAGTAGCGGGGGACCCTTTTCAGTAGTAACCCTACAAGGTATCATGATACCCTGAAACTAGGCAGGGTGGGGCACGATTACTGGGCTGATTGTAAGCGGTCAAATCGACGGCGGTGGTGCAGCAGTGTAGGTTCTAACGGGGTGCGGACGTGCACACACTCCGACGCAGAAAAATAAGGCACTGGGCACCAGTAGCATACCTGTGCATTCTAGGATTGTGTCGGGCCGCCACCATGGGACTTGATACACCCCATGGTGGGACTAGCATAGGTAACTACGACATCGGGGGCCGTAAGACACGTGTAACTATGCGAGTAGGAGCCGATCATCATAAAATGGATCACTTCACCCTGATTATGGGGTGCCTGTTGGGAACTAGTTTATATGGTACAGAGATTAATATGGGGTACGATAGTATATTCAACCCTAGACAACTTAACTTAGTTTATGGTGCTTTCCCATTTCCAGTTTATACTTATCATACCCAGTTCTTTATTCATAGACTGAATAGTCCTAGACTTACTCAGGCTTTATGTCTGACTCTACTTTTCTTTCGCCTTCTTTTCTTTCGTACCCCCCCCCCCAGGTCCACAGGGAGGGAACACCGCAGCTTGACCAGATTTCACATCCAGCTTGAAGAGAAAGAATGTATTGCTTGGATCTTTTCCGTTTTGGACTATGGCTTTGGACAGCAATTATGGGACTTTTGCAGTTTATTTATGTTTTCTTTATGCTTCTTTAAATAATGTAATCAAGACAGTTATGATTTTGGAAGTATTGTAAGACAATTATGGCATGGTTTGTGTAACACGTATTTTGATGAAATAAAAGTTGTTGTTTTCCGCTGTTCAAAAATATGTGTTATTATATCTGTCTTGTATATCTGTGACTTATACTTATAAACCTCCACCAAAATTAGGGCATTCCCTTTGAGAGTGACCCTAACGGAGGTGGGGTGTTTCACTTGGTATCAGAGCATATGTTTACCAGATAAGATAAAAAGTTTTGAAAATTTATTTTCAAAAAGGAAATTTAAAGAAGCATTTTTAAAAGATAAAATATTATTTCATTTTAAAAAGGCAAAGTCCCCCAAAGCCATAGGTACTGTCTTCCATCCTTCGTTTTGAATCTATCCTTTCTGTTTCAGCATGTCTGGAGACCTTACTCCCCAGCTGCTGACGCTTTCACTCCTCCTCCTCCACGTGAACCAGCAAGTGGAAGAATCCCAGAGCGGGAAGACGAATAATAGTCCAACAAGAAAGGATCGTAACAGTAATGACAAGAAACGTGAAAAAAGGAAATGTTATTTCTGCGGAATTCTTGGACATCTGGAGGGAGACTACAGGAAGAAGAGGAGGAGGATGAGTGCTACTTGCTTTCAGTGTAGGGAGACAAGCCACTGGGCTAGGGACTGCCCAAGGAAGAAGGAGACAAAGGCGGAAAGCTCTCAAGGGAAGAAAGAGGGTTTACAGCCTAAGAAGACAGACTTTAAGAAGGGAGGGAAAGACGACAAGTCCCAAGAGAAGAGGAAGTGTAAATTCTGTGGCAAAGTGGGGCACTTAGTGAAAGATTGCCGAAAAAAGAAGGCCAAGATGAATGGTGGGTGCTTTTCTTGCGGTGAGACAGGCCACATGGCTAAGGACTGCCCAAAGAAACGAGGGCAGGGGCAGAGGGCTGGATCCACCTCGGGGGCGCAGGTTCACGTGCTAGAAGCGCTACCTCTGCAACAACGAGGTATAAATACTTCTGTAGAAAGTGTAGTTTATCTTTATGATCACCCCGTTCGCACTTTATTTGATCCTGGTGCATCACACTCCTTTATCTCGTCTGCTTTAGTAGAATCTCTGCACCTAAAAACTAGTATGGTAGAGGACCCCTTAATTGTTTCAAACCCAATTGGGGGCCCGGCTCATTTGTCTATGATCTGTGTGGGATTGAAAATTTCTATTCTAAGCGTAGAGTTTAAATGTAGTGCCTTTGTTTTGGGCCATTGGTTGATTCTAGCGATGGAGTGGTTAACCAGTAAGGGTGACCATCTCGGTTTCGAAAAGAGGGTAGTTAGACTCTTGACTTGCCTCGGTAATACCCTCGAAGTCGCAGGTAACCCTTTAGGGTTCTATCATGATTTGTTTCCTAGAATCTCTTGACACATTTATTGGTAATTTGTAATCCGATCGAGTAGTGTTCGCCACTAAGGCAGAAGGTTCATTTCGCTTATGCATGAGTTGTGGAGAATCACCTTAGTAAGTACATTTGGCAACATGGTTGGCATTTATTTCCAAGAGATAGTTCTTCTACGTGGAATACCTGATAGTAAGTGGACGAGATCTAAGATTCACTAGTGAATTTTGGAGAGCCTGCATGAAACCATGAGTACGCCGTTATGTTTGAGCCGAGTATACTAGAAGTAGAGTAAGTGAAAGAGGAACGAGAGACAACAGTGAAATAGGTTCCAACTCATATTTTGGAAACAAGAATTAAGAAGCTGCGAAATTGTGAAGTTAAAGACGGACAAAGCATAATGGAGTTAAGCTCAAGGAAATGTGACTTAGAAGATTGAAGACTAGATTCGTGCATCATATCTCTTCTTAAGAGTATATCTTTGATCCCTCTCTTCCTGTAGAGCTTACTTGCATGCTATCTTTTGTGTATATCCTCTCGGTACCATTCTCAATCCAATTTCTGTTGCAAACCCCATAGGGAGTATGACTCATCTGTTAGTAACACATGTTGGGGCTTGAGGGTGTTCGTTGGTTTGACTAAACCTTTTGGGTTTTATAGGATACGGGTTGGTCTTAGGAAGGGACTCCCTTGTGACCTAAAAGGAGTCCATCATGCTTAGTTTCCTAGAATCATATATAGTGGTTGGGTTGAGTAATTCTTTGGGTGTCAGTCTGATGTTGATTTCGGTCTTCGGGGCTGATGCTTAGAGAGTTCTTCTCCTAATCAATATATATGTGGCATAGATTTCCAGTTTTGACATTGCCTAATGGGCACAAAGTTTTTACTTGCTTCTATCATTCGACTATACCTTTAGATAGGAACAATTGGGAAAATGGCCTATAGATTAGAGCTACCCGAAAGATTGGTCGGAGTTCACAACGTTTTTCATGTTTCACATCTCCGAAAATGTCTACATGAATCTACTGAAGTGGTAGAGCCAAATATCCTAGAAGAAGCTAAAGTGGAACGCGAAGCAACCGTGAGGAAAGTTCCAACCCGCATATTAGGAACGGAAGTAAAGAAGCTACGCAACCGCGAAGTCAAGCTCGTCAAAGTTCAGTGGAGCGACGCCGAGGGAGACGCAACTTGGGAAACTGAAGCTAGAATACGCGCTGCCTACCCTTTTCTTTTCGAGGGTACATCTTTGATCTTTCTTTTTCCTTAAGTTGCGCTTTTATCTATCTTCTTAGGTATATCTCCTCGACCTTATCTTTTAGGTAGAAACTCTTTGGATGAAAACATGTAATTGAGACATGTTATGATTGATGGTTGCAAGTGGCTGCAAGTGGTTGCTAGTGGTTGCTCGTGGTTGCATATACACACACAATCTAGGTTTTAGATCGGCTCAGTCACTTCATAATGCATATGCATATATGTATTTATATTCGTATATGGTTGAACTTTAATGTGTTGTCATATGGATGTTGCATTTGTATGAATGATTGCGCACTCATATAGAATCATGAATAGGAGAATTTGCATACATAATGGATTCATGGCACTTACATAATTTGCATTAAGGAGGTCAACTGAATCAGTAGACCACCTGATTTTGCATTAGATAAGTACATGTACACACACACTTCGCATATGATCATAAAGCATTAGGATTCTTTTTAAGGACAATGGATGCTCGTGTTTGATGGATGAGTAGATGGATGTTTGGATGTTAGGATATACATTCTTCCTAACTTGAAGATTTCGGGGACGAAATCCTTTTAAGTGGGGGAGAATGTAACACCCCGTGTATTTTATAACAGTGAGATTCACAAATTAAAGTATAACTAATTTCAAATCAAAGAATTAAGGGAAACGGGATATGCCATTGCGTTCGTCTCGGAATTCTGCTAGAGATAGAGTTCGAGTTTGCGTAAAACGGATATCGTATGAAGAAGATATGGACGAACGAAGTTGGGCAAAAAGCCAGAAAACGGGTCAGAATGCACTGGCGCACTTGGGAAGTGCGCCAGAACAAAAATGAACTGGCGCACTTGGGAAGTGCGCCAGTACATTTTTAGCCTGGCGCACCTGCCAAGTGCTCCCAGGTCAGAATGACCTGCTGGTCAGGTCTGGTCAGGTCCTGGCTGGCCTAGTCTGTGTTTGGTCGATTTTCTGAGCCTTGCCTTGTCACTAGGGCTAGGTGTCAGCTCCTGGTTGGTCTCTCCTTCAAACGAACGGCTATCATTGAACCAAGCTCCATCGACGGTCTAAATCAACTCACAAACTCTATAAAAAGGACCTAAGTCTAATCATAATTCACACAAACTAAAATGGAGATGAGACCGTCATGTTGCTGAGGAGAGACTAAAGATAGCCGTCAGAAATAGAGAGACAATTAGGAGATAATTCAAAGCTTAAAGCAACGTTAATCAAATCAAAGCAACGCCTACAACAAAGGATAGCATCTCCAAATTCAGAATTCAGATTCCTGAATTGAAGACTCGTCATACGTTGTAAGTAGAGTGTTATTCCGATGTGAATTAAATAAATGTGTTGATTTGTGTAAGATGCGAAATGGAATTGTGGCGATAATAATATATATTTGTATGTTATTTTGATTCTAAACGATTTGGGAATATTATGGTATACGATTGCATATTTGCAAGTACGTGATTTGCGTTGGAAGTTAACAACGAAATGGAATTGTGGCGATAATAATCTATATTTGTATGTTGCTTTGATTCTAAACGATTTGGAATGTTGTGGTATACGATTTGATATTCGCAAGCATATGATTCATATTGAAAACTACATGTTTGTGGTAGTTATTTACAACACCCATTTGATAATTGCAAGTATATGATTCATGTTGAAAGTAACAACTATATGTTGTAATAGTTTATTTGAGATTCATGCAAGTATATGATTTACTGCTATGCCAACATGATGTATAATTTTATGGTCATCTTTAGTGTAATTTGATCCATTTGAGTATTATGATTCATATGAAGTTATGTTGGAATTGGCATCATAGTTCAAGTATAAAAATCATGCTTTTGTGATAGTGACAAAAGCAAGCATCTTTGTGAACTTGTATTAATTTTATGAACATGACTAAACTATGTTTGTTATTAGGCATAGTTGAAAACATGTTTTTAGGTTTATGTTGTTATCATAATCATATGATAATATATGTGACACATAAGTTACATTAGAATTACATTAGAATTACATTCCACTTGCAAGTTTACATAGATAGAATAAAAACCATGATTTAAGTTTAGGTATGTTTATGCTATAATTCTATGAATAGAATAAAAACCATAATTTAAGTTTAGGTATGTTTATGCTATAATTCTATAAATGGATTAAAAACCATGATTCATATAAGAATTAGGTTGGGATAATTCTAGTTGAACCATACTTTTGTATTAGTGACAAAAGTAAGTACCTTTTTGTTAACATGTAGTGATTTTATGAACATGATTAGTTTATATTATGCCTAAATAAAAATATAGGCTTATATTTCTAGTCAAGACCATGTGCCAATAATAATGATATCTAATTTAGTTAGATTCTTAATTTCAAGTTTACATGGTTAGTTTTGTTTATGCCATAATCATCTAGAATGATTCATGTTTAAGTATTGTTTATGCCATAATCATATGAATAGAATGATTCATGTTTAAGTATTTTCTATGCCATAATTATATGAATAGAATGATTCATGTTTAAGTATTGTTTATGCTATGATTATATGGATAAAATGATTCATGTTATGCCATGATTATATGATGTTACAATTGCAAGTTCACATGTGCCTACTTTATGTTAATTGAATCGTTCGTTGCAAGTTCATGCGTTCACACTCCCCTTTTTCATGTTACCTTATAAACACCATGTTATAAGCCTCCCCTTTTCATTTGGCTAAATTGGGTTTAAGTATTAAACCCAACACACCTTACATTGGAGCGAACGTATAAAACGGGGGTAATGACGTTTGGGCTAAAATATAGGACATATGTGTTGGCATGTTTAACGCATGCCAACAACCTTGAAAAGCAATTAAGTGGCATAAATAAATTTTAACCAATAAAGATGAATTTGAATAATGGGCCGCAAATATTTACATATAAAAAGAAAAGAGACAAAATATGTAAATGTAGAAAATACGATGTGTTTAACCCGAGGTTGGATTGAGTTGTGATGTAAACCTGCCCGGAACCGCCCGGCTGTCCAGTAGTCACAACAATACCTATCCAATGTGGGTGGTTAAACATGGAGCCCAATAAGGACCCGAGGTTAGACTGAGTTGTGGCGTAAGACTGCCCGGACCCAACCGGCAACAGGCAGCCACAACAATACCTGTCTAATGTGAGAGGTCGAGGCTTTAATAAGACAGTTAAGGCTGAGTCAGGATTGATAGGATTAAGTAAATTATATTAATACTTAATCAAAATAGAACATGCTAAACTAAACAGACTGATTGGGGGTTAGGTCTATAAAACACTTAACCAACTTAGCATGTTGGCTAGAAATAGAAAACCTAGTAGCGGGGGACCCTTTTCAGCAGTAACCCTACAAGGTATCATGATACCCTGAAACTAGGCAGGGTGGGACACGATTACTGGGCTGATTGTAAGCGGTCAAATCGACGGCGGTGGTGCAGCAGTGTAGGTTCTAACGGGGTGCGGGCGTGCACACACTCCGGCGTAGAAAAATAAGGCACTGGGCACCAGTAGCATACCTGTGCATTCTAGGATTGTGTCGGGCCGCCACCATGGGACTTGATACACCCCATGGTGGGACCAGCATAGGTAACTACAACATCGGGGGCCGTAAGACACATGTAACTATGCGAGTAGGAGCCGATCATCATAAAATGGATCACTTCACCCTGATTATGGGGTGCCTGTTGGGAACTAGTTTATATGGTACAGAGATTAATATGGGGTACGATAGTATATTCAACCCTAGACAACTTAACTTAGTTTATGATGCTTTCCCATTTCCAGTTTATACTTATCATACCCAGTTCTTTATTCATAGACTGAATAGTCCTAGACATACTCAGGCTTTATGTCTGACTCTACTTTTCTTTCGCCTTCTTTTCTTTCGTTCCCCCCCCAGGTCCACAGGGAGGGAACACCGCAGCTTGACCGGATTTCACATCCAGCTTGAAGAGAAAGAATGTATTGCTTGGATCTTTTCCGTTTTGGACAGCAATTATGGGACTTTTGCAGTTTATTTATGTTTTCTTTATGCTTCTTTAAATAATGTAATCAAGACAGTTATGATTTTGGAAGTATTGTAAGACAATTATGGCATGGTTTGTGTAACACGTATTTTGATGAAATAAAAGTTGTTGTTTTCCGCTGTTCAAAAATATGTGTTATTATATCTGTCTTGTATATCTGTAACTTATACTTATAAACCTCCACCAAAATTAGGGCATTCCCTTTGAGAGTGACCCTAACGGAGGTGGGGTGTTTCAGTTTGCTTATTTCACATCCATTGTTTTTTAAATTTTTAGATCTTTAAAAACTATCTCTATCTTTCAATAGAACAAATTATATTTAAAAGGAACAATTATATTCATATCCCTAGTGAGACGATGTTTCTGCAAAAACCTAGCTTTATCCAAGTGAGGTTCATGTAACAACCTAGTTCGGATCGAGTGGGGTCCGTACAACAATCTAGTTCAATTCAAGCGAGCTTTGTACAATCACATTGTTCAGTCCGAACGTGGTTCCTGAACAGACCAAGTTCCAATTGAATGTGGTTTCAAAAAATATTATGATATTTTTGGGAAATAACGGAGAGTGAAAAGAAAAAAAATGTGTGATCATATTATTTATCTTGATGAGGCATTAAAGGAGGAATAATGGGTGGAAAAAGAATTAATTATGTTGGAATAAAGAGGGTATTGGCATAATAATGTACAAGTCCAACAGATGACACATGTTCGAATACTAAAGTATAGATTAAACTACTATACATAATGATTAAGACTTTGCTACTCGTTGCATTTCTTTAGTTTGTGATCCAAGCAATTATGATGCCATGACGATGGCTGCTACAGACTGTAACTGCTTTTCCGTGTTGCAAGATATGACTGAAAGCTGCCCTGGTGAACCTGAACAAACATAGAAATCAGTTGAATCAAATAAAAAAGTTTCAAATGAACCTTTGCAACAAGAAGCAATGAAGAATTTTTGATTGGTGCAAATATATCTACTGCTTACAGGAAGAGGTAATGTAATTGAAGTGGGTGCAAAGTCTTGTAGACAAACTGTTTTTTTTTTCTTCTATTGATGTTGATATTATAATATAAGGGTTCCTAACGGAAATAAATAAGATATGGTCGCTTCTATTGCTGAAATCAACATACAGGAAGTAGGTGAAAAACTGAGAAGCAAAATATAGATGTCTTCCTCGTGCTTAGGACCAATCCAAATTATGAGAAGTAGTGGGAGTTCAAACTAGATCCCAAAGTTTCAATCGATGCTCCTCCTAAAAGGAAAACTAGGAGCTTAACTGCAGATAGATGAATATTATGACTTGGAATATAAGATGTATGAATACTAACGGCAAAATAAGTCATGTATTAATACTTCTTCGAATTCACAACCTAACTTTATTAAGTTTGGTTGAGAACAAAATAACTACTAAGTCAATAGATGATCTGAAACTATGCTTTGCAAACTAGATGATTGTTACAACAATGACATAGGCAGTAAAGGAAGACTTTTAATTTTGGTTGATACTGCAGTTTGGTATATGATGTTATATGAAAATCACAACAACATATCATATTGCTTATGACAAATAAAGGATGTCTACGGATGTAGTGTACAACTGTTTATGCTATTAACTCTTTGGCCGAACGATCGAAACTCTAGGATTTATTATGCCTCGACGCATCCTCAATAGGCCAGCCATGGATGGTTATGGAGATTTTGATGATGCTCTTAACCCAACCGATAAAAAGGGAGGTTTGTCAATCCCTTTTAGCATTTTAAACACTTTTAAAAATTATTTGTGTAATTGCATATTGGTTGAATCTTACATGGAACGTTGCAAATATACATGGAGATGTAGAAAAAATATAACGTGTTAGGTACCATTTGCAAATGTAACGGGGCAGTCGAAGTTAGCGTTTGCGTCTGACGTGTCCGACGTCTCAAAGATGGGTCCCACAACTTTGGCCCGTTGGAACGAAATGTTGTAAAGGAGCCATTTGTATCAGATGCGTGTGACGCGTCGGACGCCGTCTGATGCAAACAACTACTTCCCAATGTCTGTTTTTCCTACCCTTTTATACAAACCAACCTTCTCTACCACCATTCTTCACCTTTAATCTTCACTTCCTTCTTCATTTCGTATAGTGACGATTCTGATCTCAAGGATTTGCAAGATATCGCCTGTATTCGACAACACATGGAAAATCGGAGACCGAAAACAAGCAGAATACATGATTCTAAAACGTTTGGTATTACTTGGTTAAATGATGTACTGACTTGACATGCGAAACGCTGTCAACGAAATTTGCAAATGAAGAGGCTCTGTTTCACTTCATTATGCGAGCGGTTGGAGAATTATTACTTGGAGGCAACTAGACACACAATAGTAAGAGAAATGTTAGCTATTTTCTTGTACATCATCGCTTTGGCTCTTTCTACACGGAAGGTTGTTGAACGGTTGCTACAATGGCTATTCACAACTTCATAAGAAGCTACATTGCCGGTGATTCTGATTTTATGTCATTCGACGACGATCGTGATATAGTGCGTGCCTAAGGAATTTTTGGAAGATTATTACAGTATGCAAAACTGCGGAAACAATGGCCGAGTACTAGTTCAAAGAACCGCAACAACAACCAGAATGGCCCTAGTTCGTGATAATATACGAAATGAACTAGTTGCTGCGGTAATGCATTAACGTGTACCTGTAGTGTATTCTATATTTTAAATTCTGCAATTTGAATGTTGAAATTTGTATTCTATATTCTACTATTCAATTAACAAATAAAACACAAGCAAATAAATAATAAAATAATTACTTTGTCCCTTTCATTAAAAAAATGCATTCCCCATTCGCAAAAATGCCCCTTCCCCAGCCCCTTCCAAACGTCCCTTCTAAATGTCCCTTTCGGTTCGTTTGCAAAAGCACCCTTATATATTACAAGTTGATGTTTATGTTCCTCTAATTCAACATCATTTCCCTCCTAAATGCTATGAGGGATCGTACATCAAACTTAATCACTCTCAACAAATGTCAGAAAGCAATAAAGGGGACACCTTTTAGATATGTGAACAATTGGTGTTATACGCACGGGTATAACCAATGCATTGTGGATGGCTATACTGTTGACACATGGAGTACTAGAGCTACAATTTTGTTCGCAAACTAAAGGCTACCAAGTGTAAACTTAAACAATAGAATCGATTAAAAGCAAAATAAGACATTGTAAACAAACCTCAAGAGGAATTTAATCAAGCTTCTCATGACAGTGATCAAAATAAAGATACTCTTGAAAACAACATGTATATTGAAAGGCTGCAAATGATCAGCCCACAAGCAATATCAGTTTTTCAAGTAGAAAAGGAAAGTTACTACGGATGCAACAAGGGGACATAAACATGAAGCTTTTCTATTGTTGATGTGAGGGAATTGTCGTCGATTCAACGCACGCCAATGCTCTAGTGTAAGTGTCATAGAAACAAAATAATCCAAAGTGATGTAAGTAAATGCAAGGAGAACGCAACTTTTCATAGTGGTTTGGCACAAACGTCTACGTCCACTTCATAGTAATCATTCATCATATAATTTCTGATTACAAGAGTTGTACAAATTCGAAGAATATTTGAGTATGAAGCATTACAATTGAATAACAAACTAATTGTTAATTCTAAACTTTGATTAAAATGTCCTTCTTCTTATTCGTTGAGTGAAAAATGAGTTGACTTGGTCAATAATGTCCAAAAAGCAGCTCTGATATCCAAGAAATCCAAAAATATCCAGGAACAGTCCAAAAACTGTGAAAAAGGTGAATGTCCAAAGGTTGATGGAAAACATTTGTACAACGTTTTATTAGTCCAAGTTATGTCCAATAGTCATGGAGAAGAAGATGGAAGCCATTAAAGCTGCTTGAAAACTTCAAGAAGTCCAAAATTCCAATTTAAACCCAACCCCTTTGAATGTCAAGCTTGGGAGTATTTATAGTAGTGGGTTAGGTAGGAGTATGTGAGATTTGGGGTTCACAGTACGAAAAATCTCATCCTACAAAGCCCATAGCCAAAAAATCGTATCACTTTAGCTCGTACCAAAAAGTCGGATCACTTTGGTCAAGCCAAAGTATGAAAAATCGCATCACATCTCTTTGAAAATCTCACATCACCAAAAAGTAGTCACAAACCTATGCGGATCCTCTAAAATTCCCTGACCTGAACAACATTTCTGTTGTGTCACAATTTCTTGCATGTGCCAGATCCATATCGTGTTCACAATTTTCGCATCCATTTTCTCGCATCCGGCTCGTGAAAAAGTCGCATCGCATCGGTGTGATCAGGGAGATAATGCGCTCATCCATTGCCAGATCCGCCTTTTGGTTTTACCAGGCCAATTCTCGCATCACTAGGATGTGCGCAATCGGGCAGATCCACTGTTCCATCATGGCCATCCACAGAAATATCGCATCACTTGAGTGATGCGATTTTGCCATGTCGCTTTGCCAAATCCAGAATCCCCATGTCGGATGCGATGAAAACCATGCGAGGGTCAATGCGATTAGGCATTTTTCGCATCACTTTCTGATGCAATGCGATTTTGCCAGATCTAAGCCGATTTTTGCCAAACACAGATCCCTGTGTTGACCACATGAAAATTGAGTAATCTGCCATGTCGATCAGCCTTTTATGAACGTGCCAAATCTCCGTTTTACCAAATTTTGACGCCGTGAGTCGCTCAAACCATTTTTCATGATTGTGCCATGCCGATCAGCTGTTTTTCAGTGCACGACGCTGCTTTTCAGCAAAACCATATATTTTTACATGACAAGTTTTACCACATGATTGGCCAGTCATGCTCAAGCATTTTGAGCTGAGTGGACCGATTCGATCACGAATTTTTACTTCGCTAGTTTTTCCGAGTCCGTCGACGATGATTTTACGAATCGATGCCATTTCCAATCCTTTTTCGAATACGTCGCGACTTCGACCAAATCACTTTGTGTTTTCTGAAGATGTTTGTAACGACCCAAATTTTTGATCAATTTAAAATATGGATTCAAATAAGATTAGTGGACCTTTAAAAGTGATTTAAAGGAAAATATATTAAAATTCAATATTTTAATATTATTTCAATAGCCTAAAAAGAGACATTTTGCAAACGACCCCGGATATTGACGAAACCACTTTCATAGGATCCATAATAGTAAATTATTGTTAGCTGTAAAATTTGAAGCCAATTGGAGTTATTGTGCAAGCATATGCAATATAAACGCATACTGAAAAATCTATTAGAATTCAATTTAAGCAAGAAATAAGGTCATTTTCAAACGGTCTCCAAATTTGACGAACCAATTTTATCAGATCTGGATAATTGAAAAACAGTAAGGTTTCAAATTTCATAATTTTCGGAGCTAGTATGTGAGCGTACGAAAAATAAACGAGTTCCGGGTCAATTGGTCAAATTTAAGTGACAACGTAACAAAATTATAAGACAGATGGTCAAACGAAATCCAAATTCAACGAGACCTATTCCATTGGATCCGTAACATATGAAATATGTTAGAGTTAAAATTATCGTATCAATCGAACTAACCATTTGATCATAAGAGCGATAAATGCTTGAAAAAGCTTAAAAGAAGTTCACCTTTAAGCTTGTGTAGAAAACACATGTTAGATTAAGGTGTCATTCTCCTAACCACCCTTGGTGTTTTTTTCCTGTTGCGTCCCCTCCCAACAACTTAGCGATCCACCTCCCATTCAACTTTATAAAAATAAGTGCTTTTAGTCATTTTTCCATTATTTGCTTCCATCTTTTTTAAAGTCCTTCTTCCTTCCTACCTCCAAGCCATGGCCACCACCCTCCTCCACCACTCCATCCAACTTCCACCACTTCCCCCTCCTCCCTACATATAACACACCCCAGCAGCTCCTCCCCTTGTGTCGTGGCCTCACCTCCACCAAAAAACCCTAAAACCCCCTTTATAAACCGTAATTTCCACCTCTAAGCTAAAATAGCCCTAAATCTCCAACTCCTTGCACCTCCACATCCCACGCCTAGCCCAACCACCACCTCACTAAATTGTGCTACCCCCCACTAGCATGTGGACCCCATCTCCCTCAGGTCGGGGGCCTCATTTAGCTTCCAAGCCTTTAAAACACTTAAAAATCCCATTTTCCCTCTTCCGATTTCAAGTATAAGTACATATATATTTTAAGTAGTTGGTGATTTAGAATGGGAAAATTGAGATCTTGGTTACTTGTAAGGCTAGAACTTCCTATACTAAAGATTGGGGAAGTAGATCCTTTGGTGAGAACTCCTAACTTACGTTTTGTTAACTAGTTTAATTAATATAACTAATTTTACTATGTTTGGAGGATTAGTTAATTATTTGATGTTTATGATGATCATAAGTTGTTATGATGTTGATTTGGGTTTATAATAGGGTTTAATGATGTTTAGCATGATAAAAATGTGATTTTTAAGTAATACACATGTAGTTGCTTGGGTATATGACACCTAAAACTAATAGTTTTGACATATAATTTGATTGAACCTTAAATGGTCATTAGAAAGTAAGCAATAAATTACTCGTTAATGGATATTGATATGAAAACTATTATGGTAATTGAATGATAATTGGTTGGATACTGATGGTTGACATTGATTGATATTGCGGTTAATCTGTTGGTAGACAAACTCATATAAGCATTAATGGTTTAAGGCTTATATGGTATATAACACGATATGTGGTAACTGGATGTTAATAGTTGTTAACAACTATTATTGGATGTTGATGATGTGTGAAATCCATATAAATGAAATTACATGGTGATTGGTTGAACCTCGTTCCAATTCAGAATTAGTTTGAATATTTTATTAACAAAATATTTAGCGAAAATTAAAAGTGTGAATTTGACGTCCAGTTTTGGATGGACACAAAGTTTATAAAATTACGATGAATATTCATAACTGAAATGAATTGGTTTGAATTTATTTCCATATAGTTTTGGCTTGTTCAAGTTTTATTTTTAAAACTAATAGTAACGAGTAAAAGTGAAGTTCAGTTAGGATATATAGGAAATGTTTTAATAGAAGTTTCTTTTCAAAACTGTCTTATTTATTTTTATAACGGATGTCAGGAAAAATCGGATTTCAAATAGTAAGTTTTGAAAAATAATATTTTTAATGATTAAAATTAAATTAAATTGATTAAATAACGGGATATTGGATTTTTAAGAGAAATAATTGAAATATAGTTTCCAAAAATAATTATATATGTTTTATATAATTAATAAATTATTTTGGAAATGTTTTTATTCAATTTTAATTATACGAATTTGGTCTGAGTAGGACTTGTCGCGCAGCGGCAGTTCACAAACTTCGACCATTAACTTTGAATTGACATACCAAGAGATTCAACCGTCGGATTCTCCTGAAATGAAAAAATGTTGGGTTCAAAATGAAAAGAGTTTTCAAATGAATCTAAGAAGGTTAAAATCCAGTGGTTATATTTTAGGATAAGTTCAAATCTACTTTTTGAAAAGGTCACTATAAATGTTGTTTAGTGACTGGAATTAGAAACCGACTGAAACGACCTTATAAAAATTATTAAAAATATGGAAAAATCATGAAATTCATAATTAATGATTTTAAACTAATTTAAGTTGGAATTGTGAAGTTTTGAACTATGATTTGAATTTTTGGACCTTTGACCGGATTTACTTAACATAGTAAATCAATATTTTGAAATTTAGTTTGAAGATAAACTAAAAGTTTTCAAACTTAATTTTTACTGGATTTTAATGGAAATAATCTTCAGATATTTCAATATTAGATTCCATAGTTATATGGATATTGTTTTGAGGAGTTTGGTAGATATTGGTATCGTTATTCCCAATATGGTATATGTTAAGTTGAGAATTTGATATTGAATATAAGTCAATATGATTTTTATTTAAAGCCTTATATTTGATATCAAATTGGATTTTGGGTTTGTCGTAAATGATGTCTTAAATAACATCTATTCTTTAACCCAGCTAAAGACAGAATTTGTATCTAAAGTTAAATAATCATTGAATAATGATTTGGAAATGAAGATTAAAACTATGTTCGAGTTTTAATAAATCTTTCAGTAAAGAATTGATTGAATAAAATGGATATTAAAACTATGTTAGAGTTTTAATAAATCTTTCAATAAAGATTTGATTAAAGAAATGGTTATTTAAACTATGTTAGAGTTTCAATAAAGATTTGATTGAATGAAATGGATATTAAAACTATGTTAAAGTTTTAATAAATCTTTAAATAAAAATTTGAATGAATGAAACAGATATTAAAATTATGTTAGAGTTTTAATAAATCTTTCAACAAAGATTTGGGATGAAAGAAGTCATTAAACTTACCAAATACGAAGGATATCATATATGGAGTACCACCAGTTTTGGTCTATGGGATGAATAGGATGGAATGGATAACGATATAAGAGATTACCCTTTTGTAAGGCTCGATAATCCTAATAAGTCTTATAAACCTTAATTTGAGTTAAGTTTGCGAAAAGAAATTATATAAAATCTTTAATAAAATTTAAGGGAGAAATTCCCAATGTAAAGGATATTTGAGTAAAAAAATATATTCTGAATTGGAATGAAATTTATGATATGTTTATATATCACTTGATTTTTATGAACGATAGTTATTCGGAAAGACCGGGTTTCAACCCATTCTAAATAACTATACGGCGATTGTCAAAGATATTGAAGACAGTGGTTGAAGACCGGAGATATTCACAACGTTTGGATTATTGATGATGCCTTGGGTAGCTCCCGTTATAAGGTTAAAGTGGGGGTCGTCCAGACATACCTAGAGATTGACCGGATATGCAAGGGCCTCCCTCCCTTAGGGGACGAGGAATAAGTACGTTCGGTTTCATTCAGACCCAGAACGAACTTCTAAATTGATGTGTGTCTGACGTTGTATTTCATAACGCAACCGATTAGTTGCTATTGATGATATATCTTGGTGACGGAGAATTTATTCTCATAGCTTAACACCCTTCTTTGAGGCGTAAGAACTCAAATGTTCCATTATTGATAGAAACCGATCATATGTGTGAATTTACAACGTAGCATGCCAGGTTGTTGATTGATCAAAGCTTTTGTTGAAAAGCAGAGCTTGTGGGCGATGATCAAAGCATAGCTGACATATCGTAGATTTGTGTTGTAACATGATTTTGACAAGCCTCACAGCCCGCGAATGACCGAAAATAGGATGATAGGCGCCAGAGAGGACTAACGTTTCCTTTTTGCTAAAAAGCAATGCCATGTATGGAGCTTAGACAATTTAGTTTTGTGGATGATGGATTGAGGCACCTCGAGTAATGGTAATCAATGACCAGGATGACGGTCAACAACGACAGGGGAACGTTATGTTCAGGTAATATACCAGCAGTGTATAGTGCTGGCCGACTCTACTGTCCTAGAGGACCATGCGTTGAGTCCTGGACACCTTGCTAAGGGTGGTCAGAACGGTTAAGGAAGATCCTTTGCGTTGGTCAGTGATGGAAATCCAACTTCCAATACGAACCTTGCATTTTCAGTTATATACCTATATGCCAACATAATAGGATGTGATATTTTGTCGTCTAATATTGATATATTTATTTTCGAAATTGATTTCCACACTAGCACTAGTGATAATGAAAACGAAATTTCGCGTTTCAAGCATGTTTTTCTATTATAAGGTAAAACTCTATCCTTCGATTTGCGTTTCATTGTGTGATGGGACTTGATTCTTATAATAACTTCAGTTTTCAAAAAGCATTGCGAGTTTCTATGACTGGTATTCATGTGGAGAAAACCCGTTCCCTGTTATATGGTGTGGTCCCATGATTTATCCAACTTAAAATATAGTAAATAACTGTTTTGATTCTCACACCAGTCTGATGACTGACTCGGATTTTATTGTTTCCCACCTAAACTCTCGGCGCCCATATTTTCCACATGGGCAGCTAGTAGTTTTGGTTTTGCAGATATTTTTCAAGCCGGATCCTGAATTATTGCTAGAGTTATACTCTGGATTATTTGGAAGTCTTCTGCTGTTTATTTATGTTTCCACTGTGCAATGTATTATAATTTATTGTCTTCTGATATTTTTCCGTCGTGAACCAATTATATGTACTCTGAAATTCTTGTACTCTGATGCAAAGTTATTGTAATAACAATGAAATGTTCTTTGGTGTTTTGTTCTGAAGTGATGTATCGCTTAACGGTTCAAGGATTTCTGCCTTTTGGGTCGTACCTATGTGGTTTACGGTCGATTTGAAAGGCGGGAATTTTTGGGTCATCAAAAATTTCCCGACGCTTGAGCGGGTCGCTAACCAGAAATTTGACGTGTGACAACTTTGACCAAAAAGCGTTTCAACATCTATGCTATGATGTCTATGAGATGACATAGAAAAAATTCATACTCTTTCGGATGAATATGGCAGTTAATATATGATTCCACAACCATAAATAATGAGGCTATTACTTATTACCAAAATTTGTTTAGTGGAGATGTTAACACCGCTTTTTCAAATTTTCGACCAGGGATGCATATAAATGAAGAGGGTAAAATAACTTAGCTCTCCATGGATGAAATCAAAGAGACGTTGTAACAACCCGAATTTTTATAACTTGTTAAAACAAGAAATTAGGGAAAAATTAAATTATAAGTTAAGAATCAATGAGAATGGGTTACGCCATTGCGTTCGTCTCGAAATTCTGCTTGAAAACGAGTCCGAAATTTCGTAAATCGGAGTCCGTATGACCAAGTTATGGCCTATAGAAGATTTCAGAAAATTCAAAATTCAGCACGAAATTCAAATTCAGCCGCAATCAGACTGGGCGGGAAAATTTCCCGCCCAGCCCCAGGTCGACTTAGGAGTCGACCTGCCCCAGCCCCAGGTCGACTGGGGAGTCGACCTGGGTGTCGACCTGGGGGTCGACCTCCCTGGTCGGGCCATGTTGGCCTGGTGCACCTGCTTGCTCCTTTGGGTCTGTTCAGCTGGCCTATGACGAGATTTGATGGTTCAGATCTAAACTAGGGTTAATCCTATGGCCTAAACTTGTCTCTACTCCTATAAAAACACCTTAAGACCTAGCCTAAACCACCACAAATCATCCTAACAACTAAGTGCTGCCAAAATGCTCCCTAATCATGGCCTCCATCTTCATCTTGAGAGCTTGAGAGTTCTAAACTAGATCTAAGGCAAAGGAGCAATCTTTCTCCATCAAATCAAAGGAGCTACTTATTTCTCAAGGCTTTGTGTGGAGCTTATTATTTTTTGGAGATTTCTAGTGTTGCTACATCATTCCTAGAGCTTCTACAACATCTCTATCTTGTTCTATTTTGTTCTAGTTCTCATAGCCACGATTTGTAAGCCCCACTCTACTCTTAGATTTAAACTATGAAATTAATATG
Source organism: Allium sativum (assembly GCA_030737875.1). Classification (NCBI taxonomy): domain Eukaryota; kingdom Viridiplantae; phylum Streptophyta; class Magnoliopsida; order Asparagales; family Amaryllidaceae; genus Allium; species Allium sativum. The sequence continues at coordinate 344,644,701 of CM060924.1, read as the reverse complement.
AACTTGTAGCAAGTTGAAATGGGATTTTTGTGTAATACTTGTCTTGGATCTATCATTGTATGCATAGATCCATTCATGACTCTTTTGATCTATGATTGTGGAACTATCATGAACCTAGTACCATTCATCTTGATTTTTGGGTAGAAAGCTATGAGCTTTATTTGGGGATTATGCATAATGCAACATAGAACCCCTCATAACCTTGATGTTAACTTGCCTATGATGTTGAACTACATGCTAGTCACAAGTTTATCACTCTATGTCAACTATTACCATGTTATCACCCTATTTGCTAAGTTTGATGTCATACATGTTTTGAGGCCAATAATCCTATATGCTAGTTGCGATGAACACCTTTGCCCTAAATATCATCATGTTTAACTTATGACCAACTTTACCACCTTATGCCCATCTTTGTCATATTGTTATGTTCCCCTTCTTGATCTATTTGTATTGATGCGAATTTACGTGCGATGGGAATACGTTATGGCTAGTTAGGAGAACTTGAAATGACATGAAAAACATGACTTGAAATGTGACATGAAAATTGATTATGCTTGAAAACTTGAATGTGGTCATGACATGTAGAAAACCATGAAGTGGCCAACTCGAGGTTGGGTTGAGTTTGTAGCATAAATCTGCCCGGAACCGCCCGACAAATCCAGTGGCTACAAACAATAGGACCCAATGTGAGTAGTTGGTCATATCGCGCTTGAAACCCGAGGTTAGACTAGGTTGTGGTGTAAAGCTGCCCGGACCCGCCCGGCACATCCAGTAACCACAACAAAGTCTAATGTGAGAGGTTGGGTGCATTAAGTTAATTAATGCCACATGATAGGGTTAAGTCATGAACCACTTGGATACACTTAACCAACTTGATACATGATTGGATAGGGTTAACCACACTTAACCCGTTAGAAACCCTAGTTACGTGGTCCTTTTCAGCGGTAACCCTCTTAGATGTATCACGATACCCTAGGAATTAGGCTAGGGTGGGGCACGATTACTGGGCTGATTGTAAGCGACCAGAAAGACGGCTGAGTAGGTGCGCCAGTGTAGGTTCAGGCGGGCTATGGTCGTGCACATAGTCCGGAGTTGAAAAAAACAGACACGGGCACCAGTAGGTTTAGACTATGCGTGCTTGATTTGAGTCAGTGGTTGGCACCTTAGGGGTTGATACACCCTAGGGTGGACCTAGCATAGTTGACTACATTCCGTGATTGGGTCGTATGACACCGACACTCGACGAGTTAGGCTTATAGGGAGCCGATCGACTAGATCGTATAGTTGGACCTTGACTTGGGTCATCTCATGATATTGGGCCAAGGGATCATTTCTTGTTTATACTTGACATGGGTTAGAATACTAGTACTATTGGTGCAAAAAATAAACCTTGTATATGCGATGCCACACTTGATCTACCTTGTTATCTATTTATCATGCCAGTTAGTTACCATCTTTATGTTTCATCTCAGTTTCTCATGTCTAGTTAACTTCATTAGTTTTTATACTAATAGTAGGTAGGACTTACCAGTCTTTATGACTGACCCTTTTTCTTTCGCCTCTTTTCTTCCGTTCCACCCCCCCAGGTTCTCAGGGAGGTAACACTAGTGCTTAGCTTGGACATTTGGCTTGCTTTCTTGACAGCTCATGTACGGTTTGGACTTGAGCTTGCTATGGCTTCACCACATCTATTTTGGGGATAGTTTACTTTATGTTATTTTCAGTTTATGTTTCTAGACTTGTGGTAGTTGGAAAATGATGACTAAGTATTTTGATGTAAGTTGACTTTGGTTTTGAAATGGTTAACCATGTTTTTTTTTAAATTTCTACCGCTGCTTTACTTATTTATTTATCTATGTTCTGTCTTGTGATATCTTTGTGCATATTTACCTAGACAACACCCCTCTAAAGCTAGTGCAATCACTCGTGAGTTACCCTGGCGGAGGTGGGGTGTTACATTTGGTATCAGAGCATGAGGTTTACTAGACCGGACAAAAGTTTTAAAAACCCTTTTGAAAAACTATTTTCAAACCAATTAAGTATTTTTCCAAGGGAAGTCTAGTTTATTTCAAAAGGCTATTCCCCAAAAGCACTATCCTTTGTTTCCTCGTTCTAAATCTATCTTTTACTTCGTTTCAGTATGGCCGATAACTTTATCATCCCGGAGGGAATACCGCTACCTATTTGGTTTAGGAGGTACATGGAGGCTAGGGCAAATGGAGCCGGCCCAGCAGATACTCCCACTCCTCCTCCCGTAGCTGAGGTTCCTCCTCCTCCTCCTCAGCATCCACAAGCAGATTTCGCGAAGATTTGCAAAGACTTTAAGGCGATGGGTGGCAAGAATTTTGTTGGGACAGAGACTTTTGTTGAGGCAAGAAACTGGTTAAGGGAAACTGAAGACCTTTTTGCTATCTTTAATGTAGAAGATCGTAGAAAAGTTCTGTTGGCAGTATGGCTATTGAAAGAGGAAGCTGCTTATTGGTGGGAAGTCACCAACGCTACTAGGCCTATAGAGACTTGGGCGGACTTTAGGATGAGGTTTGGGCTTAAGTTTCTATCATCTGCTGAAGAGAATCTGCAAATGGAGAGGTTTTTATCTTTGAAGCAAGGGGACATGACCATGAGGGAGTATGTGAATAAGTTTAACCAGCTTGCTCGATTCGGTTTAGACATGGTTAACACACCTCAGAAGAAGGCTCTACGCTTTGCTCGAGGATTGAATGAGCCATTGCAAGGTTTGGCCATGTCTCATATACCCATGGGGGCCACTTTTGAGAGCTTAGGGGATATGGCCTTGCTTCAAGGAGATGATAAGAATGGCAAGAAAGAAGTTAAGCTTAATGAGACTCAAACCAAGAAGGTGGACTCCAAGTGGGGAGGCAACCAGAACAACCAGAACAACCAGAACAACAAGGGTAACAAGGCCAACAACAACAAGGCAAGGGAGACAAGGAAGTGCAACTTTTGTAGGATCATTGGACACATAGCCAAGGATTGTAGGAAGAAGAAGAGGAAGTTGGGAGAATGCTTTCATTGCGGAGAGTCCGGACACTACAGTAAGGATTGCCCAAAGAAGCAAGGACATGGGCAAGGGCAGACTCAGCGGGCAGGACCTTCTGGAGGGCAAATGCATGCTCTCAACACTACTCCAGCTCCGGACCGAGTTAGTATTTCTGTAGAAAGCCTTGTTTACGTTTCTGGTTTTCCTGTTCGGACTTTATTTGATTCTGGCGCATCGCATACCTTTATTTCTTCTGACATTGTTGAAAGTTTGCACCTAAGTACTAGTCTAGTTGAGGATCCCGTTAGTGTTTCAAATCCAATTGGGGGTTCCTCCCATCTATCTATGATTTGTATGGATTTGAGGATTTCTATCTTGACCGTAGAATTCACATGTAATGCTTATGTTCCCGGGTTCATGGGATACGGGTTGATTTTGGGCATGAATTGGTTGTCCAGTTATGGTGCCATTCTCGATTGTGAGCATAGGGTAGTGAGGCTTATGACTCGCCTTGGCAATACCCTAGAGATTTCTTGTAACCCTATGGATCCCGTCATGTTATGTTATCTTGAATCCCTCGACTTGTCTATTGACAATCTTCAATCGGTGAGGGTGGTCCGAGAATATCCTGATGTCTTTGATGAGGTGAAGGGGTTACCCCCTAAACGTGAGATAGACTTCCGTATTTATCTTGTTGATAATGCCAAGCCAGTTTCATTGCCTGTTAGGCACATGGCCCCGCGAGAAAGAAGAGAGCTTAGTAAGCAAGTCAAGGAGTTGCTTGAGAAAAATTTCGTTAGGCGAAGCATTTCTGAATGGGGTGCTCCTGTGGTATTCGCTACTAAGGTGGATGGTTCGCTTCGTCTATGTGTTGATTATCGTGAGTTAAACAAGCTAGCAAAGAAGAATAGGCACCCGTTACCGAGGATTGATGATCTCTTTGACTAGCTTGTAGGTGCTTCTGTTTTCTCTCAACTCGATCTAGCCACCGGATTCCATCAGCTTAGAGTGGCTGAGGATAGTATTGACAAGACTGCATTTAGGACTCCAGATGGATTCTTTGAATGGCTCGTCATGCCGTCCGGTTTGACTAATGCACCCGCATACTTCGTTGATTTGATGAGTAGGGTGTTTAGGGAGTTCCTTAACAAGTTTGTGGTTGTCTTCGTGGATGATATTCTGATCTTCTCTAAGGACGAGGAAGAGCATGCTACACATCTCAAGGAGGTAATGGATACGCTTAGAGCTCATCAGTTAAAAGCCAAGTTCTCTAAATGCCATTTTTGGAGAAGGGAAGTTCGGTTCCTTGGGCATATAGTTTCTAAGCAAGGCATAGCTGTGGATCCCGCTAAAGTAGTGGCGGTACAAGACTGGAAAGTTTCGAAGAATGCAACTGAAGTGAGAAGCTTTCTCGGTCTGGCAGGATTTTATAGGAAGTTCATTAAGGACTTCGCTAAGATTTCAGCCCCTCTTACTAAGTTAACGAAGAAGAACTTAGTCTTTGCATGGGACTTAGAGTGTGAGCTTGCTTTTCAAAGGCTCAAGAAAGCCCTCACCACAGCTCCAGTTCTAGCTTTACCCGATGGAGGGAAGTTGTTTACCGTGTACACCGATGCATGTGGCACGGGATTAGGCGTTGTCCTGATGCAAGAAGGGAGAGTGATATGCTTTGGGGGTAGATAACTCAAAGTTCATGAGAAGAACTATCCCACTCATGATTTGGAGTTGGCGGCGATCGTCTTTGCACTCAAATCTTGGCGCTATTATCTTCTAGGTGAAAGGTTTGAGTTATATATTGATCACAAGTCGCTCAAGTACCTCTTCTCGCAGAAAGATTTGAATCTAAGGCAGCAGAGGTGGATGGAATTCTTGGCATCCTATGACTTCAATATAGCTTATACGCCTGGCAAGGGTAATGTTGTGGCGGATGCGCTAAGTAGAAAAAGGTTGACTTTGAGTCCCTTGTTTGTTGAGATGAAGACCCTAGAGTTCTTGGCAACCTTTGATTTTACACCTGCTGTTGAGTCGATGACTGGTTCGTTAGCATCCCTTGAGCTTAGACCTACACTTCTTGATCAAGTTGGGACTTCACAGAGGGAAGACCCGCAGATAGTCGAGATCATGGACAAGTTGATTCGTTGTGAGATGTCAAGTCACCTCGCTAGATATACTATTGATGACAAGGGGTGGCTAAGGCGTGATGGAAGACTATGTGTCCCACAAGTGGGAGACTTAGTAAATAAAGTTCTTGAGGAGGCGCATCACTCGAGGATGACCATACATCCCGGAGGGGATAAGATGTACCGGGATATGAAGCGCATTTTCTTTTGGGTTGGGATGAAAAAGGATGTTGCAGAGTTTGTTTCTAGATGCATTGTTTGCCAACAAGTAAAGGCAGAGTCGAAGAAGCCCGGTGGGCTACTGCATTCATTTCGAGGTCCCGCAATGGAAGTGGGAAAGTATCTCTATGGATTTTGTGGATGGATTGCCGAGATCAAGGAAGGGGAATACTAACATATGGGTCATAGTGGATAGACTCACGAAGAGCGCTCATTTCATTCAAGTGAAGAGAAAGAGGACCGCATCATGGCTAGCATATGTTTATCTTCGAGAGATAGTGCGATTGCATGGAGTTCCTTCTAGCATAGTTAGCGATCGTGACCCAATCTTCACTAGCCAGTTCTGGAATAGTTTGCAAGAAGCGATGGGTATGCGATTGAACCTAAGTACAGCCTATCACCCACAGACGGATGGCCAGACCGAAAGGGTGAATAGGGTACTAGAAGATCTGTTGGGGGTATGCGTTCTTGACTTTGGTGGCACTTGGGAAGACCACCTTCCTCTCGTAGAGTTTGCTTATAATAACAGCTACCAAGCAAGCATAGGGACGGCACCATTCGAAGCTTTGTATTGGAGGCCGTGCAAGTCACCAACATGTTGGTGGGAGACGACGGATAAGCTTATACTTGGGCCCGACATGATAAGGGACACGTCTGAGAAGGTTGAGTTGATTCGAAGGCGGATGAAAACAGCCCAAGACAGAAAGAAATCCTATGCAGACAAGCGAAGGACAGACTTAGAGTTTGAAGTTGGAGATATGGTCTTTGTGAAGGTTTCTCCCTTGCGAAATGTGGTTCGTTTTGGAGCAGTTGGAAAGCTAGCACCAAGGTTCGTAGGACCCTTCCCTATCATCGAGAAGATTGGGCAAATGGCTTATAGGGTGGAATTGCCCGAGAAGCTGGTTGGAGTGCACAATGTCTTTCATGTCTCGCATCTCCAAAAATGCCAACATGAATCAGCCGAAGTAGTTGAGCCTAGCATTCTTGAAGACGTGGAGGTAGACAAAGAGGCAACCCTGAGGCGAGCTCCAATTCGTATCTTGGGAACGGAGATCAAGAAGCTGAGGAATCGAGAAGTCAAGTTAGTAAAGGTTCAGTGGAGTGAAGCCGATGAAGATGCAACTTGGGAAACCGAGGAGAAGATGCGTGGGCTTTATCCATTTCTTTTTGAGGGTACATTCTCAATCTCTTTTCCTAGTTAGCATATCTTTCTTTTGCTATCCATGTTTATCTTGTTATTTCGTTAATCTTGTCATGAGAACCTTAGGTAGAAACCCTTTGGATGAAACATGCATTTGAAACATGTTATGTTTGATGGTTGCAAATGGTTGCAAGTGTTTGCAAGTGGTTACTCGTGGATGCATGATAAACGTTAGGCACTAAGATCGGCTCACACACTTTCATATTACATATGCATGAGTGTTTATGCTTATTCATGGATGAAACTTGTTATGCCATCACGTGGATGTTGCATATGAATGAATGTTATGTGCACTCATGTATAGATTATAAATTATGTTAGGAATTTGCATACATTTGGACTCATTTCACTAACATATTCTGCATTAAGGAGGTTTACTGAGTCAGTAACTGCCTGATTTTCGCATTAGATAGGTGCATATACACACACTTTTGCATATGTTCATACAGCATTAGAAATCTTTTATGGACAATGATTACTTGTGGATGATGATTTGAGTAGATGGATGATGGATGGTAGGATACGTTCTTCCTAATTTGGAGATTTCGGGGACGAAATCCTTTAAGGTGGGGAGAATGTAACAACCCGAATATTTATAACATGTTAAAATAAGAAATCAGGGCAGAATTAAATTATAAGTTAAGAATCAATGGGAATGGGTTACGCCATTGCGTTCGTCTCGAAATTCTGCTTGAAAACGAGTCTGAAATTTCGTAAATCGGAGTCTGTATGACCAAGTTATGGCCCATGGAAGATTTCAGAAAATTCAAAATTCAGCCCGAAATTCAAATTCAGCCCCAAACAGACTGGATGGGAAAATTTCCCGCCCAGCCCCAGGTCGACTAGGGAGTCGACCTGGGGGTCGACCTCCCTGGTCGGGCCATGTTGGCCTGGTGCACCTGCTTGCTCCTTTGGGTCTGTTCAGCTGGCCTATAACGAGATTTGATGGTTCAGATCTAAACTAGGGTTAATCCTATGGCCTAAACTTGTCTCTACTCCTATAAAAACACCCTAAGACCTAGCCTAAACCACCACAAATCATCCTAACAACTAAGTGCTGCCAAAATGCTCCCTAATCATGGCCTCCATCTTCATCTTGAGAGCTTGAGAGTTCTAAACTAGATCTAAGGCAAAGGAGCAATCTTTCTCCATCAAATCAAAGGAGCTACTTATTTCTCAAGGCTTTGTGTGGAGCTTATTATTTTTGGAGATTTCTAGTGTTGCTACATCATTCCTAGAGCTTCTACAACATCTCTATCTTGTTCTATTTTGTTTTAGTTCTCATAGCCACGATTTGTAAGCCCCGCTCTATTCTTAGATTTAAACTATGAAATTAATATGAACATGTAGCAAGTTGAAATGGGATTTTGGTGTAATACTTGTCTTGGGTCTATCATTGTATGCATAGATCCATTCATGACTCTTTTGATCTATGATTGTGGAACTATCATGAACCTAGTACCATTCATCTTGATTTTTAGGTAGAAAGCTATGAGCTTTATTTTGGGATTATGCATAATGCAATATAGAACCCCTCATAACCTTGATGTTAACTTGCCTATGATGTTGAACTACATGCTAGTCACAAGTTTATCACTCTATGTCAACTATTACCATGTTATCACCCTATTTGCTAAGTTTGATGTCATACATGTTTTGAGGCCAATAATCCTATATGCTAGTTGTGATGAACACCTTTGCCCCAAATATCATCATGTTTAACTTATGACCAACTTTACCACCTTATTCCCATCTTTGTCATATTGTTATGTTCCCCATCTTGATCTATTTGTATTAATGCGAATTTACGTGCGATGGGAATACATTATGGGTAGTTAGGCGAACTTGAAATGACATGAAAAACATGACTTGAAATGTGACATGAAAATTGATTATGCTTGAAAACTTGAATGTGGTCATGACATGTAGAAAACCATGAAGTGGCCAACTCGAGGTTGGGTTGAGTTTGTAGCATAAATCTACCCGGAACTGTAACAACCCGTATTTTGAATAACATGTTATAACATAAATCAAGACAGAATTAAATGTTAAAATCTGAATCAAGGGAAACGGCTGTGCCATTGCGTTCGTCTTGGAAAAATACGCGAAATACAGTCCGAGTTTTCGAAAATCGGGGTCCGTATGACCAAGTTATGGCCCGTCAAAGTTTTCAGAAAACTTTCAAGTTCAAAAAAAACAGTTCAAATTTCAAATCTGGAGCCAAACAGACTGGGCGGGAAAGTTTCCTGCCCAGCCCCCAAGTCGACTGGGGAGTCGACATGGGAGTCGACACACCCCAGCTGGTGTCGACTGCGCAGTCGACACTCCTGTCGACCTGGGTGGTCGGGCCAGTTGGCCTGGTGCACTTGTTTTGGCTCCTGGGTCTTATTTTGTTGGCTTGTGAGGTGATTTGATGGCTCAGATCTGAATTAGGGTTAATCCTATGGCCTAAAATAGTCTCTACACATATAAAAACACCCTAATACCAAGCCTAAATCATCACAAATCATTCCTACAACTAAATTATGCCAAAATGCTCCCTAATCATGGCCTCCATCTTCTCCGACTTGAGAGCTTGAGAGCCTAAGCTTTATCTAAAGCAAAGGAGCCATCTTTCTTCATCAAAACAAGGATCTTTCTTCTTATTTCTCAAGGCTTGGAGTGGATCTTATCTTTAGTTGGGGATTTCTAGTGTGGCTTCGTCTCAATCTTGTTCTATTGTGTTCTAGTTCTCTTGATCACGCTTTGTAAGCCCTACTCTACTCTTAGATTTAAACTATGAAGTTAATATGATCATGTAGCAAGTTGAAATGGGACTTTTGGGTATAATACTTGTCTTGGGGCTATATTTGTATGTATAGATCCATGTATGACTCTCTTGATCTATGATTGTGGCACTATCATGAACCTAGTATCATTTACCTTGATTTTTGGGTAGAAAGCTATGAGCTTTATTTGGTGGTTATGCATAATGCAACATAGGACTTGGTAGTTATGCATAAATGCAACATAGAACCCCTCATGATCTTTATGTTAACTTGCCTATGACGTTATGAACCATATTCTAATCACAAGTTATCACCCTATGTTAACTATGACCATGTTATCACCTAGTTGCTAAGTTGATGTCATGCATGTTTTGAGGCCAATAATGCCATATGCTAGTTGTGATGAACACCTTTGCCTCATATATCACCATGTTAAACTTGTGATAGACTTTGCCACTTTATGCCCAACTTATCATATCATTATGTTCCCCCTTTTGATCAATTTGTGTTGATGCGAACTTACGTGCGATGGGGTTACGTTATGGGTAAATTTAAATGACATGAAACATGACTTGAAAATATGACATGTGATTATGCTTGAAAACATGAACGTGGACATGACATGTAGAAAACATGAAAGTGGCCAACTCGAGGTTGGGTTGAGTTTGTAGCGTAAATCTACCCGAAACTGACCGGCTTAACTAGTGGCTACAAACAATAGGACCCAATGTGAGTAGTTGGTCATATCGCGCTTGAAACCCGAGGTTAGACTAGGTTGTGGTGTAAAGCTGCCCGGACCCGCCCGACATATCCAGTAACCACAACAAAGTCTAATGTGAGAGGTTGGGTGCATTAAATTAATTAATGCCACATGTTAGGGTTAAGTCATGAACCACTTGGAAACACTTAACCAACTTGATACATGATTGGATGGGGTTAAGTCATGAACCACTTGGGTACACTTAACCAACTGGATACATGATTGGATAGGGTTAACCACACTTAACCCGTTAGAAACCCTAGTTACGTGGTCCTTTTCAGTAGTAACCCTCTGGGATGTATCAACGATACCCTAGGGACTAGGCTAGGGTGGGGCACGATTACTGGGATGATTGTAAGCGACCAGAACGACGGCTGAGTTGGTGCGCCGGTGTAGGTTTAGGCGGACTATGGTCGTGCACATAGTCCGGAGTTGAAAAAGCAGGCACGGGCACCAGTAGGTTTAGACTGTCCGTGCTTGATTCGTGTCAGTGGTTGGCACCCTAGGACTTGATACACCCTAGGGTGGACCTAGCACAGTTTGACTACATTTGTGTTAGGGCCGTATGACACCGACACTTGACGAGTTAGGCTTATAGGGAGCCGATCGACTAGACCGTGTAGTTGGACCTTGATTTAGGTCATCTAATGATGTTGGGCCAATTTTGGGCCAAGGGATCATTTCTTGTTTATACTTGACATGGATTAGAATACTAGTACACTTGGTGCAACGTAACCTTGTATATGCGATGCCACACTTGATCTATCTTGTTAACTTTTCACCATGCCAGTTATCATCCTATGTTTCATCTCTGTTTTACATGTCCAGTTAACTTTATTAGTTTTTATACTAATAGTAGGTAGGACTTACCAGTCTTTTAGACTGACCCGTTTTCTTTCGCCTCTTTTCTTCCGTTTCCCCCCCCAGGTTCTCAGGGTGGGAACACTAGCACCTAGCTTGGATCTTTAGCTTGCTTTCTGGATAGCTCATGTACGGTTTGGACTTGAGCTCGCTATGGCTTTACCACGTCTACTTTGGGGACAGTTTACTTTATGTTATTTCCAGTTCTCAGTTTATGTTTCTAGACTTGTAGTTGTTGGAAAATAATGACTTAGTACTTTTGATGTAAGTTGACTATGGTTTTGAAATAGTAGTTTTATCCGCTGCTTTACTTACTCTGTTTTACTTTTATGTTCTGTCTTGTGGTATCTTTATGCATGTTTACCTTGACCAACACCCCTCCAAAGCCAGTGTACTTGCTTAGAGTGACCCTGGCGGAGGTGGGGTGTTACATTTGGTATCAGAGCATAAGGTTTACAAGATTTGAGCAAAAGTTTTTTAAAACTTACCTTTTGAAAAACTATTTTCAAAACCGATTATAAAGAAGTATTTTCCAAGAAAATTCTAGTTTATTTTAAAAGGCTATTCCCCAAAAGCCATTAGCACTATCCTTTGTTTCCTCGTTCTAAATCTATCTTTTCCCTTTTTCAACATGGCCGATCTTAACCTTCCCGAGGGAGTACCCATACCCGGATGGTTCCGGAGGTACTTGGAAGCTAGGGCCAATGACGCGGGCCCAACAAACACTCCCACTCCTCCTCCCGTACCTGAGGTTCCTCCTCCTCCTCCTCAGCGTCCACAAGAGGATTTCACAAAGATTTGCAAGGACTTTAAGGCGATGGGTGGCAAAAATTTTATTGGGACGGAGACTTTTTTTGAGGCAAGAAATTGGTTAAAAGAAACTGAAGGCCTCTTTGCCATCTTTGATGTGGAAGACCGTAGAAAAGTTCTGTTGGCAGTATGGCTATTGAAAGAGGAAGCTGCTTATTGGTGGGAGGTCACCAATGCTACTAGGCCTATAGAGACTTGGGCCGACTTTAGGATGAGGTTTGGGCTTAAGTTTCTATCATCTGCTGAGGAGAATCTGCAAATGGAGAAGTTCATATCTTTGAAGCAAGGGGACATGACAGTGAGGGAGTATGTGAATAAGTTTAACCAGCTTGCTCGATTCGGTTTAGACATGGTTAACACACCTCAGAAGAAAGCTCTACGCTTTGCTCGAGGATTGAATGATCCATTGCAAGGTTTAGCCATGTCTCATATACCCATGGGGGCCACTTTTGAGAGCTTAGTGGATATGGCCTTGCTCCAAGGAGATGATAAGAATGGCAAGAAAGAAGTTAAGCTTAATGAGACTCAAACCAAGAAGGCGGACTCCAAGTGGGGAGGCAATCAGAACAATCAGAGCAATCAGAACAACAAGGGTAACAAGGCCAACAACAACAAGGCAAAGGAGACAAGGAAGTGCAACTTTTGTGGGATCGTTGGACACATAGCCAAAGATTGTAGGAAGAAGAAGAGGAAGTTGGGAGAATGCTTTAATTGCGGAGAGTCTGGACACTTCAGTAAGGATTGCTCAAAGAGGCAAGGGCAGGGGAAAGGACAGACTCAGCGAGCAGGACCTTCTGGAGGGCAGATGCTTGCTATCAACACTACTCCAGTTCCGGACCGAGGTAGTATTTCTGTAGAAAGCCTTGTTTATATTTCCGGTTTTCCTGTTTGAACTTTATTTGATTCTGGCGCATCGCATACCTTTATTTCTTCTGATATTGTTGAAAGTTTGCACCTATGTACTAGTCTAGTTGAGGATCCCGTTAGTGTTTCAAATCCAATTGGGGGTTCCTCCCATCTATCTATGATTTGTATGGATTTGAGGATTTCTATCTTGACCGTAGAATTCACAGGTAATGCTTATGTTCTCGAGTTCATGGGATACTGGTTGATTTTGGGCATGGATTGGTTGTCCAGTTATGGAGCCATTCTCGATTGTGAGCATAGGGTAGTGAGGCTTATGAGTCGCCTTGGCAATACCCTAGAGATTTCTTGTAACCCTCTGGATCCCGTCATGTTATGTTATCTTGAATCCCTCGACTCGTCTATTGACAATCTTCAATCTGTGAGGGTGGTCCGAGAATATCCTGATGTTTTTGATGAGGTAAAGGGGTTACCCCCTAAACGCGAGATAGACTTCCGTATTTATCTTGTTGATAATGCCAAGCCAGTTTCATTGCCTGTTAGGCACATGGCCCCGCGAGAAAGAAGAGAGCTTAGCAAGCAAATCAAGGAGTTGCTTGAGAAAAATTTCATTAGGCGAAGCATTTCAGAATGGGGTGCTCCAGTGGTATTCGCTACTAAGGCGGATGTTTCGCTTCGTCTATGTGTTGATTATCGTGAGTTGAACAAGCTGATAAAGAAGAATAGACACCCGTTACCGAGGATTGAAGATCTCTTTGACCAGCTTGTTGGTGCTTCTGTTTTCTCTCAGCTCGATCTAGCCACCGGATTCCATCAGCTTAGAGTGGCTGAGGATAGTATTGATAAGATTGCGTTTAGGACTCCAAATGGATTCTTTGAATGGCTAGTCATGCCGTTCGGTTTGACTAATGCACCTGCATACTTTGTTGATTTGATGAGTAGGGTGTTCAGGGAGTTCCTTAACAAGTTTGTGGTTGTCTTCGTGGATGATATTCTGGTCTTCTCTAAGGTCGAGGAAGAGCATGTTACACACCTCAAGGAGGTTATGGATACACTTAGAGCTCATCAGTTGAAAGCCAAGTTCTCTAAATGCCATTTCTGGAGAAAGGAAGTTCGGTTCCTTGGGCATATAGTTTCTAAGCAAGGCATAGCTGTGGATCCCGTTAAAGTGGTGGCGGTACAAGACTAGAAAGTTCCGAAGAATGCAACTGAAGTGAGAAGCTTTCTCAGTCTGGCAGGATTTTATAGGAAGTTCATTAAGGACTTCGCTAGGATTTCAGCCCCTCTTACTAAGTTAACGAAGACGAACTTAGTCTTTGCATGGGACTTAGAGTGTGAGCTTGCTTTTCAAAGGCTCAAGAAAGCCCTCACCTCAGCTCCAGTTCTAGCATTGACCGATGGAGGGAAGTTGTTTACCATGTACACCGATGCATGTGGCACGGGATTAGGCACTGTCCTGATGCAAGAAGGGAGAGTGATATGCTTTGGGGGTAGGCAACTCAAAGTTCATGAGAAGAACTATCCCACTCATGATTTGGAGTTGGCGGCGGTCGTCTTTGCACTCAAATCCTGGCGCCACTATCTTCTAGGCGAAAGGTTTGAGTTATATACTGATCACAAGTCGCTCAAGTACCTCTTCTCGCAGAAAGATTTGAATCTAAGGCAGCAGAGGTGGATGGAATTCTTGGCATCATATGACTTTGAGATAGCTTATACCCCTGGCAAGGGTAATGTTGTAGCGGATGCGCTAAGCAGAAGAAGGTTGACTTTGAGTCCCTTGTTTGTTGAGATGAAGAGCCTAGAGTTCTTAGCAACCTTTGATTTTGCACCTGCTATTGGGTCGATGACTAGTTCGTTAGCATCCCTCGAGCTTAGACCTACACTTCTTGATCAAGTTGGGGCTTCACAGAGGGAAGACCCGCAGATAGTCGAGATCATGGACAAGTTGATTCGGGGTGGGACGTCAAGTCACCTCGCTAGATATACTGTTGATGACAAGGGATGGCTAAGGCGTGATGGAAGACTATGTGTCCCACGAGTGGGAGACTTAGTAAATAAAGTTCTTGAGGAGGCGCATCACTCGAGGATGACCATACATCCCGGAGGGAATAAGATGTACCGGGATATGAAGCGCATTTTCTTTTGGGATGGGATGAAAAAGGATGTGGTAGAGTTTTTTTCTAGATGCGTTGTTTGCCAGCAAGTAAAGGCCGAGTCGAAGAAGCCCGGTGGGCTACTGCATCCATTGGAGGTCCCACTATGGAAGTGGGAAAGTGTCTCTGTGGATTTTGTGGATGGATTGCCGAGATCAAGGAAGGGGAATACTAGCATATGGGTCATAGTGGATAGACTCACGAAAAGCGCTCATTTCATTCCAGTAAAGAGAAAGAGGACCGCATCATGGCTAGCATCTGTTTATCTTCGAGAGATAGTGCGATTGCATGGAGTTCCTTCTAGCATAGTTAGCGATCGTGACCCAATCTTCACTAGCCAGTTCTGGAATAGTTTGCAAGAAGCGATGGGTATGCGATTGAACCTAAGTACAGCCTATCACCCACAGACGGATGGCCAGACCGAAAGGGTGAATAGGGTACTAGAAGATCTGTTGGGGCTATACGTTCTTGACTTTGGTGGCACTTGGGAAGACCACCTTCCTCTCGTAGAGTTTGCTTATAATAATAGCTATCAAGCAAGCATAGGGATGGCACCATTCGAAGCTTTGTATAGGAGGCCGTGCAAGTCACCAACATGTTGGTGGGAGACGACGGATAAGCTTATACTTGGGCCCGACATGATAAGGGACACATCCGAGAAGGTTGAGTTGATTCGAAGGCGGATGAAAACGGCCCAAGACAGACAGAAATCCTATGCAGACAAGCGAAGGACAGACTTAGAGTTTGAAGTTGGAGATATGGTCTTTGTGAAGGTTTCTCCTTTTCGAAATGTGGTTCGTTTTGGAGCAGTTGGGAAGCTGGCACCAAGGTTCGTAGGACCCTTCCCTATCATAGAGAGGATTGGGAAGATGGCTTATAAGGTGGAATTGCCCGAGAAGCTGGCAGGAGTGCACAATGTTTTTCATGTCTCGCATCTCCGAAAGAGCCTACATGAGTCGGCCGAGGTAGTTGAGCCTAGCATTCTTGAAGACGTGGAGGTAGAAAAAGAGGCAACTTTGAGGTAAGCTCCAATTCGTATATTGGGAACGGAGATCAAGAAGCTGAGGAACCGAGAAGTCAAGTTAGTAAAGGTTCAGTGGAGTGAAGCCGATGAAGATGTAACTTGGGAAACCGAGGAGAAGATGCATGGGCTTTATCCATTCCTTTTTAGGGTACATTCTCAATCTCTTTTCCTAGTTAGCATATCTTTCTTTTGCTATCCATGTTTATCTTGTTATCTCGTTAACCTGGTCATGAGAACCTTAGGTAGAAACCCTTTGGATGAAACATGTATTTGAAACATGTTATGCTTGATGTTTGCAAGTGTTTGCAAGTGGATACTCGTGGATGCATGATACACATTAGGCACTAAGATCGGCTCACACACTTTCATATTGCATATGCATGAGTGCTTATACTTATTCATGGATGAAACTTGTTATGCTATCACGTGGATGTTGCATATAGATGAATGTTATTTGTACTCATGTAGAGATTATGAATTATGTTAGGAATTTGCATACATATGGACTCGTTTCACTAACATACTTTGCATTAAGTAGGTTTACTGAATTAGTAACCGCCTGATTTTCGCATTAGATAAGTACATATACACACACTTTCGCATATGATCATACAGCATTTAGAATCTTTTTAGGAAAATGACTGCTCGTGGATGATGTTTTGAGTAGATGGATGATGGATGGTATGATACGTTCTTCCTAACTTGAAGATTTCGGGGACGAAATCCTTTAAGGTGGGGAGAATGTAACAACCCGTATTTTGAATAACATGTTATAACATAAATCAAGGCAGAATTAAATGTTAAAATCTGAATCAAGGGAAACGGGCTGTGCCATTGCGTTCGTCTCGGAAAAATACGCGAAATAGAGTCCGAGTTTTCGAAAATCGGGGTCCGTATGACCAAGTTATGGCCCGTCAAAATTTCAGAAAACTTTCAAGTTAAAAAAAACAGTTCAAATTTCAAATCTGGAGCCAAACAGACTGGGCGGGAAAGTTTCCTGCCCAGCCCCCAAGTCGACTGGGGAGTCGACTTGGGAGTCGACACACCCCTGCTAGTGTCGACTGCCCAGTCGACACCCCTGTCGACCTGGGTAGTCGGACCAGTTGGCCTGGTGCACCTGTTTTGGCTCCTGGGTCTTGTTTTGTTGGCTTGTGAGGTGATTTGATGGCTCAGATCTGAATCAGGGTTAATCCTATGGCCTAAACTAGTCTCTACACCTATAAAAACACCCTAATACCTAGCCTAAATCATCACAAATCATTCCTACAACTAAATTATGCCAAAATGCTCCCTAATCATGGCCTCCATCTTCTCCGACTTGAGAGCTTGAGAGCCTAAGCTTGATCTAAAGCAAAGGAGCCATCTTTCTTCATCAAAACAAGGATCTTTCTTCTTATTTCTCAAGGCTTGGAGTGGATCTTATCTTTAGTTGGGGATTTCTAGTGTGTCTTCGTCTCAATCTTGTTCTATTATGTTCTAGTTCTCTTGATCACGCTTTGTAAGCCCCACTCTACTCTTAGATTTAAACTATGAAGTTAATATGATCATGTAGCAAGTTGAAATGGGACTTTTGGGTATAATACTTGTCTTGGGGCTATATTTGTATGCATAGATCCATGTATGGCTCTTTTGATCTATGATTGTGGCACTATCATGAACCTAGTATCATTTACCTTGATTTTTGGGTAGAAAGCTATGAGCTTTATTTGGTGGTTATGCATAATGCAACATAGGACTTGGTAGTTATGCATAAATGCAACATAGAACCCCTCATGATCTTTATGTTAACTTGCCTATGATGTTATGAACCATATGCTAATCACAAGTTATCACCCTATGTTAACTATGACCATGTTATCACCTAGTGGCTAAGTTGATGTCATGCATGTTTTGAGGCCAATAATGCCATATGCTGGTTGTGATGAACACCTTTGCCTCATATATCACCATGTTAAACTTGTGATAGACTTTGCCACTTTATGCCCAACTTATCATATCATTATGTTCCCCCTTTTGATCAATTTGTGTTGATGCGAACTTACGTGCGATGGGGTTACGTTATGGGTAAATTTAAATGACATGAAACATGACTTGAAAATATGACATGTGATTATGCTTGAAAACATGAACGTGGACATGACATGTAGAAAACATGAAAGTGGCCAACTCGAGGTTGGGTTGAGTTTGTAGCGTAAATCTACCCGAAACCGACTGGCTTAACTAGTGGCTACAAACAATAGGACCCAATGTGAGTAGTTGGTCATATCGCGCTTGAACCCCGAGGTTAGACTTGGTTGTGGTGTAAAGCTGCCCGGACCCGCCCGGCATATCCAGTAACCACAACAAAGTCTAATGTGAGAGGTTGGGTGCATTAAATTAATTAATGCCACATGTTAGGGTTAAGTCATGAACCACTTGGAAACACTTAACCAACTTGATACATGATTGGATGGGGTTAAGTCATGAACCACTTGGGTACACTTAACCAACTGGACACATGATTGGATAGGGTTAACCAAACTTAACCCGTTAGAAACCCTAGTTACGTGGTCCATTTCAGTAGTAACCCTCTGGGATGTATCAACGATACCCTAGGGACTAGGCTAGGGTGGGGCACGATTACTGGGATGATTGTAAGCGACCAGAACGACAGCTGAGTTGGTGCGCCGGTGTAGGTTCAGGCGGACTATGGTCGTGCACATAGTCCGGAGTTGAAAAAGCAGGCACGGGCACCAGTAGGTTTAGACTGTGTGTGCTTGATTCGTGTCAGTGGTTGGCACCCTAGGACTTGATACACCCTAGGGTGGACCTAGCACAGTTTGATTACATTTGTGATTGGGCCGTATGACACCGACACTTGACGAGTTAGGCTTATAGGGAGCTGATCGACTAGACCGTGTAGTTGGACCTTGATTTAGGTCATCTCATGATGTTGGGCCAATTTTGGGCCAAGGGATCATTTCTTGTTTATAATTGACATGGATTAGAATACTAGTACACTTGGTGCAACGTAACCTTGTATATGCGATGCCACACTTGATCTATCTTGTTAACTTTTCACCATGCCAGTTATCATCCTATGTTTAATCTCTGTTTTACATGTCCAGTTAACTTTATTAGTTTTTATACTAATAGTAGTTAGGACTTACCAGTCTTTTTGACTGACCCGTTTTCTTTCACCTCTTTTCTTCCGTCCCCCCCCCCCCCCCAGGTTCTCAGGGTGGCAACACTAGCACCTAGCTTGGATCTTTAGCTTGCTTTCTGGATAGCTCATGTACGGTTTGGACTTGAGCTCGCTATGGCTTTACCATGTCTACTTTGGGGATAGTTTACTTTATGTTATTTCCAGTTCTCAGTTTATGTTTCTAGACTTGTAGTAGTTGGAAAATAATGACTTAGTACTTTTGATGTAAGTTGACTATGGTTTTGAAATAGTAGTTTTATCCGCTGCTTTACTTACTCTGTTTTACTTATATGTTCTGTCTTGTGGTATCTTTATAAATGTTTACCTTGACCAACACCCCTCCAAAGCCAGTGTACTTGCTTAGAGTGACCCTGACGGAGGTGGGGTGTTACAGGAACCGCCCGGCAAATCCAGTGGCTACAAACAATAGGACCTAATGTGAGTAGTTGGTCATATCGCGCTTGAAACCCGAGGTTAGACCAGGTTGTGGTGTAAAGCTTCCCGGACCCGCCCGGCACATCCAGTAACCACAACAAAGTCTAATGTGAGAGGTTGGGCGCATTAAGTTAATTAATGCCACATGATAGGGTTAAGTCATGAACCACTTGGATACACTTAACCAACTTGATACATGATTGAATAGGGTTAACCACACTTAACCCGTTAGAAACCCTAGTTTTGTGGTCCTTTTCAGTAGTAACCCTCTTAGATGTATCACGATACCCTATGGATTAGGCTAGGGTGGGGCACGATTACTGGGCTGATTGTAAGCGACTAGAAAGACGGCTGAGTAGGTGCGCCAGTGTAGGTTCAGGCGGGCTATGGTCGTGCACATAGTCCGGAGTTGAAAAAAACAGACACGGGCACCAGTAGGTTTAGACTGTGTGTGCTTGATTTATGTCAGTGGTTGGCACCTTAGGGCTTGATACACCCTAGGGTGGACCTAGCACAGTTGACTACATTCCGTGATTGGGCCGTATGACACCGACACTCGACGAGTTAGGCTTATAGGGATCCGATCGACTAGATCGTATAGTTGGACCTTGACTTGGGTCATCTCATGATATTGGGCCAAGGGATCATTTCTTGTTTATACTAGACATGGATTAGAATACTAGTACTATTGGTGCAAAAACTAAACCTTGTATATGCGATGCCACACTTGATATACCTTGTTATCTATTTATCATGCCAGTTAGTTACCATCTTTATGTTTCATCTCAGTTTCTCATGTCTAGTTAACTTCATTTGTTTTTATACTATTAGTAGGTAGGACTTACCAGTCTTTATAACCGACCCTTTTTCTTTCGCCTCTTTTCTTCCGTCCCCCCCCCCCCAGGTTCTCAGGGAGGGAACACTAGTGCTTAGCTTGGACATTTGGCTTGCTTTCTTGACAGCTCATGTATGGTTTGGACTTGAGCTTGCTATGGCTTCACCACATCTATTTTGGGGATAGTTTACTTTATGTTATTTTCAGTTTATGTTTATAGACTTGTGGTAGTTGGAAAATGATGACTAAGTATTTTGATGTAAGTTGACCTTGGTTTTGAAATGGTTAACCATGGTTTTTTTTAAATTTCTACCGCTGCTTTACTTATTTATTTATCTATGTTCTATCTTGTGATATCTCTGTGCATGTTTACCTAGACAACACCCCTCCAAAGCTAGTGCAATCACTCGTGAGTGACCCTGGCGGAGGTGGGGTGTTACAGACGTTTTCTTCCATTGATGATTCTAGAATCTCGGAGATCTATAGTTTCAACCCTAAATTTTATATGCTCTACTGGGATCTCCTGCGAGAAGATTTATTGGCACGAAGAACATATATTTTTTTATTCTAAGAAGCTACTGAAAGGATTTATCATAATTTCATAAATTTGATCCCAGAGAAAGAAATGCTTCAAACAATTTTGGATTATTGACTTATTTCATGTACTAATGTTTTGTACAAAATAATAGAAAAAGTAATATGTCATGGAATAAAAGATTTATTGAGACGCTCGTCCGACACTTTAGACACTCATGGTACACGAACATTATGCTGTCATGGTGCCCTTATAGCGTAGGGTGACATTTAGCTATCAGGTACATATATGTTTCTCTTGCCTAGATCTACTAAATCCTCTATTTTAATTTTAATTTAGTAGAGAAATCTATGTTTTTGGATGAAGCAATATATTTTAATGGAGATAGAAGCTCTAGGGAAGAAGGACAAGAAAGGAAAATGATATAAATGAGTTATATCAATAGTTTTAGCCTCTTATCTCCTTAATCCCAAAATTAAGGCTACCCTCCCAACTATGGGTTTAAAATTTTGAAAACAAATTGTTTGAATATCAAAAATCCTTGAAACAACCATATCTCCCAAACGGTATATCCGTTTTTGACATATGACCGCTCTACGGAAAAGAAAACCATCATTCTGATTCAATATAATTGGTTTTGATTCAAAATTCCACTCC
Source organism: Allium sativum (assembly GCA_030737875.1). Taxonomy (NCBI): domain Eukaryota; kingdom Viridiplantae; phylum Streptophyta; class Magnoliopsida; order Asparagales; family Amaryllidaceae; genus Allium; species Allium sativum. Next base: position 344,623,271 of record CM060924.1, on the reverse strand, counting down.
AGTCAAAAATTAAGGATGGAATTAGATTTGGTCAAGGTAAATCAATCATAGAAAAAATTGAAAAAAATTCTAGATGTGAGAAATGCCTCTAATAGTCATTCCCTAAAATTATAGAATGATACGACTGCATATGAAAAATAATATATCTTCTTTACGTGCTAAAAACACATAAAACAACGATTCATTACATTCTCACTCCCTTTTAAGAATTTCGATTCTGAAATTCTGCGAACAAGTCAATAAGGTCTTCCTGCATGCCTAACAACCATATAAAGTCAAAAATATCAAGATGCTTCCATAGTAACCAACATAGAAAAGAATAATCTAATCTTATCCTAGCATGCATTATATTATACTATGTCACATTAATGATATGATCTATGAAAGTAAAAGCGATAAGCAAAAATCTTTCCAAGTAAAGAGCTCTGGATACAACTTTCTCATGCTCTCCTCAGTTGCCTAAGTGCAATCTCCCTCACTTTTACTCCACTGAACCTTTGCAAACTTCACCATCTTCTTCTTAACTTCTTCATATCGTGTTCACCATATGAGTGGGCCTATGTAGTCTCGAAGCTTCTGGCTTAATCTTGGTGTCGTCCAATAGATCCATTGTGATGGTTATGCTATGGTCACATAATTTCCGTAATTGACAAACATGGAATACATTGTGCAATCCAGCCATATTTTGAGCTAAGTCAATCTTATAAGCTAGGTTCCCAGTCCTTTTTAAGAATGGAAAAGGACCGATAAATCTTGGTGTCAACTCCCCTCTTTTACCGAACCAACAACATTTCTTTAAGAAGAAATCTTGACAAACACCATATCACCGACAAAGAACTCCAAATCTCTATGCCTCTTATCGACATAAATATTTCATCTATCCGGAGCGACTCTCATTCACTACTGAATAAGCTCAATCTTCCTTGACGTTTCCTTCACCATCTCCATCCCAAGTATCAATTTCTTGCCCATTTCCCACCAACATAAAGGAGTGTTAAACGGTCGCCCATACATTGCCTCAGATAGTGACATACACTGCTTAACTGATAACTATTATTATATGCGAATTCAACAATTCAAATGATTGTCCCACTAGCCTCCAAAATCTAACATGCAAACACGAAGATCTTCCAACATACAATTCCCTCTCTTGGTTTAACCGTCAATTTGAGGGTGATAAGCAAGACTAATTTGCAACTCTGTCCCCTAATGCCTCTTGTAAGCTTCTCCAAAACCCACTCATGAAAAATGGGTCTTGGTCACTCACAATGATCTTTGGTATATCATTGAATCACACTACCCACTTCATATACAGATCGGCCAGCTTGGCTGCCGTCCTATTAGATTTAGTGGGTATAAATCTAGCAGTTTTGGTTACTATGACCCAAACATTATCGTACCCTAATCCAATTCTAGGCAATCCATCAATGAAGTCCACTTGTGGTTGTTCATACTTCCATACGGGAACCTCTGGTGGTTGCATCAAGCTACTAGGCTTCTTCTGCTCTGCCTTAACTAACCGACAATTCATGCACTTTGATATGAATACTCCAATATCTATCTTCACCCCTTCCTGGCAATAGGCCGCTTCATATCACGGTACGTCTTATTACGCCGAGATGTATGGTCAGTCTGGAGTGATGGCACTCTCGAAGCATTTCATCTCTGAAACTATATATCAGTGGGACAACGAACATTCCTTTTTTTATAGTGATACTCATTAAGGTCAACTCCGTACTGCTTTACATCCTTCGACTCAACTCCAAACCCAACTTGAACGATGATCTCAACCAACTTGGGATCATACTTTGACTATCTCCAACTCTCTCAATCAAAGTAGGTATGATAGCCAAGCTTTCCTATATATATCTGGGTCCAACTCACACCTAGGTCAAAAATTGTAACCGAAAATATATTCCAACTGCTTCCGTTAGACAAACATGACCCCTAAACCAACATGTCTTCGACTCAAAGCATCAATAACTTCATTACCCTTCCCTGCTTTGTATGTTATTCCAAAGTCACTGAAAGCTAAAATCTCTAACCATCCTTGCCGGTGTAGGTTAAGATCCTTTTGCAAAAAAGGTACTTTAATGATTTATGATCGGTAAACAATTTGAACTTCTCTCCTAGAAAAAACGCCTCTAAGTCTTTAGCGCAGTACAGTCGTTGCTAATTCCAAATCATGGGTAGGATACTTCTTCTCGTGCAGTTTTAACTTTTTGCTAGCATAAGCTATAACCTTACGTTTCTACATTAGTACTGCTCCTAACTTAGTACCACAAGCATCTATGTGTACCGTCGTCTCCTCTTTCCCACTTAGAATAACCAACACTGGTGTACTTTTTAACCTTTCCTTCATACTCATAAATACATGCTCACATCTAACGTCCTAAGTAAAATCCAGATTTTTCTTAATCAAGTTGGTCAACAGTGCTGCTATCCTAGAGAAGTTTTGGGTGAACTTTCAATAATATCCTACCAATCCTTATAAACTCCTCACATCGTAGCATTCTTGGGTGTAGTTCAATACTATGCTTCTGCGATCTTTGCAGGATCCATAACAATGCCTTTCTCCAAAACAACATGACCTAAGAAACTCACCTCTTTCCTTCTAGAAATGACATTTGAAAAAAAATCCTTCAACTGAAGTTCCCTTAACACCTCAAAAAAAAATCTCAAATGTGTCTTGTATTCCTCCTTTGTCTAAGAATAGACCTAAATTCATCAACAAACACTAGGACAGACTTATTTAATTGATCTCTAAAGAAATGGTTCATAAGATCCATGAAATAGGCAGGTGCACTGGTTATCCTGGCTGGCATGACCAACCACTCATAAAATATAGATGGCGTTCAAAACGTCGTTATTACCACAATCTCTCTGGACACCCTAAACTGATGAAATCCGATTGCAAAATCCAATAGAGAAAGTACCCTAGCACCATGAAGTTAATCAAATAAATCATCAATACTTGGGAGATGATACTTGTTCTTCCTTGCCACCCTATTCAACTCACGGTAATCAACACACAATCTAAGGGAACCATTCACCTTCTTTGCGAGTACTACTAGTGCACCCCACTCGGATATACTCCTCTAAATGAAACCCTTTCCCAAAAGATCTTTCACCTGCACCCCTAACTCTCCCTACTCTCTAGGTGCATCCTTCTCAAAGGCATCACAAACTCTCTCTAGGTGCAATCCTTCTCAAAGGAAACCCTTTAGCAAAAGATCATTTACCTGCACCTCGAGCCCTCTCTGCTCTCTAGGTGCCATACTTCTCAAAGGCATCACTATCAGTCCAGCATCCTTTACTAGTTCAATATTGAATTCAATTTATCTATTCGGTGGGAGTCTGGCCACTTCCTAAAAAATCTCCAAATACTTTCTAGTGACTAGTAATGACAACTGTCGACAACTCATCATATGGAACCTCGAGAAATTGTAGATAATTGACCATCACCTTCTCAATTGATAAATGGCCTACCACTACTCTCTGCTCATCATTCGGCTCTATCGTCACTGACATCTTTCTTAAGTCACTCCTACTCCGTACTTACCCAGTCAGCCCATCCCAGTACGATGTCTAGCCCAACAAACCCCAAAATAAAGCAATCACGAACAAAAGATTTCCCAAGACTTGATAAAACACAATTATGACAAACCATACTAAGGTTGGAAAAGGCACCGACAAGGCTTGTGGCTATTAAAGGTATATCAACAATTTTGGGCTCCAGCTCTAATCTATCTTCCTAGCCCCTAGTATAAAGTAATGGAAAGCCCTATTATCATATGAAACATGAATAGGAACATTGAAAATGGAAAGCATATCTTGAATGAAAACACCCTTTTCCTTCTCCAAAGAGGCATTCAACGAACTTGGAATAACATTAATAGCACATGCCTTCACTACCTGCTTAGCCACATTTAGGTAATTCTTCTTGAAGTGTCCAGTCTTATGATAGAGATGGCACTTTCATTCGCTCTTTCATTGATTCCTAAAATGCTCCTCTTCTCTGTAGTTAAAGAAAGTCACCACGAGTTACCCTTCTTATTCCCTTCTTTATTCTGGGGTGGATTCCTCTTGTTGTTCCATTTCTTCTTACCTCCACCACTCTCATGTGGTTTTGGCTCTTCCTTAGGAGCAACATTAGCTACAACCACTACTCTCATGCCTGAGTGCCTTCCCAACCATTGACTCAGAGGCTTCATTAATATAATTCAAAATCCTCTCCCAAGATGATTGTGACACCCCCACACCCCTTAAACACACCCCAACCGTGGTCATGCTAAGGAATGTGTAGAGTTTAGGTATAAGAAATAAATAATGATACTAAGATCCACAAGATATGAAAATGAACATAGTGAAAACGTTTAAATTAAAACAACTTCTTATTTTGAAAACCAAATTTTGTTTAAAATAAGTCATAATCAGAAACAAGCCAAACCATATTTCTAAGAAAATCTCAGTCCAAACTACTAAATAAGAGTGCATACAGAAGCATTTCCCTCTCAATTGCCAATACATACAAAGAAAAATGAAAAAGACATAAACTAGATGAATACATTGGAAATTAAATAGAACTCAAGAATGAAATTTCTTAAACTTCCTGAACCAATCAATCTCTTACCTATGAGTCTAAAAGGGGAGAAAAGAAAGGAGAGTGAGTCAAACATTAAGTCTGGCGAATGGAAGTGGTTGCTAGAATTTTAAAGTAAATTAAAGATAATAGACTTGATAATAATTCTAGTGTAACTTCCCAGATTTTTCTTTCTTCGTCCATCCTCCTTTCCGCCCTCATACTCCTCACTTCGACTCAATCATTCACACTGCCATCTCCTTCAGCACTCTACCTCTACTCCTAGCTTTTGCTATTGTGGGAAGCTTTCTTTCTCTCCCCATATCCAAATCTAAGCCAATATTTCTTCTTCTCGCTCAATCTTTGTTGATCCATGTTATTTTCATTGGATTTATCTTCATGAACCCTAACCCTAAAATCCTATTTGCGGTGTCCTCTCACTTTCCCTATCGCCTCTATGTCGATTTCACTTGGACCTATTCGCAAATCCCTATGCCACCTTGAAGCTAGACATCTCCATTTTCCCCCCTCATCGAAAGGCAAAACCTTATTGGTTGTGGATTAAACTCCGGTTTGGCAAGATGGTGAGTTGTCTTTGAGTGGTGTTTGGTGAAAACGTGATACTGGTTGGTTGGTTGGTGTTTTTATGCCTGTTTTTCGTTTTTGTTGTGTTGATTGTGTACGATTTGAGTAGTGATCTTCAAATCTATGGTTTATGGTGTTGTTTTGTGCGGTATTCTGGTTCCTTTCGAGCCATACCTCAGCTTTCTTGTTCTGGTTTGGATTGTCAGTGTTGTTCGCATCATAGTCTGGTGGGTAGCTTGTTTGGCTTCAAGTTACAAATGTTTTCGTGAAGATATCGAAAGCCAAAGTGATTCCTATAGAAACGGTTTATGCTCTAGGTAGTCTTATCTTATGGTAATTTGTTGTGCATTTGTTCGCATTAGCGACTAGGTAGTAGCCAATAGGTTAGGTTTTTTCTTGTAAAATGTTGTTTCTTACCTGCATGTAAGGTTGCTTCCTAATTTTCTTTTAGTGTTAACTTGTACCTTTACTGTACTGAAATATCACGTATGGTGATTATTTCGATCTGTATTAGTTACCTAGTGCTTGCAAGTTGGTTGTAGCAGAGAGACAATCTGTTTATCTCTTGTATACTTTTATACTCATTATTTACTATTGTAGTGAGAAGAGTGTTATGGATCACTTTAAAAATCGGTTGGCCTTGCCGAAAAATTTAACAAGTGTCATAATTTACTTGCGAATTCCTAAGAATTGCCTTTTTTACTCTAATTTCTCTTTATTATTGTAGATTTGTCCATTTAAAATATGTTTTTGCAAATTTAGTATTTCATTATTTAATTTGTATTCGTGAATTTTGCTCTTTTTCATTATTTTTCATGTTAGAAAGAGAGTTAATTTTACTTTTTAAAACTAACATTTGCAGATCTATTAACATTTAAGAACAAATGTAAAAGAACTATAGAAAACTATAAATAACTATAGAAAATAGAATAACTATAAAGAAAAAAATAAAAATATACTTACAAAAAAATAACAGAAAAATTAACGTAAAAACTATAATTTACAACTATTAGATTACTTTAATTAATTAAAAATATAAAATAATAACTACCACCTACTAGTTCGTCCTTAGCTATAGTCCATGGTTTTGTCATATCCTGCTCCTTTGGTTGTCTACACATTTTTATTTTAAAATCTTCTTCTTGAAAATAATTAATTTTTTAGGTCCCACCTTAGGCTAAAAGAACCAAGAGGAAAAAGTTTTGAGTGTGAGGGAATGGTTAGGCTTAGTGTCTTATTTATAGCGGAGTTAGGGGATCTCAAACCGTGAATTAGCTGATTAAATCTGGTCTAACCACTTCATAAGCCCATATTTAATCGTTCGATTTCAGAACAAACGACTAAGATTTCATGAATTAAGGTTTTCAATTCCATCGCTTAGTATATGGACGTTTTTACATCTTGACAAAAAGGTGGGTTGACCTACATTATGCTTGGGTCGATTTATTGGTCGACCTAGGCAAGGTTGGGTCGACCAGGCCTATATATAGTGTTTTTTTTCATGACTTTAATTTTGATTTGAATTCTCTGAACTCTTTATTTCTTTGTAACTCATTCTTATGAACTAGGCTTTCGTTAAGTTATATATGGAAATCGCCCAAAAAATTGTCATGGACTCAATATTGCAACTCTCGTAGGCAAACTCAAAATATTTCACAAACTTATTTTATTGTTCAATTGATTAATATTACTTAAATTGGAAGCTGTTATATTCTCCTCTCCTTAAAGGATTTCGTCCTCGAAATCTCCAAGGATAGAGAATTGAAATAAACAATCGTAATCAAAACCTACACGCATCTACTTAAACACCATCGATGTTATCCATTGTCCTTAACATCTCTAATGCAATTTATGTTTAGATGCAACAGTGTAGCTGAAATGTCCCAACTAATGCGAAGATTAGGTAGTGTGCTGATTCGAACGAACTCCGTTTTATGTAATATGCCAGTGCATGTAACCAAATGCAAGCAAAGATCCTAATAATGACTTATAATTCTGTATGCTTAGCACAACCATCATTCTTATGGAAGAATCATATAATAATAATTCATTTATAACATTCATTTAATAAATAATAAAAATGCAATCAACATCCATTTGCATAGGCTTGGTGACCCAATTGGCTGATCTCTAAGAGATAATAGTACTTAGCGTGTGTATAGACATCCATTTACATCCACTAGCAAAAACATGCAACCATTAGCATACACTTGCAACCACTTGTGTAACACCCCGTATTTTCTGTGAACATTAAAGTAACGAATTAAAGAATACTTAATTTTAAGAGTGGGAATTAAGGGAAACGGGTTACGCCATTTCGTTCGTCTCGGAATTCTGCTTGAGATAGAGTCTGGGTTTGCATGAATCAGACTCCATATGAAGAAGTTATGGAGCTCAGAAGATTTCAAGTTTAAACGGAAATTAAATATAAATAATAATTAAATCAAAAAACAGTTCGAAATTGAAAAATTCCAAGAATCAGTTGGGCGGGAAAATTCCCGCTCATAGGGGTCGACTCCCCCCATGGGGGGTCGACATAGGTGTCGACCCCCCAAGAGGGGTGTCGACTTGGGTGTCGACCGCCCCTGTAGGGGTCGACCCCCTCAGCCAGATCTGGGTTGTTTTGTTCCAGTGACGTTTTCTGAGTCATTAGGGCATATGTGGTGACTTCCGGTTGGCTCTGTATGGTCTGGATAGCTTTGATTACTCCTAGGTTGATCTAACGGCTCTCACTAATCTAAACTTCTATATAAACAACCCCAACCCTCAACCCTAAAACCTCATAACCTTTCTCTCTGAAGTCGTCATGCTGTCCATGGCCAAACTAGCGTAGCCTCCATTTTTCTCTAAACTGGAAATCAAGTTAGAAAGCCCCAAATCAAGTCCAAACTAGAGAATCAATAGTCTACATCAAATGATAGCTTTTCAATTTCAGAAATCAGATCCCAGAAAACAGGATTTATTCTTTTGTTTGGAAGTTCAATTATTCTTTAGATTTGAACAAATAAAAAGTTATGACTTGTAATGAAGAGAAACTAGAACTGTGCCTAGTTGTAAGACAATCGTATTTTGATTTATGTTTATCCCTGTAGCAATTCTGAAATTACCTATGCCTATGAGACTATTGTGATTGATACAATTTATCATGTTGTATATAAATTTGGTGATGAACCTATCATGTTGTATATTAATTTGGTGATGAACCTATCATGTTGTATATAAATTTGGTGATTCTCTTATGTTATGTCATATGCAAGATCATAAGTTAAGTTATGTTCATATATGCTTATATGTCTAGATCTACATGCTTATATGTATAGATCTATGTTAATTTGATCCAACTCAAATGCAAGTTCATATTTACATGCTTAATTAAATTTGTGTAGTACTATGCCAAATTTATATCACACATGCTTAGTTGATCTATACTGTTTTATGTCGTTGGAATGTTACATGTCCCTTTGCTTTTCCCTTTTTGTTTATGAGTTAGGCTAATTTCCGAGCCTAACGTTCTGTGTAATTTATGCGAACGAATAACGGGGGATACGTTGGGAAAATATTAAACTACATGTTATTGGCATAGGTTGGCTCATAATCATGTAAATGATTAATGGCATGAAATGGTATAATTTGTATACCTAAGAATTTTGGATATAATTTAGAGGGTAAATGGGACATGACTTGAGTTGACAACACTGGTGGATAATTTACATATAAACATAAATGGTAAATATGTAAATTAATTAAAAGATGAATATGCCTAACCCGAGGTTAGATTGAGTTACGGTGTAAGACTACTCGGAACCGTCCGGCACATCCAGCAACCGTAACAATACAGATCTAATGTGAGAGGTTAGCACATTAAGCCCAAAAACCCGAGGTTAGATTGAGTTGCAGTGTAATACTGCCCAGAACCGCCCGGCACATCCAGCGACTGCAACAATATAAATCTAATGTGAGAGGTTGGTGCTTTAAGGAATGAATTAAAGCTAAGGAACATGCAGGCTAAGAATGGTAGGGTTAAGTAAATTAAGGCAACACTTAACCAATACAACATGTTAACTAAAATTATGGGTGTGGTTAGGCTAATTTGAGAACACTTAACCATTTTAACATGTTGATTAGGAAACCCTTGTAACGGGGACTCATTTCAGCAGTAACCCACATGGATGTATCATGGTACCCTGAACTAGTTAGGGTGGGGCACGATTACTGGGCTGATTATAAGCGCTCAAAATAACGGCGGGTGGTGCAGCGGTGTTGGTTCTGACGGAGTATGGGCGTGCACGTACTCCGGCATGGAAAAATCAGGCACTGGGTATTAGTAGTATACACTGTGCATCTTGAATTTGTGTCGGGTTGTCACCATAGGAATTGATGTACCCTATGGTGGGACCAGCACAGGTATATACAATCAAGCGGGGTCGAATGACACAAGTCATAAATGCATGTGAGTAGAAGCCGATCGATAAAGGGATCATTTTATCATGAACACATGGTGCTAGTTGAAACACTTGTTAGTAGGTGCAGGGAAATAGAAATGAGTGCGATAGTATATTCAGTTTATCTTGCCTTATTTATTGTTATCTTATTTCTAGGGTATTGTCCTAGGTTCAGTTTATTCATGTCATGATCCTTTTACCTGTTTACATGCTAAATAATCACTGGACTTACCAGGCTTATGTCTGACCCATTTTCTTTTGTCTTCTTGTCTTCCGTTCCCCCCTCCCCGGTCCGTAGGGATGGAATACTTCAACTTAGTCCAGACCTTTTCCAGCTTGAAGAGAGTAGACATATTGCTTGGATTCTCTTCTCTTGGTTATGGCTGTGGTTACACTCTTAATTGGGATTTATGCTTCTTTATTATTGTTTTATGTTTCTTTATGTTTTAGTCAAGATAGAGGCTTTATTGTAATGATTTGGAAGTTGGTTTTTAAGATAGTTGTTGTAATGTTTTGACTAGACCACGTGCTTATGAAATAAAATTTAGTTTTTCCACTGTTTATATGTCTGTCTTGTAAATTACCTGTAACTTTTACCTATAATACTCCACCAAAGTTAATGCATTCCCTTTGTGAGTGACCTTAACGGAGGTGGGGTGTTTACACTTGGTATCAGAGCAGTGGTTTACCAGATCAGATAAAAGTTTTGAAAAATATTTTCCAAAAAAAGAAATTTAAGGAAGCATTTTCAAGAGAAGTGTTGTTTTACTTTAAAGACATAATCCCCAAAGCCATATGCACTATCTTTCTATTCTTTGTTCTGAACCTTTTCTTTTCGTTTCAGCATGTCTGGGGATCTTAATCTTCCTGAGGGTGTACCGATACCTAGCTAGTTCAGAAGGTATCTGGAGGCTATGGCTAATGACGCAGGCCCAACAAACGTTCTTCCTCCCCCAGCTGCAGCCGTTCCTCCTCCTCCACGGGTGAATTATTTCTCAAAGATATGTAAACACTTTCGAGCTATGGGAGGAAAGAACTTTAGTGGGACTAAGTCATTATTGGAAGCAAGAAACTGGCTCAAGGAATTAGAAGATTTGTTTGTTATCTTCGAAGTGGACGATAGGCAGAAGATACAATTGGTTGTATGGTTACTTAAGGAGAAGCCTCTTATTGGTGGGAAGTTACTAATGCTGAGAGACCAGTTGAAACTTGGGAGGATTTCAGAAGGAGATTTGAAATGAAGTTCCTCTCGCAAGTTGAATGAAGCCTACAGATGGAGAAGTTCTTAGCTCTCAAACAGGGAAGCCTATCGGTTAAGGAATACGTCAACCAATTTAACCAGCTGGCTAGATTCGGACTGAAGTTGGTAAACACTCCACATAAAAAGGCTCTCTGTTTCGTGAAAGGGTTGAATGAGCCACTGCACAGCCTAGCTATGTCCCATATACCTATGGGTGCGACTTTTGAGAGACTAGTGGACATGGCACTGTTACAGGAGGAAGACAATGATGGCAAGAAAGAGGCAAAAGTGGAAGAACCTCTAGACAAGAAAGTGGAGGGATCGCAGAATAAGAAGACGGATTCCAAGAAAGGCGGGAAGAATAACGAACCCCGTGACAAGTGGAAGTGTAAATTTTGTGGCATACCTGGACATCTAATTAAAGACTATAGGAAAAAGAAGAGGAAGATGGGTAGTTGCTTTAAATGCGGTGAGACGGACATATGGCTAAGGATTGCCCAAAAAGTCAAGGGCAAGGGCAGAGGACTGGATCTACTTCTGGAGGGCAGGTTCACGCTCTCATAGCACCTCCGCAAGAACGAGGTAGAAATATTTCTGTTGAAAGTTTAGTTTATCTTTTTTATCATCTTGTTCGTACTCTCTTTGATTCTGGCGCATTGCACTTTTTTATATCTACTGCTTTAGTTGAATCTCTGCACCTAGACACCAGTATAGTAGAGGTTCCCTTGGTTGTTTCAAATCCAATTGGGGGTTCGGCTTATTAATCAATGATTTGTTTGGATTTGGAAATTTCTATACTAAGCGTTGGGTTTAGATGTAATGCCTATGTTTTGGGCTTCACGGGCTATGGGTTGAGTCTAGGAATGTATTGGCTATCCAGTAATGGTGCCGTCCTCGATTGTGAAAAGAGAGTAGTTAGACTTATGACTCGCCTCGGTAACACTCTCGAAATCTCTTGTAATCCCATGAACTCTGTTATGCTTAGCTACCTAGAATCTCTTGATGCGTCTATTGAAAACCTGTTATCTGTTAGAGTAGTCCGTGAATACTCGGATGTCTTTGAAGAGGTGAAGGGTTTACCTCCGAAGCGAGAGATAGACTTCTGCATATACCTTGTTGATAATGCAAAACCCATTGCTCTACCCGTTAGACACATGGCTCCAAGGGAAAGGAAAGAGCTCAGCAAGCAAGTTAAGGAGTTGCTTGAAAAGGGGTTTATAAGGCGAAGTATTTCTGAATGGGGTGCTCAAGTGGTATTTACAACCAAAGCGGATGGTTCACTTCGCCTATGCGTTGACTATAGGGAGCTAAACAAGCTGACCAAGAAGAATGGGCACCCACTTCCAAGAATAGACGACTTGTTCGATTAGCTTGTAGGTGCATCGGTTTTCTCCCAACTAGATCTGGCTACCGGGTTTCATCTGCTAAGAGCGGCTGAAGACATCATTGATAAGACCGCATTCAGGACCCCAGATGGCTTCTTTGAATGGCTTGTCATGCCTTTCGGCTTGACAAACGCACCTGCCAATTTCATTGACTTGATGAGTCGGGTGATCAGGGAGTTCCTTAATAAATTTGTAGTGGTCTTCATGGACGACATTTTGATCTTCTCAAAAAGTGAGGAAGAGCATGCTTTGCATTTAAGGGAAGTCATGGATAATCTTCGTGCACATCAGCTGAAAACAAAATTCTCCAAAAGCCATTTTTGAAGAGAATAATAAGGTTTCTTGGACATGTGGTGTCCAAAGAGGGGATAGCTGTTGATCCCGCAAAAGTAGTTTCGGTACAAGATTGGAAGATTCCACGGAATGCAATCGAAGTCCGAAGCTTTCTTGGACTAGCGTGCATTTACCGAAAGTTCATTAAAGACTTTGCGAAGATCTGAGCACTAATTACAAGATTGACGAAGAAGAACCTAACTTTCGCTTGGGACTTGGATTGTGATGTTGCTTTCCAACGATTGAAAAGTGCTTTGACAACAGCCCTAGTTCTAACATTGCTTGATGGAAGCAAAGATGTTTACAGTATACACAGACGCATGCGGTACAGGATTAGGCGTTGTCTTGATGCAAGAAGGCAAGGTACTTTGTTATGGGGGAAGGCAGTTGAAGGTACATGAGAAAAACTACCCAACTCATGATTTGGAGCTAGCTGCCATTGTTTTCGCTCTTAAGTTATGGCGTCATTAACTACTAGGAGAATGGTTTGAATTGTTTACTGACCATAAATCGTTAAAGTACCTTTTCTCACAGAAGGATCTTAACTTATGACAACAAAGGTGGATGGAGTTTCTTTCCTCATACGATTTTGAGATTGCTTATACCCTTGGTAAGGGCAATGTGGTAGCAGATGCCTTGAGTAGGAAAAGCTGACCTTAAGTCCTCTCTTTATAGAAAGGCAAAGCTGAGTACATAGCAAACTTTGACTTTAGACCTTCCTTTGAGTTTGTACCTAGCTTATTAGCAAACACTAGAGGTGCGACCTACGCTTTTGGACTCAATAGGAACCGCGCAAATTGAAGATCCTCAGCTAATTGATGTGATGGATAACCTAATTAGAGGTGAGACTTCTAGTCACCTCAATAGATACTCCATCGATGACAAGGGTTGGTTAAGACGGGATGGAAGACTACGCGTCCCACAAGCAAGAGATTTGGTGGAAACTGTTCTTGAAGAAGCACACCATTCCAAATTCACCATACACCCAGGTGGGGACAAGATGTATAAAGACATAAAAAGGGTTTTCTTTTGAAATGGCATGAAGAAGGATGTAGCTGAGTTTGTCTCTAAAAGCTTGATACGCCAGCAAGTCAAGGCAGAGCAGAAGAAGCCTGGTGGTCTGCTTCATCCTCTAGAAGTCCCAGAGTGGAAATAGGATAGAATTTCGATGGACTTTATTGATGGGTTGCCTAGGTCAAGAAGGGGCAATACCAGTATTTGGGTAATAGTGGACAGGCTCACTAAAAGCGCTCACTTTATACCTGTTAAGAGCAGGAGGACTGCCTCATCGTTAGCATCCATTTATCTTAAAGAGGTGGTTCGACTGCATGGAATACCCTCTAGCATAGTAAGTGATCGAGATCCTATCTTTACGAGCGAGTTTTGGAGGAGTTTGCAAGAGGCTGTAGGCACACAGCTATGCTTAAGCATGGCCTATCACCCTCAAACCGATGGTCAGACGGAAAAGGTGAACAGAGTATTAGAAGATCTTTTGAGATTGTGCATTCTTGATTTTGGAGGGACATGGGAGGATCATTTTCCTTTGGTGGAATTCGCTCATAACAATAGCTACCAAGCCACCATAGACATGGCACCCTTCGAGGCTTTATATGGAAGACCATGCTGATCACCAACTTGTTGGTGGGAGTCTACAGACAAGCTCATTCTTAGGTCGGACATGATTAGAGAAACTTCAGAGAAGGTGGACTTGATACGAAGACGAATGAAGACTGCACAAGATAAACAGAAGTCCTACACTGATAAAAGAAGGACCGACCTTGAGTTTGAGGTTGGAGACAGGGTTTTCCTTAATGTATCTCCTTTGAGGAATGTCGTTCGCTTTGGGTCTACAGGAAAATTTACACCAAGATTTGTAGGGCCATTTCCTATCATTGAGAGGAGTGGGAATATTGCTTATAGAATAGAGCTTCCTGAAAGATTGGCTGGAGTTCATAATGTTTTCCATGTATCTCATCTACGAAAGTGCTTACATTAGTTTGCAGAAGTCGTGGAGCCAAGCATACTAGAGGAAATAGAAGTGGAACGAGAAGCGATGGTGAGGAGAGTTCCAACTCGTATCTTAGGGATAGAAGTAAAAAAGTTACGCAACCGTGAAGTCAAGCTTGTTAAAGTTCAATGGAGTGACACTGAGGAAGACGCGACTTGGGAGACTTAGGACAAGATACGCGCGACCTACCCTTTTCTTTTTTAGGGTACATCCTTGATCTCTTTTCCATAAGTTTATGCATGCTTATATCTATCTTTTAAGTATATCTCCTCGGTCCTATTCTTGATCCTTAGGTAGAAACCAATGGATGTAAACATGTATTTGAAACATGTTATGATTGATGGTTGCGAGTGGTTGCTCGTGGATGCATATACACACACATTAGATACTAGATCGGCTCAGCCACTTTCATATGACATATGCATATATGTATTTGTATATGGATTGAAACTTGATGTGTTGTGATATGGATATTGCACTTGTATGAATGATTGTGCACTCATGTAGAAGTTATAGGGTATGATTAGGAATAATTGCATACATAATGGACTCATGGCACTATCATGATTTGCATTAAGGAGGTCAACTAAATTAGTAGACCGACTGATTTTGCATTAGATAAGAACATATACACACACTTTGCATATAGTCATGAAAGCATTAGAAATCTATTTAAGGACAATGGATGCCTGTGTTTGATGATTGAGTAGATGGACGATTGAATGGTAGGACATACATTCTTCTTGACTTGAAGATTTCGGGGACGAAATCCTTTAAGGAGGGGAGAATGTAACACCCCGTGTTTTCTATGAACATTAAAGTAACGAATTAAAGAATACTTAATTTTAAGAATGGGAATTACGGGAAATGGGTTACGCCATTTCGTTCGTCTCGGAATTCTGCTTGAGATAGAGTACGGGTTTGCATGAATCGGACTCTGTATGAAGAAGTTATGGAGTTCAGAAGATTTTAAGTTTAAACGGAAATTAAATATAAATAATAATTAAATCAAAAAGCAGTTCGAAATTGAAAAATTCCGAGAATTAGCTGGGCGGAAAAATTCCCGCCCATAGGGGTTGACTCCCCCCATGGGCGGTCGACATAGGTGTCGACCCCCTAAAAGGGGGGTCGACTAGGGTGTCGAACCCCCTTGTAGGGGTCGACCCCCTCGGCCAGATCTGGGTTGTTTTGATCCAGTGATGTTTTCTGAGTCATTAAGGCATATGTGGGGACTTTCGGTTGGCTCTATTTGGTCTGGATGGCTTTGATTACACCTAGGTTGATCTAACGGCTCTCACTATTCTAAACTTCTATATAAACAACCCCAACCCTCAACCCTAAAACCTCATAACCTTGCTCTCTGAAGTCGTCATGTTGTCCATGGCCAAACTAGCGTAGCCTCCATTTTTCTCTAAATTGGAAATCAAGTTAGAAAGCCCTAAATCAAGTCCAAACTAGAGAATCAATAGTCTACATCAAAGGATAGCTTTTCAATTTCAGAAATCAGATCCCATAAAATAGGATTTATTCTTTTGTTTGTAAGTTCAGTTGTTCTTTATATTTGAACAAATAAAAAGTCATGACATGTAATGAAGCGAAACTAGAACTGTGCCTAGTTGTAAGAAAATCGTATTTTGATTTATGTTTATCCCTGTAGCAATTCTGAAATTACCTATGGCTACGAGACTATTGTGATTGATACAATTTATCATGTTGTATATAAATTTGGTGATGAACCTATCATGTTGTATATTAATTTGGTGATGAACCTATCATATTGTATATAAATTTGGTGATTCTCTTATGTTATGTCATATGCAAGATCATAAGTTAAGTCATATTCATATATGCTTATATGTCTAGATCTACATGCTTATATGTTTAGATCTATGTTAATTTGATCCAACTCAAATGCAAGTTCACATTTACATGCTTAATTAAATTTTTGTAGTACTATGCCAAATTTATATTACACATGCTTAGTTGATCTATATTGTTTTATGCCATTGGAATGTTACATGTCCCTTTTGCTTTTCCCTTTTTGTTTATGAGTTAGGCTAATTTGCGAGCCTAACGTTCTGTGTAATTTATGCAAACGGATAACGAGGGATACGTTGGGAAAATATTAAATTACATGCTATTGGCATAGGTTGGCTCATAATCATGTAAATGATTAATGGCATGAAATGGTATAATTTGTATACCTAAGAATTTTGGATACAATTTAGATGGTAAATGGGACATGACTTGAGTTGACAACATTGATGGATAATTTACATATAAACATAAATGGTAAATATGTAAATTAATTAAAAGATGAATATGTCTAACCCGAGGTTAGATTGAGTTACGGTGTAAGACTGCCCGAAACCGCCCGGCACATCCAGCAACCATAACAATATAGATCTAATATGAGAGGTTAGCGCATTAAGCCCAAAAACCCGAGGTTAGATTGAGTTGCGGTGTAAGACTGCCCGGAACCGCCCGACAGATTTAGCGACCGCAACAATATAAATCTAATGTAAGAGGTTAGTGCTTTAACGAATGAATTAAAGCTAAGGAACAGGCGTGCTCAAAATGGTAGGGTTAAGTAAATTAAGGCAACACTTAACCAATACAACATGTTAACTAGCACTACAACAAAAACACCATATTACAACTTTAATTTTACAACTAGCAGAAATGCACAGTTGTAATAAATGTTTTTTACAACAGTCAGAAAAGCACAGTTGCAATAAATCTTTTTTACAACTGTCAATTCCCTAAAGTTGTAATAAACATATTTTTAACAACTTTTCATTTTGTTAGTTGTAATAGATGCCTATTACAAACTTCATTTTTATAATATATATTTTTAATAACTAATTATATTAATATCTATTAATAATTAATAATTAACTTAGGAATCAATAATATTTATTAATTATTATTAAATAATTAATAGTTACTAAGTAGTAGTTATTTTTTAATAGTTATTGTTAACTGCTTATTAATTAATATTTAGTAACATATACATTATAAGCTTTTAATAGTTATTACTCGATTATAACTAAGCAGAAATAAGTAAAAGTTAAATATTAACTATTATTAATATGAAATAATCCTAATTAATATTTAACAATTAATTAATAACTAATTAGTAAGTAATAATTAATAATCAATAATAAGTAAATAAATAAACATTAATTAGTTAATTAATAATTTACAAATAATTCACCATTAAATACTAGTAATTAATGATTGATAATAATTTTCAGTAAATAATAATTAATCAAATACTAATTAAAAATTATAAAATAATATAAAATAATGATAGTAATAAATTTAGAAAATAAATGGAAGAACCAGATTCATCCACTTTGTGTATAAATGAATATTGTTTGTATAAAACCATTTATATCATCATATTTTTAATTCCTTGACCGTTTATAAGCATAAGTACTAAAATGGTTTTATATCGATTCAAGGTTTTTTTTAAATTTATTAATTATAGGCGGTGTAAATAAATATTCGTTCGTATTCGGAAATTACGTGAATATGAATATTCGGTGTTCTAAAATGAATCTGGATATGGATAAAGAAATGGAAATTTTTGTGTACTAAAATTTATCTCTTGATAAGTCTAGATTTAAGAGTTTATTGGTTGTTTAGTGTAATAAATTGTCTCACTGCTCTTTTACGCTGGTGTCTCTCCTGTACCCTAAGTCAAAAATGATCCTTAAATTTTTCTTCCTCAAACAAAGTTTTTTCAACAACTTTTTTTTTGCGCTGCGGCACGGGTTCGGGTTCAACAAGTTTTTTGCGCTGCGGCACGAGTTCAACAAGTTTTTTCAACAAATTTTTTTTAGGTATTTTTCTTCAAATTTAGGTTGTACCCGAAAAATATTTTTTTTATAGGAATGACTCTGTCCCGACACTCCTGATAAAAATCAACTGTTATAAATCTAAACAAATAAATAGTTGTTACAAATCAACTACATTTTATTCACTTTGGCTCCAATTCCCCTTTGGCTCCAAGTTGGAACGAGGTTAGGCTTAGTCAAATTTAAACTTACGTTAAGGCTCCAAATTTAAACTTTCGTAAGGCTCCAAATCCAAATTTTCGCAAGGCTCCAAAACCAAATTTTGGGACTCCAAACGATGCTTTCACATGTGTCCACCCACCCTCAGTTAAAACACGAAATAAGCAATGAAAATGGCGACTTCAGTTGAGAAATAGAAATGGCAACTAGGGTTTAATTCAGCCACCTCCTTCTCCTCGTCATCTCCTCTCCCCTTTCGTTCCGCCTCGCCACTCTGCGAGTACCCATCCTCATTTCCTAGATTTCGTCCCTACTATTCCTTTGCCCGCCGCCAATCGCTCGGATCTACAGCGCAGAGTTTTTCCTATACCTTTTTCACAAGATCTGATGAATCTATGGTACTAATTTCTAGCGCAGCTACTTTGTCCAGTCGTTTATAAACATGGCCGATTTCGTTCCCAATCAGATGGTGTGGAATGGATCTATTGGTGAGTTTGTTTATGTTGTGTATTTCTATTGTCATTGAATTTGTGTCTTCTTGTGGATGGGTGTAGATATGCTTTAGTTGATTGTATCTGGTACGGTTAGTTGAAAGAGAAAAAAACAGATTTTTATTTTCGTTGTTTGTTGTTTCAGATTTACTTATTATTTGCAATCATTGTTTTTTATTGTTTTGCCTTCTGTAATTTAATAGTCTGCTCTTGAGTAAACATATGCCAGTCAATACTACTAAATGGAAATACTTATTTTCTTAAGCATGCCATTACTTGTATTTACTTGTTTTCTATTCCTTATTGTGTTAATTAGATATTAACACCGATTTGGTTTGGTTTGAGAAAATGGGTGTTAAATATCATCTGATTGGGTTTTGTTTGTTGAGTTTGTTCTTAGGATAAATGTCATCTGATTAGTGTCAAGTGATTTTGTTTATTGGGTTCTTGAGTTGTCACATGTTAAAAACAAGCCACATAAGAGCTTATTTATTTAA
The DNA here is from genome assembly GCA_030737875.1 of Allium sativum. NCBI lineage: Eukaryota > Viridiplantae > Streptophyta > Magnoliopsida > Asparagales > Amaryllidaceae > Allium > Allium sativum. Next base: position 344,603,686 of record CM060924.1, on the reverse strand, counting down.
CAAAGAAATATGAATGAAATTAAATTTTAGAAATCAAGGCAACATGACAACAGTTGGCATTAAACAAATTATAAACAAATTGAATTGATGTTGCTTGTATGGTCAAATTCGTCAAACAACTAGATATCAAGTAACTTGTATCATAACCACATGATGTGGTATGCATGATGTCGTACTCCTATGATTCATTCTTTTTATTCTCTAACTCATTCTATCCTTATTGTAACAACCCGAATTTTAACAACATGATTAAGACAAGAATCAAGGCAGAATTAAATTATAAAATCTGAATCAGGGAAAACGGGTTGCGCCATTGCGTTCGTCTCGGAAAAATACGCGAAATAGAGTCCGAAATTTCGTAAATCGGAGTCCGTATGACCGAGATATGGCCTCGCGAAGTTTCACGAAAAATTAAAATTCAAAACAGATTCAAAATTCAGAAAATCAGGGTAGGCGGGAAAAATCCCGCCCAGACCAGGTCGACCAGGGGGTCGACCTGGGTGTCGACCTGGGTGGAACCAGGTCGACTGGGGAGTCGACCCCAGGGTCGACCTGGGGGCCGACCTGCCTGGTCGGCCAGGTCGGCCTGGTGCACCTGTTTGGCTCCTGGGTCCTGTTTTGGAGGCTTGTGACGATTTTTGAGGGCTTGGATCTATTCTAGGGTTAATCTAACGGCCTAAACTACTCCTAATCTCTATAAAAAGACCCTAAGCCTACCCTAAACCCCTGATAATTCACTCATGCCACGAAGTGCTGCCCAAATGTCGAGTGATCATGGCCTCCATCTCCAACTCCAAGAGACTATGCATGCAAATCGGATCCGAATTGAAAGGTGCAAGCTTGCTACACCAAATCGAGGCCAAATCAACGTTGCTATGGCGATTTCATGACGATTCTTCAACAAAGGAGCCACCTTTCTTCGTCAAAACGATTCATGCTCCTAGCCCTCTTGCCACGCTATGTAAGTTCTAGCTACTTGTAGATTCTAACGGTGGTTCTAATGTGACATGGGATAAAATGAGATGTAACATGAGTATGTTAACCCATGTAAACCTAGTTTGCCCCTTTATCATGAACATATGACTTTGGGTTATGTTTTAGCGACTTAATCATGCCACTCATGTTATGTATGACCTAGTATATCTTGCAAGTTTGAATCTTTATCTATGGAATGCTAGCATGAACCTTTGGGAACCGTTTGACTTGTGAAACATTGGCAAAGATTTGACTTTGGGGCTTATGCATGTAAATGAACCCAAACCCCTTATGTATCATGCATGTTTGTGGCCAAATTCACTTATGACACTATGCATGTTTGTGGCCAAATCCTCTTATGAAACTATGCATGCTTGTGGCCAAATTCCCTTATGATACTATACATGTTTGTGGCCAAATTCACTTATGATACTATGCATGTTTGTGGCCAATATGTTGGCATAATACCCTATCATGTGACTCGCTTCCACTTGGGTTGGAAATACGTTTGGATAGCTTAGGAAAAACGTGGGTATGACATGAAAAACTTGAAATGGGGCTTACATGAGAACATGACATTCATGATACATTTAAATATGATCATGACACGTGAGAAAACATGGAACTTGAACTAGACACGTATGGGTTGTAAGTGTAATATAACACTAGACCAAACATGAAAGTGGCCAACTCGAGGTTGGGTTGAGTTTGTAGCATAAATCTACCCGGACCCGCCCGGCTTAACTAGTGGCTACAAACAATAGGATCCAATGTGAGAAGTTGGTCATGTCGCACTTAAGACCCGAGGTTAGACTAGGTTGTGGTGTAAATCTACCCGGACCCGCCCGGCTTAACTAGTAACCACAACAAGGTCTAATGTGAGAGGTTGAGAGTGCATTAATTAAATTAATGCCACATGATAAGGTTAAGTAAATTTGACTAATGACACTTAACCGATATGACACGAATGGGTAGGTTAAGTGGGACCGGGCTTGATTTCTTAATGACACTTAACCATACAAGACAATTAGGGGATGGGGTTAAGTAATTTACGCTTAACTAATCCGACTTGGTAATTAGATGGGGTTAAGTAACTTAGACTTAACTAATCTAAACACGGTAATTAGATGGGGTTAAGTAACCTTCACTTAACTAATCTAAGCATGGTAATTCGATGGGGTTAAGTTAACCACTTTACCAATCTAAACTTGGTAATTCAATGGGGTTAAGTAACCAATACTTAACCAACTTAACATGATAATTTAATGGGGTTAAGTAACTTATAATTAACCAATTATACATGATGATTTGATGAGGTTAAGTAACCTACACTTAACCAATCTAATATGTGGGCCTGGTAGGGTTAAGTCACAAGACCTTTTAAATTAGGCTTAACCATTGTATACGATTATTGGATGGGGTTAAGTTAACCTATACTTAACCAATCCGACTCGATAATCTGATGGGATTAAGATAATCTGTGCTTAATCAATCTAACATGATAATCTGATTGGGTCAAGACAAATAAATACTTAACCAATTTGACTTGATAGGGTTAAGTCAGGAGCTTCTTGGTACACTTAACCAACTTGTAGGGCTAGGCCTTGAACTTGAGAAATTAGCCAATCTTGACATGATTCGTAGGCGGGTTAAGTCTTGAACTTGGATAACAACACTTAACCCATTTGACAAAACCCTAGCTCAGGGGACTAGGTTGGAAATCGTAATTAACAAGGATAGCGGAAAGAGGAGCTAAGTGGTAAACCTTAGTTAAGGGTAACTAAGTAATAATTCTTAGCTAAGGACATGGGACTAGTTCATAAAGAGATGAGTAACCTGATACGGTAGGTCATCGCTTAGTATACGAGGAGGAGCAACTTATCTGACTTAGATAAAGGCTCCAACGAACTGGGTGATGAAGCAGTAGCTTCGGGGGACGTGAGGGTACTCTTGGTATCCCTCTGTGAGGTGGTAGATGGTCCATGAAACCCGGCCTCACAGGGGTTAAGGTCTGCGGTAGAAGAGCCAAGAGTATGCCTTGGTTGCTATGCGAGCGAACTAAAGACTGGGATGGATTAGCGTGGAGTCGACGATACTTGATTTTTCCCTGGATAGCATGTCGCCGACTACCTACCATCTTTAGTCAATCGGGTACGTACGGAAAGGCAGGGAACTCCCAACAGACCATATACTGGCTATCGAGTTATGGGTGAGGTTGGCTATCTGGAAGTGGGCACCGATGGGCCTTTGTGTAGTTCTCATACATGATTTTTCTTGGATTGCCTTTCAGTAGTTGAGGGAGGGGTCACGTGGGACCATAGCCACGGGTACAAAAACAGACCTTGATATCTGCATCAGCAGACGACTTAAAGCTCCCGACCGAGTTCCGTATTTCTTGATTTGCCCTGGCGCGGAACTCGGATGGCACATTGAGGAACATGTGCGTCTAGACATGGAAAACGATTCACGATACATACGCAGGATAAAGGGCGCGGTTGACGGGTGGCATAATCCCTAGTGGCCCTAGGTGGCTGAACCCAAACCGAGACACGGAAACGTTCATTATGTAGCATAATCCCTAGTGGTCCTAGGTGGCATAAATCCTAAGTGAACACACGATAGTTCATGGTAAGAAAACATAACTTGATCAAGGGTAGCAGTCCAAAACAACTTCAAGGATAAAATGGTACTACGTTGAAGTGGTATAGATTTACATAGGAAAGCCCGTACGGCCAACGGCAAGGGACTGAACTTATACATGGAAAGAAACATACGAGTTGGGAAAACCTACATATGCTATATATTAGGTTGACATGGGCCATTACATGACATTGGGCAAGGGACATTCATAGTTAACACATGAAGCGGGTTGGGATACTAGTACGATAGGTGCAGAGCAAATATACATGTTAGAACCATGAGAAATATACATGATAGATACCGTGGGATGTTATACAGGATAGATACCTTGGGATATTATACTTGATAGAAACCTGACGATGTGATACCTTGGTTTATCATGACACCGTAGTTTATCATGATATCTTAGTTTACCTTGCTACAGTAGTTCAGCCTGTTACCCTGGTTTAGTTTATCTATCTTGTCGTCATCCTTATGTTTACTTTCAGTTTATGCATGTCATGTTACCTTTACCTGTTTTTATACTGGAAGTAGATAGGACTTACCAGTCTTTATGACTGACCCCGTTTTGTTTCGCCTCTTTGTCTTCCGTTTCCCCCCAGGTTTCAGGGAGGAAACACTGTTATCTATTTCGGACTTCTTCTGCCTGAAGATCATCATGCATGGCTTGGACTTTTCTTGGCTATGGCTACTTTACTGTTTTACTTGGGGAATAATTTATGAAATGGTTTTATGCTTCTTTACTATTGCAAGACAGGTTTTGATGTATTCTGATGTAAAAGGCTTTAGACCTTATTTTACAAGGTAATGAAATTTGTTTTACTTCCACTGTTTTATATATGTTCTGTCTTGTAATATCTCTGTGCATGTTTACCTCGATAATGCTTCACCAAACCTAGTGCATTCCCTTTGTGAGTGACCCTAGCGGAGGTGGGGTGTTACATTTGGTATCAGAGCAGAAGGTTACCAGACTGGGCAAAAGTTTTTAAAACCTTCTGAAAACTATTTGAAAAACCGTTTACAAAGAAGCATTTTCAAGAAAAAATTTGTTTTAAAAGGCTATTCCCCAAAGGCCATTAGCATTATCCTTTGATTCCTCGATTGAATCTCTTTTCCTTTCTTTCCTCCATCTGTGGTCGCAGTAGTTCTAACTGTGACTAATCTTTGTCTAGCCACGTAGGTGTTTCCCGTACGATGGAGGTGGTTCTCGAGAGACCTGTTGTCGTGGTATAAGGAAGGATAATAAGAGTAAGGATAAAGGACGCGAGCTTAAGGATAAGCAACTGTTGGTATGGCTTAGTCCATCAAGGAGGACAAGGACAAGATCATCGGAGAGGGCAATTGTACGCTCCCATTTCTAGGGTACCTAAAAGAAATGGTACCGTTTCTGGTAAAGGTTTAGTCGTTCTTTTCTATCATCCCGTCCAGACTTTGTCTTGATCATCGTATCATTTAAGTCTGCTTGGATAGTTGAGTCTCTGCACCTTCGTACTAGCATGGTAAAGGATCCCAGTTTTTGTCCCAAAAATCTGGTTGGAGAGTTGGTCCATTTCTTCATAACTTGTTTGGATTGGAGAATGACTTGTCTCTGCTACGGATGGATTCTAGGGATAAAGTGGACACCCAATAAGGGGTGCCATTCTCGGTTTTGGAAAGAGGGTAGTTAGACTCTCTACTCACCTTGGTGATACCCTCGAAGTCTCGAGTAACCTTTTGGGTTCTGTCATGGTTAGTTACCTAGAATCTTGGGATGCAGTTGTTGGCAATCCGTTCGAATAGAATTCGCCGCTGAGGCGGATGGTTCGTTTCGCTTATGCATGCGTTACGGGAATTACCCTAGTAAGTACTCTTGGCAACATGGATTGACATCGGCAAACGAGATCCAGAATTCCCTAGTGAATTTTGGAGAGCTTGCATGAGTGAGTGGATACGTTTGAGACAAGTATACTAGGGAAAGGATAAGTGGAAGTGAAATGAGAGGCGACGATGAAATGAGTTCCAACTCATACCTTGGAAATAGGAATCAAGGAGCTACGAAATCATGAAGTCATAGGCGGTCAAGGCACAATGGAATTAAGCTCATGGGAATGCGGCTTAGACGCGCGCATCAAGTCTCTTTTTAAGAGTATATCTTTGATCCTTGGTTCTCCTGTAGAGCTTGCTTGCATGCTACTGCTTGGTGGATATCCTCTCGGTCCTGTTTCTGTTGCAAACCCCGTAAGGAGTTTGTCTTGTTTATCTTCTCGACCCTATCTTGGGAACCGTAGGTAGAACTCTATGGATGTAAACATGTATTTGAAACATGTTATGATTGATATGGTTGCAAATGGTTGCAAGTGGTTGCTCGTGGATGCGCGAATACACGTTAGATACTAGATCGACGCACTCACATTTTGCATTGCATATGCACGAGTATTTATACTAGTTTGAATGTTAATGTGTTGGCATGCGGATGTTGCATATGAATGAATGTTTGTGCACGCATGTAGTACTTATATGACTAGGATTATTTGCATACATGTTGGATTCATGGCACTAAACATATTTTGCATTAGAAAGATCATTCAGGCCTGATCATTAGCATTAGCTAAGGAGCATATACACACACGTTTTGCATATGTTCATATGACATTAGAAATCGTCTAAGGACAATGTTTGCCTGTTGATGATGTTTTGAGTAGATGGATGATGGATGGTAGGATACGTTCTTCCTAACTTGGAGATTTCGGGGACGAAATCCTTAAAGGAGGGGAGAATGTAACAACCCGAATTTTAACAACATGATTAAGACAAGAATCAAGGCAGAATTAAATTATAAAATCTGAATCAGGGAAAACGGGTTGTGCCATTGCGTTCGTCTCGGAAAAATACGCGAAATAGAGTCCGAAATTTCGTAAATCAGAGTCCGTATGACCGAGATATGGCCTCGCGAAGTTTCACGAAAAATTCAAATTCAAAACAGATTCAAAATTCAGAAAATCAGGGTAGGCGGGAAAAATCCCGCCCAGACCAGGTCGACCAGGGGGTCGACCTGGGTGTCGACCTGGGTGGGACCAGGTCGACTGGGGAGTCGACCCCAGGGTCGACCTGGGGGTCGACCTGCCTGGTCGGCCAGGTCGGCCTGGTGCACCTGTTTGGCTCCTGGGTCCTGTTTTGGAGGCTTGTGACGATTTTTGAGGGCTTGGATCTATCCTAGGGTTAATCTAACGGCCTAAACTACTCCTAATCTCTATAAAAAGACCCTAAGCCTACCCTAAACCCCTCATAATTCACTCATGCCACGAAGTGCTGCCCAAATGCCGAGTGATCATGGCCTCCATCTCCAACTCCAAGAGACTATGCATGCAAATCGGATCCGAATTGAAAGGTGCAAGCTTGCTACACCAAATCGAGGCCAAATCAACGTTGCTATGGCAATTTCATGATGATTCTTCAACAAAGGAGCCACCTTTCTTCGTCAAAACGATTCATGCTCCTAGCCCTCTTGCCACGCTATGTAAGTTCTAGCTACTTGTAGATTCTAACGGTGGTTCTAATGTGACATGGGATAAAATGAGATGTAACATGAGTATGTTAACCCATGTAAACTAGTTTGCCCCTTTATCTTGAACATATGACTTTGGGTTATGTTTTAGCGACTTAATCATGCCACTCATGTTATGTATGACCTAGTATATCTTGCAATTTTGAATCTTTATCTATGGAATGCTAGCATGAACCTTTGGGAACCGTTTGACTTGTGAAACATTGGCAAAGATTTGACTTTGGGGCTTATGCATGTAAATGAACCCAAACCCCTTATGTATCATGCATGTTTGTGGCCAAATTCACTTATGACACTATGCATGTTTGTGGCTAAATCCTCTTATGAAACTATGCATGCTTGTGGCCGAATTCCCTTATGATACTATACATGTTTGTGGCCAAATTCCCTTATGATACTATGCATGTTTGTGGCCAATATGTTGGCATAATACCCTACCATGTGACTCGGTTCCACTTGGGTTGGAAATACGTTTGGGTAGCTTAGGAAAAACGTGGGTATGACATGAAAAACTTGAAATGGGGCTTACATGAGAACATGACATTCATGATACATTTAAATATGATCATGACACGTGAGAAAACATGGAACTTGAACTAGACACGTATGGGTTGTAAGTGTAATATAACACTAGACCAAACATGAAAGTGGCCAACTCGAGGTTGGGTTGAGTTTGTAGCATAAATCTACCCGGACCCGCCCGGCTTAACTAGTGGCTACAAACAATAGGATCCAATGTGAGAAGTTGGTCATGTCGCGCTTAAGACCCGAGGTTAGACTAGGTTGTGGTGTAAATCTACCCGGACCCGCCCAGCTTAACTAGTAACCACAACAAGGTCTAATGTGAGAGGTTGAGAGTGCATTAATTAAATTAATGCCACATGATAAGGTTAAGTAAATTTGACTAATGACACTTAACCGATATGACACGAATGGGTAGGTTAAGTGGGACCGGGCTTGATTTCTTAATGACATTTAACCATACAAGACAATTAGGGGATGGGGTTAAGTAATTTACGCTTAACTAATCCGACTTGGTAATTAGATGGGGTTAAGTAACTTAGACTTAACTAATCTAAACACGGTAATTAGATGGGGTTAAGTAACCTTCACTTAACTAATCTAAGCATGGTAATTCGATGGGGTTAAGTTAACCACTTAACCAATCTAAACTTGGTAATTCAATGGGGTTAAGTAACCAATACTTAACCAACTTAACATGATAATTTAATGGGGTTACGTAACTTATAATTAACCAATTATACATGATGATTTGATGAGGTTAAGTAACCTACACTTAACCAATCTAATATGTGGGCCTGGTAGGGTTAAGTCACAAGACCTTTTAAATTAGGCTTAACCATTGTATACGATTAGTGGATGGGGTTAAGTTAACCTATACTTAACCAATCCGACTCGATAATCTGATGGGATTAAGATAATCTATGCTTAATCAATCTAACATGATAATCTGATAGGGTTAAGACAAATAAATACTTAACCAATTTGACTTGATAGGGTTAAGTCAGGAGCTTCTTGGTACACTTAACCAACTTGTAGGGCTAGGCCTTGAACTTGAGAACTTAGCCAATCTTGACATGATTCGTAGGTGGGTTAAGTCTTGAACTTGGATAACAACACTTAACCCATTTGACAAAACCCTAGCTCAGGGGACTAGGTTGGAAATCGTAATTAACAAGGATAGCGGAAAGAGGAGCTAAGTGGTAAACCTTATTTAAGGGTAACTAAGTAATAATTCTTAGCTAAGGACATGGGACTAGTTCATAAAGAGATGAGTAACCTGATACGGTAGGTCATCGCTTAGTATACGAGGAGGAGCAACTTATCTGACTTAGATAAAGGATCCAACGAACTGGGTGACGAAGCAGTAGCTTCGGGGGACGTGAGGGTACTCTTGGTATCCCTCTGTGAGGTGGCAGATGGTCCATGAAACCCGGCCTCACAGGGGTTAAAGTCTGCGGTAGAAGAGCCAAGAGTATGCCTTGGTTGCTATGCGAGCGACCTAAAGACTGGGATGGATTAGCGTGGAGTCGACGATATTTGATTTTGCCCTGGATAGCATGTCGCCGACTACCTACCATCTTTAGTCAATCGGGTACGTACGGAAAGACAGGGAACTCCCAACAGACCATATACTGGCTATCGAGTTATGGGTGAGGTTGGCTATCTGGAAGTGGGCATCGATGGGCCTTAGTGTAGTTCTCATACATGATTTTTCTTGGATTGCCTTTCAGTAGTTGAGGGAGGGGTCACGTGGGACCATAGCCACGGGTACAAAAACAGTCCTTGATATCTGCATCAGCAGACGACTTAAAGCTCCCGACCGAGTTCCGTATTTCTTGATTTGTCCTGGCGCGGAACTCGGATGGCACATTGAGGAACATGTGCGTCTAGACATGGAAAACGATTCACGATACATACGCGGGATAAAGGGCGCGGTTGACGGGTGGCATAATCCCTAGTGGCCCTAGGTGGCTGAACCCAAACCGAGACACGGAAACGTTCATTAGGTAGCATAATCCCTAGTGGTCCTAGGTGGCATAAATCCTAAGTGAACACGCGATAGTTCATGGTAAGAAAACATAACTTGATCAAGGGTAGCAGTCCAAAACAACTTCAAGGATAAAATGGTACTACGTTGAAGTGGTATAGATTTACATAGGAAAGCCCGTACGGCCTACGGCAAGGGACTGAACTTATACATGGAAAGAAACATACGAGTTGGGAAAACCTATATATGCTATATATTAGGTTGACATGGGCCATTACATGACATTGGGCAAGGGACATTCATAGTTAACACATGACGCGGGTTGGGATACTAGTACGAGAGGTGCAGAGCAAATATACATGTTAGAACCATGAGAAATATACATGATAGATACCGTGGGATGTTATACAGGATAGATACCTTGGGATATTATACTTGATAGAAACCTGACGATGTGATACCTTGGTTTATCATGACACCGTAGTTTATCATGATATCTTAGTTTACCTTGCTACAGTAGTTCAGCCTGTTACCCTGGTTTAGTTTATCTATCTTGTCGTCATCCTTATGTTTACTTTCAGTTTATGCATGTCATGTTTCCTTTACCTGTTTTTATACTGGAAGTAGATAGGGCTTACCAGTCTTTATGACTGACCCCGTTTTGTTTCGCCTCTTTGTCTTCCGTTTCCCCCCCAGGTTTCAGGGAGGAAACACTGTTATCTATTTCGGACTTCTTCTGCCTGAAGATCATCATGCATGGCTTGGACTTTTCTTGGCTATGGCTACTTTACTGTTTTACTTGGGGAATAATTTATGAAATGGTTTTATGCTTCTTTACTATTGCAAGACAGGTTTTGATGTATTCTGATGTAAAAGGCTTTAGACCTTATTTTACAAGGTAATGAAATTTGTTTTACTTCCGCTGTTTTATATATGTTATGTCTTGTAATATCTCTGTGCATGTTTACCTCGATAATGCTTCACCAAACCTAGTGCATTCCCTTTGTGAGTGACCCTAGCGGAGGTGGGGTGTTACATTTATCTACCTAAACTTTTATGTTTATGTTTTTAAAGGTCTGCACAAGTGGAGTCTAAGACCTATTACACAGAAGAAGACGCAACCAAGTACAAAGAGGGTGGAGGTAAATTTGATAGTCTCATAGAAGTAGCTGCTGAAATAAAATGATTTCTAATATATTTTACATGGTTGTTGGCAGTTTGGTTGATGAAATGAAGGAGGGAGGATGAGGTATAGTGGAAGAAGGGTTGTGAAGTTGGTCGATTATTGTTTTGGTTTGCTTCTGACATGTGGAACAATCATTGAAATGTGGAAGAGGGAAGTGTGATGAAGTACAGTGACGGGCAGAGGTGGGGAGATGTTGTGTCAGTATTTAAGATAAGTTGGTTGTTTATTGTTTGAAGTTGTTTTGGATGTTCTCTAGTGAATTGGTGGTTGCTGAAGGAGGTGCCGATCATTTTTTGAAACAAAAAGGGAAAGTGGAAAAATGCTACAAATGATTATGATTTGGACAACTTTTTCGTTCGTATGTACATTTTGTGTTGAATCGTTGTATGTATTTTTAAACGGTTATGTTTTTGGTATGAGTTTAGTTGGTTATGTATTTTATTTTGATTGAATACTATGATAATTATTATATATGAACTATTTTGTTTAGTTATATTTGTTGCATTGATATATGAATCATATTATAATTAATATATGAATGAATTCTCAACGGTTGGAAAGACTTATAAAAATTACCAAGTCACAGCAGTAAACATCAGTTGTAGTAGATATTACTATAATTGTTAGCTTATTACAACGGTGTATAACAGTTGTAAAATACACATTTTACAACCGTGTCGCAACCGTGCAAAAAAGTTGTAAAAGATTATAGTCTATTACAACTTCTTAATAGACGACGGTTGCCCCACCGTTGTAAAAAGTCTTTTACAACTGTTTTCTACCGTTGTAATATGGTCTTTTTGTTATAGTGTAAACTGATGGGTCGGGTTAGGCTAATTTGAGAACACTTAACCATTTTAACATGTTGATTAGGAAACCCTAGTAACGGGACCCATTTCAGCAGTAACCCACATAGATGTATCATGGTACCCTGAACTTGGCAGGGTGGGGCACGATTACTGGGCTGATTATAAGCGGTCAAAATAACGGCGGGTGGTGCAGCAGTGTAGGTTCCGACGGTGTATGGGCGTGCACGTACTCCGGCATGGATAAATCAGGCACTGGGCATCAGTAGTATACACTGTGCATCTTGAATTTGTGTCGGGTTGCCACCATAGGTATTGATACACCCCATGGTGGGACCAGCACATGTATCTACAATCAAGTGGGATCGAATGACACAAGTCATAAATGCATGCGAGTAGAAGCCGATCGATAAAGGGATCATTTTATCATGACACATGGTGCTAGTTGAAACACTTGTTAGTAGGTGTAGAGAAATAGAAATGAGTGCGATAATATATTCAGTTTATCTTGCCTTATTTATTGTTATCTTATTTCTGGGGTATTGTCCTAGGTTTAGTTTATTCATGTCATGATCCTTTTACCTGTTTACGTGCTAAATAATCACTGGACTTACCAGGCTTATGTCTGACCCGTTTTCTTTCGTCTTCTTGTCTTCCGTTACCCCTCCCTTTCAAGATCCGCAGAGAGGGAATACTTCAACTTAATCCAGACCTTTTCCATCTTGAAGAGAGTAGATGTATTGATTGGATTCTCTTTTCTTGGCTATGGCTGTGGTTACACTCTTAATTGGGGATTTATGCTGCTTTATTATTGTTTTATGCTTCTTTATGTTTTAGTCAAGATAGAGGCTTTATTGTAATGATTTGGAAGTTGGTTTTTAAGACAGTTGTAATGTTTTGATTGGAGCACGTGCTTATGAAATAAAATTTAGTTGTTCCACTGTTTATATGTCTGTCTTGTAAATTATATGTACCTTTTACCTATAATACTCCACCAAAGTTAACGCATTCCCTTTGTGAGTGACCTTAACGGAGGTGGGGTGTTTACAACTTGCGTATGTCACACATAACATGTTCTAATAACACATTTATAACCAATCCTATCATCGATAAGAATTATTTGAAAATATACTCTTCCAATGAATACTAAAGATAGGAACCTAATCAAAGGAAAAGCCAAAGATGGAAAAATTCAAAGCATATCGTTAAAAAGAAAAGGATAAAAGGTACGCATCTTCTTACTAGCCTCCCAAGTTTCATCTTCTATATTGTCTCCCCATTAAACTTTCACTAGTCGAGCTTCCTTTTTCCTTTGTGGCTTAATCTCATGTCCTAAGATCCGAGTGGGAACATGATGAATTGATACCTCTCTCTCGACCTCAACTTCCTCGGGTTGACTAAGATCCAATACCTCTACTAAATTTTGTAAGAACTTTCTCAAATGGGAGACATGAAAAACATAACGAACTCCCATAAGCCTCTCTGGTTGTTTTTCCCTACAAGTCATCTTCCAAACTCGTCCAATAATGAGCAGTAGTCTTACAAATCAGGGGGTGAGCTTCCCGAATGTTCCAAATATCATTACACCTTTAGAGTTGATACTTTGATAAACACCAGATCTCCTATCTCAAACTTAATGTATGTCCTCCTCGTATCGGCATATGACTTCTGCCTATCTTTGGTCTTTATTCCCTTTCTAATTAAGTCAATCTCTTTGAAGTTTCTCAAACCTTATTGGGCCAAAGTAGGAGTCGATCTGTGGTCTCATACCAACAGGAAGGTGATCTCCAAGGTCGTTCGTAAAGTGTCTTAAAAGGATCCATTTTGATACTACCTTGGAAGCTATTTTTACAGCCAAACTCCACAAAAGGTAGGTGCTCCTCCCAACTCCTTCCAAAATCAAGTATGCACAATCTCAAGATATCCTCTAAGACACTATTCACCCTTTCCGTCTGACCATCCACCTGAGGGTAATAGGCTGTAATCAATTTTAATAGCATCCCCAATGCTTCCAATAAACTTTTCCAAAATTCTGTAGTAAAGATTGAATCTTTGTTGCTAATTATACTAGAGGGGACTCCATAAAGTTGGACTATCTCTCGATTATTCAAGGATGCCAATGAAGTTGTAATCCTCTTGCTTCGAATATTTGTGAAGAGGGTTTTCTTCCTTAGTCCATCTGCAATCACCCAAATACTAGTATTTCTCTTTCTTGATCGAGGTAAACCATCTACGAAATCCATGGATATGCTTTTCCGCTTCCACTATGGTGCTTCTAAAGGTTGGTGTAATCCACTAGGTTCCCATTGCTCTACCTTGACCCTTTGACATATAAAACATTAGCTACATACTCAGCTACATCTTTCTTCATATCATTCCAATAAAAGACTCTCCTCATATCCTTACTCATCTTGTCACCAGAGGAATGGATGACTATATGCTAATGATGTGCCTCTGATAACACCACACTCACCAAATCACCAATGCGAGGAACACATAGCCTCCGGTCTCATCCGCTCCTTAGCGTCTATGTAATAGCATTGAAGATGTCCGAAAGCCTATCTTTTTCTAATCCTATCTATGATATCCATAAGCTCTAAATCCTCTCTCCGTCTCAAGCCAATTTGACCCATAAGGGTAGGATGAATCTCTAATGCAGCAAATAATCTAGGAGTGAGATCCTTAGAGTGCTTAAAATTGGAAGTATCAATAAATTCCAAGATCTTCCACTTTATGAACAATGGTCTGGGGGTATCTATTTTCCTATTTAGTGCACATGCAACAACATTCCCGTTACAATGGTTATAAGATATCTCAAAATCATAGGACCGAAGAACTCCAACCAACGACATTGTCTCAAATTTAGATCATTTTGAGCAAATAGGTATTTCAATGACTTATGGTCTGTAAATAACTTGAACCTCTCGATGAAGATATTGTCACATAGATTTAAGTGCAAATACAGTAGTATCCAATTCCACGTCGTGGTTCTCCAATTCTTCTTCCATAACTTGCTACCCTCCCTTCTTGCATCAATACCGCTCCTAGGCCTCTAGCACTTGCATTAATATAAATAAAAAAAGAATTAGTACCGTTTGGAAACATTAATAATAGTGCATAAGTAAGTGCCTTCTTAAGCTTTGTGAAGTCTTCATAATCATCGTCCCATAGGAAAGCTAAATTTTTCTTGGTAAGATGGATAAGTGGTGTCAAAATCCTCGAAAAATGCTTAATAAACTTCTTATAACACTCTTCCAAACCAAGAAAGATCCTCACCTTGGTACCGTTACTAGGGATATTCCAATCTTGCACTGCCACCACCTTAGCGGGATCCGTAGCCAAACCTTCTCTAGAAACCATATTCCCTAAGAAACGCACCTTGTCATGCCAAAAAGGACACTTTAAGAAATTTTCCTTAAGCCTATGTTCTCTGAGAGTGCGAAAAAACTCCTTTAAGTGTATGGCATGCTCCTCCTCGTTCCTAAAGAATACAAGAACATCATCAACAAACACCACGACAAATATATGAAGGCATCTCAAGAAATTCCACTCATCGGATCCACAAAGTATGTTGGATCATTTGTCAGCCCAAAGGGCATAATCAATCACTCAAAGAATCCATATGGCATCTGAAATGTCATTTTGTCAATGCTGTCATTCTCTACCCTAAGCTGATGAAAACTAGCGGACAAATCCAACTGAGAGAATACTAAAGCTCCTACCAGCTGGCTAAAGATATCATCTTTCTATGGGAGTGGGTAGCGATTCTATTTAGTGAGTTTATTTAACACTTGGTAGTCAATGCAAAATATGAGGGAACCATTTGCCTTTGTAGCCAATACCATTGGTGCCCCCACTCAGAAATACTCCATCGAATAAAGTCTTCTCCAAGAACTAAACTATTTTCTTACCCAACTCTCTCCTTTCCCTTTGATCCATGTGTATCACTGGTTATGTCACAGGCTTGGCATTGTCACAAAGATAAATTTGAAAATCATTCTCTCTCTTGGGAAGTCATCCTCTCACCTCCTCAAACACATACGGGAAATCACATATAATGGGAATCAAATCAGTTTCACTTAAAGATGCATCAAGGGAATATATAATACCCAAAATAATTGACCCCCTCGGGTCATAAGAAATCTCAAGGGTTCATCCGCAACATGTCCCTAGCATGATAACTCTATTCTCGCAATCTGAGATAAGCCCTATACATGGCTAACCAATCAATCCTTAAGACCATCCCATATCCCAAAAATCCCAATTTATGGGCATCCCAATTAAACTCTACCCATGCCTGACCTTGAACAGGTGGAGGCCCTATGGAGAAATAATGTAGCAGTCGGAAAAATGTTTGGGTAGAAAACATGCAGACTATATAAGCATTTATGCAAGGAACCGAATGTGCAATGTCAACTAAGGCACCACAAAAACTTACCACCTGACTGCATTCACATTATAAACATCCTGAAAACATATAGTATAGAAACAAGTTTACTTATTTTGAGCCCCCTCGAGGCCCTAAGCAGCTGCCTAACAGGCCTACGCCTGGGGTCGGGCCTGACTCTACCCTTAGTATTATAATTTTCAAACTTCAACAAATCATCGATAAATGCATCAACCCTCCTATGGGGTTTGAGACAACTATAGGATCTATAAAAAAAGAGATTTATAAGTGCAAAGAGTTGACATCAAAAGTTGGTCACTAGTGACAGTCAACCCCCAATCGTGTGTAGAACACATAAATAATAATAACAGAATATGGTAAAGTAAGTAAAAGAGAGGGAACACACAGAATTTTTATAGTGGTTCCGCCAAGATGGTGCCTACGTCCACTTTATCTGTATTTATTTTCTTTTGATTACAAGTACAACACTTTTTCTATTTGAAGAAAGAGGGAAGATTGTCTATTTTTGGAGTTAGTCGTAGAGAAAGCTTCCAAGAGGAGTTGGTGTGGGAAAAAGTCCTTTTCTTCTTTAAGCATGGAGGTATTTATAGGTGAAGAAGCGGATTGAGCGAGATGCCATGTGACTTGCCACTTTTACGGAGTTCGAGCACATAGAACTCGATCATTTGGAGCAGTTGTGGCAGTGGAACCCGATGTACTGTTAATTAATAGTATCCTCGAGAATTGTGGCTTATGTGGCATTTGAGATGAGGTGTATCAAAAGTAGAGATTTGGTCGGAAGTGGTTGACCGCCTTTAATGTCTTGAGCATCAGGCTAACTAATGACTTGCTCTGGATATTCCACATAGATTCGGAGATTTCTGGTCGATCTATCCTTCAAAGAAATGTTTGACTCGGTTGGTCTGGGAGAGCGATTCTTTCGGGGCATGAGATGTTGTTTCTCGAGGGAAATATGACTCGATCCATATTTTTTCTGGGCTTTCTAAAGAAAGAGCCGATCGCATGGGCTGAAGAAGAGGTCGTCCGTATGTGCTTGGTTGATGAGTCTTTTGACATTGGGCTTCGATCCATTGAACCGTGAAATCTTTAGCTAAAAAGTGGCTCAACACTCTGCCTCTTAGAATGCATCTTTCTTGGTAAAGGATGTGTGTTCTGAATATTGCATCGGAGTCCAGTGTGCAAGAAGCTATGGTTGCACCAAACCATATTAAGGCAAAAAATCCAACGATCCCATTGGTTGTATTAAGACCAGAAAGCCGACGATCGGTGTAGATCGTATTAAGGTCTGAAAACCGACAACCATCGAGGACATATTAAGGCCGAGAAACCTTTTAGAAGTTGTTTTCACAACAATATCCAATACCTACAGAGATCATGGAGTCCATTCTCGGTTTAGAGATGGCTTTGAACTCGATTGGGCAAGTATTAACTATACTCGGCTTTAAAGAGATGGCGAGCGGTTAAGACACTTGGGTTAGAGAGGTGGCAAGTATTATCCATACTTGCTTACAGAGATGGCGAGTATTATCCATACTCGACTTACAGAGATGGCGAGTATTATCTATACTCGGCTTTGGCAAGTGCTAAACATGCTCGGCTTTATATAAACTTACTCGTATTCGATGAATGGAGTCGGTTGAATATGGTGATGGGCAAGTGACGTTTGAGTGACGTTCGCACTCGACTTAGGGAAGAGGCGAGCATTTTACTTGCTCGGCTTAGAGAAATCTGTCTATATTCGGCTCGAGGAGTAGGCTTAGATATGGTGGTGGGCATCGACCGTGTTTTTCAGACGGTGGCTTAGCACTGACCATATTCGAGTTGGCAAGCATTAGTCAAGTTCGGTTTATATAATTCAAACGTAGTCCATGTTTTCAGAATAAAGTTTATTGCTATTAAAGAGCTATTACAAGGAAATGAAAATTCTAAATGGGCTATAACTAAATCCAGAGCACGCCTAGGGGATAAATCCTAACCCCATACATGTGTACTTCATTATGCCCGTTTTATAGAAATACATTTGAAAGAAAAAATATAAATCTTTTTAATTGATGATGATGCCACAAGTGCTGGGCTCAGTGTCCTTTCCGTTTCTAGGAGGTCGAGGACCAGCCTGAGGAGCCTGGGCAGAAGATTGTGGCGATATGATCTGTGCAGTTTTCTTGAAATACTCGGACAGTTCCCCCGTCTAACCCTTTCCTTGATGAGATCGCGCAAGTGTCTGCATTCGTTGGTGTTGTGACCGGCTATGTTGTGAAATATGTAGTACTTTCCAGAATCGATATCTTTCTGGATCAACACAAATATTCTACAACTGAACTAGCAATGAAAGAGTGTGATGCTCTAGAGTCCAAAAAAGTGCGGATAGGAAGATCAGAAATTGAAATCAAACCTTCCCTGTTAACCTTTCAACCTTCGTCGGTTCGCTACTTGATGATAGAGCTGCATCCAAAACCTGAACCTAAGCAGCCTGTGTGCCAGTCTTATGTACCCCTCCAATCCTCTAGGGACAAACCCAACTGGCATGTCTAGGATACACGTTATTGTTGCACTTCCCCATCACCGACTCCTTCTTGTAGTACTTAATATACATTCGATCTTTCCATAATTGTGGCACCTCGCATCTTTCTTAACCTGACCCTTTTGCGGTCCCTCGACTTTCTTTTGGTTATCCCCTTTATTATTCTTCCACCATGATTTCCTCGAATCTGCCGCTTTCCGAGCCTCTTTAACCTCTTCCATGCTAACCTCATATATGAGTTTCGTCCCCTCAAGGGACTCAAAAGTCGCTTTTGTAGATACATGAGCCAATACAAACCCTTAAAGGGGTTGGTTTAATCACTTGGCAAACATGAGTGGTTTCTTATGTCGTGTATTCATCAGTTCTTGCCAAAACCTTGACAACTCATTTAACTAGATTGTATAGTCTTTAACTGACATATCTCCTTGTTTTAAATAGACGAACTTTTCATATTAGATTGCCTCCTCGGCCTATGATAGAAATCTTCTATAAAGTCTCTCACGGAACCCAATAAATCTAGCTCTACTGCCTCAGCCTCCACATCTTCCCTCCAGTAAGAAGCCTCCTTTTCTAGGTGCCAAAAGGAATGCTGAACTCTCTCTCCATATCAATATCTCATAAGCCTAAATATCTACTCAACACTCCTTAACCAAGTATGTGATTCTACAAAAATCTGCATCTCTGAGAAAGATCTACCACCTAGATTAGAGAAGTCTTTACAAAGTCTGAGGAAGTCAACTATTGCTGGTGAATTAGCAGGAACTCCAACAACGGGTGTTGGATCTTGCACAATCTTTTATGCCTCTGTCGGTCTTGTAGCCTAAAAGTACCTATGAAACCAAGCATGGATTTGGACACCCTCCAAAAGATTAGGTGCATCCACCATTCTATGCAATAGAAAGATAGAAATTTTTGATTCTAAAGAGTCAAAGGTCGGTCTGATTAGATCTGAGGGGATTTATGCGAACCTTTTGTTTATTTTTCAAAATAATTTTACTTCGAAAATCCATTTCTTTGTTTTTTTACATTTATAATCAATTTTTAGACATGATGTAACCTTAGTCTCTAATACCGGAGGTGACACCCCCACACTCCTTAAACGCACCCCAATTATGGTCGTGCTAAAGAATATGGAGCATTTAGGTATAAAAAACAAAACATAGGGACTAAGAAATATGAGACATGAAAATAAATATAGTGGAAATATTTAAAATAAACCAACTGCTTATCTCAGAAACCAAACTTGCATTTAAAACAAGTCATAATAAGAAACAGTCCAAACCATATGTCTTAAAATACATATGTCCCAAACTACTAAATAAGAGTACATACAAAGCATTTTCCCTTACAAGTGCCAATACAAATCATGATAAATGAAAAGAACAAAAAATAGATGAATACAATAGAAACTAAATAAAAACTTCGAAATGGAATCTCCCAAGCTGCCCGAACCAATCAATTTGTGCCCTATGAGCCTAAAAAGGGAGAAAAGAAAAGAAATGAGAGTGAGTTAGACATAAATTATGAATGGAAGTGAATACTAGCATTTTAAGCAAATTAAAGACAATAGAATTGATAATAGTTCTAGTATTACAAGGGTAATATGTTCGTGTACAACCTAAAGATGATTACGGAAGTAATTATATTGTTTTGATTTGCATTGGGTTTGCTTGAATAAAATATTAATACAATCAATTCCTAATTTTACCCAACAATAAGTCTTTCCTACCTACTACCTTTTAGCATGGTAGTCTACCTCCTCTTAGCGTAGTAATATGTCACTATCAACCTTCCCTTTGTAAAACCATGCAAGACAAATCACCATCCGTCGATGCACCACCTAGACATAAATTAGTGTATGGACACATTAGCGAATTATTTACCCTAATAGATGTGCCACTCGCTCGGTCATCGCTAGTGCATACAAGTTGTTGCACCAATTTTTTAACCACTTATCTACCTCACTCAGCATGGTATGTCCGATCCTAATCCATGATCTGAGATCATCAATCCTTGATCTGAATAGAAATGCTGCTGGTACAGGTCCTAACAAACAACATTCTAATTGAAATCCCATATTCTCGGTATCATGACTTGAGTTTTTTTTATACTCAATCCCATAATATAAGTTTAATTTATTGATCCAATCCATTATCTAAGTCTGACTTATTGCCTAATCCATGACCTGAGCCATTCCTATGTTATTCTGCAAATTTCTAATATCATATTCATAATAGGTATTATTCTTTTTTCTCTAATTCATTTTACTCCTATGACAGTTTAAATATCACTATAAGTTTTTCCATCTTTCTTTCTATTGGATTATAATGCATGTCATAATCTAATTGCAAATTCCTAAGATTTGCCTATTTCATTATATTTTCTTTTTATTACATATCTATCGGTTTTACAAATGCTTTCTGTAAATTTAGTGTTTTATTATTTAATTCGTATTTGTGGACTTTTTCTTTTTTATTATTTTTAATGTCATAAAGAGGAATAAATTTACTTTTTAAAAATAACATTTACAGATCTGTCAAAATTAAGAATGGATGTAAAAGATTTGTAGAAAAAATTAAATAACCGTAGAAAATTGTATAACTATACAGAAAAAACGATAATATATACTCAAAAATTAACTTTAAAACTATTAACTATAACTATTAGAAATGTTTATATTTTAATTACTCAAAAATCCAAAATAATAACTACCACTCACATGTCGTTCTTAGCATTAGTCCATAGTCTTATCAGATCTCGCTCCTAGGCTGTCTACAAATTTTTATTTTAAAATCTTCTTTTGTAAAATATTTTGATTTTGGGTCATGTCTTAGGCTAAATGAACCCAAAGGAAGAAGATTTAATTGTGAAGGAATGATTAGGCCTAGGATCTTATTTACAATGGATTAGAGGATCTCAGGCCATAAGATTAGGTGATTAAGTCTAGTCCAGCCATGTCATAATCCCATATTTTACCATTCAATTTCAAAACAAACATCTCAAATTTCGGAATTAAGGTTTTCAATTCCATCGCCTCATACTCGGATGTTTTCTCGTATCGGCACAAAGGTGGGTCGACCTATCCCATGCTTGGGTCAACCTATTGGTCGACCTAGGTATAGGTCAAGTAAACCTGGCTTTTATATTATTATTTTTGTGATCTTAGTTCTGAACATAATTCTAGTTTTAATTTCCTGAATTCCTAATTTCTTTATAGTTCTTTCATATAAACTCGGATTTTGACAAGTTAGATAGTGAAACTACCCAGAAAATTTTCATGGACTAAACAGTATAACTATCATATCCAAATTCAAGCAATTTCACAAACTTATTTTTTTAATTAATTACATAACTTATTATTATTAAAATTTCAGGTTGTTATAATGATCGCCCAAACCAAGAATAAACCACTCATTCTTCTTCTGTGGGGTGTCGATGAAAGCATACCATTATTTGGAAAAACATCAAACTCAGCCACATACTCGATGATATTCACGTCTCCTTGCCTCAACTCCAAATACATTCTAATCAAGGCCAACTATGGGATGCTCCAATGAACTTCTCTTCAAAACAGGTCTTAAACTGATTCCAGGTGCATCCATCCTCTGATGCAGCAACCTTCACTGAAGATTCGCTCATAGGTGTCGTGCCAACCTTAAACCCCCATTGTCAATTCCATTCCAAGAAATGGTTTTCCTACCAAGTTGACCGAGTCCTTAGTAAACTTACCAAAATCATCCTCAGGTGCCTGTGGTCAAGTACCATTCCTAACGGTGCATTGGAGGAAGCTACTTGAGCATTTTGTAGCTATTCCTCATAAGGTGATAAACATGGCTGGCAAGTAGGGTTTAGTAGCTTCTGAACCATTACCTTCCTCAACTATTTTTTTCGGTTCCCTTCAACACTCCTCATTTGGTGATTCATCCTTCATCAGGGATAAAGATGATTAGGCTTCTTACAAGAAATCATACCTAACTAGTGCATGTGCAATACGACTTATATTATACTATATATACCATAATATAGTTTAGAAAACCAAAATATATAATAAGTACCCACTCTTGTATATATATACTCTCGATTCAATCGTAAGGATGAACAACACAACTTACGCTCTAATACAAAATGAGACAACCAACCTATACTTTCAAACTCAAGATACCTGAAGCGTGAACTGCTACGATGCTCGGACAATGTAAGGTGACCATCTAAGTAGAAAAGCACTTAAACTACATAGAAAATGTCGTATATATCACAACTCATGGAATAAAATATAATGATAAAACAAAGTGATGTAAAACAAATGGGATAGTAAATAACTAATACGAATCCCATAATCATACAAATAGATCTAAAAGATTAAACCACAATGTCATAGATTTATACAAGTGAAATAACCCAAAGAATCTATCTAAAATAAAAACACTACTGAGCCTCACCATAGTGTGCAACGAAAAGTAAAGAAGTACATATAAATAATACATGAAACAGCTCCTGGTCCCCCTGGATTAGCCACTCATGCTCACTCCTAACCTTCCTCTAGTCTACTCATGTGAGGGCACCTAGAGTAATAAGAAAAAACTTAAAACTCGAGGCCAAACTTAAGTCTGGTGTAAGCTTATTTCTAATGGTGACTTCAAAGCTTCGAACTGAGACAAATTCAATTTCTAACGACATAGGTAGATCTTCGAATTAGAGGCCAGGTAAGGAAGCGATGACGCAGGAGACCGATAGACCAGAATCTTCGCGAAGGATGGATCAAGATAGGGGTTCATTTTCCAATGGATCTAAGGTTTTAGGTTCTTCGTTTCAGTAGTGGAGAGGTGACCACGGGGGAGACAGGTGTCTCGCGATGCCCAAAATACTACACAAGTAGTTTATCAACCTAGATCTGCAGTTGCGGGGGGAGTGGATACTCGATCCAAAACTGATGATCATGTGGTCCATCGTTCTCTAAGGAAGGTGATGTTTTATGAGAAGAATTGGAAGGAAATTCATTAGGATGGGGTAGCAGGAAACTCGAAATCATGGATCCAGACAGCTTCAGGTGGGATAGGCTAGAAACAAGATGCATGGGTTGACTTAAACTATATAGAAACCTCGTTTATTAACAATAGAAAGATAGAACGAGTTTCTGAGGCAGAGGCTATGAGATTCATAGACAAATGAAAAAATTCTATTATTTTTTATGTGTATGGATCTAGGCTATATCACTTGCATTTGAAAAGTTATATTGAACGCATGTGGAAACTAACAGGAAATTTTCAATTGTTATCAAAAGATAACATCTTTTTTATAATTCGATTTGATAATAGTACAGACCATGAGAATATACTACAAGGGGGCCCATACCTTTGATAATAGAATTATCATTCTTAAAAAAATGTGCATGGGTACGAGGTTAAAAAAAGACCTTTAGTCTATAATTCCCTTATGAGTTAAAATTTCAAATATGGAATTAGAGCTATGGGATAGAGAGGTGATGAGTGCGATCGCAAGTGTTTTGGGGAGACCAATAAAGATGGGTAGAATTACAGTGGATGTGTCAAGAGTGGAATATGCAAGAAAATCAATAGAAATGGATGCTTGGTCTGATTTCCCTAATGAGGTAGAAGTGGTTACACACACTGGAGAATTATTGAAGGTTGATGTGGAATACATTTACAAGCCACAATGTTGCAATGTGTGTAAAGTGTTTAGGGCACTCTCTACAACAATGCAAAGGGAATACTGAAGAAGTGTGGGTACCAAAAGTAACAAAGAATACGAATGCACATACATACCAAATTAATACTGATCAGAACGTAAAAGTGAATGATGTAGTGTTTGCTATCGAAGAAACCCATGTTGAAATAACGGAAGATGAAACTCAATTGAACAAGGAGAAACAAGCATAACAACTGGTTTAACTCACGTAACTGATAACCATGAGCATGAAATTCAAGAGACCCTAGGAAATGCACAATTTGAAAATAATTGTGTAGATGCTAGTGAACTTATTAAAGGGAGCAATAATGCAAACGATCAAACAGACAATAATGGTAACAAATTGTTAGAACCCATAACGCAGAGGGGGGTCGCAAGTCACCGAGTAATATTTTATAGGATGAGTATGGAATTAGAACTATGGGTAGCTTGCGGTCTTAACTTCAGAGAATAAGTTTGCGGTCTTAACTTCAGAGAATCAAGATTTTGAAAATTTACTGAATGCTAAATATGCTAGCATTAGTAGCAAATAAAGTTAGAGACAGCTGCGATTTTGGAGTGGATGATAACAATTCACCTTTGAAGACCACTTGTAAGACTGATGATGCTGGTGAACATGCAGAATGCAAGGATGCCAATTGTTTGGTAGAAGGCGTAAGTAAGGACTGGGTAGATTCTAAAGAGGAGAATATCATCAAACATATTACCAACTCGGAATCAGAACCTCTGCAAACTAGAGAACCTGCAAAAGAGTTAGATGTTTTAGATCATGTGGAGAAAACCAAAAATTTCATTGATGAAATTGAGGCAGTTGGTAAAAACAAGAAATAGAAGTGCACATCAAAATCAAATCAATTCTGCTCTTCCTAAAGTTACGACAAGGAGTCAGAGTAAAGTCAAATGAATGTTATTATATGGAATGTAAGGGGTTTGAATGCTCCAAACAAACAACTTGAAGTATTCAAATTTCTTAATAAGTACAAGCCTTCTTTGGTTGGCCTTTTGGAGAATAAGTTGAGTAATGATATGATTACTAAGTTAAAAAAACAAAATCCAAAGTAACTAGTCATCTATTGACAATAACGAGTGCAGTTACAAAGGTAGAATACTTATTTTATGGGACAAAAATGTGTGGTCTATTAATCATGAATCTATTTCCCCATAACATATATCTATTTAGGCTGTTAATGTGGATTGGCTAATATGTAGATTTACTTTTGTCTATGCGAGTAACATTTTGCTTGATAGAGAAATGTTGTGGAAAATTATTACAAGCGAAGCTAGACAGATCAATATGTCGTGGATGGTTCTTTGTAACTTCAACAATATAATATATCTAAAAGAAAAAAAGGGAGGATTAATTATACCTTTCAAACATCTTATTGGGCTTACAGATTGTATTGCTTCACCAGGGCTGATGGATTTACCTATTGTAGGTTTTAAATACACGTGGGGAAAGAAAGGTATGTTTTATAAAATTGACAATTTTGTTCTACGATCATTTTGTCTTGGATAAATTTCATGAGATCAAGGCTTCTGGAATTTCTAACCCATTAAGTGACCATATTCCCTTTTATGTTAACTTTAGAAAGGGAAATACAAACAGAAAGAATATTCCTTCTAGATATGTGAATACTTGGCATACTAAAGAGGGTATATGAATAACATAAACTTGGTTATAGTTATAATGTTCTCATCAAATTTTCATTGATAAAAAATTTACATATTTCAACAATTTCTGAGAATGTGTAAGCAACAGCTAAAATGGTGGAATTGCACCAGCTGGAGGGATAATGTTATTCAAAAGCAAATGGAAGAGGAGTATAATTATTTGCTGCAAGATATTGATATAAACTCGACTGACCTTTCTATTTATGATAAACTCAACGTGGCTTACAACAGGTGGAAAGACTAGAGTAATATTGAGTATCAAAATGCAACAAAAATCAAAGGTTGTCTGGTTAACGAAAGGTGACTCATGTACGAAGTTCTTTCATCCTAAAATGTCTATGAGGAATTACATAAATAAACTGGAACAATATTATTATGAGCAATGGAGAATTGGTACATGTGTGGACAATATTGAAAGGAAATGTTTGTTATTTCTCTAACATTTATAATTCTGAGATGCCTATGAGTGATGATTTCCCAAACATAAATTGTATGAATGTTATCAACGAAAAGGGGAGAAATTACCTGTCAGCAGATATCAGTATGGAAGAGATTTATAAAGCTTTTTCTCTATTCTGGATGATTAAAACCCTGGACCAGACGGTTTTACTGAGAAATTCTTTAATGTGCACTGGGACATGTTCAAGTTCAGCGTGTTAGAGATAATGCAAGAAGTTTTCAACATTGGAAATTAGCTAAAGGTATAACTCATACTTTTATTACACTCATTCTAAAAGGGAAAAACCGAAAGACGTCTTGGATTATAAACTTATTTCGTGTTGTAATGTGATTTATAAAATCATTTCTAAGGTGATATGTAACATAATCAAACCATATCTTATGCATCTTATTGCTGAAAACCAATTTGCGTTCACATCTAATAGACATAATGCTGAAAATGTTCTGCTTGCGCATGAACAAATCAGACATTTTAAAAGGAAGGATAGTGGTAAGATTTTCATAAAAATTGAATTAAAAAAGGCATATGATATGATTAATAGAAAATTTATTTTTCACATGCTAAAACTATGGGTATCCTGGCTTGTATTGTGTATATCATCAAAACATGTATATCCACGCCGACTTTTTCTATTATGGTTCATGAATGTCCGAGTGGCATCTTACACAGTTCGAGGGGATTAAGACAGGCAGACCCACTACCCCCAATCTCTTTTGTGTTGCTTTGGAGTTTTTGCCAATTCAGTTATTTAAAGTTGTTTAAGCTGAATGGTTCAGCCGATTTCACTCATCTCATCTACGTCAATGTGTAACAACCGACATTTTACGTATTGGAGGATCGTAGAATATTTTTATTTAATTCCCTGAGGGTTGGATCATTCTTATTATTTAATATGTTGGTTATGGGGATGTGAGACATGTCCATAATTTTTACCAATTTTATTTGTGACCATTTTGTTCTTATTAGTCTTGTATAGGTCATAACTTTTGATTAGGATCGAATCAGGTGCTAAGGTTGGTTTCATTGGAAAGGAAACTGTGTTGTTAATTACGTAGACTGGTCATGTTAAAGATTTGGTTCAGTGGTTTGAGAGGAACCTCTATTTTTGTGTTTCACAATTTCTGTTCAGGTTTTAGAAACATTGATGGGCTGATTTGAGGAGGCCCATTAGTGGGTTGATGGGAGGCTATAAATAGAGGGTTAGAGGCATGGAGAATAGTTTACTTTCTTCGTTCTCTCATTTGGTTGAGCTTGTGATTCTCCTTGCTTAATCAAATACACTTATATCCACCATTAAAATCTAGATCTAAGGAAGACGATTGAAGATCTACATCAAATAAAGCTAAATTTACATAAGTGAAGGAAGATTGCACCAAATCGAGGAGTTTGAAGATCAATCTTCGTTGTCCGGATTGAGAATTGAGTGTCTTCTAGTTGTTTTGAAGATTTAGTGAATGATAAGCATCTCTCACATAGATTCAATCGAGTATATGGGTTATTTGATATTATATTCATCATTTCAAGTCGTTTTTGCATAGATCTAATCGGTGTAAGTATGATTTTAATTCAAATCACCGTAGGATCTTATATAGTAAATTTAAACGGTAATTTCATATGTTAATTCTATGTTTAGATCCACTTATTGATTTGATCATTTGTTGAATCATTTTTTTAATGTTTGTTGATTATTGCTTGAATCAATGGTTTATTTATCGATCGGATTTGGATCGGTGGTGTTTGAGTTGTATCGGTGGCGTTTGAGATGGATCGGAAGTTCTAGGATGGATCGAACGCATTTCTGGATGGATCAGATGCATTTTGGGTGGATCGAAAGGTTTGACTAGAACGTTTGACTGAAATGTTTGACTGGAACGTTTGACTAGAAGGTTTGACTGGAACGTTTGAATGGAAGGTTTGACTGGAACGTTTGACTGAAACGTTTAACTTAACGATTAACAGGAACATTTGTATGGAAACTTTGACTGGAAGGTTTGACCAGAACGTTTGACTGGAAGCTTTGACTGGAACATTCGACTAGAAGGCTTGATGGACCTGCAGAGATGGTCCTGCAGTGATGGACCTACAGAGATGGACCTGCAATGATGGACCTAAGTTATGGACCTGCAGTGATGGACCTGCAATGATCGACCTGCAGTGATGGATTGGTGAATGATCCACCAAATATATGATCTATTAAAGTTTATTATTGGTATGATGCTAGTTTTAGCTTCGACGTGAATCCATTTGGGAACATTCAAAGTGTTGTGAAGTGTTTGTTGATCGTTGGAATGTAATGAATGTGAAGATGACTTAAAGTTGTGAGTTCATGGATGATGGTTGCTCGAGAAGGTTGTTTGAGCCATGAATAGCCTAAGAGGGGACGATTAGAGATATTGTAGGCTGAGATATTATCATTGTCGTAGGTTCTAGCGGACTCAAAGCATGCGTATAATCGAGACGTCTAAAAGACCGGTTATATGGTTGAGTAACCTGGGTATCGTTAAAAGTAATATTTATGTATCATTGAAATGCGTATGGAGTCCTGACTAGAACCGGGTATACCTTTAGCCCTTGACGTATGGCAAGGTTGGCCATTCGTACGATTAATGATGGTTTTGAAGCAGGATTGCCAGTGATAGCCAGAATCATGTACATTTTATTGCTTTGCTTGTATCGTCTAGTGTGGATTGTTCGACATCGAAGGAGACATCTCTTGGGTGCTTGTCTGATGTTGGTTTAGGCCTTTGGGGCTTGTGCTTGAGGGATGTTGATCTCGATTAGGATGGTTTATGTGAGATATAACTAGTTGCTATGATTGCTATTGTCTGGTTACCTTTTATTGCCATAGATGCATCGCTGTTTTCAAATGCTTATTGTAAAGGCTATCACTGTCAGATGTGGGGAATATGAGTTTGGCTTCTTCTCTGGAGTTTTGGTAGATCGGTTGATTAATCTGCCTATTCTCATATACTTTATTAATGATGCTAGATAGCTGTTTTATCGCTCATTAAGACTATAGTCTGACTCAAGGTTTTATATTTCCTCTTATTACCTTGGGCTGTTCATTCGGTTTTGGATGGACAAACTAAGTAACAGGTTGCATGTAGCAAAGATTAGTGAGGCGAGGATGAAGAACGATGACGAGCAAGAGGCTTGCATATTAGTTTATTTTTACTATTTAGTACTAGTTGTTTCCGCTATTATGGTTGGTGTTTTCTCTGAGTGTTGTAGTGAGGCAAATTTGTACAGACGCTTATGTTGTAATCCAATGGTGTATGTGTATTCTTTCTAGTTGTTATGAAAGTTTAATTTTCTGCTCAGAAATGGTTTACTATTATGGCATGTTGTATGTGTTCTGTTATATTTTATCCCTATGTTGTGAGTCATACGACATGTGTCACATTGTTTTACCTACCGCGATGATCGTCCATAGCTTTCGGCACGTCTTTCAACGCATTATTTCCCTTGTTAAGTGCAGGGGTTATGGGCGGTCGTCACAATTGGTATCAGAGCTCTAGTTATCAATTTTAGCCAAAGTTCAAAGATATATAGTAGCATATAAGAGACGAACTTGTAGTTTCTGATGGATGCATACTATATATATTAATGTATAGTATAATTTCACTTGAACTCCATTTTCCGTTTTTCTCGGGTGTGAAATAATCGTTCTATTTTTTAGATTTAGAACGAGTAGAAGAACGTCGATACATACTGCTAAGGCGGAGACTGTTCCTGGAGGGGGCAACGATGGTGCACCAGATTACCCAGCGATGTTTGAGTCTATGATGGCAACTTTCATAAGCAGGGTACTCGCTCCAGGGGCGGCCGCGGTTGATGTAGGAGTTCAAGTGCAAGTGCCTAGGGATGTGGACTTCGCGAAGCTATGCAAGGACTTCACATCTCTGTGGGGAAAACCGTTCAAAGGGACAAAGCCGACTGAAGAGGTTCAAAGATGGTTAGATGCTTATGTACGGATTTTTGGAGACTTGGGTATAGATGATGCAATGAAGTGGAAGCTTTCATCAAGACAGTTGCATGGCAGAGGCATGGATTGGGGGAACCATGTTACGCTTGAAACTCTAGAAGATGAGATCACATGGGATCAGTTCCGAGTCAAGTTTGAGACGAAGTTCACTTCGACAGCTCAAAAGTCAATTATGTTCAAAAAGTTTGTGGAGTTGAAGAAGAATGTCGACCAGTGTTGGAGTATGTTTCTAATTTTGAGGCTTTATCCAAGTATGCTCATTCGTACATTGAGAATCCTTATCAAAAGAACAAAAAGTTTGTTATGGTTTGGATACCTATATTGGGAAGCGATTGGTGGATCATCTTGATGATCCATATGAAAAGATAGCGGAGAAATTTGTTCGACATGAAAGCTTATTTCCGAAAGAAGCAAATGTTGTTGCTGCGACCAAGGAAGCTTTGAAACCAAAGCAGGGTGGTAATAACAATAAGAAGAGGAAGCAGCAATAGTAGGAAGGAAGGATGGCAAAAAGAAACCTAAAAGTGAGGTAGTTTGCTTTAACTGCCAACAGAAATGCCATTACTCCAGCGAATGTAAGAATCCAAAAGCTGAGAAGTTCTTTAAGTATGGAAAGCCGAGGCATAAAAAGAAGGATTGTCGAGAACCAACTAAGGTTAAGAAGATTGTAAAGTCTTATGCTTTGGAAGTTGTGCCATCTTCTTCAAGGGCTCCTACTATGGAGCAGAAAGGGAAGGGTGTCGCCATCCAAGGTCCTCTTTCAGTTAAAGGTGTTTCAGTTCACGTATTGTTTGATACTGGAGCATTGCATTCATTCATTCATTTGTAATGAGCTTGTGTGCCGCTTGGGTTTGGAACCTGAGATTTCTGATAGACCTTTGGTTGTGACTAATCCAGTTGGGGGTTCGTCCACCATTTGTATGCTTTTTCGTGGTCTGGTGTTATCGAGTCATGGTTTCTCTTTTGTGCGTGATTGCTTTGTTTTGAACTTTGCTGGGTTTGGGATTATCTTGGGCATGGATTGGCTCAAGAGGTATGCGGTAAGAGTGAATTGCGAGAAGGTTGAGGTAAGAGTCGGGGATATGGAAGGGCTAAAGGTTTTGATTTGATGTAAGCCCGAAGATGGTCTTCATGAGCTTTTTATATTCACTTGTAATTCCACAAGAATACTTGTCATCTGTGCTGATCGCTAGTGAGTTTGATGATGTCTTTGAAGAAGTCAAAGGCTTGCCGCCGCATCGTGAGATTAAGTTCAAAATCGATTTGGTCGTGGGTGCTAGACCGATCGTTATGCCTCTTAGGTGGATGACGCCTAAGGAACAGCGAGAGTTAGAGGTGCAAGTTTGTGACCTTTTGGGAAAAGGATTCATTCGGAGAAGCGTGTTCGAATGGGGTTCACTTGTTTTTTTTGCAACCAAGGCTGATGGATCGTTGAGATTGTGTGTGGATTATCCTGAGCCGAACAAGCTGACCAACAAGAACAAGTATCCGTTACCGATAAAAGATTACTTGTTTGATGAGCTTCAGGAGGCCAAAGTGTTTTCTCGGATGAATTTGGCAATGGGATTTCACCAGTTGAGAGTGGCAAAGGATAGTGTTTAAAGACTGCTTTTAGGATACTATTCGTTTCTTTGAATGGTTGGTGATGCCATTTATGTTGAATAACGCGCCAGCATATTTTGTGGATCTTATGAATAGGGTTTTCAGAGATCAGTTGAAC
Organism: Allium sativum; assembly: GCA_030737875.1. Lineage (NCBI taxonomy): Eukaryota > Viridiplantae > Streptophyta > Magnoliopsida > Asparagales > Amaryllidaceae > Allium > Allium sativum. Next base: position 344,571,552 of record CM060924.1, on the reverse strand, counting down.
AAGTTCATTCTTGTGTTCATGGATGATATTCTGGTTTACTCTCGAATGAGGAAGAGCATAAGACGCACTAGAGAGTTGTTTTGGAAATATTGGGAAAGCATCAGTTGAAGGCTAAGTTTTTGAAATGTCACTTCTGGAAGAGTGAAATGAGGTTCTTAGGCCATGTTGTTTCTGGAAATGGAATAGCGGTTGACCCCGCTAAGGTGGTAGCAATCCAGGACTGGGATAGACCTAAGAATGCGACGGGCGTGAGAAGTTTCCTTGGATTGGCAGGTTATTACCGACGGTTTATCAAGGGTTTCTACAAGATAGCTTTTAAATTAAAAGGATTGACAAAGAAGAACCAAGTGTTCACATGGGATGCAAAGTGTGAGCAAGCTTTCAGAATCCCGAAAGAGAGACCGACGAGTTCTCTTATTTTGATGATTCCAAGTGGGAATGAAGAGATGGTGGTATACACCGATGCATATGGTACTGGACTAGGAGCATACTAATGTGGAAAGATAGAGTTGTGGCCTATTCAAGTAGACAACTGAAGCCGCATGAGACGAATTATCCAACTTATGACTTGGAGGTAGCAGCAACCATGTTTGCTCTAAGGATATGGAGACATTACCTGTTGTGGATTCGATTCGATTTGTTCATGGATCACAAGTCGTTAAATTATCTTAAGTCGAAGACACGGAAGTTTGGGAGTGATGTTCTTATAATGAAAGAGCTTCGAGTATTTTTAAGAATTTGATTTCAGACCATGGTGTGAGTTAAAACCTAAAATGTTGGCAATCTTATCAATAAGACCTACTTTCATCGAAAGGATTGGCAAGAGCGAAAAGCGAGATGCAAAGCTTATCGAATTTATCCAGAAGTTGGAACCAGATGATAAAGAATTCGCGGTCCATCAAGAAGGTTGACTTCGAAAGCAAAGACAACTGGTTGTTTCTGATATTGACGGACTAAGATATGAGGTTCTGAGGGAATGTCATCACTCGAAGTTGAGGATCTATCCTGGTGGTAATAAGATGTATCAGGACATGAAGCAATCTTACTACTGGGAAGGGATGAAAAGGGATATTGGAAAGTTTACTTCCAAGTGCAAGAACTGTCAGTTGGTGAAAGATGAACAGAAGAAGCCTAGTGGATTGCTTCAACCATTGGAAGTTCCTACGTGGAAGTAAGAGCAGATATCGATGGACTACCTAGAAACAGGGTAGGAAACGAAGAAATTTGGATCATCGTGAATCGCTTGACCAAAAGTGCAATGTTTATTCTAGTCAAATCGACTAGGACAACATCGAAGTTGGTTGAGCATTATATAAAATGGATAGTTAGATTCCATGGTATCCCGAAGAGCATAGTCAGGGATCGAGATCCATCATTCACGAGTGGATTTTGGAAGAGGTTGCAAGATACTTTGGGAACCGAGTTGTGTTTGAGTGCGGCTTATCATCCCCAGACCGATGGTCAAACCGAGAGAGTTGATCGAGCTTTGGAAGATCTCCTAAGGGCTTGTGTATTGGATTTTAGGGGATCATAGGAAGACCATCTACATTTAGTTGAGTTTGCACATAATAATAGTTACCAGTCGAGCATTGGGATGACACCATGCAAAGCGTTGTATGGAAGACCGTGTAGTTCTACGACATGTTGGTTAGAAACTGGAGAAAAGCTGACACTTGGGCTAGAGATGATAAGAGAAACTTCGGATTGTATCAAGATCGTTCGGCAACGAATGAAGGCAGCCCAAGATCGTCAGAAGAGCTACGTCGATAAGCGTCGTAAGGATCTTGAATTCGACGTTGGCGATATGGTTTTCATGAAGATTTCTCCGTTAAATAATGTTTTTCGATTCAGAAGCAATGGAAAGTTAGCTCCAAGATTTGTCAGACCGTTTTGATAGTCGAGTGAACTGGAAAGCTCGCATATAGACTGGATTTACCCGAGAAGATGTAAAGTGTGCACAATGTATTCCATATGTCGTTTCTATCGAAGTGTGTGCATGATTCTAATGTGGTAGTATCTCTGGAATAGTACGAAGACCTAGAAGTCAAGTCTGTAGTTATAAGACCACGTAAGCCACTTCATGTTGTAGGGAATGACACGAAACAGCTTAGGAGGAAGACAGTTAAGTTGTTCAAGGTATAATAGAGTGAGGATGATCACGATTGTACGCAGGAGACGGAAGAGAGTATGAAGGTGACCCATCCAGAAATCTGCGTCAGTATGGCCCATAAGAGTCTTGTCATTCTTACCCCATTGTAACTTGTGTTGTTGTTGTTGTTAGAATTCTGCATGCTAGTTTAAGGCTATGGATGCATGGCTCGTTGGATGCTAGTTTAGATGGTACATTGGCTGCTCACGGATGATAAGCATGCAGAATTGTTTTGGTTGCTTGTGTTTGCTTGGGATTTCGAGGGAGAAATTCCTAAAGGGGAGAGAATGTAACAGCCTGCATTTTACATATCGTAGGGTCATAAAATATTCTTATTTAATTCCCTGAGGGTTGAATCATTCTCATATTTTAATATGTTGGTTATAGGGATGTGAGACATGTCCATAATCTTTACCAATTTTATTTATGACCATGTTGCCCCTGTCAGTTTGTACACAACATAACTGTTGACTGAGATCAAATCAAGTGCTGAGGTAGGTTTCATTGGAAAGGAAATGGTGCTGCCAGTTACGTAGAGTGGTCACATTAAAGATTTTCTTCAGCGCTTTGGCAGGAATAGCTGTTTTTGTGTTTCAAAATTTTTGTTCAGATTTTAGAACCATTGATGTGCTGATTAAAGGAGGCCCATTAGTGGGCTGGTGGGAGGCTATAAATAAGGGGTTAGAGGCATCGAGAATAATTTACTTTCTTCATTCACTCATTTGGTTTAGCTTATGATTTTCCTTGCTCCATCAAATACACCTTTCCACCATTAAAATCTGGATTTAAGGATGAGGATTGAAGATCTACATCAAACAAAGCTAGATCTACATCAAGTGAAGGAAAATCGCATCAAATCGAGGAATTTGAAGATCAATCTTTGCTGTCCGAATTGAAAATTGAGAATTGAGTGTTTTCTAGTTGTTTTGATGATTTGATGAGTGATAAGCATCTCTCACACGGATTCAATCAAGTATATGGGTTATTTGATCTTATGTTCATCATTTTAAGTTGTTTTTGCATATTGATGTAAGTATGATTTTAATTCAAATCACCATGGGATCTAGTCTAGTAATTTTTAAACGGTAATTTCATACGTTAATTATATGTTTAGATCCACTTATTGATTTGATCATTTGTTGAATCGTTGTTTTAATATTTGTTGATTATCGCTTGAATCAATGGTTGATTTGTTGATCGAATTTCGATCGGTGGTGTTTGAGTTGGATCGGTAGTGTTTGAGATGGATCGGACGCATTTTGGATGGATCAAAAGGTTTGACTGGAAGGTTTGATTGGAAGGTTTAATTGGGACGTTTGACTGGAAGGTTTGACTAGAACATTTGACCAGAAGGTTTGACCAAAACATTTGACTAGATTATTTAACTTGAAGGTTTGATAGACCTGCAGAGATGGACCTGCAATGATGGACCTGCAGAGATAGACCTGCAATGATGGACCTGCAGTGATGGACCTGCAATGATGGACCTGTAATGATGGATCAGTGAATGATCCATCAAATATATGATCAAGTAAAGTTTATTTTTGGTTCAATGCTAGTTGTAGCTTCGACGTGAATCCATACAGGAATGTTCGAAGTGTTCCTTGACCGTCGGAATGTAACGAATGTGAAGACGACTCAAAATTGTGAGTTCGTGGATAATGGTTGCTCTGGAAGGTTGCTTGATCCATGAATAACCGTTAGAGAGGATGACTTGAGATATTGTAGACCGAGAGATTATCATTGTCGTAGGTTCTAGTATACTCAAAGCAGGGGTATAATAGAGACGTCTAAAAGAACGGTTGTATGGTCGAGTACCCTGGGTATCATTGAAAGACCTATTTACGTATCAGTGAAAGGTGTATGGAGTTTTTGCTAGAACGCGGGTCCCCATTAGCTCTTGGCATATGGCAAGGTTGGCCAGCCGTAATATTAATGATGGTTTTGATGCAGGATTGGCAGTGATAGCCAGAGTCATGTATATTTTATTGCTTTGCTTGTATCGTCTTGTGTGGATTGTTTGACATCGAAGGAGACATCTCCTGGGTGCTTGTCTGATGTTGGTTTTGGCCTTCGGGGCTCGTGCTTGAGGGATGTTGATCTCGATTAGGATGGTTTATGTGAGATATAACTATTTGCGATGATTTTTATTGTCTGGTTGCTTTTTATTGCCATGAAGGCATCGTTGTTTTCAAATGCTTGTTGTAAAGGCTACCACTGTCAGATGTAGGGAAGACGGATTTGGGTTCTTCTCTGGAGTTTTGGTAGATCGGTTGATTAATCTACCTATTCTCATATATGTTATTAATAATACTAGATAGCTATTTTATCGCTCATTAAGACTATTGTCTGACTCAAGGTTTAATTTTTCCTCTTATTAACTTGGGCTATTCATTTGGTTTTGGATGGACAGACTGAGTAACATGCTACATGTAGCAGAATTTAGTGAGGCGAGGATGTAGAGCGATGACGAGCAGGAGGCTTGCGTATTAGTTTTTCTACTATCTAGTGCTTGTTGTTTCTGCTGTTATGGTTGGTGGTTTCTCTGAGTGTTGTTGTGAGACAAATTTGTACAGACACTCATGTTGTAACCTAAGGGTGTATGAATATTCTTTCTAGTTGTTATGAAGATACATGTTTCTGCTCATAAATGCTTCACTATTATGGCCTATTGTATATGTTCTATTATATTTTATCCTTGCGCTGTGAGTCATACGACATGTGCCGCATTGTGTTACCTAACTCGATGATCGTCCATAGCTGCCTAGCACATCTTTCAACGCATTATTCCCCTTGTTAAGTGCATAGGTTATGGGAGGTCGTCACATAATGACTTAATGATTTTCACAAAAGCCAAGGTAAAGGGAACTAAGGAGATTAATAATATTCTAGATAATATGAAGGATATGGAAGGTTTGCAGATTAACAATCTGAAATCTAAAGTTTTCTTTAGAAGAGGTGTGAGTATTAAACCCATTTTACTTTCTATTTTGGATATGAAAGAAGGTACGATTCCTATTAAATACTTGGGTGTCCTACTCAAACAATTACCTACATTACTTGAATTATGGTGAACTTTTTGATAAAACTATAAGGAGAATGGATTGTTGGGATAGTAGATTTTTATCCATGGCTGGAAAAATAGAATTAATCAGTTCCATTATCACTCCAATGGTTATGTATTGGATGCTTATTTACAGTTACCAATGGAGACTATTGAAATGAATTACAGGCTTTGTGGCAATTTCATTTGGGCTGGTAAGAAACACAAGATTGCTTGGGATACTCTATGCATTCTCAAGGATGAAGGTGTAGTTGGCTTACGTAACTTTAAGGACATCAAAACGACAGCTATTTTAAAATTACTTTGGCAATTGGTCAATCGGAACAGTCTTTGGAAAAAGTGGATGATGAACAGATACTGCTCAGTTAAGCTGGGTCATGGACATTGATAATAATAGCTCATGTACATGGAAAGCGATTCTTAGGCATCATGAAAAGGGTCTGCATTTTATTAACAGATGTGTTGCTAACGGGCAAGATACTTTGTGGTTTGATCCTGGGCTGAATAATGATACTTTAGTAAAAATTCTTTGATGGGACCATTTGAGCATATATGGAGGAGAGAATTTGAAAGTAGACAATATTGTTCAGAATGGAGTTATAAACCCTAACTGCATTCCAGTAACAAGATTACTGTTGGAGCAAAGTAACATAATCACTGTTCATTTAGGACATGATCATGTTTTTGGGGATGGAGTACTAAAATGAAATTTTTTTTATTTCTGTTCAGCATGGGATGGTTCTAGAACTCACTCTACGTCTTATGATAGGATTAAAGTTATATCGGATTACATAAACAACCCCAAAATGTCATTGTGCACGTATAGAGCGATTCTTAATAGATTGGGTACAAGAGATTTTATTATTAATTGGGGCTATGAGTCAGATTCGACTTGCGTATTATGTAACAATGATAATGAATCTAGGGATCACCTATTTTTCAACTGTCCCTTATTCGACATAACTGTGGGTTTGGTGTATATTAAAGCTTGGTCTTCCACCTTTGACTGTAAACATGTTGAATCTGGAAGAGGAAATAAACTTCTTGGCCATGACATTCACTCGCGAGGAACTTGTTGTTCAGGATGTAACTTACTACAGCATGGTCGCAACTGTTTACCACATATGGAAAGAAAGGAACGAAAGGATTCATAGTAATTCAGTGAAAGATGATTCCAATGGTGGGAGTTACCAGAGATGGAAATCAAGTATCTAACGAGGAAATCGAAGAACTGTTCGAATAGGTATCGTTATAGTCATGGAGATATGGGGAATCGACCTCTTGGATGGTGGATAATGATCATTGTCGCGTTGGGAGTGTCTTCTCATCTCACGATTTATGGGTTTCTATAGTTTCTACCATTTTTGGGGTTCTTCTAATGTCATTCGATTTTTCTACTGAGGTGTTTTGGGGAAAATGATGAGTTTGGGGAATTGAAGTACTTTGGATGCCGCTTTCAGATTGGACAGACACATGGACGGTGGTGTGTGTTTTTAATGTATTCTTTCGATTATGACCAGGTTGTGATGACTATTTTATTTATGGATTTTTGGCAGCAAAGTGTTTGATGTTTGCTTGCCTTCTGTACTATTTTTGTACTTTTTATTAATGCATTGTCAATAAACTGCCGCACTCTTTTTTCTTATCGAGTATCCACGCTGTGTATTAGAATAGATTTTTAATGAGGCAGTTTACCTATTTAAAAAAAAAAGTATGGTGTAAACGATAAAAATTTCAAGTAGTAAAATAATTTGAATACATGGTATGGAAAACCATACCTGACATATCCCTGCATCCATAGAGTTAATACATAAAAGTGTATACTACTTTATATTATCAATATTATGATAGTATCCTACATCAGAGTACTAGGGTGTCTAAATGTCTACATCAGCATTACCAATATCTATGTCAATGTTACCAACATCTAATGACATCCTAAAAGACAATAAATGACTAAGAAAACATAGCAAAAAATCATCCACCGTCACATTCACCCACTCATGGTAGTGGATACATAATATGTTTGGTTCAACAAGCTTGTACCTGCCACTAAGAGCTTTAAGATGAGACAACCTGCTAATCTAACCACCCAATGAGTAGCCTCCAAATTTATCTTACAACTTATGTCAGGTCGAAGACTTGATCATCACTCAAACCTCATCTCTTTAAGTACCTGTGTAAACCAATGAACTAATGATCCCTTTGTGTACCTATCTTCGTCGCAGAGCCATTCTAGAACTATCGTTAGGACTCTTGCTTGAAGTCTTCTGATAGGGAATTATCTAGAAGTAACATTTATCATGAAATTTCGCCCCTTGAACCTCTTCTGATAATTCTTCCGTCTTGACTAATAGTCTTTCCATCATGACTTGTAGTCTTCTGCTCTACTAGTTGGAGTTTAACTGGTCATTTACTGGAATTTCCTAAGTTTAGAATGGTCGTTGACCAATGAAACAAAAGAGTCACCACGTAGACGTTGATGCGAAGTAGAACTACCTAGGACACCACCATTTGATAGAAAATTTTCACTTATACCATACGCCACTCACTTAGGGTCGTATGACCCTAAAAATTCCCATGCTTGGATCCTCACTTACCTTGTTGCTTGGGATCAGTGATTGATCTGATCTGGATCGATGTGGTCACCTGATCTAATTCAAGCTAATATGCTTACACCGATTCAGATCCATCTTCCTCAATAGGACAATCTAGCCTTCATGCCTCCCCGATTCAAAACTACAACCTCCCATACCGACACCACCCGCAAATCTTCAATGTTACGCCGATCTAAGTCCATAAGCTCATGCAGATCTGAGGAAAACAACTAGGTCGATACAAACTTTACACCATCATAACTCCATCATACTAATTCCAATCAACTTGAAATTTGAATCCTAGCCTTTGCAAACATCTTCTATCACCTAGAAAATTTGCTAGAAATTCTAGGTACTTTTAATTTTCGATCAATCTGGACATAATTGCCCTTTCCTCCTCCATACAAACTCCAAACGACCCCAAAATTTTCACACAACCTTTGGAGACGATCCATCTCGTCCTTTCCAAGTTTGGTGTGAATCTGAGTAATTTTTAACTTTTTCGCAAAATTGTAATTCTCAGGTCGACATTCATAGGTGTTTTCAAACATTCAAACAATATCTCATGTAGAAAAATCATCCAAAACAACACATAATAGCAACTGATTCCAACAATTTAGAGTTCAAATCTACAAATCAGAATTATAGGTTTGTATAGGGTTTTTTAGTAATTTCATAGGAAATTGTAACAATCTAAACCCTAACCATTTAAATCATAGTTGTAATTTAAAATTGTAATATTCTTGATATGTTTACATTTTCAAGAATTGTTTTAAGAATTTAAAGTGTAGAAATTAGTAAATATAAATAAATCACTGTCCTTCTCGTATGAAAAATTGTAGATCTTTGGTTATCTTCTAGATCAGAAAAAGGAATAATTGAATATGTATATTTTTTCCTCCTAGTAGTTACCGATGATGTTTCTCTTGCTAGATGTGCTAAATCCTCTTTTTTAAATTTAATTTATGGAGAAATTTGGGTTTTAGGATGAATAAATTTATTTTAATAAAAGTAGAAGCTTTGGGTAAGGAAAAGAAAAGAAAACAATAGAAATGAGTTACAACAACTCATTTCAACCCCTGTTAGATCAAAATTTGGACCTAACACCCAAATTGTTCTGATTTGTAAAGAATTATAACTGGAGAATGAAGAAAAAAGCAGAAAACACACAGAATTTATAGTGGTTCGGCGTTAACGAGCCTACGTCCACTTTATATGCTATCGATTATACTTTGAATGCTACTACAACCAATGGTTTCTCTCCAACTCACTTTTACAATTGTGATTTCTCTCAGTAATCTCGTAATAATACTGATAATAAAAGGGTGGTATGACAGTAATGGTGGAATCAGTGCTCAATACTGCCAAAAGATCCTGAAAAATGCCAAGCTCTGGGCTATTTATAGCAGATTTTGTCAGGTGGATCGCGGTCACACGTGGCACAGATCCCGAGAATATCGGATCGTATCGCAGCTTGGTGAAGAATTGGTCAAATTAGCCGTTGTGGACAGGTATCGCGATCCCCTTAAATATCGGATCGAGCAAGGAGGAGGAATTGGTCAAAGTGACAGTTGGGGAAACGTGTCGCTGGATCCGTGCATCTCGGATCGCCGAAAACTAGCTCGTGCTTGAACAGGTCAGAGGCTTCGCTGTGCGTCGGGGAATCGGATCGGTCCGTTCAGGGTAGTGGTGTAAGTACGGATCGAGTCGTGTAGAGGTAGTTGGATCGCTGATGCTATGGGGGCGATCCGATGGGGGGCGATCCGAGAGGGGGCGATCCGAGAGGGGCGACCCTCTGGTGCGATCCGATCCTTCATGGACTTAAGGAACGTAGTTTCATACTTTCTTCTTGTGAGTGAACCTTGGTGACTTGGTCAAAAAGCTAGCCAACATTTTGCCCCCTCGAAGTATGTTTTATCGATGATGGAACATGCTTCGAAACTATAGAGATATTTTTTCATAAAGAGATGCAAATCAATGGTAGCGTCTACTCGAAAGGCCATATCATTTACGGAAAGTTGTCCCTTTGCTCGCTATAAATATCGGATAAATCTTTAACAGTTTCCCTGTTTATTGGACAATTCTTTTCTGGGATCTTTTAGAGTCTTCATCATCAAATCTACCAGGTACATTTTTGAATTTTCTGTGATCATTTCTGAATTTTCATTCCTGTCGGTCATTTATCGATTCGGATCGCATGTGCAAGTCACGGTCCATGTGGCAAGTCGTTCGCCTCGTCCTTTGGTGAGCATTTGGGCCTTTTCACGGAACGAGACGGGCTTCTCTTCGAGACGTGGTGGGCTTTTGGTTCGTGGCCCGCCTATTTTCACGGATCGAATAAGACAAAAAGGGGGAGACTAACGGTCGCACCTTAGCCTATATAAATCGGACCCATCCCTTCCCTTCCTTCCTTCTTCTTTTGCTGCAAATTTTCTGAAACAAAACCCTAGCCTTTCTAACTTCCTAATCGCCTAACTATTTTCGTCATAAGGTAATCAAGTCAGTGGTGTACTCTTACACCCCTATTTCTTTTCTTCTTCTTCTTTTTTTTTTTGCGGTTTTGAGGAGAAAATGGAGCGGAATCTCGTGGTTTTCGGGTTTTGGAGGCGGTGAAGTCACCATGGCTAATGGGTTTCTGTGCTCAAGAGAAGGAGGAGGAAGGAGAAGAAAGGAAAGGGTTGGTCAGTTTGGTTCGTGAGCGAGGCCCGAGTTCGAAGCGATGGTGAGGCGAGGGGAGAGGGAAAGGAACTGGAATGTTGATTTGGCTAGTGGGTCGGATCGCGGAAATGGCAAGGCTACAGTTCGTGGGGAACTAGGCGTGAGGATCAGGTCGTGGAGATACTGGAGCTTCGGGTCGTGGAGAATGGGAGGCGAGGCGGATCACCAAGATACCATCGCGATCCGTTTGGATGAATTGGTGCGCTTCACGATTCGAAGTCTTTCTATGAACTTGTACATTTCCGCGTACCGAGTCCTTTACCACGATCCGACCATATGTCGCGATCCGAACCTGATCAGCGATCCGATTGACGAACAATCTGATGCACACGCTGACTGAATAATATGATGCAATTCTAACAAATCGATGGACAGTTAGGTTAGAGCCTTTGAGACGAACATTCCGGATTGAACAAATGCATAATCTACCAATCGAACAACGACCAATGTCCCGATGATTTTGTTGACCTTTGTACTTTTCTTTAATGCACGCACAAGCACACAATGGCACTTGCACACACAGGGGGGTGGGTAGTTTTAATCTTATTTCTCATGTTTACTCGCCTAAACAGTAATGTCGGATAACAATTCCCCTTCAAGATCTGACACGGAGACGGATCTCGAGGTGCATGAGCATCTCAACCCCGAGATTCTTCCATCTAATCCAGAGGGTGCAGATTCTGGATCCGAATATGAGACAGAAACAGAATCAAATCCGTCTGAAAGTACCTCGCTTGATGAAGAATCAGAGGTAGATGGCCGAGCTCCCGACGAAGTCCCCGGTGCCATAGAAGTAGAGAAATTCACAGACTCTCTAGCTTCCAAGCTTGATGACATAAAGCTTAAGAGAATTTGCTTGAGACATGGGATTCCCTGGGAAGATGTGAGGACACCCGGCGGCGAAGATAGACCTCACTTAGCTCCGGAAGGATATATGACAGTCAGCCGACTTATGTGTTGGGTAGGAGCTATTCCTCCTTTTCCTCCAATCGTCATTGAGACCTTAAAACGACTGGGTATTGCTCCGATGCAGCTTCATCCTAATGCCTACGCGGCTCTATACACTCTATATATCGCATACACGGAAATCCTGCATACCGAGCTCACATTTAAAAATTTAAAATTCTTTTATCTTTTCAAGCATCGCTCCTCGGCAACCCTAAATTTCTGTTTCTTCGAATCGGTAGCGAATAGGAAGGTTCTGTATGACGGATACAGCAATATAGGGGATCCCAAGGCTGATTGGTTCTATATAAAGAGACAGGCTGGGTGCTCAAGAAGATGGCTTAAATCAAGTAAACTTTAATCTTTTGACTGAATAACTCGCTTAAGAAATCGAAGCATTAACATGCCCCCCCTTTTTTTAAGCCGAACACGTCTTTCCCAAGACGGAAGGCTTGGTATACAATAATCGACTGTCTCTTCTTCTACAAAGCAGATCCGATTTTCTAAGGATCAAGAAGTGCATTACTGACGAGAATCTTCACAAGCATCGCCTTCTGGATATAAGGTTTGGACTTGGTGCAGGCGGAAAACCCTACAAATACGTGCCCCCAACGGAGGGAGAAGGAACATCACGGGCAGCAGAAAAAATTAAATTCCGTAAGAGTCCTTCCCCGATAATCATCCAGGACGACAAGGACCTAAACATATATAGAGGAGATGAGGCCCGTGGTGACAAGTCTAAGGAAATCCCAGTTTCTCCAGGGGGTTTCCCCTCAAGGGCTTCTCTTCCGATCGAACCTGATGCTCCCGATGATTTAACAGAAGAACAACTATTTAAAGAGCTGAGCAAAATTCCTTTGCCTGATGATGTATACACAGAGGGGGACTTTGAAGGGGAACCATTTTTCCCTACTTCTGAGGAAACCACTGTTCCAGTTGGAGGACAAGAAACTACTCAGATGACCCTGACTTCAGGCCCGGGTCTGTTAGGGGGAATTATATGGGACGCACAAATCACACGCACTACCTGACCTCACACTTTTATATCAACAATATTCAAGGTTTTAATATGCTCTTTTTTCTTTTGCAGGAAAGATGTCTCGCAGGCGGTCCTATTCTTATCGCTCTCTTCGTGAAGGCACACCCAGTCTTCATCCGAATCCTAAGCATTCTCGCGGCCTTTCTTACAAGCCTACCTCTTCGCAATCCCGGTCTCCACCAAAATCAACCTCTGGCAAGCTTCCTAGTTATTCGGTGCAACATACAGGGAGAAAACAACTTCCCAAAGAGTTAACCCCTCCGAAGAGTGCACCCTCTCATAGTAGGTCATCAAAAAGACACTACGAGCCCAAGGATAAAAGCAAGGACCCAATCAAGGATTCTGAGAAGGAGAAAAGTGGCATTGTCCCTTCCAGCCAGCAAGGTTTGGTTACCCCCGGGTCACAAGATTACATCCATGGTCCCGAGACTCAGGCTAAGTTGGAAAAGTTGCAAGAACAACTCCCTAACATCTTCTTTGAAAGGATGATGTTTGTTCCAGCCTTGGAACCAGTCCCTAAGAACTGGGATACTGAAGTCATTGGGCACATTTGCCATGTAGCCAGGCAGTATGAAGTGATGAAGAAACATGATGTTAATCTTTCAGAAGTCATCCGAACGCTTGAGATGGAAGCACATAGATCCAAGGTGAAGATAGATAACAATGAAAGGGCTAGGACAAAGATGGAGAAGGACTTGGAAGACGCTCAATCCCAGCTTGCCTTAGCGCGGAGAGATGCTGAAAATTATAAAACTGAATTGGAGAATGCTAAGAAACGCTTTCATTCTGAACTTGACTCAAATAGTCAAGAAAAAATGGCCATAAAGAAGGAGGTAGAAGATCTTAAAATGGCCAATATTGAGTTGAAGACAGCACAGGGCCATTTTGAAGCTGAGAGAGCTGCTTGGGAGGAAGAAAAAGCAAGTCTGAGAGAAAGTCTAGCTTTGGCTGAAGCGGAGAAGGTGATTTTAAATGATCAAGTCGCGGATGCGGAGAGGCGCGCGGCTCTCGCCGAGAGGAATGTTGAAAGCGCCATTGAGATGGCTACTGCTTCTAACAACAAGCTCCTCGAGAGAGAAAAGGATATCGAAGGGTTCGAAGAGATGATTTTTTACTTCCTCGGCCACGTCCTCAAAACCCGTAACATCTCGTGGATCCCGGACTACCACGTTACTTTAGCCAACTTATGGGATGCCATCGTCGAGGGTGAGAAGCAGAGATTAGGAGTTGAAGAGATTGACAAAGATGAGCTGATGAAGACCATTCTGAGGGATAGCGAGCCCGAGGATCTGGCAGAAGGACGTCGCCTAATTCAAGAAGAAATAGAGAAGGAGAGGACCCTGGCTAAGGGCAAAAACAAGATTGACGAAGGTTCGAGCTCAGCTGTAGAGCCCAAGGCCTCCGGAGTTGAGGAATACCATCCTGATGATCCATTAATTCCTTTGGGCCTAACTCCTGTGGTTGTCGGAGCTTCTGCAGCTAGCCTAGATGGAGGATCAGCGGAACGTATCTCCCTTTTTTCCCCCACAATTTGTCAAAGAAATTGTGAATTGTCGTCGTTTGGTAGAGCAACCAATCGAATTAATAACATGTGTTCCCCATAATACAGGTGGCGAGCCCGTCGACAAGGATGTCGAGAAGAGGACAGAGGCGGAGAAGTTTGTCGTCTCGCCTAGCGCCGGTGTTGATATACCGAAGAAGGCTGAGGGTACAATAGCAGAGAAGGGCGTCCTGGCACCCAGTGCTGATGCTCCCAAGGATGATGAAACCATCGAGGCCTTGAAAGATATGGATGGGCGCCATGTAGAGGATGAGGAGGATATCATTAGTACCAAAGAAGCCGAAGACGATGATGACGAAACTTTGGCTAACAGAAAAGCTAGGCAGGAAAAGCAGCTGGCTTTAAAGAAGGTGGGACAAGAGCCTTTGAACGTAGCCCCTATCTCGGAGTTTAATCCCAAAACCGGGATGGTTTTGAAACTCCAGCCCAAATCCATCAGCAAACAGCTTCATTTTGCGAACCCTGATGATTTCCCAGCTTCCCTTACTGATAAAAGAAAGAGAAAGCAGGAGGAGGAGTCTTCTGATGAGTCGGACGTTCCTCTCATAGACAAAAGGAAGAGAAAGAAGGGGGATCAATCCGACACTGGCAGGGCGAAGCTGGAGAATCAAAAGCAGGAGAAGAAGTCCAAGCGTAAATAGGATATTGTCGCTTGTGTATATTTTGTCTTTAGGCTTCTTACTGGCCATGAAATGTAATTGTGAGACTGGCCCTCACTTTTGTTTTAGGTTGTTTTTCACTTTGTAGGCTTGCATTTTATAAATGAAAGTTTATTTCTTTTGCATCATCGTGTACCTGCATTTAATAAACTTTTCATGCTTATTCATAGATCATCTGATTATAACTACAAATTAGTCAAGCAACAGAAAGAAAAATTTAAAAATTTCCGTGCTGCATCAAGGTTCATGTGTATATGTATATGGCCCCCAATCAATCGTTAACACAACGCTTAACTAAGGCTTATTAAGGATTGATTAGCGTTGTTTGCTCGTTGCCCCCTATTTCTGAATATGGAGGACTTAGAAAATTTAACAAGATAACTGTCCTTGTGGTGCTGAGTTCCCGGCACCTTTCTCAGCGCTTAATCATAGACTCTTTTATACTCTCCTAGCGGCCGCCGAGGTTAGAGTTCGAATTCAGCAGTTTAATCGCTCCCCGATCCTTCAGCGGGGAAGGAGCTCTTTCTCAGCGCTCAATCGGAGACGCTTTTATACTCTCTCTCTGCTCTGGAGAGTTAGAGTTCGAGCTCAGCAGTTCAATTGCTCCCCGATCCTTCAGCGGGGCAAGAGCTCCTTCTCAGCGCTCAATCGGAGACGCTTTTATACTCTCTCTCTCTGCTCTGGAGAGTTAGAGTTCGAGCTCAGCAGTTCAATCGCTCCCCGATCCTTCAGCGGGGCAAGAGCTCTTTCTCAGCGCTCAATCGGAGATGCTTTTATACTCTATTTCTGCTCTGGAGAGTTAGAGTTCGAGCTCAGCATTTCAATCGCTCCCCGATCCTTCAGCGGGGCAAGAGCTCTTTCTCAGCACTCAATCGGAGACGCTTTTATACTCTCTCTCTGCTCTGGAGAGTTAGAGTTCAAGCTCAGCATTTCAATCGCTCCCTGATCCTTCAGCGGGGCAAGATCTCTTTCTCAGCGCTTAGTCGGAGACGCTTTTATACTCTCCTGGCAGTCGTCAAGGTTAGAGTTACTTCAAGGCGGTTCCGATCATGGTACACCGTCATGACTTACGGACATCGCCCTCATGTCCGTTATGCTCTCTCTCGGCTCTGGAGAGTTAGAGCGCTATCAATGGTATGATTTACTTTATCGCACCTTCAGAGTTTTAACTGGTGACTGCATTCCATTCTGATGGAAGGCACCTATAATTATACGCTTCTGTGATCGTTGCATGGTTCACAACAATTTCCATAAAAATAGAAAGGCAGATAAATAATAGTGCAATAAAGGTAAACGACACACGATATTTTTATAGTGGTTCGGTCGAATCATTACCTACGTCCACTTTATAATTTTTGCTTAAGAAATCGGACTATTCTAGGCAAGTCGTGCCTTGTACATGGTCCTTAATAAAGCAACAAAACAGATCTGACATCTTTACGTTAGATACGGCCGTAAATGTTGGGCATTCCACACTCTGGGGATTTCCTTTCCATCTACGGTCGCTAGCTTGAAAGTTCCATTATCAAGCTTGCACAGAATAGAGTACGGTCCTTCCCACTTCGCGCCCATATGAGTTGGGGCTGGAGAGACACGCTTCAGAACCAAGTCTCCGGGTTCAAAGGTTCGGACTCGAACCTTTTTGTTGTAGTATCGGGCGACTTGTTGCTTGCATCTCAAGGCACGCAGGTCTGCTTCGTCCCTCTTTTCTTCGATCATATCCAGGGATTCAAGGAGCAATTCATTATTAGTCATCGGATCGTAATAAGTCACTCGGTGAGAAGGTACTTTTATTTCAACCGGGATGACTGCTTCTGCTCCAAAAGCAAGGGAGAAGGGGGTATGGCCTGTTGCCGATTTATACGTTGTTCTGTAGGCCCATAATGCTAAGGGTAATTCATCAACCCACATGGCTCTGGCCCATTTCAGTCTTCTTTTCAGAATGGACTTAATCACTTTATTCGCCGCTTCGACCTGTCCGTTCGATTGCGGGTGCACCACAGAGGTGTACCGTTTCTCAATGTGGTATTTCTGGCAGAAGTCTCTGAATTCAGTGCTATCGAACTGAGTTCCGTTGTCGGTTATAACAATCTTTGGAATCCCAAATCGACAGATGATGTTTCTAACGACAAAATTGATCACTCGTTTGGTTGTGATTGTAGTCAGTGGCTCAGCCTCGACCCACTTAGTGAAATAATCTACAGCTACAATAGCTAATCTACAGCTACAATAGCGAACTTCGCTCCACCCTTAGCTATGGGGAGACTTCCGATGATATCAAATCCCCACATAGCGAAAGGCCATAGGCTCATCATTGTTTTTAACTGATTAGGAGGTGCTCTAGGTATCTTTGAAAATCTCTGGCACGCATCACACCGTCGTGGCGAACTTCGCTCCACCCTTAGCTATGGGGAGACTTCCGATGATATCAAATCCCCACATAGCGAAAGGCCATAGGCTCATCATTGTTTTTAACTGATTAGGAGGTGCTCTAGGTATCTTTGAAAATCTCTGGCACGCATCACACCGTCGTGCGTATTTCGCCGCATCTTTGTTTATGGTAGGCCAGAAATAACCATGCCGCAACACCTTTTTCGCCAGTGTTTGCCCTCTAGTGTGATCGCCGCATTCACCTTCATGTACCTCCTGTAGCACACGCTTGATGTCGTCATGAGCTATACACCGGAGAAGGGGCATTGAAAATCCCTGTCTGTAAAGAACTCCGCCTTGCAGAACGTATCGGGCAGCTTTACGAATTACTTTACGGCTCTCGCTTTTCTTGGTCGGAAGCGTTCCATTCATCAAGAAATTATTTAGAGGGGTCATCCATGACTCCCTTTCTGGTTCCGTCTCTAGTACCGAATCAATTTCCATCTGATCTATACTAGGAGACCGAAGTACTTCGACTGGGGCTAGCCCGGTCTCTTCAGGATCGTCAGAACTAGCCATCTTTGCCAACTTATCCGCCTGTTGATTCTTTGACCGCGGAATATGAGATATGCTGTAGTGATCGAAGCCGTTCAGCAACTCCTTCACTTTCTTTAAGTATAAAATCAATCTTGCGCTTTTGGCTTGGAATTTTCCAGTAACCTGGTTCACAACTAACTTGGAGTCACAAAATATGTCTAGCTTTGTGATTTCCAACTCCTTTGCGATCCTTAGCCCGGCTATCAGGGCTTCATATTCAGAGTCGTTGTTAGTGGCGTGAAACTCCATCCGGATAGCATAGGATATCAGCCGTTTCTCGGGAGTTTCAAGCACTACTCCAGCACCGGATCTCTTGTCATTCCTAGCGCCATCAGTATACAATCTCCAGGCACTGGGGTCGAGAAGTAATTTTGAGGGGTCAACTTCTTCGTTTGCTATATCTTCCTCCGGGACAGTAAATTCTGCTATGAAGTGGCTATCACTTGCCCCCGTATTGACCGCAGGGGCTGAAAGTTCTGATCAAATTGACTTAACTCAATGTTCCATTTGAGTAGTCTTCCAGACGCTTCTGGTCTCTGTAGAACTTGCTTGAGTGGATGATCAGTGTATACGGTAATGGGATGAGCCTGAAAATAATGTCGAAGCTTTCTAGAGGCAATCAGCAAACTGTACGCCAATTTTTCTATCCTTGGATAATTATGCTCTGCTGCCATCAATTTTTTGCTCACGTAATACACCGGTCTTTGAACTTTATCTTCTTCTCTCACCAATGCTGAGCTGATCGCGTGGGACGACATTGCCAAGTACACAAATAAGTCCTCGTGATTCAACGGCTTAGATAATATCGGAGGTTTCTCTAGGTGTCTCAGCAAGTTCTGAAACACTTCTATGCAGTCGGGCATCCATTTGAAGTGGTGTTTTCCTCGCTTTATCAATTCGAAGAATGGGATGCATTTGTCCATAGCCCTGGAGATAAATCTGCTTAGTGCGGCTACTTTCCCTGCAAGGCTTTGCACATCTTTAATCTGCCTAGGTTCCTGAATGTCTCTAATTGTTGTGATTTGGTCTGGATTAATCTCAATCCCACGAGAACTGACGATGAATCCTAAGAATTTTCCGGAGGCGACCCCGAATGAACATTTTGTTGGGTTGAGTTTCATCCAGTACTTTCGAAGAATGCCAAACATCTCTGCCAAGTCCGTAGTGTGATTAGAGGATTGCCTGGACTTAACCAACATGTCGTCGACGTATACTTCCATTGTTTTTCCAATCTGGTTATAGAACATTCTGTTCACTAACCGTTTATATGTAGCGCCTGCGTTCTTCAAGCCAAAGGGCATTACCACATAGCAGTATAACACCAGATCCGTAATGAAACTAGTGTGTTCTTGATCTGGAACATGCATTGGAATCTGGTTATATCCTGAATAAGCATCCATAAAGGAGAGAAGTTCATGACCCGCCGTTGAGTCCACCAACTGATCGATCCTGGGTAACGGAAAACTGTCTTTCGGGCAGGCTTTATTCAAATCCGAGAAATCGATACATGTTCGCCACTTCCCATGGCCTTCTTTACCAGAACTGGATTTGAAATCTAGTCTGGGTAGATTGAGTCTCTGATAAATCCATTACTCTTTAGCTTTCCAACTTCTTCTTTCAAGGCAGCGGACCTCTCTGGGCCCAGCATTCGCCTTTTTTGTTTTACCGGAGGATGTTTAGGGTTAATGCTTAATGAATGGCTCATGATTGATGGAGATATCCCGCACATGTCTGCGTGGGTCCAAGCAAATACATCCAAATTATTTTTTAAGAAATTCGTCAGTTCTTTAGCTAAATTCGGATTTAACTGGGATCCAATCTTAAGGACCTTCTCTGGGTCACTATCATCGATCGGTACATCCACAGTTGTCTCGTTGGGAGTCGCCATTCTGCCCCCAGGTTCTTTGTCCTTTCTGGGATCTATATCCTCGGGCAACTCTCTGGGCGACTCTCCTACGGTTATCCTCTTTAATTGCTATAAGGTCTCCGCCCTTGTGGGGGGGGCGAGAAGCACCCTTGGTTTCTATGTCCCCTCCGTTGCGGAGTAGCTTTAACTCTGCAATATAACATGCTCGTGCGGCAACCTGATCTCCTCTAACAACACCAACACTAGCTTCCATAGGAAACTTCAATAACAAGCACCAGGGGCTATACAGGCTCTAAACTTTGCGAGGGCCGGTCGGCCCAAGAAGGCATTTTAGGGTGATTCAATATCCAAAACCACGAAGGGAAGGATTCTCACTCTCTGGCGTTCTCCTTCCCCAAGCGTAACTGGTAGCTCTACATAACCCATTGGAGCGGTGGATGCTCCGTTAAATCCACGGATCCATCCCTGACAGGGCTTCAAGTCTTTTATCTCGAGATTCATTTGGTCGAATGTCTTTTTGAAAAGAATGTTGACGGAACTCCCATTATCCACCAACACTTTATGAACGGTGGCCGGGCCAATAGGTACTGTGATTACAAATGGATCTTCAGTCGGAGCATGGACTCCAATGCTTTCTCGTTCGCGGAAAATGACATCGTCGGACATCATCTTTTGTTGCTTTACCGGGACGTTGTCCTCAGGGTTGCTACACTCCCCTACCTCGAGGTGTTGCTTGGCTGCATTGACATACTGATCCAATGCCTTGGAACCGTGTCCGACGAGAAAAAGCCCTCCGATTATGGTATTGATAACAAGGTCCTTTCCCTTTTGCTGGGCAGTTGGCCTGACGGCAGGTTGATTCTGGTTCTGATTTGGGGCCTGTACGGCTTGCCCCCTGTCTCTGGGTGTCACTCTGTATTCATCCAATTTTCCTTCTCGGAGAAGCCTCTCGACTACTTCTCTTAGGTGACGGCATTCATTTGTCGAATGGCCATGAATCTGATGAAAGAGACAAAACTTCCCCGTTTCACGTTCTTTCTCCGTCGACTCTCTGGGAGGAGGCCTTTTATTTTGGAGGATGTTATATGAATCCATGAAGATATTCTCCAAAGTATCGTTTATTGGCGTATAACTCTCAAAAGACCTGGGAAAAGTCCTTCTCTGGGAGTCGTTCCCTTGATTCCTCTTCCGGTTGTTACCATTACTGTTATTATCATTGTTTCCTGACTGACGACCACCCTGATTCCGATTTCCGACATCAAGCTCGACCTTCCCCGAGCTGTCTCATGTCTACTTAATGGCGACATTGCTCTGGATTTCCTCTTTATCGGTCGTTTTTGCCTTTCGTTTAGCATATACTTCCTCCCGGCGTAAGTGTACGTTAGCTTTTTCGTAGAATAACTCTCTAGTATGGGGTGGCTTGCCGGCCAGGTATCTCCCAAATTCGGTGTCTTTATCTACCCCATCAATTAGGGCTGCCACAACAGTTGGCTCATGAGGATCTTTAACTTCAGTAGCGGCCAGGTTGAAACGGTCTAGATACACCCTCAAACTCTCGCCTGGTCGTTGCTTGACAAGGAACAAGTCAATCACACTCTTTGTCTTTTGTGCATAGATGCGGAACTGTTCCACAAACCTTTCACTCAACTCCCTGAAGCTGGAAATTGATCTTGCTGGTAAGCGAGTAAACCATAATAATGCTACATCCTCCAGGAATATGGGAAATGCTTTGCACTTGACAGTGTCAGAAGCTGCGGCAGCGGTCATTGACCAAGAATATCTCATCAGATGTTGGACGGGATCAGATCTACCTGCGTAACGGTTCATCTGCGGCATGTTGGAGCGCCTCGGGAACGTCGCATCTAAAATGTCATCAGTGAAAGGGGTGTGACTACGGTCAATTCCCCAATCTTCATTCCGTTGTCCACGGCTATCTGCCAGAATTTGATGGATCATAGCTGCGACATTTGCACTGGTCAGCGGAGGCTCGGGGTCAGCACTTCTTGCTCGATGGGGTTCTCTAATCTCTCTTCCAGGAGCAGTCACGGAATCCGGGGCTCGGATTGGGCTTCGCTGCCCCTGTTACCATGAGCATTTGTACGACGACGGGGCTGAGGTAGTCTATTCTGAACAGGGTTGTCCACACCTTGAGCTCTGGAGTTGCGGCGCGATCATTCACATTGCGGTTTGAGGGCCCTGCACCCAGTGTCTCTTCTTCCCACGATGGCAGGGTCCCAAATCGAAGCTGCTCTATGTTTTCAGGCCTCTCATATGGTCGCCGCGGAGGTCTCGGCGGTTCCTATTACGAAGAAGAGTATTCTGGGGTGAGCGGACGAACTGGGGGCGTCCTTTTCCTTGCGAGATCATTAAGACTTCTATCCATAGCAGTCAAGTTCTGTCACAGAACGGAGCTCTCCTGCCTTTGAGCAGCCAATTCATCAAACAGCCTCTCCCACATTTCGGAAAAGCGAGAGAGGTCCCCCTCAGTAATGGGAGCAGAAGCGTCATATTGATCATCATCATTTTCTCTTATGCGCAAAGAGATTGAACCAGGTCGAGCGGAGGGGTCAGGACGGTAGGAGCGAGCCATAGGCTCCTTTCCAGGTCGAGTTGTAGTCTGGTCATCAATTTGGATCGCTGTGGATCGAGGTTGGTGGCTCGCAGCGCCCCCCTGGGATCGGTTCGTGGTCACGTTATGCGGCGGATTCGGGGCGTTATCACGGGATCGAGTAACAACCCCTCCAGCTTCGCGGTTCGCAGCGCCACCCTCAAGTCGGATCGTGGCACCTAGATTGGTTCGGGTCGCCCCCTGTCCTCGCGATCCATGACCCCCTCAACGACCTGCTCGTGTGCACTTTCGCCAACCATTTCATTCGCGACTTCATTCGCTTGCGAAGCTCGCACTTCCTTAGACTTCTTTCCAGCCATGATATCGAATGTCGCAGGAATCTTCAAAAATCTGAACAGTGAAGTTTTGGGACTGTTTTCTTCGGACTTTCAAATCTAAATAGTAGAATAGCAATCCGATAGGTTGAGAATTCATTTCTCAGTGAAAGCACCAAAATGTTAGATCAAAATTTGGACCTAACACCCAAATTGTTCTGATTTGTAAAGAATTATAACTGGAGAATGAAGAAAAAAGCAGAAAACACACAGAATTTATAGTGGTTCGGCGTTAACGAGCCTACGTCCACTTTATATGCTATCGATTATACTTTGAATGCTAGTACAACCAATGGTTTCTCTACAACTCACTTTTACAATTGTGATTTCTCTCAGTAATCTCGTAATAAGACTGATAAGAAAGGGTGGTATGACAGTAATGGTGGAATCAGTGCTCAATACTGCCAAAAGATCCTGAAAAATGCTAAGCTCTGGGCTATTTATAGCTGATTTTGTCAGGCGGATCGCGGTCACACGTGGCACAGATCCCGAGAATATCAGATCGTATCGCAGCTTGATGAAGAATTAGTCAAACTAGCCGTTGTGGACAGGTGTCGCGATCCCCTTAAATATCGGATCGAGCAAGGAGGAGGAATTGGTCAAAGTGACAGTTGGGGAAACGTGTCGCTGGATCTGTGCATCTCGGATCGCCAAAGACTAGCTCGTGCTTGAATAGGTCAGAGGCTTCGCTGTGCGTCGGGGAATTGGATCGGTCCGTGCAGGGTAGTGGTGTAAGTACAGATCAAGTCGTGCAGAGGTAGTCGGATCGCTGAAGCTATGGGGGCGATCCGATGGGGGGCGATCCGAGAGGGGGCGATCCGAGAGGGGCGACCCTCTGGTGCGATCCGATCCTTCATGGACTTAAGGAACGTAGTTTCATACTTTCTTCTTGTGAGTGAACCTTGGTGGCTTGGTCAAAAAGCTAGCCAACAACCCCTTATCTCCTTAATCTCAAAATTAAGGCTACGACCCCCTAATTATGGGCCTAAATTGCTGAAATTTCAAAATTCCTTCAAACAAAGCCATATTTCCTAAGTAATCTATCTGTTTTTGACATATGACCACACTTTGGAATGTGAAACTATCATCATGATCCAATGAAAATGGCTTTGAATCAGAATTCCTCTCTAATCAAAGGTTATGGGTGGAATAAGATTTCATCAAGGGTAAAACTGTCATATAAAAATTCACCAAAAATTCTAGATGTGGGAAATACCTTTAATAGCCATTCCTAAAAATTGTAAACTTGTATGACCTCATAAAAAATATTTCTTATTTATAAGCTAAAAACGTGTAAAGCTACAGATTGTTGTATTTTTTTTTCCTTTTTAATTGCAAAAAATCAATCAACTTTTATACCTGATCAAAGTATTAAAGAAAATGTATTGTTGATGCATGAATTAGTTCGGGATTTCTATAAAAAAAAGTTAGCAGCAAAATGTGCATAAAGATTTACTTGCGTTAGGTTTATGACATAGTTACAATGAGTACGCACACTACATGCTTAGTATTTTGTGTTTCCTAACTTATTTTACTGAACTCATATTTGAATGTATCACTACTCCGACTATTTCTATTATGGTGGATATGTAACACCCCACACCCGCTAAGGTCACTCACTAAGGGAATGCCCTAACTTCGGTGGAGTATTTTAAGTGAATATAGAACATAAAAATTACAACAAGACAGATATAAATAATACTTGTTAACTAAAACATCATTTCATTGCAGCAGAAGATAAACATGTTTGGTTACAAAACCATAAAACAAGAGTCAAGTACCAAATATCCATCCTGATAAAACATAAGTACATAATCCCACTACATAACTAATAGCCATAATAGAAAAGATAAGCTGAGCTTTACATCAACGGTCCAAGCTCCAAAAGACAGATAAGCGATCTGATCAAAGCCCACTAGTAGTAGGCCCACCCTGAGGACCTGAGGGGGAAAAAGATAAAAACAACGGGGTCAGACATAAGTCTGAGTGAGCCCTATAACTTTAACAATACAATCATTAAAGTAATTAGGGTATGATATAAACTTGGTACGGTGATGACTGGGGATAAATGACTACACTAAGCAGCCAACTAGACATAGGATGAACTAAGATAACGATAAAGACGCATCTACCCACCCAAGGATAATTACTAACTGCACCACGCCAGTCATTCCTACTTAAAGGTTGATCCCACCCAAGGACTTAGAAATTTAACTAGTAGTTTCGTGTACCCCCAGCTGACCACATAGGTGCCGTCTGCCCCTATCTCCACTAGGTGTACCCACTACTCCCCCAAGCGATCGGCTCCCTAACGTAGATACCCGTGCTGGCCCCATAGTGGGGTGTATCACTCCCCAAAGTGGCAACCCGATACAACCAACGGTGCACGGCTTATACCTACACGATGCAACAACGTCT
The DNA here is from genome assembly GCA_030737875.1 of Allium sativum. NCBI lineage: Eukaryota > Viridiplantae > Streptophyta > Magnoliopsida > Asparagales > Amaryllidaceae > Allium > Allium sativum. Next base: position 344,546,625 of record CM060924.1, on the reverse strand, counting down.
TACCTACCAGCCCGGGTCCATACACGCATATGAAACCCGTTGGACCTGCGTTGCCACCGCTATCCCGTTTTGGCCTCTTATAGTCAAGCCCAGTACGCGTGTCCCGTCCTCGACATGGGTCGAGCCCACAAAGATACATATGGGTTACTGGTTGAAATAGGCCCCCACAAGCTACCTACCTAAGCTTGTCCCTTTTCTAGTGCATCCCACTTAACCCTTTAATCATGTTTAATTACATGTTTCCACTTGGTTAAGTATTCTAATCGTATTTTCTATTGCCACCCAAGGCAACCCACTAGATTTCCACATGCCACCCAAGGCACTTACTTGATTTCCACATGCCACCCAAGGCACCCACTTAACCCCTCATGCCCCACTACATGCTAATATGGTTAAGTGTTTCTTAATGGATTAAGACCGTAACCTTTGTAAAGACCTCTCACATTAGACTATCTTTTATGGCAGCTGGATTTGCCGGTCGGGTCCGGGCAGCCTTACGCCATAACAGAGTCTAACCTCGTGTCTTTACACTTGTCACGTATTTAGTTCATGCCTAAGACCTCTCACATTGGGCCAATCATTTGTAGCCGCTGGATTTGCCGGTCGGTTCCGGGCAGTCTTATGCTACAAAAGGGTCCAACCTCGTGTCTTAGTCGATTTATTACACCTAATTAATCACCCCCATAATTTGTATTAATTATCCCTAATTAATTACAAATTTAGCGATGTACATAATTGACTCAATTATGTCCATCCACTTTATGGTATGCAACAACATACCAACTTCATACAATTTATTAACATGAGTATTAACCCCATCGTTCCCCACGTAATACGCTAACATGACATACTTAAAAGGGAAGGTTCATCACAAATACAATGGGTTCAACTTAGCATAACATTAGCATCAACATGGGTTTTAAAGGTGTCAACTTGCATATATGACCATAGCATCAAACCCAACTAGCATAAATAATCAACCCAAACTTGCATGAATCACATATGTCATAAAGAGGGTAACTTGCATAAGTTACTTATGTCATAAAAAGGGGTAAACTTGCATAAGTTACTTATGTCATACAAAGGGGTAAACTTGCATATATATGTATGACATATAAAGGGGTTAACTTGCATATGTATGCATCTCATAAAAAGGGGTAAACTTGCATATGTATGCATATCATACAAAGGTGTAAACTTGCACATGTTACTTGCATGTAATCAAACACCAAACTTGCATAACATGTCATATATGAACTTGCATATAATCAAACACCAAACTTGCATAACATGTCATATATGAACTTGCATATAATCAAACACCAAACTTGCATAACATGTCATATATGAACTTGCATATAATCAAACACCAAACTTGCATAACATGGTGTCATAATGGATCAATGTTTATCATAGTGATTTGCATAACTAGCATCATGAACACATAGCATAAATTACACCCAACAAAACTTGCATAACTAGCATCATGAACATATAGCCTATGAAAACATAACTTGCATTGATCCACATACATAACCATAACCTCATTATATCCTATCATAATTAGTTTAGCAATTGCTTGCTAAAGGCATAGAAACTCACAACTTGTTGATTAGCACTCCTATGAAGAAGATTAAGTTGCTAGAGTTGATTAGAAGTTGATTTGAGAAACTATCTTCTTCTACAATTTGATGGAGGCTCCTTCAAGTTGCATTTTGACGTCATGATGGCATTGTATCTATTTTTAGTATGGATTAGGGTAGTCTTAGGGTGTATTTATAGATTAGTTAAGTGTTTTAGGCCATAGGATTAACCCTAGGATAGTTTAGAGCCATCAGATCTCGTCACAAGCCACCAAACACAGCCCAAAAGCCAAAACAGTGCACCCAGCCAAACTGGCCGAGCCACCTGTGTCGACAGGGGTGTCGACACTACTGTCGACACCCCCCCCCCCCTGTGTGTCGACTCCCCAGTCGACAAGGGGGTCGACCTGGTGCTGGCGGGAATTTTCCCGCCTAGCTCCATTTCTGCATTTGAAATCTGTTTTCGAAATTTAAATTTTCTGAAAACTTCTTCGGGCCTTAACTGGGTCATACGGACTCCTATTTTCGAAAACTCGGACTCTATTTCGCGTATTTTTCCGAGACGAACGCAATGGCATAGCCCGTTTCCCCTGATTCAGATCTTAAAATTTAATTCTGCCCTGATTTATATTATAACAAGTTATTCAACATACGGGGTGTTACAGGATAGGTGACTGTAATACTCCATTTTCTAAGGCACAAAGCTAAACCTATAGATGCTGCAACAATCCATAGTATTAACTTCGGATGATGGAAAATAGAAATATAAAGAAAGCATAACATCATAGATTAGGGAATATGAAAATTTTCCAAAACACATTCATTTAGAAGTATTCGTAACAAATCCCTTTTGCAACCCCATTCAAATCAAAATATAATTATTACAAAATATAAAATCTCCAAGAGAGACATACGAAGATGCCCTCCTGGTTGATCAAAATAAAATACATAGAAATTAACATTTGTGCCTTTACATAAATCCAAAAAAATATAGCAAATAGCAAAAAAGAATTACTACAATAACTACTGCCTTGTACATGCCTTCGGATGCTTATTCATAGAAGTGAAACCTGAAAAACCTTAACCTGCATGCTACTAAATTAGTAGCTAGGAGTTTAAAGGAAATTCAAGAAGCTTCGGATAAGTCAATAAATTAGTATGAATATTACTTATCTACATGAATCAAATAGATATCTAGCAATTCCACGTCGCATAGCGGAACATGTTTAGCCTTGCTAATACCTTCCATAACCAAACCATCCTTGTAACCCTGCACATACAATGGTTAGAACAACATAAATTATGTATGGATGTGCAACAAAGTGTGGATCACCAACTCACCCCATAGTATTACTCGTTGGATGACTATGAACCTCTATCTCCATATGCTGGGAAACACCTTAAATATATACTCTTTGATATAACCATACCTTTTATTTTGTCAACACATGCTGTGGAACACCGTATATGTGCTATAGTTTTATCATAAGTTGGCTAAAAACCTTCTGTCATAAGCAGGGTAACACCATAAAGATGTTAAAACTTTTTTTTATCAATATATGTCAGGGAACACCATACATATACCATAGTTTTATTCATAGGTTTACTAAGAGCCTTTAAATCTACTCAATTTACTCTTTCCACTAGTATCCCTAATGTGTTCAAATAAGTTAAAAAGAAAAACGTGGTTCCCTACTACGTTTATGTCAAAACTCTGGCTTTCGACAGGCAAATTACTTTATTTAATGTGATGAAATGGTTCCCTATCGAAAGCGTCATGCATACGTAATGGGTTCGAAACCCTTGGACCCAAAACCCCTTTCGGCTACTTCCTCAAGAATCAAAAGTAATATGGTATAACCCCATAAAAACAAAGTGTTAGCAGGATCAATGCAAACAAACTAGCCTGAGTAAACATTCAACAACCCCTTGTTTAACTAATTAAGGCTTACATTCAAAACACCCCTTTCGATTTGTCGAAAGGTACAAATGCAATAGCCCCTTGCTCTTCGAAAATCATTGTTCAATAAACAACCCACTTCGTTCCATCTAGGGAAATGAGGTGACAATCTCTTTTACTTTATAAAATAAATTTCAAGTTATAACATTCCTTTTCGATCCCCTCGATAGACATTGAGGCAATAACTTCGGGGAAATATTTAAATGTAAGAACAAGCTCCTTATCTTTATAAATCAAGATTTCGATAAATAAACGCTCCATTATGTTCTGGAGGTAAGGAGGAAGAAGCCTCTTAATTAAAATAAGTATCTGAAATAGGGTCCTTCCAACACAAGTAGAATTCCAGAGGCGATAGCTTCTATGATTCTTTTTTAAAACCAAATTAAAGGTAAACATTCCGATTCAGCTCAGTTGAAGGTCATTAAGGCCAAAGCCTCAATGCCTTTAAAATAATAAAGGCATCAACCTCTATTTTATACTTCCAAAAAATAGCCTTATAATCCAAGCACAACAACTGAAGCCCATATGCGAATGAAGACGGCCCAGTAGGAATTGTCAGTTTAAAAACTCAAAGACATTACCTAACAAACCGATATGAAAGGTTGAGGCGGAAGCCTCATATACGAAGGTGGAATCCTGAATACTTCACATACCAACATGTGATGCTGCAAGCATCCAAAACTTATAAGAGGAACAGAACATGATTTCGACTATTCTGAAGGATAGTTCCAAATAAGGGTAATGACACTAAAAATAAATAAAAAGAAAACAAAATTATTTCCTTATTTACACGTTCTTTTCATCAATTCAAACTTTATTCTTGAAATCCTATTAGTTCGTATACGTAGGTACCGCTCAACAGCAAAAAAATTCGGCATTTTAACAACCCTCACTTATCTAAGCCTGAATTTCAATAAAAATCAAAACTCAAACTTATCCAAGCATGGATCGTGTAGATCTGGTTTTTGAAATTAATTTGCATGAGAATAATCAAGTAAACAAAACTAAACTCATAATGGAAATAAGATACGATAACTATTACTGACCATGACAACTACCTAGATAGTGAACTGCCATACCAATACCAAGCATGAGAGAATAAGAAAAGAAAACCGAGCATGAACACTTATACTAAAACAACCTGCTTCCTAGAACCTTGAAAATCGACACTAATACAACTACGGAATTCACATGATGAAAAACCTAGTGCCTGAATAGCGAATTGTTTGTGGTAAGTTAAAAATGGGTAGAAAGTAGAAAGATTTGAATATTGCACAGTGGAAAAATGTGTGTGTGTGTCTGTATATATATATATATATATATATATATTTCATTATATAAAATTATAACAATGGATATGTAATCATACTTATCAGAGTGTTTATTATTATCAACATGGACCGCTATAGAACCGGTCCCTATAATTGCTGAGAGAAACTAAGAAAAAGAGGGGATACATAGTGATCTCCAGATTCTTCAGGTCCAAGCTCCATCCAATTTGTCCAAGGAAAATTTGAGCTATTAGGCTGCTCGAAGTAAATAAGGGCACCTGGAGTTTAAAGGAAAAACAACTCCGGGACAGTCATGGGACGAGTGTGAGAAATTTTAATTCGTTATTTGAAAATAGCGGTATTCCATAAGACCACAACCGTACATAAACATGGCACAGGTTTTTACCTTATGGTAACCAAATCTTTGCCACGTCAAAATTTTATGATATTATTTTTATTGACTTGCGGGATAAAACCAATTAAAATAAACTATAAAAATAGTGAAATTGTTATATTGGCTAAATTATGCACCCAATATTTCGTTTATGGTTCTACAATAGAATTCGCAAGCTCATAAAGAAACGGATTTCCGTATGATGGCAAAGTAAGGGACTAAATTTCCGTATAGTACATCTCTAGAGGGATGTACCGAGGACCACTCTCCTTCACCCAACTAGCTTGGCCGGAACAGTTACACAAACCTACCTCCAAGTGGTGCACTACCCGAATATGTCATCACCCCAGTCATAATCGACTTACCATCCAGGGGTCTAACATACTGCACTTCTTGACATATAATGAGAAATCTAGAAGGGCGATGAACGTCTCCTAATAGGCGTTGTCCACTTGACCTCACCGCGTTCCCTGTTCTGGCTAACATGGGATTTTAAGGCTTAGAGGTCTACGACTACCTTTTCTTCATGCATGTTCTTCATTTTGAATGCCACGTTTACAAATCCAACAAACGCTACAGATTTCCCCCAATGTACAACCTCTAAGCTCGTACGCCTCAGAGAAGCATATATATATATATATATATATATATATATATATATATATATATATAGACATATAGACATATAGTGTAGGTGAGTTACTTACCATGCCACGAAACATATGTAAATTCATTAATGTCAGTAAATGCGTATTAGAAGTGCAACGTCAGACATTTATCTATACAAGTCGTCTTGGGTTTAGACAAACAGAAGGCACCATTCTCGCTAGATTGAGTGAACTAGAAATGAATAGCCCATGCACCGAAGATCTAAATGCTGAATCGCTGTCAATTTTTAATATGGGAAAATCCCTTCGAGTATTAGTGACAACAATTCATCATTCAGTCTCCATAATTCTTTAATCTTCATTTCCTTGAAATGTTTAATTGATCTAAAGTGGTTTTCAGATAGGAATTATATAAATCTAATCCCGGTCTCCTCAAATCAATCATCATAAAAATACTATTTAATTAACATAGGATGTTCAGTTTTCTTCATTTCTTAATCCATTACTTCGTAAAGGAAACAACTTTTAGGGATGTATTACTTCAAATATTCTTCAGGGATATATATACAATTATTAAAACTCATTTATTAAGTCATTTGGATGGTAAGTCCGTTTTAGTTTATATCATAGTTATCTACTCCATATCAATTTTTATGTTCAATTATCCATCGAATAACAGTGTAAACATCTTTAAATTTTTTATGGGTAGTAAGGATCACCTCTTCGAAATTTGATAGTAAATACATCAAGATCATCTCTGAGAAAGCCGATTTATTTATCTTTAGAAAAATTGATTATTATATTTAACTCGTTTCTGACATTTCATCCTTATCTAACTCTCGACTAGGAAAGGACTAGGCAATCCGGGGCACTGGTTTCTCCTAAACATCTCCTTGGTTAAACATGCACATTCGGATCTCAAAAATAGAAAAATCAGGTTTACTTATCGGCTTATTAGAGCCAAGTTTAAATCAATTGGTTATTATAGCTTTTTGATTCAATTTAATGATCTAACATCTTAAAATAATATATAGATCTTAAAAATAATCTCCAAATTACTTTATTAATCATTTAAAAGCATTTATTAAATATTTGAGAAGATTGCTTGAGTTTAAACTTAAATTCAATCGTTTAAGGCCTACAAAAATTATTGTAGAAAGTGATTTTTTTAGCTTATTTCAATAAACGACTTTTCTATTATTGGAAAATTCATTTATTCAAATTAAATCACTTTTAAAACATTTTAAATTATTTATAATATTTATTCTGTTAGTTTCTTGAATTTAAAAACTCATTCTTAAACAATTTCTTTTTTTGAATTTTGAACTGCAATGTTTTTCAAAACTTCTTTTGGTCATATTTCAAAACCTACTCAAGAAAATATTGATTTTTTTCGATTTGTTAGAAATCTATGGTTATAAGAATTTGTAAAGAAAAATCTTATTTCAAAGCATTTGGATTCATATTTTTCTACATACAAAAGATTCACTTTTTAAGTAGTGAAATCGCAAGTTACCGTTACGCGACACACTAAAATTTTTCAAAATTCATATTCTACTCTAACATTTTAGACCAATGTTGCGATTTTAAATCATATTCTATTTTCTCCATTTCATTCAATTAAAGGAAAACGATTTCCTTTGTGTTTATCAACGTGTATTTAAAGTAACCTGTTAAGTACCCAAACAATCAAACATATCATCATCCAAACTTGGCAAACATTCATCAAGACATTCATAATCCACATTTAACATACATATTGCAATAGTTAGTGTTTACATAGCAATCATTTAACTTGTGTATAGTTAGGATAGTTTAAGGTTTAATTTCTTACCTTGATTGGATAATATCGTTCCTAAAATTGATTATAGCTCCGCTACAATTGCACCGAAGCAACTTGTCTTGCTTTCCTTCCTTCCTTGGGCTCAACCTCCTTCTTTTCTCTTTCTTTGCTCATGGCCTTAGTAGAAGAGAGTGTGGTTTTAGTCTTCGAATATTCGTCAGATGTGGTGTCTTTTGAACGGATTATAAGAGATTCGACGATAATTTCGATGCCTTTAGATACTCGTTAGCGTATTGGGTTATTTATACTTAGTTTCCTATGTTTTGGCTAGAGTTTTGAAGCCATCAAAGAGCTTTAGGAACAGGAAGGAGAGAAGATTTGGTGTAAGTAAATGAAGTGAAGTGGATGGGTATTTATAGGAAACAATTTGGAATAAAATAAGAGATGAAAGACTTTGAAAAACCCCTCCCCTCTCCTTAAATTCAACTAACCCCCCTCCTTTTCTCTTGTCAGATCATTTAAGAGCATGATGTTGTAAAGGAGTGATGGATGTGTAAGTTTGTGAGGGTAATGTGTGTATGGTTATATTTTAATAAAAGTAAAGCATTTTTGTTTCCAATTACTTACTTTTTCTAACCTTACCTTCAGCTTAATTAATCGCCTTATTAACTTATATGTATATGTTATCAAACACATACATGTGTGCATATATATGTTACACCATTGTAGAATCTTCATTTGTCAAATCATTGAGAATACGGAACCCGTTTATTGGTCATATTTTGAATTTTCACTTGAACTATTATTTGATTAAAAAAATTCAAAAATAACTTTATTATTATATTCAAATAAATAAAACATGATTATTTAGTCATTAAAACAGTATTAACTTATATTTATCCATTATTTACAAAAATGAGTATTTTACCAATAGTTATACCGATTGTCCTGTATTTTCTGATCATGTATATTACTTTATATGATTTGTTCCTTATTAATATGTTATCACTATGTAACATATTTAAGATGGTTTATTATCACCTTAAACCTTATTTTAGTAATTATAATAATTATTACATCGCTAGTTCTTCATTTAAATTCATAAATCAACTATTACATATAATACCCTTATTATTTATGTCATCAATGAATATAATTTTCAAAGAATAAAGTATAACATTTTATTTTATATGCTCCTTCAATTATGAATATATATGTATGTATCTAGAAACGTTCATGATCCGTGTAACTACCCAAAAATCTGGGCCAGTTTAAAAATTTTATTTTGGCAATTTTAGCGAATTTTGAATATTTAAAATGAATTATTTTAAATAATATCGACGGAAAATTTAATTTGAATATAATTCGAACGTATATATTATATACGTCGTCGTTAGAATATAAATAATTATATATAATTATAAATAGAATTGAAAATGGCGCGGTAGTTCGATAATTCGATTTCAAACTTCAATTGAATGTACCGGGTGCAAAACAATCCGGATTTTAGTGAAACCAAAAATAATAGGATCTAATTGATAATATCTTTCCAACGAATCCGAAAAATCGAAATTTCATAGCGGGAATCAAAAGATATGTCCAGTTGAAAATTCTGAATAGTCGCTATGGAATTCAGGCCCTTAAAAATAGACATTTTGCAAACGACCTAGGATTTCGACGAAACCACTTTTGTTGGTTCCGTGATGTCAAATTATTGCTAGATTCCAAATTTCATAATTTTTCGAATCAATATGTAAGCGTGGCAAAGGAAAATGCGTTTGACCAGTTTTAGTTGATTTTAATCGACTGGAAAATGACCATTTTTCCAACGGTCTCAGAATTCGATGAAACAAGTTTTGTTAGGACCGTATCGTCAATACGAAGGTAGAAAATATTTTTCGGGAATTTTTAGAGTTAGTATGTGACCCCGGTAAATTGAAATGCGCGTTCAAATTCAATATATAGAGTTATATGTTGATTTTAACGGAAACTGATTGTAACGATCGAATCAGCCTACGATACATATCCCATTGTGTTTGGAATGGGGGTAATTAGCTAGGGACGACAGTCGGTGGACTCGATTTTGAGGTCAAATGAAAAGTCAACTTGAAGGAGAATAAAGTAATTAAATTATATAAGTATATAAAGCCCCCTATATATTTTCTAAACCTAAATCAGATGCCCGAGCCCCCTTTTCCAAATTGAACCCGCTGCTCCTCCCCAATTGCCCTCGTCCTCCTCCCTCAGGCGACTATCGCGCCACCGACGCTTCCCTCCCTCCTCGCGCAACCTCCCCTCGCTCATCTCCTTCTCCTCCTTTCTGAAAACCCGCGCCGAACCTCAATCCTCCGCAAGCCCTCAACCGCGAGACCCCCTGACGCACAACCCCCCCTGACGCCGCATCTTCCTCCTCCGATGCCAAGTCGAACATGGCGCAGTTGCAAGGGAAGAACGATGATGTGGAGCTCTTCAATGTGGCGAACTCCGATCAGTACCTGGTGGCTCCGGCCGATGGCAGTCGCGGCTCCTTTATGGGAGTGACGGTTCGAGCAAGTTCGGTCCAGAAGAAGATGAAAGGGGACGGGGTTTATCCACTTAAACAATGGGAATGGTAACTTTTTACTATGGCTAATTTGTTTAAAATCATAAGAAGTGATTTTTTATTTATTTATATGATAGTATAACAAAGATACAATTTTTGTATAGAATAAAAATATAATCTTTTCTATATAGTAGCGTCGATAAAAATATAATCTTTTCTATATAGTAGCGTCGATAAAAGTATAATCTTTTCTATGTAGCAGCATCAATAAAAATATAATCTTTTCTATATAGTAGCGTCGATAAAAATATAATCTTTTCTATATAGTAGCGTCGATAAAAATATAATCTTTTCTATATAGTAGTGTCGATAAAAATATAATCTTTTCTATATAGTAGCATCGATAAAAATATAATCTTTTCTATATAGTAGCATCGATAAAAATATAATTTTTATCTATATAGTAACGATGTAATAATAGAATTTTTATCCATATGGAGAGATTATAAAAATATGATTTTTATATACATAGCAACAATATAAAAATGTGATTTTTATATATGTAGTGGCTACGGGCAACGAAAGTGACAAAAGGCGAGAATAGCGATGACTTCTACATGAGAAGAGTCGAGACGTATGGATTAGCTATTGGTGAGAACTTCTCACTCTAAATTTCTTTTTCTAGTTATATATATATATACTAGGATGCAGACGGTGTTTAGTAGCACCCGACACAATCGTCCACAGACCATGGACTTGTTTGTTTGGCTGTGTAGTTGGTTAGATTATTTGGGTTGAATTGAATTGGTTGGTGAAATGAAATTGATTTGATTGATGTGTGAATGGCGTGGGCCATCACTAGACCGGGGATAAGGCTAGGCCTCATCCCGTTTTCAGTATCGTGCCATTATGCCGCCGAAATTTTCTAAAATAAGTTATAAAAATAAAGATATCATTTTATTTAATAAATGAATTGAATAGAATATTTTCATAGGTTGAATAAAATGTTTTATCGTTAAAAATATAATTTTTAACGTGAATGTGAATAAATTAATATTCATTTATAAACCGGACGGTTTGTTTATGTACACTTATTTGAAGGACATTGATTGGGACGATAAATTTTACACATCGCCCAACTGCACAAATAAAATCTGTGTTTGATTGTTTGAAACCCCACATGGGTATTGGGATAATATACGACATACACTAATCCCAATAATTAGTTGTATGTCGATCGATGGATTGACAGGCTGTTATAAGCGTTAGATATCTATATTTGATGCTTATACAGTGTAGTGCACTTTGGATGATGGTTGATTATTTATCGTTGCTATTATATACATGTGTCGTATGGAATCCATATAATTAACTTTATATGGTAATTGATTGGGCCTCGTTCCAATTTAGAAGATAAAGAACATTATAGAATAAAGGTTCATGTGTTGACAGTACTCATTCATTGAGATTTGTCATGTGTTGAACGAAATATTTAAACAATAAAATTTACATCTTTATCATTATAAAATAAAGGTTCATGTGTTGACAGTACTCATTCGTTGAGATTAGTCATGTGTTGAACGAAATATTTTAACAATAAAATTTACATCTTTATCATATATAAGATTAGAAACTAATTGGAAAATAGATAAGATGAGTGGTCTCCTGGATATTGATCTGATGTTGGTTTCGGCCTTCGGGGTTAATATTCAGGGAATCGTTCTCTTACTAATTTACGGTTGGAGTCTGATTTTAAATCAAACGATAGATACCGTAATTTTTATAAAATATATTAAATAACCAAAATAGTCACATGTGGACAGTACTCATTCGTTGAGATTAGTCGTGTGTTGACAAAGATATAGAGTCGTGTATGGAAAGAAATATAGATCCATTTGTTGAATATAAAGCTGTGTTGATTAGAGATGCGCTATTTTGACGCGAACGATATTTATATCGATTATATTCGAATTGAATTTGATTTGAATAGAAAACGAATTGAATTTGAATTGAATAGAAAACGAATTTGATTTAATTAGAAAACGAAACGAATTTGATTTAATTAGAAAACGAATCGAATTTGATTTGATTAGAAAACAAATTGAATTTGATTTGAATAGAAAACGAATTGAATTTGATTTGAATAGAAAACGAATTTGATTTAATTAGAAAACGAATTGAATTTGATTTGAATAGAAAACGAATTTGATTTGAATTGAATAGAAAACGAATTTGATTTGAATTGGATAGGAAAACGAATTTGATTTGAATTGAATAGAAAACGAATTAGAATTGAAAAGAAAACGAATTCGAATCGAACTGAATTGAAAAGAAAATGAATTCGAATCGAATTAAAATCGATTTGAATTGAAATCAAATAGAAATGAAAGTAAAAAGGATTTATAATAGAAAATTCAATTTTGATTTGAATTTGAAATAAAGGTTGAAATTGTTTTTGAAACAAATTCAAAACTATTTATAAAATTCGTTTTAAATAGAAATCGACGAAATATATATTATATATAAAATATAATGGCCTGAATAGAACGCGCCACGCTGCGGGAGTTCGCGAATTTCGACCATTGATTTCGAACGGACATTACGGGAGATCCGACTGTCGGATTCTCCTAAAACCGGAACCGTTGGGTTCGTATCGAAAAGAGCATTCTAACGAATATTAGAAATTCAAAATCTAACGGTTGGATTTGGAGATACGTCCAAATCAGATTTGGAAAAGGTCGCTGTAAGTGTAGTTCGATGGCCGTTGTTGGAAATCGACTGCACGGGCCTTGATAAAATTATTAAAAATAGAAATATTTTGTGTAGAGTCATAAGAAATGATTTGGGAAAAATTAAGATGAAAAACTCCATATTTGAAAAGATAAAAATAGATTTTTATCGAAATGAACTAGTTTTGAACTAAAATTAAACCCATTTATTTTTAAATAAATAAATTGGATTTGAATTGGGTTGTAAATAGAATTGATTTGTGGGTTTATCATGAACAGTGTATTAAACAACACTTGATCTTTAACCCGATAATAAATAGAATGTGATTTGGGTTTATCGTGAACTGTGTTTTAAATAACACTAGTTCTTTAACCCGGTAAAAGGAGTTTTAACGAATCTGCAATTAGATTGAAATGTGAATTGATAATCTAAATTATCAAATTTGGAAAATGAGCGAGAATGGAGTATTACCAGTTTTGCTCCAAAGCGATAGTTAAATCTTTAATTAGATTTGAACGTGAAATGGTAATTAATTTTACCGATAACACCACGGTGTTAGATATGGAGTATTACCAGTTTTTCTTCATGGGATGAATAGGTTGGGATTGGGAAATAAAATAAATAATTACTTCTGTGTGGTTCGCTAATCTCGACTAGCTTGGAAAACCATAATTTGGTTTGAAATGGCATCCAAAGGAATATTAAAGAATAAATTCAAAGAATTTATCTTGGATAAAATTAATGGGAACCTTTCCCTAAGAATATGAAATATAGAAACTAGCTGTAGGTTAGTTAAGAAGAATGGTTTCCTGGATATTGATCTGATGTTGGTTTCGGCCTTCGGGGTTAATATCTGGGAAATTGTTCTCTTGCTAATTTGCGGTTAGTGACTGCTGAATTGGAATGAGGCGTATGTTGTGTTTGTGTAACATTTGTTTTAATATACGCGGGTTGTTCGGAAAGGCCGGGTTTATACCCATTCTGAATAACCGATTCGACGATAAGTCGAAGATGATGACGGTGGTCGAAGACCGGAAGTCTTCACATTGTTTGGATAATTACTGATGATCCTGATTGGGCTGTACACCCAAGAGGATGGAAATAGTTGGTGGTCGTCCAGACGTACTTGGAGATCGATGGATATGCGAGGAAAGTGCCTCCGGTTTCGTTCAGACCCAGAACGAACTTGTAAATGGATTGTGTGTCTGACATTGGACTTTATTCTGTGTTGATTGATCTCTATTAAATATGCATCTGTTTGGCGGTCGAGAATTTATTCTCTTGCTTAACGCCCTTCTCTGAGACGTACGAGCTCAGAGGTTGTATATCGATGGACATCAGTCGCATGGCATGAATTGCCTGTATGGCATGCTGAGTTGCATGGATCAAGGCTTCTGTTGAAAAGCAAAGTCTTTTTGTTGATGATCAAAGCACGACCTACGTGGCAGCTTTGTGTATAGCGTGGATTCACGAGCCTCACACCTCGGTATGAGTTAAAAACGGGATAAGGACTGCAGGGAGAGCACGACGTTTCTTTCTAGTTTTGGTGGTGTCAGTGACTTACCAGCCCTGACATTTATATACTTTTCACCTATGTGGTTGTTGGATGAGGCTCCTCGATTTTAGGTCTGTAAGGACCGGGAAACGTGTGTTCAGGAATAACTAATCCTCAAACGTAAGAGAGGACCGACCCTGAAGCATCCAGGGGTTACCCAGAGTGTGTAGTCCCGAGGCATTTGCTAGAGTGTCTCGAAGCGGAGAGGAGCTTGCCCCTTGCCTCGACTCATGATGGAAATCCAATTTCGAATACGTGTATCTCGGTTTTATTTGTAGAGCCTAGTATGACGACATGATAGATGGTACCCATGCCGCCTCGGATTGATATTTATGATTGAAAATGTTTTGACACTATACACTTATAATAGAGTATCAAATGATTTGTTTTAAACGTACCAAGCATGTTTGGCTATTATAAGGGGAAACCCTATCCTCCGGCTTGTGTTGCATTGTGTGATGGGACCTGGGTCTTATAATAGCTTCATTTTTCGAAAAAGCATTGCGCTGTTTATTCTATGCACTGGTATTCTTGGGAGGAAACCCGTTCCGCGTTATACGGCATGGTCCCTTGAATTACTCTCTTTTAAAGTAAAGTTTTAAATACCTGTTTTAGTTCTCACACCAGTCACATGACTGACCTGGAGTTTATTGTTTTAACCTAAACTCTGGGTGCCCTTATTTTCTACACGGGCAGCTAGTAGTTTTGGTTTTGCAGATTTATATTCACAGGATCCTGATTTACAGCTGGAACGATGCTCGGAAAGCTCTGTATCCGTGCATTACTTTCAGTTGTGTTTTATATTGTTTTTCCGCTGCTATGTAATTTATTGTAATCTCTGATATTTATCGAATGTAATTTATTTATTTATACTCTGTATATTCTTGTATCTGATGGAATTGTTGTAATAGCAATGAAATGTTCTTCCGTCTGCGTTCTGTTGTGTGTTGTTCTCAAAGTATCCGCTCTTTCCTTCACGGGGAAGTTACGGGTCCTTTCATTTGGTATCAGAGCTTTGGTTTACAGAGCTCGAGAACAAGACACATTAGAACCATACGAAAGAATTCATCAGATATTGGATTAGTAATATCCAATTAGAATGACTCGTTAGAGATGGGATCAGTAGTATCCTAGAACGAGTGTGAAGAGTATATTTTTCAAAAGAAAACAATTTTGTTTTGAAAATTTGAATCGCTTTATACGTATTTGAATATTTAGTTATTTTGAATATGGACAATCTAGTATATAAAGGTTTTGCATATACGCGTCATGAACGTATATTCGAGGTTTTAATATACTGGATAGATATAGAATCACGCTCTAGTCGGCCGGAGATGATGTTGATAATGACCATGGCATCATCAATATTTATGTTCGTGTTTCGGAGGTGTGATTTCTATATATTTCCATTAGACTGGTGTGAGAACCAAAACTTATATTGCTAGAATACATTGTTATGAATTGGCATCAAAATCATGATTTTCAGTATATGTATCAAAATTATGAATTTGAAACTCTAATTCACTAATTGATTTTTATTTGTTTGATAATTTTGAACCATTTAGCCTAATTGAATCAAATATTAAGTTGTATTGAAATTGGTCACATTTGCTTGCATATACATGTACTTACATTGAACAGGTCATAGCAAGGAGGCTAGAGCAGAGAATAAAATTTGTTTGCCCGACAAATAGGTACATGTTTACTATAATTTACTGTTTTGTTTGGGTGATGATGATTTTATGAGCCGATTGGCTTTTTCTTTTTCTTTTTGAGATCAGAAGGCCTGTATGGCAATTTCGGGATTTTTCCTGTGGCTCCCATTGCAGGGGAGGTTATGGCAAAAATTTTCGAAAATTTAGGGTGTTAGCCAAATTTTTGAAAATTTGAAAATTCTCAGAAACTGAAAAGTTGGAGAATGGAAGCCAGATCGAACGTAGAGTTGATTAATCAAACCACTTCCGACTTTGTTCCTTTTCGGGGACGAAAAGTTTTAAGTGGGGGAGATTGTAACAACCCGAAAATCTAGGCCAATTTAAAAATTTTATTTTGGCAATTTTAGCGAATTTTGAATATTTAAAATGAATTATTTTAAATAATATCGACGGAAAATTTATTTTGAATATAATTCGAACGTATATATTATATACGTCGTCGTTAGAATATAAATAATTATATATAATTATAAATAGAATTGAAAATGGCGCAGTAGTTCGATAATTCGATTTCAAACTTCAATTGAATGTACCGGGTGCAAAACAATCTGGATTTTAGTGAAACCAAAAATAATAGGATCTAATTGATAATATATTTCCAACGAATCCGAAAACTCGAAATTTCATAGCGGGAATCAAAAGATATGTCCAGTTGAAAATTCTGAATAGTCGCTATGGAATTCAGGCCCTTAAAAATAGACATTTTGCAAACGACCTCAGATTTCGACGAAACCACTTTTGTTGGATCCATGATGTCAAATTATTGCTAGATTCCAAATTTCATAATTTTTCGAATCAATATGTGAGCGTGGCAAAGGAAAACGTGTTTGACCAGTTTCAGTTGATTTTAATCGACTGGAAAATGGCCATTTTTCCAACGGTCTCAGAATTCGACGAAACTAGTTTTGTTAGGACCGTATCGTCAATACGAAGCTAGAAAATATTTTTCGGGAATTTTTAGAGTTAGTATGTGACCCCGGTAAATTGAAATGCACGTTCAGATTCAATATATAGAGTTATACGTTGATTTTAACGGAAACTGATTGTAACGATCGAATAAGCCTACGATACATATCCCATTGTGTTTGGAATGGGGGTAATTAGCTAGGGACGACAGTCGGTGGACTCGATTTCGAGGTCAAATGAAAAGTCAACTTGAATGAGAATAAAGTAATTAAATTATATAAGTATATAAAGCCCCCTATATATTTTCTAAACCTAAATCAGATGCCCGAGCCCCCTTTTCCAAATTGAACCCGCTGCTCCTCCCCAATCGCCATCGTCCTCCTCCCTCAGGCGATTGTCGCGCCACCGACGCTTCCCTCCTCGCGCAACCTCCCCTCGCTCATCTCCTTCTCCTCCTTTCTGAAAACCCGCGCTGAACCCCAATCCTCCGCAAGCCCTCAACCGCGAGACCCCCTGTCGCGCAACCCCCCCTGACGACGCATCTTCCTCCTCCGACGCCAAGTCGAACATGGCGCAATTGCAAGGGAAGAACGATGACGTGGAGCTCTTCAATGTGGCGAACTCCGATCAGTACCTGGTGGCTCCGGCTGATGGCAGTCGCGGCTCCTTTCTGGGAGTGATGGTTCGAGCAAGTTCAGTCCAGAAGAAGATGAAAGGGGACGGGGTTTATCCACTTAACCAATGGGAATGGTAACTTTTTACTGTGGCTAATTTGTGTAAAATCATAAGAAGTGATTTTTTATTTATTTATATGATAGTATAACAAAGATACAATTTTTGTATAGAATAAAAATATAATCTTTTCTATATAGTAGCGTCGATAAAAATATAATCTTTTCTATATAGTAGCATCGATAAAAATATAATCTTTTCTATATAGTAGCGTCAATAAAAATATAATCTTTTCTATATAGTAGCGTCGATAAAAATATAATCTTTTCTATATAGTAGCGTCGATAAAAATATAATCTTTTCTATATAGTAGCGTCGATAAAAATATAATCTTTTCTATATAGTAGTGTCGATAAAAATATAATCTTTTCTATATAGTAGCGTTGATAAAAATATAATCTTTTCTATATAGTAGCGTCGATAAAAATATAATCTTTTCTATATAGTAGCATCGATAAAAATATATTCTTTTCTATATAGTGGCATCGATAAAAATATAATCTTTTCTATATAGTAGCATCGATAAAAATATACTTTTTATCTGTATAGTAATGATGTAATAATAGAATTTTTATCCATATGGAGAGATTATAAAAATATGATTTTTATATACATAGCAACAATATAAAAATGTGATTTTTATATATGTAGTGGCTACGGGCAACAAAAGTGACAAAAGGCGAGAACAGCGATGACTTCTACATGAGAAGAGTCGAGACGTTTGGATTAGCTGTTGGTGAGAACTTCTCACTCTAAATTTCTTTTCTAGTTATATATATATATACTAGGATGCAGACGGTGTTTAGTAGCACCCGACACAATCGTCCACAAACCATGGACTTGTTTGTTTGGCTGTGTAGTTGGTTAGATTATTTGTGTTGAATTGAATTGGTTGGTGAAATGAAATTGATTTGATTGATGTGTGAATGGCGTGGGCCATCACTAGACCGGGGATAAGGCTAGGCCTCGTCCCGTTTCCAGTATCGTGCCGTTATGCCGCTGAAATTTTCTAAAATAAGTTAGAAAAATAAAGATATCATTTTATTTAATAAATGAACTGAATAGAATATTTTCATAGGTTGAATAAAATGTTTTATCGTTAAAAATATAATTTTTAACGTGAATGTGAATAAATTAATATTCATTTATAAACCGGACGGTTTGTTTATATACACTTATTTGAAGGACATTGATTGGGACGATAAATTTTACACATCGCCCAACTGCACAAATAAAATCTGTGATTGATTGTTTGAAACCCCACACGGGTATTGGGATAATATACGACATACACCAATCCCAATAATTAGTTGTATGTCGATCGATAGATTGACAGGCTGTTATAAGCGTTAGATATCTATATTTGATGCTTATACAGTGTAGTGCACTTTGGATGATGGTTGATTATTTATCGTTGCTATTATATACATGTGTCGTATGGAATCCATATAATTAACTTTATATGGTAATTGATTGGGCCTCATTCCAATTTATAAGACAAAGAACATTATAGAATAAAGGTTCATGTGTTGACAGTACTCATTCGTTGAGATTAGTCATGTGTTGAACAAAATATTTTAACAATAAAATTTACATCTTTATCATTATAAAATAAAGGTTCATGTGTTGACAGTACTCATTCGTTGAGATTAGTCATGTGTTGAACGAAATATTTTAACAATAAAATTTACATCTTTATCATATATAAGATTAGAAACTAATGGGAAAATAGATAAGATGAGTGGTCTCCTGGATATTGATCTGATGTTGGTTTCGGCCTTCGGGGTTAATATTCAGGGAATCGTTCTCTTACTAATTTACGGTTGGAGTCTGATTTTAAATCAAACGATAGATACCATAATTTTTATAAAATATTTTAAATAACAAAAATAGTCACACGTGGACAGTACTCATTCGTTGAGATTAGTCGTGTGTTGACAAAGATATAGAGTCGTGTATTGAAAGAAATATAGATCCATTTGTTGAATATAAAGCCGTGTTGATTAGAGATGCGCTATTTTGACGCGAACGATATTTATATCGATTATATTCGAATTGAATTTGATTTGAATAGAAAATGAATTTGATTTGAATAGAAAACGAATTGAATTTGAATTGAATAGAAAACGAATTTGATTTAATTAGAAAACGAAACGAATTTGATTTAATTAGAAAACGAAACGAATTTGATTTAATTAGAAAACGAATCGAATTTGATTTGATTAGAAAACGAATTGAATTTGAATTGAATAGAAAACGAATTGAATTTGATTTGAATAGAAAACGAATTTGATTTAATTAGAAAACGAATTGAATTTGATTTGAATAGAAAACGAATTTGATTTGAATTGAATAGAAAACGATTTTGATTTGAATTGGATAGGAAAACGAATTTGATTTGAATTGAATAGAAAACGAATTTGAATTGAATTGAAAAGAAAACGAATTCGAATCGAATTGAATTGAAAAGAAAATGAATTCGAATCAAATTAAAATCGATTTGAATTGAAATCAAATAGAAATGAAAGTAAAAAGGATTTATAATAGAAAATTCAATTTTGATTTGAATTTGAAATAAAGGTTGAAATTGTTTTTGAAACGAATTCAAAACTATTTATAAAATTCGTTTTAAATAGAAATCGATGAAATATATATTATATATAAAATATAATGGCCTGAATAGAAAGCGCCACACCGGGCAGTTCGCGAATTTCGACCATTGATTTCAAATGGACATTACGGGAGATCCGACCGTCGGATTCTCCTAAACCCGGAACCGTTAGGTTCATATCGAAAAGAGCTTTCTAACGAATATTAGAAATTCAAAATCTAACAGTTGGATTTGGAGATACGTCCAAATCAAATTTGGAAAAGGTCGCTGTAAGTGCAGTTCGATGGCCGTTGTTGGAAATCGACTGTACGCGCCTTGATAAAATTATTAAAAATAGAAATATTTTGCGTAGAATCATAAGAAATGATTTGGGAAAAATTAGGATGAAAAACTCCATATTTGAAAAGATAAAAATAGATTTTTATCGAAATGAACTAGTTTTGAACTAAAATTAAACCCATTTATTTTTAAATAAATAAATTGGATTTGAATTGGGTTGTAAATAGAATTGATTTGTGGGTTTATCGTGAACAGTGTATTAAACAACACTTGTTCTTTAACCCGATAATAAATAGAATGTGATTTGGGTTTATCGTGAACTGTGTTTTAAATAACACTAGTTCTTTAATCCAGTAAAAGGAGTTTTAATGAATCTGCAATTAGATTGAAATGTGAATTGATAATCTAAATTATCAAATTTGGAAAATGAGCGAGAAAGGAGTATTACCAGTTTTGCTCCAAAGCGATAGTTAAATCTTTAATTAGATTTGAACGTGAAATGGTAATTAATTTTACCGATAACACCACGGTGTTAGATATGGAGTATTACCAGTTTTTCTTCATGGGATGAATAGGTTGGGATTGGGAAATAAAATAAATAATTACTTCGATGTGGTTCGCTAATCTCGACTAGCTTGGAAAACCATAATTTGGTTTGAAATGACATCCAAAGGAATATTAAAGAATTTATCTTGGATAAAATTAATGGGAACCTTTCCCTAAGAATATGAAATATAGAAACTAGCTGTAGGTTAGTTAAGAAGAATGGTTTCCTGGATATTGATCTGATGTTGGTTTCGGCCTTCGGGGTTAATATCTGGGAAATTGTTCTCTTGCTAATTTGCGGTTAGTGACTGCTGAATTGGAACGAGGTGTATGTTGTGTTTGTGTAACATTTGTTTTAATATACGCGGGTTGTTCGGAAAGGCCGGGTTTATACCCATTCTGAATAACCGATTCGACGATAAGTCGAAGATGATGACGGTGGTCGAAGACCGGAAGTCTTCACATCGTTTGGATAATTACTGATGATCCTGATTGGGCTGTACACCCAAGAGGATGGAAATAGTTGGTGGTCGTCCAGACGTACTTGGAGATCGATGGATATGCGAGGAAAGTGCCTCCGGTTTCGTTCAGACCCAGAACGAACTTGTAAATGGATTGTGTGTCTGACATTGGACTTTATTCTGTGTTGATTGATCTCTATTAAATATGCATCTGTTTGGCGGTCGAGAATTTATTCTCTTGCTTAACGCCCTTCTCTGAGACGTACGAGCTCAGAGGTTGTATATCGATGGACATCAGTCGCATGGCATGAATTGCCTGTGTGGCATGCTGAGTTGCATGGATCAAGGCTTCTGTTGAAAAGCAAAGTCTTGTGGTTGATGATCAAAGCACGGCCTACGTGGCAGCTTTGTGTATAGCGTGGATTCACGAGCCTCACACCTCGGTATGAGTTAAAAACGGGATAAGGACTGCAGGGAGAGCACGACGTTTCTTTCTAGTTTTGGTGGTCTCAGTGACTTACCAGCCCTGACATTTATATACTTTTCACCTATGTGGTTGTTGGATGAGGCGCCTCGATTTTAGGTCTGTAAGGACCGGGAAACGTGTGTTCAGGAATAACTAATCCTCAAACGTAAGAGAGGACCGACCCTGAAGCATCCAGGGGTTACCCAGAGTGTGTAGTCCTGAGGCATTTGCTAGAGTGTCTCAAAGCGGAGAGGAGCTTGCCCCTTGCCTCGACTCATGACGGAAATCCAATTTCCAATACGTGTATCTCGGTTTTATTTGTAGAGCCTAGTATGGCGACATGATAGATGGTACCCATGCCGCCTAGGACTGATATTTATGATTGAAAATGTTTTGACACTTTACACTTATAATAGTATCAAATGATTTGTTTTAAACGTACCAAGCATGTTTGGCTATTATAAGGGAAAACCTTATCCTCCGGCTTGCGTTGCATTGCGTGATGGGACCTGGGTCTTATAATAGCTTCATTTTTTGAAAAAGCATTGCACTGTTTATTTTATGCACTGGTATTCTTGGGAGGAAACCCGTTCCGTGTTATACGGCGTGGTCCCTTGAATTACTCTCTTCTAAAGTAAAGTTTTAAATACCTGTTTTAGTTCTCACACCAGTCACATGACTGACCTGGAGTTTATTGTTTTAACCTAAACTCTGGGTGCCCTTATTTTCTACACGGGCAGCTAGTAGTTTTGGTTTTGCGGATTTATATTCACAGGATCCTGATTTATAGCTGGAACGATGCTCGGAAAGCTCTGTATCCGTGCATTACTTTCAGTTGTGTTTTATATTGTTTTTCCGCTGCTATGTAATTTATTGTAATCTCTGCTATTTATCGAATGTAATTTATTCATTTATACTCTGTATATTCTTGTATCTGATGGAATTGTTGTAATAGCAATGAAATATTCTTCCGTCTGCGTTCTGTTGTGTGTTGTTCTCAAAGTATCCGCTCTTTCCTTCACGGGGAAGTTACGGGTCCTTTCAATCCATTTGGTTAGAAATCAGTTTCATTGATAACAAAATTTCATTCATTTTATCAATACCTTCCTTAAGGAAATATCTCTAAAATATCTTTCAAAATGAATTCATTATCCCATATTATCTTTATTTATATATTATATTACTTGAGGTAATCCCTATTTGAGTCTCTAAATTGATTCCAGTACATTCATTTTAGGTGATCCAATTCCTGGTTGTTTCATTCTCCTCCCTTAAAAGAATTTCATCGTCGAAATGACAGCAAAACAAACACATGGTAGCTTCCTTTAAAAATTTATTTTGATTACTCCCATAACCCATATGTAGATTATCCGTATGCCATATTTAACTCGAATCCATAACATTTTCTTTTTAACTAGATCGATCCTCCAGTGTTTAGCGTAGATTTCGATCAGGCTCTTTGACTAGGTAACTTTTCTTTCATTTCATGGGTTCCAACCATGATAGAGAACCTATGTCTTCGATCATAAACCCTAAGTTAATATTTGCCATCAAACATCGAATGATAAATTCTCCTTCGTATTGGTGTAATCACCTACAGTTCTGTTGTTTTAATTCGAAATAAATGTGGAAATTAATGATAGTCAGTCCAAAAAGTTACAATTAGTATAAATGGGAATTTAATGTTGCAACTTAAAATTAGTGAGGATAAATATAACGAACATAAATATAAATATAGAATAAATAATTAATGTATTAAACAATAATTAATGTAATAAGACGGAGTTGTAATAAATAGGGATAACAAACTAAAAAGGGACTGACTTAATTGGTATTTATTTGATTATCCATTGCCTTATGTAAAAATGATCATTATAGTCATCAATGATATGTCACGATTGTGGAAGTTAATGAATTAATTTAATGGGGAATTGGGTAGTAATTACCATAATTAATAATAAGTCCAATAAATAATCTTAGAATTATGAACCTTATCTCAGGATAATTAATTCTATCTTATCTCTAGTTTATCTTGGGAACAATATCTCCATTTAATAAAGAATTGGACTTATAGTAGGTTAATGATGTAGGTCTGTTGGGTTATCCGATAGAAATTTGCACTTTCCGACAGTCGGATATACGTTCAACTAACGTGAAATACAATTAACCATGGGAACCCGTGATAATAATTATTATCTTTATGCGAAAGTTTCCTAAAGGTTAACTTCAAGCGTTAAGGTCTTAAGTGGTTGCGGAGCCCATCTCCCTTTCGAAAGAAGAAACCTAAAGGACAATTTAAGTCATAGCCTACTTCAGAATTAAGGTCTTGAATTGTAAGATCCTCTTATTGGGGTATTAGGTGATTGGATTCACCCTTTTCTTTCAAAGTAATGGTAAAGTCACAAGATACGAACTTGTCAAGTATTAAGTGGTCAAATAACTCGTCTTTTTTCAGTAAAAAAATATTAAATGACTAATTGGGTATGATATAGGTAATTTCTGGAAGAATCCGCTTCCCTTAGGTAGTAAGTGATTGGGATTAAATTCTGTTTTGGGATATGGTTCAAAATGGTCGCTATGCTAGTACCATAGGTTTGTCTATCCCATGTGAAGTATTATGCAGCCCAAGGAATTGTCTAATAAGGTCAACTAGGGTCTGCTAGAGGAAGTTCTTAAATGATGATTAGTCATCAACCTATTTTATAGGTAATAAGTGACAACTCAATATCTCTTGTCTTATATAGGGTTGAGATATGTGCGAATGTAGAAAGCCTTAAATTAGTGGTTAGAGGATTCAGTATCTAGTATTTTGAAATTTAAAATAACGTGCTAGCAAATTACCTAGGAAGGGCCTAAATGATCATAGAAAACTTCCTTTTGTATTATGTTTCGAGTGATATCATAAGTGGATATAAACCCAACTCTTTTGGTTTAGTGAGATATTAAGTGGTTAGAAAGTCTGGCTCTAAATTATTAGGTTGTACGGTGGTTTAAAGGATTCACACACACACACACACACACATATATATATATATATGTGTGTGTATATATATATATATGTGTGTGTGTGTGTGTGTGTGTGTGTGTGTAGATTCTGTCATAGTATTTAATAATAATCCACTAATAGGTAGTACTACCTTCGGTATGGTAGTCAATTATTGTGCGTAACTTTATAAGGTTAGGCTAGGATTACTAATCTTATTAGACATATTATAGGCAAAATCAAATGGGACACATTGATGTATTATAGATACTATTTTACATTTTTACCTCATCGGAACTTGTTGCTCTAACCTCTTCCTTGTATCAATCTCGGAAGACAGATCTTTAGAAGTGTTCATGCTAGGTTTTCTATTCTTTTCTCTCATGCTTAGTAGTGATGTGGCGATTCACTATCATAGTGGCTGTTATGCTCAATATTAGTTATCCTATCTTGTTTCTACTATGAGTTTAATTTTACCGTACTCCGGTTATGCTCATGCTTAGTTACTAGATTTATACGATCCGTGCTTCAATGGATTTGAATTTCTATTTTAGTTTTTTTGAAATTTTGGCTCAGGAAAGTAGGGTTGTTACATGTATCCTACGATTTCCAAAATAGAAATATTAATTAATATACCCTAAGTTTGGCCAACATAAAAAATTCATATCAGTTAAACTGTACATTGGAAGAGTCCCAAAATTTCATAAATTTAACAGTATTTCTCCTCGATTATTTATAAAATTTTAAAGTCCAAAATAATTAATTAAACCCTTACCCTTTAAATAATTTTTTCTGTAATTACCTTGTAGTTAGACTTAGAGAATTCATACAAGCTTAGAAAATTACAATATTTAAAACCATCTCCCAATAAACTTTATAAACATTATATAAAAGTTTAAAGTCAATTTGAGATGTATATACCTATAGGTATTACCCAAAAAAAAAAAAAGCAAATCAAGCATGCAGATTCATTCAAACTTCGTTTTGAAAAAACAAGTCCATAGCATCATAATAAACACGAAAACACTAATGTCAACATGATTTTTTTTGTTATACCGCAATAACAAAAAATTACATGGGTAAGAGTCATTATTCACCCTTATTTGTGTTTGAGATTTTTTGTTGTAGAACCTAAAGCTTTAATCTTCTTAAGCGTTACTTTAGCTTTCTCTTCTACTTGAGAGATTTATTGGTCGGTCTATACTGTTTCTTTTAAGGTTTATGAGAAAGAAAATAATGCGGGTAAAGATATAGGAAATGAGCTTATATATGAGGCTAAGCGTTTCCTACTTTACCCCTTACGTAATTTTACTTACGATTAATTCATGTAACGTAGTTCCTAAGGCCAACTCATTACTTATTTATATATACAAATCTCAACTACAATCTAATTACATTATTCTTTTCGAATTTAACTAATTAAATATCCTGAGAAATGTTTACCAAAAATGAGGGATGTCACATCCTTCCCTCCTTAAAGAATTTTGTCTTCTAAATTGCATCAAGGACTAAAATGGACATAGAAAACAATGAACAATGCTAACTATACCATTGTAGCACACTAGTCAATAATTATGTGAAGTAATATAGAACTTACCATTAAGTGGATCGAGAAAAGTATCTCCAATCATGTCTTTTATCTCCAAAGCATGATCCTTATTATTACCACTCCTCTGGACTTTCACTAGCTAGACGATCTTGTTCCTCAACTTCTTGTCGTCTCTTGCCATAATCCATACGGGTTGTCAAAAAAATGTCAAGTTTGTTTCCACCACATACTCTCCCAATTCCCTTGGACCCATGCATATACCTCTGTAGACGTGAGACATGAAACACATTATGGATGCCTGCAAAACTATCTAGTAGCTCTATTTGATATGCTAGTTTCCCAATTCTTACTAAGATAGCAAAGGGTCCAATAAATCTCGATGTCAATTTCCTTAACTTTCCGAATGAACCACACCTCTCATCGATGACATCATGATAAATAAATCAGTCTCCAATAGAGAACTTGATGTACTTTCACATTTTATCAGCGTAACTCAACTACCTTAATTTAGATTCTTTTATCTGACCTCCATGTCCTTTTACTTTTTAACAATATAACTCTTCTGGCTTTATTAAGCTTTGTTCGTTCGGCCTTGATTCAACTCAATGATCTCTACAACTTCCTTCACCAAATATGAACCAAGAACCATCCTGTCTCCAATCTCTAAATAATAAGATGGTGATTTGCATGTCCTCCCATACAATGCATCAAACAATTTCATTTCTACTGTATCTTGAAAGATATTATTATAAGAAAACCCAACCAAATACTAATAGTCTTCCCATGAGCCATGCAAATCTAGAACACTGCTCTCAACAAGTCATTAAGTACCCTATTTACTCTTTTTATTTTCCCATCCGTCTGTAAGTGATAATCGATACTCATCTTGAGCTACGTTCCCATAGCACTCTACAAACTTGTTGAGAAGTCGCTAGTAAAAATTTAATCTCTTTCACTTACGATAATCTATGTTCTTTATGAACAACTTTGCCTAGTGCCAACACAGGGGCCATCCTGGTTGACTTAACTGGAAGAAAGTGAGCACTTGAAGTTAATTGATCCACAATGACCCATATACTCTCGTTCCCTCTTAAGTATCTTTGCAATCCATTGATGAAATCCATGGATATAGATCCTACTTCCAAATTAGAATATCTAATGGTTAAAGTAAACCGCTAGACTTCTGATGCTTATCTTTTATTTGTTGACAAATCATACACAGCTTCACCCACAAGGCGACATCTTTCTTCATGCAATTAAAGTTATGAAATGGTTTCCTATCGAAAGCGCCATGCATACATAATGGGTTCAAAATCTTTTCGATCAAAAACCTCCTTTTGACTCCTTCCCTAGGTGTCGAAATTAACGTTGTAAAACCCTATGAAAACAAAGTGCAAGCGTAAGCCAATGCAAGCAAACAAGCCTAAATTTAATAATCCGTTGTTTAACTAGTTAAGGTTTATGTTCAAAAAAACCATTTGGTTGTACAGAAAGGGATAGCGACAATAACCTTTTGCTCCTCAAAAATCACTGTTTAGAAAACAACCCCCTTCGTTCCGCCAAAGAAAAGTGAGTTGACAACCTCTCTTAATTTGTAAAATAAAGTTCAAGTTATAATATACCCTTTCGATCCCCTCGACATGCATTAAGATGATAGCCTCAAGTCAATATCTAAAACATGAAAGAAACCTCCTTATCTTTGTAAACCAAGGTTCTAAAAAGTAAAGCCTCCGACGCAATTGAGGGGCATGGGGTAGAAGCCTTTTGATTAAAATAAAGTTCTGAAATAGGACCATTTCGACACAGTCGGAAGGTCTATAGGTGATCGCCTCTATGCTTCTTTTATTAAAGTAAGTTAAAGGAAAACATTCCCTTTTTGCTTGACAATACGGTTTTGATCAGGAATAATGAAAGCAATTCTTCATCAACAAGATGTGGAATGTAAAACAGAGCAATATTTAATGGGGAGAATACCTCGTTGTGGTTTGATACTTAGATCAATCACAAATCATTAGTAGACTATTTAGGATGGAGCAATGTGCATGTGTGTGGCACTACTAAAAACATAGTTAGCAGTATATTCTGAGATAATATGTTTCAACCACACTTACGGCCAGATACTAGAGGGATTGCAGCTAATAATCCAAAAGTGAAGTTGAATAATTTGCAAACATAGGACCATTAGGAAATTGCTCATAACAACAATTTGAGTTTTAGTAGTATGGGATGTTATTCGATAACATGAAAATATAAATATTCATTACAAATTATTATGGTATAGACCATTACACGAAAGATCACCATCACAAAATATTTAGAACATCTACATAAATCTAATCGACTCACGAGTTGGGGACTACATATAGCATTTAATTGTTTGTTGTGTTCGAATGATTACTAAAACCATAAGCATATATTCATATAGTGTGATTATAGTACTTACCTTTTATGCAAGCTCATAAAGAGAATATATCTAATGTTCAATTCAACTGACTATTTATAGCAATTACTTCATCTTTGGCACATAGACATCCAATATTGTGTGTTATGCAAAATTTGGCTTACATAGGTGCCTAGATACTGGTACACCATATTTGGCTAGAAAGGAATCAAAGATGATTCGAGAACAAAGACTGCTCAATAAACCAAAGATTTAAGCGTGTGGAGATTGACGTTTGATTGCAATTACGGGGACTTAAGAGGTTGTATAATTTAAAGGAGATGCGATTTATGAGATGATGGGGAATCAAGATCACCAACCCTAACAGGTAGTATAATTTGAAGGAGATGCGATTTATGAGATGATGGGGAATCAAGATCCCCAACCCTATGTGAATTACGATGGTTAAATTAGATTTTTTTGGTGATTGGGTGGATTGGCTGGCATTCGTGTTGATAGATGAGTTTTTCATTTATTGTCAAGTGTTGTATATAACGGTACATGAGTTTTATAATAGGAAGTGCTACACTCTTTTTCATTACTACAACGGTATGGTTTTTTAAGGATGCGAACTTCCGTATTCAATTCTTAAACATCTTCAATAAAGAACCAATTTCAAAAAATATATATAATGAAATTCCTTGTATAATACTTAGGTTTTCTAATTAGGTCGCAAAAGCTTAAAAACGATGGCAAGAATATAATAATTGACAATAAAATACCAGGTTGTCTAAATGGAATGGTAAATGCTTATCAAGAGCATAGAGTTTTGCTGATTAATTCAGTTTTATCTTCATTACCTATTTATTGAATGTCCTTTCATTTTTTCTTAAAATTGGTTATAGATAAAACTAATAGGGTTAGGAGAGATGTCATTTGGTGGAGACAATTTTGATATCGATAGAACTTAGGAAATGGTCAGTAAATCTAAAATTGAGGGGGTTTTATGCATAATTTGGATATATCCTGATTAAGTAAAGGTAATTTTTATTCTAATCCACGGTTTTAATAAGTTAATCCACCATTTTACTTTAATAAGTTAATCCACAACTATTTTGTAAGTTAATCCACGAGTGGATTAACTTAAAGATTTCACCCTAGTATATATCTAACAATCGATTTTATGCTTCTTGTTTCACAATTCTGCGTTATTTCACAATTTCCATATCAGATTAATAATAATAATCCAACTAGCCTAAAATCAAGATCACATAGCAGATTAATTATATGAAAAAAAATAATACACATTATATCGTAGTGTGACATAGATAACATATAAATCTACCGTATGCAACATGTTTCTTATATAAATTATACCGACATGTCAATTTATAAGATTTTCATTTGGTAATCAAGTTCTCTTGTTGTATATACATGTTAACTTGTGCAGCCACTCATACTAGTCATTCATACATGCCAGTATAGTATGTATAAAAATTCAAATGACTTGGTGAGGGACAAGCAAGAAATCCTTGCTATAAATAAATAGATCATGGTGCAAAACATCAATAGGTTCATCTGAAAATGCACGGCAGATGATGTAGCATGGCAGATTGTAAATTCAATCCTTGCTATAATATTTCTATCAATTTTTCAAGATTTCAGAAAATAACTAACTACAATTATATGTGATAATGGTGATATTAAAAAAAATACAATTTTGTAAGCAATTAATCAACTTTTAAAAAATAAAAATAATAAACAAACTACTTACTGTTATGTTGAATTACTCCGTTTAACGCTTAAGCTTGGATTTAGATGCTAGGATTGCAGAACCGAGAAGAATGAAGAAAACGTACGGAAGAAGAAAATACATAGAAGAAGATTGAGAAAAAGAGAATATGTACGTTTTTTTGCGTGGATGTACTGATTAAAATTTAAATTTTAGTAAAAATCAAAGATCCTATAAAATAGGGTGGATTAACTTACTAATATTGTGGATTAGAATAAAAATTACCTTAAGTAAATGAGTTTTGAAATTTTATAATAGCAGTGAAAATTTGCTATGGGAATAAATAATTTCAAATCAACTGTATAATAGTGCTATAATTTAATTCACGGGCGAAACAAGCTTTCGTACGTTTCCTCATAAATGGTGGTTAGGTTGTTTCTATCCTTCATCTCCCTCTTTTCTTCCTAATTTCCCTCTGCCTCTTCCACTCTATTCCTCGCTTACCTCTCCCTTTCCTTAGTTTTCATGATTTTTATTGATTCGTCGCTGGCTTCTCCAAATTAACAACTACGTCTTTTTCTCAGATCTTCTTTTTGAAGATCTAACATTTGGATTATAGGTTGGGACTACGGAATTCACCTTTCAACCTCAGGGTTTACGCTGTCCCTCCTGTTAACAACGGCGATAACTAAAGCTACAGTGGTCTACGGTATTTTTATCCCTTTTTTGATCTTGATCTACGTTACTGCTTTCCCTCCTCGCATCCAACTTCATTTACTCTCTAGCTTTCTCTATCCTCTTATTCGAGGTGTCCCTGATTATCGATTACTATCTCCCTTTCGTCTTATTACAGGTTAGGCTTTCGTGACATAGCCTCTTGCGATCTAACTCTTGGTTTTTTGTTGTCTTCTCTGTTGCACGACCTCCATCGCAAGCCCTTCCACCCTCAAGAGCATAAAACTGCACAGTCTGTTTATTATCAGTCGGTCTTCGGTTTTGGTTTGAACTGGCCTCCACTACTTGGTGAGTTACTGAGGTTTGTTTGCTCTTATGCCGCGTCGGTTATTTCTTTGAGCTAAGGTTGTTTTTTTGGCTTTTGTTAGGGTTTTACATGTATTCTTTATTCGTGTGGGTGTTTGGTTTTTCGTTGTTAATGTTTTACTTGAGTATGGGGAGTTTTGTTTAGTTGTTTTGGTGTTGTTTCTTAGGTGTAGGTGGAATGTTTTTTTCCCGTTGATCTGGAAGGGGCTAGGTTAGTTGCTGGTAAGGTTCTTTTGGTGTAGGAATTGTCTTTGTTTTTGGCAGTTTTGTTTCGTCTCTGATGACATTTCTGACTAACAAAGATGTAACTTTCCATGGCTAGTCTTCCCATCTCAAAGTCATTTGTTCTCAACAAGTGAAAGCTTTGTCTTCTTGTCTTGATGGTCAAGAAGTTTGGTTGAGTGTGTTAAGTTAATTCTGTGATGGTGATACTTCTGCATTTATTATGTTGCTGTGGTTTGTTTTTGCTGTAACATCTCATGATGTATGCAAGTGCTTTCAATGTATTTCACTCTTGTTTGAGGTAAGTAAATGTGATGAGCATCTTTTTCTTCCTTTGTCACTCTTATATAATGTCACTCCCTGCATGGTGTTTGAATGTTTTGTAGTCTAGATATTTAGTCTAGCCCCAACTATGTAAGCTAGTTTAGATAAAGTGGACGGTCCGCTATAAAAATCGTTTGTAGTATGTTGGCAATCCGCCAAAGTCTTGTACTTATTTTGTAATTATTATTTGTTATAGTAATAAGTGTTATGGAACACTACAAAAAATCAATTGATTTTGCGAAAAGAATTAACTTACTTTTGAAAACCAATTATGTAAAATTTGATGTTTATAAATTAGTTACTAATATTGTTGTTCATTCCATTGATGACACTTCTTTTGGCACGGCAATTAGATTTCTTTTACTTGTCTTAAAATGGAATTTGAGAAACTATATGATTTTTTGCAACTTCTAACATATTTTAATTCTTGATATTTATAGTGCAAATTGCAGCATTTTATGTGATTTTAGTTTTAATCGTATGTTCGAGGGTATTACATCAAACTAGTTTGCATTATTATGTGTCAAGTTAGAACATTACAATATTGATAATCAGAAAGATATTGGCATTTGGAGTTGAGATAAGAGTATGATATATATTTCACGTTATTTTTATAACTTTTTTAAAGAAATGGGAGATCAATTCATTTTTTTTAAAGAGCGTTCGAAATCTAGTGCTCTGCCTAAAACGAAAGTTCACATACGCTAATTCTATATGGGAAGTTTTATACTATAGAATTTCGAACATTGGAAAATACATTAATTCTTAAAAATTGTTATTTTTGTAATAAGAATATAGAAAATATCAGTCTTTTATATTTTGATTATAATACAACTGTATGTATTCTAATGAATATCTTTAAAAAAATTATTTCTATATAAAATATAGAAAATATAGTTGTGAAATATATTTGAATAATCTTAGATTCATTATAATGATTACAACATGTATCTATTTAACTTTATTTCTTAATATTATGTTGGTATATTTGCTTTGTAGTGAACCAATGCGTATTTAATAATTGAAGTACAAATTTAGGAAACCTAATTTTTTTTTAATTTTTTTTAAATATGGTTTTGGATTCTAGTTACAAACTCAATAAAGTGAAAGTTTAAAGAACTTCTTAAAATTATTAAAGTTTGTGTAGAACTTTTAAAATATATACAAAAATGTTATTAACTATTGTGGACAATTTTTTATTCGTTCCCTCTTGATTGTTCTTTTTATTATTTAAATGGTTGCCTTTTTTGGTTTTATTTTCCATTTGTTACGTTGTACATGATTGTAATTATATATGTGCAGTCATGTCTATATACGTTTATTTTTTATACAAGTACGAACCCGTGCTTCGCACACGGGTTTGTGATAAAAAAGCAATAATATTATATTACAGAGATGAAAGGGATGCAAAGCCCAAATTTCGTTGATTGATGTTTCAAAAAATATGGTCCATATAATTTTGCAAAAATTCTTCAAAAATTTAGGAATTTACCTACACACAATAAATTTTAATTATACACACACACATACACACACACACACACACACACACATATATATATATATATATATATAACGTATAAAATACAGTTGTTGGTTAGTTGAAAATAATTTATATCGTTTTTAGCACAACAAACATTGAAGGAAATAAGAATCAAAATCAAGAGGTCAGGTCATCATCAACCATGCAAGCTTACATAAAATTATACCGCAACAATAAATGGACAGATTAGAATAAAACATCGATGTGATATTTCTTTTACTAATAGCTTACATGTAAAATGCATAACCATAAAGAATAACTAAAGAAAAAAAATTAAAACAAAGGCAATTGAATTTACAAACAAAATGTCTTGAATCATGAATTACAGTAACCACCAAACATAATTTAATGGTGTTGCTCTTTATGCTTAAATACACTAAACACGTGAGTAAAACAGTTGTGTTCCCTTTGATTTGTTACATCAGATCATGTGCACGTGAGCATTCAGATTCCTTGCACCAATTCAACCAATCAAGACAATTCCCATTCTCTAATAAATTGATGCATCCAAGGATCCACGCAGGATTTTTTTTTCGCTGCTAGTGTTCTCTTGCAAGCATGACTTTATTCTCCAGTTCTTTGTAAATTCCTACCTCCGCTTTCACCCTAGCAACTCAACTAAAATGCCAAATGTAGCAGTTTTTAATGTGCAACAACTCCATTTTATTGTGGACAAAGAAAAACAACCAATGAACAGTTGGGTGAGGTCCACAGTCGACGCGTAAGACGTGCATAGCAACATGAACTGACCAGGTTGGAAAAAGAGCGCTGGTTTGGTATTCAGTCAAGGCTTGGGTAAGATAGGTATGTGTGGATATCTTTCTATAGTTTAGCACATAGATTAGATTAGAATTTTGGATGATTTTGTTTTACTCTATTTCCCCAAATTTGACTGACCTCTGACTTCGCTTCGGACTATTGGCATTAGATTCTCATTAATTTTCAATCAAAATACCCCGAGTAAAATAAAGTAATATGCCTATGACAGCTTATAAAAGCGAGTATATAAGGGTATCTACACACATACTTTTTGTTCTAAATAGTATTTACTGATGAATTGAAAAAAGAAATCACATTTTCATTCTAAAATTGACTTGCTCAAGGTACCAATGTAATTATTTCTTGCATTCAAGCTTACCACACGTATTATTATTTATAGTAAAGAGAAACTTTATGGCGTAGGCAATAGTGATCTGAGAAGAATTAATGGGGTTCGGAGATAATTTAGACTCATCTGGTAACATTTTAAGTTAATGAACTTATTTGTCGGCAGCTAATTATTTCTTGGCAGCCAACATTTATTTCATGGCGTGCCAACCAATGTTACCAACCTACTTTAACCGTGTGAGATTCATGCTTAAATAAAGCAATGTGGTTATCTTTAGGATTCACACCCAAACAGACTGAAAACAAAACTAATAAACAAACTGATGGAAGCTGAAGTAATTGAACTGGTAATATGTTGCTTTATTACTTCTAAAGTTACATAGGTAGCAAATATATTGTATTATTTCTTTCTATTCCTGGTCCTTCACTTACATTCAGTTGCACTTCCCCGCACAAATTCATGAAGCAAAAGATGATTTATAATTTCAGTATTCACCCTTCGTTTCTGCTTCAAATAGCCAAGAACATTTACTTCATATAAACATTAAATGGCAAATAAATCCAACATAAAGCGACTGTAAAGTTGGTTGTGGTCACCATGATAAAAATATATAAATTTTCACTTATGGATTAAAATAGTAGAAACGAAAACCAACGAACATACATATGAGTATGCCAATAAAAAGAACGCAAGTAATACAGGAATAACTTCAAAAGTGCAACTTTACCAGCCACACTTCAGACTCCATAAGTGAAATAGTAAAACAGAACCATCTGCACATGCATCAGCAAACATTTGTTTCAGGAAACATTCACATCTAACAATGTAAAAATACTTGTTTCATAGAAATCATGCAGCGAACCATTTCAACAAAGTTGCATTTTTTATTTGCCTGGATAACATGGCAATACTAAACATATAATAAATTAATTTAATTTGACAATGAGTAAATTGATTTTGCCTCAGGACACTCCTAATATTAAAATTTTATACTCAGTTATATATATAAAATGAGTCTATAAGTACAATCTCCGTTACAGACACAATATAAAAGGAAACACTAAATGGTTATAGTGAACATTCCTAATGTTGTCTATAAACCTGCCAACACTAACTGTTTTCTATGTTTGAATTACTGTGTAACCTTGCTTTATCAACAATCTTGCATTACTAATTAAACCTATTAATCACAAAAAAAAAGATAGAACCTTCAACAAAAACAGAATGTAATATAAATATACTGACTTTAGAGTATAATTAGAAGATCAATCCGGGAGAAACATGTTCATCATACAAAATATTCACAATTAACTGTATAACTGCAAAAATTGTAAGGCCGCCTGAGTCTTCACTGTCTCTTTATTTACCATAACCAATAAAGTCAAGTTTAGATCTATATTGTTATACCTTCCATTCCCATTCATATGAAAACATCATTCAACTTAGATTTATGCAAGTGCCAACAATCTTTTATATCATTATTACTATCAACAACTGAGATATGCGCAACAAATATTTTTAATTTGATAATAAAAAGCATGTTTGGATGGGCAACAATCTATAGGGATCTGCTAATGGGTCAGACTTGTTCTAATCAACTTAGAACTAAATCCACTAATTTGCTCAATAGTCAAATATTGAGTAGATAAAATTATATTCCTACTCGCCTAAATGAATCAAAGTTTGTATGTAAATTAATTGTTGTAGCAAACTAACTATTCTAAGTTGCAAAGTAAATGGTAAAAATTGGACAAACTGCGTGCGTGTGCACACACGCGCATGCACATGCACACACACACACACACACGTGTGTTCAAACTAAATAGCGAGTATTATTTTAATTCTATAAATAGAATTATTATATGAAAGTAATATATCTATTGAAATGCAAAAATCTAAATAGGGTTAAAAAAATACTTGAAAACATCTTCAAACTTGACTATGACGGATCTTCTCTTCCAATTACATCAATTTAATACTCCAATAAATTACGTAACAAAATTCATACAGAAAAAAAGTTTAGAAAAAAACATCTATATAAGATAAATTTGCAAGGGCAGAAAAAAATATAAAATAAACCAAAATAAGAAGCAAAATAAATAAATGCTATTACAAAAAAAAAATGTACAACAATACAATAAATAGATTGAAAGAAAGCAAACTAACAAAATGTTTATATTATTAAAATAATAACAAAACAACAGAAGTTTAATCAAATTTTATCCGTATTCATAAAAATTCAAAAAAAAATCAAGTAAATAAGAAATTGCATCAAGTATTAAGTCATTGTGTTAATAGGAGATCAAATGCACATAATTTTATTTAGTAAAAAAAAATAAAGTAATCATTTTAATATACTCATCCGCAATTCCAAAAAGAGCACAAATTTAACGAATAAAGTGTTGTTAATTATTTTTATCAGCACAGTGCATTGAAGTTTAAATGTAAATTGTGTCACTGAATTTTGTACACTCGTCTTCACTGTCTCTTTATTTACCGTAACCAATAAAGTCAAGTTTAGATCTATATTTTTATACCTTCCATTCCCATTCATATGAAAGACATCATTCAACTTAAATTTGTGCAAGTGCCAACAATCTTTTATATCATTATTACTATCAACAACTCAGATATGCGCAACAAATATTTTTAATTTGATAATAAAAAGCATGTTTGGATGGGCAACAATCTATAGGGATCTGCTAATGGGTCAGACTTGTTCTAATCAACTTAGACCTAAATCCACTAATTTGCTCAATAGTCAAACATTGAGTAGATAAAATTATATTCCTACTCGCCTAAATGAATCAAAGTTTGTATGTAAATTAATTGTTGTAGCTAACTAACTATTCTAAGTTGCAAAGTAAATGGTAAAAATTGGACAAACTGCGCACACACACACACACACACACACGTGTGTGTGTGTGTGTGTTCAAACTAAATAGCGAGTATTATTTTAATTCTATAAATAGCATTATTATATGAAAGTAATATATCTACTGAAATGCAAAAATCTAAATAGGGTTAAAAAAAATACTTGAAAACATCTTCAAACTTGACTATGACGGATCTTCTCTTCCAATTACATCAATTTAATACTCCAATAAATTACGTAACAAAATTCATACAGAAACAAAAGTTTAGAAAAAAACATCTATATAAAATAAATTTTGCAAGGACAGAAAAAAATATAAAATAAACCAAATAAGAAGCAAAATAAAAAGATGCTATTATAAAAAAAAAAATGTACAATAATACAATAAATAGATTGAAAGAAAGCAAACTAACAAAATGTTTATAACATTAAAATAATAATAAAACAACTGAAGTTTAATCAAATTTTATCTGTATTCATAAAAACTCAAAAAAAATCAAGTAAATAAGAAATTGCATCAAGTATTAAGTCATTGTGTTAATAGTAGATCAAATGCCCATAATTTTATGTAGTAAAAAATAATAAAGTAATCATTTTAATATACTCATCCGCAATTCCAAAAAGAGCACAAATTTAACGAATAAAGTGTTGTTAATTATTTTTATCAGCACAGTGCATTGAAGTTTAAATGTAAATTGTGTCACTGAATTTTGTACACTCGTCTTAATTCCACAGTCCTAAAGGCACTGCAATTGTCCATAGCCATATAACCCAAAAAAGAGTGCATCTCTCCAATGTGAAGTGTTGTCCTTCAAAAAAATTTTAGTGGACAAATGTAGTGCATTTGATGTATTTATCGAAATTGTGCAGTTGAAGTCTTAATATAAACTATGCGGCTGAATGTTTCCCGATTTGAAAATCCTATGGAAACAATAATTCCCTCCTAGCTACATAATAGAGAACTCCGAAATTCTGGGACGAAACAACTTCAGAATTACCCAAAAATGAGTCATAACTTTTGATTATACATATACATGCAAAGTATAAATATTTTCATAATTCATTATTCACATACTTTAAAAGAAAAGATCTACTTGGTAAAAATTCTAATTAATAAGAATGTCTCTTAGATGAAGAGAATAAAAACAAAACTTTGGTGAGGAAGTTTGCATTTAATATAGTTATTTCGACAAAACCGCTTTGCGTATATTATCATAATTTTAGGAGATTCTTTTCCTCGCATATTTTTAGAAACTTAACAAATTTCTCCTTATCTTCGTATTGTAGAAAATATTACATATTTTTATGTATAATATGGGATGCAAACCAAATTGATAGAGGAAAACGTAAACAATCTATAAACGACTATAGGGAAATTCAAAAAGTAATTCATAAGCGCAACCTCAAGAGATATATGTGCAAGAATAATGAAAGAGATTGGTTCGATAAAATATTAGAAAGGCAAGAGCATGAGGGAGCATAAAATAAAATAAAAGAAAATAAAACATCATAGGAAGCACATATGTTGTGGAAAAGAACAAACATGTAAGAATTAAGGAGAGACCAGGAATTTAGATGGAACTTTAAAGGTAATAGGTGGAAGTAATCAGAGCAATTCTTGCAAACCTTCTAAAATTGAATATGGGACATCTCTAAAACTATTTATCTCGAATATGAAGCTTGAATTCCATCTTCATCGATCTCTCTAACTTCTGAAAGAGCATGCCTCTCGATATCCTATCAAAATTATTGAGTATGAAATTCCTTGCATGTTGCATTGGTAAGTATTGCTTTAAAATAAGTTATCAATCAGCAAAAAAAAGGGCTAAAAGAACATGATAAAACAATATAACATTAGCGATTGTACTTATCTTACGGCTTGACGATGATGTATTGAAAACTTTAATCTTAGATATTTGACAAAACTCTAGCCGGTAGAAATATTTATTGTAGTCTACACTTCATTTGGAAATTATGTGAACAATGCATGTATTTGAGCTTAAACAGGAGAAGCAAATGAATATTACATGTATATACCATTAGAAAATTTCTTAGAGGTATTCTATCAAGCGGTGCTATTAAGAATAAAATTATCTTATTTCTTGCAAGATGTAATAAGGAAAATCATATGTTTTTTTATTCGTGCAATAAACCAGAAGTTCTTATTAAATTGACATATTTGTAACTCCTTATTATATACATGCAAAAGTTGTGAAGCGTTAATCACTTAGAAAACAAATCTAAATCAAATCTAGCATATTGAATATTTATAAAATATATAACCATTATCTTAGTTTTCGATCATGTTTAGCGATCAAGCAAGGGAAATTGAAAATATAACGACAAAATCTAATACTTACTTTTTCGAATTTCATACAACAGCTGCAACTTTGCTTCCATATCCAAATCTTTGCTAGTTTATAACTGAATTTTTCACTTCGACAAATTTATGTAAGTTGTTGATTGTGCAACAATCCATTTTGGGATTCCTTTAGCGTAAAGGCAAATAGAGAGGTAAACTTAGATGTTTATACTGTCTATAGCTTCGCTTTGTGTTTATTAATTATCAGACCATAGATTTGGATATTGAATTTAAGTAAACTTAAAATAGTGCAGGTGTCTCCTCCTTATATACGATATCATGAGTGAAAATATTGATCAAGATAATGCAACAAAATTCATGCACATCTTAATTGAGTACCGTTGATTTAATAAATAACTTCTAAAATTGGCCACTAGTCATTCCTGATGTAACAGATGCTGACATAAGCACGAAAATAACACCCGCCTTTCAAGATAATCGTCGGTGTTGACATAATATCCAAAGCAATCAAAACACTTAAACAATTTTGCATGCTTTAGGCTTTAAAGAGAACGAACTGTAAAAAAAAATTAAGAAAAGCTGCACCATGAATATACAATAGGTACAAAAAGGGACAAAAAGGAACTAATGGAGAATGTAAATATCATCAATTCATTTTGCTAAATGAATCATTTATATTGCAAGACATAACTGGCATTTACACTCCTAAGAGAAACAATTAATTATATCAGTAGATTAAAGTCACTAATATTTATATTGGCATGCATGTAGGGTTTCTAACTGCTTCACGCTTCGTTGATTATTTCAAACACTAACATATAGAAAACACTTTCAAACGCAGTAGTTTAAAGAAAATGAATTGCATAAAAAATATTCTTAGACACATGTGTTCTTTATAAATCTATTATTCTATACATTTTTAAATCGGCTCAAGGCACATATTGGTGTTCACATATATGCTATTCCTTCCAGCATATAAATGTATCGCCCAAGAAAACCAATTTTACTATTATTAAATTTAATGTGTGTGATCTTAATAGTGCATTAATGTATCTATTTACCTCAACAAAAGTTCCGAACATAAATTCAAGTGATCAATTCCTTTTTCCTGTTCAAGAATTCTCAGATTGAGCAAACATAGAATTACGTTAAAGCATATCTTCAAGAGTTGTTGGACAATGTTTTACACCTGAAACACTAAGGCTGCCTTCGGTTTATCGTTCTTAGTTTTGGATTTTATTACATATAAAAGCGCGATCGACGCACGTATACGATGTAAAACAACCGTTTTGAAAAACAAAGTTAACAAACAAAGTAGAAATAAATTTTTATTATTTTCCATGTTTTAAGAAATAACGGAAGAATGTAAGCAAATTCATCTATCCATGGACCGTTAAACTCCTTCATCCTTGTGTCATCTCCTCTGCCATCCTTTAATTCTTTCCACATTTTGCAATTTATTGAAAACACAAAATAACCGTATTCTAAATATCTTTTCCAGGACTACAAATTCATACTTAAATTTCTACGAAAAGTGACAGGAAGAAAGACCAATTTAAATATAGAAATGAAAATCCCATCATGCTAGCGCTTGATTACTAATGTGCAAAAAAATGTAATTTGTAAATGGAACTTTTGTGATTCTTATAATTGCTAGTTTCGAACAAAATAAAACCATTTATAATATAACTGAAATATTATTTAAAATCCATTGCCATGAATTGAAAACCCTAGTACCATTTTTTGTATTCAATCATTTGACATTCCTTATTGTTTTTTATATTATGTCGAATAAATAAATAAAGAACTATCAATATTGCATGGATATGGTTATGCTTTGTTGATCAAATAAATATCAGTATTTTTTGAGGTAAAAGATATTTGCCTAGCATTGACGATTCAACTGCATATGATCGATACTATAAATATGACCAAATATCAATTCAAACCTCAACTAATTTTAACATTCCTCGTACGAATCATATTTCATGCTATCTTTTTATCATAATAAGACATCCTCACAATCATGTAAGTAATAAAATATCTTACCAACCGCCTCAAGTATTAGATTGGATCTGGTTTCTAAGGTAGTAATCAAGCAAAGCATAAGAAACACATAGATGTAATGCTAGATTATTTTAACAGCGGACACATTTCCTGGTTAAAATATAAACTTGCATTGAAAATTAAAAAAAAAGCACGGCAGACCACAAAATAGGAAATCTAAAACCAACATGCTTACATGGCCAGCATTACTTATAATATGTCATTACATACTATGAAAAGGACATTTTCTCATCAATAACAAAGATGATTACATTTTTCAGTCAGCGGCTTCGATTCCAAAGAAGCAAAACAAACAACATCCACAGGAAAACCGTATATAACACGCACCAATTGACAAATGAAGCGTAAATCAATTCAGGAAAGAAGAGTAAATTATAAGCATGCATGTGTACGTATGAGTACGAAAATGAATGTTGTAAGTTTTAATTTTCACTTCTTTGTGCACATAAGTTATATATGTTTAAGAATAGGTTATATTTTAAAAATCCGAAATCGTAGAGAACTGCTTATTTTAGTTGAAATGGAGTTAACGATGCTTTGATATTATTCAAACGACGATGAGGAGTTAGACAATCACAAATCAATGTTTGTTTCAGAGTACAGTGATTACAAATAACAAATAACAGATTAAAAGCGAACTCATAACTAAAATAAGTGTTTTAACTATTATATTCATTTGTTAAGACCAAATAATGGTTTAAAGGTGTAGAAATATAAATTAGGATGATTAATTAGCATTTCGTGAAATCCTGGTTTAAAGGCGTGCATACCACGTGTTCCAATAATTTATGAACTTATTCGCTGACATTTAGTTTGAATAGGGTCACAGCTGTGGCTAATGAAGTTGTAGTCTATTTCATTATACCATTTATGTTGTAAAAAACTGGACAACACTTCAGACAGCAGGATCAATGTAATAGAACCTTGACACACTTCTGTGCCTTAGATAAAACTGACAGCATGGCTGTTTACTAAAACTGACTTAACTGAAACCATCTATAATGTTTAGGTTCGATTTATTTTATGCTTTACCTTTTATCTGAAATTTTTATCTTTCCTAGAATTCCTCAATTATAATGTACTGTGAAGAACTAAATTAGTTGTTTACATGTTCAAATTTGAAGAAATGTAACACGATGAAGAGGAGGCTGTCATTGTCGATGAAATATTAGTTAACACCTATTGGGACTGAAATGGAAAACTGTCGAGCTTGAATAGAATTTACCTTCCTCTCATTCTTAATCTTGAGTCAATCTTCAGCTTCCACCATTTCTATTCAATTGAGTACAATCTGAAGACATGATTACCAAACAAAATTTCAGTTGATAAAAATGAATCAATTGCTGAAGAAGCTAGTGTATATTGTCGGGTTTCCAAATGCATGCTTTTCCAATCATTTGCTGCAAAAGAAAACAAAAATAATAATAATATCCAAATAAGTCAAAACTACGAATCTTGATAAATTAATACATTTCAAATTCTTGAGTCCATTGTCAAGTATAAAAGAAAAAACAACTGGTGTGAACCCAGATCCAATACTGTGTGAATTTCAACCAAACCTATACGCATAAAAAATTAATTATTTTGTACCAAAATGAAACATTTATCAATCTAACAAAAGCCTAATTTAAAAAAAACTAAAACTAATGATTGTTCAATATAAACTTGAACGTACTAATTAATCATCGGCCTGGCACCCTTAGCAAACTCCATTCCAGATTTCAAAATATGCTAATTTATCTTATATGTCAAAAGTCGAATCAAATTGTATATTACCCTAAGTAAACAGTCAGAAGAAAAAAAAAATATCGACATGTTCAGCAGGTATCAGAATCAATTACGTGGAATTTTATTAAGCAACGGGTAGTATAGAAAAAGGGATAATTACAAAATTCGTTTAAAAAAAAACATACCGAATAATGCATGTAGATGTTGTCTTTTTCGTAAAGTACTGGATTTTGTAGTAGAGACATTGAGCAGTAGTTCAAATCTAAACTAATTTGTCAAGCATGGAGACGGGTTACCGAGGCCAAGGGTAGAGGAGATAGTTAAGGGAAGGAAGTAGGGATTAGAATTCAACCTTAATTTTGTTTTTAATACGCTGGGAGGAGGAGGAGGTCGAGGGAAGGAATTGATTTGGGAAAACGTAAAAATTTTGGAATCGAAAACGGTCAAGCTGCTGTGATTTTGTGAAGCGAAGGTGAAGCCAATTGGAGTTGGCGTGAGGGAGGCGGAAAATAAAAAGCAAATTGGAGAAGCCAGGAAAGGAAGAGAAAGCGACTATAGTTGAGAAATTCGTGAAAAAGGGGGAATGAAATTCGTGAAAGGGGAATGAGGCGGTTCAGCTTTAGATAAGCATAGAATATCCAGGAGTGCTTGTGAGAGCTCGGTTGCGAACTCAATAATTATAATATAGTATAGATTAGTTTTCAGCTAATGGTAGGTTGTTTTTGTCTTTTAGTATTAGCATAGTTGTATAAATTCATTTATTATTCTTGTGGTTAGTCTTATGTTCATTTCATTACTAGTAACAATATATGCTACTTGTCCTCCTTCTTTGGAAAGTTGTCGTTGCTTATCTGGTTTAATTATACATATATGTAAATAAATATACGGCATATTTATATACATATGTATGAATCATTCTTACTATTATGTAGTTTCCTTTGCAACTACTGGTAT
The DNA here is from genome assembly GCA_030737875.1 of Allium sativum. NCBI lineage: Eukaryota > Viridiplantae > Streptophyta > Magnoliopsida > Asparagales > Amaryllidaceae > Allium > Allium sativum. The sequence continues at coordinate 344,501,654 of CM060924.1, read as the reverse complement.
TGTTTCTAAATTGATGGATTCTTCATATTTTGTAGATTTGAATATTTATTGTTTTCTTGTGTGAATATATTACTATTATAAACTTTATATTCTTAAGTTTTGGGTTGGCTTTTTATTTAATTTTCCATGTAGGTGGTTTCTCTGTACCTGTCAGGCTTATTGGCAACTCTTTTATGAGAGTGGAATAAAATTTGCATGAGTGTTTTCCTCTTTGGAAAGTCACTCGTTACTCTCAAATATATATACATAAGGGTGTAATGAGAATAAAATCGAAAAAGAAATGCATGAGATGTTAACATTTTTATACAAAAAGTAGGATAGGATAGGTAACTCATAGGGTGTTAATAGATTTTTCCATAGTACTTAAACATAAACTTGTAGTACTATTTGTCATAGTTTTCATGACCGCGCCGCGACTCGAACCGTGACGACTCATGGTTTAAGGTTTCGAGGGTCGGACCGGTTGAACCGTTAAAGCCGTGCTTATTTTTTTGCATTGATTATATACTTGAAGGGGAAGAAAATAACCTGCAGTGGAAGAAAATGTGCAAAGACTGATAGTGAAATGTCCCACATCATAGGCTTAGGGAGTTGGCTTTGAATCAGCTCCTTATAAATGCAACTGCATGGCTCCTTCCTTTAGCAGGCTTCAGCTGCTCGCATCATTTTGCAGGTAACTGGGCCTAATAAGTTGGGCTTTGGTTGGAAATTTAAAGGAATTGGTTTTATTAACCGTTTTTTTTCGTTAAACCGAGGGTCCAACCGGTTTTTAAGCGGTTATGGCGGTTTTTGGGCCATTCAAGGCTTTATCTTCCTCCGGGCCCTTAAGCTCCATGGCCCACGGCTAACCGCGATTGGGCCGAAGGCTCAGCCCGGTCATTAAAACAGTGCTATTTGTATGTAAAATTTTGATTAAGTGTAATTGAATCTAAAGCCAAAATTCAAGCGAATTCTTTGAAATAGAACCATTATTTCAAAAAAAATACTAACCGGAATGGAATAAAAACTTTATTCAAGTTGGGTCTTACAACTACAACATAGGACATTATGACCACTGTAAGTTTGATAACATATATGTATATGAGACCAAATTCTCTGTCCCCAAACTTCCCTATACATCTGTCCCCATCCAATCAAAACCTTTGATTTTCACAATTTTGCAATTAAGTCGGAGATAAAAAAAAAGGACTTAACTGTAAAAGGTGGAAATCAGGGGGTGTTTATCGGTTGGATACAGGGGGACAGAGGGGTTTGGATACAGGGGATTATTTTCGTATATGTATAGACCAATTATGTTGCATGTATAATCTGCAAAAAGAATATTCAGTTACTTGAAGGGAAATAATACTTATAAAGTTTTCTATTTTAGGGTTTAGCTAGGGGATTGGAGAATTACTTTCTTTTGTGAATTCTAACTGCGTTGAGGACCAGTATGATTACAGGAGTACATTTGGTTATGTGTTCTTATTGATTGCAGCGGTAGTATACCATGGATCTTTAAGAGACAACCAATCATTGCTTCATCAACTACCAAATAACAGTCCATAGATGTTGATGCTTGTGCTTGCCAAGTTATGTTTACGAGAAATTTTTTGTAATTTTAATTAATTATGTAGTGCTACCAGCCTATGTGACAACAATTTATAATTAAAACTTCCAAAAATATTATGCATAGGAGGTGCAGACATGTCACAATACATTTTCACTACTCAAGAGATCTTACATAGTATGGAGAAGTCGAGTTGGTGCACTGTGGAACACAACTGGTATTGGACGTGATTACTAAAGCTCCAAAGATTGATGCTTTGTAACATCTTAGGAAGAATATAGGAATGGTTGATGTCTATAGTAAACTATGGATGCCAAAAATGGCGCCAACAACCCAAATAGTATAAAAGCACATATATAGCAATAATTGGCTCTCATACTAAAATGTTGATGTCAAGGATTTGCATTAACTCCATATAGAATGCAGAAGACGATAAAATATAAAGAAAGTAAAATTAAAATGGTAAGAAAATGAGTGCACAGGATTTATAGCGGTTCGGCATACTCCAGCTTACGTCCATTCCAAAAGTTTTATCTTTTATTCATATTGTTGATTACAGTTATAATATTTGAATCCAAGTATTAAAAGTTATTGAGTTTGGTATATAGAATATAAGAGAAGAAAAACCATTTTCTAGAGCCAATGATGTGGTATTCATAGGAGTAGACGTTCAGCTACATACCCATCAACAGAAACCTCTAGGCTAGACATCTTCGCTCCACCAAAAATGGGCCACATTAAGCAAATTACTGGGATCAACGTTGATCCCTATAGAATTCTCAACATTGAGAGTTGAGGTCAGCGACCCTTATGGTGGGTTAATATTTGCTATTTATTTCGGAAGTCAATACTAAATCCTACGATCTATCGATAGCCGAGGTAATTGTCCCTTTGAATCGGTCAATAGTCTCTCTGGACCCTTACTAGACCAAATCTGCTCACTCTTCAGCAAAGTGACTTAACGACAAGTAGGGAGATCCTATCGTTGTCCTACGTAGCTACCTACTTCATGCACTGCGGTGTCAAATGGGATGAAGCAATGTTCAAGCTCTTCAGAACAACCACGACTTCTTCCGGTCCAAATTAGACCATATCCAATCACTCTTAGGTTAAAGGGAAACAACAAAAAGTAAGATAATCTTGTTGCTTTTTGGCAAAGCAACACATGTCTTGCACTCCATCTTTGTCTGAAAACATTATGTGATTCCACGTCCAACCTCGGTCGATCCCGTTCCTCTCGACTTGGATGTCGTAAACCTGATCTATGGTAAAGGGCCCAACGAGAATTAAGTCAGCTATGTCTCTCTGCGATGGAATAACTTACTTCTTGTTCTCCAGTTAAGGATGTAATGTGATCAATGTCTTATGTTTACCTTTCTCTGGTCTCAACTCTACGACTGAGGACTTAATATATAACATGCGGGTCCATCATACTGCTCTCCGACGAAGGGACTCGTACCTTGTAGTTATTGTCATATCTCTCTAGTCGAGGCTACCACTACCTATATTTTTCATCATAGTTATGCAGATAAATGAAATCCATTTATTGTATTATAGTTTTTAATTAAAAATTAAAATAGAAAACCGAAAAATTATAAAATTGCCTCTCAGTGTTTTGCATATAATCGTCATCTCAGCGCATGCCTAAGGACAAATCGAGATTTTCATAAAGATGTAAGTGACTAAGTTTTATTATTGCAGAGTTCATTGTTTATTAAGTTCTTATCATGCTAATCAAGAGACGGAGACCTATGCCCTTGAGCTAGGATCACACCTATTTGTAACTTATTATGACTGCTCCCATTCTTTCACCAATATCTAATTCTTCACATATTTTGAGAGTCGAATATCATTGATATGCACTTTGATATTTCTGAAGTCCCTATAATTATTCGTATTATGCATAGTCAGCTTATGGAATAAGAAATACTTTCTAGATCTCTTCTTCGCGCTGATTCTCCAAAGAAGCTTTTAATAGGGGAGTTTCCCCAAGTATTCATATAAATCTTTTCCAGTGGATCATCCAGATCAGTATAAGAAGAGTATGTTGGTTCTTTTTTCTTCTTCCAACCATTATGTCCATTGTCCAACCATATTTTTCATTTGTCCTTGGTTGATCCTTCCCTGGACGGTCCTCCACCCTTAACTCCGTTAACCCCTTTCCAATTTTCTTCAACAACCTATTACCTTAAAATTCTTTCAGCTTCATGGTAAAATTCTATAAGATATGTCGGAGGAATGACCCAACTATAAAATTACTTTAAAATCAATATTATCCATAATTCTACAAAACACTACCGCCAAAACCTTTGATAGACGTGATCAACCCACCGAAGCAAACACCACATCAAACACCCTTAAAGCATTCCTGGGGGACTCACATGCCCTCTTCTACACTGTATTCATCATCACATTATTTGGTCATGAGCTACGGACCTCAAATTGTCTCATAAACCTATCTACCAATTCTTTTAAGTGCTTATATATTTGTTTTCCAGTTTTCGAAACAAGAAAGCCCTTAATTCATCATGTACATAGGAAAACATCTCGTCATCACTTACTTCGATTTCCGCAGTACATTCATATACCTGATGTTGATAGGCCTTTCGGACTGCCCATCAAGGCATGATAACGTGGTAGATTCATATCCAAGATACTCGAACTGAATATATCAGTGAAGCCCAACATTCCAGTTCGCTTCATCCATTGGGCGCGGCCCAAAAGGAACCCGAAATGACCTAGCTAGATTAACTATGACGTGTGTGCCTAGGGACCGAAAAGCTAGCCTAAAGAATAGCTCGTTCCAGATCTTTTCCATTTAAATTACCCAAGGCAGATGAATCGCAGACCAATTCACGCCAAGATTTTTGGGATGGGATACCAATTCTTCAGTGAATAGCCGATTCGTTCAGCCGCAACTATTCTTCTGGATCCAATGGTACGTGTTGATAACGGCCCAATATTATATCACCTATAAATACTTCTGCTCTAGTTCAGAAAAGGGAGACGTAAGAAAAAAAGGAGAGAATTATTGTAATTGTTCTAGTTAATCATAAATAAAGATTATAAAGTGGACGTAGGCTCGTTATCGCCGAACCACTATAAATTTGTGTGTGATCCCTTTTCAGTTTCTTTGCATCATTTATAATTGTCTATCTTCACTTGTTCTCTACAAAATTCTTCTTTTTAGGTGTTGAACCAGTTTTTGGTGTCAACATTTTGGTGCTTTCACTGAGAACTGACTTTCTTAGATCGATCCAGGTTTTCGCTCTGCTTTTGGATCCTCAAGTCCAAGACGAAAATCTCATTTTCATTACTGCATTGATTTAGCAATGGCTGGAAAAACAGCTCGCAATACCGGAAAAAATCCGCAGATTGGAACATCTACGGAAGCGGCTGGCGGGTCGGTCGTCCCTGAAGATACTTCAGATCAGCCTGCATTACCCCCTGGAGGGGATTTAGCTCAAATTTCTACCTTCGCCACCCGAGACGTGTTCATGGCTGTGGTAGATCGGCTTAAGGAAACCACTGATGCCCTAAGGGTCCATTCTCAAGAGAACGCCGCTATGCGTGAAGACATGACTCGCATAGCGAGGCAATGGGAGGAATTCAGAAATCAAGCTCAGGAGGCCCGGGGCCAACGACTCCCTCCTCCTCAGCTGGATCGAGTGTCAGAAAGCTCCTCTTCATCGGAGGAGGGCAGAGACCCACGTCAACCTCAATGTCCGTTAGAAAGAGTTGAAAATGTCTAGCAACCACGCATAGAGGAACACCAGAATCCACCAGATGAACGCGACCAAGAGCATGTTGATCAGGTCGAGTTAGAAATTGTTGATCCTATAGCCCCGCGCAACCGGGAGGCGTCCCCTCCTGTAAATCGAAACGCTGGTCGAAGAGATCGGGCCTCCGTGCATCCTCCCCGGAATCTTGTGATTGACCAAGAAAATTGGAGGAGAAGAAAAAATGCCCGGATGGCATTTCCTGACGAAAGGGCTAGAAGAAATCCATCCGCTGATGAGGCCGACCCGAACACGGTTGTTCTGCCAAATTTAGCCGCTATGGTACGACAGATTATGAACGATAGTCGTGGGCATAAGAACGAAGATTGGGGAGTCGACCGAAGCCATACACCATTCACTAACGACATTTTGCAAGCGGAGTTTCCCAGGAGGTTTAATATGCCCTAAATGAACCAGTACGATGGAACTTCAGACACACAGCATCACCTGATGAGATATTCTTGGAACATGGAAGTAGCGGTTGCCCCTGACACAATTAAATGCAAAGCTTTTCCAATCTTTTTAAGCGGAATAGCCCTCATGTGGTTTGTCCGTTTTCCTGCAAAGTCAGTTCCTAGCTTTAAAGACTTGAGCAAAAAAATTCCTAACTCAATTCCGTCTTCACGCTATCAAATCAAAACATGTCATGGCTTTGTCAGCAGTTAAGCAGGCAAGAGGCGAATCCTTGAGGAATTATATCAATCAGTTCAATCGGGCGGCGACTGAAGTCAGTAACCCTAACCACGAAACTGTCTTGATGGCCATGGTCGACGGCATCGACAAATGAATAGAGTTCGGAAAATATTTGTTTGGAAAGCCACCGACCACGATTGAGGCTTTCTATGAAAAGGCCCACATCCGATTGAGGCAAGAAGATGCGCAGTTGGAAGAGGAGGATGGTTCGAAAGACATTTTCAATCCGTCAACTTGAGACAATATTGCGGTTAAACAATCTGGGGATAACTCGGGGAAAGTCGAAGTAGATGTTGAAAACCATGGCCAACGAAGTGGCGAGGGGTCGAGAGAGAACAGCGGAAGTTCGAAGCAAAGAGGAAGCTCCCGGAAGCGCCCCCGTTTCCAGGTGTTTGACACATATACTACCTTAAATGATACATTAGAGAATATATATCTCGATACCTGCAATACAATGCAATATAAGAAACTGCCCCCACGAGAGCCTATGGAGAAGGAACGTGTGACTGGAAGTATTGCTTATTCCACGACATTTACGGGCATATGACCAATGAGTGCAGACATCTTAGGGACATCGTTGAAAAGATAATTCGAGAAGGGAAACTTGACGAATATAAAACAACTCCAAGGTACAGGGGCCAAGGAACTTCGATGCCCAAGCCAAATCAACCTGCACCTCGTGCTACCCCTCAAGGAAAAGGGAAGGGGATTGTTATCAACGCCATTGTGGGAGGACCGCATCCGACGGGACATAACGTCGGAGCCGATATGTTAACGCTGCAAAACATCTCGATGTCGAAGAAGTGAATCCCCATGAGGCCGCAAGTCCCGTCAAACAAAGAAGGACAATGGGCGAGGATATTGCCTTCTGCGACCACGAGCCAATTGGTATAGAAACCCCAACGGTTGATCTGTTGGTGATAACCGCTATTTTTGGCCCAACTACTGTCCGAAAAATTCTGGTTGATAACAGAAGTTCAGTGAACATCCTATTCAAACGGACCTACGACAAAATGAAACTAGAAACAAAGGAGTTAGAGTTGTATGAAGGTCAAATACGTGGTTTCAATGGAGCTTCCACCGAACCCAAAGGCCAGGTCAGGCTATCGGTGGAATTAGGAGATGGAGATCGACAAAGAGTAAGGATTCTACCATTTGTTGTAATGAATATCAACTCGCACTATAATTCCTTCTTAGGACGACCAGCCTTGGCTGTGTTCCGAGCATGTATCGCCCCCGGTGCTTACTTCTGAAGTTTCCCACTGATAGTGGAATTGGAACTGTATGAGGGGACCAAGTAATAGGTCGATCATGCTATCTGGCGGAATGGAAGGAGTTGAAGAGCAGCGGTAACAAGGAGCCTGAAAAATCCTCTCCCCTTGGGGAGGGGAAGGAAGCATAGCAATTATAGAGAACACCCTGACCAGGACCGTCACCCTATGAGGTCGAAGACATCAACCCACGTGATGACGATGAGCCGGGGTACAGAAAGGCGGCCCCAAGTGAGGCCACCATAGAAGTCTCGATCGACGAGAATGATCCTACCAAGGTCCTAAAAATTTGGGTCTCATCTTGATTCCCTCCGGACGAGGGAGTTAAGTGAATTCCTTCGAGCGAACTTGGACGTGTTTACGTGGACCCACTTTGACATGTGTGGGATATCCCCATCTGTTATAACCCACTCTCTCAGCAGCGACCCAAAACATACTCCTATAAAACAAAAAAGGCGGATGTTAGGTCCTGAAAGATCAAGAGCTCTGAAGGAGGAGATCGGGAAGCTGCAAGCCAATGGATTCATCTGGGATTTAACCTATCCCGACTAGATAGCCAACCCAGTTCTTGTGAAGAAGGCTAATGGAAAGTGGAGAACCTGTATTGATTTTTCTGATTTAAATAAGGCCTACCCTAAGGACAGCTTCCCATTGCCTAGGAATGATCAGTTAGTTGACTCGACCGCCGGGCATTAGCTACTTTCGTTCATGGATGCATATTCCGGTTACAATCAGATTGCCATGCACGTCCCTGACCAAGAACATACCAGTTTCATCACCGACCTAGGACTATATTGCTATGTGGTGATGCTCTTCGGCCTAAAGAATGCAGGAGCCACCTATCAAAGGCTAGTTAACCGGATATTTCATGATCAAATAGGGAAAACGATGGAGGTGTATGTAGATGACATGTTAGTAAAGTCAAAACAATCATCTGAGCACTTGAACAACCTTTCAAGGATGTTTAGCATTCTCCGAAAATACGGCATGAAACTGAACCCATTAAAATGTTCTTTCAGAGTAGCCTCGGGTAAATTCCTGGGCTTCATTGTGAATTCCCCCGGAATCGAAATCAATCCTGATCAAATTTCGGCTCTCAAGGGAATTCAGGAACCTCGCCGAATAAAGGATGTCCAAAGTTTAGCAGGTAAGGTGGCAGCCATGGGACGGTTCATTTCGAAGGCCACTAATAATTGTCTACCCTTCTTTGAATTAATAAAAAGGGGGAATCGAAATTTAGCCTGAACGCCCGACTATATTGAAGCTTTCCAAAACCTGCTCGACCATCTTGAACAACCTCCTATTCTTTCTAAGCCTGTTGACCATGAAGACTTGTTTATTTATTTAGCAGTATCCGCGCATGCGATTAGCTCGGTCATAGTCCGCGAAGAGGAGCGGGTACAACGACCGGTCTATTATGTGAGTAAGAAATTAACCTGGGTTGAACGTAACTATCCTAAGATCAAAAAACTGGCTTATAGCTTGTTGATCGCATCAAGAAAACTTTGGCACTATTTCCAAGCTCATCCAATTAAAATATTCACTGACCAACCTCTTCGACAAATCTTGCAATGGCCAAAAGCCAGCGGGAGGCTGCTGAAATGGAATATCGAATTGAGCCAGATTGACCTAGCATTCGTTCCTTAGAAATAAATTCAAGGACAGGCATTAGAGGACTTCATAGAAGAGTTTACAACCCCAGAAGATGAACATTAAGGCGATGACCCCAGACCTGTGGAGGCCGGCCAGGAGCCGGTCGTTTGGAAGCTATACACGGACGGAGCCCGAAATAAGCAACTCTCGGGAGCTGGCATAGTATTTTTGTCCCCCGAAGGGCGTTCAATTTATTATGATTTGAGATTAGAATTTTTGGCAACCAACAATGACTCCGAGTATGAGGCCCTAATTGCTGGGCTCAGACTAGCGAAATATCTGAAGATAACATCACTCGAATTCTTTTGTGACTCACAGCTTGTAGTGTACCAGGTTCGAAAGGAATTCATTACTAGGGGAGGTCGACTGACCTCCTACCTCAAGGAGGTTGAGAAATTACTGCGGAATTTTGACCGGTATAGCATTTCTCATATTCCCTAGGGGGAGAACCAGAATGCAGATAAGCTAGCAAAACTGGCTAATTCAGACCATCCGAGCAAGATAGAGTTAGTTCCAATAGAAACCCTAAAAATACCAAGCATCAACCGGATGGAAGTCGACCAGACTAATGATGAGCCCGAAAAAGAATCATGGATGACTCCCATCAAAAATTTCCTTCTCCATGGCAAGCTGGCCGAAAAGAAAAACGAGAAGCGAGCCTTGGTACGACATGCTTCTAGGTACCTTATTCAGCAAGGCCAGCTTTATAGAAGAGGATTTTCTGTTCCAATGTTTCGGTGTGTAGCCAACGATGACATCAAAAGGATACCGCAGGAAGTACATAAGGGGGACAGCGAGGCACACATAGGGGGGCAAACCCTGGTCCGAAAAATATTGCGCAATGGATACTTCTAGCCGACCGTTAATAAAGACGCTGCTAATTATTCCAAGAGATGTGATAAGTGCCAAAGATTCACGCGAATCCCACGAGCACCCCCAATAGAGATCACTCAAATGACAAGTCCTTGGCTATTCGTTGTATGGGGAATTGACATCATCGGAACCTTGCCCATTTCGAAGGGAGGTGCCATGTACGCGGTCGAGGCGGTAGACAACTTCACAAAGTGGGCAGAAGACGAAAAAATAACTATGATTACAACGAAGAAGGTGATCAACTTTATCGTCAGAAACATTATATCCCAATATGGAGTCCCCCGAGCCATTATCTCAGACAACGGAACTCAGTTCGACAGTCTGGAGTTCCGAGATTTTTGTGAGAAATATCATATCGAGAAGAAATATACCGCAGTCGCACATCCCCAATCCAATGGTCAAGTTGAAGCAGTTAACAAGATCATTAAAACCATTTTGAAGAAATGGCTGGAGCGAGCTAAAGGGAAATGGGTCGATGAATTGCCTTTGGAATTATGGGTATATCGAACTACCCATAAAACCGCTATGGGACATACTCCTTTCGACTTATCGTACGGTTCTAAGGCAGTTCTCCCGACAGAGCTTGAAGTCTCTACCCATCAGACAACCTACTACGATCCCCTGTCTAACAAGGCGCTTCTCCTGACATCATTAGACGTGATCGACGAGAAAAGAGAAGAAGCAAACCTTCGTGCCGTGGCCCATAGGCAAAGGGTCGCTCGGTATTACAACAAGAAAGTCCGAACAAAGACCTTAGAAGTAGGAGATTTAGGGAAACAAATCTTCCCAGTCCCTGTTCACATGGGCCCGAAATGGGAAGGACCCTACGTCATTCAAAGAAAGCTTGATACTGGAAGTTTCAGGCTAACAGCTGTGGATGGCGAGCCATTTCAAAGAGCATAGAATGCGGAGCATTTGCGACCTTATCTCTCTTAAAAATTGTTTTCTAGTGTTTATTTTATTTCTTTTAGCAATTGGTTTGTTAGTTTGTTTTTAACATTGTAATAAGTGGCCCTTCATTGGTCATGTTAGTGTATGAATAAGAATCTCCGTTCTTGCTCTGTTTTATTATTGCAAAAACTAACGACTATGCTCGACCGACTATAGATCATGCTTTAACGCTTTGATAAGACTAATAGAGGTGGAGCAAGATAGCTCGACCGAAGGAATGATGGCTTGATCCCATCAACCAACTGTCTGGATTTATGATTTCCACTTGGGTTGACTCAAGGGTAAAGTCGATTCTCATCCTGGCATACTGATTGACTCACAGGACTCAACTCCCAACCTCATTGACTTGAGGATGAGTATAAATGACAAAAGAGCGTGAATGGTTCACCTCGACAAAAGACCGCTCAAACAACAAAACTTACCTTTTACTAACTAAGAGGATAAGTATAAAAGCCTAGAGGCGCTCCTGCTCGATTGCATCCAATCCTTGATCAAGATTGGGTCTGCTTCAGTTTGATAGGGGAGATCGCTAGTCAAATACCTACCCTGACACCGGGGGCAAAAGAAATAATCAAGCGCCACGACAAAGGAAAAGTGCGATTGATCTTTAACATTTAAAAGCAAAACGAAACAGGAAATTCATATAACATTCTTGTTACGCACACACAAAATAAGTAGATTTCCATTCAAAACACCCTAACATCATTACGAAATACTACTGCATGACAGGTACTGTTCAGACGACATCATTGGCGATGTATCATTCAATAATTACATAAAAAAGGGAAATTTCTAAAAAGGAAGCGGCATCAGTCCTTGTTCCATCATCTCGGCCAACTCTTTTTTCTTAATCATCTCCTGCTCTCTTCAGTGGTCATCTTGCGTCTCGACCCTCCAAGTGTGCTCCCAAAAGAACCAAAAGCTGAAGCAGAAACCTGCGGGTTGGTGGAGACAGCGGGAGTTGGCGCTGCAGAGAGAATGGTTGGTGGAATAATGTAACACCCCGTAATTCTGTAACACTAAGATTTACAAATCAAGGCAGAATTAAAAGTTAAAATCAAAATCAAGGGAAATGGGCTGCGCCGTTGCGTTCTTCTGGGAAAAACACACGAAATAGATTCCGAGTTTTCGAAAATCGGAGTCCGTATGACCAAGATATGGATGAACGAAGTTAGGCAGAAAAACCGGAAACAGACCAGAATGCACTGGCGCACTTGTGAAGTGCGGCAGTACAAAAATACACTGGCGCACCTGCCAAGTGCGCCCATACTAATCCAGCACCAAATTCTGGAGTGTTCTGTGCTGACGTGTCTCCTTTTGAGTGGTTGGATGATGTGTATTCGACCTATGCGATTCTGATGGCTTCTATGATGATCTAAGGGCCCTAAAACACTCTCTACACCTATAAAAGAATGCCTAGACCTAAGGGTTCCTCCACACAAATTCTCTAAGGCATCTACATATTGCTTCTCTCTACTCTAGCCTCCACCATTAAAATAAATCTAATTCTCCACTAAAGCAAGTTATAGTTCTTCTTCTAATTGGAGATTCAAATCAAGATTAAAGATTCAAGAAGGGAATCAAAAGTTGATTCAACGATTTCAAGCAACGTCGCACGAATCATAGCAACGCCATCTTTCTTTTCTAATCTAAATCTCTGTAAGTCAGTTGTTTCTAGATTTGAACGTTTTTGCTTTATTTTGTGACATGAAATTAAAGGAATAAAAGAATATGCCAAATCTCTCTCTCTCTCTCTCTCTATTCGAATCTTTGTTTATACTCTTGGACTAAATTAAGAACTGTTATGATTCAAGGACAAATAAGACTTTGCCTAAGACCGTTGCCTATGACTATGGATTCTGAGAACATGTGCCTTTGGACTATGAACATAAGCCTTTGATTTTGGGACATAAAACATTGCCTATGACGGTGACTTATGACTATGGGAATTATTTTCCCTTTTGACGATGAATATTGCCTATGACTATGGACATTTGCCTATGACTATGAACACAAGCCTTTGATTTGGACATAAAGTATTACCTATGACATAACAACGGTGATTTAAACACCTATGATTCATGACTAGGAAAATTGTTGCTTAGGTTTTGTGACTATGAAATTGGGTCTAAAACCCGATTTATCTATTCTGTCTGTTCTTGATTTTCTTTGGTTTTAGACTACAGGAATTTACCTATTAAGTTAGGTCTACCCATGTTCTCGAACCTATTCTGTCTATTCTTGGTTTTAGACCGTGGGAATTTACCTATTAAGTTAGGTCTAACCAATATTCTTGAACATGCGTCGTTATTCAAAATCTTTTTATGCCAATTATTATGTCCACCCTTTTTCATAGCATCTTTGGTTCATTCCTTATTTTCTACGAATCTAGATTTATTTACAATCTAGGTTGAATCACGATTACACGAACGGTGGGAATGCGATTCGGGAAAAACACAAAAATAAACATAAATATAGTTGTAAGCTTGAAATTGGCATAGTTTGGAAACGAACATGATTCTGATTTATACAATTTTAGAACATGTGTTAAGACATGTGAATTGGGTAGATTTGACATGGATTATAGGTTATGAAATTTAGATCTAGTATTGGCCTGTAAACTGAAAAACTAGAATAATAAATCTAGTTTGTATATGGACTGTAAACTAGAAGAATAAATCTAGTTTTTGGGCATAATCGGTGAACTAGAATAGAAAATCTAGTTTGGCATATAAAATCTAGTTTAGCATAAACTGAAAATAAAGATGATAGATCTAAATTGCTATGAACTGTAGGTTAGGCAAATCAGGATTTGGGCCTAGAATATAAGTCTGTTAGCGACAACTGAATATAGGCCAAATTTGTTTAAAAAGGGGGAAATGGGCTGTAAGATAAATTATTAACAATTTATAAACAAAAGAAAGATATTTTGATAACACCCCTTTTTATAACTCGTACCAGAAAGTTCTAGGGTGACAGAGAGGATAGTGTCTAGGCTTGGGTTTGGAAAATATAAGTTTCCTGCCCTCCCTGGCTATCCCTAACTGATCCGACGAACGGGATGTTTGCTTTCAAAACCAGGTTTGGAAATTAATCACAAAACCCTTTGAACTTAGAAAACATGAATATGCCTAACCCGAGGTTAGACTGAGTTGCGGTGTAAACCTGCCCGGAACCGACCGGCACATCCAGTAACCGCAGCAATATCTGTCTAATGTGAGAGGTTGCGGCTTTAATTTAAGCTAGAACAAGAAGGGGAGGGTTAAGTCCATAGGAACACTTAACCAACACAGTAAAAGCTAGAATGGGAAGGTTAAGTCCATAGGAGCACTTAACCAACTTAACACTGTTAAGCTAGAATGGTAGGGTTAAGTCCATAGAAACACTTAACCAACTTAACACAGTTAAAGCTAGAATGGGAGGGTTAAGTCCATGGGAATACTTAGCCAAATTAACATGTTGACTAGACTAGAAGGTGGGGTTAAGTAAAGTTAATACACTTAGCCAATTTAACATGTTAATTAGACTAGAGGTTGTGGTTAAGTAATACACTTAGCCAATTTAATATGTTAGCTGGGTTGGACCGTAGGGTAAAGTAAACTTGAACACTTAACCATCAGAATATGATAAATGAATAGGGTTAAGTCTAAGACACGAAGAGATGATACTTAACCATTAATAACAGGTTTAGTTAAAACCGGTGGGAAAGGTTAAGTTAAAAGAGGGAACACTTAACCAATACAGGATGAATGGGTAGGGTTAAGAAATACTTAACCAATATGACTTGGTTTGTGGTGGAGTTAAGTCAACATGAATACCGACAACACTTAACCAGTTTAACAGGATAAGGGAAGAGGGTTAAGTTAGCTTGAATCGACTAAAGACACTTAACCAATCCAACTTAACGCGAAAGAGAACTAAGTAGTAAAACTTAGTTAAGAAGACAATGATCCTGGAAACTAAGTGGTAAAACTTAGTTAGTAGAACTAAGTAGTAATTCTTAGTATAACACGAAGGAGCGGACGTCCATCTGATTTTAAAGAAGACTCCAACGAATTGGGATACGAAGCCCGAGGCTTCGAGGGGACGTAAGGGTACTCTTGGTATCCCTCTATGAGGCTGCAGATGATCCGCCTGGGCGCACAGAGGTTAAGGTCTGCGGTATAAGAGCCAAGGGTATGCCTTGGTTGCAATATATGGCAACCAAAAGACTAGGATGGACCAGCGTGATTCGGCGAGAAGACGGAAGCCCTGTGATAGCAACTCGTCGTCTACCTACCATCTTCAATCAAGCGAGACACGTGAAGCGGGAAGGCTGGAGGACTCATACGGACCACATACTTGCTATCTAGTTGTGGTTGCGGGGTGTTGTTGGCCATAGAATTAGTGGGGCAGATAGGGGCCTTCGTACAGTTCTCATTTTACAAGGGTGGCCTTCCATTAGTTGAGGGAGGGGTCGAGTGGGACCATAGCCACTGAAAAAAAACAGACCTTAACATCTGCATCGGCAGATATTGAAAGCTCCCGACTGAGTTCCGTATTTCTAGAGTAGCCCTGACACGGGACTCGGGTAGCACATTACAGGCCATGTGCATCTAGACAAGCGATAACGATTCGCGATTCATGCGTGGGGAAGTATAGGAACATATACCACTCTAGGTAGTGTGTCCTAGACTTGGGGGCACCGTTCGACAGGTAGCATAATTCCTAGTTGAACTAGGTGGCATAAATCCTGAATCCGAGAAGCATTCAGCAGATATCGTAAACTTTAGAGGAATCTAGAAAGTACTTGGTAGGAAACGCTAGATTAAATCTAGGTAACAAATAAATAAATGGATGCCTGAAGGCGATGGAAAATACAGGGATTGGGATCACGTTATCGTTACTGGTAGGGACACTAGTTAGGCGGTGCAGAGATATAGAAACCAGAATAATAAGGTAATAGCGAAGCAGAGAAAGTATTAAAGTATATCCAGTTTATCTTGCCTTAGTATATCTTGTGGTAATCTTATCTTATCCTGTTGACCCTATCATCATGGTATTGTCTTGTATTCAGTTAATTCATGTCGTTTCATTTTTCCCTGTTCACATGCTAGAAGTTACTGACTTACTCAGGCTTTATGTCTGACTCTGTTTTTCTTTCGCTTCATTTCTTCCGTTTCCCCCTCCCCCCAGGTAGTTGAGGAGGGAATAGTATAACTCAGGATTAGATTGGACCGTTGCTCTTTCCCCAGCTTGAAGATTTGACGAAGTCATCCTTGGATTCTCTTTCAGATGCTATGGCTGGCTCTTGCTACATTGGGGAATATAAAATGTTGTTTTACGCTTCTTTATTTTGTAAAGACAGATGATACTCTGATATTGTAAAAGAATCTTGTACAAACTATTTTATCAATAAAGCAAAGTTTTATTTTCCGCTGTTTAATATTTGTCTGTCTTGTAATTTATCTGCATCTTTTACCCAAAATGCTCCACAGAACTTAGTGCATTCCCTTTGTGAGTGACACTAACGGACGTGGGGTGTTACAAATGGCCCGGGGAGATTTGATAATCGGAAAATCTTCCATAGACTCGAGTTTCATAGCAGAGATTTCCTTGTCTTTCTGTTCTTTGATTTCTGCCATAGATGGGCGAACTTTTCTTTTGGACTCCCCAATGATCTCGACGTCTTTGTCTCCGGAAGACGCCAAATCAATCCTCTCTTCTCCCACAATCTTGTCTGTTTCGTCAATGTCGCCTTTTTCTTCGACGGTAGGCCATTCATCCGTCCCCTCAGCCACTGATGAGATTCCTGTAGGAGAAACCAAATGCACGCAAATCAGGATAAGATCGTGGGTTCAGATTCTGTACAAAAGCTTACCTCTAACATTGGAGCCGTCACCTGCCCTTCCATGACCTTGATTAGATCGGGTGGAAAGGAAGACGATGAACCCTTTTCCGTAACCACGTATGCGAAAGATATAGGAGCTTTAGGCTGATCACCTCCTACCTCGACCTCGGGGATCGATTTTCCCTTCTCTTTGCGGTGTTCCGCCTCTGCAATCTTCTTTTCCTGACGTTGTGCCTCCGCCACGATAGCTCGTTCCCTGTCATTCAAAATACGGGTCATCAACGACGCCTCATCCACTGGGTGACCCTGTCCTGCTTTCTTCTCTTCCCATAAGACTACCTTCCATATGTCGGCTAACGACCAAGGATATCCTGGCATCCAAGACAAATCCCTGTATCGAAGGAAGCGCGCACAAAACCAAAGAATCTGGCGAGCATGCCCCTTTTTTAATTCAACTTTCTCCGGGGTATGCTCGGCCTTAATGGTCTCGATATCCACGTCAAGCTGAAGTTTCAGATTGTTAGCGGACTTGATTGATGTGGCAGCATTTTCTTCAGCCTGATTCTTAGCCAGCTCGAACGAATAAAGGGCGGCCCTTAGATTCTGAATTTCGAGGTCGAGTTGAGCCTTGTCCCTACTCAACGATTCAATTTCCTCCTTCATTGAATCGCACTCCCGGCCTTTCTGCTGGATCCGAATACTCAAGTCCTCAACCCCTCTCACATTCTTTTCTTTGTCAGCTGTAGCCTGTAAGTCCTGGTTCTTGATTTTCTTTTCCAGAAACCCAACGATTCTTCTACCACTATCGATGTCTCTTTTTAAACCAGCAATTTCAGCTAACTTTTCCTTCAGCTCTCCACTCACTTGCCCTGCATACTCCCGCATGGCGTCATATTAAGAAAGGGCGTACTCAAGGTTATTACGCATGCGGCGGCGAAAGCTAGGGGCCAATGGTTGTATCTCGAGGGCTGGCTCAATTTCTCAAAAAATAAGGTCAGGAATATCTAGCTCCAACTCTTGGAATCATTCAACGGAAGAAGTCCCGATCACAGGACTGGAGCGATGTAATGCTGTTCGAGAAAGCCCGACTCCTTCTCCCTTTTTGGACTTGGAAGACTTATCTACCTTCCTTTTCTTGGGGATGTTTCCCAACTCCTCTGTATCTCCTGACACACGACCGTGTTTTCTTATGCATTTCTTCTTCTGCCCGTCTTGATCCTCGGACAGTTCGCCCTTTCCTTCGTCATCTCTCCCTCCATCTGTCTCTTTCTCCCTCTCCTTTTCTCTTTCCTCTTTTTCATTGTCTCTGTCTCTCCTCACATCCTCTGCCTCCGCTCCCTCCTTCCTTTTCCTGTCATCGTCTTTTCATTACCTTCTCTTTCAGCATGCGATAAGGTGGACTCATCCGGCCCAAGGTCCATCGGGAAGGAGGCGAACAGGTCCCCGTTAAACTCTTCATCAATGCCTGTAGAGAAAGTAAAGAAGGTGGACAAACTTCAATTTGAATGTGTAGAGTGTGATATTGTGGCGTGCAATAAACCTCATGCCAGTGATGAGATCATACCTTCGATGCCTTTCCGACTGTTTGGGAAGGACATTCCCTCAGATTGATGGGCAAAGTATCGATTTGGATCTAAGCTTTGTGGCGAGAGAATAACGTCAGGCATCTATAAATTTTCCAACCCTGGAAGAGGGAATGCGCCACACCCCTCTTGTAGGCCATGAATCATGGGAGAATTTATCTCGACCCCCCTGGGTGAGCTCCGGTGGATTTATCTTCGTTAAGTTCTCCTAGCACCACCTTGCGAGCTCTCTTGGCAGGAACTTCCTCTCTTTGTTGACATCCGACCTCATCACGATCGGCCTCTCGGTGCCCGACCTCTCGAACCCGCCTTCTGAAAGACACTTTCTTCGGACCAGATTTCTTTGTATTCCCAGAAGTGGGATGAGCAGAGGATCCACTGATCGAACGAATCACTCGTACATCTCCGGGCTTCTTCTGAATAGGGGGCACCTCATCTTGGACCAGTGCTCCAGGTTCGGATCCTTCTTTTGTTGAGCCCATCGTCCTACTTTGGTCGAGGAGGGCATATTGGTGCAAATTTTCGTCGATTAAGCATCTCCAAAACCGTCATCGTTTCTCTTTCAAAACGATCAATTGCCTGTGACGTTCTTTAAACGCTTCCCCTTCAGGTTTCGCTGGCTCGTCCTTTATACATAAAAAAGATAGGGTAATCAACAGGAGAAATTTTAATGGAAAGGGCTATATAAAGACACAGAGGAACTCACCACACTTTAGCCAGTATCAAGCACACCCCGGTTGTTGCTTAATCCAGAACCAGTCTAGCTTAGGATCACCCGCCTTGCTCGGGACTCCTTCGATAACCTTCAAGCCCCAATCATCTTCAAAGTAAAGTAGAGAAGGGGATTGTCTCTCATTATGTTTGAAATTAAAAAAAAAAGATAAGTGATCAAAGGTCGGAGGATAACCTAGATACTTCATATACAAATAATGGGTCGACAGCAAATTGCCATAGGCTATCGGGTGAAACTGCATCGGAGCTAAATTCATCCGACATAAAAAGTCAACAATGAAAGAGGAAAAGGGGGGGGGGGGGAATGGCCCCCATGTTACACATCGAGAGAGAGATCGCCATATAGCCCTCCAGAGGATTATGGGTCCTATCAGTTTTCATAGGGACAAGGATGCCGTCGAAAGGAATGTTGTGCTTTGCTGTTAAATGCTGTAACCGTTTTAAAGTAATATTGGATCTTTCTGCTTCTGGAGGGTCCCTTAAAATCACTGCGCCTGGAAGCATGTCAGGTGCCATGGGAATGGGTATCGCTTCGTCTAGCTCGACTGCTATCGGGGGGACAGGTAACGGGTCCATCGGTCGACTTCGAGGATCGTTGTTAAAAATGGGTTCCGATTGAGCCGATGATTCTGAAGAACGATCCACTCTAATGGAAAAAAGTATCTCTTCACTGGGTCCTTGCTTACGAGTGTCACGTGTTCTGACCATTGATATGCAAAGAACTCTTTAGAAAAAAAAGGGGGAAGGGGGGCGCAGAAGAAGAAAAAGAGTCAGGACTTTTTATAGGCGTAGCCCCAGTAAAAGATGAATTACAAATAATAAGACCCAAGTTATATGAAAGTTGGCACCCTTTCATCGCCCCCACGAGCACTATCACGTGCCCTAGGGTTTAAAGACACCCTGATACACAGAATGCTAAAGGAAGGTGAGGAGTCCCCTTTCCATCTTCGATGTTGTCTGGATTAGGGAATCGACATCAGCAAGTCTTACTCGAAGGATGATGGTTTCATCTTGGGAGACCGCACCACCACTGACTTCGGCGATTCGATGGGGAAGACCTCCGTCGATTGGGTCAGAGTAAATCTCAAACCATTATGAAGAAAAGAAAAATCTTGTGCAAGAATGTTGTTTTGACATAGGAAATGATTCATATCTGAAAAGGATGATCTCAAAAGAAGATGATGATTGCCATTCGTCTTTCTTCTGGAACAACAAATTGATCCCGACGTTGGTAAAAAGTAAAAAAGAAAAGGGTAAAGAGGATTTTACTTTTATAATGATAGAAAGAGTGGCTATTCAAATTCAACTACTATGATTGGACCTAGCTGACGTGTGAAGAAGTTGGAGGGTTAGAGACCAGCCGATAAGACGGAAAGACAAGAATGTGTCATCATTATCTGAACTCGTTCATAATTTCAAAGCAACCGATGGAACACGTGATGCGTACAATTTGGTTCAGGATACACGATAACAAAGTATGCATCGTATTAAATGAACCATACTTTGGGGGGCAAAGTGTTGATGGGCCTTTCGGACTGTCCATCAAGGAATGATAACGTGGTAGATTCATATCCAAGATACTCGAACTGAATATATCAGTGAATCCTAACATTCTAGTTCACTTCATCCATTGGGCGCGGCCCAGAAGGAACCTGAAATGACCAAGCTAGATAAACTATGACGTGTGTGCGTAGGGACTGAAAAGTTGGCCTAAAGAATAGCTCATTCCAAATCTTTTCCATTTAAATTACCCAAGGCAGATGAATCGCAGACCAATTCACGCCAAGATTTTTGGGACGGGATACCAATTCTTCAGCGAATAACCGATTCGTTCAGTCGCAACTATTCTTCTGGATTTAATGGCACGTGCTGATAACGGCCCAGTATTATATCACCTATAAATACTTCTGCTCTAGTTCAGAAAAGGGAGACGTAAGAAAAAAAAGGAGAGAATTATTGTAATTTTTCTAGTTGATCATAAATAAAGATTATAAAGTGGACGTAGGCTCGTTAACGCCGAACCACTATAAATTTGTGTGCGATCCCTTTTTAGTTTCTTTGCATCGTTTATAATTGTTTATCTTCACTTGTTCTCTACAAAATTCTTCTTTTTAGGTGTTGAACCGGTTTTTCGTGTCAACACCTGATATATAGCATTAAATATGTTAAAGGGTCTAACTTTAATTCATACACCTCCTGCATTGGTAACATGAAGTTTGTTGGATTCCTAAGATGCCTTGTATTAGGAGTGAAAAGACTACTATTAGCATTCTCAAAGTTTCTTTTTGGGAATTCACTCCTCATAACCTATTTAATCGTTCTACAAGCCTACCATTATTATCCATAGGTTGCTTCCAATCCACATTCCTACCCTTTCCCTGACTCCGAAGGAATTTCAGAACATATCCTCATGTCGTGCATCCATAAATTGATATGCTTTAAGACATCCAACATCATCCAACAGATGAAAAGCATATCTTTCGAGGTCGCTCAAATCCATATCCCTCAATCTTCAGGGATCGCACTAGTCCCTAAGGCTTGGTGAGGGCATACCATGATTATTCTAGTCAATATCCCTTCCTTCTAAGACTGCTTCATAGTCCTGATTTCAATTTTGTGTTGTTCTCCATCATTTGATCCTGTTGAGTTGCGATCCCTACATGCACTTTATACACCATTATTTGCATTTCCTTTTCAGACGGTGGAGTCTTAAGCTTTTGAGCATGCCTTGTGACTACTCCCTTGTCTAGTTCCTTGAGTTCCTTCGATGATAATCCTTCTAGATGATTTTATAACCATTGTAAATTCTTGAATCCTTCCAAGATTTCCAATCAATAGGTCAACTAAATAACAACACCAAAAATATTAACATCAAAAATGGGGCCAACGCCCTAAATAATGTGAAAGCACTAATATTCCTATAATATAACTCTGATAACAAAAGGTTGATGCCTAAGAGTGACATCAACCCTAAAAATAGTACTTAATAGAATAAAATAGGTAGAAAGTAAAATTAAAAATATAAACATAAAAATTTATAGTGATTTGACGTACTTTGGCCTATGTCCAATCCAAAAGTTTATCTTTTATTTATACCACCGATTATAATTACAATAATTTGAAGAGTATTAACAACGATAGAGTATGGACAAGAGAACTTATGAGAAGAAAGTCATTTTTCAAAGACCAATGTTCCATATTTATAAAAGATGACGTACAAAGATCCTACTACAAATCCACCTAATAAGCCTCTAGGCTAGTAGACCTTCCAACAAAAGGGGTCACATAGTCCCATTAAGGGGGTCGATGTCGATCCTAATCAGTGAATAACTTTTGATCCCTCAATATTATGGGTATAGGATCAATAATCGCTATGGTTGTACCCCTTTCTTTTTGCTTCATATCTCCATTGTTTATTTTTGATGTTGTCTAGGTGTTTTTTTGAACATATAGAGGTGTTACTGTTGAGCTGAACTACTAATTTAAGTTATCCATTGTCATGACGATCTGATCTCCAGCTTAGAGGAATTGATAAAACTGATCCACTGTCTGGGGGAAATGTCAGTCCATACTTACCTAATTTTACAATGTCATTCAAGTGAATCCGCCTAATCATAGCTTCATAAGTTTTCCTATACTTATTTTTTTTGAATCAATCAAGCATCCGTCGGATCTTCATGCCTTGATGACTGAGAAATCTTTTATCTATATCTAAGGTGTTACAATGTTACAAAAAGATGAATTAACCGAAACTATTTTCAACATAAAATAAATTTAAGGGAGGGTATGAAAAGGAATTTGTTGTTATGATCAATCGCTATATTTTATGGGTCTATCTCAATTGGAATTTAATTAGTTTATGTTGGAACACAAGATTTTGACTAACGACAAGCTGAAAACCAAGTTGAAAGGGCACATCAACTATATCTCGCAAATATAATCGACTAGGAGGAACTACGGCATTGGATACTAGAACTCACATGTATGATCTTCATTTCAATTATTTTTAGAGTCTTGGACTTAGATTATATTGTTTAAATCTCTCCTCCAGTTATCATCTTTCCCTATATTGTTTTAAATTTCACACACACACACACACATATATATATATATATATACACACATAAATATATGTATATATAGTGAATCAGATTTAGTCGACTAATCTATTCATTCAATCGACTGAAATTTATGTGCGCACAAAAGTTATGTACATGTCCCAATTTAGTCGACAAAATATTTTTATTCAGTCGATTAAACTCAGTTCAGTCGACAAAATATTTTCATTGAGTGGACTAAATCCAGTTTACTCGACTAAATATTCTCACTTAGTCGAGTAAAATGGTCAAAGTACAAAAACTTATTTATGCACTCAGATTCAGTCAATTGACTATGCTTATTCAATCGACTGAACTGAGTTCAACTGTCATATTTTGAAAAGACATGACTTTCTTTTGAAGAGTTTCTTTGGTCCTTAATTGTTGTAACTCTCTGATTTCGATCATGAAACTTCACCAGCAGTTCTAACTCTTCATTCACTATATATACAAGCAAGAACAAAATCTCAGAAAACCGAATCGATTTCATTCTTATCTATTCTATTGAATTCAATTTCATACTCATTTCTAATTGCTCTAATCTTGCATTCAAGATCACTTTCGATTTCGTGGTTATAATTCAAACTTCATTTTAATTCAAAAGAGATCAAATACTATTCTATCTCCACTTACTTACATTTCTTGCACTATAAATTGAGGAGAAGATTATAGGATATTGTACTTCATTAATGACAAACCCGTGTATTGGTGGAACACAAACAAGTCATTTATTCTCTTGTAACTAGGTAATTCAAAGGCGGTAGAAAATCGTGTAGTTGATTCAGTCGGTGAAGTCTTTTAACCAAGTCCAGGTGGAAAAATCCTAGCTAGTATTGTTTAGGTGGAAAGAAGTCCTGTAACGGTGGTAGAGACCAGTTCCTCTGAGTGAAGAGTGGGTTTTATAGTGAAAGGCCTAAGGGTATCTTAAGGACTAGACGTAGGGCGGTGTTCCAAATCAATATAAAAATTCCTGGCTTTACCTTTATTTATAGCTTTTATACTGCTTATTGGTGATATCATTTCTAGATATTTATCTCATTAAATATTTACCTGCATATAAAAAAGTTAGTATTTCATCTATTGGAACTTCCGCATTTAGTATATTACTCTCATTTCCATATTAGTCAATCCTACTTGGGTTTTTCATTTGGTACTAAAGCCTAGGATTCTAGAGAACGTGGCAGCATCCTAGAATAAATGGTGATAAAGAAACCTAGTCAAGGCATTAGAAAGTGGAAGAGCAACAAAGAAGAACCAAAGGAGCAAGCAAGCAAATGTCTCATGGCTAAAGTAAGATCACAATCAGTATGCATAGGTTCATTATACAAATATCTTTTGTTAGACCATGAAAAATTATTAAAAGATTTTAAAACTTCGTAAAACCTTAATTCAAATGCTTTTGCTAACTTAAAAGGTTGTG
Source organism: Allium sativum (assembly GCA_030737875.1). Lineage (NCBI taxonomy): Eukaryota > Viridiplantae > Streptophyta > Magnoliopsida > Asparagales > Amaryllidaceae > Allium > Allium sativum. Next base: position 344,477,223 of record CM060924.1, on the reverse strand, counting down.
AGCAATAAAATTACAATTTAAAAGAGGAAAATAAATGTTTAGTAAATAAACTAAATGTTTTGAAAATACCTTAAAAGAGCTTGTTTTTTTAAAAGATTCCCTTCAAAAAGAAAATAAGAATCAAGAAGATAAAAACTATAATATTTAAAAGGAAATCAACGTTTTACAAAATAAAATTACATCTTTAGGAGCTTCTTTAAATAATTCTAGCTCTTTAATTTTGTATCTTGAAAAAGTGAATGAAGCTTTTATTGGAAAGAATTAAGAATTATCTAAAGAAAATGAGATTTTGACAAATAATAATAATATATGCAAAAAGAAAATTATGACTTGAAAGAACATTTAAAAAAAATTACAATCATCTTTAGATAATTCAGAATCCCAAATCCATCTTCGCGAAAACAAGAACAGTACCTCAAAAAGGGAGATTTCATAATTAAATAACGAAATTGATATTTTGAAAACTAACAAAATATCTTTTGAAAATGTCAACTATTACTTTAATACTAAATTTGATAAACGTACAAGTAATTTTGCAAAATTTAATAAAGCTGAAATGATTTAAATATTATTTATCTTGTTCTCGATCTATACATAAAAAAAGTGGTTTAGGTTATAATAAAACTAATTATAGAAATAGTACTAGATATGCCTTTATGTATAATAAAAATATCACTGCTAGTACTCAAACTCAAATAAATTCAAGATCCAATTCTTATAGAAATTTGAATACCTCTATATCTAGAAATATTTATAATAAATCTAGAAATATGAAAGGAAATACTAATAAAAATTGTCTAAGTATTTGGGTTCCTATAAACTTGAAAAACTAGAAAAAAACATGTCAACGATTATTTTGATTTAGTAGTTAATAATGAATTTACTTTTAAAGGTTCCACTAAACCCGCTTGGGTACGGTTACCTTCCATCTAACCTCTGGATCCTAACGTAGGAAGTGGGTACCAATGTGTGTGTGTATCATATTTTTTGCAGGTACACCACAAACAGAGAAGAGGTTATTTTAGTATCCTTGATATATTTGGAAATAGATCTAAAAGTAAAGGAATAACCAAAGAAACTGGTAAACTTATATGTTTTATCTTATTTTTCATAAATCCAACTCTATTCTCCATAAATTAGAATCTTGTATTACTCCTATTGATATTCATATCCTTTTTGTAGAAAATGGGAGAGAAAATATAAATCATACCAACAAGGGGAGGTCATACCAAAAGGCGAAGTATAAATTTGTGAGGAATTTTTTTATGCATTATCTCATGTATAAGTATCACTATGATATCATTCTCATTATTATGTTCATGAACCATATAAACAACACTTTAACTCTAAATTCATATGTTATATTGGTTCAAATATGTGTTTGTTTATATTGTGTATATATATACTTTTCATGACAATTTTTACTTAACATACGCGATAAGTTTGTAAACTTGTCTATACATATAGTTTGTCATGATAAGTTTCTCATATAAACATCATGTTTTCATATAACTATTCAAACAAGTATGACATATAGTCCTTGGGCTATATAATTATTATCACTTGTCATGAATCGTATAAACATGTGTTTATATACACCTCAATATTTCATAACCAATACTATGTTTTATGCTATTTTAAGTATCTCCTTTTTATCGATTCCAAAGGTGGGGAAATCGTATATACTACCAATTGAATGTAGAATATAAAAAAGATTTAGGAGGGAGAAAACATAAATTTCGGGGGAGATCATCCTTGTTTTTCTTGGATTCCGTTCAGGTGTCGTCATCAATTAAAGATGGGGAAAATGTTGGAACACGAATTTTGATTAACGACAAGCCGAAAATAAAGTTGCTAGGACACATCAGAAATGTCTCGTAAACACAATCGACTTAGAGGAACTATGGCACTGGATCCTACAACTCAAACGTATGATCTTCATTTCAATTATTTTTAAAGTCAACAACTTATATTATGTTGTTAAAATCTCTCCTCCAGTTATCATCATCCTTGTATTATTTTAAATTTTAAATATATTGTGAATCAAATTTAGTTGCCTGAATCTATTCATTCAATCAACTGAAATATGTGTGCACATAAAGTTTTGAACATGTCCCAATTCAGTCGACTAAATATTTTCAGTCAATTAACTAGACCCAGTCCAATCGACTAAATATTTTCATTCAGTTTATTAAACCCAGTTCAGTTGACCAAATACTTTCATTCAGTCGACTAAACCCAATTTATTCAACTAAATATTTTCACTCAGTCGACTAAACTTCTTATTCAGTAGATTGGACTGAGTTTAGTTATCATATTTTGAAAAAACATCACTTTTTCTAAAGAGTTTCTTTGATCCTTAATGTTGCAACTCTCTGATTTCGATCATGGAACTTCACCACCAGTTGTAACTCTTTATTCACTGTATATACATGCAAGAACAACATTTCAAAAAACCTAATCGATTTTATTCTTATCAATTCTATTGAATTCAAGTTCATACTCATTTCTAATCACTCTAATCTTGCATTCAATATCTCTTTGGATTCCGTGATTATAATTCAAACTTTGTTTGAATTTAGAAGAGATCAAAATCCTATTCTATCTCCACTTACTTACATTTTTTACGCTACAAACTCAAGGAGAAGATTATAGGACATTGTACTTCATTAATGACCAATCCATGTTGTATTGGAACACAAACAAGTCATTTATTCTCTTATAACAAAGTCCTGTAAAGGCAGTAGAAAATCCTATAGGTAATTCAGGTGGTGAAGTCCTTTAAGCAAATCTAGGTGGAAATATCCTTGCTGTGTAGTCTAGGTGGAAAGAAGTCTTATAATGGCGGCAGAGACCAGTTCCTCTAGGAGAAGAGTGGGTTTTATAGTGAAAGGCTAAGGGTATCTTAGGGTTAGGGACTAGACATAGGGCGGCGCTCCAAATCAATATAAAAATTCCTAGTGTTCTTTACCTTTATTTACAGCTTTTATGCTGCTTATTAGTGCTATCGTTTCTAGATATTTATCTCATTAGATATTTACTTGCATATAACAAAGTTAGTATATCATTTATTAGAACTTCCGCATTTAGTATATTACTCTCAATTCCATATTAATCGATCCTACTTGGGATTCTCAGTTTAGTCTTTAAAAAAGTGATTTGGACTAATTAAATATTTTTTAGTCTAGTAATTTCTTGTCTATTTTCTTATATTTAATTAATCATTGCAAGGCTATCTCAAACAGTCATTTCAGTTTAGTAAGAATGTCTTGCATTATTTTAGCAATAGCTTTATAGTCTCGTTTTTGTCTTTACAACGGGAGGCTCAAGGGACTTAGATTTGTATTATATACAGGAGAAAAACAAAGAACATTAGAATTTGCTTTGTCTACCATTGGCTTGATAAAACAAAACGATTTTATAATTGCTTGTTAGGAACAAAAGGTGGTGTCATATTCGCATAAAAGGACGAAAATTACGTAAGCAAGACATTATAACTATCAAAAGGATTTATTTTTTTTCATTTTAGCCTCATTTTGGAAACTAATTATGCAAATAGATCTTCTTAAAATTATTTACCGATATAACCCTATATTTGCTGACTCAGCGCCGAGCTGGCCGGAACATAGCGGCGCCATATGAAATGGTGGTAATGCCAAAAAAAAAAAACTTTTTACATTAGCACTATTTCAAAATAGCGATAGCGTAAAATACGCTTTGTAATTTATTTATTGTTTTACAATGGCGTAATTTCAAATAACGCCAATGTCAAACAATTTTTTTTAATAGACTAGGGCGGCATCCCAAATGTCACTCATTTACGACATTCAAAAAGTCGCACAAAAGCCTGAACAACTTGACAATAGCCCCTTCCCCCCTCTTTCACTTTACACTCTCCCAACTTCTAACAAAGAAATCCAAAGCTTATTCATTTTCGTTTTATTCATTTTTTTCTTATTTGAGTTGAATTCAATATGAATTAGTACTATAATAGATCTATTTCAAGAAGAAAATTTCCTCGCTTGGGACCAATCAATGTAAGACATTTATAAATCGAGATGTTGGTAAAATTTGCAAATGAACATAAGTTAATGTTGAATTTATTAATACCTAAGAATGAATACTAATTATATCAATTATATGATGCTATGATCTCAATAAACAATTACTTGGAAAATATATTGGCAATTCGTATAAACTGCTAAAGTTCATGAAGGATCGAACTTACAAGATTTAATAGAATCAATATTCAAAGCAATTAAGAAAAAACTGGGTGAGTTCCGTATCGAATTAATTTGCAACTAGACAACTGATTCTGGATGAAAAACTATTAAAACTGTCAATGATGATGATGTTAAGCTAGCGTTTTCTACAATCTCTAAACCAATAGAGCTGCTAATTGAAGGAAAAAAAGGTTGGTTGTATAACAACGTGCAGCGGCACCAGAGTGACATCTATAGCGGCACTTTAGCTAACTATACTTCACATACATTTCAATCAAACATAACAATTAGATTAAACACAGCTCTTCCCCAAAAAATGGCGACATTTCCCATCGCTCTTCCCCAAATCCCATCCTAAAAAACCGCTGCTTCTCCACTAAATCAGCCACCAAATCCTCCGCTAACTCCGGTTCCACCCTCGCCTGACCCACCTCCTCTTCCTCCCCCACTCATACCAAACCTGACCTCTTAACGAAGCAACAATGATCAACGCTATTCTCCTCGACGCCAATGAATGCTGGGTCCTTCTCAACGTCGGATCTAGTGTTGAAATTTGAGTGTGAGAACCTTGTTCTAATGGAGGATATTGTACGAGCTAGCGTTGTGCAATGGAACGGCTACCTCATCGGATTCTTTTTAGACTCCCCCTTGCTGTATTTTGTCGTCGTTAACTATCTTCGGAAGCACTGGAATGCACAAGGTTTGGTTGAATTCAAATCTAATGGAAATGTTTTCTTTTTTCAATTTCCCTCGTTGGCTGATTGAATTAGAGTTCTAGAAGCAGACCAGTGTTAATAAACAATAAACTTTTCATAGTTAAACCATGGAACCCTAGATTGTAATGTCGTGAATAATGTAGAATTGGTGCTTGTTTGGATCAAATTATTCAACATTCTGCTTATTACATGGTCGAAGAGAGGTATAAGTTGGTTAACAACTAGAGTTGGCAACTTTTTGTGTATGGATGCAAATACGGAAAGACTAGAACGACTTCAAAATGCAAAGAGCATGGTTGAAGTTAACGCAAATTCAAAGCTGCTGATTATTTTTAGTTTCGTAACCTGGATGGTACGATTCAAATAGTAAGTGTGCTACCTCTAGAAACCTGATCTTTGTGTACATTGTAAGACATTTGGTCACTTAACAGAGAAATGTCAAAGCCAGACGCCTTCTGGAAAATCAAACTTGGGGCTTGGACACAATAAATTTAAGAGTACTGGAAATGTTAATAGGACTGTTGCTCATGAGGATGAAAGTCAAACCAGTGTTGTGCAGTGTACACGTTATGCTGTCCAAAACAAGGCTGATGGTTGGATCAAAACGGTTAAGAAGAAATTTCCAGTAAGATTTGTATTAAGAAGTAAAGAGAAAGGGAAATAGGTCCTAGTCGATGTGTCTTCACCAAGGCAAGTTATCAACGAAGTAGAAACCTCGAATTGATTCTCTCATTTGTCTGTAAATGACATGGAGATCTATGATAATATGAAAAATAATGAAATAGAGGATAGGAAGTTTACGAATGATGAAATGAGTGACAAAAGTGATGATGTTAGTAATGATGGAAAGGTAAACAACGTTAGCACAAGCGACAATAGAGCTAAAACCCATATGGAAAACATACAGGAAATGTCTAAGAAGAATGACACTAATGAAAGAAAAACACAGGTATGTCATATTGCTATAGTAAATGAGCTTCTTTCTAAAGCTTTTGGAGGACCAAAGGAAACTTACAAGCAAGTTAATCTTGAACAAGACCACGCAGAATTTGAAACTGAAACATCTGAAGTGGCTGATGCCACTTCTGATGTGGTACAGTTAGAAACTAGTAATGATGGTGACCTGATGTTTAAAATTAAAACTAGGTTGGAATCAATTGTTTAGAAGCAAGCCGCCATGAATCTCAAATCAATGAAATTTTCAGCAGAATAATTGCACTACTGTGACGAGCTCGATTGAATCTTCAAGATTAGCTCACATCCGTTCTATCAATGCCGATATCTTAGTAATTTATAACACCATCCAAAGTGAGCTAGGTAGCAAGGAAGTGAACTCCTCATATTATCAGGTGTTAGTGAAGAAACAGGAAGACTTCAAGGCTTTCTGTTCTAGTATATTTTTTTATCAAATGCATACAGCTCGGCTTGACTCTGTGTGATCAGCTATGCTACAACGAACCATTGCTAGTGGTAAGAAGAAAATGCGAAAAACTCCTTCAGTCACAGACAAACCTGCCAACCCCTACGTTCACATTGCTCCCCCTCCAACTTTCAAGGAGCGACCACCAGACATAATTATTGATCAAGTTACTCCAGGCTCCTATGAAAAAGTAGGCCCTAAAACTTCTATCACTCGGAGCATGAAGAAAGAGATGTTGAGAAACCTCCAAGAGAATGGATATCTACTTTGCCTTTGATACGTAGCATAGGTGATAAACAATGACATTCAAAATGCTATTTAAAAGATCATGTGTTAGAGTAATTCAGTAAGAGATTATTTTTTGTACCCTGACTTCCCTGTGTGGAAGTATATTGCTGATATGTTTCTTTGCATATCACTTGTCCCTCAATGTACTCCTTTATCTATTTTCTTAATAAAACAATGTTACAGATCACTATAAAAACCGGCCAGCCTTGCCAAACAAAATAGTAGCTCAGAACGGTCAAAAACAAACGTTCTTTTGTTTATCCTTTATTCGTGAATCATCCACAAAATTCCAAGAATAGTTATCCATTTGTGACGCTAGATAAATTTGTAAGCTTGAGTCAACAGTAAGACACATTTAAAAATATGAAAAATTATTATGTTTATTATGGCTTATATAACATCTTATATTTGTCATGCAACTAAATTCTGCAGCATAGTTTGATACAGAACAATACTGGACTATCGAATAGTCGTATGTCTAATCCAGCGTAGTCTATACCATCCTCAATATACCACATAAGCCAATTGCAATCATAAACAATCAAGCTTCACCTTTTTGTTTTGAAGATCATGCCCTGAAAGTGGATTTGAGTAGCATTGCTAGAATAATGTAAGTTCTAATGAAAGAGCGATTGCTCATTAAAACCGATTATATGAATGCATGGAGGGTTATAAGAACAGATTTCAAATGAATTTATGGTGATTAGACGGAGTCTTATTCCAATTTACGACTGTACTTTTGTGAAATTGCTAAGATGAATCTAGATTGTGTTGGTCACGTAGTAACCGACGAGGTTGGAGTTTTCGGATGTGATTTTTTGGACTTTGGTCCTTGTATTGATGGTTTTGCACATTGTCGACATTTTCTTTACATATGTAGGAGACATTTATGTGGTAAATACAAAGGTACTTTACATACAGCAACCATAGTGAAGGCTAATGATCGGCTGTATCCTTTGGCTTATGCTATTATTGAGTCCAAATATTATGATATATAGGTTGGTAGGAGGTTCATTCATAGTGTTAATGATCCCAGTGTTATGTTTATCTCCAATATAATAAAAGAATAACGATAACATTAAGAGCCATTAGATATTTCCTCGTAAGCACATAATTTTTACTAGATATTAGAAAGCAATTTTTCAAACTACCGAATTTAGAGTGGAATAGCAGATATATTTACATCATGTCATAACATGTGAAGAAACCATAAGGACATAAAGACCACTAACATACTAGCTAAAAATGGAATAGAAAGAAGCCTAACAGGGAAAGAGGAAAACTATGCTTTATGCAAGGATGATGGTGGCAGATTTCAAGTTATGACAACCAATGCATCAGGCAGCTTTGACCGTGAACTCACAGGTGCACGATCGTTGTCAGTCACATCACCTGTTGTATGTACATTCTTTCGATCGGTGGATTATTTCTGTTAACGAAGAGAAATCGAAAAGATTTCATCAACTCGTTTAACACCAAAATGGGTAGCAAAGATAACCAAGAGAGAACATGACGTTCAATGATTTTCCGCTTTAGTCAAGTTGAATAGCAAGTAATTCACAAATTTGGTGATGAATATAAATTAACAATTCAAGGTAACATATTCTTTTGTACATGCAATATCACATCACTTCAACATATTTTTTGTGCGCATGTGATGGCCGCTTGTGCTTCGATTGCTATTGGGGGCAAACAGGGCAAATCATGACCTTTCCTCTAATGATACTAGGTTCAAACCTACTTAGCATCTAACACGTTAGAATTTCATTCGTCTATGATAAATGGTATTGCAATGCACATAAAGACCCATCAGTTCCAACTACAACATTCAACATCACAATAATTTCAAACTATAGTTTACAACGTCCAACACTTAAGCAAACACATCATTCAACTAATTAAAAAACATTCAAATCAAGCTAACATACCAAATCTACATAGATTCCCAATTCGAGGAGATTTTCTCTTTCTTCGTGCTATTAGGAGTTAATTTGGCGAAAGCTCTTCATTTTCTTGCAAATATTGGAACTCAACAGTTGCAAAGGCCCATGTACGAATTACTCCTATGTAGCTTGAGAAGAAGATCTAACTGAACCCCTATCGCATTGCCCATATTTTAAGCCATATGTGGTGGCTCCATTGCTTGAATAAGAGAGGCAAGGTCGTGGTGGAGGAGGAGGCAGTGCAGGTCTGAGACTTGTTCTTCATGCTTAACATCGAAGCATTTTCTTTTTGATATCTCATACACCACCTCTGATAGCTCGTCTACCAACTCAGTAGCACGATGAATGTCATCCGTCTATCTAAAGATATTTATTAACATGTATAAAATTTTACTACGATTAGTTCATTGTTAAGTATATATGTCACATTCCTCTCAAGAGAAGGTTTTAGGGTACATGGTTCTATCTCAACCTTCTGTCCTACCTCAACAAGAAGTTCTTTGACATGGTGGAAATATCATCATGTTATGTGTTAATACCTAACACAATACTTCTTATACGTTAGCATAAACTCTGGTTCTAATTAGATGTCCGAATGGTGATGATTCCATACATTAATCGCAAACTGTATTCTCTAGCCTCGGTATTCATTCTAAAATAAGAAGCATCTTCCAGTAGACGTTGTTGCTTGTCGAACTAAAGCATCACTTTATCTAGGAGGTGATATGCTACATTACACGCGAAAATGAGTGGAACATGGGTAGTCCATAAATTCATAGACATAATGCGTAATCCTAGAAATTATCCAAACACATGTGCGTATGGGGACCATGTTATGACGGCCTCATACCACCTGCACCGAATGACAAGAAATATGCATTGAAATTTTTGCCAAGCTCAAATGGATGATCATCGAAAAAATAAACCTTAAAAATATGTCATACAACTCACAACACATTTATAAAATATAATGAGAACATATACAACAACATAGTAGTGATCTATCATAAAGTGAAAATATCATCTCAATCACAAAGTTATGTACATGGTATCACAAGATTTGAATACATGCCATCCATACTATAAATTACAAAGTATACCAATATAATGGAAAACTGAATATCTACAAAATGAATAATGTGCTAGCCCTTCAAGCTGATCTTGGAAAATGCAACTGCATCACCAAACCTAGTATTTAGTCCGCTCATTAGGATCGCCGGTAAGTTCCCAAAATAATAAGAGGAAATGTTAAAACTTGGGTCAGACAATAATCTGATGTGAGATGAAAATGACCTTCAATGGCTATATTGAAAAATATGTTACTAGATAGATCTATGTCTAATACCTGATATGTCCCTACAACCAAAGAGTTATCACATAGTAGCTAAGTAAAATATGCTACTTAAATGACAATAGTAATATATACTACACATAACGGAATAGAAGATTCTAAGCAGCCTTTTATAGCTCTTAATTTTCATTCCCCGCTTCACTTAAGTATCATATAGGTCATAGCCTGCCCAGAGAAAAATAAGAGAGAGCATCCATAGCAACCAGTTATCACCTTCTTAATCCGTGAACACATTGATAACCCATATGACCATCCTTACTCATGTCAAGGGCTAATGGAATCACTAGTTCTAGTTGGACTACTTTGTTTACGGTACCCATATTTCAAGACGTTTATATTCAACATCCAAGTGTCCAACAACTAGACCCTTGCGTGGTTGACCTAAGGTACATGATCATTTCTACTAGTCCAAATGGGCATCCCTACGATACCCTGGGTTTGATTCAATAAATAGAACACTTCGTGCTGCCAATGATTCCTTGGCACTCCAAAACATAAGATCCATCCACAACTCCATTAGTAGGTGTGTATCCCATTTAACTAGTCCATCATCCCGTAGCTTTATTCCGTACTGTGCTGCCTATCACCACTCCTTCAACCATTTCTTCCAGAGTTCACAATCAAAGACTCAAAATTTCAACATGGCATAACTTCCTCTCTTTAGAATCGATCAACAAACAATGAGTTTCTATAAGTTCTTAATGAAGTCTCTGCCACCACCATGAACCTCTCCATCATTGGCCCCTTCCTCCTAGATCAATACTAATACATACCATATGGATCAGTGCTTGTCCATTTACTTAGCAAAAAATTAGATAAGTTACTTCAAAGTCCTTCACTGCTCCTCTCGAAGCCTGGGATAATGTTACACAAAACTTAGCTCAAATCTAGTTGTCTACTCCATTTCCATCGATCTATTACCCTACTTCTAATTAGTCGATTCAATCACCACCAAATCTTCACAATAGCATCAATAGGGCCATACTATCTTCTACCTTGAGTCACACCATCGTCTAAGATATCATTATGAATCAGTGTTGATCCATGCCCTATGGACTATTGTCGATCCCTTAGCTAGATTTCTGGTGAAGTTTCTCATGCGAAATCTAGAGTTCCTCCAAAGCTTATCCTCCATGTTTCATGTAGTTCCGACGAACTAGTAACCTGATATGCTCTGATCTTCAACCTAAGTCCTAATTCATGCATATACTAATACACAAAAATCAAGCATAACAAGCATTTCAATCATTCAAACAACAAATCCAACCAATTTTAATCTTATATAATATTCAACTACATACAAAGAACAAACATGAATCAATTATATCTAATCATAGGTCTACCACTAAACAAGGTTAATTACTCAATAACTACATTGGAGCTAACAAGTTAATCAACATATGTCATAATTAGATTATCTTAGGGATTTCTAGATCTGAAGTTAACATATCTAATTAAACTTCAATGTTAAATTAACACATAAATGATTAAAAATACCAATTGCATCATATAATCCAATATAGACATGCGAGAGATCATAAACACTCACCCAATCTCGTAGTTCAATGAAATTGAATAGAGGTCTATTTGGGACAGTAAAGGAACATTAGAAAAATGCAAGCAATCAAAATCATATAATCCTCTGATGTAAATATTGCCTTTAATTATATATTTAAGATGATTTGATGCTAATTTGGGTGTTGATTTGAGAAATTAGGATGTACTGGATTAGATCATAGTCTAAAAACTAATTGAGAAATCAAAGTGAAAGCTTCTAATTCAATCCTTATTTAAATTTGATAGTTATTAGACTAATGAGCTTGCTAATCCCATCTTAGTAGCACTACTCTAATTCTGTCCAACAATCTTAGAAACTTAAAATTGCAGTATCTCTCAAATCACTTATCTGATTTCTTCATACAACCATTCTGCAGAATGGGTTACATCATCATAAAGTAACGAGACAGGTTAGAGCAATTAATCTAGCTCCTATTAAAAGTTATAGCTAAAACAAGACTTTCTAAGGGCAAAATGGTCATATGAAGATTAGAGAAAAATCATGGATATTTAAACATCCCAATGAACCATATCCCAAAATATATGAATGAAAATACCATTTATGAGCTAAATAGGACTATTTTACAATCATCTGGTACGTGTATTATGGTTCATTCATTCTCCTATATTTAGGAATTTCACCTTGAAATCCCCAAGCAAGCATACCATAAATTACACCATGCAGACCTACCATCTACAAGCAACCATCCTAATATCTAATCTAGCATTCAAACAACCATGATAAGAAAATACCTATCCTAACATGCGGAATTATAATATTATAATATACAATGGCATAAATAGATAAGATAAATGGGACGGCCCACTCAAAGAGTCTGGATAGGCTATCTTCTGTCTCTTCTATCTCCCATATGAAATCATTATCATCCTCACTCTATAATAACTTGAATAACCTAACTATCTTCCTTCTAAGTTGTTTCATGTCATTCCTAATGACTCGAAGCGGCTTACAAGGTCTTCATACCTCTAGCTCCATAGCTCCATCTTTAAGCCGATCTTGAGATATCACAATACTCTAGTCATGCACAATCTTCGGTAGATATGAGATGTGAAAAATGTTGTGAGCACCACCAATTTAGATCTAAACCCACTTTATAAGACAACTTTTTGATTCATTTTATAATTGGAAATGGTCCAAAAAATCTTAGAGCTAATATTCCTTTACTTCCAATACGGAAAGCATTCCTAGAGAAGAAACCTTAACAAATACCAAGCCTTCAATTGAAAATTCCAAATCTTTTCTTCCCTTATCTGTATAGGCCTTCAGACGATCCTAAGCAGCCTTCATACGTTACCAATTAACCTCTATCTTATCTGATGTATCTCTGACCAAATCTAGCCCAAGCATCAGCTTCTTGTGTTTTTAGCCAACAACAGAGTGCATTACAGGGTCTTCCATATAACGCCTCATACATCACCATCCCAATACACGACTGGTAGCTATTATTGTTGGAAAACTCAACTAGATGAAGCTATTCCTTTTACGATCCTCTGAAATCCAGAACACAAGCTATAGCAAGATCATCAAAAACTCAGTCCACTCTTTCTGTTTGTCCATCATTCTGAGGGTGGTAAGTTATAATCATATTCAACACAGTTTCTAATATCTCTGGCAAACTCTTCTAAAATACACTAGCTAATAGAGGATCTCTATCATTTATGTGTTTTAGGCGCTTCATGTAATCGAATTATTCCTCTAACATGCAATTCATCCAATTTCAATGTTGGCCCAGTTGACTTGACAGAAATAAATCTTGCATTCTTGGTTATACAATCAACAACTACCCATATATTATCATATAATCCTAGGCAATCCATACATTAAATTTGTTTGCACTTTCTCCAATTTTTCATGTAGGAGCTTCTAGTGGTTGTAGCAATAAATTGTGTTTCTTCTGCTCAACTTTTACCAATTGGTAGATCGTACATGTAGAGATGAATCTCCCAACATCCCTCTTCATACCATCCCATAGCATGTCCTGTTCATATCGTTATACATTTTATTATCACTAGAAAGATTAGTTAGCCTGTAATAATGGTATTCTTTTATAACCTAATCTTGTAACCCATTTACATCAAGAATATACAATCTTTCATTCTTATAAACTCAACCATCTCGGTCGATTTCATATTGCTTTATTTCCTCAGACTCAACTCTCTTCTTCGTCTTCCCTATAATCTCTATTAGCTTGGCATTGTGCTTCCAGCTAGCTCTAATTATTTTGATGATAGTAGGTTGAATGGACAAGTTTGCCAACATCTTAGGCTTTAACTCACAATGAAGCCTGATATCAAATCCAACTATATATTCCAGCTGATTCCACTCTAAGAACATAGTTCCTAAATTGGCATGTCTTTTACTTATTGCATCTAGAGATGCATTGCCTTTCCTTGGAATGTATGAAATATCCAAGCCATTTGAGGGTAGAAACTCCAACCATTATTGCTGCAAAAGATTATGTTCTTTTTGGAGAAAAAAAACTTCAATAATTTAAGATCCTAATAGGTAATAACTCCACATCTTCAAATCAAACATTTTTACCACTAACTCTAGATCATGAGCATGGTAGTCCCTTTTATGCAGTTTTAGTTGTCAACTAGCATAATCAATAACTATTTGATTCTACATCAGTGCCACTTCCAATCTACTACCACATGCATCGGTATAGATAACCATTTACTCGTTTCCACTTGGAATAACCAACATAGGAGCACTATTCATCTTTCCTTCAAAATCACAAAAGCATGCCCGCACATCATCCCAAATGGAGGTCTGATTCTTCTTCGTTTGGCGGTTAATGGTGTTGCTATCCTCGAGAAATCCTTGATGACGCATTAATAATATCCAACCAAATTAGTACATCTCCTCATATCCATAACATTCTTAAGTACATTCCAATTGTAATGCACCTAATTTTTTAGTATAGATTATTTAGTAGATTTAATTAGATGAATTAGATAAGAATAATGTAGTGGATGTTGAGTTGAGATTCGCAATCATCTGATAAACAATAGTTGGGCCTTATAAACTAAGTAATGTAATATAACATAAGAAAAGGGTTTATGTGAGGGGAAAATTAGTGAAAGCACACAGCCTTATGTATATATACCCACATGACCTTCCATTGTTTTATCCCTTCATTTTCAATTTCTTGAAATCTAATCTAAAACTTAAGGGAGGTCAGCCATTACTAACAATAAGAGGAAGAGGAGGAAATCTAAGAAAGTTTAAGATTAAAGCTACATCAAATCTCAACTCTCTCATCCTAAACAAAGGTGAATAACAATTCAAATCCCTTGTTATATTTGGTTATAGGTAATACTTGAATTGAACTTATGCATACAATGTTGTCTTATGAATATTTTTATGCTTTTACACTCCTAAGTTGAAACAGTTGTTTGTTTTGATTAAGTATATTTATTTGTATAAGAATTTAGGATTTAGATAAAACTTATACGTCATCATCTCTGACCGATTTGAAATTCAATATTTTGTGTACAACATGATTTTGGAGATGGGATTCAAGTTTCATAATTTACTAAGCATGTAGAAGTATTTTATAATTTTCCTAAGTTGGTTAAACATAGGATAATTGACACATTAATTAGAGTAATTAATGCATTTTTAAATTTTCATACTTTTGAAACTGAAATGTCTAAGAGTTTGCTTAGATTTACTTTTCTAGTTACCTATACGTTTTTGCCAACTAAGGTGAATAAGTTAAAAGTTTTACTTATATTAGCGATAAAACAATTTTCAAGATCTGTATGTGTCAAGTTAGGTCTATCGACCATGTTAATATGGATATGTCATACCATTAGTACTGAGATGCCGTGAATACATGTAAAACCATGCTACATGGTGTAGGATTGATGCAGGCTTGTTGTATCATTCGTATGGCATATGGAATAAGTCCTTATTTCCTGAGATTATACTTGTGTTTTTAAACTTACATCTTCACTTAACCGTGTCGCCTTTGTACCTTGTCGGTTAACAAGAGCTTGTTTCGAAATTGTTTTCAAAGAATCTTCGAGGCTTACTGGCTCTATACCTTGTTGCATCGACTGTGCCAACAAGGCTTATTTTAATTTCATTTATAGAAACTTGGGGATTATCACCTCCATCCTTATCGTCACAGTTTGTGCTCAATAAGTTTTGTTTTCAAATTTGTCTTATAAATATTGGGGCTATCGCTTAAAACCCATAGCATCATTATAAGTGTTGACAAACCCTATTTTAACTTGTTTTCGAATCATTTTGAGGATATCACCTCTTCTACTTGTCGTTATAGATTTGGTCAACAAGGTAAGATTTTAGGATTTCTTTCTAAAATGTTTTGAAGCTATCGCCTCTATGCCTTACCGCTCATCAACTTTTTATACAAGGCGAGTTTTCAAATTTTTTTAGACACATAGTTGGATAATCTATGGGTGTGTTCAATAAAGTTCTTCCTGTTAATATAGTCTTTTTGATTGTTGTCGACACTCGGTAAACGGGGTCGATAAGGATATGGTCAACATGTCTTGTTGAGCTTATCATGTTTATGTTATTACCTATTGGTTAAGCATTCAAGTGGTTATCTAATCAGTCAACTACACCGTTGCCAATTTCTAGTAACGATGGATAACCATATCGTTGCTTGATTTACGCATGTTACAACACGTGATTAACATTAAATTGAGGACACCAATGGGAATTTAATAATTATGCACACATTGAGGATACTAATGGAAGGGAAATATTGGGTTACTAGTATAATTAAATAGTTCATGGTTTATAGGATTAAAATTCTTTATGAGGTTCATAGTCATTTCATTGGCAGAACTATGGCACCAGTCTGATGGTTAATCTATATGTAAATAGAATTCATAGTTAGCCTATGGACAAAACCATAGGGTGTGGTTGGATAGCTAATGTCCATTGGATGGTTACTCCATAGACATTTATCTTAAGTATAATCAGGAGGGTGGTTAGTCCAAATGGTCAAGGATGGGTAATCCTTCTATATACTATAGGGATGAGTAATCCTTAAAATAATGCTAGATGGGTATTCTCAAAACTATTAGTATATGATTAAATATAAGACAAATAGGTTACTTGTAATATGATGGCTAATCATAAAACCATTAACATGGTTAGTTAAGAGAAAGGAGATGGGTTATTATATTGCCTTAAACTAGTGAGAGGAAACCTATTCCGCTAAGCGACGTGGTCTCATTGGATATATGTTGATTTTGGGGTATTTGCTACTATTCACACCAATCTATTAACTGACCTAAAGTTTTCCCCCTAAAATCTTTGATACTCGTTCGTGTAGGCCAAGTGTTATGGTTTCAAGTTCTTATTTGAATATGCTTTCAGAGATGTGCTAGAGGCAGTTAGCTATATGCAGGTGTTTTCTTTCCATTGAATTTCTTTTATGCCTTGAAGCTATTCTTCTTTTGTACATTAGTCAAGTTTAAATCTAAGATGATTCTCTCGTAACTCAAAAGTTGGTTCTCTACTTCGAAAACTTCCTCATTTCCATAAATAACTTTCTTCAAAGATTAGCATAATCCTTGCTCAACTTGGAATTGTTGTTTTCAACCAGCATCACTAAATTAGCTCCTTCTGCATTAGCGACATTGGTTCCAACAAAGTCAGCAGCAACTTTAGCTTGCATTGTAACAAAGAAGAATTGATAAAGATTCCCTATATCAACTGAAGGGGTTGTAACACCTTATCCCTCATTAGCTCGACGACCTTGATCTCTTTTTAGTCGAGCATTTCTACTAGTTATGGTGCTTCTACCAGTCAGATTCACTCTTTTCTCCTTCTCTCTATATCTTACTTCCTTTATCCACATATGACCCTTAATAAGATACTGAAGGAAAGTCTAAGAATGTAGGGTATGTACAAACATATGTAATATAAATACAAGTACGTTATAATGTCATAATCCCATAGACTGGTATATTAATCTGATCTTTTTGTTTTAGTTTGATAGCCCTTTAGACAAGTATTTTTAAATTTACGTAAACCTATAGGTCTAATACTAAATTGTAACACCCATTCTCTAAGACACAAATATAATCTTTACAGATGTTGCAATCATCTATAACATTAACTCCTGACGATAGAAAATAGATTTGTTAATGAATCATAAAATCATAGAACATGGTAATATGAAAATTCTCAAAACACCTTCATTATTAACTTTTCATTACATATTGCCATTTCAAAAACCCATGTTCATATTGATATAGTTATTACAAAATATAATCACAAGAGTGACCTATGTATGTACTCCTTGGTTGTTTAGAGATATTGGCAATAAATATATTTCTCGTTACATTCAAACAACAAGGAGATGCAATGCATTGGTTGAACAGTGTCACTATTGGAATACCAGAGGATGAGATTACTTGGGTGGATTTCCGAACAGGGTTTGAAGACATATACATATTTGAGGGATCTAAGGAAATTCTGTGTCGGAGGTTTGGTGAGTTGATGCAGGTAGTTATGTCAATCATTGAGTTTGGCAATAGGTTTGATCAATTATCTAGGTATGCTCGTGGCACCATTGATACCATGATCAAGAGGAATGATAAGTTTATCCGAGGATTGAACCGAAATTTGCTAAGGCTACGATGACACTCTTGGGGATCTTAGTCATATCCTTGTGGAGATGGCCATTTGGAATAAAGAATTTAATGCTTTGTTTGGTGGAGAGAAGCTGGTTAAAAACCTAAGTTCTTGGGGGAAGATGAGCAAGTTCTTCAAAGGCAAGGGAGCTAAGAAGGGTGGTAATGCATGAAGGAACAAAGATGATGTTGTTTTCCAAAAGTGTGGTAAAAGGGGCACTATGCCAATTAGTGTCGATCAGACAAAGTTAAAGCATGGGTTGAAAAGAAGAATGTTAGATGTTACGATTGCAACGAGATAGGGCACTATAAGAGCAGGTGTCCCGAAGTAGCTAATGGAAAATTTCTTCCTTTGGAAACATCATCATTATACCCATTGTTGCTGAGAAAGGAAAGTCTATGATGGGAGATACGCTTTTTATTCATAGCATACCTATTAGAGTATATTTTGATAATGGTGTATCACATTCATTTATCTCTAAATGTTTGGAAGATAAGTTGTCGTTAGAACCATCGTATCTTATTACATCTTTTAGGGTAGCAAATCCTATAGAGTTTATGCAACTCCGAGGATGAAATGTAATAACCTAAGATTTCAGTTGCTAGCTTACACCTTTTTGAGTAGTTTGTATGAGATTAATTTTTTAGGCTTTGTCATTATCTTAGGTTTGGATTGGCTAAATTGATATGATGCTAGGATATTTTCCAAGATATTAAGTATAATTAAGTCATCCTAGATGTATTAATTTAATCATATACTTAGTAGAATGTGCGAGTTAGTAGTTTTATGATTTGTAGGGTGCATCGAAATTGAAAGATAAAGTAAGTCGAGTTCCTATTGTTAAGGGGTTCGTGAATGTTTTCAATCCAATGATGAGATTACTGCCGAAGAGAGCTATAGAGTTACAAATATATCTTGTACCTAGAGTGGAATCAGTTATTAAATAATCCAAAAGGGTGACGCCTACAAAGATGAAGGAGCTAAAGGTGCAACAAGTGGTGTTGGAAGGAAAGAGTTTTATCTGACCAAGAAGATCTCCTTGAGGAGCAAATTCCATATTTGTAAACATGGTAGATGGATGGATGAAATTTGCACATCGACTACCAGAAGCTAAATGTAAGAATGTTGAATAATATGTATCTTCTACGGAGAATAGTTCATCTGTTCGATCAACTAAGTGGAGCAAAAGTATTTTCTCAGTTGGACTTGGCTATTAGTTTTCATCAATTGTGGGTAGAAGAAGATAATGTTCCACTAACTGTGTTTCGAAGGAGATATGGATCATACGAATGAACAATTATGACGTTTGGGTTGAAGAATGTATATGTTGTCTTTATGGGTTCGATGAATCTAGTTTTCCGAAATTACTTGGATAGGTTCGTGTTAGTCTTCATTGATGATATTTTGTTGTACTCCAAGGATGAGAAGGATCATGACTTTCACCTTCGGATTGTGCTTGAGACTTTGAGATAAAACTAGTTTAAAGTAAATTTTATAAGTTTTTCTTTTGGGGAAAAGAAGCGATATTTCTTATCATGTTTTTGAAAGCGAAGAGTTGTCTATAGACCGAGCTAAAGTTGAACTTATTGGTAGTTGGAAGAGTCAGAGAATGTTACCGAGCTAAGAATATTTCTTGGATTAGCTAAACATTATCAGCGATTCATTTAGTATTTCTCGTGGATAACAACACTACTTACAAGAATAACTCGGAAGGACATTAAGTTTGTTTGGTCGTGCAAGTGTAAAGAAGTATTTTAGAGTTTGAAGTACTTATTGACAAATGCTCCTATTTTGATTGTACCAGGTTGTAACCAGGATTTGGTAGTCCGCAATGATGCATGTGGAACTAGATTAGGAGTTATTCTTATGCAAAAAGGTAATGTGATTGCATACTCTTCTAGGAAACATAGACCGCATGAAGTTAGATATTGAAATGACCTGCAAAGTCCGCGCCATCCGGTCCGTCGACTGAAGGGTAAAGGCCATGCGAAGACGCTTGAGAAAGAAATTAGTAAAGAAAGAAGGTTTAGAATAGAAGAAAAAAGAATACAACAACACCATAATTAGAGAAGGTATAGAATCCCATAGTTGAATGATAAAATATAATATAACAACACTCTTTCCCATAAAAGAGCAATATATATATATATGACCAAACATTTATACATATATACGTAACCAGAGTACAACACATAAATCAACTTGGACAATAGTAATAACGTGTCCTCACAAATGCTGATACATATAATACACAACACACCAGAATTACAACATCAATCATCATAGTACAATGAAAAAAATAGATGATACAAAAATACGATAATACATCTTGACTTGAGCTTCTCTCCTGAGCTCCAAGCAATTCCAAAAGCTAGTTTGAAAAATGTACTCGGTTTGATCTGACCATTAAGGAAAACAATACCTATATCGGTCTGGAAGGCTAGACTGAGGAAACTCACATCACAAACAACTTGCTTAATCTTAAAAAATCATCTGAAAGAATGGAACTCTCATAAGTTATGAATACACATAAAATGAAACATGTTTTTACCTTACAATAACCAGATCGTTTATATAAAATCAAGTATTATTATAATGTCCATCTTGAGATAAAATATGGTACAGTAAATCAAATCAAAGGGCAAAACTATTACCATTATTAAATTCTACACCTCTCATGGGGCACTACAATAGAATCTAGTTGGTTTATAGTTGCAATTACAAGGAATTACATTTCTATACTATATACCTCGAGAGGAATGTACCGAGGATCACTCTCCTCTGCTCTTCTGGCAAAGCCGAGACTGTTACACAGACCCACTCTCGGGTAGTTTATCGCCCGAAACCATCATATCCCTGTTCATTAACGACCTATCAGCCCCGGGTACCCGCATTCCCCACTTCTTGATATATAATGAGAGAATCTTGAAGGGCGATGAACGTCTTTTGATGGGTACAACCCACTTGAACTCACTGCATGCCCTATTTCTGCCATCTCCGATTGATGAGGCTAAGAGGCTACGTTTACCTTACACTAGGTGATTCTTTACTTTAATTTAGATGCCGCGCTACCATTCGTCAATCATTAATTGATTTCCACAAAAGTACAACCTCCATGCTTATATGTCTTAGATAAAGGTGATAAGCTAAGAGAAGTTGCTTTTCCACCACCAACAGATGTACATTTGTAAAAATCAGTGTACATGATCTAATAATGCAATATCAGATACCCATTTATCTAAACCCTAGAAGCTAAAAAGGATATCAACAAGTAGTCCTTTACCGCAATAGATCTATATCCACACTTTAACGTTACAAGAATAATCTCCAGGTCACCTACATAACAGATCGAAGGCAATGCTATTTTGAAGTGGTTTCGGATCAATTTTCATCACTGATCCTTGAACTAACATGTTATAATTTAAAAAAGAAATTCAGGTGACAGACGGTTATTTAACCATCAACCGTAATTGTACACTTAAGTTATTAGCAGGTTCATCACATGAATCAAATTCTTCACTAAATTCATTTCATCGATTCTTACAAACCAAATTCATAAACGTACTTCATCAGAATAGGTATATTCATAAATCTCTTCATTTTCATACTTGGAAATCATATTTGTACACTTATCCCAATCGAATAATCATATTCACAAATCATAGTTTTCATACTATGAAAATATGTCGATATTTAACTCAAAGGTATAAGTATAGCCATAAACATAGGTGGGTCAAAAACAATGTCATAGATTACATTATTTTCGGTATAAAGCCAAAACGTTGTTATTGAGCAGGAAGAAAGGGTATAATGAAAATAATGATCATACTCAAAACCAATCTCCAAATTTCAATTGTACCATTCATTAAATGGTGTTGATAACACCTTCCAAATCCATACGAGTAATACGAGTTTCGTATTTGGAGTTCAATACAAATCAAATCAAAATATTGTTAATATTCCATTTCAAAACATGTTAAGTTTTGGGAAATTCAATTCTTCATTTTATATAAATCAAATCATTATAGAACTTAGCTTACAAGTCAAATTCGCATCATTTTTAAGTTGTCGTTCATTACTAAATTCCATAAATCTTCAATTCTAAGTTCTTACAATATTTATAAGTTTCTTACAGTTTCTTACATAGTTTTATAAAACTTACGTCAAATACTTGAAAACAAATTATAAAACTTCTTCATTAACAAAACTATCTTATTACTTCACATTCTTCTCTTTATAAACTTAGTTAAATTTCAATTTAGAAATCAATTATCAAACTTAGTCATTTATTTAAATCTTCATTTATAATTTCATAAAACTTAATCTTAAAACTTAGTTTAAGTATTAAGACCTAAAAATCTATTTGTAAAACAAGAATTCTTTCTATAAACATTTACGATATCGAATTATAAATCTTTGTTTATTTATAAAACTTCATTTTTTAAATAAATCTATATCTAATCACTTCAAAATCTTACTTTTGTTATAAAAAAGTTAAAAACTTCAAAATTCATAAATTTTGCCAACAACAAATCATTATCTTAAAATGTTGAATTTAGGTCGTCTACCACCTATCACTTAACCAGTATTGTTTATTGACTAATAACATAGCAATGTTAGATTAATTCAACAAACATCGTCCAAATCAGGTTTTAGTGATGCATAGGTTTGGTAGTTCATGGGTACAAAAAAATGAAAGTGAATAACATCTAAAACATTAAGGAATCCTGTTGAATCCGTCCAACCTATCATCCAACATCACAGCTCATATATCAATATATATATATATATATATATATATATGCACAATAATTAGATAATAAAATCTAATTCATATAAGATGAACCTTTCTCTTAAAAGTGGGTAGAGTCAAAGATCATCTGATCACAGACGAGAACGCATAACCACAACTAACCAACTAAGCAATAAATTAGCCAATCATCCATTCACATAGACAATCGATAGTAAACACCATCATATGTCACAACAATACTTCAGAAAGTGTGAGATAATTCACCATCCATCAATCAACATTTTCGCATTGTTTTATCTAATTTCAAATAGGAGTTTAAAATTAAATAAAATTCTGAATAGCTCCAAATCAGAAATCAAACTCTCACATGTCGTATTCGCAATATGGACCTAATGCAACTTATCACGCACAAACCCGACCTTGTATGAAAGAGATACAATCTATACAATTTTTTTGGCAAGGCCAAGAAGTTTTTAAAGTGATCCCTAACTCTTTTCCCATTAAAACAAAAAATGAGTACAAAATAGTACATGAGATAGTCAGATTGACTATCTATTATATACATTTCCTAGGCCAAGATATTCACCACATATGTTTAGAAATAAGCTAGAAAAACAGTTAAAAACACACTTACATCACAAGATGCCGAGGCAGAGACACAACGACATTCACTACCACAAGTTGATTACACAATCCTGAAATTACAAACAAATCGTACTAATAGCTCAAGCTATCACTTGAAGAGAAGTACCAGTTAGCCAAATAGCAAGCAAACACCACCAAAACCAGTGTTGTACCAATCACTTATCTCCGCTGCATACATCCAGCGCCACACTCACTCTCAAGCATAGCAAGTTCGACTACTACACGCCAGGAAGCCAGAGATCACCTCCTAAACTCACCACCACTACACTACCAGTAACTCAACTCACCTCCACACAAATAACTTCCAACATCCTCACCTTCGGAGCAAGACCACATTGCCCATAGAGTAGCAGTTTCCTTAGAGCATTCCCAACCGTGGGTCGGTTGCCCAGCAACCGTGCCCAACGGTTGGGTCACAGGTCCCTTCAGTGTTGCTTTGGCAACATTGAAGGGTGCTAGAGCAACCGAAAGGTTGCTCCAGCATCCTGGCCATGGCCGGTGTGTGTAAAACCGGTTATGGCATAACCGGTTTTACCCACACCGGTTTGGTGGGGGCCCATGTCCCCACCTTGGCTGGTTTGAATAAAATTGGCCAAGGGTGGGAGAATTTTAAAAATTCTCCCCCCTGGCCGGCTTTACTCAAACCGTATATGGCTATATTAGCCGTTGGAGCTCCCAACCGTTGTTATTTTTGACCGTTCACCTTGGTTTTGACCGTTTAATCAATGGTTATATATATGCACATTGATTTTTACAGCATAACACACTCATCTCTTCCTTCTTCATTACCTTTTCAATATATTTGCAATGTCACAAAATGTTAAAGACAAGAAAGGTCCTTCAAAATCTTCTCGAAATGAACACAGTTACCAGTCCGACTGCAATTAGTCTCCTATGCAATCTACGTACCCACAGAATCAAAATCCTCATTATGGTAACTTCCCAAATGGTCCAAACTGTTATGCTCAACAAAGCCTAAATTTCTATCTATCGCAGCAAAACTCCAATTATTATCAGAATACTCAAAGTTCTGGTTCTGGACATAGCCCTTCTTTGCAGCAAAATTACACTGATCATCACTACGCTTCTCCTAGTAGCCAGCAAAGGTTAGTCTCGATTGAAACTTCTCCAAATATATCAAGAAATTTAAATAGTGTCTTGGGAGACAATAGCGACATGATTGAGGAAACAGAAGTTGACGTTACTAAAATTCCTGATATGTATGTGAACACGCTAGTGAGAAGACCAAACAAAATAGTGAAATGGTCTGCAGAAGAACAAGCAGAACTAGCTTTTTATTGGGTCGAATGCTCTAGAGATAATGTTAAAGGTACTTGTCAGACGGAAAACTCATTTTGGAGTTCTGTTCTGAGATTATTCAATGGCCGCAGTCCACAGAACCCAACGAGAACCATAGACTCTTTGAAATAGTCATGGAAGAGAATCAACGCTAATTGTCAAAGTTGGAAGGAGATTATGGCAGGACTAGAAAGTAAACGGCAAAGCGGTGCCAACGATTTTGACTTTGTAATTATCACTTACATAGTTACTTATACAATTTTTTTACTGCATAATTTTAGCAACTTACACTAGTTGAATCCACACAGCTGTAACAATTAGGATTTTCCCGATCTCCGAAGAGAAGAGAAAGCCCGAATTGCTTTGAGGACAACACATATCGGAACGCAAATAGAAGAACATTTCATTGTTAATTACAACAACAATTCCATCAAAATAAAAGAATATACAGAGTATGAATAAATATTACACAAAAAATATCAGAGATTTAAATTACATTACATAGCAACGGAAAAATAATACAATACACAATTGAAAGTAATACACGGATACAGAGCTTTCCGAGTATCGTTCCAGCTGTAAATTAGGATCCTGTGAATATAAATATGCAAAACCAAAACTACTAGCTACCAGTGTCAAAATAAGGGCACCCAGAGTTTAGGTTAAAACAATAAACTCCAGGTCAGTCATGTGACTGGAAACAGTTATTAGTTTTTATTTTAAAGTTAAGTAAATCAAGGGACCACACCGTATAACACGGAATGGGTTTCCTCCCAAGAACACCAGTGCATAAAACAACAGCGCAATGCTAAATAAAGAAAAATGAAGCTATTATAAGACCCAGGTCCTATCACATAATGCAACACAAGCCAGAGGATAGGGTTTTAACTTATAATAGCCAAAGATTGCTTGATACGCTAAATTTCATCTTTTATTACTATAAGTGTATAGTGTCAAAACAATTTCAATCATAAATATCAATCATAGATGGCATGGGTACTATATATCATGTCGCCAATACTAGGCTCTACAATCAAAACCGCAAAGTCACGTTTTTGGAAATTGGATTTCCATCTATGAACCGAGGCAACGGATCGTCCTCCACCGAATTCGAGACTTCTAGCCCGAGCCTCAGGCTACGGCCGTAACTGCACCTAGGAGCCACAGGGTCGGTCCACCGATGTGGATTAAAATGCCTGAACACTGCATTTCCTCGCCCTTTGGGGGCGTAAATGAGCCAAATGACACCATCGGCTCTACATAGTCACCGATATATCCGAGGTGCCTCGCAACAGCAACAACCACACAGGTGAAAATAATATAAATGTCAGGGCTGGTAGGTCACTGACACCACCCTAGCTAGAAAGAAACGCATGCCCTCCCTCGATCCTTCTCCCGTTTCTGGTTCACAACCGGGGTGTGAGGCTCGCGAATCAACATTACACAAAGCTATGCCACACAAGCCGTGCTTTGATCATCAACCACAAGACTCTGCTTTTCAACAGAAGCCTTGATCATATTGCCACTTAGGCATGCCACATAGGCAATTCACTCCATGCGTTTGATATCCATCAATATATAACCTCTGAGCTCGTACGTCTCAGAGAAGGGCGTTAAGCAAGAGAATAAATTCTCCGCCGCCAAACAGATATATATTTAATAGAAATCAATCACACCGAATAAAATCCAATGTCAGACACACAGTCCATTTACAAGTTCGTTTTGGGTCTGAACGAAACCGGAGGCACCTTGTACCTCGCATATCCATCGATCTCCAAGTACGTCTGGGCGATCACCAACTGATTCCCTCCTTCTGGGTGTACAGCACAATCAAGATCATCAATAATCACCCAAACAATGTGAAGACCTCCGGTCTTCGACCACCGCCCTCATCCTCGACACCACGTCGAATCAGTTATTCAGAATGGGATAAACCCGGTCTTTCTGAATAACTCGCTTATATAATGAACAAGTGTTACACAAACACAACATACGCCTCATTCCAATTCAGAATAATTCAAATATTCTTATACTTTGGGAAAGGTTCCCATTAATTTTATCAAAGATGAATTCTTTAAATTTATCCTTTAACCTTCTTTTGAATATCAATTCAAACTCGTCGGGATTAGCGAACCACACCGAAGTAATCATTTATTTTATTTTCCAATCCCAACCTATTCATCCCATGAAGTAAAACTGGTCATACTTCATATCCGGTAAATTCAATTACCATTTCACGTTCAAATCTAATTAAAGATTTAACTATCGCCTGGAGCAAAACGGGTGATACTCCATTCTCGATCATTTAAATCTAATTAAAGATTCATTAAAACTCCACTTGGTTTTAATCTTCCCAAAAATAAATATCAATGATTGTTTAACTTGGGAAATCATATCCTGTCTTTAATTGGGTTAAAGAACAGTGTTAATGAAGACACCATTCACGACAAACCCAAATCCCATTTGATATTAAATACAAGGCTCTGAATAGAAAATATATCTGCTTATATTCAATATCAAATTCTACGACCAACAAATATCGTATTGGAAATAACGATATAAATATATCTTTCAAATTTCCATAACAATATCTGTATAATCACGAAATCCAACATCGAAATATTCCAAAGACAATTTCGATTCAAATCCATTCCAATTCAATTATTGGAAATTCTGGTTACTTTTAAACCCCCTTTTCAAATTCAATTTATTTATTTCAAAAATAAGTCGAATTTAATTCTAGTTCAAAACTAGTTCATTTCGATAAAAATCTATTTTTATCTTTTCAAATATGGAGCTTTTCATCCCAATTCATCCCAAATCATTTCTTATGATTTTACACCAATTATTACTATTTTTAATAATTTTATCAAGGCCCGTACAGTCGATTTCCATCAACGGCCATCGAACTGCACTCACAGCGACCTTCTCCAAATTTGATTTGGACATAATTCCAAATCCAACCGTTAGATTTCAAATCTCTAATATTCGTTAGAAACTCTTTTCGATACGAACCCAACGGTTCCGGTTTTAGGAGAATCCGACGGTCGGATCTCCCGTATTGTCCACTCGAAATCAATGGTCGAAATTCGTGAACTACCGCGGCGCGGCGCGTTCTATTCAGGCCATTTAATATATATAATATATATATATATATATTATATATATTTTGTCGATTTCCTTTCGAAACGTATTTTATAAATCGTTTTAAATTCGTTTTCGAAACGATTTCAACTTCATATTCAATTTCGAATCAAAATTGAATATTCCACATCATCGATATGCAAATGATAATATTTTCAAAATGTTATAATTTGAAAACACTTTCTTTTCTATAATCATTATAAAAATGAATAAAAATCGATATGAATATCGTTTACGTCAAAATGGCGTCAATCTAATCAACACGGCTTTTATTCAACACATGAATGTTTATTCTATTCAACACATGAATATTTATTCTATTCAACACATGAATATTTATGTTATTCAACACATGAATTTTTATTCTATTCAACACATGAATTTATTATTCTATTCAACACATGAATATTTATTCTATTCAACACATGAATATTTTCTATTCAACACATGAATTTATTCTATTCAACACATGAATTAATTATATTCAACGCATGAATTTATTTTTATAATATTCCTTATTTTCCAGATTGGAATGAGGCCCAATCAATTACTATATAATGTTAATTATATGGATTTTCTACAACACATGTAGGTAACAACAACGATAAATCATCAACCATCATCCAGAGTGCACCACACAACTGCATAAGCATTAAATATCAATAATTAACGCTTACATAGTCTGTCAACCCGTCGATTGACATACAACTAAACAATCGGGATTAGTGTACGTCATATATCATCCCAATACCCGTGTGGGGTTTCAAATCAACAAACACAGAGTTTTATTTGTGCAGTTGGGCGATGTGTAAAATTTATCGTCCTAATCAATATCAGTCAAATCGGTGTACATAAACAAATCGTTCGATTTGTAAATGAATATTTATTTTACTTCAACTCATGAATATATATTTTATTTCAACACATGAATATATATTTTATTTCAACACATGAATTTTTATTCTATTCAACACATGAATATTTATTTTATTCAACACATGAATTTTTATTCTATTCAACACATGAATATTTATTTTATTCAACACATGAATTTATTCTATTCAACACATGAATTTATTCTATTCAACACATGAATATTTATTTTATTTCAACACATGAATTTTTATTCTATTCAACACATGAATTTAATATTCTATTCAACACATGAATATATATTTTATTTTCTTTCACAACCAACAGTCAATTTTAACAACACAAACAACAAATAAACAAGTCATCCATGGTCTGTGGACGACGGGTGTCGGGTGCTGCTAAGCACCGTCTGCATCCTAGTATATATTTCAACTACAAATAAAATTAAAAGTGAGGAGTTCTCACCGAGATCTAAACCAAACACCACGACTCTTCATATGTAGAAAATCTTCGCCGTGCTCGCCTTTTGTCACTTTCGTCGACCGTATCCACTACATATATAAAAATCACATTTTTATATTGTTGTCATGTATATAAAAATCACATTTTTATAATTACGCTATATGGATAAAAATTCTATTTTTATACTGCTACTATATAGATAAAAATTCTATTTTTATACACTACACATATTATAAAGATCACATTTTTCTTCTTGTACTGTTCATATAAAAATCACATTTTTATTCTTCTCACTATATAAAAATTATATTTTTGATTCACTGCTTATATAAAAATCATATTTTTATTATCTCTATAATATAAAAATCATATTTTTATTATCTCTATAATATAAAATCATATTTTTATTACGTTAATCCACATATAAAAATTCAACCTTTTTGCATATGAAAATCAAATCTTTTAGCATATGGAAATCAAATCTTTCTTTAAATAAAAAACCAAACCTTTCTATTATGTTACCTATATAAAAATAAAAAATTTAAACTACTTAAACTAAATAAAATAAATAAAAAAAACTCACCTCTCACTCTCAAAATCGAATCTTTCTTTAAATAAAAAACCAAACCTTTCTATAATGTTACCTATATAAAAATAAAAATTTTAAACTACTTAAACTAAATAAAATAAATAAAAAAACTCACCTCTCACTCTCAAAATCGAAGTCAGTTGCTAGGGGTGGGGGGGGGGGGAATCCTCGTCGGAATTGGGGGGGGAAAGCGTCGGGCTGAGGCTCAAGTGGCGGCAGGGGGGGCGCTCGACGTCGGCTAGGGTTTGTGGGAAGGCGGCCGGTGTTGGGGTTCGGATTTGCGGCTTCAGGAGGGAGAAGTGGCGGAGGGGGGCGCTCGTGGAAGAGGGTGGGCGGCGCATTCACCGAAGAGGGGGGGGGGAGGTCGCGGAAGTCGAGATCGGTAGGGAGGGGGGGATGAGCGGGTTTTGATTTTTTTTATATGACTGCGTTGACTTTAAGGGAGAGAGGAGGGTTATGGAGATTATAGTGGGGTTATAATAATATATTTTATTTATTTATATGTTTTATTAATTCCTTAACGTAACTTTTTATTTAGAGCTCTAAATCAAACCCACCGACTGTCGCCCCTAGCTAATTACCCATATCCCGAACACAACGGGATATGTTTCGTAGGCCGATTCTACTGTTTCGATAGGTTTTTCTTCAAATTAATATAAATCACTATATATTCAATTTAAAAACACATTTCAATTTACCGGGGCCACATACGGACTCTAAAAATTCCCGAAAAATATTTTCTAGCTTCATATTGTCGATACGGTCCTAACAAAACTAATTTCATCGAATTCTGAGACCGTTTGAAAAATGGCCATTTTCTAGTCGATTAAAATCAACTGAAACTGGTCAAATGCGTTTTCCTTTGCCACGCTCACATATTGATTCAAAAAATTATGAATTTTGAAATCTAGCAATAATTTGACATCACGGATCCAACAAAAGTGGTTTCGTTGAAAACCGAGGTCGTTTGCAAAATTTCCATTTTTAAGGGCTAGAATTCATAGCGACTATTCTGAATTTTCAACTAGACGTAACTTTTGATTCCCGCTATGAAATTTCAATTTTTCAGATTCGTTGGAAAGATATTCTCAAATAGATTCTAATATTTTTGGTTTCACTAAAATCCGGTTTATATTGAATCCTGTACATTCATTTGAAATTTGAAATCAAATTTTCGAACTACCGCACAACTTTCAATTCCTTTAATAATTAAAATAAAATATTTATATTCTAATGACGATCTATATAAATATATACATTCTAATTCTATTCAAAATAAATTTCTCATCGTTATTATTTGACACGACCCGAACTTCCCCGGTGAGGAAAGCCCGGATTTCCTTGAGGGCAAGCCACATTAGGACGCAACCAGAAGAACATTTCATTTTATATTACAACAATTCCATCATAATACAAGAATATACAGAGTATGAACAAATATTACACATTCGATAAATATCAGAGATTACAGTAAATTACATAGCAGCGGAAAAACAATATAAAACACAATTGAAAGTAATACACGGATACAGAGCTTTCCGAGCATCGTTCCAGCTGTAAATCAGGATCCTGTGAATATAAATTTGCAAAACCAAAATTACTAGCTTCCCGTGTGGAAAATAGGGGCACCCAGAGTTTAGGTTGAAACAATAAACTCCAGGTTAGTCATGTGAATGGTGTGAGAACTAAAACAGTTATTAATCTTTATTTTTTAAAGTTAGGTAAATCAAGGGACCACGCCGTATAACACGGAACGGGTTTCCTGCCAAGAATACCAATGCTTAAAACAAAAAGCGCAATGCTAAATAAAGAAAAATGAAGCTATTATAAGACCCAGGTCCTATCACACAATGCAACGCAAGCCAGAGGATTGGGTTTTTACCTTATAATAGCCAAAGCATGCTTGATACGTTTAAAACACATTATTTTGATATTACTATAAGTGTATAGTGTCAAAACAATTTCAATCATAAATATCAATCATAGGCGGCATGAATGACCCATACCACTATGTCGCCATACTAGGTTCTACAAATAAAACCGTAATATCACGTATTGGAAATTGGATTTCCGTCATGAGTCGAGGCAAGGGGCAAGCTCCTCTCCGATTCGAGACACTCTAGCAAATGTCTCAGGACCCCACTATGATCCTTGGATCGGTTGGGCCGGTCCTCACCTAACTTTGGAGGATTAGTTATTCCTGAACACATGTTTCCCGGTCCTAACAGGCCTATATCCAAGGTGCCTCGCATTCCAACATCCATACATGTAAAAAGTATATAAATGTCAGGGCTGGTAGGTCACTGACATCACCCATAGCAAGAAAGAAAAGTCGTGTTCTCCCAACGGTCCGTACCCCTTTTTTACTCATACCGAGGTGTGAGGCTCGCGAATTCACGTTATACACAAAGCTGCACCACACAGGCCGTGCTTTGATCATCAACCACAAGACTTTGATTTTCAACAGAAGCCTTGATCATCTTCCACTTAGGCGTGCCACATAGGCAATTCATTCCATGCGACTGATGTCCATCGATATACAACCTTTGAGCTCGTACGTCTCAGAGAAGGGCGTTAAGAAAGAGAATAAATTCTCCGCCGCCAAACAGATGTATATTTAATAGAGATCAATCAACACAGAATAAAATCCAATGTCAGACACACCGTCCATTTACAAGTTCATTCTGGGTCTGAACGAAACCGGAGGCACTTTCCTCGCATATCCATCGATCTCCAAGTACGTCTGGACGATCACCAACTGATTCCCTCATCTTGGGTGTATAACTCAATAAAGATCATCAGTAATCACCCTAACGATGAGAAGACTTCCGGTCTTCAACCACCGTCTTCCTCTTCGACATATCGTCGAATCTATTATTCAGAATGGGTATAAACCCGGCCTTTCTAAATAACCCGCGTATATAATAAACACGTGTTACACAGACACAACATGCCTCCAATTCAGAATATTCTTTTATTCAAATTTTCACACTCTTAGGGAAAGGTTCCCATTAATTTTATCAAAGATAAATTCTTCTAAATTTATTCTTTAATCTTCCTTTGGATATCATTTCAAACTAGTCGGGATTAGCGAACCACACCGAAGTAATTATTTATTTTATTTCCCAATCCCAACCTATTCATCCCCTAGAGAAAAACTGGTAATACTCCATATCTAACACCACGGTGTTATCGGTAAAATTAATTACCATTTCACGTTCAAATGTAATTAAAGATTTAACTAACGCTTTGGAGCAAAACTGGTGGTACTCCATTCTCGATCACCTTTCAGATTTGATAATTTAAATTATCAGTTCACATTTCAATCTAATTAAAGATTCATTAAAACTTCACTTACTTTTAATCTTTTCAAAAATCAATATCCTGCCTTTGACCGGGTTAAAAAACCAATGTCATCTAAAACACGGTTCACGATAAACCCAAAATCACATTCAAATTCAATTCCAATTAAACATTATTTAATTGGTACACTTCATTAAATCTAAATAGAAAGATTTAATCTTTTTCTCCATTGGGCTTAAGAATAGTGTTAATGAAGACACCATTCACGACAAACCCAAATCACGTTTGATATTAAATACAAGGCTCTGAATAGAAAATATACCAGCTTATATTCAACATCAAATTCTGAAACCAACAAATATCGTATTGGAAATAACGATATGAATATATCTTTCAAATTTCCACAACCATATCTGTATAATCACAAAATCCAACATCGAAATATTCCGAAGATAATTTCGATTCAAATCCATTCCAATTCACATATTGGAAATTCTGATTATTTTTAAAACCACTTTCAAATTCAATTTATTTATTTCAAAAATAAATTGATTTTAATCCTAGTTCAAAACTAGTTCATTTCGATAGAAATCTATTTTTATCCTTTCAAATGTGGAATTTTTCATCCCAGTTCTTCACAAATCATTTCTTACGATTTTACACAAATTATTGATATTTTTAATAATTTTATCAAGGCCCGTACAGTCGATTTCCACCAATGGCCATCGAACTGCACCTACAGCGACCTTTTCCGAATTTGATTTGGACATAATTCCAAAAATAATTCCAAATCCAACTGTTAGATTTCAAATTTCTAATATTCATTGGAAATCTCTTTTCGATACGAACATAACAGTTCCGGTTTCAGGAGAATCCGACTATCGGATCTCCCATAACATCAATTCGAAGTCAATGGTCAATATTCACGAATTGCCGCGGCGCGGCGCGTTCTATTCAGGCCATTATATATATAATATATATAATATATATATTTCATCGATTTCCTTTTAAAACGAATTTTATAAATCGTTTCAAATTTGTTTCAAAAACAATTTCAACTTTCATTTCAAATTCAAATCAAAATTGAATTTTCCATTATAAATTCTTTTCACTTTGATTTCAATTCAAATCGATTTCAATTCAATTTCAATTTCTAATTCATTCAATTCGAATTCATTCAATTCGATTCGAATTTCTTTTCTATTCATTTCAATTCGAATTCATTTTCTAAATATTCGATTTTTAAATCTCTTTTCAATATTCATTATAAAAACGAATATAATCGATATAAATATCTTTCACGTCAAAATGGCGCATCTCTAATCAACACGGCTTTATATATTTCAATAAATTCGTTATTCTATTCAACACATGAATCTTTATTTTATTCTATTCTTTATTTTCCCAATTGGAATGAGGCCCAATCAATTACCATATAATGTTAATTTTATGGATTCCATACAACACATGTATATAAATAACAACGATAAATAATCAACCATCATCCAACGTGCACTACACAACTGCATAAGCATTAAATATAAATAATTAACGCTTACACAGTCTGTCAACCTATCGATCTGCATACTATTAAATAATTGGGATTAGTGTACACCAAATATCATCCCAACACCCGTGTGGGGTTTCAAATCAAAAAGCATAGATTTTTATTAGTGCAGTTGGGCGATGCGTAAAATTTATCGTCCCAATTAATATCCTTCAAATAGGTGTACAAAAACAAACCGTCCGGTTTGTAAATGAATATTTATTTATTCACATACCCGTTAAAAAATATATATTTTTAACGATAAAATATTTTTAACTATATAAATATTTTATTTCATCTCACAACACACAATAAAATTTTCACCACAACAAACAATCAAACATACAAGCCATCCATGGTCTGTGGACGACGGGTGTCGGGTGCTGCTAAGCACCGTCTGCATCCTAGTATATATTTTTAACTAGAAAAGAAAATTTAAAGTGAGAAGTCCTCACCCAAGCTAAACCAAACGCCACGACTCTTCTTATGTAGAAATATTCGTCGTTCTCGTCTTTTGTCACTTTCGTTGCCCGTAGCCACTACATATATAAAAATCAAAATTTTATCTTCACTTCGTTATAAAAATTATATTTTTATATCGCTCTTCTTCTAATAAAGATCATATTTTTATAACCCTAGATAAATAAAAATCATAATTTTATTCTATATAATTTTTTTATCTTTATTATACTATCATATAAATAAAAATCACTTCTTTGATTATATAAAAATCACATCTTTCTTTGTTATAAAAATCTAACTTTTCTTTGTATAAAAATATTGTCTTTCCTTTAGATAAAAATCCTAACTTTCTGAACTAAAAATCATATTTTTATTATTCCTATGATATAAAAATCAAATTTTTATCCCTCCTATAATATAAAAATTATATTTTTAACATTCCTATCACATAAAAATTATATTTTTAAAAGAGATCATTACTTAATAATATCCTACCTTTCATATAAATAAATAAAAATTAGTTTTTTAAACTAATTTAAACTAACTAAATTAAAGTAAAAAAAACTCACTTGCTTCACTTGGAGGAGTTCGCTGTCGGGGGGTGGGGGGGTTTCCTGCTGAGCGGCGGCTGTTCAGGCGAGTGGGGGTGCGGGTGGAGGAAATAGGGGTGCTCGATTGGGGTTTTCGTGCGTCGCAGAAGGAAGAAGAAGGAAGGGAGGGGGCGGAGGTCGGAATGGGGAGTCGGGTCTTCGATGCAAGCGAAGGAGAGGGAGGTGGAGGTGCTCCGGCGTTTGTGGGTGGCTTGGTGGGGGGGGGGGGGGGTGAGGCGCGTGGCACGGCGGTCAACGAGGGGGAGGGGGCTAGGGTTTGAAGGAAGGGCGGCGGAGCACATGGGGTGCGGAGGCGGAGGGAGGGGGTCTCGCGCCAGGCGCGGCGGCGCCCTAGTCGGAGGAGCGACGTCTCCTCCCTCTTCTCTTTCTTTCTTTTTTTCTTCTGATCGTGGAAGAGAATAAGGAGGGGGGGGGGCTTATGTGAATATTTATATTTTAATTATTTAATTTATTTTCTCTTTAAAGTTGACTTTTGTCTTGAACCCCTAACGAGGCCCAACGACTGTCGTCCCCAGCTAATTACCCCCATTTCGAACACAATGGGATATGTATCGCAAGGTGATTTGATCGTTTCGATCAGTTTTCGTCAAAATCAACATATAACTCTATATATTGAATTTGAACGCGCATTTCAATTTACCGAGGCCACATACTAGCTCTAAAAATTCCCAAAAAATATTTTCTTGCTTCGTATTGACGATACGGTCCTAAAAAAACTAGTTTCGTCAAATTCCGAGACCGTTTGAAAAAGAGCTATTTTCCAGTCGATTAAAATCAACTAAAACTGGTCAAATGCGTTTTCCTTTGCCATGCTCACATATTGATTCAAAAAATTACGAAATTTGAAATCTAGCAATACCTTGAGATCGCGGATCCAACAAAAGTGGTTTCGTCGAAAACCGAGGTCGTTTGCAAAATTCCCATTTTTAAGGGCCTAGAATTCCATTGCGACTATTCTGAATTTTCAACTGGACGTAACTTTTGATTCCCGCTATGAAATTTCAATTTTTCGGATTCGTTGGAAAGATATTCTCAATTAGATTCTAATATTTTTGGTTTCACTAAAATCCGGTTTATTTTGAATCCTGTACATTCAGTTGAAATTTGAAATCGAATTATCGAACTACCGCGCCATTTTCAATTCCTTTTATAATTTAAAATAAATATTTATATTCTAACGAGGATCTATATAAATATATACATTCTAATTCTATTCAAAACAAATTTCTCATCGATATTATTTAAAATAATTCATTTTAAATATTCAAAATTCGCTAAATTGCCAAAATAAATTTTTTAAACTGGCTCAGATTTTCCGGGTTGTTACAATCTCCCCCACTTAAAACTTTTCGTCCCCGAAAAGGAACGAAGCCGAAAGTTGTTTAACAAATCAACTCAACTTTCACTATTTTCTTTACGGCTTAAGTTCTTCAACTTTTCAGTTTCTAAGAACTTTTCAAATTTTTAAAAAATTTGGCTAACACCCTAAATTTTCGAAAAATTTCGCCATAACCTCCCCTGCACCGGGGACTTCGGGATATTTCATATAGCCTCCCATGGCCTTCTTCAATACAAAAGAAAAAGAAAAAGCCAAGCGGCTAGCCAATCGGCTCATAAAATCATCATCACCCAAAGAAATACAATAAACATGTACCTATTTGTCGGGCAAACAATTTTATTCTTCTGCTCTAGCCTCCTTGCTATGACCTGTTCAATGTAAGTACTTGTATATGCAAGCATTTGCAACTAATTTTCAATACAATTCAATATTTGATTCTATTAGGCATAATGGTTCAAAATTTCAAACAAATAGACAAACAACACAACCATCAATCAAATAGTGGATTATCGTTTCAAATTCATAATTTGATATATATATATATATATATATATATATATATATATATACAGAAAATCATGTTTTTGATGCCAAATCACAACAAATAATCCTAAGTAAATTTTGGTTCTCACACCAGTCTAATGGAAATATATAGATATCACACCTTCGAAACACGAACATAAATATTGATGATGCCATGGTCATTATCAACATCATCTCCGGGCGACTAGAGTGTGATTCTATATCTATCCAGTATGTTGAAACTACGAATATACGTTCATGACACGTATATGCAAAACCTTTATATACTAGATTGTCCAAATCAATATAAATAAATTATTCAAATACGTATACTTGAATTTAATTTTTAAAACAAAGTTTGTTTTCATTTGAAAAATATACTCTTCACACTCATTCTAGGATACTACTGATCCCATCTCTAATGAGTCATCCTAATTGGATATTACTAATCCAATATCTGATGAATTCTTTCGTTCGGTTCAAATGTGTCTTGTTCTCGAGCTCTGTAAACCAAAGCTCTGATACCAAACTGACACGACCCGAACTTTCCCGGTGAGAAAAGCCCGGATTACCTTGAGGGCAAGCCACATTAGGACGCAACCAGAAGAACATTTCATTGTATATTACAACAATTCCATCAGAACACAAGAATATACAGAGTATGAACAAATATTACACGTTCGATAAATATCAGAGATTACAATAAATTACATAGCAGTGGGAAAACAATATAAAACACAACTGAAAGTAATACACGGATACAAAGCTTTCCGAGCATCGTTCCAGTTGTAAATCAGGATCCTGTGAATATAAATCTGTAAAACCAAAACTACTAGCTTCCCGTGTGGAAAATAGGGGCACCCAGAGTTTAGGTTGAAACAATAAACTCCGGGTCAGTCATGTGACTGGCGTGAGAACTAAAACAGTTATTAATCTTTATTTTTTAAAGTTAGGTAAATCAAGGGACCACGCCGTATAACACTGAACGGGTTTCCTCCCAAGAATACCAGTGCTTAAAACAAACAGCGCAATGCTAAATAAAGAAAAATGAAGCTATTATAAGACTCAGGTCCCATCACACAATGCAACGCAAGACGGAGGATAGGGTTTTTACCTTATAATAGCCAAAGCATGCTTGATACGTTTAAAACACATTATTTTGATATTACTATAAGTGTATATTGTCAAAACAATTTCAATCATAAATACCAATCATAGGCGGCATGAATGACCCATAGCACTATGTCGCCATACTAGGTTCTACAAATAAAACCGCAATATCATGTATTGGAATTTGGATTTCCATCATGAGTCGAGGCAAGGGGCAAGCTCCTCTCCGATTCGAGACACTCTAGCAAATGTCTCAGGATGCCACTATGATCCTTGGATCGGTTGGGCCGGTCCTCACCTAACTTTGGAGGATTAGTTATTCCTGAACACACGTTTCCCAGTCCTAACAGACCTATATCCGAGGCGCCTCACATTCCAACATCCACACAGGTAAAAAGTATATAAATGTCAGGGCTGGTAGGTCACTGACATCACCCATAGCTAGAAAGAAAAGTCGTGTTCTCCCAATGGTCTGTATCCCGTTTTTGACTCATACCGAGGTGCGAGGCTCGCGAATTCACGTTATACACAAAGCTGCGCCACACAGGCCGTGCTTTGATCATCAACCACAAGACTTTGCTTTTCAACAGAAGCCTTGATCATCTGCCACTTAGGCGTGCCACATAGGCAATTCACTCCATGCGACTGATGTCCATCGATATACAACCTATGAGCTCGTACATCTCAGAGAAGGGCGTTAAGCAAGAGAATAAATTCTCCGCCGCCAAACAGATGTATATTTAATAGAGATCAATCAACACAGAATAAAATCCAATGTCAGACACACCGTCCATTTACAAATTCGTTCTGGGTCTGAACGAAACCGGAGGCATTTTCCTCGCATATCTATCGATCTCCAAGTACGTCTGGACGATCACCATATGATTCTCTCATCTTGGGTGTATAGCCCAATCAAGATCATCAGTAATCACCCAAATGATGTGAAGACTTTCGGTCTTCAACCACCGTCTTCATCTTCGACTTACCGTCGAATCGGTTATTCAGAATGGGTATAAACCCGGCCTTTCTAAATAACCCGCGTATATAATAAACACGTGTTACACAGACACAACATGCCTCATTCCAATTCAGAATATTCTTTTATTCAAATTTTCACACTCTTAGGGAAAGGTTCCCATTAATTTTATCAAAGATAAATTCTTCTAAATTTATTCTTTAATCTTCCTTTGGATATCCTTTCAAACTAGTTGGGATTAGCGAACCACACCGAAGTAATTATTTATTTTATTTCCCAATCCCAACCTATTCATCCCCTGGAGCAAAACTGGTAATACTCCATATCTAACACCACGGTGTTATCGGTAAAATTAATTACCATTTCATGTTCATATCTAATTAAAGATTTAACTATCGCTTTGGAGCAAAACTGGTGGTACTCCATTCTCGATCACCTTTCAGATTTGATAATTTAAATTACCAATTCACATTTCAATCTAATTAAAGATTCATTAAAACTCCACTTACTTCTAATCTTTTCAAAAATCAATATCCTGCCTTTAACCGGGTTAAAGAACCAATGTCATCTAAAACACGGTTCACGATAAACCCAAAATCACATTCAAATTCAATTCCAATTAAACATTATTTAATTGGTACACTTCATTAAATCTAAATAGAAATATTTAATCTTTTTCTCCATTGGGCTTAAGAACAGTGTTAATGAAGACACCATTCACGACAAACCCAAATCACGTTTGATATTAAATACAAGGCTCTGAATAGAAAATATACCGGCTTATATTCAATATCAAATTCTGAAACCAACAAATATCGTATTGGAAATAACGATATGAATATATCTTTCAAATTTCCATAACCATATCTGTATAATCACAAAATCCAACATCGAAATATTCCGAAGATAATTTTGATTCAAATCCATTCCAATTCACATATTGGAAATTCTGATTATTTTTAAAACCACTTTCGAATTCAATTTATTTATTTCAAAAATAAATTGATTTTAATCCTAGTTCAAAACAAGTTCATTTCGATAAAAATCTATTTTTATCCTTACAAATGTGGAATTTTTCGTCCTAGTTCTTCATAAATCATTTCTTATGATTTTACACAAATTATTGATATTTTTAATAATTTTATCAAGGCCCGTACAGTCGATATCCACCAATGGCCATCGAACTGCACCTACAACGACCTTTTCCAAATTTGATTTAGACATAATTCCAAATTCGACCGTTAGATTTCAAATTTCTAATATTCATTGGGAAGCTCTTTTCGATATGAACCCAACGGTTCCGGTTTCAGGAGAATCCGACGGTAGGATATCCTGTAACGTCAATTCGAAGTCAATGGTCGAAATTCACGAACTACCGCGGCGCGGCGCGTTCTATTCAGGCAATTATATATATAATATATATATTATATATATTTCGTCGATTTCCTTTTAAAGCGAATTTTATAAATCGTTACAAATTTGTTTCAAAAACAATTTCAACTTTCATTTCAAATTCAAATCAAAATTGAATTTTCCATTATAAATTATTTTCACTTTCATTTCTATTTGATTTCAATTCAAATCGATTTCAGTTTCAATTCAATTTCTAATTCATTCAATTCGAATTCATTCAATTCGATTCGAATTTCTTTTCTATTCAATTCAATTCGAATTCATTTTCTAAATATTCGATTTTTAAATCTCTTTTCAATATTCATTATAAAAACGAATATAATTGATATAAATATCGTTCACGTCAAAATGGCACATCTCTAATCAACACGGCTTTATATATTTCAATAAATTCGTTATTCTATTCAACAAATGAATATTTATTCTATTCAACACATGAATCTTTATTTTATTCTATTCTTTATTTTCCCAATTGGAATGAGGCCCAATCAATTACCATATAATGTTAATTATATGGATTCCATACAACACATGTATATGAATAGCAACGATAAATAATCAACCATCATCCAACGTGCACTACACAACTGCATAAGCATTAAATATAAATAATTAACGCTTACACAGTCTGTCGACCAATCGATCGACATACTATTAAATAATTGGGATTAGTGTACATCAAATATCATCCCAACACCCGTGTGGGGTTTCAAATCAACAAACACAGATTTTTATTGGTGTAGTTGAGCGATGTGTAAAATTTATCGTCCCAATCAATATCCTTCAAATAGGTGTACAAAAACAAACCGTCTGGTTTGTAAATGAATATTTATTTATTCACATACCCGTTAAAAATTATATTTTTTTAATGATAAAATATTTTTAACTACATAAATATTTTATTTCATCTCACAACACACAATAAAATTTTCACCACAACAAACCAGCAAACATACAAGCCATCCATGGTCTGTGGACGACGGGTGTCGGGTGCTGCTAAGCACCGTCTGCATCCTAGTATATATTTTTAACTAGAAAATAAAATTTAAAGTGAGAAGTCCTCACCCAAGCTAAACCAAACGCCATGACTCTTCTTATGTAGAAATCTTCGTCGTTCTCGCCTTTTGTCACTTTCGTTGCCCGTAGCCACTACATATATAAAAATCAAATTTTTATCTTCACTTCGTTATAAAAATTATATTTTTATATCGCTCTTCTTCTAATAAAGATCATATTTTTATAACCCTAGCTAAACAAAAATCATGTTTTTATTTTATATAAAAATTGTATCTTTATTATACTATCATATAAATAAAAATACCTACTTTGATTATATAAAAATCACATCTTTCTTTGTTATAAAAATCTAACTTTTCTTTGTATAAAAATATTGTCTTTCCTTTAAATAAAAATCCTAACTTTCTAAACCAAAAATCATATTTTTATTATTCCTATGATATAAAAATCATATTTCTAACCCTCCTATAATATAAAAATTATATTTTTAACATTCCTGTCACATAAAAATTATATTTTTAAAAGAGATCATTACTTAATAATCTCCTACCTTTCATATAAATAAATAAAAATTAGATTTTTAAACTAATTCATACTAAATAAATTAAAGTAAAAAAAACTCACTAGCTTCACTTGGAGGAGTTCGCTGTCGAGGGGGGGTTTCCTGCTGAGCGGTGGCTGTTCAGGCGAGTGGGGGAGCAGGTGGAGGAAATGGGGGTGCTCGATTGGGGTTTTCGTGCGTCGCAGAAGGAAGAAGAAGGAAGAGAGGGGGGCGGAGGTCGGAATGGCGAGTCGGGTCTTCGATGCAAGCAAAGGAGAGGGAGGTGGAGGCGCTCCGGCGTTCGTGGGTGGCTCGGGGGGGTGAGGCACGTGGCACGACGGTCAACGAGGGGGGGGGGGCTAGGGTTTGAAGGAAGGGCGGCGGAGCACAGGGGTTGCGGAGGCGGAGGGAGGGGGTCTCGCGCCTAGCGCAGCGGCTCCCTAGTCGGAGGAGCGACGGCTCCTCCCTCTTCTCTTTCGTTTTTTTATTTTTTTTATTTTTCTTCTGATCGTGGAGGAGAATAAGGAAAGGGGGGCTTACGTGAATATTTACATTTTAATTATTTAATTTATTTTCTCTTTAAAGTTGACTTTTGTCTTGAACCCCTAACAAGGCCAACGACTGTCGTCCCTAGCTAATTACCCCCCATCCGAACACCATGGGATATGTATCGCAAGCTGATTTGATCGTTTCGATTAGTTTTCGTCAAAATCAACATATAACTCTATATATTGAATTTGAATGTGCATTTCAATTTACCGAGGCCACA
Source organism: Allium sativum (assembly GCA_030737875.1). NCBI lineage: Eukaryota > Viridiplantae > Streptophyta > Magnoliopsida > Asparagales > Amaryllidaceae > Allium > Allium sativum. The sequence continues at coordinate 344,433,705 of CM060924.1, read as the reverse complement.
TACTAGCTCTAAAAATTCCCGAAAAATATTTTCTAGCTTCGCAATGACGATACGGTCCTAACAAAACTAGTTTCGTCAAATTCCAAGACCATTTGAAAAAGGGCTATTTTCCTGTCGATTAAAATCAACTGAAACTGGTCAAACGCGTTTTCCTTTGCCACGCTCACATATTGATTCGAAAAATTATGAAATTTAAAACATAGCAATAACTTGACATCGCAGATCCAACAAAAGTGGTTTCGTCAAAAACCGAGGTCGTTTGCAAAATTCCCATTTTTAAGGGCCTAGAATTCCATAGCGACTATTCTGAATTTTCAACTGGACGTAACTTTTGATTCCCGCTATGAAATTTCAATTTTTCGGATTTGTTGGAAAGATATTCTCAATTAGATTCTAATATTTTTGGTTTCACTAAAATCCGGTTTATTTTGAATCCTGTACATTCAATTGAAATTTGAAATCGAATTATCGAACTACCGCGCCATTTTCAATTCCTTTTATAATTTAAAATAAATATTTATATTCTAACGACGATCTATATAAATATATACATTCTAATTCTATTCAAAATAAATTTCTCGTCGATATTATTTAAAATAATTCATTTTAAATATTCAAAATTCGCTAAAACTGCAAAAATAAAAATTTTAAACTGGCTCAAATTTTCCGGGTTGTTACATTATTTAAAATAATTCATTTTAAATAGCCAAAATAAAAAAATTAAATTGGCTCAGATTTCTGGGTTGTTACAATCTCCCCCACTTAAAACTTTTCATCCCCGAAAAGGAACGAAGCCGAAAGTTGTTTAACAAATCAACTCAACTTTCAATATTTTCTTTGTGGCTTAAGTTCTTCAACTTTTCGATTTCTAAGAACTTTTCAATTTTTTTAAAATTTTGGCTAACACCCTAAATTTTCGAAAAATTTCGCCATAACCTCCCCTGCACCGGGGGCTTCGGGATATTTCAAATAGCCTCCCATGGCCCTCATCAATCCAAAAAGAAAAAGAAACAGCCAAGCGGCTAGCCAATCTGCTCATAAAATCATCAAAAACCCAAGAAATACAATAAACATGTACCTATTTGTCGGGAAAACAATTTTATTCTTCTGCTCTAGCCTCCTTGCTATGACCTGTTCAATAAGTACATGTATATGCATGCAAATGCGACTTTTTTTCAATACAATTCACTATTTGGTTCAATTTGGCTATAGGTTCAACATTTAATTAATCAAACAACACAATCAGTAATCAATTAGTTGATTAGCTTTTCAAATTCATAACTTTGATACATAGTCCAAAAATTAGATTTTTGATGCCAAATCACAACAAGAAGCCCTATCTAGTTTTGGTTCTCACACCAGTCTACTGAAAATATATAGAAATCCCACTTTCGTCACTCGAAAATAAATACTGGTGATGGTATACTTCATCATCAGTACCATGTCCGGGCGACTAGAGTATAACTCTATATTTATCCAGTATATTGAAACTTCAAATACACGCAGATCAGACGTATACGCAAAATCTTTATATACTAGATTGTCCAAATTCAATACAAATAAATATTCAAATACGAATAATTGAATTAAAATTTCAAAACAAAAATTATTATTTTTTTCCAAAATATCACTCTTCACACTCGTTCTAGGATACTACTGATCATATCTCTAACGAGTCATTCTCATTGGATATTACTAATCCAATCTCTGATGAATTCTTTCGTTTGGTACTAATGTGTCTTGTTCTCCAAGCTCTGTAAACCAAAGCTCTGATACCACTGTAACAATTAGGATTTTCCCGATCTCCGAAGAGAAGAGAAAGCCCGAATTGCTTTGAGGACAACACACATCGGAACACAAACAGAAGAACATTTCATTGTTAATTACAACAATTCCATAAGAATACAAGAATATACAGAGTATGAATAAATATTACACAGAAAATATCATATATTTAAATTACATTACATAGCAGCGGAAAAATAATACAATACACAACTGAAAGTAATACACAGATACAGAACTGTCCGAGTATCGTTCCAGTTGTAAATCAGGATCCTATGAATATAAATCTGCAAAACCAAAACTACTAGCTACCCGTGTCAAAATAAGGGCACCCAGAGTTTAGGTTAAAACAATAAACTCCAGGTCAGTCATGTGACTGGTGTGAGAACTAAAACAGTTATTAATCTTTATTTTAAAGTTAGGTAAATCAAGGGACCCCACCGTATAACATGGAACGAGTTTCCTCCCGAGAACACTAGTGCATAAAACAACAGCGCAATGCTAAATAAAGAAAAATGAAGCTATTATAAGACACAGGTCCCATCGCATAATGCAACACAAGCCTGAGGATAGGGTTTTACCTTATAATAGCCAAAGAATGCTTGATACGCTAAATTTCATCTTTTATTACTATAAGTGTATAGTGTCAAAACAATTTCAATGATAAATATCAATCATAGATGGCATGGGTACCATATATCATGTCGCCAATACTAGGCTCTACAATCAAAACCGCAAAGTCATGTATTTGGAAATTGGATTTCCATCTATGAACCGAGGCAAGGGATCGTCCTCCACCGAGTTCGAGACTGTCTAGCCCGAGCCTCAGGCTACAGCCACAACTGCACCTAGGAGCCGCAGGGTCGGTCCACCGATGTGGATTAAAATGCCTGAACACTGCGTTTGCCTGCCCTTTGGGGCGTAAATGAGCCAAATGACTCCATCGGCTCCACACAGTCACCGATATATCCGAGGCGCCTCGCAATAGCAACAACCACACAAGTGAAAATGATATAAATGTCAGAGCTGGTAGGTCACTGACACCACCCTAGCTAGAAAGAAACGCATGCCCTCCCTGGATCCTTCTCCCGTTTCTGGTTCACAACCGGTGTGTGAGGCTCATGAATCAACGTTACACAAAGCTATGCCGCACAGGCCGTGCTTTGATCAACAACCACAAGACTCTGCTTTTCAACAGAAGCCTTGATCATATTGCCAATTAGGCATGCCACACAGGAAATTCACTCCATGCGTTTGATATCCATCAATATATAACCTCTGAGCTCGTACGTATCAGAGAAGGGCGTTAAGCAAGAGAATAAATTCTCCGCCGCCAAACAAATATATATTTAATAGAAATCAATCACATAGAATAAAATCCAATGTCAGTCACACAGTCCATTTACAAGTTCGTTCTGGGTCTGAACGAAACCGGAGGCACCTTGTACCGCGCATATCCATCGATCTCCAAGTACGTCTGGACGATCACCAACTGATTCCCTCCTCCTTGGTGTACAACCAAATCAAGATCATCAGTAATCACCCAAATGATGTGAAGACCTTCGGTCTTCGACCACCGTCTTCATCCTCGACACCACGTTGAATCTGTTATTCAGAATGGGATAAACCCGGTCTTTCTGAATAACTCGCGTATATAATGAACAAGTGTTACACAAACAAACATACGCCTTATTCCAATTTAGAATATTCTTTTATTCAAATATTCTTATACTTTGGGAAAGGTTCCTATTAATTTTATCAAAGACAAATTCTTTAAATTTATCCTTTAATCTTCTTTTGAATATCAATTCAAACTAGTCGGGATTAGCAAACCACACCGAAGTAATCATTTATTTTATTGTCCAATCCCAACCTATTCATCCCATGAAGCAAAACTGGTAATACTTCATATCTAACACTACGGTGTTATCGGTAAATTCAATTACCATTTCACGTTCAAATCTAATTAAAGATTTAACTATCGCCTGGAGCAAAACTGGTGATACTCCATTCTCGATCATTTCAATCTAATTAAAGATTCATTAAAACTCCACTTGGTTTTAATCTTCCCAAAAATCAATATCAATGATTGTTTAACTTGGGAAATCATATCCTGTCTTTAACTGGGTTAAAGAATAGTGTTAATGAAGACACCATTCACGACAAACCCAAATCCAATTTGATATTAAATACAAGGCTCTGAATAGAAAATATATCGGCTTATATTCAATATCAAATTCTACGACCAACAAATTTCGTATTGGAAATAACGATATAAATATATCTTTCAGATTTCCATAACAATATCTGTATAATAACGAAATCCAACATCGAAATATTCCAAAGACAATTTCGATTCAAATCCATTCCAATTCAATTTTGGGAAATTCTGGTTGCTTTTAAACCCCCCTTTCAAATTCAATTTATTTATTTCAAAAATAAATCGATTTTAATTCTAGTTCAAAACTACTTTATTTCGATAAAAATCTATTTTTATCTTTTCAAATATGGAGTTTTTCATCCCAATTCTTCCCAAATCATTTCTTATGATTTTACACAAATTATTACTATTTTTAATAATTTTACCAAGGCCCGTACAGTCGATTTCCATTAACGGCCATCGAACTGCACTCACAGCGACCTTTTCCAAATTTGATTTGGACATAATTCCAAATCCAACCGTTAGATTTCAAATCTCTAATATTCGATAGAAAGCTCTTTTCGATACGAACCCAAAGATTCCGGTTTTAGGGGAATCCAATGGTCGGATCTCCCGTAATGTCCACTCGAAGGCAATGGTCAAAATTCGCGAACTGCCGCGGCGCGGCGTGCTATATTTAGGCCGTTTAATATATATAATATACATATTATATATATTTCGTCGATTTCCTTTCAAAACGTATTTTATAAATCGTTTAAATTCGTTTTCGAAACGATTTCAACTTCATATTAAATTTCGAATCAAAATTGAATATCCCACATCATCGATATGCAAATGATAATATTTTCAAAACGTTATATTTTGAAATCACTTTCTTTTCTATATTCATTATAAAAATGAATAAAAATCGATATAAATATCGTTCACATCAAAATGGCGTCAATCTAATCAACAAGGCTTTTATTCAACACATGAATGTTTATTCTATTCAACACATGAATATTTATTCTATTCAACACATGAATATTCATATTATTCAACACATGAATTTTTATTCTATTCAACACATGAATTTATTATTCTATCCAACACATGAATATTTATTCTGTTCAACACATGAATATTTTCTATTCAACACATGAATTTATTCTATTTAACACATGAATTTATTCTATTCAACACATGAATTTATTTTTATAATATTCCTTACTTTCCAGATTGGAATGAGGCCCAATCAATTGCCATATAATGTTAATTATATGGATTTTCTACAACACATGTAGGTAACAACAACGATAAATCATCAACCATCATCTAGAGTGCACCACACAACTGCATAAGCATTAAATATCAATAATTAACACTTACACAGTCTGTCAACCCATCGATTGACATACAACTAAACAATCGGGATAGGTGTACATCAAATATCATCCCAATACCCGTGTGGGGTTTCAAATCAACAAACACAGATTTTTATTTGTGCAGTTGGGCGATGTGTAAAATTTATCGTCCCTATCAATATCAGTCAAATCGGTGTACATAAACAAATCGTTCGATTTGTAAATGAATATTTATTTTACTTCAACACATGAATATATATTTTATTTCAACACATGAATATATATTTTATTTCAACACATGAATTTTTATTCTATTCAACACATGAATATTTATTTTATTCAACACATGAATTTTTATTCTATTCAACACATGAATATTTATTTTATTCAACACATGAATTTATTCTATTCAACACATGAATTTATTCTATTCAACACATGAATATTTATTTTATTTCAACATATGAATTTTTATTCTATTCAACACATGAATTTAATATTATGTTCAACACATGAATTTATTCTATTCAACACATGAATATATATTTTATTTTCTTTCACAACCAACAGTCAATTTTCACAACACAAACAACAAATATACAAGTCATCCATGGTCTGTGGACGACGGGTGTCGGGTGCTGCTAAGCACCGTCTGCATCCTAGTATATATTTCAACTACAAATAAAATTAAAAGTGAGGAGTTCTCACCGAGAGCTAAACCAAACACCACGACTCTTCATATGTAGAAAATCTTCGCCGTGCTCGCCTTTTGTCACTTTCGTCGACCGTATCCATTACATATATAAAAATTGCATTTTTATATTGTTGTCATGTATATAAAAATCACATTTTTATAATTACACTATATGGATAAAAATTCTATTTTTATACCGCTACTATATAGATAAAAATTCTATTTTTATACGCTACACATATTATAAAGATCACATTTTTCTTCTTGTACTGTTCATATAAAAAACACAATTTTATTCTTCTCACTATATAAAAATTATATTTTTGATTCACTACTTATATAAAAATTATATTTTTATTATCTCTATAATGTAAAAATCATATTTTTATTACGTTAATCCATATATAAAAATTCAACCTTTTAGCATATGAAAATCAAATCTTTTAGCATATGAAAATCAAATCTTTTAGCGTATGAAAATAAAATCTTTCTTTAAATAAAAACCCAAACCATTCTATAATGTTACCTATATAAAAATAAGATTTTTAAACTACTTAAACTAAATAAAATAAATAAATAAAACTCACCTCTCACTCTCAAAATCGAAGTCAGTTGCTAGGAGGGGAAATCCTCGTCGGAATTGGAGGGGAGGGGGGAGGGGGGAAGCGTCGGGTTGAGGCTCAAGTGGCAGTAGGGGGCGCTCGACGTCGGCTAGGGTTTGTGGGAAGGTGGGCGCCGTTGGGGTTCGGATTTGCGGCTTCAGGAGGGAGAAGTGGCAGAGGGGGGCGCTCGTGGAAGGGGGTGGGCGACGCAGTCACCGAAGAGGGGGGGAGGTCGCGGAAGTCGAGATCGATGGGGGGGCCTGAGTGGGTTTTGATTTTTTTTATATGACTGCGTTGACTTTAAGGGAGAGAGCAGGGTTAGGGAGATTATAGTGGGGTTATAATAATATATTTTATTTATTTGTTTGTTTTATTAATTCCTTAACGTAACTTTTTATTTTGAACTCTAAATCAAACCCACCGACTGTCGCCCCCAGCTAATTACCCCCATCTCGAACACAATAGGATATGTTTCGTAGGCCGATTCGACTGTTTCAATAGGTTTTTCTTCAAATTAATATAAATCACTATATATTCAATTTAAAAACACATTTCAATTTACCGGGGCCATATACAGACTCTAAAAATTGCGAAAAATAATTTCTAGCTTTGTATTGACGATACGGTCCTAAGAAAACTAATTTCTTCGAATTCTGAGACCGTTTGAGAAATGGCCATTTTCCAGTCGATTAAAATCAACTAAAACTGGTCAAACGCGTTTTCCTTTGCCACACTCACATATTGATTCAGAAAATTATGAATTTTGCAACCTAGCAATAATTTGACATCACCGATCCAACAAAAGTGGTTTCGTCGAAAATCGAGGTCGTTTGCAAAATTTCCATTTTTAAGGGCTAGAATTCCATAGCGACTATTCTGAATTTTCAACTAGACGTAACTTTTGATTCCCGCTATGAAATTTCAATTTTTCAGATTCGTTGGAAAGATATTGTCAGATAGATTCTAATATTTTTGGTTTCACTAAAATCCAGTTTATTTTGAATCCTGTGCATTCATTTGAAATCAAATTTTCGAACTACCGCACCACTTTCAATTCCTTTTATAATTAAAATAAAATATTTATATTCTAACGACGATCTATATAAATATATACGTTCGAATTATATTCAAAATAAAATTCTCGTCGTTATTATTTAAAATAATTCATTTTATATATCCAAAATTCATTAAAATAGCCAAAATAAAAAATTTAAATTGGCTCAAATTTCCGGGTTACTACAACAGCTAAGCAAAGCGAACGAACTGTACATGGCAGAGCACAAAAACGTACCATTCGTTACGCCATTCTGTCTAGGGAAGAAAATTGGAGCAACATACGCCAAGAACACTCAGCATCGCGATTCATGCCGAGGAGGCCGATGGAGGAATCTAGCCCGAGAAGTCCAGATCCTCAAGAAAACACCCCTTTTTCTACTTGTGCTGTTGGTAGGCCTCTTGCTAAATTCAAAGGAAAAAAAAAGCAGTCACAGATTATAGTTCGTACTACGAACAACTAAGTAATCAAATGGTAGCTTCTGATGAATGTAATCGCCTTTTGGCGGAAGCCAAGGAAGCTAAGAGAACTGAGAGAGCTAAGGAAGAACAACGAAGACATAAAGAATTACAAACATCAAGAGAGTGTGATTTGGATATTAGGGAGCGTGAATTGGCTCGACTCGAACGTTTAAATGACAGGGCACTTATGAATGTCAACCTTGATACATTAAACCCAATGCAACGGTTATTAATGGAGCATGAACTAGAAGCTTGACGCAAAAGACGCATAGGATAGGATAGATTGAAGTTTTCATCATTTAATTGTAGCTGTTTGTTTTTATGTTGTTTATGCATTTTCTAATTATTAAGTACCGGTGATGTAGTAGCCATGGATGTAGTGTAAGTGTCCTTACTGTTGTACTAGTTCCTTAATTAAATTTGGCTTTTATGTTGTTACAAGAGAACAATAACGGAATATTTCATAAAACTAGCATTCAACGATACATAAAAGCATAAACGCATAAATATTATGAAACAAGCTTAAGTTATTAACTTGAGTATGTAGATATGTTAATCCACTTCCTACTAGTTTCCCGCATGCTTCCAGTAATGTTCCACCAATTCGTCCCTTAATTCTAGATGTGCTTGGGGATCTCTAATGTCCTGGATACGTTGCAAGTATTCTGCAAAAGTATTCGGGTCCTTGTACGGCTTTCTTGTAAATGCCACTGCTATATCCGGATTGTTCTGAAGTTGCAGTTCAATTCCTCCCCTTTCTTCTTCAACTATTATATTATGTAGTATAATACAACAATACATAATATCTGATATAACTGCCTGTTCATGATAGCGCACTTCTTGTCGTAAAATTTGAAATCGTCCCTGTAGAACTCCAAATGCTCTTTCTATGTCTTTTCACAACCTTTCTTACTGTTTTGTAAACTTGGCCTCTTTGGCATTGTTCGGCTTTTTGAATGCCTGCACAAATGTTTTCCATTTAGGGTAAATTCCGTCTACTAAATAATAACCAACAGAATGGTCTTTATCGCCAATTTTGTAGTTGCACGGCGGCGACAGATCGTTGTACAAATCATTAAACAAGTATGATTGTCGTAAGTCATTAATATCGTTGAGTGATCCAGGAACGCCAAAAAAGGAATGCCATATGTACAAATCGAATGAAGCTACGGCTTCTAACACCAATGTAGCTTTTTTAGTGTGTCCTTTGTATTGGCCTTGTAGTGCTACTGGACAGTTTTTCCATGTCCAATGCATACAATCTAAGCTTCCCAACATATCCGGGAAACCACGTTGATCTCCCATTGCTAACAATCGTTCAATGTCGTGTTCGGTGGGTGATCAGAGGTACTCTTCACCAACGACACGAGCAACTGTTTTGTAGAATTCTTTCAGACACAAAACTGCCGTTGATCCACCAATCCGTAATTTTTCATCTAATGAATCAGCTGAACTTCCATACGAAATCATACGAAGTGCCGCAGTTACTTTTTGTAGTGGTGAAATTCCAAGTTCGTTGATTCCAGTTTTCCTGTGGGTAAAAAATATATTGGATTCGGAAACTTTGTTTAGAACTCGATCGAACATTGTCCTTGACATACGAAATCTACGATGGAAGTATACATCACCGTATACTGGGTTTGGCACAAAGTAATCCTTCATCAACTGATTGTCGCCCCCTGCATAGTCATGTCCGTAGCGTATATCTCTTCTTCCCATCGTACTACATCCTTGGTTTGATTGTGAGCTCTCTGCGAAATAACGTTGCATCACATTTAAAGTTTCTCGTTGATACATACGTTGCTTGTTGTGATGGTTTTGACCTTCGTCGGAAGAAGACGAAGATGATGATGAACTTGAGAAGCACCATAATCGCTTCAAAGTATTCATGGTGTATATTTTTTTTTTCTGTGGAACAAAATTGAATGTGTTTGGTATAGACGACATAGTGTACTTATATATCTTTTATGAGTATATGTGTTTGCTTGTGAATGAAACTATTAGTTATATTAATTTTGTAGGCCACACCACCTTTACTGGTTCACGGGTATACAAAAAGACATAAAAAGGATATTAAGTTTAGTTCAAGGGTATACAAAAAGACATAAAATGAAAGGGGTCCACGAGATTGTCCACAAGATAACGAGTTTAGTTCACGGGTATACAAAAAGACATAAAATGAAAGGATAATGAGTTTAGTTCATGGGTCCATAAGATTGTCCACAAGATTGTCTTGGTTATGTCAATGATGTTGTTCTAGTTCCTGTATGTGTTGTTTGGAATGTATAAACGTTTGAAATTGATGTTGAATAAGATAGCACTCTTCTCGTTTAGAAACCCAAAATTCTTAAATAGCATGCCGACATAACAAGGTTTACAGATAACTCAATACTCTACGTACAAACACCAAATTAAATAGACATTAAAACAACAATAAAATCATAATACTATAAGCCTACTCAGTTCCATAGCGGGTCAACCAACTGTAGCGGAGTTTATACGCTTTGTAGCCAACAAATTCCTCACCATACTCGAAAAGGTAACGAGAATCATATGTTGCTTGATTTGTTTTAAATATGTTTTCTTCTTCAATAGCTTCGATAATCTTTGTGTACCGATCACAAGCGTCTCCAAAATGATGATTAGCCATTTGGATTTCAACTGATGTTGTCTACTCGGCCGGGAACGATGGTTGTTGTATAGCCTCATCATCATTGCCCATCTTTATTCATATGTTAAACCCCCTCCACTTTGCATTAGTAACTCATTTCTTTTTTCCACCTCAATTTTGGCTTTTACAAGGGCCAGCAAATCCTTGGAAGAAAATTCTCGAGTTGGAGAATTCGTTGTTTGCACACTATTACTAGGTCGTTGATTTACTGGAGAAGGACATGGAGCTGTAAGCGCTCGATGTTGAATCGTTGCAGGCACTTCTCCAGTTTGTGTATCATGAACTAATTCAACTGCATTATCGTTGCCTAGGCTCCATTCGTACTCATCAAAAATCCTTCCCATTTGTTCATTACTTATTTCAGAATCGTCCATGAAACCTATGCATCAGTAGAATTAGTAGAAGTAGAATAATCAAGCAAGGAAATTAATTTTCTCACTTGAGTCTGCAATGGTGCTGCTTGAAGATATAAAAGTTATGCGATTGATTATCAAATATGCAGTACATATAAGGATAATGTACTACCAAGAGCTACCATTCAACGTAGTAGAATACTGATTACTGAGGTCTCGTGATATTATGTTATATTCCCTACAGTGACCGTTCACATCACAAGAAATGTTGGCATTCAAGAAATGTTGCCATTTAATATTAATTACGTATAGTGTTGTTATTTATCTCGAAATTGACTAGTCAATGTAGTCTGTGAGTGCTGGAGAAGTCTACAACAACTGAACACCCAAACAACAAATTCAAATTACAACAACATTGGAGCTTAGAAGCTTACAACAACGACAATTATACAAACTACAACAACAATCATACAAATAAAAACAACGAGTGCAACTTAGACGCTTGCGACCGAACCACATTCGTACAAACTACAACAACTAACGTACAATAAGCATTAAAAATATAGTACACACAAACATCTACCACGACCTTGGGAAGGGTCCAGCTCTAGGTTTATCGGCAACAATTTTTCTCAAGCGTCTGATTTCGGCTTGCGCTTCCAGTGCATACTGACGTCCACGTTCGCACATGGGAGGGTCAATCCACTGCTTAAAGTTACAACAATCAATTTCATTAGGAAAAACCTTGTGGTCCTTGTATGCTTCACAAGCGAAAAATCGACGACCGGCATTGTTTTCAGTATTCGCAACGATCACGACTGATTCCTGTCCACAATGGCAAATAGGGTTGGATCCTATCGTACGTAGGGGCTCAGAAACCTTCCCTTCAAGTACAATTTCTTTGCCAGGTCGTTGATTAACGGAAGCATCATCGTCATTTTCCCAGTTATCCATAGCTCAAATTGTGAATGTGTAGTAATTGACTTATGAGCTTAAAGAGCATAAAACTTAGGCATATATATACATCTTCGAAGTTAATTATATATTGGTGCTATGGTAGATTACTACCCTGTAGTGAGTGGAGCCATGTCACTCTTTTCGAGAGTGTTCAGATTATAGTGCAACCCTTACTCCTTTGTCCTCTTTGGGTCGTCCTCGATATACGTTATCAGTCAAAAGCAGATTCCCTATAGTATTCCTACAGTCGTATCAGTGAACGGTTACATCAATATTTGTTTTAATGCCGACACATGCTTTGAAAGTCACGAAGCGTAAATCATAGTGTAGCTACTGGCCATAACTTTTGATTCCCACTATGAAATTTGGATTTTTCGAGTTCGTTAGGGAGATATATCTAAAGAGATTTGAATGTTTTTTGTTTCGCTAAAATCTATTATATTTTGCATCCTGCACGTTCAGTCAAAATTTATACATCTTCGAAGTTAATTATATATTAGTGCTATGGTGGATTACTACCCTGTAGTGAGTGGAGTCATGTCACTCTTTTTGAGAGTGTTCGAATTATAGTGCAACCCTTACTCCTTTGTCTTGTTTGGGTCGTCCTCGATATACGTTATCAGTCAAAAGCAGTTTCCCTATAGTATCCCTACAGTCGTATCAGTGACCGTTTACATCAATATTTGTTTTACTGCCGACACATGCTTTGAAAGTCACGAAGGGTAAATCATAGTGTAGCTACTGGCCATAACTTTTGATTTCCGCTATGAAATTTGGATTTTTCAGGTTCGTTAGGAAGATATTTCTAAAGAGATTTGAATGTTTTTTGTTTCGTTAAAATCCGTTATATTTTGCATCCTGCGCATTCAGTCAAAGTTTATACATCTTCGAATTTAATTATATATTGGTGCTATGGTGGATCACTACCCTGTAGTGAATGGAGTCATGTCACTCTTTTCGAGAGTGTTCGGATTATAGTGCAGCCCTTACTCCTTTGTCCTATTTGGGTCGTCCTTGATATACGTTATCAGTCAAAAGCAGATTCCCTACAGCATTCGTACAGTCGTATCAGTGACTGGTTACATCAATATTTGTTTTACTGCCGACACATGCTTTGAAAGCCACGAAACGTAAATCATAGTGTAGCTACTGGCCATAACTTTTGATTCCCATTATGAAATTTGGATTTTTCGGGTTCGTTAGGAAGATATTTCTAAAGAGATTTGAATGTTTTTTGTTTCGCTAAAATCCGTTATATTTTGCATCCTGCACATTTAGCCAAAGTTTATACATCTTCGAAGTCAATGTGAACAATAATCATACAGATACAACCGACCATTACAGATACAACCGGCCATTACATATACAACAATGAATAATAGTACATGCCTACTAAAACATCAATGCGAACATCAAAGCAACACTTTTGACCTTAAGGGAGTCGCATTGCGTTCATTCGCAACTCTTGAACTTGATTTTCGAGACGCCTAATCTCTCGTTCGAGTTCGTTTGCATATACTATTCCCCTTGGGCACAACGTCTCGTCAATCCATTCCGTGTAGTTGCATCCATTTGGATAGGATGGAATTTTTGCATGCACCGACCAATATTGTCGCCTTCTGCTTGAACCTGAACATGGACCGCATGACCGCAGTAGCAAAGTACATGATAAGATTCACCTTCATGTTCATGCGGTGGTACTCGATAGAACTCTACTTCTTGTTGTGGTTGAGCGAGAGCCTGTTGGTTCGATAGTTGAACATGTGGCACTTGAACTTCTTGTGGAAGATTTACATGCCCCTGTTCATGCGATGGTTGAACATGTGGTACTTGAACTTCTTGGGGCCTAATTTGCATTAGAAAATCAAAGTCGTCTTCGAGCTGCTGAAGTCTCATCTGTTCCTACGCCTGTTCTTCAGAGTCAGTATCTGATGGCCAAGAAGGCATTTTGAGCGAGCGATAAAAGGAGGAGGAAGTACTAGAATGAGAACGAAGTTGTTTGAGTGAGATATTATGTGCATAAATTATGTAACATATATAGCCGCGGGGAGTAGAAAATAGTAAAATAAATAATGATGTTACTGCTCACTGTTTCGCCTGACTTAATATTGTAGGGAATTTGCTTTTCTTACTGTCATGATGTGAACAGACACAAGCTCACTGTTATATCTTTATGCGCATCATTAGTTGTTACACACATCCATTACAAATAATATGTACTAGTCCAAAATCAAATGTACGAGTATTAAAAATAATCAAATAAGTTACAAGGTACAAAAGACAGATACATAAAGATAACAACTACAATAAGATCTTACAAGCATACAGCTTACATATCAGATTACAGTCTAACAAATAAGATAACAATAAGATCGTACATACTACATTAAATTACTAGTACAACACACTAATAGGATAACGTGCATATATATCCAGCTACACTAAATACCACATAAAATGAATCTAACGCATATCATTAAAGAACCACGAATCTTCCGCTAGATCAACTGCTGGTCCACTGTCGACATGGTCATCATCATCGTCATCTACTCGTCGTGTCGGATGAGATCGCTCGTCATCCTCAGCAGTTAGCTCTTATTACGAGCCATCAACTGATTAACTGCATGCTTATGTTCTCTATACATAGTATCGCGAAGTCCAATATGCATACGATATAGTTCCTCGTAAGGAAGAACAGCTGGATCTGGAAACTGTGTAACAATAGGTCCTGAAATATCTACGTACGTATCTGGACCGGATGTGCCAGGAATGCCCACAGTCCAACCGTAACTAGTCGGATGAGGAGGCTGAGGACGAGGAGGCTGATAATGAGGAGGCTGCAGAGGAGGCTGAGTAGGCTGATAACGAGGAGGCTTCTGCAAAGTAAGCGTACCCAGAGACAGGTCACGTAATACAACTGGATCATCAAACGGAGTGTAGGCAAATGGACAAACTAAACCAACTGCAGCGGCATGAACAAACGTCACCGTATTAGATGGCGTATAAAACGACCCCTAAAAAGAAATGTAATCTCTACCGGTAATGATAAATCTTTCAACTGGCCACCACTCATCGGCATACTGCTGCAAATCAACACTAGAATAAACCTGTAGATGACCTGTATCAGGGTGGGGATCATCGGGAACAACATCAACATCGAATAACTGTCGCCAACAACGCTCCCCCAAGTACCAATAACATCCTAAAGCGGGTGGTGGCGATACCAATGGAAATCGTCTACGTGACAAAAACTGAGCGTGCTGCTGGGCTGGGCCTGACAAGAAAGGGGAATCAGAAAACGGACGCCACAAAACAGACTCTCGTGTGGTCCTCATCTCTATCTGATTACGAGCCACTACAAATACATGATGCCAATCACCTCCTGGTACAAACCGTCGGTTTTCGAGGGCCCAAGCTTTCACTCGAGGACAGAAATGTGATAGTATAGGATCCAATGTCGGAAAGGTCATGTTATGAAAGTACTCAAAATACCAATACTGTAGAACCTCCCAAAAACCTGTAATCGACGACCCACGAGCCCAATAGTGCACTACTGGTCCAAACACTTGTACAAATGAGCTAGAATCGGCATACCCCAGTCATATGTAGTAGGAGTACTGTCGAACGACACGTTTGCAACAACAGCTACATATCCACATGGCAATGTGTTTGATGAATTCGTAAAGAATAAATTACCCATCATATATAATAAGAATAATCCGAGAATCTCTAAGTGGTGAACTGCAGGCTGAGGTTCAACTAATTTCATGATGGCTTGCCTAACAAAAGAGGTTCTAATTTGATGGTTGTTTGATAAGCCTCCCCCTTGTAAGTCCAAATGTGGGAATATACTAGCCAATAGGTCATACCGCTGATATCGCTCATCGTAAGGTAAAGTTGCACCCTGACCAATTGGTATACCAGTATGCATGGTAAAATCTAGTGGTGTAAAACCCATCTCTCTGAAACTAAAGTGAAATGTATGTGTTGTTTTCCACCAACACACAGCTAATGCACCACATAACCGAACATCATTATCGTACAGGTTTTGAATACCTAAATTAAAAATAATTAAATCGAGTTAATATATTATGTTATATAACATATGTATTATGTAAGTGAGATCATCAAAATTACGTACTCAAGAAATCTCCAAGTCCCATATTTCTAAGATATTTCGCAATAATGCCATCTGTGTCGTACGCACGGATGGTCTTAAACAAACGGACAATACTAACCCACGATCCCCATGTACGATCATTATGAGCCTATTAACATACAAAACAATTACTAC
This sequence comes from Allium sativum, assembly GCA_030737875.1. Lineage (NCBI taxonomy): Eukaryota > Viridiplantae > Streptophyta > Magnoliopsida > Asparagales > Amaryllidaceae > Allium > Allium sativum. The sequence continues at coordinate 344,417,330 of CM060924.1, read as the reverse complement.
TTTTTTTACGACAAACTTATTTTTCAACTACGAATTAGTACAGCAATCAGTTTAAGAAGTTATACCTCTAACGACGTCTTCAAGGATTCGGTAAGGTGTCTAACGCTTTCGGGAAGTTCCCGAAAATTATCCAACGCTTTATCTCTATTCAAATTAACATCGATATGAGGATCCAGCAGAGCATAAACACTGGGTCTAGCAACCCACCTTCGCTTAACGTGTTTTGAACGAGGAGCTTCGCTTGGACCGGTGTCTTCAACCGCTTCATTCTCCTCTTCTGCATTGATATTGGCGTCACTACTACTCCCATAACCAAAAATAGCTTTACCTAACCTTCTCATTTTTTTTGGGTGGAAAATGGGTGCGGCGGGAAGAAGGAAGAAGGAAGAAATGGAGAGGGTGGCGGCGGGGGAGAGTAAAAATGCAACGAAAAGAGGGAGCTCGGGTCTTTTGACCCGATTCGACCGGTTAGGGTAAAACCCTTAACCGATCATGGTGAAACCGGTGAAAAATACACTGGTTTCACCATAACCAACTATGGGTTTTGACCCATAGCCGGTTGGGAGGGCTGCTCGTGTCAACCCCCCTGAGTTGACAGCAAGCAACCCCCTCGGTTGGGACTGCTCTTACCGTAATATCCTCAAAGTTCATGTAAAATCCCCAAAATAGCGAAAGACAATCAGAAGCATATCCAAAAAGTGAAAACTTCCCAACCACAAGAACCACAAACAAAACCCCAAGAGCCAAAAACCCAAGACATTAACCACTACGAACACAATGAAAAACAAGGAAACAACTAACAAAACTTGCGTAGCCAAACCCAAAAACAACAATGAAACTTGAAAGGAAAGAGAGCTTCTACCAGCACGACGTCGAATCGTTCCACGACTAATAGCCTGCCTTTTAGAGGAGTAGAAACCCTAACCAGAGCAGCTGAAATGGCTATAAGGCAAAAAATAAATCGCAAATGAATTACACTGTTGTGGTTGACGTGAAGTAGTGATACTCTAGGGGAAGTGAATCTGAGCCGATTGGGGAAAGTGGCAAGGGAAACAACGAAAAGTGGTACAGATTTGGATGGTAAAAATTCGAAGTGAGTTGAAGAGGGGAAAAGGGCTATGTTACCTACAGTAATATAGAAAGCTAGGATATAAGGGAGAAGGGAGATTGAAAGATAAGGGGAGGCTAAAGAATGAGGAATGAGGGAGGCGGTGGAGAAATTCAGTTAGGGTTCTAGTCCCATTGATGCGTGAAACACAGCTTCACGTGATGCCCTACCTTAGATGAAGTCATCATTACAATTTTATACGTGAATTAAAATAATTAATATAATTAATCAACATCGTTAGCTTACGTTTAATCATCATCATTAGCCAGTTAATCATGTGACTAACTCACGTTTCTCCCTCCTAAGTCATGAAACAAAAGCCGTATACACCCTCTCCTTACATCACCTCACTATGCTGCCTCTAGGCTACTAGCCCTTCACCGCCATGACAAAGACCAACCCGCGCCACCTTCACTCAATACCTGGACCCACAAAACCAAGCCATATCGTTGGAATCAAGGGATGAGCTTAAAAGGTTTATGTGCCCAAAGTTTTGTCCATCATCCACCCTATGATCTCCGACCACCGCCCATTTGAAGATCTCTCTCCCTTCCTCCTTTTCCTTCTTCAACCCTGACTAACAACCACAGTAGCGCGCACTACAAAACTAAACATGATATGACCTTTATCTTGGATTTCCTCAGATTCTAGACAACTCCAATGCCCGATAGATGAACGGTCAATTTGGATGAGTCTGTGTCGTCGATACGAACAACTTTCATGTTGGGAGTTTTAGCTAATTGTGGATGGATTGGAAAGTGAATTTTTACCATTGATTTGCAAACGTAGGCTAGGGATTAAGAATGAAAGAGTTAACTCCTATTTATAGCCTCTTCCAGATCACTATTCATCGAATTCGAAAAGTCCTAAACTCGAAACTAGAGGTGCTCATTGTCATTCATTTGCAATAACCCACATTTTGAACACAATGGAACTAGTTTTGAGAGCTGAGTCAATCGTATGTAAAATCCAGCTTTTGAAATCATATTATAAATCAATAACCATTTATATCGCGCATGATTAGATAGTGCCTCCAATCAACAGAAAATTTGGAATCTTACAGTAATTAACCATTAAGATCCGATAAAATTTATTTCTTTGAATTCTGAGATCATTTGCAAAATGATTATTATCATGTGTTAACGAAATCGATTAAATATAAATAGGTTTCTAAACACTCAATCCATTGATAATAATTTTCCATTATCATTCTAATTTAATTAGAATAGTTATTTAACTTCAAATCAATTTAATATCATAATAGATTTAAAATTTCAACTTCTTTCCATATTCAAATCGTCATATGAATTTAATCAAACTCATTAAATTTCAAATCATTCTTTTTAACATTTAAATTCTTTAAATATTCAACTCTTAGAATTCCGGGTTGTTACAGACTCTCCTTTAAAAGGATTTCGTTGCCGAAATCATAATTAAGAAGGATGCACTAAATATAAAAGAAATAAAAAAATATTTCAAAATCATGTTAGTTTTTTTGAAACTTGAGATTTTGAAAAAAATTGGCAACACCTCCTTTATGCAGTAGGATCGGAAAAAATTACAACATCAATATATGACACTATTCATCTCATCTCATTGATTAGGTATCTGAAATCATGGGAAAACAATATATATGAACCACGTACGATATGCAATCCAAAATACATACCACTTGTTGGGCAAACAAATCTTCACTAATGAAACCAAAAGCCATAAGCAAACTAGCAAGCTTTTGCTTCCATATATTTGTATATATTTGCATAACCTAAAAGAGAGTTAAACAAATAGACAAGTAATATGATAACTGTAACATGTGCATAAGCAAACGCAACAATCATAGCAATATACAAACTTGATGAAACTAGCAATAATGAGGCAAATATATAAGCAATAAAAATGCAACATACGCCACATGGAATCATAAACAACTAATACATGTCAACATAACAAAGTGTCTTCATTATTAATAATCATAACAAATGATTAATTCAAGTTCCAAATTCAACATTGCACAGGGATGATAACCAATTTATTAAGCATCACCATTCGCTCAACAGCCTCAGCTATTACTTAACCAATCATTCATGCTACGACAAACCATTCAAAGTTTCTAATCTCAAATTCACCACAAGTTAATATTCCAAACATGCATATTTATTCATGAAAGTTCATATTTCTATATTTAAAATTCTTCCATCTAATTTAATTATAATTTAATATATGAATAACCAAACCGTTATTTTTTTGAAATTTTTATTCTAACATAACTCAAAATCTACAAGATGAAATCTAAAATTTCCTCTTTTGTTAGAAAACTATAATCCAATAGGTCCAGAATATTCTTATTTCAAAGAGTTCATACTTACTTGGATACATTATATTCATTTAAAGTACAAACCAAAAAATTACAAATTGCGGCGCAGCAACAAGCTCTTTTTAATTTAATTTAATTTAATTAATTTATTCAACCTCTGTTAATTTATAAATTATAAACTTTTTTTTACTTTTTTTCCTTAACATAATAAGTTCTTCTAATTCAACTTGGAAATTATCGACCGTCTAAAATCATGAATATTCCGGTTTATTTTCATTCTTGGCCAAAATTCATTATTAGACAATATCATTTAGTTCAATTATTCCCCACATATGTGCCAAAGTGATAAGATCGCCTTATCCAAACAAAGTACTCTGCATATTTAAGTGGTTAGGCACAACTACACATCAATCAACAATAGTCTATGCTTCAAAGTGGACGAACAAGACCAATCAGTCGATTAATGATAACAATTACATGTCACCATTTCCTATCAAATTAATCATCCATAAAAACTATACTTAGTTTGAAAATTTTCCTTTACATATAAAAAGTACAAAAACTTGGTAAAATTATTTTATTACAACTTTTGGGAAAAAATTTAATATTTAATAACATATACGCTCTCATATATAGATATATACACTCAGAAAACTCAATCTTGGGTGCTACCAACCCCATCTCTACTGAGTTATAGGGACATAACCATGGTTCTATCTCAATGTTGCGCTAGGCAGAGACTTGGTACTTGCTAACCAAAACTGATGCTGTAACACCCCACCTCCATTAAGGTCACTCACAAAGGGAATGCCTTAACTTTAATGGAGCATTTTAGTAAACAGAACAGAATATTACAAGACAGATATAAAAATAGTACTTGAAAAACATTATAACTTTATTGCAGCGGACGGAAATCGGTTTGGTTACAACTTTACCCAAAACTCAGGATATCAGCCTTGTTCAAAAGCCATCAGAGTACAAAACTTTAAAATCATAATCCCCACAGAACGTAAGCTATACAGAGCCAAGCCATACTTTAAGCACTTCAAGCAGAAGGAATCCGGATCAAGCTAAAGTATTCCCTCCTTGGATAACCTGGGGAGGGGGGGAACGGAAGAAAAAGTGGCGAAAACAAGCAAGGTCAGACATAAAGTCTGGCAAGTCCAGTGATTTTCAGTTATGAACAGATAATAATAACATGACATGAAAATAAAACTGGATGAGAGATAATGGTAACAGGTGTAGCGGATATAACAGAAGAACGGAATGATATAAACTATTACTTTACACTTCTCTGCACTAATACTAGTATAACAGAATTAGGTGTCACCCTAATGTCTAAACTGAAACAGAAACGGGTACAGAATAATTTCCCCTGAAGAGAATGCTAGTAACGGGCCTTTACCACCCCAACAGAAACAGACAGAAGCATAATGTTAATAATGGGCCTTTACCACCCGAACAGAAACGGACAAAAGCAGAAACAGATTAATCCCTACGGAAACAGAATATAGAGTTAGGTGTACACTAGTAATGGGCCTTTACCACTCGAACAGAAACAGACAGAAGTAGATACAGATTAATCCCTACGGAAACATAATGTAGAAGTAGGTGTACACTAGTAATGGGCCTTTACCACCCGAACAGACGGTACCACGCAGAAACAGACGGGTGTTGCCACCCAACAGAAACAGACGGTACCAACAGAAACAGACAGAACTAAGTGTACCCTAAAACCCTACCCCAAGCGATCGACTCCCTAAACATAAATACCCTGTGTCGGCCCCACAGTAGGGTGTATCACTCCCTAAAGTGACAACCAGTTGGCACAGACCTATTTACAGATGTCACGGCGACTTACATTCTCAGAGGCAGACCGGGATCCATGCACGCACATGACCCGGTTGGAACGCACCATCAACACCCCTTGCCATTATCAGAATGAACCACTTATAATTAGTTCAGTAAGTGTGCCCGGACCCTACCTACTGTTGGGTCAAAATTTTGATACCAGAAAGGGTTACTGACTAATATGGGTCCCAAATAACAGATGACACAAGTAATTTCCCTCCTAACCTTGTGTCCCCAGACTAACAGATTTCAGACTAACTTGTTTACAAGTTCGGACATATAGAATTCAAATCAACTAGTTTACAGACAAGTTTTCAGACTAACGGATCAGATATACAGATTTAACAGACTTACCGATTAACTAGTTACAGATTAACAGACTTACAGATTTGTCTAACTTTGTAATTGGGCCTACAGATTCACGGAACAGATTTATTAAATTCATCAGTCTAGTGGGTTTAACCCTATCCGCCCAACACGTTTTAGACATCATATTTATCTCAGATTTTCATTAATTAAATATTAATGCCCAGACCTCTCACATTAGACTGATAGTTTGCGGCTACTGGTTAGGCCGGTTGGTTCCGGGCAGATTTCTGTCGCAAACTGAGTCTAACCTCGGGTTTCAAGCACGTTATGACTATCTTCTCACATTAGAACCTATTGTTTGTGGCCACTGGATGTGCCGGGCGGTTCCGGGCAGAATTACGCCGCAAACTCATTCTAACCTCGAGTTAGCCATGTTCATCTTTGCGGCCAATTAATTAATAATTTACCATTTATGCCCACGCCTAATATACATGTCAATTATTCATAACTATAGCCAATTCAGATTATGTCAATAACAGACTAATTATATCAACTCAATAGATATAGCAGATAACAGATTTTGCAGATTAGGCGACTTAACGGATTTAGCAGATTAAGCAGACTAGCAGATTTAGCAGATAATAGATTAGGCATCTCAACAGATTTAGCAGTTTAGGCATCTCAATAGATTTAATTTAGCAGATTTAGCATATAACAGATTTGGCATTTTCAGCAGACTTAGCAGATGACAGATTTGGCAGATGAACAGATCTAGCAGACTGGGCAGTAGAGCAGATTAAGAAATATAACAGAACTAGCATATTAGGTAATATAGCAGAACTGGCAGATTAGGCAAATATAGCAGAACTAGCAAATTAGGCAAATATAACAAATTTAATCATTCCTTAAAGTTTCACAACCATATCTTGCCTAATTATAAATTTGGCCTAATTTTGCATGCTTAAATAGTTGTCTTGATTCACACTATGATCATATACCCCACGTTTGCATTGAATTTACATGTCACAGATTATGGTCCTAATTTACATGTCCCAATTTAATTCAACTTGCCTAGTACAAAAGATTCACATATAAATTATACCAAATATAGCCATCGATTTCAATGCATGTCATATATTCAAAAATCTCCTACTTAGGTTTTATTCCCATTTGATAGTTATCAAATCTTAATATAGATCTTCACACCTAAGTCATATTCTCTTTCAAATCATGAATTGTTATATAAACAATATGCCCAACAATCTAGTTATAACATATCTTAATTCAAAATATGTGTTATGTCCAATGTCTCAAGTCACATGTTAACATACCATGGTTCCTCTTCTTCCAATTCACAGAATATGCATAGATCTAAATCTAGTTTACAACCTATGTCCTTTTTCTTAAATCAGTCACAGATTAGCCATGTCCAATTATGCCACATTCATTATTTGTCCCAAACATTTGAGCGTTCGTGCGTTAATCTCTTAGGAGATTGGCGCAGGCTAGTAGTAGCCTGACTATAGAACAGAAAGAAGAAGAGATATAGAATAAAATAGATCAGAACAGAACATACACCATCTCAAATTCAGATTTACAATCATGTCACAATTATGATTAAAGTTTATATTGGAAAATAACTGCACTTGCCTTGGTTGGATTAAAGAAAGAACTTTAATTGTTGTAGAATCGCTGCAGAAGCTTTAATCTCTAGTTTGAATTTGAGTTGCTTAGGTTGATGTTGACTAGCTTCTAATTTTGATTCCAGCAGAGTAGCGACGCCATTTTTATTTTTTATTTAGAACAGAGGCAGAGAAGAAGCATAATAGAATTGTGTGTAGAGAAGGCTAGGTTTGGGGCTGTTTAAATAGGGTCAAGTCAACGAATCTAGACAGAAATCGGACCAGATACATAAGAATGCACCCAGGCTCAAAACCAGGTTCGGGGACCAGGTCGACTGACCTGGCCAGGAGGGGTCGACTGCCCAGTCGACTCCCCAGTTGACCTAGGTCTGGGCGGGAAATTTCCCGCCCAGTCTGTTCTGGGTTTGAAATTCGAATTTTGAATCCGAATTCGTGCTGTTTTTAATTCTGAAATTTTTTGAAACTTTGGAAGGCTATAACTTCTTCATATGGACTCCGATTTACGCAAACTCGGACTCGTTTTCAAGCAGAATTCCAAGACGAACGCAATGGCGCAACCCGTTTCCCTTGATTCTTATTTTAAAAATTAATTATCCTTTGATTTGTTACTTATACGTTTACAGAAAATACGGGGTGTTACAGATGCCAAATGAAAATAATTTTGTATGACGATGAGACAAATATCAAACCTCAGTAATGGACAAACTAAGGCTCTGATGCCAAATGAAGAGAATCGCAAAGTCCCTATCATTTGGCCTGCTGGCCGAAGGGTAAAGGCCTTGCGAAGATGCTTGAGAAAAAAATTAGAGGGTGAAAAAGAAGAAAGAAAGTTTAGTGTAGCAACATCAGAATCAAAGAAGATACAGAATCTCATAGAAGATTGAGAAAATGTAATATAACAAGAAAGAGTAATATATATTCCCATAAATATACACATATGTATATACATAATCAGAGTACAACACATAAATCAGCACGGATAGTAATAATAGCCTGTCCTCATAAATGCTGAGACATACAATGTATAGCATAGTGGAAATACAACATTAATCATCATGGCATAGTGGAGTAATAGATAATACAAGGAATATGACAAAACGTCTGGACTCGAGCTCCCCTCTTAAGATTAAAGCAACCAACATAATTTGCAAATATACTCTATCTAACCCGAACATTAAGGAAACCAATGCCAGGATCAGTATGGAATACCAAAGTAAGGAAACTTTAATCACAAACATCACAAAGAACTTACTTAATTTTAGAAAATCCTTTAAAAGAATGTGTTAACGACAAAAATCATCAACAGCCAATTGAGAACTGGCAGAATATGTAGTGAAATTAAAGGTTGATCAATCTAGAGAACCCCTTTAGGAGGTAGTTCGACCTAAGCTATATTGAGTTTGAACACGATACCCCTTAATTAATCGAGCTTTGGTTGTCTCCTGGAATATCGATGCTTCCTTTTGAATGCAAGAGTTACCCTTTTTCGAGTGTATCAACAATGCTTTTTTAAGATAAATAGGGTTATATTGGGGATGACGTTCTAAGTAATCATATTAGTGTTTAGGGGTATATATATTATGATCCTCTCATATGCATAGGTAACCTTGTTGCAAAGGTGTGATTTAGACTCAAGGTAAAATAATGTACACTGTATTAAGAGGATACAAGCGAAGATATCACAATGCATACATTGGATGACGTATTGTAGCCTTAATCAATTAAAGTGATACTTCACATCGATCCAACCCCCTAGAGGCCTTGGTTGTGTCAGTTATCGTGTTGTAAAGCTATAATAAGTCATCAAATGTTATGGTATATTAAACATATTCAAAAAGGGTTAAGACAAAAGCTTGAATCATGATGGAAGGATCATCGATTTTCTTAATTCTTCTTCTTCTAATTTGATTGTGCTTGAAGCTTTTGTATATGAAATTAGTTGATAACTCCCTATTAAACCAGTTTGATCATAATATGATTATAAAATCAAGAATAAATATGATCTCAAGCTCCTGCTTTATTTATCATGAGATATTACAATTGATGAGAAATCCCCCAATCCGATTTACGGTTTAGTATGTTAGAATTGAGTATGAGATTTCAGAATGAGAGTAAGTCCTTCAAAATGTGACCTTTAGGGTCTTATTTATAGGGGATTCAGGCCCCCTTCTATAATGATAGCGTGGAAAACCCTCCTTTTGTAACAACCTATTAGTATCGGCCCATGCGAGCGCTTTCTCGCTTCGGTTTAACTCCTTGCCGCTTGCACTTATGGGTGTCGCCTTTGTGCAGTAGTATCAACACCGAGCTTATTAGTGTAGATTATGTTCTTTTGCTCCCAACATATTTATTACCAGCCCTGCGCTTTCCCCACATGAATTTGGTTTTGTACTCGTACTCCCAACTTATTCATTTGGTGCCGATTTGATTGCTTCCTATTCTTTATGTTTGGTATCGTCTTCGTGCCTCTACCTCGTTTCTCTTGGTATCGGCTTTATGTATTTGTCTTTGTTCTTTGGTGTCAATACCAAGCTAACTACTCACTGCTTGTTGGTGCCGACAACGCGTCCTCATTGCTTTCTTTTCTTGGTATCAAATTTATGTATTTGTCTTCATTATTCGTCGTTGACACGAAGATAACTGCTCACTGCATATTGTTGTCGACAATGTATCTTAACTGCCTTCTTTTCTTGGTATCGGCACTAAATTGTTTGTTCCTCTACGTTGGTGCGGATGGCATGTTCATAAAGTTATTTTTTTGGTGTCATCTTTGCTGGTACCCTCTGTATCCTTGGCATCGACTCCATGTTCCCAATCTTGCTATTTCAGTATTGTTTTCGTTGTTATTACTCCAAGCTTTCAATGTGTGCTCTTACCTATAATGACTCTACTTCCTGGTGCCTCTCTACTCCTATCCGTCTCTTCTCAGTGTCAGCTCCACTGTCTCTTCACCTGTACTTGGTATCAGCTTTCTTGTTTTTCAATCCCGCTTTTTGGTTTTGACTTCATGTAACTGGGCCCTGAAATTTGGTGTCGGTTAAGCTTCCCTTAAAGCCTTTTCTTCTTGGTTTCAGTTTTTTTACTTCAAGCCATTTTCTTTCAATATTATCTGCTAGTTTCAAAGCTTCCACTCCTTTCCATTAGATTAATGTAAACTTTAGTGATAACATTTAGACCCCCCACGTATAAAGAGGTTTCTGTTCTTTAGGACAAAAATCCTATGATTCTAGCACTACCTTCCTATAACTCAAGAATCGTTAGAGAAATTTTACGTTACTAGTTTTTTATAATCCGTAATAATGATAAAAGAAAGAATGTTGAGTTTTCTTATATGGTAGAATTGGATTTGAGATTTATGAATTACGACGATCCTCTCCATGACAAGGAGTTTGTAATTTTGAGTTTAAACTCCAGTTCAAAAATACAATGTGTCGAACGCAATATCGTATCCATGTGGTCCTTTATACTGAAATTCTAGAGATTTAGGACCTTTTTCCTTTAATAGGAATAGGAAATCCGAGATTTTAATTCGGGTATTAAATATTAAGGGCCCATTGTTGAAGATGTAGAATAGTGAACTTAAAATCCAGAGTCAAATATTTGCAATAGAAATCTGAAATCTGTCTCTAGAATTACGGATATAAGATTCGAAAGTCACATTTAGGAACTTAGAATAGTAGCCCAAAAATTTACTTCTTCTAATGAAAATAGAAGATCTAGAGTCCCAAAATTTAGACATTTTGTAATAGCGATCCAAAAATCCACCTCTAGAGTTATAAACAAAAAAAAACCATATTCGGGTACTTTGGATGGAAGACCATAAGTCCACTTCTAGTAATGTAGAACAGAAGACCCAAATCCCATATTCGAGCATTTACAGTAGAAGACCAGAAATCCACTTTTGGAAATAACAGAAATCCTGAAACTCATATTCGGGTATTTATAATAGAAGACTAGAATTCCACTTCCTGGAATAATTGAAGTCACGAACCACATATTCGGATACTTATAATAGAAGACCAGAAATCCACTTCTGGAAATAACAGAAATTCTGAAACCTATATTATGGAATTTATAATAGAAGAATAGAAATCAACTTTCGGAAATAATAAAAATCCCGAAACCCATATCCATGTATCTGTACTTCTGCCTTGAATTGCAATTTCGGCTTTATGAGCCACTTTCTGGGCTTTGATTTGATTGTGAGCCACTTCTTGGGCTTTGATTGGGAGCTTCAACCTTGTGAGCGACTCTCTTGGCTTTGTGTGTCCGGTGCGCTTGTCTAGCTTATTCTCAAGCAGGGCCTAAGGACTTACTCGACCTCCCTCTAGGAAGCGCCTTAACCTGGCCATTGTGACATGGTTAAGGGCTTAAATGCTTCGGCCTGGCTATTGCTGTCTTGGACAGAGGATTACTCTTTTGATGCTTTAACCTGGCAAGGATTACACACCACCCCCTCTAGGAGGTGCTATTCCCTAACCGTCTTGGCGTGGACAAGGGTTTTCTACTGTCGTAGGTAGCTTTGCCCATTTCCGGTAGTTTCAAATTTTAAGGAGATTTCGTACTCCTGACCATGTAGACATTCTTAAGAAGATCTTATTTTATTTATCTACCATTGAAAAGTATGTCTCAAGTGTTCTACATTCCATATTCATTGGATCACCATTTGGTCTACATAGTTAATATGTTCCGGGCATGAGTTCTTGATGAATGATCAACGGTCCTTCCTAGTTTGGACCAAGGGGTATGTATGTCGTATTCTCAGTATTTTCCATTACCTTTCGTAATACTACGTCTCCCTTTCAGAATATTCTTGTTCTTACTCTCAAGTTTTAGTACATAGTGATTCTTCTTTGATATTCGGTTGTTCTAATATTAGCTTCATCCCTTAACACTTGGATTAGATCTAAATATTCCTTTTTTCAACTCTTGATTCGGATCTAATGCATAAGCTATTCTTTTGTGTAATGGAATTTCAACTTCGATTGGAATCACAACCTTACATCTGTATGTTAGAAAATATAGGGCGTGTCCCGTTGCTGATTTAGCAGAAGTTTTATATGCCCAAACTACCAATGGCAACTCATCGGCCCAACTTCCCCTAGCTTAATTTTGTTGTTTCTTCTGGATTGTCTTTATGGTTTTGTTTACAACCTCGATGGCTCCGTTTTCTCTAGGATGAGACATAGAAGAGAAACTCTTTATGATTCCATTTTTTGCAAAACCGTGCGAAATATTCACTTTCAAATTACGTTCAATTGTCAGATATGCTTTTGTGGGGGATTCCGAATCGACTGACGATGTTTTTTATCATAAATTTGAGCATGTTTGTAGATGTGATGTCCGAAAGTGGTTCCGCTTCTACCAATTTTGTGAAGTAGTCAATCGCTAGCACTGCATATTTAGGTCCTCATTTAAATATCGGTTCGGGTCCAATTAAATCTATTCCCCATACATTAAATGGCCATGATCTCGATCTCGAGATTGTGGTTAAGTCATTTGGAGGTAATCAAGACATTCTAGAATATATTTGGCCTTTTTCACATCTCTTGACATATTTTGTTGTCTGATTATCCATTTGTGTCCAATAGAAGCCTTGTCTCATAAATCTTTTTTCTTACTTGATTCCATTAGAATGGTCTCCACATACCCCTTCATGTGTTTCCTTCAATAATTTGACACCATCCTCAAGACTTACACATCTCAGGTAGGGGAGCGAATAACCTTTCTTATAGAGTATCTTGTCCATAATACTCAATGTTGTGGTTTGATGCTTAATCCTCTTGGCCTCTTGTTTATTGGTAGGTAACGTTGCTTCTATGAGGTTATCCATAATGGGAGTCATCCAACTATTTTCATAACGATAGTTCATTTCAAATTGCATTGGTTCTTCAATCGAGACTTCATCTGCATCTTTTTCCTTTTTGGTCTATCTTGCCAAATCTTAGGATCTAGTTAAAACTAGCAACTCTTTTCCAAGACCGGATGTCTTTTGTTTGATGCTGGGTTTTTCTTGATATCCTACTGGTATAATATGAGTTTCGGAGCTCCACTAAAGCTAGCCAGCTTTGCTAAAGAATCAACTAGAGAATTTTCCTCTCTCGGAATTTGATGTACATAAAAGTTTTCAAATTTGAGTAAGCATTTTCAATATTTTCTTTAAGTATAGTGCTAATCGGACATTCTTGGTTTAATAAGTATGCTTTGTCTAATTTACCAGTAGCTGCGAATCAGTAGAGATTACGATTCAGGGTATTTTCAAATGTAAAGAAAGGTTCAACCCTGCTATCATTTATTTATACTCAGCCACGTTGTTTGTTGCTGCAAACCCAAGTTTCATTGCATAGTGTAAATGGTGCCCTTTGGGGTATTATCACATATCCTTCCCCTAATCCTTGCTCATTTGATGCTCCGTCTACAAACTATTGCCATTTGGATTTAAGATCATTTTCCTTTGTCGATTGTTCTTTCATAAAGATTGTACATTCATTAGCAAAGTCTGCTAAGGCTTGTCCTTTGATTTTCACTCGCGATTGAAACTCGATTTCATACTGACTACGCTTGATTTCCCATTTGATCAATCTTCTAAATTTTTCTGGTTTACTAAAAACCTGTTTAAGCCAAAAGTTTGTTAGAACTTTAATTGGATGTGCTTAAAAGTTACCTCTAAGTTTCTGAGTTGTAAGTATCAAACAGTAGGCCAGCTTTTCTATTACGGGATATCAAATTTCTACATCTTTTAACCTTCTACTAACATGATAAATTGGAAGTTACGTTGCTTTCCGTGATAAGAACCAAGCCGACTGCGTACTCTGAAACAACCATGTAAAGAAACAAGTCTTCTCCACTTTTGGAACTAGATAAAATTGAAGATTTTTCTATATAATCTTTCAATTCTTGAGAAGCCTTTCTACACTCCTCACTCCATTCGATATTATTCTTTTTCTTAATTATATCAAAGAAAGGTACACATTTATCGATGGCTTTATAAATGAACCTATTCAAGGCCGCTACTTTCCCATTTAATCTCATGACCTCTTTGCTTGTCTTGGGTTCATCCACATTTCTTATGGATTTAATCTGTTCGGGGCTAGCATAATCCCATATTCACTAACAACATATCCCAGGAATTTCCTAGATTAAAACCAAAAAGAAAATTTTGTGGACTCAACTTCATTTATTATTCCTTTAAGACATTGAACATTTCTTTCAAGTCTTCCAAATGCCTTTCTGCTTCGTTGGATTTTACTAGCATGTTATCCACATATACTTCCACATGCCGCCTTATTTGCTATTGAAACATTCTGTTGGCTAGTCTTTGATATGCAACACCTGTATTTTTCAATCCAAAGGGCATTACTGTAACACCCCACCTCCGCTAGGGTCACTCACAAAGGGAATGCACTAGTTTTGGAGGAGCGTTATCGAGGTAAACAAACACAGAAATATTACAAGACAGAACAAAGATAAAAAGATAAATTTCATTACTTTCAAAAAGAGTCAAAACCTTTTACATCAAATAGCCAGGTTATTATTTTCCATTACTACAAATTCTGTCTTGCATAAATAAAGAAGCATAAACTTAAAACATCAAAAGCAGCTTAATTCCCCAAAGGTAGCAGAAATGTAGCCATAACATAGCTTAGCTCAAGATCAAACTGTACAAGAGCTAAATCGAAAGCAAGCGAAATCTAAGCTAAGTGCTAGAGTTTCCTCCCTGAGAACCTGGGGGGGAAACGGAAGAAAAAGAGGTGAAAGAGAACGGGTCAGTCATAAAGACTGGTAAGTCCAAGTGACTTTCAGCATGAAAACAGATAAAGGTAACATGACATGTATAAACTGAAAGTAAACATAAGGATGATGACAAGATGGGCAAGGTAGACTAAGATAACATGATAAATCAAGTATAAATCAAGTATAGCATCACATATTCAAGGTTCGTTGCATCAACTATTCTAGAATCTCAAACCCATGTCTTATATTAATCATGAAATGATCCCTTGGCCCTATATCATGAAATGACCCATTTCTAGGTCCAACGAAACGATCCACTAGTCGATCGGCTCCCTACAAGTTCTAGCTCGTCATGTGTCTGTGTCATACGGCCCTATCACGAATGTAGTCACCTGTGCTAGGTCCACCATAGGGTGTATCAAGCCCTATGGTGCCAACCACCGACGTGAATCAAGAATGCACAGATAAACCTACTGATGCCCAATGCCTGCTTTTTCAACTCCGGACCACGTGCACGACCATAACCCGCCTGAACCTACACTGGTGCACCAACACAGCCATCGTTCTGGTCGCTTACAATCAGCCCAGTAATCGTGCCCCACCCTGCCTAGTCCCAGGGTACCATGATACATCTAGTGGGTTACTGCTGAAACGGACCGCGTAACTATGGTTTCCGTCCAATAGGTTAAGTGTTGTCATTTAAATTCATGACTTAACCCCTATCAGTCTAGCATGTCAGGTTGGTTAAGTGTTGTCATTCAAGTTCGTGACTTAACCCGCCTACGAATCATGTATCAAGTTGGTTAAGTGTTGTCTTACATGTTCATGACTTAACCTTATCATGTGGCATTAATTCATTAATGCACCCAAACCTCTCACATCAGACCTGTCGTTGTGGTCACTGGATATGCCGGGCGGTTCCGGGCAGAATTACACCACAACTCAGTCTGACCTCGGGTTTTCAAGTGCGATATGACCAACTACCCACATTGGACCCTATTGTTTGCAGTAATTGGATTTGCCGAGCGGTTCCGGGCAGAATTACACTGCAAACTCAACCCAACCTCGAGTTGGCCATTTTCATGTTCATTTTAGTGTCATGTCCATGTTCAAGATTCATGTCAAGTTTGTGTCAAGTTTTCAAGGCAAGTTTCATGTCAAGTTTCCTATAATTACCAATTTTTCCCAATGTTACCCCGTCTAAATATTAGGCTAACAATCTTAGCCTAATTTTCCGTCCGCATGGTTTTTGACATATAATATTAGGCTAAAAACTTAGCCTAATTCAACGTACACAAAATTGGCATAAAGCAATTTATTAACACAAGCATGACATAGGCGTAAACTTGGCATCATCGGCAGATTCAATATGAACATCATAGGTGTGAACTTACAAAATAATCAACATGAATATCATAGGTGTGATCTGGTAGCGTAGACTGAACCAACATACATATATGTGAATATGCAATATAGACTAAATCAACTTACATATATGTGAACTTGCAAATCAATCACGAACATATGAAAGTGTGAACTTGAAATATGACATAGGTTTAACATATACACATAAACATGTAGATCTAACGTTTGGTCACATATGTGATATGATTTTACAACCTAAAACTTGCATAACATGATAACTTACACAACTTGTCATAACAGGTTATACTTCAAGTTCATATACATATGAATAGAATTATTTATTAATTCCCAATTCAACATGATGATAGAATATAGCCATAGGCATAGATCAACATAATAAACATCAATTTATTTCCAAGGCATGATCTAACTGAATAAATTGATTAAAACACCGCAGGCATAACATTATGAACATGAAAAGGTTTGAATTATAATAATCTAGATTCAAGAACACAGATAGATCTAACTTAAATAGAAAAATCCCCAAAATCAAGACAAATAGGTCAGAATAGAAAATCAAGCTTAGATCCAATTTCATAGTCATAATTCTAGGCAATAACCTCATGGTCATGAATCATAGGTGATTAGTCATAATTGTCCTTGTCATAGTCATAGGCAATAGCCTTATGTTCACCGTCATAGGCATAGGCATAGTCTTATGTTCACAGTCATAGGCATTGGCATAGTCTTATGTTCACAGTCATAGGCGTAGTCTTATGTTCATAGTCATAGGCATAGGCATAATCTTATGTTCACCGTCATAGTCTTAGGCCATCAACAATAGTTTCAACGTCGTAGGCAATATTCCCAATAGTCAAGATCCAAGAAGAAAACAAGAATAGATATGAATCATACATAAATCAATTCCAATTTATAACATGCCCATATTAGATTTATAGTTTTTATCTAAAAGTAACTGGAACTTACAGATCGTGGTCTAAGAAAGATGTAGAAGTCAAGTCTAGAAATTTGTCGTTGAATTGTTGAATCGTTGAATCTTGCTTTGATTGTAGAAGCAAATCCCCAATTCCTAGCCGTAGTCTTCAAGAAATAATCTTCACGTTTTATTTTTTTAATTTAATTTAATTTAGAGGAAGAAGAAGAAGCCATGATTATCAAGAGTTTGAGCAGCATAAGGTTAGAGAAGAATGGTGTAAAGAGAATGAGGCTAGGAGGCGGTTTATATAGAATTTCAATTTAATTATAGCCGTCGATGAAGCTAGGGTTAATCAAGGCCATCCATCTCAAGAGAAGCCAATCAGAAAGTGACAAGTTAGCCCTAGTGACACAACAGAGATCAGAAATTCGACCAGAACCCGACCAGGCCAGCTAGGGTCAAACCAGAAAGCTGTGCAGGCCTGTTGCTCGGCCTGGGCGCATCTGCCAAGTGCGCCAATGCAAAATTGCATGGCGCACTTCCAAAGTGCGCCAGTGTAATTTTGTTATGGCGCACTTCCCAAGTGCGCCATTGCATTCTAGCCGGTTTCTGGTTTTTCTTCCTAGATTCGTTCGTCCATATCTTCTTCATACGACATCCGTTTTACGCAAACTCGGACTCTATCTCAACCAGAATTCCGAGACGAACGAAATGGTGTAACCCGTTTCCCTCGATTCTTATTTTAAAAATTTATTCTGCCTTGATTTATGGTTTTAACATGTTATTAAAATTTGGGTTGTTGCAATTACCTTATAGCAATATGTACCTCCAATCAACAATGAAGCTTGTATGCTCTTCATCTAGTTAGAACATGGGAATCTGGTTATATCCTAAGTAGGCATCCATGAGCGATAGCAACTTGTATCCACTAGTTGCGTCAACTAACCAATCTATTTGGGAAGGCGATAACAATCTTTTGGACATGCTTTATTTAAATCTGCGTAGTCGACGCAAGTTCTCCATTTTCCATTTGACTTCTTTACTAATACTGATTTGGCTAACCATTTTGGATAGAAGACCTCTCAAAGGAATCTATTTTTAGGTAATTTCTTTACTTCCTCTTTTAAGGCTTCTAGTATGTCCCTGTTAGGGCTATCAATTTCCTACACGACCCAAAACCCGATCCAAAATCCGTAAGGAAATTAGTAGGTTAACCCGACCCGTTTAGTTGGTGGGTCTTTTTTGGGTCAACCCGAATTAGACCCATTTATAAACGGGTGGGTTTAGTATTTACCCCCTAACCCGATTTTGACCCACTAAACCCGATTATATGTTGTATCTCTTCCATACTTTTAGTCTTTTATGTATACTGTTGTCAGTTTTGTATGTATGCAGTGATCTGTTTGCTCATATATTCTTCTGTAAGCGGTTATATTTTACTAATTTATTATTATATTGTAACACCCCGTAATTCAATTAATATTAATATTCACAAATTAAAGAATAACTAATCTCAGACGTGAGAATTGTGGGAAATGGGTTGCGCCATTGTGTTCGTCTCGGAATTCTGGTTGAAATAGAGTTCGAGTTTGCGCGATTTGGACTTCGTATGAACAAGTTATGGCCATCGGAAGTTTCTGAAAATTTAAAACAGCTAGCAGGAAATTTAAAATTCAAAATTCGAAGTCAAACAGGCTAGGCGGGAAGTTTCCCGCCCAGCACCCCAGGTCGACTGGGGAGTCGACTGGGCAGTCGACACCCTAGGGACCAGGTCGACTACGCAGTCGACCTGGTCTGGCAGCTAGGGTTTCTGGCTGACCTGTTTTTAATGGACTAATGACCCATTAGGGTTTCTGACCTAATCTGGTTGGCTAGGATTAATTCTGAGATAATCTGACGGTCTAAAATAAACCCTAAATCTATAAATACCTAGGTAGTGTCTCACCCTAATTCATAAGAAAAATAGAATAGTTACCGTCATACCGTCGCCATGGAAATCAATGGAGCCGCCGCCAACTAAGAAAGAAGAAAAGCTAATTCAATTCTAATTCTCTCAACCCTAAAGCAAAGCAAAACTCTCTCTTCTTCTCTAAATTGTGAGTATGATAGTCTTAGCAAGATTATTATCATCTTAATTAGATTGAGTTATGAATGGATTATGAGTAGATGATGTGAATGATCATATATGTTGTTGTAAACCCCTTTTGCTATCATGTATATTGTAAATCCAATGTTATGTGATGATGATATCTTATATGTTGTAAATCATGCTATGGTGATGTTATGTATGTTGAAAGTTTCTATGCTAAGTTGTGATAAATCATACAAGTTGAAAAGCCATGATGTTATTATCTATGCTAGTTAGTTCATATTAATTAAACCATCATGTTTGGGCTATGTTGATCTATATGACAAGTCACATATGCAAGTTAGATTGATTAGAAATGTTATGAACATATGCCATGACATCTATTATGACATCTAGAATTATGCTATGACATATGTGATATCCTATGCTAGTTCACACCATCATTATGTTGCCTAAAAACCCCATATTCAAGTTTATGTATAGATTTGGGCTATGATCATATCATGTAAATTGAGACATTTAACAAGTTGACACCTTTTGATCCTTAACATGTGTAGTTTATGCAAGTTTCACCCCTATTATGATTAGATTTATTTTAATTGTCTATATGTTGTGATAATTTATCCTTGTGCTATGTGTTACACTATGCAAGTCTAGCCTATATTATGCGTTGAATAAGCGAACGTATAAACGTGGGGTAGGGGTAATATTAAGGATTTAATATTAAAATGTTGGGGTGCAATTGATACGATTTTGCATGCCATAAGAGGATGGCCATAATTGAGTCAATTATGGACATCATTAAAATTGGAAGTAATTAATAATTTGAATAGGGAATTATTAAAGCTGGGGTAAAAGATTATAAGTGTTAATCAATGCTTAGGACACGAGGTTGGACTCGTTTGTGACGTAAACCTGCCCGGACCCGCCTGGCAAATCCAGTGGTCACAAATGTCAGCCCAATGTGAGAGGTCCTAGGCCTAAACTAAAGCATAACAGTTGTAAAGACACGAGGTCAGACTCTTTTATGGTGTAAGACTGCCCGGACCCGCCCGGCAAATCCAGCTGCCATAAATGCCAGTCTAATATGAGAGGTTATTATGAGGTTATGGCCTGAATGAATTAAGAAATACTTAACCAGATAAACATGTAAAGTGGGACATGGGGGTTAAGTAGGTGCCTTGGGTGGCACGAGGAATCTAGTGGGTGCCCTTAGTGGCATGTGAAATACGAGTAGTAAGACTTAACCAAACACACATGTAAATGAACATGACTAAGAGGGTTAAGTGGGATATACTAGTAGTGACAAGCTTAGGTAGGTAGCTTGTAGGGGCCCATTTCAACCAGTATCCCAAGCATATCTTTGTGGGCTCGACCCAAGTCGAGGACGGGACACGCATGCTGGGTTTGACTATAAGAGGCCAAAACGGGGAGCGGTGGCAACGCAAGTCCAACGGGTTTCATATGCGTGTGTGGACCCGGGCTGGTAGGTAATACGTTGTTGCATCGTGTAGGTATAAGCCGTGCATTCTCAAGTTTATCGGGTTGCCACTTTAGTGGAGTGATACACCCACTGTGGGGCCAGCACGGGTATCTACGAGTAGGGAGCCGATCGAAAGTTAGGATACACCTAGTGGAGATAGGGGCAGACGACACCTATGTAGTCAGCTAGGGGTACGCAAGGCTATTTATAAAGTTTCTGTGTGAAGCAAGTGGGATCAAACTTTAGGGTGACTGGTGCGGTGCAGTGTAGTAATGTGCGGTGCAATGTAGTAATTATTCGTTAGTAATTAGGTGTGCCTTTACCGTTATCTTTAACGTTATCTTAAGCGCTATCTTTATCTTCCTAAGAGTTCATAGACATTTACTTGTCTTCCAGCTTATGCCTTAGTCTAGTTATTTTGATAATAGTATTGTTAGAATTATCATACTCACCAGACTTTATGTCTGACCCCCTCTATTTCTATCCTTTTCCCCCTCCAAGTCCTCAGGTTGGACCCAACTCTAGTGGAGTTTGATTGGATTGCTTCATCTCTTTGGAAAGCTTGGACCGTTGAAGTAAAGTCCAGCTTGTTATCTTTTTAATGGCTATTTATGTAATGGGATTATGTATTTTGTTTTTATGAAGATGGATATTGTACTTGGTTATGATCTATGGTTTTATGATGTAACAAACATGTTTAATTTCCGCTGTAATAAAATGAAGTTTTAGATTTCCAAGTACTATTTATTATCTGTCTTGTTGTAATTTTTCTGTTCTATATTCACTTATAACCTCCATGGAAGTTAATGCATTCCCTTTGCGAGTGACATTAATGGACGTGGGGTGTTACACGTGGTATCAGAGCTTAAGGTTACAAGAAGAGATAAAAAATTTAGAAAAATAGTTATTTTTGGAAGAAGTGTTTTCAAAAACATGTTTTAATGAGAAATTTAAAGAGAAAAGTTTTTAAGAAAAACATAATCCCCAAATAGCCATATATCTTTATCTTTCAAATTCTCCATTTTGAATCTTTCCTTTTTCGTTTCAGCATGGCTGAAGATCTTAATCTACCTGACGGTGTAATGATACCAGGATGGTATAGGAGGTTATTAGAGGTTAGGGCCGCTGCAGGTCCAGCTAAAGTTCCTCCACCACCAGTTGCACCCGTTCCTCCTCCTCCTCGCATAGATACTTTTGCAAAGACGTGCAAGGAATTCAAGGCTATGGGTGGAAAACCTTTTCAAGGGTCAGAAACGTTTGTGGAAGCTAGAGATTGGCTTAAGGAGGTAGAAGAATTGCTAGAAATCTTTGAAGTAGAAGAAGGGAGGAGAGTTCGATTAGCAGCTTGGTTGATGAAGGGAGAGGCCTCGTTTTGGTGGGAGGTCACTAATGGGGAGCGTCCTGTTGATTCTTGGGCGGATTTCAGACGTAGGTTCGAGGCGAAGTTTCTCTTAAGGGCAGAAGAAAATCTATATATGGAAAGGTTCTTGACATTGAAGCAAGGAAGCTCATCAGTGAAAGAATATGTCAATAAATTTAATCAATTAGCAAGGTTTGGCTTGGACTTAGTGAACACGCCGGAGAAGAAGGCGCTGAGGTTCGTGAATGGCTTGAATGAACCATTGCAAGGGTTGTCCATGACCCACATCCCTATGGGGGCCACCTTTGAGAAGTTAGTAGAAATGGTGCTTATGCATGAGGAGAAAAGCGCTAAAGCTGATAAGGCACCCGAGAAGAAGGGGGATCAGAAGAAACCACAACAGCAAAACAAGAAGGGTGGTAAAGACAATAACGGCAAGGGAAAGAAGAAATGTTTTAACTGTGGGACACCAGGCCATCTCAGCAAGGATTGCCGAAAGAAAAAGAAGACAGGCTGTTTTCATTGTGGCGATGCGGGACATTTAGTGAAGGACTGCCCAAAGAAGGGGCAGATGGCAGGAGCTACCTCGGGAGGACAGGTATAGGCTCTTATGGCACCAGGGCAGGCAAGGGGACAAGTTCAGGCTCTTGCAGTCCCACTGCTGCAAGAACGATGTAGTACAATTTCTGTTGAAAGCTTAGTTTTTCTGTCTGATTATCCTGTCTGTACCTTATTCGATTCGGGCGCATTGCATTCGTTTATCTCTACATCATTAGTTGAATCACTGCACTTAAACACCAGTTTAGTAGAGGATCCCTTAGTTGTTTCGAATCCAATTGGGGGCTCAGATTATTTGTCTATGATGTGTTTGGATTTGAAAATTTCTATACTTAGCGTTGAGTTTAGATGTGATGCTTATGTGTTGGGCTTCACGGGCTATGGGCTAATTTTAGG
Organism: Allium sativum; assembly: GCA_030737875.1. NCBI lineage: Eukaryota > Viridiplantae > Streptophyta > Magnoliopsida > Asparagales > Amaryllidaceae > Allium > Allium sativum. Next base: position 344,394,183 of record CM060924.1, on the reverse strand, counting down.
AATGGATTTGTTATCCAGAAATGGGGTCGTTCTTGATTGTGAAAGGAGAGTAGTTAGGCTCGTGACTCGCCTTGGCAACATGCTCGAAATCTTTTGTAATCCCATAATTTCGGTTATTCTAAGTTATCTTGAATCGCTTGACGCGCCTGAGGAAAATCTACGATCTGTTAGAGTGGTCCGGGAATATTCGGATGTGTTTGAGGAGGTGAAGGGCTTGCCTCCGAAGCGGGAGATAGATTTTCAAATATATCTTGTGGATAATGCGAAACCAGTATCTTTGCCAGTACGCCATATGGATCCGCGTGAAAGGAGGGAACTCGTTAAGCAAGTGAAGGAGTTGCTTGAGAAGGGGTTCATAAGACGAAGTATATCGGAGTGGGGTGCTCCAGTAGTATTTTCCACGAAGGCGGATGGGTCCCTTAGACTTTGTGTGGACTATAGAGAACTTAATATGCTTACTAAGAAGAATAGACACCCACTGCCGAGGATTGACGATCTCTTCGATCAGTTAGTTGGCACCTCAGTGTTTTCGCAGTTGGACTTAGCCACTGGTTTCCATCAGTTGAGAGTGGCTGAGGATAGCATTGACAAGACTGCCTTTAGGACTCCGAACGGTTTCTATGAATGGCTAGTGATGCCCTTCGGTTTGACAAACGCCCCAGCATATTTTGTTGATTTGATGAGTAGGGTGTTTAGGGAGTACCTTAACAAATTCGTGGTAGTCTTTGTAGATGACATCTTGATCTTTTCTAAGGATGAAGAAGAGCATGCCCTACATCTTAGGGAAGTGTTGGAGACTCTTCGAGCGCATAGCCTTAAGGCTAAATTTTCTAAGTGTCACTTCTGGAGGAAGGAAGTACGGTTCTTGGGGCACGTGGTTTCCAAACAAGGGATAGCTGTAGATCCCGCGAAGGTGGTGGCCATCCAAGATAGGAAGGTCCCTAAAAATGCTACCGAAGTGAGAAGTTTCTTGGGGTTGGCTGGCTACTATAGGAAGTTTATCAAAGACTTTGCAAAGATATCGGCTCCATTGACACGCTTGACGAAGAAGAACCTAGTTTTCACATGGGACGTAGATTGTGATGATGCGTTCCAACGTTTGAAGAGAGCTTTGACTTCAGCCCCAGTCTTAGTATTGCCAGACGGGAGTAAGCCATTTACCGTTTAAACTGACGCTTGTGGGATAGGACTAGGCGCAGTCTTAATGCCAGAGGGCAGGGTAATAGCCTATGGTGGAAGGCAGTTGAGAGCGCATGAGAAGAATTACCCCACGCATGACCTAGAGTTGGCCGCTATCGTTTTCGCGCTTAAGTCTTGGCGTCATTATCTTCTTGGCGAAAAATTTGAATTATACACTGACCACAAATCTTTAAAATACTTATTCTCTCAAAAGGACTTGAACTTAAGGCAGCAAAGGTGGAATAGCATATACCCCTGGCAAGGGTAACGTGGTGGCCGATGCCTTAAGTAGAAAGAGATAATCCTTAAGTCCTTTGTTTGTTGAGCGGCGAAGTTTAGAGTTCATCTCTATGTTTGATTTTAGACCTTCCGTTGACTTCGTACCCGGTTTGCTAGCATCCTTGGAGGTCAGACCTACGCTTTTGGGACGGATTGGCGAGGCACAGCGAGGCGACCCGCAGTTGGTTGAGTTAGTAGAAAAGCTCAAAGGAGGGGAGTCACCAAGCCATCTCCGCAGGTATACCCTAGATGATAAGGGTTGGTTACGTAGGGACGGTAGACTTTGTGTACCAAAAGACGATGACCTAAGGAAGACTATTCTTGACGAAGCACATCATTCGAAGATGGCCATTCATCCCGGAGGGGACAAGATGTACAAAGACATGAAGAGAGATTACTTTTGGGCCGACATAAAGAAAGACGTGGTCGAGTATGTCGCTAGGTGCTTGGTGTGCCAACAAGTAAAAGTGGAGCAAAAGAAACCCGGTGGGTTGCTTCACCCATTGGAGGTTCCACTATGGAAATGGGAGAGTGTCTCGATGGATTTTGTGGATGGGTTACCACGATCAAGGAAGGGTAATATGGGAATTTGGGTTATAGTAGATAGACTTACTAAAAGCGCCCATTTTATTCCCGCGAAAAGTAAGAGGACTGCTCCATGGTTAGCTTCTGTATATCTCCGAGAAATAGTTCGTTTGCACGGTGTTCCTTCTAGCATAGTGAGCGACCGCAATTCTATTTTCACTAGCAAATTTTGGAGAAGCTTACAAGAGGCGGTAGGGACTCAGTTCTGTTTGAGCACCGCATATCATCCTCAGACAGACAGCCAAACCGAGAGGGTGAATCGCATTCTAGAGGATCTTTTGAGGCTGTGTATCCTAGACTTTGGGGGTACATAGGAAGAGCATCTTCCATTGGTTGAGTTCGCATATAATAATAGCTTTCAGTCCAGCATTGGTATGGCACCATTCGAAGCTCTTTATGGACAACCTTGTCATTCACCTACATGTTGGTGGGAATCTACGGATAAGATCTTACTTGGGCCCGATATGATTAGGGAGACTTCGGAGAAGATCGATTTGATTCGAAGGAGGATGAAAGCAGCACAGGATAGGCAGAAATCTTATGTGGATAAGAGGAGGACAGATCTCGAGTTTGAAGTTGGGGACATGGTCTTTGTCAAAGTGTCTCCATTACGAAACGTTGTTCGTTTTGGGTCCGTTGGGAAATTAGCACCAAGGTTCGTAGGGTCGTTTCCTATTAAGGAGAAGATTGTACAGATGGCGTATAGAGTGGGGTTGCCGGAGAGACTTAGTGGTGTACACGACGTATTCCATGTGTCACATTTGAGGAAGTGCTAGCACGAGACCACGAAAGTGGTAGAGCCGAGCTTTCTTAGAGAGGTGGAGATAGAGCGTGATGCGACGATTCGACGAGCTCCTACGCGCATTCTTGGGTCGAAGATCAAGAAGTCGAGGAATCGAGAGGTCAGACTAGTCAAAGTGCAATGGGGAGATAATGAGAGCAACGCTACTTGGGAGACGGAAGAGAAGATGCGTTCGCAATACCCTTTTATTTTTGAGGGTATGTCTTTTAATTTCTCCTTTATCGTTTAGCTTGTACTTATCTTATCTTTAGTATGTCCTCTCGCTAGTATCTTTGACCTTTAGTTAAGATAATCCTATGGATGAAACATGTGTTTGAGACATGTTATGTATGGTGGATGCAAAGTGGATGCAAGTGTTTGCTAGTGGTTGCTCGTGGATGCATATACACACACTATTAGGCACTAGATCGACTCAGTCACTTCATATTGCATATTGCATATAAATGGCTATATTTAGTAAAATGGATGTATAATGGTTGTGTTATCATATGGATACTGCATTTTGGTGAATGGTTGTGCACGCATGTAGAAATAATATGTATCGATAGGGTTCTTTTGCATACATAATGGACGCATGACACTATCATGGTTTGCATTAAGGAGGTCAACTGAATCAGTGGACCGCCTGATTTTGCATTAGACAAGGAACATATACACACACTGTGCATTTAAACATAAAAGCATTAGAAGTCTATAAGAACAATGGATGCATGTGTTTAATGGTTGAGTAAATGGACGATTGGATGTTAGGATATACATTCTTCTTAACTTGAAGATTTCAGGGACGAAATCCTTTAAGGAGGGGAGAATGTAACACCCCGTAATTCAATTAATATTAATATTCACAAATTAAAGAATAACTAATCTCAGACGTGAGAATTGTGGGAAACGGGTTGCGCCATTGTGTTCGTCTCGGAATTCTGGTTGAAATAGAGTTCGAGTTTGCGTGATTTGGACTTTGTATGAAGAAGTTATGGCCATCGGAAGTTTCTGAAAATTTAAAACAGCTAGCAGGAAATTTAAAATTCAAAATTCGAAGTCAAACAGGCTAGGCGGGAAGTTTCCCGCCCAGCACCCCAGGTCGACTGGGGAGTCGACTGGGCAGTCGACACCCCAGGGACCAGGTCGACTGCGCAGTCGACCTGGGTGTCGACCTGGTCTGGCGGCTAGGGTTTCTGGCTGACCTGTTTTTAATGGACTAACGACCCATTAGGGTTTCTGACCTAATCTGGTTGGCTAGGATTAATTCTGAGATAATCTGACGGTCTAAAATAAACCCTAACTCTATAAATACCTAGGTAGTCTCTCACCCTAATTCATAAGAAAAATAGAATAGTTACCGTCATACCGTCGCCATGGAAATCAATGGAGCTGCCGCCAACTAAGAAAGAAGAAAAGCTAATTCAATTCTAATTCTCTCAACCCTAAAGCAAAGCAAAACTCTCTCTTCTTCTCTAAATTGTGAGTATGATAGTCTTAGCAAGATTATTATCATCTTAATTAGATTGAGTTATGAATGGATTATGAGTAGATGATGTGAATGATCATATATGTTGTTGTAAACCCCTTTTGCTATCATGTATATTGTAAATTCAATGTTATGTGATGATGATATCTTATATGTTGTAAATCATGCTATGGTGATGTTGTGTATGTTGAAAGTTTCTATGCTAAGTTGTGATAAATCATACATGTTGAAAAGCCATGATGTTATTATCTATGCTAGTTAGTTCATATTAATTAAACCATCATGTTTGGGCTATGTTGATCTATATGACAAGTCACATATGCAAGTTAGATTGATTAGAAATGTTATGAACATATGCCATGACATCTATTATGATATCTAGAATTATGCTATGACATATGTGATATCCTATGCTAGTTCACACCATCATTATGTTGCCTAAAAACCCCATATGCAAGTTTATGTATATATTTGGGCTATGATCATATCATGTAAATTGAGACATTTAACAAGTTGACACCTTTTGATCCTTAACATGTGTAGTTTATGCAAGTTTCACCCCTATTATGATTAGATTTATTTTAATTGTCTATATGTTGTGATAATTTATCCTTGTGCTATGTGTTACACTATGCATGTCTAGCCTATATTATGCGTTGAATAAGCGAACGTATAAACGTGGGGTAGGGGTAATATTAAGGATTTAATATTAAAATGTTGGGGTGCAATTGATACGATTTTGCATGCCATAAGAGGATGGCCATAATTGAGTCAATTATGGACATCATTAAAATTGGAAGTAATTAATAATTTGAATAGGGAATTATTAAAACTGGGGTAAAAGATTATAAGTGTTAATCAATGCTTAGGACACGAGGTTGGACTCGTTTGGGACGTAAACCTGCCCGGACCCGCCCGGCAAATCCAGTGGTCACAAATGTCAGCCCAATGTGAGAGGTCCTAGGCCTAAACTAAAGCATAACAGTTGTAAAGACACGAGGTTAGACTCTTTTATGGTGTAAGACTGCCCGGACCCGCCCGGCAAATCCAGCTGCCATAAATGCCAGTCTAATGTGAGAGGTTATTATGAGGTTATGGCCTGAATGAATTAAGAAATACTTAACCAGATAAACATGTAAAGTGGGACATGGGGGTTAAGTAGGTGCCTTGGGTGGCACGAGGAATCTAGTGGGTGCCCTTAGTGGCATGTGAAATACGAGTAGTAAGACTTAACCAAACACACATGTAAATGAACATGACTAAGAGGGTTAAGTGGGATATACTAGTAGTGACAAGCTTAGGTGGGTAGCTTGTGGGGGCCCATTTCAACCAGTATCCCAAATGTATCTTTGTGGGCTCGACCCAAGTCGAGGACGGGACACGCATGCTGGGTTTGACTATAAGAGGCCAAAACGGGGAGCGGTGGCAACGCAAGTCCAACGGGTTTCATATGCGTGTGTGGACCCGGGCTGGTAGGTATGACGTTGTTGCATCGTGTAGGTATAAGCCGTGCATTCTCAAGTTGTATCGGGTTGCCACTTTAGGGGAGTGATACTCCCCACTGTGGGGCCAGCACGGGTATCTACGAGTAGGGAGCCGATTGAAAGTGGGTAGTGGGATACACCTAGTGGAGATAGGGGCAGACGGCACCTATGTAGTCAGCTAGGGGTACGCAAGACTATTTATAAAGTTTCTGTGTGAAGCAAGTGGGATCAAACGTTAGGGTGACTGGTGTGGTGCAGTGTAGTAATGTGCGGTGCAGTGTAGTAATTATTCGTTAGTAATTAGGTGTGCCTTTACCATTATCTTAAACGCTATCTTTATCTTCCTAAGAGTTCATAGACATTTACTTGTCTTCCGGCTTATGCCTTAGTCTAGTTATTTTGATAATAGTATTGTTAGAATTATCATACTCGCCAGACTTTATGTCTGACCCCCTCTATTTCTATCCTTTTTCCCCCTCCAGGTCCTCAGGTTGGACCCAGCTCTAGTGGAGTTTGATTGGATTGCTTCATCTCTTTGGAAAGCTTGGACCGTTGAAGTAAAGTCCAGCTTGTTATCTTTTTAATGGCTATTTATGTAATGGGATTATGTATTTTGTTTTTATGAAGACGGATATTGTACTTGGTTATGATCTATGGTTTTATGATGTAACAAACATGTTTAATTTCCGCTGCAATAAAATGAAGTTTTAGATTTCCAAGTACTATTTATTATCTGTCTTATTGTAATTTTTCTGTTCTATATTCACTTATAACCTCCATGGAAGTTAATGCATTCCCTTTGTGAGTGACATTAATGGACGTGGGGTGTTACATATATGTTGTTAGTTATATTCTACTTATAATAACTGTATCTCTTCCACACTATTAGTTTTTTATGTATGCAGTACACCCATATATTCTTATGTATGGAGAATAATTTTTAGATATGTAGTTCATGCTTTATATATGTATTGCCTGTTGCTGATTTGTAACTTGTTGCCAATTGGTGATTTTGTTACTTGCTTTTTGTTGGCGATTATATAATAATGTTGCTTGTTGGTGATTTGGTTCTTTTGTTGTTTATATTAGTGGGCAATATTTACCAATGGGTCAATGAGTAATCACGACACGATACAACCCGACACGACTCGTTTAGTTAAACGGGTTACACGGGTCGGATCGGGTCAACCCTTTTATAAACGGGTCGGGTTAGGTCTGGAAAAAATGACCCCTTTAATCAAGAACCTTAACCCGACCCGTTATTAAATCAACTCAAACCTGACTTGACCCGACCCGAACCCGACCTGACACGACCCACTAATAGCCCTTGTCCTTGTTATACCACCTTTTATTTTGTCGGATAGGAGTTATAGTTGGGTTGATGTTTAGAGTATGGCTCATGATAGACAGGTTGATCCCTATCATATCTGAACGGGTCCAAGCGAATACATCTTTATTATGTTGTAGAAACTGAATCAGGTCTGTTCTCGATAATGCTCCTAACCTTTTACCTATTTCAATGGTCTTGGTTGAACGGGTTACACCAGCCGACATTTCCAATGAAAATGCGCTATGTCAATACCGACCAGCGTGGGACAGTCGCCAAAGAAAGGAAAAGAAAGGAATTTGAACTAACAAGGAACCCGTAGAATGTCTCACAACGCATGGAATAAAATATAATAATAACATACTTGACATAAAACAGGGGAGACAGTGCATAAGCTGAAACTAAACCATAATAATCATAGCAGCGGAAATCCAAACAGAGCTTATGATCCAATACCATTATTACAACTTTGTAAAATAATGTCTCTAAAGCAAAAAGAAAGAGGTTCACTACTAATGCCCAAAGTAGTGACCAGCAGCGACACAGGGAGAATTTCTATATATATCATACGTGGAAGCCCCCTGCTCGTGTCCGGATCAGCTGCTCGTGCACAACCAGCTAACCTGTCTCTAGTCTGCTCGTTTAGGAGCACCCAGAGTAATAAGAAGAGACATAAAAATCTGGGTCAGACAAAAGTTTGGTATGATCGATAAGCAACGAAACAGAACAATAACAGGTATAATCCAATCATACTTGAACCTGGACCTGCAACCAAAGAGTTAGCACAACATACTGTACAATACTCTAAGGTGCCACTAAACATAAGGTATAAAGATACGGGGGAGGGGATGTGCATGTCATGGAAATAGCAAACAAATCAAGCATAGCAACCATCCTCACCTCTCTCACTCAGTGCGTAAAGCATACAACACCCATTACTCTGTTCACCTAATCCTTTGGGCCATGATGGAGTCCAACCTCGTATAACTACACTACAAGCCCCTAATCCGTCTCTCAGCGGTGAACCAAAATTATAGGTATCGATAAACCTTTTGCACATGTCCCGCAGCAAAGCCCAATCATGAAGTCAACTTGTTGGTTCCCATCTGGATCCTGAGCTATAACTTCTCACTTGGACTACCTTTGCATCTCGGGTTTTGGTCGTCATCTTGGTTCGATCTCCATTCGGTATGCAACTTCCTAGTGTGGTTCGTAATGCTCCAGACCAGGTCGTGGGAATCGACTCGTGGTCCTCCTGGTTCTGACTCGGTTCATGACCCCGACTTCTGTTCGTGGTCTCCGTCTGGGTCCGCTCGTGGTCCACCTTGCATCGGCTCGTGATACTCTTTCCTTCTTGGTGCGGTTCACGGTTCGCCATCCTGGGCCGGCTCCTACATATTTCCTGCAACTTCCAACGACTGTTTTTACGCCATACGACAACGTTTTCGACCATTCTAATTGTTCTAAACAATTACGAAACATTCCAAACAGTCATAGCAACATGTATAGTCATCCACAACACCAAAACAACAAATAATCATGATAATATAGACCAAACATACCCAAAAACCCATGTTTTCCCCTTAACATGTTTAAGCAAATATACAGATAGGATTAACAAAACTTAACCAAAATAACCCAAATTTCTAACAGAGGCCTAAAACAATATTTCGAAATTTATAATCATTTTTCCAGAATTTTAACTTGTATAATTTCGCTAATTAACGCTAATTACCCTTAATTAACCATAATAAGTGAAGAACTATGCAAATCACTCACCTTTGCCACAAATTAAGATGTAAGATCTGAAACTCTACTATTTGGGCCGAATTCCTAAGCAACACAGCAGCTCCAACTCTGATTTGGTGTTGATTAGCCCTTGATTTGACGTAGCTTGGCTTAATCTTCAATTAGAAAGCGATTAGGAGCGATTTGGGATGAAATTAGAAGGTGGAGGCCATGGATAGGGTTAGAGAAATGTTTTAGGCAGCTAAAAAATGAAATAGAAACCGTTTCCCCACTGTTCTCAGCCTCCCCATAAACCTAATCCCGAAATGGGTTATGGGCCCTCTTGCTAATCGCCCTATTTGGCCCGGTTAAGCAGTTTTCACCTTCCTAACCTTATTTCAGCCATATCCCCCAAACGGTAAGTCCGTTTTTCACATGTGACCACTCTACAGAAAGGTAAACCATCATCTGGATCCAATGGAAGTGGTTTCAGATCAAAACGCCTTACCAATCAAAAGTTATGGACGAAACAAGATCAGCTAGGGGCAAAATGGTCATTTAAAAATCGGCAAAAATCGTGAACATGGGAAATGACCCCAATAGTAGCTCCCCAAAGTTACATGACTATACGACTTCGCATGATAAAGAAATAAATATTCTACGATCCTTCGATGCGTAGAATGCGGGTCATTACATTCTCCCCCCTTAAGAAATTTCGCCCCCGAAATTCTTTAACTAAGAAACAAGCAAAGGATCCCGCATGCCTATCAACCATTCACAACAATCAAACATACAAAAACAAACAAACAAGTCTGTCCTAGCATGCGGAAAACTAAATCGCAATTAGAATCTTACCAGGCAAAGAGTTCTGGATACGTCTTCCTAATGCTCTCCTCTGTCTCCCAAGTACAGTCAGTCTCATCCTCGCCCCACTGAAACTTGACTAGACTCACCGCTTTCCTTCGAAGTTTCTTCGTATCGTGCTCGACAATACGAATCGGCTTGCGGTTCCCAACCGCCTCGGGTTCTACTTCGATATCATCCAACTGATCAGGAGAAATAGTCATATCGGGGTCATGCACGAATTTCCTTAACTGGGAAACATGAAATACGTTATGAACTCCTGCCATCTTCTCTGGTAATTCAACTTTATATGCCAAATTCCCAATTTGCTCGAGGATTGGGAATGGACCAACAAACCTTGGTACCAACTTGTATCTCCTACCAAATCGAATCACGCTCTCCAATGGAGAGATCTTGACGAATACCAAGTCGTTAACGAAGAATTCCAAATCTCTTCATCTTCTATCAGCCTAACCCTTTTGCCTATCTTGGGCAGCCTTCGTTCACTGTTGGACAATCTTGTTCCTATCTGATGTTTCTCTTATTACTTTTGGTCCAAGCACAAATTTTCCACTATTTTCTAACCAACATGATGGTGAGTTGCACGGTCTTCCGTACAAAGCTTCAAATGGAGCCATTTCAATACTAGACTGACAACTATTATTATATGCAAACTAAACTAGGTGCAAATGGTCATCCCATGACCCACCAAAATCTAATATACAAGCTCTCAAGAGATCCTATAATACATGATTCACCCAAATACCACCACAACCTGATCTAATCCTTGGTAAACCATCAATGAAATCCATTGAGACTTATTTCCAACGGTTGTGATAAACCACTAGGCTTCCTTGGCTCAGCTTTAACTAACTGGCAATCCATGCACTTGGAGATAACTTCCCAACGTCTCTCTCCATCACTCAATCCTTTTTCATTGGGTACAACCAACCTTTCATTCATTTGAAGCCATCCTTCTCGATCAAGTCCTCACTTGATCAATCTCTCGCCATCGATATTCATCTCTACCTTGGAGGTGGTTTCCAATTGGTTAGGATCGTTCCTCTAACTGGAACCAATCCACTCAATCAAAATCGATCTGATCGTCAAACTTGCTAACATTTCTGGATCCAATCCATACTTAGGTCTGAAATCATATCTCGCGATATACTCCAATGGCTTCCATCCCAGAAAATAACCCCTAAATTGGCATGTCTCCTACTCAATGCAACTATTACCGCATCTAACTCCTTTGCTATGTCCACTCTGGCCCATGAAGTCATGACAACTTCACTGCACTGGCTCATAGCCTCACTATGATCACTCTGCCCCATGGAGTAATAACTACCCCCACTGCATTGATACGTAGTCTAACATCCGTCTTGGTGGTGAATCAAAGCTATAGACGTCGATACCTGTATGTTTGGTCCAACCAACATCAATAACTAATGGAAGCCCAGCCTCCAAATGGACTACCGTATGTCCAACGCACGTTTTATCCTCCAAGGATAACTAGATCACGTCCAACGGATCCAAGGTAACGAGCGTCTCCAGATACCCCTGCTTTAAGTCCGCCTAAAATACTTGAGTCCAACCCAAGTCTATCCAATATCTTGCTGCCCTCTCGAGTCCAACTCGAGCCAAATCCAATTCCTTGCAGCCTCCTCGAGTCTAACTCGAGTCAATCTATAACTCAGACCTAATCTTGAGTACCCATTACCGACAAACTCTAGTCCATCGTGAGTCGTCTCCCTATTCGTTGCATCTCCAAGATCAACGAACACCCATCTTCTTTTACGATTTCAAGTCCAACTTGAATCGTCCTAATCTTCGTTGCATCTTTCATGATCAAGGAACACATCCAATTCCTTCGAAGTTCTACTATACAAAGAGAACATCAACATAGGGTCCTAAACGATCCATTACTTTGCATCTTTCTCGAGTCCCAGTCGAGTCATCTCATAACCCTATCAAGTCTAACTCGGGTCAGTCCCTACCGTTGAATAGTCTTATCATGTCACGGCTGCCCATCACTCCTCAAGTAAACCAAGATATCATCCAATGAAAAATCACAACAAATATTTATCTCTCACGCGAACCATCCTAATCGAACTCGACATTCCCCAAGCACAAGCCCCAAAGGCCTAAACCAATATCAGACAAGCACCCAAGGAATATCTCCTCCAAATTCAGACAATCCACGTGAGGTGATACTAGCAAAACATCCCAGCACTGGAGCACTCATTTGCCTCCCAGAGACAACTAGAACTCATTACAACGATAACCTCTTAGCTTCCTTAACTCCAGTTACTATCGCCATCACTAGGTAGGTACCTAATACCACTCTATACCGTTGGAGTAGATTGACTCCCCAAAATAATGCTAAACCAAGTAAAGACTAAACAAAGCAAACATACATCCATAACTCAATAAGACCACATTACAACAAATCATGTAAAGACTAGTCGAACCACCTATCGGGTTCGTCACAACTAAAGGTCTATCGACTATCTCAGGTTCCAACCCCAACTTATCTACCAGGTCACTAGATATGAAGGAATGGGATGCCTCGCTATCAACAAAACTGGATCAGAAACATCATAAATAGAAAGCATACCTCGAATAATGGCGCCCTTTCCCTTCTCCACCGCAATTGGGGCATTCGACGAAGAAGGAACAACGTTAATGGCATATGCTTTCACAATCGGCTTCTCCTTAGGGGTTGCAGGCAGTAATCCTTGTGATGTCCCACTTAGCTGCAATTGAAGCACTTCCTTTCCCTAGGCTTTTCTTGACAATCTCTAGCATAGTGGCCCTTCCTGCCACAACTAAAGCACTCTTTATCTTTCTTGTCCTTCTTTTTCTGACCACCCTTGGTCTGATCCTGTTTTCTCTTAATCTGAGACTCCTTCTTACCTCCACCGCTTGCTTGCGGCTTTGGTTCCTCTATAGTGAAATAGCAACATCGGCCTTTGACTTAGGGTAAAGACTCTCTGATCTCAATGGTTTCCCCACTATAGGCTCGAACGTCTCGTCGATGTGGTTTATCAGCCTTTCCCCTAAGTACTCATCTAAGCCGGTTATGAACTTCTCGTTCTTCTTCTCGGCAGTGTCGATAAGAGATAATCCATACTTCGATAAAGTATCAAACTCAGCAATATATTCTGAGACTGCCCTACCATTCTGCTTAAGCTCAAAAAAATTCTTAAACAATTCATATTTGTGAGCAGCTGGAATGAACTTTTCGCTGAAACGAGTCATAAACTGATTCCAATTAACTTGATCTTCAGGAGTAGCTGCTTTAATAGCATTCCACCAATTCATAGCTCGTCCTTGAAGCTGACGCGATGCTAACTTTCTCTTCATCGCATCATCGATTCCCAGATCCTCGAAGATACGCTCACAACTATCAAGCCAATCCTGAACTTCTGTAGCCAATTCCATTCCGTGGAATGACTTCCTGCCAAGACTAGTATAATCCTTGTTAAGCTTGGCGAAATTGGCTCTCGGCGCCTGCACTACTGCACGACCACCGTAAGCAGCATTAGGAACTGCTCCCCGAACATCCCTAAGCATCTCTCGCATGAAGGTAGTAAACATCGTCCTCATACCAGGAACATCCCTATTGTTTGCTTCTGAACCTGTATTCCTCGTATATCGGCTCATCGTTCAGTCTGTAAAGAGAAAACGATTAACCATCTCCATAGCGGTGCCAGTGAAGTGCGACTTCATCCTTAGATATACTAATAGTACATATATACATAGCTTTTGAAAACCAAAATATAACAAATACGCGCTCTCATATACGTATACTATCTCTCCCTGGTGTCTTCCCCTAGGTTAACTACGCAACCTAGGCTCTGATACCAAATGTGACGGCCCGCCCCGCACCAATCGACATTTCCAATGAAAATGCACTGTGTCAATGCCGACCAGCGCGGGACGGAAGGAAAAGAAAGGAATTTGAACTAACAAGGAACCTGTAGAATGTCTCACAGCGCATGGAATAAAATATAATAATAACATACTTGACAAAAAACAGGGGAGACAGTGCATAAGCTGAAACTAAACCATAATCATCATAGCAGCGGAAATCCAAACACAGCTTATGATCCAATACCATTATTATAACTTTATAAAATACTGTCTCTAAAGCAAAAAGAAAGAGGTACACTACTAATGCCCAAAGTAGTGACCAGCAACGACACAGGGAATATCTATATATATCATACGTGGAAGCCTCCTACCCGTCGCCGGATCAGCTACTCGTGCACAACCAGCTAACCTGTCTCTAGTCTGCTCGTTTAGGAGCACCCAGAGTAATAAGAAGAGACATAAAACTCTGGGTCAGACAAAAGTCTGGTATGAGCGATAAGCAACGAAACAGAACAATAACAGGTATAATCTAATCATACCTGAACCTGGACCTGCAACCAAAGAGTTAGCACAACATACTGTACAATATTCTAAGGTGCCACTAAACATAAGGTATAAAGATATGGGGGAGGGGGTGTGCATGTCATAGGAATAGCAAACATGTAATAACTCGGAAAATACGAGCCAATTTAAAAAATTTAAATTGGACATTTCAAAGGAGTTAGAAGAATTGAAATAGAATATTTCAATAAAATAGTGAATTAGAAATAGTGAGTCAGTTTGAAAATTTGAATTCAAACTTTGACAGATTTTGCAGGGTGGAAAATATAACGGATTTTAGTGAAACCAAAAATATTTAAATCTGTTAGTCAATACCTTTCTAACGAATCTGAAAAATCGAAGTTTCATAACGGAAATCAAAAGTTATGGCCGAATGAATTTTCAGAAAGGTCGCTATATAGAATATATAGCCCTGGAAAATTGATATTTTGCAAACGACCTCGGAATTCGACGAAACCACTTTTGTTGGGTCCGGGATGTCAAAATATTGCTAGGTTTCAAATTTCATAATTTTTGAAGCTAGTATGTGAGCGTGGCAAAGGAAAATGTGTTTGGTCAATTTTTGTTAAATTGGATCGACCAGAAAATGGCCATTTTTCAAACGATCTTAGAATTCGACGAAACTAGTTTTGTTGGGACTGTAGTGTCAAAACATAACTAGATTTATTTTTCTGGAATTTTTCGAATCAGTTTGTGGCCCTGGCAAATTGAAATGTACGTTCAAAGTTAAAAATTAAATGTTTTATACTTTATTTTGAAAAATAACTGCCTGTAGCAGTCGAATTGGCCAACGAAACATATCCCATTGTGTCTGGAATGGGGGTAATTAGCTAGGGACGACAGTCGTTGGACTTGAAAAGGAGTTCGTATGGGAAAACCCTAATTTTCTGAATTATATATATATCGGCCAATCAGAATTTTTTCTTTCATAAATTAAAATAAAAAAAAACCCGCTCCTTCGAAACGAACGGCGAAAACCCGATCCCCACTTCCTCGACCGATCGCCGCCGCCTCAGCCCCCTATCGCCGCCGCCACCCCCTACCTCGACGCGCCTCCTCCTCCTCTTCAAATCCGACCAACCCCCACCTCCCCTCGACCACCGTATCGCCTTAATCGGGCCCAGGAAGTCGCCGACTTCCCAGCGCCGCCCTGATCGCCACCGACCACCGAGCCACCCCAAACCACCACCGACAGGACCGCCTCTCCTCCCTCTTCCACATCAGCACCCCCGATCGTCCCCACGTGCCACGGATTTCGCGAAAATCGCAACCCTAGTTTCGAACCACTTAGAAAGGTGAGTCCTTTTTGATGTCTGCACTTTGAAAAATCATATCTTTTTGGTGTGTTGAGGAAATTCGATGAAACAGGAAACATCGGGACTGCAAGGAAGCTCTCTACCACATAGAAGAAGCCGCGGATTTTTCTGAGTCATCTACGATTTTTAGCACGCCGAAAACCAATGTGAGAAATCTAAATTAATTGAATTTGAATGGAAAATGTCGTGTATAAATTATATAAGCGAAATATAAATTACACACGTGTTGTATACCTCATGTACATGCGATGTGTAAGCTATATAAGCGAAGTATGAATTATACATGCATAGAATAATTGATATATGTGTTGAAATGCAAGTGAAATATAGCAGTAATATATATATATACACACACACACACACACTCCCCTCGTCCACAAACCATGGACGATATTTATTGTTGTGAATTGGTGTGAAATATTGGATGAAAAATACGAATGGTTGAATAATTGTTTGCGGTTGATATTGTTTGGTTATGGTTGAAAAATACCCATTGGTGATTGAAATGAATTGGAAATATTTGTGGAAATAAAAATAAAACATGCCGCATGCGTGCGAACTAGATGCATGAATCCCCATTGTCAAAAACCGCGAGGTTTTAAGATAGAGCGAGGAGCCGTACTAGGGACGGTGCCGGTTTTAACTACCCTGCCGTTATGTGGCCGAAATTTTGAATAATATTCATGTGTTAGAATTATTTTCATATGTTGAAATTATCTTCATGCGTTGAAATTGAAGTCATATGTTGAAACTATATCCATGTGTGGAAATGTTCATGTGTTGAAAAGTGATGTGTGAAAATTTAATTCATTTGTGAATGAATGAAGTGTTTAAACAATAAAAATCACATTTTTATAATATATATGAAGTGTGTAAAATATTCGCCTTATATATAAATAGTTTCAAAAATAGAAAAATTCCATCTTTCTTATATGAACAACATAAATAAAATATCCGTGTGTGGAAATGCTCATGTGTTGAGAGGCGTGTATAGTGGAAAAGTTCATGTGTTGAATAAAAAGATCGAACAATAAAAATTACATTTTTATTGAAACTATGAAGTGTTGAAAACATCCATTTGTCGAATAAATATTTTAAATGATAAAAATATCATTTTTATCATATATATGATATGCTAAAGATATGCGAGCGTTGAAATAAATATTTGTGAAGAAATACTATTTTTAACATGCATAGGAACTAAATAAAATAGTCATGTGTTGAAATATATTTTAGTTTGCCAAAATTATCATCTTTGAAATGTGAAGTGTTAAAAATAGCCACTTTCTCAAATAAATATGCATGAGTTGAAATATACATTAATTAGCTAATGAGATGATTTTAGCCTATGCATGCAACATTAGAATGAATGGTGTTTTTAAATCGAAGTAAATCAATTATGAAGTTGAAAGGAAAATGATAAGTGATAAAAAAAATGGGTAAGTATGTACATGCATATTTATTGAACAGGTTATCGCAAAGGGGCTAGAGAAGAGGAATAAAATTTTGTGCCCGACAAATAGGTACACATTTACTGTTTTGTTTGTGTGATGATTTTATGAGCCTGTTGGCTAGCCGCATGGATTTTTCATTTTCTTTTTGACATGAGACGCCCATGTGAATATTTGTGAATTTTCCCAGCCCCTCCCGTACAAAGGAGGTTATGGCGAAATTTTCCAAAATTTAAAGGCATTAGTGAAATAATTGAAGTGAAAACGATATAGGAATTTTTGAATGAACCATATTTATATAAATATATAAATATAAATAAAATTAAAACGAAACGTGGCTGTGCAGTTCGTGTTTTGAAACCGTGATTTCAAACAACTAGTGCGGGAAATCCGACCATTGGATTTTCCCGAAACCGCAAACGTTGGGTTCGCCTTGGAAATATCTTTCCAACGGCACCAACTTTGTGAAGATCCGACAGTTGGATTGTCTGGAATGTTTAATTCAAATCTGAAGAAAAACAGCGCCAGAAACGATTATATTTATATTTTTATATATATATAATTAAATTAAATCGAATAACGACGCTGTAGTTCGTAAATTGAAATCGTAACTTCAAATGGCTAGTGTGGAAGATCCGACCGTCGGATTTTCCCAAAACTGGAACCGTTGGATTTGTTTTGAAATGAACTTTCTAATGATATAAAATTTGTGAAGATCCAACGGTTAGATTTTCAGATATGCGTAAAACAAATTTAGTGAAAAACAGCGCCAGTGCATCGGCACGACCTGAATCGTCATTTAATTAAATATGGTCGTTTTAAAATAAATAAAAATGGCGATATATCGTTATAAAATACTATAGACGATATAGAGTGGAAATAAACCAATTTTGTTGTGTTTGCTTGATATGTGATGGTTGAATGTATTTAACACGAAAATTATAACTAAAGAACTGAAATGTGAATGTTGAATAGTCCAACCATGTGATTAATTGATTTGAAAATCTAAATATACGTGGGTTATTTGAAAAGGCCGAGTTCATCTCATTTCAAATAATCGATCGACGTTGATAAGTCGAAGAGTCGAAGACGGTTGAAGACCGACGATCTTCACATTGGATGGATGGGCACTACTGATGCTCATGATTGGAGTAGCTACCTTGAAGGAGCTGAACTAGTAGCCGTCCAAACATACTGTTGATTGTACGGATATGCGAGGATTTGGTGCCTCCGGTTTCGTTCAGACCCAGAACGGACTTGTAAATGGACTGTGTGTATGACATTGGATTTTGTTCTATGCTGATTGATCTCTGTTAAATATATATTTGTTTGGCGGCGGAGAATTTATTCTCTTGCTTAACGCCCTTCTCTGAGACGTACGAGCTCAGAGGTTATGTATTGATAGAAATCAGTCGCATGGAGTAGATTGCCTGTGTGGCATGGCTAAGTGACGTATGATTAAGTCTTCTGTTGCAAAGCAAAGTCTTGTGGTTGATGATCAAAGCATGGTCTGTGTGACATAGGTTTGTGTATAACGTGAATTCGCGAGCCTCACACCTCGGTATGAGTCAAAAACGGGAGAGTGACTGCAGGGAGAGCATGACGTTTCTTTCTAGCTAAGGTGGTGTCAGTGACCTACCAGCCCTGACATTATATATACTTTCCACCTGTGTGGTTGTTGGAATATGAGGCGCCTCGATATAGGTCTGTAAGGACCGGGAAACGTGTGTTCAGGAATAACTAATCCTCAAAAGTAAGAGAGGACCGGCCCTGAAGATCCAAGGATCATAGTGGGGTCCTGGGACATTTGCTAGAATGTCTCGAATCGGAGAGGAGCTTGTCCCTTGCCTCGACTCATGAAGGAATCCAATTCCCAATACGAAATATGCGGACGTGATTGTATTACTAGTATGGCGACATAGTAGATGGTAGCTATGCCGCCTAGGATTGATATTTATGATTGAATTTTCTTTTGAAACATATATGCACTAGTAATAATATCAAACACTTTTGTTTTATTCGTATGAAGCATTTTTGGCCACTATAAGGTAAAACTCTATCCTCCGGCTTGCGTTGCATTGTGTGATAGGACCTGAGTCCTATAATGGCTACATTTTATAAAAAGCATTGCGATGATTTAATAATTCACTTTATTTCATGCACTAGCACTCATTGGAGTAAACCCCACGAAAGTGGTGTGGTCCTTTGATTTGCGTTATTATTGTTGTTAATAAGTTAAGTAGATTTCTCATACCAGTCCCATGACTGACTCGTAGTTTGTTTCCCTTTGCAAACTCGGGTGCCCTTATTTTCACATGGGCAGCCTAGTTACAGGTATCTGGTGCACCTTTTGGCTCATGGCGAGGCTTGACTACACTGTACTGACTTTGACTCTTTCCTCCATTTTAGTATATGTATTATGATTCCGCCATTGGTGATGTAGACTGATATTTATTTTGTGTACTCTCTATGTTTGATTCCGCCTCTGGCGATGGTGACTGATTATGTATTATATGCACTAAGTTGTATCCTGCACTGTGCTCTCTGATGTGATGATATCTATATAATTCCGCTGTCATATGTGTGTAAATTATTTTATTTCCTGTTTATGCTATTATCTGTGATCTGCTAATGATGATTAATGTGTTATATTCCAATGATTATCCTTAACACCGTGTCACGGGGTTTTGGGATCGTCACAAAACAAATCAAGCATAGCAACCATCCTCACATATCTCACTTAGTGCGTAAAGCATACGACACCCATTACTATGTTCACCCAATTCTTTAGGACATGATGGAGTCCAACCCCGTATAACTATCACTACAAGCCCCTAATCCGTCTCTCAGCGGTGAACCAAAATTATAGTTATCGATAACCCCTTTGCACACGTCCCGCAGCCAAGCCCAATCATGAAGTTAACTCATTGGTTCCCGTCTGGATCCTGAGCAATAACTTCTCACTTAGACTACCTTTGCATCTCGGGTTTTGGTCGTCATCTTGATTCGATCTCCATTCGGTACGCGACTTCCTAGTGTGGTTCGTGATGCTCCTGACCAGGTCATGGGAATCGACTCGTGGTCCTCCTGGTTATGACTCGGTTCGTGACCCCGGCTTCCGTTCGTGGTCTCCGTTTGGGTCAGCTCGTGGTCCACCTTGCATCGGCTCGTGATCCTCATTCCCTCTTGGCGCGATTCACGGTTCGCCATCCTGGGTTTCGTCATCTTCCTCGCGCTCGTGGTGTGAGGGTTCGCCATCTTCCACACGGTCGGGGTGTGAGGGTTCTGCACGATCCGAGGGTCATGGTGTGGGGATACTGCACGATCCGAGGGGTCGTGGTGTGGGGATGTTGCACGATCCGATCCGGTCCGGCTCCTGCATATTTCCTGCAATTTCCAGCAACTGTTTTTACGCCACATGACGGCGTTTTCGACCATTCTAACTGTTCTAAACAATTAAGTCATAACAACATGTATAGTCATCCATAACACCAAAACAACAAATAATCATGATAATATAGACCAAACATACCCAAAAACTCATGTTTTCCCCTTAATCATGTTTAAGCAAATCTACGGATAGGATTAACAAAACTTAACCAAAATAACTCAAATTTCTAACAGAGGCCTAAAACAATATTTCGAAATTTATAAACATTTTTCCAGAATTTTAACATGTATAATTTCGCTAATTAACGCTAATTACCCTTAATTAACCATAATTAGTGAGGAACTATGCAAATCACTCACCTTTGCCACAAATTAAGATGTAAGATCTGAAACTCTACTGTTTGGGTCGAATTCCTAAGCAACACAGTAGCTCCAACTCTGATTTGTTGTTGATTAGCACTTGATTTGTCATAGCTTGGCTTAATCTTCAATTAGAAAGCGATTAGGAGCGATTTGGAATGATATTAGAAGGTGGAGGCCATGGATAGGGTTAGAGAAATGTTTTAGGCAGCTGAAAACTGAAATAGAAATTGTTTCCCTACTGTTCTCAGCCTCCCCATAACCCTAATCCCGAAATGGGTTATGGGCTCTCTTGCTAATCGCCCTATTTGGCCCGGTGAAGCGGGTTTTCACCTTCCAAACCTTATTTCAACCATATCTCCCAAACGGTAAGTCCGTTTTTCACATGTGACCACTATACAGAAAGGTAAACCATCATCCGGATCCAATGGAAGTGGTTTCAGATCAAAACTCCTTCCCATTCAAAAGTTATGGCCGAAACAAGATCAGCTAGGTGCAAAATGATCATTTAAAAATCGGCAAAAATCGTGAACATGGGAAATGACCCCAATAGTCGCTCCCCAAAGTTACCTGACTATACGACTTCATATGAGAAATAAATAAATATTCTACGAACCTTCGTTGCGTAGAATGCGGGTCGTTACAGGTTTGATTCTTTCCGTATCTCCTCAGGAATCTAGTTCCGTTACGATTTCCCCTTCTTCGGTTGAATTTATCTCTTCAGCCCTTTCTTTTGTTTCCCAAAGGATTGTACCTATCCTTCACATGCTTGTTAGACTTATTGGTTCTCACTTTAGCTTTGAATGACGGATGTAAAAATCCGTCATGCAAAGGCTAAAAATTGTACAAGAATCAAAGTAAGCAAAATACTCCCTTTTATATCGATCGAGAGTAGTAAATTACATTTCACGGGAGCTGAATTATTCTCCCCTAATGGTGCCCCAACTCTGAA
Organism: Allium sativum; assembly: GCA_030737875.1. NCBI lineage: Eukaryota > Viridiplantae > Streptophyta > Magnoliopsida > Asparagales > Amaryllidaceae > Allium > Allium sativum. The sequence goes on along the minus strand of CM060924.1, from coordinate 344,372,582 downwards.
ACACCCCACCTCCGTTAGGGTCACTCTCAAAGGGAATGCCCTAATTTTGGTGGAGGTTTATAAGTATAAGTCACAGATATACAAGACAGATATAAGAACACATATTTTTGAACAGCGGAAAACAACAACTTTTATTTCATTAAAATACGTGTTACACCAACCATAACATAATTGTCTTACAATACTTCCAAAAACATAACATCTTCATAACTGTCTTGATTACATTATTTAAAGAAGCATAAAGAAAACATAAATAAACTGCAAAAGTCCCATAGCTGCTGTCCAAAACCATAGTCCAAAACGAAAAGATCCAAGCAATACATTCTTTCTCTTCAAGCTGGATATGAAGGCTGGTCAAGCTGCGGTATTCCCTCCCTGTGGACCTGGAGGGGGGGAAACGGAAGAAAAGAAGACGAAAGAAAAGTAGAGTCAGACATAAAGCCTGAGTAAGTCTAGGACTATTCAGTCTATGAATAAAGAATTGGGTATGATAAGTATAAACTAGAAATGGGAAAGCACCATAAACTTAGTTAAGTTGTCTAGGGTCGAATATACTATCGTACCCCATATTAATCTCTGTACCCATATAAACTAGTTCCCAACAGGCACCCCATAATCAGGGTGAAGTGATCCATTTTATGATGATCGGCTCCTACTCGCATAGTTACATGTGTCTTACGGCCCCCGATGTTGTAGTTACCTATGCTGGTCCCACCATGGGGTGTATCAAGTCCCATGGTGGCGCCCCGAGACAATCCTAAAATGCACAGGTATGCTACTGGTGCCCACTGCCTTATTTTTCTACGCCGAAGTGTGTGCATGCCCGCACCCCGTTAGAACCTACACTGCTGCACCACCGCCGTCGATTTGACCTCTTACAGTCAGCCCAGTAATCGTGCCCCACCCTGCCTAGTTTCAGGGTATCATGATACACCTTATAGGGTTACTGCTGAAAAGGGTCCCCCGCTACTAGATTTTCTATTTCTAGCCAACATGCTAAGTTGGTTAAGTGTTTTATAAACCTAACCCCCAATCTGTCTGTTTAGTTTAGCATGTTCCATTTTGATTAAGTATTAATATAATTTACTTAATCCTATCAATCCTGACTCAGCCTTAATTGTCTTATTAAAGCCTTCACCTCTCACATTAGACAGGTATTGTTGTGGCTGCCTGTTGCCGGTTGGGTCCGGGCAGTCTTACGCCACAACTCAGTCTAACCTCGGGTCCTTATTGGGCTCCATGTTTAACCACCCACATTGGATAGGTATTGTTGTGACTACTGGACAGCCGGGCGGTTCCGGGCAGGTTTACATCACAACTCAATCCAACCTCGGGTTAAACACATCGTATTTTCTACATTTACATATTTTGTCTTTCTTCTTTTTATATGTAAATATTTGCGGCCCATTATTCAAATTCATCTTTATTGGTTAAGATTTATTTATGCAACTTAATTGTTTTTCAAAGTTATTGGCGTGCGTCAAACAAGCCAACACATATGTTCTATATTTTTAGCCCAAACGTCATTTCCCCCGTTTTATTCGTTCGTTCCAATGTAAGGTGTGGTGGGTTTAATACTTAAACCCAATTTAGCCATATGAAAAGGGGAGGCTATAACATGGTGTTTATAAGGTGACATAAAAAGGGGAATGTGAACGCATGAACTTGCAACATACGATCTAATTATCATAAGATAGGCATATGTGAACTTGCAATTGTAACAACATATAATATAAGCAATACTTAAACATGAATCATTCTATTCACAAAATCATGGTGTAAACAAAACATGTAGTCTTGGCATAAATAGTACTTAAACATGAACCACTCTAATCATATAATTATGGCATAATCATAATTGAACATGAGTCCTTATATGGTCATGGCATAAACATAATTGATTATGAATCCTATTATTCATATAATCATGGGTTTTTGTCCAATCTATGTAACTTGTAAGGGGACGTAATTCTAATGTAATTTATGTGCCAAATATATTATCATATGATTAAGATAACAACATAAGCTTAGGAAACATGTTTTTAACTAGGCATAATAACAAACATAGCTTAGTCATGTTCATAAAATTAATACAAGCTTACAACGACGCTTGCTTTTGTCACTATCACAAAATCATGATTTTTATACTTGAACTATGATGCCAATTTCAACATAACCTTCATATGAATCATAATACTTAGGTGAATCAAATTACACTAAAGATGACCATAGAATTTTACATTATGTTGTCATAACAATTGATCATAGACTTGCATGAATTTTAAAATAAACTATTACAACATATAGTTGTTGTTTCAACATGAATCTTATACTTGCATTTACCAAATGGGTTTGTAAATAACTACCACAAACATGTAGTTTTCAATATGAATCATATGCTTGCATAAGTCCCAATCAAAATTCCACAACATGTGGTTGTCAACATAAGCCACATACTTGTATGAATCAAACCATAGTATTGCCAAATCGTTTAGAATCAAAATAACATACAAACATAAGTCATTATCGCCACAATTCCATTTCGTTTCCAACGCAAATCGCGTACTTGCAAATATCCAATCGTATACCATAATATTCCCAAATCGTTTTGCATCAAAGCAACATACAAATATAGATTATTATCGCCACAATTCCATTTCTTACATTACACAAATCAACACAATTATTTAATTCATATCGGAATAGCACTCTACTTACAGCGTATGGCGAATCTTCAATTCAGATATCCGAATTCTGAATTTGGAGATGCTATCCTTTGTTGTAGGCGTTGCTTTGATTTGATTAACGTTGCTTTAATCTTTGAATTATCTCCTAGTTGTCTCTCTATTTCTGACGGCTATCTTCAGTCTCTCCTCAGCAGCATGACGGTCTCATCTCCATTTTAGTTTTTGTGAATTAGGGTTAGTCTTAGGTCCTTTTTATAGAGTTTGTGTGTTGATTTAGACCGTCGATGAAGCTTGGTTCAATGATAGCCGTTCGTTTGAAGGAGAGACCAACCAGGAGCTGACACCTAGCCCTAGTGACAAGGCAAGGCTCAGAAAATCGGCCAAACACAGACCTGGCCAGCCAGGACTTGACCAGACCTGACCAGCAGATCATTTTTGACCTGGGCGCACTTGGCAGGTCCGCCAGGTCAAAAATGTACTGGCGCACTTCCCAAGTGCGCCAGTGCATTCTGACCCGTTTTCCGGTTTTTCGCCCAACTTCGTTCGTCCATAACTTCTTCATACGATATCCGTTTTATGCAAACTCAGACTCTATCTCAAGCAGAATTTCGAGACGAACGAAATGGCGTATCCCGTTTCCCTTAATTCTTTGATTTAGAATTAGTTATAGTTTAATTTATGAATTTCACAGTTATAAAATACACGGGGTGTTACATTCTCCCCCACTTAAAAGGATTTCGTCCCCGAAATTTTCAAGTTCAGGAAGAATGTACATCCTAACGTCCAAACATCCATCTACTCATCCATCAAACACGAGCATCCATTGTCCTTAAAAGACTTCTAATGCTTCATGATCATATGCGACGTGTGTGTGTACATGTACTTATCTAATGCAAAATCAGGTGGTCTACTGATTCAGTTGACCTCCTTAATGCGAATTATGTAAGTGCTATGAATCCATTATGTATGCAAATCCCCCTATTCATGATTCTACATGAGTGCACAATCATTCATACACATGCAACATCCATATGACAACACATTAAAGTTCAACCATATACGAATGCAATCATATATGCATATGCAATATGAAGTGACTGAGCCGATCTAAAACCTAGATTGTGTGTGTATATGCAACCACGAGCAACCACTAGCAATCACTTGCAACCACTTGCAACCATCATCCATAACATGTTTCAATTACATGTTTTCATCCAAAGAGTCTCTACCTAAAAGATAGGGTCGAGGAGATATACCTAAAAAAAGATAGATAAAAGCGCAACTTAAGGAAAAGGAAAGATCAAAGATGTACCCTCGAAAAGAAAAGGGTAGGCTGCGCGTATTTTAGCTTCAGTTTCCCAAGTTGCATCTCCTTCGGCGTCGCTCCACTGAACTTTGACAAGCTTGACTTCGCGGTTGCGTAGCTTTTTCACTTCCGTTCCTAATATGCGGGTCAGAACTTTTCTTATGGTTGCTTCACGTTCCACTTCAGCTTCTTCTAGGATATTTGGCTCTACCACTTCAGCAGACTCATGTAGACATTTTCGGAGATGTGAAACGTGAAAGACGTTGTGAACTCCGGCCAATTTTTCGGGTAGCTCCAATCTATAGGCCATTTTCCCAATTTTCTCGATGATAGGGAATGGCCCTACGAACCTTGGTGCTAACTTTCCTGTGGTTCCAAAACGAACAACGTTCCTTAGCGGAGATACCTTAAGAAAAACTCTGTCTCCAACCTCAAATTCAAGGTCGGTCCTCCTCTTGTCGGCGTAGGGCTTTTGTCTGTCTTGGGCCGTCTTCATCCTTCTTCGTATTAAGTCTACTTTCTCTGAAGTTTCTCGGATCATATCTGGTCCAAGTATGAGCTTATCAGTAGACTCCCACCAACAAGTGGGCGATCGACACGGTCTCCCATATAAAGCTTCGAAGGGCGCCATCCCGATGGTTACTTGATAGCTGTTATTGTAGGCAAATTCCACCAAAGGAAGATGGTCTTCCCACGTCCCTCCGAAGTCAAGGATGCACAGTCTTAAAAGATCCTCCAAAACTCTGTTCACTCTTTCTGTTTGGCCGTCGGTTTGGGGATGATAGGCTGTGCTCAAGCATAACTGCGTTCCTACTGCTTCTTGTAGACTCCGCCAAAATTCACTGGTGAAGATAGGGTCTCGGTCACTAACAACGCTGGATGGTATTCCATGGAGTCGAACGATTTCCTTGAGGTAAAGAGATGCTAGGGATGAGGCAGTTCTTTTACTTTTGACAGGTAAAAAGTGGGCGCTTTTAGTAAGCCTATCCACTATTACCCAAATGCTAGTGTTGCCTCTCCTAGACCTAGGCAGCCCATCGATGAAGTCCATTGAGATGCTATCCCACTTCCACTGTGGGACCTCTAGAGGATGTAGCAGACCGCCAGGCTTTTTCTGTTCCGCCTTAACCTGTTGGCACACCATACACTTAGAAACGAATTCTGCCACGTCCTTTTTCATGCCGTTCCAGAAGAAAGTTCTTTTTATGTCCTTGTACATTTTATCTCCGCCTGGGTGTATCGTCATCTTAGAGTGATGTGCTTCCTCGAGAACCCTCTTTACTAAATCCCTTGTCTGTGGGACGCATAGTCTTCCGTCTCGCCTTAGCCAACCCTTATCGTCGATGGAGTATCTGTTGAGGTGACTTGAAGTCTCACCCCTAATTAGCCTATCAATCGTTTCCACAAGCTGAGGGTCTTCACGTTGTGCTGTCCCTATTGAGTCCACTAAAGTCGGGCGCACTTCGAGAGATTCTAGCAAGCCCGGTACAAAATCGGAGGAAGGCCTAAAGTCGAAGCTGGCTATAAACTCTAGGCTTTGTCTTTCAACAAACAGCGGGCTTAGGGTCAATTTCTTTTGGCTCAACGCGTCTGCCACTACGTTGCCTTTGCCCGGAGTGTAGGAGATCTCGAAATCGTACGAGGCAAGAAACTCCATCCATCTCTGTTGCCTCAAGTTAAGATCTTTCTGCGAGAAAAGATATTTCAATGATTTATGGTCAGTGTAAAGTTCGAACTTCTCACCTAGGAAATAGTGTCGCCAAGACTTGAGTGCAAAGACGATGGAAGCTAACTCAAGATCGTGGGTCGGGTAGTTCTTTTCGTGCACTTTCAACTGCCTCCCGCCATAAGCTACTACCCTTCCTTCTTGCATTAAGACGGCGCCTAGCCCTGTCCCACATGCATCTGTATAAACAATGAACATCTTGCTTCCATCTGGCAACGTCAAAACTGGGGCTGTTGTAAGAGCCCTTTTTAGTCGCTGGAAAGCAAACTCGCAATCCAAGTCCCAATTGAACGCTAGATTCTTCTTGGTCAATTTCGTGAGCGGAGCTGAGATTTTCGAAAAATCCTTTATGAACTTTCGATAGAAACCTGCTAGTCCTAGAAAACTTCGGACCTCAGTTGCATTCCTTGGTGTCTTCCAATCCTGTACCGCCACTACCTTAGCAGGGTCCACTGCTAACCCTTGTTTGGATACTATGTGCCCAAGGAACCTCACTTCTTCTCTCCAAAAGTGGCATTTGGAGAATTTGGCTTTTAGCTGATGGACTCGCAGAGTTTCCATGATTGCCCTTAAGTGCTGAGCATGTACCTCTTCACTCTTTGAGAAGATAAGGATATCGTCTACGAAGACCACTACGAACTTATTGAGGAAATCTCTGAATACCCTACTCATCAGGTCCACGAAGTAAGCAGGTGCATTTGTCAAGCCGAAAGGAATGACAAGCCATTCAAAGAAGCCGTCTGGGGTTCTGAATGTCGTTTTATCGATACTATCTTCATCCACCCTTAGCTGATGAAAACCGGTCGCTAAATCGCGTTGGGAGAAAACAGACGCTCCTACAAGCTGATCAAACAAATCGTCAATTCTGGGGAGAGGGTGCCTATTCTTTTTCGTTAGCTTGTTGAGCTCCCTATAGTCAACACATAGACGGAGTGAACCATCCGCCTTTGTAGCGAACACCACTGGAGCGCCCCATTATGAAATGCTCCTCCTAATGAACCCCTTTTCTAGAAGCTCTTTAATCTGTTTACTGAGCTCTTTCCTTTCCTGTGGAGCCATGTGTCTAACGGGCAACGCAACGGGCTTTGCATTATCTACAAGGTATATACGGAAGTCTATCTCCCGCTTCGGAGGCAAGCCTTTCACCTCTTCGAACACATCCGGATATTCCCGGACCACTCTAACCGATTACAAATTTTCAACGGAGGCATCTAGCGATTCAAGGTAACTAAGCATAACCGCATACGAGGGATTACAAGAAATTTCCAAAGTATTACCGAGCTGGGTTAGGAGCCTAATAACCCTTTTCTCACAATCAAGGATGGCCCCATTACTGGATAGCCAATCCATGCCCAAAATCAAACCATATCCCGAAAAGCCCAAAACAAAGGCACTACATTGAAATTCTACGCTTAGAATAGAAATTTTCAATCCCAAACAGATCATAGACAAATGAGCCAGGCCCCCAATTGGGTTTGAAACAATTAAGGGGTCCTCTACCATACTAGTTTTTAGGTGCAGAGATTCTACTAAAGCAGACGAGATAAAGGAGTGTGATGCGCCAGAATCAAATAAAGTGCGAATGGGGTGACCATAAAGATAAACTACACTTTCTAGAGAAGTATTTACACCTCGCTGTTGCAGAGGCGGCGCTTCTAGCACATGAACTTGTGCCCCTGAGGTGGATCCAGCCCTCTGTCCCTGTCCTCGTTTCTTTGGGCAGTCCTTGGCCCTGTGGCCTATCTCACCGCAAGATAATCACCCACCATTCTCCTTGGCCTTCTTTTTCCGGCAATCTTTCACTAAGTGCCCCACTTTGCCACAGAAATTACACTTCCTCTTCTCTTTGTTGCCTTTCCCGCCCTTCTTAAAGTCTGTCTTCTTAGGCTGCAAACCCTCTTTCTTCCCTTGGGAGCTTTCTGCCTTTGTCTCCTTCTTGCCCTTATCCTCTTCGTTCAGCAATGCCATTTGTACCAACCTTTCATATGTATCTCCCATGGGTATATGGGTCATGGCCAAACTGTGTAATGGCTCATTCAACCCTTTGACGAAACGGAGAGCCTTCTTGTGCGGGGTGTTGACTAGGTCCAGCCCAAACCTAGCCAGCTCATCGAACTGATTAACATACTCTTTGACTGTCTTGTTCCCTTGCTTAAGAAATAAGAATTTTTCCAACTGCAAACTCCTTTCCGCATCTGAGAGAAATTTAGCCTCAAACCTTGCCCTAAAGTCCTCCCATGTTTCCACTGGTCTTTCTGCATTGGTGACTTCCCACCAGTAGGAAGCCTCGCCCTTTAATAGCCATACTGCCAGTTGTACTTTCTGTCTATCTTCTACCTCAAAGATGATGAATAAGTCCTCAGTTTCTTTCAGCCAATTTCTATCTGCCACGAAGGACTCAGTTCCATAAAAATCCTTTCCTCCCATAGCTTTAAAATCTTTACATATCTTAGCAAACGTGTTTCCCCGTGGAGGAGGTGGAGGAAGAGGTGCTGCTGCAGCTGGATGATTTCCTGCAGCTGGGGGAGGAGGAACGGTAGGACCTGGCTGAGTGGCCCTTGCTTCTAAGAACCGTCTAAACCAACCAGGTATTGGTACACCCTCTGGCAAGTTAAGTTCTTCGGGCATGCTGAAACAAAAAGGATAGATTCAAAATGAAGGATAAGAGATAGTACCTATGGCTTTGGGGGGACTTTGCCTTTTAAAATAAAACATTTTATCTTTTAAAAAAAATGCTTCTTTAAATTTCCTTTTTGAAAATAAATTTTCAAAACTTTTTATCTTATCTGGTAAACCTATGCTCGGATACCAAGTGAAACACCCCACCTCCGTTAGGGTCACTCTCAAAGGGAATGCCCTAATTTTGGTGGAGGTTTATAAGTATAAGTCACAGATATAGAAGACATATATAAGAACACATATTTTTGAACAGCGGAAAACAACAACTTTTATTTCATTAAAATACGTGTTACACCAACCATAACATAATTGTCTTACAATACTTCCAAAAACATAACATCTTCATAACTGTCTTGATTACATTATTTAAAGAAGCATAAAGAAAACATAAATAAACTGCAAAAGTCCCATAGTTGCTGTCCAAAACCATAGTCCAAAATGAAAAGATCCAAGCAATACATTCTTTCTCTTCAAGCTGGATATGAAGGCTGGTCAAGCTGCGGTATTCCCTCCCTGTGGACCTGGTGGGGGGGGAATGGAAGAAAAGAAGACGAAAGAAAAGTAGAGTCAGACATAAAGCCTGAGTAAGTCTAGGACTATTCAGTCTATGAATAAAGAACTGGGTATGATAAGTATAAACTAGAAATGGGAAAGCACCGTAAACTTAGTTAAGTTGTCTAGGGTCGAATATACTATCGTACCCCATATTTATCTCTGTACCCATATAAACTAGTTCCCAACAGGCACCCCATAATCAGGGTGAAGTGATCCATTTTATGATGATCGGCTCCTACTCGCATAGTTACATGTGTCTTACGGCCCCCGATGTTGTAGTTACCTATGCTGGTCCCACCATGGGGTGTATCAAGTCCCATGGTGGCGGCCCGACACAATCCTAGAATGCACAGGTATGCTACTGGTGCCCAGTGCCTTATTTTTCTGCGCCAGAGTGTGTGCACGCCCGCACCCCGTTAGAACCTACACTGCTGCACCACCGCCGTCGATTTGACCTCTTACAGTCAGCCCAGTAATCGTGCCCCACCCTGCCTAGTTTCATGGTATCATGATACACCTTATAGGGTTACTGCTGAAAAGGGTCCCCCGCTACTAGGTTTTCTATTTCTAGCCAACATGCTAAGTTGGTTAAGTGTTTTATAAACCTAACCCCCAATCAGTCTGTTTAGTTTAGCATGTTCCATTTTGATTAAGTATTAATATAATTTACTTAATCCTATCAATCCTGACTCAGCCTTAATTGTCTTATTAAAACCTTGACCTCTCACATTAGACATGTATTATTGTGGCTGCCTGTTGCCGGTTGGGTCCGGGCAGTCTTACGCCACAACTCAGTCTAACCTCGGGTCCTTATTGGGCTCCATGTTTAACCACCCACATTGGATAGGTATTGTTGTGACTACTGGACAACCGGGCGGTTCCGGGCAGGTTTACATCACAACTCAATCCAACCTCGGGTTAAACACATCGTATTTTCTACATTTACATATTTTGTCTTTCTTCTTTTTATATGTAAATATTTGCGGCCCATTATTCAAATTCATCTTTATTGGTTAAGATTTATTTATGCCACTTAATTGTTTTTCAAAGTTATTTGCGTGCGTCAAACAAGCCAACACATATGTTTTATATTTTTAGCCCAAACGTCATTTCCCCCGTTTTATTCGTTCGTTCCAATGTAAGGTGTGTTGGGTTTAATACTTAAACCCAATTTAGCCATATGAAAAGGGGAGGCTATAACATGGTGTTTATAAGGTGACATAAAAAGGGGAATGTGAACGCATGAACTTGCAACATACGATCTAATTATCATAAGATAGGCATATGTGAACTTGCAATTGTAACAACATATAATATAAGCAATACTTAAACATGAATCATTCTATTCACAAAATCATGGTGTAAACAAAACATGTAGTCTTGGCATAAATAGTACTTAAACATGAACCACTCTAATCATATAATTATGGCATAATCATAATTGAACATGAGTCCTTATATGGTCATGGCATAAACATAATTGATTATGAATCCTATTATTCATATAATCATGGGTTTTTGTCCAATCTATGTAACTTGTAAGGGGATGTAATTCTAATGTAATTTATGTGCCAAATATATTATCATATGATTAAGATAACAACATAAGCTTAGGAAACATGTTTTTAACTAGGCATAATAACAAACATAGCTTAGTCATGTTCATAAAATTAATACAAGCTTACAACGAGGCTTGCTTTTGTCACTATCACAAAATCATGATTTTTATACTTGAACTATGATGCCAATTTCAGCATAACCTTCATATGAATCATAATACTTAGGTGAATAAAATTACACTAAAGATGACCATAGAATTTTACATCATGTTGTCATAACAATAGATCATAGACTTGCATGAATTTCAAAATAAACTATTACAACATATAGTTGTTGTTTCAACATGAATCTTATACTTGCATTTACCAAATGGGTTTGTAAATAACTACCACAAACATGTAGTTTTCAATATGAATCATATGCTTGCATAAGTCCCAATCAAAATTCCACAACATGTGGTTGTCAACATAAGCCACATACTTGTATGAATCAAACCATAGTATTGCCAAATCGTTTAGAATCAAAATAACATACAAATATAAGTCATTATCGCCACAATTCCATTTCGTTTCCAACGCAAATCGCGTACTTGCAAATATCCAATCGTATACCATAATATTCCCAAATCGTTTTGCATCAAAGCAACATACAAATATAGATTATTATCGCCACAATTCCATTTCTTACATTACACAAATCAACACAATTATTTAATTCATATCGGAATAGCACTCTACTTACAGCGCATGGCGAATCTTCAATTCAGAAATCTGAATTCTGAATTTGGAGATGCTATCCTTTGTTGTAGGCGTTGCTTTGATTTGATTAACGTTGCTTTAAGATTTGAATTATCTCCTAGTTGTCTCTCTATTTCTGACGGTTATCTTCAGTCTCTCCTCAGCAGCATGACGATCTCATCTCCATTTTAGTTTATGTGAATTAGGGTTAGTCTTAGGTCCTTTTTATAGAGTTTGTGAGTTGATTTAGACCGTCGATAAAGCTTGGTTCAATGATAGCCGTTCGTTTGAAGGAGAGACCAACCAGGAGCTGACACCTAGCCCTAGTGACAAGGCAAGGCTCAGAAAATCGGCCAAACACAGACCTGGCCAGCCAGGACTTGACCAGACCTGACCAGTAGGTCATTTTTGACCTGGGCGCACTTGGCAGGTGCGCCAGGTCAAAAATATACTGGTGCACTTCCCAAGTGCGCCAGTGCATTTTTGTTCTGGCGCACTTCCCAAGTGCGCCAGTGCATTCTGACCCGTTTTCCGGTTTTTCGCCCAACTTCGTTCGTCCATAACTTCTTCATACGATATCCGTTTTACGCAAACTCAGACTCTATCTCAAGCAGAATTTCGAGACGAACGAAATGGCATATCCCATTTCCCTTAATTCTTTGATTTAAAATTAGTTATAGTTTAATTTATGAATTTCACAGTTATAAAATACACGGGGTGTTACAAACTCTGACACCCCACATCCGTCAATGTCACTCACTAAGGGAATGCATTAAGTTTCGTGAAGCATTATAGGTAAACAGAAATAGAAATATTACAAGTCAGATATAAAAGCAACAACGGAATATAATATTTTATTTCAAAATTAAATCATAACATCGTGGTCCAAAATACCATAAGTCTGAAACTACATAAAACCCATTACAATAATATCAAACTTCTATCTTGTACCATCAGAGTACAGAAAATACATAAAAAGCTAATTCCCCAAAAGAGACAAAGCCATAGCAACAAAGATAGAAGCTTGAGCAATACATCTAGCACCTCCAAGTAAGATGACAGCAGAATCCTGACTAAGCCATAGAATTCCCTCTCTGAGAACCTAGGGGGAGAAACGAAAGAAAGAAGAGGAATGGATCAGACATAAAGTCTGGCGAGTCCAGTTACATTTAGCAAGTAAATAAGCAAAAGTATCATGACAGACATACAAAATGGATAAGAGAGATATCATCATAATAGGTAAGGGTGACAAGGTAAACATGATAGAGTATGTTACGCTTCTAGAGATTTCTCTGCACCAATACTAGTATAAAGATATGTAACAGAATTACATACTCCCTAATTGCTTAACATAAACAGGATGATCCCAATAGAAATATAAATGGTAGTTTTGGGTGTACTCTAGTAATGGGTTTTAACCCAAACAGAATTATTCGGTACCTAAACAGAAATAACGGGTGTTAGCCCAGACAGAAACAAGGTACTCCACAGAAACAGATAGGACTAGATGTACTCTATTTACTACCTATTAATCGATCGACTCCCTATTCCGTAAATACCCTGTTTCGGCCCCGCAGTAGGGTGTATTACTTCCTAAAGTGGCAAGCTATAGAAGGACGCAGACCTATTTATTCGTGCTGCAGCGGCTTATTTTCCTAAATGCAGGTTGTACTCATGCACACACATGAGTCCGTTGGAACGCGCCAGTACACACTTTCTCTCAGATGAGCCTCTTATAATTAGTTCAGTAAGCGTGCCATTACCCATACCTAGTGCAGGGTCCCCCTTTAATACCAGAATGGGTCACGACTAATATGGATCCCACACAATAGATAACACAAGCCAACCCTTACAGATCTTGTGTCCCCAACTAACTAGGATTTTGACAGGTTATACCTAATAGATTAAACATATTCATATAACTCCCTACAGATTTATGGGTTAAACTTTATAAGTTAACGGGTCAATATAACCCCAACATATTTAACAGGTTAAGTTTTTCTAAATTAACAGGTTCATATAACCCTTACATGCTTAACAAGTTCACTTAACCCCACAGATTTAACAGGTCTGCTTAACCCCACTGATTAAACATGTTTACTTAATCCCGCAGATTTAGCAGGCCTACTTAACCCCACATACTTAATAGGTTTACTTAACCCCATAGATTCAACAGACTCATACCATCCTTATGGATTCAACTAGGTTAAGTTTTCATCTTTATTACCATATTCAATTATGGTTAAAATGTGTTAGACCTCCCACATTAGGCCTACAACTTGTGGACGTTGGATATGCCGGTCAATTCCGGGCAGACTTCTTCCACATGTCGGGCTTAACCTCGTGTCATAGCATGCCTCATATTTGTGCACTTAGACCTCTCACATTAGATTCAACACTTGCGGTCGCTGGATATGCCGGTCGGTTCCGGGCAGATTTCCACTGCAGGTGTAATCTAACCTCGTGTCATAAGTTCCATTACTGTTTCTAATTACTGTAATCCTAGGCATTTCAATTATTAATTAATTATACCTATGTCTTTATAGGTGTTCAAGCCTCTTTTTCCCCAATTATGTTCGTAATTAAATATATGCCCAAATTCATGTTCTTAAACATTAAGTTATGCCAAACTTTCCATTTACAAATTATGTCCAATTTATACTTTTTTCCCCTCATTCCCATTTTAACGTATTCGCATAATTTAACATCATGCCTAGGCTAGAAAGTAGCCAGGCTAAAATAAAAGGGACAGGGTGACAGAAATGATTATTCTAACAAGATTGACATAAAAATGTGGTGGCATAATCATATAACAACATAATGATAAGATGGACATATATGAACGGATCTAGTGAACATGTGATATCAGAATCAATCTTAACATAGTAGGGATTTCATAACTGGCATGATAAGATCTAATTAATAACTTAGATGTTAAACTAATAATAGATCCTATTTAACCGCAATATGATAGGAACAAGGTAATCTAAACAGTGAAACCAAGGTAGACTTGTCATGACAATTAGGTGAAAGTTTAGATCTAAATCTAAAACATGTCCAACTAATGACAGATCCAAAATAACCACAACATGATAAGTACCAGATGATCTAAAAAGTGAATTAGATCCATAATAAAAACTAGATCTGACATAAATAAGGTTAAGATCCAAAATAACCACAACATGATAGGTACAAAATGATCTAAAAATAATAAGATCCATAATCAAAACTAGATCTGACATAAATAAGGTAAAGATCCAAAATAACCACAACATGATAGGTACAAAATGATCTAGAAAGAATTATATCTATAATCAAAAGTAAGTTTGACATGATAACGGTTAAGATCCAATCAACTACAACATGATAGGTACAAAATGATCTAAATAGAATTTGATCTATAATCAAAAAGTAGGTCTAAGATGATAAAGGTTAAGATCCAAATCAGCTACAACATGATGGGTACAAAATGATCTAAATAGAGTTAGATCTATAATCAAAAAAGTAGATCTAACATGATTCAATCCTAAGCATATACCCAAATCATAGTCATATCATGTCTTACTTTTAATTATTCAATTCTAAAGGTAACTTGAACTCACCGGATCTATAATAATAGAAGGAGAAAAGTGAAGTTTGAATCTCAGATCTACACTTAAAACACTTGAATTTTAAACTTGATTTGTAGAAGAAGAAAGGATTAGAATTAGTTTAGGCACTGGCGGAATTTGGCCTCCATTGTTTTCAGTATGAGAAAACAAGAGAAATGAGGGTATATTTATAGCTGCCAGCCTCCAGAATTCGACTGCCATATCATCCCTAGGGGGAATCAGGCCATGGGTCGACACCCACTTGGGTCTGGATGCCAAAATTTAATATGGGTCCACTTTACAGATGCGCTAGTGCAAAAATACCTTGGCACACTTGTCAAGTGCGCCGGTTTTTCCTGCTATTTTCGCCAAACTTCTCCTATCCATAACTTCTTCATACATTATCCGTTTAACGCAAATCAGGTGTCTTTCTTGACCAGAATTTCTAGACGGACGCAATGACGTAATCTGTTTCCCTTAACTCTGGATATTAAATTAATTATTCTTTAATTTATCCTCTTAAGTGTAGTTGAAATACGGGGTGTTACATTCTCCCCTACTCAAAGGACTTCGTCCCCGAAATCTCCGTGTAAACAAGAATGTATCCTACCATCCATCATCCATATACTCATCCACCAATCACAGGCATCCGTTGTCCTTAAAATTTTCTAATGCTTATATGATATATGCAAAGGTGTGTGAATATGTCCCAACACTAATGCGAATGATTAGGCGGTCCACCGATTCAGTTGACCTCCTTAATGCAATGTATGTCTATGTCATGAGTCCAACATGTATGCAACAATCCTAGTATAACATGTAAGTTCTATATGGGTACACAATCATCCGTCCAAATGCAACATCCATATTATGATACATTCAATTTCATCCATTAAAAGAAGAAAAATGCATGCTTATCCATATGCAGTATGAGAGTGATTGAGCCGATCTAGTGCCTAATGTGTGTGTAGATGCACCCATGAGCAACCACTAGCAAACACTTGCATCCGTCAAACATAACATGTTTCAAACACATGTTTACAATCATGGGACTCGTACTTAAAGATCGAAGATTCGATTGATAGGTTATACTTAAATGATAAAAGCAAGCAGGAATAACATTTTTTGGAAGAGAGGTTATGAACATTCCCTGGAAAAGAAAAGGGTACGAAGCGCAAAATCTTGTCTTCAATCTCCCAAGTTGCATCCTCTTGGTTACGTAGCTTCTTAACTTCTGATCCAAGAATACGGAAAGGAACTCGTCTTTGTCGCCTCCTGTTCTACCTCAACTTCCTCAAGCATGCTCGGCTCAACTACCTTTGTTGTATCATGCAGACACTTCCGTAAATAAGAAATGTGGAAAAACATCATGAATATCCACACATAAGCGAAGAGACAACTGAAGCACCCAATTCTGATATGCTTCGCCTAACCAACACCTTTTCAAGTAGCTCCCCTACTTGTTTGTTGACCTCCCTCCTTTCCCTTGGAGCCATATGGCGAACAGGTAATGACAATGGCTTTGCATTGTCCACCATATATATATAAAAGTCGATCACGCGCCTCAGAGGTAAGCCCCGAACCCCCTCAAAACATAAAAATACTCAAGAACTACTGGTACAGATTGTAGATCATCAATAGATTCTAGGAAACTAACCATGACAGACCCCTTTAGGGCCACAAGAAATCTCGAGGGTCTTCCCATGGCAAGTCAGAAATTTAACGACTCTCCTCTAACAATCTAGAATGGCACCGTATATGGCTAGCCAATCGATCCCTAAATCCGACAGTATCCTATAAAAACCAAGTACATATGTGTCTTATTCAAATTTGACGCCTAACACAGATATTCTCAAACCCCAACAAATCATAAACAGATGAGCCGTACCCCTAATGGGGTTTGAGATGACAATGGGATCCAAAACCATACTAGTACTAAGGTATAGAGACTTAATCACAAAATACGATATAAAAGAATGTGAAGCACCTGAATTAAAAAGTTCTAACAGGATGATTGGAAAGAGAAAATCAAACCTTCAACAGAAACTTTCCTACCTCTATCCGCTACACCAATCATGAAAGCATGCATTTGCCCTCTGGTCCTGCCCTTGCTTCTTGGGGCACTCCCTAGTATAGTGTCCGAATTCACTACAGTTGAAGCAAGCATTCTTCCTTTTTATGCAATCTTTGACCAAATGACCCACGTTCCCGCAACCATGGCATTTTGTTTTTCCTTGATATTTCTCGTGCTTTCCGCCCTATGTTGTTGTTCTTTATTGGGACACACTTTCTTATTTTTTGTTTCCTTAACCTTAACTTCCTTCTACTCAGCTTTATCTTCCTTATGCATTAAGGCCATATCAACGAGCCTCTCAAAAGTTGCTCCCATTGGAATATGGGACTTATCTAACCCATGAAGGGGTTCATTCGGTCCTTAAATAAACCGCAAGGACTTTTTATGCGGAGTGCCTAATTCTTTCAGATCGAATCTTGCTAGCCATTTGAATTTGTTCACATATTCTTTAACAGTCATGTCTCCTTGTTTCAGCGCCAAGAACCTTTCTATTTTCATGCTTTTCTTGGCTTGAGAAAGAAACTTCATTTCAAACCTCTGTCTAAAGTCATCCCAAGTTTCGACCAGATGCCCCGCTAGGTTTACTTCCCACCAGAACGAAGCTACATCCTTCAACAGCCATGCGGCTAGCTGAATCTTCCTACGATCATCCACATTGAAGATTCCAAACAAGTCCTCTGTCCCCTTGAGCCAATTCCTTGCCTCTACGAACATCTCGGTTCCATGGAATGGCCTTCCTCCCATAGGACGAAAATCTTTGCAGATCTTAGAGAAGTTATCTGCTCGCGGAGGGGGAGGAGGAACGACGGGTGCAGTTGGGAGAGGAACATCAGCTTAACTACCGACAGGCACCGTAGCCTCTAGATACCTATGGAGCCAGCCTGGTATCGTAACGCCCTCAGGAATATTGGGTTCCCCAGACATGCTGAAAAGAAAAGAAAAAAGGGATTCAAACAGAGAATCAAAAGATATTACATATGGCTTTGGGGAATATGTTTTCCAAACTAGACTTTTCTTTTGAAAATTCTTTCTTTTAAAATCTTTTTAAAAATAAATTTCAAAATCTTTTATCTAATCTGGTAACCTTCAGCTCTGATACCAAGTGTGACACCCCACATCCGTTAATGTCACTCACCAAGGGAATGCATTAAGTTTCGTGAAGCGTTATAGGTAAACAGAAACAGAAATATTACAAGATAGATACAAAATCAACAACGCAATATAAAATTTTATTTCAAACATAAATCATAACATTATGGTCCAAAATACCATAAGTCTGAAAATACATAAAACCCATTATAATAATATAAAACTTCTGTCTTGCACCATCAGAGTACACAAACTATATAAAAAGCATAATTCCCTAAAAGAGACAAAGCCATAGTAGCAAAGATAGAAGCTTGAGCAATAAATCTAGCAGCTCCAAGCAAGACGATAGCAGAATTCTGACTAAGCCTGAGAATTCCATCCCTGAGAATATAGGGGGAGAAACGGAAAAAAGAAGAGGAAACAAAAAAAGGTCAGACCAAAAGTCTGGCGAGTCCAGTTACTTTTAGCAAGTAAATAGGTAAAAGTATCATGATAGACATACAAAGTGGATAAGAGAGATA
This sequence comes from Allium sativum, assembly GCA_030737875.1. Lineage (NCBI taxonomy): Eukaryota > Viridiplantae > Streptophyta > Magnoliopsida > Asparagales > Amaryllidaceae > Allium > Allium sativum. The sequence continues at coordinate 344,354,058 of CM060924.1, read as the reverse complement.
TCATCATAATAGGTAAGGGTGACAAAGTAAACATGATAGAGTATATTGCGCTTCTAGAGATTTCTCTGCACCAATACTAGTATACAAGATATTTTACAGGATTACATACTCCCTAATTGCTTAACAGAAACTGGATGATCCCAACAGAAATATAATGGTAGTTTTGGGTGTACTCTAGTAACGGGTTTTAATTCAAACAGAATTATCCGATACCTAAACAAAAATAACGGGTGTTAGCCCAGATAGAAACACAGTTACCCCACAGAAACAGACAGGACTAGAAGTACCCTTTTTACTACCCCTCAATCGATCGGCTCCCTATTCCGTAAATACCCTGTGTCGGCCCCATAATAGGGTGTATTACTTCCTAAAGTGGTAACCTACAGAAGGACACAGACCTATTTAATGGTGCTATAGCGGCTTATTTTCCGAGATGCAGGCCATACTCATGCACGCACATGAGTCCGTTGGAACGCGCCGGTACACACCTTCTCTCAGATGAACCTCTTATAATCAGTTCAGTAAGCGTGCCCGGACCCCTACCTAGTGCGGGGTCCCGCTTTAATACCAGAATGGGTTACTGACTAATATGTGTCCCACACAACAGGTGACACAAGCCAACCCTTACAGATCTTGTGTCCCCAACTAACTAGGATTTTAACAGGTTATACCTAACAGATTTAACATATTCACATAACCCCCTACAGATTTATAGGTTAAACTTTACAAGTTAACGGGTCAATATAACCCCAACATATTTAGCAGGTTAAGTTTTCTAAATTAACAGGTTCTTATGACCCTTACAGATTTAACAGGATTACTTAACCCCATAGATTTAGCAGGTCTGCTTAACCCCACCGATTTAACAGGCTTACTTAACCCCACATACTTAATAGGTTTAATTAACCCCATAGATTCAACAGGCTCATACCATCCTTATGGATTCAACTAGGTTAAGTTTTCATCATTTTTACCATATTCAATTATGGTTAAAATGTGCTAGACCTCCCACATTAGCCCTACAACTTATGGACGTTGGATATGCCAGTCGATTCCGGGCAGATTTCTTCCACAAGTCGGGCTTAACCTCGTTTCATAACACGTCTCGTATTTGTGCACTTAGACCTCTCACATTAGATTCAACACTTGCGGTCGCTGGATATGCCGGTCGGTTCCGGGCAGACTTCCACCGTAGGTGTAATCTAACCTCGTGTCATAAGTGCCATTACAGTTTCTAATTACTATAATCCTAGGCATTTCAATTATTAATTAATTATACCTATGTCTTTATAGGTGTTCAAGCCTCTTTTTCCCCAATTATGTTCATAATTAAATATATGCCCAAATTCATGTTTATAAACATTAAGTTATGCCAAACTTTCCATTTACAAATTATGTCCAATTTATACCATTTTTCCCCTCATTCCCATTTTAACGTATTCGCATAATTTAACATCATGCCAAGACTTGAAAGTAGTCGGGCTAAAATAAAAGGGACAGGGTGACAGAAATGGTTATTCTAACAAGATTGACCTAAACATGCGGTGGCATAATCATATAACGACATAATGAGATGGACATATATGAACGGATCTAGTGAACATGTGATATTAGAATCAATCTTAACATAATAGGGATGTCATAACTGGCATGATAAGATCTAAATAATAATTTAGATGACAAACTAATAATATATCCTATTTAACCGCAATATGTTACGAACAAGGTAATCTAAACAGTGAATCCAAGGTAGACTTGTCATGACAATTAGGTGAAAGTTTAGATCTAAATCTAAAACATGTCCAACTAATGACAGATCCAAAATAACCACAACATGATATGTACCAAATGATCTAAAAAGTGAATTAGATCCATAATCAAAACTAGATCTGACGTAAATAAGGTTAAGATCCAAAATAACCACAACATGATAGGTAAAAAATGATCTAAACAGAATTAGACCTATAATCAAAACTAGATCTGACATAAATAAGGTTAAGATCCAAAATAACCACAACATGATAGGTACAAAATGATCTAAAAAGAATTTGACACATAACCAAAAGTAGATTTGACATGATAACGGTTAAGATCCAAATCAACTACAACATGATAGGTACAAAATGATCTAAATAGAATTAGATCTATAATCAAAAAATAGATCGAACATGATAACGGTTAAGATCCAAATCAACTACAACATGATAGGTACAAAATGATCTAAATAGAATTAGATCTTTAATCAAAAAAGTAGATCTAACATGATTCAATCCTAAGCATATACCCAAATCACAATCATATCATGTCTTACTTTTAATTATTCAATTATAAAGGTAACTTGAACTCACAATGATCGGATCTATAAGAATAGAAGGAGAAAAGTGAAGTTTGAATCTCGCATCTACACTTGAAACACTTGAATCTTTAAACTTGATTTGTAGAAGAAGAAAGGATTAGATTCAGTTTAGGCACTGATAGCATTTGGCCTCCATTGTTTTTAGTATGAGAAAACAAGAGAAATGAGAGTATATTTATAGCTGTCAACCTCCAGAATTCGACTGCCACATCAGCCCTAGGGGAAATCGGGCCATGGGTTGACACCTACTTGGGTCCGAATGCCAAAAATTAAAATGGACGCACTTTATAAGTGCGCCAATGCAAAAATACCTTGGCGCACTTGTCAAGTGCGCCAGTTTTTCCTGTTCTTTTCGCTAAACTTCTACCGTCCATTACTTCTTCATACATTATACGTTTGATGCAAACGAGGTGTTTATCTTGACCAGAATTTCGAGACGTGCGCAATGACATAATCTGTTTCCCTTAATTTTGGATATTAAATTTATTATTCTTTAATTTAACCTCTTTAGTGTAGTTGAAATACGGGGTGTAACACCAACCTTTTTTAGTTAGAAACTTCATCATGAGGTACTTTGATGAGACAAAGGCTTCCACCTCATCAAGAGCTGGGCGGCTAAAGAACGCATTGTAGTAAGAAGGATGGTCGATGATAAACAAAAGTGTCTCGAAGGTTCAACAACAAGGAGGCAATCCAACCTAGACCAAAAACTTAATTTGTCCAATCGGAGTAGACCCTTTATTGTTGAACCCAAAGATGGGTTCACTGCTAGGTTCAAGCTCCTGTTCAGAAAGGCCCATTCAATAAAATGCGTGCTTAAAGATCACATTAACTGCACTTCCAATATCAACAAGAATTTCGAAACCATTGAAAGCCCAATACGTGCTGTGATGATTAAAGAGTCATTATGTGTATGATGGACACCCTTCTGCATCCCATTTGGTGACACCACTAAACTATGCATTTTGATGTTAAATCGAGAATTCCTAAGCGGCCACTCCTCTTGGATGGAAAATATCTCCTCACGGGCTCTTTTAGATATCTGTTTTGAATAGCTTGACCATTTCAGGAAGGATGTGGCCCTCCATGTATCACAATTATTGGATTTACTAGAAGACCCAGATTCAGTAGACCCTCTTCGATTGGGACCTCTACTGCGTTTTCTGGAACCTTATGGTTTCATCAGATTGCTGAGTTGTTTTCTGTTTGTCTTGGATGAACTCTTTTAGGTATCCTTCCCGGATAAGCTTCTGAATTATACCCTTGAGCACTTTAGACTCATTAATTCTATTCCCATTCATCTTATGATGCTCGCAATATTTCCCTCCGTTGAACGATTATGGGTGATTTTAAGCTTTGAAAGAAACTTGGAAGTTGACTCTCTATTTCGCTATAACATATATGAATGAGACGGGTTTACTCAAGGTTACAGAATTAGTATTGAAATCTTCCCACTTTGGATTTTTTATTTCTATCAAATCCGAAGTTCCCGCCTTAAGGTTTATGATTTCGATTAAAGTCGGATTTCCCTTCTTCCCCTGAAAGTCAAGCTTCTTCTTTGAATAATATAATTCATCCATGCAGATGAATTTACCTGCTTAGAAATGAAAATCTTGTAAGTCATTGCATCCATGGATGTTCAACACTTTCCAGAATGGAGTATTCTCAATCAATCCTAAATGAACGACAATGAGTTTATTACGGTTGTTCATGTCCTTTGCTTCAGAGCTCGAACATTAAATCTCTTTAGGCAATCGCCTAAAGATTCTCCTTGCCTTTGTTTTATACTTGCAATGACAATGTAGTCCACAGTTGGATCTTTGCAAATGCAGAATTTTGTAGAGAATTCATAAGAAATTTGCTTCCATGAGTAAATGGTTTTCTCTCGATACTGGTGATACCATTTAGCAACTGCTTCTTGAAGCGTCACCGGAAATAGTCGGCATTGAACAACCCCTGAAGCATTATAAAGATCCATTTGGCTATCAAAAGCTATAAGGTGATCCTCTCGGTCAGTTGCTAGAGATATTTCATGGTAGGAATCTTCACGCGTGACGGTATCATTGTGTTCATGATTTCATCAATAAAGGGGTGGTAAACACCGAAAAATGACGCTAACGCCCAAGGAGGTGTAAAACACCTTTTAACTGCAGAAAACAAGGTTAAGAGCACAAAACATTAGGAAAAGTAAAGTAGAGAGAAGATCTATAGTGTTTCAACCTCTATTTTGGCTTATGCCCACTTTGAATGAGCATATCATTGATTTATCCATTACAATGTACAATATTGATCTTGTTTTACACTTTTCTCGAGGTTTTACAATAATTCTCTCATAATTCCATTATAATTCTACGATAATTCTCTATGTCCATAGTAGAAACACTTGGATCCCACTAGTAGCGATGATAATCGGATTTGATAATTGATAATCGAGCTCGGTGAAGAACTTCAGTGATTTCTAGAGGAGAATGATGATGGAGAAGCTTGAATAATGTTGGAGAAGATTTAACGGTGTTGAAGAAACTTGAGATCAATAATGGAAGCCCTTTGGGATGAGAAAATCTAACCCCTTTTATGTGTGAGGTGGTCCGGTATTTATAGGTCAAGATTGGAGTGTTGTGGAGTTTGAGTTGACAAACACATGGTTCGTATGGATAGACTTGCGATCCACAAGTTTCAGTGATCCATATATATGGATAAGATCACATGATCTAGGTGGTTCGTCTTGGCCAATCCAAGATATTTGTGCCATTGCCTAATCCAAACGATCCATCGCGTGCGCATCGACCTGATCAACTATTTAACCATGTGCAATGTTTGCCAATCCATTCTTGGATTGCCTTGTAACGATCCATCGGATCCCCATGATCCATTGTGTGCACATTGACCTGATCAGCTGTTTTGCCATGCGCAATGCTTGCCGATCCATGCTTGGATCGCTATGTCATGATCCATCGGATTCCCGTGATCAATCATGTTTCATATGATCTGATCCGTTGTTTCACTATGTGCGCTCCATGGCCATTCACTGCTCCATCATTTTATCCGATCCATGGATATGCATACAATCCATACACTGAATACACGTGCACGATCCTCACATGCCACCAATCTGTTCTATCTTATATACATGATCTGAATCTTTGCTTACGCTATGACCCGATCCACTATTATTATCATGATATGTTCATATGTGTAAGCCTGTTCTTTTATATATGGTCAATGACAATGGATCAGGTTAAAAATTGTCCCTCGAAGCTCATGTTATTGAAGAGAATGTAGGGTTCAAAATAGTCGGTTATAATGCTTTCTGATGGACTGTAGGCACGTGACCTTTGATAGGTCGTGGACGACTTGTCTAATGGGTAGCGCATAACCTTCTTACAGCTGCTTATAATTTCCTCGGATCTATTATTTCTTTTACTTTTTATTTACGAAAAACATTTTAGGGTCTGCAATTCTTGGGGAAATCGTTCGATCCGAATTTGCTACTTCGCAGTTATCAATCTAGGCGATGCTAATCATCGTTCCCCAATCCATACTCGAATTCAACCATTGCCGTCAATTGATTTTGCCACCGCCGGTCATTTGAGAATTTCGACCCTACAGGAACTCAATCGCGACCACGATTTCATATGACTCGAATCGATTCGTGGCCTCACTTCAGCTTCATCGAGCTTCTATCAACGTTCGCTATCGAAATCTGATCATCTTTGACCATCTTGAACTGTTGTAGATGTCGAACCTTTTCAGATCCTATGTCGAATTGATTTTTGGTTGATTATTTGTGTTAATCGATCTTGCTTCAGATCGAATCCAGTGATTTAGGGCTTTAGAATGATGCGCAATGTACTAACTTTTGTGTTAATGGCATGCTCTGATGAATTTACAGTTCGAATTTTTGATGTACAGGCTTGTGTTTTAAATTTTTGTATCATGATTTTGCGTTTAGGCAAAATTCGATTATTGTATTTTGTAACTTTGGTATGTCGATCATCCATGAGATGATGATGTGTGAATCTTGTTATTGATTGCTTATCTTGATGATCTATACTTCGATTTGGATTTGGAAATTTGTTATTTGAGTTGATTTCAATGCGACGAACACATAGGACTTTTAAGAATAGCATGTAATCCTCCCTTGCACGCTTCAATGAGTTGTGTTTCAATTCATCCTGAATGGTGTGGGAATTAAAATGATAGAACTTGCTCGCAAATCTCATGGATCACGTAATTCTGATGATATGTGGTGAACTATGGCTTGGATTAACAAACTTCGATCGCAATTGCTAGTGGATCGCGTGCTCTAATCGATTGACGGACCGCACGCCTTACCCGATCGACGGATCGTATCTAGGGATCGTTGGTCATTGAGCTTTCACCGACCGTGGATCGCTAGAGCCGAGATTACATCAATAGGCTTTGGCTTAATTGTGGTCATTGTTGTTGTTATTTTTTTTGACGATCCAAACTTTGAGCGATCCAAGCTTGCAACTTGTAAATTGTACGTGCCTTTCATCGCTAATTGCCCGATAAAAAAACAAATGCTTGCACCATTTTGGGCGAATATTTTGTCGTCGATTGCACACATCAACAATAGAATAGTTTAATTATTAAAAATAAACTACATCGAATTTATTAACTTGAACTGAATGAAGTACATATACATAATCGTTTCGTTCAACCATTTATAACTTGTCGAACATTGATTGCATAGACATGACACTTTAAATTGAATTTGCGATGACGCTTAAGATCCACTAATTGACATATGCCGACTGTAGATTTCAAGCTTCGTTTTCAATAACTTATACAATTTTGCACAACTCTTCACACTTTAGGAAATTTGCACCTGTAAATTACTTAAAAGCAAGATTCCTTGTGTATAATGGATACTCGACAAAAGACTTGTCAACATTTTGAAGATCTGACCACTTCCGCTAAAATTGGAGCTTCTACTCAAGTTTCTGAAGCTAAAATGATGGCAGTTCCAGGGCCGGAAGCACATCGGCTTATTCCTGTTCACCATCCTCTTGGCAATCTTTCGTTAGAGAGATGCTCTTCAACATTTACTCAGCGTACTTTTATGAAAATATGTGCTCAATTTGGCATTCCCGAAACCAACGCAAGATTACCGGGGAAAGATGAGTTTGCTGATCGTCCTCTCTTTGGCTTCATTATAGTTAATCGACATATGTTAATGATTTGTGTCATTCCTCCTTTCAATCCATTTTTGCTGATGGTCCTTCGACACTTAGCGATTACCTCCTTTAAGCTACACCCAAATGGTTATGCCATTTTAATAGGGCTATGCGTGCTTTTTATGTGGGCAATGCATTGTATGCCTACTTTTCAGGACATCTACTATTTATGCATCTTTAGAAGGAGAAAAGAACATGCTTCTATTCTATTTGTCGAAGGCGCTCGAAATCATCGGCTTATCCTCAACTTACAAGATAGCGCTTTGGGATTCTTGAACCAATTCTTTTATGTTTGATGACCGAAGAGTTTCTATGGAATTTGGATGGAAGGAAGTGAACACATCCACTTAGATCTCTTCACATCTAATTTTTTCTAAGTCTCAATCATTAAATTTTCCATTTCTTTTACAAAAATGCCATCTCTTGTCAAAGATTCAATCATTTGCAAATCTACTCTTGAGACACTGAAGGCTGTTGATGACAAGGAGAGGATTAAAAAGTTCTTGATCAAGGATGAATTTCTTCGTTAATTTTGGTTGCTCGACCCGTATCGATCTTTTCTTTCTCGAGAAATTTCTTCCGCTTCTCAATCTACACTTAAAGCATCTGATGCCCCAGCATCAAGAGAAGATGTTACATTGAAAAGTTATATCGAGGAGTCTATATTAAAGAAGTGCTCGGATCCTGTTGGCGAAGCTGGTTCATCTGCCCAACCTAAGATTCCTTCCATCACCGAGGAAGATATTACGCATCATGAGGGAAAATCTCCTGCCAATGTTGGTGAACGGCTTAAGGAAGGAGAGATCGTGGGCAAAGACGATTCTGCTGTTGAAAGATGCGGCGTCAACCCCTCGCTTCCCGTCCCAACTAAGTAAAATTTTTATGACATATACGGGGGTTTGAATGATCTTGTTGTAACCTCGAGCGAGCTATTCATGAGTGATGTCGCGTATTCCAAACTTACTATGTCAGTTTCAAAGACGTATTCCGAATTGGCCCTAACTCCTTCTTGTCAAAAGCCCATCTCTGAGATTGCAATCACTTTGACTTCGAAAACGACGAGTGGTTCATTGCTCGATGCACGTTTGATTACACACAACACACACTTAGGGTTTTAGATATCTTGCATGTGATATTTTGTGTGACGGCCCGCACCACACCAACCGACATTTCCCTCGAAATGCGTTGTACCGATGTCCAACTAGCACGGGATCGTCAAAGAAAGAAAGAAAGGGTTGGAACTAAGAATCACAAAGAACCTGTAGTATATCTCACAGTGCATAGAATAAAATATAATAATAACATAACTTGAAGGCGAGACAGTGCATAAGCTGAAAACTAAATCATCATAGTAGCGGAAATCTAAAATACAGCTTATGATCCACATCATTATTACAACTTCAAAATACTGTATCTAAAGAAAATAGAAAAGGTGCACTACTAATGCCCAAAGTAGTGACCAACAACAACACAGGGAGAATATATGGAAATGATACGTATAAGCCTCCTGCTCATCTTCGGACATATACTCGTGCATAACTAGCTAACCTATCTCTAGTCTGCTCGTTTAGGAGCGCCCAAAGTAATAAGAAGAGACATAAAACTCTGGGTCAGACAAAAGTCTGTTATGAGCGATAAGCAACAAAACAAAACAATAACAGGTATAATCCAATCAAACCTGAACCTGTTCCTGCAACCAAAGAGTTAGCAGAACAAGATGTATAGTATCTAAGATAACACTAACTCAAAGTGTAAATGGGGGTGGGGTCATGGTGATAGCAATCATCTTCACATCTCTCACTCAGTGCGTAAAGCATACGATATCCACCACTTGATCACCTAATCCTTTGCTATGATCTCTTTGCTCCATGGAGTCATAATGACCCCATTGCATTGATCCATAACCAATAATCCATCTCTCAGCTGTGAACTAAGGTTATGGATATAGATACCCCTTTGCACACGTCCCGCAGCATAGCCCAATCATGAAGTTAACTCGGCGGTTCCCAAATGGATCCTGAGTTCTAATTTACTATTTGGACTTCCTTTGCATCTCGGGTTTTGGTCACTTCCCATTAATGGTTCTTCAGTTCGGCTCGTGGCCCTCAAAGCACGGCTCATGGTTCTCAGTGCACCGGCTCGCGGTTCGCCCCTCCTGGCATTGGATCGTGACAATGGGTCGTGGCTCCAAACTCCTAGCGGTTCATGATCCTCGTATGGGGTTGGCTCGTGATGACCCCAAGCTCTGGTTTGGTCCTCCTCTCCAAGCGTCAGGTCGATTCAAATAAGCAAACACGGTCCGTGATCGTGGTGCTCCGGTTCGTGGTCATCAAGCGGTTCGAGGTCTAGCTTCACGGTCCGGTTCGTGATCTCCTAAAGGTGGTGCTGGAGCAGTTAGTGGGTGAGCACGAGTGGGATCGGGTCGTGGTCCCCTAGTTGCGAACGGGTTGGGTCGTGACATGTGCTTCAGGAACGGGTCTATGATCTATTTCCTACAACTTTCCAATGAGCTATTTACGCCATACGACGGTGTTTTTGACCAATCTAACTTCACTAGGAAATCACAAAACATTCCAAACAATAATAGAAACTTAGAGAATCGACCATAAACACCAAAACAATAATATGACATGTTTATATGGATCAAACATACCCAAAACCCATGTTTTCCCACTTAATCACCTTAATTATGACTTAATCATACGATTAGCAAAACATGTCCAAATTAACCCAAATTTTTATAAGAGCCCTAAAATAATATTTAAGAATTTTACAAATTTTTCTAGATTTTTCTGAGCCATAATTTCGCTAATTATCACTAATCACCCCTAATTAGCCGTAATTAGTGAAAAACAATGCAAATCACTCACCTTAGCCACAAATATAATCTAAGATATGAAACTCTACTATTATGGCACAGATCCCAATGTATTCAGGCATCTCTATCTCTGATTTGACACTAATCCGCCTTGATTTGGTGTTGATTTGCTTAATTAGTTATTTGGAATGACAAAAACGGTGTTTTGGGAGCGATTTAGAAGATGGAAGTCATTGCTAGAGCTCATGGGAGGTTTGTGGCGGCTGGAAAAATGAATCGAAACTATTCTCTAACTCATTAGAGCCCTCCCATACCCTATTCCCGAAATGGGTTATGGGCTTAGCTGTTAATCACCCAGTTAAGCCCAATTATGCTGTTTTTCACCTACCAAACCTTGTTTCAGCCATTTCTCCCAAACGGTAAGTCGTTTGATCAATGTGACCATTCTACGGAAAGGTAAACCATCATTTGAATCCAATGGATGTGGTTTTGGGTCAAACCTCCTTTTCATTCAAAAATTATAGGCGAAACAAGATTCGCTAAGGGTAAAATGGTCATTTAAAATTTGACAAAAATCGTGAACATGGGAAATGACCCCAATAGTCGTTCCCCAAAGTTACGTGACAAAACGACTTTGTATGTGAAAGAAATAAATATTTTACGATCGTCCAATGCGTAGAATACAGGTCGTTACATTCTCTCCCCCTAAAGAAATTTCACCCCCGAATTTCCTTAATCAAAACATACAAAGGTGCTCCGCATGCCTATCAACCATTTTCAAACAATCAAACATACATAATGACAGATCAAGCATATCCTAGCATGCGGGTTACTAACGAGGGAAATAACTATACCATGATTAAAGTCTTACCAGACAAAGAATTCTGGATACGACGTCCTTATGTTCTCCTCTGTTTCCCAAGAACAACCATTCTCATTCTCGCCCCCACTGGATCTTGACTAGTTTCACCGCCTTCCTTCGAAGTTGCTTCGTATCGTACTCGACAATATGAATCGGCCTGCGGTTCCCAACCGCCTTGGGTTCTACCTCGACATCATCTAACTGATCCGATGAAATAGCCATATCAGGGTGGTGTGCGAACTTCCTTAACTGGTAAACATGAAATACGTTATGAACCCCTGCCATCTTGTCAGGTAATCCCACTTTATATGCCAAAATTCCCAACATGCTCGAGAACTGGGAATAAACCGATCAAATCTTGGTGCTAACCTACCTCTCCTACCAATCTGAATCACATTCTTCAACGGAGAGATCTTGATGAATACCAAGTCGTTAACGAAGAATTCCAAATCTTTTCGTCTTTTATCGGCATAACGCTCCTGCCTATCTTGGGCAGTCTTCATTCTCTGTTGGACAACCTTGATCTTATCTGAAGTTTCTCTTATCACTTCTGGTCCAAGCACAAATTTCTCACCGTTTTCCAATCAACATGATGGTGTGTTGCACGGTTTTCTGTACAAAGCTTCAAATGGTTCCATACCAATACTGGACTGATAATTATTATTATATGCGAACTCAACCAAATGCAAGTGGTCATCCCATGACCCCCAAAAATCCAGTATGCAAGCTCTCAAGAGATCCTCTAATACACAATTACCCAAATGCTATCTTGACCCGACCTAGTCCTTGGTAAACAATCGATGAAATCCATTGTGACTTGTACCCATTTCCATTCGGTAATTTCCAATGGTTATAACAAACCACTAGGCTTCTTTTGCTCGGCTTTAACTAGCCGGCAATTCATGCATTTGGATATAAACTTCCCGACGTCTCTTTTCATCCCATCCCAGTAGTAGGTTTGCTTCATGTTTTGATACATTTTGTTACCACCGGGATGTATAGTCAGCTTTGTGTGATGACATTCTCTAAGCACTTCATCTTTCAATCCATTGACATTGGGTACAACCAGTCTATCATCCTTTCGAAGCCATCCTTCTCTATCAAGTCCATACTTGTCCATTTTCTCACCATCGATATTCATCTTTTCCTTAGAGATGATTTCTATCAGGTTAGGATCGTCCCTTTGACTAGAACCAATCCGCTCAATCAAAGTCGGTCAGATCGTCAAAATCGCTAACATTTGTGGATCCAGTCCAAAATCAGGTGTGAAATCATATCCCGCGATATACTCCAGTTACTTCCTTTCAAGAGACATAGCATCTAAACTGGCATGTCTCCTACTCAATGCATCAGTACAACACCTAGTCTAGTACCACATCCATCCGTGTATACCGTTATCTCTTCGTCTGCTATTACCAGAATTCTACAGGTGATAGTCTACTCATGGGAATATAAATAGGAACAAACATAGCAACCATAGCATCCATCAAACATGTCCTATCTATCACCTGCTAAAGCCATACATACGTCGATACTTACATGATTGGTCCAACCAATCCCAAGGGCCAATGGAAGCCTCGGCTCCAAACGGACTACCATACGTCCAACGCACGTTTATCCTCCAAGGATAACTAGATCATGTCTAACGGATCCAAGGTAACGGGCGTCCCCAGATACCCCTGCTTCAAGTCCGCCTAGAATACTCCACCTATCGATGATTTCTTGGTACTCTCATCAGAAGAGATACCCACATACTCAGACTCAGTCTCAAGTATCCATAACCGACAAACTCAAGTCCAACATGAGTCGTCTTCCTATTCGTTCCATCTCCAAGATCAACGAACAACCATTTTTCTTTTACGAGTTCAAGTCCAACTTGAATCGTCCTAATCTTCGTTGCATCTCCATGATCAACGAACACACCTTATCCCTTCGAAGTCCTACCATTATTGAACCAAAGAGAACCTCAACATAGGGTCCTAAACAATCCATTACTTTGCAGCTTTCTCGAGTCTCACTCGAGTCATCTCATAGCCCTATCGAATCCAACTCGGGGCAGTCCATACCATTGAACAGTCTTATAATGTCACGGCTGCACATCACTCCTCGAGTAAGCCGAGATATCATTCAATGGAAATCACAATAACTACTTATATCTCACGCAAACCATCCTAGTCGAACTCGATATTCCCCAAGCACAAGCCCCAAAGGCCTAAACCAATATCAAACAAGCACTCAAGGAACATCTCCTCCGAATTCATAAAATCTATGTGAGATGATATGAACAAAACAACCGAACACTCGAGCACTCATAATTAACTCTGGCTATCCTCGCCAATCCTGCTTTAAAACTATCGTTGATCTCATGACAGCCCTTGCCATATGTCAAGCGTAAATGGAAACCCTAGTTCTAACCAGACTACTGCACGTCCAACATACATTTGCCTCCCAGAGACAACTAGAACTTACGACAATGATAATCTCTCAACTTCCTTAACTCCAGTTATTATCGCCATCACTAGGTAGGTACTCAATACTACCCTATACCTTTGGAGCCAATCGACTTCCAAAATAATGCCAAACCCAATAAAGCTCATAACAAAGCAATCACAAGCAAACATACATCCATGACTCGATAAGACCAAATTACAACAAATCATACAAAGGCTAGTCGAACCACCAATCGAGTTCGTCACAACCAAAGGTCTATCGACAATCTCGGGTTCCAATCCCAACCTATCCACCAGGTCACTAGATATGTAGTAATGGGATGCCCCTCTATTAACAAAACTCGAACAGAAACTTCATAAATGGAAAGCATACCTTGAGTAACGACACATTTTCCCTTCTGCGCCGCAGTTGGAGCATTTGACGAAGAAGTAACAACGTTGATAGCATATCCTTTCACGATCTGCTTCACTTTAGGGGATTACAGACATTTATCCTTGTGATGTCCCGCTTGGCCACAATTGAAGTACTTCCTTTCCCCAGGCTTTTCCTGACAATCTCTGGCACAGTGGCCCTTCTTGCCATAACTAAAGCACACACCATATTTCTTATTCTCCTTTTTCTGACCATCTTTGGTTTGGTCTTGTTTCCTCTTATTCTGGGAATTATTCTTTTCTCCACCGCTTGTCTGTGGCTTTGGCTCCTCTGCAGATGTAATAGCAACCTAATTCTTTGACTTAGGGTAAAGGCTCTCTGATCTTAATGCTTTCCCCACAATGGATTCGAAAGTCTCATCAATGTGGTTTATAAGTCTTTCTCCCAAGTACCCATCTAAGCCAGTTATGAACTTCTCGTTCTTCTTCTCGACAGTATCAATAAGAGATAATTTATATTTCGATAAAGTATCTAACTCAGCAATATATTCCAAGACTGCCCTACCATTCTTCTTAAGCTCTAAAAACTTCCTAAACAATTCTGATTTCTGAGCAGCTGGGATAAATTTCTCACTGAAGCAAGTCATAAACTGATTCCAAGTAACTTGATCCTCAGGAGTAGCTGCTTTAATAGCATTCCACCAATTCATAGTCCGTCCTTGAAGTTGACGCGATACTAACTTTCTCTTCATCGCATCCTCGATCTCCAAATCCTCGAAGATGCGTTCACAACTATCAAGCCAATCTTGAACATCTGTAGCCGATTCCGTTCCATGGAACGGCTTCCCACCAAGACTAATATAATCCTTGTTAAGCTTGGCGAAATCGACCCAAGGCGCCTGCACTACTGCACCACCCCTGTTTGCAACATTAGGAACTACTCCCCGAGCATCCCTAAGCATCTCTCGCATGAAGTTAGTAAACATTGCCCTTATATCAGGAACATCCGTATTGTTTGCTCCTGAACCCATACTCCTAGTTTATCAGCTCATCATTCAATCTGCAAAGAGAAAATGATTAACCATCTCCTTTGTGGTGCCAATGCAGTGCGACTTCATCCTTAGATATACTAATAATATATATATATATATATATATAGTTTTTGAAAACCAAAATATCACTGATAGGCGCTCTCATATACGTATGCTATCTTACCCTGATGTCTTCCCCTAGGTTAACTACGCAACCTAAGCTTTGATACCAAGTGTGACGGCCCACCCCGCACCAACCAACATTTCCCTCGAAATGCGCTATACCGATGTCCAACTAGCACGGGACGGTCATCAAAGAAAGAAAGGGTTGGAACTAAGAATCACAAAGAACCTGTAGAATAACTCACAGCGCATGGAATAAAATATAATAATAACATAACTTGACATAAAACAGGCGAGACAATGCATAAGCTGAAAACTAAATCATCACAGTAGCGGAAATCCAAAATACAGCTTATGATCCACATCATTATTACAACTTTAAAATACTGTCTCTAAAGAAAATAGAAAAGGTGCACTATTAATGCCCAAAGTAATGACCAACAACAACACAGGGAGAATATATGGAAATGATACATATAAGCCTCCTGCTCATCTCTAGACATCTACTCGTGCATAACCAGCTAACCTATCTCTAGTCTGCTCGTTTAAGAGCACCTAGAGTAATAAGAAGAGACATCAAACTCTAAGTTAGACAAAAGTCTGGTATGTCCGATAAGCAACAAAACAAAATAATAACAAGTATAATCCAATAAAACCTGAACCTATTCCTGCAACCAAAGAGTTTGCACAACAAGATGTACAGTACTCCAAGGTAACACTAACATAAAGTGTAAATGGGGGTGGGGGTCATGGTGATAGCAAACATCAAACATAGAAATCATCCTCACATCTCTCACTCAGTGTGTAAAGCATACGATATCCACCACTTGATCACCCAATCCTTTGCTACGATCACTTTGATCCATGAAGTCACAATGACCCCCATTGCACTGATCCATAGCCACTAATCCGTCTCTCAGTTTTGAACTAAGGTTATGGATATCGATAACCCCTTTGCACACGTCCTGCAGAAAAGCACAATCGTTAAGTTAACTCGTAGGTTCCCATATGGATCTTGAGTTCTAACTTCCTATTTGGACTGCCTTTGCATCTCGGGTTTTGGTCACTTCCCGTTCGTGGTTCTTCAGTTCGGCCCGTGACCTTCAAAGTATGGCTCATGGTTCTCTTTGCACAGGCTCGTGGTTCGCCCCTCCTGGCATTGGCTCATGACAATGGGTCGTGGCTCCATACTCCTGGCGGTTCGTGATTCTCGTATGGGGTCGGCTCGTGATGACCCCAAGCCCCGGATCAGTCCTCCTCTCTAAGTATCGACACAGTTCAGATATGCAAACACGTGTTCGTGATCGTGGTGCTCCGGTTCGTGGTCATCAAGAGGTTCGAGTTCTAGCTTCACGGTCCGGTTCGTGATCTCTTGATGGTGTTGCTGGAACTGTTCGTGGGCGAGCACGAGTAGGATCGGGTCGTGGTCCCCTAGTCTCGAGCGAGTCGGGTCGTGACATGTGCTTCACGAACGGGTCTATGACCAATTTCCTACAACTTTCCAACGAGCTATTTACGCCATATGACGGCGTTTTTGACCAGTCTAACTTCACTAGGCAATCACAAAACATTCCAAATAGTAATAGCAACATAGAGAATCGACCATAAACACCAAAACAACAATATGACATGTTTATATGGATCAAACATACCCAAAACCCATGTTTTTCCCCTTAATCCCCTTAAGTATGACTTAATCGTACGATTAGAAAAACATGTCCAAACTAACCCAAATTTTTATCAAAGCCCTAAAATAATATTTAAAAAATTTACAAATTTTTCCAGATTTTTCTAAGCCATAATTTCGCTAATTATCCATAATCACCCCTAATTAGCCGTAATTAGTGAAAAACAATCCCAATCACTCACCTTAGCCACAAATATATCTAAGATCCGAAACTCTACTGCTATGGCACGGATCCCAATGTATTCCAGCAGCTCTATCTCTGGTTTGACGCTAATCCGCCTTGATTTGGTGTTGATTTGCTTAATTAGTGATTTGGAATGACAAAAACGGTGTTTTGGGAGCGATTTAGAAGATGTAGGCCATTGCTAGAGCTCAATGGAGGTTTGTGGCAGCTGGAAATATGAATAGGAACTATTCTCTAACTCATTTCAGCCCTCCCATAACTCCAATCCCGAAATGGGTTATGGGCTTAGCTGCTAATCACCCGGTTAAGCCCAATTATGTTGTTTTTCACCTTCCAAACCTTGTTTTAGCCATTTCTCCCAAACGGTAAGTCTGTTTGATCAATGTGACTACTCTACGAAAAGGTAAACCATCATTCGAATCCAATGGAAGTGGTTTCAGGTCAAAATTCCTTTCCAATCAAAAGTTATAGGCGAAACAAGATTCGCTACTGGTAAAATGGTCATTTAAAATTTGACAAAAATCATGAACATGGGAAATTACCTAAATAGTCGTTCCCCAAAGTTACACGACCACAGACTTCGTATGTAAAAGAAATAAATATTCTACGATCCTCCGATGCGTAGAATATGGGTCGTTACATTTTGTCTTGCCCCAGTGTTTCCTATTCTAAAGGCTGAACTCTTGTTTTCCTTTGTTCTAGGTGAAGCCATGAGTTGTTCATATGTGGATGACTTCAATCGTTATACTTATAATCTGTGGTGCTATGGGCCACCTCGTCCTCATAGGGAGACTAGTGAAGAGTGGCAAGAAAGGCTCAAGAGGACCAAGACTGTCAAGAGAGATGAGCGAAATAGGAAAGCCAGTGAAGACTGTCGTGTTCGGGACAGGCGAGAAGAAGAGGATCAAAAGAAGAGGAAGAAGCGGGAAGATAAGGAAAAGGATCATGGTGGAGATGATAAACGTGCCAGAACCGATAAGGTTCCATAAGCCATCAACCTATTGCACCTCTAGTTTTTGCTTCTCCTACTATTGATATCCAGAAAATAGTTCAAAAGCCACGCTAATCTCTCCCGCTTGCAACTAGCAGATTCTCTTCACGGTTTCTTCATTGGTTCTTGAAAGGAGTTCGATTTGATGTGAACATAAATCCATTGAATAAAGAGGTCATGCTTAGGAATCTTGAGACGATGAAAGATGACATCGAGAGAATGACCAATTGGTAGAAGCTGGTTGACGAACTCCAGAGAGTCAACAAACTTAATTATGAAGCTCTTCTGACTATGGTGAATGACAAGGCTGAATGGGACATAACACTTAAGGCCTACAATACTGACATCGAATTCTTTTCTAAGCAGAATGAAGAGCTGGAGGCTGAAAATCATAGGGTTAAGGAAGAGATTTCTGCTGGTGCTTCTTCCCATAAGCAGAAGGAAATCATGTTGACTGCCCAAGTTAAGGATGCTCACTCAGGTCAAAAGAATGCTGAAGGTAGACTGGCCGTGGAGTAGAGAGCTATTGAAACTTAAAGAGAAAGCACTGCGAACATGCAGAAAAAGGTTAATTCCTAGAATTTAGAAATTTCTTCGCTAAAGTCCAGAGTGGAGGAAATTGAGCGAGAGAGGAATCAAGCTCTTTTGGATAAGGCGACTACTGAGCAAGCACATGATGATACCAAAGTTGGATTAATCTCTACCTTATTCAAATTTTACACTTTCAAGGTCATGGGGAGAGGGAGTTTATCTTTCTTGCAAGATTAGTATCTGATCACTTTGATCAAGGTTTAGGAGTCAGTTCTTGTGCAACTCGATGGCAACAGTTACACGAAAGAGGAGCTTTTGGAGCATTACTTGGACGATGAAGCTCGCGCTGGCTTTATCAAGGGAAAATAAGAATTAGGAAGGAGTGTGGCGTAGCGACTGGAGCTAGATCTTCTAAAGAGAATGTCTCAGACACAACTGCTACCACTGCTGAGACTACTTCCACTAATGCTAACATTTCTGATCCCAAGCCTCCTGTGATGCATCCATAGATCCCACTATTAGTCCTGGGGAAAAGAAAGAGGCTATTGAGGAGCATTCAGAAGGAGATGATGGCAACGATGACGACCTGAGTGCTTATGAAGTAAACATCAGAAGCCCTCTCATCTCAGGTAAAAACGGGATTGATCCAGTCTTACCAGACTTGGACCTCTTATTCACTCCATATGGGTACGATGAGTTCCTTGATTATTATTCGTTCGAATTAGGCCTGGGCACTTCGAAGCCTTCTCCTGCCGTGCCTAAAGGAAGAGGGACTGAAGCCATTTTCTGTAACACCCCATATCCATTAATGTCACTCACAAAGGGAATGCATCAATGTCCATGAAGCGTTATTGTTGTATAGAACAGACAAATTACAAGAATAAATAAACCCAACGGAAGTTAAAATTTATTTTATTGCTTCATAACTCAAAAACGAGTTTACATAAGTAGTCTCCAAAACCATTACAACAGGATCAATAGCCTTTTCCAA
This sequence comes from Allium sativum, assembly GCA_030737875.1. Lineage (NCBI taxonomy): Eukaryota > Viridiplantae > Streptophyta > Magnoliopsida > Asparagales > Amaryllidaceae > Allium > Allium sativum. Next base: position 344,334,461 of record CM060924.1, on the reverse strand, counting down.
AAACTTCAAAGAACATAAAGAAGAAAGTGCATAAATAACATAAATGTATAAATCCCCACTGAGCATAAGCAAAGCCATAAAGATGAGAGAGTCCAAAGCGATACATCTTCTCTCTTCAAGTAACTGAAAGAAATCAGCACTAAGCTGTAGTATTCCCTACTTGCAAACCTGAGGGGGGAAAGGAAGAAAAGAGGTGGAAAGAAAAGGGGGTCAGACATAAAGTCTGGCGAGTGCGATAACTTTAAAAATACAATTATCAAAATATCTAGGATAAGGCATAAGCTGGAAAATAAGGAAATGGCTGTGAAAGATTGGGCATAACAGAGCAAACAAGGAAATAAGACGATCAAAGATAACGTTAAAGGCACCCCTAATCACTATAGGATAATTACTATACTGCACCACAACTAGTCACCATAAAGTCTGATCCCGCCTACAAAACATAATAATGATAATGGTAGTTTAGTGTACCCCTAGCTACCTTCACAGGTGTCGTCCGCCCCTATCTCCACTAGGTGTACCCACTACCCTCCCCATTCTAATTACAATATTTATTCATAATATGGTAGTTATACTCCTCGCTGTCTTCATAGGTGTTGTCTGCTCCTATCTCCACTAGGAGTACCCACTACCCTCCCCATTCTAATTACAATATTTATTCATAATATGGTAGTTATACTCCTAGCTGTCTTCATAGGTGTCGTCTGCTCCTATCTCCACTAGGTGTACCCACTACCCTCCCCATTCGATCGGCTCCCTAACTCGTAGATACCCGTGCTGGCCCCACAGTGGGGTGTATTACTTCCCAAAGTGGCAACCCGATTCAACCAAAAATGCACGGCTTATATCTACACGATGTAACAACGTCTTACCTACCAGCCCGGGCCCACACACGCATATGAACCTGCTGGACTTGCGTTGCCACAGCTTACCCGTTTTGACCTCTTACAATCAAATCCAGTACGCGTGTCCCATCCTCGACTTGAGTCGAGCCCACAAAGATACTTAATGGGTTACTGGTTTGAAAAGGGCCCCCATGCACGACACAAGCTTTCCACCTATGCTTGGTCCCCTCTAAGGTTTTTCCCCACTTAACCCCATTCTTATTCATGTCTTCTTACATGTTTCAACTTGGTTAAGTGTTTATAATTATATCCCACATGTTACCCATGTTACTTACTTAACAAATCAACATGTGTTATTGGTTAAGCTTGTCTTAATCCTATCCACTTAACAAATTATTGGTTAAGTTTGTCTTAACCCTACCAGATCTATGTATATTATTGGTTAAGTTTGTCTTAACCCTACCCACTTATTAAATTATCGGTTAAGTTTGTCTTAACCCTACGCACTTATCATTTTATTGGTTAAGCTGGTCATAACCCCTTTACTTAGTTTAAGATTAGGTACTTCTTAGTCCACAGATACATTGGTTAAGAGAATAACTCCCTAAGTACCAATCCCGAAGACCGAGATCAACATCAGATCGTTACTCATAGAATCACTCACTCAACCAAACTTCTGTTTGTCATCCATATTTGTCTTCAATCAGCATTAATTAATTATTGAGACACCTAATCGTATTTCACATGCCACCCAAGGCACCGACTTAATTTCACATGCCACCCAAGGCACCCACTTAACCCCTCATGTTTATCTGCTTAATTTTTTGTTAATTCATTAAGACCGTAACCTTATAAAGACCTCCCATATTAGACTGGCATTTGTGGCAGTTGGATTTGCTGGGCAGGTCCGGGCAGTCTTATGCCACAAACGAGTCTAACCTCGTGTCTTTACAATTGTTATGCATTTAATTTATGCCTAAGACCTCTCACATTAGATTGGCATTTGTGGCAGCTGGATTTGCCGGGCGCGTCCGGGCAGTCTTACACCACAAAAGAGTCTAACCGCGTGTCTTAGGCGATTAATTACACCTAATTAATTACCCCCAATTTGAATTAATTTCCCTATTCTAATTTCCAATCTATTACAAATTTAACTATGTCCATAATTGACTCAATTATGTCCATCTATTTATGGTATATAAAATTATACCAATTAACATCACATTTAAGGCTTTTATGCCAATTCTCAATATTAAATCTTTTAATATTGTCCCATTGCCCCACGTTGTACGTTCGTTTAACGTAAAATATACGTTAGACTCGAATAGTCTAACTTATGGAATAAAGAGAAGACATCACAACTTGCATAGAATATAAATTAGATCTAACTTATGAACAAAAAGTCATAACATAAACTGGCATATAGATCTAAACATCAGGGGTGAATTTGCATGTGAGAACAAGGTGTTTCATCTAAACTTACATAGGCAATATTCACAAACTTGCATAAACTATGGATGTCATAGATCTAATCATAAGGTGTAAACTTGCATAGGAAATAGTTATAATGTTACATAAACTATGGATGTCATAGATCTAATCATAAGGTGTAAACTTGCATAGGCAATAGTTACAAACTTTACATTACATGATTCATACTTCAACATATATATACTTGCATGTGTGATTTATACAACATAGACTATGATGTAAACTTGGATCTAAATTAACATCTAAACTTGCATACATACATATGATTTAACATATGAATCAGTTCTAACAACATAACCAAAATAGCATATGAAATATCATTATGAATTGATTGTACATAAGCCAACAATTAACAAAGATTTACAACATAGATGATAACGTCACAGCTTTACAACATAGATAACAACATCATAGATTTACAACATAGATAATAACATACGGTCAATGATTCACAACATAACCATATATCATAACTCAACCTAATTAAATTGTTAATTATCTTATTAAAGAAATCGAACTCAAAAAAATAAAGTCTTGCGTTCTGAAATCTGAGTTCTGAAATTGATTTGGCTCACCTTTGTAGTATATTTGTTATTGTTTAGATTAGAGTTGAATAGAACTGAATTGATTAGCTTTGATTTCCCCCTAGTTGGTGGCGGCTACTCTAGGTTACAAGATGATAGCATGACGGCCATAATTCATATTTTCATTTTGATTTAGGGTTTGAGTCTACCCATGTTTATATAGAATTTTAATTTAGTTATAGCCGTCGGATGATCTCAGGGTTAATCAAAACCACTCAGTCAGGATTGGGTGACACCTCAGCCCTAATGACTCAGCAAGGAGTCAGAAAGGACTCAACAATGAGTCACAATATGGATCAGATTGCACCAGAAAGCTGTGCAGGCTTTCTGCTCATCCTGGGCGCACTTGGGAAGTGCGCCAATGTATTTTTGTACTGGCGCACTTCCCAAGTGCTCCAGTGCATTTATTTTTTTATTTTTTATTTTTCTCCTTTTCTTCTGGTTTTCCGCCTGACTTTGTTCGTCCATATCTCCTTCATCCGGTATCCGATTTACGCAAACTCGGACTCTATCTCAACCAGAATTCCGAGATGAACACAATGGTGTAACCCGTTTCCCTTCATTCTCATATCTGAGATTAATTATTCTTGAATTTAGTTAATTCGATTATTCAAAAATTCGGGGTGTTACATTCTCCCCTACTTAAAGGATTTCGTCCTCGAAATCTCTAAGTTAAGAAGAACGTATCCTACCATCCAATCATCCATCTACTCAACCATCAACCACTAGCAACCATGGTCCTTAAAAGATTTCTAATGCTTTTCATGTACATATGCATAGTGTGTGTATATGTCCGTATACTAATGTTAAATCAGGCGGTCCACTGATTCAGTCGACCTCCTTGATGCAAATAATGATAGTGCCATGTATCCATCATGTATGCAAAGAACCCTATACATATCATTGCTACATGTGTGCACAACCATTCATTCAAATGCAACATCCATATGATACACACATTCAGTGTACATTCATTTTACTAAATACATCCATTTTTATGCAATATGCAATATGAAAGTGACTGAGCCGATCTAGTGCCTAAAGTGTGTGTATATGCATCCACGAGCAACCACTAGCAAACACTTGCATCCACATGCATCCATCATACATAACATGTCTCAAACACATGTTTCATCCATAGGACTACCCTATCTAAAGGTCAAAGATACTAGCGAGAGGACATACTAAAGATAGAATAAGTACAAGCTAGGCGATAAAGGAGAAATTAAAAGACATACCCTTGAAAATAAAAGGGTACTATGAACGCATCTTCTCTTCCATCTCCCAAGTAGCGTCGTTCTCATCATCTCCCCATTGCACTTTGACTAGCTTGACCTCTCGATTCCTCAACTTCTCAATCTACAACCCAGGAATGCATGTTGGAGCTCGTCGATTCGTCGCATCACGCTCTATCTCCACCTCTCTAAGCAAGCTCGGCTCTACCACTTCCGCGGTCTAGTGCAAGCACTTCCTCAAATGTGATACATGGAATACGTCGTGTACACCACTAAGTCTCTCGAGCAACTCTACTCTATATGCCATCTGTCCAATCTTCTCCTAGAAATCTTCTTACTTCCATTGCTTTTCTTGGAACCTTCAATTCTTGGATCGCCGCCACCTTCGCAGGATCCACAGCTATCCCTTCCTTAGAGACCACGTGTCCTAAGTATCCTGCCTTCTTCCAAAAAAAGGGCATCAACATAGGGTCCTAAACAATCTAGTACTATATATCCCTCTCGAGTCATCTCATAACCCTATTGAATCTGACTCGAGGCAGCCCATACCATCGAATAGTCTTATCATGTCACGACTGCACATCACTTCTCGAGAAAACCAAGATATCATGCAATGAAAATCGCCACAGCTATTTATCTCACACAAACCATCCTAGTCGAACTCGACATTCCCCAAGCACAAGCCCCAAAGGCCTAAACCAATATCAGACAAGCACCCATGGAATATCTCCCCCGAATTCGAACAATCTATGTGAGACGATACTAAATTGAGCACCCCACTCTGATATACTATGTCTTATGAACCCCTTCTCAAGCAACTCCCCTACTTGCTTATTGAGCTCCCTCCTCTCACGAGGAGCCATGTGGCATACTGCCAGAGATACTGGTTTTGCATTGTCTACAAGATAAATACGAAAGTCTATCTCACGCCTCAGGCGTAAACCTCGAACCTCTTTGAAGACGTTACTATATTCACGGACCACACAAACAGATTTCAAATCATCATTGGATACGTCAAGTGACTCAAGATAACTAAGTATCACTGATCCTCTAGGGTCACAAGAAATATCAAGGGTCTTTCCACTACGAGTCAATAATTTTACTACCCTTCGTTCACAATCTAAGATGGCACCATATCTGGCTAGCCAATCCATCCCTAGAATCAACCCATAGCCCATGAGCCCAAGCACAAAAGCATTACATTCAAAACCAACGCCTAAGATAGACAATCTCAAATCCCTACAAACCATGGATAAATGAGCCGACCCACCAATAGGATTTGAGACTACAATGGGATCCACAACAAGACTAGTATTTAAGTGCAGTGTTTCAACTAATGATGTAGAGATAAACGAATGTGATGCGCCAGAATCGAATAAAGTACGGACAGGATGATCAAACAGAAAAACTAAACTTTCAACAGAAATTGTTCTACCTCGTTCTTGCAACCGTGGGGTCATGAGAGCCTGGACATGCCCTCTTGTCTGCCCTGGTGCCATAAGAGCCTGAAACTGCCCTCGCGAGGTAAACCCTTGTCCATGTTTCCTTGGGCAGTCCTTAACTAGATGACCTGCCTCTCTACAGTGGAAACAGCTGGTCTTCTTCATTTTCCTACAGTCCTTGTTCAGATGGCCTGGTGTTCCACAATAAAGACATTTCCTCTTGTCACGGGGTTTATTATTTTTTGCACCCTTCTTAGGTTTTAATTTCTTACCCTGTGCCCTGTCCATGCCTCCACTATACGTTCCCTAGTCGTGACCTCCGACCTACAAGAAATTTCGTCCTTCATCAACCATGCAGCTAGTCGAACCTTCCTCCTTTCGTCTATCTCAAAGATACCGACAAGTCCTCCACTTTCTTGAGCCAACTTCTAGCCCCGACAAACGTCTAAATCTCATGAAGCGTTTTCCGCCCATCGTACGGAAGTCCTCATATATCTTAGGAAAAAGCATCTATACGCGGAGGAAGAGATTCAAAAAGGGAAAGAGGAAGAGATTCAAAACGGAGAATTGAAGGAAAGATATGTGGCTCTTAGGGATTATGTTTTTAAAATAAACCTTTCTCTTGAAAATATCTTCTTTAAAACAAGTTTTTGAAAATACTTTCTAGGTAAATAATACTTTTGAAAACACCTTTCAAAACTTTTTATCTGTTCTTGTAACCTTAGCTCTGATACCACGTGTAACACCCCATGTCCATTAATGTCACTCACAAAGGGAATGCATCAATGTCCATGAAGCATTATTGTTGTATAGAACAGATAAATTACAAGAATAAATAAACACAGCGGAAGTTAAAACTTATTTTATTGCTTCATAACTCAAAAACGAGTTTACATAAGTAGTCTCCAAAACCATTACAACAGGATCAGTAGTCTTTTCCAAAAACTTCAAAGTACATAAAGAAGCAAGTGCATAAATAACATAAATGCATGAATCCCCACTGAGCATAAGCAAAGCCATAAAGATGATAGAGTCCAAAGCGATACATCTTCTCTCTTCAAGTAACTGAAAGAAATCGGCACTAAGCTGTAGTATTCCCTCCTTGCAAACCTGAGGGGGGGGGAAGGAAGAAAAGAGGTGGAAAGAAAAGGGGGTCAGACATAAAGTCTGGCGAGTGCGATAACTTTAACAATACAATTATCAAAATAACTAGGATAAGGTATAAGCTGGAAAATAAGGAAATGACTGTGAAAGATTGGGTATGACAGAGCAAACAAGGAAATAAGACGATCAAAGATAACGTTAAAGGCGCCCCTAATCACTATAGGATAATTACTATACTACACCACTACTAGTCACCCTAAAGGTTGATCCTGCCTACAAAACTTAATAATGATAATTGTAGTTTAGTGTACCCCTAGCTACCTTCATAGGTGCCGTCTGCCCCTATCTCCACTAGGTGTACCCACTACCCTCCCCATTCTAATTACAATATTTATTCATAATATGGTAGTTATACTCCTAGCTGTCTTCATAGGTGTCGTCTGCTCCTATCTCCACTAGGTGTACCCACTACCCTCCCCATTCTAATTACAATATTTATTCATAATATGGTAGTTATACTCCTAGCGGTCTTCATAGGTGTCGTCTGCTCCTATCTCCACTAGATGTACCCACTACCCTCCCCATTCTAATTGCAATATTTATTCATAATATGGTAGTTATACTCCTAGCTGTCTTCATAGGTGCCGTCTGCTCCTATCTCCACTAGGTGTACCCACAACCCTCCCCATTCGATCGGCTCCCTAACTCGTAGATACCCGTGCTGGCCCCACAGTGGGGTGTATCACTCCCCAAAGTGGCAACCCGATACAACCAAAAATGCACGGCTTATATCTACACGATGCAACAACGTCTTACCTACCAGCCCGGGCCCACACACGCATATGAACCCGTTGGACTTGCGTTGCCACCGCTAACCCGTTTTGACCTCTTACAATCAAATCCAGTATGCGTGTCCCGTCCTCGGCTTGGGTTGAACCCACAAAGAAACTTAATGGGTTACTGGTTTGAAAAGGGCCCCCATGCATGGCACAAGCTTTCCACCTATGCTTAGTCCCCTCTAAGGTTTTCCCCCACTTAACCCCATTCTTATTCATGTCTTCTTACATGTTTCAACTTGGTTAAGTGTTTATAATTATATCCCACATGTCACCCATGTTACTTACTCAACAAATCAACATGTGTTATTGGTTAAGCCTGTCTTAACCCTATCCACTCATCAAACTATTGGTTAAGTTTGTCTTAACCCTACCAGATCAATGTATATTATTGGTTAAGTTTGTCTTAACCTTACCCACTTATCAAATTATCCGTTAAATTTGTCTTAACCCTACCCACTTATCATTTTATTGGTTAAGTTGTCCTTAACCCTTTTACTTAGTTTATGATTAGGTACTTCTTAGTCCACAGATACATTGGTTAAGAGAATAACTCCCTAAGTACCAACCCCGAAGACCGAGATCAACATCAGATCGTTACTTAGAGAATCACTCACTCAACCAAACTTCTATTTGTCATCCATATTTGTCTTTAATCAGCATTAATTAATTATTGAGACACCTAATCGTATTTCACATGCCACCCAAGGCACCGACTTAATTTCACATGCCACCCAAGGCACACACTTAACCCCTCATGTCTCACTACCTGTTTATTTGGTTAAGTGTTTCTTAATTCATTAAGACCGTAACCTTATAAAGACCTCCCACATTAGATTGGCATTTGTGGCAGTTGGATTTGCCGGGAGGGTCCGGGCAGTCTTACACCACAAACAAGTCTAACCTCGTTTCTTTATAATTGTTACGCATTTAATTTATGCCTAAGACCTCTCTCATTAGACTGGCATTTGTGGCAGCTGGATTTGCCGGGCGCGTCCGGGCAGTCTTACACCACAAAAGAGTCTAACCGCGTGTCTTAGGCGATTAATTACACCTAATTAATTACCCCCAATTTGAATTAATTTCCCTATTCAAATTTCCAATCTATTACAAATTTAACTATGTCCATAATTGACTCAATTATGTCCATCTATTTATGGTATATAAAATTATACCAATTAACATCACATTTAAGGCATTTATGCCAATTCTCAATATTAAATCTTTTAATATTGTCCCATTGCCCCACGTTGTACGTTCGTTCGTTTAACGTAAAATATACGTTAGATTCGAATAGTCTAACTTATGGAATAAAGAGAAAACATCATAACATGCGTAGAATATAAATTAGATCTAACTTATGAACAAAAAGTCATAATATAAATTGGCATATAGATCTAAACATAAGGGGTGAAATTGCATATGTGAACAAGGTGTTTCATCTAAACTTGCATAGGCAATATTCACAAACTTGCATAAACTATGGATGTCATAGATCTAATCATAAGGTGTAAACTTGCATTGGCAATAGTTACAATCTTACATAAACTATGGATGTCATAAATCTAATCATAAGGTGTAAACTTGCATAGGCAATAGTTACAAACTTTATATTACATGATTCATACTTCAACATATATATACTTGCATGTGTGATTTATACAACATAGAGTATGATGTAAACTTGCATCTAACTCACACATGTCATGACCTAATTTTAGATCCAATTTGCTCATAAAATAGATGTAATGAAACATGTAAGATTGTATATGATTCTCACTAACTTGCACATGATTCATATCTAAATTAACATCTAAACTTGCATACATACAAATGATTTAACATATGAATCAGTTCTAACAACATAACCAAACTAGCATATGAAATATCATTATGAATTGATTGTACATAAGCCAACAATTAACATAGATTTACAAAATAGATGATAACATCACAGCTTTACAACATAGATAACAACATCATAGATTTACAACATAGATAATAACATACGGTTAATGATTCACAACATAACCATATATCATAACTCAACCTAATTAAATTGTTAATTATCTTATTAAAGAAATCGAACTCACAAAAAGAAGGTCTTTGGTTCTAAAATCTGAGTTCTGAAATTGATTTAGCTCGCCTTTGTAGTAGATTCGTTATTGTTCAGATTAGAGCTGAATAGAACTGAATTGATTAGCTTTGATTTCCCCCTAGTTGGTGGCGGCTACTCTAGGTTACAAGATGACAGCATGACGACCATGATTCAGATTTTTATTTTGATTTAGGGTTTGAGTCTACCCATGTATATATAGAATTTTAATTTAATTATAGCCGTTAGATGATCTTAGGGTTAATCAAAACCACTCAGTCAGGATAGGGTGACACCTCAGCCCTAATGACTCGACAAGGAGTCAGAAAGGACTCAGCAATGAATCACAATATGGATCAGATTGCACCAGAAAGCTGTGCAGGCATTTTGCTCGGCCTGGGCGCACTTAGGAAGTGCGCCAATGTATTTTTGTACTGGCGCACTTCCCAAGTGCGCCATTGCATTTTTTTTCTCTTTTTCTTTTGGTTTTTCCGCCTTACTTCGTTCGTCCATATCTCCTTCATCCAGTATCCGTTTTATGCAAACTCAGACTCTATCTCAACCAGAATTCCGAGACGAACACAATGGCACAACCTGTTTCCCTTAATTCTCACATCTGAGATTAATTATTCTTGAATTTAGTTAATTTGATTATTCAAAAATTCGGGGTGTTACATTTTTACTCCTTCTATTCAAGTGACAGAAAGTGCTTTGACTGTTACTCCTCTGCCACGTGATCCTTCCTTAGCTCTCGAGTCAACCCCCGTTAATGCTTCTCAACCTGGGTCATAATCAAAGCAAATTGCTGCACTTCATGATTTAGATGAACCGACTGGCTTATCGGGGGGAATGGAAGATGTCGAAGAGCTAGAAGAGGGCCTAGAAAAGAACATCAAGGACCATTCTGGAAAAGACGTTAAGTTTCCGATGAGAAGACGTGGGAGGAAACATAGTGCCCAAAAGAGGACACTTGCTTTGCCTTCTCTTAACATTGCAGAAGGTTATGAGGAAGATACAGATGAGTTCCAACCCGCCATTACACCTCCTCCAACAAAACCTGTTAAACTCCCATTAAAGTTGAGTAGCTCTTCTTAAGGCTGGAATAAGAAGGATTGAGGCATTCGATTACTTATTCTGCTTGTTTAGCCTTCTTGTTTGTAGTTTCTTTTGATCAAATTTTGCGAAAGTGTTGGCCCTCGCTTCTGAACTTTGTAAGAACTTGCTTTAGTGAAATAAAATTGCTCTTTGTATTTTAGCTTGTTGTACTTTCTTGTATTCATTTATTCATTGAGTGCAAGTCCTTGTGTGTTGCAATGTCGTAATGAGCTTGTGGTATTTCTTCCAAGAATTGTTCCATTCCAATGTGGTTGTGTTTCCCCTATACCATAGGTCATCATGAATTGCATAAGCTAGGTGTGATCAACTTTGTCGAGTTTCTTTGATTTTGATTGATGCACTAGAAGCTTCCACTTTGTTAGTGAAGTCTTTTTTCTTTTACCACTGTATTGAGAGCTGATCTTGTGCTTCTTCTTGGAGAAGTCTTTAGTTCCAGTTCTCCCTCATGGGGAGGTCTTGGGTTTAGCCCAACATTCGTCTCAACTGGCCGAGTAAACCAAGCATTGGAGACTTTATTGGGTTTCGCTCAATGTTCCTCTCAGCCAGCTGAGTAAATTATGCATTGGAAACTTCATTGAGTGCCCCCGGAGAGGTCTTTGGTTTAGGTGCTTCACTTGGAAGGACTTTTTGCTTCACTTGGGAAGCGTTTGCCTCGCTCAAGGGAGGACTTTTTGCTTCACTTGGGAAGCATTTGCCTCGCTCAAGGGAGGACTTTTTGCTTCACTTGGGAAGCATTTTCCTCACTCAAGGGAGAACATTTTGGTTTAGCCCAACGTTCGTCTCAGCCGACCGAGTAAATCAGGTGTAAAAGACTTGATTGGGTGCCAAACGTAAGGAGGACTTTTTGCTTCACTTTGGAAGCTTTTGCCTTGCTCACGGAAGAATTTTTTGCTTCACTTGGGAAGATTTTTCCTGGCTTAAGGGAGGAATTCTTTGCTTCACACTTTCGCCTTGCTCAAGGAAGGACTTTTTGGCTTCACGTGGGAAGCTTTTGTCATTGCGTCGTTCCACAGGGCGGACGCCGGTCCTTTTTACCAGATGCTTGTCTGGCAAGTGATCACGGTTAGAGAACTGGGGTCCCGTGCCTCCAACTTGGGGAGGTGCCCCTTTGGTGGGACTTGCAACTTTTTTGTTTTTTGTTCGCTTATCGCACTTTTCACCGTTTGACTCTTAGTAACTCCCCCTTTCGATCAACAAAGTGGTGTATTACATCCTCACAACTTTGCAGAATGATGTTTATGGCACTCGGTACTTGAGCTGTCTCTATCGGAATGTGTTGTAAGAGTCACCAGGTCTTGTCGAACTGTGAGTAAGCAAGCACTCTTTAGGTAGCCTGCAATGTCAAATCGATTTTAAGCAATTTTTGAATTATTTTAACAAAAATTTGCAAATGTATGACCGAGATAAGAAGGCATGCTTTCATTAACAGAGATGATGTTCAATTACAATATCCCCTTTAAACATGAGAGGTTTATACTTGTAAAATAAATTACAACAATTTTTACAAGAATTGAACAATGCATTAAGTAAAATATCGACGTAAATGGTCGTTGTTTTAGGCTCTCGGTATTGGGATACCATCAACCATTGGTAATTTGAATGTGCCATCCAAGAGCTTTTGGCTGATTATGTACGGTCCTTCCTAATTTGGCCTACATACTCCAATACCAGTCGTCACTCACTTTGGCATGAGGTCTCCACTTCAAAAGTTCTCTATCGGGCTTTGGTGTTGAAGTGTCTGGCTATCCTTTTCTAGTGCGCTGGAATTCAGAGCTTGGCTTTATCTCTTTTCTCCTCAAGCTGATGGAGTGCTTCCAGTTATAGCTTCTCGTTCTCAACTTGATTGAAGTGAATTCTACTATGAGTTAGAACTTCCAGCTCTAAAGGAATCATTGCTTCGGGGCAAAATGCCAAAGAGAATAGTGTATGTCCAGCTGCAGATTTGTGAGTCATCCGATATGCCCAAAGTTCAAACGGTGGCTCCTCTACCCAACCACCTTTAGCCTTCTCTAGTTGCTTTCTGATAGTTGATTTGGTAATTTTGTTGACTCCTTCTACTTGCTTGTTTGCTTACGGATGGGTCACAGCTGTGATGCTCTTTTAGATCATGTATTTGGCAAAGAAACCCTTAAATTCCTCACTCCAAAATTGAGTCCCATAGTCGTTACTATCTTTTGTGGCACACCAAACCTGCAAATAATATTTTCAGCAAAAATTAATAGATTTCTTTGAAGTAATGTGGCAAGTAGCTCTACTTCGGCCCAGTTAATGAAGTAATCAATGGCGACGATGGCATATTTCATGTTAGAATTGGTAGTTGGCAATGCTCCAATTAGATCAATTCTCCAAACAGCGAATGGCCATGGGCTGACCATTTGAGTTAATTATGTGGATGGTGCCCTTGGAATTTTTGCGAACCTTTGGCATTTGTCACACTTTTTAGTGTATTCAACAGAGTCTCGATTTAATTCAGGCCAGAAATAACCATATCGAAGATTCTCCTTGACTAATGTTTGACCACTCGTATGTCCTCTGCACTCTCCTTCATGCAATTCTATTAAAATTGTTCTGCATTCCTCTTTGGTAACACATCGAAGAAAGGTATAGAGAAGCCCTTCCTATTTGATCGACCATCCTGCATGAGAAATAAAGGGGATTTTTGCAGTAGCTTCTTTCGCTTCTTTAGATCTGTTGGAAGTATTGCATTAAGGAGATATTCTTTGATTGGAGTCATCCATGATTCTGGCTCTTCAGCAGTTTACATGACCCAATTAATGTTAATGTCTTTAGTGCTGGGATTTGAGAGGATCACTATGGGCACTAATCCCAATAGTTGAGCATCTCATGTGCAGGCATACATAGCAAGTGAATCCACCTTCATATTCTCTTCTCTCGAAATGTGAGTTATGGTGTAATTGTCGAGGTTATTCAGGAGTTTCTAAGATTTCGATAGATAAGCAGACAATTTTCCTCCTATGGCTTGGATCTCTCTTCGGACCTGACACACCATGAACTGCGTATCACTAAAAACCTGCAAAGCTTTCAAATTCAATTCCTTTGATATTTTCAATCTAGGGATTAATGCTTCATACTCTACTTCATTGTTTGTTGATGGAAACTCTAATATTAATACATAACATACTGAACGTCCTTCGGGAGTCTATAGAACTACTCATGCCCCTGAACAGTATTCATTCATGGACCCATAGAAAAACATCTTCTATTGGACTACTACTTCAATAGGCTCTTCTTTTTCATCAGCTCTATCAGTGAAGTAATCGCTCTTCACGGGTGATATATCATATCATGCTGACTGAACTCAAACCGACCCGAAGTTTCAGAGTGAAACAAGACTTGCTTTAGCAGCTGATACATGAGCACTTTGATGAAATGAACTTCGAAATATGGCCTGAGCTTCTTTGAGGTGACGAGTAGGCAATATGCGAGCTTCTCCAGATTCAGATAATTCAACTCTGCTCCGGTGAGCCTTTTGCTGATATAATACACAAGTCATTGAATCTTCGAATCCTCTCGCACCAAGGGTGCACTAAAAGCATGAGACAATACTGCTAGATATAGAAATAAATCCTCTACATCATTGGGTATGGAAAGCGTTGGGGGTGTTTCTATGTGTTTGATCTGTTCTTCGAAGGTCGTCTGGCAAACTGGAGTGCACTTGAAATCCTTCTTTATCTTTCTCAACGCATCAAAGAGCGGAATACAATTATCGGTTGCTTTTGAGATGAAGAAAGTCAATCAGCTATCTTCCCATTTACACTCTGAAGCTCTTTCTTGGTTCTAGGAGCCCGCACCTCTCTCAATGCTGAATTCTGAGTAGGGTTAGCTTCAATGCCCCTAGCATTCACCATGAACCCTAAGAACATCCTGGATGTGACTCCGAATGAACATTTGAGTGGATTTAGCTTCGTGTCGTATCTTCTCAAAATATCGAACATTTCAGCTAGATTCTCCATGTGATCGGTTGCCCTCTTCAACTTAACAAATATGCCATAAAAAAAAACTTCCATAGTCTTGCCAATCTGTGATTTAAACATCATATTGACAAGTCATTGGTAAGTTGCTCCTACATTCTTCAACCCGAATGGCATAACTTTATAACATTACAAACCTACATCTATGATGAAGCTTGTTTTCCACTTATCCAGCTCATGCATCATTATCTGATTTTATCCCGAATAAGCATTCATAAACTATAGCAACTCGTGCCCTGCTGTTGAATATACTAGCTAATCAATTCTGGGAAATGGAAAGCAATATTTAGGGCTTGCCTTTTTGAGATCCGAATAATCTATGCATATGCACCACTTGCCATTGGGTTTCTTCACAAGAACAAGATTGGACACCCAGTCTGCATATGTTGACTCTCAAATGAAACGATATCCCATCCATCTATCTACTTCTTCTTTGAGAGCCATTGATATTTCGGGGTCTTGAATTCTTCTTTTTTTCTTTATGAGCAAGACGTGAGGTTCAATATTTAGTGCATGCACTGCCAATTTAGGGGATATGCCACACATATCAGCATGAATCCAAGTGAATACATCCAAATTATTATCAAGAAAAACAAACAACACTTTTTTCAACTTCTGGCCCAACTGAGTCCGATATTCAATACTCGATCAAGATCATTCAGATGAACTACAATAGGAATTGTCATCTATGCTGGCACCGCTCGATTATTCCCAGCATTATTTTTTGAGGATCCATTTCTTTATGATTCCCACTTTTCTCTTTAGTGCAGGGGCCATACTTTAGTTGCTATAAGACAGGTTCACAAATGCATAGAGGACCCTCCACATTATTCCTATTATCCTTTTTCTTAGGTTCTCTCAATACGGTAAGGTAGCATTCTATGGCAGTATTCTAATCTCCTTTCACCACACCAACACCTTTCTCTATAGTAAACTTCATCGTTAAACACCATGGTGCTAGTGTAATTATGAAATCAGCCAAAGAAGGTCTGCTTATGAATGCGTTGTAAATAGAAACCTCATCAACAAGCATAAAAGTATGTTTCTAGATAGCCTTCGTTTACCATTCTCCTAGCTCCACAAGCAAGTCAATTGTTCTAATTGGCTGCTTTGGCTCTTCTTTGAACCCTTGGATTTTCGTCTAATAAACTTGCACATCAGTCATCGAGAGATTCATCAAATTGAATGTCTTTTGGAATAGGACATTTATAGAAATGCCACAATCAACTAATATTCTCTTTACCATTGCTGGACCGATATCGACTGTAACCACCATTGGATTAAGAGTTGGAGCTACCACACCTTTCGTATCCTTCTCTCTGAAACAATGTCTTCATAGCATAATTTCTGCTTCTTTATGGGAATGGTGTTGCTGATGATTAAGCATCTCTCTTCTTTTGGAGTGTACTTCAGAGCATTTGCATATCTCTCATTCTCCCCCAAACTTCTACCCACTAGATGAGGACCTCTGGATATTGCATTGATCACTAGTCTCACATTGGTCTGTGTTGGAGCTCTATCACATAGACCGGGTTGATTGGCAGGTGCTCTTTGCCCCTGAGGAGTTGGGGGAGGATTTGCAGCTTGCGGTCTCCTAACATACTGTTGCAACTTGTTCTTCCTAGTCAACTCTTCAATCAAGCTCTTAAAATCTTCGCATTCATTAGTGTTGTGACTAGGCTGGTTGTAGAATTGGCGGAATCTTCCAAAACTCAATTCTTTATCTTCCATTCTTTGCAGTCGTGGGTTTGGATAATATCCTGCATCCTTAGTGGCAAAGTAGATAGTATACGGGGTATTAGTCAAAGGGGTCAACTCTACGGTTTTGAAAAAGCAAATTCTCTTATTATTCTTATTATCTTTCTCGTCATTCTCCCTTTTCTGCCCTCCCCCCTCCCCCCGGCATTCTTCTTATTTCCTTGAGCATCACTATCTTTCTTATCCTCTATAGTACTACTTCCAACAACATTCTAGGTGTCTGAAGGAGCTTCTTCCAGCCTATTGAACTCTTCCTCCTTTTTATAGAACTTCCAAAGTGTGTTTGGCTCCTCAACTACACCCATTTTCCAAACTCGATTTTCTTATCCACAGCTCGGACTAGTGCCATTGATATCATCCAAGGCTCTAGATTTCCTACTTCTGTCACATCGGTATTGAATCAACTAAGAAAAGCCTTCACTTACTCTCTCTAATTCTGTTTCAATCCTGATAGCGACATAATCTCCTTAGCCTTCAAAGTATACAACCTGAATTGCTCCCTAAACTTCCTTGCTAAGTCGGAGAATTGGTCCACAAATCTTGGTGGCAGCATGGTGAATCATAGCAATGCTACTCCATCCAGATAGATAGGAAAGTAAAGACACTTGATCCCATTTGTCGCCTTTGCACCATTCATATGTCATTCATGCTTGTATAAAAACAGATTAGGATTAGTAACTCCATTATATGCGGGCATGGTTGGACGGACGAACTTCTTTGGAAACTCAGCCTTTTGAATCCTCTCGTAAAAGGAGCTTTACTTGGAGCAAAATACCACTCTCTCTCATCTTCATTTCTTGCCATACTATCTTTCATGATTTGCTTAATCATCTCCGAAATATACTCCTCGTCATTCCACGGAGCAGACGTCGGTTCCTTTACTGGATGCTTCTCTTGGCAAGTGATTGCGGTTAGAGAACCGGGGCTCTGTAGCTCCAATTGGGGAGGTGCCCCTTTGGTGGGACTTGCAACTTTATGAGAAGTATGTTTTCCGGAATGATTCTCTCTCGACCGGGATTGCTTAAATACATTAGCATTTTCCTTGGAATCCTCGATGTCGGTGTCATCCCTACCACTTGGCAAGTCATCCACTTCCTTTACATAGTAATCATGATTGCGATTTGAGGCAGAAAAACGTGAATTCGCTTCCAAGTCAATCTCGACTTTACAACTTGTTGGATTGGCTTGAATAGTTAGAAGAGAATCCAACTTATCCATTAACGAGGCTTCCATTTGTTGGTTAAATCCGGCAACAACAGCATCCAATTCTCCTCGAGTTACACCACCTCCGGAGTTCGAGAAAATGTAGGGTTGTTAGTTTGAGGAGTGGTTATAGCATCATTAGCAGTATTTTCAGAAACTCTTGCTGATTTACTACCTTTCTTAGAAGGTTCCATGATATCAGATAACTTTATAATCTTCATAGAAATCCTTTCAAACTGCTTGGCTTTTAGATATTGCGATCTATCGTAAAAGAACAGGCTCCAAATCTTCCAAGCCAAGGTTTGTTACCTTGTGGTCATGGTTTGAGCCCTACGGTGGGCGCCAAAATGTTTAACACTGAAAAATGACGCTAACACCCAAGGAGGTGTAAACACACCTTTTAACTACATAAAACAAGGTTAAAAGAAGAAAACAACAGAAGAAGTAAAGTAGAGAGTAGATTTATAGTGGTTCAGCCTCTATTTTGGCCTACGTCCACATTGAATGAGCATTTCATTGATTTCTCCATTATAAGGTACAATATTGATCCCAATTTACACTTTTTTTGAGGTTTTACAATGATTCTCTCACAATTTCCTTATAGTTCTCCAATAAATATCTATGTCCAGAGTAGAAATGCTCGAATCCCACTAGTAGCGGTGATTATCATATTTGATCTTTGATAATCGAGATCGGTGAAGAACTTCGGTGATTTCTGGAGGAGGAAGATGATGGGAAGCTTGAATAATGTTGGAGAAGCTTTAATGGTATTGGAGAAGCTTCAGATCAAAAATGGCAGCCCTTCGAGAGGAGAAAATCTAATCCCATTTATGTGTGAGGTGGTCCGGTATTTATAGGCGAAGGTTGGAGTGTTGTGGAGATTGAGTTGAAAATACACGGTTTGTATGGATCGGCTTGCAACCCATGAGTTTTAGTGATCCATATACATCGATGGGATCACATGGTCCAGGAGGTTGCTCACGTCCAATCCAAGATATCCGTGTCATCGCTTAATCCAAACGATCCAGCGTGTGCGCATCGATCTCATCATCTGTTTTGTCATGCACAATGCTTGTCGATCCATGGTTGGATTGCCGTATAACGATCCATCGAATCCACGTGATCCATCGCGTGCGAATCGACCTGATCAATTGTTTTGCCATGCGCAATGCTTGCTGATCCTTGCTTGGGTCGCCCTCTCATGATCCATTAGATTACCACGGTCCATCGTGTTTCAAACGATCTGATCCGTTGTTTCGCTGTGTGCGCTCCATGGACATTCACTGCTCCATCATTCTGCCTGATCCATGGACATGCACACAATCCATACACTGAATACACGTGCACGATCCTAACATGCCATCGATCCGGTCCATCTTATATACATGATCTGAATCTTTCCTTGCGCCATGATCTGATCCACTATTATTACCATGATCCATTCATATGTATAGAAGTGTGTCCTTTTGTGTATGGTCTATGACTATGGATCGGGTTAACATCCACTTTCTTATTATTGTTAACTTGCTTATCCAAGGTTATCTTTCCCTTGCTTCCAGGTAAGTCTTTGACAACCTTCTTTGTTATATCTTTGAAGTAAGCTTCCGAGTTATCATAGTTTGATCTATAGGGATTGTATCCTTCAGTAGTCGAGCTTCCAGATTGTTCTTTGCTTTTGTTGCGTTGGTGTCCCTGGTGATCTACCTTTGAAAGATATGGTCTTTTCTTCTTAGAAGAAGTCAAATTGACCCTTTTCCCTAAATTGTATGATTGGCGCGTTTCTCCTTAGGGACTCAACTTCTTCCTCTCGACTTAGTTCGATGTTCTTTGAAGACTTTTGTGCTAGAGTAGTTTGTAAGTGATCCTACATTTCAAAAAGCTGTTGTTCTAGAGCATTGATCTTGATGGCATTCTTATCCATAGAATTAGAGTTTGGAGGCAATGCGGGGGTTGAGGGTTGGCCTACTTATGACAGCCCGCTCCGCACCAACCGACATTTCCAATGAAAGTACGATGTGCTGATGTCCAACCCGAACGGGACGGTCATTAAAGAAATGAAAAAAGGAATTTGAACTAACAAGGAACCTGTAGAAGGTCTCACAGTGCATGGGATAAAATATAATAATAACATAACTTTGACATAAAATAGGTGTGACAGTGCATAAGCTATAAACTAAACCATCATAGCAGCGGAAAATCCAAAATACAGCTTATGTTCCACATCATTATTATTACAACTTTTAAACCGTCTCTAAAAAAAATAAGAAAGGTACACTACTAATGCCCAAAGTAGTGACCAGCAGCAACACAAGGAGAATATATGTATATATCATACATGGAAGCCTCCTGCTCGTCTCTGGTACAGCTACTCATGCATACCACCTAACATGTCTCTAGTCTGCCCATTTAAGAGCACCCGGAGTAATAAGAAGAGACATAAAACTCTGGGTCAGACAAAAGTCTGGTATGAGCGATAAGCAACAAAACAGAACAATAACAGGTATACTAAACCATATCTGAACCTGGAACTACAACCAAAGAGTTAGCACAACAGGATGTACAATACTCTAAGTTGACACTAACACATGGTGTAAAGATACGGGGGTGGGGGCAAGCACATCATAATGATGGCAAACAATTAAGCATAGCAACAATCCTCACTCTCTCACTTAGTGCGTAAAGCGTACGATATCCACTGCTTTGACCACCTAAATCCTTTGCTACGATCACTCTGCCCCATGGAGTCATGATGACACCATTGCACTAATCCATAGCTATTGGTCCTTTGCTATGTCCACTCTGCCCCCATGAAGTCATGATGACTCCACTGCACTGTTAGCCATGCTACGATCACTCTACCCCATGGAGTAATAACTATCACACAGCTATAATCCATAGCCTAACATCCGTCTTGGTGGTGAATCAAAGTTATGGACATCGATAACCCTTTGCACACGTCCCGCAGCAAAGTCCAATCATGAAGTCAATTCTTTGGTTCCCATCTGGATCCTGAGTTCTACTTCCCATTTGGACTACCTTTGCATCTCGGGTTTTGGTCTCCTCCGGATCAGTTCGGAAACAAGCTCCCACTTGTATCGGTCCTCTTCTCCTCATTCAGTCTGTGGTCATAAACCCCGTTCGGGTCGGGTCGTGGGTTCCTCCCCAGGTTAGTTCGGTTCGTGATGTCTCCTCCAGGGCATTGGGTCGGTTCGTGCACATACTCCGGTTCGTAGTCCTTATGTCGCTCGTGAAAGGCTCCCTGGTTCGGTTCGGACTCGTAATCGTGCTCCGGTTCGGGTCAAGCTCCCTTGGCCTGTGCAGGCGGGTTGGTTCGGAGAATGATGCTTCCCTCGGGTCGTGATACATGCTTCGCGAGTGGAGGGGAGGCGATCCGATCCCTGCACCGTTTCCGGCAACTTTTCCAGTGATTGTTTTACGCCATACGACGGCATTTTCGACCATTCTTACTTTTCTAATCAATCACAAAGCATACCATAGTCATAGCAACATATTAAATCAACCATAAACACCAAAACAAGGATTTAATATGAATATATGGATCAAACATACCCAAAACCCATGTTTTCCCCTTAATTCCCCTTAATCATGTTTAAGCATACAATTAGCAAAACTTATTCAAATTAGCACAAATTTTTATCAGAGCCCTAAAATAACGTTTTAGAATTTTACAAATTTTTTTCAGATTTTTCTAATCCATAATTTCGCTAATTATCACTTACACCCCTAATTAGTCGTAATTAGCGAAAAACAATGCAAATCACTCACCTTTGCCACAAATTAAGATATAAGATCTGAAACTCTACTATTTGGGTCGAATTCTTAAGCAACACAACAGCTCCAACTCTGATCTGGTGTTGATTTGCCTTGATTTGATGTAGTTTGGCCTAATCCTTGATTAAATGGTGATTAAAGATGATTCTAGGAGGTGGAGGCCATTGCTAGGGTTGAGAGGATGTTAGTGGCGGCTGAAAAATGATAAAGAAAAGGTTTCTTTAACCCTAATCAGCCCTGATATAGCTCTAATCCCAAAATCCCCCAATGGGCCTAGCTGCTAATCACCCGTTTAAGCCCAATTAAGCTGTTTTTCACCTTCTAAATTTTAATTCAGCCATATCTTCCAAACGTTAAGTCCGTTTGACAAGTGTGACCACTCTACGGAAAGGTAAACCATCATCTGGATCTAAAGGAAGTGGTTTTAGGTCGAAAATCCTTACCAATCAAAAGTGAAGGCGAAACAAGATCGCCAGAGGCAAAACGGTCATTTAAAAATTGGCAAAAATCGTGAACATGGGAAATGACCCCAGTAGTCATTCCTTAAGGTTACACGACCATACGACTTCATATGATAATGAAATAAATATTCTATGATCCTCCGATGCATTGAATGCGGGTCGTTACATTCTCCCCCCTTAAGAAATTTCGCCCCCGAAATTCTTTAACCAAAACATACAAAGGTGTTCTGCATGCCTATCAGTCATTCATAAACAATCAAACATACACAACAAGCCAACCCTAGCATGCGGTTCACTAACAAGGGAAGAAACTACCAATATTAAAATCTTACCAGGCAAAGAGTTCTGGATCCGATTCCCTTATGCTCTCCTTTGTTTCCCAAGTACAGTCAGTCCCATTCTCGCCCCACTGAACCTTAACTTGTTTCACCGCCTTCCTTCGAAGGTACTTCATATCGCTCTCGACAATACAGATCGGCTTGCGGTTCCCAACCGCTTCGGGTTCTACTTCGATATCATCCAACTGATCAGGTGAAATAGCCACATCAGGGTCTTGCACGAATTTCCTTAACTGGGAAACATGAAATACGTTATGAACTCCCGCCATCTTGTCCGGCAACTCAACTATATATGCCAAATTCCCAACTTGATCCAGAACTGGGAATGGACCAACAAATCTTAGTGCTAACATGTCTTTCCTACCAAATCAAATCGCGCTCTTTAACGGAGAAATCTTAATAAACACCAAGTCGCCAAAGGAGAATTTTAAATCTCTTCTCCTGTTATCAGCATAACTCTTCTGCCTATTTTGGGAAGCCTTCATTTTTTGTCGTATAACCTTGATCTTATCTGATGTTTCTCTTATCACATCTGGTCCAAGCACAAATTTCTTACCTGTTTCCAACCAACATGATGGTGAGTTGCATGTTCTTCTGTACAAAGCTTCAAATGGAGCCATACCAATACTGGAATGATAACTATTGTTATATTCAAACTCAACCAGATGCAAATGGTCATCCCAAGACCCTCCAAAATCCAATATACAAGCTTTCAAGAGATCCTCCAATACACGATTCACCCTCTCTATCTGACCGTCAGTTTGAGGATGGTATGCGGTACTAAGATACAATTTTGATCCTAAAGCCTCTTGTAAGCTCTTCCAAAATCCACTAGTGAACAACGGATCTCGGTCACTTACAATGCCTTTGGGTACTCCATGAAATCTCACTACCCATTTCATATAAAATTCTGCTAACTTAACTACTGTTTTATTTGACTTGACGGGTATAAATCTTGCACTCTTGGACAATCGGTCCACAATCACCCAAATACTATCATGGCCCGATCTAGTCCTTGGTTACCCAATGAAATCCATTGAGACTTGTTCCCATTTCCATTCTGGAAAACCACTAGGTTTCTTTTGCTCAGCTTTAACTAGCTGGCAATTCATGCATTTGGATATAAACTTCCCAACGTCTCTTTTCATCCCTTTCCAGTAGTATGTCTGCTTCATGTCTCGATACATTTTATTACCGCCGGGATGTATAGTCAGTTTTGAGTGATGACATTCTCTAAGCACTTCATCTTTCAATCCATTGACATTGGGCATAACTAGTCTCCCATTCTTTCTAAGCCATCCATCTCGATCAAGCCTATACTTGTTCGTCTCCTCGTCAATACCATCTCTAATTTGGAGATGATTTTCAATAGGTTAGGATCGTCCCTCTGACTAGAACCAATCTGTTCAATCAAAGTGGGTCTGATCGTCAAATTTGCTAACATTTTTGGATCTAATTCGCACTTTGGTCTAAAATCATACCCAGCGATATACTCCAGTTGCTTCCGCTCAAGAAACATAGCCCCTAAACTGGCATGTCTTCTACTCAATGCATCAGCTACCGCATTGCCCTTTCCTGGTGTATATGCGATATCGAAATCATAGGAAGCCAAGAATTCTATCCATCTTTGCTGTCGGAGATTTAGATACTTCTGAGAGAAGAGATACTTTAATGACTTATGATCAGTAAACAACTCGAATCTTTCTCCCAAGAGATAATGTCTCCACATCTTCAATGCGAACACGATCGCTGCCAATTCCAAATCGTGGGTAGGGTATCTTTTCTCATGCGGTTTCAGTTGCCGACTTGCATAAGCTACAACCTTACATCCTTGCATCATTACAGCACCTTGTCCGATACCACAGGCATCTTTGTATACCGTCATCTCTTCGTTCCCTTTAGGAATGACTAACACTGGCGCACATGTCAACTTTTCCTTTAGACTCTTGAATGCATTTTCACACCTTTCGTCCCAGACGAAAGCTTGATTCTTCTTGGTCAACTGAGTTAACGGTGCCGCTATCTTGGAGAAGTCTTGGATAAACTTACGATAATATTCAGCTAATCCCAAGAAACTTCTTACGTCTATTGCATTCTTGGGCACAGCCCAATCTCGTACCGTAGCCGCTTTCGCAGGATCCACGGCAATACCATTCTCTGAAATAACATGCCCCAAGAACCTCACTTCCTTCCTCCAGAAGTGACACTTAGAGAACTTTTCTTTCAATTGGTGTTTCCTCAACACCTCCATCACTATCCTCAAATGTTCCTTGTATTCTTCCTCTGTCCTCGAGTAAACCAAGATATCATCTACTAACACAAGAACAAACTTATTCAGTTGATCCCTGAATACCCTATTCATAAGATCCACAAAATATGTCGGTGCATTGGTCAACTCAAATGGCATGACCGACCATTATAGAATCCATACGACGTCCGAAAGGCTGTTTTAGCTATACTCTCAGCTTCCACCCTTAGCTGATGAAAACCTGTCGCGATATCAAACTGGGAGAACACTATCGCGCCACTCAACTGATCAAACAAATCATCTACCCGCGGTAGAGGATACTTATTCTTCCTCATCACCTTATTCAACTCGCGGTATTCCACACACAATCGAAGGGAACCATCTGCCTTGGTAAAAAACACAACTAGTGCTCCCCACTCGGAAACACTTCTCCTGATAAATCCCTTCTTCAAAAGATCGCTTACTTGCACCCCGAGCTGTCGCTACTCCCTTGGTGCCATATGACGAAGTGGCATCACTATAGTTCTAGCATCTTTCACTAAATCAATCTGAAACTCAATCTCTCGGTGTGGTGGAAGTCTGGTCACTTCCTCGAAGACGTCCGGATACTGGCTAGCCACGGGCACATCTGACAACTCATCATGTGGGATGTCGAGGGAATTTAGAAAACTATCCATTACCCCATCACTAGGTAGACCACCAAACACTACCCTCCGCCCATCATCCACTCTAACTGTCACCAAAAATCCCTCGCAGTCTACCACCACCCCATACCTTTGGAGCCAATCGACTACCAAAATAATGCCAGACCCAGTAAAGCCCAAAACAAAGAAATCACAAACATACATCCATGATTCGATAAGACTACATTACGGAAAATCATACAAAGGCTAGTCGAACAACCAATCGGGTTCATCAAAACTAAAGGTCTATCGACTATTTCGGGTTCAAATTCCAACCTATCTACCAGGTCACTAGATATGAAGGAATGGGAAGCCCCAGTATCAAACAATACTCGAACAAGAACATCAAAAACAGAAAGCATACCTTAAACGACGACATTCTTTCTTTTCTCCGTCCCAGTTGGGGCATTTGACGAATAAGGAACAACATTAATAGCATATGCTTTCACAATTTGCTTCTCTTTAGGGGGTTGGGGACATTTATCCTTGTGATGTCCAACATGGCCGCAGTTGAAGATCTTCCTGTCCGCTGGCTTTGCTCGACATTCTTTGGCATAGTGGCCCTTCTCGCCACAGCTAAAGCACTCAACATCTTTCTTACTCTACTTCTAACCATCCTTAGTCTGATTCTGTTACCTTTTATTCTGAGAATTATTCTTGCCTCCACTGCTTGCTTGCGGCTTTGGCCCCTCTACAAATGCAACAACGACTTCAGTCTTGGGTTTAAGATAAAGGCTCTCTGATCTTAATGCTTTCCCAATAATCGATTCAAAAGTCTCATCAACATGGTTTATAAGATTTTCTCCCAAGTACTGATTTGAACTGGTTATGAACTTCTCATTCTTCTTCTTGGGAGTGTCAATAAGGGATAATCCATACTTCGATAAAGTATCGAACTCAGCAATATACTCCGAGACTGCCCTACCATTCTGCTTAATCTCCAAGAACTTCCTAAACAATTCTGATTTCTGAGCAGCTAGGATAAACTTTTCACTGAATCGGGCCTTGAACTGATCCCAAGTAACTTGATCCTCAGGGGTAGCTGCCTTAATAACATTCCACCAATTCATAGCCCGTCCTTGCAGCTGACGGGATGCTAGCCTTCTCTTCATCGCATCCTCGATACCCAAGTCTTCGAAGATACGCTCACAGCTATCCAACATATCCTGAACTACTGTAGCTGATTCCGTTCCGTGGAAAGGCTTCCCACCAAGACTAGTGTAGTCCTTACATAGCTTGGCAAAATCGGCCCTAGGCGCCTGCACCGCTGCACCACCACCATTTGCAGCATTAGGAGCTACCCTCTGAACATCCCTAAGCATCTCCCTCATAAAGTCAGTGAACATCGTCCTCATATCAGGAGCATTCCCAATATTAGCTCCTCTACTAGTACACCTCGTATGTCGGTTCAACGTTCAATCTATAAGGAGAAAACGATTAATGATCGCTTCAATGGTGCAAGTGCAGTGCGACTCCATCCTTAAATATACTAATAGTATATATATAGCTTTTGAAAACCAAAATATAACAAATACGCACTCTCATATATGTACTATCTCTCGCTGGTGTCTTTCCCTAGGTTAACTACGCAACCTAGAGCTCTGATACCAAGTGTGACGGCCCGCCCCGCACCAGTCGGCATTTCCAATGAAAGTGCGCTGTGCCGATGTCCAACCCGCACGGGACGGTCGTTAAAGAAAGGAAAAGAAAGGAATTTGAACTAACAAGGAACCTGTAGAATATCTCACAATGCACGGGATAAAATATAATAATAACGTAACTTTGACATAAAACAGGTGAGACAGTACATAAGCTGTAAACTAAACCATCATAGCAGCGGAAAATACAAAATACGGTTTATGCTCCACATCATCATTATTACAACTTTTAAAACTGTCTCTAAAGCAAAATAGGAAAGGTACACTACTAATGCCCAAAGTAGTAACCAACAGCGACACAGGGAGAATATATGTATATATCATACGTGGAATCCTCCTGCTCGTCTCCGGTACAACTACTCGTGCATACCACCTAACTTGTCTTTAGTCTGCCCGTTTAAGAGTGCCAAGAGTAATAAGAATAGACATAAAACTTTGGGTCAGACAAAAGTCTGTATGAGTGATAAGCAGCAAAACAGAACAATAACAGGTATACTAAACCATACCTGAACCTGGACCTGCAACCAAAGTGTTAACACAACAGGATGTACAATAGTCTAAGGTGACACTAACACATGGTGTAAAGATACGGTGGTAGGGGTGTGCATGTCATAATGATGGAAAACAATTAAGCATAGCAACAATCCTCACATCTCTCACTTAGTGCGTAAAGCATACGATATCCACTGCTTTGACCACCCAAATCCTTTGCTAGGATCACTCTGCTCCCTGGAGTCATGACGACACCACTACACTGATCCATAGCAACTGGTTCTTTTCTATGTCCACTCTGCCCTATGAAGTCATGACGACTCCACTGCACTGGCACATAGCCATGCTACGATCACTCTGCCCCATGGAGTAATAACTACCACACTGCTATGATCCGTAGCCTAACATCCGTCTTGGTGGTGAATCAAAGTTATGGACGTCGATAACCCCTTTGCACACGTCCCGCAGCAAAGTCCAATCATGAAGCCAACTCTTTGGTTCCCATCTGGATCCTGAGTTCTACTTCCTATTTGGGCTACCTTTGCATCTCGGGTTTTGGTCTCCTCCGGATCGGTTCAGAAACAAGCTCCCATTTGTATCGGTCCTCTTCTCCACATTCAGTCCATGGTCATCAATCCCGTTTGGGTCGGGTCGTGGGTTCCTCCCCAGGTTGGTTCGGTTCGTGATGTCTCCTCCAGGGCATCGGGTCGGTTTGTGCACATATTCCGGTTCGTAGTCCTCATGTCGCTCGTGAAAAGCTCCCTGGTTCGGTTCGGACTCGTGATCGTGCTCCGGTTCGGGTCGAGCTCCCTCGGCCTGTGCAAGCGGGTTAGTTCAGAGAATGATTCTTCCCTCGGGTTGTGATACATGCTTTGCGAGTGGGGGGAGCGATCTGATCCGATCCCTGCACCGTTTCCTACATCTTTTCCAGCGATTGTTTTACGCCATACGACGGCGTTTTCGAACATTCTAACTTTTCTAATCAATCACAAAGCATACCATATAGTCATAGCAACATATTAGATCAACCGTAAACACCAAAACAACGATTTAATATGATTATAGGGATCAATCATTCCCAAAACCCATGTTTTTCCCTTAATTCTCCTTAATCATGTTTAAGCATACAATTAGCAAAATTTATCCAAATTAGCCCAAATTTTTATCAGAGCGCTAAAATAATATTTTAGAATTTTACAAATTTTTTTTAGTTTTTTATGAGCCATAATTTCGCTAATTATCACTAATCACCCCTAATTAGCTGTAATTAGTGAAAAACAATGCAAACCACTCACCTTTGCCACAAATTAAGATATAAGATATGAAACTCTACTGTTTGGCTCAAATTTCTAAGCAACACAGTAGCTCCAACTCTGATTTGGTGTTGATTTGCCTTGATTTGATGTAGTTTAGCCTAATCCTTGATTAAACGGTGATTAAAGATGATTCTAGGAGGTGGAGGCCATTGCTAGGGTTGAGAGGATGTTAGTGGCGGCTGAAAAATGACAAAGAAAAGGTTTCTCTAACCCTAATAAGCCCTTATATAGCTCTAATCCTGAAATCCCTCAATGGGCCTAGCTGCTAATCGCCCGGTTAAGCCCAATTAAGCTGTCTTTCACCTTCTAAATATTAATTCAGCTATATCTCCCAAACGGTAAGTCCGTTTGACAAGTGTGACCACTCTAAGGAAAGGTAAACCATCATCCGGATTTAATATAAGTAGTTTCAGGTCGAAACTCCTTACCGATCAAAAGTTATAGGCGAAACAAGATTCGCCATGGGCAAAACTGCCATTTAAAAATTAGCAAAAATCGTGAACATGAGAAATGACCCCAATAGTCGTTCCCTAAGGTTACATGACCATACGACTTCATATGATAATGAAATAAATATTCTAAGATCCTCCGATGCATAAAATGTGGGTCGTTACACTACTTCAACAGCATTTGGGTTGAATGATGGGGTTATATTTTCTTCGAGAGTGGTCGTGTGAACTTCCCCATCGTTAATGTTGCTTAGCCTTTTTGATCTCATCTTATCCTATCATTAAGTAAACATTCACAAATTAATCAATAATAAGATAAAGGAGCGGAGGTTCAAGCCCTCCATCTAGTGCCAAAATGTTAACAACAAAAATTGTCAACACCCAGTTGAGAACTGACAGAATATATATAGTGAAATTATTGAATGGTCAATCTAGGGAACCCCTTTAAGAGGTAGGTCAACCTAAGTGATATTGAGTTTGAACACGATGCCCCCTTAATTAATCGAGCTTTGGTTGTCCTCTAGAATATCGATATTGCCTCTTGAATGCAAGAGTTACCCACTTTCGGGTGTATCAACATTGCATTTTAAGAGAAAAGGGTTATATCGGGGATGACGTTCTAAGTACTCATATTAGTGTTTAGGGATATTCATGTTATGATCCTCTCATATACATAGGTAACCTTGTTTCAAAGGTATGCTTTAGATTTGAGATAAAATAATGTACATTGTGTTAAGAGGAAACATGCTAAGATATCATAACGTATACATTTGATGATGTATCATAGCCTTAATCAATTAAAGTGATACTTCCACATCGATCAAGCCCACTAGAGGCCTTGCGTGTGTCAATTATGGCTTCCACGCAGGGAAGGTTAAGCTAAACATGTTAAATTATATAGCACATTTCTTAAACAACATTAGATTTTAATCTATCATAAAAAGATAGCGTTTACTTTTGTATCATCGCATATAACAAGTCATCTAACCATTGTCATGCAGGTATTTCAGCATCCCCATCTTCATGCTTGGATGATAGGGGTTTTAGGCCTAGCCTTCTCTCCCAAAGTGGAAGTAGAATGGTCAAGTTTAGTGTTAGAAGGGAGTACCTTATGTCCCGGATGAGGGGCAATAAGGTCGTAAGGAGACGCGCTGCTAGGAGGAGACTTTTTTCTGGTAATGACTTATGGCTGAATAGAAAGTGAGACAGTATTACCCGATTTGCTAGCAGATTTAAATTTTTGTAACATCGTAGAGACAGCTAGCAACTTTCCTTCATCCAACTGATTCATGCTGAAGTTAGAATGAAACGTGGTAAAGTCTTTTCGCATAATTTCAAAATGCAATATGCTTATATGCACTAATATCACTCCTGTCTTGATCTGTATTAAGTCTAATAGAGAAGCTTTCAATAATTTGAATAAATCATCTTGTTGTGCCAAAGTTCCGAGATTTTTAACATTGCCTTGATTTATAACATTGTCCTCATTCTGAACTAATTTTTCCCAGCCATTGAAATTGACTTCTTGGCAATCATCTAATTTGAAGTTTGAGTTTACATTCAAAACAACATTGGATTCAACATCTATAATATTTTTACAGGATCTGCCAGTGACCAATTATTGATCATCAGTAGCACGATCGTCAAAGACCACTACATTCACAGCTAGCAGTGAATTATCACATCCAACTTTCTAACTATTTTCACCAACAAGCAAATATTTTCTACTATACATAGATTGATGTGAGTCACGACAAAATGCTTTGGTGAACATTACATTTAAGCTTGCTATCTCTCCTTCCTCAAGTTCTGAACTACCGGGGTTCATATTAACAATACTCTTTCCATTTTGATTTCCATCTAGGTAGCAGGTTGTATCAGCATTCTTACCAGCCTTATTTAGATCAACATCATTATCAACTACAGTAGATTCAATTTCCTTATCCCGACCTTTGTTATGCTCAACATCAACTGAAACATTCTCTTTAGTGGCGAGGACACTGAAGCTACTCCCACCCAAGTAGAATGGTTTACCATTTTGAATTATAATATCCTCGATAGAAGACATTTGAGGGAGAGAAATATCACTGCCTAAATCTAGAAATTGCACATGACTTGTCTGATTTCCTATGATTTTCCTCCATGTTTTCTTCCTCTTAAAAAAAGGCTTGCCCCTAATATTACAAATCTTTGCTCCAACTACAACAAAATTGTTAACTACTGCTTTGAGTTCATTCACTACCTTAACACTTTCTCGTGACCAAACTGATTAGATGTGCCATCACAATTTTCCTAACAGATAGGTTCACATTTCTCAATAACATGTCCAAACATTTTACACTTAACAAATATATCTGGCTTCCACAGGTGAGTGATATAGACATTTTGTTCAGTGCCACTAGGCAGCTTAACTGGAAAATCAGTAGGTAAGACTTCATCGGGGGTTAACACAATTTTGTCCTGCCCTCGAGGCTAACCAACTCACACCTATTTTCAACCATGCATACAAGGGTATGCTAGACAGTTTAATCCAAACTGGAACTGACCGAATACTATTATTTTCCCTATTTCAGTATCCCTCGGCTTAATTATGAAGATTTTATTTTGAATGATGACTGGGTCAGCTCTCGGGATTTTATCTTTATCATATGAGTTAGAAAGGAGAAAGAAGAAAATTTTACCTGCAGATCTAACCTTGATACCACTTGTAGGTTTTGCGCTTGAATCTTTTGTATATGAAATTAGTTGATAACTCCCTGTTAAATCAATTAGATCACAATATGATTATAGAATCAAGAATAAATATGATCTCAATCTCCAGCTTTATTTATCATGAGTATATTACAACTGATGAGAAAATCCCCAATCTGATTTAGGGTTTTGTATCTTAGGATTGAGTACAAGATTTTGGAATGAGAGCAAGTCCCATAAATGTGACCCTAGGGACTTACTTATAGATTCAGGTCCCTCTTCTACAGTGACCATGTAGGGAACCCCCCTTTTGCACCAACCTTTTAGTATTGTCCCATGTCAGCGTTTTCTGGCTTCGGTACCGGCTTTAATTCCTTGCCGCTTGCACTTATGGGTGTCGCCTTTGTCCAATGGTATCGACACCGAGTTTGTTGGTATTGATACCATTCTTTTTCTTCCAACATATTTGTTACCGGCCATGTGCTTCCCCCACATGAATTTGGTTTTGATCTCATACTCCCAACTTGTGCATTTGGTGCCGATTTAATTGCTTCCTATTCTTTGTGTTTGGTATCATCTTCGTGCTTCAACCTCATTTCTCTTGGTATCGGCTTTATGTATTAATCTTCATTCTTTGGTGTTGACACCAAGCTAACTGCTCATTGCATGTTGGTGCCGACAATGCGCCTTGACTACCTTCTTTTCTTGGTATTGGTTTTATGTATTTGTCTTCATTATTCGACGTCGACACCAAGCTAACTGCTCACTGCAAGTTGGTGTCGACAACGAGCCTTCACTGCCTTAGTTTCTTGGTATCAGCACCAAGTTGTTTGTTTCCCTATGTTGGTGCCGATAGCATATTCATGAAGTCATTGTTTTGGTGTCGTCTTTGTTAATACCCTCTATATCCTTGGTGTCGACACTATATTCCCAATCTTGCTATTTTGGTTTCGTTGTTATTACTCCATCCTTTCAATGTCTGCACT
Source organism: Allium sativum (assembly GCA_030737875.1). NCBI lineage: Eukaryota > Viridiplantae > Streptophyta > Magnoliopsida > Asparagales > Amaryllidaceae > Allium > Allium sativum. Next base: position 344,301,646 of record CM060924.1, on the reverse strand, counting down.
TACTTGTTATGACTCTACTTCTTGGTGTCGGCTCTACTCCTATCCTTCTATTTTTGGTGTTGGCTCCACTGTCTCTTCACCTGTACTTGGTATCGACTTTCTTGTTTTTCAATCCTGCTTTTTGGTTTGACTTCGTGTTGCTGGGCCTCGAAATTTGTTGTCGGTTCAGCTACCCTCAAAGCCTTTTCTTCTTGGTTTCATTTTTGTTACTTCAAGCCATTTGCTTTCAATATCGTCTTTGTTTTCAAAGCTTCCACTTCTTTCCATTAGATCAATGCAAACTTTAGCGATAACAAAATGGAATTCTAGTAAGATACAACCGTACATAAACATGACACATGTTTTACTTATGGTAACCAAATTATTTATATCAAATCAAGTGATGTTATTATAATATGTATCTTGGAATAAAACTGAGTGAAGTAATTGAAATCTAAGGGAGAAATTTTTACCATTTTTAAATTTTGCACTCCTAATGGGGCTCTACAATAGAGATTGGTTTGTTTTTGTTGGAAATAGATTTCATACGATGGAAAGGTAAGAAACTTCCATTTCGTACAATACACCTCTGAGGGATGTATCGATGACCACTCTCCTCTTCTCTTTAGGTAAAGACTGGACAATAAAACTGACCTACCTCTTGGTGGTGCACTACCTGAATCCATCATCACCCCAGCCATTACTGACCTGTCAGCCCTGGGTACCCGAATTCTCTACTTCTCAAAGTATAATGAGAAAATTTATAAGGGAAATGAACGCCTCCTAATGAGCGCTACCCACTTGACCTCATTGCGTGCACAATTTCTAGCATCTCTAATTTATTATGCAAAAAGGCTACAATTACCTTACACCAGGCAACTCTTCACTTCATTTTGGATGCCACACTGTTATTCACTGATCATTAATTGATTACCACAAAAATACAACCTATGAGCTCATACGTCTTGGAGAAAGGTGATAAGCTAAGAGAAGTCGCCTCCTCTGCTATCAATAGATGTACGTTTGTAAAATAAATGTTCATGATCTAGTAATGCAACGTTAGACACCCATCTATACAAGTTGTCCAGGAACAGGGAAAACTAAAGAAAATTATTTACCACTTCTAGTCGGATATCTCCCCTAGGATTATTAATAAGAAATCCTCGCACATGTAAATCTCCAGAACGTAAGAAGTTCTTTTCCGCCTAAAGATCCATGTATTCACTTCAAAGATTTAAGTATAGTCTTCAGGTCACCTGCAAAACAGTTCAAAAGCAGCGCCAGATCAAAGTGGTTTCGAATTGATTCCAGTCCTGTTTCCTCGAACCAATACATTATAATTTAAAAAGGGAATTCAGGTGATAGTCGGTTGTTTAACCATCAACCATAATTGTACATTCAAGTTATCAGCAGCTTTAGCCCTTTTAGTTAGTTTTACCATTAAAATCATTTCATCGATTCTTACAAATCTATCTCATATACTCATTTTATCTGAATAAGTATATTCACAAATCTCTTTAATTTCATATTTGGAAATCATATCTGTGCACTTATCTAGCGTATTCACAAATCATAGTTCTCATACTTCGAAAACATGTCAATGTTTCACTCAAAGGTATAAGTATAGTCTTAATCGTATGTGGGTTAAAAAAAATGTCATGAAATACATTATTTCCTATAAAAACCCAAAGCACTAATATTGAGCATAAAAGAGAGTATAATGATAATAACAATCATACTGAATACAATCTCCAAGATCCACCTATATTATTCATCAAATAGTGGTTATATCACCTTCTAAACCTATACACATTGTACAAGCTCCATATTCGGAATTCAGTAAAAGTCAAATCAGAAGATTTTAATATTCCATTTCAAATCATGTTAAGTTTTGGAAACTTCAAATCGTCATTTAATATCTTACAAAAATCTGCTTTGATTATAAATCAAATCATTTAGAACTTATCTTTTAATTCAAATTCGCATCAATTATAAGTACGAGCTCCCTCCTCACATCACCTCACCACGCCACCTCCAAACCACCGACCACTGGCCCTTCACCATCGTGGCGATGACAAACCCCCAGCCACCTTCGCTTAAAATTAGGGCCTATGAAACGCAGCCAAAATATTGGAATCCAGACATGAAAGGAAACGATCTATGTGCCCCAAACTTCGTCCATCATACGACCTACGACCTCCTACCACCACCGATTTGATGATATCTCTCCTCTCCATCCTTATCATCAAGTGACCCCTACCTAACAAACACCGTAGTGCGCACTATGAAACAAAAAAGGAGATGAGCATTACCTGGTTTAGCCAGGCTCCAGCCAACTCCAATGTCGACCGACGGACATCCAACTTTGATGAGAGTCGTTGATACAATCAACTTTCATGTTGGAGGTTTTTGCTAATTGTGGACGAATTGAAAAGTGAATTTCGGCCATTGTTTTGCAAATGGAGGCTAGGGTTTAAGAATGAAATAGTTAACTCCTGTTTATATCCTCCTCTAAATCATTATTCATCGAGTCCAAAAAGCTCCAAGCTCGAAACAAGACAGGCTCCTTATCGTTCATAACCAATAGCCACATTCTGTATATAATGGAACTAGTTTTGGTAGCTAATTCGATTGTATGCAAAATCTAGCTTTTGAAATCAAATTATAATATTATGATTTTATATCATTTTTCGAAACAAATTCACATCGTACACGATCACATGGTAGCTCCAATCGATACAAAAATTTGGACTCTTACAATAATTAACAATTTCATATTCGATGGAAATGGGTTTCATCGAATTTTGAGATCGTTTGACAAATGGTTATTTTCATGTATTAATGAAATCAAGTAAGTATAAATCAATTTCCAAACACTCAAATCCATCAATAATAATTTCGTATTATCGTTCCAATTCAATAAGAATCATTATTAAACTTTAAATCAATTTAATTTTTTATTAAGTTCAAGGTTCAGAATTTTAAGTTCATACCATATTCAAATCCTCGTATAAATTTAATCAGAGTCACTAAATTTCAAATTCATTCATTTTAATATTTATATTCTTTTAATATTCAAGTTCTAAAATTCTAGGTGTTACAGATATCCAACTAATGATTTAGAGTTAGCAGCTGTTGTCTTTTCTTTGAAGATTTGGAGACATTATCTCTTAGGAGAGATATTCGAGCTAGTTACATATCATAAGTCTTTGAGTATTTTTTTATAAGAAAGAGTTGAATATTAGATATAAAGAAGGTTTGAGTTTTTAGCAACTTATTTTACGCCATGGAGTATACACTTGCAAAAGGGAATAAAGTTGCTCATGCACTATGCAAGAAACATTGGGATTTGGTGTTAGCTATATTGGTAGAGAGGAAACACTTAGAGGAATTGATATGAGCGATGTGCAAATCAGGTTAACACTGAGTTTGAGCCAAGACACAACTATGATGTCATGTTTGGAAATTCGACCAGTCCTGATCGAAAGGATTGCTTCTAAGCAAAGAGAAGATCCAGTTTTAGCTGAAAGGATCAAAAGACTCCGAGCCAAAGAAGAGAGTGATGATCTAAAAGATTTCAGTCTTGACCATAAAGAAGGGTTGAGAAAGAAGGGAACATTGTGTGTCCCAAATGTTAAAGATCTAATGAAGGAAATTCTTAGAGAATATCATCGATCTAATTTCATAATTCATCCTGGGGGTACGTAGATGTATTAAGACATGAAGAGAAGTTTCCTTTGAGAAGGAATGAAGAGACGTAGGACTTATGGGTAAGGCAGTGTACGAACTGTCAACAAATAAAAATATAACATCAAAAGCCTAGTGGTTTACTTCAACTACAAGATACTCCTATTTTGTAATGGGATTCAATTCCATAGACTTTATTGATGGGTTGCCAAGATCGTGGAAAAGAAATGAGAGTGTTTGGGTCTATGTGGATAGATTGACCAAAAGAGCCTGTTTTATTCTCGTTAAGTATAACAGGATAGAGACTATGTTAGTTGAGTTATTTGTGAAGAATATAGTTGGATTTCATGGGATGCCTAGTAGTATAATTAGTGATAGGGGTTCACTATTCACTTGTAAGTTTTGGAAGAGCTTACAAAAAACACTAGGAACTAAACTCAAGATGGTAACTGCTTATCACCCACAGATGGATAGATAGACAAAGAGAGTCAATAAGATAACTGAGGATTTCTCGAGAGCTTGTTTTTTTAGATTTTGGTGGCTTATAGGAAGATCATTTTAATTTAGTTGAGTTTTTCTATAATAATAGCTCTCAAGTTGTCATGGGAATGATACCATTCGAGGCATTATATGGAAGGCTGTGTAAATCCCTAGATTGTTGGTTAAAGACCGATGATAGATTACTCCTAGATCTAGATATAGCGAAAGAGGCTAAAGAGAAGGATGATTTGATACATGGCAAGATAAAGGAAGCATAGTCAAAGAAAAAAAGTTATGCTGAAAAGTGGCATAAAGATCTTGAGTTCTCTATTGGAGATCAAATTCTTATAAAGGTATCACTGATGAAAAGTGCATTGAGGTTTAGTGTATTGAGTGAAGATGCAAAAGAGTTTGCGGAATCCCATAAAGTTTTTCACCTTTCTCATCTTCGTAACTATGTCTAGATCTAGAAGCTATTGTTGATCCAAGAGTATTGAAAGACTTGGTGGCAGAACGGGTTCTAACTTTTGTAAGACAGACAGTTAGAGTTGTGGCTAAAGAAGATAAGAAGTCAAGGAATAAGACAGTCAAACTAGTGAATGTCTAGTGGAGTAATAATGAGAAGGACTGTACTATGGAGACTGAAGATAGGATTATGAATATTTATCCAAATTTGTTTCAAGGTATGTATTATATTGTTATATAGACTTTTATATCTAGTGGGTTACACTAGTATAGATAGCATTGTTTGTTTGTATCTATGTTTTTTTTGCCCTACACTAGTATAGATAGCATTGTTTATTGACTGCTATATTCGTTTTTATGCTTGACTAAATTTCTAAGACGATATTCTTTTAAGGAGGAAAGTATATAATACCCCTAATTTTTAATAAACATTATTCAAGTTATTTAATTAGAGGAATCAAATAAGAATTATGTAGCGGATGTTGAGGTGAGATTCACAATTAATCAATAAACAATGGTTGGGAATTAGAAACTAATCGACGTAACATGGCACAAGAAGAGTGTTTTTTTACATAAGAAGAGTGTTTATGTGAGGGGCAAAGTGGGGAAAACGCATACTTATATATATACACATAATCTTCCTTTTTTATCCTTTCATTTTCATTTTCTCAAAACGTAATATCTTATATATAAAGCAAATACTTCTCCTTTTGAAGCCTTTTTCAAACTTCCGAAACTTCCACTTAATTTGCTCTAGGGAAAAATTTGTCACCAAGGGTTCATTTGTCTTTTTACTACATGCACGTTTTCCATCAGTTTCGACCGTCACGTTCTCTCTCCTTTCACAATCCTCCCCCATCAATTTCTTCAACCTTCCTCCTTTCCAATAAAATGAAATAACTTCGGAAATTGAAGCAGCGATTAGTTCGAAGTTCACTATTTAATACTTTTACTTTCGAAGTGTGTCTCTACATCGGTCAATTGATTTGGGGGTAGAGTACTTTTCACTGCCGTCAAACGTGTTCTATTTTGTTAATTCATTTTTATTCAGCCAAGAAAGCTTCGGCGATGGCGATGGGGGACCAGAGAATCCTTATTGGCAGTATCGATTTTCTAAAGTGTGTTGCTATTCACACCCCACTTTAGACTAGTGGCCACCTTTAAAAATTTGATAAATTGGATTATTTTTAACCTAGTTCTTACCACCACTTTCTTTCTTTCACTCAGTCACTAACCATGGACCCAAATTATACACTCTCGACGGTTTGCAGCCGTGTGAAATTTGATGACTCCATTCATTTAATCTGTTCAGTTGCAAACCACTAACCCACATCTCCATTTTCACTATTTTGCAGCCGTTTGAAATCTATTTACTCCATTCCTTTTTTCTGCTCGGTTTCACAACACCGAATAATACGAGATGTGAACGGTGATTGGTGAACGAGTGGAATAATTTAACTAGTATAAATACAAACATGGTCACCAACGATCGAAGATCTAATATGTTCATCGACCCGTCCATACCAATTATTACACTTCAAGCAACGATTTCAAAATCCAGTGCTTAGCCTACAGCTAGAATCGATTTCAGAAAATAAAAGAAAAATTAGGGTTCGAATCTTAATAGACTAAGACGCCTTCTTCCCTTCTGTCATCGTCGCACGCACGATTGAAATTGATGAAGGAGTGGAACTGCATTAGTAAATTGAGATCTTGAAGCCTTATGACGAATGGAGCAAATGTGTGGAAGACGATGATTTTTTATTTGGGAACGAAGATGAAAAAGAAGAAGAGGTGGTGTCACTTTAAAGTTTGAAAAATATAAGTGGTGTAAAGAAGTATAGATGCATAACCAAGAGGTGGCCTTTAGGAGTGGTAGCCAGAAGTCTAAAGTGAGGTGTGAATAGTAGCACACTTTTCTAAATTCATTTGAATTTCAAGTTTTCCCAACTTTATTCGTTTATTTCTAAACCCTAATTATGTCGGTATTGTTTCGCAAGCAATATGTTGATTCAGATGCCTTTACAGAAGAAGTGGATGACAGCTACCCTATAGAGATAGATATATACCAAATAAAGGCACGATTTTTTACCAGTATAATTTCTATTTCCTTCTACTCTAAAACCGCTTCTTTTACATTCAGAAAATCATTTAGAGTTGAAGCTACCCAAAATTAAGTGGAATTTGGATAGTAATAACTCAAGGAAACTGGATGGATGAGTGTCCAACGATATGGGTATATCCTTCTTTATTTGAATTTGATTAAAGCTTTTTTCTCCACTTGCATTTGAAGATTTGTACGACGAGCATATCCACTATTTATGACTATTAATACCCACGTGTCAGTACCTCCGCTCCTAATTTTGCTATTGACATATCAAATTACCATATTGAAATGCTACTCTATAAAGGGATGATAGTACATCAAGAATTATTTTTATTTACTTACTGCCTTATGAATTATAATAAAGCTTAACCATCTATTCAACCATAAACTCTTGGTTTTAATTGTATTAATCTGCACTGGATTATTTACAAAAGCAATTATTCGGTTGTTTTACAAACATATATGGAGTACAACAAGTTAAGTTTTGTAACACCCCATGATTTTAAATATTAAAATTAACGAATTAAAGAATAATTAATTTCAATTGTGAGAATTAAGGGAAACGGGTTACGCCATTGCGTTCATCTCGGAATTTTGCTTGAGATAGAGTCCAAGTTTGCGTGAATTGGACTCCGTATGAGGAAGTTATGGCCTTCCAAAGTTTCAGAATTTAAATAAATTAAAAACAGCTTAGGTTCAGAAATTCGAAATTCAAACAGGAAAGCGGGCTGGGCGGGATTTATCTCGCCCAAGGCCAGATCGACCAGGGGGTCGACCTCCCCCCAGACAGGTCGACCAGGGGGTCGACCTACCCCTCGGGGTAGATCTAGAATCAGACGATCTTGACTTGTTGTTGAGTCTTTCCTGAACTGTTGCTGAGTCATTAGGGTTGATGTGGCTGTTCTGGATAATTCTATCTTGTCTAGATGGTCCAATTAATTCTATCTTAATCTAACGGCTTAGGTTGATTTAAACTTCTATAAAACAGTGCCTAGACTCAAACCCTAAACCTAAACTGAATCAATCACTTGGCCGCCATGTTGCTGCTAGTATAGTTCTTCTTCCTAAAGCTTAGAGATTAGCAAGTCAAAATTCTAATTCAAAAGACGAACGAATCAGTCTCTTCTCTAACCTATCATTGTGAGTATAATTTCTTTCACAAAATAATTAATAAATTAATTGTGATAAGTTATAATTGGGATTATGAGAATATGACTATTGAATCATGTGATGTTATCGTTTGTTGGCGAACATATGACAGTTTTGTTATTGTGAATCTACTTCATATGTCCAATTGTACATGTTTAACTTGATTCATTTTATGCAAGTCTATGTTAAATCATATGCTAATTTATATATGAATCTTATGCAAGTTTGTTTCTACATATGCTAATTTGTATATGAATCTTATGCAAGTTTGGGATGTTAAATCATACGCTAGTTGTTTATGAATCTTATGCAAGTTTGGGGATGTTAAATCATATGCTAGTTTATGAATCTTATGCAAGTTTGGGATGTTAAAACATATGTGAATCTTATGCAAGTTTAGGATGTTAAAGCATATGTGAATCTTATGTAAGTTTGGGATGTTAAATTATATATGAATCTTATGCAAGTCTGTAGGTGGATTATACACAAGTTCATATGTGAATCAAGTATATACATATGCTAGTTTATATGCAAAACATGTGACATTAATTTACATGTTTAGATCCATATGCAAGTTCACATTTTTATGTTTAGATCTATATTTAGATCCATGGCAGTACATAGTTATGCAAATTTATGTTCCACATGCCCATTGCCTATGCTAGTTTTGTATGTAAATCATATGCTAGTTTGAGTGTAAGTTTGTATGAAATTCATATGCAAGTTATAGGAAAACCATATCCATATATGCAAGTTCACGATTACATGTTTAGATCTATATTTAGATCCATGATAGTTTATACAAATTTATGTTATATAAATACCCATTGCTTATGCAAGTTATTGGCTATGCAAACTTATGTTATGATCTATTTTATGTGTTATGCAAGTTGTGATGTTGCTTTTCTTTTTATAAGTTAGACTATTTTTGAGTCTAACATATATCGTATTAAAATGTACGAATAGCGTGGGGACAATGGGAAAATATTAATTTTGCAAAATTGTGAATTGGCATAAAATGGCTTTAAAAGCATATAATTAAATTGAGACATTAATTAGTATAACTTATATACCTAAAAAGTATGGACATAATTTAGGTGACAATTATAGACATAGTTAATTTGGAAATTATTGACAATTTGGATAGGGATAATTAATTCATATTGGGGTAAAAATAATAAACGCCTAAGACACGAGGTTAGACTCATTTGTGGTGTAAGACTGCCCGGACCCACCCGACAAATCCAGCAACCACAAACGGTAGTCCAATGTGAGGGGTCAAAGCCACAAATTAAATGCGTAACAATTGTAAAGATAAGAGGTTAGGCTCGTTTGCGGTATAATACTGCCCGGACCCGCCCGGCAAATCCAGCAACCGCAAACGATAGTCTAATGTGGGAGGTCTTTACAAGGTTACGGTTCTAATGAATTAATTAACACTTGACCAAGATAAACATGTGGTGGGACATGAGGGTTAAGTGGGTGACATGGGTGGCATGTGAAATACGATTAGAAACACTTAACCAAATTGAAACATGTAAGAAGACATGAATAATAAGGGGGTTAAGTGAGAAATCTTAGTGGGGACCAAGCATAGGTGGAAAGCTTGTGTCAAACATGGGGACCCTTTTCAAAACATTAACCCATCAAGTATCTTTGTGAGCTCGAGTTAGATCGAGGACGGGACACGCTTACAAGGTTTGATTGTAAGTGGTCAAAATGGGTTAACGGTGGCAACGCAAGTCCAACGGGGTCATGTGCGTGTGTGGGCCCGGCATGGTAGGTAAGACGTTGTTGCATCGTGTAGATATAAGCAGTGCATCTGTAGTGGTATCGGGTTGCCACTTTAGGGGGTGATACACCCCACTGTGGGCCAGCACGAATATCTACGAGTTAGGGAGCCGATCGCATGGGGGTAGTGGGTACAACTAGTGGAGATAGGGGCAGGCGGCACCTATGAAGGCAGCTAGGGGCACACGAAACTACCATTATCATTTGAAACACCCCACCTCCGTTAGGGTCACTCTCAAAGGGAATGCCCTAATTTTGGTGGAGGTTTATAAGTGTAAATCACAGATACACAAGACAGATATAAATACACCTATTTTTGAACAGCGGAAAACAACAACAACTTTTATTTCAACAAAATACGTGTTACATAAACCATGCCATAATTGTCTTACAATACTTCCAAAAACATTACATTTTCATAACTGTCTTGATTTCATAACTTAAAGAAGCATAATAACATAAGTAAACTGCATAAGTCCCCAGAATTGCTATCCAAAGCCATAGTCCAAACGAAAGAGATCCAAGCAATACATTCTTTCTGTTCAAGCTGGATGTGAAAACTGGTCAAGCTGCAGTATTCCCTCCCTGCAGACCTAGGGGGAAACGAAAGAAAAGAAGACAAAAGAAAAGTAGAGTCAGACATAAAGCCTGAGTAAGTCTAGGACTATTAAGTCTTTGAATAAAGAAATGAGCATGATAAGTATAAACTGGAAATGGGAAAGCACCATGAACTAAGTTAAGTTGTCTAGAGTCGAATATACTATCGTACCCCATATTAATCTCTGCACCCCTATAAACTAGTTCCCAACGGGCACCCCATAATCAGGGTGAAGTGATCCATTTCGAGTGATCGGCTCCTACTCGCATAGTTACTAGTGCCTTACGGCCCCCGATGTTGTAGCTACCTATGCTGGTCCCACCATGGGGTGTATCAAGTCCCATGGTGGCGGTCCGACACAGTTCTAGAATGCACAGGTATACTACTAGTGCCTAGTGCCTTATTTTTCTGCGCCGGAGTGTGTGCATGCCCACACCCCGTTAGAACCTATACCGCTGCACCACCGCCGTCGATTTGACCTCTTACAGTCAGCCCAGTAATCGTGCCCTACCCTACCTAGTTCAGGGTATCCTGATACACCTTGTAGGGTTACTGCTGAAAAGGGTCCCCCACTACTAGGTTTTCTATTTCTAGCCAACACGCTAAGTTGGTTAAGTGTTCTGTATAAAACTAACCCCCAATCAGTCTGTATAGTTTAGCATGTTCAATTTGATTAAGTATTAATTCAACTTACTTAATCCTATCAATCCTGACTCAGCCTTAATTGTCTTATTAAAGCCTCAACCACTCACATTAGACAGGTATTGTTGTGGCTGCCTGTTACCGGTTGGGTCCGGGCAGTCTTACGCCACAACTCAGTCTAACCTCGGGTCTTTATTGGGCTCAATGTTTAACCACCCACATTGGATAGGTATTGTTGTGACTACTGGACAGCCGGGCGGTTCCGGGCAGGTTTATGTCACAACTCAATCCAACCTCGGGTTAAACACATCGTATTTTCTAAGTTTACATATTTTGTCTCTTTTCTTTTTATATGTAAATATTTGCGGCCCATTATTCAAATTCATCTTTATTGGGTAAAATTAATTTATACCACTTAAATGTTCTCAAGGTCGTTGGCATGCGTCAAACATGCCAACACATATGTTTCATATTTTCAACCCAAAGTCACTACCCCCGTTTTTATACGTTTGCTATAATATAACATATGTTGGGCTTAACATTTAAGCCCAACATAGCCACATGAAAAAGGGAAGGCTTAGAACATGGTGTTTATATATTCTAAGTAACATCAAAAGGGGAGTGTGAACGCATGAACTTGCAACATAACGATCTAATTAACACAAATTAGGCAATTGTAAACTTGTATTGTAATAGCATATAATCTTAACATGAATCATGGTTTTAATCTAGTCATGTAAACTTGCATTTAAAAATGCGAATCTAACTTAATTATGTGCCACATATATTGTTATATGAGTTTGATAACAACATAGGCCTAAAACATGTTTCAATTAGGCATAACACCAAACGTAATCTAGTCATGTTCATAGAATTAATACAAGTTCACAAAGATGCTTGCTTTTGTCACTAATACAAAAGTATGGTTTAACAATTGAATCATAATACCAATTCCAATATAAATTCATATAAACCATAATACTTAATTGGATCCAACTACACACTAAAAATGATCATAAAAATATACATAGATGGATCTAAAAATCATGTTGGCATAATGGTAAATCCTATACTTGCAGGAATCTCAACTTTGTTGTAATAAACTACCACAAACATGTAGTCGTTAACTTTCAACATGAATCATATACTTGCAAATATCCAATAGGTGTTGTAATAAACTACCACAAACATATAGTCATTAACTTTCAACAAGAATCATATACTTGCAAATATCCAATAGGTCTAACATCGTTATACCACAACATCCCAAATCGATTCATAATTAGAATCATAGCAACATACAATTATGAATTATTGTCACCACAAATTAAGTACAATTCCATTTCTCATTTTACACAAATCAAAAACCCAATTATTCATTCACCTAAGAATAGCACTCTTCTTACAACGTATGATGAATCTTCAACTCAGGAATCTGAATTCTGAATTTGGAGATGCTATCCTTTGTTGTAGGCATTGTTTTGATTTAATTATCGTTGCTTTAGGCTTTTGAATCGACTCCTAATCGTCTCTCAATTTTGACGGCTACTCCTAGACTCACTTCAGCAGCATGACGGTCACATTCTCATTTTTATTTGTGTGAATTAGGTGGAGTCTTAGGTCCTTTTTATAGAGTTTGTGAATTGATTCGAGCCGTCGATGGAGCTTAGATTAATATTAGCCGTTCATTTCAAAGAGAAACCAATCAGGGGCTGACACCTAGCCCTAGTGACAAGACCAAAGCACAGAAATTTGACCAAGCACAGACCATGCCAGCCAGGAGGGGCTGGGTTCGACCTGGCTCTGGTGCCAGGTCGACTACCCAGTCGACCCCCAGGTCGACTACCCAGTCGTCCCCCAGGTCGACTACATAGTCGACCTGGGTGCCCCAGGTCGGCTACCCAGTCGACCTGGGTGCCTTGGGCGGGAAAATTTCCGCCCAGCCCAATCTAGGTCCGATTTTTTGAATTTTGAATTTGTTTCTAAACTGTTTCTGTCTGTTTGAATTTTAAACTGAATTCTGAAACTTTCGGAGGTCATATCTCCTTCACACGGAGTCCGTTTTACGTAAACTCGAACTCTATCTTAAGCAGAATTCTGAGACAAATGCAATGGCGTATCCTGTTTCCCTTAATTCTTTGATTTGAAATTAATTATACTTTAATTTGTGAATTTCACTGTTATAGAATACACGGGGTGTTACATTCTCCCCCACTTAAAAGGATTTCGTCCCCGAAATCTTCAAGTCTAGGAGAATGTATATCCTAACATCCAAATGTCCATCTACTCATCCATCAAACACGAGCGTCCATTGTCCTTAAAAGACTTCTAATGCTTCATGATCATATGCGAAGTGTGTGTATATGTACTTATCTAATGCAAAATCAATCAGTCTACTGATTCAGTTGACCTCCTTAATGCAAATTATGTAAGTGTCATGAATCCATTATGTATGCAAATTCTCTTATTCATAATTCTACATTAGTACACAATCATTCATATATAAATGCAACGTCCATATGACAACACATTAAACTTCAACCATATACGAATATAAATACATATATGCATATGCAATATGAAGTGACTGAGCCGATCTAAAACCTAGATTGTGTATATGCAACCACGAGCAACAACTAACAATCACTTGCAACCACTTGCAACCATCATCCATAACATGTTTCAATTACATGTTTTCATCCAAAGGGTTTCTACCTAAAAGATAAGGTCGAGGAGATATATCCTAAAAGATAGATAAAGCATAACTTAAGGAAAAAGAGAGATCGAAGATGTACCCTCAAAAAGAAAAGGGTAGGCTGCGCGTATTCTAGCCTCAGTTTCCGAAGTTGCGTATTCCTCGGCGTCGCTCCACTGAACCTTGACGAGCTTGACTTCGCGGTTGCGTAGCTTTTTCACTTCAGTTCCTAAGATGCAGGTTGGAACTTTCCTCACGGTTGCTTCGCGTTCCACTTCGGCTTCTTCAAGGATGTTTGGCTCTACCACTTCAGCAGATTCATGAAGACATTTTCGGAGGTGCGAAACATGAAAGACGTTATGAACTCCAGCTAGTTTCTCAGGTAGCTCTAATCTATAGGCCATTTTCCCAATTTTCTCGACGATAGGAAATGGTCCTACAAATCTCGGTGCCAGCTTTCCAGTGGATCCAAAACGAACAACGTTCCTTAGAGGAGATACCTTAAGAAAAACTCTGTCCCCAACCTCAAATTCAAGGTCGGTCCTCCTCTTGTCGGCGTAGGATTTCTGTCTATCTTGGGCCGTCTTCATTCTTCTCCGTATTAAGTCTACTTTCTCTGAAGTTTCTCGGATCATATCTGGTCCAAGTATGAGCTTGTCAATAGACTCCCACCAACAAGTGGGCGATCGGCACGGTCTTCCATATAAAGCTTCGAAGGGCGCCATTCCGATGGTGGCTTGGTAGCTGTTGTTGTAGGCAAATTCCACCAAAGGAAGATGGTCTTCCCACGTACCTCCGAAGTCAAGGATGCACAGTCTTAAAAGGTCCTCCAAAACTCTGTTCACTCTTTCTGTCTGGCCGTTAGTTTGGGGGTGATAGGTTGTACTCAAGCATAACTGTGTGCCTATCGCTTCTTGCAGACTCCGCCAAAACTCACTTGTGAAGATAGGGTCTCGGTCACTAAAAATGCTGGAGGGTATTCCATGGAGTCGAACAATTTCCTTGAGATAAAGAGATGCAAGGGATGAGGCAGTCCTTTTACTCTTAACAGGTAAAAAGTGGGCGCTTTTAGTAAGCCTATCCACTATTACCCAAATGCTAGTGTTGCCTCTTCTAGACCTAGGCAACCCATCAACGAAGTCCATTGAAATGCTATCCCACTTCCACTGCGGCACCTCTAGAGGATGGAGCAGACCGCCAGGCTTCTTCTGCTCCGCCTTAACCTGTTGGTAAGTCATACACTTAGAAACGAAATCTGCCATGTCCTTCTTCATGCCGTTCCAAAAGAAAGTTCTCTTTATGTCCTTGTACATTTTTCTCCACCTGGATGTATCGTTATCTTGGAGTGATGTGCTTCCTCGAGAACCATCTTTACTAAATCCCTTGTCCGTGGGACGCATAGCCTTCCGTCTCTCCTTAGCCAACCCTTATCATCGATGGAGTATCTATTGAGGTGACTTGAAGTCTCACCCCTAATTAGCCAATCAATCGTCTCCACAAGCTGAGGGTCTTCGCGTTGTGCTGTCCCTATTGAGTCCAAAAGAGTAGGGCGCACCTCAAGAGATGCTAATAAACCAGTACGAAATCAGAGGAGGGCCTAAAGTTAAAGCTGGCTATATACTCTAGGCTTTGCCTTTCAACAAACAGCAGGCTTAATGTTAGCTTCTTTCGGCTCAACGCGTCTGCCACTACGTTGCCTTTGGCTGGAGTGTAGGAGATCTCGAAATCGTACGAGGCAAGAAACTCCATCCATCTCTGTTGCCTCAAGTTAAGATCTTTCTGCGAGAAAAGATATTTCAACGATTTATGGTCAGTGTAAAGTTCGAACTTCTCACCTAGGAGATAATGTCGCCAAGACTTGAGTGCAAAGACGATGGCGGCCAACTCAAGATCGTGGGTCGGGTAGTTCTTTTCATGAACTTTCAATTGCCTTCCACCATAAGCTACTACCCTCCCTTCTTGCATCAAGACAGCGCCTAGCCCTGTCCTACATGCATATATATAAACTGTGAACATCTTGCTTCCATCTGGCAACGTCAGAACTGGGGCTGTTGTAAGAGCCCTTTTTAGTCGTTGGAAAGCAAACTCGCAATCGAAGTCCCAATTGAACACTAAATTCTTCTTTGTCAGCCTTGTGAGAGGAGCTGAGATTTTCGCAAAATCCCTTATGAATTTTCGGTAGAAACCTGCTAGTCCTAGAAAGCTTCGGACCTCAGTTGCATTCCTTGGTGTCTTCCAATCCTATACCGCTACTACCTTAGCAGGGTCCACAGCTTACCCTTCCTTGGATACTATATGCCCAAGAAACCTTACTTCCTCTCTCCAAAAGTGGCACTTGGAAAATTTGGCTTTTAGTTGATGGACTCGTAGAGTTTCCATGATTGCCCTTAGGTGCTGAGCATGTTCTTCTTCACTCTTTGAGAAGATCAAGATATCGTCTACGAAGACCACTACGAACTTGTTGAGGAACTCTCTGAACACCCTACTCATCAGGTCCACGAAGTAAGCAGGTGCGTTTGTCAAGCCGAAAGGCATGACAAGCCATTCAAAGAAGCCGTCTGGGGTCTGAATGTTGTCTTATCGATGCTATCTTCAGCCACCCTTAGCTGATGAAATCCGGTCGCCAAATCGAGTTGGGAGAAAACAGACGCTCCTGCAAGCTGATCAAACAGATCATCAATTCTGGGGAGAGGGTGCCTATTCTTTTTCGTTAGTTTGTTGAGCTCCCTATAGTCAACACATAGACGGAGTGAACCATCCGCCTTTGTGGCGAAGACCACTAGAGCGCCCCATTCTGAAATGCTCCTTCTAATGAACCCCTTCTCTAGAAGTTCTTTAACCTGTTTACTGAGCTCTTTCCTTTCCCGTGGAGCCATGTGTCTAACGGGCAATGCAACAGGCTTTGCATTATCTACAAGATATATGCGGAAGTCTATCTCCCGCTTCGAAGGTAAGCCCTTCACCTCTTCGAAGACATTCGGATATTCACGGACCACTTTAATCGAATGCAAACTCTCAACAGAAGCATCTAGCGATTCAAGATAACTAAGCATAACCGCATACAAGGGATTACAAGTAATTTCCAGAGTGTTACCGAGTTGGGTTAGAAGCCTAACCACCCTTTTTTCACAATCAAGGATGGCACCATTACTGGATAGCCAATCCATGCCCAAAATCAAACCATATCCCGAGAATCCCAAAACAAAGGCACTACATCTAAATTCTATGCTTAGAATAGAAATTTTCAATCCCACACAGATCATAGACAAATGAGCTGGGCCCCCGATTGGATTTGAAACAATTAAGGGGTCCTCTACCATACTAGTTTCTAGGTGCAGAGATTCTACTAAAGCAGATGAAATAAAGGAGTGTGATGCGCCAGAATCAAATAAAGTGCGAACTGGGTGATCATAAATATAAACTACACTTTATACGGAAGTATTTGTACCTCGCTGTTGCAGAGGTGGCGCTTCTAGCACATGAACTTGTGCCCCTGAGGTGGATCCAGCATTCTGCCCCTGCCTTCGCTTCTTTGGGCAATCCTTAGCCATGTGGCCTGTCTCACCGCAAGAAAAGCACCCACCATTCAACTTGGCCTTCTTTCTCCGGCAATCTTTCACTAAGTGCCCCACTTTGCCACAGAAATTACACTTCCGCTTCTCTTGGGACTTGTTGTCTTTCCCGCCCTTCTTAAAGTCTGTCTTCTTAGGCTGTAAACCCTCTTTCTTCCCTTGAGAGCTTTCTACCTTTGTCTCCTTCTTGCCCTTATCCACTTCGTTCAGCAATGCCATCTGCACCAACCTTTCATACGTAGCTCCCATAGGTATATGGGTCATGGCAAAACTGTGTAATGGCTCATTCAATCCTTTAACAAAGCGGAGAGCCTTCTTCTGCGGAGTGTTGACTAGGTCCAGTCCGAACCTAGCCAGCTGATCGAACTGATTAACATACTCTTTGACTGTCATATTCCCTTGCTTAAGAAGTAAGAATTTTTCCAATTGGAGGCTTCTTTCAGCTTCTGAGAGAAATTTAGTCTCAAACCTTGCCCGAAAGTCCTCCCATGTTTCTACTGGCCTTTCTGCATTGGTAACTTCCCACCAGTAGGAAGCCTCGCCTTTAAGTAGCCATACTGCCAGTTGTACCTTCTGCCTATCTTCTACCTCAAAGATGACGAATAAGTCCTCGGTTTCCTTCAGCCAGTTCCTGGCTGCCACGAAGGACTCGATTCCATGAAAGTCCTTTCCCCCGTAGCTTTGAAATCTTTACATATCTTAGCAAAAGTATTACCACGTGGAGGAGGTGGAGGAGGAGATGCTGCTGCAGCTGGATGATTTTCTGCAGCTGGATGATTTCCTGGGGGAGGAGGAATAGTGGGACCTAGCTGATTGTCCCTTGCTTCTAAGAATCGTATGAACCAACCAGGTATTGGTACACCTTCTGGCAAGTTAAGTTCTTCGGACATGCTGAAACAAAAAGGATAGATTCAAAACGAAGGAAAAAAGATGGTACCTATGGCTTTGGGGGACTATGCCTTTTAAAATAAAATAACATTTTATCTTTAAAAATGCTTCTTTAATTTTTCTTTTGAAAATAAACTTTCAAAACTTTTTATTTTATCTGGTAAACCTATGCTCTGATACCAAGTGAAACACCCCACCTCCGTTAGGGTCACTCTCAAAGGGAATGCCCTAATTTGGTGGAGGTTTATAAGTATAAATCACAGATACACAAGACAGATATAAATACACGTATTTTTGAACAGCGGAAAACAACAACAACTTTTATTTCAACAAAATACGTGTTACATAAACCATGCCATAATTGTCTTACAATACTTCCAAAAACATTACATTTTCATAACTGTCTTGATTTCATAACTTAAAGAAGCATAAAAACATAAGTAAACTGCATAAGTCCCCATAATTGCTATCCAAAGCCATAGTCCAAACGAAAGAGATCCAAGCAATACATTCTTTCTCTTCAAGCTGGATGTGAAAACTGGTCAAGCTGCGGTATTCCCTCCCTGCGGACCGGGGGGGGGGGGGGGGGACGAAAGAAAAGAAGACGAAAGAAAAGTAGAGTCAGACATAAAGCCTGAGTAAGTCTAGGACTATTAAGTCTATGAATAAAGAAATGAGCATGATAAGTATAAACTGGAAATGGGAAAGCACCATAAACTAAGTTAAGTTGTCTAGAGTCGAATATACTATCGTACCCCATATTAATCTCTGCACCCCTATAAACTAGTTCCCAACAGGCACCCCATAATCAGGGTGAAGTAATCCATTTCGAGTGATAAGCTCCTACTCGCATAATTACATGTGTCTTATGGCCCCCGATGTTGTAGCTACCTATGCTGGTCCCACCATGGGGTGTATCAAGTCCCATGGTGGCGGCCCGACACAGTTCTAGAATGCACAGGTATACTACTGGTGCCCAGTGCCTTATTTTTCTGCGTCGGAGTGTGTGCACGCCCGCACCCCGTTAGAACCTACACTGCGGCATTACCGCCGTCGATTTGACCTCTTACAGTCAGCCCAGTAATCGTGCCCCATCCTGCCTAGTTCAGGGTATCCTGATACACCTTGTAGGGTTACTGCTGAAAAGGGTCCCCCGCTACTAGGTTTTCTATTTCTAGCCAACATGCTAAGTTGGTTAAGTGTTCTGTATAAACCTAACCCCCAATCAGTCTGTATAGTTTAGCATGTTCAATTTGATTAAGTATTAATTCAATTTACTTAATCCTATCAATCCTGACTCAGCCTTAATTGTCTTATTAAAGCCTCAACCACTCACATTAGACAAGTATTGTTGTGGCTGCCTGTTGCCGGTTGGGTCCGGGCAGTCTTACGCCACAACTCAGTCTAACCTCGGGTCTTTATTGGGCTCAATATTTAACCACCCACATTGGATAGGTATTGTTGTGACTACTGGACAGCCTGGCGGTTCCGGGCAGGTTTATGTCACAACTCAATCCAACCTCGGGTTAAACACATCGTATTTTCTAAGTTTACATATTTTGTCTCTTTTCTTTTTATATGTAAATATTTGCGGCCCGTTATTCAAATTCATCTTTGTTGGGTAAAATTAATTTATACCACTTAAATGTTCTCAAGGTCGTTGGCATGCGTCAAATATGCCAACACATATGTTTCATATTTTTAACCCAACGTCACTACCCCCGTTTTTATACGTTCGCTATAATATAACATATGTTGGGCTTAACATTTAAGCCCAACTTAGCTACATGAAAAAGGGGAGGCTTAGAACATGGTGTTTATATATTCTAAGTAACATCAAAAGGGGAGTGTGAACGCATGAACTTGCAACATAACGATCTAATTAACATAAATTAGGCACTTGTAAACTTGCATTGTAATAGCATATAATCTTGACATGAAACATACCTAACATGAATCATGGTTTTAATCTAGTCATGTAAACTTGCATTTAAAAATGTGAATCTAACTTAATTATGTGTCACATATATTATCATATGAGTTTGATAACAACATAGGCCTAAAACATGTTTCAATTAGGCATAACACCAAACGTAATCTAGTCATGTTCATAGAGTTAATACAAATTCACAAAGATGCTTGCTTTTTTCACTAATACAAAAGTATGGTTTTACACTTGAATCATGATACCAATTCCAAAATAAATTCATATAAACCATAATACTTAATTGGATCCAACTACACTCTAAAAATGATCATAAAAATATACACAGATGGATCTAAAAATCATGTTGGCATAATGGTGAATCCTATACTTGCATGAATCTCAACTTTGTTGTAATAAACTACCACAAACATATAGTCGTTAACTTTCAACATGAATCATATACTTGCAAATATCCAATAGGTGTTGTAATAAACTACCACAAACATATGGTCGTTAACTTTCAACAAGAATCATATACTTGCAAATATCCAATAGGTCTAACATTGTTATACCACAACATCCCAAATCGATTCATAATTAGAATCATAGCAACATACAATTATGAATTATTGTCACCACAAATTAAGTACAATTCCATTTCTCATTTTACACAAATCAAAAACCCAATTATTCATTCACATCGGAATAGCACTCTACTTACATCGTATGACGAATCTACAATTCAGGAATCTGAATTCTGAATTTGGAGATCCTATCCTTTGTTGTAGGCGTTGTTTTGATTTAATTGTCATTGCTTTAGGCTTTTGAATCGACTCCTAATCGTCTCTCAATTTTGAAGGCTACTCGTAGACTCACTTCAGAAGCATGACGGTCTCATTCTCATTTTTATTTGTGTGAATTAGGTGGAGTCTTAGGTCCTTTTTATAGAGTTTGTGAATTGATTCGAGCCGTCGATGGAGCTTAGATTAATATTAGTCGTTCGTTTCAAAGAGAAACCAATCAGGAGATGACACCTAGCCCTGGTGACAAGACCAAAGCACAGAAATTCGGCCAAGCACAGACCAGGCCAGCCAGGAGGGGCTGGGTTCGACCTGGCTCAGGGGCCAGGTCGACTACCCAGTCGACCCCCAGGTCAACTACATAGTCGACCTGGGTGCCCCAGGTCGACTACCCAGTCGACCTGGGTGCCTTGGGCGGGAAAATTCCTTCCTAGCCCAATCTGGGTCCGAATTTTCGAATTTTGAATATGTTTCTGAACTATTTCTGTCTGTTTGAATTTTAAACTGAATTCTGAAACTTCCGGAGGTCATATCTCTCTCACACGGAGTCCGTTTTACGCAAACTCGGACTCTATCTTAAGCAGAATTACGAGACAAACGCAATGGCGTATCCCGTTTCCCTTAATTATTTGATTTGAAATTAATTATACTATAATTTGTGAATTTCACTGTTATAGAATACACGGGGTGTTACATCATTATTATGTTCTATAGGCGGGATCAACTTTTAGGGTGACTAGTAATGGTGCAGTATAGTAATTATCCTATAGTGATTAGGACCGAGATTAACGCCATAATATTCCTCTTGTTTGTTTTGTCTTGCCCACTTGTTTCACAGTCATTCCTTGTTTTACCAGTTTATGCCTTATCCTAATTACTTTAATAATTATATTGTTAAAGTTATTGTACTCACCAGACTTTATGTCTGACACCCTTGTTTTCACCTCTTTTCGTCCTCCCCCCCCCCCCCAGATTCTCAGGGTGGGACTAGTACTAGTGGAGCTTGATTTGGATCTCTTTCTCTCTCTTTTGGAAGTGCTTGGATTGCTGAAATTAAAGTTCATCTCATCTCTTTTATGGCTACTTATATTGGGGTTATGCTTTTTACTTTATGTACTCAGAAAACAATTTGTCCAGATGGATATTAAGTGTACTTGGTTTTACTGTTGGTTTATGAAGTTGTAATCAAACTATTTCTCCGCTACAATAAAAGTTGTATTAATTTTTTCAAGTACCAATATATTTTTCTGTCTTGTTATATTCTGTTCAATACACTAATAATACTCCATGAAAGTTAATGCATTCCCTTTGAGAGTGACATTAATGGACGTGGGGTGTTACACTTGGTATCAGAGCTGAAGGTTAAAAGAACAGATAAGGGATTTTGAAAACCTATTTTTCAAAAGAGTTTTTATAAAGAAATACTTTCAAAAATATATTTTAAAGAGAGTATTTTCAAGAGAGAAGTTTGTTTTAAAAACATAACCCCAAGATCCATATAACTTTCTTTCGATTCACCATTTGAATCTCTTTCCTTTTTCTTTTCAGCATGTCTGGGGCACCTGAAATACCGAAGGGCATACTGATACCAACCTTGTTTAGAAGGTATCTAGAGGCTAGGGCCACCGCCGCAGGCCCAGCAGACATTCCTCCTCCCCCAGCTGCAACCACTCCTCCTCCTCCCCCTCCCCGCGTTGATACTTTTTCGAAGATATGCAAAGACTTTCGGGCAATGGGCGGGAAACCTTTTCACGGATCAGAGACATTTGTTGAAGCTTGAAATTGGCTTAAGGAGGTGGAAGATTTATTTGGTATCTTCAAGGTAGAAGATGGAAGGAAGGTCCAATTAGCTGCTTGGTTAATGAAGGACGAAACCTCGTTTTGGTGGGATGTCACGAATGGAGAGCGTCCAGTGGAGACATGGATGGACTTCAGGCATAGGTTCAAGATGAAATTTCTCTCGTAATCAGAAGAGAACTTATACATGGAAAGGTTCTTAGCATTGAAGCATGGGAATTTATCCGTAAAGGAGTACGTCAACAAGTTCAATCAATTGGCGAGATTTGGCTTGGACTTAGTGAACACATCTGAGAAGAAGGCCCTGAGGTTCGTTAAAGGTTTGAATGAGCCGCTACATGGGTTAGCTATGACCTACATTCCTATGGGGGCTACATTTGAGAAACTGGTTGACATGGCACTTATGCATGAGGAAGAGAAAGGTGCTAATGCAAATAAGGAACCGAAGAAGAAAGGGGATCAAAAGAAATCACAACAGCAAAACAAGAAAGGTGATAAGAACAACAATAGCAAAGGAAAGAAAAGGTGCTTTAATTGTGGAACACCCGGCCATCTGAGCAAGGACTGTAGGAAAAAGAAGAAGACTGGCTGTTTCCACTGTGGAGAGGCAGGACATCTAATCAAAGACTTCCCGAGGAAACAGGGGCAAGGGAAAAAAACAGGGTCCACTTCTGGAGGCCAGATTCAGGCTCTCATGGCACCAGGGCAGGCAAGAGGGCAGATCCAGGCTCTCATGGCACCAGGACAGGAGAGAGGTAGAAACATTTCTGTTGAAAGTTTGGTTTTTCTGTTTGATCATCATGTTCGTACTTTATTTGATTCTGGCGCTTCACACTCGTTTGTATATGCTTCGTCAGTTGACACACTGCACCTAAATACTAGTCTGGTTACGGTTCCCATAGTAGTCTCAAATCCTATTGGTGGTTCGGCTCATCTTTCGATGATTTGTCAAGATTTGAGAGTGTCTATCTTGAGCGTTGAGTTTGAATGCAATGCCTTCGTTCTTGGCTACATGGACTATGGATTGATTCTAGGCATGGATTGGTTATCCAGTAATGGTGCCATCCTCTATTGTGAAAAGAGAGTGGTTAGACTCGCCTCGGCAACACTCTCGAAATCTCTTGTAATCCCATTCATTCTGTTATGCTTAGCTACCTAGAATCTCTCGATGCGTCTGTCGAAAACTTGTAGTCTGTTAGAGTAGTCCGTGAATACTCTAACGTATTCGAAGAGGTGAAAGGCTTACCTCCGAAGTGGGAGATAAACATCTGCATATACCTTGTTGATAATGCAAAACCCGTAGCTCCACCGGTTAGACACATGGCCCCAAGGGAGAGAAAAGAGCTCAGCAAGCAAGTCAAAGAGTTGCTCGATAAGGGGTTTATAAGGCAAAATATTTTTGAATGGGGTGCTCCAGTAGTATTCACAATCAAAGTGGATGGATCACTTCGCCTATGCGTTGATTATAGGGAACTAAACAAGCTAACCAAGAAAAATAGGCACCCACTTCCAAGAATAGATGGCTTGTTTGATCAGCTTGTAGGTGCGTCGGTTTTCTCCCAATTAGATCTGGCCACCGGGTTTCATCAGCTAAGAGTGGCTGAAGACAGCATTGATAAGACTGCTGTAACAACCCGCTCATTGGATGATAATAGATTTAAATATTTTGTAACAGCCCGCACCTCCGTTCACGCAAGATATTGTCCCCAACTTAGCCACCGTATAGGTGTGGGGTTTTGTTCCTCAAAAAGCCTCGGCGTTAGTAAGAGATGGGATCTACTATATAAGTACCCACTTCACATAGGCTTCCACGATGTGGGACTTAGGGGTGTTACATTCTCCCCTCCTACAGAGCCCAACGTCCCCGTTGGCTCACAAACACCTCACCCAGGCGCTGCGGTCCACACATGAGCCACAATTCCGGCTGGGTATTGGCTCTGATACCACTGTAACATCCCGCACCTCCGTTCATGCAAGATATTGTCCCCAACTTAGCCACCGTATAGGTGTGAGGTTTTGTTCCTCAAAAGGCCTCGGTGTTAGTAAGAGATGGGATCTACTATATAAGTACCCACTTCACACAGGCTTCCACGATGTGGGACTTAGGGGTGTTACATATTTTATTTAAATATATCATCGAGTCCGATGTGTCTCTCAAAATGTCATTTTTCACAAATGATAAAATTAGGATTCGGGACCACTTCCATTGAGTCTGAATCATCGTTTACGACCTTTTTGACTATAAGCATCGATATCTTTTGAGTTGGGCGAATTTGGTCATTCTCATTTGAGTGTATGACCAAAATATCACTTTTCGCATACGAATGAATTTGGACTCGAAACCACTTCCATTTAGTTCAAAACATCGTTTAGGAGTTCGAAAAGTATAAGCTTCGATATATTCTAAGCTTTGAAGTTTTGGCACCTTGGCTAGGGCTTGGTTAGCCAACCTAGCTCATTCACTTTAGAGCTCCACCTAGCTCTCTCCTCCTTCATTCATTCTCACTTCAAAGAAAATAGAAAATTGGAATGGGAAATAGAAATTCCCTAAGCTAAGGATTCCAATCTAGAGCTCAATTCTTGTGCAAAACCAATTCTAAGGCATGGGTAAGCTTCTCTATCCTCTTCTCTATCTCCATAGCTCATCAATTTCGGATTTTTCCCGCAACCCTAATTCATATATGTTTGTATGTGAATGTATGAGGTGATTTCGGAGGTACAATTGATGAAAGAGAGGAGCTTTGCTTGCTTGGGTGCTTGTTCTTCCTTGTTGGAGCTTGTTCTTGGTATTCAAGAGACAAAGGTGAGTTCTTTGATGAACTCACATCTATGCCTCAACCCTTTGTGCTTGTAAAGTGTAATTTAGTGCACTTATACCTTGTGTATGTTGTGTATGCATCTAGTGTAGCTTAGTTGATTTTATGTGTTCATGTTTTCATTGAATTGAAAAATTGGATTAGAATTGTCCACACAATCTAATCCATATGTTATGAGTTGATTTGGTGATATTGTGAAGTTCCGTTGCCACCGCGGCAAAGTTCTAAGTCTTCACAAGTTGCTTGAATCACTTTTGTATGCTTTGTTTCGAATTTAGTTCACATTTGAATTTATATGCCGAATCATTGCAATTCTCTTGTATGAATATTTGTGCATGTGTATCTGGGTGTTATAAGTTGTTTCGGCAAGTCCTTGAAGCCTCATATACATGTACATAACATCATAGTCCTTTGGGCATTCGTCGATATCGTTTTGAACATGTTTTCAAGGCAAATTGTGCGCTGGAACATGATTCAGACGTCTGAATATTATATATCAGACATCTGACCTACTTCAAATAATTATGGAGTCAAGTAAGTAAATTCAGAAGTCTAAAAATTTTAGCTCAGAAGTCTGAATTGTAATTTAGACTTCTGGCCGGAATAATTCAGACGTCTGATAGGGGGCCAAAAAGAACTAAATCCTTGCTGGTTTCTGAAAATCCCAGTTCAGACGTTTGACCTAAATGATTCAGACGTCTGAATCTGTTTTTCTGCTGTGGACCTGAGAGGAACTCGATCCACAGTCTACCCCCATCCAGGCTCTTTCCCGGCCGAAGCTCGGGCCGTTCGGACTTCGTTTGTGAACTTCAGCTTCACGAATTCATAGATTCTAGCAGCTCGATTCGTCATCTTTGATTCTCAAGTGATTCTTCCGATGTTGATTCTTTTGGCCTATTCACATTGTTATGATATGAATTGAATAAGTGATCATTCTAGATCCCGTGCGCTCTATTTTGTATATCGAATTTATTCGATACTCTTGTTAATATAATTTGCACCATTAAAACGTGAATTATCGACTCGATATCCTTCGAGTCTATTCCGATGTAGTTTAAAACCTTCGGGTGCTAGTTTTGGATTTCGGTTAGTTCGTTGATCGAAATTACAACCATTATCCCTTTGACTTCTTATATGATTTTTGTAATGTGAATTACGAGTGATCGATCACCTTGATGATCGTACTTTGATCCATGGCACCCAGTTTTGTGTCTTTGTTTCCTATCGCTCAAAGTGATTTCTAATCATTCCTTAATGTCATTGGATTCACTAACGAGCTATATATTTATTCAATTTATCGAATTTATATTTGATGATTTATGAATTGAATTTACGTTATTGCAACGTGAATTCCCTTGATCGATTCGCTTCGGAAATCATGCTCTTGTACATTGTCACGTCGGACTTATGCGAGGGTTTATATATTATTAATGAACTACGAATCCTTCTACGGATTCCAATCTATTAGTGTGTACGGATCCTCTTTACTCGGTCGGGCGAGAAATTTAGTTTATTTACCTTAGTAAAACCGAGGACTATGACCCCTTATATGTTTACTTCGGTGAATAACTCTTGGACTCGTACGTTCAAACACGTTGTGATGATTCTTGTTGTTTTTAGTATGAATCAACAACGGGTTTGTAAATATTTGAGAATAGTGAGTGGTTATGGGACATTTAGCTATTTTCTTATATTAACTATCTCGGTGTAATTTATACTCACCGGACCGATGCGGTCCTTTATGACTTATGTTTTGTGGTCCTCGAGCACTAGAGTAGGATTTACGATTCTTGGATTTCACCTATGGGACTTCGGTCTAACTTTCTATGATTTATGATGTTTTCTAGAGATTTCACGATTTATGTGTTTTCTCTCTTCCGGGGTCACGACCCGGCTCCGTGGGGAGCTCCTGATCAAACTTATATGTTCGCTACCTTGAGATCGTATCTCATCTATGAACAGGTCTATGATCGAACTGCTTATGAATGGTGTCAGCGACCTGACCATTATTGACAGAATTGCTTATGAGTGGTGTCAGCGATCTTGTCATTATGATCGAACTGCTTGTGGAAGGTATTAGCAACCTGAGCATTATTGACAGAATTGCTTATGAGTGGTGTCAACGACCTTGTCATTATGATCGAACTACTTGTGGAAGGTGTTAGCGAGCTGACCATTATTGACAAAATTTCTTATGGGTGGTGTCAGCAGCCTTGTCATTATGATCGTCATGTGTTTAGTTTCTTTGGCATTCCGCTGTCATTTCCTGTTGTGTGCTATTATTTGAATGTTGCATTCTATATTAGCTAGGAGATTATTTAGAGATATTTTTGTGTTGATATTCCATTGTCGTTTCCTGATTGTGTCGACATGCCATGTTCATGTCATCATGTGTTATATCTCTTGTTATCTCGGTTTATTTGATGAGTACAGCTAGACTGATCCGTTTATTGTTTATTCTTATAAATATTACTCGAGTCAGACCACCGAGTCATTTTAGGTACAACTCTGGGACTCCTTGCAGGATTGATCTTCCGCTTTCAGCTTGCTACTCGGTCTCCGTAGTTTTATGTACTTTTGTACCTATGACATTATCATTTGTTGTGTACATATTCTTGTATTTAGATCTTGGTGCATGTGTCTATTCTTTTGGGATTAGTGGATCTTTGTTGACCACTATTTTGTTGTACACATTCTAGGTTTATTCATATCTATTCCGCCTTTGTGATATGATTATTCTGTGTTTGGCTTTGAGATATACCATACTTATATTATTGTTGTTGTCTATTTTATACTGCTTTCCGGATTGCTTATAGTCGTTGTTTAGTTGCCCTATGTGTCGAATGGTCATGTCAAAATTTTAAACAGTATCAAAATTCGATGTGCATTTCTCACATGGAGTAATCATACAATCGGTCGCTCTTCACAAACCTCACTCTCCGTTATGGTCTACGACATTTCTTTGAAATGAACTGGATGATAGTGGGTATAGAGGAGGGGCGTTACAACCGCGTTCAGAACCCCGGATGGTTTCTTTGAATGGCTTGTCATGCCTTTCGGCTTGACAAACGCACCCGCTTACTTCGTTGACTTGATGAGCACGGTGTTCTGGGAGTTCCTTAATAAGTTTGTTGTGGTCCTCGTAGACGACATTTTGATTTTCTCGAACAATGAAGTAGAGCATGCTTTGCATTTAAGGGAAGTCATGGATACTCTTCGGGCACATCAGCTGAAAGCAAAATTCTCCAAATGCCATTTCTGGAGAGAAGAAGTGAGGTTTCTTGGACATGTGGTGTCCAAAGAGGGGTTAGCCGTGGACCCCGTAAAAGTAGTTGCGGTGCAAGATTGGAAGGTTCCACGGAATGCAACCGAAGTCCGAAGCTTTCTCGGGCTAGCAAGCTTTTTTGCAAAAATCTCAGCCCCGCTCACAAGATTGACAAAGAAGAACCTAACTTTCGCTTGGGATTTGGATTGCGATATTGCTTTCCAACGTTTGAAAAGGGCTCTAACAACAGCCCCAGTTCTGACATTGCCTGATGGGAGCAAAATGTTCACCGTATACACAGACGCATGCGGTACAGGGTTGGGCGCTATCTTGATGCAAGAAGGCAAGGTTGTTTGTTATAGGGGAAGGCAATTGAAAGTACATGAGAAAAACTACCCAACCCACGGTCTAGAGTTGGTGGCCATCGTCTTTGCGCTTAAGTCTTGGCGCCATTATCTCCTAGGTGAGAAGTTTGAATTATATACTGACCATAAATCGTTGAAGTACCTTTTCTCGTAGAAAGATCTTAACTTGAGGCAACAGAGGTGGATGGAATTCTTTGCATCCTACGATTTTGAGATTTCCTATACCCCTGGCAAGGGTAATGTGGTAACAGACGCCTTGAGTAGGAAGAAGCTGACCTTGAGTCCTCTCTTTGTAGAAAGGCAAAGCTTGGAGTACATAGCAAACTTTAACTTTAGACCCTCCTCGGAAATTGTACCTGGTCTATTAGCATCGCTAGAGGTGCGGCCTACTCTTTTGGACTCAATAGGAATCGCGCAACGAGAAGACCCTCAGCTAGTTGATGTGATGGATAAGCTAGTTAGAGGTGAGACTTCTAGTCATCTCAATAGATACTCCATTGATGATAAGGGTTGGTTGAGACGGGATGGAAGGCTATGCGTCCCACAAGTAAGAGGTTTCGTGAAGACGGTTCTCGAAGAAGCGCACCATTCTAAGTTGACCATACACCCGGGTGGAGACAAGACGTATAAAGATATAAAGAGGGTTTTCTTTTGGAATGGCATGATAGGGGATGTAGCTGAGTTCGTCGCTAAGTGTTTGATATGCCAGCAAGTCAAAGCGGAGCTGAAGAAGCCCGGTGGTCTGCTCCATCCTCTGGAGGTCCCACAGTGGAAGTGGAATAGCAGTTCGATGGACTTTGTTTATAGATTTCCTAGGTCAAGAAGGGGCAATACCAGTATTTGGGTAATAGTGGACAGGCTCACTAGAAGCGTCCACTTTATACCTGTTAAGAGTAGAAGGACTGCCTCGTCCCTAGCATCTATTTATCTTAAAGAGATAGTTCGAATCCATGGGATACCCTCCAGCATAGTGAGTGACCGAGATCCTATCTTTACTAGCGAGTTTTGGAAAAGTTTGCAAGAGGCTGTATGCACACAATTATGCTTAAGCACGGCTTATCACCCCCAAACCGATGGTCAGACGGAAAGGGTGAACAGAGTATTGGAAGACCTCTTGAGATTGTGCATTCTTGACTTTGGAGGGACATGGGAGGATCATCTTCCTTTGGTGGAGTTCCCTTACAATAATAGCTACCAAGCCACCATAGGCATGGTGCCCTTCGAAGCTTTATATGGAAGACCATGTTGATCACCAACTTGTTGGTGGGAGTCTACAGACAAGCTCGTACATGGGCCAGATATGATTAGAGAGACCTCAGAAAAGGTGGACTTGATAAGAAGGCGGACGAAGGCTGCACAAGATAGACAAAAGTCCTATGCAGACAAAAGAAGAACTAACCTTGAGTTTGAGGTTGGAGATAAGGTGTTCCTTAATGTATCTCCTATAAGGAATGTCATTCGCTTTGGGTTCGTAGGAAAGCTAGCACCAAGATTTGTAGGACCATTTCCTATTACTGAAAGGATTAGGACGAAGGCTTACAGAGTAGAGCTACCCGAGAGACTGGTTGGAGTTCATAATGTTTTTCATGTTTCTCAACTACGAAAGTGCTTACATGAATCGGCGGAAGTGGTGGAGCCGAGTATACTAGAGGAAGTAGAAGTGGAACGAGAAGCGACTGCAAGAAGAGTTCCAACTTGTATCTTGGGTACGGAAGTAAAAAAGCTACGCAACTGTAAAGTCAAGCTTGTTAAAGTTCAATGGAGTGAAGCTGAGGAAGACGCGACTTTGGAAACTGAGAGGAAAATACGCGTAGCCTACCCTTTTCTTTTTGAGGGTTCCTCCTTGATCTCTTTTTCCATAAGTTCATTCATGCTTATATCTATCTTTTAAAGTATATCTTTTTCGGTCCTACTCTTTATCCTTAGGTAGAAACCAATGGATGTAAACATGTATTTGAAACATGTTATGGTTGATGGTTGCGAGTGGTTGCAAGTGGTTGCTCGTGGATGCATGTACACACATTAGGCACTAGATCGGCTCAATCACCTTCATATTGCATATAAATGTGTGTGCATATTTAAATTAATGGATGTATAATGGTTGTGTTATCATATGGATGCTGCATTTAGATGAACGGTTGTGCACACATGTAGAAATAATATATATCGTTAGGATTCTTTCGCATACATAATGGACGCATGGCACTATCATGATTTGCATCAATGAGGTCAACTGAATCAGTAGACTGCCTGATTTTGCACTAAATAAGGAACATATACACACACTTTTTGCATATGTTCATATGGCATTAGAAATCTTGTAAGGACAATGGATGCCTATGTTTGATGGTTGACTAGATGGATGATTGGATGTTAGGATATACATTCTCCTTAACTTGGAGATTTCGGGGGCGAAATCCTTTAAGGAGGGGAGAACGTAACACCCCGTGATTTTAAATATTAAAATTAATGAATTAAAGAATACTTAATTTCAAATGTGAGAATTAAGGGAAAAGGGTTACCCGTTGCATTCATCTCGGAATTCTGCTAGAGATAGAGTCCGAGTTTGCGTGAATTGGACTCCGTATGAGGAAGTTATTGCCTTCCGAAGTTTCAAAATTTAAATAAATTAAAAACAGCTCAGGTTCAGAAATTTGAAATTCAAAATTCAAACAGGAAAGCGGGCTAGGCGGGATTTGTCCGGCCCAAGGCCAGGTCGACCAGGGGGTCGACCTCCCCCTGGATAGGTCGACCAAGGGGTTGACCTGAGGGTCGACCTACCCCCCGGGGTAGATCTGGAATCAGACTATCTTGACTTGTTGCTAAGTCTTTCCTGACCTGTTGCTGAGTCATTAGGGCTGATGTGGCTATTCTGGATAATTCTATCTTGTCTGTATGGTCCAGATTAATTCTATCTTAATATAACGGCTTAGGTTGATTTAAACTTCTATAAAAGAGTGCCTAGACTCAAACCCTAAACCTAAACTGAATCAGTCACTTGGCCGCCATGCTGCTGCTAGGATAGTTCTTCTTCCTATAGCTTAGGGATTAGCAAGTCAGAATTCTAATTCAAAAGATGAACGAATCATTCTCTTCTTTAACCTATCTTTGTTAGTATAATTTCTTTCACAAATTAATTAATAAATTAATTATGATAAGTTATAATTGGGATTATGAAAATATGACTATTGAATCATGTGATGTTATCGTTTGTTGGTGAACATATGACGGTTTTGTTATTGTGGATCTATTTCATATGTCCAATTGTACACGTTTAACTTGATTCATTTTATGCAAGTCTTTGTTAAATCATATGCCAATTTATATATGAATCTTATGCAAGTTTGTTTCTACATATGCTAATTTGTATATGAATCTTATGCAAGTTAGGGATGTTAAATCATATGCTAGTTGTTTATGAATCTTATGCAATTTCGAGGATGTTAAATCATATGCTAGTTTATGAATCTTATGCAAGTTTGGGATGTTAAAACATATGTGAATCTTATGCAAGTTTAGGATGTTAAGTCATATGCGAATCTTATGTAAGTTTGGGATGTTAAATTATATATGAATCTTATGCAAGTCTGTAGGTGGATTATACACAAGTTCATATGTGAATCAAGTATATACATATGCTAGTTTATATGCAAAACATGTGACAATAATTTACATGTTTAGATCCATATGCAAGTTCACATTTTTATGTTTAGATCTATATTTAGATCCATGGCAGTACATAGTTATGCAAATTTATGTTCTATATGCCCATTGCCTATGCTAGTTTTGTATGTGAATCATATGCTAGTTTGAATGTAAGTTTGTATGAAATTCATACGCAAGTTACAGGAAAACCATATCCATATATGCAAGTTCACGATTACATGTTTAGATCTATATTTAGATCCATGATAGTTTATGCAAATTTATGTTATATATATATATATATATATCCATTGCCTATGCAAGTTACTGGCTATTCAAACTTATGTTATGATCTATTTTACGTGTTATGCAAGTTGTGATGTTGCTTTTCTTTTTATAAGTTAGACTATTTTCGAGTCTAACATATATTGTATTAAAACGTACGAATAGCGTGGGGACAATGGAAAAATATTAATTTTGCAAAATTGTGAATTGGCATAAAATGGATTTAAAAGCATATAATTAAATCGGGACATTAATTGGTATAATTTATATACCTAAAAAGTATGGACATAATTTAGGTGACAATTATGGACATAGTTAATTTGGAAATTATTGACAATTTGGATAGGGATAACTAATTCATATTGGGGTAAAATAATAAACGCCTAAGACACGAGGTTAGAATCGTTTGTGGTGTAAGACTGCCCGGTCCCGCCCGACAAATCTAGCATCCACAAACAGTAGTCCAATGTGAGAGGTCAAAGGCACAAATTAAATGTGTAACAATTGTAAAGACATGAGGTTGGGCTCGTTTGCGGTATAAGACTTCCCGGACCCGCCCGACAAATCCAGCAACCGCAAACGGAAGTCTAATGTGGGAGGTCTTTACAAGGTTACGGTTCTAATGAATTAAGTATCACTTAACCAAGATAAACATGTGGTGGGACGTGGGGGTTAAGTGGGTGAAATGGGTGCACTACAAGAAAATGAGGTCTTTACCTACCAGTTGTAAGCGTAGGTAAAACTAACATAATGGTGGGTAATATATTTTCGCTACCAATATTGAATTGGTGGAACTTGGGTAGGTAAAGCTTAGTAGAGAAAGATATTTACCTACACTTATTGATGTTGGTAGGTAAAAGAATCAATGGACCCCACTACCTTATGACTCGAATAATGAGTCACCAACTGATTTGTTTGATGATGTGTCATCCTAGATGGCTGTTGACATGGCTGGTGATGTGTCATCCTACATAAATGCTAACACGGTTGTCGTAATAGTATACACATGGCATATATTAATGCCGATACTTGGCATTTAATGGTTGGTTCATGTGTCAAACAATAATTTGTCCATGTGTCATCAATTGATTAGTGCATATGACATCATTTTTTAGGCTATATGGCATTGTTTGCTATAAATAAATATTTACACGAATTGAATATTTACACAGAATTTATTTTTAAGAAAATAACAAATATTTATTCAATTAAATATTTATTACACTTTCGAGTTGTACACATACTGTTTCCTCTCTATTATACAATCACT
This sequence comes from Allium sativum, assembly GCA_030737875.1. Lineage (NCBI taxonomy): Eukaryota > Viridiplantae > Streptophyta > Magnoliopsida > Asparagales > Amaryllidaceae > Allium > Allium sativum. The sequence continues at coordinate 344,267,423 of CM060924.1, read as the reverse complement.
TATACATACACTTCCTCGCTACATTTCACTCGTATACATTAGCTCCTTACTACATACTAATTCACTCATATACATGTACACAGTCAGTCACTCATACTCTCACTCTAGTTTTAATCATCAGCTTCTTGATCCTGAATTTTTCCAATCGTCTATCGTACCTGTCATAATAAAATAGCATAGTAAATTGAAAAGAAATAATTTAATTCACAAATATAATTTTGATATAAATTTATTTACCTCAGTAAGTTGGGCTGTTTCTCACAATTTTTCTAGACAGGGTGAAACGAGTGTGTGTGCCTATCATAATAGATTTATTAGCTTTTTCCTTCCAATATAAGGCAAAACATAAATATAAGCTTTAAAATCCAATCAATTATTTTTGTACCAAATAAAATCAGATATTAGTAGAAAGTTATCAAATGAGATCAACATCAACATCAAATTAAATTAGCATTGAAAATGAACAAATATATGAGAACTAATTAACATTGACATGAATTAGATATTAAATGGTAACATATTAACGTTAATATATACAAGTATGAAATAAATTAACACAAATGTTAATATGTTGCCATTTATTCCATACTTGTTTTAACGTTAACTAACATTAATTGGTAACATGTTAATTTACGTTAATTTATACAAGTATGAAGTTGAGTAAAGTTAATTTATACAAGTGCAAGCAGTTATTAACGTTAATAAATGCTACAATGTAACCATTTATACAAATAATATGTTACCATGTAAGAAATGATGCCATATTAATTTATGTTAGTTTATATGTAAATAACATGGTATCATTTAATATATAAATTAATGTAAATTAACATGGTACCATGTAATGTTAACCATTTATTTAATAAATTAATTTATACAAATGTTTCCATTTATAAATGCTACCTTGTATAAACTAACGTTAATCAACTGCAATTAATTTATACCAGTATGAAATAAATTAATACAAATGTTAATATATCTTCAATTATCACTAATCAATTTTTTATGGATGCCAAGCTGAGCCCATGTTATAACTTCAAGTAGCTCTTCTAATGTTCCATAACCACCTAGGAATGTAGTAGAATAATATCAGAAAATATAAAATGAAGGAAAGATAAAATAAAATTTGTAACATAACGGATAAAAATTAACCAGATAATGTAATGAATGCATCAGAGTTCTTAGCCATTTCTGCCTTTCTTTGATGCATGTCGCTCACTTCTTTCACTACCACACACGTTTCTCCACTTAACTACATAATAAACGAAATATGAGAATGAAACCCTTGACTTTTATCAGATACAAATTTTAAGCCAAGATCACCTCTTTAGCCATTAGAGTCCTTGGTACGATCCTAATGTTTCCACACATAAAATAAAGAAAATTGATTGAGGTAAGAAATTTGTAAAACAAGAAAAGAAAAAAGAGAAGTAAAAAATATAAGTTAATTACCCAGTAGCATGACCATTAGCATTGTGAATAGCTTAAGAAACTGAATCCATGACCACAACGCTACCATCTCCATAAACCAGATCCATTTTTCTAGCCATCTGTAAATAAATAAATAAATAACGTAAGATAGGAAGGAAGGAAAAAAAAAGGAAAAAATAAATTACCTCTAGGGATGAAAATAAAAGGTTTTCTACGCATTAAAATTGTGGTGAATACTAGCGTCAGTAAGCAGTTATTAACATTAATTAATGCTACCATGTAACCAATTATACAAATAATATGTTACCATGTAAAAAATGGTACCATATTAGTTTATGTTAATTTATATGTAAATTAACATGGTACCATTTAATATGTAAATTAACTTGGTACCATGTAATGTTGACCATTTATTAAATAAATTAATTCATACAAATTTTACCATTTGTAAATGCTACCATGTATAAATTAACGTTAATCAATTGCAATTAATTTATACAGGTATGAAATAAACTAACACAAATGTTAATATGTTGCCATTTATATCAAGTATTGAGTCTATCATGTATAAATCAACGTTAATATGTTACCATCTATTTCATACAAACGTTAAATGGTAACTCTTGATAAATTAACACAAACGTTAAGCAAGGCTAATGTCAACCATGTTTTAACAAAACAAATATGAAATAAATGTAAAAGGAATCAAAGAAAAAAAAAGTACATTAATTAACATAAACCCTTGATACACACACACACACATATACATACAAACAAAATTGAATTGATTCATTTGCCTGTGAATATAGATCTAATATTAAAATGGAATTGAATGTATACTATGTTACTCAAACATCATGTGTAAGAATAGCAGAGAATAAAAGAAAAGAAGAATAAGAGGTTATACATAAATGTAATTAATTCCCTTATTTGCATGAATCTCTTCCTTATATCATTGAATCTATTTGTTATATGTATGAATGTAATTGATTTGGACAGTTATTTTGGAGCTGGAGCTAGAAAATATACTAATTTGGCCTGCAGAATACATAGATGCAAATTTATCAGATGCCCACATCATTATTATTTTGTTATTTTATTGTTATTGTGCAGATTCATGTGTGAATAAAAAGTTTGAAAAAATATTATTAGGCTATTTCATGAAACATATTTTTAGAAAGAAAAGAAAATCAATTAAGTTTTAAAGTAAGAATACCTCACTTGTTTTAGAAAAGGATGTAAACATAGCATTTATAATAAATAGTTGTCATCAAGATTATTGGTATTTATTTGTAGTGGCAGTTTTGGTGTTTTATATTGTGGCCAATCAGAAGAGACTATTCGGATTGAGGCTACAAAAGAGGACACGTGGATTGAGATTTGTACCGTTAGATTTAATTTAAAATAAGCTGTTAAATTTACAGTCGGAGAGGATGGTATAAATTGCGTCTCTGCAATAAACTAGAGAAAATATGTTTTGGTCATTTCAAATGATGACATATTAGCTTGAAATTGTGAAACGTTTGCGAAAAATTTAAAGTTAATCTAATGTTTGGAAAAAATTAAGAATATATGGTAAGTTATTAGCAAATGATTATTTAATATTAATTATTTACAATTTAATTATTTTTTATCCGTTTATTAACTGTTAATTATTTCATATTTCAAAATAATTATTAATAATTAATAAAGAAATTATTTTACAAAAAACATTACTAGATATATAAGCGAAATCTTCAGTTCAAAAAAAATACTAGAATATACTTTTTTGACACATCATCGAACGACTCAGCATTATTTTTAATGAAAGTTTAAAATGATATGATAAAAATGTAGGGGTTAATCGCAAAAAAAAAAAAAATCCCCTTCTGTATATGTATAGATAATACATTTTACCTACCTATAATTATGGGTAGATAATCATTCTTTAACAATTTTATAAAATTGATAACATTTACCTACCAATGAATTTTACCATTAAATATTGGTAGATAAAGGTTCTCTTTACCTACCTATATCTATTGGTAGGTAAAATATTGGTAGATAAAGGTCAAATTTCTTATAGTGGTGGCATGTGAAATAAGATTAGAAACACTTAACCAAATTGAAACATGCAAGAAGACATGAATAAGAAGGGGGTTAAGTGAGAAATCTTAGTGGCGACCAAGCATAGATGGACAGCTTGTGTCAAACACGAGGACCCTTTTCAAACCAGTAACCCATTAAGTATCTTTGTGACCTCAAGTTAGATCGAGGACGGGACACGCTTACTGGGTTTGATTGTAAGAGGTCAAAATGGGTTAACGGTGGCAACGCAAGTCCAACTGGGTCATGTGCGTGCGTGGGCCCGGGCTGGTAGGTAAGACGTTGTTGCATCGTGTAGATATAAGCCGTGCATCTCTAGTGGTATCGGGTTGCCACTTTGGGGAGTGATACACCCTATTGTGGGACCGGCACGGATATCTACGAGTTAGGGAGCCGATCGCATGGGGGTAGTGGGTACAACTAGTGGAGATAGGGCAGGCGACACCTATGAAGGCAGCTAGGGGTACACGAAACTACCATTATCATTATTATGTTCTGTAGGCGGGATCAACTTTTAGGGTGACTAGTAATGGTGCAGTATAGTAATTATCTTATAGTGATTAGGAATGAGATTAACGCCAGAATATTCCTCTTGTTTGTTTTGTCTTGCCCACTTGTTTCACAGTCATTCCTTGTTTTACCAGTTTATGCCTTATCCTAATTACTTTAATAATTATATTGTTAAAGTTATTGTACTCGCCAGACTTTATGTCTGACCCCCTTGTTTTCGCCTCTTTTCTTCCTCCCCCCCCCCCCTCCCCAGGTTCTCAGTGTGGGACTAGTACTAGTGGACCTTGATTTGGATCTCTTTCTCTCTCTTTTGGAAGTGCTTGGATTGATGAAAGTAAAGTTCAGCTCATCTCTTTTATGGCTACTTATGTTGGGGTTATGCTTTTTACTTTATGTACTCAAAAAACAATTTTTCAAGATGGATATTAAGTGTACTTGGTTTTACTGTTGGTTTATGAAGTTGTTGTAATCAAACTATTTCTCCGCTGCAATAAAAGTTGTTTTAAAATTTTCAAGTACCAATATATGTATCTGTCTTGTTATATTTTGTTCAATACACTAATAATACTCCATGAAAGTTAATGCATTCCCTTTGAGAGTGACATTAATGGACGTGGGGTGTTACAAGTTTTTTATTTATTACTAATCTCTTAATATTTTCTGATTTTCACATTGTATCAATAAACTAATGACATGTATATGATGTTATACATTAATATTATCATTTACCAGTCTTATGAAATTATAATATGTATTCTTATTCTATGTTTGTTATTGATTTAGTCATTGGGATTGGTTATGATACTTATATTAATAAGAATTTGTACCAACTTGAGTCTGCTCTCAGGCTTTTCTATGGAGTTTTATGTTGGGAAATTGAGTTGTATTGTAATCTTACCAGCTTTTGGTATTAACGAATTTACTAGTTACTCTATAACTAATAAAGCTATGGTAATTTGTTACTACCAATACTGACTTCTGTTGTCTTTTGGAAATCTTATTAATTAGAAACATATGTGCTTAATCGGTAAAGATTTTTGTTACTTAATTAGATTTATATTTCCCGTATATTGATTAATTATAGCTTTTCAACAATAAATGCCCTCACTGCTTATATTTGACAGTCACTACCTCCGTTCTCTTTAATATTATTAGTTTGATTAAATCGATGTTTTTGTATTTGATCCTTTTTTTAAAGTTACCCAAGTATAGCCTTTAAGTCCTTATTTTATTTCCAACTTGAAATGGTGACAGCATTAAAGTAGTTTATATCCAGGCAGGCACGACAGTTTTTTGTATGTTATTAGCTAATATACAGTCAAGTATATTATTTACCTTGAAATATTAACAAACATTTAATAACAAAAATTTGAATGCTTAACTCAGTAAACGTGGATTATTCTCACTAATTTTAGTTTGTCCAAATTTTACTCGGTAAAGAGTGATTTTTTTGTATGACATATTTCTACGAAAATTTATTAGTGGAAAATATCAAACTGAAGTCAGGTTCAGATAATGCAATAAAATTTTGTGGTTCCTAAAAATTATTAATTTGGGTAATTTCCACTTTATTGTAGGATTCAAAAAATGTACTTATTGGATTGGGAGATGAGGGTAACTATTATCGTTTGATGATAACTTATGCATCTTAACTCTTCCGATACCACCAATCTGATCATTTTTATTACTTTCCATCAGATAACCCGTTTGCCATAATATTATATACAAAATGATGTTACTGCTACATAAAATCATTGTGGATTGCCAACTAAGTTATAAGGTTATGTATTCTAATATATTTCGAATGTCGTGGGTTTTCCCAAGTTTATACACTATTGCCTACATAAGTATCACCATTTTTGTACAATAAATTACACAGACATGTACATTATGTCAGTTTAATATAAAGTGATTGTTTCATAGTTCAACTTAATACTATCATCATTTTAAACTTGACTACTGTTGGGAATCGGTCCCTTCCTATGTGGAAAAACTCATATTTAAGTAATTAGAGCAATAAGTGTTGCTACGGTATTTCATGCTTTTATTTGAATAGGTGACTATTTGACCTTTGGTGTGCCTTGGTATTTGCATCTTGTTAGGAATAGTAGCCTTATTAATTATTGTGGTTGAATGGAGACTTCAAGGTGCCTCTTTGGTGGCTATAAATACATCCATTTTTTGGGTAGCAAATACACACAAAAACATCAAAATTTTCTCTAAGACTTTGTGGGCTTCTTCTACTACTTTGAGATTGACCTTTGCTGGAGTGTTTTTGCGAGATCTCTCAACTTTTCTGAGCTCTGTTTCCTGGTGATATTTTTCACTTTTCTCGCTTTTGTTTTGATGCTGTTATTTTTAGCTATTGTTGGATAATTTATGTATCCACTTTGTGACTTGGATTTGGATTTTTATATCACTCCATTATCATAGTAAGAGAAGTTTGGGAGGACCCCCGTCATTGGTCCTGTGGTTTTTACCCTTCACATCAAAGGGGTTTTCCACATTAAAAGTTTGTGTGTTTTTACTTTATTATTATCTCTTATTCTGTTGATTATTTGTATTGATCATTGATGATTGTGGTGCATTTTGCTGGGTTTGTCTATGTCATTCATAACAAATTGGTATCAGAGCAAGATTGGTTAATTTGTAGTAATCCCTGATGGATTCTAGTAATATCAACATTAGTAGAATGATTAGTTTGAATGGAGTTAACTATCATATTTGGAAGAGAAAAATGAGAGACTTGTTGTATGTCAAAAGTTGGCATTTACCCGTGTTTAGTGATGAAAAACCAGAAGATAAAACTGATTATCAGCGGCAATTTGAACATGAACAGGTGTGTGGATTTATTCGTCAGTGTGTTAATGATAATGTTTTGAATCATATAAATGATGATGTTCATGCAAGATCGCTATGACAAAAACTTGAATCCATTTATGCTAATAAGTCTGGAAATAATAAATTGTACCTAATCAAGCAATTGATGGGCTTGAAGTACAATTCAAGCAAGTCACTTTCTGATCACCTGAATAATTTTTTAGCATTATTCAGCAATTATCAACTATGGATATAAATTTTGATGATGAAATTCAGGGACTTTTGTTACTTGGCACTCTTCCTGACTCATGGGACACTTTCAAAATGACACTCTACAACTCAGCACCACATGGCAAAGTTACACTGGATATTGCCAAAGTTGGTATTTTGAATGAGGAGATGAGGAAGAAATCTCATGGTGTGTCTTCTTCATCCGAGGAAGCATATGCTGCTGAAAATAGAGGAAGAAGTAAGAGTAAATCTCCAATTTCCAGGGACAAAAGCAGAAGCAAATATCGTGGAAGATACGCAAATATGAAGTCCCGTTATTATGATAAATCCAGTTACATAAGGAAATACTGCTACAAGTGGAAAAGAGACAACAATGGTGGTAAAGGCATGAAAGATAAGATGCAAGATCAAAAGATTGCAGTAATGATGATAGAGCTGCTACTGCAACTGGCGGTGATCTTATCATTGTACATGATGAGAGCTCTGTAAACCTTGCTAAATATGAATCGAGTTGGGTCATTGACAGTTGAGCATCACTACATGTGACATCACAGAAGGAATTCTTCACATCTTATGCAACTGGTGACTTTGGGGTGTTGAAGATGGGTAATGATTATGTGGCTCGGGTCGTGGGTATCGGAGACGTATTGTAATGACCCAGATTTCCGCAACATCAGAGTTGACTATATACATCATACGTCCAACCCAAATATCACGAAAATACGAAACATTTTTTTTTTAGAAGAAAGAGGTAGAAGAAGAACAGAACTAACAACACAGAATCTCACATCGTAGCGGAACAAAATATAATATATCACATCTTTGAAATACAAAATCTCAATTGTATAACATACACTTATCAGAGTACAACACTTACAACATAGCGGAACAAACTATAACTAGATAACGCTGAAGCCTCCTGCTCCAAGCTTCTTTAGATATATCTGGAAAATCCTGAACTACTTGACTGCCCGTACAAATTTAGGCACCCAAGAGTTTAGGTAGAACAAAACAAATAAACTCCGGGTCAGTCATGGGACTGGTATGAATAAACAGTTTAAAACAGTTTCAGAAAACTAAATGATATCTCATAAGACCACGCCGCATAACACGGAACGGGTTTTTCCCTTATGAAAATCCAAACACTTGATTCAAATTTATATCAAACTCTTTTGATATTATAATAATGTCTAAATCAAGTAAATAACAATCTAGTGGAACGTTTGCATCTCACGTTCCACATATATATACAATCATAAACCGCAAGCACGTATTGGGTAATGGATTTCCAACTATGACAAGGTATGGAATCACCTTCCGCTGGTATATCTCTAGAGGAGAATACACCGAGTTCAACAAGAACATCTTGCAACTCAGCCACACATGACCGACCACTCATTTCGCTTGAGTGTATCGAATGTATATCACCAACGATTGGGATCAGCAACCGTTTCCCGAATGGGTCAGCATCGACAATAGAATTTTAGAAGTAAATGAAACTCTAGATCAGGTGATTATACACCCTAATAGGTGCGACCTACATAGCCATGCTGCTTGCCCGATTTCTGTCATTTACCGGTTGATGAGGCTAGAAGCTACGCTTTATCATCACACCAGATTCACTTCGAATGCCACATCGTCAAATCCATCAAATCACCGATTGACGTCCTCAACAGTACATTACGTGTTAGCTAAAAGAAGTTTCCTTCTCCGCTTTCACTCTTGGTACGGTTGAAGAAATCAATGTACGTGATCGTCTGGAAATACTCTGTCAGACATTGATCCATACAAGTCACCCAGGAACAGGATGAACTGAAGGCACTATTTCTATTAATAGAAAAAGTCCTTGCACTCTACTCCGTCTTCGATTATCTTTATATAATCTGATTCGCACGCTACTGCCGATATGGAGTGGTTCTTCGGATAATAATCCAACCGGTCTCTCCATATTGACAACGATGGTCAAAACTTCGATAGTCTGTGATTTAACTATCGAATAAAAACAAGTTTTCGATAGTCGATGATTTAACTATCGAATAAAACAAGTGTTCATCCAAACAACCAACAATCACTGAGCCTTATTTAATATTCCATTAATTAAATCTCTTCTCTATTTCTTATCAATATTTGTTAACCAAACATTTTCAAAAATCATATTGGCCTTATACGTTATTTGGAAAACATTTCCATATATCGCCTTCTTTAAATTTCTAGCTTTAGAAATATTCAATATTCTATTTCCAAGCTTTGCACATATTTTGGTTAAAACAGATGTTGTGTAAAACATCGTTACGACAACCCAAATACAGTATTTAACTAATTCTCATTCCACATTGATCTTCGAGCCTGAATCTTGCTACTTATCGGTATATCATGAAATCAACCAAGTTGGGGTATAATTACCTCTCAGACCTTGACTGAATAACATTTAACGTCAAAACAGACAAGACTACTTACTCGAATAACCAATACCATACCACTACTTTTTCACTTTTAAACACATGTATACTTTCTCTTTTATCCTTACGAGGTTTTATTCTTATACTTCCTTTTTGATTATACTATTCTATTTCTAAGTTCGTTTTCGTATCGACTTCTATATATTTTGATACGTTGATTTCTAACTATCAAATTATCTTAAAAATATTCTATCTCCTTAAATTCCCGGAAAAATTCGTCATAACCTCCTTTGTACCGGGAGCATCGGGAAATTTCAAATAGCTTTCCCGGTCCTTCTTATCTCAAAAAGAAAAAGAAAAAGCCAAGCGGCTAGCCGATACGGCGCATAAAATCTCATATGGAAATTAAATACGTACCTTTTTGTCGGGCATTCTATTTATTTCACTTCTATACTTTATTCCATACCTGTCTCCTGTATGTCTATACCTGTCCAATCTATTTTAACTATACCAATCGTTTTAACTTAATTTGTTAATTAAATCTATTACTTAACTTTTCAGTCTATTTCACCTTCATATTTGAACATGACATGTTCAAATATATTTTAACTGCATATTAACAAATTCTAATTATACTCATACTCTCGTTTCCTTATCGACTTCTCTATTCAAATTCCAATTCAATTCTATTTGAATTCTCTTTATTTAAAACTTCATTTGAATTCTATTTTCAAATTCTATAGTTAAAGTCCATTTGAATTTCTATTTTCAAATATATAGTTTAAAGTCCATTTGAATTTCTATTTTCAAATCTATAGTTTAAAGTCCATTTGAATTTCTATTTTCAAATCTATAGTTTAAAGTCCATTTGAATTTCTATTTTCAAATCTATAGTTTAAAGTCCATTGGAATTTCTATTTTCAAATCTATAGTTTAAAGTCCATTTGAATTTCTATTTTCAAATCTATAGTTTAAAGTCCATTTGAATTTCTATTTTCAAATCTCTAATTCAATTCCTTATATTCAAAGTCTATTTGAATTCTCGGCATTTTTTTATAAATAACGTTTATAACTTCAATTCAAATCCCACCTTTCCATTTATAAACAACGTTTATAAATTCAATTCAAACCCCATATTTTCATTTATAAACAAAGTTTATAAATTTGATTCAAAACACACCTTTACATTTATAAACAACTTTATAAATTCGATTCAAATTCCATATTTCCATTTATAAACAAAGTTTATAAATTCGATTCCTTGTTCATATGTATTCAAAACAAGTTAATGTTTCTATACTTCATTTAAAATTCAAATTCTATTTATAAAAATAGAATTCCCCCTTTAAATTTCCAATACCCTTTTTGATATTTTTATAAATCAATATCCCAAGTCCCAGTGATATTTAAACAATCAAATCAGCCAATTTTCAATCATTTGATTTTTAACACATCATATATGAATATATATGAAATCAAACAAACAACAACAGAATATATATATATTTGAGGAATCCAGTTGGATTCCTCCAACCTGTTTTTCCTGCATCCACAAACGTTAGTCAACATAGTAATACCCATCCTGCTTCGAGGCAGGATATCGCGGTATAGAAGGTCATCCACTAATCATAGCGTGGGGCGTATAGGGTAATCATCCGCTATGAAACTGCGGGCATCCGCTAATGAAACTGCGGGAATCCAACCAATCATCAACCCAATATATATATAATAGTCCTAAATAACTAATATATATTTTATATCAACCAAACAATATTCAAACAAGCATAGAAATTATTTTTAACAACTAGAAATAATTCTAATTAAATGGTGAGTGAGGTTTACTCACCGAGAATTTAACCGCGCTGAATATCTTGTTAAACTCCAAATCCCTGCGGCTATGAATTCCTCGAGTCATCTCGAATGAATTTGATTAACACCTATGATTAGTTTAATTTAAATTAACTGATTAACATTTATTTATTTAACTTAATAAATAAATAAATTTCCTATATATTTTATTTTCACCTTTTTCTTTCCTGAACTTCATATGAATTAAAACTTCATTATAGGATATATATTTTTATAACCTAATATCCTTTGAATTTTGTAAAGAATAAAATTAATTTACCTTAATTCATGGTTTAAACTCTTGCAAGAACACAGCACCTCCCGTTAACCCCTTGGTTCACTGCCTCATCGTAACCCAATTCATCGCAACACCAGAACCCACGTTCTAAAACAACATCACAGGTTCTCTGACCCTTCCAGATATCGCAACCTTGATTATCGCTCCTCTAATATTATCGCGACCCTCATAAATACCCCACAGCACCAATCGAGCCCCTCCATCAGCGACCATCACGCTGCTTTCCCCAAATCGAAGTGCCAACTCTAGAACATTGGGTCGAGCTATGCAATCCTCCAGTTTGTTCGAGCTCCAGTGATTTCAAGCTCCAGGATTTCCGCGGTTTCGATTTGTACTCTTCAATCTTCCCATCTTTGAACGCTTCCAGTTGCCGTGAGTTCAAGCATAACATGAATCGCGATTTATTTTCCAACTACTGAGAACGAAGAAAATGAGAAGAGAAGAGAGGCTCGGGGTTTTTCATTTTTGATTTAGCTGAAGCCTTCGGTTTTACAAATGACCGAGGAAAAGGGGGAATAAAGGCACGACCTTTGTTTTGTTACGGGAAATAGAGGAACCAATAGAAGAAAGCACGGTTTGATTTTATAGAAGAAGGATGTGGTTTTAAAATAAATTTCGTGGTCTATCTTCCTCCATTTGCTGTTGTGCGGAGTTAAAGAGGAAGACGTGGATCTGTCTCCTCCTTTAATTTAGGATATTAATACAAATGTGTGTATATATATATATATTTCGATTTATATGGTACCAGTAAATTCACCCTACTCCGTGATCCCGAACTCCCTTCTGAACCCAACAACTTACGATTCTAGGGTAATATCCCTGTTCCGGACACACTGGGATAGGTCACGATGTCTAATTCGATCGTCTATGGAAGATATTAATTTAAATCGATATAAATTAATTTCAGAACAATTAATTCCTTCGATAATAAATTAATATTATTATCTCTATAAATTCAAATAAAATTCTCCATTAATTATTTGAATTGAATTTAAATTCAAATTAGATTTTGAATTCAACTAATTCCATTTTCTTATTCTGATAATTCAATATTAAATTGAAATTGACTTTTATTTTGATAACTCCCTACAAAAATTGATTTATTTACTTAACTCAATATTTAAATCCATATTAAATATTTTAAAATTAACCCCTAAAAGTCCGGGTCATTACAATCTTCCCCACTTAAAAAAATTTCGTCCTCGAAATTGCTAAGGTAGAAAAAGTACTACAAACCCATTAACTTTTCCAAAACTTATTTATGTTGATACTCAACCTTTCAAACTTCCTTACATAACCCTCTTTCGAATAAATTCCTATTCGATAACTCCTCCCTTCGAATAACTATATTCGATAATCTCTCTTTCGAATAACTAGATTCGAAAACCTTTCTTCGAATAAACTATATTCGATTTACTCTATTCAATTTACTCTATTGGATTTAACTCTTTTCGATTAACTCCATCGAATAACTAAATTCGATAACTCCTCCCTTCTAATAACCAATATTCTATAACTCACTTCGATTAAAATAATCAATAACTGTTTTCGATTAAACTATAATCGATAACTCATTTCGATTAACAAATAATTGATAACTCCTTTCGAATAACCAAAAATCGATAATTCCTTTCGAATAAACTACATTCGATCAACTTCTTTAATTCTATCCGAATAACCAATATTCAATTAACTCTACGGATTAACCCTAACTGATTAACTCTAACTGGTTAATTCTTACTCTAATCGATTTATTCTAACTCTAATCGATTATTTTTAACTCAAATCGACTTCTCCTATTCGAATAACTCCTATTGGATTATGTTTATTCATTTATAAAGATTTACTTTTAGTAGCGGTTCTTCACTTTATAAATGTTCTCTTTAATAACGTTACTTCACTTATACAAGTGTTGTGTACCCCTTCTATTTAAAACTATCGGTGTTAAAAACCAATATCTCTTCTCTATATAAGCTCAGACTTATATATTTCATTTATCCCATGATAAATATTTAATTTAATTTATAAACTGTTATTTATAAATCAACCCTTTCTTTTTATCTGTTAAAAACAGATTTCCATTTTCTTATTTATCTTCTGAATATTCCTTTGATTAAATTCTATTTATTTAACAAATAAATATCTCATTTAATCATTCTATTTATTTTCTATAAATAAATTTTCCATCTAATCTATTTGTAAATGTTTTTACAAATATTTCTCCTTCTATTTGTTTGCACATAACTTCCTTTGTATTTGCGTTACAAATATATTACTTTTATATTTTTACAAATATATTTTCTTTTTAGCTCTTTTGGGTTTTCCTTTATTCACACCCCATTCATAGTTCATTTACATTGATTTTACTCAATTTATTCATTTCGATCCATTTAACTTACCTAAGTTAAATTTAATTTCAATCATTCAAATTCCCATTAACTAGTTGCTAATTAACCGTTTTTCCTAGTTCACCGTTCATATTTGAATATAACTTGTTCAAATATATGTCAATCTTAATTATAAACTAATCTAATTATGTTTTCAACTCAAGTTATATTTCGATTTCGAATATAAATTCTCAATCTCTTTCACTTATCCAAAAACCCAATTTCGATTCAAATTTCCTTTAACTAATTATTCTCCAATTTAGTTAATTCTATTTAATAATCAAAAATATGATCATTGTTTCCCAAATCATTTTATCTACTTCACTTGAGTTCATATTTATTTTATATTTCCAGTCTGGATTTTTCTAATGCCAATTCGGATTTTATTTATTTTAAAAATCCTTTTACTTATATATATAAACCATTGTGGTTTTTTTAATGGTTTCTGGCGCTGCTTTTCTAAAAATTTGATTTTGACATAACTCAAAATCTACACGACGAAATCCAGATTTTTCTCTTTCATTTGAAAACTATTGTTCAACCGGTCCCGACGATTCTTGTTTCACAGAATTCCGACTTAATTTGAGTCCTGTATACTCGATTGAAGTTCGAGTCGCCAATTTACGAACTGCCGCGCTATGGCGAGCTCGTTTTAATTATTTATAAATATAAACATTCTAACTTTGTTTATAATATATTCAACTTCATTCTGATATATTTTCAATATATATCAAATCCATTTTTCCATTTCAACATAATATTCCCGATCTATTTCTCTTCAAATATTCAAGTCCTATATCTAAATTTAAAATATTCAAATTCCATTTGAATTTCTTTATTCAAACTCTATATTATTTCCTTTTATTCAATTTCTATTTGAATTTCCTTCTATTCAAATTCATTTGAATTCCTTATCTTCAAATTCCATTTGAATTTCTTATCTTCAATTTCTATTTTAAATTCCTTATTCAAATTCCTATTTGAAATCCTTTGAATTTAAATTCTATTTTAACTCCTTTTGTTTTCTTTGAATTCTATTTAACCATTCTCCATTTGGATTCTAATATTCAAATCTCTATTTGAATTTTCTTTATTCAAATCCATTTGAATTCCTTTGAATTCCAATTCAACAACAACAACAACAAAGCCATATATTTCTATCTGAATTCCTTTGAATTCCTTTTGAATTCAAATTCCATTAACTCCTTTGAATTCTATATTCAAAGTCTATTTCAATTGCTATTTGAATTCTATATTCAAATTTATTTGAATTCTCTATATTGAATTTCTATTTGAAATCTATATTCCAATTCCTATTTCACTTCTTTTGAAGTTATATAAATATATACATATATTTATATCTATCTCAAATTCAAAACATTTGAATTTTCAAACAACTTGTTTCTTTTCAAACAAATTTCCATCAAAACTTTTCTAAGGCAGCAATTCCTCACTTAGAAACTCGAAAATGAACACTGATGATGTTGCGACCATCATCAGAATTATTTCCCAACTACTGAGTGAGTTCAGTGCTTTATTTCTTTCAAACTCCATTTAGACAAATATTTTCCAAACTCCCAGGATTTTAAATTCTTAATTCTATTTGGAATTCAATTTCAATTTATCACATTTGTATATTTGATTTCATATACAAATTCCCTTGGTTATATATATAACTATTTCTGTTTTATAATCTAATTCGATTATATTCCTAACAATCAACTTAACTATTTGAAAACAATATCGTGTCCAATCTTCTGTTCAAGTGTTTATAAACTCCTATCGACATCGTGGCGTCCCACGATTCGACCAAAATTTATAATCCACTCAACAGACTAGTCAACACAATATAAAACAGTTTTTATATCAAATAACAAATACGCTCTCTCGTATATATATATACGCTCAACTCATTCTAGGATACTACTGATCCTATCTCTAATGAGCACATTTCCACACAGCCTAGGTATTCGCTAAACCTAAGCTCTGATACCAACTGTAATGACCCAGATTTCCGCAACATCAGAGTTGACTATATACATCATACGTCCAACCCAAATATCACGAAAATACGAAACATTTTTTTTAGAAGAAAGAGGTAGAAGAAGAACAGAACTAACAA
Organism: Allium sativum; assembly: GCA_030737875.1. Lineage (NCBI taxonomy): Eukaryota > Viridiplantae > Streptophyta > Magnoliopsida > Asparagales > Amaryllidaceae > Allium > Allium sativum. Next base: position 344,251,292 of record CM060924.1, on the reverse strand, counting down.
CACAGAATCTCACATCGTAGCGGAACAAAATATAATATATCACATCTTTGAAATACAAAATCTCAATTGTATAACATACACTTATCAGAGTTCAACACTTACAACATAGCGGAACAAACTATAACTAGATAACGCTGAAGCCTCCTGCTCCAAGCTCCTTTAGATATATCTGGAAAATCCTGAACTACTTGACTGCCCGTACAAATTTAGGCACCCAAGAGTTTAGGTAGAACAAAACAAATAAACTCCGGGTCAGTCATGGGACTGGTATGAGTAAACAGTTTAAAACATTTTCAGAAAACTAAATGATATCTCATAAGACCACGCCGCATAACACGGAACGGGTTTTTCCCTTATGAAAATCCAAACACTTGATTCAACTTTATATCAAACTCTTTTGATATTATAATAATGTCTAAATCAAGTAAATAACAATCTAGTGGAACGTTTGCATCTCACGTTCCATATATATATACAATCATAAACCGCAAGCACGTATTGGGTAATGGATTTCCAACTATGACAAGGTATGGAATCACCTTCCGCTGGTATATCTCTAGAGGAGAATACACCGAGTTCAACAAGAACATCTTGCAACTCAGCCACACATGACCGACCACTCATTTCGCTTGAGTGTATCGAATGTATATCACCAACGATTGGGATCAGCAACCGTTTCCCGAATGGGTCAGCATCGACAATAGATTTTTAGAAGTAAATGAAACTCTAGATCAGGTGATTATACACCCTAATAGGTGCGACCTACATAGCCATGCTGCTTGCCCGATTTCTGTCATTTACCGGTTGATGAGGCTAGAAGCTACGTTTTATCATCACACCAGATTCACTTCGAATGCCACATCGTCAAATCCATCAAATCACCGATTGACGTCCTCAAAAGTACATTACGTGTTAGCTAAAAGAAGTTTCCTTCTCCGCTTTCACTCTTGGTACGGTTGAAGAAATCAATGTACGTGATCGTCTGGAAATACTCTGTCAGACATTCATCCATACAAGTCACCCAGGAACAGGATGAACTGAAGGCACTATTTCTATTAATAGAAAAAGTCCTTGCACTCTACTCCGTCTTCGATTATCTTTATATAATCTGATTCGCACGCTACTGCCGATATGGAGTGGTTCTTCGGATAATAATCCAACCGGTCTCTCCATATTGACAACGATGGTCAAAACTTCGATAGTCTGTGATTTAACTATCGAATAAAAACAAGTTTTCGATAGTCGATGATTTAACTATCGAATAAAACAAGTGTTCATCCAAACAACCAACAATCACTGAGCCTTATTTAATATTCCATTAATTAAATCTCTTCTCTATTTCTTATCAATATTTGTTAACCAAACATTTTCAAAAATCATATTGGCCTTATACGTTATTTGGAAAACATTTCCATATATCGCCTTCTTTAAATTTCTAGCTTTAGAAATATTCAATATTCTATTTCCAAGCTTTGCACATATTTGGGTTAAAACAGATGTTGTGTAAAACATTGTTACGACAACCCAAATACAGTATTTAACTAATTCTCATTCCACATTGATCTTCGAGCCTGAATCTTGCTACTTATCGGTATATCATGAAATCAACCAAGTTGGGGTATAATTACCTCTCAGACCTTGACTGAATAACATTTAACGTCAAAACAAACAAGACTACTTACTCGAATAACCAATACCATACCACTACTTTTTCACTTTTAAACACATGTATACTTTCTCTTTTATCCTTACGAGGTTTTATTCTTATACTTCCTTTTTGATTATACTATTCTATTTCTAAGTTCGTTTTCGTATCGACTTCTATATATTTTGATACGTTGATTTCTAACTATCAAATTATCTTAAAAATATTCTATCTCCTTAAATTCCCGGAAAAATTCGCCATAACCTCCTTTGTACCGGGAGCATCGGGAAATTTCAAATAGCTTTCCCGGTCCTTCTTATCTCAAAAAGAAAAAGAAAAAGCCAAGCGGCTAGCCGATACGGCGCATAAAATCTCATATGGAAATTAAATACGTACCTTTTTGTCGGGCATTCTATTTATTTCACTTCTATACTTTATTCCATACCTGTCTCCTGTATGTCTATACCTGTCCAATCTATTTTAACTATACCAATCGTTTTAACTCAATTTGTTAATTAAATCTATTACTTAACTTTTCAGTCTATTTCACCTTCATATTTGAACATGACATGTTCAAATATATTTTAACTGCATATTAACAAATTCTAATTATACTCATACTCTCGTTTCCTTATCGACTTCTCTATTCAAATTCCAATTCAATTCTATTTGAATTCTCTTTATTTAAAACTTCATTTGAATTCTATTTTCAAATTCTATAGTTAAAGTCCATTTGAATTTCTATTTTCAAATCTATAGTTTAAAGTCCATTTGAATTTCCATTTTCAAATCTATAGTTTAAAGTCCATTTGAATTTCTATTTTCAAATCTATAGTTTAAAGTCCATTTGAATTTCTATTTTCAAATCTATAGTTTAAAGTCCATTTGAATTTCTATTTTCAAATCTATAGTTTAAAGTCCATTTGAATTTCTATTTTCAAATCTCTAATTCAATTCCTTATATTCAAAGTCTATTTGAATTCTCGGCATTTTTTTATAAATAACGTTTATAACTTCAATTCAAATCCCACCTTTCCATTTATAAACAACGTTTATAAATTCAATTCAAACCCCATATTTTCATTTATAAACAAAGTTTATAAATTTGATTCAAAACACACCTTTACATTTATAAACAACTTTATAAATTCGATTCAAATTCCATATTTCCATTTATAAACAAAGTTTATAAATTCGATTCCTTGTTCATATGTATTCAAAACAAGTTAATGTTTCTATACTTCATTTAAAATTCAAATTCTATTTATAAAAATAGAATTCCCCCTTTAAATTTCCAATACCCTTTTTGATATTTTTATAAATCAATATCCCAAGTCCCAGTGATATTTAAACAATCAAATCAGCCAATTTTCAATCATTTGATTTTTAACACATCATATATGAATATATATGAAATCAAACAAACAACAACAGAATATATATATATTTGAGGAATCCAGTTGGATTCCTCCAACCTGTTTTTCCTGCATCCACAAACGTTAGTCAACATAGTAATACCCATCCTGCTTCGAGGCAGGATATCGCGGTATAGAAGGTCATCCACTAATCATAGCGTGGGGCGTATAGGGTAATCATCCGCTATGAAACTGCGGGCATCCGCTAATGAAACTGCGGGAATCCAACCAATCATCAACCCAATATATATATATAATAGTCCTAAATAACTAATATATATTTTATATCAACCAAACAATATTCAAACAAGCATAGAAATTATTTTTAACAACTAGAAATAATTCTAATTAAATGGTGAGTGAGGTTTACTCACCGAGAATTTAACCGCGCTGAATATCTTGTTAAACTCCAAATCCCTGCGGCTATGAATTCCTCGAGTCATCTCGAATGAATTTGATTAACACCTATGATTAGTTTAATTTAAATTAACTGATTAACATTTATTTATTTAACTTAATAAATAAATAAATTTCCTATATATTTTATTTTCACCTTTTTCTTTCCTGAACTTCATATGAATTAAAACTTCATTATAGGATATATATTTTTATAACCTAATATCCTTTGAATTTTGTAAAGAATAAAATTAATTTACCTTAATTCATGGTTTAAACTCTTGCAAGAACACAGCACCTCCCGTTAACCCCTTGGTTCACTGCCTCATCGTAACCCAATTCATCGCAACACCAGAACCCACGTTCTAAAACAACATCGCAGGTTCTCTGACCCTTCCAGATATCGCAACCTTGATTATCGCTCCTCTAATATTATCGCGACCCTCATCAATACCCCACAACACCAATCGAGCCCCTCCATCAGCGACCATCACGCTGCTTTCCCCAAATCGAAGTGCCAACTCTAGAACATTGGGTCGAGCTATGCAATCCTCCAGTTGGTTCGAGCTCCAGTGATTTCAAGCTCCAGGATTTCCGCGGTTTTGATTTGTACTCTTCAATCTTCCCATCTTTGAACGCTTCCAGTTGCCGTGAGTTCAAGCATAACATGAATCGCGATTTATTTTCCACCTACTGAGAACGAAGAAAATGAGAAGAGAAGAGAGGCTCGGGGTTTTTCATTTTTGATTTAGCTGAAGCCTTCGGTTTTACAAACGACTGAGGAAAAGGGGGAATAAAGGCACGACCTTTGTTTTGTTACGGGAAATAGAGGAACCAAAAGAAGAAAGCACGGTTTGATTTTATAGAAGAAGGATGTGGTTTTAAAATAAATTTCGTGGTCTATCTTCCTCCATTTGCTGTTGTGCGGAGTTAAAGAGGAAGACGTGGATCTGTCTCCTCCTTTAATTTAGGATATTAATACAAATGTGTGTGTATATATATATATTTCGATTTAACTGGTACCAGTAAATTCACCCTACTCCGTGATCCCGAACTCCCTTCTGAACCCAACAACTGACAATTCTAGGGTAATGTTGGCTCGCTTTCTGACCAAGCCACCCAGGATCATTCGTAAGAGGAAAGCAGGAAACCACAGTATCTAAGAACATGAATGAATGGATCGCGCATCATCGTTTCGCTCAATATCGAATCGCGCACCATCGTCTCGCCCAAGATCGATTCGCGTACCATCGTCTCGCCCAATATCGGATCGCCCATTCTCATTAGCGAACGATACAACCGGACGATCCGATCCAAACTCACGTTGTTATCCCAAGCGAACCGATCCGATCTCCTGGTGCATGGCGAACCCTCTAACCTGTTCAAGCACGAGCTAGTCTTTAGCGATCCGAATCGCACGGATCTGGCGACGCGTGTCCCTAACCGTCACTTGGACCGATTCTCCCCCATCTGCACGATCCGATGTTCAAACAAATCACGACACCTGTCCACAACGGCTAGTTTGACCATTTCTCCAACGGCGGCGATCCGACCCGAGGTTCTCGGGATTCGCGCCACGTGTCCACGATCCGCCTGACAAAATCAGCTATAAATAGCCCAGAGCTTGGCATTTTTTGGGATCTCTTTTTGGCAATATTGAGTACTACATCCGCCATTGTTGTCAAACTACTGAAATATTGAGAGAAACCATTGTTGTATTAGCTTCTAAAGCATAATTAATAACATATAAAGTGGACGTAGGCTCGTTAACGCCGAACCACTATAAATTCTGAGTGTTATTTTCTTTTTCCTTGTTTCTCATTCGAAATTCTCTACTATTCATAATAACTTGGGTGTTAGGTCCAAATTTCGATCTAACATTTTTGGTGCTTTCACTGAGAACTCAGTCTTAAAGTTTCACTATTCGCTTCTTTGAGGATTCCAACGATTCGGATATCATGGCTGGAAAAAGATCTAAAGCTTCGCAGACCAACGAAACGATTGAGGAAAGTGTACACGAACTGGGCAACGAAGAAATTCTGGATCGCGGAGCGCAGGGGGCGATCCGATCCGACGAAGACACCTCGTTCCGAGTCGATGGGAACGAGACGATCCGTGCCACTGAAGGGGTTGTCACTCGATCCCGAGGCAACACCTCGCAGCCTCCACGTACAACGACCACGAGTCGATCTCAGGGGGGCGCAGCGAATCGCCCACCACGAACCGCAGCTATCCGAACTGATGGTCAGACTACAACTCGACCTGGAAAAGAACCTATGACCCATTCCTATCGTCCCGGAACCTCCGCTCGACCCGGTTCGAGCTCTTTGCGTATAAGAGAGAGTGATGATGACCATTATGATCCTGCTGCTCCTGTCACTGAGGGGGATCTCTCTCGCTTCGCCGAAATGTGGGATAGGTTGTTTGATGAGTTGGCTGCCCAAAGGCAGGAAAGTTCCATCCTGCGGCAGAATCTGACGGCTATGGATAGAAGACTTGACGAACTAGCAAGGCAAAGGGCATCACCGGTTCGTCCGCTCACCCCAGTATATTCTTCTTCGTCTGAAGAATCGCCGAGACCTCCGCGGCGACCATATGAGAGAGCCGAAAACATAGAACAGCTTCGGTTCGGAACCCTGCCCTCACAAGAAGAGGAACTAGGGGCGGGGTCCCCAAACCGTAATGTGAATAGTCCTGTGCATAACAGACCACCTCAGCCCCGTCGCCGCATGCATACTCATGATAACAGGGGGCAGCGAAGCCCTGTCCGAGCTCTGGATTTTGTGGCTGCTTCCCGAAGAGAGATCAGAGAACCTCGTCGGGCTAGAGGCACTGACCCTGAACCTCCTTTGACCAGCGCAAATGTTGCAGCCATGGTTCACCAGATTCTCGCCGACAGCCGCGGACAGCGGAACGAAGATTGGGGGATTGACCGCAGTCATACTCCTTTTACTGATGATATTTTAGATGCGACTTTTCCAAGGCGCTTCAACATGCCACAAATGAATCGATATGCGGGAAGATCTGATCCTGTTCAACACCTGATGAGATACTCTTGGTCGATGACCGCTGCCGCCGCTTCTGACGCGGTTAAGTGTAAAGCGTTTCCCATATTCCTGGAAGACGTGGCTTTGCTATGGTTCACTCGCCTGCCGGCAAGATCGATTTCTAGCTTCAGGGAACTGAGCGAGAAGTTCGTAGAACAATTCCGTATCTATGCACAGAAGACAAAAAGCATGATCGATTTATTCCTTGTTAAACAGCGACCAGGCGAGAGCCTAAAGACGTACCTGGATCGTTTCAATTTGGCCGCCACTGAGGTCAAAGATCCTCATGTACCGACCATCGTCGCAGCACTGATTGACGGAGTGGATAAGGACACTGAATTCGGGAGGTACTTGGCAGGCAAACCACCCCACACCAGAGAGTAATTCTATGAGAAAGCCAACGTACATCTGCGCCGGGAAGTGGTATACGCAAATCGAAAGGTTAAAACAACTGATAAGGAGGAAATTCAGAGCAATGTCGCCATAAAACATACTGGAGACAGCTCGGGGAAAGTTGAAGTTAACGTCGGAAATCAGAATCAGGGTGGTCGTCAGCCGGGTAACAACAATAACAATGGTAACGGCAACAACCGGAAGAGGGGCCGAGGGAACGATTCCCAGAGAAGGACTCGTCCCAGGGCCTTTGAAAGTTATACACCCATTAATGATACTTTGGAGAATATTTTCATGGATGCGTACGAAGTCCTCCAAAATAAGAGGCCACCTCCTAGAGAATCGACAGAAAAAGAGCGTGAGACAGGAAAGTTTTGTCTCTTTCATCAAATTCACGGCCATTCGACGAATGAATGCCGTCACCTGAGGGACGTGGTCGAAAGGCTGCTTCGAGAAGGAAAGCTAGATGAATACAGAGTAGCGCCTAGGGACAGGGGGCAAGCAGTGCAGGCCCCGAATCAGAATCAAAATCAACTTGCTACTAGGCCAACTGCTCAGCAAAAGGGAAAGAATATTGTTATCAATACCGTGATCGGTGGACTTTATCTTGCTGGGCACAGTTCCAAAGCTTTAGATCAATACGTCAATGCAGCCAGACAACACCTCGAAGTGGGGGAATGTAGCAACCCCGAGGACAGTATCCCGGTGAAGCAGCAGAAGATGATGACTGATGATGTTGTTTTTCGAGAACGAGAAAGCATCGGAGTCCATGCTCCAACTGAAGATCCACTTGTAATTACAATACCCATTGGGCCAGCCACTGTTCATAAGGTCCTGGTGGACAACGGGAGTTCCGTTAATATTCTCTTCAAAAAGGCCTTTGACCAGATGAATCTTGAAATAAAAGACTTGAAGCCCTGCCAGGGGTGGATCCGTGGATTCAACGGAGCATCCACCGCTCCAATGGGTTATGTAGAGTTGCCAGTTACACTTGGGGAAGGAGAACGCCAGAGAGTGAGAATCCTTCCCTTTGTGGTTTTGGATGTTGAATCGCCATACAATGCCTTCTTGGGCCGACCGGCCCTCGCAAAGTTCAGAGCTTGTATAGCCCCCTGGTGCTTGCTATTGAAATTCCCCACCGAAGCTGGCATTGGTATCGTCAGAGGGGATCAAGTTGCTGCACGAGCATGTTATGTTACCGAACTAAAGTTACTCCGCAACGGAGGGGATATTGAAACTAAAAGAACTTCTCCCCCTTCGGGGGCGGAGACCTTATAGCAACCAAAGAGGATAATCGTTGGAGAGTTGCCCAGAGAGATGCCCGAGGATATAGATCCCAGAGAGGATCAAGAACCCGGGGGCAGAATGGCGACTCCCAACGAGACAACTGTGGATGTGCCAATCGATGACAACGACCCGGAGAAGGTCCTTAAGATTGGATCCCAGCTAAGTCCGAACCTTGCTAAAGAATTGACGAATTTCTTAAAGAACAACTTGGATGTATTCGCTTGGACCCACGCGGACATGTGCGGGATATCCCCATCATTCATGAGTCATTCCTTGAGCATTAACCCCAGGCATCCTCCAGTAAAGCAAAAAAGGCGAATGCTGGGCCCAGAGAGGTCCGCTGCCTTGAAAGAAGAGGTTGGAAAGCTAAAGAGTAATGGATTTATCAGAGATTCGGCCTACCCAGACTGGATTTCGAACCCAGTCCTAGTAAAGAAGGATCGGGAAGCGAGTGAATCGCTGAGCTCGAACTCTAACTCTCCAGAGAGAGAGAGAGAGTATAAAAGCGTCTCCGATTGAGCGCTGAGAAAGAGCTCCTTTCCCGCTGAAGGATCGGGAAGCGAGTGAATCGCTGAGCTCGAACTCTAACTCTCCAGAGAGAGAGAGAGAGTATAAAAGCGTCTCCGATTGAGCGCTGAGAAAGAGCTCCTTTCCCGCTGAAGGATCGGGAAGCGAGTGAATCGCTGAGCTCGAACTCTAACTTTCCAGAGAGAGAGAGAGTATAAAAGCGTCTCCGATTGAGCGCTGAGAAAGAGCTCCTTTCCCGCTGAAGGATCGGGAAGCGAGTGAATCGCTGAGCTCGAACTCTAACTCTCCAGAGAGAGAGAGTATAAAAGCGTCTCCGATTGAGCGCTGAGAAAGAGCTCCTTTCCCGCTGAAGGATCGGGAAGCGAGTGAATCGCTGAGCTCGAACTCTAACTCTCCAGAGAGAGAGAGAGAGTATAAAAGCATCTCCGATTGAGCGCTGAGAAAGAGCTCCTTTCCCGCTGAAGGATCGGGAAGCGAGTGAATCGCTGAGCTCGAACTCTAACTCTCCAGAGAGAGAGAGAGAGTATAAAAGCGTCTCCGATTGAGCGCTCAGAAAGAGCTCCTTTCCCGCTGAAGGATCGGGAAGCGAGTGAATCGCTGAGCTCGAACTCTAACTCTCCAGAGAGAGAGAGTATAAAAGCGTCTCCGATTGAGCGCTGAGAAAGAGCTCCTTTCCCGCTGAAGGATCGGGAAGCGAGTGAATCGCTGAGCTCGAACTCTAACTCTTCAGAGAGAGAGAGTATAAAAGCGTCTCCGATTGAGCGCTGAGAAAGAGCTCCTTTCCCGCTGAAGGATCGGGAAGCGAGAGAATCGCTGAGCTCGAACTCTAACTCTCCAGAGAGAGAGTATAAAAGCGTTTCCGATTAAGCATTGATCAAGGTATTAGGAATTCGGTGCCAAAAAACTATCCTATGAAATCTTCTAAGTCCCCCGTATTCAGAAATAGGGGGCAACCTACCAATAAGGCTATCCGATTCCTAGTAAACCCCGTCAGACGTCATGATGACAACTGATCGGGGGCACATATGCTCGCATGCATATACGGAACTTTAATACAGCAACACAATATGAAAATTCTCCTTTGGCTATTTGTCATTTGATTACTTTGTAATTATTATTAGTTAGCTAATGATTAAACATAGAAAGTTTATCTGAATACAGGTACACAATGATGCAAGGAGAGAAAAACCGTTGCTCATGTACTGCGAATCAACAAAATGAAAGAACAACCTAGAAACAAAAAGTGAGGACCAGTCTCACAATTACACTTCCTGGCCAGTGGAAAACCTAAAGGGAAAACATCGACAAACATCCTATTTACGCTTAGCCCTCTTCTCTTGTTTCTGCCTCTCCAGTCTCTCCTTGTCGGCTTCATATGGGTCCCCTTTCTTCCTCTTCCGCTTATCTATGAGGGGAACATCCGATTCTTCTGAAGTTTCCTCTTCCACCTCTTTTCTCTTGCTTCTACTGGAAAGGGAAGCCGGGAAGTCATCGGGGTTTGCGAAGTGAAGCTGTCGGCTGATGGACTTGGACTGGATTTTCATAATCATCCCAGTTTTGGGATCGAACTCTACAAGAGGGACCACGTCCAAAGCCTCATCTCCCACCTTCTTTGAAGCCAACTCTTTCTCTTGTCTGGCTTTTCGGCTGGCCAGAGGTTCCTCATCATCATCATCATCGGCCTTTTTGGAGCCGGTAATGTCCTCTTCGTCATCCACATGGCGACCATCCATGTCTTTTAAAGCTTCGATGGTCTCGGCATCCTTGGGAACATCGGTACTATCTGCCGGGATGCTTCCTTCTACAGTTGTGACCTCGACCCGCTCTGAGACATCGGTACCAGCACCCGGCAGGACGGCCTCCTTCTCCACTTCTCTCTCTTTTTCAGCACCCTTATCAACGGGCTCACCACCTGCATTATGAGAGACACACATTACTAACTCAATTGGTTGTCCTGCCAGACGACGACAATTCGTAATTGCTTTAACAAATTGCGGGGAAAGGAGAGAGATACCTTCAGCAGATCCTCCCTCTTGAGTAGTTCTGGATGCTCCAACAACCACGGGAGTTAGGCCCAAAGGGATTAGCGGATCATCAGGATGGTACTCCTCGACTCCGGAAGTTTTAGGTTTCGCGGCGGAACTGGAACCTTCGTCAATTTTGCTTTTACCTTTAGCCAAGGTTCTCTCCTTTTCCATTTCCGCCAGGATTAGGCGACGACCCTCCGCCAGGTCCTCAGGCTCGTTGTCTCTTAGGATGCTCTTCATCAATTCATCCTCATTGATCTCTTCGACCCCCAGTCTATGTTTTTCGCCTTCCACAATGGCATCCCATAAGTTGGCCAAAGTAACATGATAATCCGGGATCCATGAGATATTGCGAGTTTTGAGAACTTGGCCAAGGAAATCAAAAATCATCTCCTCAAACCCCTCGATTTCTTTCTCTCTTTCGAGGAGCTTGTTATTAGAAGCAGTGGCCAATTCGAGGGCACTTTCAACGTTCTTTTCGGCTAAGGCTGCCCTCCTTTCCGCATCTGAAACCTGGTCGTTCAAAATCACCGTTTCTTCTTTTGCCAGGGCTAAACTTTCTTTCAAGCTCGCTTTTTCCGCCTCCCAAGCAGCCTTCTCAGCTTCGAAATGATCTCGTGCTGTTTTCAACTCGATATTGGCCATCTTGAGATCTTCAACCTCCTTTTTTAAAGCCATCTTTTCTTGGCTATTGGAATCCAGTTCTGAATGAAAGCGCTGCTTGGCATTTTCCAATTCAGTCTTATAATTTGCAGCGTCCCTCTGTGCTAGAGCAAGCTGGGCCTGAGCGTCTTCCAGATCCTTATCCAATTTCGTCCTAGCCCTTTCATTATTTTCGAGTTGTGCTTTGGATCTGTGCGCTTCTATTTCAAGTGTCCGGATGACTTCCGAAAGGTTAACGGCATGCTTTTTCATCATCTCGTACTGCTTGGCCACATGACGAATGTGCCCGATAACTTCACTATCCCAGTTTTTAGGAACCGGTTCCAAGGCAGGAACAAAGACCATCCTATCAAAGAATATGCCTGGAAATTGTTCCCGTAGCTTTTCCAGCCTACCTTGGATCTCGGGACCATGGACGTAATCCCGTGAACCGGGGGCAGCTAACTCTGGTTGGCTGGTGGGGACAATGTCACTTCTTTCTTGCTCAGCTTCTTTCGATGAATCTCTGTCCCTATCTTTGGATTCGTGACGCCTTTTGGACGACCGACTATGGGAAGGCGCACTCTTTGGAGGAGTCAACTCTTTTGGAAGCGTCTTTCCCCCGGTCGGAATTGTCGGATGACTCGAAGGCCTGGTTGAGGTTAATTTGGGTGGAGATCGAGGTTGTGAGGAGCTCGGCCTATGAGGAGGACCGCGAGGGCGCTCAGTACCCGGACGAAGGCTGGGGGTGCCTTCGCGGAGAGAACGGTACGAATAAGACTTCCTGCGAGACATCACTCCTGTAAAAAGAAAAGAAGAGCAAATTATAACTTTGAATATTCACGATATAATAGTGCAAGGTCAGGTAGTGTGTGTGAGGTGTGCATCCCATATAATTCCCCCTAACAGACCCGGGCCTGGAGACAGGCTCATCTGACCCGTTTCCCGTTCCATTGTTGAAGCAATCGCCTGTTCGGGAGTAGAAAAAAAGGCTCCTCGCCGAAGTCTTTTTCTGTATATTCGATATCGGGTAAAGGGATTTTATTCAGCTTGTCAAATAACTGTTCTTCTGTCAAGTCGTCATCGCCAACAGTTTCTATTGGGGCAGAGGTATGGATTTCCTTCGACACATCACCACGGGACTCGTCCCCTCTGTATATATTCAAGTCTTCGTCGTCTTGGATGATTATCGGAGAAGGACTTTTGCGAAATTTAGTTGTTTCTACCGCTTGTGAAGTTCCCTCTCCCTCTGCTGGGGGCAAGTACTTATAGGGTTTGTCGCCGGTGCCAAGTCCAAATCTTCTGTCTAGGAGGCGATGCTTATGGAGATTGTCGTCAGTAATGCATTTTTTGATCCTTAGAAAGTCGGATCTGCTTTGTGAAAGAATGGCTAACCGATTGCTGTATAGAGGACCCTCCGTTTTCGGGAAGACATGATCTGTTCAAAACGAAGGAAAAAGCGGAAGAATATTAGTACTTAGACTCCTCGAGCAAGATATTCGATTATGTGATCGAAGCTTACTTGATTTAAGCCATCTTCGCGAGCATCCGGCCTGTCTCTTGATATAAAACCAGTCTGATTTGGGATCCCCAATATTGCTGTACCCATCGTATAAGACCTTCCTATTCGCCACCGACTCAAAGAAGGAGAAGTTTGGAGTTGCCGAAGAACGGTGCTTGAAAAGAAAGAAGAACGTCAAATCTCTAAATTTAAGTTCGGCATGTAAGATCTCTGCATATGCTATGTACAAGGTGTATAACGATGCGTAGGCATTTGGATGGAGCTGCATCGGAGCGATGCCCAGCCGTCTTAAAGTCTCGATGGTAATCGGAGGGAACGGAGGAATAGCTCCTACCAGACACATTGTTCGACTAATCGCCATATACCCTTCAGGCGCTAGATGGGGTCTATCTTCGCTTCCGGGTGTCAGGACATCGTCCCAAGGAATGCCGTGTCTTAAGCAGATTCTCTTGAGTTTTATCTTGTCAAGCTTGGACGCTAAAGAATCAGAGAATTTATCTATCCCGACTGCGCCTGGGATTTCGTCCGGAGCTCGCTCGTCAAACTCAGAGTTGTTGCTGGATGAAGTACTTTCTGTCGGATCTGATTCTGTGGCTTCATACTCAGATCCAGAATCTTCACCTCCCGGATTGATTGGGGGAGTTTGAGGATTATACTGTTCAGGAGTCTCGGATTCCGCTTCTGCTACAGATCTTGAGGAAGAGTGATCGTTCGACATTGCTGCTAGGACGAGAAAATATGAACAATAAGATTAACACTACCCGTCCCCCGTGTGTGCAAGTGCCGGTGTGTGTGCTTGTGTGTGCGCATTATTAAAAATAATAATAAAGCATGAAAGCAGTCAAGGTTATCAGAAGTCGTTAGTCGTCATATGCAGTCAAATCATGAAGTCATTTAGTCTAGAAAGTCCAACGTCGCGGTTCTAGCCTAACTGTTCAAAGTTTTATGGTGACAAGGTGTTGATTAAAGTCTGAAATTTCTTCGTATCGTTAGCTGTAGGACGGATCGCAAAGTATAGGGATCGCCCCCCTCTTCGACTCGCGGAGCATAGGGATCGCCCCCCATCGAATCGCCGGATGAAGGGATCGCCCCTTCATGAACCATTGCGACTCCCACGATCCGTCCCTTCGTGGCCGCCTTGATCTGTCGTCTCGCCAATCGCGTTCGTCTTCCATCTTTGACCACGAACCGAAACGGCCTTCTGTCTTCTTCTTCTTCCTCCTCCGTTTTCTTCCTCTCCGTTCCTTCTTCGAACTCCGAGCTCTACGTCACTTGGCCATGGCACTTTGATGATCTCGTCAGAAAAGCACGGATTCTCACCGTTTCCAGTCAAGAAAATTCGAGGAAGAGCGGCGTTCACAAATAAGAATACTTTTAGTGGAGTTACCTTTCTAAGGATTGAAAGAATGCTTGGATTTTCGAAGGGTCAAAAGATTTGGGTTTGCTCCTGGATAATGTAGGCGAAACGATTCGGTTGAAAAGAAAGAAGAAGGAGAATGAAGGGGAGGGGGTCGGCTTATATAGGCAAAGAAGGTGACCGTTTGTCTCCCCTTCTTTGTCTTATTCGGTCCACGAAGCACCATGCAGGCCACGATCCAAAGATGGAATCGCATAGAAGCCCGCGGACCACTTTGAAACGATGGCCCACAAAACTCAAAGCCGGACACGGCTCGAAGGAAAATACACCCCGTTTCACACAAAGGCCTAGGTACTCGGCACGAGACGAGCAGATGACCAAATCGGACCGTGTCGCCCTATGGCGATCCGATTCATACATGTGTCGATTTGAACCAATGCGACTATTGATTTGCGTCCCTTCAGGAGAAGGTAAATGAGAATCTTCGAAGCATGTTCCATCATCGATAAAACATACTTCGAGGGGGCAAAATGTTGGCTCGCTTTCTGACCAAGCCACCCAGGATCATTCGTAAGAGGAAAGCAGGAAACCACAGTATCTAAGAACATGAATGAATGGATCGCGCATCATCGTTTCGCTCAATATCGAATCGCGCACCATCGTCTCGCCCAAGATCGATTCGCGTACCATCGTCTCGCCCAATATCGGATCGCCCCTTCTCATTAGCGAACGATACAACCGGACGATCCGATCCAAACTCACGTTGTTATCCCAAGCGAACCGATCCGATCTCCTGGTGCATGGCGAACCCTCTGACCTGTTCAAGCACGAGCTAGTCTTTAGCGATCCGAATCGCACGGATCTGGCGACGCGTGTCCCTAACCGTCACTTGGACCGATTCTCCCCCATCTGCACGATCCGATGTTCAAGCAAATCACGACACCTGTCCACAACGGCTAGTTTGACCATTTCTCCAACGGCGGCGATCCGACCCGAGGTTCTCGGGATTCGCGCCACGTGTCCACGATTCGCCTGACAAAATCAGCTATAAATAGCCCAGAGCTTGGCATTTTTTGGGATCTCTTTTTGGCAATATTGAGTACTACATCCGCCATTGTTGTCAAACTACTGAAATATTGAGAGAAACCATTGTTGTATTAGCTTCTAAAGCATAATCAATAACATATAAAGTGGACGTAGGCTCGTTAACGCCGAACCACTATAAATTCTGAGTGTTATTTTCTTTTTCCTTGTTTCTCATTCGAAATTCTCTACTATTCATAATAACTTGGGTGTTAGGTCCAAATTTTGATCTAACAGGTAATATCCCTATTCCGGACACACTGGGATAGGTCACGATGTCTAATTCGATCGTCTATGGAAGATATTAATTTAAATCGATATAAATTAATTTCAGAACAATTAATTCCTTCGATAATAAATTAATATTATTATCTCTATAAATTCAAATAAAATTCTCCATTAATTATTTGAATTGAATTTAAATTCAAATTAGATTTTGAATTCAACTAATTCCATTTTCTTATTCTGATAATTCAATATTAAATTGAAATTGACTTTTATTTTGATAACTCCCTACAAAAATTGATTTATTTACTTAACTCAATATTTAAATCCATATTAAATATTTTAAAATTAACCCCTAAAAGTCCGGGTCATTACACGTATGTTTGGTGATCAACATTGGAGCAAAGTTAATGCTTAAAAATGTTAGACATGTTCCTGAAATTCGATTAAATTTGATCTCTACAGGAAAACTTGATGATGATGGCTACTGCAACATTTTTCATGGTGGTCAATGGAAGCTTACTAAAGGCAACATGGTGCTAGCTCGTGGGAAGAAGAACATAAGCCTGTACTTGCTGCAAGCCTCAATTTCCACTGATTCTGTAAATGTGGCAAATGACAATCTTGCAAAATTGTGGCATAGAAGACTTTGTCATATAAGTGAAAAGGGGTTAAGTTGTTTAATGAAGAAAAATGCACTACCTGATTTGAAGTGTGTAAAATTGGACAAATGTTCTCATTGTTTTGCGGGAAAGCGAAATCGGGTCTCCTTTAAGAGACATCTTCCTTCAAGAGAATCAGGTTTGCTTGATCTTGTTCATTCTGATGTTTTTGGTCCATTAAAAGTTAATACATTTAGTGGTGCACTTTACTTTGTTACTTTTATTGATGACTATTCAAAGAAATTGGGATATATGCTTTAAAAACAAAAGATTAGGTGCTTGATGTTTTTAAGCAGTTTCAAGCCTTGGTTGAAAGGCAATCTGGTAAAAAGCTAAAGTGTTTATGTTCTAACAATGGTGGTGAGTACATCAGTCCACTTGATGAATATTGTAAGGCTCAAGGTATTCGACATCAGTTTACACCAAAGAAGACTCCACAGCTGAATGGTGTAGCAGAGAGAATGAATATGACTTTGTAAGAGAGAATGAGGTGCATGCTTTCAGAGGCTAAGTTGCCAAAACAATTTTGGCGTGAAGCTTTATTTACAGCTACACATGTGATTAATTTGTCACCTTGTTTTTCTTTGAATGAGGACGTTCCAGATAAGTTTTGGCTTGGCAAGGAGGTTTCTGACAGTCATTTACATGTCTTTGGGTGTAAGGAATTTGTGCATGTGCCTAATGATGAAAGATCGAAGCTGGATTCCAAGACTCGCCAATGCATCTTTTGTGGGCTATGTTCTTGACAAGTTTGGCTGTAGGTTTTATGATCCTATAGAGAAGAAATTGATTCGTAGTAAGGATGCACACTTTGATGAAGACCAAACAATTGAGGACATTCAGAAACCACAAGAAACTGCATCTCATAGTGGCTATGATCTGGTTGATTTAGATCTTCCTCTTTTGACTCCTGCAACTACTGCACCAGCTCCAACTGAACAAGTACAAGAAAATGACAATGAAGGTCATGTACCTGAGGAAGATAATCCTCATGATGAAGATGCTGAAATTGATCATCATGCTTAACCTTTGTAAAGCAATCTACCAGGGAACGACGTCCTTTCACTAGGTATCATTCTTCCGAGTATATTCTCTTAACTGACGATGGAGAACCTAAGACCTTTAAGGAAGCTATAGACAGCGATGATAAGCAACTTTGGTTAGATGTAATGAAAGAAGAGATGAAATCGTTGCATGATAATAAAACTTTTGATCTAGTGAAACTACCGAAGGAAAAGAAGGCTTTGAAGAATCATTAGGTTTACAAGCTGAAGCAAGATGAAAATGCAAAGACGCTTCGGTACAAAGCAAGGCTTGCTGTAAAAGGATGCAACCAAAGAAAGGGAATTGACTTTGAAGAGATATTTGCACCGGTCGTCAAGATGTCTTCCATCATAATTGTTTTGGGTATTGCTACTAGTTCGAACTTAGAAGTTGAGCAGTTGGATGTGAAGACCGCATTTCTTCATGGCGACCTTGAAGAAGACATTTACATGGAACAACCAGAGGGCTTAAAAGTTAAGGGGAAGGAAGAATATGTGTGCAAATTGAAGAAGAGTTTGTATGGTCTAAAACAAGCTCCAAGGCAATGGTATCGCAAATTTGACTCTTTTATGGGGGAGCAAGGCTACAAAAAAGACATATAATGATCATTGTGTTTTCTTGAAGAGATTTACTAACGATGATTTTATCATTTTGCTACTTTATGTTGATGACATGCTTATTGTTGGGCAAAATGTAGATCGGATTGCTAGTTTGAAGCAACAACTGAGCAAGACTTTCTCCATGAAGGAACTTGGTTCGGCGAAGAACATTTTAGGAATGAGAATTATTCGTGATCGCAAGGCTCGAAAGTTATGGCTATCACAGGAAGCATATATTCAGAGAGTGCTTAAAAGGTTCAATATAGAGAAAGCAACGCCTGTGAGTACTACACTTGCTATGCATTTTAAGTTGTGTTCTCAACAATGTCCTTCCACAACAGAAGAGAAGGATAAGATGACGCATGTTCCTTATGCTTCCACCGTGGGTAGTTTGATGTATGCAATGGTTTGCACTCGGTCTGATACAGCTCATGTTGTAGGTTTGGTTAGTACATTTCTTTCTAATCCAGGTAAAGAGCATTGGAATGCTGTGAAGTGGATTATGAGATACTTATAGGGTACTGCTGATATGAAGCTTTGTTTTGGGAGTGACAAGCTTTGTCTTGTTGGTTATTCAGATTCTGATATGGCAGGTGATATTGACTCGAGAAAATATACTTTGGGTTATTTGGTCACTTTTGCAGGAGGAGCACTGTCTTGGCAATCTAGGCTACAAAAATGGGTGGCTTTGTGTACTACTGAGTCGGAGTTTATTGCAGCGACAGATGCATGTAAGGAGTTGTTGTGGATGAAGTAGTTTGTTCGTCAGCTTGGATTTACACAAAAGAGGTATGTGTTATATTGTGATAGTCAAAGTGCAATCCATCTTGCTAAAAAATCCACTTTTCATGCAAAGTCAAACCATATTGATGTGAGATATCATTGGATATGTGATGTTCTTGATGATAAGTTAATTGAGCTTGAGAAAATTCATACCGATGACAATGGTTCTGACATGATGACTAAAGCATTGGCAAAAAACAAATTTGAGACTTGTCGTTCAATTGCCGGAATGACAACCACCTTCACATTGTCGGGAGGGGGAGGTTTGTTGGGAATGGGTCCCTTCCTATGTGGAAAAACTCATATTTAATTAATTGGAGCAATAAGTGTTGCTACGGTATTTTGTGCTTTTATTTGAATAGGTGACTATTTGACCTTTGGTGTGCCTTGGTATTTGCATCTTGTTAGGAATAGTAACTTTGTTAATTATTGTGGTTGAATGGAGACTTCAAGATGCCTCTTTGGTGGCTATATATACATCCATTTTTTGGGTAGCAAATACACACAACAACATCAAAACTTTGTCAATTTCTCCAAGACTTTGTGAGCTGCTTCTACTACTTTTAGATTGCCCTTTGTTGGAGTGTTTTTGCGAGATCTCTCAGATTTTCTGAGCTCTGTTTCCCGGTGATATTTTTCACTTTTCTTGCTTTTGTTTTGATGCTGTTATTGCTAGCTATTGTTGGATAATTTGTGTATCCACTTTGTGACTTGGATTTGGATTTGTGTATCACTCCATTATCATAGTAAGAAAAGTTTGGGAGGACTCCCGTCATTGGACCGTGGTTTTTACTCTTCACATCGAAGAGGTTTTGTCTCTTGTTGTGTTGATTATTTGTATTGATCATTGGTGATTGTGGTGCATTTTGCTGGGTTTGTATGTGTCATTCATAACAACTATCACCATAAAAGTTTACAATCTCTTTTAAGGAAAATAATCCATTATAATTTTCTACCAATCAATTTTGTTCATCTGATATTGCCATCTAATGAGGTGGTCTTTAGATGCATTGGTATAAACTAATTTTTTGTATACTTTGAATATAGTCTACGTAGTATACAATACTACATTGGTACAGACTTCATAGATTACATTTACTAATACAGATAACAAGATGGTTATGGTTGTACCAGTTTTAATCATATATCTCGGTGTTAATTATATAAGCTTAACTGAGTTTAATAGCTATCATTTTTATCATGATCGGAAAAAAATTGGCATTAAAATTATCCTACATCATGTCTTAGTTATGACTTACGATAATTAAATTTGATCATGGATTGTAAGTACTATGAATAATGGTTGACGTTTATCATTTCTTTACTCAGTTTTGCAAATCTTTAGAAAAAACATTTGATGGTTTGAAACAACACATTTTGTCATAAAACATTTATTTACATTTTATACTAGTTACAGATCGTAAATTATGATATTTCATATACCCTTATATATTATCAGGATATTTTATACTAGTTACAGATCGCCCATTTTTTAACTTTTAAAAAGGGAATAAATTCATGTATCGACAATGAGGTAATATTTATTCCAGTGGTTGATTGTTCTTAATTTCATTCACGACTTCAATCTGAATTTTCTAATTTTCTGGCAGATGTAAATTTTATGTGTACCACTGTGTTTTTTTATTTCCCTCATATGCTTTGGTACTATTCTTAGTTCCATGATCATTATGATCTTTTGATGTTAACTACTTTTTCCTGTTATGTAAATCGCAATTTCTAATACTTGAACCACATCCTGTTCTAAGTAGTTGTTCAGCCATGTTAGTCAAATAGTAGTTCTGTTACCAAACAAATCATTTCAAAATTGATCTTACAAACTAAATTATGTATAATTAATTCTCCTGAAAAATTGTGAAAATAGGATATATTTGTTACCATGATTGTATTATTGTCCATGTCTTAATGTTTTAGTTTGTGCTTGCTCATCCAAGCTGTTATAAAAAGGCTAATTTCAGCAAATATTTTTAGTCCCTAATTATACGCGTGGATCCTTGATTACTGCTTTTGAAAAATTACGAAAATATGACTTATTTGTTAGCATAGATATACACTTCTTACCTATAAGTCATGGTGGTTGATTTAAATGCGCAATTTTATTAACCGTTAACCAGAATGTATGATACTGGCATGCATGTTTCATCCCTAAACTCAAAATTTAATTTAGTTTTATGTCATATTCTACTGTTTACCAAATCTCAAATCCATAATTAGATCCCACTCACCTGAACAGAAGGGAATCAGTTATATTGTCAATCACTCCTTACAGTAAAAATGACCTGAATTTCCCTGACATCCAATGTTTCGTCTACTGTAATGTTGATAATTTCACGTTTTTGCAGTAAAGGAGTTATGCCTTAACAAGCTGAGATTAGATAAAGCCAAAAGCACGAAGATACAGAGATTAGAAATGGTGGCATATTGCTAACAATGAAGGGTTTTCAGGGGACAGTAGGCTCATTTTTTTATATGTAATTGAGATATACATATATTCTTAACTCATGTTTTGACACTTAGCTTTAGCTAAGATTTTGAAATTCCAAGCTTCTGTTCATGACTTCATATGTTCTTTAACATGTAATTTGAGATGTGTATAAAATGATAATTTGGTTTTTAATTGTAATGATTGAAAACGGATTGATTCATTATGGAAAAATCAGAGATCGAAGAATTACATAGGATAACCTAAATGAAGTAATTTCCAAAAAATATATTTACTGTTATGTGTTACAATCTGCAATTTTTATTTATAAGATTACTAGAATCTGTTCGTACTGGGATCAATTAATCCCTTTCTACTATATAGAATCTATATGTATGCAGTAATATATTTATTATATGTTCAACAAACTTCAGTGTTTTGACATTTATGTATAA
Source organism: Allium sativum (assembly GCA_030737875.1). Taxonomy (NCBI): domain Eukaryota; kingdom Viridiplantae; phylum Streptophyta; class Magnoliopsida; order Asparagales; family Amaryllidaceae; genus Allium; species Allium sativum. The sequence continues at coordinate 344,229,742 of CM060924.1, read as the reverse complement.
TACATGTCGTTTTATCTTTATCTACTCTTCATAGTACGAACATAGATTATCAACAAAGTCAAAGCTAACCTTTTGGACATTTCCTAAGTTCACATATATACGCTTATACTATGCTCGATTTCCATTAATATAATTCTATTTATAAAAAGTTTCTTGAGGTCAACCTTTATTTATTTTTCAAACATCATCTTTATATAGTAAATATTACTGAAGGATATACATGAGATAACTCTTCAACAAAACCACCGTATCATATGAAATTTTATTCATTTTTTCTTTTTTAACTTACAAATGAGTTTTAGTTTTGCCAATTAATTAAAAGCTACTTTCGTTGGTGCCAATCTTAATAAGGCATAAAGAGTTTATTGCATCAATTTAAGTCTTATAATTTTCGATTATGATATTGAAGTAAAGAAAAAATTGCCCTTCATATGCTAGCACCAAGTAGTTTTATACTCTAGCAAGTACTAAGCGTTTATGAGAGAAGGAGTACCACGGGTAGTGCGACCTTTATGGCGGACAAGAATAATTCCCTATTTTTTAATATAGTAATCTAATACTTTTAAAATTAGAGTTGGTGTAAGTTTTCTAAAGGTCAAATTACTCGAAGCGCTAATTTTAATATTTATTACATTTCTTCGTATGTTCATGTAATAGTTGATTACTTTCATTGCCATTTTGATTATTTTCTAAAATAACTTCATTTCTCTCACATTTTAAACAATAATTATTTTCTACTGGTACACGCATAGAAAGCTACAACATTACGTACATGTCAACGTCATTCTATAAATCCAAAGAAAACATTACGCACGGTGTTTTTAATGCCAATTCCTCCTGTGCACGTGCATCGCACGTGCCAAAGTACTCGTAAAACATAAGGCAAACCGACCATTACAACGAAGAAAAAAAGAAATCTAAGGAAAGCTAAGAGAATCAAGTTTAAGATCAAACCTATATCAAATCCCAACTCTCTCATCCAAAATTAAGGTGAATAATGATAGAGACCCTTTTTATTTTCTGTTGTAGATAATACCATAATTGAATTTATGCATACAATAATATTTTATGAACAATTTTGATGCTTTGATATTTCTAAGATGAAACAATTGTTTGTTTTGATTAAATATGCTTGTCTACATAAGAATTAGTCATGTATTGGATAAAAATATATAAATCATCATCTCCGATAGATTTGAAATTTAAATATGTTATATATAACATGATTTTAAACGTGATTTAAAGTTTCATAATTTTCAGCATATAGCAATATTTTATGAATTTTCTAAGTTGGTTGATTTTAGGATAATTGACACACTAATTAGGACATTCAATGTATATTTAGCATTTCATACTTTTGAGACTGAAAAGTATAATAGTTTGCTCACATTTACTTTTTATATAACCTATAATGTTTAGCCAAGTAAGATGAAGTGGATACTTTTTTGCTAATTTTGGCAATAAAATAGTTTTCACGATATTTACGTTTCACGTCACGTCTCCGACCCATGACGATAAGGTCATATTGACTGTGTCAATATGGTCATGTCATACAGATGGTTTCGAGATTCCATGGATACATGAAATACCACGCTACATGGTATATAATGGGTCCATGCTTCCTTTATCGGCCATATGGCTTATGGTCCTTATCGTCTGAGTCTATTCAATTGTTTTTAATCCAACCTCTACACTTAACCTTAATGCCTTTATACCTTGTCAACTGCGTCGAGAATGGCTTGTCTCCGAAATTATTTTCAAAATAGCTTTGAGGCTTACCGCTTCTATACCTTGTTGTGTTGACTATGTCAACGAGGCTTATTTTTAACTTGTTTTATAAAACTTTAAGGGTTATCACCTCCATCCTTATCGTTGTTATTTATGGTTGATAAGGACTTTTCAAACATGTTTTCTAAATCTTAGGGCTACCATCTCTAGAATGCGTTATCACCACTTTTGACAAGAACTATTTTAACATGTTTCGAAATTATATTGAGGTTATCAAATTTTATCCTTGTTTCAATTGATTGGTCGACAAGGTATGTATTCAAGTTTGATTTATAAAGTGTTTTGAGGCTATCGCCTCTATATTTTTTCGCTCGTTGACTATGATGATAAGGCGTACTTTCAACTTCTTTTAAACTCATATGTGGCTAAATTATCGACATGTTTGATAGGCGTCTTCCTATCGATATAGTACTTTTGAATGTTGTCGACATTGGGTTAAAAGGGACAATAAGGGTAGGATCGACACGTCATATAAGGCTTATCATGTTTATGTTATTATTTTATGGTTAACCATTCATATTACTTGTGTTGTCGAATCAGTCGACAAGATTGTTGCTTGTTTCTAGTTATACTAGTACATGTGTTTGCACATGATTGACACTAAATTGAGGGCACAAATGGGAAATTTAATAATCATGCTTACATTTTGGATACCAATAGAAGGGGAATTATAGTACCCCGAACCCCTTTGCATTCCCCCAAAGGGAGTCATTCTAAGAAAAGTGAAGCTTTGTAGGTATAAAAAAAATCACAGAGACTAAAATTCACTAAACATGAAAATAAATGCAGTAGAACATTTACATTTAGAATATAAATTATTGTTTCAAAAGTCCATCTTCATTTCAAAAAAAAAAATTCAAGTCATAATAACCCCATGTCACATAAAGGAAAACTCCATTTCACATAAAATGAGAGTACAAACATAATAATCCCTCTCATTATTTCCAATACAACCAAACCAAACCAAAAAAGATGTAAAATAGAAGAATACATCAATAAAAGATAGAAATGTCAAGAATGAACCTCCAAGAAATCCAAGTCAACTAAACTCAACCCTGGGAGCCTAACGGGGGAGAATGAAGAAAAAGAATGAATCCGATATATAGTCTGGTGAATGAAGTGATTAGTAGCCTGATTAAGCAAGATAACGGAAATAGACTTAGTAATAATTCTAATGTTATAAGGTAATGTGTACATGCACAATTTAGAATAGTTTATGGGATAATTAAAAGTGGAAATTTGGAACGGGTCCTTATTTCCAAGTTTCATTTAAGCAACATCCTCCAATAAAGTTTATTGTAAAGCGGGTCCCTATTTTTTGGGTTACGTGTTTATTCACATTTTTTGGCACTGTTGTATAAAAAAAATTCAGATATTTGGGTGAGTAATCTTCAAAAAAGTAATCAACATCAGCAATTGTAGCGAATAATTGCTGATATATCAGCTAAAATTGCTGATATATCAACAACAGTGTTAAAAAATATTGCAATGTGAAATATTGCTGATATATCAGCGATTATTGTATAAAATTGTTGATATACTAGCAAGTTGATGAATATTTGCTAGTATCAACAAAATTGTGTATTATTGCTGATGTATCGGCGAGTATTTAAAACTTGACGAAAAACTGAACTAATTGAAGGCGAAATGAAAATTGCTGCAAAATCTGCAATTATTACAATATATTGCTGATAATTCAGCAATATTTTTGCAGTTGATGCAAATATTGCTGAAATATCAGCAACAGTTGCAAATAATTACATTATTTGCTGCAATATACTGAGCGTGCTGTTTTTTTTTTATTCATTTTTTGTAGTTTTAATGCATGAAAACGATGATTATTATGTGTTGAATTTAATTTTGAATTTTCGTGATTTTTTTTGATGATTTTCAAAAAATAGTGACCTAATTTACAAAGTATTAAAACATGGAGTTTTTTTGTATTTCTAAACCTAAACTAGACCTACGCCAAACTTACCCTAATTAAAATGTCAATTTTGTTCAAGTTGAAATGGCTATTTGATTGTTTGCACTTTTCTGCTACTATGAAAATCTAACTAGTACAAGTTTTCCTAATTCTACTCATTGATCGGCTTTTCCTACGTACCACCTCGTAGTAGCATTCCACTGCGAACCTGCCCATCAAGCAAACATATACGCACGAGTCAACATTCATCGATCCACCAGCAAAAGACATGAATTAGCGCATGGATGTAGTAGCTAATTTTTTACCCTATTTGATGCCTTGCACGCATGGTCACCACTAATACACGCTATCTTCATGCCCTATCTCTTTAACCTTTTATTTACCCTCATTTCGCATAAGTGTGCCTGATCTTCCTTAGAAAATCAGTCCTTGACTGAAAGGGAATGCGATCAGTACGGGTCCTTAACAACCAATATTACAATTGCTATCCCAACCCATTTTTTCGTTTGGCCACTTATTTACCTTATTTAGCATAAGCGTACTCGATCTTATTGAGATCATCTGTCTTCAACTAAAAGGGAATGTTGTCGGTACTGGTTTTATCTAATATCTAAGCTTCTTTGCTTGGTCGAACCTCAAGTCTAAGCCCAACCTATTAACTCTGTCCTTGACCTAAGCCTATGATATTTTATTTTTAACATAATAGTTTTTTTAATCTTTTTATTATGATGTTCGAAATGTTAGTACAATTCCCAATTATCATAATAAGCGATTCATTTTTCTTACTTCTTAAATTATAATGTCTGTCACAATTTACTACAAATCCTATAATTTGAGTAATTTGGTTTGATTCCTTTTCTTATTATAGATCCACAATTTATACAAATGTTTTCTTTAAAATCAATATTCTATTATTTAATCCATATTCGTGAAATTTACTTTTTTCATTGGTATTTTTCACATGTAAAAGGGGATTAAATCAGCATCTTAACTAACATTTACAAACTTAGGTATCTTTAAGAACAATTGTAAATAATTTTAGAAAATTGTAAAAAACTAAGGAAAATAAAATAATTGTAAGGGAAAAATACTGAAAAACTAGATTATCGAAATTTATTAAAAACTATAAGAAAAGACAGAGACGTACATGTAGAAAAATAACTTAAACTATAAGAAAAACTACAACTATTAAGAACCCCATTTTTTTAGTACTAAAAAATATGAATAATTACAAAACTCACTTGTAGTCCTTACCTTTTATCCATGGCCTTCCCAGATCTCGTACTTAGGCTAATTATAAATTTTTATATTTACAGATCTCTTCCTAGAAATATTTAATTAGGGTTGTGCCTCAAGCAAAAGAAACCCGAAGGGAAAGGAATTGTGATGTGAGTGTAGCTAGTTCTGGGGCATATTTATAGTGAATCTAGGGGATCTCAGGTTGTTGGGTTAGTTGATTTAATCTGGTCTAGACACGTTACTTGATCAGTTTCAGCCATCCAATAACATAAACAACTGACCAAATCTCTCAAATTATTTTTTTAAACATAGTTGGCTCGTATTTGGACAAATTCTCGTCCAGGACGTTTTGTAGGTCAACCAGATCCTATCCTAGGTCCACCCTTGCAGGTCAATTTTTTTGTTTTAATTTTCTGAACTATTATTTCTTATATTATCTGAATTTTATGTTTTTTATAACTTTTTCATAGGAACTCGAATTTTGACAAATTATATACTTAAATTGCTCAAAATATTTCCACAGACTCAGTGGTGCAACTCCCATAGCTAAATTTCATAGAATTATTTATTATTACGTAAACTTTTGTGTTATTACAAAATTATTAGGGCTACCGGTATAATTAAAGTGTTTCTTGATTACAAGATCAAATTCTTTGTGAGGTTCATAGGCATTTCACTGGTAAAATTATGGCATGTTTGTAATGGTTAATCCACATGTGCAGATGGATTTATAATCAGTCCACAGACAAAACTATGGGATGTGGGAGGATGACACATGTCCATTGGAGGATTACTCCATAAAGTTTTATTTTAAGTATAACTAGGATGGTGGTTAACCCAAGTGGTCCAGGATAGATAATCCAACTATATACTAAACGGATGGATAATCCTTGAAATGATATAGGATGGGTAATCTCAGACTAATTAACAAGTGGTTAACTTGTAGATGAGTATGTAACTTGTAATATTATGGCTAATTATAAAACTGTTAAGATGTTTAGTCATAAGAACGAGGAAAATTAATCCACATTATATTACATATTTGCACATCATTATCATTATTATTGTTCTAACCATTGTAAGTGCAGGAGCATAGAGATAGGTTAATATTTTGCCTAGTACTAGAGAGAGGGAAACTCATTTCGTAAGTGGCTTGATCTCACTAGATATTCCTTAGTTTTGGGATATTTATTATCATTCACACTAGTCTATAATTGGCCCAATTTTTTTTTATTTTTACTTTAAACTCTCGGTTATTTATTCGAGTAATTTGAGGGTCAAGATATTCATGTTCTTCTTCGAATAAGCTTTCGGAGAGGTGCAAGATACAATTAGATATATATAATTTTTTTATTTCCACTATGTTTCTTTTGGATGTATGTAAGAACAAAAATGTTTATTGCTAATATCTTTAATCAACCAAAGGGCCACCTTCGTATGTCGCTCTTGTGATTTTTCTTAAATAATTATACTTGACCAAAATGCATGTTTCCGAAATGGGAATATGTAATGAAAAGTTATTAGTTAATGTGTTTTGAGAATTTTAAAATTCTCATGTTCTATGATGTTAGGATTCATTATCTATTTTCTATCAATAAAAGTTAATACTATATATGATTGTATCATCTATAACACTTAACTTTAGGTCTTAGAGGATGGGTCCTACATGTTGGAGTCAAAAAATGACTGCAACACCAAAGGTATCTCTAGGATACTTGACCAAATGGTATGACTTGAATTTAGGGAGCCATAATCACAAAATAAACGATAAAAAGTAAAGAACACAAAGTTTTAGAGTGGTTCGGCTTTAAAAGTAACCTACATCCACTATAGGGTTGCTTCTCATTAACACTTTTAGGTTCACAAAATACATACTCTATCTCATTATATCCATTCTCCCTTCTTACAATTATGTCTCTTCAATCTATTCATATTAGCCAAGGAACTTGATGGAATTCTCTAAGTGTGGTGAGTAGTGATGTAGATCTACAACCTCTTGGATACTTGAGTGATTTTGGATGATTCCATAGCGAATTTGGCGTTAGATCTTCGTTTGGAGATGATTAGTGAAGGTAGGATCACTTAGAAGGGTGGAGAAAATAGTTGGACAACACTTCGTTGTCTTAGAAATCGATCCCCACCAATGTAGAGTTCATGGTCTATTCATAGATGTGGGGAGATGCTGAAATATAATGTGAATATTTGGGTCGGCCTTGAAGTTATTTACGAAAATTCCACTACCAGTTGTTGCCAGCTGTTAAGTTCCTGACCTTCCTATTTGATGTTGACCGAGCCAAATGAGACTGACCGACCCATATTTTGTCTGTCTGACCGACCTGCTATCTTGGTACCGATGGACTAGACCCTGTGAAATGGACCGACCCACTGCCTTGTTGACCAAACCGAACAGTTTGGCTTTGTTTCAGACCGACCGACCCATTGACTGTGTTTTATACCGACTGACTCATGTAAGATGACATGATCGTCCCATAACAAAAGATTCAAGCCAACCCATCCCTTGTATTCAAACCGACCGACCCAGATGCAACATGTCAGTCAGATCCATAACTTCTTTGAGACCGACCCATAGTCCTAATTAGATAACTGACCCACCGTTTACACATTGATTTTCAGTGGATTAACATTTGCCCCTCGGAGTTTACAGTTTTTGTTTGCAGGAAATTATGAGCTTCGAAATAAATACTTTAAATTCATTAAACCTTGATAGGCCATCCACGTTGCATTGCAAGTTTCAATTACGGGTAGGTTGCAATTTGATTCATATAGATCGGATGCATCGCGTTTTGTGGGTCGGTGCTATATCTCCACGGACCAGATCGGCTTGTCTGTGATGGGTTGAGCTGGCCCAACACACTTGACTACTATACAATACTCTTTAGCCCATTGCTATTCTTCACTTTCATTCCTTCAACTCGAGAGCTTCTCCAATGGTGGTCAATGAATTTTGAGGAAAATCCAGCTTGGTTAAAACATCAAGCTTCAATCAAATTAAGTTTTGCCTCTTCTCTGATTGGAACCGCATCGTCAATCGTTTGAAGCTTCGAAGTCATCATCAATCCCAGTCTCAACCGCTAATCCTCATCAAACCCAAACCAAATTGAGGTATTTCTTCTAACTTTGTGGTATCGCTCTCATTGCAGGTGATTGCTTCCCCTTAGTTTTTCATCAAACTGGTTTGGTAGTAGTAAGAGTTTCTAATTGGATTGATATTGGGGCTGATATGCATACTCGTGCGATGGGATTTTGGATTGTAAATTTTGGTATCGAACCCGCTTGAATGGGATTGGATTTAACTAAAATGGGTTTAGGGTTGTACACGAAGAATTCAAATTGTATAGAGTCCTCGAAACTTTGATTTCAACTCGATGCACACAAGGTGTTTGCCAAAATGTCCGATTGTTGAAATCCATGTATATTTAGTTATAATTTGATTCCAGTGAGAAGAGTATTGGTCTCCGAGTTTGATATGTATGCGATGTCTTCGGATTCTTTTTTTTCATCAAAACAATATATAATTTTGTTTGTGTTGTGTTGTACATTTGTTATGCTGACCTTGCCAAGTGAAAAATCACAAATTACGGTGTACCGGTTGCCAAGTCGAAGGTCACAAGTTGAAGTCGACCAATTTTGGTTCAACTGGGGTCGAGCCATTCTGGGTCAGTTGAGGCCGACCCATTTTGGGTCAAATGAAGACGAACCATTCTAGGTCAGTTGAAATTGGTCCTTCTATGCTTTGATTGTGTTTTCTATGTTATTTCATGTCCTGTTACACAAACACTTGTTTTGGGCTAATATACTCTGTTGTCAATTGCCCATATTGACAACAAGTTAGATAATTGTTTAGAGAATTTTTATATAACATTTTACGTCTTATAGTGGAATGACATATTTGTGTTGGAGTGCTTTACCAACCAGTTTAACTTAGTCACACATCTCCTAATCAAACTTGAACATTCAAATATAAGTTTGTAGTAAGCTTGGAATTGACTAATCACTTCATGACAACTTATAAATTCCAAACCTTACCTTTAGTTAGTTGCACATAACACTTCTGATTTTAGGAAATGTGCACCTGTTGTTTATTTGTGTAGAAATGGTAACTAGACAAAAATTGCACTAACAACTTGAGGAAGCATCTAAGTCCACTCATGATGGTACTTCTTCCCAAGTTTCTGATGTGGCTACAACTAATGCTCCTGGATCAGGTATTAATCCAGAATTCCCCGTGCCTAGGCCTTTTACTGAAATTCCTAGTGAGATAAAATTAACCTTTTTGAGCATTCATATAAGAGTTTACATGCTCAATTTAGGATTTTAGAAACTGATGCCAAACTCCTGGAATAGATTGAATTTGCAGATCACTGCCTCCTTGGTATGTTATAGTTAATCGACACATGTTAGCAATTCGAGTCGTCCCTCCTTTTAATCCATTCCTGGAAATGCTCCTTAAGTGCTTAGCTATCGCCCTCATGCAGCTACACCCAAATGGCTATGCCATCTTAAACGGCCTTTATGTGCTTTTCATGAGGCTTAAGCAATGCACACCTACCTTTCAAGTAATTTGTCCTTATATATTTTTAAAAGTAAGCAAGATAAGCCATCAATTATCTTCATCGAGGGAAAGTATCCTAAGATTATAGTCGATCTATTGGAAAGCGCTAAGGGATTTGCATATCAATACTGATTCATACGTTGTCCCGATAGCTTTTATGGAAGGTGGATAGAAGGTGGTGAAAATCTATTAATCAATACTCCTCAAGCTCTGAGTATTAAATCCTTTCTTTGTTTTATAGAACTTCCATCTTCTGACCCAAAAGATATCACTGGTCAGGAGTTGTTTGATTTTTTGAAAGTCGTTGAAGAAGAGGAGAGAAGTAGAAAATTCTTAATCACAGAGGAATTTCTTCGCCAATATCAACTTCTCCATCCTTCTCGGACTCTTATACTAGTCCCAACCTTTAAGAAGGAAATTGTTGGAAAATCCCTAGCTAAGAAAGCGTCTCTAAAGAAGTTCTCTGACATTGCAGGCAGTAGTAAGAAACCTCCAAAATCTAAGTTGGTTTCTATTGAAGAAGAGGGATCTCAATCGCGTGAGCGTAAGAGCGGTCATATTGAAAAGGAAGGTACTGTCCTAGAACCTTCGAAAGAAACTGAGCGGGTTGAAGAAGATAAAACTACTTCATAAACTATTTCGGACCCGATGAAGGGGATCAAACAATTTGAAGATGTTGAAACAACTTCTATGGATGATATAGATGTTGAGAAGGTTGTTGAGAACCCCACTATGCAAGACATTCAAGGGGAGACTTCTGCAGACACTTATCCGGGTTTAAGTGATCTTAGCTCAGCCAGAGATCTTGTCCAGGGTGAAATTGTCATCCAGCCTCCTAAACCTCAAGCGAAAGAAATAGGATTAATATAGCTGAAGCCCCCATCACTTTAACAGGAAAAATGGTAGCGAATCTAGAGATTGCCTTAGAACCGACTAAAAAATTGGTTCATTATTAGATACATACTAGCAAATGTTTTACTTATGCCATAAGCTTACGATTCCTTGCATTAGTTTTTGTACTTGCCCCAGTACTTTCTAATGTGAGTACATAACTTTTGCTTTGTCTCTTTTCCCAGGTCCGGAAATGAGACCCTCATTTATGAAGGACTTCAATGAAAAGTCGAGTCGGTGCAATCCGAAATGTCTTCTGAAAACTCATCCTTCAAAACACTCCTAATGATCCTATCATTCTCAGCATCCACAACCTTCCCATCAATCCTGGCCAACTCCAGTACTTCCTGAAACTGACGATCAAAGGCAGTGGAGGTAGGACGGTGAAGCTACGTTAGAAGAACAAAAGAGGAAGAAAGAGGAGAAAAAGAAAAGGAAAGGCAGTGAGAAGAGAAATAAGAATGATCGGGGCAAGGACGACTCTCGGAAGCGTCATAAACCGGGCAAACATCCTATGTCGGATTTTCCAATGTTAGATATTCAGGCTGCTTCTGACCAACTATCCCTGGCTTCTCCATCTGCCACCCCAACTCCTACTGACCTTCAAGCGATTATAAACAAGTCCCGCTATATTCTTAGAAAAGCCAACTTTAGTCTCGCTGACCGATTCCTGGGTTGGTATTTAAGAGGAATGTACCTTAATCTAAACATATACCCCTCTGACAAGATGGACATTCTTGAACCATTCGATACCCTGAAGAGTCGCATGTTTACACAGTTTGACACAAGTAAGAATCAACATGAAGTTCAGTTAGATACAATTAGAGGGCATGCTGAGAAGCAATTAGGCCAATGGTATACTTTTTCGCATGAATTCCAAAGGCTTAACGGAATCAACATCGATCGAATTGCCACATTAGAAAATGATAAAGCTGAGCTGATCAAGGTTCTTAAGTCTCAGGAAAAAAATATTGCATCTTTCATTCAAAGGGAAACAGAACTAGTGAGCTTAGAGGCCGAAAATAAGAAGCTTAAGGAAGAGCTTGCTGCTGCGAAACAGAGAGAGAATACGCTAATAGCACAAGCTCAAAAGGCTCAATCTGCTCGACAACTCGCTGAGTCTCAATTAGCTATGGAAAAGAATGCTTCCACCGCACATAAGCAAGAAAATACTATTCTTCGGGAAAAGATTACCTCTCAAAGTAAGGCTCTTTCGATGGCACTATCCAGTAATAAAATTCTTGGGGAAGATAAGCTTAAAGCTGTAGCTACCCTCAAAAAATCTCAGATGGATGTCGATGCTTCCCTGTTTAATTTTTATGTCTATAGCGTTATGAGTCGGGGGATCTTACATAATCTGGAAGATAAGTTCGCAATTACTCTGGCTCTAGTCACGGAATGGATACTTGAGACTAATGATGGCGACCATACTGAAGATGATCTTATTGAAGATCTTTTAGATAAAGGGTCCCGCAATTCCTTAGCTGATGGGAAGATTTTGCTAAAGAAAATGCGAGGATTGCTAAGTGACAGGGTCGGACCTTCTGGGGGGCAAGCTCCAGACACAACCAATATTGATGCCCCCACTGAACCTGCTAACGTCGAAGCCTCTAGTTCGCAAACTCCAATTAATCCTACTACTGTTCTCAAAGAAAAGGACACAGTTACCGAGGAGCGCAATGTTGACGGAGGTATTACGGAGGAGCACAACATAAATGATGAGGAAGATGATAATGATGCAAATAGGTTTAAGGTCGAGGAGCACAGAAATATTCAAGTAAGTTTTGAAGCCATAAGTAAAACTAAAATTGTCCAAGCTATGTTATACTTATACTTCCTATGCCCTTCACCTAGGACGACTACATTCTACACTTATTGTTCATCTATTTTAGGTTTAATCTCACCACAATCTTCTCCAACTATAGGCAAGACCACGACAACTGAGGTCATTATTAATGATTCAATTTTGATGTCGACTCCTCCTAAACCCGTTACTACTCCTCCTCTAGGTGATGTATCTTTGCTTGGTGCTAAGACCCCAGGATCACAAGATACTCAAATTGGTGCGACTGCCAAGTTGGATAATGATGAAGATTATATCCCCAGTGATGAGGATTCAGACCACACCGACGAGACCCCAGGAAAAGAAGCTGAGGATCCAGAGAAGCAGAAAACCAAGTCTTTAGCATCTTCAGGACATAGAAGAAGAAAGCATGCTACTGGGAAGAAAGGAATTATCACTATATCTTACCAAGAGAGTCCTAGAGACCCGGTAATCAAAGATGGAAGCCAACCAACTAGTACTCCTCCTCCTTCTTCTACCAAGCCCTCTCTAAGGACATGTGACTTTAAGAGTGGGAAGAAAAAGTAGTGCTTATAACCTGCTTTCTTTACTTTTGTCATTACCTTTCATGTATTATATTTAGACCGGTTGTATATGCGAGTGCCGGTCCTCGCTCATCACTTTATGCTTATTACTTTATGCACATTTGTGTCTAAAACTTTTGCACTTGACTTTGTGTCTGACTTGTGTTATTGCTGATGCGATGAAACTGTGTTCTGTGTTCTGCTTGTTGTACTTAAGCTCTTTACTGTCGATTTATTATACTTTTTTGTATTGCATTCGACACCTGTTTCTTTACACATTTACAATACAAGTCTTCTATACCACAAGTCCTTTGTTGTTCCAATGCCTAGTAATGTAATGATCTTGTGGTATGTTTTGTAAATAATGGTTTTTCCAGTTGTAGTTGTATTTCCTTCATACCATAGATCAGTACTAGCCGGGTCTACTCGATCAACTTCATTGAACTCATTTGGTTTTGACTGAGGCATCACTCAAGATTTAATTTCTGTGAGTAACCACTTTTTGTGTTTATTACTGTATTAAAGTCTCCGAGCTTGCCATAACCCATTTCACGAAATTCAACTTTGTTTATTGAGGTAGTCCTTACAACCACAAAGCCTTCTTGCTTGGTGTAAAGCTGTGACGGGCATATGGTATATTTTTTTGAGCATTATTGATTTATCTTAGTGCGGTGGTGATGCTCCCATACCAAAGTTCGTCACAGACTTTTATTGGCATGGTGTGATTAACTATATCTAGAATCTCTTGGCTATTGCTAAAACACCGAAAATTCCTGCTGTAGTGGCTAAGTTTATTGCTTTCGACATCACATTCGGGATTTTATAGTTTGCTCATGACCCAAGGATTCTTAGCTTAGTCGATCAAACTCTTGCCTTTTAAAGAAAGGGATTTTTTGTTTTTGTGCCTCTGCTTGTGTAGTCTTATATTTTTGGTCCCAATGCTTATCTTTTTCTGACTAGTTAATTCAGACATAGAAGATTTATCTACAACTATGCTGATGTATTGTAGCGTCAGTGATTTCATCCAGTGCCTTCTAAGAGGTCTTTGAAGTTCGTTATTCGTTGTAGACGAATAATTCGGACAATTGCGAATGCCCCCAAAGAGGCATTTTGAGTCTGTTGATCATCGGATCTGAGATGATCAGATCCTAGTCTAACTGGATGCCTCCACAGGGGTCTTTTGCCTTCACAGAGGTCTTTGAAACCCAATGTTTGTCGCAATCAGACCAGGTAATTCCTGGTACTAATGATCGATTGGGGTGCCCCCGAAGAGGTCTTTTGCCCCTGACGAGGTCTTTTGGGGCCTGTTAATCGTGGACTCTGTGATTAGCAGTTTCTAACAAATTAATCAGGTGCCTCCGAAAAAGTCTTTGTAACCTGCCGAGTGCCGAGTCTATGATCACTGGACCCTAGCAAATTGATCGGGCACCTCGAAGAGGTCTTTAATTAGCTTCATTATGAGGGGCTTGGTTATTGCGCAGTTTCACGGGGCGGACGCCAATACCATTGCCAGATGCCTGTCGTAACAAGCTCTTCTAATATGAGGCTGGGGTCGTTAGCTTCCCTTTTCAGGAGTTGCCCCTTTGGTGAAACTTGCAATTTTCATGTCTTTAAATTTGACATTGCACCATTTAATTATCTGACTCTCGGTAGCTTCCATTTTTCTAGGAAAGGTAGTGCTTTACACCTTCGTATTTGCTGCGAATGGTGTTTGTAGCACACACTGCTTAAGCTGTCCCTACCAGGACTTGCTGTAGAAGTTACCAGATTTTGTTCAGGTCATTAAAGGCGATCGTTCTATGGCCTGCAATAATAAATAATTTTTAACAACTTTGAATGATTAAGCAAAGATTTCCACATAAAAAGATTTAGGCAAGCAGCTTCACTTCTTCATTCATGTAACACCCGATAATTTTAAAATAATAAAATTAACAAATTTAAGGACACTTAATTTGTAGAAGAAGAATTAAGTGAAACTGGTTATTCCATTGTGTTCGTCTCTGAATTCGGCTTAAGATAGAGTCCGAGTTTTCGTAAATCGGGCTCCGTATGAAGAAGTTATGGGGCTTAGAAGATTTCAAGTTTAAGCAGAAATTAAATTAAAATAATAATTAATAATCTAAAGCCAGTTCAAATTTCAAAATAGCAGAATTGGGCTGACCGGGAAATTTCCCGCTCAGAGATGTCGACCCCCCAAGGTGCAATCGACACATGTGCCGACTCCCTATAGGGGTGTCGACATAGGTGTCGACCCCCTATACGGGAGTCCACCCCTGTTGGGCAGGTTAGGATGATGTGTTCGGGTGACGATTTTTCTGATTTTAGGGCTTATGCGGCTTCATTTGGTTGGCTGAGTGATGTGTTATTGTGAATTGGATGGTTTAGATTGATCCAAAACTAATATAAGAGCTCTAATTAATCCTACACATCTATATAAGCACACATAAACCTAAACCCTAATCTAAACTAAATTCATTCATAAGCCGACATGCTGCTGCATCCTAAACTAAGCTAGTCTCTTCTCCAACGAATCAAAGCATAGGAAATATGAAAGAGGAGAACGGTTCTAGAACATCAACAACGCTTAATCTATTATTTCTTCTACCACTGTGAGTTCTAGTCACTTTTAGGTTTAAATAGATAAATGTGAATTGTGGTAGACTATGAATTGGGTATATGCTGTAAATCATGAACTTATGCAAGCATACTATGTCATTTCCCTTAGTTCTAATATATGTACATTCTACTATGTTTCCTATGTGAATCTTGAATTATAATTATATTGTGGTACATGTGAACTTGTTAATACATATCTAACTTTCTAGATCTGATTGTGGTGATTCGAAATGACGTTCATATGAACATTGATTTGTAACAATGTTAGGATGATAGTACATCCATTAATTTGGCATTACTTGGATCTAGACTTTGGTGTTGATCACCTTTCACTTGTTATATTATGATACCTTGGTATATGTGGTAAACTTGACATGTGAATCTAAACTTGTTATTATGCCACCCTGTCTATGATAGATTTAGGTAATTGGACACCTAATATTGAATCTAGATCTCATTATGCTTGCCTTAATAAAAGTTATTAATTTGATGTCCACTTTATTATGATAATTATCACATGTCCATTCACTTAGTTACTATGCCAGTTATGTTAATATTTATGCCAAAACATGTCAAACTGTCACCCTTATCATGTTCACTTTTATTATTATGACGAGGCAACTTTATAGCCTTGATGCCGCCAAAACACGTGTGGATACGTTAGTTAGTTAGGGGACAAAGGGAATTTGTAATTGGCATAGTTTATATAATATTTATATGAAATGAGCATATAATTCAAATGGGGAAACATAGAATTAATTACCTATAATGACATAGGTAAATTTGGGTAAAGATGAATTAATTACCTATAATGATCTAGTTAAATTTGGATAAAGATAGAATATTTAGTAATTAAAATTAAAATTTTTAATTGTACTTATGACATGAGGTTAGGTTACATTAGTGGTGGAAGTCTGCCCGGACCCGACCAGCAAATCCAACAGCCACTAATGTTGAACCTAATGTGGGAGGTCTAAGTAAGCAAATACGAATCGGGCTAAGACACAAGGTTAGGCCCAACTGTGGAATAATAATGCCCAGACCAGACCAGCATATCCAGCATCCACACGTTGTGGGCCTAATGTGGGAGGTCTAGCCCATTATAACCATAATCGGACATGGTAAAGAAACGGACTACTTAACCTAATTTAATATGAATATGGACTTAAGTTAGGGTTAATTAAAATTGGATGGAGGTTAAGTAAGTTAGAGGGGATGGGATATATATATAGGCCTACATACTTAACCCAATAACTGATATGTAATTAAAAACACCTAAGTGGTATACATAACGGGTGGATGAAGCAATAAAGGTTATGTAATTAAAAGACACCCTTTAGGGCAAACATAACTAGTATAGGGCTAAGTAATTAAAGACACCGAGGGGTATACATAGTCAGTGGAAAACCAAGTGGGGATACAAGAAAGAGGGGAGAGCTTGAATCATATTGTGTGGGACCCATTTCAATCAGTAACCCGGAGTTGGTATCAAGTAAGGAACTCCGTACTAGGCGGAGAAGGGGCACACTTACTGATTGATTGTAAGAGATCCAAATGAGACGGATGTTGTGGGTGGTGCAAACCGACCGGGGACATGTGCGTGCATGGGCCGGGCAGAATGGGCTAAGACGACCGTGATGCCAGTAGATATGGTTGTGCACCTCTTAGGTTGCCACTTTAGGAAGTGATACCTCCTACCGTGGGGTCAGCACAGGGTATCTACGGAATAGGGAGCCGATCGATTAAGGTAACGATTAGGGTACACTCGAACGTATACCCTAAGTCTACCAACTTATTGTGGAAGCGATCATCTAACTTTAGTTATACTAGTAATAGTGCAGAGTAGTCATTAGTGAAGTATGCGTACACCTTACCTTATCTGCCATGTCACACCTACCATTTATATAGTGACCTCTCTTAGCCACTTTATGCCTGTCATGTTCACCTTTATTTATTTACTGGCTAAAAGTAACTAGACTTGCCAGACTTTACGTCTAACCCCTTTGTTTTTCCCTCTCTCTTCCGTCCCTCCTCCCTCCCCCGTAGGTTCTCAGGGAGGAAACACCAAGGCTTATTCAGGACTTGGATATTATCTTGCTGGAAGCTACTTCTGGAGTATGGTTCAAGTCTTTGTCTCTACTATGGCTTACTCTTTTTATTGGGGAATAATGTTTTCTTTAATACCTATGTACTCTGATGATGTAAGACAGAAGTATTTTGTTGTAATGGTTTTAAGACTTATGGTGGTGTGAACTACAGTATTATGTTTTATGTTGAAATAAAAATTTGAAATTTCTGCTGCTATCTTATTTATATTTGTCTTGTAATTATTCTGTGTTTATTTACCTACAACGCTTCACGAAACTTAATGCATTCCCTTAGTGAGTGACATTAACGGACGTGTGGTGTTTCACTTAGTGTCAGAGCCGAAGGTTACTAGATTAGATAAAAAGTTTCTGAATTTTTTTTAGAAAGTATTTTCAGAAAGGAAAGTATGTTTTGAAAAAAATATTCTCCAAAAAGCCATATGTAGTATCCTTCTGTCCCTTATCTAAAATTCATCCTTTTTTCTTTTTCAGCATGTCTGGGGAACAAAACATCCCTAATCTACCAAAGGGCGTCACTATACCCAGATGGTTCTGTAGGTATTTGGAAGCCACGACAACAGCCGAAGAACAAAGATACGTTCCTCCCCCAACTACACCAGTCATTCCTCCTGCCCCCCCCCCTCCAAGAGCAGATAACTTCACCAAGATCTGCAAAGACTTCCTTGCTATGGGAGGGAAGCCGTTCCATGGGAAAGAGACATTCATAGAAGCCCGAAATTGGCTTAAGGAGATTGAGGACTTATTCGTCATCTTTGAAATGGAGGACCGAAGAAAAATCCAATTAGCTGCTTGGCTGTTAAAGGACGAAGCCTCATTTTGGTAGGAAGTCACCCAAGCTAGACGTCCGGTGGAAACTTAGGAATATTTTAGACACAGGTTCGAAATGAAATTCCTTTCCCAAGCTGAGAGAAGCATTCAGATGGAGAGGTTCTTAGCTCTCAAACAAGGAAATTTGACGGTGAAGGAATATGTGAGCAAGTTCAACTAGCTGGCAAGGTTTGGTCTAGAGTTGGTGGATACACCGCACAAAAAGGCTTTGCGGTTTGCCAAAGGGTTGAATGAGCCTCTGCATGGGCTGGCAATGTCCCACATCCCGATGGGGGCCACGTTTGAAAGGCTTGTTGATATGGCCCTAATGCATGAGAGGACAAGGGAGAAAAGAAGGAAGTGGAAGCTGAGGGGACATCGCAGAATAAGAAGGTATGGCCCAAGAAGGGGCAGCAATAGCCACAACAACAGCAACAGCAGCAACAACAGAAGAAAGGGGGAAGATGTTAAAGGCAAGGATAAGAGAAAATGTCACAATTGTGGAAAGGAAGGCCACCTGATCAAAGACTGCAAAAGAAGGAAGGCCAGTTGCTTTAATTGTGGAGAGGTCGAACACTTCTCTAAGGAGTTCCCAAGGAAAAAGGGATCGTAGGGATAAGGGCAAAGAATTGGGACTTCTGGAGAGCAGGTGCATGCTCTCGCGACTAGTGCTCCTGAAAGAGGTAGAAAAATTTCCATAGAAAGCTTAGTTTCTCTTTCAGACTTTCCAGTTAGAACACTTTTTGATTCTGGTGCTTCACACTCATTTATATCTAGTTCTGTGGTTGAATCTCTGCATTTAATTACTATTATGGTAGTACCCCATAGTTGTTTCAAACCCCATTGGTGGTTCGACTCATTTATTGGTGATTTCTAGGGGTTTGAAATTATCTGTGTTAGGCGTCGAATTTGAATGTGACGCTAATGTACATGGGTTTATGGGCTATGGATTGATTCTAGGAATGGACTGGCTTACTAAGTATGGGGCCGTTCTAGATTGTGAAAGGAGGGTTATTAGGCTCCTGACTTTTCATGGGAGGACCCTCGTACCATAGATGATTTGCAATATGTTCCAGTGGTTCAGGATTTTTTTTGATGTCTTTGATGAGGTGCGGGGTATACTTCCTAGGCGCGAGATCGACTTCTGCATATATCTGGTAGACAATGCAAAACCAGTTGCATTACCAGTGCACCACATGGCTCCAAGAGAAAGGAGCAAGCTGATTAAGCAAGTAGGGGAGCTACTTGAAAAGGGTTTATCAGACATAGCATATCAGAGTGGGGTGCTCCAGTAGTATTCGCAACTAAAGCGGATGGTTCGCTTCGGTTGTGTGTTGACTATAGAGAGTTAAATAAGCTCACCAAAAAGAATAGACACCTGGTTCCAAGAATTGATGATTTATTTGATCAGCTCGTTGGTGCCTCAGTATTTTCTCAGTTGGACTTGGCTACAGGGTTCCATCAATTGAGAGTGGCTGAGGATGGCACAGATAAGACTGCTTTCAGAACTCCGGACCATTTCTTTGAATGGTTAGTGATGCCTATTGGGCTGACAAATGCACCCGCCAATTTTGTTGACTTGATGAGTAGAGTGTTTCGGGAGTTCCTAAACAAATTCGTCGTAGTCTTTGTTGATGATATTTTGGTCTTCTCTAAGAGTGAAGAAGAGCATGCCTAACATTTGGGAGAAGTTCTGAAAACTCTCCATGACCATCAGCTAAAAGCAAAGTTCTCCAAATGTCATTTCTGGAGAAAGGAGGTGAGATTATTGGGGCATGTAGTCTCCAAATAAGGGATAGCTGTAGATCCCGCGAAGGTGGTGCAGTGCAAGATTGGCAAACTCCTAAAAATGCAACCGAGGTGAGGAGCTTTCTAGGATTGGCGGGTTATTACAGGAAGTTCATTAAGGACTTTGCAAAGATATCAGCCCCTCTCACCAGGCTGACAAAGAAGAATTTGACATTTTCATGGGACATAGACTGTGACGTTGCTTTCCAACGACTGAAAAGGGCTCTAACAACAGCCCCAGTCTTGGCCTTACCAGATGGAAGTAAAATGTTTACTGTTTACAATGATGCATGTGGTACAGGGCTTGATGCGGTCCTAATGCAAGAAGGGAAAGTGATATGTTACAAGGGTAGGCAGTTGAGAGTTCATGAGAAGAACTACCCCACACACGATCTAGAGTTGGCTGCCATAGTATTAGCGTTGAATACGTGGCGTCACTATCTACTTGGAGAAATGTTCGAGCTGTACACCGACCATAAATCTCTCAAGTACCTATTCTCACAAATGGATCTCAACTTAAGGCAATAGCAGTGGATGGAGTTCTTGGCTTCATATGATTTTGAGATTGCTTATACCCCTGTCAAGGGTAATGTGGTGGCAGATGCACTAAGCAGGCAGAGGATGGCCCTCAGTCCTCTGTTTGTGGAAAGAAAGAACTTAGAGTTCATATCGGCTTTTAATTTTAGACCCTCCATTAAGGTTTTGCCTGATTTGTTTGCATCCTTGGAGATACGACCAACTCTCATAGACCAGATAGGAACTGCACAACAAAGTAACCCACAGATTTTAGATATTATGGGGAGGCTCAGAAGAGGGGAGACTTCTAGTCACCTCATCAGATATGCCATAGATGAAAAGGGGTGGTTGCGACGAGATGGAAGGCTTTGTGTTCCTCAAACTGGAAGCTTAATAAAGGCAGTCCTAGAAAAAGTCCACCATTCTAAAATGACCATTCATCCAGGCGGTGACAAGATGTACAGAGACATGAAGAGGGTTTTCTTTTGGGTTGGGATGAAGAAGGACGTGGCCGAATTTGTTTCTCAATGTTTAGTTTGCCAGCAAGTCAAAGCGAGCAAAAAAAGCCCGGAGGATTACTTCATCAATTGGAAGTTCTACAGTGCAAATGGGAGAGCGTCTCTATGGATTTCATAGACGGGTTTCCTAGATCGAAGAAAGGCAATAACAGTGTTTTGGTGGTAGTAGACAGACTCACTAAGAGCGCTCACTTTATTCTAGTCAAGAGCAAAAGGACGGTATCGTGGTTGGCAGTGATTTATGTTCGTGAGATAGTTCGCCTCCATAAGGTACCTTCCAGCATAGTAAGCGATCGTGACCCCATCTTTATCAGTGAGTTTTGGAGAAGTTTGCAAGAGGCATTAGGTACACAGTTGCACTTAAGCACCGCTTATCATCCTCAGATCGATGGGCAGACGGAGAGGGTGAATAAGATTCTTGAAGATCTTTTGAGAGTGTGTATCCTTGACTTCGGAGGGACTTGGGTAGAGCATCTTCCTTTGGTGGAGTTAGCCTATAATAACAGCAACAGGCCAGCATCGGCATGGCACCCTTCGAAGCATTGTACGGGCATCCCTGTAGATCACCGACTTGTTGGTGGGAATCTACAAAAAGATTATTACTTGGACCAGATATGGTTAGAGAAACGTCCGAAAAGATTGACCTTATTCAACGGTGGATGAAGATAGCTCAAGACAAGCAGAAATCCTATGCAGACAAGAGAAGGCTGACATCGAATTCGAAGTGGGAGACTTTGTTTTTATCAAAGTATCACCTCTGAAGAATGTGGTCCGCTTCGGAGCAGTAGGGAAGTTGGCACCTAGGTTTGTGGGACCATTTCCCATAACTGAACGGATTGGCCAAATGGCCTATAGAGTAAAGCTTCCTGAAAATCTATCTAGCATTCATGATGTTTTCCATGTTTCTCATCTGCGGAAATGCTTGCATGACACCGCGGAAGTTGTTGAGCCGAGTATATTGGAAGAGGTAGAGGTGGAATGGGAGGCAACAATCAGGCGAGTTCCTTCCCGTATTCTGGGATCAGAGGTTAAGAAGCTACGCAATAAAGAGATCAAGTTGCTAAAGGTTTAATGGGCAGATAACCCAGAGGATGCGACTTGGGAAACCGAATATAAGATTCGTGCTTCATACCCTTTTCTCTTCGAGGGTACGTTCTTAACTCTTTTTCCCAAAAAAAAGCTTTATCAGTACTTATTTCTATCATTTGAGTATAACTTATCCATAGTACTTTCGACCTTTAGATAAGAGTCCTATGGATGAAAACATATGTTTGAAACATGTTACGTTTGATGGATGCTAGTGGATGCAAGTGTTTGCTAGTGGTTGCCTGTGGACGCATATACACACACATTAGGCATTAGATTAGCTCAATCACCTTCATACTACATATGGATGTGTGTGAGCATTTTCTTTTATGGATGGAAATTGATGAGTTACCATATGGATGTTGCATTTGGACAAATGTGTGCGCACATATAGAACTTATATGATGTGATAGGGTTATTTCCATACATGTTGGATTCATGACACTAATATACGTTGCATTAAGGAGGTAAACTGAATCAGTAGACCGCCTGATCTTCGCATTAGTGTTGGGACATATACACACCTTTGCATATATTCATAAGGATGCTTGTGAATGATGGATGAGTAGATGGATGATGTATGGTAGGATGCATTCTTCTTAACTTGAAGATTTCGGGAACGAAATCCTTTAAGGAGAGGAGAATGTAACACCCCGTAATTTTAAAATATTGAAATTAACAAATTTAAGGACATTTAATTTGTAGAAAATTAATTAAGTGAAACGGGTTACGCCATTGCGTTCGTCTCGGAATTCTACTTGATATAGAGTCCGAGTTTGAGTAAATCGGGCTCCGTATAAAGAAGTAATGAGGCTTAGAAGATTTCAAGTTTAAGCAGAAATTAAATTAAAATAATAATTAATAATCTAAAACCAGTTTGAATTTCAAAATAGCAGAATTGGGTTGAGCAGAAAATTTCCTGCTCAAAGGTGTCGACCCCCTATAGGGGTGTCGACATAGGTGTCGACCCCCCTATAGGGGAGTCGACCCCTGTCGGGCAGATTAGGCAGACGTGTTCGAGTGACGATTTTTCGGATTTTAGGGCTTATGTGGCTTATTTTGGTTGGCTGATTGATGTGTCATTGTGAATTGGATGGTTTAGATTGATCCTAAACTAATCTAAGAGCTCTAATTAATCCTACACATCCATATAAGCACACATAAACCTAAACCCTAATCTAAACTAAATTCATTCATAAGCCGCCATGCTAATGCATCCTAAACTAAGCTAGTCTCTTCTCCAACGAATCAAAGCATAGGAATTGTGAAAGAGGAGAACGGTTCTAGAACAACAACAACGCTTAATCTATTCTTTCTTCTACCACTGTGACTTCTAGTCACTTTTAGGTATAAATAGATAAATGTGAGTTGTGGTAGACTACGAATTGGGTATATGCTGTAAATTATGAACTTATGCAAGCATAATATGTCATTTCCCTTAGATCTAATATGTGGACATTCTACTATATTTCCTATGTGAATCTTGAATTACAACTATATTGTGGTACATGTGAACTTGTTAATAAAGATCTAACTTTCTAGATCTGACTGTGGTGATTCGATATGACGTTCATATAAACATTGATTCGTAACCATGTTAGGATGACAGTACATCCATTAATTTGACATTACTTGGATCTAGACTTTGGTGTTAATCACCTTTCACTTGTTATATTTTGATACCTTGGTATATGTGGTAAACTTGACATGTGAATCTAAACTTGTTATTATGCCACCCTGTTTATGCTTGATTTAGGTAATTGGACACCTAATATTGAATCTAGATCTCATTATGCTTGCCTTAATAAAAGTTATTAATTTGATGTCCACTTTATTATGATAATTATCACATGTCCATTCACTTAGTTACTATGCCAGTTATGTTAATATTTATGCCAAAACATGTCAAACTGTCACCCTTATCATGTTCCCTTTTATTGTTATGACGAGGCTACTTTATAGCCTCGATGCCGCCAAAATACGTGTGAATACGTTAGTTAGGAACGGGGACAAAGGGAATTTGTAATTGGCATAGTTTATATAATATTTATATGAAATGAGCATATAATTCAAATAGGGAAACATAGAATTAATTACCTATATTGACATAGGTAAATTTGGGTAAAGATGAATCAATTACCTATAATGACCTAGGTAAATTTGGATAACGATAGAATGTTTAGTAATTAAAATTAAGAATTTTAATTGTACTTATGACACGAGGTTAGGTTACATTAGCGGCGGAAGTCTGCCCGGACCCGACCAGCATATCCAGTAGCCACTAATGTTGAAACTGATTTGGGAGATCTAAGTACGCAAATAAGAATCGGGCTAAGACATGAGGTTATGCCCAACTGTGGAATAAGACTGCCCGGACCCGACCGACATTCCAGCATCCACACTTTGTTGGCCTAATGTGGGAGGTCTAGCCCATTATAACCTTAATTGGACATGGTAAAGAAATGGACTACTTAACCTAATTTAATATGAATATTGACTTAAGTTAGGGTTAAGTAAAATCTGATAGAGTTTAAGTAAGTTAGAGGGGATGGGTAATATATGTATGTATGTATGTGTGTGTGTGTGTATATATATATATATATATATATTGGCCCTCATACTTAACCCAATAAATGTTATGTAATTAAAGACACCTAATTGGTACATAACGGGTGGATGAAGCAATGAATGTTATGTAATTAAAAGACACCCTTTAGGGTAAACATAACTAGTATAGGGCTATGTAATTAAAGACACTGAAGGATATACATAGTCAGTGGAAAACCTAGTGGGGACACAAGTCAAAGGGGAAGCTTGTATCATATTGTGTGGGACCCATTTCAATCAGTAACTCGAATTTGGTATCAAGTTAGGAACTCCGTACTAGGTGGAGAAGGGACTTGCTTACTGATTGATTGTAAGAGATCCAAACGAGATGGATGGTGTGGGCGGCGCAAACCGACCGGGGACATGTGCGTTCATGGGCCGGGCAGAAGGGGCTAAGACGACCGTGAAACTAGTAGATATGGTTGTGCACCTCTTGGGTTGCCACTTTAAGAAGTGATACCTCCTACTGTGGGGCCAACACTGGGTATCTACGGAATAGGGAGCCGATCGATTAAGGTAATGGTTAGGGTACACTCGGACGTATACCTAAGTCTACAAACTTATTGTGGAAGGGATCATCTAACTTGAGTTATACTAGTAACAGTGCAGAGTCGTCATTAGTGAAGTATGTGTACACCTTAACTTTTCTTCCTTGTCACACCTGCCATTTATATAGTGACTTCTCTTACCCACTTTATGCATGTCATGTTCACCTTTATTTATTTACTGGCTAAAAGTAAGTAGACTCGCCAAACTTTATGTTTGACCTCTTTGTTTTTTCCTCTCTCTTCCGTTCCCCCCTCCCTCCCCCCCCCCCCCCCCCCCCAGGTTCTCGGGGAGGAAACACCTAGACTTAGTCAGGACTTGGATATTATCTTGTTGGAAGCTACTTCTGGAGTATGGCTCAAGTCTTTGTCTCTACTATGGCTTACTCTTTTTGTTGGGGAATAATGTTTTTCTTTAATACCTATGTACTCTGATGATGCAAGACAGAAGCATTTTGTTGTAATGGTTTTTTGACTTATGGTGTTGTGAACTATGGTATTATGTTTTATGTTGAAATAAAAATTTGAAATTTCCGTTGCTATCTTATTTATATCTGTCTTGTAATTATTTTGTGTCTGTTTACCTACAACGCTTAACGAAACTTAATGCATTCCCTTAGTGAGTGACATTAACGGACGTGGGGTGTTTCAATTCACATGTACACAAAGTTTGTATGGAAAGTATTTACAACTTTTATAGAAACCTGAATGAAAAGTTAAGTGTAATAGTTTCGTAGATGAATGTTGTTCCATGCCCTTGGGATTACCGCTCCATCTGCTGTCTTCAATTTGAAAGTGCCATCGAAGAGTTTCTGACTTATAACAGAGGGCTATTCCCAGTAAGGTTCGAAAACTCCTATCCCAGTTATTATCCTTTTCAATACCATATCTTCCACTCCAAAGGTTCTCTGTATGTCTTCCAAATTGAAGTGCCTAGCAACCCTCCTCTGGTGGGCAACGAATCTAAGTTCTACTTCAGTTCTCCTTTCCTCAAGTAAGTCAAGTGCTTCGAGTTTCCGCTTCTCATTCTCTTCTTGGTTGAAGTGGATCCTACGGTGAGTAGGTACTTCTAGTTCTACCGGAATCATAGCTTCAGACCCAAAGGAAAGAGAGAAGGGAGTATGCCCTATCGTAGTTTTGTGAGTTGTGTGATACGCCCATAGTGCAAGTCGAAGCTTGTCTATCAAACTACCTTTTGCTTTTTCAAGATGCTTCTTGATAGTTGATTTTATGATGTTGTTCGCCGCTTCGACTTTCCAGTTGGCCTGCGGATAGGAAACCGCTGACAAACTCTTTTGAATCTTTTACTTGACACATAAGCTTTTAAACTCACCGCTTTCGAATTGTGTTCCACTGTTTGTGATTATCTTCCGCGACACACCGAATCCGCATATGATGTTCTTCAAGACGAAGTTGATCACCTTTTTTGAATTGATGGTGGCCAGTGGCTCTACTTCCGCCCATTTAGTAGAGTAATCTACGACGGTAATGGCATACTTGAAACAAGATTTTGCAGTAGGGAGTGTTCCAATTAAATCGATGCACTTGACTACAAACGACCACGGACTGACCATTTGTGTTAGCTCTGTAGATGGTGCTCTTGGGATTTTTGAGAACTTGACATCGATCACATTTCTTGGTGTAAGTTGAGGAGTCTAAGTTTATATCGGGCCAGAAATAGCCGTATCAAAAAAATTTCTTGGCCAATGTTTGTCCTCCCGTATGACCTCACATTCTCCCTCACGAAGTTCTTCTAAAATGGCCCTAGATTCTTGCTTAGTCACGCATCGAAGCAAAAGCATAGAAAATCCCCGCTTGTAGAGACGACCGTCCTGGATGAGATATAAAGATGCTTTCTGGAGCAATTTCTTTCGTTACTTTGAATCATCTGGTAGCTCTCCCATGAGGAGACAATTTTTTATCGGAGTCATCCATGAATTTGGCGCTATGACGGTTTCCATGATCCAATCTATGTCTTTGTCATCAATGCTGGGATTTGAAAGAACTTCAACAGGAACTAGTCCCAACATCTGAGCATCTCCTGTACTAGCAAGTTTGGCAAGCGAATCTACTTTCATGTTTTCTTCTCTAGGATTACGAGATATCACATAGTACTCCAGGTCATTGAGAAGTTCCATGACTTTGGACAAATAAGCTGGAAGATTCCCTCCTTTGGTCTGGAACTCTCTTCGGACTTGGGATACCATAAGCTGCGAGTCGCTGAAGATCTATAAGGCTTTCAAGCTCAATACCTTCGCGATTTTCAACCCAGCGATTAGTGCCTCATATTCTGCCTCATTGTTAGTTGCAGGGAATTCCAATCTTATAGCACAGCATATTGATCGACCTTCAGGGGTTTCTAGAACTATACCTGCCCCAGCACAATAATGATTCTTAGCTCCATCGACAAACAACTTCCATCTGGTAATTTCTTCAATAGGTTTTTCTTTCTCCTCCCCTTTATCTGTGAATTCTGCGATGAAATCAACTAAAGATTTCCCATTGGTTGCACTTCGATGATGGTAAGTGATATCATATTGACTAAGTTCAATATTCCACTTTAACAATCTTCCCGAAGTTTCTGGGCAGAATAAGACTTGCTTTAGATGTTGATCCGTGATGACTCTGATAGAGTGGGAATGGAAGTATGGTCGGAGATTCTTGGAGGCGATGAGTAAACTGTACGCAAGTTTCTCCAATTTAGGACATTTCAGTTCTGCACCAGTAAGTCGTTTGCTAACGTAATATACCGGCCTTTGAACTTCATCACCTTCTCGAACTAGGGCCGCATTCAATGCATGAGATGATACTTCCAGGTATAAGAATAAGCTTTCTCCATCTTTGGGATTTGATAACATAGGTGGTGATTCAATGTGTTTAATTATCTCCTCGAAGGATGCTTGGAATTCGGGAGTCCATTGAAAATCTTTCTTCCCCTTTTTTAATGCATCAAACAATGGAATACACCTGTCTGTCACCTTTGTAATGAACCGACTCAATGCAACTACTTTTTCGTTTAGGCTTTGAGGTTATTTCTTTGTTTTCGGAGCACACATCTCTTGCAAAGCTGAGATCTGAGTGGGATTGGCTTCTATGCACCGGGCATTGACCATAAAACCAAGAAATTTTCCAGATGCGGCTCTAATTTGAGCATTTAAGAGGGTTTAACTTCATTCCATACTTCCTAAGAATGTGGAATATTTCAGTGAGATTCTCTAAATGATCTTCCTCCTTCTTGGACTAACAGCATGTCGTCAACATACACTTCCATGGTTCTCCCAATTTGTGCTTTAAACATTGCATTCACTAGACGCTGGTAAGTCGCTCCTTATTCTTCAATCTGAACGGCATGACCTTGTAACAATATAAGCCCAGATCTGTTATAAAGCTCGTTTTTTCCTGGTTTGGCTTTTGCATCATTATTTGGTTGTACCCCAAATAAGCATACATAAAAGATAGAAGCTTATGCCCTGCGGTTGCATCTGATCGATTCTGGGTAATGGAAAATTGTCCTTTGGGCATGCTTTATTGAGATCAGAACAGTTGATACACACTTGCCATTTGCCATTGGATTTTTTGACCAGTACCGGATTAGAGACCCAATTTGGACATATGGATTCTCGTATGAAGTCATTCTCAAGTAACCCATCCACCTTCTCTTTGAGTGCTCTAGATCTTTCAGGTCCTTGAGTTCGTCGTTTTTGTTTTACTGGAGTCCTGCTAGGATCGATATTTAACTCATGTACTATTACATCAGGAGAAATTCCACACATATCAGAATGATTCCAAGCAAAGACATCCAAATTTGCTTCTAAAAACTTAGTCAAATCTTTTTTGCAGCATGAGGTCCAACTGAGGGCCTATCTTCAATACCTTGTTTGGATCATCGTCATGAACTCGGATTACAATTGTGGCTTCAGCTAGTGTTGTGTGTGTTAGAGTTTATGCCCTAGAGGCAATTCATTTGATGAGATTGATAAAACTGTTGATGTTATTATTTTATTTGGAATAAAATATTATTCTATTATATTGTATTTACTGTGTAATATAAATAATAATATAATAAAAGTCCTTAGAATAATAATATGGAATTATATAGTTCGAGTAAGACTGAATTTGAGATTATATAATTATTAAGTATTATAATTCTTAAATGTCCCTATTCGAGTTTTATTGTTTATATAGGACAACAGTAAAACGTTGAGACTAGTGTATTGATTGACTGAAGATCACATCTCATTGATCATTAATATACGTGATATTAAAGTCAAGATATAAATACGTATTGGAGAATAGCGTATTGGGCTGACCCACCGTGAGATAACTACATGGAATATAATTAACAAGTATCATAAGTTGTTCTCATAGTGATAGTGATATAATGGTCCTCAGACCTGAAATCATTATAATTTTATTCGAGGATATTTGTGTTTTGATAACATCTAAAGTTATTTCGTAACAGAGTAATGATAACGGTGATTATTGGATATATCTAGAATCGAATATAAATTATGAATGATCTAGATGGAATTTAACCCTACGATACATTCGTAGTGATATCCATGGGCCTCTTGATTGAGTGAGACTGTGAAAAGCATGGCCATGCTCAGATATTGATTTGTTCTAAACAGTCTACTCATTGATCAAGAAAACAGATTAAATTATGAGGAGGATAATACGGTCCATGACTCCGGTTTAATCTTGGATATAACATTAAAAGGACTAAATTATATTGATACACTATTCACAAAGGTCATATCGAATCATTGATATTGTTGTAGCTTGGGTAGCAGTGATGTACTACTAGGTTCCACTCACTGTTTACAGTTTAAGTGTTTAAATTGTTGCCAACGCTGCAACAACCTACAGGGTCACACATATAGGTGTTGCAAATGGAGAGAGAATTTAATTAAAGGAAATCAAAAATTAGTTTTGACTAATTTCTTTTGAATGGGTATACGGGTTAGAAAATATCTATTAAGTTTCTCTTTATAAAGGAATGATAAGGCCGCATCGTTCATTCACTTTTTCATAAAAACTAAATCAGATTTTACAAACCCTAGATCTCGTTCAGATTAAATCGGCTAGTACCAAATCTTCAATCTTCGATTTCGATTGTCGTTCTCGAGGGCATGACCTGTGGATCTCCAATAGAGGTGCTCGAAATTCAAGTACTTGATTCGATCAGATCTGGAATTTGATTCAAAGATTAAAGTTAGGGCTTCGTTCGATCTTGCTATTCAAAGAAGAAGGGTACCTGTTTTGATTTAATTTTGTTCGATTTTCACAACTAAGGTTTCTGATTTTAATTGGTTCCGCTACAATTCGATCCTAAGTTTCATTCAATGGTATCAGAGCCAGGTTATACGAATTCAAACAATTTGGGTAAAATCGTTTAATTCATCTTGAATGAATATGCATAGACTTGCGAGATCGAAAGTGTTGAGAACACTAATTTAATTTTGATTAGAACCATAAAACGTGAATACTCAAATCAACCCAGAAACTGTTTCTGTGTAAATAGGATTTTATATTTGACATAGAATCCTAAAGTGAATTAATGGTTAAATTCGAGTTGAGTATCTTATATTTTCATTTACCATGTTCTGTTATATACTAGGACTTTTTAATAAAGTTATGAATTTTGGATTGTCAAATTAGGGATTAATTTTTTTTTTGTAAATATGTTTTTCCTGATATATCCTGACTATTAATTTGATCTTTCAGATCTTATAATCAAGTTATATGATTAGATAATGAATTTTTTTTTACTGACTGATGAGAAGTTATATACATATAAGTGATTTGTTCTACAAGTTACATAGCAGTTTCTATTCTTCCAGTTAGACTGGGTTTATAATCGTATATATATTTATATGATGCCTTTTATATTGTATACTGATACAAAGTGTAAAAGGGAAGTCATAAATTAATATATGACATATTAACTGTAAAATAATTAAACATGATTTTGAATAATAGTCATTTTCTATTAAATAGAGAATAGATAATGATGTTGTCATTCATGAATTAATCTTGGATTTAATTTCTAATTTTGATTTGCTCCTCATATATACATACTAATTATGATGTTGTATGTATTAAAATTGGATTTGGCTTTATTATTTGGAATATTATTCAAGATATAATTTTGCTAAAATCTTGTTTGCATAAGCAGGGGGTTTTAAATTCATTTATAATTTTAAAAATGTTTACATATTAAACTTGCAGCAGTTCAAGTCTAATAAAAGTACTTCCTTTTAGTATATAATTATATAGCTGATCAAATGTTGGTTCAGTATTATGATATTGTAAGAAAAGTCATGAATACATGAAACTGATCTGTATTCATTGATTAATACCATTGTTATCTTGGTGGATGATCATTATTGCATCAATGATTTTGAATCATCTTGAATCTTGGGATTGTATATTACATATATATAGATAAAGTTTTTTAACTATATTGATCATATATGTATATTGATATTTGAACTGTAAATTTGATTTACAGATATCCTACAATAATTTAGAGTTGGAAATATAAAATTTGTGAATTTTATTAGATCAAAAGTTGTATCTAAATAATTGAATTCTGTATTTGATATAGTAATTCTAATATATACATATATATATACACACAAATAAACATATATAAATCCGTAGTTATTTATGAATTAGCTCTTTATATATATATATATATATATATATGTGTGTGTGTGTGTGTGTGTGTGTGTGTTCTGTTAGATCCCATGAATATTGTATAGATTGTAAACAGTATATCAAAATGTATGTTTTTGCATCAATGAACTGTTTGATTGTTCTAAATACTATAATCATTAAGTAATTGGTACAAATTCATTGATGCAAGGATATATAAAGATATCCATAAACATATACCCTTGGTAAGTATGACCTGCCTTAACTATATATGTCTGCATATCCCGAATTCTGGATTGACATACATTGATGATTCATAATTGCCTGTTTATCATATAATTGCTTGATATATATATTCGGATGAAAGGGAGTTGAATTTGTTTTGGTTGGTTTACATGTCAGGATTGATGTATATTTGATATACATATATACGTATACATACATATATATATATATATATATATTGAATATTTAAACATACTGTTTATTGTTCAAAAGTTTCATTGCAGATTTGGCTTGTAATTTAACACCCTTAATTTGTTACCATTGCATATATGTATTATTGGGTGAACTTATATTGTCACATATATTAAACTGTAAGTCGGTATATTAGTTTATCAAAGTTAACAAAACTTATGATTGATTTTGAATCAGTACAAAAGTTTTAAAGCGACTTATTGATAAAGTTTTGGGCTTGTATTATTATTTTGTTTCAAAATTTCTAATCAGCCATGACATAGAGAATTTGACATCTGAATGGTTATTTTGAATAACATTGGTAAATACATATAAATTTGATCATCCCAAATACAATACAATTGTAATGACCCGGGATTTCGACCAACTAATTTTAAATATTTAGAATGGATTTAAATATTTAGTTGATAAAATAAATGAATTTTTATATTTTTGTTATCGATTTAAATATCGATTTCGATTTAGTATCGTATATATTAAATTATCAAAATAAGGAATCAGCGAATAACTGAATTCGAAGTGAAAACTGATTTGAAATCAGTTCAGATAATCAATACAAAATTCAGTTGAGTTAGAATAATAAGATTTAATTTATTATCAAAGAATATATCGTTTTGAATTTAATTCATATTGATTTAAATTCATATCTTCTACAGATGATCAAACTGGACTTTGAAACACGTCCCAGTGGGTTCAGAATAGGGGTTTAACCCTAAAAATGGCAGTCGGTGGGTTCAGATAGGAGTTGAAAATCAACGGATAATCTAAATTAAATAAAACCACAAATCAAAACAAAACGGTGCCATGTTTATATCCACACACTAAAATCAAATGGTGTCTTCTTCTAACACCACAGACCAAACAAAAGCGTGTCTTCCTTTATCTCCACAAACAAGACATAACCGTGCTCCCCTTCATCACCACAAATCAAACAAATTTGTGTTTCTTCGATGACCACAAACACAAATCAAAAGCTTTAGTATAAATGGCCCCTACCCTCTCATTCCCAATCCCTTTCTGCTGTTGTTCGATTTCAAAATCGAATCAAGCTTTCCATTCGTTCCTCTTTCTCAAACCAAACCGGAAATGAAATTCGAAAAGGGAACTGTGATGTCCATTGCTAGAAAATTCGATGCCGTGGGAATCTAAAGCTTGTCAATGTTCTGGAGCACTTGCGAGTCCAGGAAGAAGAGGAAAAATCGAAACGGCTTATCGTAGTTTGATCCGCCAACCTCTGATGCTTGGCTTAAGATGGATGCGCTTGCGATTGGGATGTGGCACAGTGGTTCCTGAAGAGGCCGACGCTGGTAATGATAAGACTGGGTGGCGTCTTCATAGGAGTGGTGCGATGTACTTGTGGAGGTTCGAAACTGGAATGCGAAAATGGGAAGAGCTAATTGATGATGTTCAGGGACTTAAAGGGGAGCCGAGGTGGAGTTGGGTGCTTCTGTGTTTACGGTGATGAAATGATGAAAGATTGAATGGAGATATGAGGGTTCAAGGATTTCACAGAAAATGGCAGTGAACACAGAGAAGAGACATGAATCTATATTTGGAGACAAGAGGTTAGCGTGATTAGGAATGCTAATCATGGTGATTCAAGGTAAATCTACTAATTTATTTAGTTAATTCGTTATTTTTTATAGAAAATAAAAATATAAATCATATATTGAAATATATTGAATTTATACAAAGTAGAAAAATCATAAAATAGAATTCATAATTGCAGATCTTAATGTGGAGTTCATTTGGAGTTGATCTGAGTTGACTGGAATTTAATTTAAATCGAATGGTATTCGATTTAATTTATGTCAGATATTCGACAAATAAAAACCCTGGTGAGTAAACCTCACTCGCCATTTAATTAGAATTGTTTCTAGTTGTTAAAAATAATTGTTGTGCTTGTTTGAATGTTGTCTGATTGGTTTAAATATATATATAGTTATATAGGCTTACTATTATATATATATTGGTTTGGTGATTGGTTGGATTCCCGCAGTCTCATTAGCGGATGCCCGCGGTACCATAGCGGATGATTACCCTATACGCCCCACGCTATGATTAGTGGATGACCTTCATACCGCGATATCCTGCCTCGAAGCAGGATGGGTATTACTATGTTGACTAACGTCTGTGGATGCAGGAAAACAGGTTGGAGGAATCCAACTGGATTCCTCAAAAATATATTATCTGTTTGTTGTTGTTGATTTCGTATATATTCATATATGATGTGTTAAAAGTCAAGTGATTGAAAGTTGGTTGATCTGATTGTTGAAAATACCACTAGAGCTTGAATATTGATTTATAAAAATATCGGAAAGGGTATTTGATATTTAAAAAGGGAATTCTATTTTTTTATAAATAGAATTTGAATTTTAAATGAACTATAGAAAACATTAACTTGTTTTGAATATATAAAACAAGTAATTGAATTTATAAAGTTGTTTATAAATGAAAATATGGGATTTGAATCGAATTTTCAAACTTTGTTTATAAATGAAAATATGAGATTTGAATTGAATTTATAAACGTTGTTTATAAATGGAAAGGTGGGATTTGAATTGATGTTATAAACGTTGTTTATAAATAATGCCGAGAATTCAAATGGACTTTGAATATAAGGAATTGTAATGGAGATTTGAATAATCGAATTCAAATGGAGTTTAACTATAGAATTTGAATATAGTATTTCAAATGGAATTTGAATATAGAAATTCAAATGGACTTTAACTATAGATTTGAATATAGAAATTCAAATAGACTTTAAACTATAGATTTGAATATAGAAATTCAAAGGGACTTTAAACGATTTGAGTATAGAATTCAAATAGACTTTAAACTATAGATTTGAATATAGAAATTCAAAGGGACTTTAAACGATTTGAATATAGAATTCAAATGGACTTTAAACTATAGAATTTGAATATAGAATTCAAATGGACTTTAAACTATAGAATTTGAATATAGAATTCAAATGGACTTTGAATATAAGGAATTGAAATATAATTTGAATAATAGAATTCAAATGGAGTTTAACTATAGGATTTGAAAATAGAATTCAAATGAAGTTTAAATAAAAAGAATTCAAATAGAATTGATTTGGAATTTGAATAAGGAGTCGATAAGGGAACGAGAGTATGAGTATAATTAGAATTTGTTAATATGCAGTTAAAATATATTTGAACATGTCATGTTCAAATATGAAGGTGAAATAGACTGAAAAGTTAAGTAACAGATTTAATTAACAAATCGAGTTAAAACGATTTGGTATAGTTAAATTATTGGACAGGCATAAATATACAGGAGACAGGTATGGAATAAAGTATAGAAGTGAAATAAATAGAATGCCCGACAAAAAGGTACGTATTTAATTTCCATATGAGATTTTATGCGCCGTATCGGCTAGCCGCTTGGCTTTTTCTTTTTCTTTTTGAAATGAGAAAAACCGGGAAAGCTATTTGAAATTTCCCGATGCTCCCGGTACAAAGGAGGTTATGGCGAATTTTTCCGGGAATTTAAGGAGATAGAATATTTTTAAGATAATTTGATAGTTAGAAATCAACGTATCGATATATATAGAAGTCGATAAGAAAACGAACATAGAAATAGAATAGTATAATAAAAAAGGAAGTATAAGAATAAAATCTAGTAAGAATAGAAAGAGAAAATGTATATGTGTTTGAAGGTGAATAATCAGTTGTATGGTATTGATTATTCGAGTAAGTAGTCTTGTCTGTTTTGACGTTAAATGTTATTCAGTCAAGGTCTGAGAGGTAATTATACCCCAACTTGGTTGATTTCATGATATACCGATAAGTAGCAAGATTCAGGCTCGAAGATCAATGTGGAATAAGAATTAGTTAAATACTGTATTTGGGTTGTCGTAACGATGTTTTACACAACATCTGTTTTAACCCAAATGAAATGTAAGCTTGAAAATAAATGTTAAATATTTCCTAAGTATAGGAATAAACGAGATTGGAAAAGAGATAAGTAATTGGAATATTTTTCCAATTATAAATAACATATATTTTCTAAAGTTTAGAAAATAAAAAGAAGGCGATATATGGAAATGTTTTCCAAAGAACGTAAAAGGGCAATATGGTTATTGAAAATATTTGGTTAACAAATATTGATAAAGAAATAGAGAAGAGATTTAATTAATGGAATATCAATTAAAGGCTCACTGATTGTTGGATGTTTGGATGAACACTTGTTTTATTCGATAGTTAAATCATCGACTATCGAAACACTTGTTTTTATTCGATAGTTAAATCACAGACTATCGGAGTTTTGACCATCGTTGTCAATATGGAGAGACCGGTTGGATTATTATCCGAAGAACCACTCCATATCGGCAGTAGCGTGCGAATCAGATTATATAAAGATAATCGAAGACGGAGTAGAGTGCAAGGACTTTTTTCTATTTATAGAAATAGTACCTTCGGTTCATCCTGTTCCTGGGTGACTTGTATGGATGAATGTCTGACAGAGTATTTCCAGAATGGTCACGTACTTTGATTTCTTCAACCGTACCAAGAGTGGAAGCGGAGAAGGAAACTTCTTTTAGCTAACACGTAATGTACTGTTGAGGATGTCAATCGGTGATTTGATGGATTTGACGATGTGGCATTCGAAGTGAATCTGGTGTGATGATAAAGCGTAGCTTCTAGCCTCATCAACCGGTAAATGACAGAAATCGGGCAAGCAGCATGGCTATGTAGGTCGCACCTATTAGGGTGTATAATCACCTGATCTAGAGTTTCATTTACTTCTAAAAATCTATTGTCGATGCTGACCCATTCGGGAAACGTTTTCTGATCCTAATCGTTGGTGATATACATTCGATACACTCAAGCAAAATGAGTGGTCGGTCATGTGTGGCTGAGTTGCAAGATGTTCTTGTTGAACTCGGTGTATTCTCCTCTAGAGATATACCAGCGGAAGGTGATTCCATACCTTGTCATAGTTGGAAACCCATTACCCAATACGTGCTTGCGGTTTATGATTTGTATATATATGTGGAACGTGAGATGCAAACGTTCCACTAGATTGTTATCTACTTGATTTAGACATTATTATAATATCAAAAGAGTTTTGATATAAAGATAAATCAAGTGTTTGGATTCTCATAAGGGAAAAACCCGTTCCGTGTTATACGGCGTGGTCTTATGAGATATCATTTAGTTTTCTGAAACTGTTTTAAACTGTTTACTCATACTAGTCCATGTTGCGTGCTTTAAGGCATGTGTCGCATGATAGGGGGTTCTCGCTTTTCGTTAGGTGGCGAACGGGAGACTCTTACTCCTACATGTCCCTTTGGTAGGGTTGGTTGCTTAGTGCGAAGTCGAAAGGCTGGCCGTAAAATGTGGTGTTGGGGTACCAATGTAAGCCACAGTGGGGTATTACCTTGCTGCTACGGGGAGGAGAGGATGGTTGCAAAGCCTACTTGAATTTCCGGGTCACTACAGTTGGTATCAGAGCTTAGGTTTAGCGAATACCTAGGCTGTGTGGAAATGTGCTCATTAGAGATAGGATCAGTAGTATCCTAGAATGAGTTGAGTGTATATATATATACGAGAGAGCGTATTTGTTATTTGATATAAAAACTGTTTTATATTGTGTTGACTAGTCTGTTGAGTGGCTTATAAATTTTGGTCGAATCGTGGGATGCCACGATGTCGATAGGAGTTTATAAACACTTGAACAGAAGATTGGACACGATATTGTTTTTAAAAAGTTAAGTTGATTGTTAGGATTATAATCGAATTAGATTATAAAACAGAAATAGTTATATATAACCAATGGAATTTGTATATGAAATCAAATACAAATGAGATAAATTGAAATTGAATTCCAACCAGAATTCAGAAATTAAAATCCTGGGAGTTAGGAAAATATTTTTCTAAATGGATTTTGGAAGTGATATAGCACTGGACTCATTCAGTGGCTGGGAAATAATTCTGATGATGGTCGCAACATCACCAGTGTTCATTTTCGAGTTTCTAAGTGACGAATTGCTGCCTTAGAAATTTTTTGATGGAAATTTGTTTGAAAGAAACAAGTTGGTTGAAAATTCAAATGTTTTGAATTTGGGATAGATATGAATATATGTATATATTTATATAAATTCAAAGGAATTTTGAAATAGGAATTTGAATATATATATAATTCAAATAGAAGTGAAATAGAATTTGAATTCAAAGGAATTCAAATGAGTTTGAATATAGAAAATTCAAATAGAAATTGTATAAGAAAATTTGAAATGGAATTTGAATTCAAAGGAATTCAAATGGATTTGAATAAAGAAAAGTCAAATAGAGATTTGAATATTAGAATTCAAATGGAATTTGGTTAAATAGAATTTCAAAGAGAATACAAAGTGGAGGTTGAATATTAGAATTCAAAGAAAATATAAAGTTTGAAATAGAATTTTAAAATAAAAAGAGTTTAAATAGAAATTTGAATAAGGAATTTAAATAGAAATTGAACAAAGGATTTCAAATGGAATTTGAATAAGGGATTTGAAATGGGTTTTTGAATAAAGGATTTCAAATAGGAATTGAAGATAAGAAATTCAAATAGGAATTGAAAATAAGAAATTCAAATAGAATCTGAAGATAAGGAAATTGAATTAGAATTTGAATCGAAGAAAATTCAAATAGAAATTGAATAGAAGGAAATTCAAATATAGAGTTTGAATAAAGAAATTCAAATGGAATTTGAATATTGTAGATGTAGAGGACTTGAATATTTGAAGTGAAATAGATCAGTAATATTATGAAATGGATTTGATATATGTTAAAAATATATCAGAATGGAGTTGAATCTATTATAAACAAAGTTAGAACGTTTATATTTATAAATATAATTAAAACAAGCTCGCCGTAGCGCGGCAGTTCGTAAATTGACGATTCGAACTTCAATTTAGTATACAGAACTCGATTGAAGTCGGAATTCTTTGAAACAAGAATCGTCGGGACCAGTTGAACAATAGTTTTCTAATGAAAGAGAAAAATCTGGATTTCATCGTATAGATTTTGAGTTATGTCAAAATCAAATTTTTAGAAAAGCAGCGCCAGAAACCATTAAAAACCACAATGGTTTATATATATAAGTAAAAGGATTTTTAAAGTAAATAAAATCTGAATTGGCATTAGAAAAATCCAGAATGGAGATATAAAATAAATATGAACTCCAGTGAAGTATGTGAAATGATTTTTAAGACAAAAATCATATTTTAAATGGTTAAATAGAATTAACTAAAATAGAGAATAATTAGTTAAAGGAAATTTGAATCGAAATTGAATTTTTGGA
Source organism: Allium sativum (assembly GCA_030737875.1). Lineage (NCBI taxonomy): Eukaryota > Viridiplantae > Streptophyta > Magnoliopsida > Asparagales > Amaryllidaceae > Allium > Allium sativum. Next base: position 344,189,912 of record CM060924.1, on the reverse strand, counting down.
TAAGTGAAAGAGATTGAGAATTTATATTCGAAATCGAATATATAACTCGAGTTGAAAATATGATTAGATTAGTCTATAATTAAATTGACTTTTTATTTGAACAAGTTATATTCAAATAAAAGGGGTGAAATAGGCAAAATGGTTAATTATCAACTAGTTAATGGGAATTTGAATGATTGAAATTAAATTTAACTTAAGTAAGTTAAATGGATCGAAATGAATAAATTGAGTAAAATCAATGTGAATGAAATAAATTTTGGGTGTGAATTAAGGAAAAACCCAAAAGAGTTAAAAAGAAAATATATTTGTAACACAAATACAAAGGAAGTTATGTGCAAACAAATATAAGGAGAAATATTTGTAAAAACATTTACAAATAGAATTTAAAAGGGGAATATTTGTAAAACATTTACAAATAGAATTTAAAAGGGGAATATTTGTAAAACATTTACAAATAGATTAAATGGAAATATTTATTTGTTAAATAAAAAGAATGTTATAAATGAGATATTTATTTGTTAAATAAATAGAATTAATCAAAGAAATATTCAGAAGATGAATAAAAAAAATGGAAATCTGTTTTTAACAGATAAGTAGAAAAGATTAATTTATAAATAATAGTTTATAAATTAAATTAAATATTTATCATTCGATAAATGGAATATATAAGTCTGGACTTATATAGAGAAGAGATATTGGTTTTTAGCACCGATAGTTTTAAATAGAAGGGGTACACAACACTTGTATAAGTGAAGTAACGTTAATAAAGAGAACATTTATAAAGTAAAGAACCGTTACAAAAAGTAAATCTTTATAAATGAATAAACGCTATCGAATAGGAGTTATTCGAATAGGAGAAGTCGATTAGTGTTAGAATAAATCGATTAGAGTAAGAATTAACCAGTTAGAGTTAATCGGTTAGGGTTAATCCGTAGAGTTAATTGAATATTAGTTATTCAATTAGAATTTATCGAATATTGTTATTCAAATTTAGAGTTAACCAGATAGAGTTAATTGAACATGGTTAATCGAATTAGAATTTAATTGAATGATAGTTATTCAATTAAAGTTGATCGAATATAGTATTGGGATAGAATTAGTCAAACATAGTTACTCAGGATAAGTTGCCATTTCGTACGACTGCTAGCGTAATTCGCAGGGCTGCAGATAGCCTAGGGCGGTCGGATGTTTCCTGGGGGAATCAGGCGTAACCATTGTGATCGCTGCGATCTAGAGTCAAGCGAGTGGAGTTAAATCGAATATTAGTTTATTCGAATAGAATTAAAGGAATTATCGAATTTGTTTATTCGAAAGGAATTATCAAATTTAGTAAATCGAAGGAGTTATCGATTATTAGTAAATCAAAGGAGTTATCGATTATAGTTTAATCGAAAAGAGTTATCGATTAGTTTAATCGAAGTGAGTTATAGAATATTGGTTATTCGAAGGAGTTATCGAATTTAGTTATTCGATGGAGTTAATCAAAAAGAGTAAAATCCAATAGAGTTAATTGAAAAGAGTAAATCGAATATAGTTTATTCGAAGAAAGGTTTTCGAATCTAGTTATTCGAAAGAGAGATTATCGAATATAGTTATTCGAAGGGAGGAGTTATCGAGTATGGAATCTATTCGGAAGAGAGTTATGCAAGGAAGTTTGAAATGTTGAGTATCAACATAAATAAGATTTTGAAAAGTTAATGGGTTTGTAGCACTTTTTCTACCTTAGCAATTTCGAGGACGAAATTATTTTAAGTGGGGAAGATTGTAATGACCCGGGATTTCGACCAACTAATTTTAAATATTTAGAATGGATTTAAATATTTAGTTGATAAAATAAATGAATTTTTATATTTTTGTTATCGATTTAAATATCGATTTCGATTTAATATCGTATATATTAAATTATCAAAATAAGGAATCAGCGAATAACTGAATTCGAAGTGAAAACTGATTTGAAATCAGTTCAGATAATCAATACAAAATTCAGTTGAGTTAGAATAATAAGATTTAATTTATTATCAAAGAATATATCGTTTTGAATTTAATTCATATTGATTTAAATTCATATCTTCTACAGATGATCAAACTGGACTTTGAAACCCGTCCCAGTGGGTTCAGAATAGGGGTTTAACCCTAAAAATGGCAGTCGGTGGGTTCAGATAGGAGTTGAAAATCAACGGATAATCTAAATTAAATAAAACCACAAATCAAAACAAAACGGTGCCATGTTTATATCCACACACTAAAATCAAATGGTGTCTTCTTCTAACACCACAGACCAAACAAAAGCGTGTCTTCCTTTATCTCCACAAACAAGACATAATCGTGCTCCCCTTCATCACCACAAATCAAACAAATTTGTGTTTCTTCGATGACCACAAACACAAATCAAAAGCTTTAGTATAAATGGCCCCTACCCTCTCATTCCCAATCCCTTTCTGCTGTTGTTCGATTTCAAAATCGAATCAAGCTTTCCATTCGTTCCTCTTTCTCAAACCAAACCGGAAATGAAAATCGAAAAGGGAACTGTGATGTCCATTGCTAGAAAATTCGATGCCGTGGGAATCTAAAGCTTGTCAATGTTCTGGAGCACTTGCGAGTCCAGGAAGAAGAGGAAAAATCGAAACGGCTTATCGCAGTTTGATCCGCCAACCTCTGATGCGTGGCTCAAGATGGATGCACTTGCGATTGGGATGTGGCACAGTGGTTCCTGAAGAGGCCGACGCTGGTAATGATAAGACTGGGTGGCGTCTTCATAGGAGTGGTGCGATGTACTTGTGGAGGTTCGAAACTGGAATGCGAAAATGGGAAGAGCTAATTGATGATGTTCAGGGACTTAAAGGGGAGCCGAGGTGGAGTTGGGTGCTTCTGTGTTTACGGTGATGAAATGATGAAAGATTGAATGGAGATATGAGGGTTCAAGGATTTCACAGAAAATGGCAGTGAACACAGAGAAGAGACATGAATCTATATTTGGAGACAAGAGGTTAGCGTGATTAGGAATGCTAATCATGGTGATTCAAGGTAAATCTACTAATTTATTTAGTTAATTCGTTAATTTTTATAGAAAATAAAAATATAAATCATATATTGAAATATATTGAATTCATACAAAGTAGAAAAATCATAAAATAGAATTCATAATTGCATATCTTAATGTGGAGTTCATTTGGAGTTGATCTGAGTTGACTGGAATTTAATTTAAATCGAATGGTATTCGATTTAATTTATGTCAGATATTCGACAAATAAAAACCCTGGTGAGTAAACCTCACTCGCCATTTAATTAGAATTGTTTCTAGTTGTTAAAAATAATTGTTGTGCTTGTTTGAATGTTGTCTGATTGGTTTAAATATATATATATAGTTATATAGGCTTACTATTATATATATATTGGTTTGGTGATTGGTTGGATTCCCGCAGTCTCATTAGCGGATGCCCGCGGTACCATAGCGGATGATTACCCTATACGCCCCACGCTATGATTAGTGGATGACCTTCATACCGCGATATCCTGCCTCGAAGCAGGATGGGTATTACTATGTTGACTAACGTCTGTGGATGCAGGAAAACAGGTTGGAGGAATCCAACTGGATTCCTCAAAAATATATTATTTGTTTGTTGTTGTTGATTTCGTATATATTCATATATGATGTGTTAAAAGTCAAGTGATTGAAAGTTGGTTGATCTGATTGTTGAAAATACCACTAGAGCTTGAATATTGATTTATAAAAATATCGGAAAGGGTATTTGATACTTAAAAAGGGAATTCTATTTTTTTATAAATAGAATTTGAATTTTAAATGAACTATAGAAAACATTAACTTGTTTTGAATATATAAAACAAGTAATAGAATTTATAAAGTTGTTTATAAATGAAAATATGGGATTTGAATCGAATTTACAAACTTTGTTTATAAATGAAAATATGAGATTTGAATTGAATTTAAAAACGTTGTTTATAAATGGAGAGGTGGGATTTGAATTGAAGTTATAAACGTTGTTTATAAATAATGCCGAGAATTCAAATGGACTTTGAATATAAGGAATTGTAATGGAGATTTGAATAATCGAATTCAAATGGAGTTTAACTATAGAATTTGAATATAGTATTTCAAATGGAATTTGAATATAGAAATTCAAATGGACTTTAACTATAGATTTGAATATAGATATTCAAATAGACTTTAAACTATAGATTTGAATATAGAAATTCAAAGGGACTTTAAACGATTTGAATATAGAATTCAAATAGACTTTAAACTATAGATTTGAATATAGAAATTCAAAGGGACTTTAAACGATTTGAATATAGAATTCAAATGGACTTTAAACTATAGAATTTGAATATAGAATTCAAATGGACTTTAAACTATAGAATTTGAATATAGAATTCAAATGGACTTTGAATATAAGGAATTGAAATAGAATTTGAATAATAGAATTCAAATGGAGTTTAACTATAGGATTTGAAAATAGAATTCAAATGAAGTTTAAATAAAAAGAATTCAAATAGAATTGATTTGGAATTTGAATAAGAAGTCGATAAGGGAACGAGAGTATGAGTATAATTAGAATTTGTTAATATGCAGTTAAAATATATTTGAACATGTCATGTTCAAATATAAAGGTGAAATAGACTGAAAAGTTAAGTAACAGATTTAATTAACAAATCGAGTTAAAACGATTTGGTATAGTTAAATGATTGGACAGGCATAAATATACAGGAGACAGGTATGGAATAAAGTATAGAAGTGAAATAAATAGAATGCCCGACAAAAAGGTACGTATTTAATTTCCATATGAGATTTTATGCGCCGTATCGGCTAGCTGCTTGGCTTTTTCTTTTTCTTTTTGAAATGAGAAGGACCGGGAAAGCTATTTGAAATTTCCCGATGCTCCCGGTACAAAGGAGGTTATGGCGAATTTTTCCGGGAATTTAAGGAGATAGAATATTTTTAAGATAATTTGATAGTTAGAAATCAACGTATCGATATATATAGAAGTCGATAAGAAAACGAACTTAGAAATAGAATAGTATAATCAAAAAGGAAGTATAAGAATAAAATCTAGTAAGAATAGAAAGAGAAAATGTATATGTTTTTGAAGGTGAATAATCAGTTGTATGGTATTGATTATTCGAGTAAGTAGTCTTGTCTGTTTTGACGTTAAATGTTATTCAGTCAAGGTCTGAGAGGTAATTATACCCCAACTTGATTGATTTCATGATATACCGATAAGTAGCAAGATTCAGGCTCGAAGATCAATGTGGAATAAGAATTAGTTAAATACTGTATTTGGGTTGTCGTAACGATGTTTTACACAACATCTGTTTTAACCCAAACGAAATGTAAGCTTGGAAATAAATGTTAAATATTTCCTAAGTATAGGAATAAACGAGATTGGAAAAGAGATAAGTAATTGGAATATTTTCCAATTATAAATAACATATATTTTCTAAAGTTTAGAAAATAAAAAGAAGGCGATATATGGAAATGTTTTCCAAAGAACGTAAAAGGGCAATATGGTTATTGAAAATATTTGGTTAACAAATATTGATAAAGAAATAGAGAAGAGATTTAATTAATGGAATATTAATTAAAGGCTCACTGATTGTTGGATGTTTGGATGAACACTTGTTTTATTCGATAGTTAAATCATCGACTATCGAAACACTTGTTTTTATTCGATAGTTAAATCACAGACTATCGGAGTTTTGACCATCGTTGTCAATATGGAGAGACCGGTTGGATTATTATCCGAAGAACCACTCCATATCGGCAGTAGCGTGCGAATCAGATTATATAAAGATAATCGAAGACGGAGTAGAGTGCAAGGACTTTTTTCTATTTATAGAAATAGTACCTTCGGTTCATCCTGTTCCTGGGTGACTTGTATGGATGAATGTCTGACAGAGTATTTCCAGAATGGTCACGTACATTGATTTCTTCAACCGTACCAAGAGTGGAAGCGGAGAAGGAAACTTCTTTTAGCTAACACGTAATGTACTGTTGAGGACGTCAATCGGTGATTTGATGGATTTGACGATGTGGCATTCGAAGTGATTCTGGTGTGATGATAAAGCGTAGCTTCTAGCCTCATCAACCGGTAAATGACAGAAATCGGGCAAGCAGCATGGCTATGTAGGTCGCACCTATTAGGGTGTATAATCACCTGATCTAGAGTTTCATTTACTTCTAAAAATCTATTGTCGATGCTGACCCATTCGGGAAACGGTTGCTGATCCCAATCGTTGGTGATATACATTCGATACACTCAAGCGAAATGAGTGGTCGGTCATGTGTGGCTGAGTTGCAAGATGTTCTTGTTGAACTCGGTGTATTCTCCTCTAGAGATATACCAGCGGAAGGTGATTCCGTACCTTGTCATAGTTGGAAACCCATTACCCAATACGTGTTTGCGGTTTATGATTTGTATATATATGTGGAACGTGAGATGCAAACGTTCCACTAGATTGTTATCTACTTGATTTAGACATTATTATAATATCAAAAGAGTTTTGATATAAAGATAAATCAAGTGTTTGGATTCTCATAAGGGAAAAACCCGTTCCGTGTTATACGGCGTGGTCTTATGAGATATCATTTAGTTTTCTGAAACTGTTTTAAACTGTTTACTCGTACCAGTCCCATGACTGACCCGGAGTTTACTTTGTTGTTTTCCCTAAACTCTTGGGTGCCTAAATTTGTATGGGAAGTCAAGTAGTCAGGATTTTACAGATATACTGGAAGAGCTGGAGCAGGAGGCTTCAGGATCATATAGCTATAGTTTATTTCCGCGGTGTTGTAAGTGTTGTACTCTGATAAGTGTATGTTATACAGTTAAGATTTTGTATTTCAAAGATATGACATATTATATTTTGTTCCGCTGCGATGTGAGATTCAGTGTTGTTATTTCTGTTTTTCTTCTACCTCTTTCTTCTAAAAAAAAAATGTTTCGTATTTTCGTGATATTTGGGTTGGACGTATGATGTATATAGTCAACTCTGATGTTGCGGATTTGCGGGTCATTACAACAATGTTGCAGATACTAATTGTATTCTGATAATGTATGTTAATATATATATGCTAATAGTAGCATAAATGTACATTTATATGAAAGGAGTTTCATAACATAAGGATAGTTGATCTGCTGCTATATTAACATCTCCTGTAAATGTAATTCTACAATAAATTTGTTTAGATTATGTGATGCTATTATGCACAATCTTGAACACATATTTCTAGCTTATAGATGATAATGTCATTAATTATAAATATGTTCGAATGTTTTGGACCTGTTTTTGTACTGATTGAATAAAGGACATTTGTAACACCCCGTAATTTTATAACATTAAAATTCACAAATTAAAGTATACTTAATTTTTAGAAAAGAATTAAGTGAAATGGGTTGCGTAGAGAAATATATATATATAAATTAAAAATTAAATAAATAAATATGCGAAAAAGTTCAAAACAACGAATTGGGAGGGGGAAATAACCGAACCGGCCCATTTTTGAGGTCGACCCGAGCCTCGCTGGGTCGACTAGGGGTTAATCCTGGGTGTTTGGTTGTCAACCCGTGGGCCGATTCGCTCAAATGCAGATTTTGCATTTGATTGGTTCTCATGGTTCAGGGTTAATCTAATGGCCCTAAATAACTTCCTACACCTATAAATACATCCTAATGCTAACCCTAAACCTAATTAAAATAGAATAGTTACCGTCGCCATGGAAATCAATGGAGCCGCCGCCAACTAAGAAAGAAGAAAAGCAAATTCAATTCTAATTCTCTCAACCCTAAAGCAAAGCAAAACTCTCTTTTTTCTTCTCTAAATTGTGAGTATGATGATCTTAACAAGGTTATTATCATTTTAATTAGGTTGAGTTATGAATGGATTATGAGTAGATGATGTGAATTATCATATATGTTGTTGTAAACCCCTTTTGCTATCCTGTATATTGTAAATCCAATGTTATGTGATGATGATATCTTATATGTTGTAAATCATGCTATGATGATGTTATGTATGTTGAAAGTTTCTATGCTAAGTTGTGATGAATCATACATGTTAAAAAGGCCACGATGTTACCATCTATGCTAGTTAGTTCATATTAATTAAATTATCATGTTTGGGTTATGTTGATCTATATGACAAGTCACATATGCAAGTTAGATTGATTAGAAAAGTTATGAACATATGCCAAGACATCTATTATGACATCTAGAATTATGCTATGACATATGTGATATCCTATGTTAGTTCACACCATCGTTATGTTGCCTAAAAACCCCATATGAAAGTTTATGTATAGATTTGGGCTATGATCATATCATGTAAATTGAGACATTTAACAAGTTGACACCTTTTGATCCTTAACATGTGTAGTTTATGCAAGTTTCACCCCTATTATGATTAGATTTATTTTAATTGTCTATATGTTGTGATAATTTATCTTTGTGCTAGGTGTTAGACTATACAAGTCTAGCCTATATTATGCGTTGAATAAGCGAACGTATAAACGTGTGGTAGGGGTAATATTAAGGATTTAATATTAAAAAGTTGGGGTGCAATTGATATGATTTTGCATGCCATAAGTGGATGGCCATAATTGAGTCAATTATGGACATCATTAAAAGTTGACTTAATTAATAATTTGAATAGGGAATTATTAAAACTGGGGTAAAATATTTTAAGTGTTAATCAATGCTTAGGACACGAGGTTGGACTCGTTTCTGACGTAAACCTGCCCGGACCCGCCCGGCAAATCCAGGGGTCACAAATGTCAGCCCAATGTGAGAGGTCCTAGGCCTAAACTAAAGCATAACTGTAACACCCCACACCCGCTAAGGTCACTCACTAAGGGAATGCCTTAACTTCGGTAGAGAATTTTAAGTGAATATAGAACAGAAAAATGACAACAAGACAGATATAAATAATACTTGAAAATCTAAAACATCATTTCATTGTAGCAGAAGGTAAACATGTTTATTTACAATACCATAAAAGAGTCAAGTACTAAATATCCATCCTGATAAAAACATAAGTACATAATCCCACTACATAACTAATAGCCATAATAGAAAAGATAAGCTGGGCTTTACATCACGGTCTAAGCTCCAAAAGATAGATAAAGAAATCTGATCAAAGCCCACTAGTGCTAGGCCCAACCTGAGGACCTGAGGGGGAAAAAGATAAAAACAACGGGGTCAGACATAAGTCTGAGTGAGCCCTATAACTTTAACAATACAATCATTAAAGTAATTAGGGTATTATATAAACTTGGTACGGTAATGACTGGGGATAAATGACTACACTAAGCAGCCAACTAAACATAGGACGAACTAAGATAACGGTAAAGACTCATCTACCCACCCAAGGGTAATTACTAACTGCACCACACCAGTCATTCCTACTTAAAGGTTGATCCCACCCAAGGACTTAGAAAATTTACCCAGTAGTTTCGTGTACCCCTAGCTGACTACATAGGTGCCGTCTGACCCTATCTCCACTAGGTGTACCCACTACTCCCCAAGCGATCGGCTCCCTACCGTAGATACCCGTGCTGGCCCCACAGTGGGGTGTATCACTCCCCAAAGTGGCAACCCGATACAATCAACGGTGCACGACTTATACCTACACGATGCAACAACGTCTTACCTACCAGCCCGGGTCCATACACGCATATGAAACCCGTTGGACTTGCATTGCCACCGCTAACCTGTTTTGGCCTCTTATAGTCAAGCCCAGTACGCGTGTCCCGTCCTCGACATGGGTCGAGCCCACTAAGATACATATGGGTTACTGGTTGAAATGGGCCCCCACAAGCTACCCACCTAAGCTTGTCCCTTTTTCTAGTGCATCCCACTTAACCCTTTAATCATGTTTAATTACATGTTTCCACTTGGTTAAGTATTCTAATCGTATTTTCTATTGCAACCCAAGGCAACCCACTAGATTTCCACATGCCACCCAAGGCACTTACTTGATTTCCACATGCCACCCAAGGCACTTACTTGATTTCCACATGCCGCCCAAGGCACCCACTTAACCCCTCATGCCGCACTACATGCTTATCTGGTTAAGTGTTTCTTAATTGATTAAGACCGTAACCTTTGCAAAGACCTCTCACATTAGACTATCTTTTATGGCAGCTGGATTTGTCGGTCGGGTCCGGGCAGCCTTACGCCATAACCGAGTCTAACCTCGTGTCTTTACACTGTCACGTGTTTAGTTTATGCCTAAGACCTCTCACATTGGGCCAATCATTTGTAGCCGCTGGATTTGCCGGTCGGTTCCGGGCAGTCTTATGCAACAAAAGGGTCCAACCTCGTGTCTTAGTCGATTAATTACACCTAATTAATCACCCCCATAATTTGTATTAATTATCCCTAATTAATTACAAATTTAACGATGTACATAATTGACTCAATTATGTCCATCCACTTTATGGTATGCATAATCATACCAACTTCACACCATTTTATTAACATGAATATTAACCCCATCGTTCCCCACGTAATTCGCTATCATGACATACTTAAAAGGGAAGATTCATCACAAATACAATGGGTTCAACTTGCATAACATTAGCATCAACATGGGTTTTAAAGGTGTCAACATGCATATAGCATCAAACCCAACTAGCATAAATAATCAACCCAAACTTGCATGAATCACATATGTCATAAAGAGGGTAACTTGCATAAGCTACTTATGTCATACAAAGGGGTAAACTTGCATATGTATGTATGACATACAAAGGGGTTAACTTGCATATGTATGCATATCATACAAAGGTGTAAACTTGCACATGTTACTTGCATATAATCAAATACCAAACTTGCATAACATGTCATATATGAACTTGCATATAATCAACTACCAAACTTGCATAACATATCATATATGAACTTGCATATAATCAAACACCAAACTTGCATAACATGGTGTCATAAAGGATCAATGTTTATCATAGCAATTTGCATAACCAGCATCATGAACACATAGCCTAACACTTGCATAACTTGCATAACATCATGATCATATAGTATATAACTTGCATCACTTGCATAACATCATGAACATGTAGCATATGACTTGCATAACTTGCATAACATTATAAACACATAGCATATGACTTGCATAACTTGCATACCATCTCAAACACATAGCATATGATAACATAACTTGCATTGATCCACATACATAACCATAACCACATTATATCCTATCATAATTAGTTTAGCAATTGCTTGCTAAAGGCATAGAAACTCACAACTTGTTGATTAACACCTCTATGAAGAAGATTAAGTTGCTAGAGTTGATTAGAAATTGATTTGAGAAGCTATCTTCCTCTTTAATTTGTTGGTGGCTCCTTCTAGTTGCATTTTGACGGCATAACGACGTTGTCTCCAATTTTAGTATGAATTAGGGTAGTCTTAGGGTGTATTTATAGATTAGTTAAGTGTTTTAGGCCATTAGATTAACCCTAAATCAGATTAGAGCCGTCAGATCTCGTCACTAGCCACCAAGCACAGCCCAAAAGCCAAAATGGTGCACCCAGGTCACACAGACCGACAGGGGGGTCGACCCCTGGGTCGACCCCTAGGGGGGGTCGACACCCATGTCGACCCTAGGGTCGACACCCTCAGTCTGGCGGGAATTTTCCCGCCTCTTCTGAAATGTGAAGTTTGAATATTTAAATCTGTTTTGAATTTTCTGAAACTTCTTTGGGCCTTAACTGGGTCATACGGACTCCGATTTTCGAAAACTCGGACTCTATTTCGCGTATTTTTCCGAGACGAACGCAATGGCATAGCCCGTTTCCCCTGATTCAGATTTTAAAATTTAATTCTGCCCTGATTTATATTATAACAAGTTATTCAACATGCGGGGTGTTACATTCTCCCCTACTTAAAGGATTTCGTCCCCGAAATCTCTAAGTCAAGAAGAACGTATCCTACCAACCAAACAACCATCTACTCAAACCATCAACCACTGGCATCCATTATCCTTAAAGTTTCTAATGTTGTATGAGCATATGCAAAGAGTGTGTGTATATGTTCCCTATCTAATGCAAAATCAGGCGGTCTTCTGATTCAGTTGACCTCCTTAATGCAAACCATGATAGTGCCATGCATCCAATATGTATGCGAAAGAACCCTATCGACACATACTACTTCTACATGAGTGCACAATCATTCACCAAAATGCATCATCCATATGATAACACAACCATTATACATCCATTAATATAGCTACCTACACACAATTATATGCAATATGCAATATGAAGTGACTGAGCCGATCTAGTGTCTAAAGTGTGTGTATATGCATCCACGAGCAACCACTAGCAAACACTTGCATCCACACGCATCCATCAAACATAACATGTTTCAAACACATGTTTCAACCATAGGTTTACCCTATCTAAAGGTCAAAGATACTAATGAGAGGACATGCTAAAGATAAGATAAGTACTAGACAGACGATAAAGGAGAAGTTAAAGGTCATACCCTCAAAAAGGAATGGGTACAGTGAACGCATCTTCGCTTCTGTCTCCCAAGTAGCATTGCTCTCATCCTCTCCCTATTGCGCTTTGACTAGTTGAACCTCTCTATTTCTCAACTTCCTAACCTCTGACCCAAGGATGAGGGTAGGAGCTCGTCGAATCGTTGCATCACGCTCTACCTCCACTTCTCTAAGCAAGCTCGGCTCTACCACCTCTGCGGTCCCATGTAGGCACTTCCTCAAATGTGACACATGGAATACGTCATGTACCCCACTAAGTCTCTCGGGTAAATCCACCCTATATGCCATCCGTCCAATCCTTTCCTTAATCGGAAACGGTCCTACAAATCTTGGTGCTAACTTCCCAACGGACCCAAAGCGAACAACATTCCGTAATGGAGATACTTTGACAAAGACCATGTCCCCATCATTAAACTCAAGATCTGTCCTCCTCTTATCCGCGTAAGATTTCTGTCTATCTTGCGCTTCTTTCATCCTTCTTCGAATCAAATCAATCTTTTCCGAAGTCTCTCTAACCATATCAGGCCCAAGCAAGATCTTATCCGTAGATTCCCACCAACATGTAGGTGATCGACAAGGCCTTCCATAAAGAGCTTCGAAAGGAGCCATACCAATACTAGACTGAAAGTTGTTATTATACGCGAACTCTACCAATGGAAGATGCTCTTCCCATGTACCTCCAAAATCTAAGATACAAAGCCTCAAAAGGTCTTCCAGAACACGATTCACCCTCTCGGTCTGGCCGTCCGTCTGAGGATGATATGCGGTGCTCAAACACAACTGAGTCTCTACTGCCTCTTGCAAACTTTTCCAAAATTCGCTAGTGAAGATAGGATCTCGATCGCTCACTATTCTAGAAGGTACCCCATGCAACCGAACTATCTCTCGAAGGTAAACTGAAGCTAGCCATGGAGCAGTCCTCTTGCTCTTTACGGGTATGAAATGGGCGCTCTTAGTAAGTCTGTCTACCACAACCCAAATTCCCGTATTACCCTTCCTCGATCTGGGTAACCCATCAATAAAATCCATCGAGACGCTATCCCACTTCCATTGCGGAACTTCCAACGGGTGAAGCAACCCACCGGGTTTCTTTTGCTCCGCTTTCACTTGTTGGCACTCCAAGCATCTAGCGACATACTCGGCCACATCTTTCTTCATACCGGCCCAAAAGAAAACTCACTTCATGTCTTGGTACATCTTGTCCCCTCTGGGATGAATGGTCATCTTTAAACGATGCGCATCATCAAGAATAGCCTTCCTCAAACCCTCGTCTTGCGGTACACAAAGTCTACCGTCTCTACGCAAGCACCCCCTATCGTCTAGGGTGTAACTACTCAAATGGTTGGACGACTCCCCCATTATGAGCCTCTCTACCAACTCAACCAACTGTGGGTCGTCCCGCTGTGCCTCGCCAACCCGTCCCAAAAGAGTAGGTCTGACCTCTAAGGATGCTAGTAAACCGGGTACAATGTCAATGGAAGGTCTGAAATCAAACATCGAGATAAATTCCAAGCTTCGTCGTTCCACGAACAATGGACTCAAGGACAACCTTTTCCTGCTCAAGGCGTCCACCACCACGTTACCCTTGCCAAGGGTATACGCTATCTCGAAGTCATAGGATGCCAAGAACTCCATCCACCTTTGCTGTCTCAAGTTCAAATCCTTCTGAGAAAACAAGTACTTCAATGATTTGTGGTCAGTAAACAACTCGAATCTCTCTCCAAGAAGATAATGGCGCCAAATATTAAGCGCAAAAACAATAGCGGCCAACTCTAAATCATGGGTAGGGTAATTTTTCTCATGCTTTCTCAACTGCCTTCCACCGTAGGCTATTACCCTTCCCTCTTGCATTAAGACTGCGCCCAGCCCTATCCCACAAGCATCGGTATAAACAACAAATGGCTTACTCCCATCTGGCAACACTAAGACTGGAGTTATGGTTAAAGCTCTCTTTAACCGTTGGAACGCATCATCATAATCTACGTCCCATGCAAAGACTAGATTCTTCTTTGTCAAGCGAGTTAATAGGGCTGATATCTTTGCGAAGTCCTTGATAAACTTCCTATAGTAGCCAGCCAACCCCAAGAAACTCCTCACCTCAGTAGCATTCTTTGGAACCTTCCAATCTTGGATGGATACTACCTTCGCGGGATCCATAGCTATCCCTTCCTTGGAGACCACGTGGCCCAAGAACCGCACTTCCTTCCTCCAGAAGTGACATTTAGAGAATTTAGCCTTAAGGCTATGTGCTCGAAGAGTCTCCAACACTTCCCTAAGATGTAGGGCATGCTCTTCTTCATTCTTAGAAAAGACTAAGATGTCATCCACAAAGACCACCACAAACTTATTAAGGTACTCCCTGAACACCCTACTCATCAAATCAACAAAGTATGCGGGGGCGTTCGTCAAACCAAATGGCATCACAAGCCACTCATAGAAACCATCCGGAGTCCTAAAGGCGGTCTTGTCTATGCTATCCTCAGCCACTCTCAACTGATGAAACCCCGTGGCCAAGTCCAACTGTGAAAACACTGAGGCGCCAGCCAACTGATCAAAAAGATCATCAATCCTCGGCAATGGGTGTCTATTCTTCTTTGTGAGCTTGTTGAGTTCACAAAGTCTGAGGGACCCATCCGCCTTCGTGGCAAAAACTACTGGAGCACCCCACTCCGATATACTTCGTCTTATGAACCCCTTCTCAAGCAACTCCCCTACTTGCTTATGGAGTTCCCTCCTCTCACGAGGAGCCATGTGGCGCACTGGCAAAGATACTGGTTTAGCATTGTCTACCAGATATATTCGGAAGTCTATCTCCCGCTTCGGAGGTAAGCCCTTCACCTCCTCAAACACATCCGAGTATTCCCGGACCACTCTAATTGATCGCAAACTCTCGACCGAAGCGTCAAGCGATTCAAGATAACTTAGCATAACAGAATCCATGGGATTACAAGAGACCTCGAGAGTGTTACCCAAGCGGGTCATGAGCCTAACAACTCTCCTTTCACAATCAAGAACGACACCATTTCTGGATAACCAGTCCACGCCCAAAATCAACCCATAGCCCGTGAAGCCCAAAACAAAAGCATCACATCTAAACTCAACGCTTAGTACATAAATCTTCAAACCCAAACATATCATGGACAAATAAGTAGAGCCCCCAGTTGGATTTGAAACAACCAAGGGATCATCTACTAGACTGGTGTCTAAGTGCAGTGACTCAACTAATGATGATGAGATAAACGAATGCGATGCGCCAGAGTCAAACAAAGTACGGACAGGATGATCAAACAGAAAAACCAGACTTTCAACGGAAATAGTTCTACCTCTTTCCTGAATCGGTGGAACCGCGAGAGCCTGAACTTGCCCCCTTGCCTGACCTGGTGCCATAAGAGCTTGCACCTGTCCCCCTGAGGTAGATTCCATCCTTTGCCCCTTCTTAGGGCAGTCCTTCACTAGATGCCCTGCTTCGCCACAGTGGAAGCAGCCCGTCTTCTTCTTCTTCCGACAATCTTTGCTTAGGTGGCCTGATGTCCCGCAATTGAAGCACTTCTTCTTTCCCTTGCCACCGTTGCCTTTCCCACCCTTGTTTTGCTGTTGTTGTTGAGGTCTCTTCTGATCTCCTTTCTTCTCGGGTGCCTTATTAGCATTGGGACCCTTCTCTTCCTCATGCATGAGTGCCATATCTACTAGCTTCTCAAAGGTGGCCGCCATAGGGATGTAAGTCATAGCCAATCCATGCATCGGTTCATTCAAGCCTTTAACGAACCTCAAAGCCTTCTTCTCCGGTGTATTCACCATGTCTATGCCAAACCTTGCCAATTGATTAAACTTGTTGACATATTCCTTCACTGATAGGATTCCTTGCGTTAGAGTCAAGAACCTTTCCATATACAAGTTTTCCTCCGCCCTTGAGAGAAACTTTGCCACAAACCTTTGCCTGAAATCCGCCCAAGAGTCAACCGGGCGCTCTCCATTAGTGACCTCCCACCAGAATGAGGCCTCTCCCTTCATTAACCAAGCAGCTAACTTGACTTTCCTTCCTTCTTCCATCTCAAAGATATCTATCAACTCTTCCACCTCCTTAAGCCAATCCCTAGCTTCCACAAAAGTTTCTGATCCTTGAAAAGGTTTCCCTCCCATAGCCTTAAATTCCTTGCAAGTCTTAGCAAAAGTATCCGTGCGAGGGGGAGGAGGGGGAGGAAGATCGGGTGCTACTGTTGGTGGAGGAACATTTGCTAGACCCGCAGTAGCGGCCCTAGCCTCCATCAACCTCCTATACCATACTGGTATCGCTACACCCTCCGGAAAGTTAAGATCTTCGGCCATGCTGAAACGAAAAAGGAAAGATTCAAAACAGAGAATTCGAAAGATAAAGATATGGCTATTGGGATTATGCTTTTCTTTCAAAAAAATTTCTCTTAAAAGACATGTTTTTGAAAATACTTCTTCCAAAATTGTTTTTAGAAAAATAGTTTTCTAAAAACTTTATCTGTTCCGGTAACCTTCAGCTCTGATACCACGTGTAACACCCCACACCCGCTAAGGTCACTCACTAAAGGAATGCCTTAACTTCGGTGGAGTATTTTAAGTGAATACAGAACAGAAAAATTACAACAAGACAGATATAAATAATACTTGAAAATCTAAAACATCATTTCATTGTAGCAGAAGGTAAACATTTTTAGTTACAATACCATAAAAGAGTCAAGTACTAAATATCCATCCTGATAAAAACATAAGTACATAATCCCACTACATAACTAATAGCCATAATAGAAAAGATAAGCCGGGCTTTACATCACGGTCCAAGCTCCAAAAGATAGATAAAGAAATCTGATCAAAGCCCACTAGTGCTAGGCCCAACCTGAGGACGTGAGGGGGAAAAAAGATAAAAACAACGGGGTTAGACATAAGTCTGAGTGAGCCCTATAACTTTAACAATACAATCATTAAAGTAATTAGGGTATTATATAAACTTGGTACGGTAATGACTGGGGATAAATGACTACACTAAGCAGCCAACTAGACATAGGACGAACTAAGATAACGGTAAAGATGCATCTACCCACCCAAGGGTAATTACTAACTGCACCACACCAGTCATTCCTACTTAAAGTTTGATCCCACCCAAGGACTTAGAAAATTTACCCAGTAGTTTCGTGTACCCCTAGCTGACTACATAGGTGCCGTCTGCCCCTATCTCCACTAGGTGTACCCACTACTCCCCAAGCGATCGGCTACCTACCGTAGATACCCGTGCTGGCCCCACAGTGGGGTGTATCACTCCCCAAAGTGGCAACCCGATACAATCAACGGTGCACGGCTTATACCTACACGATGCAACAACGTCTTACCTACCAGCCCGGGCCCACACACACATATGAAACCCGTTGGACTTGCGTTGCCACCGCTAACCCGTTTTGGCCTCTTATAGTCAAGCCCAGTACGCGTGTCCCATCCTCGACATGGGTCGAGCCCACTAAGATACATATGGGTTACTGGTTGAAATGGGCCTCCACAAGCTACCCACCTAAGCTTGTCCCTTTTTCTAGTGCATCCCACTTAACCCTTTAATCATGTTTAATTGCATGTTTCCACTTGGTTAAGTATTCTAATCGTATTTTCTATTGCCACCCAAGGCAACCCACTAGATTTCCACATGCCACCCAAGGCACTTACTTGATTTCCACATGCCACCCAAGGCACTTACTTGATTTCCACATGCCACCCAAGGCACCCACTTAACCCCTCATGCCCCACTACATGCTTATCTGGTTAAGTGTTTCTTAATTGATTAAGACCGTAACCTTTGCAAAGACCTCTCACATTAGACTATCTTTTATGGCAGCTGGATTTGCCGGTCGGGTCCGGGCAGCCTTACGCCATAACCGAGTCTAACCTCGTGTCTTTACACTTGTCACGTGTTTAGTTTATGCCTAAGACCTCTCACATTGGGCCAATCATTTGTAGCCGCTGGATTTGCCGGTCGGTTCCGGGCAGTCTTATGCAACAAAAGGGTCCAACCTCGTGTCTTAGTCGATAAATTACACCTAATTAATCACCCCCATAATTTGTATTAATTATCCCTAATTAATTACAAATTTAACGATGTACATAATTGACTCAATTATGTCCATCCACTTTATGGTATGCATAATCATACCAACTTCACACCATTTTATTAACATGAATATTAACCCCATCGTTCCCCACGTAATTCGCTATCATGACATACTTAAAAGGGAAGATTCATCACAAATACAATGGGTTCAACTTGCATAACATTAGCATCAACATGGGTTTTAAAGGTGTCAACATGCATATAGCATCAAACCCAACTAGCATAAATAATCAACCCAAACTTGCATGAATCACATATGTCATAAAGAGGGTAACTTGCATAAGCTACTTATGTCATACAAAGGGGTAAACTTGCATATGTATGTATGACATACAAAGGGGTTAACTTGCATATGTATGCATATCATACAAAGGTGTAAACTTGCACATGTTACTTGCATATAATCAAACACCAAACTTGCATAACATGTCATATATGAACTTGCATATAATCAACTACCAAACTTGCATAACATATCATATATGAACTTGCATATAATCAAACACCAAACTTGCATAACATGGTGTCATAAAGGATCAATGTTTATCATAGCAATTTGCATAACTAGCATCATGAACACATAGCCTAACACTTGCATAACTTGCATAACATCATGATCATATAGTATATAACTTGCATCACTTGCATAACATCATGAACATGTAGCATATGACTTGCATAACTTGCATAACATTATAAACACATAGCATATGACTTGCATAACTTGCATATCATCTCAAACACATAGCATATGATAACATAACTTGCATTGATCCACATACATAACCATAACCTCATTATATCCTATCATAATTAGTTTAGCAATTGCTTGCTAAAGGCATAGAAACTCACAACTTGTTGATTAGCACCCCTATGAAGAAGATTAAGTTGCTAGAGTTGATTAGAAATTGATTTGAGAAGCTATCTTCCTCTTTAATTTGTTGGTGGCTCCTTCTAGTTGCATTTTGACGGCATAACGACGTTGTCTCCAATTTTATTATGAATTAGCGTAGTCTTAGGGTGTATTTAAATATTAGTTATGTGTTTTAGGCCATTAGATTAACCCTAAATTAGATTAGAGCCGTCAGATCTCGTCACTAGCCACCAAGCACAGCCCAAAAGCCAAAATGGTGCACTGAGGTCACACAGACCGACAGGGGGGGTCGACCCCTGGGGGGGTCGACACCCATGTCAACCCTAGGGTCGACACCCTCAGTCTGGCGGGAATTTTCCCGCCTCTTCTGAAATGTGAAATTTGAATATTTAAATCTGTTTTGAATTTTTCTGAAACTTCTTTGGGCCTTAACTAGGTCATACAGACTCCGATTTTCGAAAACTCAGACTCTATTTCACGTATTTTTCCGAGACGAACGCAATGGCATAGCCCGTTTCCCCTGATTCAGATTTTAAAATTTAATTCTGCCCTGATTTATATTATAACAAGTTATTCAACATGCGGGGTGTTACAATAACGGTTGTAAAGACACGAGGTTAGACTCTTTTATGGTGTAAGACTGCCTGGACCCGCCCGGCAAATCCAGCTGCCATAAATGCCAGTCTAATGTGAGAGGTCTTTATGAGGTTATGGCCTGTATGAAGTAAGAAATACTTAACAAGATAAACATGTAAGGTGGGACATGGGGGTTAAGTAGGTGCCTTGGGTGGCACGAGGAATCTAGGGGGTGCCCTTAGTGGCATGTGAAATACGATTAGTAAGACTTAACCAAACACACATGTAAATGAACATGACTAAGAGGGTTAAGTGGGATATACTAGTGACAAGCTTAGGTGGGTAGCTTATGGGGGCCTATTTCGACCAGTATCCCAAACGTATCTTTGTGGGCTCGACCCAAGTCGAGGACGGGACACGCATGCTGGGTTTGACTGTAAGAGGCCAAAACGGGGAGTGGTGGCAACGCAAGTCCAACGGGTTTCATATGCATGTGTGGACCCGGGCTGGTAGGTAAGACGTTGTTGCATCGTGTAGGTATAAGCCGTGCATTCTCAAGTTGTATCGAGTTGCCACTTTAGGGGAGTGATACACCCCACTGTGGGGCTAGCACGGGTATCTACGAGTAGGGAGCCGATCGAAAGTGGGTAGTGGGGTACACCGAGTGGAGATAGGGGCAGACGGCACCTATGTAGTCAGCTAGGGGTACGTAAGGCTATTTATAAAGTTTATGTGTGAATCAAGTGGGATCAAACAATAGGGTGACTGGTATGGTGCAGTGTAGTAATGTGCGGTGCAGTGTAGTAATCATTCGTTAGTAATTAGGTGTGCCTTTACCGTTATCTTTAACGTTATCTTAAACGCTATCTTTATCTTCCTAAGAGTTCGTAGACATTTACTTGTCTTCCAGCTTATGCCTTAGTCTAGTAATTTTGATAATAGTATTGTTAGAATTATCATACTCGCCAGACTTTATGTCTGACCCCCTCTATTTCTATCCTTTCTCCCCCTCCAGGTCCTCAGGTTGGGCCCACCTCTAGTGGAGTTTGATTGAATTGCTTCATCTCTCTTTGGAAAGCTTGGACCATTGAAGTAAAGTCCAGCTTGTTATATTTTTAATGGCTATTTATGTAATGGGATTATGTATTTTGTTTTTATGAAGATGGATATTGTACTTGGTTATGATCTATGGTTTTATGATGTAACAAACATGTTTAATTTCCGCTGCAATAAAATGAAGTTTTAGATTTCCAAGTACTATTTACTATCTGTCTTGTTGTAATTTTTCTGTTCTATATTCACTTATAACCTCCATGGAAGTTAATGCATTCCCTTCGTGAGTGACATTAATGGACGTGGGGTGTTACAACATTAGATGCACCTGATATATGTATTCATTATGTTTCATTTCAAAATGTTTGAATATGAAAGGGGTACATAGGGTATAACACTTGCTAATTCTAAAACATTAACCACATGTAAAGCATGTACATTCCAAGATCAATATGACTCATTGTTAGTATAAAATCAGAAAATCAGATTTTTTTGGTTGATTGAATCATTAACTTCATTTTAGGATTTGATTCTAAGTTTAAACCAATGATAAAATTATGCTTTAAAATTTAACCAGTTTGACTTCATTATGAATGATAAATCTTGGTTAAATGATCTTTAGTAACGACAGTTCGGATATGTGTGACACAGTAAGCACATATGATGTTTTAATGGTTAAATGTTTTCTGATATGTTCTATATGAAGTAAATGTATTTCAGTTATGTATAATCTTATAATATTTAATATATAATTACTAAAATCTTTGTGTGTGACATGAATGATTACATAAATATACTCACAGTTTCAAAAATCTCATCTTGAGTGTTACAGGCCAATGTGTACATATGATGTACAATAGGAGAGCTTGGGTCAACTCAACAGGATGTTATGCTGGAAACAGCAGGTATGCATAATGATGCACTCTCATGCAAAAATTGTTTTGCAATTGTAAGTATGTATATGTATATGACAATGTGTGGGAGTGTATATTAGTGTAAAAGCATTAATTTACATTTGTATATGACAATGTATAAATCTATTTTACACGTTTAATTGATTTTACTGGTTGTATGTAAATAGATGCTAGTTAACACAGTGTGTAATGACATGTTGTGGCAATCCTTGAAAGGGTTTTGACCCAGAACAATTAAATATTCTGGTATAATACTCAGTCTACTTCATTATAATCTAAATTTTGTATCTGAGGCATGTTAGAATTAGTCTGTGATTTGTTTAGATAATTATAGAATTATTTCAAATTCAAGTATTAATCAGTACATGAGTTTTATCATTATGGATGTTAGTAAAACTGGACCATGTTTATCCAATCAATCCCATGTGTTATATGCAAAATACAATGTAAGTAAAATACTTATCTGGTAGTTGCAAAAAGTTGCAATATAGCGAATTGTATGTAAGAATTGATACACTTCATTATTACAACATGATATCTTGCTAAATTTTACATAAAAGGTATCTTTGATATACGTGACATTGAATTTAAATAAATAAATATATATATCATATATTTTATTTAAATCTAATTTATATTTTGAATATAAAATACATATATTATGATATATGAAATTAAATAACTTTGATATTGTTCGCCACTACGAGTTAAAATTCCCTTTAAAAGCAAAATTTTGTTATATTTAGTCATGGTGGCATCTTCCAATAATATACTCATCACTGGCCAAAATCACTGGATGTAACTAACGCCAAAGCGTTGTGCATCTTTTATTTTGGTTATATGCGATGGAGTAAAATGTGGTGCTCCAACCTATTATTGGGTCTGACTTAACTAGGCTGCATAATACAATTATGGCCTTAGAGACAAAAGCATGAATTATTCTACATTCTGAGCAAATGAATAATACTGAACAAAATGTTCAACATGCGATCCAATAGTTATATAGAAAATATAATTGACATAAGATGTCTACCTAAAAGGTTGTGTTTTGAGTTTAGCCAAAGCTGGGTCAAGGCATAACTAGATATGGATCTTGGAACACCATTATATGTATATAACGATTTACATATATTAACAAAGGGATGTTAATTTGAGTGGGAGCGTATTTTAGTTTAGATTACATATTTATGTTAATATAAATTTTGATTGTCAAAATTTTGTGATTAAATAAATATTACAGAATCAGTTATTATTTTATCTAATTTAGATATTAAATAATAAATAACTCGATAGTTTAAATTAATCCTTAAGAAGGATATAAATTGAATTAAATCAAAATTCTTGACTAACATTGAAATTTGAGGATTGTCCTCAAACAAATCAAACCTAATTGTTCTAACAAATATAGAGGATCTAAAACCAAAGTAAAAGTATGACTTCAACTGAATAAGATATAAATGTTATAATAATCTACTTGTACATTCCTAGTATTAGATACTAGATATAAATCACATAAATGTATGTTGATTTAAAGAAATTCCTGAATAAGTAGAAATCTGGTAAAATGACAAGTGAACTTACGAATGGAAATGAAACAAAAGTTGCTGGATTATCCATAGAAAATTGATTCTTGTTGTGTTTACTGGCTTAATAAAATTAACATAATTATTATTATGAAATTCCGCTTAAAATAAATGTTATAATACATCTTGTTTAGACAAGTTTGAATTTCATTTGTAATAAAAGAATAATTGTTATTCGTTTTATTTAAATGAAATATCATATGGAATTTCACAAATAGTTAATGATCTTTGTAAATACTTAACTATAATATACTTGACATTAATAATGAGTGGATTTAATTTAGTGATTTGAATCCGACATACCTTTAGTATTACCGGTTAGCCCAATAAACAAGCGTATATCAAAACTCCATAATGATGGAATTTTGAGATCATTTGATTTTGAATTATATGAATAATACAGAATCTTGTTTATTAGGTAAAATAATTGGATTACCTTTCACTTGACATAGTGAATGAGTGATAAGTATTGGGTCTCGTACATAATGATGTATATGGAGCAATGAATACATAAACTAGAGGCAGGACTCATTACTTCATTATATTTACTAATGATATTAGATCTATATCTTATGAAATACATATCAGAATCCTTTGAAAAGTTAAAGAATTCAAAGTAAAGTTAGAAACAAAATTTAGTAGAAAATAAATACTTTTCGAACAGTTCCAAAGTTAAGCCAATTAATTAATGACTGTCCATATGAGTTTGAAATTGGTTTCATAACTTACTCCATCTAGAAGACCATATTGGAATGGTGTGTCTGAATGGAGACATCGTACCTTATAAGATAAAATACGGTTAATGATAAGTCATATAGATCTTCCAAAATTAAATTTAGAACAATTGTATAAAATCCCACTAAAACGATCTGAAGATACCATATAAGATATGGACTAGGAAATGTCCTAGTGTATCTAATACGATGATTTGAGATGTAAAGACGTTTATTAAACGTCCTTCCTCTGATAAGATCAAACCTAAATAAAATAACTATTCTGTGGATATAAATTCTCTGAAAATAAAATGTTTATTGCTCGATTTGGTATCCTTTTGAAGAAGAGCCAATCTCTAAGATACCGATGAGAATAAAATAGATTTCGAAATGTCTCGGAAACCACAAAATACCAATGAATCTTGTATAGACAAGAAATTGAGTGGGAGTGACACAATAATTCTGATGTTAATTGATAACACATTAATTATTGTAAACCATGTTAGTTTAAAAACAAGAAATAAATACTGATTCTAAGAAAGAAAATGTTTGGATTAAGAAGTTCATGATTGAACACAATTCATTGTTGATCGAATGATATACATTGCGATAACAATATGGCTATTGCTCAGGCCTAAAACATTAAACTCATCATCAATCCAAACATATATTTTAAGAAATATAATTCTTATGTGAAGTTGTTCACAGAAGAAATAAACATATCTGCAAAGTTACAAAAGCTATAATGTTGCAGACCTACTGAATTAAACACTGTCGCAGCAGAAGTTTAATAGTCACACTAGTTTCATGGGTATATGATACATGAATGATTGACTCTAGTGCAAGTGGGAGATTGTTAGAGTTTATGCCATAGAGGCAATTCATTTGATGAGATTGATAACACTGTTGATGTTATTATTTTATTTGGAATAAAATATTATTCTATTATATTGTATTTACTGCGTAATATAACTAATAATATAATAGAAGTCCTTAGAATAATAATATGGAATTATATAGTTCGAGTAAGACTAAATTTGAGATTATATAATTATTAAGTATTATAATTCTTAAATGTCCCTATTCGAGTTTTATTGTTTATATAGAACAACAGTAAAACGTTGAGACTAGTATATTGATTGACTGAAGATCACATCTCATTGATCATTAATATACGTGATATTAAAGTCAAGATATAAATACGTATTGGAGAATAGCGTATTGGGCTGACCCACCATGAGATAACTACATGGAATATAATTAACAAGTATCATAAGTTGTTCTCATAGTGATAGTGATATAATGGTCCTCAGACCTGAAATCATTATAATTTTATTCGAGGATATTTGTGTTTTGATATCATCTAAAGTTATTTCGTAACAGAGTAATGATAACGGTGATTATTGGATATATCTAGAATCGAAAATAAATTATGAATGATCTAGATGGAATTTAACCCTACGATACATTCGTAGTGATATCCATGGGCCTCTTGATTGAGTGAGACTGTGAAATGCATGGCCGTGCTCAGATATTGATTTGTTCTAAACAGTCTACTCATTGATCAAGAAAACAGATTAAATTATAAGGAGGATGATACGATCCATGACTCTAGTTTAATCTTCGATATAACGGTTAAAAGGACTAAATTATATTGATAAACTATTCACAAAGGTCATATCGAATCATTGATATTGTTGTAGCTTGGGTAGCAGTGATGTACTACTAGGTGCCACTCACTGTTTATAGTTTAAGTGTTTAAATTGTTGCCAACGCTGCAACAGCCTATAGGTTCACACATATAGGTGTTGCAAATGGAGAGATAATTTAATTAAAGGAAATCAAAAATTAGTTTTGACTAATTCCTTTAGAACGGGTATAAGGGTTAGAAAATATCTATTAGGTTTCTCTTTATAAAGGAATGATAAGGCCGCATCGTTCATTCACTTTTTCAAAAAAAGTAAATCAGATTTTACAAACCCTAGATCTCGTTCAGATTAAATCGGCTAGTACCGAATCTTCAATCTTCGATATCAATTGTCGTTCTCGAGGGTGTAACACCCCACATCCGTTAGTGTCACTCACAAAGAGAATGCACTAAGTTCTGTGGAGCATTTAAGGTAAAAGATGCAGATAAATTACAAGACAGACAGAAATACAACAGCGGAAAATAAAACTTTGCTTTATTGATAAAATAGTTTGTACAACGATTTCTTTATAATATCAGAGTATCATCTGTCTTACAAAATAAAGAAGCATAAAACAACATTTATATTCCCCAATGTAGCAAGAGCCAGCCACAACATCTGAAAAGAGAATCCAAGTAAAACTTCGACAAATCTTCAAGCTGGGAAAGAGTGACAATCCAACTTAACCTGAGCTATACTATTCCCTTCATTACTACCTGGGGGGAATGGAAGAAAAGAAGACGAAAGGAAAACAGAGTCAGACATAAAGCCTGAGTAAGTTCAGTAACTTCTAGCATGCGAACATGGAAAAACAAAACGACATGAATTAACTGAATACAAGATAACACCTCAGCAAGATTAGACAAGATAATCACAAGATAAGCTAAGATAAGATAAACTGGATGTGCTCTAATACTTTCGCCGCTTCGCTATTTCCTTGTTATACTGGTTTCTATATCTCTGCACCACCTAACTAGTGTCCCAACTAGAAACGACAATGTGATCCCAATCCCTGTAGTTTCCGTTGCCTTCAGGCATACATTTATTATTTATTACCTAGATCAAATCTATGGTTTTCTATCAAGTGCTTTCTAGATTCAACTAGAGTTTACGCTATCTGCTGAACGCTTCTCAGATTCAGGGTTTATGCCACCTAGTCCAACTAGGGATTATGCTACCTGTCGAACGATGCCCCAAGTCTAGGACACACTACCTAGAGTGGTATATGTTCCTATACTTCCCCACGCATGTATCGCGAATCGTTATCGCTTGTCTAGATGCACATGTCCTGTAATGTGCGGCCCGAGTCCTCTGGCAGGGCAAATCAAGAAACACAGAACTCGGTCGGGAGCTTTCAGATATCTGCCGATGCAGATGCTAAGGTCTGTTTTTATTCCAGTGGCTATGGTCCCACTCGACCCCTCCCTCAACTAATGAAAGGCACACCTTGAAAAATGAGAACTATACGCAGGCCCCTTATGCCCCACTAGCCTATGGCCATCCTCACCCATAACTAGATAGCAAGTATATGGTCTTTTGGAGTTCTCCGCCTTTCCGCTTCACGTATCTCGATTGACTCAAGTTGGACGGTAGATGACGAGTTGCTATCACAGGGCTACCGTTTTCTCGCCGAATCACGCTGGTCCATCCTAGTTTTTAGGTTGCCATATATTGCAACCAAGGCATACCCCTGGTTCTTCTAACGCAGACCTTAACCTCTGTGAGCCCAGGAGGATCATCTGCAGCCTCACAGAGGGATACCAAGAGTACCCTCACATCCCCTCGAAGCCTCGGGCTTCGTAACCCAATTCGTTGGAGCCTTCTTTTTAGTTAGAGGGACGTCCGCTCCTTCCCGTGTTATACTAAGAATTACTACTTAGTTTTGCTAACTAAGGTTTACCACTTAGTTCCAGAATCGTTGTTTTCTTAACTAAGGTTTACTACTTAGTCCCTTTTAACTAAGGTTTACTACTTAGTTCTCTTTCTCGTCAATTTGGATTGGTTAAGTGTCATTAGTCCATTCAAGCTAACTCAACCCTCTTCAGTTATCCTGATAAACTGGTTAAGTGTTATCAGTAATTCATGTTGACTTAACCCTACCACAAACCAAGTTATATTGGTTAAGTATTTCTTATTACTTAACCCTATTCATTCATCCTGTATTGGTTAAGTGTTCCTTTTTAACTTAACCATTCCCATCTGTTTTAACTAACATGTTATTAATGGTTAAGTATTATCTCTTCATGTTTTAGACTTAACCCTATTCCTTTATCACAATCTGATGGTTAAGTGTCCAAGTTTACTTAACCCTACGGTCTAGCCCAGCTAACATATCAAATTGGCTAAGTGTATTAAATTTTACTTAACCCCAACCTCTAGTCTAGTTAACATGTTAATTTGGTTAAGTGTATTAACTTTACTTAACCCCACCTTCTAGTCTAGTTAACATGTTAATTTGGCTAAGTGTTTTCTAAGTTACTTAACCCCTACAAATCTTGTCTTGTTACCATGTTAAGTTGGTTAAGTGTCCCTATGGACTTAGCCCTCCCATTCTAGCATAACTGTGTTAAGTGTCTGTATGAACCTAACCCCACCCACCGATCTGGTTATCATGTTGAATTGGTTAAGTGTCTTATTTAACTTAACCCTACCACTCTTGTTTTAGCTTTAACTAAATAAATTAAAGTCGCGATCACTCACATTAGACAGATATTGTTGCGAATACTGGATGTGCCGGTTGGTTTCGGGCAGGTTTACATCGCAACTCAGTCTAACCTCGGGTTAGGCATATTCATGTTTTCTAAGTTCAAAGGGTTTTAATTAATTTTCAAATCAGGTTTTGAAAGTAACCATCCCGTCCGTCGGATCAGTTAGGGATAGCCAAGGAGAGCAGGAAACTTGTATTTTCCAAACCCAAGCCTAGACACTATCCTCTCTGTCACCCTAGAACTTTCTGGTGTGTTATTAAGAGATGTCGTTAATAAACCTTTAATTTGTCTAAATTTACATTTTCTCCTTTAGAACAAATTCTATAAATAAATTATTCCTAATTTACTTATTTCCTAATTACTCTTTTAATGTAAATTGTCAACGTTTATTATTATGGCCCATTTTCCCCTCTATATCATATTTATGCCTTTTTGGTATGTAAACTATACCAAATTAAGTGCCACTAACCATGATTTTTGCTAAACCTGACAAGTACTCCCAATTATGGCCAATTTCAAATTTATGCCAATATACTTATCATGCCAAATTAGCTAATCCAATTCTGATTTAACATTCTAATTACAGTTCATGTCAAACTAGACCTATTATTCTAGTTCACAATTCATGTCAATGCTAGATTTACAAGTCAATACTAGATTCAAATTACACATCCTATAATTCATGTCAAATTTATCAAATTTGCGTTTCTATGAACATGCCATAATACATGTTCCCAATTTATGCCAATTTCCAAGTTAAAAACTATGTTTTTAGTGAATTTCATATTTCGCCCAAATCGTATTCCCACCGTTCGTATAATCGTGATTCAATCTAGATTATAGATAAATCTTGATTCGTAGAAAATAGGGAATGAACCAAAGATGCTATGAAAAAGATAGACATAATAACTGGCATAAAATGATAATTTACTAATTACAGACCTAACGAATTACACTGAAATTGATCTAAAACATCGAAAGCCTATAGGTCTGAAAATCTTATGACATAAAAAGGGTTGAATAACGACGTAGGTTCAAGAACATGGGTAGACCTAACTTAATAGGTAAATTCCCAAGATCTAAAACCAAAGAAAACCAAGAATAGACAGAATAGATAATCAGGTTCAGACCCAATTTCGTAGTCACAAAACTTAAGCAACACTCTCCTAGTCATGTATCATAGGTGTTTAATCACATTTGTCCATGTTATGTCATAGGCAATAGTTTATGCTTCCTAATCAAAGGCATAGGCTTGTGTTCATAGTCAAGGAAATAATTCTCATAGTCATGAGTCACAGTCATAGGCAGTGTTCATAGTCACAGGCAATGTTCATAGTCAAAGAGGTTTAAGGTTTTAAGCTCCATATTTTCATAGTCACAATCTCATTGGTCATCGAATCATATCAGTTCTTAATTAAGTCCAAAGATATAAGCACAGATTCGAATAGAAAGGTTTGGCATATTCTTTTATTCCTTTAATTTCATGTCATGAATAGAGAAAACGTTCAAATCTGAAAAGTAACCGACTTACATTGATCGGTTTTTAGAATAGAAAGATGGCGTTGCTATGATTCGTGCGACGTTGCTCGAAACCGTTTGAGTTAGCCTTTGATTCTTATCTTGAAGCTTTAATCTTGATTCGAATCTCTTCTTGACAAACTTGAGCAGCATAACCTTGTCTTGGATTTTCGTATTATTTTATTTTAATTAGAATTAGAGCAGAGTACACGCATAGAGAAGTTGTGAGGAGAAATATGATGCCTAGGGGTGTTTTTATAGTGTAGAAGTCAACGAATCTGGTCAGAATGGCGTCCGGATACAGAAAAACGAACCAGGCTGTAGATCTGGAAAAAAGACGGGGAGGTCGACCCCCAGGTCGACTACCCAGTCGACCTGGATCTTGGGCAGGAAAATTCCCGCCCAGCCCAATCTGGGTCCGATTTTTGAATTTTGAACTCGTTTCTAAACTGTTTTGAAATTTGAACTTCGCTGAAACTTCCGGAGGCCATATCTTCCTCATACGGACTCCGATTTACGTAAACTCAGACTCATTTTCATGTATAATTCCAAGACGAACGCAATGGCGCAGCCCGTTTCCCTTGATTTTGATTTTAAAATTTAATTCTGCCTTGATTTGTGAATCTTAGTGTTACAGAATTACGGGGTGTTACATTCTCCCCCACTTAAAAGGATTTCGTCCCCGAAATCTTCAAGTTAGGAAGAATGTATCCTACCATCCAATCACCCATCTACTCAACCATTTAATCATAGGCATTCATTGTCCTTAAAAGATTTCTAATGCTTTCATGTTCATATGAATAGTGTGTGTATATGTCTTTATCTAATGCAAAATCAGGCGGTCTACTGATTCAGTTGACCTCTTTAATGCGAATCATGTCAGTGCCATGCGTCCAATCATGTATGCAAGCATCCCTAATTATGTAAATACTACATGTGTGCATAGCCATTCATCCATATGCAACATCCATATGATAACATATCAAGTTCAACTTACAAACAAATACATATCTGTAAATGCAATATGAAAGCGTCCGAACTGATCTAGGGCCTAATACGTATGTATATGCATTCACGAGCAACCATTAGAAACCACTCGCAACCATCAACCATAACATGTTTCAAATACATGTTTACATCCAAAAGAGTTTTTTTTTACCTAAGGATCAAAGATACGACCTAGAGGATATACTTTGGAAAGAGAGAGACAATTATGCGTAAAGCTCCTACAAAAAAAAGAAATCAAGGATGCACCCTTAAGGAAAAGGGTATGATGCTAGTATCTAGCCTTCTTGAGCTTTACTTCACTGTATCTTAACTAATTTAACTTCACGATTGTGAAGTTTCTGACCTCCATTTCCAAAATAAACAGATGTCAATCACGGTACCAAGTGTATGTACTAAGATGATTAGAGGTCTCCCTCTTATCCACAATGCCATAACTATAAGGGTCGAAAGGTCACTACGTGCTTTTTAGAGTGCCTGCCACAACTATTCATCTCTCACGCAAACCATCCTAGTCGAACTCGACATTCCTCAAGTACGAGCCCCAAAGGCCTAAACCAATATCAGACAAGCACCCAAGGAATATCTCCTCCGAATTTAGACAATCTACGTGAGATGATATAAGCAAACTCGATAGCTATTCTCAAATCCCTACTAACTAAAAATAAACTGGTCGGACCACCAATTGGATTTGAGACTCTAGTGGGATCTTCCTACTATATAAGTACTATGGTGCAGAGACTCAACTATGGAAGTGGATATGAACAAATGCGAAGCGCTAAAACCAAAGGAAAGAGTACGAACAGCAAAACTAGACTCTTCCAACAGAACTTTACTACCTTTCTCCTAGGTACGCTTGGTGGCGAAAGTAGGTACTTGCCCTTCTGAAAATCTTGTCCTTTGCCCTTGATTACATGCCCTATTACACCATAGTAAAGATAATTCCTCTTGTCTTAGGTTTTATAATTCCTTCCTCCTTTGTAAGCTAAATCTACATCCATGAATTCCTCATCCTCTTCCGTGTGTAGTCATGTTGACAAATCTCCCGAAAGTTGCTTCCATCGTATAGAAAACCCTACTAAGCTTGAAAGAAAACTAGCCGCATGTGAAACTACTACGGTTATAGATGGAAGTCGGGCACTACTTCGCCCTTCGATGAGGTTACCTCCCAGAAAGCCAGGAGCCCCAGAGACTCAAGAAGGAAGGAGACAAGAATTCAAACAGAGGAAGAGAACGTAGTGCGTATGGCTTTGGGGAATATGCCTTTTTAAACAAATCTTTTCTTTTGAAAATGCTTCTTTTAAAACCGTTTTGAAAATAATTTTTCAAATCCTTTATCTGATCTGGTAACCTTCAGATCTGATACCGCATGTAACACCCCTCATCCGTTAGTATCACTCACAAAGGGAATGCACTAAGTTCTGTGGAGCATTTAGGGTAAAAGATGCAGATAAATTACAAGATAGACAGAAATACAACAGCGGAAAATAAAACTTTGCTTTATTGATAAAATAGTTTGTACAACGATTTCTTTATAATATCAGAGTATCATCTGTCTTACAAAATAAAGAAGCATAAAACAACATTTATATTCCCCAATGTAGCAAGAGCCAGCCACAGCATCTGAAAAGAGAATCCAAGAAAAACTTCGACAAATCTTCAAGCTGGGAAAGAGTGACAATCCAACTTAACCTGAGCTATACTATTCCCTTCTTTACTACCTGGGGGGGAAACGGAAGAAAAGAAGACGAAAGGAAAATAGAGTCAGACATAAAGCCTGAGTAAGTTCAGTAACTTCTAGCATGTGAACATGGAAAAACAAAACGACATGAATTAACTGAATACAAGATAACACCTCAGCAAGATTAGACAAGATAATAACAAGATAAGCTAAGATAAGATAAACTGGATGTGCTCTAATACTTTTGCCGCTTCGCTATTTCCTTGTTATACTGGTTTCTATATCTCTGCACCACCTAACTAGTGTCCCAACTAGTAACGACAACGTGATCCCAATCCCTGTAGTTTCCGTTGCCTTCAGGTATACATTTATTATTTATTACCTAGATCAAATCTAGGGTTTTCTATCAAGTGCTTTCTAGATTCAACTAGAGTTTACGCTATCCGCTGAATGCTTCTCGGATTCAGGGTTTATGCCACCTAGTCCAACTAGGGATTATGCTACCTGTCGAACGATGCCCCCAAGTCTAGGACACACTACCTAGAGTGGTATATGTTCCTATACTTCCCCACGCATGTATTGTGAATCGTTATCGCTTGTCTAGATGCACATGTCCTGTAATGTGCGGCCCGAGTCCTGTGGCAGGGCAAATCAAGAAACACAGAACTCGGTCGGGAGCTTTCAGATATCTGCGGATGCAGATGCTAAGGTCTATTTTTATTCCAGTGGCTATGGTCCCACTCGACCCCTCCCTCAACTAATGAATGACACACCTTGAAAAATGAGAACTATACGCAGGCCCCCTATGCCCCACTAACCTATGGCCATCCTCACCCATAACTAGATAGCAAGTATATGGTATTTTGGAGTTCTCCGCCTTTCCGCTTCACGTATCTCGATTGACTCAAGATGGATGGTAGACGACGAGTTGCTATCACAGGGCTACCGTTTTCTCACCGAATCACGCTGGTCCATCCTAGTCTTTAGGTTGCCATATATTGAAACCAAGGCATACCCCTGGTTCTTCTAACGCAGACCTTAACCTCTGTGAGCCCAGGAGGATCATCTGCAGCCTCACAGAGGGATACCAAGAGTACCCTCACGTCCCCTCGAAGCCTCGAGCTTCGTAACCCAATTCGTTGGAGCCTTCTTTTTAGTCAGACGGACGTCCGCTCCTTCCCGTGTTATACTAAGAATTACTACTTAGTTTTGCTAACTAAGGTTTACCACTTAGTTCCAGAATCGTTTTTTTCTTAACTAAGGTTTACTACTTAGTCCCTTTTAACTAAGGTTTACCACTTAGTTCTATTTCTTGTCAATTTGGATTGGTTAAGTGTCATTAGTCCATTCAAGCTAACTCAACCCTCTTCATTTATCCTGATAAACTGATTAAGTATTATCAGTAATTCATGTTGACTTAACCCTACCACAAACCAAGTTATATTGGTTAAGTATTTCTTATTACTTAACCCTATTCATTCATCCTGTATTGGTTAAGTGTTCCTTTTTAACTTAACCTTACCCATCTGTTTTAACAAACATGTTATTATTGGTTAAGTATTATCCCTTCATGTTTTAGACTTAACCCTATTCCTTTATCACAATCTGATGGTTAAGTGTCCAAGTTTACTTAACCCTACGGTCTAGCCCAGATAACATATCAAATTGGCTAAGTGTATTAAATTTTACTTAACCCCAACCTCTAGTCTAGTTAACATGTTAATTTGGCTAAGTGTATTAACTTTACTTAACCCCGCCTTCTAGTCTAGTTAACATGTTAATTTGGCTAAGTGTTTTCTAAGTTACTTAACCCCTACAAATCTTGTCTTGTTACCATGTTAAGTTGGTTAAGTGTCCCTATGGACTTAGCCCTCACATTCTAGCATAACTGTGTTAAGTGTCTGTATGAACCTAACCCCACCCACCGATCTGGTTATCATGTTGAATTGGTTAAGTGTCTTAGTTAACTTAACCCTACCATTCTTGTTTTAGCTTTAACTAAATAAATTAAAGCCGCGACCACTCACATTAGACAGATATTGTTGCGA
This sequence comes from Allium sativum, assembly GCA_030737875.1. NCBI lineage: Eukaryota > Viridiplantae > Streptophyta > Magnoliopsida > Asparagales > Amaryllidaceae > Allium > Allium sativum. The sequence continues at coordinate 344,154,896 of CM060924.1, read as the reverse complement.
ATACTGGATGTGCCGGTTGGTTCCGGGCTGGTTCACATCGCAACTCAGTCTAACCTCGGGTTAGGCATATTCGTGTTTTCTAAGTTCAAAGGGTTTTGATTAATTTTCAAATCAGGTTTTGAAAGTAACCATCCCGTCCGTCGGATCAGTTAGGGATAGCCAGGGAGAGCAGGAAACTTGTATTTTCCAAACCCAAGCCTAGACACTATCCTCTCTGTCACCCTAGAACTTTCTGGTGTGTTATTAAGAGATGTCGTTAATAAACCTTTAATTTGTCTAAATTTACATTTTCTCCTTTAGAACAAATTCTATAAGTAAATTATTCGTAATTTACTTATTTCCTAATTACTCTTTTAATGTAAATTGTCAACGTTTATTATTATGGCCCATTTTCCCCTCTATATCATATTTATGCCTTTTTGGTATGTAAACTATACCAAATTAAGTGTCACTAACCATGATTTTTGCTAAACCTGACAAGTACTCCCAATTATGGCCAATTTCAAATTTATGCCAATATACTTATCATGCCAAATTAGCTAATCCAATTCTTATTTAACATTCTAATTACAGTTCATGTCAAACTAGACCTATTATTCTAGTTCACAATTCATGTAAAAGCTAGATTTACAAGTCAATACTAGATTCAAATTACACATCCTATAATTCATGTCAAATTTATCCAATTTGCATTTTTATGAACATGCCATGATACATGTTCCCAATTTATGCCAATTTCCAAGTTAAAAACTACGATTTTAGTGAATCTAATATTTTGCCCAAATCGTATTACCACCGTTCGTATAATCGTGATTCAATCTAGATTATGGATAAATCTAGATTCGTAGAAAATAGGGAATGAACAAAAGATGCTATGAAAAAGATAGACATAATAACTGGCATAAAATGATAATTTACTAATTACAGACCTAACGAATTACACTGAAATTGATCTAAAACATCGAAAGCCTATAGGTCTGAAAATCTTATGACATAAAAAGGGTTGAATAACGACGTAGGTTAAAGAACATGGGTAGACCTAACTTAATAGGTAAATTCCCAAGATCTAAAACCAAAGAAAACCAAGAATAGATAGAATAGATAATCAGGTTTAGACCCAATTTCGTAGTCACAAAACTTAAGCAACACTCTCCTAGTCATGAATCATAGGTGTTTAATCACAATTGTCCTTGTTATGTCATAGGCAATAGTTTATGCTTCCTAATCAAATGCATAGGCTTGTGTTCATAGTCAAGGAAATAATTCTCATAGTCATGAGTCACAGTCATAGGCAGTGTTCATAGTCAAAGAGGCATAAGGTTTTAAGGTCCATAGTTTCATGTTCACAGTCTCATTGGTCATCGAATCATAACAGTTCTTAATTAAGTCCAAAGATATAAGCACATATTCGAATAGAAAGGTTTGGCATATTCTTTTATTCCTTTAATTTCATGTCACGGATAGAGAAAACGTTCAATTCTAAAAAGTAACCGACTTACATTGATCGGTTTTTAGAATAGAAAGATTGCGTTGCTATGATTCGTGCGACGTTGCTCGAAACCGTTTGAGTTAGCCTTTGATTCTTATCTTGAAGCTTTAATCTTGATTCGAATCTCTTCTTGACAAACTTGAGCAGCATAACCTTGTCTTGGATTTTCGTATTATTTTATTTTATTTTAATTAGAATTAGAGCAGAGTATACGCATAGAGAAGTTGTGAGGAGAAAATATGAGGCATAGGGGTGTTTTTATAGTGTAGAAGTCAACGAATCTGGTCAGAATGGCGTCCGGATACAAAAAAACTAATCAGGCTGTAGATCTGGAAAAAAGACGGGGAGGTCGACCCCCAGGTCGACTACCCAGTTGACCTGGGTGCCCCAGGTCGACTACCCAGTCGACCTGGGTCTTGGGCGGGAAAATTCCCGCCCAGCGCAATCTGGTTCCAATTTTTGAATTTTGAACTCGTTTCTGAACTGTTTTGAAATTTGAACTTCGCTGAAACTTCCGGAGGGCATATCTTCCTCATACGGACTCGGATTTACACAAACTCGGACTCGTTTTCTTGCAGAATTCCGAGACGAACGCAATGGCACAGGCTTTTCCCCTTGATTTTGATTTTTAAATTTAATTCTGCCTTGATTTGTGAATCTTAGTGTTACAGAATTACGGGGTCTTACAGAGGGCATCACCTGTGGATCTCCAATAGAGGTGCTCGAAATTCAAGCACTTGATTCGATCAGATATGGAATTTGATTCAACGATTAATGTTAGGGCTTCGTTCGATCTTGCTATTCAAAGAAGAAAGGTACCTATTTTGATTTAATTTTGTTCGATTTTCACAACTAGGGTTTCTGATTTTAATTGGTTCCGCTGCAATTCGATCCTAAGTTTCCTTCAGTGTGGTCCTCCCCTGTACTAGTCTTCCTTGGATCCATCTCTTCTTGGGCCTCACTATGTTCACCAGTATAAGGGCCCTGCCCTAACTGCTATAAGGCAGTGTCGCGAATGCGGAGGGGAGCCCCAGCATTCTTTCCCATTTCCTTCTTTTTGGCTTCAACCAACCCGACCATATAGCATTATCTAGCCATCTTCTGGTCGGCCTTAATCACACAAACCCACCTTTCAGTTGGAAATTACATGGTTAGATACCATAGAGCTAATGCAATCTTAAAGGCAGTCAGGGCTGACCTTCTGAGGAATGCCTTATAAGCTGAAAGTTCGTCCACCACAACAAAAGTATGCATCATTGCAACCTTCTTCTCTCCTTCGCCGGGTTCCACGAGGTGATCTATCACACCTGTTGGTTGAGTAGGTTGTCTGGTGAATCTGTGTATTTTATTCGGGAAGACCCGCATATCTGACATAGAAATGTTCATTTTGCATAAGGCATTGATGAAAAGCACATTGACGGATACTCCACTATCAACCAACACCCTTTTTATTATAGCGGGACCAATGTCATTAGTGACAACCATGGGACCAACCGTTGGCGTTAGCAACCCATCAGAGTCCCTATCCTTGAACACCACAACCTCGTCTAAAGTCTTCAGGATTTTTGCTAGAAATGTGTTGCTTAGGACCATGTAGTCTTCCTCTTCTGAAAGTTTTTCAGCTCGTTAGCATACTTCTCGTTATCTCCCCAGCTTGCTCAAGCCGGATGAGGACCTCCTGAGATTGTATTAATGATTGGTCGAGGATTAATAGGTGTTGGGGCCCTCTCTCCTGATCCAGATTGGTCCTTAGGAGTTTTTTGCCTAGTAATAGCCAGAGAATTTTATGGATTCTTTACATACTATTATAGTATATTTTCCAGATTAGTTCTTCAACCAAGCTTTTCAAGTGCCTACACTCGTTTGTGTTATGACCCAGCTGGTTGTGGAAGCGACAGAACCTTCCCAAACTTATATTTGAATCATTGACCATTATCGACCTTGGCTGGGGATAATCTTCGGTCATTATGGTAGCGAGAAATAAATGTTTCAAAGTATCTGTGAGCAGAGTCAACTCAGAGTTTTCGAAAAAGCAGAGCTTCTTGTTGTTTCAATTGTCCTTAGCATCATTGCTCCTTTTCTGACTTCCAGAGTTATTTTGATTATCCAGAACATCGTTCTCCTTCCTTGATGGAGCGTTGCCTCCCTCAGCTATATCCATGGCATAGGACGGGTCATCTTCCACATTGGTAAATTCTTCGGCCTTTGCATAGAATCTCTCTAAAGGTTTTGGCTTTTTCATTTTTAGCCACTTCCCGAATTTCGATTTCTTGATTATAGCGCCATTCAATGTGAAACACCCCACCTCCGTTAAGGTCAGTCACAAAGGGAATGCCTTAACTTTGGTGGAGGTTTATAAGTAAAAGTCACAGGTAAACACAAGACAGATATGAATACACATATTTTAAACAGCGGAAACCAAACAGACTTTTATTTCATTAATACGTGTTCAAACAAAACATTTCCATAATTGTCTCAAAATACTTCCAACATTACAACCTCATTACTGTCTTGCTTATTAAAGAAGCATAAAACATAAATAAAGTAACAAAAATCCCCATAGTGATATCCAAAGCCATAGTCCGAGCAAAAGAGATCCAAACCATACATCTACGGTCTTGAAGCTTGCAAAGAGTCTGACTAAGCTGGGTTGTTTCCTCCTTGTGGACCTAGGGGGGGGGGACGAAAGAAAAGAAGACGAAAAGAAAATAGAGTCAGACATAAAGCCTGAGTAAGTCTAGTAACTCTTCAGCATGTGAATAGGAAAAAGGGCATGATAGATATAAACTGAAAACAGTAAAGTATCACACGCTAAGGAAGTGTAGTTTAGAATCGAATGTACTATCGCACCCACACCATATCTCTGCACCTACTTGAGCTTATTCTAACCGGCACCCCATTCCGAGGGTGAAATAATCCTCATTTTCTAAAGATGCACCCTATGCTGAGGGTGAAGTGATCCCGTTTCTAAAGATGCACCCTATGCTAAGGGTGAAGTGATCCCGTTTCTAAAGATCGGCTCCTACTCGCATAATCATCTTTGTCTTACGGCCCCCAGAGATTGTAGATACCCATGCTGGCCCCACCATGGGGTGTATCAAGTCCCATGGGGGCGACCCGACACAAACCTTAGAATGCATAGGTTATACTACTGGTGCCCCCAGTGCCCTGTTTATCTGCTCCGAAGTGTGTACACGCCCGCACTTCGTTAGAACCCACACTGTTGCACCCACCGCCGTCGCTTTGACCGCTTACAATCAGCCCAGTAATCGTGCCCCACCCTACCTAGTTTCAGGGTACCATGATACCTAATTGGGTTACTGCTGAAATGGGTCCCCGTCACTAGGGTTTTCTAGTCAAACATGTTAAGTGGTTAAGTGTCTATACTTACCTAACCCCACCCATCAGTTTAATTAACATGTTGAATTAGTTAAGTGTTTTAGTTAACTTAACCCTACCATCTGTCCTTAGCCTTTTAAAACACCGACCACTCACATTAGACAGATATTGTTACGGTTACTGGATGCGTCGGTCGGTTCCGGGCAGATTTACACCGTAACTCAGTCTAACCTCGGGTCCTTATTGGGCTTCATGCTTAACCACCCACATTGGATAGGTATTGTTGTGACTATTGGACAACCGGGCGGGTCCAGCCAGATTTACATCACAACTCAATCCAACCTCGTGTTAAGCATATTCGTATTTTCGAAATTTACACATTTGTCTTTATTACTGAATATATGTAAATTTGTCAACAATTAAATGTTATGGCCCACATTCCAAGTTTTAAATTTTTGGTATAAGAATTTATACCGTTTAAATGCCACCAATTTTGGTATGTGACAAACATGCCAATTTCATATATTTTTATGTCAAGTTTTATTAATGTTCCCAACGTTACCCCGTTTAAACATTAGGCTAAGAATCTTAGCCTAATTTTCGTTCGCATAGTCTTAACATATAATATTAGGCTAAAAACTTAGCCTAATTTAGCGCACACAAATAGGCATAAGGGAATTCATAAACATAAACATGACACAGATGTAAACTTGGCATAGTCAATATGAACATCATAGGTGTGAACTTGCAAAATAGCCAACACGAATGTCATAGATGTGAACTTGCAAAATAGTCAATATACATATATGTGAATTTGCATCATAGCCTAAATCATTTTTACATATATGTGAATTTGCATTGAAATAGGTATTTATCCAAATAGGTGTCATATGAAATGGCATAGTTTAGGCTTATGAAAACTTGGGTTTAAACATGTTTAACTTGGCATAATGTCAACCACAAAACTAACATGTTGTATATTCACCAAAATATCCAATTTTAACATCTAATCATACAGCCTATTTCAACATGAACTTGCATAGTTTATGTAACCCAAACGGTACTTAACATAGATCCAATTATACTTGCAAATAAACATAAGAATGTGTTCATAGGTTTTGAGTCATGTAGGCATAAAAGGTCTCAAATCTAGAACATGTTTACATAAGCTTTAACTTAGACTTAGGGAATGTATATAGTCCATGCCATCGACATAAACATAAAGGGATCAATTACTAGTTTTTGCCACAACTTGCAAGTGCTATTATTTTCATATACAATTGTCCAATAGGCTTGCATCAATCAATTTATGCCACAAATATCAATACACAAGTCATGATAGAATTATTACAATACACAGAATTCATATCATTATTATACAATAACACAATTCTATTTTCATTTACATCGAATCACGTCACAGTTTTATTCATATTCTGAAAGATCACTATACTTACAACGAATGCAGAATCTTGAATTCTGGATTCTGAATTCTGAAATTGAGATGTGTTCCTTTGGGTAGATTAACGTTGCGTTGAATAATTTGATTAAGCTTTAGTCTTCTTCTTAATTTGATTCGTCTCTAAGCTCCTCTCTCTTGACGGCTACGCTCAATTCCTTCCTGGCAGCATGACGACTCCAATCTTATTTTTTTGTGTGAATTTTAGTTGAGACTTAGGGTGTATATATAGATTTTTAGAATGTTTTGAGCCGTCAGATGAGGACAGGAGGAATCTAGACCATACAAAATCCAAAGAGCCAATCAAGAGGTGACATGTCAGCCCTAATGACACACCGAGCCACAGAAATTCGAGCCAGAGCCAGACCCAGCCAGCCAGATCGACCAGGTAGGTCGACTGGTAGGTCGACACCCAGGTCGACACTATGGTCGACCTGGGGTGACCAGGTCGACACCATGGTCGACCCTACGGTCGACCTGGTCCCTGGGCGGGAATTTTCCCAGCCAGCCCAGTTTGAACCTGTTTTTGGAATTTTGAATTTGAAACCGAGCTGTTTGAATTTTAAATTTTATTCTGAAACTTCCGAAGGTCATAACTCCTTCATACGGAGTCTGATTCACGCAAACTCGGACTCTATCTCAAGCAGAATTCCGAGACGAACGCAATGGCGTAACCCATTTCCCTTAATTCTTTCATTTAGAATTAATTACACTTTAATTTGTGAAGCTTAATGTTATAGAATTCATGGGGTGTTACACAATGCCATTAGAATTAGTCTGGGTTCTGGATCTGCCACTTCTGCCGCTACAGCGTTGAATCGTTCGAGGAAAGCTTTGATTAATTCTCCTGGCCTTTGCTCTATGTCAATTAATGATATCACATCTTTTACTTATATAGATTGCAGCCTAACCTATTCCCTAAACTTTTTAGCTAAATTGGAAAAGTCATCTATTGATCTCGGTGGGAGCTTCGTGAACCAGAGCTAAGCTACCCCTTCCAAGTACATAGGGAAGTAGAGACACTTAAGCTCATCCATAGACCTTGCCCCGTCCATATGCTGGTCATATTTGTATAGGAACAAGTTAGGATCCCTAGTTCCATTATAAGCTTGAATGGTTAGCGGGTTGAACTTTCATGGGAACTTTGTGAACTTGATCCTTTCTATGAGCGAGTTTTGGATGGAGCAAATTCCCACTCTTTTTCTTCATCCTTTCTATCAGCACTCGCTTTCATGATCTGTCGGGCGATATCCTCGAGATGCTCTTTCTCATTGCATTGATCCAAAGGGCGGACGCCGTCACCTTTACTAGATCTTCGCTTATGCGAGCGATCTAGGCTACGGATCTGGGCCCAGTGCCTCCATCATGGGGAGGTTCCCCTTTAGCGGAGCTTGTCGCTTTGTGAGAAGTTGCTTTCTTGATATGGTTACGAGCGGGCTATTTTGAATCTTGATGATTGACTTCATCCGAATCATCAATCTCATGAACGGGTTGATTTCGATTTGGAGTAAAGGCAGAAGAATTTGCAACTTCAGTATGGGTGGCGTTGGTAGTAACTTTTGTTGCGGTGGCTTGAAGAGCGAACATAGTTTCTAGTTTCTTTATCATAGCGTTTGTCGAGATTTCCATTTGACCTATCAAACCGGCGACAGCTTTATCCAACTCCTCTCTAGTTTCACCAGCTCCAGCCCTAGAGGATTCACCAACTGCAAATCCGCTGGTCAATGGTGTAGTTTCGTTGGCAGCACAGTCGGTTTCTTTAATGGTATTACCTGCAGTTTTCTTTGGTCTTGCCATGATCTCGAACAAGGCTTTGAACTTTGAAGAGAGTTCATTGATTGGCATGGACTTCATATTTAAAGGATCTATAGTAGGAATGGGCTTCCAATGTTATCTCCACGAAACACTTAGAGAATAGAAATGCGAACATGGCCCCACGGTGGGCGTCAAATGTTGGAGTAAAAAATGACCGCAACACCAAAGGTATCTCTAGGATACTTCACTAAATGGTATGACTTGAATTTAAGGAGCTACAATCACAAAATAAACGATAAAAAGTAGAGAACACGGTCTTAGAGTGGTTCAGCTTGAAAAGTAGCCTACATCCACTATAGAGTTGCTTCTCATTAACACTTTTAGGTTCACAAAGTGCATATTCTCTCTCATTACATCCATTCTCTCTTCTCACAAATATTTTCTCTTCAATCTATTCAAATTAGCCAAGGAACTTGATGGAATTCTCTAAGTGTGGTGAGTAGTGATGTAGATTTACAACTTCTCGGACACTTGAGTGATTTTGGATGACTCCATAGAGGATTATGCATTAGATCTTCGTTTGGAGTCGATTAGTGAAGTTAGGGTCACTTAGAATTGTGGAAAAAATAGTTGGACATCACTTCGATCCCCATTAATGTGGAGTTCATGGTCTGTTTATTGATGTGGGGAGAAGCTAAAATATAATATGCACGATGTGGGTCGGCCTTAAAGTTATTTACGAAAATGCCACTACCGGTTGTTAAGTTCCTGACCGACCCATTTGATACTGACCGAGCCAAATGAGACTGACCGACCCATACTGTGTCTTCCTGACAGACCTGCTGTATCGGTACCGATCGATCAGACCTTGTGAAATGGACCAACCCACTGCCTTGTTGACCAGACCGAACAGTTTGGCTTTGTTTCGGACTGACCCTGTAACGACTCGAGGATTTTGTCGACCTTGGTTACCGACATATACTCAATGTCGGCACTCCAAGTGTCGGAAAATACCGGATAGTCCATGAAAGAAATTAGAGTGTGAGAATAGATAAGATAGAAACTTAGAATAGAAGAAGAAGAAGAACATACAACATCAGAGTAAACACGAATCTCACAGCAGAACGAATAAATATATTTCATAACATAACTTTAAAATAAAACAGTATCGATATACAATATCATTATTAGAGTATAACACTTACAACACAGCGTAAATAACAATAGTTATATAATTCTGAAGCCTCCTAGAAACGACCCGAACTTCCCCGTAAAGGAAAGCCCGGATAGAATTGAGGACAAGACGAATCAGAACACAAACAGAAGAACATTTCATTGTTTATTACAACAATTCCATCAAATACAAGAATATACAGAGTATAAATGAATAAAGTACATTCGATAAATAACAGAGATTACAATAAATTACATAGCAGCGGAAAAACTATACAAAACACAACTGAAAGTAATACAAGGATACAGAGCTTTCCGAGCATCGTTCCAGCTGCAAATCAGGATCCTGTGGATATAAATCTGCAAAACCAAAACTACTAGTTGCCCATGTCAAAAATAGGGGCACCCAGAGTTTAGGTTAAAACAATAAACTCAAGGTCAGTTGACTGGTGTGAGAACTAAAACAGTTATTAATTTGACTTTAAAAGAGTGTAATTCAAGGGACTACGCCGTATAACACGGAACAGGTTTCCTCCCAAGAATACCGGTGCTTAGAATAAACAATGCAATGCTTTTTCGAAAAATGAAGCTATTATAAAACCCAGGTCCCATCACACAATACGATGCAAGCCGGAGTATAGGGTTTTACCTTATAATAGCCAAATAATGCTTGATACGTTTAAAACGAAATCATTTGATACTATTATAAGTGCATAGGTGTTTCAAAACAATTTCAATCATAAATATCAATCATAGACGGCATAAGTGCCCAATCCCACTATGTCGCCATACTAGGCTCTACAAATAAAACCGAAATACACATATTGAAAATTGGATTCCATCATGAGTTGAGGCAAGGGGCAAGCTCCTCTCCGCTTTGAGACAATCTAGCAAATGCCTCAGGACTACACACTCTGGGTAACCCCTGGATCTTCAGGGCCGGTCCTCTCTTACGTTTGAGGATTGGCAATTCCTGAACACACGTTTCCCGGTCCTAACAGACCTAAAATCGAGGCGCCTCATCCAACAACCAGAAAGGTGAAAATAATATAAATGTCAGCCAGTTTAAGCACTGACACCACCTATAGCTAGAAAGAAACGTCGTGCTCTCCCTGCAGTCCTTATCACGTTTTTTGACCCATACCGAGGTGTGAGGCTCGCGAATTCACGTTATACACAAAGCTACGCCACGTAGGCCATGCTTTGATCATCAACCACAAGACTTTGCTTTTCGACAGAAGCCTTGATCAATTGCCACTTAGGCGTGCCACACTGGCAATTCATGCCATGCGACTGATGTCCATCGATATACAACCTCTGAGCTCATACGTCTCAGAGAAGGGCGTTAAGCAGGAGAATAAATTCTCCGCCGCCAAACAGATGTATATTTAATAGAGATCAATCAACACATAATAAAATCCAATGTCAGACACACAGTCCATTTACAAATTCGTTCTGGGTCTGAACGAAACCGGAGGCACTTTCCTCGCATATCCATCGATCTCCAAGTACGTCTAGACGATCACCAACTATTTCCATCCTCTTGGGTGTACAGCCCAATCAGGATTATCGGTAATTATCCAAACGATGTGAAGACTTCCGGTCTTCGACCACCGTCTTCATCGTCGACTTATCGTCGAATCGGATATTCAGAATGGGTATAAACTCGGCCTTCCCGAATAACCGGCGTATATATTAAACACGTGTTACACAAACACAACATACGCCTCATTCCAATTCAGAATATTCTTTTTATTCAAATTTTCACATTCTTAGGGAAAGGTTCCCATTAATTTTATCCAAGATAAATTCTTCTAAATTTATTCTTTAATCTTCCTTTGGATGTCAATTCAAACTAGTCGGGATTAGCGAACTACACCGAAGTAATTATTTATTTTATTTCCAAATCCCAACCAATTTTTCCCAAGAAGCAAAACTGGTAATACCCCATATCTAACACCACGGTGTTATCGGTAAAATTAATTACCATTTCACGTTCAAATCTATTTAAAGATTTAACTATCGCTTTGGAGCAAAACTGGTGATACACCGTTCTCGCTCATTTTCCAAATTTGACAATTTAAATTATCAATTCATTTTTCAATCTAATTGAAGATTCATTAAAACTCCTTTTACTGGGTTAAAGAACTAATGTCATTTAAAACACAGTTCACGATAAACCCAAATCACATTCTACTTATTGTCGGGTTAAAGAACAAGTGTTATTTAAAACACCATTCATGATAAACCCACAAATCAATTCTAATTCAATTCCAATTAAATATATTATAAATTCAGCTTATTTAAAAACCCTTTCAAATCCAATTTATTTATTTAAAAATAATTGGGTTTTAAATTTAGTTCAAAACTAGTTCATTTCGATAAAAATCTATTTTTATCTTTACAAATGTGGGATTTTTCATCCTAGTTCTTCACAAATCATTTCTTATGATTTTACACAAATTATTACTATTTTTAATAATTTTATCAAGGCCCGTACAGTCGATTTCCATCAACGGCCATCGAACTGCACTTACAGCGACCTTTTCTGAAATTGATTTGGACATATCTCCAAATCCAACCGTTAGATATCAAATTTATAATATTCGTTAGAAAGCTCTTTTCGATACGAACCCAACGGTTCCAGTTTTAGGAGAATCCGACGGTCGGATCTCCCGTAATGTCCGTTTGAAATTAATGGTTGAAATTCACGAACTGCCGCGGCGCGGCGCGTTCTATTCAGGCCATTATATTATATATATAATATATATTTCGTCGATTTCCTTTTTAAAACGAATTTTATAAATCATTTTAAATTCGTTTCAGAACAATTTCAATTTCCATTTCAGATTTAAATCAAAATTGAATTTCTCCTTATAAATTCGTTTTAAATTCATTTCAATTCAATTCAAATTTGAATTCAATTTGAATTCATTTCAAATTGATTTTGATTCTATTTCCATTCGTTTTCAATTCAATTCGAATTCGTTTTCAATTCATTTTAATTCAAATTCGCTTTCAATTCATTTCAATTCAAATTCGGTTTCAATTCATTTCAATACAAATTCGCTTTCAATTCATTTCATTACAAATTCACTTTCAATTCATTTCAATACAAATTCGCTTTCAATTCATTTCAATATAAATTCGTTTTCAATTCATTTCAATACAAATTCGCTTTCAATTCATTTCAACACAAATTCGCTTTCAATTCATTTCAATACAAATTCGCTTTCAATTCATTTCAATACAAATTCGCTTTCTCTAAATATTCGATTTTTAAACCTCTTTTCAATATTCATTATAGAAATGAATATAGTCGATATAAATATCGTTCGCATCAAAATAGCGCATCTCTAATCAACACGGCTTTATATTTTTCAATAACCTTGTTATTTTATTCAACAAATGAATATTTATTCTATTCAACAAATGAATATATATTTCAACACATGACTAATCTCAACAAATGAGTACTGTCAACACGTGACTATTTTTGTTATTTAATATATTTTATAAAAATTATGGTATCTATCGTTTGATTTCAAATCAGACTCCAACCGTAAATTAGTAAGAGAACGATCCCCTAAATATTAACCCCGAAGGCCGAAACCAACATCAGATCAATATCTAGGAGTCCACTCATCTTATCTATTTTCCAGTTAGTTTCTAATTTTATATATGGTAAAGATGTAAATTTTATTGTTAAAATATTTCGTTCAACACGTGACTAATCTCAACGAATGAGTACGGTCAACACATGAACCTATATTTTATAATATTCTTTATTTTCTAAATTGGAATGAGGCCCAATCAATTACCATATAATGTTAATTACATGGATTCCATACAACACATGTACATAATAGCAACGACAAATAATCAACCATCATCCAAAGTGCACTACACAACTGCATAAGCATCAAATAAAAATAATTAACGCTTACACAGTCTGTCAATCAATCGATCGACATACAACTAATTATTGGGATTAGTGTATGTCGTATATTATCCCAATACCCATGTGGGGATTCAAACAACCAAACACAGATTTTTATTTGTGCAGTTGGGCGATGTGTAAAATTTATTGTCCCAATCAATTTCAGTCAAATTAGTGTATATAAACAAATCGTCCGGTTTGTTTATAAATATTTATTGATTCATATTCACGTTAAAAATTATATTTTTAACGATAAAATATTTTTAACTATATAAATATTTTATTTTATTCCACATCACACAATAAATTTTCATCACAACAAACAATCAAACATACAAGCCATCCATGGTCTGTGGATGACGGGTGTCGGGTGCTACTAAACACCGTCTGCAACCTAGTATATAATTTATAACTAGAAAAGAAATTTAAAGTGAGAAGTTCTCATCGAGGGATCCACTCCTCCATTTCATTTCTGAATCTCTGAACCGTCTGAATTCCTTTTTGATATTCAATCTGCTCCATCTCGCTTCTTTTCACGCTGTTCATATATAAATAAAAATCACACTTTTATTTCACTATATATATAATAAAAATCAGAATTTTATTTCGCTACATAAATAAAAATTATATTTTTATATTCCCTGTTATATAAAAATTATATTTTTACAACGGTGTTCATATACTAAAGACTATATTTTTATCACACTATTCTCTACATAAAGATTTCGCCTTTTCAAATATAAAGATTTCTCCTTTTCATTTCATCACTATAAAAATCTCTTTTTTATTTCAACATACATATAAGAAAGATCAGATTTTTATTTCGTTAACTATATAAAAATAATATTTTTATATTCTATATTATATAGAAATTCTATTTTCATTACACTACTTATATAAAAATAGTATTTTTATATCTTCTATTATATAAAGATCATATTTTTAATATTCTACTATAATAAAAATTATATTTTTATTCTTTCTATATTATAAAAATTATATTTTTAACCTTATACATAAAAACTATATTTTTCCATTGTTTAATCAAAAATCCTATCAAATTAAAAATCTCGTTTTTAACACATTAAAAATCTCATTTTTATCGGTATAAACAATCCCATCTTTATCGGTATAAAAAATCTCATCTTTACCTTATACAAATCGAAATTTTATTTAAACAAAAATCCCAACTTATTTTATATACAAATCTTTACTTTCTGTATTAAAAATCGTATATTTCTTATACTAGAAATCGTAACTTTTCTCTATATAAAAATATGTCCTTTTCTAGACTAAAAATCCGACCTTTCTTCATTGTCATTCATATATAAAAGATCAAAACTTTCATCGTATGAAGATCTCATCTTTCATCGCATACAAAAATCATATATTATATTTTTTTTATTTAAGTAAATACTGAAAAGAAAACTAAAATTAAATGGGTAAAACTCACCTTTTTTTTCATCGTTGAAATCGGATTTTAGGAGGAGGGAGGGGGATTGCGTCTTCAGCGGAAAAGGGGTAGGAGAGAGGCGGATGCGGCATCGGGGGGGGGTTTGCGCGACAGGGGGTCTCGCATCGGAGCTGAAGATGGACGTAGGGGAGGGATTCGGGGCTAGGGAAAGATGGAGAGGGCGGTCGGGAGGTGGAGGCGCCGCGGCACGGTCGGCCTCCGGTGGCGCGCAACGTCCAAGGGCGGGGCTCCGCCCTCTTTCTCTTTTTTTTTTGAAGAGATTCGATTTCATCGTGAAATGGTAAGGGGGCCTGAGAGGTAATATATAAAGGTTTTTATATTATTTAATTTATTTTAATTTTTAAAAAGAAAGTTTTTTCATTCGAACTCGAAACGAGGCCCACCGCCTGTCGTTCATAGCTAACTACCCTCATTCCAAACACAATGGGATATGTATCGTAAGCTGATTCAATCATTTCGATCAGTTTTCGTCAAAATCAACATATAACTCCATATATTGAATTTGAACGCACATTCCAGTTTACTGGGGTCACATAAGGACTTTAAAAATTCCCAAAAAATATTTTCTAGCTTCGTATTGACGATACGGTCCTAACAAAACTAGTTTCGTCGAATTCTGAGACTGTTGGAAAAATGGCCAATTTCCAGTCGATTAAAATCAACTGAAAATAGTCAAACGCATTTTCCTTTGCCTCGCTCACACATTGATTCGAAAAATTATGAACTTTGGAACCTAGAAATAACTTGACATCCCGGATCCAACAAAAGTGGTTTCGTCGATATCTGAGGTCGTTTGCAAAATTTCCATTTTTAAGGGCCAGAATTTCATAGCGACTATTCGGAAAATTCATCTGGAAATATCTTTTGATTCCCGCTATGAAATTTTGATTTTTTCGATTCGTTGGAAAGATATTCTCAATTAGATTCTATTATTTTTGGTTTCGCTAAAATCCGGTTTATTTTGCACCCGGTACATTCATTTGAAGTTTGAAATCGAATTATCGAACTACCGCGCCATTTTCAATTCCTTTTATAATTAAAATAAAATTTTATATATTCTAACGACGATCGATATAAATATATATGTTCGAATTATATTCAAAATAAATTTCTCTTCGTTATTATTTAAAATAATCTATTTTAAATATTACAAATTCATTAAAATTGCCAAAAAATAAAAATTATAAACTGGCTCAGAATTTCCGGGTTGTTACAATCTCCCCCACTTAAAACGTTTCGTCCCCGAAAAGGAACGAAGTCGAAAGTTGTTTAACCAAGCAACTCAACTTTGAGTATTTTCGTTACGGCTTAAGTTCTCCAACTTTTCAGTTTCTAAGAACTTTTCAAATTTCTCAAAAATTTGGCTAACACCCTAAATTTTCGAAAAATTTCGCCATAACCTCCCCTGCACCAGGGACTTCGGGATATTTCATATAGCCTCCCATGGCCTTCTTCAACTCAAAAGAAAAAGAAAAAGCCAAGCGGCTAGCCAATCGGCTCATAAAATCATCATCACCCAAACAAAACAGTAAATTATGGTAAACATGTACCTATTTGTCGGGCAAACAATTTTATTCTTCTGCTCTAGCCTCCTTGCTATGACCTGTTCAATGTAAGTACATGCATATGCAAGCAAATGCGACTAATTTTCAATACAATTTAATATTTGGTTCAGTTTGGCTAAATGGTTCAAAATTATCAAACAAATAGACAAACAACACAACCATCAATCAATTAGTGGATTATCGTTTCAAATTCATAATTTGATATATATATATATATATATATATATATATAGAAAATCATGTTTTGATGCCAAATCACTACAAATAAATCTATGTAGTTTCGGTTCTCACACCAGTCTAATGGAAATATATAGATATCAAACCTTCGTCACTCAAACATAAATACTGATGATGTCATGACAATTATCAGTACCATCTCCGAGCGACTAGGATGTGATTCAATATCTATCCAGTATATTAAAACTTCGAATATACGTTCATGACGCGTATATGCGAAACCTTTATATACTCGATTGTCCAAATTCAAAATAAATAAATATTCAAATACGTATAATCTAGTTTAAACTTTCAAAACAAAATTGTTTTCATTTGAAAAATATACTCTTCACACTCGTTCTAGGATACTACTGATCCTATCTCTAACGAGTCATTCTAATTGGATATTACTAATCCAATATCTGATGAATTCTTTCGTTCGGTTCTAATGTGTCATGTTCTCGAGCTCTGTAAACCAAAGCTATGATACCAACTGAAATGACTCGAACTTCCCTATGAAGGAAAGCCCGGATAGAATTGAGGAAAAGACGAATCAGAACATAAACAGAAGAACATTTCATTGTTTATTACAACAATTCCATCAAATACAAGAATATACAGAGTATAAATGAATAAAATGCATTCGATAAATATCAGAGATTACAATAAATTACATAGCAGCAGAAAAATAATACAAAACACAACTGAAAGTAATACACAGATACAGAGCTTTCCGAGCATCGTTCCAGCTGCAAATCAGGATCCTGTGGATATAAATCTGCAAAACCAAAAGTACTAGCTGCCCGTGTCGAAAATAGGGGCACCCAAAGTTTAAGTTAAAACAATAAACTCCCGGTCAGTCATGTGACTGGTGTGAGAACTAAAACAGTTATTAATTTGACTTTAAAAGAGTGTAATTCAAGGGACCACGCCGTATAACACGGAACGAGTTTCCTCCCAAGATTACCGGTGCTTAGAATAAACAACGTAATGCTTTTTCAAAAAATGAAGCTATTATAAGACCCAGGTCCCATCACACAATGCGACGCAAGCCGGAGGATAGGGTTTTACCTTATAATAGCCAAATAATGCTTGATACGTATAAAACGAAATCATTTGATACTATTATAAGTGCATAGTGTTTCAAAATAATTTCAATCATAAATATCAATCATAGACGGCATAAGTGCCCCGTCCCACTATGTCGCCATACTAGGCTCTACAAATAAAACCGAAATACACGTATTGGAAATTGGATTCCATCATGAGTCGAGGCAAGGGGCAAGCTCCTCTCCGCTTCGAGACACTCTAGCAAATGCCTCAGGACTACACACTCTGGGTAACCCCTGGATCTTCAGGGTCGGTCCTCTCTTACATTTGAGGATTGACAATTCCTAAATACACGTTTCCCGGTCCTAACAGACCTAAAATCGAGGCGCCTCATCCAACAACCACAAAGGTGAAAATAATATAAATGTCAGCCAGTTTCAGCACTGACACCACCCATAGCTAGAAAGAAACATCGTGCTCTCCCTGCAGTCCTTATCCCGTTTTTGACTCATACCGAGGTGTGAGGCTCGCGAATTCACGTTATACACAAAGCTACGCCACGTAGACCGTGCTTTGATCATCAACCACAAGACTTTGCTTTTCAACAGAAGCCTTGATCAATTGCCACTTAGGCGTGCCACACTGGCAATTCATGCCATGCGACTGATGTCCATCGATGTACAACCTCTGAGCTCGTACGTCTCAGAGAAGGGCGTTAAGCAAGAGAATAAATTCTCCGCTGCCAAACAGATGTATATTTAATAGAGATCAATCAACATAGAATAAAATCCAATGTCAGACACACAGTCCATTTACAAGTTCGTTCTGGGTCTGAACGAAACCGGAGGCACTTTCCTCGCATATCCATCGATCTCCAAGTACGTCTGGACGATCACCAACTATTTCCATCCTCTTGGGTGTACAGCCCAATCAGGATTATCAGTAATTATCCAAACGATGTGAAGACTTCCGGTCTTCGACCACCGTCTTAATCTTCGACATATCGTCGAATCGGTTATTCAGAATGGGTATAAACCCGGCCTTCCCGAATAACCGGCGTATATAATAAACACGTGTTACACAAACACAACATACGCCTCATTCCAATTCAGAATATTCTTTTTATTTGAATTTTCGCATTCTTAGGGAAAGGTTCCCACTAATTTTATCCAAGATAAATTCTTCTAAATTTATTTTATTTTATTTCCCAATCCCAACCTATATATCCCATGAAGCAAAACTGGTAATACCCCATATCTAACACCACGGTGTTATCGGTAAAATTAATTACCATTTGACGTTCAAATCTATTTAAAGATTTAACTATCACTTTGGAGCAAAACTGGTGATACTCCGTTCTCGCTCATTTTCCAAATATGAAAATTTAAATTATCAATTCACTTTCCAATCTAATTGAAGATTCATTAAAACTCCTTTTACTGGGTTAAAGAACTAATGTCATTTAAAACACAGTTCACTATAAACCCAAATCACATTCTACTTATTGTCGAGTTAAAGAACAAGTTTTATTTAAAACACTGTTCATGATAAACCCACAAATCAATTCTAATTCAATTCTAATTCAATTCCAATTAAGTATATTATAAATTCCGCCTATTTAAAACCCCTTTCAAATCCGATTTATTTATTTAAAAATAATTGGGTTTTAAATTTAGTTCAAAACTAGTTCATTTCGATAAAAATATATTTTTATCTTTACAAATGTGGGATTTTTCATCCAAGTTCTTCATAAATCATTTCTTATGATTTTACACAAATTATTACTATTTTTAATAATTTTATCAAGGCCCGTACAGTCGGTTTCCATCAACGGCCATCGAACTGCACTTACAACGACCTTTTCTGAAATTGATTTGGACATATCTCCAAATCCAACCGTTAGATTTCCAATTTATAATATTCATTAGAAAGCTCTTTTCGATACGAACCCAATGGTTCCGGTTTTAGGAGAATCCGACGGTCGGATCTCCCGTATTGTCCGTTTGAATTTAATGGTCGAAATTCACGAACTGCCGCGGCGCGACGCGGTCTATTCAGGCCATTATATTATATATATATATAATATATTTCATCGATTTCCTTTTTAAAACAAATTTTATAAATCATTTTAAATTCGTTTCAAAACAATTTCAACTTCCATTTCATATTTAAATCAAAATTGAATTTCTCCTTATAAATTCGTTTTAAATTCATTTCAATTCAATTCAAATTTCAATTCAATTTGAATTCATTTCAAATTGATTTTGATTCTATTTCCATTCGTTTTCAATTCGAATTCGTTTTCAATTCAAATTCGCTTTCAATTCATTTCAATTCAAATTCGCTTTCAATTCATTTCAATACAAATTCGCTTTCAATTCATTTCAATACAAATTCGCTTTCAATTCATTTCAATACAAATTCGCTTTCAATTCATTTCAATACAAATTCGTTTTCAATTAATTTCAATACAAATTCGCTTTCAATTCATTTCAATACAAATTCGCTTTCAATTCATTTCAATACAAATTTGCTTTCAATTCATTTCAATACAAATTCGCTTTCTCTAAATATTCGATTTTTAAACCTCTTTTCAATATTCATTATAAAAATGAATATAGTCGATATAAATATCGTTCGCGTCAAAATAGCGCATCTCTAATCAACACGACTTTATATTTTTCAATTACCTCGTTATTTTATTCAACAAATGAATATATATTTCAACACATGACTAATCTCAACAAATGAGTACTGTCAACACATGACTATTTTTGTTATTTAATATATTTTATAAAAATTATGGTATCTATCGTTTGATTTCAAATCAGACTCCAACCATAAATTAGTAAGAGAATGATCCCCTAAATATTAACCCCGAAGGCCGAAACCAACATCAGATCAATATCCAGGAGTCCACTCATCTTATCTATTTTCCAGTTAGTTTCTAATTTTATATATGGTAAAGATGTAAATTTTATTGTTAAAATATTTCGATCAACAGGTGACTAATCTCAACGAATGAGTACGGTTAACACATGAACCTATATTTTATAATATTCTTTATTTTCTAAATTGGAATGAGGCCCAATCAATTACCATATAATGTTAATTACATGGATTCCATACAACACATGTACATAATAGCAACGACAAATAATCAACCATCATCCAAAGTGCACTACACAACTGCATAAGCATCAAATAAAAATAATTAACGCTTACACAGTCTTTCAATCAATCGATCGACATACAGCTAATTATTGGGATTAGTTTATGTCGTATATTATCCCAATACCCGTGTGGGGATTCAAACAACCAAACACAGATTTTTATTTGTGCAGTTGGGCGATGTGTAAAATTTATCGTCCCAATCAATTTCAGTCAAATCAGTGTATATAAACAAATCGTCCGGTTTGTTTATAAATATTTATTGATTCATATTCACGTTAAAAATTATATTTATAACGATAAAATATTTTTAACTATATAAGTATTTTATTTTATTCCACATCACACAATAAATTTTCATCACAACAAACAATCAAACATACAAGCCATCCATGGTCTGTGGATGATGGGTGTCGGGTGCTACTAAACACTGTCTGCATCCTAGTATATAATTTATAACTAGAAAAGAAATTTAAAGTGAGAAGTTCTCGCCGAGGGATCCACTCCTCCATTTCATTTCTGAATCTCTGAACCGTCTGAATTCCTTTTTGATATTCAATCTGTTCCATCTCGCTTCTTTTCACGCTGTTCATATATAAATAAAAATCACACTTTTATTTCACTATACATATAATAAAAATCTGAATTTTATTTCGCTACATAAATAAAAATTATATTTTTGTATTCCCTGTTATATAAAAATTCTATTTTTACAACGGTGTTCATAAACTAAAGATTATATTTTTATCACACTATTCTCTACATAAAGATTTCACCTTTTCAGATATAAAGATTTCTCCTTTTCAAATATAAAGATTTCGCCTTTTTAAATATAAAGATTTCTCCTTTTCACTTCATCACTATAAAAATCTCTTTTTTATTTCAACATACATATAAGAAAGATCAGATTTTCATTTCGTTAACTATATAAAAATAATATTTTTATATTCTCTATTATATGGAAATTCTATTTTCATTACACTACTTATATAAAAATATTATTTTTATATCTTCTATTATATAAAGATCATATTTTTAATATTCTATTATAATAAAAATTATATTTTTATTCTTTCTATATTATAAAAAATATATTTTTAACCTTATACATAAAAAATATATTTTTCCTTTGTTTAGTCAAAAATCCTATCACATTAAAAATCTCGTTTTTAACACATTAAAAATCTCGTTTTTATCGGTATAAAAATCTCATCTTTATCGGTATAAAAAATCTCATCTTTACCTTATAAAAATCGAAATTTTATTTAAACAAAAATCCCAACTTATTTTATATACAAATCTTGACGTTCTGTATTAAAAATCGTATATTTCTTATACTAGAAATCGTAACTTTTCTCTATATAAAAATTTGTCCTTTTCTAGACTAAAAATCCGACCTTTCTTCATTGTCGTTCATATGTAAAAGATCAAAACTTTCATCGTATGAAGATCTCATCTTTCTTCGCATACAAAAATCTTATATTATATTATTTTTATTTAAGTAAAAACTGAAAAGAAAACTAAAATTAAAATTAAAAGGGATAAAACTCACCTTTTTTTTCATTGTTGAAATCGGATTTTAGAAGGAGGGAGGGGGGTTGCGTCTTCAGCAGAAAAGGGGGAGGAGAGAGGCGGATGCGGCGTCGGGGGGGGAGGGGGTTTGCGCGACAGGTGGTCTAGCGGTTCGTGGGTCTCGCGTCGGAGCTAAAGATGGACGGAGGGGAGGGATCCGGGGCTAGGGGAAGATGCAGAGGGCGGTCGGGAGGTGGAGGCGCCGGGGCACGGTCGGCCTCCGGTGGCGCGCGACTTCCAAGGGCGGGGCTCCGCCCTCTTTCTCTTTTTTTTGAAGATATTCGATTTCATCGTGAAATGGTAAGGGGGGCCTGAGAGGTAATATATAAAGGTTTTTATATTATTTAATTTATTTTAATTTTTAAAAAGTAACTTTTTCATTCGAACTCGAAACAAGGCCCACCGCCTGTCGTCCGTAGCTAATTACCCCCATTCCGAACACGATGGGATATGTATCGTAGGCTGATTCGATCATTTCGATCAGTTTTCGTCAAAATCAACCTATAACTCCATATATTGAATTTGAATGCACATTTCAATTTACCGGGGTCACATAAAGACTTTAAAAATTCCCAAAAAATATTTTCTAGCTTCGTATTTATGATATGGTCCTAACAAAACTAGTTTCGTTGAATTCTGAGACCGTTGGAAAAATGGCCAATTTCCAGTCGGTTAAAATCAACTGAAAATGGTCAAACGTGTTTTCGTTTGCCTCGCTCACATATTGATTCAAAAAATTATGAACTTTGTAATCTAGCAATAACTTGACATCCCGGATCCAACAAAAGTGGTTTCGTCGAAATCTGAGGTCGTTTGCAAAATTTCCATTTTTAACGGCCAGAATTTCATAGCGACTATTCGGAAAATTCATCTGGACATATCTTTTGATTCCCGCTATGAAATTTTGATTTTTCGGATTTGTTGGAAAGATATTCTCAATTAGATTCTATTATTTTTGGTTTCGCTAAAATCCGGTTTATTTTGCACCCGGTACATTCAATTGAAGTTTGAAATCGAATTATCGAACTACCGCGCCATTTTCATTTCCTTTTATAATTAAAATAAAATTTTATATATTTTAACGACGATCGATATAAATATATATGTTCGAATTATATTCAAAATAAATTTCTCGTCGTTATTATTTAAAATAATCTATTTTAAATATTACAAATTCATTAAAATTGCCAAAAAATAAAAAATTTAAACTGGCTCAGAATTACCGGGTTGTTACTCTCCTGCTCTAGCTCTTCAAGTATTTGTAAATCCCGACTACTTGACTGCCCGTACAAAATTGGCCACCCAAGAGTTTAGGGAAACAAAACAAAATAAACTCTGGGTCAGTCATGTGACTGGTGTGAGTAAACTCAAATCATTTGTTTAACTTTTAAAATCTATTTAAAAGAAAGGATAATCGTAAGACCAATCCACACATAAACACAGACGGTTTTTACCTTACGATAAACCAAATTATTCTTTATATCAAGTCTCTTCTGATATTACCATAATGTCTAAATACAAGTACTTAGCAATCTAGCAGAAACGCTTGCATCTAACGTTCTACATATATAATATACAATCAGAATCGTACAATCAGAATCGTGGGCTCTTATTTGGGGAATGGATTCCAACTATGACAAGGTATGGATCCACCTTCCGCTCAGCGTACTCAAGAAGCGATACACTGGAGTTCAACAAGAACATCTTGTAACTCGGTCACATATGACCGACCACTCATTTCGCTTGAGTGTATCGAATATATTGCCACCCTTCGGTTAGTATTCCTTCATAACCGTTCCCGGGAGATACATAATTGAAAGAAGTACAAATATGAATATTCTCTAGATGGTGACAATATACCCTAATTGGTTGCAAACCACTTAGTCATGCTGCCTGCCCAATTTCTGTCATTTCCCAGTTGACGAGGCTTGAGGTCATAACGTATCTTTTAACAGATCACCCCTTCATTTACCTTGAATACCACATCGTCATACCCGTCAAATCACAAATTGATTTCCTCAATAATACCACGGGCATAAAGCTAAGAGAAACGAATTCCTCCGCCACCAACGTAAATACGTTTGAAACGATCAACTTACGCGATCTACTAGATATACTCTATCAGACATTCGTCCATTCAAGTTGTCCTGGGACTGGACAAACCGAAGGCACTATTCTGTAAATCCATCTTAGGCAATTTCTACCTAGGATCGCCAGAATAACCCTTTTATAACTCCATCTTCAATTGGTCTTCGATCTATTTGATTTGAAACGCAAACGCCCATATAGAGTGGTTCTCGGATAATAATCCAACCGGTCTCTTCATATTGACGACGGAAAAATGGTCAAAAAACTTTGATAGTCTTTGATTTAACTATCAAAGAAAAACACGTGTGCAAACAACGATATTACTTCCAAATGGAAATTTTTTCGATCAATCAACATTCAACATTTATCCCTCTAAACTAATTTATCATTGATTTATTCATTTCCTTATCTCCCGTTTTCAAATATTCGTAAATCCTTATTTTTCTAAACTTAGAAAATATATGTTATTAATCACCAGAAATCGTTTCCATATTTATTCCCATTTCTTATTTTCTGTTATCAGAAAACATTTCTGATTCTTATTTGGAAAACATTTTCAAAACTACTTCATTTGATTTAAACTGATGTTTAAATAAACAACGCTATGCCAACACAAACCATTACGCTCATTAACTAAATTCACTTAACCTAACTTTACAATCAAACTTTAATCATTCCTTAGTTAAGAAGGAAGTCAATCAAGTTGGGGTATGATTATCTCTCAGACCTTAACTGAACAACGTCTTAACTTCGGAATAGACAAAGTTTATCTTTTAAACCTTTAACAAACTTCCTTACATAACTATCGGATTCTATTTACGAATCCACTTCTTTTACACAAATATTGGTTATAACGATAACGTTATAATCCCTACTTTCTAAATATCTAACTTCAAAAATAACTTTTATTCTTTAATTTGAATAAATAAATAAACACCTAATTTATAAATAAATCTTGATTTAAAAACCAGAAAGCATAAGTACTTTCCCGAATTCGATATAATCGAATTCGACGATTAACTCTATTCGAATAACTAATATTCGATTAACTCACTTCGAATAACTTATATTCGATTAACTCTTTCTTTCGAATGCACTATATTCGATAACCTCCTTTTCGAATAACTAAATTCGATTAACTCCTTTTCGAATAAACTATATTCGATAACTCCTTTTCGAATAAACTATATTCGATAACTCCTTTTCGAATAACAAAATTCAATTAACTACTTTTGACTAACTAAAATCAATAACTCCTTTCGATTAACTATAATCGATTAACTCCTTTCGATTAAACTAAACGATAACTCCTTTCGATTAAACTATAAATCGATAACTCCTTTTTGAATAACTATAATCGATTAACTCCTTTTGATGAACAAAAATCAATAACTCCTTTAGATTAACTATAATTGATTAACTCCTTTTTGAATAACTATAATCGATTAACTCCTTTCGATTAACTAAAATCAATAACTCCTTTCGATTAACTATAATCGATTAACTCCTTTCGATAAAACTATAATTGATACCCTTTCCTTTAACTCTATTCGAATAAACTCTATTCGATATTCCTTTAACTCTATTCGAATAACTGATATTCGACTAACTCCTTTGGATTAACTCATTTGGATTAACTCGGTTTGATTAACTTATCTTGACTAACTTAACTTAATTAACTCGACTTACTTAACTCAACTTGACTAACTCGACTTATTTAACTCAACTTGATTAACTCCTATCTCAAATAACTATAATTGATCAACTCTAATTGAATAACTAATATTCAATTAATCCAAATTCGGTTAACTATGTTCAATTAACTCTATCTGGTTAACTCTAACTGGTTAACTCTAATCGACTAACTCTTATTCAAATAATTATACTTGATAACTCTATTCGGCTAACTCTATTCAATTACAAATACCTCCTTTTCTATTTGTCTATATTTATTTCATATAAATATTTCCTTTATATGATTCTATTTATTTCATAAATATTTCCTTTATAACTTTATTTATTTTCTAAATAAATAAATTCTTTTTCCAATTCTATTTGTGAATGTTTTACAAATATTTCCTTTATCTCTTCTATTTATAAATAATTCCTTTTACATTTGTTTTACAAATATTTTCCTTTATATTTTGATTTACAAATATTTTCCTCTATATTTGTTTTACAAATATTTTCCTTTGTATTTGTTTTACAAATATTTTCCTTTTAACTCTTTGATTTTATAATTATTTTCTTTTATAAAATCCTTTTCCTTTTATATATAAAATCCATTGATTTTATATAAATAATTCATTTTCAAAATACACTTTGAAAATCTCCTTTTCTACATCCCAATATTTCTTACGGTATTTAAAATACACAAATAACAATGATCGATATCATTCAACACACGTAATCAACACAGATTATAAATCACATCATATATTTCAATATATGAAAAACAGTAAAATAAATGTTGAGGAATCCAGTTGGATCAACAGAATCAATATTTGATTTACGATCTATATATATGTGTGTGCGTGTATATATGTGTATATATATATATATAATTTCAACCAACTGACGAGCAGTTCAACCAAACAGTCAACATACAACAATCAACCAACATTTATTAGAAATACATTATAAAATATAACTGTTCAGAGTTAGTGAGTTTTACTCACCTTGACCGATCATCGTTGAATAACGATAACCATCGGTTGATTCAGACCGACTTGTAAAGAGCTTCGATGTAACACCCCGTAATTCTGTAACACAAGGATTCACGAATCAAGGCATAATTAAAAGTTAAAATAAAAATCAAGGGAAATGGGCTACGCCATTTCGTTCGTCTCGGAATTCTGCATGAAAACGAGTCCAAGATTGCGTAAATCGGAGTCCGTATGAGGAAGATATGGCCTCCGGAAGATTCAGCGAAGTTCAAATTTCAAAACAGGTCAAGTTCAAAATTCAAATCGGACCCAGATTGGGCTGGGCGAGAATATTCCCGCCCAAGGCACCCAGGTCGGCTGGGTAGTCGACCTGGGGCACCCAGCTCGACTGGGCAGTCGACCTGGGCCCCCCCTCTTTCCAGCTTTCTGAACCTGATTCGTTTCTCTATATTCGGACGCCCTTCTGACCAGATTCGTTGACTTCTACACCATATAAACAGCCCTAGTCTTCTTCTCTATTCACAATTCTCCTCTACCCTTATGCTGCAAAGATTCTTAGTGAATATGGCTTCTTCCCCTCCTCTTAATTAAAATATAAATAGAATAATATATATAAAATAAATCATGACGAGGAGATGCTGCTCAAAGACTTTCAAAAAGAGGTTCAAGTCAGGCTAGGATTGCAAGTGAAGATTCAAACGACTGCAACAACTGCTTTTCTACGAATCATAACAACGCCAACTTTCTTCTCTAATCTAAATCTCTGTAAGTCAGTTATTTCTAGATTTGAACGCTTTCTCTTTTCGTGACATGAAATTAAAGGAATAAAAGAATACGCCAAGTCTTTCTATTTGAATATGTGCCTACATCTTTGGACCTAATTAAGAACTGTTATGGTTCGATAACTAATTGGACATCACCTATGACTATGAACATTGCCTATGAACATTTCCTATGACTATGGACATTGCATATGACTATGAACATTTCCTATGACTGTGATTGTGACTATAAGAATTATTTCCTTGACTATGAACACAAGCCTGTGCCTTTTGACTAGGAAGCATAAACCATTGCCTATGACATATCAAGGACTACTGTGATTAAACACCTATGATTCCTGACTAGGAAAGTGTTGCTTAAGTTTTGTGACTATGAAATTGGGTCTAAACCCGATTCTCTATTCTGTCTGTTCTTGGTTTTTTTGGTTTTAGACCTTGGGAATTTACCTATTAAGTTAGGTCTACCCATGTTCTTGAACCTACGTCGTTATTCAAACCTTTTTATGCTAGTTATTATGTCCATCCTTTTTCATAGCATCTTTGGTTTTTTCCCTATTTTCTACGAATCTAGATTTATCTATAATCTAGATTGATTCACGATTATTCGAACGGTGGGAATACAATTTGGGCAAAATATGAAATTTACTAAGAACGTAGTTTTTAACTTGGAAATTGGCATAAATTGGGAACATGTATTATGGCATGTTTATAGAAATGCAAATTGGATAAATTTAACATGAATTATAGGATGTGTAATTTGAATCTAGTATTGACTTGTAAATCTAGCATTTACATGAATTGTGAACTAGAATAATAAGTCTAGTTTGATGTGAACTATAATTAAAATGTTAAATCAGGATTGGATTAGCTAATTTGGCGTAATAAGTATATTGGTATAAATTTGAGATTGGCCATAATTGGGAGTAACCGTCAGGTTTAGCAAAATCATGGTTAGTGACACTTAGTTTGGTATAGTTTACATACCAAAAAGCATAAATATGATATAGAGGGGAAAATGGGCCATAAGAATGAATGTTGACAATTTGCATTAAAAGAGGAATTAGGAAATAAGTAAACTAGGAATGATTTACTTATAGAATTTGTCCTAAATGAGAAAATGTAAATTTAGACAAATTAAAGGTTTATTAACGACACCTCTTTTAATGGTACACCAGAAAGTTCTAGGGTGACAGAGAGGATAGTGTCTAGGCTTGGGTTTGGAATATACAAGTTTCCTGCTCTCCCAGGCTATCCCTAACTGATCCGACGGACGGGATGGTTACTTTCAAAACCTGATTTGAAAATTAACCAAAACCCTTTTGAACTTAGAAAACACGAATATGCCTCACCCGAGGTTAGACTGAGTTGCGATGTAAACCTCCCCGGAACCAACCGGCACATCCAGTAATCGCAACAATATCTGTCTAATGTGAGTGGCAGCGGCTTTAATTTATTTAGTTAAAGCTAGAACAAGAATGGTAGGGTTAAGTTAACTAAGACACTTAACCAATTCAACAAGATAACCAAACCGATGGGTGGGGTTAGGTTCATACAAACATAGTTAAGCTAGAATGAGAGGGTTAAGTCTATTGGAACACTTAACCAACTTAACACAGTCGAGCTAGAATGGGAGGGCTATGTCCATAGGGACACTTAACCAAACTTATGGTAACAAGACCATATTTGTAGGGGTTAAGTAACTAAGAAAACACTTAGCCAAATTAACATGCTAACTAGACTAGAAGGTGGGGTTAAGTAAAGTTAATACACTTAGCCAAATTAACATGTTAACTAGACTAGAGGTTGGGGTTAAGTAAATACACTTAGCCAATTTGATATGTTAGCTGGGCTAGACCGTAGGGTTAAGTAAGCTTGAACACTTAACCATCGGATTGTGATAAAGGAATAGGGTTAAGTCTAAACATGAAAGGATAATACTTAACCATTAATAACAAGTTAGTTAAGACAGACGGGCAAGGTTAAGTTAAAAAGGAACACTTAACCAATACAGGGTGAATGGGTAGGGTTAAGTAATAAGAAATACTTAACCAACATAACTTGGTTTGTGGTAGGGTTAAGTCAACATGAATTACTGATAACACTTAACCAGTATAACAGGATGAATGAAGAGGGTTAAGTTGGCTTGAATTGACTAAAAACATTTAACCAATCCAAATTGGAGGGAAAGAGAACTAAGTAGTAATTCTTAGTATAACACGAGAAGGAGCGAATGTCCGTCTGAGTAAAAGAAGGCTCCAACGAATTGGGTTACGAAGCCCGAGGCTTCGAGAGGACGTGAGGGTACTCTTGGTATCCCTCTGTGAGGCTGCAGATGATCCTCCTGGGCTCACAGAGGTTAAGGTCTGCGTAGAAGAACCAGGGGTATGCCTTGGTTGCAAAATACAGCAACCTAAAGACTAGGATGGACCAGCGTGATTCGGCGAGAAATCGGTAGCCCTGTGATGGCAACTCGTCGTCTACCATCCATCTTGAGTCAATCGAGATACGTGAAGCGGAAAGGCGGAGAACTCCAAAAGACCATATACTTGCTATCTAGTTATGGGTGAGGATGGCCATAGGATAGAGGGGCACCAGGGGCCGGCGTATAGTTCCCATTTTACAAGGTGTGCCTTTCATTAGTTGAGGGAGGGGTCAAGTGGGACCATAGCCACTAGAATAAAAACAGACCTTAGCATCTGCATCGGCAGATATCTGAAAGCTCCCGACCGAGTTCTGTATTCCTTGATTTGCCCTGACACAGGACTCGGGTCGCACATTATAGGACATGTGCATCTAGACAAGCGATAACGATTCACGATACATGCGTGGGGAAGTCTAGGGACATATACCACTCTAGGTAGTGTGTCCTAGACTTGGTGGCATCACTCGACAGGTAGCATAATCCCTAGTGGAACTAGGTGGCATAAATCCTGAATCCGAGAAGCGTTCAGCAGACAGCGTAAAACTCTAGTTGAATCTAGAAAGCACTGGATAGAAAACCCTAGATTAGATCTAGGTAATAAATAATAAATGGATGCTCGAAGGCAAGGGAAAATACAGGGATTCGGATCATGTTATCGTTACTAGTTGGGACACTAGATAGGCGGTGCAGAGATATAGAAACCAGTATAAAGGTAATATCGAAGCGGCGAAAGTATTAGAGCGTATCCAGTTTATCTTATCTTAGCATATCTTGTGATTACCTTGTCTAATCTTGTTGACCCTATCGTTATGGTGTAATCTTGTATTCAGTTAATTCATGTCGTTTTGTTTTTCCATGTTCACATGCTAGAAGTTATTGAACTTACTCAGGCTTTATGTCTGACTCTGTTTTTCTTTCGTCTTCTTTTCTTCTGTCTCCCCCCCCCCCCCAGGTAGTAAAGGAGGGAATAGCATAGCTCAGATTTAGTTGGACCGTCACTCTTTCCTAGCTTGAAGATTTGTCGAAGTTTTGCTTGGATTTTCTTTCCAGATGCTATGGCTGGCTCTTGCTAGAATTGGGGAATATAAATGTTGTTTTATGCTTATTTATTTTGTAAGACAGATGATACTCTGATATTGTAAAGAAATCTTTGTACAAACTATTTTATCAATAAAGAAAAGTTTTATTTTCCGCTGTTTAATTTCTGTCTGTCTTGTAATTTATCTGTATCTTTTACCCAAAATGCTCCACAGAACTTAGTGCATTCCCTTTGTGAGTGACACTAACGGATGTGGGGTGTTACACGTGGTATCAGAGCTGAAGGTTACCAGATCAGATAAAGGGTTTGAAAAATTATTTTCAAAACGGTTTTTATAGAAGCATTTTCAAAAGAAAAGTGTTTTGTTTTAAAGGCATATTCCCCAAAGCCACACGCACTATTTTCTCTTCCTCTGTTTGAATTCTTATCTCCTCCTTTCTTGAGTCTCTGGGGCTCATGGCTTTCTGGGAGGTAACCTCATCGAAGGGCAAGGTAGTACCCGACTTCCATCTAGGGCTGTGGTTGTTTCACTTACGGCCGGTTTTCTTTCAAAGCTTATAGGGTTTTCTGTAAGATGGAAGCAACTTTCGAGAGATTTGTCAACATGACTACACACAGAAGGGGATGAGGAGTTTGGCTAAGATGAGGAATTCATAGATGTAGATTTAGCCCACAAAGAAGGAAGGAATTATAAAACCTAAGACAAAAGGAAGTATCTTTACTAGGGTATGATAGGGCATATAATTAAGGACAAGGGCAAGAACGAGGAACAAGATTTTCAGAAGGGCAAGTACATACCTTCACCACCAAGCGTACCTAGGAGAAAGGTAGTGAAGTTATGTTGGAAGGGTCTAGTTTTGCTGTTCATACTCTTTCCTTTGGTTTTAGCGCTTCGCATTTGTTCATATCCACTTCCATAGTTAAGTCTCTACACCATAGTACTTGTATAGTTGAAAGATCCCACTAGAGTCTCAAATCCAATTGGTGGTCCGACCAGTTTATTTTTGGTTAGTAGGGATTTGAGGATAGCTATCGAGTTTTCTTATATCATCTCATGTAGATCGTCTAAATTCGGAGAAGATATTCCTTGGGTGCTTGTCTGATACTAGTTTAGGCCTTTGGGGCTTGTACTTGAGGAATGTCGAGTTCGACTAGGATGGTTTGCGTGAGAGATGAATAGTTATGACAGGCACTCCAAAGAGCACGTAGTGACCTTTCGACTCTTATAGTTATGGCATGGCGGATAAGAGGGAAACCTCTAATCATCTTAGTACGTATACTTGGTACCGTGATTGACATCTGTTTATTTTGGAAATAGTGATCGGAAACTTCACAATCGTGAAGTAAAATTAGTTAAGATACAGTGGAGTAAAGCTCAAGAAGGCTAGATACTAGCATCATACCCTTTTTCCTTAAGGGTGCATCCTTGATTTCTTTGGTAGGAGCTTTACGCATGATTGTTTCTCTCTTTCCAAAGTATATCCTCTAGGTCGTATCTTCGATCCTTAGGTAGAAACTTTTTTGGATGTAAACATGTATTTGAAACATGTTATGGTTGATGATTGCAAGTGGTTGCAAATGGTTGCTCGTGAATGCATATGCATACGTATTAGGCCCTAGATCAGTTCGGGGGCTTTCATATTGCATTTACAGATATGTATTTGTTTGTAAGTTGAACTTGACATGTTAACATATGAACGTTGCATATGGATGAATGGTTGTGCACGCATATAGTATTTACATAACTAGGGATGCTTGCATACATGATTGGACGCATGGCACTGACATGATTTGCATTAAAGAGGTCAACTGAATCAGTAGACCACCTGATCTTGCATTAGATAAAGACGTGTACACACACTATGCATATGAACATGAAAGTATTAGAAATATTTTAAGGACAATGGATGCCTGTGATTGTATGGTTGAGTAGATGGGTGATTGGATGGTAGGACACATTCTTCCTAACTTGAAGATTTCGGGGACGAAATCCTTTTAAGTGGGGGAGAATGTAACACCCCGTAATTCTGTAACACTAAGATTCACGAATCAAGGCATAATTAAAAGTTAAAAACAAAATCAAAGGAAACGGGCTGCGCCATTGCGTTCGTCTCGGAATTCTTCATGAAAACTATCCGAGTTTGCGTAAATCGGAGTCCGTATGAGGAAGATATGGCCTCCGGACGATTCAGCGAAGTTCAAATTTCAAAACAGGTCAAGTTCAAAATTCAAATCGGACCCAGATTGGGCTGGGCGGGAATTTTCCCGCCAAAGGCACCCAGGTCGACTGGGTAGTCGACCTGGGGCACCCAGGTCGACTGGGTAGTCAACACCCCTCCCACCTCCCCCCCCCCCCCCCGCTTTTTCCAGCTTTCTGAACCTGATTCGTTTCTCTGTATCCGGACGCCCTTCTGACCAGATTCGTTGACTTCTACACTATATAAACATCCCTAGTCTTCTTCTCTATTCACAATTCTCCTCTACCCTTATGCTGCAAAGATTCTTAGTGAACAAGGCTTCTTCCCCTCCTCTTAATTAAAATATAAATAGAATAATATATATAAAATAAATCAAGACAAGGAGATGCTGCTCAAAGACTTTCAAAAAGAGGTTCAAGTCAGGCTAGGATTGCAAGTGAAGATTCAAACGACTGCAACAACTGTTTTTCTACAAATCATAGCAACGCCAACTTTCTTTTCTAATCTAAATCTCTGTAAGTCAGTTATTTCTAGATTTGAACGCTTTCTCTGTTCGTGACATGAAATTAGAGGAATAAAAGAATATGCCAAGTCTTTCTATTCGAATCTGTGCCTACATCTTTGGACCTAATTAAGAACTGTTATGGTTCGATAACCAATTAGACATCGCCTATGACTATGAACATTGCCTATGACTACGAACATTGCCTATGACTATGGACATTGCCTATGACTATGAACATTTGCTATGACTATGATTGTGACTATAAGAATTATTTCCTTGACTATGAACACAAGCCTGTGCCTTTTGACTAGGAAGCATAAACCATTGCCTATGACATATCAAGGACTACTGTGATTAAACACCTATGATTCCTGACTTGGAAAGTGTTTCTTAAGTTTTGTGACTATGAAATTGGGTCTAAACCCGATTCTCTATTCTGTCTGTTCTTGGTTTTCTTTGGTTTTAGACCTTAGGAATTTACCTATTAAGTTAGGTCTACCCATGTTCTTGAACCTACGTCGTTATACAAACCTTTTTATGCTAGTTATTATGTCCATCCTTTTTCATAGCATCTTTGGTTTATTACCTATTTTCTACGAATCTAGATTTATCTATAATCTAGATTGAGTCACGATTATTCGATCGGTAGGAATACAATTTGGGCAAAATATGAAATTTACGAAGAACGTAGTTTTTAACTTGGAAATTGGCATAAATTGGGAACATGTATTATGGCATGTTTATAGAAATGCAAATTGGGTAAATTTAACATGAATTATAGGATGTGTAATTTGAATCTAGTATTGACTTGTAAATCTAGCATTTACATGAATTGTGAACTAGAATAATAAGTCAAGTTTGACGTGAACTGTAATTAGAATGTTAAATCATGATTGGATTAGCTAATTTGGCGTAATAAGTATATTGGTATAAATTTGAGATTGGCCATAATTGGGAGTAACCGTCAGGTTTAGCAAAATCATGGTTAGTGACAATTAGTTTGGTATAGTTTACATACCAAAAAGCATAAATATGATATAGAGGGGAAAATAGGCCATAAGAATGAATGTTGACAATTTGCATTAAAAGAGGAATTAGGAAATAAGTAAACTAGGAATGATTTACTTATAGAATTTGTCCGAAATGAGAAAATGTAAATTTAGACAAATTAAAGGTTTATTAACGACACCTCTTTTAATGGTACACCAGAAAGTTCTAGGGTGACAGAGAGGATAGTGTCTAGGCTTGGGTTTGGAAAATACAAGTTTCCTGCTCTCCCTGGCTATCCCTAACTGATCCGACGGACGGGATGGTTACTTTCAAAACCTGATTTGAAAATTAACCAAAACCCATTTGAACTTAGAAAACACGAATATGCCTAACCCGAGGTTAGACTGAGTTGCGATGTAAACCTACCCGGAACCAACCGGCACATCCAGTAATCGCAACAATATCTGTCTAATGTGAGTGGTAGCGGCTTTAATTTATTTAGTTAAAGCTAGAACAAGAATGGTAGGGTTAAGTTAACTAAGACACATAACCAATTCAACAAGATAACCAAACCGATGGGTGGGGTTAGGTTCATACAGACATAGTTAAGCTAGAATGGGAGGGTTAAGTCTATAGGAACACTTAACCAACTTAACACAGTCGAGCTAGAATGGGAGGGCTAAGTCCATAGGGACACTTAACCAAACTTATGGTAACAAGACCAGATTTGTAGGGGTTAAGTAACTAAGAAAACACTTAGCCAAATTAACATGCTAACTAGACTAGAAGGTGGGGTTAAGTAAAGTTAATACACTTAGCCAAATTAACATGTTAACTAGACTAGAGGTTGGGGTTAAGTAAATACACTTAGCCAATTTGATATGTTAGCTGGGCTAGACCGTAGGGTTAAGTAAGCTTGAACACTTAACCATCGGATTGTGATAAAGGAATAGGGTTAAGTCTAAACATGAAGGGATAATACTTAACCATTAATAACAAGTTAGTTCAAACAGACGGGCAAGGTTAAGTTAAAAAGGAACACTTAACCAATACAGGGTGAATGGGTAGGGTTAAGTAATAAGAAATACTTAACCAACATAACTTGGTTTGTGGTAGGGTTAAGTCAACATGAATTACTGATAACACTTAACTAGTATAACAGGATGAATGAAGAGGGTTAAGTTGGCTTGAATTGACTAATAACACTTAACCAATCCAAATTGACGGGAAAGAGAACTAAGTAGTAATTCTTAGTATAACACGAGAAGGAGCGAATGTCCGTCTGAGTAAAAAAAGGCTCCAACGAATTGGGTTACGAAGCCCGAGGCTTCGAGGGGACGTGAAGGTACTCTTGGTATCCCTCTGTGAGGCTGCAGATGATCCTCCTGGGCTCACAGAGGTTAAGGTCTGCGTAGAAGAACCAGGGGTATGCCTTGGTTGCAAAATATGGCAACCTAAAGACTAGGATGGACCAGCGTGATTCGGCGAGAAAACGGTAGCCCTGTGATAGCAACTCATCGTCTACCATCCATCTTGAGTCAATCGAGATACGTGAAGCGGAAAGGCGGAGAACTCCAAAAGACCATATACTTGCTATCTAGTTATGGGTGAGGATGGCCATAGGATAGAGGGGCACCGGGGGTCGGCGTATAGTTCTCATTTTACAAGGTGTGCCTTTCATTAGTTGAGGGAGGGGTCAAGTGGGACCATAGCCACTAGAATAAAAACAGACCTTAGCATCTGCATCGGCAGATATCTGAAAGCTACCGACCGAGTTCTGTATTCCTTGATTTGCCCTGACACAGGAGTCGGGTCGCACATTACAGGACATGTGCATCTAGACAAGCGATAACGATTCGCGATACATGCGTGGGGAAGTCTAGGGACATATACCACTCTAGGTAGTGTGTCCTAGACTTTGGGGCGTCATTCGATAGGTAGCATAATCCCTAGTGGAACTAGGTGGCATAAATCCTGAATCCGAGAAGCGTTCAGCAGACAGCGTAAAACTCTAGTTGAATCTAGAAAGCACTGGATAGAAAACCCTAGATTAGATCTAGGTAATAAATAATAAATGGGTGCTCGAAGGTAAGGGAAAATACAGGGATTGGGATCACGTTATTGTTACTAGTTGGGACACTAGATAGGCGGTGCAGAGATATAGAAACCAGTATAAAGGTAATAGCGAAGCGGCGAAAGTATTAGAGCGTATCCAGTTTATCTTATCTTAGCATATCTTGTGATTACCTTGTCTAATCTTGTTGACCCTATCGTCATGGTGTAATCTTGTATTCAGTTAATTCATGTCGTTTTGTTTTTCCATGTTCACATGCTAGAAGTTACTGAACTTACTCAGGCTTTATGTCTGACTCTGTTTTTCTTTCGTCTTCTTTTCTTCCTTCCCCCCCCCCCCCAAGTAGTAAAGGAGGGAATAGCATAGCTCAGATTTAGTTGGACCGTCACTCTTTCCCAGCTTGAAGATTTGTCGAAGTTTTGCTTGGATTTTCTTTCCAGATGCTAGGCTGGCTCTTGCTAGAATTGGGGAATATAAATGTTGTTTTATGCTACTTTATTTTGTAAGACAGATGATACTCTGATATTGTAAAGAAATCTTTGTACAAACTTTTTTATCAATAAAGCAAAGTTTTATTTTCCGCTGTTTAATTTCTGTCTGTCTTGTAATTTATCTGCATCTTTTACCCAAAATGCTCCACAGAACTTAGTGCATTCCCTTTGTGAGTGACACTAACGGATGTGGGGTGTTACATTCGATTCACTCCCAGTCAGTTCCAGTGTGTAGCGCTCGTCCATACGATCCCAACGGATCTTGTTTCGCTCAATTCTGATAAAGTATGAGAAAGTTGTCAATTTAATAAGATTACGTACTATTATAAATTGAGTTTAACTAACTTATTATTTAATCAGAACTTACTGTTTGAATTCGGCCCACTCAACCCTTCAAGAACCCGGCCCGTGATGCCTCCATCTTCCTCAATACCAAATAGCGCAAGCTTCAGGAAATCCTGCCCCATTTCTGTGCTTAAGCATCCACATATCTCCCTTTTTACATTTTCGTTCCAAAATCCGACACTACCATCGACATCCTTATCAAAATCTCTTCTTGCATTCACCTTCTCTTCCAATTCCGTTTCTACATTCTGATCGCGTCGAACAGGACCCCGTCGCTGCTGCTGCAACACTCACGACATCTTTTGGTGCGGAAATTCCTCAAAAAAATCCCAAAACAAACGCGTTTGCCTACTATTGTATCGTATGCTACAGTAGTCCTTCAACACGTTGTATTACTCCCTCCATCAATGAACAACGCCCTCTACATGCCTATGCCCCAAATTTCCAGTTTTCACCTTTTACAATACTCACGTCCATTAATTTCCGTACACACTGAACGTTTTACAAAACCCAACTCACTCATTCATGCATGCACTGTACCAAATACACAGCAAGTATTTCGGTCCCCTACCATCGCAATATCTGTTCACTCTCTGTTCTACACGAAACCAACCCCTTCGTTTCCCCCTTCACTGTTCTCTTCACAAATAAAACCGCAAGCACCCTCCCTTCACAACCTATTTACACGCACTCGAACCCCTTCTTACTGCAGAAACCCGCAAGCTCCTCGCTCTCATCCTCTGTTTCGGACTGTTCTCCTCATTTGGAATCCGACTTCCAGCTTCTCACAATGCTCTCCAATGACTTCCATCACCTACATGTTGCTCACATTCATGCAAGTGTAAGGGAGTTTGTTTATTTGATTTTTAAGTGGAGGGTTAAGCTTGAATTGATTTTATACGTGATTTTGAAAATCACAGTTTTTGGGTCACTTGGGTTTTCTTTGCTATTTCCTGAAGCGAACCAAAAAGAAAAAGAATGAATGCCCTTTGTTATTTATACAGGAGTATGCTTCA
Organism: Allium sativum; assembly: GCA_030737875.1. NCBI lineage: Eukaryota > Viridiplantae > Streptophyta > Magnoliopsida > Asparagales > Amaryllidaceae > Allium > Allium sativum. The sequence goes on along the minus strand of CM060924.1, from coordinate 344,116,077 downwards.
GACTTAAGCAATATTAGGCAATGTTTATGAACATGGGGCATTAAATATTAGGCAACGTTTATGAACATGGGGCATTAAATATTAGGCAACGTGTATGAACATGGGGCATTAAATTCTTAGGCGTGTACTGATTTGAACCACTTCGTGTTTTCACTTCTTCCGCCTGCTACGAGTTGGTGGCGTACGAAACTTTAAGTTGAAGGAAACCCAAAGACTTAGTTGTTAAGGAAAAAAACATTTATATTTTAAGGGTATGGCTCATTAAATGAAACTTGTTGCCGTATTCATATAGGGTAGATGGTTAAAACCATAGGGTGTCCAACGTTTATATCTTATATTGAAACATCCCTTTTTAATTTGTTAAAGATTGGTTTATCTCAATTCCTAAAATTACAGTTATGCACGGACAGAAGTAAGAGTGCAGTTGTGCTCAACGAGGTGTCACAACCCCAAAAATATAATAATATCGGTAGGTTAACTCATATTGTGAAACCCCAAAATGTTGATTACAGGGTGCAAAATACTCCAAATAAAAAGTTATTTATTTAATTAATTAAAAATTACAATAAAATTCTAAAAATTAAATTAATACTATATCTCAAAAGAATCTTGTCTAAATTCGAAACCGGTATCTAGTTATATCGAATAAACCGTTACGGTCGATAAACGATTCTATAGCGACTATTTTAAAATTTGATTTGGACACAACTCACAATCTACACGACGAAATCCTGATTTTTCTCTTCCATCAGAAAAATATACTCCACCAGCTCTGAATGTTTCTTGTTTCACAGAAATCCGATTTAAAATGGCTTCTGTATATTCGTTTAAAGTTCGAATCGCCAAATTACGAACTGCAGCGCCATTTCGAGCTCGATTATAATTATAATATAAATTATACGTTCAAATGGCGTTTATAAATCTATTCGTTAATATAATTCAAATCTAAACTAAATTATATATTTTATATGATCCAGTTCACACAATATTGCCATTTCAGCAAATTCTGATTATTTTAGAATTAAATATATTATTTAATTATTATATTTATTAAATATAAATATCATTTAATTCAATTTATCGATATCGTCAAATCGATGTTTAATAATTAAATAAATTAATTATTCAACCGTGTAAAATACGGGACATTACATTCTTCCCCCCTTAAAATAATTTCTTCCGCGAAATTGCTAAGGTAGAAAACAAACTCTATTGACTGGTTAGAACTTATTTGTTCACTTCTTAATTTCAGTTTCAACTGAATCAATGAATTTCAACTAAATATTAATCCATTCTTATTAACGAAAATTTTCAAAAATCCTGAACATTTTCCAACACCTTAACTTTTCGAAAAATTTCGCCAGCACCTCCTTTGTACTGGTCAATAGCTCGAACTCCAACTCGCGTCTCTAGGCCTAACCTTATCTCTACTGAGTCATGCCACAGAGCCAAGGTAATTCACTTAACCTTAAGCTCTGATACCACTGTAACGACCCGGGATTTTGTCGACCTTGGTTACCGACATATACTCAATGTTGACACTCCAAGTGTCGGAAAATACTGGATAGTCCATGAAAGAAATTAGAGGGTGAGAATAGATAAGATAGAAACTTAGAATAGAAGAAGAAGAAGGACATATAACATCAGAGTAAACACGAATCTCACAGCGGAACGAACAAATATATTTCATAACATAACTTTGAAATAAAACAGTATCGACATATATCATTATTAGAGTATAACACTTACAACACAGTGGAAATAACAATAGCTATATAATTCTTAAGCCTCCTACTTCAGCTCTTCAAGTATCTGTAAATCCCGACTACTTGAATGCCCGTACAAAATTGGGCACCCAAGAGTTTAGGGAAACAAAATAAAATAAACTCTGGGTCAGTCATGTGACTGGTGTGAGTAAACTCAAATCATCTGTTTAACTTTTAAAATCTCTTTAAAAGAAAGGATAATCGTAAGACCAATCCACACATAAACACGGACGGTTTTTACCTTACGATAAACCAAATTATTCTTTATATCAAGTCTCTTCTGATATTACCATAATGTCTAAATACAAGTACTTAGCAATCTAGCAGAAACGCTTGCATCTAACGTTCTACATATATAATATACAATCAAAACCGCGGGCTCTTATTTGGGTAATGGATTCCAACTATGACAAGGTAAGGATACACCTTCCGCTCAGTGTACTCTAGAAGCGATACACTGGAGTTCAACAAGAACATCTTGTAACTCGGCCACACATGACCGACCACTCATTTCGCTTGAGTGTATCGAATATATTGCCACCCCTCGGTTAGTATTCCAACATAACCATTCCGGGGAGATACAGAATTGAAAGAAGTACAAATATGAATATTCTCTAGATGGTGACAATATACCCTAATTGGTTGCGAACCACTTAGCCATGCTGCCCGCCCGATTTCTGTCATTTCCCAGTTGATGAGGCTTGAGGTCATAACGTATCTTTTATCAGATCACCCCTTCATTTACTTTGAATACCACATCGTCATACCTGTCAAATCACAAATTGATTTCCTCATAAATACCACGGGCATAAAGCTAAGAGAAACGAATTCCTCCGCCACCAACGTAAATACGTTTGAAATGATCAACTTACGCGATCTACCAGATATACTCTGTCAGACATTCATCCATTCAAGTTGTCCTGGGACTGGACAAACCGAATGCACTATTCTGTAAATCCATCTTAGGCAATTACTACCAAGGATCGCCAGAATAACCCTTGTATAACTCCGTCTTCAATTGGTCTTCGATCTATTTGATTCAAAATGCTAACGCCCATACGGAGTGGTTCTCGAATAATAATCCAACCGGTCTCTCCGTATTGACGACGGAAAAATGGTCAAAAACTTTGATAGTCTGTGATTTAACTATCAAAGAAAAACACGTGGGTAAACAACGATATTATTTCCAAATGGAAATTTTATCAATCAATCAACATTCAACATTTATCCCTTTAAATTAATTTATCGTTAATTTATTCATTTCCTTATTTCCCGTTTTCATATATTCGTAAATCCTTATTTTTCTAAACTTAGAAAATATACGTTATTAATCACCGGAAAACGTTTCCATATTTATTCCCATTTCTTATTTTCTATTATCAGAAAACATTTTTGATTCTTATTTGGAAAACATTTCCAAAACTCCTTCATTTGATTTAAACTGATGTTTAAATAAATATCGCTATGCCAACACAAACCATTATGCTCATTAACTAAATTCACTTAACCTACCTTTACTATCAAACTTTAATCATTCCTTAGTTAAGAAGGAAGTCAATCAAGTTGGGGTATGATTACCTCTTTGACCTTAACTGAACAACGTTTTAACTTCGGAACAGACAAAGTTTATCTTTTAAACCTTTAACAAACTTCCATACGTAACTCTCGGATTCTATTTACGAATCCACTTCTTTTATCGAAACATTGGTTATAACAGTAACGTTATAATCCCTACTTTCGAAATATCTAACTTCAATATAACTTTTATTCTTTAATTTGAATAAATAAATAAACACCTAATTTATAAATAAATCTTTATTTAAAAACCGGAAAGTATAAGTAATTTCCCGAATTCGATATAATCGAATTCGACAATTAACTCTCTTCGAATAACTAATATTCGATTAACTCACTTTGAATAACTTATATTCGATTAACTCTTTCTTTCGAATGCACTATATTCGATAACCTCCTTTTCGAATAACTAAATTCGATTAACTCCTTTTCGAATAAACTATATTCGATAACTCATTTTCGAATAAACTATATTCGATAACTCCTTTTCGAATAAAATATATTCAATAACTCCTTTCCGAATAAACTATATTCAATAACTCCTTTTCGAATAAACTATATTCAATAACTCCTTTTCGAATAACTAAATTCGATTAACTCCTTTCGATTAACTAAAATCAACAACTCCTTTCGATTAAACTAAACGATAACTCCTTTCGATTAAACTATAAATCGATAACTCATTTTCGAATAACTATAATCTATTAACTCCTTTCGATTAACTAAAATCAATAACTCCTTTCGATTAACTATAGTCGATTAACTCCTTTTTTGAATAACTATAATCGATTAACTCCTTTCGATTAATTAAAATCAATAACTCCTTTCGATTAACTATAATCGATTAACTCCTTTCGATTAACCTACAGTCGATACGCTTTCCTTTAACTCTATTCGATTAAACTATATTCGATACTCCTTTAACTCTATTCAAATAACTAATATTCGACTAACTCCTTTGGATTAACTCGGTTTGATTAACTTATCTTGACTAACTGAACTTAATTAACTCGACTTATTTAACTCAACTTGACTTACTCGACTTATTTAACTCAACTTGATTAACTCCTATCTCAAATAACTATGTTCGATCAACTCTAATTGAATAACTAATCTTCAATTAATCCAAATTTGGTTAACTATTTTTAGTTAACTCTATCTGGTTAACTCTAACTGGTTAACTCTAATCGACTAACTCTTATTCTAATAAATTATACTTGATAACTCTATTCGACTAACTCTATTCGATTACAAATACCTCCTTTTCTATTTGTCTATATTTATTTCATATAAATATTTCCTTTATATGATTCTATATATTTCATAAATATTTCCTTTATAACTTTATTTATTTTCTAAATAAATAAATTCACTTTTCAATTCTATTTGTAAATGTTGTACAAATATTTCCTCTATCTCTTCTATTTATAAATATTTTTCTTTATATTTTGTTTTACAAATATTTTCCTTTATATTTGTTTTACAAATATTTTCCTTTATATTTGTTTTACAAATATTTTCCTTTATATTTGTTTTACAAATATTTTCCTTTTAACTCTTTGATTTTATAATTATTTTCTTTTATAAAATCCTTTTCCTTTTATATATAAAATCCATATATTTTATATAAATAATTCATTTTCAAAATGCACTTTGAAAATCTCCTTTTCTACATCCTAGTATTTCTTATGGTATTTAAAATACCCAAATAACAATGATCGATATCATTCAACACACGTAATCAACACAGATTATATATCACATCATATATTTCAATATAAGAAAAACAGTAAAATAATTCTTGAGGAATCCAGCTGGATTCCTCCAACCTGTTTCCCTGCATCCACAGACATTACACAATATAATTCACATTAAATTTCATTTCAATATGAAGTATTCTGATCAATAGAATCAATATTTGATTTACGGTCTATATATATATATATATATATATATATATATAGTCTCAACCAACTGACTAGCAGTTCAACGAAACAGTCAACACACAACAATCAACCAACATTCATCAGTTCTAAAAATACGTTATAAAATATAACTGTTCAGAGTTAGTGAGTTTTACTCACCTAGGACGATCATCGTTAAATAACGATAACCATCGGTTGATTGAGACCGATAATTTATTTCTCTATAAATTGTAACGGGCTTCGATTCACTCCCAGTCTGTTCCAGTGTGTAGCGCTCGTCCGTACGATCCCAATGGATCTTGTTTCACTCAATTCTGATAACATATGAGAAAGTTGTCAATTTAATAAGATTACGTACTATTATAAATTGAATTTAACTAACTTATTATTTAATCGGGCCTCACTGTTTGAATTCGGCCCGCTCAACCCTTTAAGAACCCAGCCTGTGATGCCTCCGTCTTCCTCAATACCAAATAACGCAAGCTTCAGGAAATCCTCCCCCATTTCCGTGCTTAAGCTTCCACATATCTCCCTTTTTACATTTTCGTTCCAAAATCCGATACTACCATCGACATCCTCATCAAAATCTCCACCTACCCTCACCTTCTCTTCCAATTCGGTTTCTCCATTCTGATCGTGTCGAATAGGACCCAGTCACTGCTGCTGAAGAACTCGCGACATCTTTTGGTGCGGAAATTCCTAAAAAAAATCCCAAAACAAATGCGTTTGCCTACTGCTGTATCGTATGCTACAGTAGTCCATCACGTTGTATTACTCCCTCCATCAATGAACAATGCCCTCTACATGCCTACGCCCCCAATTTCCTGTTTTCACCTTTTACAATACTCACGTCCATTAATTTCCGTACACACTGAACGTTTTACAAAACCCAACTCACTCATTCATGCATGCACTGTACCAAATACACAGCAAGTATTTCAGTACCCTACCATCGTAATATCTGTTCACCTTATGTTCTACACGAAACCAACCCCTTTATTTCTCCCTTCACTGTTCTCATCACAAACAAAACCGCAAGCACCCTCCCTTCACAACCTATTTACACGCACTCGAACCCCTTCTCACTGCAGAAACCCGCAAGCTCTTCACTCCCATCCTCTGTTTCAGACTGTTCTCCTCGTTTGTACTCCGACTTCCAGCTTCTCACCATGCTCTCTAATGACTTGCGTCACCTACATGTTGCTCACGTTCATGCAAGTGTAAGGGAGTTTGTTTATCTGATTTTTAAGTGGAGGGTTAAGCTTGAATTGATTTCATACGTGATTTTGAAAATCATGGTTTTTGGGTCACCTGGGTTTTCTTTGCTATTTCCTGAAGTGAACCAAAAAGAAAAAGGATGAATGCCCTTTGTTATTTATAGCAGGAGTATGCTTCAGACTTTAGCAATATTATGCAACATGTATGAACATGGGGCATTAAATATTTGGCAACGTGTATGAACATGGGGCATTAAATATTAGGCAACATGTATGAACATGGGGCATTAAATTCTTAGGCGTGTACTGATTTGAACCACTTTTTGTTTTCACTTCTTCCGTCTGCTACGAGTTGATGGCGTACGAAACATTAAGTTAAAGGAAACACAAAGACTTAGTTGTTAATGAAAACAAACGTTTACATTTTAAGGGTATGGCTCATTAAATGAGACTTGTTGTTGCCGTATTCATATAGGGTAGATGGTAAAAACCATAGGGTGTCCAACGTTTATATTTTATATTGAAACAACCCTTTTTAATTTGTTATAGATTGGTTTATCTCAGTTCCTAAAATTACACATACGTATGGACAGAAGTAATAGTGCAGTCGTGCTCAACGAGGTGTCACAACCCCAAAAATATAATAATATCGGTAGGTTAACTCATATTGTGAAACCCCAAAATGTTGATTACAGGGTGCAAAATACTCCAATGAAAAGTTACTTATTTAATTAATTAAAAATTACAATAAAATTCTAAAAATTAAATTATCACTACGTCTTAAAAGAATCTTGTCTAAATTCGAAACCGGTATCTAGTTATATTGAATAAACCGTTACGGTCGATAAACGATTCTATGGCGACCATTTTAAAATTTGATTTGGACACAACTCACAATCTACATGACGAAATCTTGATTTTTCTCTTCCATCAGAAAAATATACTCCACCATCTCTGAACGTTTCTTGTTTCATAGAAATCCGATTTAAAACGGCTTCTGTATATTCATTTAAAGTTCGAATCGCCAAATTACGAACTACAGCGCCATTTCGAGCTCGATTATAATTATAATATAAATTATACATTCAAATGGCATTTATAAATCTATTCGTTACTATAATTCAAATCTAAACTGAATTATATATTTTATATGATCCACTTCACATAATATTGCCATTTCAGCAAATTCTGATTATTTCAGAATTAAATATATTTTTTAATTATTATATTTATTAAATATAAATATTATTTAATTCAAGTTATCAATATCGCCAAATCGATGTTTAATAATTAAATAAATAAATTATTCAACCGTGTAAAATACGGGGCATTACAGACCCACCCATTGACTATGTTATGGACTGACCAACCAGTTGACTATGTTTCATGCAGACTAACTCACGTAAGAAGAACATCACCGTCCTATAACAAAAGATTCAAGCCAACTAATGCCTTGTATTCAAACCGACCGACCTGGATGCAACATGTCAGACAGATCCATAACTTCTTTGAGACCGAGCCATGGTCTTAATTGGATAACAAACCCACCATTTACACTCTGAAAATTAGTGGATTAACACTACACATGTCCGAATTGTTGTAAATTTAGCATGATCTACTGCTCTCCCTCATCTAGAGACGACATTATCCAAGAATATCACTTTTCCTTCCAGAAGTGACGCTTAGAAAATTTTACTCTGAACTGATGTTTTATCAAAATCTCCAATAACAAGCATTAGGCATGTCTTGTATTCCTCCTCAATCCTAGAATAGATCAAGATATCATCCACAAACACGAGCACAAATTTGTTCAACTGAACTTTGAAAATTTTATTCATAAGTTCAACAAAATATGCTAGTACACTGGTTAATCCAAACAAAATTACCAACCACTCAAAGAATCCCGATGGTGTCCTAAAAGCAGTTGCTCAACTAGTGAAATCTCTAGCCATATCCATTTGAGAAGACACATTTTCTTCGAGTGGTTGATCAAACAAGTCATCAGTCCATGGAACCGGATACTTGCTTTTCTTAGATGCTTTATTCAACCCACGATAATCAACACATAATCTTAAAGACACATCATTCTTGGTTGCAAATAGATTTGGTGGACCCATTCAGATGTAATTCTCTGAATGAATCCCTTCCTTAATAGATCATTAACTTAAGCCTTCAATTCTCGCTATTCTCTAGGCATCATTCGCCTAAAGGATATTACTATATGTTTGGCTCCATGCACTAAATCAATCTAAAACTCATTCTTTCTTTGCATCAACAATCCTTTGACCTCGTCATAAACATCAGAATACTCACTAGCGATAAACATAGATCACAATACTTCCAACGGAATCTCAAGCGAATATATAAAGTTGACCAACACCCCATCCATTAGTAGGCAGCATATCACAAGGGTTCGCACTTCTACATTCACAATTGTCACCGCGATCTTTTCGAAATCTACTATAATTGCATATATCTTGAGCCATTCCATACCCAAAATAATTCAAAATCCAAAAAAAATTCAAAATAAAAAAAATCGCATACAAAAGAGTAACGACAAATCATAAAAAGGCTTGTGGATCCTTCCATATGGTAAGTCACAATCAATGATTTATCCGCTGTCTCAGGTTCCAAATATAATCTACATACTAGATCACTATAGATAGAAGAATGCAATGTTCCAGTATCAAACAAAATCCCTAATAGCAATATCTTTGATGGAAAGAATACCTTATAACACCATTCCTTTCCCTTTATTCAAAGCACTAAGATCCTTATAAATAGTACGCATTGCAACCATCGCATAAGCCTTCACACTTTGCTTATCCCACAGTGAATCTGGATATTTCTCATTCAAATACCCACTTTCATCACAACTGAAAATTTTCTTTTGCGCATTAGTTGCATTGTAGTCCTTAGAGTAATATCCTTTCTCATGCTAATTATAAGAAGTAACCTCATTAAATCTCTTCATCTGACCATACTTGCCGTACTGTCATCGTTTTCTCTTTCCATTCAATTTTTCTTACATACAACACCTTGTCGTGCCTTTAATTCTCTCTTCTCCTTAGCATCAACAATAGCGTTGAACTTGTTTGGAACATACTCTCATGCCTTGGAGTCTTCTTTATAATTTCTCAAATGGAACATCTACACGATCTACCAAATTATCACCTAGATGCTCATCAGGATCAGTGATCAACTATTCATTCTTCCTTAAGGGAGTATCACTGAATGATATACCATACTTCGACAATGCTCAAATTTAGAAACATACTCAGCAATAAACTTATCACCTTACTCAAATTTTTCAAACTTCTTAAAATTAATGGACTTCTAAACAATATAAATAAACTTATCCTTAAAATTGTATCTAAATTGATCCTAAGAAATATGGAGTCTCAATGGTAATGACATTCCACCAATCTATAGCTCTACTTTGTAAATGCATTGAAGCAATATTTCTCTTCATCGCATCATCAATTCTAAGATCTCTAGAGATACAAGTAGAAGACTCTAACCAATTATAAACTTCAATTATTGAATCTATCCCAGCAAATGGATTGCCTCTAAGAGAAGAATATCCATTGCACAACATTGCGAATTCAACCTTAGACACTTGCACAGGAGCACCACCATATACAACTAAAGCTGGATAATGTTAAACTCTCCTCATTATCGAAGTCATCATAGCCTTGAACATGGCCAGGCAATCAAGTTTAGTGTAACACCCCGCATTTTTATAATATTAAATCAAGTAAATAATCGTAGAAAACGATGAATGGAAAACATACATTTTTGGAATAATCAAAATTGGACTTCGAAATGTATACCATTGCGTTCGTTGTGTTTATTGGTAGATTTGCATATATAATATGTTCTGAAAGGAGTTTGTATAGAGAAATTATGTACGTACGATGTTTAGCATCGTAAAATATTTATATGTAAATAATGCACGAAGAAAGTTCCAGACATAGCGTTTGAAGTTTGAAATTTGGATAAGACCTAGAATCAGGAAAGAAAATAAGTTATAACATTAAAGATTATAACGTTAGGAGCACAATTAGTAAGAAATAATCATGCAGCTAATGGCCCATACACGTTTATTTTGAATGTGTATGGTTCGACACATATAGGCGCTAAATTCGACCTAGTGTCGAACCATAGAGGGCTGGGTTGACCCAATGTTGACCCAGGTGATGTTAGGTCGACCCATAGCAGGTCTGGCAACGTGAGTTTTTATGGTTGGGAGGCATGTTTAATTTTCCAATGACAGTTTTGATTTTTTTCCACGAATCTAACGGACTAGGTTCTTTTTAGCGATTATAAATAAACATCCAAGGCTAGCCGTCAAACTCATTATTTTTTAAGCAGACGCGGAGTCCTTGCCATTTAATTTCTTCCCCAAACCTTTTCTAAATAAAATTACTTTAGGCCTTCAGAACCAAGTGTTAAACCAAGTGTTAGAGATTGAAATTCTAGCTTGGAATTATAGGCGCCCTGAATTCCTTTCCGTACAAGGTATGTTCCATGGATCTGATTCTAATTTAATTTCTTGTGTTTTCTTTTGAGTTTTGAATTGTGAATCTATGGTTATTACATGTAACAGCTCGCATTTTATGTATTGGAATATCGTAAAATATTTTTAGTTTTTTCCCCTGGGGGTTGGATCATTCTCATCTTTTGATATGTTGCTTATGGGGATGTGAGACATGTCCATATTTTTTACCAATTTTGTTTGTGACCATTTTGCCCCTGTCAGTCTTGCATAGGGCATAACTTTTGACTCAGATCGAATCAGAGGATGAGAACTATGCCATTGGAAAGGAATTGATGATTGCCTTTCTTTAAAGTGGTTACATTAAGGATTTGGCTCTGCGGTTCGGGAGAAATCGCTGTTTTAAGGTTTTTCAGTTAGTTGTTCAGGTTTTGGGAGTCTAATGGGATGATTTTGTGGGAGGTCCATTAGTGGATTGGTGGAAAGTATAAATAGGGGGTAAGAGATATGGGAAATGATTTTAGGTTTCTATTCTCTCATTTGGCGATCTTGTGCTCCTCCTTCCACTAACACTTTTCCACCATTAGAAATCCAAATCCAAGTAGGGAGATTGAAGATTTACACCATTGGGGCCTAGATCTACATCAATTGAAGCAAGGATTCATCGGATCAAGGTGTTTGGTGCGAGGTGCTTGTTGTTCGGATTCCTATTTCATTGATTTTGCTTGTTTGGGAGAACCGATGAGTGGATTACATCTCTCACATGGACTAAATGAAGTGTATGAGTAGTCGATCGTGTTTTTCATCAAATTCAAGTGTTTTTCCTTATATCTATTCATTGGTAAGTTCACTTTCATATGAATCACCCTATGATCTGATCTAGCAAGTTTAGATAGATAATTTCTATGATATTTCATGTGAATGTGCAAGTTAGATCCATGGTTTTGCTCATATGTACATTTATGGTGATTTTGGTGAATTTTACATGTTTGTTGATGGAATTATCATATTGGTGTTATTTTTGATTTCATATCATGCTTGTGATCATATTGGATGTATTGGATGAGCTGGTTTCGTCGAACGAATCATTTTGGCGAAGTTTTGGTCGAAATTGGAGTTGCATTGGAGGATGAAGGCTTTGGATCGAACATGGTGGTCGGCCGAACATAATGGGTCGGTCGAACATGGTGGGTTGGTTCCATAAAGGTGTCTTGGAGAACAAGTCAAAAATTAAGCCCTAATCGGTTGGTTTCATCTGTGTCGGGTCGAACATTTGCGGCGGGTCGGTCTAGTTTGGGTCAGTCGAACAGGCCTAGGAGTTCTGGTTTTGGAGGAAGTTTGTGTCGGGTCAGTCACTATGGGTCGGGCCGGCTACTCTGGGTCGGTCTTGACGTGGGTCGGACGTGTACGAGGAGGGAGACTTTGGGTCGTGTATGCAAGTGGTCGGTCGTGCACATTCCGGGTCGAGCAGGGTTGGCTCGAGCACAGTTTGGTCAAGTAGAAGGGTCGGTCGCACTAGGGTGGGTCGGTCAAACATGGCCATTTTCTGAAAATTTTATTTTTTGGATACGACTCAGATTTGAATAAAAAGGGATGAAAAAATTATTTTTTGGGGGGCAACCCCCCAAACCCTAGCCGTAGCGCAGTGATGTAATTGGCTCAGCGATGGTGTGATTTTGAAGTGAATTCGATGGAGGAATGACGACGTGAGGTGAATTGTTCGTCGGATGTGATGAATGTGGAAATGACTCAAGATGTATTGAGTTCATGTGAAGTGATTGCTCTAAAGTGTTCTGAGCTAATTAATAGTCGTAACTAATAACGACTAGAGATGCGAAGGTCGGGGAATTGTCGTTGTCGTAGGTTCTATCGGACTCAAAAAAGAGGCATGATTCAAGACCAATTGTAGGTTGAGTGCCCTGGGCGTCGTGTATGGCCTAGACACGTGTTGTGTATAGTGTGTGGGGTTTTGCTAGAACCGGGACGTCGTGTGTGGTCCTCAACAATTGACGGCAAGTTGTTAGCCAGTCATACGATAATGGGGGTTCGAAAGCAAGGTTGGCGGTGATAGCCAGAGTCAGTCATGGATGTTTGAATGCTTGCCGTAATAATGGCGGAGTTGTTATTGCTAAGTGTGAACGATTATTTTGGTTGCCATGGCTTAATTGTTTTTCCTTTGGATGTATGAATCGTAAAGGCTATCACAGTTAGGTGTGGGAAAGGAAGATGTAAATTCTTCTTTGGAGCTGGGTAGATTAGTTGTTTATTTACCCATTCTCATATAGTTTACTGATGAAATTTGTTAGTTGTTTTTCGCTCACTAAGACTGTTGTTTGACTCAAGGTTTTATGTTTCCTCTTATTACCTTGGGATTTTAATCCAGTTGTGGATAGGCAGATTAAGTAGCGGGTGACAGGTGATGCTTTAGTGAGAACGACGATGTTGATCGATGGTGAGCAGGAGGCTCACATACCAGTTTTACTACTATATGGTATTTGTTTCCAATGTGTTCTATTTCTTTGAGTGCTGTAGTGAGGAAAATTGTACAAACACTGTTGTTGATATCCACGTGTATGGGAAATACTTTCTAGTTGTCATGAAAGTTTAGTGTTTTATGCTTCACTATCACTACCTATTGTATATGTTCTATTATATTTTATCCTTGTGTTGTGAGTTTACGACAGGATCCGCTTATGTATCATACATTGATGATCGTCCACAGCTTCCTGGCACATCTATCAGCGCATTATACATCTTATATAGTGTAGGGGCTTTTGGCGTCACATTACAGAATTGAATCAAATTACAAAGAAACCACAGTTAACAATTTTGAATCAGATTCTGGAATTGGAAAGCTAACAGGTGAGTGGATTTAAATTATGCCTTTTATTAATAGTATATTTATTGTTTAAGTCCCTGTAATTCTTAATGTAATGAATAACTTAAATTGTGGTGATTGTTCGCTAAGTATGTTAAGAATATTATTATGGTATAAATCAATCCACATAACTTTCTATTTGGGTTTAAGAATTACTTTAATATTAAAATTGTGAATTTGACGGTGATTATGCATACATTCCTAAGGCTGTAATTTGATGTTAAATTATGTATGTTCTAAAAATATATTGTTAGAATATGATCAAAATGTTGGGTTGAGAAAGATTATAGTAAATTGTGGAAATACTGGAATAAGAATTAGTATGTCTAATTTTATATAGAAATTTACCGCAATTTAATTTGAATTTGGAATTGGGTATGAAAACAAGAAATAATATATAACTCGGAAAAAGGAAATTAGTAGCGGACCGAATTAGTTGAGGGTGGAAAGAGATACATTTCCGTAATTACCATTATGGTGTATTAAAGAGAACGTAGTTGCAAGAAAAAGAAATATAATAGGAATTAGTGTGAAATAAGTGTTCTTTTGTCGTTTTGCACACTAATCAAATATATATATATATATGTATGTACATGATGTAATAAAAAGAAATAGCTTGCAACTACAGATCTTAATTGATGTATATTATGGAAATAGATTTTTGTACATTTCCACCGAGAAATTTAACGAAGTATGTGAAATATTTTTTCTGTAATAATAAAAATGTACAAGACAGTAAATAAAGAACGGTTATAATAGTAAAGGTTCGATTAAATAATAAGGAACCTAGGGGAAGTGTGATGAATAGAGAATATAACCTAATATAATTAATTATATGAATGGGAATGAAATATAGTAGGTAGGCTTATCCTAGGGATAAATGGATTATAACGTAGGTTATAATTAATGATGAATAGAGAACTTATTAATAAACCTTAGTAGTTAAGGGAACTAGGTTAATAAGCAAACCTACAACAACGGTTGTGGTAACAATATAACATAAGATTATAATTAGATGAGAAAGAATAAAGTAGGCTTATTATTAGTAAACTTATAATTGGGAGGATTAACTTTAATGAGTGTTATAATAAGCGGAAGTCTTTTTCGGCAGCATGGGGCTAATTCTAGAAAATAAGTGGTTCATATAAATGGTTTACTGCGGCATGGGGATGATTTGGGAAATTAAGCGGCCAAATAGAAGCTAATAAACCAGTAACCTGAATAGAAAATGAATGTGTATATAATCAATTTAATTAGCAATGTTATAAGTTAAATCAAGCGCGTGATTAAAAGAATAGACATAGGATTTGATAACGCAATGGCATGATGCGCTTGGGCTAGTTCGTACATATAAAGATGAAGAACCCAATGGGGTAAATCATCGTGGTGTCGAGAGACATGAGAGGAGCATATCCAACTAATTATTCTACGTGTTTAGAGTAAAGAACGACGTTTCCGCGGGACATGGTAGGGTATGCTGAGATGACCCTTTAAGGAACAACCAAATGAGGTCATCGCTTGTAGGTAAGTTTGTTTCACCATCTAGAGTATCCTTGACTACAACCAAGGTGTGTCAATTAGAAGGTTGTGGCAGATGGCCTTGGATGATTTGATGGTTAGCCTCGCTCTGGGAGGAGGTGGTCAAGGCCAAACTAAAGATAGTAATTGTTGGGTACCTATCATCGACAGCCAATAGGATGTGGAAAGACTAAGAGTTAAACCAATAGACCAATGAACTTTCACTATCGATACTTTGGTTGCGGGGCACGCCAAATTGGGTGTTATATTGGTTGATAGGGGCACACCATTAGCTCTTGATGTAGTCTTTCATTTTCTAAGGAAGGGGCCATGGTGGATCCATAGCCACCGCAAAAAAAGACAGGCCATATGTGCATATATGTAATGTAGACCTAACGAAGTTGTCCTTTACAGATATCGAAAGATCCAGACTGGGTTTCGTGCATTGGATGCAGCCCTATTGTGGTACTCGAGTTATAGTAGGCGGTACGTTCGTCCGAGGGTCTAGATACATGCACTGGGTGGTGTATTGCAGACGTTAAGGAATTACTTCGTGTCGAGATGAGGTTCGACCAAGGAATTAGGATACGAGGATCCATATGCTTATGTGGCATAGCAATGGTGGTTTTATGTGATTACGTGGCATAACAATGAAGATTTCCATACGCAGTTTGGCGTAGGATGGGGGTTGTGCATGCTTCCATGTCATGACAATGGAGACCGTAAAAGGAGGGTACTATGGAGAGTACAATGGGACGTTGGGCATAGCTACATAAATATTATATTAGGCTTAATCTATTGGAGAATAGATGAGTGTGATGTGTGTACAGAGCCTAGAGTGCTATTAACCCGAATAATCTAATAATTAAGAAAATGTAATTGAACGGTATTTATAGGGTTATTTCAGAATGTATAATTTGTCCTCTCACTTAAACTTTTGTTCTGACCCTCTTCTAATAACATACTCGCAGGTAACACTTTTGGTAGCCTTTGGACACTTGTTAGATAGTGTCATTCTTTCTGTAAGGCTATATTTGATTATTATAATTTACCCATTTCATTGTGATATGTTTTGTCGAGCACTGATATATTTATTATCTCTGCCTTTTCTGCTGGATAACAAACTAGCCAACTCGAGCTTCGATAGATTGGAATTTTCAAGAAAAAAATTCGGTCTGTCGAAATTTGGGTTATAACATCTTTTACCAAAGCTTAGGTTTAGGATTTTAAGTATAGTTAGAGAGTGGTGTATTTGTATTTTGGAAATATAAATATTATATATATTATACCTAGATCAATGAAAGGAACCCACTTTTGAGTTGAACCGCACATGTAGAGTATTGAGTAATGTGTTCATACACCGATGTTAGGGTTGTTAGGGGTCCTAAAAGAGTAGGTTCTAGATTAACCATGATATGGGTTGTATGATGGATTTGATGATTATGGGAAAATTCTTGTGTCGGTACTCGAAAGAAAATGTTAATCCAAATTGTGGTTGAGAAGGGGTGTTTCGTCGATGACTAGGTGGACTAAGAATATATATGGCGTGCTTGGGGCAACATGAAGTTTGGGCGTTACTTGGAATTGAGAAAAGCTTTATGGGATTTATATGGAAGCGCGTGAGGCGAATATGGCTGGCCAGGATAATTGAGGATCAAGTAATTAGAAGTTGTAAGGAACGCTAATTATTGAGCACGAATACGAAAAAAATTATTTTTAAGAGATGGAAAGTTGGGCATAAGGAATTATTCTGGAATTTTATAACAAAGGACAAAAAAGTTCATGGGTAATATTGGGTTGAAATTCAATTAAGTTTGGAAGCAAAGTTGCGTTGTTTGGACGAAAATAGACATTGGAATATTTATTTGAGTTGAAGCGGTTGACTGACCGACCGAGGAAATATTTTAGATGCAGCAGAGAAGGTAGGAAGTCAGAGCGCGGAGATCAGGACGTAAAATGAATTCGAATGTGTGTGAAAAAAATACAAGTTCTGGGTCTACCCAACACTTGGGTCAACATAGCATTGACCCAGGACCTGGTTGGGTCGACACTGGGTCAATCCAGGTCGATGGTGGGTCGACCCACCAGTGCGATTTCGCACATATAAAGGGAACGAAGCCGAAAGGCTTTGTCACTTTCATCCCCCCTTGCCAAACGCAGCAACCAACCCAAAACCCCCTTCCTCTAGCCACCACCGCTTTGTTTTAGCTCTGTTTCGCCCATGTTTATATCCAAATAGAAGTGTGTTCCATCCTCTTTCCATCTCTACAAGTTTCAATACCCAATTCGAAGATTTTTTCACCATGCCTTCACGCCCATCCTTAGCCTCCTAATTTCCCCAATTAACGCGGCATGAGATTGCATGGTGTCAGACAATAATAAGATTGCTCAAGACTAGGTGGATTCATCAGGATACACTTTGTTGATGGGAAGAGCGGTGAAGTTTGACGATTTTCTGGGAAAGCAGCTTGAGTAGTTTTTCATTGCTACTGGATTGCATTGCAATTTGTGTCATACAACACATCCTAGCATCGCCTATCCGAGGTTAGTCGGATTTTTTTATGCTAATATTCAGATTGGGCACGGATATTTAGAGAACCCCAACGACCTGAATGGGGTGTTCATGGTTTGACCCATTCAGCTCGGATTATTAGTAGGATTTTACAGTATAATCTTATAGCTAAGACGAGAAGCTATGAGTGTGTGACGACCGCCCATAGCCCCCGCACTTAAGCAAGAGGAATAATGCGCTGAAAGGCGTGCCAAGCAGCTATAGACGATCATCAAAGTAGGTAAGCACCATCGAAAACTGTCGTAAATCTCAAAGCGCAACGATAAGATATAATAGAACATATACAACAGGTAATAATAGTGAAATCCAATTACACAGAAACTGAGAACTCTTAACAGAACCCGTAGAAAGATCCATACAACTTAGGATAATTTTCTGTACAAAGGTCCTCACTACATCCCTCAGAGTATATACTATTAGTGGAAATAGAAAAATACTAGCTAGTAATAAAACTGGTACGTGAGACTCTTGCTCGCCATCGATCAGCATCATCGTCCTCACTAATGCATTACCTATCACCTACTACTCAGTCTGCCCATCCACAACCGGATGAATAGCCCAAGGTCTTAAGAAGGAAACATAAAACCTTGAGTCAAACAACAGCCTTAGTTAGCGATAAAACAACTAACAATCTTCATCTATAAAGTATACGAGAATGGGTAGATTTACCAACCACTACCCAACACTAGAGAAGAACTCACACCCATCTTCCCCACATCCGACAGTGGTAGCCTTTACATTCTATAACATCCGAGGTAATAACAATTAGTCCATGGAAATCAAAACAACCATTTATAACATTCATAGCTTCTGGATTACTTAGGTCTCACATAGACAATCCAAATCGAGTTTAACATCCCACAAGTACTCTCCCCAGAGGCCTAAACGAATATCAGTCAAGCACTCAAGAAATATCTCCCTCGACGTTGGATGATCCACGTAAAATGACATACCAAAACATCCAGACATTCAAGCATCCATGACAGACTCTGGCTACCACCGCCAACCCTGCTTTGAAACCATCGTTAATCGTATGACGGCCCATCATGACTGCCATGTGTCAAGGGATAATGGAAACCCCAGTTCTAGCACAACTCCATACGCCATCATGACTCGTACGTTTATCCTCGACAACTAGGCCCTTCATGATTGCCCAAGGTACGAGGCCCTTCATGACTGCCCAAAGTACCTCTTCTTTGAATCTTCTAGAACTTACGACAACGATAATCTCTCGGCCTTCGCATCTCTTTTCGTCATCACCGACGGCCAATCACAAACTCAAGTCCCACTCGAGTAACCATTATCCACAACCCAACACCTTTTGAGTTGTCTGCACATTCGTTGCTTTACACTGATCATCGAACTCATCACATCACTTCGAACACTCCCTTCTGGATATACATCGAAGTCACCACACCATTGAACCGAACAACAATCAATATAAGGCTTAATCTTCACAACACAATCAGACCCAAGTCATTATAAACGACCAGGCCATTCTTCAGAAGACCGACCGACCTCCTTTTCCCCAAGAGCGACCGACCCCCCTATACTCGTACGACCGTCCTACCCTCCAGTAGCCGACCGACCCTCAATAGCCAACTGTCCCTTTCTTCTTAGGAGCGACCGACCCTTCCCTTCCGACAAGACCGACCGACCCTTCAATATCCGACCGACCCACCATACTCCTTCCCAATTCACATGGCTTTGGGCTCGCTCGCTCGAACCAATTACCCAGGCTCCCACACTTGAACCCATTACTCTACTTTAGGGTCGCTCAACCGACCCATTACTAGAAGCGACCGATCACTTATTCTCCAGAACTAAGACCCCAAGCCTTTTCTACTTGCACGACCGACCTACCCCCTGGCTCGCTCGAGCCTGCTTCTTTTCTTGTTCTCCAAGACAACATTTGGGTGACCGACCCCCTTTCGTGCGACCCAAAACCTACACTGCTTCAATGCAACACCAATTTCGACCAAATCATCGCCAGTCGACACAATCGACGAAACCAACTCAACCAATCCATTCAACATAATCATAACCATGTTATGAAACCACTAACATCACCAATTTATCCATTTCATCAATAATTATGTGAAATTCACCAAAATCACCATGAATTAAAACATGAAAAAAACTATAGATCTAGCTTGCATAATCATGTGGAATAGCATAGAAATTACATATCTAACCTTGTTAAATCAAATCATAGAGTGACTTATATGAAAACGGACTTACCAATGCGTAGATCTATGGAAACATACTTGAAATTGATGAAACAAACAAACACTCATACACTTCATTGAATCCATGTGATGGATGTAACCCACTCACCGATTCTCCAAAACAAGCTAAAATTGATGAAATAAGAATCCGAACAGCAAGCACCTCGCACCAAACACCTTGATCTGATGAATCCTTGCTTCAATTGATGTAGATTTAGCCACCAATGGTGTTGATCTATGATTTCCCTCCGTCGATTTTTATTTTTAAAAGGTGGAAAAGTGTAAGAGGAAGGAGGAGCATAAGGCCACCAAATGAGGGAATGGGAAAGTAAACTATTTCCCATATCTCTCACCCTCTATTTATAGTTTCCATCAGCCCACTAATGGGCCTCTCCCAAATCAGCCCATTAGGCTCCTAAATCTGGACAGCCAACTGAAAAACCTTAAAACAACGATTTCTCCCAAATCATTGAGCCAAATCTTTAATGTAACCACTCTACAGAAAGGTAACCATCAATTCTTTTCCAATGGCACAAGTCTCACCCTTTGATTCGACCTGAGTCAAAAGGTATGCCCTGTACAAGGCTGATAGGGCAAAATGGTCACAAACAAAACTGGTAAAAATTATGGACATGTCTCACATCCCTATAAGCAACATATTAAAAGATGAGAATGATCCAACCCTCAGGGGATAAAAATATTTTTCAATCTTCCTATATGTAAAATGCGGGTTGTTGCATTCTTCCCTCCCCCCCCCCCCCTTTTTAAGAAATTTCACCCTCAAAATTCCAAGCAAACATAAGCAACCGCAACAATTCCGTATGCCTATCATCCATGAGAAGCCAATTCTGTCACCCAAGCTATCAACCATCAAGCCATACATCCATAGCCTTATCCTAGAACGAGGAATTCTATCAAACAATAAAAAGGCACAATAATATAACGATGATACAACATCAAAAGTTCCTACCGATAAAGAGTTTTGGAGGAGTCGTCCTCATGCTCTCTTCCGGCTCCTATGTGCAATCCTCACCATATTTACTCCATTGTACCTTGAATAGTTTAACCGTCTTCCTCCTAAACTATTTCGTGTCATTTCCCACAACACGAAGCTGCTTACGAGGTTTCGCAACTGCAGTTCCTACTTCTAAGTCTCCAAACTGCTTTAGATATACCACTACATTTGAATCATCCACGAACTTCCGTAGAAACAACACATGGAACATATTATGCACACTCGACATCTTCTCGGGTAACTCCAATCTATGTGCGAGCTTTCCAATTCACTCGATTATCGAAAATGGTCCAACAAACCTTGGAGCTAATTTCCCTTTATTTCTGAATTGAACCACATGTTTTAATGGTGAAATCTTCACGAAAACCATATAATCCATGTCGAATTCCATATCTTTTTGACGTTTATCCGCATAACTCTTCTGACGATCTTGGGATGCCTTCTTTCGTTGTCGAATGATCTCGATACAATCCGAAGTTTCTCTAATCATTTCAGACCCAAGTACCAACTTGTCTCCAGTTTCCAACCAATAACCTGGAGAGCTGCACGACCTCCCATACAATGCCTCGTATGGTGCCATCCCAATGCTAGACTAGTAGCTACTATTATAAGCAAACTCAACCAGATGTAGATATTCTTCCCATGATCCACCAAAGTATGACACACAAGCCCTCAGTAGATCTTCCAAAACTCGGTTAACCCTCTCGTTTGACCATCAGTTTGGGGACGATAAGTCGTACTCAAACATAACCCGGTTCCCAAAGCTTCTTGCAAAATCTTCCCAAATCCACTCGTAAACAATGAATCTAGGTCACTCACTTTACTGTTTGGGACATCATGGAATTGAACTATCCATTTCACATAAAATTCAGCCAGTTTCGATGCCGTTTAAGTCGACTTAACAGGAATGAATCTCGCACTTTGGGTCAAGCGATCCACAATGACCCAAATCCTTTAAATTCATGCCCTGGTTCTAGGTAGTCTATCGATAAAATCCATCGATACTTGTTTCCACTTCCACGTAGGAACGTCCAATGGCTGAAGCAAACCACTCGGCTTTTTCTGTTCAGCTTTCACCAACTGACAGTTCATGCACTTGGAAATGAACTTCCCAATATCTCGCTTCATCTCCTCCCAATGATAGACTCGCTTCATGTCCTGATACATCTTATTACCACCAGGATGAATTGTCAGCTTTGAGTGATGACATTCTCTTAGAACCTCATCTCTCAATCCCTCGATATCAGGAACAACTAATCGCCCTTGCTTTCGAAGCCAACCTTCTCGATCGACCTCGAACTCTTTATCTTCTAATTCTAGTTTTTGGATAAACTCGACAAGTTTTGCACCTTGCTTTTGGCTCTCACCAATCCTTTTGATAACAGTAGGTCTTATCGATAAACTTGCCAACATTTCATGTTCCAACTCACACCTTGGCCTGAAATCGAACCTTGCCAAATACTCGAGGCTCCTCCATTCCCAAAACATCGCTCCTAAATTTGCGTGTCTTCTACTCAACGCATCTGCAACTGCGTTGCTTTTGCCAGGAGTATAGGCTATACCAAAGTCATATGACGCCAGAAAGTCCAACCATCGTTCCTGCCAAAGATTCAAATCATTTTGAGAGAAAAGATACCTCAACGATTTATGATTCGTAAAAAACTCGAATCGTACTCCTAATAGGTAATGTCTCCACATCTTCAGAGCAAACACAATCATTGCCAACTCCAAATCATGTGTTGGATAATTCCTTTCATGTGGCTTCAGCTGTCGGCTTGCGTAGGCCACAACCTTATCCTTCTGCATTAGCGTTGCTCCAAGTCCAGTACCACACGCATCGGTGTACACCACCATCTCTTCGTTCCCACTTGGAATGGTCAACACAGGAGCACTCGCTAATCCCTTCTTCAGGATTTCGAACACTTGTTCACACTTTGCATCCCATCTGAACACTTGGCTCCTCTTCGTCAATCCTGTCAATGGTGCAGCTATCTTAGAGAATTCCTTGATAAACTGTCGGTAATATCTAGCCAACCCAAGGAAACCTCTCACATCCGTCGCGTTCTTAGGTCTATCCCAGACCTAGATTGTTGCTACTTTAGCGGGATCAACTGCTATCTCATTTCTAGAAACAACA
This sequence comes from Allium sativum, assembly GCA_030737875.1. Taxonomy (NCBI): domain Eukaryota; kingdom Viridiplantae; phylum Streptophyta; class Magnoliopsida; order Asparagales; family Amaryllidaceae; genus Allium; species Allium sativum. The sequence continues at coordinate 344,092,748 of CM060924.1, read as the reverse complement.
TGACCTAAGAACCTCACTTAACTCTTCCAGAAGTGACACTTCGAAAACTTGGCTCTCAGTTGATGCTTTTGCAAGATTTCCAACAAAACTCTCAAGTGCATCTTATGTTCTTCCTCACTCCTGGAGTTAACCAGAATATCATCTACGAACACAAGCACGAACTTGTTCAACTAATCTCTGAATACCCTATTCATAAGATCCACGAAATACGATGGCGCGTTAGTCAATCCGAATGGCATCACCAACCATTCGAAAACCCGGATGGTGTCCTAAAAGCAGTCTTTGGCACACTATCCTTAGCCACCCACAACTGGTGAAATCTCATTGTCAAATCCATTTGATAAAACACTTTGGATTCGTGAAGTTGATCGAACAAGTCTTCAATCCTTGGCAACAAATACTTGTTCTTCTTAGTCACCTTGTTCAGCTCATGATAGTCCACACACAATCTTAACGAGCCATCTGCCTTGCTTGCAAACACAACCGGTGCACCCCATTCGAATACACTCCTCCAAATGAATCCTTTTCCCAAAAGGTCTCTAAGTTGCATCTCGAGCTCTCGTTGTTCCTTAGGCGTCATCCGCCTAAGATGGAAAACAATTGGTCTAGCACCCTCAACCAAATCAATCATAATCTCGATATCACGATGCGTCGACAACCCTTTGCCCTCATCAAAGATATCTACATACTCATTAGCGATCAACACTGATGATAGGTCTTCTTGTGGAATCCCAAGCGAATATAGATAACTCACGAAGACCCCGTCTTCGTACTTACATCTAATTAACACCTTTCTCCCTTCCACATCCCCGACCCTCACCTCTAACTTCTCGCAATTCACTCTTGCCGCATACCTCTTGAGCCAATCCATGCCCAATCTGATCCCAAACCCAGTGAAGTTAAGAACGAAGCAATCACACACAAAAGAGCAACCGTAACTCGACCACACTAGACCAAGACATATCATGCACAAACTGGACGAACCCCCCAACTGGATTAGTCACTATCAATGGTCAATCACAGATCTCAGGTTCCAAACCCAAGCAACAAATAAGTTCATTGCAAATGAATGAATGTGATGCCCCAGTATGAAAAAGCACATGAACTGAAACACCATTAACATAAAGAGTACCTTGCACCACGGCACCCTTTCCCTTTTCCTCTATAGTAAGAGCTCTTAAGGAAGTTGGCACATATTCCAAAGGATATGCCTTCACAATTTGCTTCCCTTTCGCTGGTTCTGGATAGTCCTTCTTGAGATGTCCAGTCTTGCCACAATTGTGACACTTTCTCTCAACCTTCGGATTCTTGCACCCATTAGGAAAATTTCCTTTCTATTGGAAATTGAAGCAAACAGACTCGCTCTTAGGCTTCTTCTAGCCATTCTTCCCTTTCTGTTGTTGTTGCTTCCTCTTCTTGTTATTACCACCCTCCTATGGCTTATGTTCTTCCTTAGGTGAAACAACAGACATCTTCTTAGGAAATAGACTTTCATGCCTCAAAGCTTTCTCGATGATCTTCTCAAAGCAATCATCCAGGTGATCCACAAGCTGATTCCCAAGATATTCGTCCAATCCTAAGACAAACTTCGCGTTCTTTTGATAAGGAGTATCCAAATATGAATGAGCATACTTCGATAAAGCCTTGAAGTCAGAAATATAGTCAAGAACTGGGCGACCATTCTGTTTAAGATCCATGAATCTCTTAAACAAAGTTGGCTTTTGCACGGTGGAGATAAACTTTGCTTCAAACTTAGCTTGGAATAGCTCCCATGAAATATCCTCTTCAGGGGTCTCAAGTGTTACATAGTTCCACCAGTCCATCGCTCTACCCTCTAACTGCCTTGATGCAAGCTTCGTTTTTGTTACATCATCAATGCCCGAGTCCTTGAAGGTCCTAACACAACCATTCAACCATCTTTGAACTTCTTCAACTAGTTCAGTGCCCTTGAATTGTTTTACTCCCAATGAAGAAAAGTCTTTACATAGCTTTGCAAATTCTACAGCCCCAGGCACCAGAATTCCAACATCAACTGTAACGACCACTGGAGCGGGAACCCTATTCATGATCGCTGCCGCCATGGCCTCGAACATGGCTGGGGAGCCTGGTTCATCACCGTTTCCCCCTCCAGCACTAGATCCCCTAGAAGCGTGTCTTGATGATCATCTACTCATTCTAAATCTGCAATTTAGAATAATTAGCCACTTCCAAGAAAAGCTGCTAAAGGAAAATAGCCGTTGCTACTATATATGCTAATATATATAGTAAGCATCCAACTGAAATCTACAAACACGTCTCTCAGACGTAATTATGTCTCTGAACTTTGGTTAAAATCATTAACCAAAGCTCTAATACCAAATGTGACGACCGCCCACAGCCCCCGCACTTAAGCAAGAGGAATAATGTGCTGAAAGGTGAGCCAGGCAGCTATGGACGATCATCAAAGTAAGTAAGCACCATTGAAACCTGTCATAAATCTCACAGCACAAGGATAAGACATAATAGAACATATACAACAGGTAATAATAGTGAAATCCAATGGCATAGAAACTGAAAACTCTTAACAGAACCCATAGAAAGATCCATACAACTTAGGATAATATTTCTGTACAAAGGTCCTCACTACATCCCACAGAGTATATACTATTAGCAGAAATAGAAAATACTACTTAGTAATAAAACTGGCACGTGAGCCTCCTGCTTGCCATCGATCAACAACATCGTCCTCACTATAGCATTACCTGTCACCTGCTATTCAGTCTACCCATCCACAACCGGATAAACAACCCAAGGTAATAAGAAGGAAACATAAAATCTTGAGTCAGACAATAGCCTTAGTGAGCGATAAAATAGCTAACAAACTTCATCAATGAAATATATGAGAATGGGTAGATTTACCAACCACTACCCAACACTGGAGAAGAACTCACACCCGTCTTCTCCACATCCGATAGTGATAGCCTTTACAATCCGTAACATCCGAGTTAATAACAATTTGTCCATGGCAATCAGATCAACCATCTATAACATTCATAGCTTCAAATTACTTAGGTCTCACATAGACAATCCTAATCGAGTTTAACATCCCTCAAGTACTCTCCCCAGAGGCCTAAACCAATATCAGTCAAGCACTCAACAAACATCTCCCTCGACGTTGGATGATCCATGTAAGATGATATACTAAAACATCCAGACATTCAAGCATCTATTACAGACTCCGGCTATTACCGCCAACCCTGCTTTGAAACCATCGTTAATCGTATGATGGCCCATCATGACTGCCATGTGTCAAGGGCTAATAGAAACCCCAGTTCAAGCACAACTCCATATGCGATCATGACTCGTATGTTTATCCTCGACAACCAGACCCTTCAAGACTACCTAAGGTACAAGGCCCTACATGACTGCTCAAAGTACCTCTGCTTTGAGTCTGCTAGAACTTACGATAACGATAATATCTCGTCCTTCACATCTCTAGTTGTCATCACCGGCGACTAATCACAAACTCAAGTCCCACTTGAGTAAAAATTATCCACAACCCAACACCTTTTAAGTTGTCTACACATTCGTTGCTTTACACCGATCAACGAACTCATCATATCACTTCGAACACTCCCTTCTGGATATACATCGAAGTCACCACACCATTGAACCGAAAAACAATCAATATAAGGCTAAATCTTCACAACACAATCAGACCCGAGTCATTATGAATGACCAGGCCATTCTTCAGAAGACCGACCGACATCCTTTTCCCCAAGAGCGACTGGCCCTTCTATACCCGTACGAATGTCTACCCTCTAGTAGCCGACTGACCCTCAATAGCCAAACATCCCTTCTTCTTAGGAGCGACCGACCCTTCAACAGCCGACCAACCCACCATACTCCTTCCTAATTCACATGGCTTTGGGCTCGCTCGCTCGAACCAATTACCCAGGATCGCATGCTCGAACCCATTACTCTACTTTAGGGTCGCTCAACCGATCCATTACTAGGAGAAACCGATCACTTGTTCTCCAGAACGAAGACCCTAGACCTTTTCTACTTGCATAAACGACCTACCCCCGGCTAGCTCGAGCCTGCTTCTTTTCTTGTTCTCCAAGACAACATCTGGGTGCGACCAACCCCCTATCATGCAACCCAAAACCTGCACTACTTCAATGCAACACCAATTTCGACTAAATCTTTGCCAATCGATGAAACCAACTCAACCAATCCAATCAACACAATCATAACCATGTTATGAAACCACTAACATCACCAATTTAGCCATTTCATCAATAATTATGTGAAATTCACCAAAATCACCATGAATGTAAAATATGAACAAAACTATGGATCTAGCTTTCATAATCATATTGAATAGCATAGAAATTACCTATCTAAACTTGCTAAATCAGATCATAGAGTGATTCATATGAAAATGGACTTACCAATGCATAGATCTATGGAAACATACTTGAAATTGACGAAAAATATGAACAAACACTCATACACTTCATTGAATCCATGTGAGAGATGTAATCCACTCACTGATTCTCCTAAAACAAGCTAAAATTGATGAAATAAGAATCCAGACAGCAAGAACCTCACACCAAACACCTTGATCCATTTGATCCTTACTTCAATTGATGTAGATCTAGCCTCCAATGGTGTAGATCTATGATTTTCCTCCTTGGATTTTGATTTTTAATGGTGGAAAGGTGGTAGAGGAAGGAGGAGCAGAAGGCCACCAAATTAGGGAATGGGGAAGTATACTATTTCCCGTACCTCTCACCCTCTATTTATAGTTTCCACCAACCCACTAATAGGCTTCTCCCAAATCAACCCATTAGGCTCCCAAAATCTAGACAGCCAACTGAAAAACCTTAAAACAGCGACTCCAAAACCACTGAGCCAAATCTTTAATGTAACTGCTCTGTGGAAAAGCAACCATCAATTCCTTACCAATGGCTCAGGTCTCAACCACTGATTCGACCTGAGTCAAAAGTTATGCCCTGTACAAGACAGATTGGGGCAAAATGGTCACAAATAAAATTGGTAAAAATTATGGACATGTCTCACTTCCCCATAAGCAATATATTAAAAGATCAGAAATATCCAACCTTCAGGGAATAAAAATATTTTACAATCTTCTAATATGTAAAATGCGGGTTGTTATAAAGTGTATGTTACCGCTGGTTAGGCAGGCTACCTATACCATTTTATTTGGCATTGAGGTCAATTAGGCCAAAGTAGATTATGGCACTGTATGGGATTGGTAGTGGCATGCGACGGTCGACTATTCCTTTTTGCCACTTAGTGACGTCGATTTTTGTGTAGGCTTACATACCTTTGGAGCATGAGAAATCTATCGAGTAGGTGCATCCTCGAATTGATATAGGCAGCCTACATCGAATGAACATTTAGTTAGCCTAGCTACAAGCTCCATAACCCATGCATGTACAGTAACATGAGGTTGTGCATGGACAAGATGAAGAAGAGGAGGAGCTTGTGATTCAGCAGCCGTAGCAGTTTGAGCAATAGCCTAAGTATGGATATCAGTCTGCTCCTTAGGAGTATTAGGGATGGGTACCGTCTTATTGGGGATGTGTGACGCCTTCTCAACCACCATAGTGGGGCCTTTGTCCCAGAGAGAAGGGACCGGGATGGCAGCCATAAGATCTTAGGGGACAGATTAGATCCATGTTCGAACGACAGGTCCAGTTAGCTCGAGAGCACCATGATATCCTGTTTGGACAGTAGGAGATGGATCAGACACAGTTAGACATGGTTAAACCCCAACAACAGACCCTGTAGACTCAACATGAGATGATGGAAGCTCAGCAGCAGCTTGCTCAGGTGCAACAGGAGGCGCTTGAGGCAGCTAAGCACCAGGAGGAATGCCTCACTGGTTTAGACATGTTTGGTCAGTGGGGACAGGGTCCCAGGCCTCCATTCTAGTATAGCGCACTAGCATTTCTATGCGTCTCTTGTACCTTTTCTTTTTTTGCTTACTCTTTTTCTTTGTTGGTAGGAAATTGAATCTCTGTGTTATTGTCATGGAACTAGTGTTTTCATTTTAGTATGTGTGTTTGCTAATGTCAAATTTAAATTAGAAATACAAAAAATTAAGAGAACAAATGATAAAAGTCTAAAATAGTATAGGTGCAAGAAAATGGTAAAAATATAGAGAATTGAACGACGAGAATGACAAAAATATTTTTAACTATGTATGAGAAAAATTTAAGAAAGAGAATTTTCTTATGTAAGTCGTAATTGGAATAGGAAATCACAACTTTGAGCGAAATGCGATGAAAAATACAGCTATAGGGGGTATTGCTGCGAAACGACGAGATAGAAAAATGCAAGATTTCATGTCTCGTGCCTTTTTCTAATGTAATAAATCGAATTCAGAGAATTACATTTTTCTTAAATCTGAAATTTTAAAGTTGGTTGGTAGGATTTGGATGTAAAAATTGGATGAACTATGCTCTTATTCAATAGGAATGTAGGAAAAATTGGATGAAAGTGTATTTTTGATTTTTAAAAATATTCCATTCATACAAAAATTGCAAGTATATTTAGGCTGCGTGCATCATGTTTTCAAAATATTTTGAAAAATACAACATTCATATAGGAGGTACCGCTTAGAAATTCATGAAGTTTAATAATGAATTACACTTTGCGCTAGCGCACGAATGGTTGTAAAATTGGATGTACACATGAAGGTTGTAAATTATGCGTGGAATTATGTAAACACGCCCTTTTTCTAGGCGAAATTTATTAGAGGGTGGGAGAATATCACACCTAGAATTTTTATAATATTAATACAATTAAATAATTATTGAAAACGATGAATGGAAAACGTACGGTTTTGGAATAATTAGAATTGGACTTCAAAACGTGTACCATTGCGTTCGTTGTGTTTTTCTAATAAATTTACATATATAATATGTTCCAAACGAAGTTCATACTGAGAAATTATGTAAGTACAAAGTTTAGCATCGAAAAATATTTATACATAAATAATGTGTGAATATAAATTACAATCTTAACGCACGCGGAAATTTCTAGAAACAACGTTTGAAGTTTGAAATTTAGATAAGGTCTAGAATCAGGAAAGAAAATAAATTACAACGTTAAAGATTAAAACGCTAGGAGAAAAATTAAATAAGAAATAATCACGCAACTAATGGTCCAAACACGTTTATTTTATACGTGTATGGGTCGACGTATATAGGCACTTGGGTCGACCTAGTGTTGACCCAAGGAGGGCTGGGTCGACACAATGTCGACCCAGGCAATGATAGGTCGACCCATAACGGGTCTGGCGGCGTGGATTTTTAGGCTTGGGTAACATGTTTTATTTTTCAACGACGGTTCTGATTAGTTTTCCATGAATCTAACAGACCAGGTTCTTTTGAGCGACTATAAATAAATATCCAGAGCAAGCCAACAAACTTCTTATTTTCCAAGATGACGCGGATGCCCTGCCTTGTCATTTCTTCTCCAAACCTTTTCTGAATCAAATTAAATTAGTTTAGGCCTTCGGAAATAAGAGTTGGAGATTGAAATTCATAGCTTAGGATTATAGGCTCTCGGAGTTCCTTTCTATGCGAGGTAAGTTCCATGGATCTAACTCTAATTTAATTTCTTTTGTTTTCTTTTGGATTTTGAATTATGAATCTATGGATATTGCAATATTGAATCAAATTAGGGAGAAACAGCAGTTAATAATTCTTAATCAGATTCTGGAATTGGAAAGCTAACAGGTGAGTGAATTTAAATTATGCCTTTTGGTAACGGTATATTTATCGTTTAATTCCCCGCAATTCGTAACGTAATGAATAATTGAAATTATGGTAATTGTGATGTAATTTATTCCCTAAGTACGTTAAGAATGTTACTGTTGTATAAATCTATACACATAACTTTCTATTTAGGTTTGAGAATTACTATAATATTAAAATTGGGAATTTAATGGTGATTATACGTATATTCCTAAGACTGTAATTTGATGTTAAATTAAGTATGTTCTAAAAAGATATTGTTAGAATATGATCAAAATGTTGGATTGAGAAAGATTATAATAAATTGTGGAAATAGTGGAATAAGATTTAGTATGCCTAATTTTATACTGAAATTTACCGCAATTTATTTTGAATTGGGAATTGGGTATAAAAGCAGGAAATAATATAACTCAAAAAAGGGAATTAGTAGCAAACTGAATTAGTTGGGGGTGGAAAAGGGATATATTTCCGTATTACATTACGGTAAATTACAGAGAACGTAGATGCAAGAAAAATAAAGGTAATAGGGATTAATGTGAAATAGAGGTTCTTTTCCCGTATTGCACACTGATCAAATATATATACACATGATGTAACAAAAAGAAATAGCATGCAACTTCGGATCTTAATTGATGTATATTATGGAAATAGATTTTTGTACATTTCCACTAATCAATTTAATGAAGTGTGTGAAATATTTTCCTGTAATAATAGAAATGTATAAGACGATAAATAAAGAAAGTTTGCAATAGTAAATGTTTGATTAAATAATAAAGTACCTATGTAAAATGTGATGAACGGAGAATATAACCTATTATAATTAATTATATGAATGAGAATGAAATATTATAGGCAGGCTTGTCCTAGGGACAAGTGGAATTATAACTAGGTTATAATTGATGATGAACGGAGAACTTATTAATAAACCTTAGTTAAGGGAATTGAATTAATAGGAAACCAACAGCAATGGTTGTGGTAACAATATAACATATTGTTATAATAAAATGAGAAAGAATAAAGTAGGCTTATTATTAGTAAACTTATAATTGGGAAGATTAAGTTTAATGAATGTAATAATAGTCGGAAGCATGTTCCAACAGCGTGGGGCTGATTGGGGAAAATAAATGGCTTGTAGATTTGGTCCGTTCCGGCAGCGTGAGGTGGCTAGGGAAAGTAAGCAGCCAAATAAAAGCTAATAAACTAGTAACTTGAATTGAAAATGAATGTGTAAATAATCAAGTTAATTAGCTATGTGATAAGTTAAAGCAAGCACGTAATTAAAAGATTAGACATAGGATCTAATAACTCGATGGCGTGATGCGCTTGGACAAATCCATACGTGTGAGTATGAAGAACCCATCGGGGTAAATCATCGCGGTGTATGGAGACACAAAAGGAGCACATCTAATCGATAATTCTACGGGACTGGAGGGAAGAACAAGGTTTTTGCAGAACATGGTAGGGTACTCTGAGATGACCCTCCGAGGAACAACTGGATGAAGTCATCGCTTGGATGCAGGTTTGTTGCAACATCTAGAGTGTACCTTTACTGAAAATAAGGTGTGGCAATCAGAAGGTTGTGGAAGATGGCGTTGGGTGATTCGATGGTTTTCCTCGCTCCGGGAGGAGGTGGTCAGGAACAAACTAAGGATAGTATCGTCAGATACTTATCATCAGCAATCAGTGGGATGCGGAAAGACTAAAAGATAAACCAACAAGCCAACGATTTTTCACTATCAAGACGTTGGTTGAGGAACATGCCAAATTGGATGTTAAATTGGTTAATAGGGGCATGTTTGTAACACCCCGTGAATTCTAAAACGTTAAGCTTCACAAATTAAAGTTTAATTAATTATAAATGATGAAATCAAGGGAAATGGGTTACCCCATTGCGTTCAACTCGAAATTCTGATTGAGGTAGAGTCCAAGTTTGCGTAAAACAGATATCGTATTAAGAAGATATGGACGAACGAAGTTGGGCAGAAAAAACCAGAAAACGGGTCAGAATGCACTGGCGCACTTGGGAAGTGCGCCAGAACAAAGTTGAACTGGCGCACTTGGGAAGTGCGGCAGTACATTTTTATCCTGGCGCACTTGGGAAGTGCGGCAGTACATTTTTATCCTGGCGCACCTACAAAGTGCGCCCAGGTCAGAATGACCTGCTGGTCAGGTCCTGGCTGGCCTGGTCAGGGTCTGGTCGAATTTTGATGCTTGGCTGAGTCACTAGGGCTTACGTGTCACATTTTGATTGGCTTTTTGAACTTTGTATGGTCTAGATTCCTCCTATCTTCATCTGACGGCTCAAAACAATTTAAAATTCTATAAATACAACTCAAGTCTAACCCTAAATTCACAGAAATAATAGAATACAAAAGCCGTCATGCTGCTGGAGAGGAACTAGGAATGGCCATCAATTAGAAAGCCTAGAAACAAGCCAACACTAAAGCCTAAGAGACGAATCAAATTAAGAAGAAGATTAAAGTTTAAACAAATCAATCAACGCAATGTTAGTCTACCCAAAGGAGCGCATCTCAGTTTCAGAATTCAGAATTCAAGATTCTGCATTTGTTGTAAGTATATTGACCTTTCAGAATATGAATAAAAATTGTGATGTGATTCGATGTAAATGAAAATAGAATCCTGTTGTTATAATTTTTGTGTATTTTAATGGTTCTATCATGACTTGGGTATTGATGTTTGTGGCATAAATTGATTTATGCAAGCCTATTGAACAATTGTATATGAAAACAATGGCACTTGCAAGTTTGTGGCAAAAACTAGAAATTGATCCCTTTTTGTATATGTCGATGGCATGGACTATGTATATTCCCTTAATCTAAATTAGAATTTATGTAAACATGTTATAGACCTTTTATGCCTACATGACCCAAAACCTATGATATCATTCTTAAGTTTATTGGCAAGTATAATTAGATCTATGTTTGCAAGTATAATTGGATCTATGTTTCATAAACTATGCAAGTTCATGTTTATTTGCAAAATATAATTGGTTCTATGTTTCATAAACTATGCAAGTTCATGTTTATTTGCAAAATATAATTGGTTCTATGTCAAACATCGTTTGGGTTTCATAAACTATGCAAGTTCATGTTGAAATAGGCTATATGATTAGATGTGAAAATTGTACATTTTGATGAATATATAGCATGCTAGTTTTGTGGTCGATATTATGCCAAGTTAAACATGTTTAAACACAAGTTTGTATTTGCCTAAACTATGCCATTTCATATGTCACCTACTTAGTCATACTTTGATTTCAATGCAAGTTCACATGACCCATGTTATATGTTAGTTGAATCGCCAAATTGCAAGTTCATGCGCCACACACCTTTATGTATTACATGTTCTTGATTTCCCTTTTTCCTCACGTTTATAAAGTTGGGCTGAATTGTGACAAGCCCAACACATGTTATAACGTTGCGAACAAACAAGGGTAATAACGTTGGGTGTAAAATATGAAAATATATGTTGGCATGTTTGGCACATGCCAATGATTATGACACATATGCGGTATGAATTGAAATACCCAAAAATAAAAAGATATGACATTTACATATAGTTGAGAAGTAATAAAATATGTAAATTTAGAAAACACGATATGCTTAATCTGAGGTTGGATTGAGTTGTGATGTAAACCTGCCCGGACCCGCTCGGCTGTCCAGTAGTCACAACAATACCTATCCAATGTGGGTGGTTAAGCATTGAGCCCAATAAGGACCCGAGGTTAGACTGAGCTACAGTGTAAACCTGCCCGGAACCGACCGGCACATCCTGTAACCGTAGCAATACCTGTCTAATGTGAGTGGTCTGGTGCTCCTAAGAGGCTAAGGACAGATGGTAGGGTTAAGTCAACTATAACACTTAACCAAATTCAACATGTTAACAAGAATTGATGGGTGGGGTTAGGTAAATACAGATACTTAATCACTTAACATGTTTGACTAGAAAATCATGGTAACTAGGGACCCGTTTCAGCAGTAACCCAAAGTTAGGTATCAACGGTACCCTGAAACTAGGCAGGGTGGGGCACGATTACTGGGCTGATTGTAAGCGGTCAAACGACGGCGGTGGGTGCACAGTGCAGGTCTAACGGGGTGCGGGCGTGCACACACTCCGGAGCAGACAACCAGGGCACTGGGGACACCAGTAGTATAACCTATGCCTTCTAGTTTTGTGTCGCGGCCGCCACCATGGGTCTTGATACACCCCATGGTGGGACCAGCATAGGTATCTACAATTCTTGGGGGCCGTATGACACATGTTAACGCGAGTAGGAGCCGATCTTTAGAAAATGGGGATCACTTCACCCTCACCACGGGGTGCCAGTTGGAATAAACTCAAATAGGTGCAGAGATATAGTATGGGTGTGATAGTACATTCGACACTTCCTTAGCTGGTGACACTTTCCTATTTTTAGTTTACATCTCTGACCCTATTTTCTTTTCGTCTTCTTTTCTTTCGTCCCCCCCCCCCCCAAAGGTCCATAGGGAGGAAACAGCTCAACTCAGTCAGACTCTTTCCAAGCACCAAGAACGTTGATGTATGATTTGGATCTTTCTTGCATGGATAATGGCTTTGGATATCACTATGGGGATTTTTGTCACTTTATTTATGTTTTCATGCTTCTTTAATAATCAAGGCAGTTATGAGGTTGTAATGTTGGAAGTATTTTGAGACAATTATGGAAATCTTTTGTTTGATACACGTATTGATGAAATAAAAGTTTGTTTGGTTTCCGCTGTTTAAAATATGTGTATTTATATCTATCTTGAGTTTATCTGTGGCTTTTACTTATAAACCTCCACCAAAGTTAAGACATTCCCTTTGTGAGTGACCTTAATGGAGGTGGGGTGTTTCACTTGGTATCAAAGCATAGGTTTACCAGACAAGATAAAAGTTTTTGAAAATTGTTTTCAAAAAGAAAGTTTAAAGAAGCATTTTTTTTAGAAAAAGTGTTATATTTATAAAAAGAAAAAATCCCCCAAAGCCATGTGGCCTATCTATCCCTCTCTATCCTTCGTTTTGAATTTTCCCTTCTGTTTCAGCATGTCTGGGGACCTTACTCCCCAGCTACAGACGCTTTTACTCCTCCTCTGCGCGAAACAGCAAATGGAAGAATCGCCGAACAACAAGACGGATAATAGTCAAGGAGGAAAGGACCACAACCATAACAACAAGACACGTGAGAAAAGGAAATGTTATTTCTGTGGCATTGTTGGACATGTGGTGAACGACTGCAGAAAGAAGAAGAGGAAGATGAGTGCTACTTGCTTCCATTGTGGAGAAACTGGACACCAAGCTAAGGACTGCCCAAATAAGAAAGGGCAGGGACAGAAAGCCGAATCCACTTCAGGGGGTCAGGTTCATGCGCTAGTGGCACCTCAGCAGGAACGAAGTAGTAATATTTCTGTAGAAAGTGTAGTCTATCTTTATGACCATCCAGTTCGTACACTTTTGACTCTGGCGCATCACACTCTTTTATTTCATCTGCCTTAGTAGAATCTCTGCATCTAGACACTAGTATGGTAGAAGATCCCTTAGTAATTTCAAATCCAATTGGGGGCTCCGCTTACTTGTCAATGGTTTGTTTGGGTTTGAAAATCTCTAATCTCAGCGTTGAGTTTAGTTGTAGTGCCTTTGTTTTGGGCTTCTCGGGATATGGTTTGATCATAGGCATGGACTGGTTATCCAGTAATAGTGCCATTCTTGACTGTGAGAAAAGAGTAGTTTGAATCTTGACTCGGCTTGGTAACACTCTAGAAATCTCTTGTAATCCCTTGAATGCTGTTATGCTTAGTTATCTAGAGTCGCTTGATGCTTCTGATGAGAATTTGCAATCAGTTAGAGTAGTCCGGAAATATCCGAATGTCTTTGAGGAAGTGAAAGGCTTACCTCCGAGGCGGGAAATAGACTTCCGCATATATCTTGTGGATAACGCAAAGCCTGTAGCTTTACCTATCAGACACATGGCTCCAAGGGAGAGAAAGGAGCTCAGTAAGCAGGTTAAAGAACTTCTCGAAAAGAGGTTCATTAGACGGAGCATTTCGGAATGGGGTGCTCCAGTGGTGTTCGCAACCAAAGCGGATGGTTCGCTTCGCCTTTGCGTCGACTATAGGGAGTTAAACAAATTGACCAAGAAAAATAGGCCCCGAATCGACGATTTGTTTGATCAGCTTGTAGGAGCGTCGGTCTTCTCCCAACTTTATCTGGCAACTGGGTTCCATCGGCTAAGAGTAGCTGAAGACAACATTGATAAGACAGCGTTCAGAACCCCAGACGGTTTCTTCGAATGGCTTGTCATGCCTTTCGGCTTGACAAACGCACCCGCTTATTTCGTAGATCTAATGAGCAGGGTCTTCAGAGAATTCCTCAAAAAATTCATGGTTGTCTTCGTAGATGATATCTTAATCTTCTCAAAGAGTGAGGAAGAACATGCTCCGCATCTGAAAGAAATCATGGATACTCTCCGTGCACATCAACTAAAAGCCAAATTCTCCAAGTGTCACTTCTGGAGAAAAGAATAAGGTTTCTTGGGAATATAGTGTCCAAAGAAGGGTTGGTTGTGGACCCCGTGAAAGTGGTGGCAGTGAAAGATTGGAAGACACCAAGAAATGCAACCGAAGTTCGAAGCTTTCTTGGGCTAGCCGGTTTTTATCGTAAGTTTATTAGGGATTTCGCGAAAATCTCAGCCCCACTCACAAGGCTAACAAAGAAGAATCTGGCGTTCACTTGAGATTTGGACTACAAGTTTGCTTTCCAACGATTAAAAAGGGCTCTTACAACAGCCCCAGTTCTAACTCTGTCTGACGGAAGCAAAATGTTCACAGTATACACGGATGCATGTGGAACGGGACTAGGCGTTGTTCTAATGCAAGAAGGAAGGGTAGTAGCTTATGGCGGAAGACAATTGAAAGTTCATGAAAAGAACTACCCAACCCACGATCTTGAGTTGGCCGCCATCGTCTTTGCACTTAAGTCTTGGCGCCATTATCTCCTAGGTGAGAAGTTTGAATTATACACTCACCATAAATCGTTGAAATATCTCTTCTCCTAGAAGGATCTTAACTTGAGGCAGCAAAGATGGATGGAATTTCTTGCCTCGTATGATTTTGAAATTTCCTCTACTCCTGGAAAAGGCAACGTAGTTGCAGACGCGTTGAGCAGAAAGAAACTGACCCTAAGCCCTCTTTTTGTGGAAAGGCAAAACTTGGAGTATATAGCCAGTTTCAACTTTAGGCCCTCCTCGGATTTTGTACCGGGTTTGTTAGCATCCCTCGAAGTACGCACTACTCTCTTAGACTCAATATGGGCTGCACAACGTGAAGACCCTCAGCATGTTGATGTGATTGATAAACTTATTAGGGGTGAGACTTCTAGTCACCTCAGTAGATACGCCATCGATGACAAGGGTTGGCTGAGACGAGATGGTAGATTATGCATCCCACAAGCAAGGGAGTTGACAAAGAAGGTTCTCGAGGAAGCGCATCATTCCAAGATGACTATACACCCTGGCAGTGATAAGATGTACAAGGATATAAAAAGGACTTTCTTTTGGAGCGGCATGAAGCAAGACATGGCAGATTTCGTTTCTAAGTGCATGACCTGCCAACGGGTCAAGATGGAACAAAAGAAGCCTGGAGGACTACTTCACCCTCTAGAGGTCCCACAGTGGAAGTGGGATAGCATTTCAATGGACTTCATTGATGGACTGCCTAGGTCGAGAAGAGGCAACACTAGCATTTGGGTAATAGTGGATTGGCTTACTAAAAGCGCCAACTTTATACCTATCAAGAGTAGAAGGACTACCGCATCTCTAGCATCTCTTTATCTCAAGGAAATAGTTCGACTCCATGGGATACCCTCCAGCATTGTTAGTGACCGAGACCCTATCTTCACGAGTTAGTTTTGGCGGAGTCTGCAAGAAGCTGTAGGCACGCAGTTATGTTTGAGCACGGCCTATCACCCCCAAACCGATGGCCAGAGGAAAGGGTGAATAGAGTTTTAGAGGATCTTTTAAGACTTTGCGTTCTTGACTTTGGAGGGACGTGGGAGGATCACCTTCCTTTAGTGGAATTTGCCTACAACAATAGCTACCAAGCTACCATCGGCATGGCACCCTTCGAAGCCTTGTATGGAAGACCGTGCAAATCACCAACTTGTTGGTGGGAGTCTACAGATAAGCTTATACTTGGGCCAGACATGATTCGAGAAACTTCAGAGAAAATGGACTTGATACGTAGGAGAATGAAGACAGCCCAAGACAGACAGAAATCATACACTGACAAAAGAAGGACCGACCTTGAGTTTGAGGTTGCGGACAGGGTTTTCCTTAAGGTATCCCCTTTAAGGAATGTCGTTTGCTTTGGATCCGCAGGAAAGCTAGCACCAAGATTTGTAGGACCGTTCCCTATCATCGAGAAGATGGGAAAATGGCTTATAGAGTAGATCTTCCTGAAAGATTGGCCGGAATTCACAACGTCTTTCACGTTTCTCATCTCCGGAAATGTCTACATGAATCAGCAGAAGTGGTGGAACCAAGCATTCTAGAAGAAGCCGAAGTGGAACGTGAAGCAACTGTAAGGAGAGTTCCAACTCGAATCGTAGGACTGAAATAAAAAAACTACGCAACCGCGAAGTGAAGCTCGTTAAGGTTCAGTGGAGCGACATCGAGGAAGACGCGACTTGGGAAACTGAGGATAGAATACGCGCTGCCTACCCTCTTCTTTTTGAGGGTACATCTTTGACCTCTCTTTTTTCTTAAGTTGTGCTTGTATCTATCTTTTTAGGTATATCTCCTCGATATTATCCTTTATCCTTATGTATAAACCCCTTTGGATGTAAACATGTATTTGAAACATGTTATGGTTGATGGCTGCAAGTGGTTGCAAGTGGTTGCTAGTGGTTGCTCGTGGATGCATATACAGACATAACCTAGGTCTTAGATCGGCTCAATCACTTCATACTGCATACGCATATATGTATTCTTATTTGTATATGGTTGAAAACTTGATATGCTGTCGTATGGTCGTCGCATTTGTATGAATAGTTGTGCACTCATGTAGAATTATGAGCAGGAAAAATTTGCATACATAATGGATTCATGACACTTACATGATTCGCATTAAGGAGGTCAACTGAATCAGTAGGCCGCCTGATTTCTGCATTAGATAGGGACATGTACACACACTATGCATACGATCATGAAGCATTAGAAATCTTTTAAGGACAGTGGATGCCTGTGTTTGTTGGTTGAGTAGATGGACTGTTGTATAGTAGGATATACATTCTTCCTAACTTGAAGATTTCGGGGACGAAATCCTTTTAAGGGGGGAGAATGTAACACCCCGTGAATTCTATAACATTAAGCTTCACAAATTAAAGTATAATTAATTATAAATGATGAAATCAAGGGAAATGGGTTACGCCATTGCGTTCGTCTCGAAATTCTGCTTGAGATAGAGTCCAAGTTTGCGTAAAACGGATATCGTATGAAGAAGATATGGACGAACGAAGTTGGACAGAAAAAACCAGAAAACGGGTCAAAATGCACTGGCGCACTTGGGAAGTGCGCCAGTACATTTTTAGCCTGGCGCACCTACCAAGTGCGCCCAGGTCAGAATGACCTACTGGTCAGGTCCTGGCTGGCCTGGTCAGGGTCTGCTCGAATTCTGATGTTTGGCTGAGTCATTAGGGCTTCCGTGTCACCTTTTGATTGGCTCTTTGAACTTTGTATGGTCTAGATTACTCCTATCTTCATCTGACGGCTCAAAACAATTTAAAATTCTATAAATACAACTCAAGTCTAACCCTAAATTCACACAAATAATAGAATACAAAAGTCGTCATGTTGCTGGAGAGGAACTAGGAATGGTCGTCAATTAGAAAGCCTGTAGACAAGCCAACACTAAAGCCTAAGAGATGAATCAAATTAAGAAGAAGATTAAAGTTTAAACAAATCAATCAACGCAATGTTAGTCTACCCAAAGGAGCGCATCTCAGTTTCAGAATTCAGAATCCAGAATTCAAGATTCTGCATTCGTTGTAAGTATAGTGACCTTTCAGAATATGAATAAAAACTGTGATGTGATTCGATGTAAATGAAAATAGAATCGTGTTGTTATAATTTTTGTGTATTGTAATGGTTCTATCATGACTTGTGTATTGATGTTTGTGGCATAAATTGATTTATGCAATCCTATTGAACAATTGTATATGAAAACAATGGCACTTGCAAGTTTGTGGCAAAAACTAGAAATTGATCCCTTTTTGTACATGTCGATGGCATGGACTATGTATATTCCCTTAGTCTAAATTAGAATTTATGTAAACATGTTATAGACCTTTTATGCCTACATGACCCAAAACCTATGATATCATTCTTAAGTTTATTGGCAAGTATAATTAGATCTATGTTTGCAAGTATAATTGGATCTATGTTTCATAAACTATGCACGTTCATGTTTATTTGCAAAATATAATTGGTTCTATGTCAAACATCGTTTGGGTTTCATAAACTATGCAAGTTCATGTTGAAATAGGCTATATGATTAGATGTAAAAATTGTACATTTTGATGAATATATAACATGCTAGTTTTGTGGTCGATATTACGCCAAGTTAAACATGTTTAAACACAAGTTTGTGTTTGCCTAAACTTTGCCATTTCATATGTCACCTACTTAGTCATACTTTGATTTGAATGCAAGTTCATATGACCCATGTTATATGTTAGTTGAATCGCCAAATTGCAAGTTCATACGCCACACATGTAACGACCCTGAATTTTGGGGCCAAATTAAAATTTTTATTTTAATGAATTTAAAGTATTTATTTATTTTAATCGAAGTTAAAACGAACAAATTTAATTTATTATAAAAGGAGTTTAAAACAAGCGCTGCAGTTTGAAATATTGATTTGAAACTTTGACTGAATGTACAGGATTCAAAATAAAACGAATTTTAGTGAAACCAAAAATATTTAAATCTATTTAAGAATACCTTTCTAATGAATCTAAAAAATTGGAATTTCACTTTAAAATTTATAAGTTATGTCAAAATTAAAAATTAGAAAAGTCGCTATGAAATTTATATTTAATATATATAAAAGTCGAAAATGCCACTTTTTACATACGAAGGAATTTGAACTCGAAACCACTTCCATTGAGTTCAGAATGACGTTTCTGCATTGAAAAACAGTAAACACTTATATGTTTCGAGTTTCAGAAAATATTTGTTTCAAAATGTATTTTTAATATTAAATATATTCGCCTTGAAAATAGCCATTTTTCAAAAAGTCTCAGAATTGAACGAAACAAATTTTGTTGTGATCGTATTGTCATAAGAGAGCCAAAAATAATTTTTCGGGATTTTTCTGACTTCGTATGTGACCCCGGTAAAATTAGATGTACGTTAGAATTAAAAATAAAGGATTTATTTTAAAAAATAAAAGAAACATGCCTGTAACTTCAGAATTGGACTTCGGGAATAGCGTCATTGCGTTCAGAAGACGTCAAAACATTATGTTCGACAGTCGTTGGGCTCCGTTTGGAGTTCAGACGGAAAATCACTATTTTCTGGAATTGTTAAAATAAAATAATAATTAGAATACCCTAGGAATACGTGTATAAATACGGTCGTACTGTACCATCGTCTTCTACCTTTTTATTTGGCCACCGAAACCCATAATACTTCAAAACTTTGAACTCCATTTTCTCCCTCATCTCTCAACGATATTCAGCAAACTGGTACTCATATCGAAGCTCTTCCCGAGCTCTTCGATCTCCGACAAGTCTCGCCCCTCCCCGTGCCCCGTAGCGCCGCCACCAAGGCCACGAACGGTCGGCCGTCGCGCCCCCCTGGGCCCCACCAGGCGCCGCCGAACGCCACCCCCCTCTGGCCGCACGTAGGTCTCTCTTCCCCGGTCCTCCTCCAACAAACAGTGTCCAAAACCGTTGACTACAGATCGAGAAAACTGAAATCAAAATTTTGAACAAATTCAAAGCTTAAGGTATGTTTAATTTCAGATTTTGTCATGCCTAGACGCGTCGCTGCGACAGTTGTTAAAGGTCGTATTTTGATTTTTCATATGAATTTGTATTCGAATCATTCCAGATCTGAAATCAAATTGAATACGAACACCGGATCTGATTGAACCCGAGTCATCTTCTCAGACGAAACACTGTGAGAATTTTATTTTTAAATTTAATTTAATTATCTAATTATTATTTGTATGGTTGTTGATCGTAGATCTAGAAAGACATGATATTTAGAACATGGATCTGAGCTATTCACCCCGTATGTTGTTGAATCTGAATTGCTTAGAATGACATGAGATTAGATCTAAAATTTTAAGGTTTAAATTTTGAATTAAGAATTAATTAAAATTAATTAATTATGTGTTATTTATTTAACCATGCTATGTTGATTTTGCATATGCTGTGTGAAATCCCATCTTGCAAATTACTTCGATGTTAGTTATTAAAACTGATCCTGTTGTTGTGTCTGGATGTTGTTATGTGACTTGTGATGAAATTTACATTCTCTTTTTATGTAAAACGGTAATAGAGAAAAAAATTAACATTTATTTTGGTGTTAATAGGAAGTAAACTCACCGCATGTAAATTAACATTTTTGATGTTAATATTATAAAATTCACCGTAGGATGTAAATTAACATTTTTAATGTTAATAAGTATAAATTTCAACCGCAGGATGCAATTAACACTTTTTTTTATGTTAATATTAATAGTAATGTTAATATTAAAAAGTAATTTGACCATAGTATGTTATTAACATTTCTAATGTTAATATAAAGAGTAGTTTAACCGCATGTATGAAAATTATTACATAGGACAAAATTAACATTTTATTTAATGTTAATAATGAGTAATTTCACCGCATGTATGAATTTACATTATTGACAATGTAAATTAAATAGTGAATTTAACCGCATGTATGAAAATTATTATATAGGACAAAATTAACATTTTATTTAATGTTAATAATGAGTAATTTTACCGCATGTATGAATTTACATTATTGACAATGTAAATTAAATAGTGAATTTAACCGCATGTATGAAAATTATTACATATGACAAAATTAACATTTTATTTAATGTTAATAATGAGTAATTTCACCGCATGTATGAATTTACATTATTGACAATGTAAATTAAATAGTAAATTTAACCGCATGTATGAAAATTATTACATAGGACAAAATTAACATTTTATTTAATGTTAATAATGAGTAATTTCACCGCATGTATGAATTTACATTATTGTCAATGTAAATTAAATAGTGAATTTAACCGTAGGGAATGAACATTATTTTAATGTTAATATAAAGGGAATTTCACTGTATGTACATTTTACATTATTTCATAATGTAATTAAAGAGAAAATACACCGTAGGATAACATTGTGATTAAAAATTATATTTTCACAATGTGAATTAGAAGTAATGTTTACATTGTAAAGTATACATTTTCTTTAATGTAAATAAAATAGGAATTCACTGTATGACAAAATTTACATTTTTATTTGTAGATAAAATAGGAATTCACTGTATGACAAAATTTACATTTTTATTTGTAGATAAAATAGGAATTCACTGTATGACAAAATTTACATTTTCTTTAATGTAAATAAAATAAGAATTCACTGTATGACAAAATTTACATTTTTATTTGTAGATAAAATAGGAATTCACTGTATGATAAAATTTACATTTTTATTTGTAGATAAAATAGGAATTCACTGTATGACAAAATTTACATTTTTATTTGTAAATAAAATAGGAATTCACTGTAACAACCCGAAATTTAGCAACATGTTAAGACAAGAATCAGGGCATGTAACACCCCGTAATTCTGTGACATTAAGATTCTCAAATTAAAGTATAATTAATTTTTAAAAGAAAAATTAAAAGAAAAAGATCCATGTAGTTGTTTAATTTAAGTATTGTAACTAACATGAAAAAAGAGAAGTAAGGAGAGAACAATAATTATTATTGTTCTAAGACTTATTAACAAAAGCCTCTGTAGCTCAGTTGGTTAAGGCATTGGATTTGTAGCATGGAGGTCGGGGGTTCGAACCCCGGCGGCGGCATAATTTTTTTATCTTTGTTTTAGAGAGGGCCAACTGAACATGCAAATATATGTACGTATACAAATTCAAAATTTGAAAGGATAAGAACGTACATATAAGGAAATAAAGAAAATATATAAATACATATGAGAATATATATATATGCAAAAGATAAAATTTAAGATAAGGCTACAGTCAATGAAATATGGCAACATCATTTGAATTTTGAAAATAAAATGAAAGTTGTGCGTATATATATACGCGTAAAATGGTCGTTAGAGGAATTGTATACATATAAGAATATTTCATGTGAATAAAACAGTTAAATAAATTCCAGAAATTCAAAAGTTCGAAAATCAAACTTCTACGCCAAAACAATTCATTCGAAATTCCAATTTCTACGCCAAAATAGCTTGTGGGACCCAATGCTGACTCAGCGCTGCGTGTATGATAAGGTTTGGCTAGATTCATCTACGTACCTGGACTATTTTCTTAACTGGGTTCAATGCTGACTCAGCGCTGCGTGTACGATAAGGTCTTGAGCAGCTATATAAACAGCCCTAGTCTCCATTCCTCTTTTCACCTCTCTCTTCTATCCTTATGCTGCTTAGATTCATGGCCTCTTCCTCTCCTCTTTAATTAAATTAATAAATAAAATAAAATATGATTCAAGACGAGGAGATGCTGCTAAAAGACTTTTAAGGAGGGATTCAAATCAAAGTTTCAAGTGAAGAATTCAAAGGCTAGCTCAAACAAGTTTCAAGCAACGACACACGAATCATAGCCACGCTTTCCTTCTTTTCTAGATCTATTTTCTGTAAGTTGGTTATTTCTAGATCTGAATATTTTGTTTTATTTGTGACATGAAATTAAACGAATAAAGGAATATGCCAAATCTCTCTCTCTCTCTCTTCGAATCTGTGTTTATACTCTTGGACTGAATTAAGAACTGTTATGATTCGAGGACAAATAAGACTGTAACCGTGACTATGACTATAGAACTGTGGCCTTTGAAAGCATATGCCTTTGGACTATGACATAAGCCTTTGATTTTGGGACATATAAACATTGCCTATGACAATGACTTATGACTATGGGAATTATTTTCCCTTTTGGACTATGAACATCGCATATGACTATGGACATTTCCTATGACTGTGACTGTGACTACAAGGATTATTTCCTTGACTAGGCCTATACCTTTGATTTGGACATAAATTATTACTTATGACATAATGAGGACAACTGTGATTTTGACACCCATGATTTATGATTAGGAAAATATTGCTTTAGTTTTGTGATTGAGAAGTTGGGTCTAAACCCAATTTTTTATTCTACCTGTTCCTTGGTTTTTCTTTGGTTTTAAGACAGTGGGAATTTACCTATTAAGTTAGGTCTACCCACGTTCTTGAACCTATTTTGCCCATTCTTTGGTTTTAAGACAGTGGGAATTTACCTATTTAGTTAGGTCTACCCATCTTCTTGAACCTGCATTGTTATCCAAACCTTTTTATGCCAATTATTCCTTCTTGTCATTTTGATTCATTCCCTTTTTATCTACGAATCTAGATTTATTTATAATCTAGGTTGAATCACGATTATTCGAACGGTGGGAATGCGATTTGGGGAAAAACATGGAAATGAATATGAACGTAATTGTAAACTTGGAAATTGGCATAATTTGGAATATGTATTATGACATGCATATTAAAATGAAAACGGGGAAATTTGACATGGATTAGGGAATATGTGATTTTGACATATTAAATTTAGCGTTAGTAAGTAAGCTAAATTTTAGGCATAAAATGTAAACTAGAAAAATAATTCTAGTTTTGCCATAAATTGTGAATTAGGATGTTAAACCAAGATTGGGTTAATTAAGGTTGATTTGGAATAAGTATATTAGCACAATTTTGAATTTATTCATAATTGTGAGCAATTGTCATGTTTAGAATAAATTATGGTTAGCGACACTAAATTTGGTATAATTTACATACCAAAAAGTATAAATATGATAAATAAGAGAGAATGGGCTATAATAATAAATGTGACAATGTACATTAAAAGAGTAGTAATGAAATAAGTAAATTAGGAGTAATTTACTTATAGAATTCGTCATAAATGTTAAATTGTTCATTTACCACAAAATATGTCACTTGGTTAAGTTTTGGCCATAAATTATAAACTAGGATATTTAATCTAGTTTCGGCAATGAAATAGGAAATGGCCTAAACTGCATGTTGGGTTAGGACTTGGGCCTAGAATATAAGTATACTAGTAGGCTTGACAAATAAATATAGGCCAAATTTGTCTAAAAAGGGGAAATGGGCTTTTGGAATAAATTGTTAACAATTTATAAACAAAAGAAAAGTATTTTGATAACATCCCTTTTTATAACACATAGACCAGAAGGTTCTAGGGTGACAGAGAGGATAGTGTCTAGGCTTGGGTTTGGAAAATACAAGTTTCCTGCCCTCCCTGGCTATCCCTAACTGATCCGAAGGACGGGATGGTTGTTTTCAAAACCAGATTTGGAAATTAATCAAAAACCCTTTGAACTTAGAAAACATGAATATGCCTAACCCGAGGTTAGACTGAGTTGCGGTGTAAACCTGCCCGGAACCGACCGGCACATCCAGTAACCGCAGCAATATCTGTCTAATGTGAGAGGTTGCGGCTTTAATTTATTTATTAAAGCTAGAACAAGAATGGGAGAGTTAAGTCCATAGAAACACTTAACCAATTTAACACAGTTAAGCAAGAATGGGTGGGTTAAGTCCATAGGAACACTTAACCGACTTAACAAAGTTAAGCTAGAATGGGAAGGTTAAGTCCATAGGAACACTTAACCAACCTAACACGGTTAAGCTAGAATGGGAAGGTTAAGGAACACTTAACCAACTTAGCACAGTTAAAGCTAGAATGTGAGGGTTAAGTCCATGGGAATACTTAGCCAAATTAACATGTTGACTAGACTAGAAGGTGGGGTTAAGTAAAGTTAATACACTTAGCCAATTTAACATGTTAATTAGACTAGAGGTTGGGGTTAAGTAATACACTTAGCCAAATTAATATGTTAGCTGGACTAGACCATAGGGTTAAGTAAACTTGAACGCTTAACCATCAGAATATGATAAATGAATAGGGTTAAGTAAAAAGCATAAAGGGATAACACTTAACCAGTGTAATAGGATAAGGGAAGAGGGTTAAGATAGCTTGAATCGACTAAAGACACTTAACCAACCCAACCTGGCGAGAAAGAAAACTAAGTTGTAAACCTCAGTTGAAAAAGGGACTAAGTAGTAAAACTTAGTTAAGAAAACAAGGAATTTGGAAACTAAGTGGTAAACCTTAGTTAGTAGAACTAAGTAGTAATTCTTAGTATAACACGAAGGAGCGGACATCCATCTGGTTTTAAGAAGGCTCCAACGAATTGGGTTACGAAGCCCGAGGCTTCGAGGGGACGTGAGGGTACTCTTGGTATCCCTCTGTGAGGCTGCAGATGATCATCCTGGGCTCACAGAGGTTAAGGTCTGCGTTAGAAGAACCAAGGATATGCCTTGGTTGCAATATATATGTGGCAACCTAAAGACTAGGATGGACCAGCGTGATTCGGCGAGAAGACGGTAGCCCTGTGATAGCAACTCGTCGTCTACCATCCATCTTGAGTCAATCGAGATACGTGAAGCGGAAAGGCGGAGAACTCCAAAAGACCATATACTTGCTATCTAGTTATGGTTGCGGATGGCCATAGGATAGTGGGGCACCGGGGGCCGGCGTATAGTTCTCATTTTACAAGGTGTGCCTTTCATTAGCTGAGGGAGGGGTCAAGTGGGACCATAGCCACTGGAATAAAAACAGACCTTAGCATCCGCATCGGCAGATATCTGAAAGCTCCCGACCGAGTTCTGTATTCCTTGATTTGCCCTGTCACAGGACTCGGATCGCACATTACAGGACATGTGCATCTAGACAAGCGATAACGATTCGCGATACATGCATGGGGAAGCCTAGGAACATATACCACTCTAGGTAGTGTGTCCTAGACTTGGGGGCATTGTTCGACAGGTAGCGTAATCCCTAGTTGGACTAGGTGGCATAAAACCTGAACTCGAAAAGCGTTCAGCAGATAGCGTAAAACTATAGTTAAATCTAGAAAGCACTTGATAGAAAACCCTAGACTAGATCTAGGTAATAAATAATAAATGTATGCCTGAAGGCAATGGAAACTACAGGGGTTGGGATCACGTTATCGTTACTAGTTGAACACTAGTAAGGTGGTGCAGAGATATAGAAACCAGTATAACAAGGAAATAGCGAAGCTGCAAAAGTATTAGAGCGTATCCAGTCATCTTAGCATATCTTGTGACTACCTTGTCTAATCTTGTTGACCTTATCGTCATGGTGTAATCTTGTATTTAGTTAATTCATGTCGTTTTGTTTTTCCATGTTCACATGCTAGAAGTTACTGAGCTTACTCAGGCTTTATGTCTGACTCTGTCTTTCTTTCGTCTTCTTTTCTTCCGTCCCCCCCCCCCCCAGGTAGTTGAGGAGGGAATAGTATAACTCAGGATTAGACTGGACCGTTGCTCTTTCCCAGCTTGAAGATTTGACGAAGTTGTCTTTGGATTCTCTTCCAGATGCTATGGCTGGATCTTGCTACATTGGGAAATATATAAATATATTTTCATGCTTCTTTATTTTATAAAGACAGATGATACTCTGATATTGTAAAAGAATCTTGTACAGACTATTTTATCAATAAAGCAAAGTTCTATTTTCCACTGTTTAATAATTTGTCTGTCTTGTAATTTATCTGCATCTTTTACCCAAAATGCTCCACAGAACTTAGTGCATTCCCTTTGTGAGTGACACTAACGGACGTGGGGTGTTACAGGGCAGAATTATATTTAATAATCTGAATCAGGGGAAACGGGCTGTGCCATTGCGTTCGTCTCGGAAAAATACGCGAAATAGAGTCCGAGTTTTCGTAAATCGGAGTCCGTATGACCAAGTTATGGCTAGACAAAGTTTCACGAAAAAACAAAATCGAAAACTGCTCATGTTTTTGAGGCCCGGGATGAGTTTTGGGCTGTTTTTTTTTTTGGGCCCTAAATGGTTCCTACATGTGACTTCTTCCCCAAGGCATGCTTTAAAGGCTAGGATTGGTTCTAGGGTTTATCCTATGGCTAAAACTATCCTAGTCTTCTATAAAAAGACCCCTAACCCTCTCCTAAAACCCTCATAAATTGATCCTACAACTAAACTATGCCAAAATGATTCCTCATCATGGCCTCCACTTCAACCCATGGCCTCCATCTTCTTCTTCATGATAGCTTAAGTGTTCTAAGCTAGTTTCAAAGTAAAGGAGCCTCTTTTCTTCATTCATGAGAGATTCTATGATCATTTGAGTGATTTCATGTTTGTATGAGAGTTCATAAGTTGCATTCTAGCCAAAGTTGCAACCTTTTCTTGACCAAAAAGCAAGGATCTTGCATGAGAGCTCATAAGCTTCATTCAAAGCCAAAGTTGAAACCTTTCTTCTTCAAAGCAAGGATTTTTATTGATATTTGCTCAAGGGTTTCATTTGGAGCTTATCATTTGGGGTTTTCGGTGTCGCTTGAGTGGCTTCGTCTCAATCTTTTAATTTCATATTGATTTGTGCCTTCATAGCATTGTAAGCCCCCTCCTACTATTAGATATTAACTTTAAACTTAATGTGACATGTTGTAGGTTGGGTTTGAACATTAAGTATGTTGCATGCTATCATGTTATGTATCCTATAATGACTAAAAAGTCATTATCTTGATCTTGTGGGCTTAAAGATATGAACTTTATGTTGCATGTTGCATTTTGGCAACATGAGAACTATCATACCCCTTATGATAGCTTACATGTAATGCCATATGCGAACTTCTAGCCACCTTTCTATGTCATTTATCACCATGATTCACCTATGTGCTAAGTTTGAGGTTGTGCATGTTTTTGAGGCCTAATAATGTAATATGCAAGTTAATGAACACATTTATACCTCATTTGCCACCATGTTTAACTTGTGGCCTTATACCCCTTTTGTCATGCCTTTGTCAAGTTCCTTCTTTTAATCCATTATGCGTTGTTGCGAATGTATATGCGAGTTTAAAAGCGTTGGGTTACGTTATGGGTAAAACTTTAATGACGTGAAACATGATTTGGGTAAATGGGTATAAACATGACAACATGTAACTTTGGCTATGAGAATGGGACTTGAAAACTTGACACGTATGGGTTGTATGTGTAATAAGACACTAGACCAAACATGAAAGTGGCCAACTCGAGGTTGGGTTGAGTTTGTAGCATAAATCTACCCGGACCCGCCCGACTTAACTAGTGGCTACAAACAATAGGACCCAATGTGAGAAGTTGGTCATGTCGCGCTTAAGACCCGAGGTTAGACTAAGTTGTGGTGTAAAACTACCCGGACCCGCCCGGCTTAACTAGTAACCACAACAAGGTCTAATGTGAGAGGTTGAGAGTGCATTAATTAAATTAATGCCACATGATAAGGTTAAATAAATTTGACTAATGACACTTAACCGATATGACACGAATGGGTAGGTTAAGCTAAACCGGACTTGGTTCCTTAATGACACTTAACCATGCAAGACAATTAGGGGATGGGGTTAAGTAATTTATGCTTAACTAATCTAAACACGGTAATTAGATGGGGTTAAGTAACTAAGACTTAACTAATCTAAACACGGTAATTAGATGGGGTTAAGTAACTAAGACTTAACTAATCTAAACACGGTAATTAGATGGGGTTAAGTAATCTATACTTAACTAATCTAAACACGGGAATTCGATGGGGTTAAGTTAAACACTTAACCAATCTAAACTTGGTTATTCAATGGGGTTAAGTAACCAATACTTAACCAATTTAACATGATAATTTAATGGGGTTAAGTAACTTATACCTAACCAATTATACGTGATGATTTGATGAGGTTAAGTAACCTATACTTAACCAATCTAATAGGTGGACCTGATAAGGGTTAAGTCACAAGACCTTTTAAGATTAGGCTTAACCATTGTAATACGATTAGTGGATGGGGTTAAGCTAACCCATACTTAACCAATCCGACTCGATAATCTGATGGGATTAAGATAATCCATGCTTAATCAATCTAACATGAAAATCTGATAGGGTTAAGGCAAATAAATACTTAACCAGTTTGACTTGATAAGGTTAAGTCATGAGCTTCTTGGTACACTTAACCAACCTGTAGGGCTAAGCCTTGAACTTGAGTACTTAGCCAATCTTGACATGATTCGTAGGCGGGTTAAGTCATGAACTGGGATAACAACACTTAACCCATTTGACGAAACCCTAGCTCAGGGGACTAGGTTGGAAATCGTAGTTAACAAGGATAGCGGAAAGACGGGCTAAGTTGTAAACCTTAGTTAAGGGTAACTAAGTAATAATTCTTAGCTAAGGACATGGGACTAGTTCATAAAGAGATGAGTAACCTGGTACGGTAGGTCATCGCTTAGTATACGAGGAGGAGCAAGTTATCTGACTTGGATAAAAGCTCCAGCGAACTGGGTAACGAAGCGGAAGCTTCGGGGAACGTGAGGGTACTCTTGGTATCCCTCTGTGAGGTGGCGTGTGGTCCATGAAACTCGGCCTCACAGAGGTTAAGGTCAGCGGTAGAAGAGCCAAGAGTATGCCTTGGTTGCTATGCGAGCGACCTAAAGACTAGGATGGGTTAGCGTGGAGTCGACGATACTTGATTTTGCCCCGGGATAGCAGGTCGCCGACTACCTACCATCTTTAGTCAATCGTGTACGTACGGAAAGGCAGGGAACTCACAAAAGACCATATACTAGCTATCAAGTTATGGGTGAGGTTGGCTATCTGGAAGTGGGCATCGATGGGCCTTAGTGTAGTTTTCATACATGATTTTTCTTGGATTGCCTTTCAGTAGTTGAGGAAGGGGTCACGTGGGACCATAGCCACGGGTACAAAAACAGACCTTGATGTCTGCATCAGCAGACGACTTAAAGCTCCTGACCGAGTTCCGTATTTCTTGATTTGCCCTGGCACGGAACTCGGATGGCACATTGAGGAACATGTGCATCTAGACATGGAAAACGATTCACGATACATACGTGGGATAAAGGGCGCGGTTGACGGGTGGCATAATCCCTAGTGGCCCTAGGTGGCTGAACCCAAACCGAGACACAGAAACGTTCATTAGGTAGCATAATCCCTAGTGGTCCTAGGTGGCATAAATCCTAAGTGGACACGCGATAGTTCATGGTAAGGAAACATAACTAGATCGAGGGTAGCAGTCCAAAATAGCTTTAAGGATAAAACGTTTGCATGGGAAAGCCCGTATGTCCTACGGCAAAGGACTGAACTTATACATGGAAAGAAACATACGAGTTGGGAAAACCTACATATGCTATATATTAGGTTGACATGGACCATTACATGACATTGGGCAAGGGACATTCATAGTTAACACATGACGCGGGTTGGGATACTAGTACGAGAGGTGCAGAGCAAATATACATGTTAGAACCAGGAGAAATATACATGATAGATACCGTGGAATGTTATACAGGATAGATACCTTGGGATAGTATACTTGATAGAAACCTGTCAATGCGATACCTTGATTTATCTTGACACCGTAGTTTATCACGACACACTCGTGTATCTTGGTACAGTAGTTCATCCTGTTATTTTAGTTTAGCTTATCTATCTTATCATCATACTTATGTTCATCTCAGTTCCTCATGCCAGTTAACTTTACTAGTTTATATACTGATAGTAGATAGGGCTTACCAGTCTTTATGACTAACCCCGTTTTGTTTCGCCTCTTGTCTTCCGTTCCCCCCCCCCCCCCCCAGGGTACAGGGAGGAAATGCTATTGTTAGTTTGGACTTCTTCTGTTTGAAGGTCATCACGCATGGCTTGGACTTCTCTTGGCTATGGCTACTTTACTGTTTTACTTGGGGAATAATTTATGAAATGGTTTTATGCTTCTTTATTATTGCAAGACAGGTTTTGATGTATTTTGATGTAAAAGGCTTTTAGACCTTATTTTATAAGGTAATGAAATTTGTTTTACTTCCGCTGTTTTATATATATATGTTCTGTCTTGTAATATTTCTGTACATGTTTACCAATAATACCCCTCTAAAGCTAGTGCATTCCTTTACGAGTGACCCTAGCGGAGGTGGGGTGTTACATTTGGTATCAGAGCAGAAGGTTACCAGACTGGGCAAAAGTTTTTAAAACCTTCTGAAAACTATTTGAAAAACCGTTTATAAAGAAGCATTTTTCAAGAAAAGTTTTTAAAGGCTATTCCCCAAAAGCCATTAGCACTATCCTTTGATTCCTTGGTTGAATCTCTTTTCCTTTCTTTCCTCCATCTGTAGTCACAGTAGTTCTAACTGTGACTAATCTTTGTCTAGCCACGAAGGTGTTTTCCATACGATGGAGGTGGTTCTCGAGAGACCTGTTGCCGTGGTACAAGGAAGGATAATAAGAGTAAGGATAAAGGACGCGGGCTTAAGGATAAGCAACTTGTTGGTATGGCTTAGTCCATCAAGGAGGACAAGGACAAGATCATCGGAGAGGGCAATTGTACGCTCCCATTTCTAAGGTACCTAAAAGAAATGGTACCGTTTCTGGTAAAGTTTTAGTCGTTCTTTTCAATCATCCCGTCCAGACTTTGTCTTGATCATCGTATCATTTAAGTCTGCTTGGATAGTTGAGTCTCTGCACCTTAGTACTAGCATGGTAGAGGATCCCAATTTTTGTCCCAAAAATCTGGTTGAAGAGTTGGTCCATTTCTTCATGACTTGTTTGGATTTGAGAGTGACATGTCTCAGCTGCGGATGGATTCTAGGGATAAAGTGGTCACCCAATAAGAGGTGCCATTCTCGGTTTTGGAAAGAGGGTAGTTAGACTCTCGACTCACCTCGGTGATACCCTCGAAGTCTCGTGTAACCTTTTGGGTTCTGTCATGGTTAGTTACCTAGAATCTCGGGATGCAGTTGTTGGTAATCCGTTCGAATAGAATTCGCCGCTAAGGCGGATGGTTCGTTTCGCTTATGCATGAGTCATGGGAATCACCCTAGTAAGTATTCTTGGCAACATGGATTGGCATCGGTAAACGAGATCCAGAATTCACTAGTGAATTTTGGAGAGCTTGCATGAGTACGCAGATATGGTTGAGCCAAGTATACTAGGGAATGAATAAGTGAAAGTGGAACGAGAGGCGACGGTGAAAAGAGTTCCGACTCATACCTTGGAAATAGGAATCAAGGAAACTACGAAATCATGAAGTCAAAGGCAGTCAAGGCACACTGGAATTAAGCTCGAGGAAATGCGGCTTAGACGCACGCATCGTGTCTCTTTGTAAGAGTATATCGTTGATCCCTGGTTCTCCTGTAGAGCTTACTTACATGCTATCGCTTGGTGGGTATCCTCTCGGTCCTGTTTCTGTTACAAACCCCGTAAGGAGTATGTCTTGTTTATCTCCTCGATCTTATCTTGGGAACCTTAGATAGAACTCTATGGATGTAAACATGTATTTGAAACATGTTATGATTGATATGGTTGCAAATGGTTGCAAGTGGTTGCTCGTGGATGCGCGAATACACATTAGATACTAGATTGACGCGGTCACGTTTCATGTTGCATATGCACGAGTATTTATACTTGTTTATGGATGAAATTGAATGTGTCATCATGCGGATGTTGCATATGAATGAATGTTTGTGCACGCATATAGTACTTATATGACTAGGACTATTTGCATACATGTTGGACTCATGGCACTAAACATATTTTGCATTAAGAAAGATCATTCAGGCATGATCATTAGCATTAGCTAAGGAGCATATACACACACGTTCTGCATATGTTCATATGGCATTAGAAATCGTCTAAGGACAATGGTTGCCTGTGGATGATGTTTTGAGTAGATGGATGATGGATGGTAGGATACGTTCTTCCTAACTTGGAGATTTCGAGGACGAAATCCTTAAAGGAGGGGAGAATGTAACAACCCGAAATTTAACAACATGTTAAGACAAGAATCAGGGCAGAATTATATTTAATAATCTGAATCAGGGGAAACGGGCTGTGCCATTGCGTTCGTCTCGGAAAAATACGCGAAATAGAGTCCGAGTTTTCGTAAATCGGAGTCCGTATAACCAAGTTATGGCTAGACAAAGTTTCACGAAAAATCAAAAACGAAAACTGCTCATGTTTTTGAGGCCCGGGATGAGTTTTGGGCTGTTTTTTTTGGGCCCTAAATGGTTCCTACATGTGACTTCTTCCCCAAGACATGCTTTAAAGGCTAGGATTGGTTATAGGGTTTATCCTATGGCTAAAACTATCCTAGTCTTCTATAAAAAGACCCCTAACCCTCTCCTAAAACCCTCATAAATTGATCCTACAACTAAACTATGCCAAAATGATTCCTCATCATGGCCTCCACTTCAACCCATGGCCTCCATCTTCTTCTTCATGATAGCGTAAGTGTTCTAAGCTAGTTTCAAAGTAAAGGAGCCTCTTTTCTTCATTCATGAGAGATTCTATGATCATTTGAGTGATTTCATGTTTGTATGAGAGTTCATAAGTTGCATTCTAGCCAAAGTTGCAACCTTTTCTTGACCAAAAAGCAAGGATCTTGCATGAGAGCTCATAAGCTTCATTCAAAGCCAAAGTTGAAACCTTTCTTCTTCAAAGCAAGGATTTTTATTGATATTTGCTCAAGGGTTTCATTTGGGGTTTTCGGTGTCGCTTGAGTGGCTTCGTCTCAATCTTTTAATTTCATATTGATTTGTGCCTTCATAGCATTGTAAGCCCCCTCCTACTATTAGATATTAACTTTAAACTTAATGTGACATGTTGTAGGTTGGGTTTGAACATTAAGTATGTTGCATGCTATCATGTTATGTATCCTATAATGACTAAAAAGTCATTATCTTGATCTTGTGGGCTTAAAGATATGAACTTTATGTTGAATGTTGCATTTTGGCAACATGAGAACTATCATATCCCTTATGATAGCTTACATGTAATGCCATATGCGAACTTCTAGCCACCTTTCTATGTCATTTATCACCATGATTCACCTATGTGCTAAGTTTGAGGTTGTGCATGTTTTTGAGGCCTAATAATGTAATATTCAAGTTAATGAATACATTTATACCTCATTTGCCACCATGTTTAACTTGTGGCCTTATACCCCTTTTGTCATGCCTTTGCCAAGTTCCTTCTTTTAATCCATTATGCGTTGTTGCGAATGTATATGCGAGTTTAAAAGCGTTGGGTTACGTTATGGGTAAAACTTTAATGACGTGAAACATGATTTGGGTAAATGGGTATAAACATGACAACATGTAACTTTGGCTATGAGCATGGGACTTGAAAACTTGACACGTATGGGTTGTAAGTGTAATAAGACACTAGACCAAACATGAAAGTGGCCAACTCGAGGTTGGGTTGAGTTTGTAGCATAAATCTACCTGGACCCGCCCGGCTTAACTAGTGGCTACAAACAATAGGACCCAATGTGAGAAGTTGGTCATGTCGCGCTTAAGACCCGAGGTTAGACTAAGTTGTGGTGTAAAACTACCCGGACCCGCCCGGCTTAACTAGTAACCACAACAAGGTCTAATGTGAGAGGTTGAGAGTGCATTAATTAAATTAATGCCACAAGATAAGGTTAAATAAATTTGACTAATGACACTTAACCGATATGACACGAATGGGTAGGTTAAGCTAAACCGGACTTGGTTCCTTAATGACACTTAACCATGCAAGACAATTAGGGGATGGGGTTAAGTAATTTACGCTTAACTAATCTAAACACGGTAATTAGATGGGGTTAAGTAACTAAGACTTAACTAATCTAAACACGGTAATTAGATGGGGTTAAGTAACTAAGACTTAACTAATCTAAACACGGTAATTAGATGGGGTTAAGTAATCTATACTTAACTAATCTAAACACGGGAATTCGATGGGGTTAAGTTAAACACTTAACCAATCTAAACTTGGTTATTCAATGGGGTTAAGTAACCAATACTTAACCAATTTAACATGATAATTTAATGGGGTTAAGTAACTTATACCTAACCAATTATACGTGATGATTTGATGAGGTTAAGTAACCTATACTTAACCAATCTAATAGGTGGACCTGATAAGGGTTAAGTCACAAGACCTTTTAAGATTAGGCTTAACCATTGTAATACGATTAGTGGATGGGGTTAAGCTAACCCATACTTAACCAATCCGACTCGATAATCTGATGGGATTAAGATAATCCATGCTTAATCAATCTAACATGAAAATCTGATAGGGTTAAGGCAAATAAATACTTAACCAGTTTGACTTGATAAGGTTAAGTCATGAGCTTCTTGGTACACTTAACCAACCTGTAGGGCTAAGCCTTGAACTTGAGTACTTAGCCAATCTTGACATGATTCGTAGGCGGGTTAAGTCATGAACTGGGATAACAACACTTAACCCATTTGACGAAACCCTAGCTCAGGGGACTAGGTTGGAAATCGTAGTTAACAAGGATAGCGGAAAGAGGGGCTAAGTGGTAAACCTTAGTTAAGGGTAACTAAGTAATAATTCTTAGCTAAGGACATGGGACTAGTTCATAAAGAGATGAGTAACCTGGTACGGTAGGTCATCGCTTAGTATACGAGGAGGAGCAAGTTATCTGACTTGGATAAAAGCTCCAGCGAACTGGGTAACGAAGCGGAAGCTTCGGGGAACGTGAGGGTACTCTTGGTATCCCTCTGTGAGGTGGCGTGTGGTCCATGAAACCCGGCCTCACAGAGGTTAAGGTCTGCGGTAGAAGAGCCAAGAGTATGCCTTGGTTGCTATGCGAGCGACCTAAAGACTAGGATGGGTTAGCGTGGAGTCGACGATACTTGATTTTGCCCCGGGATAGCAGGTCGCCGACTACCTACCATCTTTAGTCAATCGTGTACGTACGGAAAGGCAGGGAACTCCCAAAAGACCATATACTAGCTATCAAGTTATGGGTGAGGTTGGCTATCTGGAAGTGGGCATCGATGGGCCTTAGTGTAGTTTTCATACATGATTTTTCTTGGATTGCCTCACGTGGGACCATAGCCACGGGTACAAAAACAGACCTTGATATCTGCATCAGCAGACGACTTAAAGCTCCCGACCGAGTTCCGTATTTCTTGATTTTCCCTGGCACGGAACTCGGATGGCACATTGAGGAACATGTGCATCTAGACATGGAAAACGATTCACGATACATACGTGGGATAAAGGACGCGGTTGACGGGTGGCATAATCCCTAGTGGCCCTAGGTGGCAGAACCCAAACCGAGACACGGAAACGTTCATTAGGTAGCATAATCCCTAGTGGTCCTAGGTGGCATAAATCCTAAGTGGACACGCGATAGTTCATGGTAAGGAGACATAACTAGATCGAGGGTAGCAGTCCAAAATAGCTTTAAGGATAAAACGTTTGCATGGGAAAGCCCGTATGGCCTACGGCAAAGGACTGAACTTATACATGGAAAGAAACATACGAGTTGGGAAAACCTACATAGGTTATATATTAGGTTGACATGGACCATTACATGACATTGGGCAAGGGACATTCATAGTTAACACATGACGCGGGTTGGGATACTAGTACGAGAGGTGCAGAGAAAATATACATGTTAGAACCAGGAGAAATATACATGATAGATACCGTGGAATGTTATACAGGATAGATGCCTTGGGATAGTATACCTGATAGAAACCTGACAATGCGATACCTTGATTTATCTTGACACCGTAGTTTATCACGACACACTCGTGTATCTTGGTACAGTAGTTCATCCTGTTATTTTGGTTTAGCTTATCTATCTTATCATCATACTTATGTTCATCTCAGTTCCTCATGCCAGTTAACTTTACTAGTTTATATACTGATAGTAGATAAGGCTTACCAGTCTTTATGACTGACCCCGTTTTGTTTCGCCTCTTGTCTTCCGTTTCCCCCCCCCCCCAGGTTACAGGGAGGAAATGCTATTGTTAGTTTGGACTTCTTCTGTTTGAAGGTCATCACGCATGGCTTGGACTTCTCTTGGCTATGGCTACTTTACTATTTTACTTGGGGAGTAATTTATGAAATGGTTTTATGCTTCTTTATTATTGCAAGACGGGTTTTGATGTAAAAGGCTTTTAGACCTTATTTTATAAGGTAATGAAATTTGTTTTACTTCCGCTGTTTTATATATATATGTTCTGTCTTGTAATATTTCTGTACATGTTTACCAATAATACCCCTCTAAAGCTAGTGCATTCCTTTGCGAGTGACCCTAGCGGAGGTGGGGTGTTACATTCACTGTATGACAAAATTTACATTTTTATTTGTAGATAAAATAGGAATTCACTGTATGACAAAATTTACATTTTTATTTGTAGATAAAATAGGAATTCACTGTATGACAAAATTTACATTTTTATTTGTAAATATAAAGTAGGAAAAGTTTACATTATCATTAATGTAAATATAATTGGAATTTTCAAAGTAGGAAAAGTTTTACATTATTATTAATGTAGGTATAATAGAAATTTTCACAATGGTAAGTTAACATTATTTTATAATGTCAACATAAAAGAGAATTGACCGTAGGTATTAACATTTATTTTTCATGTTAATATTAAGTGAATTACTTCGTAGGAAAATTACATTGTTTTATATAATGCAAATAAAAAAAGGAGAATTAACAGTAGGATTGATTTACATTATTCTTAATGTAAATAAAAAAGAGAATTTAACTGTAGGATAGCGTTAACATTATTTTTTAATGTTGATATAAATGAATTTAACCGTAGGTACAGGTTTACATTTTATTCAATAAAATAAGAGCGTGATATGTATTGAAAGATTACATTTTATTTAATGTAAATAAAAGTAAGATTATGCGCCGTTAAGTAAGAAGTTAAATTATTTTAAATAATTATGACAAGAATTAGCCGTTATAAAATAATATAACGACATGAAATAGTTTTTCCAAAACTATAAGTATTGTAACAACCCGTATTTTCAATAACCTGTAATAACATAAATCGAGGCAGAATTTAATTCTAAAATGGGAATCAAGGGAAACGGGCTATGCCATTGCGTTCGTCTCGGAAAAATACGCGAAATAGAGTCCGAGTTTTCGAAAATCGGAGTCCGTATGACCAAGATATGGCCTCGCGAAGTTTCACGAAAATTCCCAAATTAAAGTATACTTAATTAAGTGAAATGGGTTGTGTAGATATATATATATATATTGATATATATATATATATAATTGAAAATTTAATAAATAAATATGCAAAAATGCTCAAAACAGCGAATTGGGAGAGGGGAATAACCGAACCGGCCGATTTTTGAAGTCGACCCGAGCCCGCTGGGTCGACTAGGGGTTAATCCAGGGTGTTTGGCTGTCAACCCGTGGGCCGATTCGCTCAAGTGCAGATTTTGCATTTGAATGGTTCTCATGGTCCATCTTTAATCTAAAGGCCCTAGATGGTTCCTACACTTGACTTCTTCCCCAAGACATGCTTTGATGGCTTGGATTGAATCTAGGGTTAATCCTATGGCCTAAAACACTTGCCTAATCTATAAATAAGACCCTAACCTACCCTAATTCATTCATAATTAAACCTAGTGACTAAACTATGGCAAAATGCTAGCTCTCATGGCCTCCACTAATTTTATGAAGAGGGTTGCATACTAATCACTCTCTAATCAACTTCTAATCCCTTCTTAGCATCTTAATCTTCTTCATTTGGTGTTCAAAGTTGCTAGTTGTGAGTTTCTATCACTTTGATGATCTTTTGGTAAACTAATTAGATGAGATGTGATGAGATTTATGGTTTTGTATGTGGGTTAATGAGCTTTGAATCATATGATATGATGTTAGCATTAATCTTATGTTTATGCATGTTGAGTATGTAAGCTTATGCAAGTTTAATATGATGTATGTTATGTTTGCATGATGCTAAATATGCAAGTTGTGGGCTATGTAATCATATGCATGTTATGCAAGTTCATGGTAATATGCTATGCAAGTTACATGTATGTAAATATGCAAGTTACATGTTTGTTAATATGCAAGTTACATGTATGTAAATATGCAAGTTACATGTTTGTTAATATGCAAGTTACATGTTTGTTAATATGCAAGTTACATGTATGTAAATATGCAAGTTACATGTTTCTTTATATGCAAGTTACATGTTTGTTAATATGCAAGTTACATGTATGTAAATATGCAAGTTACATGTTTATTAATATGCAAGTTCATGATGACACATTATGCAAGTCTATAAGCTAATATGCAAGTTTGTTATGCAAAATGAATATGTAAGTTATGTGACATATTATATGCAAGTTATGTGACATGTTATGCAAGTTCATATGCAAGTTATGTGTTTGTTAATATGCAAGATGGCACCTTTGAAACATGTTCATTCATATGCAAGTTGACACCTTTTATATGTGTTATATCATGAACGAAATTACGTGGGAACGATGGGGTAATTAAATGCATAAGTTAATAAGATTGTGTGAAATTAATATAATTATGCATAACACAAAATAAATAAGCATAGTATGGGAATTTGCCTATTTGGTTAGGTGTACCCATACTATGTGTTGGGAATTTACCTATTGAGTTAGGTCTACCCCATGGGAATTTACCTATTAAGTTAGGTCTACCCATGTTAAGAAAACTTGATTAATTAGGGATAATTAATATAAAATTATGAGGGTGATTAATTAGGTGTAATTAATTGACTAAGACACGAGGTTGGACTCAGTTGTAGCGTAAAACTGCCCGGACCCAACCGGCTTAACCAGTTGCTACAAATGTTAGCCCAATGTGAGAGGTCTTAGGCACAAACTAAATACGTAATTAATGTAAAGACACGAGGTTAGACTCTGTTATGACATAAGGCTGCCCGGACCCAACCGGCTTAACCAGCGGTCATAAAAGACAGTCTAATGTGAGAGGTCTTTACAAAGGTTACGTTCTTAATTAATTAATTAAGAAACACTTAACCACATTAGCATGTAGAGGGACATGAGGGGTTAAGTGGGTGCCTCGGGTGGCATGAGAAAATCTAGTGGTTGCCTTGGGTGGCAATAGAAAATACGATTAGAATACTTAACCAAAATGGAACATGTAATTAAAACATGATTAAAGGGTTAAGTGGGATATACTAGAAAAAGGGACAAGCTTAGGTGGGTAGCTTGTGGAGGCCCATTTCAACCAGTAACCCATACGTATCTTTGTGGGCTCGACCCATGTCGAGGACGGGACACGCATACTGGGCTTGACTGTAAGAGGCAAACGGGTTAGCGGTGGCAACGCAAGTCCAACGGGCTTCATATGCGTGAGTGGGTCCGGGCTGGTAGGTAAGCCGTTGTTGCATCGAGTAGATATAAGCCGTGCACCTTTAGTTTCATCAGGTTGCCACATTGGGGAATGATACATCCCACGGTGGGGCCAGCACGGGTATCTACGTTAGGGAGCCGATCGAATGGGAAGTAGTGTGTACACCTAGTGGATTGTAGGGCCCCGTGGCGCCTACTTGGTCACCTAGGGGTACGCAGGTACTAATTAGTAAATTTTATAAGTCCTTGGGTGGGATCAACCTTTAAGTTAGGAACGACTGGTGTGGTGCAGTTTAGTAATTTACCTTAGGGAGGGTAGATGCGTCTTTATCCTTTATCTTCGTTTAGTTGACTGCTTAGGGTAGCCATTCATCCCTATATGTTACCGTATATCAGTTTATGTCTTCTCTGGTTACTTTAACGATTGTATTGTTAAAGTTATAGGACTCGCTCAGACTTATGTCTGACCCCGTTGTTTTTATCTTTTTCCCAACCCTCAGGTCCTACGGTGGATCCTAGCAGTAGTGGAGCTTGATCGGATTGCTGTTCCAGTCTTTAGGAGCTTGGATAGATGTAAAGCTCCAGTTATCCAGTTATCTTTTCTTTTGTTTGGCTATTGTATGAGAGTGGGATTATGTACTTCTTTATTTTGATGGATATTGTACTTGACCTTTATTGTGGTTTTATGATGTAACCAGACATGTTTTACTTCCGCTGTTATGAGATGATGTTTTAAAATTTCAAGTACTATTTATATCTGTCTTGTTGTAATTTTTCTGTTCTATATTCACTAAAATACTCCACCGATGCTATGGCATTCCCTTAGTGAGTGATCATAGCGGGAGTGGGGTGTTACACGTGGTATCAGAGCTTAAGGTTACCAGAACAGATAAAATTTTTGAGAAAAACTATTTTCTAAGAGTATTTTCGAAGAAAGTATTTTCAAAAGCATGTCTTCTAAGAGAAAAAGTTTTTGAAAAAGAAAAGCATAATCCCCAATAGCCATATCTTTATCTTTCGGAATCTCCTTTTTGAATCTTTCCTCTTTCGTTTCAGCATGGCTGAAGATCTTAACATCCCGGAGGGTTTAGTTATACCACTATGGTATAGGAGGTTGCAAGAGGCTAGGGCCGCGGCTGCGGGTCCGGCCAATGCTACTACACCAGAGACAACCGCTCCTCCTCCTCAGCCTAGAGTGGATAATTTTGCTAAGGTTTGCAAGGAGTTCAAGGCTATAGGAGGAAAACCTTTTCTTGGTTCAGAGACTTTCGTAGAGGCTAGAGATTGGCTTAAGGAAGTGGAAGAGTTGCTAGATATCTTTGAAGTGGAAGAGGGAAAGAAAGTCAAGTTGGCGGCTTGGTTAATGAAGGGAGAGGCCTCATTCTGGTGGGAGGTCACTAATGGAGAACGCCCTGTTGACTCTTGGGCAGATTTTAAGCAAAGGTTTGGGGCTAAGTTTCTCTCAAGGGCGGAAGAGAATCTGTTTATGGAGAAGTTCTTGAATTTGAAGCAAGGGAATCTCACGGTGAAAGAATATGTCAACAAATTCAATCAATTAGCAAGGTTTGGCATAGAGTTGGTGAATACACCGGAGAAGAAGGCTTTGAGGTTCGTTAGAGGCTTGAACGAACCATTGCAAGGAATAGCTATGACTCACATTCCTATGGGGGCCACTTTTGAGAAGCTTGTCTACATGGCACTTATGCATGAGGATGATAAGAATTCTAAGGCACCAGAGAAAAAGGGGGATCAGAAGAAATCGCAACAGCAACAACAAGGCAAGGGCGGAAAAGGCAATGGTGACAAAAAGAAGACGAAGAAGAAGTGCTTCAATTGTGGAACACCAGGACACCTTAGTAAGGATTGTCGCAAAAAGAAGAAGACCGGTTGCTTTCATTGTGGTGAAGCAGGGCATCTTGTGAAAAACTGCCCAAAGAAGGGGCAGAAGACGGGGTCTACCTCAGGAGGCCAGGTGCAAGTTCTTATAGCACCACCTCAGTCAGGGGGGCAAGTTCAGGTTCTCTCAGTTCCACCGATTCAGCAGAGAGGTAGAACTATTTCCGTTGAAAGTCTGGTTTTTCTGTTTGATCATCCAGTTCGTACTTTGTTTGACTCTGGCGCATCGCATTCTTTTATCTCATCATCGTTAGTTGAGTCACTGCACTTAGACACCAGTCTAGTTGATGATCCCTTGGTTGTCTCAAACCCAATTGGGGGCTCCATATATCTGTCTATGATATGTTTGGGTTTGAAGATTTCTATACTTAGCGTTGAGTTTAGATGTGATGCTTTTGTATTGGGCTTCACGGGCTATGGGTTGATCTTGGGCATGGACTGGTTATCCAGTAATGGTGCCGTTCTTGATTGCGAAAGGAGAGTTGTCAGGCTCATGACCCGCTTGGGTAACACTCTCGAGATCTCTTGCAATCCCATGGAATCTGTTTTGCTAAGTTATCTTGAATCGCTCGATGCTTCGGTCGAGAGTTTGTGTTCTGTCAGAGTAGTCCGGGAATATCCGGATGTGTTTGAAGAAGTAAAGGGTTTGCCTCCGAAGCGGGAGATAGATTTCCGAATTTATTTGGTGGATAATGCCAAACCAGTGTCTTTGCCAGTACGCCACATGGCTCCTCGTGAGAGAAGAGAACTTCATAAGCAAGTAGGGGAGTTGCTTGAGAAGGGGTTCATAAGGCGAAGTATATCGGAGTGGGGAGCTCCAGTAGTGTTTGCCACGAAGGCGGATGGGTCCCTCAGACTTTGTGTGGATTATAGAGAACTTAATAAGCTCACGAAGAAGAATAGACACCCATTACCGAGGATAGATGATCTCTTTGATCAGTTGGTTGGCGCGTCAGTATTTTCGCAGATGGACTTAGCTACAGGGTTTCATCAGTTAAGAGTGGCGGAGGACAGTATAGAGAAGACTGCTTTCCGGACTCCGGATGGTTTTTATGAGTGGCTAGTGATGCCATTTGGGTTGACAAACGCCCCCGCATACTTTGTTGATCTCATGAGTAGAGTGTTCAGAGAGTATCTGAATAAGTTTGTAGTAGTTTTTGTGGATGACATCTTGGTCTTTTCCAAGAATGAAGAAGAGCATGCCTTACATCTCAAGGAAGTGTTGGAGACTCTTCGAGCGCATAGTCTTAAAGCTAAATTCTCTAAATGCCATTTTTGGAGAAGAGAAGTGCGATTCTTAGGGCATGTGGTCTCTAAGGAAGGGATAGCTGTGGATCCCGCAAAGATAGTATCTATCCAGGATTGGAAAGTTCCTAGAAATGCTACCGAGGTAAGAAGTTTCTTGGGGTTGGCAGGATATTATAGGAAGTTCATCAAAGACTTCGCGAAGATATCAGCCCCATTAACCCGCTTGACGAAAAAGAATCTGGTTTTCTCGTGGGATGTAGATTGTGATGATGCTTTCCGACGGTTAAAGAGAGCTTTGACCACCGCTCCAGTTTTAGTGCTCCCGGATGGGAGTAAGCCGTTTGTTGTTTATACCGATGCTTGTGGAACAGGATTAGGCGCAGTCTTGATGCAGGAGGGAAGGGTAATAGCCTATGGAGGGAGACAATTGAGAGTGCATGAGAAGAATTACCCTACCCATGATCTAGAGTTGGCCGCGATTGTTTTCGCACTTAAGTCTTGGCGCCATTATCTTCTTGGTGAGAGATTCGAGTTGTTCACCGACCATAAATCATTGAAGTACTTATTCTCTCAGAAGGATTTAAACTTAAGACAGCAAAGGTGGATGGAGTTCTTAGCATCCTATGATTTCGAGATAGCGTATACCCCTGGTAAGGGTAACGTGGTGGCAGACGCCTTAAGTAGAAAAAGGCTATCTTTGAGTCCATTGTTCGTGGAACGACGAAGCTTGGAGTTTCTTTCTTTGTTTGACTTCAGACCTTCTGTTGATTTTGTACCTGGTTTGTTGGCATCCTTGGAGGTTAGACCTACTCTTTTGAGACGGATTGGCGAGGCTCAGCGAGACGACCCACAGTTGGTTGTGTTGGTAGAGAAGCTTATAAGAGGGGAGTCGTCCAGCCATTTGGGTAGATACACCATAGATGATAAGGGATGGTTGCATAGAGACGGTAGACTTTGTGTACCGCAAGATGAGGGTTTGAAGAAGGCTATTTTGGATGATGCACATCGTTCAAGAATGACTATTCATCCCGGTGGAGACAAAATGTACCAAGACATGAAGAGAGTTTTCTTCTGGGCCGGTATGAAGAAAGATGTGGCCGAGTATGTGGCTAGATGCTTAGTGTGCCAACAAGTTAAAGTGGAGCAAAGGAAACCCGGTGGGTTGCTACACCCATTGGAAGTTCCACAGTGGAAGTGGGATAGTGTCTCGATGGATTTCATCGACGGGTTACCGAGATCGAGGAAGGGCAATACGGGAATTTGGGTTGTGGTAGACAGACTTACCAAGAGTGCCCATTTTATACCCGTAAAGAGTAAGAGGACCGCTCCATGGCTTGCTTCAGTCTATGTTAGAGAGATTGTTAGATTGCATGGCGTACCATCCAGCATTGTGAGTGATCGAGATCCTATTTTCACTAGTGAGTTTTGGAGAAGTTTGCAAGAGGCGGTAGGGACTCAGTTGTGTTTGAGCACCGCATATCATCCTCAGACGGACGGTCAGACTGAGAGGGTGAACCGTAT
Source organism: Allium sativum (assembly GCA_030737875.1). NCBI lineage: Eukaryota > Viridiplantae > Streptophyta > Magnoliopsida > Asparagales > Amaryllidaceae > Allium > Allium sativum. The sequence goes on along the minus strand of CM060924.1, from coordinate 344,047,758 downwards.
CTTAGAAGATCTTTTGAGGCTTTGTATCTTGGATTTTGGAGGTACATGGGAAGAACATCTTCCTTTGGTGGAGTTCGCATATAATAACAGCTTTCAGTCCAGTATTGGTATGGCTCCTTTCGAAGCTCTTTATGGAAGGCCTTGTCGATCTCCTACATGTTGGTGGGAATCTACGGATAAGATCTTGCTTGGGCCGGATATGGTTAGAGAGACTTCAGAGAAGATTGATTTAATTCGAAAAAGGATGAAAGCAGCGCAAGATAGACAGAAATCTTATGCGGATCGGAGAAGGACGGATCTTGAGTTTGAGGTTGGGGACATGGTTTTTGTCAAAGTATCTCCATTGAGAAATGTTGTTCGCTTTGGGTCCGTAGGGAAGTTAGCACCGAGATTTGTTGGGCCGTTTCCTATTAAGGAAAGGATTGGACGGATGGCATATAGGGTGGAGTTGCCCGACAGACTTAGTGGTGTTCATGATGTATTCCATGTATCACATTTGAGGAAGTGCTTACATGAGACCGCGGAGGTGGTAGAGCCGAGCTTGCTTAGAGATGTAGAGGTAGAGCGTGATGCGACGATTCGACGAGCTCCTACTCGCATCCTTGGGTCAGAAACTAGGAAGTTGAGGAACAGAGAAGTTCAGCTAGTTAAAGTGCAATGGGGAGATGACGAAAGCAATGCTACTTGGGAGACGGAAGCAAAGATGCGTTCTTTGTATCCATTTCTTTTTGAGAGTATGTCTTTTAACTTCTCCTTTATTGCTTGTCTAGTACTTATCTTATCTTTAGTATATCCTCTCGCTAATACCTATGACCTTTAGATAGGGTAAAACCTATGGTTGAAACATGTGTTTGAAACATGTTATGGTTGATGGATGCATATGGATGCAATTGTTTGCTAGTGGTTGCTCGTGGATGCATATACACACACATTAGGCACTAGATCGGCTCAGTCACTTCATGTTGCATATTGCATAAATGGATGTGGTAGTTAGATTGATGGATGTATCATGGCTGTGTTATCATATGGATGATGCATTTTTGTGTATGGTTGTGCACGCATGTAGAAATTTGTATGTGTCAATAGGGTTTCGCATACATATTGGATGCATGGCACTATCATGGTTTGCATTAAGGAGGTTTACTGTATCAGTAACCGCCTGATTTTCGCATTAGGTAAGTACATATACACACACTTTTGCATATATCCATCCAGCATTTAGAATCTTGTAAGGACAATGATTGCTCGTGGATGATGCTTTGAGTAGATGGATGATTGGATGGTAGGATACGTTCTTCCTAACTTGAAGATTTCGGGGACGAAATCCTTTAAGGAGGGGAGAATGTAACAACCCGTATTTTCAATAACCTGTAATAACATAAATCGAGGCAGAATTTAATTCTAAAATGGGAATCAAGGGAAACGGGCTATGCCATTGCGTTCGTCTCGGAAAAATACGCGAAATAGAGTCCGAGTTTTCGAAAATCGGAGTCCGTATGACCAAGATATGGCCTCGCGAAGTTTCACGAAAATTCCCAAATTAAAGTATACTTAATTAAGTGAAATGGGTTGTGTAGATATATATATATATATATATATTGATATATATATATATATATAATTGAAAATTTAATAAATAAATATGCAAAAATGCTCAAAACAGCGAATTGGGAGAGGGGAATAACCGAACCGGCCGATTTTTGAAGTCGACCCGAGCCCGCTGGGTCGACTAGGGGTTAATCCAGGGTGTTTGGCTGTCAACCCGTGGGCCGATTCGCTCAAGTGCAGATTTTGCATTTGAATGGTTCTCATGGTCCATCTTTAATCTAAAGGCCCTAGATGGTTCCTACACTTGACTTCTTCCCCAAGACATGCTTTGATGGCTTGGATTGAATCTAGGGTTAATCCTATGGCCTAAAACACTTGCCTAATCTATAAATAAGACCCTAACCTACCCTAATTCATTCATAATTAAACCTAGTGACTAAACTATGGCAAAATGCTAGCTCTCATGGCCTCCACTAATTTTATGAAGAGGGTTGCATACTAATCACTCTCTAATCAACTTCTAATCCCTTCTTAGCATCTTAATCTTCTTCATTTGGTGTTCAAAGTTGCTAGTTGTGAGTTTCTATCACTTTGATGATCTTTTGGTAAACTAATTAGATGAGATGTGATGAGATTTATGGTTTTGTATGTGGGTTAATGAGCTTTGAATCATATGATATGATGTTAGCATTAATCTTATGTTTATGCATGTTGAGTATGTAAGCTTATGCAAGTTTAATATGATGTATGTTATGTTTGCATGATGCTAAATATGCAAGTTGTGGGCTATGTAATCATATGCATGTTATGCAAGTTCATGGTAATATGCTATGCAAGTTACATGTATGTAAATATGCAAGTTACATGTTTGTTAATATGCAAGTTACATGTATGTAAATATGCAAGTTACATGTTTGTTAATATGCAAGTTACATGTTTGTTAATATGCAAGTTACATGTATGTAAATATGCAAGTTACATGTTTCTTTATATGCAAGTTACATGTTTGTTAATATGCAAGTTACATGTATGTAAATATGCAAGTTACATGTTTATTAATATGCAAGTTCATGATGACACATTATGCAAGTCTATAAGCTAATATGCAAGTTTGTTATGCAAAATGAATATGTAAGTTATGTGACATATTATATGCAAGTTATGTGACATGTTATGCAAGTTCATATGCAAGTTATGTGTTTGTTAATATGCAAGATGGCACCTTTGAAACATGTTCATTCATATGCAAGTTGACACCTTTTATATGTGTTATATCATGAACGAAATTACGTGGGAACGATGGGGTAATTAAATGCATAAGTTAATAAGATTGTGTGAAATTAATATAATTATGCATAACACAAAATAAATAAGCATAGTATGGGAATTTGCCTATTTGGTTAGGTGTACCCATACTATGTGTTGGGAATTTACCTATTGAGTTAGGTCTACCCCATGGGAATTTACCTATTAAGTTAGGTCTACCCATGTTAAGAAAACTTGATTAATTAGGGATAATTAATATAAAATTATGAGGGTGATTAATTAGGTGTAATTAATTGACTAAGACACGAGGTTGGACTCAGTTGTAGCGTAAAACTGCCCGGACCCAACCGGCTTAACCAGTTGCTACAAATGTTAGCCCAATGTGAGAGGTCTTAGGCACAAACTAAATACGTAATTAATGTAAAGACACGAGGTTAGACTCTGTTATGACATAAGGCTGCCCGGACCCAACCGGCTTAACCAGCGGTCATAAAAGACAGTCTAATGTGAGAGGTCTTTACAAAGGTTACGTTCTTAATTAATTAATTAAGAAACACTTAACCACATTAGCATGTAGAGGGACATGAGGGGTTAAGTGGGTGCCTCGGGTGGCATGAGAAAATCTAGTGGTTGCCTTGGGTGGCAATAGAAAATACGATTAGAATACTTAACCAAAATGGAACATGTAATTAAAACATGATTAAAGGGTTAAGTGGGATATACTAGAAAAAGGGACAAGCTTAGGTGGGTAGCTTGTGGAGGCCCATTTCAACCAGTAACCCATACGTATCTTTGTGGGCTCGACCCATGTCGAGGACGGGACACGCATACTGGGCTTGACTGTAAGAGGCAAACGGGTTAGCGGTGGCAACGCAAGTCCAACGGGCTTCATATGCGTGAGTGGGTCCGGGCTGGTAGGTAAGCCGTTGTTGCATCGAGTAGATATAAGCCGTGCACCTTTAGTTTCATCAGGTTGCCACATTGGGGAATGATACATCCCACGGTGGGGCCAGCACGGGTATCTACGTTAGGGAGCCGATCGAATGGGAAGTAGTGTGTACACCTAGTGGATTGTAGGGCCCCGTGGCGCCTACTTGGTCACCTAGGGGTACGCAGGTACTAATTAGTAAATTTTATAAGTCCTTGGGTGGGATCAACCTTTAAGTTAGGAACGACTGGTGTGGTGCAGTTTAGTAATTTACCTTAGGGAGGGTAGATGCGTCTTTATCCTTTATCTTCGTTTAGTTGACTGCTTAGGGTAGCCATTCATCCCTATATGTTACCGTATATCAGTTTATGTCTTCTCTGGTTACTTTAACGATTGTATTGTTAAAGTTATAGGACTCGCTCAGACTTATGTCTGACCCCGTTGTTTTTATCTTTTTCCCAACCCTCAGGTCCTACGGTGGATCCTAGCAGTAGTGGAGCTTGATCGGATTGCTGTTCCAGTCTTTAGGAGCTTGGATAGATGTAAAGCTCCAGTTATCCAGTTATCTTTTCTTTTGTTTGGCTATTGTATGAGAGTGGGATTATGTACTTCTTTATTTTGATGGATATTGTACTTGACCTTTATTGTGGTTTTATGATGTAACCAGACATGTTTTACTTCCGCTGTTATGAGATGATGTTTTAAAATTTCAAGTACTATTTATATCTGTCTTGTTGTAATTTTTCTGTTCTATATTCACTAAAATACTCCACCGATGCTATGGCATTCCCTTAGTGAGTGATCATAGCGGGAGTGGGGTGTTACAAGTATGCGAGGTTATTTGGGAAGTCCGAGATACTCTCATCCCAAATTAAACCAAACGACGTTGAAGGATCGAAGTATGAGATGACGTGAAGGCCGTAAATCTTCCCTCGAATGGACGGTGACCAAGGTCCTGAATTGATTTGCTCCCAATTCGAGGGTTAAGGTAATTGCCCAAACGTATGTGTCGATCTCACGGTTTAGACTTTCGCTCAGACCCAGAGCATAAGTTTTAAATGGAACGTGTGTCCGACATTGGACTCCTTTGTATTTCATTTGTTGATTTTCTGTCGGTAGTACGAATGATTGGTGGTAGAGAATTTATTCTCTACTTAACACCCTTTTGTACAATTGACGGAGAACCGATAGTGTGATATGGAGTGTCAGTGTGGCATACTAAGATGCAATGATCAAGGTTTCTTGTTGAAAAGCAGAACCTTGTGGTGATGATCAGAGCATGGCCTATTTTAGGCGTAGCTTTGTGTAACGTAACTTCGCAAGCCTCACCCACCGGTTGAGTCAAAAACGGGCGAAGGGAACGTAGGGAGAGCAGCACGTTTCTTTCTAGATATAGTGATGTCAGGGACCTACCAGCGCTGACATTTTACTCAAGTGGATGATGGAATTTTCGAGGCCTCGGTATTAGGTCCTATAGGACCGGGAAACGTGTGTTCAGGAATTGTCAATCCGCTAAGCTGTATTTGTGGACCGGCCCGGCAGCTATCCAAGGGTTCTCTGCGGGGAATCCTGAGGCATTAGCTAGAGTGTCTCGCATCGGTAAGGAGCTCCGCCCTAGCCTTGACTTATGATGGAAACCAAAATCCAAATACGAACCGACGAATTTGATTGTATTACTAGTACGGAAGCATAGTATATGGTAGCTATGTTTCCTAGGATTAATACATTTATTTTGAAATATTTTCATATGCACTAATGATAATATTAGATTCGTATTTGCCGTATTTAGCATGTTTAATCATCATAGGTAAAACCCTATCCTCTGGTGTGCGTTGCATTGTGTGATGGGACTTGGGTCTTATGGTGATTCCATTTTTCCAAAAGCATTGCGATATTTCACGTTGTTCTTATTTTTTTTTTCTTTTCATGACACCTTAAATTATGCACGGCAACCCATTGGATAAAACCCGTTCCGCGTTAGCGGCGTGGTCTTTAGGTTTGCCATCTTATTAGTTGTTAAAGTAGTTAAGAATTCTCACACCAGTCCCACGACTGACCTATGGTTTGTTTCACCTTTTTGCAAACTTGGGTGCCCTCTTTTCTACACGGGCAGCCAAGTAACAGGTATTCTTTTGCCTGGAGTCTTTTCTTTGGAGCTACTTATCATTTTCCTTGGGCCAGCTTTTGACGTAGAGGTGATGACTTGGAGCTACGAAGACTTTCTATCATTTGCTCTTATCGCATTTTCTTTTTCGTTTCAAACATTAGACTTATTTCCATTTTATGTCATTTTTTTGCAAACTTGATGTAATAACTTAGAATTCTGTGACTGTGGATTTTCTATTGCTGATGACATTATATCTCCGCTGCTATGATGTTGTTCCTATATGGATTTCCTGTGCTATGTTGTTTCTGTGACTTGTTATATTATATTTATGTTGTATTCCAAATGATAATCTCTTACTTTCATTCCCGTGGAAGTTTGGGGTTATCACAACACACCTTTATGTATTACATGTTTTTGATTTCCCTTTTTCCTCACGTTTATAAAGTTGGGCTGAATTGTGACAAGCCCAACACATGTTATAACGTTGCGAACAAACGGGGGTAATAACGTTGGGTGTAAAATATGAAAATATATGTTGGCATGGTTGGCACATGCCAATGATTATGACACATAAGCGGTATGAATTGAAATACCCAAAAATAAAAAGATATGACATTTACATATAGTTGAGAAGTAATAAAATATGTAAATTTAGAAAACACGATATGCTTAACCCGAGGTTGGATTGATTTGTGATGTAAACCTGCCCGGACCCGTCCGGCTGTCCAGTAGTCACAACAATACCTATCCAATGTGGGTGGTTAAGCATTGAGCCCAATAAGGACCCGAGGTTAGACTGAGCTACGGTGTAAACTTGCCCGGAACCAACCGGCACATCCAGTAACCATAGCAATACCTGTCTAATGTGAGTGGTCTGGTGCTCCTAAGAGGCTAAGGACAGATGGTAGGGTTAAGTCAACTATAACACTTAACCAAATTCAACATGTTAACAAGAATTGATGGGTGGGGTTAGGTAAATACAAACACTTAACCACTTAACATGTTTGACTAGAAAATCCTGGTAACGAGGGACCCGTTTCAGCAGTAACCCAAAGTTAGGTATCAACGGTACCCTGAAACTAGGCAGGGTGGGGCATGATTACTGGGCTGATTGTAAGCGGTCAAACGACGGCGGTGGGTGCACAGTGCAAGTCTAACGGGGTGCGGGCGTGCACACACTCCGGAGCAGACAACCAGGGCACTGGAGACACCAGTAGTATAACCTATGCCTTCTAGTTTTGTGTCGGGGCCGCCACCATGGGTCTTGATACACCCCATGGTGTGACCAGCATAGGTATCTACAATTCTTGGGGGTCGTATGACACATGTTAACGCGAGTAGGAGTCGATCTTTAGAAAATGGGGATCACTTTACCCTCACCACGGGGTGCCAGTTGGAATAAACTCAAATAGGTGCAGAGATATAGTATGGGTGTGATAGTACACTCGACACTTCCTTAGCTGGTGACACTTTCCTATTTTTAGTTTACATCCATCATACTCGTTTCTTATTCACATATTGAAGAGTTACTAGATTTACTCAGGCTTTATGTCTGACCCTATTTTCTTTTCGTCTTCTTTTCTTTCGTACCCCCCCCCCCCACAGGTCCACAGGGAGGAAACAACTCAACTCAGTCAGACTCTTTCCAAGCACCAAGAATGTAGATGTATGATTTGGATCTTTCTTGCACAGATAATGGCTTTGGATATCACTATGGCGATTTTTGTCACTTTATTTATGCTTTCATGCTTCTTTAATAATCAAGGCAGTTATGAGGTTGTAATGTTGGAAGTTTTTTGAGACAATTATGGAAATCTTTTGTTTGATACACGTATTGATGAAATAAAAGTTTGTTTGGTTTCCACTGTTTAAAATATATGTACTTATATCTGTCTTGAGTTTATCTGTGGCTTTTGCTTATAAACCTCCACCAAAGTTAAGGCATTCCCTTTGTGAGTGACCTTAATGGAGGTGGGGTGTTTCAATGCCATTTGCTCTTGATGTAGTCTTTCATTAGTTAAGGGAAGCGCCATGATGGGGACATAGCCACCGTGAAAAGAGACATACCATATGTGGATATCTGTATTTTAAGCCTAACGAAGCTGTTCTTTACAAATATCGAAAGCTCCCAACCAAGTTCTATGCATTGGATGTAGCCTTATTACAGAACTCGGGTCACAGTAGGCAGCACGTTCTTAGGAGGGTCTAATACATGCACTGGGTGGTGTATTAGGGCATTATTCTATGCTGAGACGAGGTTCGACCAAGGAATTCATATATGAGGATCCGTACGCTTACATGGCATAGTGATGGTGGTTCTATGCCATTACGTGGAAAAACGATGAAGAATTCCATATGCAGTCAGATGTAGGATGGAGGTTGTGCATGCTTCTGTGGTGTGACGGTAGAGACCGTCCGAGGAGGGTACTATGGGGATTACCTTGAGATGTTGAGCATAACTACATATATATTATATTTGGCTTAATCTACTAGGGAGTAGGTAGGTGCGACGTGTGTACAGAGTCTAGAGTGTTATTAACCCGAATAACCTAATAACTAAGAAAATGTAAATGAATGGTATATGTTGGGTTATTTCAGAATGTATGATTTGTCCTCTCACCAGAACTTGTGTTCTGACCCCCTCCTCATAACATACTCACATGTTAGACTTTTGGCTGAGATTTTGGTAGCCTTTGGACACTTGTTAAGCAGTGTCATTCTTTCGGTAAGGCTATATTTTATTATTATATTTTTACCCATTCCACTGTGAGATGTTTTATCGAGCTCTGATATATATATATATATTATCTTTGTTTTTTGTGTAGGATACCAGACAAGCCAACTCGAGTTTCGATAGATTGGGGTTTTTGAGAAAAAATTTGGTCTGTCAAAGATCGGGTTGTTACATGGAGAGACTCCCAATCTACCTCCCTTTCTTACCATACTAGGAGAAGAATTGTTCCCAATAGCATTTCTCATACTTCGATTCATTCTCTATCTGAAATAGGAATGAGTAGTCTCCTATAAAGAAAAGCCGCAATGGTACTCATTTACATGTTGTTAACTATGTTACTATGTTTAAATCCAAATCATTTACAAATACATCTCTCTTACGTATATATTTTTTATCAACTTTGGTAAATCATATAACCAAGCTCTGATACCAAATGTCACAACCGCCCCATACCACCTGCACCGATTGGCAAGATAGATGCACAAAATGCTATGCTAGGCTGATATTGGATAATTACCAGAAAAAGTGACCTAAACCAGAAAAAATATCTTGCAGCATATGAATAATATATAATAACAACATAGTAGTGAGTCATAGCAAAATGGAAATATCATATTAATTAAAAAGTTAAGTATGTAGTATCATAAGATCTGAATACATTTCATCCTCAATACAAACTCTCAAAGTATATCAATACAGTGGAAAACAAAATATCTACAAGATGAATAATACGCCTGCCCTCCAAGTTCATCTTAGGAACAATAATATCATCACTAAACTCAGTGTCTAGTCTAGTCATTAGATCCGCTGATGAGTATCGATAATAAGAGGAAACAAAAAACCTTGGGTCAGATAATAGTGTAATGTGAGTGATTAATGACTATCAACAGCTATATGGCAAAATATGATACTACACAGGCTTAAGACTCATGCCTGACTCGCCACTTCAACCAAAGAGTTAGCAGATATAATAAAGCAAAATATGTTACTCAAATAACAAGAGTAATAGATATAACACAGTTATGGGTAAAAGAATCTAAGCAGCCTCTTTTAGCTCTTTATTCTAAATCCTCACTTCGCTTAAGTATTCTATTGGTGATAGAATCAAAAAACCCAGTTTTAGTCGGACTCCCATATTAGTGGAACGTACAGTTCAACACATTTGCTGACAAGACCTAAGTACCTAGCAACTAGAACCCCTTATCTTGTCGGGGCGATCCAAGATACAGGACCATTTCTACCGGTCAAATGGGTATCCCCGTGATACCCTTGTTTTGAGTCGACAACTAGAACACTCCAAACTATCAAGGATTCCTTAGCATCCCCAAATATAAGAGACATCCACAACTCCATCATTAGTTCCAAGTCCCAATTAAACCAATCCATTATCACAGAGCCTCATTCCATCATGAGTTGCCTATCACTTGTCCTTCGACCACTTCCACCAAAGTTCACAATCGAAGAGTAACAACTTCAACGGGTTATAACTTCATCTTCGTAGAAGCAAGGAATGAACAACAAGCTCTTGATAAAGTCCTCTGCAATCACCATGGATCTCACCATCAGTGTCCCCCTCCTTATGAATGAGTGTCGATCCATTTACTTAGCAAAAATTAAGCTGGTCCATTTACTTAGCAAAAATTAAGCCGAACCATTTACTTAGAAAAAATTAAGCTAAGTTACTTCAAGGTCCTTCACATGCTCCTACCTAAAGTCCTAGATCATGCTGCCAAATCCCAACTCAAATCTAAATGTCGACTCCATTTCTGTCAATCCATCATCCTGTTGACACATGGCCAATACAGTGACCTCTAAATCTTTAAATTAGCATCAATATGGCCCACTATTTCTACCTTAAGTTGCACCATCATCTAAGCTATCTTCATGGATCGGTACAGGTCCATGCCTAATGCATCTGTGCCCATCTATGTACTTAGCCAGATTTCTGGTGAAATTTCTCATGTGCCAACCCGGCATCCTCTAGAGCCTATCCTCCAATTTTCACGTGATTTAAATGAAATTTGATCATGATATGCTCCGGTCTTCAACCTAATTCATCATTCAAGCATAAAAACTAACACACAAATCAAGCATAGCAAACAATTAAATCATTCAAACAACAAATCCAACCAATTTCTATCATACATAAAAATTTAATTATATACAAATACGAATCAATCCAATCTAATCATAGATCTAGCACTAAACAAGTTTAGTTACTCACACATTATATTAGATCTAATAAGTTAATGAACATATGTCACAATTAAGTTATCTTAGATATCTCTAGATTTGAAATTAACACATCATTAGGTCTAAAGTTAAATTAACATATAAATGATTAAAAGTCCTAATTACAACGTATAATCCAATATGGACGTGCATGCGAGATATCGTAACCACGCATATAATCTCACAATTCAATGAAATTGAATGGAGATCTATCTTGGAAAATAAAGAAACTGCCAAAAAATTGTAAGCAATTAAAGAGATCTAACCCTACAATGTGTATAGCTCATAGTTAGATATTAGATGATTTGATGTCAATTTGGGTGTTGATTTGATAAATTAGGATGAACTAGAGTAGATTATAGTCCAAAACCTAATTGAGAAATGAGAGGGAAATCCTCTAATTCTTTGATTCGTCCTTTATTTATAATTGAGGGTGATTAGATAATGATCTTGCTAGTCTAATCCCATTACACTAACCTAATTCTTTTCAATAGTATTAAATACTTAAAAATGCAATATCTCTCAAAACACCAATCTGATTTTTTTCATTTGACCACTCTATGTAATGGGAAACCATGATCTCAAAACATTAGGACATGTTGAAGCTTCTAATTTGGCTCATATCAAAAGATATGGTTGAAACACAACTTTTCAAGGTAAAATGGTCACATAAAGATTCAGCAAAAATCATGGAGATGTATAACATCCTAATGGACCATACCTAGAATATTAGAATGAATGACCATTTATGAATTAAATAGAATCATTTTACAATTCTTCGATACAATAAATATGGGTCATTACAGTCCACTTAACAGCACCATAACGAAGTACGTCTAACTTGTTGTGGGAGAACATAGCAATATGTCTTGGAAAGTCCACTATGCTCTTTAGGCCAACCCACTACAAAGAAAGAATATTATCATTTATTCAACTAAAGTAGATGTGTGTAAGCAAATAAGACATAAGATATACTTAGCACCGTATGGCAGAAAAAATAAACATTCTCTCTTTAAATTCTTATACTTCCAGATGGAAGATCTCACACCGTAGTCAAAATGGGTATAAACATAAAAATGCAAGCCCTATGAACATGCAAGATATATACATACAAATTGGAAAAATACTAATACAGATACTAGACCCAGACAACCTCCAAGAGATAGATTCTCCTGTAAAGCTACTTGAATTAGCTCAGTATACATATATGCCAAAATCATATTTCCCTACGAACATGTATGACATACATCAAAATATTCTATAAAATAAAGACATCTAACCTAGACACGAGTCTTGGACTGATTACGTTTTAAACATGAAGTGATGATATGCAATATGATTGTCCAGTGCGCTGCTCAATCTGAATCCATGTGGCATCTTGTGGTATGTCACGAGTACTCTTTGAATCAAGTAGTAGTTATCTATTTACTCTAACACTAGTCTTTTAGAGGGGATTGTCCTAATAGTCTCTGGCATATCTCTTTATAATATGATGGCCCTGGGCTGGTCAAAAAAGCACCATCTATGTGTAAATCAAGCAAAATAGCAACATCACCCAACATAATGGTTTTCTCTCCAGATCTAAGGTGGAATTTCGATGTCTTGCGTCATTATTTATCCATCATAGCAGTGATAAGGTGGCAATCCAAGGGGGTGTACCTAAAACGAAATATATATGAGAAGTCGAAACGCTCTAGCAACTATAGAACGGAGGGGTCATAAGAAGTCACTGCCTTCTTAGAGGAGGCATAATTGATAATTTTAATTATATTTTTGCACTGTGCAGAAAATAAGAAAATATAAGCACATATACAACCAAAATTGTTGTGTAAGTGTGCTATATAAGAAAGTGTATTATCGCCATCAACGATTTGCTGCTCGATGGAAGACGTTCTTGCAAATACAGTATGATATCGTCAATCGGTTCTTGTAACATCTTGTAGTAGTCTACATAAAATGTTAACAAGTTCACAATACTAAATTACTCAATTCAACAATTTTACCATCAACATTGTCAAATTCAAATAAACAACCAATCATTTTAATAATTTATATGTAGATTGTTATACACTCAACTACTTTTGAACTCTACTATCAAATAACTATAACATCGAAATCGTAAATTTGTTCAATTTATCAAAACCCTTATCTTTTTTTATATCAGAAATTGGTTGAAGAAATCATATTTGTACAAGTTTCGTGCGTTGATGAGCTAATTATGATTCAATTTAGTAAATAAATCGGTGAAAAAGAAATTGGTTTTGAGTTTGAGGAAGAAAGAAGGTTTTTTGTGTTTTTGTTTTGATGAAAAATAGATGTGAAGAGGAGGTGGAGGCATTGTTTAAAGCCAAAAACACTATGGATAGCATTTCAAATGTCATTAATCGGCGATATTCAAAACCCGCAAAAGTTGGAAAAAAATTGTTTTACCCCAACGCCATTTGAAAAGGCGCTAGTCTAAAACCAAAGAAAATATGGAGGCTCTACATAGTGTTAGTGTAAGAACACAAAAAAATGATTTTGGAGCTATTTGAATGATGACAATATATTATGTTCGGTTCTGCACTAACTTGATCAAAACAAGGATGTCTTTATAAATAACTTAGGGTTATGAGTGTAATTAGTTTACAAAATGATGAAGAAATGATTTTTTTTATAGAAACAGTCATTTTTCTCTACGTGTGTACTGTTTACAGTTAGACAAAAAAATAAAAATGATCAACAAAGATATTATACTCTGTAGCCAGAAGTCATTATCCATATATGTAAACTAAGACAATGGAATAGTATTTCCAGAATACATAACACTTGAACTACCAATTCGCATGCTGCAGTCATGTTATTACACTTTATCTAGAGCAAGACAAATGGCCTTTGCCCTTGGTAATGGAAGAACAACATCAGTCTCATTGGAAACTTTCAGAAAGATCAAATGAGAAGATTAAAGATTAACTGTCTGGTTTCACGTGACCCTCTGAATTGAACATCTTCGGTTTTTCTCTCTTTAATTACATCACATAGTCGAAAAAATGTTCATAAAGTGATTTTAAAAATGTCATTGAGATTTGCAGATTCATGATAAAATTGTGAAGCTAACACAAGAATATTTGTTTTTGGTTTTAGCATGATCATATTGTTGTAACCGATGTGATTAATTAAATTCAAGACCACTCGAATCGAATATCTAAACCACAAACGCTTTCCAAAAGATGGGATCGTTGTTACATTTGCAAAAACAACCAATACAATAAGTCAAGTTACAAAACAATGATTAACCAATCTCAAACAACCCAATTCTCAATAACAAGCAATAAAATAATGACAACAGCAGCAAAATTAAATCATACCAGATTTATACTGATTCCACTAACAACTTGTTAGTGTACATCCACTTTGGAGAGAGTATTTTATTACCGCGATGAAAGGAATACAAGAGATTGGTACATTGATCACTATTTTTTAATATAGAAAAGAGTTTGAGGAGAATAGAATTAAAGAAATGCAATTAGGTTATAAACCCTAATTTAACCCTTGAGAATTAAATTAAACCCTTGATTTGACCAAGTCTCCAAGCTCCTATTTGAAAATCAGAAAATAGCTTATATAGGGAGAGAATAATATGTAGCAATTGCCTAAACTTTCTTAGTATCTTCACAAATCAACCTGTTAATTTTTCATCCTATAACTGCTGAAATGCGCCTCAGACATCATTCGAGTGGGGGAATTGACATCTGTCTCTGGCCAGGAATTAATCTTGCTTCAGCACAGACGTCTTTCAAAGTGATAGACGTCTATTATAAGGCTCGAGAAAATTTCCCTAACAACACAGACATCTATCACACCCCATGACAGACATATGTCGCACCATCCTACTGAAACCAAGCACCTTTCTTCCTATAATTCATACAAGCTCCGATTTGCAAACCGACTTCTCCGACGCAAAGCTACTTTCATCCTCTTCAATCCAACATATAGTATAGCAAATTTTAACACTCCACCTCAATATTATATCCATCTCCATCACAAACACCAGTGGTACCAAACCATCCACTACCTTCAGCTATGCAAGCTTGAATGTTTCCCCAATGAGCTCCGGCATAGCCACCACCCATTGCACTTCACCAACGAGTTCAGGTAAAGCCCCCACCCGCCAGTGAAGTGTTGAAAACATCCAACTCCTAAACTAGTCTCACCAAAAGACAATGTACTCTGGAGTGAAAACAAGTACTTACCATGAAGATAGATTTCCAATCTCTCACTGATATTCCTGTTCATCAAAACAAACAAACAAACCACTCTCTCCAACCATGCCTACTCGTGGTACCTAGAAACTCAATAAGTGAATTAAGTTCGAAAAATGCTCAAACTTCCCAATTGGCAATGCTTTAGTAAACATATCTGCCGCATTTGTGTGCACCATCCGAAGGTATACTAGCTTACCCTCATCCATGGCTACTACAAATGACTTTCTCACCTCAATGTGCTTAGTCCGTGACCTAAATGCCAAATTCTTCGCTAAGTGTATAGCACTTTGGCTATCACATCGAACATTTATACTCTCATGTTTGAAACCCAAGTCACACAATAATCACTTCAAATAGAACGCCTTCTTTGCTTCCTCTACCGCCGCAATCAACTCCGCCTCCGTAGTGGATAAAGCAACCATGATTTGCAATTCTCCAACTAATGGCCATACCACCAAGTGTGAAGACATACCTAGAAGTTGATTTCCGCCGATCCCTATCAGTGGCGTAGTCTGAGTCACAATAACCAACTAACTTGCAACTCATCTCATCATTACCACCTAAAAACAAGACCATGAGATGATGTGTGTTGACGAGCAAAATTGTCACACGCCAACACCCAATGTGTGAGTGTGAACGATTATCGAAATAAGCACTAAACAATGTAAATGCGAGGAGACACAGCTTTTATAGTGGTTCGGCACTAACGCCTACGTCCACTTTATAATTCTCATTCAACATATCTTTGACCGATTACAAAAGATGTTACAATATTTGTGTACAAAGTTGTATGTATGATGAACTTTGAATGAATTGTCCTTCTTCTTCTTCTTCGTTGGAAATTGTTGACTTGGTCATCTATGGGCAAGGTAACTTTAATGTCCAAGAGGTCTAGAGGCGGTGTAGCAAGGCTTGCTAGTGCTCAAGTGTTGAAGGAAAACATGCATGTCATGTTTTAATTACTTATCTCATCTCCCATGGCCATGTTGGAGGTGTTGGAAGCCATTAATGAGTTTTTGGAGCTCTTAAGGTCCAAAAATTCCAAGGGAAGAAGATCCATTTGAAGGCCAAGGCTTGGGGTATTTATAGGAAGGAGGTTAGGTAGGAGTAGGTGAGCAGCGGGGCCCACAACAGTAATTTTCGCACCCAGAACGAGCCATGTGCAGGAAATTCGCACCTCCTGGTGCGGGTTCGAAATCTCGCACCCCTGCCTGGGAGTCGAAATTTCGAACCCACCAGGGGGTTCGAAATTTCGAACCCACTGGTTGGGTTCGAAATTTTGAACCCACTAGTGGGGTTTGAAATCTCGACCCCACAGGTGGGGTTTGAAATCTCGACCCCACAGGTAGGGTTCGAAATCTCGACCCCACAGGTAGGTTCGAAATTTCGATCCCACTGGTGGGATGCGAAATCTCGACCCCACTGGTGAGGTGCGAAATTGATTGTGGATGAGGCGAAAATCCTGTTGTCGAGGGTGTCGAAGTCTCTGAATGTGAAGTGAAGGTATCCGCGGTTCTGCTGGTCCGAAGTGAAGGAATCTGAGCTTCCGGCCTGGAGAAAATCGGATGAATCGGGCGGTGCCCATAGTTTCGACCAAACCGGCTAGGTCGATCGCCGCCGGGACTGTGGGGCCCCGGACCGCCACCGGCGCTACGCCCGGACCCACTGGACGGCTCGGATGACGACTTGACTAAGAATCCATTGGGCCCGACATGGGACATCTGATAGAGGCTTCGGGTTTCCATGTGTTTGCGACACGACTTCGACCCAACTGCTTTGTGCTTTTTGATGCTTGAGCGCGTCGTTCGCCAAATACTTGGCATGTGACAGCTTTGACAAAAAAGCATGTCAACAATGTGCCTTTCAAGTATCTCAATATAGCATTCATGGCTTCCCAATCCGATTATTCCGGATTATCCATATACCAAGTAACCACCCCAATGACATTTGCAATATCGGGTCTTGTACACACCATGGCATACATCAAACTACCAACCGCACTTGCATATGGCACCTTTGTCATATAAGCCTTGCCCTTCTCCCCGATAGGTGATCCGCTATTTAAATGCTTCATATGCGAAGGTAAATGTGTATTCAATGCCTTTGCATTCTCTATGCTAAAACGGCAAACCACTTCCTTAATGTATTTATTTTGAGACAATCTCAACTCAAAACGCTTTCGGTCCCTTTCAATTTCCATGCCCAAGATTTTTCTTACTTCTCCAAGATCCTTCATTTCAAATTCCGATTTTAAAAGCATCTTCAACTTGTTGATTTCATTTTTGTCTTTGGAAGCAATGAGTAGGGGTGAGCATTGTTTGGTTAAACCAAAAAACCAAAAAAACCAATTTATTTTGGTCGGTTTGGTTTGGTTTGTGATCGGTTCAAAAAAATATTTAATTTGGTAATCGGTTTTAGCCAAATTAACCGAACTTCTATTATATTTTCAAAATTATCAATATTATAATAAGTATTTTAGGTTAGATTAGTTATCCAAGTAAATTTTAAACATCATGTATGTGTCAAAATCACTTTTAGAAAGCATAAGAATCATAAATAATAATACTATAATCATGGGTCAAAATAAAATAGCAGACAAATAAATCTTAGCTACAGAAAATGAAATTGAGCTCTGAGTTCTGCAGCCATGGCTGCCAAACCTAAATCTTTCTTGAATCCTATATTTGATAATAATCCCAATTTCAAGGAGGGATCTTCTTCCTCTCCTCCTCTCCTTCAAGTCTTCCTCAATCCACTCCTGATTTCTTAGTGGATGAGGATGGATTCACAAGAGTTATCAACCGCAAGAAACGTCCCAAACCAATTCAGAATACAAATGCTTTTGTTCATCAGAAAAAGGGGGTTGGCAAACCCAGTGAATACCCTCCCAAATCAAAACAGAAGCCGTATCCTCCCTCTAGTGGCGCACAATTTCAGGCTAGAAATCAGATCAAGATCCCTCAAGACACTAATCAATATGTAAAGAATCATATAGCTAAAGATTCAAAGGTGTCATCCTGGGCTCACATGGTCAAGAATGGAAGCCAAGATTCAAATTTTGATCTGAATTTCATTTCTCTGACTAAAACAATCGGGGAGGAGAGGATAGTGGTAGTTTTTGAAGAGGCAAGTTCTTGAACAGAAGGAAAATGGGGGATCTCTATTGTCGCATATGTGTTCGGCAAAAGGCCATCTTACCACTATTCCAGAGCGTTTGTGATATGCACATGGAACCGTACTAGAACATTTGAAACTTTTACCAGGGAAAACGGATTTTTTATTATTAGATTTACTTTTGGAAGTTTGTGAGAAGCTTTTTAAAGGAGGACCACACTTCGTCAATGGCAAATTGATTATTCGAAAGAAATGGACCAAGAAATTAATTCTTGATCACGATTTACTGAGTATTATTCCAATATGGATTAGACTCCCTGATTTGAATATAAGATTATGGGACAAAGAGATCTTCAGTGCTATAGCAAGCTTAGTCAGAGTACCAATTAAAATGGAAGAACAGACAGCGAAAGAAATGCGAGTTATGCCCATACACTGGTGGAGATTAGTGCATACGCTGATCTTCCTAATGAGGCGTCAATATACATGCATGACGGTGAAGTTATTTCACAACATATTACATAGGAATTGATTCCGGACAGGTGCAATGCAAATGCTTTGGTCACTCTCTTGATCAATTCATTAACAATAAAGAACAGAGAGAGTTGCCAAAAGATATGGAAAATCCTGAATCTGTCACTGATTTTAGTGAGGCTGAGTTTATCTCAAAAGACACTAACACTAATGCCAATAAAATCGGAATTAACTTAGATGAATCTGCTCATCATCCCCCCAATCGTGCATGCCCTCCTTTGGCATCCATTAATGAAGCAATTAATATTGACGTTGATTCTTTCTCCCTATTGGAATTGGGTAAAAAAGATCAAAACCTGTCTGCACAACCACATATTGCACCTGCAAGGTCTTCTGAAAACATGCAGACTACTTATGCCCCAATTAAAACTGTGGGAACCATCATTAAAATCCCCACAAATTTAAAGGAACAAGACATTACAGATGGTTACAAACACAGAGAAGAGGGTATAAATGTTAATCAGGTCATTGATCCCTTCCCCCTCACGAAGGACTCAAGTTTACATACAAATTTAGGTGATAATTCAAAGACAGTAAATGAAATAGATTGTGGACTTCTTCTCTCAGCTAACCCTATCTTCACTAACGCACCTCTGTTGGCAAATGGACTTTCCCCTTCCAAATGCTCCATCACATATGAGAATATTCAGGATGTAGTCAATCAAACTCTTGCTACATCAAAATCTTCTAGCCCGCCACACCTGTAATTAAGAAGAAAAAGGGTAGAACCAAAAGTCTAACATATATGGTATCAGCAGAAGAAACTAAGGATGACAAAGATCATGATTTCAGAAAGAAGTACATTAGCAGAAATGTTAAATGGGAAAAACAACTGAAGCCAACAGACAACAACAATTACAAAAAGAGTGGCAAACAGTTGAGGGTTAAGGTGGACAATAAAAAGCACAATAGTCCACCTTAGAGGTCACATATCCTTTATTTTATAATCATATTTTTTGGATATTACAGCTTGGAATATCAGGGGCTTAAACTCCCCATAAAGGCAACTTGATCTTGCCAATTTTTTTATTAAAATTCAAACCTAGTATCATTGGTTTGGTTGAGCACAAGTTTAGTGACCAAAAAATTAATGATCTACAATTTAGAAAATTCTCAAATTGGAATATTATCAATAATAACCTGATGGGGGGAAATGGTAGGATTATGGTATTACACAATCATACCATTTGGACCCTTATCAGTTTTTTTATTGATTTGCAGTATATACACTGCACTTTTAGGAATAAAGGTGGTTTTGTAATTAAGATCACCTTTATTTATGCTTCCAATTTTGAAAATGATAGGCTTAAGCTGTGGAATTGTATTGAGCAGTTAAGTCTAACTATTAAAAGTCCCTGGATCTAGTTGGGGATTTTAACACTGTGTTTCGTAATTATGAAAAGAGAGGTGGCAATTTTATTCCTTATTCTAAACTTGAAAAACTTGCTAACTTCTAACTAAAATCTGGTTTAATAGAACCATCTATCCAAGGTAATAATTATACATGGAAGTCTGGTGAATTTAGAAATATTCACTGCAAATTGGATAGAGTTTTGTTTAATCAAGATTTTATTAATACTTTTTCTAATGTAAAATGCAACACTCTTCCCCAGAGTTCCAGTGACCATACACCCAATCAAATTTCATTTCAAACTAATAAAGGAAACTCTAGTAACTTTCCTTTTAGATTTGTAAATGGATGGGTTTATGAAGATTCATATAAAGAGGTGATATCTAACAGACTTAAGAATAATTTGCATGGAACTGCCGAATACAAACTAAATAAAACATTGCAGATTATTAAAAATAATCTTAAAAATTGGAAAAGCTCTAGGAATAAGAATGAGATTAATGTCATTAGGGAAGAATGTGAGAAACTTCAAAATGACCTTGACGATAATTGTTCTGACAACGCTAAAGTTGATTCCTTTTTTATGGCTCAAGATAATCTTATCAACGCTCTTCATACTAACCCTGTCAACCTTAAGCAAAAGGCTATGGTTGACTGGTTAACTCATGGAGATGACTCTAGTAAGTTTCTTTACACTAGGATGTCAAATAGAAAATACAGGAATGATATTGGAAAAAATTTAGATGTAAATGAAAAAATAATTAATGAAGCCTCTTCCATAGAGAAAGAGCCCATCAATTATTTATGTTCCTTGTACAACACTACTAATTATTCCAATTTATTTCCTGATATTGAGTTTAAGTTCACTATTAGTTGTAATTGTACTAATTTTCTTCTTGCTCCTATTAGACAGGAAGACATTAAAAATATCATTTTTAATACCAACAATGACAAGAGCCCAGACCCTGATGGGTTTGGGGTTAAATTCTATAAAACACATTGGGTTTAGATGCAAACTGTTATATTTGATTGTGTTTCTGAATTTTTTAGCACTGGTAAGTTGTTGAAGAATACAAATCACACCTTTCTTACATTGATTCCTAAAGTTGAGATTACTAGTGGTCTTGATGACTATAGACCTATAGCATGTTGTAA
Source organism: Allium sativum (assembly GCA_030737875.1). NCBI lineage: Eukaryota > Viridiplantae > Streptophyta > Magnoliopsida > Asparagales > Amaryllidaceae > Allium > Allium sativum. Next base: position 344,026,545 of record CM060924.1, on the reverse strand, counting down.
CTCTATTTATAAAATCATTTCTTCTATGCTCTGTAGTAGATTAAAATGTTTCCAAAAATTTGTTATCTCTGAGAATCAGAGTGCTTTCATCCTAGGGAGGTTAATTTCTGAAAACTCTCTATTTGCTCATGAGTTAATTAGGAATTTTAATGCTAAAAATTAGAACCTCATGTGCATCAAAATAGATCTGCATAAAGCTTTTGATAAGATTAACAAAAATTTCATCATTTATATTATGCAGAAAATGGGGTTGATATTAAATTCTGTGCTTTGATTAAAGAATGCATTAGTAATGTGACTTACTCTATAATGATTAATGGCTCTCCGAAAGGCTTCATCCATAGCAATAAAGGAATTAGACAAGGGGACCCATTGTCCCCATACCTATTCTCTATTGTTATGGAATATTTTTCCATGCAAATGGAAATTGAAGTTATAAAAGGAAACATTAAGCCCATTAACAGATGTAAGCCACAAATAACTCATTTACTTTATGTAGATGACATGCTTCTTTTTTTAAAAGCAGATAAAAATAGTGCCAATGCTTTTTTCAGAATTTTAGATAATATGGAAAAATATGATGGATTATCTGTTAATTCTAATAAGAGTAAGATCTATTTTAGCAAGGAGGTTCCTAATAAGTATGAAATTCTTAAACTTTTGAATTTTAAAGAAGGTAATCTTCTTGTTAAATACCTTGGTTTGCCATTAACTGTTAATCAAATTAATGAGAGAGACTGCTCTAGGCTATGCGACATTATTCATGGTAAACTAGAGGGTTGGTCTAGCAAGATGCTCTCATTAGCTGGTAGAATGGAGCTTAGACATACTGTTATCACTGCAGTCATTATTTATTGGATACAAGCTCACAATATACCTATAAATGTCATTCATAAAATAGAGAAAATGTGCTCTAATTTCATTTGGAAATTTAAGCATCATAAGGTCGCTTGGGATAAAGTTTGTAAGCCTAAAAAGTTTGGTGGTCTTGGGCTTAGAAATATCAGAGATATCTCTGAGGTTTGTAAGCTCAAATTATTTTGGAAATTTATTGATGGTAAATCTCTCTGGGCCAGATGGATGAGGGCTAAGTATTTAAAAAAATTAAGAATTTTTGGATTGCAAGAATGGAAAATCATCATTCTTATGTTTGGAAAAACATATTAGACTGTAGAGATATAGGAAAAAATCTTATTGTTAGAAAACTAAAAGATGGTAGTCAAACCAGCCTATGGTTTGACTCATAGATTAGTGGCACTCACTTGTTAATCTTCTGGGCTGGAATAATCTCTATTTTTGGGTGGTATGAATGATAATGTGCAAAAAGTAATCTCAAATAATTGTTGGAGCTTTCAAAATAGCCCTGCTGCTTCCATTTTTAAAAATGCTATTTATGATATTCATATTGATCAAAGCAGTTTTAAAGATGTTTGGTGGTGGAAGCTTTGTTCCAAAGATAATTTTTCTTTTAAAAAGGTTTGGGAATTTTTAATTGGGGATGAGGTGGAAGTTGCTTGGCATAAGGTTATTTGGTGTAAAGCCAATAGTTCTAAAATGGCACATTGTGCATATTTTGCTTTATTAAACAAGCTTCCTACTAGTGAAAAGTGCAGTACATGGAGTATTAACATTAATAATACTTGTTTATTCTGCAAAAAGGTTATTGAAAGCTCCAATCATTTGCTTTTTGATTGTACATATTCCCAGTACATATGGTATAATGCCAAATGTACTTTAGGTTTAAATCATAACATTGCTACTTTAAATATTAGGGACAGTGTGGACTATATTTTTAAAATTTTCAAGCCCAAATCCATTAATTTTAATAGAGCTTGTGTCTTTTTAACTGCCTCTATTTACTATATAAGGAGGGAGAGAAATTATAGGTTTCACACTAGCAAAGAGACTAGCTGTTATCAACTATGGAAATTAACTGCTAATGATTGCCAAATTATTTTGAAAAAAGTAAACAAGCACAGGGATGATAACATGCATTGCCAAACTATCTGTAACAATGATGCTGATTATAATAAGCAAGTTGAAGATTTGTTAGTAAATGGAAAGAAGCCCCTAAGTAGGATGGCAAGGAAGAAATTCAATTCAAATCCCAAAGATACGAGAGACTTCAGTAGAAATCTGATAAAGCATAACTTCCCAGTTGGAGATGATCAACACAAACCAGATAACAGTGATCAAATCTGCAAGGGAAGTAAACAGATCTCTTTAGGGAAAAAATACTTCATAATAATATGGACAATAATATGTTATCACTACGTGTTACAGGGGGAGGTGATGCTCTTCCAGCTAGAAGTGATTCAGTGGAATTTCAGGATATTCTTGATAGATCAGGCTTCCTACCTGGGGCTTCCATCAACTCTGATATCAGATATCACCACTGTGTAGGAAAGCGAGGTTCCACCAGAAGTGATCCCAATAACAAAGAGCACCTGAAAAGGAAGATTTATTTTCTCAAAAGTTTAGCTTTTTACAAAGAATAGGAGATAATCACTACATAAGCAAGCTAAATAACTGGATCTATCACTTATCTAGTTGGTCAGAAGGGGAAAGCAGCAATAATGGAACTACCGAAGCCATTAGAGACTCGCTAAGTACAAAGAGAAGCTTCGAAAGCTTGACGTTCACAGATCTGAAGGATTTGAAGAATTCTCCCAATTTGAAGCATCAGAGTTTTAATCCGAGAGAACACGAGTACAAATCCAACCTTGATTCAATCGAAAAAAGGAAAAATAAAATAGAGAACTTCATAAGGAAGCCTCCATGATGAAGATGTAGTTTTTTTTCCTAGAGAGATCGCCATTTTCTCTTAGGGTTTCTGTTGTATTGTCTGTGTAGTGGCTGTGGCTAGGGTTAAGAATAACATATTTGTTATTCGGGTGTATAACCTTATTGGGTTTACTCTATACAATTGGGTCGTGGGCCTTATTTTTTACTCTTTCAAAAAAAATTACTATAATCACACATTTATGATTTATTTCAAATTATAGTTAGTATTACAAGTATATCATCCACATACATGAGTAAATACACCCAACAACCATTTCCCAGCCTCTTGAAATATAAACAAGCATGGAAGCCACATCCAAGCATGAAATGATCGAATCTCTTGTACCATTGTCTAGGTGATTGCTTCAAACCATATAGTGATTTTTTTAACTTGCAAACCAATTTTGACTTACCATCTACAACAAACCCTTCCGCTTGCTCGATGTAGATATCTTCATCTAAATCACCATGTAAGAAGGCAGTTTTCACATCAAGTTGCTCTAAGTCATGGATAACAACTATAGCTAGTAAAACCAGGATAGAAGTATAGCATACAACCGGTGCAATAATTTCATCAAACTCCTTTCCTTTTATTTGCGCAAACCACTTATCCACTAACCTTGCTTTCTATCTTCCATCATCCAACACCTTTTAAATCCACTTGCACCCTATAGCACGGTTTCCATTAGGAAGTGGAACCAACTCCCAAGTTTGGTTCTTTATCAACGATTGCATCTCTTCCTCCATAGTGCAAATTCACTTTGAGCTATCACTCGAATTCATGACGTCATCAAGGTCCGTTGGCTCATCTTGGACTACATGAAGAGCATAATCCAAATTATCACAAAATATAAGGTAGTTCCAATCAACATATCTTTCGCATGGCCTTATTGCACGCCGACCAACCTGAGTAGCAATATTATCACCTAAACTGCTTTCGGCTCCTCCTTGAGTTGAATCCTCTCTAGTATCATGTACATCACCTACATCATTGGAGGAACCATGTGGACTATGTGATGTTTCATCAACCGTTTCAACCCACGAGCTACTTCTTCAACTCTTGGACAGGATGTGGGAATGACTTCCTTCTCCTTTGATTCACCATGAACCAAATCTGGAACATTCGATAAGCTCTCATTCTCCTTGAATAAAGCCGGCTCATCAAAAGTGACATGATGAGAATTAAAAACCTACTTCATTTTCGGATTCCAAATCCTATAGCCTTTCATGTCATTCGTGAAACAAAGCAAGATCCCCTTGAGAGCTATTGCTCAATCTTATCATCTCCCAGACATGGACATAAACCGGACTTACAAACACACGAAGATATCACAAGTCAACACTCTTCCCTTTCCACACTTCCTCCATAATTTTGTAATCAATAGCCGAGCACGGAATTCGATTCACAATATGCACCGCGGTTGACAAAGCTTCGGCCCGAAATCCCTTAGATAAACCCAGTGTCAATCTCAAGCATCGAGATTTCTCAAGTTGAGTTCATTTCATTCATTCTCTCCACTACTCCATTAGATTGCGGATCTCATGGTGCAGTAAAATATCTTTGGATTCCATGATGCTTGCAATACTCCGAGAATTCCCCAAAAACATACTCTTTGCTATTGTCGGTCCTTAGAATCTTCATAGTCTTTCCACTCTCATTCTCATTCAAGAGCTTTCCACACTTTGAATTTAGCAAATGCCTCCAATCTTGCCTTCATTACATAAACCCATACCTTCCGAGACAAATCATCAATGAAAGAGATATAAGAACGTGCTCCACCTAAAGAAGAAACCGGTGCTGGTCCCCAAACATCTGAATGAACATGCTCAAGAACCTCTATTGAATCATTCTTCCTTCATTGAATGATACCTTTGTTTTCTTACCCATGACACATTCCTCGTAAAACTATAGTTTGTTGAAACTCTCATCCTTGATCATCTCTTTCTTCTGAAGAATATCCAAACTCCTTTTCGAGATATGACCCAATCTCAAATGCCACAACTGTGTCGCATCCAAATCACGAAAACTATCAATACCCACACAAGTTTCACCTCCTATAGTCATACCTTGAAGCAAATATATGCCATGAGTCCTAGCACCTTTCATAACCACAAGCACACCCTTCAAAACCCTCAAGAAATCCTTCTCGATAGTGATCTTGCATCCTAGAAAATCCAATTGCCCCAAAGATAAAAGCGACTTCCTAAGTCATGGAACATAGCGAACATTTATGAGCATGTAAACAACTCCATCAAACATCCTTATTTGCATGGAGCCAATACCCATCGACTTACAAATAGCACCATATCTCATAACAATTGTATTTCCCTCTTTGACTTCATAAGATGAAAAACAATTCCTACTTGGCACCATATGATACGACACGCCCGAATCGAATACCCATTCGCTACCCAAAACACCCGATGCTACCGCCGTCAATACATTCTCATCAACCTCACCATCCCCACTCTCCACCGCTACGAATGAAGATGCTACTTCCTTTTTATCTTTTTTCAAACATTCATTCTTTCAATGTCCCAGTTTCTTACAAATAAAGCACTTTCCATTTCTTTCTTTTGATTTACCTCTCCCAATGGGCTTCCTTGATTTAGAAACCCCCCCTCCCCCGCCGTTTTCCTTTCTTCACATTCTTTTCTTTCTCCACAAACAACCCATGACCACTACTATCTCTAGGACTACCCTCACTCATCTCCTTCATTTGATCTCTCAACTCCTCACTAAGAAGACCCGTCTTGACATCATCAAGAGCCAATGTATCTAGGCCATAGGTCAAACTATTTGAGAAACCCGTATAACGATCTGGCAACGAACATGTAACACCCCACCTCTGCTAGGATCACTCCTTGGAATGTACTAGCTTTGGAGGGGCGTTATTGTGAAGGTAAACATGCACAGAGATATCGCAAGACAGAATATATAAAAATAATTATAAGTAAAGCAGCGGTAGTAGATAAAAACCCATCATCATCATCTCACAAAACCAACATAGTCAAGTACATAGTATCAAAATGTCATGATCCAAAATACAACATAAGTCTAGATACGTAGAAACAAAATACATGGTAAAACATTAGTACTAATCCCCAGAAATAAAAGATAAGCCACAGCTAGCTCAGATCCATACATGAGCTATCCAACAAGCAAGCCAAAGATCCACTAAGTAGATGTAGCCCCTCCCTGAGAACCTGTGGGGGGGAAACGGAAGAAAAGAAGCGAAAGAAAACAGGTCAGTCAAAAAGACTGGTAAGCCCTACTACGATCAATCTATAAACTAATAAAGTTAACATCATGATGGAAACTGAGGTAAACATACTGGCAATAGATAAAGGTGACATCACATAAGAAGATTAAGTTTTTGCACCACAGTGTACTAGCAAACCCACAAAACAGATATTGATCCCTTAGCCCAAACTTTGGCCCAATAACATGAAGTGACCTTAATATAAGGTCCAGCCCAACGGTCTAGTCGATCGGCTCCCTATAAACCTAACACGTCAAGTGTTGGTGTCCATACGGCCCACATGGATGTAGTTAGACTGTGCTGGGTCCACCTTCGGGTGTATCAAGCCCTAAGGTGTCAACCCCAGACACCTAAGCAATAATACACAGTCTAAGACTACTGGTACCCGTGCCTCGAGTTTGTCCAACATCGGACTATGTGCACGTCCGTAGCCCGCCGGACCCGCACCGCTGTACCACTCAGCCGTCGCTTTGGTCGCTTACATCAGTCCAGTAATCGTGCCCCGCCCTAACCTAGCTGTAGTGTTGTGGTGATACCAAACTGGGATTACTGCTGGAACAGACCACGTTGCTAGGGTTTCTAAGAGGGTTAAGTGTGGTTTTTAACCCTTCACTAATCATGGATTAAATTAGTTAAGTGTAGCCACTTAACCCCATCTAATCCTCGCATCCCCATTATTGGTTAAGTATTAGTGGGCCATGACTTAACCCTAATCATGAGGCATTAATTAATTAACGCACCCAACCTCTCACATTAGACATCTGTGGTTACCTGGGAAGATTTACACCACATCTAGGTCTAACCTCGGGTCTTATGGTGCAACATGACCAACTACCCACATAAGACCCCACGTTGTGGTTACCTGGGAAGATTTACACCACAACTAGGTCTAACCTCGAGTTGGCCATATCATGTTATCTAATGTCATGTCCACTTTAAAACATATTTACAAGTTAACATATACTTGGGTAGACCTAACTTAATAGGTAAATTCCCAAGGGGTAGACCTAACTTAATAGGTAAATTCCCAATCTTTTAGTTTCATGTATTTTTAAGTTTACCCAAACCCTCCCAACGTCATTATCTCGCTTACATATTCGTCATAACGCATAAGGGTATAAAAGGTAACTTGGCATAACATACATGATGAACTTCACATATCATAATAAACATGCATACATGTTAAACTTGCAAATCATGTCATAGTGAACTCGCATAAACATGCATAACTTATTAAATATGCATAACATGGTAAGGTGAACTTGCATAAGCATGCATAATCCATTAAACACGTAGAACATGGCATAGTAAACTCGCATAAGCATGCATAACTTATGAAACATGTAAAACATGGCATAGTGAATTCGCATAAGCATGCATAACTTATGAAACATGTAAAACATGGCATAGTGAGTTCGCATAAGCATGCATAATCAAATAAACTCACATAAATCTCAACTTTCACCACATATTAACTTTAGAGTTTGTAAAGTGAAGGTAAGAGGGCTTACAAATATAAACAAGTCACAAATCCACCAAATAAGATGAAGAAGCCCTTTGAAAACCCAAAACAAAGCTTCAAATAAGAAAACCCTTTTTGCAAAATCCCAAAAACTCAAACTTAGCAAATCAAACTTGCCACTTAATGAAGTATGCAAGTTATTAAGCATTCATACAACATAGAAAAGGTTGTATGATCATCATATCTTCATAGGATTTAAACTTTGAGGAAGGTGGAGGCTAGGGTTTTTAGGTGGAGGCCATTTGAGGATTCAATTTGACATAGTTTAGTTGCTAGATTGATTAATGAGGCTTTAGGGTAGGATTAGGGGTATATTTATAGGGAATTAGAGTGTTTTAAGCCCTAGGATTAACCCTAGAATAGTTTTGGCCCGTCAGATTTCGGAATTCTCTAGAACCAGGCCACACAACCAAGCCCAAACCAAAATGGTGCGCCAGGCAGATTTGCCTGGCTACCCCCTGTCGACAGGGCTGTCGACTCCCTAGGGGCCCTGTCGACATGCCTGTCGACATGCGGGTCCTGGCGGGAGTTTTCCCGCCTGACGCCAATTAGCCCTAATCCTTGTTTTTAATTTGAAATTTAAATCGGTTTTCAACATGGAATTTTCTGAAAACTTCAATGGGCCTTAACTGGGTCATACGGACTCCGATTTTCGAAAATTCGGACTCTATTTCGCGTATTTTTCCGAGACGAACGCAATGGCATAGCCCGTTTCCCTTGATTCAAATTTTTAAATTAAATTCTGCCTCGATTTATGTTATTACAGGTTATTGAAAATACGGGTTGTTACATTCTCCCCTCCTTAAAGGATTTCGTCCCCGAAATCTTCAAGTTAGGAAGAACGTATCCTACCATCCAATCATCCATCTACTCAAAGCATCATCCACGAGCAATCATTGTCCTTACAAGATTCTAAATGCTGGATGAACATATGCAGAGGTGTGTGTATATGTACTTATTTAATGCAAAGATCAATGCAAAATATGTTAGTGAAATGTATCCATATGTATGCAAATCCCTAACATAATGTATAATATCTACATGTGTGCTCAATCATACGTCCATATGCAACATCCATGTGATAGCATACAAAATTCCATCCATGAATAAGCATAAACACCCATGCACATGCAATATGAGAAGTGTGTGAGCCGATCTAGTGCCTACTGTGTATCATGCATCCACGAGTAACCACTTGCAAACACTTGCAACCACTTGCATCCATCAATCATAACATGTCTCAAACACATGTTTTATCCAAAGGATTCTACCTAGGGTTCTCATGATAAGATAGACACGATGAACTAGATAAACTAGATAGACATGGATAGCAAAAGAAAGAGATTGAGAGTGTACCCTCAAAAAGAAATGGATAAAGCCTACGCATCTTCTCTTCAGTCTCCCAAGTCGCGTCTTCCTCGGCTTTACCCCATTGAACTTTCACCAACTGGACCTCACGATTTCTTAGCTTCTTGATCTCTGTCCCTAAGATACGAATCGGAGCTCTCCTCAAGGTAGCTTCTTTCTCTACTTCCACATCTTCTAGGACACTTGGCTCAACCACCTCTGCTGACTCATGCAAGCACTTCCGGAGATGCGAAACATGAAAGACATTATGCACTCCAGCAAGCTTCTCGGGCAACTCTACTCTATAAGCCATCTGCCCGATCCTTTCTATGACTGGAAACGGTCCGACAAACCTCGGTGCTAACTTCCCTACGGCTCCAAACCGAACCACATTTCGCAAAGGAGAAACCTTCACGAAAACCATATCCCCAACCTCAAACTCTAAATCAGACCACCGCTTATCAACATAAGATTTCTGTCTGTCTTGGGCTGCCTTCATTCGTCTTCTGATCAACTCGACCTTCTCGGATGTATCTCTAATCATGTCAGGTCCAAGTATAAGCTTGTCTGTAGTCTCCCACCAACATGTAGGTGACTTGCATGGTCTCCCATATAAAGCCTCAAACGGTGCCATACCAATGCTTGCCTGATAACTGTTATTATAAGCAAATTCTACAAGAGGAAGGTGGTCTTCCCAAGTACCACCAAAATCCAAGATGCAAAGTCTCAACAAGTCCTCAAGCACTCGATTCACCCTTTCGGTCTGGCCATCCGTCTGTGGGTGATAAGCTGTACTCAGATTCAACCTTGTGCCCATAGCTTCCTGCAAACTGTTCCAGAACTGACTAGTAAAGATGGGGTCTCGGTCACTGATTATGCTAGAAGGGACTCCATGTAGTCGCACTATCTCACGAAGATATACTGATGCTAGGCCAGATGCGGTCCTTTTGCTCTTCACCGGAATAAAATGAGCACTCTTCGTAAGTCTATCTACAATGACCCAAATGCTCGTATTCCCTTTCCTTGACCTTGGAAGCCCATCAATAAAGTCCATGGAGATACTCTCCCACTTCCAAAGTGGAACGTCTAGAGGATGCAATAGCCCACCGGGCTTCTTTGACTCAGCTTTAACTTGTTGGCGAATGGTACATCTAGAGACAAATTCCGCCACATCCTTCTTCATCCCAGGCCAAAAGAAAATACGTCTCATGTCTTGGTACATTTTATCCCCGCCTGGATGTATAGTCAATTTAGAGCGATGTGCTTCTTCCAGAACTTTTCTTACTAGATCTTCTACCATGGGGACACATAACCTTCCATCTCTTCTCAGCCAACCCTTGTCATCAATAGAATATCGAGCAAGGTGACTAGATGTCTCCCCTCGAATCAGCTTATCCATAATTTCAATTATCTGAGGGTCTCCCTTCTGCGAAGCCCCAACTTGATCCAGAAGGGTAGGCCTGAGCTCAAGAGATGCTAAAGAACCGGTCATCGACTCGACCACCAAAGAGAAATCAAAGGTTGCCAGGAACTCTAAATTCTTCATCTCAACAAATAGAGGACTTAGTGTCAACCTTCTTCTACTCAACGCATCCGCTACAACATTCCCCTTGCCAGGGGTATAGGCTATATCAAAATCGTAGGATGCCAAGAATTCCATCCACCTCTGCTGCCTCAAGTTCAGATCCTTCTGCGAAAAGAGATACTTCAAAGACTTATGATCAGTATATAGCTCAAATCTCTCTCCCAGAAGATAATGACGCCAAGCCTTGAGCGCATATACTATCGCTGCCAGCTCTAGATCGTGAACAGGATAATTCTTCTCATGCACCTTGAGTTGTCTGCCACCAAAGCATATAACTCTACCTTCTTGCATCAGAACGGCGCCCAACCTCGTGCCACAAGCATCGGTGTATACGGTAAACATCTTACCACCATCGGGTAAAGCCAAAACAGGTGCTGAGGTAAGGGCTCTCTTGAGTCTCTGAAAAGCAAACTCACAATCCATATCCCAAGCAAAAACTAAGTTCTTCTTCGTCAACTTAGTGAGAGGAGCGGATATCTTCGCGAAGTCCTTAATGAACTTCCGGTAAAAACCCGCAAGACCGAGAAAACTTCTCACTTCGGTTGCATTCCTTGGAGTCTTCCAATCCTGAACAGCCACTACTTTAGCGGGATCCACCACCAAGCCTTGCTTAGATACTATATGCCCAAGGAACCGAACTTCCCTTCTCCAAAAGTGACACTTGGAGAACTTGGCCTTCAACTGATGCGCCCTAAGCGTATCCATCACTTGCACAAGATGCCTCGCGTGTTCTTCTTCATCTTTGGAGAAGATCAGAATATCATCTACGAAGACCACGACAAACTTATTCAAGAACTCTCGGAACACCCTACTCATTAAGTCCACAAAATATGCGGGTGCATTCGTCAAACCAAACGGCATCACAAGCCACTCGAAGAATCCATCTGGAGTTCTGAATGCAGTCTTGTCTATACTATCTTCAGCCACTCTGAGCTGATGAAATCCAGTAGCAAGATCAAGTTGAGAGAAGACAGAAGCACCAACCAGCTGGTCAAAAAGATCATCAATCCTCGGTAACGGGTGTCTGTTCTTCTTAGTCAGCTTATTCAACTCTCTATAGTCCACACAGAGCCGAAGAGAACCATCTGCCTTAGTAGCAAAAACCACAGGCGCTCCCCATTCGGATATACTTCGCCTGATGAAGTTCTTCTCAAGCAATTCCTTCACTTGCTTGCTGAGCTCCCGTCTCTCACGCGGAGCCATGTGCCGAACGGGCAAAGAAACAGGCTTAGCATTATCCACCAGATAAATGCGAAAATCAATCTCTCGTTTAGGGGGCAACCCCTTAACTTCTTCAAAAACATCTGGATAATCTCGGACCACTCTTACAGACTGAAGAGTTTCCTCTGGCGAGTCGAGAGATTCAAGATAGCACAACATGACGGGATCCTTCGGATTGCATGAAATCTCTAAGGTGTTGCCCAGGCGAGTCACAAGCCTTACAACCCTATGCTCACAATCCAGAATGGCTCCATATCTAGACAGCCAATCCATGCCCAAGATCAATCTGTATCCCCTGAAACCAAGAACATACGCACTACACAAGAACTCTACACTAAGTATAGAGATCCTCAGATCCTCACATATCATAGATAGATGAGCAGAACCCCCAATGGGATTCGAAACACAAACGGGATCATCCACTAAGCTAGTACTAAGGTGCAAACTATCAACAAGATCAAATGAAACAAAGCTATGTGATGCACCAGAATCAAACAAGGTACGAACTGGAAGATCGGAAATATAAACAAGGTTCTCAACAGAAACACTACCTCGCTCGGGAACTGAAGCGGCATTGAGAGCATGAACTTGCCCTCCTGAAGGTCCAGCACGCTGAGTCTGACCCTGCCCTTTCTTCTTCGGGCATTCCTTGCTAAAGTGCCCAGTCTCTCCACAAGAAAAGCATCCACCACTAAGCTTCCTTTTCTTCTTCCTGCAATCCTTAGCAAAGTGCCCAGCTATGCCACAGTAATTGCACTTTCCCTTGCCTTTGTTGTTGCCCTTCTTGTTCTTGTTCTGATTTCCTTGACTGCTTTGACCACCTTGGTTGCCCTTTCCTTGAGAATAAGTCTTCTTTGCTTGAGCATCATCTGACTTGGCCTCTTTCTTTCCATCTCCCTGAAGTAGAGCCATATCAACTAAACTCTCAAAAGTAGCTCCATGGGGAATATGCGACATTGCCAAACCCTGCAGTGGCTCATTCAATCCCTTGGCGAATCGGAGAGCCTTCTTCTCAGGAGTGTTTACCATATCCAGACCAAAACGGGCCAGCTGATTAAATTTATTCACATACTCCTTGACAGTCATATCGCCTTGCTTTAATGAAATGAACTTCTCCATTTGTAAATTCGCCTCAGCAGTAGATAGAAACTTGGCCACAAATCTAGCCCTCAAATCGGCCCAAGCCTCAACGGGCCTCGTCCCATTGGTGACCTCCCACCAATAGGCCGCTTCGTCCTTTAAAAGCCATACTGTCAATAAGATCTTCCTCTCGTCATCAATCCCAAAGATAGCAAACAAGTCTTCAGTGTCTTTCAGCCAATTCCTAGCTTCAACAAAAGATTCCGTGCCTAGGAAATTCTTGCCTCCCATTGCCTTGAAGTCTTTACAAACTTTTGTGAACTCAACCTGAGGATGCTGAGGGGGAAGTGGGGGAAGAGGAGCCTCAGCAACTGGAGGAGGAGGAGCAGGAACTACCGGAGGAGGGACATTAGGGGGAGGATTCTCAACCACAGGAGGAGGAGTGGGAGTAGGGTTTGCGGGGCCAGCTACTGCCCTAGCTTCTAAAAGCCTCCTATACCAGAGTGGTACGTTTACTCCATCCGGGATGGCAAGATTTTCAGCCATACTGAAACGAAAGATAAGATAAGATTAGGTCAAGGGAATGAAGGATAACGCTAATGGCTTTTTTTTTGGGGGATTAGCCTTAAAATAATCTAGACTTTATTTTGGAAAATACTTAGTAGGTTTTTTTGAAAATAGTTTTTCAAAAAGGGTTTTTTTTTTTAAAATTTTGTTCAATCTTGTTAACCTTGTGCTCTGATACCAAATGTAACACCCCACCTCTGCTAGGATCACTCCTTGGAATGTACTAGCTTTGGAGGGGCGTTATTGTGAAGGTAACCATGCACAGAGATATCGCAAGACAGAATATATAAAAATAATTATAAGTAAAGCAGCGGTAGTAGATAAAAACCCATCATCATCATCTCACAAAACCAACATAGTCAAGTACATAGTATCAAAATGTCATGATCCAAAATACAACATAAGTCTAGATACGTAGAAACAAAATACATGGTAAAACATTAGTACTAATCCCCAGAAATAAAAGATAAGCCACAGCTAGCTCAGATCCATACATGAGCTATCCAACAAGCAAGCCAAAGATCCACTAAGTAGATGTAGCCCCTCCCTGAGAACCTGTGGGGGGGGGAAACGGAAGAAAAGAAGCGAAAGAAAACAGGTCAGTCAAAAAGACTGGTAAGCCCTACTACGATCAATCTATAAACTAATAAAGTTAACATCATGATGGAAACTGAGGTAAACATACTGGCAATAGATAAAGGTGACATCACATAAGAAGATTAAGTTTTTGCACCACAGTGTACTAGCAAACCCACAAAACAGATATTGATCCCTTAGCCCAAACTTTGGCCCAATAACATGAAGTGACCTTAATATAAGGTCCAGCCCAACGGTCTAGTCGATCGGCTCCCTATAAACCTAACACGTCAAGTGTTGGTGTCCATACGGCCCACATGGATGTAGTTAAACTGTGCTGGGTCCACCTTCGGGTGTATCAAGCCCTAAGGTGTCAACCCCAGACACCTAAGCAATAATACACAGTCTAAGCCTACTGGTACCCGCGCCTCGAGTTTATCCAACATCGGACTACGTGCACGTCCGTAGCCCGCCGGACCCGCACCGCTGTACCACTCAGCCGTCGCTTTGGTCGCTTACATCAGTCCAGTAATCGTGCCCCGCCCTAACCTAGCTGTAGGGTTGTGGTGATACCAAACTGGGATTACTGCTGGAACAGACCACGTTGCTAGGGTTTCTAAGAGGGTTAAGTGTGGTTTTTAACCCTTCACTAATCATGGATTAAATTAGTTAAGTGTAGCCACTTAACCCCATCTAATCCTCGCATCCCCATTATTGGTTAAGTATTAGTGGGCCATGACTTAACCCTAATCATGAGGCATTAATTAATTAACGCACCCAACCTCTCACATTAGACATCTGTGGTTACCTGGGAAGATTTACACCACATCTAGGTCTAACCTCGGGTCTTATGGTGCAACATGACCAACTACCCACATTAGACCCCACGTTGTGGTTACCTGGGAAGATTTACACCACAACTAGGTCTAACCTCGAGTTGGCCATATCATGTTATCTAATGTCATGTCCACTTTAAAACATATTTACAAGTTAACATATACTTGGGTAGACCTAACTTAATAGGTAAATTCCCAAGGGGTAGACCTAACTTAATAGGTAAATTCCCAATCTTTTAGTTTCATGTATTTTTAAGTTTACCCAAACCCTCCCAACGTCATTATCTCGCTTACATATTCGTCATAACGCATAAGGGTATAAAAGGTAACTTGGCATAACATACATGATGAACTTCACATATCATAATAAACATGCATACATGTTAAACTTGCAAATCATGTCATAGTGAACTCGCATAAACATGCATAACTTATTAAATATGCATAACATGGTAAGGTGAACTTGCATAAGCATGCATAATCCATTAAACACGTAGAACATGGCATAGTAAACTCGCATAAGCATGCATAACTTATGAAACATGTAAAACATGGCATAGTGAATTCGCATAAGCATGCATAACTTATGAAACATGTAAAACATGGCATAGTGAGTTCGCATAAGCATGCATAATCAAATAAACTCACATAAATCTCAACTTTCACCACATATTAACTTTAGAGTTTGTAAATTGAAGGTAAGAGGGCTTACAAATATAAACAAGTCACAAATCCACCAAATAAGATGAAGAAGCCCTTTGAAAACCCAAAACAAAGCTTCAAATAAGAAAACCCTTTTTGCAAAATCCCAAAAACTCAAACTTAGCAAATCAAACTTGCCACTTAATGAAGTATGCAAGTTATTAAGCATTCATACAACATAGAAAAGGTTGTATGATCATCATATCTTCATAGGATTTAAACTTTGAGGAAGGTGGAGGCTAGGGTTTTTAGGTGGAGGCCATTTGAGGATTCAATTTGACATAGTTTAGTTGCTAGATTGATTAATGAGGCTTTAGGGTAGGATTAGGGGTATATTTATAGGGAATTAGAGTGTTTTAAGCCCTAGGATTAACCCTAGAATAGTTTTGGCCCGTCAGATTTCGGAATTCTCTAGAACCAGGCCACACAACCAAGCCCAAACCAAAATGGTGCGCCAGGCAGATTTGCCTGGCTACCCCCTGTCGACAGGGCTGTCGACTCCCTAGGGGCCCTGTCGACATGCCTGTCGACATGCGGGTCCTGGCGGGAGTTTTCCCGCCTGACGCCAATTAGCCCTAATCCTTGTTTTTAATTTGAAATTTAAATCGGTTTTCAACATGGAATTTTCTGAAAACTTCAATGGGCCTTAACTGGGTCATACGGACTCCGATTTTCGAAAATTCGGACTCTATTTCGCGTATTTTTCCGAGACGAACGCAATGGCATAGCCCGTTTCCCTTGATTCAGATTTTTAAATTAAATTCTGCCTCGATTTATGTTATTACAGGTTATTGAAAATACGGGTTGTTACAGAACACAATAATATCATCGCCTTCTGCCCTTCCTCAATCTTCAAATAAACGTCCTTCTCCTTCAAAAGCAAGTCATCAAAGGCATTTAAGTGTGCCTTAAGCGAATTACCCTCCTTCATTTTGAAGGTGAAAAACGTCCACAACAAGATCAAACGGTTAGTGAGCGACTTCTTCATTTACAATTCCTCCAACTTGTCCCAAATACCTTTAGTGGTTGTCTCACCACTAATTTCGAAGATTGCATCTCCCCCATAGCAAGTTGAAGAGTAGTGTAAGACCATTCCTCCATCTCTTATCTCTCTCAACATCAGAGATATCACTTGGCAGTAAGTGAGTATCAAATACCACTCAGTGCACCCAATTTCGCCTAAGAACCACTTTCATTTTCCATTGCCACTTCTCAAAGTCGTTACCACAATTTCACTTGTCAATTACCAATTGAGAACCCGATGCCACATAAGAACAACGTACATAAGGCGCCACACTATTCGGACTTCCGGTTAAAGGAATTACCAAGCCATTATCTGAATCCAACATTTTCACAAACACCTAACAAGAACCAGTTGCTCTGATACTAACTGTTGTAACCGATGTGATTATTTCAATTCAACACCACTCGAATCGAATATCTAAAACACAAATGCCTTGCAGAAGACGGGGCCGCTATAAGATTTGAAAAAACAACCAACCTAATAACTCAAGTCACCAAACAATGATCAACCAATTACGAATAACCTAATTCTCAATAACAAGCAACAAAATAACGACAACAAAAGCAAAATTAAACCATACTCATATTTATAGTGGTTCCACTAACAACTTGCTAGTGTACATCTACTTTGGAGAGAGTATTTTATTACCACGTTGAAAGGAGTACAAGAGACTGACATAATGATCATTATATTTCAAAATAGAAAAGAGTTTGAGGAGAATAGAATTGAAGAATTGCAATTAGGTTATAAACCCTAATTTAATCCTTAAGAATTAAACCCTTGATTTGATCAAGTCTCCAAGCACCTATTTGAAAACCAGAAAATAGCTTATATACGAAGAGAATAATTTGTAGCAATTGCCTAAATTTCCACTGGTATCTTCATAAATCAGCCTGTTAAGTTTTCAGCCCATAACTACCGAAATACGTCTTAGACATCTTTCGAGTAGGGGACAGACGTCTATCTCTGGCCGAGAATTAATCTTTCTTCAGCACAGGCATTTGTCAAAGTGACAAACATCTGTTGCAAGGCTCAGGAAATTTCCGTGAAAACGCAGACGTCTGTCACACCCCATGACAGACATCTGTCGCACCATCCTACTGAAATCAAGTACCTTTCTGCCTATAATTCCTAAATATAAGCTATGATTTGCGAACCATCTTTTCCGATGTGAAGCTACTTTCATCCTCTTCAATCCAACATATAGTATCGCAAACTTTAACACTTACCTATGGTTTTACAAAGAAACCATCAAACACAAATTGTTATGTTCTAAGAATATATTGTTTCATGTTTCCATGCTTACTATCTTGTGTGCATAGGTCTTCAGTTCTGAAACGTTCACCCATAACTTTGAAAAGAGCGACCTTTTACATGTTCAATGCACCATGAATCTCATCTACATACCAAAGTATTGTAGTTCACTATAGCCGTATAAGATAATTCATAGATAATAATATATTTTTACTCTGGCTTAATATATATAATCTAATTTTAACTCTCCATAGTAATAATACCCAGAACATCAAAACACACTTTCTTCTTCAAGTTCAAATCCTATGTACCCAATTTTCTCTATCCCCCTATATCCAAACAATCAAGACCCCCCTGATTCCCACCTTTTTGCAATTAAGTCCTCTTTTTTTGATTTAATTTCAAAAAGTGGAAATCAGGGGATCATGATTGGTAGGATACAGGGGTACATAGAAAATTGGGTATAGAGGATTCGCTCTCTTCTTCTTCATGTATTTCAAACTCATAAAAAGCAAATCGAAACTTGGTTTCAAAGATAGAATGGTTTATGTAAAAAGGGAAGTAACATATAACAGTTTACCAATGATCTTCCCTCGCAAATAATGCTTTATGCTGTAGAAAGGCTCATGCGGTAACTCTACTCTTACAACATTAGAACAAACAAACATTAAACTAGAACACATGGTATTCTCTATATAGATAGTTAAAAAAAGGATAAGTAGTCTAAACTAGTATAACCGCATAACTATAGAAAAACAGACTTTGTTATACTACATAGTTGATTAAAAAAATCTTTTTGCAATCTTTTTTTTATTTGAAAGCACATACAGATGACACCATCCATATATTATTGGAAACCAAAAGAAATTATTGTATGCAATCATGTCAACTTAGACATTAAATCCACAAACAAATATATATATATATATATATATATATATATGAAAATGATCAACAAAGATAAGTATAAAGATGTGTTTAGCAAATTACATCTAAATTTGGCATTTTAGTGGGTGGATAAATTATAATTTCAAAGCATCTTCTATACTAAAATTAATAATGAATATTCTGATATTAATATACACATTTCAGTTTGAATATTGTCACTATATTATGCAGTGAGTATTTCCATCATCACAATATTTGCAAACATCTGCCATCAGCATATTAATCATGATTAATTATGTTTGGATAAATTAGACTCTCGTTTTTGTACAATTAATAGAATAGAAGCTAGTTAAATTTTTTATTAATAAAGAAATGTTGCCTTACATGCTCTAAGAAAGAAGTATATACTTATGGGTATGTATGTAGTTGCAAAAAAAAGTTAACAAATAATGCAAGGTCATTGACAAATAGATTTTTGATGTTGTTGAATTCCATCCTTGCATCTTATTGACATATCAGTGCTTCTAGCAGTCATTCTGGGGCTAAATCTAATACGGTGACATGTACTTCCATATGTCCATCAATGTAAGCATTAAAGTCTTCCACGAAAATAGAATAGAAATGTTGAGATGGTATGTATAACCAAAGTGAAAACAAAACCTTCTTCGTCCGCATCCAGTCTCTCTTTGACAATGGTAGCACAACGCAGTGACAGGCTAACCTAATTCATAAATGGCAGTAAAGTCGTTTGTTATAAAGTCCTGGCGCCAACCTGGTTGGCTGCATTTTTTGCTTAAACAAAAAAAATACTATTCTATGACTCCCTATAGCGGTTTTTGGACTCTCATATCCTACTATTTCATTTCCAGCTGCTTCATCAAAATTCACCTTATTACATTGTTTGTTTGGTTATACTCTCTTTTTTGGTTGTTCTTAAAATAATTGTATATTTTACTCACCATAGCTTGCATCAACTGCAGCAGGGATGTATGTCATCAACCTTAAACACATCAAACATGATAAGTCCAAAAATATTTGGGTTCATGTTTTATTATGAGTAAAGTTATTGTAATAAGTAGAAATTCACCACAATAAATACCCTTTTTTTGTTGGAATGGTTGGTGCATCTAGGTCTACCACTATATATATATATATATATATATATATATATATATATATATATATATATATATTGTGACGACCCTAATTTTCAGAACCAATTTAAATTTTTTATTTTAGATATAATGGATTTTGAACATTTAAAATGATTTATTTAAATAATAACGACTAAAAATTTATTTAACTCGAAGTTGGAATATATATATTTAATTTAATTATAAAAGGAGTTTGAAATGGCGCGGTAGTTTGAAAATTCGATTTTAAATTCCAAATGAATATACAGAATTCAAAATAAATCGGATTTCAGTCAAACCAGAAACATTTGAATCTGTTTAATTATATTTTTCTAACGAATGTGAAAAAAAATCAGATTTGATAATATAACTTGAAAGTTATGTCCAGTTTAAAAATCAAAATAGCCACTATGGAATTTATATATATTTTTAATATATTATAGACCTTAAAAATAGCCATTTTGCAAACGACCACCGTTTTCGACGAAAGCACTTTTTTGGATCTGGAATGTCAAATTATTGTTAGGTTTCAGTTTTAATAATTTTTGGAATCAATATGAGAGCATGGTAAATTTAAATGTGTTTGTTCAGTTTCAGTTTAAATTGGATCGAACAGAAAAAGCCCATTTTTCAAACGGTCTCCAAATTCGACGAAATTAGTTTTTTTTAGGACCGTATCATCAAAACATAGCTAGATTTACTTTTTTGTAATTTTTGGAGTCGGTATGTGGCGCTGGTAAATTATAATGTGCGTAAAAATTAAATATATATTGATTTATATTTTAATTTTAACGAAAACTGATCATAACAGCCGAATTGGGTTACGAAATACAACCCATTGCGTTCGGAATGGGGGTACTTAGCTACAGACGACAGTGGTTGGATTCGATTTGGAGTTCGGGACGATAAACTAGTAATTTGTGAATTAAAATAATATTAAATATATATTTATATAAACCATTCATATTCCAAACCCTAAGTCAAACTAGTCCTCGGTCAAACCATTTACAGCCGCTCTCATCTTACAGCTACTTTTCTTCAACAATCAAAAACATGAGAAAACCCCCCTTAGAAAAATCAAAAGAAAATCAATGAAAAATTTATAAATCATGAAATATATGTATTTAGAATCAGAAGGAGTGACTCTTCACACTCATGTCCATTTCAAAGCGTTCGAAGTCGATCTCCGTGGCATGAATATATTCAGCGTGTTCTAGGGTTGAAAGTATGATGAATTTGGTGCGACGATTGTTAAAATGGAGTGGATATTTGGATTCGTGGTGTAGTTTAGGAGCTTGCAAGAATTTTTGTTGAATTAAATGAAAAAAATGTTGAACTCCTCCTGTGTCGTGCGCTGAAAACCCTGGAGCACGGATTCGCTAGATGGGGTGCGAGTTCCACATTGTTGCATGAGTGGAGAGAGATTTTGAAGACAAAGAAGGTGGAGTTAAAAAATCTAAAAACGATTGAGTATGGGAGGAGATAAGGGAGGTAAAAGGAGGCGCAATGGCTTTGGGAAATACTGGAATGCTAGTGGAGTTTTACAGAGAGGGAGGGAGAAGAATTAAAGAATGGAGATTAGTTAATTAGGTGATTAGTTAATGTTTAATTAAATTAATTATTATTTAAATTGTTTATTAATGTAATTAACGCTTAAACTATCGTAACTCTTTCAAACGGACACAGAATTGCCTGATTTCAGAAGCGTTGGAATCCTCTTGAAGGGCTTTACAACATAGAGCAAATCCGGACAAATTCAGAAGCATCTGGAATTTTTAATAAAATTAAACATCTGTTTAATTCTATTAAAACGAGTCGTATTAACACCAAATAAAACTCTACATTTCAGAACTGACGGAGTGGAACCCAAAGTGAGTTTTCTCACACTGCAAAAATATTCACATTTTTGTGACTTTGAAATTTGTGATTGATTCGATTATTTGTTTTGTTGGTTGCTATTTTAAATGGACATGTAATTTAAACTATTAGAAATTAAATTGACAGTTAGTTTATTTTTGAATTAAATTGCTAGTTATACCCTGACACATATAATCAGTTAATTATTGCAAATTGAACTGTTTTGGATGATGGTTGTGATGGATGTCTATTTATGGATATATTGAACTGTATAGATGCTTGTCTATATTTCATATCATTGTTATCACATTGGATGTTACGGGCATCCTTATAAACTATCATTTCGAATAAATTAAGAAATAGGTTAAAATGATATATACCTATGACATTTGACCTTTGAATTGAAATGATATATATCCATTCCCTGAAATTTAAATTTAAATTTTGAAATAATAGATCATTTGGCCATAGAATAGAGAATTAGTATACGAACACCGGATTTGTTAAATCTATAAATTTTAGAATTTGTGAAACCGATTTAAATAAGTGATTCTGTGTAGAGAAAATAAATTGAAATTATTTAAATTGAATTATACATTGGAATTTGAATTTGAATTTGAAATGTTGAAATTGAATTATTTCAAAGGTTTAAATCTTTATTTAAACGTTGGAATTTAATTCGAACTAAAATGATCTAATTTGTTATTTTGAAATTTGAACTAAAATTGGTTATAAATTTGAATTATTTCAAAGGTTTAAATCTTTATTTAAATTTTGGAATTTAATTCAAGTTGAAATGATCTAAATTTGTTATTTTGAAATTTGAACTAAAATTGGTTATAAATTTGGATTGTTTCAAAGGTTTAAATCTTTATTTAAACTTTGGAATTTAATTCGAATTGAAATGATCTAAATTTGTTATTTTGAAATTTGAACTAAAATTGGTTATAAATTTGAATTATTTCAAAGGTTTAAATCTTTATTTAAACTTTGGAATTTAATTCGAATTAAAATGATCTAAATTTGTTATTTTGAAATCTGAACTAAAATTGGTTATAAATTTGAATTATTTCAAAGTTTTAAATCCTTACTTAAACTTTGAAATAAAATTCGAATTAAATGGCTTAAATAAATATTATGAACTTGAACGTGAACTCGTATTTGATTTAAATCAAATACATTCGGATAATATTTGAAATTGGAAGTTATCCTTTAAATTGGGATTGTTTCTAAAATGAATTTGATTTTGGAATCGATTTGAATTGGATATTGGAAATCGATTTGGTTTGTTTTTGAGATTTGAACTTAGGTTCAAATTTATTGAAAATGGAAAGAAATAGTTGATTTGAAATTATTTCTATATAAACTAATTTATGTATAAAACTATTTTATGAAATTTATTCCTTTGATATATGGAGTATTTTATATAAATTGTTTCAAAAGCTTATTCTTTCTGTATATGTATTCAGTAGTTATTTTATAAAATATTTTAATATACATAAAACCATATTCAATACTCAAGCTGTTTTGATTTCCAAACTATTCCAAATCTCCCAATTATTTACAATTTAAAAAAATTATTTAAACCCCAAAACTATTTCAAACTTATAAACTATTTATGAGGTGGAATTGATTACATTTAATTCTCTGATTTAAAAGTAAATATGATTATTTTGATGTTAAAATCATAAATGAATTCAAAACTATATTTGAAGTAAAGTGAATGATTCAAAGGAAATGTGGTTAATTAAAGTTATAACCAATTATTGAATTTGAAATTTATCTCAAAGTGAATATGAATTATGAAAGTAAATATTATTGTGATTAAAATAGTATGATATTTTAAAGTGAAATTTGTTTAAGTGAATATGATATTTTGATATCATAACGATTCACATTTGAATATAAAAGTACCAATCGGTGTGTAACATGACGTTTGGTAGTTAAAGAGACCGGGGCCTCTTATTGACATACTCTCTGTCAATGTTGGGACCACTTTAATAACTGTGTACGCGGTGGAGTTCCAAAAATGAAGTAGGATGAATTTTCAGGCGATTACTGGATTTGAAGAAAGTGAACGATAATGGATGACCCCGACACTTGTGTCGATTTTAAATGACTAAAACAGGAGCCGTACCAGACCAAATGAGGCATGACTACCTCTTAGTGGATATCTTTTCTTCGATTTTCCTATGCCTCGGGTCCATACTATTACTACTCAGTTGTTGTTGTTTTGTTGGTGCGCACCCTTGATGGGATGTATTTCCCTTTGATTCGATATGGGGTGGATGTCTACGGTGGGCCATTAGGGGTAACCACCAGTCTGGATCAGGCAAATTGGTAGCATACAACCTTGGGTATTGCCTCATGTGCCTTGTCATACGTTTATCCTTATACGAGACAACTACGATTTTTATATTGGCATAGGTCTATAAAGGACTCACTGACTACCGACATTCTATTGGTTGTGTTACAGGACTTGCATAGACCATGTGCTTGTAAATTGTGTAAGGGTAATCAATGTAACCCCGCTTACACTATTTTTTTGACAAGTATTTGTGAATAGACACTAGTATAATAGAGAAATTATATTATATAGTATCTAGTTTAATGAATCCTTAGGGGATGGAAATTCCCATAACATCTCTTGAGTTATCTGTGTGCATGTTCATAAGATATCGATTTTACTTAGATGAGAATATTTTTGCCTGATCCGAGCTTGTTTTATTTTTACGCTATTACGCTCAGGTCAGACTTAAGCATCCCAGTTTCAAAGGTCATCTTTTGATGGATGAAGACGAAGACGGTATACTATTATTACTATTGTATTCCACTACCATTCTGCTGCATCACTCTGTATTGTCGGTTATGTATATAAATTGTATAACTCTGATGATAATGTATAACTCTGATAAATGTTGTAAAATGATCAAATGTTTATTTTAAACAGCTTCATGAACTGTTATTTGATTATTATATTTTGTTCATTCCGTTGCGAGATTCCGTGTTTGTTTTCTTCTTTCTTTCGAATTCTAAATTAATTCCCTTGATTATCTATATTTTTGACTATAATGGTTAAAGATGTGGATCGTCATTTAACAATCCGTAAATACGTACAGTTTTGAGTTAGACGTGTGTGGATTATTTTTGATTCAAAAGGTACGAATTTCCGGGTCGTTACAGTTGGTATCAGAGCTTATGGTTTAGCGTTAAACCTTGGCTCTATTGGGATTTACTCATTAGAGATAGGGTTAATAACACCCTATAACGAGTTCTGAGTGTATATATATACGTGAGAGCGTACTTGTACTTTGATATAAAAAATGGTTTTGTATTGTGTTATTTGACTTATTGAGTTGAGATCGGAGTTCCATTCGATGCGTGTTGCAAGCATTACCGAATAGGATATCAAAACACTTGAACAAGGCATTCTAACACAATATATTGTTTTCATATATATTTTATATAATATATGTAATAAATAATTTTGAAATTTGATGGTAAATTAGTCAATACTCTTAACCTATTGACTATAACAATAAATCGATCTCTTATATATGATTTATAATTAACTGTAAACCAAATAAATTTAAATAGAGAATATGACGTCTTTAAATTCTGATGATTTGTAAATGTTTTTAAGGTTTTGAAAAAATATAGTAGTAATATTTGAAGGATATTCAAATAAAAAATTGGTTAAGTACTCTATTTTGCTACTTGGAAATAAATTTCAGTGATGAGATGATCATAGTCATCGACTTTCATTTTCGAGTCTCAAAATGGGGAAGACCACTTGGTAGCATTGCTACATATTCGTTTTGGAAATAATTTTAATTTGAAATCTTGAATATGTTTTGATATACAAAAATTATGTATAGTATATAGTATTTCAAGATTTTTGAAAAGAAATTGGTATTTAAGATTCTCAAGTCTCTATTTGATACAAATTACTGTCCTTGTTGATAATCAATGAAATAGATAATTGTCAATATTAATATCAAATGAAAATTTGAATAGGTGAATAAAGAAATACGATAAATGAATAAGAGAAATATAAATGAAAATATAATATTATAAAATTGAAACATAAAGTAAGGAAAATGTTACAGTAAAATAGAAACAAATACTCATGTTACTTTGATAATAAAGAGTAAAGTGTGAAATACTAAATTTCATTTGTAATATATACAAACCTACCTAAATGGGAAAGTTTAAGAGTATATAAATATGTGATGAAATATTTTACAAATGAAATTTAAAATGAATAACATGTTCCAAAATGATATGTTGAATCATTGAAATGTTATGAAGATAAAGAAAAGTAAAGACATTCAAAAAAATGAATTAGAACCAAAGAAATATTTGTAAAGGTAAATCAAGTGGTTATTATAAAAAATTTAATTTGTTAATGTTCTAAAACCATTTACAAATGGATGGAGTATTCGCAAAGGACGGCGTCATTTAAGTAAATGAAATATCAAACTTAAGTAGTTATAAGATGTAGTTGAGAGATAAGTTAATACTAGTCAAATTCTAAATTGTTCAATACGAATGTTGAAACGTGAAATGTAATGTGCTATTACCAAAAAGGAAGTGAATTAAACAAATTAAACTAATGTAATCAGCTAATCCAAGTTATGAAAATAATGAACTTAGATTCTGATTGAATAAAATGTCAAAGATAAGCTTAACAAAATTTACAATAAGCTATTTCACGATGTAAATAAGTTTATAAGTTCAATCGATTGTAAATCTCTTTAAGCAAGTTAATTAAAAACATAGAGAGCATAAGATGTAGATGAAATTAAAGTATTAACACATACAGAAATTGAAATGAATAAGTATGAAAATTTCAAATATGTTGAGAATAAGTATAGATAAAACAAAATGCCAACATATAGAAAATTTTAATATAGTTGAAATAAGTAGTATAAGAATCCAACATTTTAAATAACAAATTGGATTGCGAATGGTTTTATTATAACCAGAATTTTCCAATGTATGGATTTGACTGGAAATTATCTTCGGATATTTCAATATTGGATTCCGTGATTATACAGATATCATTGAGGAATTTGGAAGATATAGATATCGTTATTCCTAATACGATATCCGTTGGTTTCAGAATTCGATACTGAATATAGATCGATATAATTACTATTCAAAGCCTTGTATTTAATAAAAAAATTGGATTTTGGGTTGTCGTGAATGATGTCTTAAATAACACTGTTCTTGAACACATTTGAGAAAAAAATAAAATCTTTTCACTAAGGTTTAAAGAAGTTTTCCACTAAATAAATATAACTGGAATTAAGTGGAAGTCGGTTTTGGGTTGATTGTGAACAATGTTTTAAATGACATTAGTTCTTAAAACCCGATTAATAGTGAAATTATGATTTGGAATTTATTGGTTTTTTAACTATGATTTAATGTAAAAGCTTTGGTTTACAAAGCTCGAGAGCAATACACATGAGAACCAAAATTAGTTAGAGTTTAATGTTTGTGATTTGGCATCGAAAATCTGATTTTTTGAGTATATACAAAAGTTATATGTTTTGAAAAGCTAATTATCAAATGGATTGTTGGTTGTAATGTTTGAATTTTATTTCAACTAATTAAAATATTGGAATAATAAAACCAATAAGACAATGAAAGTTAAATAAGGCCAAATTGAATCATAATATTGAACTGGATTGAAAATTGATTGCAATTGCATACATATACATGTATATATATTGAACATGTCATAGCATGGAAGCTAAGAAGAGAAATAAAATTGTGTGCCTGACCAATAGGTACATGTCTACTATATTGATTGGGATTTGATGATTTTATGAGCCGCTTGGCTTTTTTTTTCTTTTGGATTGATGAGGGCCCTGTGAGGCAAGTTGTGGTTTTTCCGATCTCCCCGTACAAAGGAGGTTAGGGCGTTAGCCAAATTTTTGAAAAATTGGAAAGTTCTTAGAAACTGAAAAGTTGAAGAACTCGAGCCAGAATGGAAGTTGAGTTGGTTAGTTAAACAACTTTCAGCTCCGTTCCTTTTCGAGGACGAAAAGTTTTAAGTGGGGGAGAATGTGACGACCCTAATTTTCAGAACCAATTTAAAATTTTTATTTTAGCTATTTTAATGGATTTTGAATATTTAAAATGATTTATTTAAATAATAATGACTAAAAATTTATTTAAATCGAAGTTGGAATATATATATTTAATTTAAATATAAAAGGAGTTTGAAATGGCGCGGTAGTTTGAAAATTCGATTTTAAATTTCAAATGAATATACAGAATTCAAAATAAATCGGATTTCAGTAAAACCAGAAGTATTTGAATCTGTTTGATTATATCTTTCTAACGGATGTGAAAAATTGAGATTTGATAATATAAATTGAAAGTTATGTCCAGTTTAAAATTCAAATAGTCGCTGTGGAATTTATATATATTTTTAATATATTATAGCCCTTAAAAAATAGCCATTTTGCAAACGACCTCTGTTTTCGATGAAACCACTTTTGTTCGATCTGGAATGTCAAATTATTGTTAGGTTTCAATTTTCATAATTTTTGGAATCAATATGTTAGCGTGGTAAATTTAAATGTGTTTGTTCAGTTTCAGTTTTGAATTGGATCGAACAGAAAAAGCCATTTTTCAAACGGTCTCCACATTCAACAAAATTAGCTTTGTTAGGACTGTATCGTCAAAACATAGCTAGATTTATTTTTCTGTAATTTTTGGAGTCGGTATGTGGCCCTGGTAAATTAAAATGTGCGTATAATTTAAATATATACTGATTTATATTTTAATTTTAATGAAAACTGATCATAACAGCCGAATTAGGTTACGAAACATATCCCATTGCATTCGAAATGGCGGTACTTAGCTACGGACGACAGCCGTTGGGTTTGATTTGGAGTTCGGGACGATAAATTAGTAATTTGTGAATTAAAATAATATTAAATATATATTTATATAAACCATTCATATTCCAAACCCTAAGTCAAATTAGTCCTCGGTCAAAACATTTACAGTCGCTCTCATCTCTTCTTCAACAATCAAAAATGTGGGAAAACCCCCCTTCGAAAAATAAAAAGAAAATCAGTGAAAAATTTATAAATCATGAAATATATGTATTTAGAATCGGAAGGAGTGGCTCTTCACACTCATGTCCATTTCAAGTATTCAAAGTCAATCTCCGTGGCATGAATATATTCAGCATGTTCTAGGGTTGCAAGTATGATGAATTTAGTGCGACGGTTGTCAAAATGGAGTGGATATTTGGATTCGCGGTGTAGTTTAGGAACTTGCAGGAATTTTTGTTGAATTAGATAAAATAAATGTCGAACTCCTACTGTACTGTG
The DNA here is from genome assembly GCA_030737875.1 of Allium sativum. Lineage (NCBI taxonomy): Eukaryota > Viridiplantae > Streptophyta > Magnoliopsida > Asparagales > Amaryllidaceae > Allium > Allium sativum. The sequence continues at coordinate 343,997,551 of CM060924.1, read as the reverse complement.
CGCTGAAAACCCTGGAGCACGGATTCGCTAGATGGGGTGCGAGTTCCACGTTGGTTTCATGAGTGGAGAGAGATTTTGAAGACAAAGAAGGTGGAATTAACAAATCTAAAAACGATTGAGTATGGGAGGAGATAAGGGAGGTAAAGGGAGGCGCAATGGCTTTGGGAAATACTGGAATGCGGGTCGAGTTTTACAGAGAGGGAGGGAGAAGAATTAAAGAGTGGAGATTAGTTAATTAGGTGATTAGTTAATGTTTAATTAAATTAATTATTATTTAAATTGTTTATTAATGCAATTAACACTTAAACTATCGTAACTCTTTCAAACGGACATAGAATCACACGATTTCAGAAGCGTTGGAATCCTCTTGAAGAGCTTTACAACATCGAACAAATCCGGACAAATTCAGAAGCATCTGGAATTTTTAATAAAATTAAACATATGTTTAATTCTATTAAAATGAGCCGTATTAACACCAAACAAAATTCTACATTTCAGAACTGACGGAGTGGAACCCAAAGTGAGTTTTCTCACACCTGCAAAAATATTCACATTTGTGAAATTGAAATCTGTGAGTGATTTGATTATTTGTTTTGTTGGTTGCTATTTTAAATGGACATCTAATTTAAATTGTTAGAAACTAAATTGAAAATTAGTTTATTTTTGAATTAAATTTCTAGTTAAACCCTGATACATATAATCAGTTAATTATTGCAAATTGAACTGTTTTGGACGATGGTTGTGATGGATATCTATTTGTGGATATATTGAATTGTATGGATGCTTGTCTATATTTTTATATCATGGTTGTCACATTGGATGTTATGGGCATCATTATAAACTATCATTTCGAATAAATCAAGAAATAGGTTGAAATGATGTATACCTATGACATTTGACCTTTGGATTGAAATGATATATATCCATTCCCTGAAATTTAAATTTAAATTTTGAAATAACTGATCACTTGGCCATAGGATAGAGAATTAGTATACGAACACCGGATTGGTTAAATCTATAAATTTTAGAATTTGTGAAACCGATTTAAATAAGTGGTTCTGTGTAGAGAGAATAAATTGAAATTATTCAAATTGAATTATACATCGGAATTTAAATTTGAATTTTAAATGTTGAAATTGAATTATTTCAAAGGTATAAATCTTTATTTAAACGTTGGAATTTAATTCGAACGGAAATGATCTAATTTATTATTTTGAAATTTGAACTAAAATTGGTTATAAATTTGAATTATTTCAAAGGTTTAAATATTAATTTAAATTTTGGAATTTAATTCGAATTTAAATGATCTAAATTTGTTATTTTGAAATTTGAACTAAAATTGGTTATAAATTTGAATTGTTTCAAAGGTTTAAATCTTTATTTAAACTTTGGAATTTAATTCGAATTGAAATGAACTAAATTTGTTACTTTGAAATTTGAACTAAAATTGGTTATAAATTTGAATTATTTCAAAAGTTTAAATCTTTATTTAAACTTTTCAATTTAATTCGAATTAAAATGATCTAAATTTGTTATTTTGAAATCTGAACTAAAATTGGTTATAAATTTGAATTATTTCAAAGTTTTAAATCCTTATTTAAACTTTGAAATAAAATTCAAATTAAATGGCTTAAATAAATATTATGAACTTGAACTCGGATTTGATTTGAATCGAATAGATTCAAATGGTATTTTGAAATTGGAAGTTATCCTTTAAATTAGGATTGTTTCTCAAATGAATTTGATTTTGGAATCGATTTGGATTGGATATTGGAAATCGATTTGGTTTGTTTTTGAGATTTGAACTTAGGTTCAGATTTATTGAAAATGGAAAGAAACAATTGACCTGAAATTATTTCTATATAAACTAATTTATGTATAAAACTATTTTATGAAATTTATTCCTTTGATATATGGAGTATTTTATATAAATTGTTTCCAAAGCTTATTCTTTCTGTATATATATTCAGTAGTTATTTTATTAAATATTTTATATACATAAAACCATTTTCAATGCTCAAGCTGTTTTGATTTCAAAACTATTCCAAATCTCCCAACTTTTTACAATTAAAAAAATTTATAACCCCAAAACTATTTCAAACTTATAAACTGTTTTAGAAGTGGAATTGTTTACATTTAATTCTCTGATTTAAAAGTAAATATGATTATTTTGATGTTAAAATCATAAATGAATTCAAAACTATATTTGAAGTAAATTGAATGATTCGAAGGAAATGTGGTTAATTGAAGTTATAACCGGTTATTGAATTGGAAATTTATCTCAAAGTGAATATGAACTGTGAAAGTAAATATTATTGTGAGCAAAATAATATGATATTTTAAAGTGAAATTTGTTTAGGTGAATATGATATTTTGATATCATAACGATTCATTTTTGAATATAAAAATACCAATCGGTGTGTAGCATGACGTTTGGTTGATAAAGAGACCGGGGCCTCTTATTGACATACTCTCTGTCAATGTTGGAATCACTTTAACAACTGTGTACGCGGTGGAGTTCCAGAAATGAAGTAGGATGAATCTGGAGGCGATTACTGGATTTGAAGAAAGTGAACGACAATGGATGACCCCGACACTTGTGTCGATTTTAAATGACTAAAACAGGAGCCGTGCCAGACCAAATGAGGCTTGACTACCTCTTAATGGACATCTGCTCTTCGATTTTCCTAGGCCTCGGGTCCATACTATTACTATTCAGTTGTTGTTTTGTTGGTGCACACCCTTGATGGGATGTATTTCCCTTTGATTCGATATGGGTGGATGTCTACGGTGGGCCGTTAGGGGTAACCACCAGTCTGGATCAGGAAAATTGGTAGCATACTACCTTGGGTATTGCCTCATGTCCCTTGTCATATGTTTATCCTTATGCGAGACATCTACGATTTTGATATTGGCATAGGTCTATAGGGGACTCACTGGCTACCGACATTCTACTGGTTGTGTTACAGGACCTGCATGGACCATGCGCTTGTAAACTGTGTAAGGGTAATCAATGTAACCCTGCTTACACTAGATGAGAATATTTTTGCCAGATCCGAGCTTGTTTTATTTTCACGCTATTCCACTCGGGTTAGACTTGAGCATCCCAATTTCAAAGATTATTTTCTGAAGGATGAAGACGAAGATGGTATACTATTATTACTATTGTATTCCGCTACCATTCTGCTGCATCACTCTGTATTATCAGATACATATATAAACTATATAACTCTAATGATAATGTATAACTCTGATAAATATTGTAAAATGATCAAATGTTTATTTTAAACAGCTTCATGAACTATTATTTGATTATTATATTTTGTTCATTCCGTTGCGAGATTCTGTGCTTGTTTTCTTTTTTCTTTCTAATTCTAAATTAATTCCCTTAATTATCAATATTTTTGACTATAATGGTTAAATATGTGGATTGTCATTTAACAATCTGTAAATACGTACAGTTTTGAGTTAGACATGTGTGGATTATTGTCGATTCAAAAGGTACGGATTTCCGGGCCATTATATATATATATATATATATATATATATATATATATATATATTTATATATACATACATACATACAATAAAAGAAATAACACAAGAGGTTTATAGTGGTTCCACTAACTCTTGTTAGTGTACGTCCACTTGGGGAGAAGAGATTTTATTACTTTTCTCAGTAAGAAAAATTACAAGACTGATAGTAGGGAAGAAGAAGAACTTTTAGAGATGATACAACTCACATTTTTGAGATGATAATACATTCACCTAATCCCTATCCTAATATAAGGATTAATGCTTGGAATTGAAGTAACTGATTTATGATATAAATCAATGCCTAATTAATTCTCCAATTATTCTGATAGGCTTCCTTATTTAACCAACCAATTAGGTAATTAATTCCTTCTTCACTATCCAAAAAAAAACTTCTTCAAATCCTTCTAATTATGTAGGTAATTTATTTCCTATCCCTTTTAAAAATAAAAGAGCAATAAATTTCTGATATTTTCCAAATCTTCTGCAGTTGGAAATATTATATTACTCAAATTAACAATATTTCTCAAATCTTCTCTAATTGGAAATATTCTATCACCATAACCAATAATATCTTCCAAATCTTCTGCAAATGGAAATATTGTATCACAAATTCTAACAATCTCCACCTTGATACTAGATTTCCTTGAAAGCATACCAACTCCACCTACATCCTCTTACTCTAAGCATCTTCTCGGATAAGACACCATGGTTACTTTCCCCAATGAGCTTCGGCATGGCCATCACCCATTGCACTTTGTCAACAAACTCCGGCAACGCCACTGCCTGCCAATAAAATGTTAAAAAGTACCCCCTTCAAGTAAGACCTATCAATTGTTGCAAAAAAAAATGAATAGGAACGGATTGATGGTGAGGCAAAACAAACAACAGATAGTCACCAGCAAAGCAATCACAGGTCTAGCGATAAAAGAAATAACACAAGTGGTTTATAGTGGTTCCACTAACATCTTGTTAGTGTACATCCACTTGGGGAGAGGAGATTTCATTACTTTTCTCAATAAGAAAGATTACAAGACTGATAGTAGGGAAGAAGAAGAATTTTTAGAGATGATACACCTCACATTTTTGAGATGATAATACGTTCACCTAATCCCTATCCTTATATAAGGATTAATGCTTGGGATTGAAGTAATTGATTTATGATATAAATCAATGCCTAATTAATTCTCCAATTCTCCTGACAGGCTTCGTTGTTTAACCAACCAATTAGGGAATTAATTATTTGCTTCACTATCCCAAAAAAAACTTCTTCAAATCCTTCCACTTATGTAGGTAATTTATTACCTATCCCTTTTACAAATAAAAGAGAAATAAATTTCTGATATCTTCCAAATCTTCTGCAAATTGGAAATATTATATTCCCAAATTAATAATATTTTCCAAAACTTTTCTTAATGGAAATATTGTATCACCATAAATAATATATTCCAATCTTCAGCAAATGGAAATATTGTATCACAAATTATAACAATCTCCACCTTGATACTATATTTCCTTGAAAGCATACCATCTCCACCTACATCCTCTTACTCTAAGCATCTTCTCGGATAAGACACCATGGTTACTTTCCCCAATGAGCTTCAGCATGGGCACTTTGTCAACAAACTCCGGCAACGCCACCGCCTGCCAACAAAGTGTTAAAAAGTACCCCCTTCAAGTAAGACCTATCAATCTTCACCATAAAAACAAACGTCCCCATGAACCATCTCAACCCTCTCCTCACACCGTGCCACCGCGTGGCACCTAGCATTTCGATAAGCGATTCCAGTTCGAGCAACGTCCGAACTTAGCAGTCTGCAAAGACTTATGCATATCCACTGCTTTCTCCTTTGATCTCTGACCAACTTCAGACGATCCCTTCTTCCGCTTATCAAGTACATCCTCTTGGCAAAATACCACCTTGTTGAAGCTTTCCCCTTTGATCATATTTTGCTTATGCAGAAACTCAAAGTCCCTTCTTGTATGCCTAGTTTTGACATCTTTCCACAAGAACTGTAGGCTCCAACTCTTGACTCTCCAAGTACAGTGCTTCCCGTCTCTTGACTTTATTTTCTTCTTCTTCTCCCCTCTCTCCATACCAACTAATAAGGCTTTCGTACTACTTCCTCCTCTACTTTCACTTAACCCCTTCATCTGATCCTTCAAGTCCTCCGATAGAAGACTTTCCCATCAAGATGTGCCTTCACTGAAGTACCCTCTCTCATCCGTATGGTGAAAAATGTCTTCAGCTAAATCAGATGGTTGGTTAGTGACTTCTTTAAATAATGTTCTTCCAGCTTGGTCCGAATGTCCTTAGTAGTGGTCTCGCCGCTAATCTATGAAATGACATTTTCTCCCATTTCCAATTGTAAAGTAGTAAATGCCCATCGTTCCATCTCCTTCCTTTCCACGGCTGAAATATCATCCGTTAACTCCTCAGGAGCAAACACCACAGGATGAGCATTGTTTCTCATCAGAACAGCTTTCATCCTCCATTGCCACTTCTCGAAGTCTTTATCCCCATTCCATCTTTTTATTGCTAACTAAGATCCTGCTTCCATATATGTCCCTTTGACATATGGCCTTGATACACTGAATTCTCCTCATCTCTAGCCATGATGCCTAACACCCTTTCTCAGTCAACCTCGTAGCTCTGATACCAATTGTTGTGAAAAAAACGAATAGGAACGGATTGATGATGAGGCAAAACAAACAACAGATAGTCACCAGCAAAGAAATCACAGATCTAGCAATAAAAGAAATAACACAAGAGGTTTATAGTGGTTCCACTAACGTCTTGTTAGTGTACGTTCACTTAGGGAGAGGAGATTTTATTACTTTTCTCAATAAGAAAAATTACAAGACTGATAGGGAAGAAGATGAACTTTTAGAGATGATACACCTCACATTTTTGAGATGATATTATGTTCAACTAATCCCTATCCTTATATAAGGATTAATGCTTGGGATTGAAGTAATTGATTTATGATATAAGTCAATGGCTAATTAATTCTCCAATTCGCCTGATAGGCTTTCTTGTTTAACCAACCAATTAGGGAATTAATTCCTTACTTCACTATCCAAAAAAAAAACCTTCTTCAAATCCTTCCACTTATGTAGGTAATTTATTGCCTATCCCTTTTACAAATAAAAGGGCAATGAATCTTTGATATCTTTCAAATCTTCTGCAAATTGGAACTGTTATATTCCCATATTTTCCAAAACTTTTCTTAGTGGAAATATCGTATCACCATAAATAATATATTCCAATCTTCAGCAAATGGAAATATTGTATCACAAATTCTAGCACTAAGAGTATGGTCAAGATTTTAACCAAAAACACAATAATGATTAGAAATCAAATTCACTTGATATTATGTTTACATGTGGTATTGTCCGCAGCATTAGCCCAGCGGTTAAGGACTTGTGTCGAGGTAACAACGTTACGAGTTCGAAACCCGGAATGACATGCTAAATGGGTTTACCATGTGCATACGCTACGATTACTCACTTATGTGGTATACGTGGACCGAGCTAGGTGCACTAGGGGGTTTTTCGGCTCCGTTCGATCCCCCCCTAAACAAATTCAAAAAAAAAGTTTACATGTGGTATCATAGCATGGTTGAAGATCATATTCTTAGTTCAAATTCACAGTAGAATCATGTTGGTATTATGTTTTTCCGTAATTAATTAGCTTAATTCTTGTATAATGCCATGTATTGATTATGTTTATTCAAACTACATGTTAATAAAAAAAAATCTTAACTGGTTTAGCAATTTATTATGATTATTATACAATACTTATTTTGTGTCTATTTTTCAAAAAAAATTTGTATCACTAATAGGCCAAAACATGCCTTTGTGTTAGAATTGAATGAAATTTTCATAGTTGATTGAAAACAACAAGATCTCTGATTAATTGTCATGATAATTGAAATTTCATATGATGTGTTTGCGAAGTTTTGGTTAAATAGAATTAAACTTGTTCCTTTAAAGTATTTGTGTATCTTCTTATCATTGAAATAAATGTTGATGACATTAATTTACATTACCATTTGATCCACATAACGGCCAATTGCATTTATTTCTGTAACAATTACGTTAAATGTGGTTGTAATGATAATAAATCAATTAATTAATTGTTATAAATGCACTAACTGTTTTGGCTATACTAAATTGATGGTGGAGCAAGTTGGTATTCAGAAAATGGAAAGGCATATATTTTATTATTTGATGCATTTTATTATCATATAAATATTTGGGGCTTTAATTTTTGAAAATACATTTCTTTTTTATGGGTAGGTTAGCATAAACTAAATAGAAACAATAGTTGATTTGTGCTATTTGGTATGATATATTTTCTATGTCATTTAGATATAAGTTTATGTGACACTTAATTTTAACATTCAAATGTGACTTTCTATACGTAATTATTTGTGAAGTCCGTTATTGTACTTATTTAGGGAATGTCATGAATATAACCACATATTTAAAGCAAAATTTGTAATAGATATGACAAAAATATATGGCGCTATAGTTATAATTTTGTCACTTTGAAATTTCATGATTTTTTTTGGTGACATGTATAACCTAATGAAGACAATATTCATATTATATTGCTTTGATTATCACCACAGTGATAATAGTTTAGTACATGAATATTGTAATTCATCAAGATTAATACTTTCAGCAGTACGATATTCATATTATATTGTTTTGATTATCAACACATTGATAACAATTCAATACATGTATATTGTATTTTCTCAGTATCAATACATTCAGTAATACAATATATTGTGGTAACAATTCAATACATGTATATTGTATTTCGTTATAATATGACACTCATATTATTGTTTGTAATATGCCATAGCATATTCGAAATATGTCTTGAATGTTAGACTAAGTAATCTTACTGTTGGTTAAATTTCTAGCATAATATTTTACCCACAGGTAGACCATGCATCATAAGTAAAAATAGCCATTATGTAGATGACTTAGTTATGTGATTGAGCATGTATAGGATATCCACAGATACCATACTTGTTTAATTATAAGCCATAAGTCACTTATTTATGTTTAAATCTTAGTCATGAATGTTATATATATACATATATATATATATGTGTGTGTGTGTGTGTGTGTGTGTGTATTTCTAAAATTTAACTATTGTGAGATCGTTTCAATATTGCGGTTCCTCAAACTACCTAACTTAATTCCTTTGTCAACTTAGTTCCTAAACCAAATGGAAATAATTATTATGAGTGGAAAGAACATGTTGAGTTATACTTAGGTGTACTAGAGATAGAAACACGCAGATCTTACGGCTGCATCCACAGAGGATGAGAAACTTGCCCATGATGCATGGACTAGAGCCAATAAACTATGTCTGATGTTCTTACATATAACTAATGCATCCAACATTAAGTCTTCCATTCCTGAAAATGAAAACTTAACTATTAAGGACTTAAAGATAATCACTGAACGCTTTAATCCTGGTGACATAGCTATTGCTGGGGAACTCATGGCTGAACTAACTAATGCCCGCTATAAGGGTACCAAGACCATGCAGCAACATGTACTTGACATGACTAATTTGGCTACAAAGTTGGGTAAATTGGGCATGAAAGTAGAGGATTCATTCCTAGTCCAATTTATTCTCAACTTCTTGCCTCCACAGTACGGACCTTTCGATTATCCATCTTTTGGTGGAGAAAAATATTTCATTACCTTCATCGATAATTACTCACGCTATTGTTATTTTATACTTTGCATGATAAATCTCAATCTGTGAATGTTGTAAAATCCTACATAACTGAGGCTAAGAGACAATTAGGTAAAAAGGTAAAAATCATTAGGTCTGATAGAGGTGGTGAATATTATGGAAATTATGATGAGTCAGGACAATACCCTGGCTCTTTTGCTAAACTTCTTAAGGAAATAAGAACTGTTCCTCGGCACACAATGCCTGGTTCACCATGGATGAATGGTGTTGCTGAGAGACATAATCATACACTTTAAGAGATGATTAGGAGTATGATGAGTAATTTAAACTTACCCATATCATTGTGGATGCATACCCTCTTGACTGCTGTATATTTCTTGAAACGGGTTCCAAGTAAAGCTGACCCTAAAACACATTTGAGATGTGGAAAGGATGGAAACCCAATTTAAGAAATTTACGTGTTTGGGGATGTCCAGCAGAGGCACACATTTATAGTCCGCATAAGAAGAAACAGGACCCAAAGACCAGAAGTGGGATTTTTATTGGATATCCAGAATGATCTAAAGGGTATAAGTTTTACTGTCCTAATTATAGAACTAGAATTGTAGAAACCGATAATGCTAAATTCCTTGAGAATGGAAAGTCAGTGGGAGTGATCTAGTAACACAAGTGGTCATCAGAAAATTCGGCCACTTATATCAACTCCTTTTCCTAAAATTTCGACTAACATTATTCTACCTAATGTTGTTAGCCTAACCAATAATGTAGAACAAATTGTCAATAATCAAGCACTTCATCATGAGCCTGTCACCACTGAACCGAATGTGAATATAACATCTAAGGTAGCATTAAGGAGGTCCACTAGACCATAAAGACCAGCTATTTTAGATTATTATATGTTGTACTGGCAAGAATGTGAATTTAACATGGGATTGGAAAAAGATCCGACTACGTATTCACAAGCCATGAAAAGTGAAGATCATGAGAAATGGATTGATGCCATGTTTGAAGAGATGGAATCTATGGCTACAAATAAAGTTTGGGAGTTGGTCGATTTATCAGAAGGACATAAGAAAGTCGGTTGTAAATGGCTCTATAAGACTAAACATGACTCTCTTGGTAAAATCAAATGATATAAAGTTATACTTGTAGCTAAGAGTTCCATCAAAAAGAGGGCATTGATTATAATGAGACCTTCTCTCCAGTTTCAAAGAAAAATTCTTTACGAATCATCATGGATTTAGTAGATCATTTTGACTTAGAATTACATCAAATAGATGTTAAGACAACTTTTCTGAATGGGAGTTTAGAAGAAAAGTTTATATGGCTCAGCCACAAGGCTTCATTATAGATGGAAAGGAAACATGGTTTGTTTGTTAAAAAGATCAATATATGGACTAAAGCAAGCTTCTCGGCAATGGTACCTTAAGTTTCATGATACCATTACCACCTTTAGGTTCACAAAAAACATGGTTGATCAGTGTATATACCTGAAGATCAGTGGGAGTAAGTTTGCATTTCTGGTTCTATATGTTAGTGAAATCTTGATAGCAAGTAGTGACTTTGGTTTTTGGACTATCTCAAAATACCTATATAACAAAAGTTTTGGAAAATTTTGTCATGGGTCATGTGATCGTAACGCTGCTCCAATTCAGAAGGGGGACAAATTTAGCTAAAGTCAATGTCCTCAAACTGAGTTTGAACGTGATCGAATGAGAGACTATCCTTATGCATCTCTTGTAGGGAGTTTGGGATATATACAGGTTTTCACTGGACAGACATCAGTTTTGCAATTGGCATGCTAGGTCGCTACCAAAGCAATCAAGGCATTGATCATTGGAAAGCTGCAAAAAAAAGTGTTGAGGTACTTACAAGGAACCAAGAAACTTATGCTCATATTTAGGGGTGTTGATCACCTTGAAGTAACTGGATACACGGATTTAGATTTTGGTGGATGTAGGGACACTAAGAAGAGCACTTTTGGCTATGTATTCATGTTAGCTGGTGGTGCTATCTCATGGAGAAGTGCCAAACAATCCATCGTAGCATCATCCACTATGGAGGCCGAATTCGTAACATGCTTTGAGGCTATGATTCAAGCATTATGGTTGTGAAATTTCATTCCAGGACTTACAGTCATGGATTCTATTACTAGACTATTGAAAATTTATTGTGATAATACTGCAGTTGTATTCTTTTCAAAGAATGATAAGTATTCTAAGGGTATAAAGCACATGGAGATGAGGTACTTATCCGTCAAGGATGAAGTTCAGAAGAAAAGAGTGTCAATCGAGCACATCAATACTTGTTCTAATATGGAAAATCCATTAACTAAGGGGTTACCACCTAAGACATTTAAGCAGCATGTTGAAGCAATGGGTCTTGAGAGTAACCAATAATGTCGCTCTTCTTATTTATGAATTTTTGGATTGATGAGTGCTTTTATCATGACACTATTTAACTATACATTATTGCAACTTATGAAATTTTTTGTTTCATATTATGGATCTTTATGTTTATGTACATATCAAAGTAAGACATGATAACAAAACTAGTCTTTCATCAGGACATGAATGGGGACCATTACAATTACTTCTACGTTTACAGACTTCGTTGTTTTGATTGTTAGTTAGTGGTACATGAAAGGGACTACGTTCTTTAATTAATGTATAACAACCATGATCCTAATTGATGATTCACAATGACTAAGTGTAATTAAGATAAACTTATCAAAAATATCATTTTCAGCATTTATGCGCGCCTTATGTTTGCTCCATATGACCATTAAAGCATTTGTCATAAAGACCAAATGGGAGAATGTACGAATTTTTATACATTTCATTATGTGGTCCAAATAACGAATTATTAATCTAATATAAAATGTCATTATATGGTCATTTATGGAGTCTGTTGATTTGATAGGATAAGATTGAAATAGAAGGTATATTCCATTAAATATGGATATTCTCTATTAATGGGCAACCTTGATGAACTGTTGAGATTATATCCATAATGGAATTTGGTCCCCCTCTCTGCCTATAAATATAATCCAATATTCATCATTGGGGTTGTTGAAAAGACATCACAAATAATAGTACGGCTAAGAGATAGAAGGCTATTTCCAGGTCTACAATATACAGATCTACATCTCATTATCTTCTCCTTAATCAATGTCTACAGGTATGATTTATGTATTGTTTGTAACTAAGAGTATGGTCAAGATCTTAAACAAAAATATAATAATGATTAAAAATCAAATTCACTTAATAATATGTTTACAAAATACATGCGGAAGACGAGGAAGATGGGATATGCAGAAGAAAGAAATGGTACATATGAAAGGCATGGTTGTGTTTGATGACGAAAGAGAAGATGATGTCGGCTTCAGACGGATGGAAGTTTTCTGATGCGCGGTGGACTTAAGAAAAATCAACAAAGTCGGTTCGATAACTTTCCTCTTGGCACATATCCATTGTTAGGTTCATTAGTTTCCAATATCTTTTCTCTCCTTGCTCCTCTTACGCTTAGGAAGCCTCTTCCTCACCTGCTCAATAGCGTCTTCGTACTTTTTAGAGTACAGTTTTCCAAGGTAATGAAGTCTCTTAGACTGAATAGTTATAATTGTGTTTGTGGACGAATTATCAGTAAGCACAATCTCATACCCATCTCTGTAGTTATCCATCCCACCAATTAGAAGCTGCCAGAACATCCCCCCAGCTGCTGCACCCCCTCTTCTCGCCGACATATATATCTTACTATAAACAACATTGAACATCACATCTCTTTGTGAGTTACTAAACCCAGGATCTTTCCATGATTTTCCAAACTCAGTTAAAAGCAACGGTTTCTTCAGTACATTCTCAGAGTCTTCTATGTGAGTATCTAGCCATGTATTAAGAAAGTGCAGCTGCGTTTCATCGTTCGTGTTTGATAACCACTGGTCAGGATACGAATGAAGTGTTGCAAAATCTATGTCTTGAACTTTATTGTTGGATATAAAGTCCGTTCCGACCTGAAACCCTGTTGGATTCGCCTTATTTCTTCTTTGGTCGTAACCTGAGTAGAATCCTTCTAGACCTGCTTCGAGCAAGTGGTTGTTGTCTATTGACTTCACATGTGCTGCCATTTCTGTAATCCATGCCTATAAATTTACATTCAGTAAGCAATCATTGATCAATTCTACGTATCTATGTATTTTGGTACCTGAATGGTGTTTCCAGACAAGTCTGATGTGCATCTGGGCTCGTTCATCAGCTCCCATGCAAATATTGTTGGATCGTCTTTATACATGACTTTTGTTATGGTGTTGTATCTTGTAAGCACGGTCTTCACGTGGTTTTTATAATATTGTTTAGCAACGTAATTAGTGAAAAAATCATCATCTGATCCAATGTCCTGCCCTTCATTTCTTGCCCATTCCACATACTGTTTCTTTCCTCCAAAACTATCATAGTTATTCGCTAAGCTGAGTATTACTCTCATCTTATACCTCCTTGCTTCAGATATCACAAAATCCAAACCCTTCACACAATTAATTAGATTTACACCAAACCCAATGCAATTTATAAATAGTACATATAGTTATTAACAAATTGAATCACCTGGAACATTTGCTGATTGTAAGAGCCTGGAGAAATCTGAAGAGGAACTGGTCCCCCATCGCTGAAAGCCCAAGTCCTAACTACAGTCAAGCCATGGCTGGAAGCTTCTTTAAATGCATCAGAAACTTTGCTCCTTTCGGAAGGATTGGACGCTAATAACATCAACCAGTAGGCATTGAACCCGTTTGCTAAGAAGGGGTTTCCATGCACAACAAAGTGGCAGCCTTTTGTTTTTATGAAGCCATTTCTGTATTTGGCATTGCTTTGATTCATTATCAATGCCCATACAAACACCAATGTGATTAATTTTAGCGTTTGCTTCATCTTCATCTCCTTCTTTTCTGCCTTTTTCTATTGCGAAACTAATGTAATGGCCGAGGAAGCTTTATATGATCTTTTTTTATATCGTTTCTTTGACTGTTGTTGTTAGGTGAACGAGGAAAAATAAGGCAAGCAAGCGAACATAAATTTATAATGATGGTTGAGTGCTTTTCTACTTTCACCAAGTCATGTGAGCCTGAGGTAATAGTTACCTATTATCATAAATAAATATGTCCCACTGTAAAATTTGTTTTACACGGATTCAAATTTATTGATGCGTTATATGTTTATAAAAAAGAATTTTATGGGCACAGTTAGATTCACATTATTTTTACTTACCAACATTCGGTACTAATACTCTAAATATGCAAGTGTCATCTAATGAGTGCAACATGCTTATGACCATGACTTGCTAAACAAAGTGTTCATATTTATGGTTGAACTATATTGTATAATTTTAGAAGATCCAATTTAATTAAAGATTTTTTTTTTTGCAACCTTTAGCAACATTATATAAGTTCCAAAATGTAATTTGGTATATTTTGTATAGTTTATGGCAAGGCTTTATGAGTGATGTGAATAATTTTTTTGGGCCTTTACGAATGTTATTTTTTTCAGGTTATTTTTAGTTAATGTGAGTGATTCTTGTTATTCGTACAATCTTTTTTTAATCGAGAAATTTATCGATAGGTCTGCTCCGTAGTAATGCATAGTTATATTTAAGTAGAGACTTCAAAAAACCTACAAAAATTTGTAAGAAGAACTATTACAGTGGATAAAAAGAGCCGTAAAGGACCTACAGTAGGTAAAAAAAATTGTAAAAACTTTACTATAACAATGCCCTACAATGGTAGAAGACACATGTAAAATTCACCAACTTAATTACATCTTTGCACATTTTGGCGGCTACATAACTTGTATTAAAAGCTTTTTATAACTTAAATTGCCCTTTGCAAAATTGGTTTTGTTACAATGTTCATACATTAATTTAAAAATCAAATTAAATTTCCTCTTAATCAATGTAAAAATACTTGTACCTACGCTAGTCATAAATATAATGCATTTCATAGGTCAGGTGCAAGGAAATGATTATGGTATATTTTAAAAATTAGTAACAACATTATGACATGCATCCTAAGCTAGTCATAAATACAATGCATTTCATAGGTCAGGTGCAAGGGAATGATTATGGTATATTATAAAAATTAGTAACAACATTATGACATGCATATAACATTTACTCTCCAAACATTGAAAATTATGTTACATTCAATCGAGTTATAAGGGTGCATGCTTCAGTGCATTTATCATTTAGATATAAAAATATTGCAATTCAAAAGAAAATCCATTAAAATGTAATGCAATATTTTTTTTTTGTTTCCGGCTTATCCAAATAGGGGAGGCATTTGGACATTTAATTGATACATAGGTAAGTGGACCATTGTTTACTAGATTTCTTTAGAAATATAGGTAATAGGTTACCTGATTATGTTTAGTAGGTTTTTATAATAATTTGTGTTTCGAGGATAAAATTTATTTTTAAAAGAATATAAGAAATTTTCCGTGCATTTATTTCTTAAAGATAAGTATTACCCCTGATTCATTCATTTATTAAATTTTTGGGTATCGCTATGTATCTTCATATTATAAATGGCAAATTCTATATATACACCGAAAATCACTTAACATACACCATTATTTTTCTGTAAAGTTCTATTACTAAATTACACTTTTCTCATAGATGCTTTTTTAAAACTTTTGCATATAAATAGTCAAATTATTCTTAAAAGTATTGAAAATAAATGCAAACTAAATACATTAATGAAGATGTTAATGAATTATTTAATCATGAAATCTAAAATTTCAATTAAGAAAACATTCATAAATAACTGTTTAATTTAGAAGTGTAGATTTATTTTGTAAAATTAGAGTAATTTTGTTGAAATTTTTTTTTTTTCAAAAAGTTTATAAAAGCTACAATATTAGTACAAGAAATAAATTTCATTTTGTTAAATTTTACTCAATTTAATGCAAAGAATTTGTAATTTTAGATAATTGTGTTTTAAGTTTGAAAGAGGAAAGAAAAAGAAGATGAAAACATGGATAATTTAATAAAAGAACATGTGTACGTAAAGTAATATATGGTGTATAGTAGTTTATTATAATTTTTTGTGTATGTTTAACAATTTTTGGTGTATAAATAGAATTAGCCACTATAAATAGTGTTATCTATCTATTATTGTTTATACAAGAAGACTACCTAGTTAATAACCCTTGAAGAAATAATGGGATCAAAGTCCACTATGAGAAGTTTTGTTTCATTTCCATCCTTCTTCTTTTTGTTTCTCCAAGTTATGCATACCGTTATGTTCATTTGTGATACACGAACCAACTATTTGTGGGCCAACTTGCGAAGTCGGTTGCAATATCAAATGGAAACATATTCCTTGTGTTAATAGGTTTTATTGCCAAAAAATGCATACATATTCCCAGTAAGAGAAATTTATACATATAATTTGCTATTAACGAATTAACTTGCTGATATGTTTATTGCTACTTTTCCATATCTTTAAACATCCTAGTCAATAACAAGTTCATTATTTATGTGAACGTGTGTTATTTACATTAATTTGTTTAGAGAAAATAGAAAGAAAATTAAAAAGAATAATAGAACTTTAGATCTTATCCTTCGCAATCGTAAATTTAGCCTTTTTTAATATCTAATTTTATGTAATATTTACTATATGCCTCTATTTTTTGTGTTTTTGCAGCTAAAGACACGAATAATATTATTAGTTGTGCAGAGAGTTGTGGCAAGGAATGCAACTCATAATGAAGACACATAATACATTGGATCCCTTTTCCTTTATTTATGTGTATATGAATAAAAATGTATCCTTATATTTTATGAAAGAAAAAAGTTGGTTTGAAAATTATACACAATGTATGAATAAACTATGACGTTATATCTCCATGTAGTTGATGTTTAAATATTTTATGGATTTTGAATAATTTCTACATATATTTATACTATCAATGATTGAGAAAATTGCTTCCTACTTAAATATGAATTCTATTTACAATAGGAGATATTCGTTAATTATATTTACTCTATTATTATCAATTATTTAACGACTTGACTTTTTGCTCGAAACTTGGCATTAATACGATCACAATATTCCCATGCCAAATAAGAAAATGTCCAAACCAAAATACAAATAGCTAGAAGAAAGGAAAGAACATAATGTCATAGTGTAACGAATAATATAAAATATAAAACGGTCATTATATGAAGAAGACCGAAAATTCATACACATTTTAGAGCACCAAGTTGCTGTCAATGGGTCGGGTTCGGGTCGGGTCAAGTTGGGTTCGGGTCAATTTTTAAACGGGTCGGGTCAACCCGTTTAATAAACGAGTCATATTATGCCAACCCGAACCCAACCCGTTTATAAACGGGTCGGGTCGGATCAACCTGTTTTGACCCGTTTAATTTTGCAGATATCCCTTTATCACCTACATTTTGTAAAATAAAAGCATACCGAAATAGAATAATACATTGATCAAAAACACAACACCACATACATGGTTTTACCGTTAAAAATACCTCTCTGCTGGACGTATGAATTCCATAAAAATGGTTTTATACGGCTTTGGCTTGGTATGTTTTATGTTAAACGGGTTAGGACGTGTCAACCCACGGGTTCGCGGGTCAACCCGTAACCCACCCGTTTATTAAACGGGTCAGAGGGGGTTGACCCGAAAATGACCCGTTTATAAATGGGTCGGGTCGGGTCGGGTTTTTTTCGTGCGGGTTACGAGTCGTGTTTCGGGTCGTATACGAAATTGATCCATAAACCTATACAACAAAATCTGAGAGTTATAACAACTTGTCCCATAAACTTTAATAGTCTAAAATAATGACGCATACAGTGAAATAATATAGGGAGTATGAGAAAATGTCTGGGATGTCATCCAAAATTAATCTAGAAATATACGTACCGGTGATATTACAAGGAACCCATCAAACATAAGTAGTCAAGTTCTAAGCATGTATCCGTGGACAACTACAAGTCTTTAGTTCTGAAAAGTTAATTTATAATTGTAACAAAAAGGATAGCTTGCTTAGCAGGTCGCCTAAGCTTTTCAATTAGTGAGTGGAACGCAGTGAAACACTGAAAATGTTGATCCAAATAGTATGAAAGCACCAACGTCTTTTCAATAATGTGACTCAAATAGTTAGTATCGAACAGAAGAGAAAAAGATCCTTTTTTCAGAGCTATTGATCTTGTATTTATAGGAGAATACATGCAAAAATCTAACTTTTAATCCATCTACATAACTTTCGGATAAGACGGACCTCATCAACAAAAAATTTATCGCACTTTTCCAGAATGTCGTTCAACTAAATTCATCACGTAATCGGTTAACTGCAGCATAATATTTCCTATAATATTTTTACCTATATCCACCATTTTAGTATGTTAATTCACAATCTCTTTTTTATTTAGTATCCACATATTTTAATTCTATACATCCACACGTGGATTAACTAACTAATTGCACACTAGTTAACTAATTAATTGCACACTAATTAACTAATTAATTAGTTAATCCACCCGTGATGTATAGAATAAAAATATGTGGAAATACTAAATAAAAACGACTTTGCTACGGAGCCTGAAACAAACATGTGCGGCAGTGCGAATTTCAATCTAATGAACATAATTCAAGGAAGAAAACTGAATGTAGCGGTTGCGATTCATCCCGCACACATTCGGACCCGTTTTCCTTCGGGCCATTTAGCATTTCCCAAACAATAAAGACATTGTGGATTAACATACTAAAATGGTGGATACAAGTAAAAATGTCCTTTTAGTTATTTTCACATATAACAATGGAAAATTCAATATATGGCTAGAAAATGCAATAGTGAAATCATTCAGTAGACTAAAAATATATTCTTCAGTTATACTCTTGCATAATTTTTATGCATCATCATTCGGATTGTAGGATACTGCACACTAGCTAACATGTTTTCTTATATACAAGCCAAAGTTTTTACCAATGACCGAAAGTAATGAATGATCTTGCTTTTCTTAAACAAAGTTTTTGGGCAAAAAGAATAAAATTCGTATCAAAAAACATGTTAAAAAGGTCATAAATGTGGATTAACTAATTGATTTGTTACTAAATATTAAATTAATGCTTAATATAAAATTCTAGTGGATGTCTTTTTAGCCGAATGCAAGTGTTACGACTCCTGTGATAAGGCGAAGAGTGGTGCTAGAACTAGAAGGCCCGGAGGGCTTTTCGTCCTAATGTACGAATTTAAGATCTAAAGGTTGAATTCATGGAGGAAGTAACTGCCACGATTCTAACATTTTTGCTTATCCTATTTTTCGGGTCTAGCAGCAATACTATACTATAAGGCGAATTAACATAAACGAACTACAACAACAGACACTTGATTTAAAGGAGGATATGAATAGGTTCTTTTTCTTTAATGATCAGTGGCTTTATTTTAGGGGTCTGTCTTAGTTGGGTTTAAATATCTTCTAGCTAGTTTTCCTAGTCAATTTGTGAACCGTATAGAGAAGCGGCCAACGTTTTGACGAATATGTATCAGACATCCCAATAAAGTGAACTAAATTGATCCTATAGCATCGAACGCATTATAATTTAATAATAATTTTAAAACGAAATAAATTTTGAACTTTTATAATTTCCTAAAACTGACATTTTATGCAATTGAGGTTTGTTTGAGACATGATTATTTCTTGCGATATTATCGTTATACAAGTTCTCTACGTTATATGATGTTATGTAAGCTAGGTGACAATGATTATTTGAAACTAACATGCATATTTTGGTCTCAACCATGTATAATACCGGTGTTTTATTTTTATTTTTTTGAAGTCAAATTCAAACGATAAATGAAATATGTTATTTTTTGGATGAAACGCTGGCCTATAACTCGTCATGGATATTGCTCGCTGGACACCTACAATATTATTGGTCACGTTGACCATCGTTTATGGGCATTGTCCTCACATGCCCACATTGAGGTTCACTAGTGATATCATTTTAGATAATTTTAAGAAAAAATTTCAATATCAATTTGGCTTGATTGAACCTAAGTAATATGAAAGCTTATATGCTTTGATAACAGTACTGAAATATTGCAAAAATTTCGATATACTAAAGCTTTGATTGAAATTTCAGCAGAATTTGAATTACTTGATAAAATAGAGGTTGATGGCCTAGGTGATAATTGTCCTTTTGTTAAGCTAACGTATGATTGGAGACCTCGGATTTGTACATTTTGCAAAGTTTTTGGCCATGACACTAATAAATGTGAACAAAACCCCTAGGCTATGAAGGATAATGATGTGCAGGAACAGATTGCTACACATGTTAGGAATCATGCTCCTATAGATCAGAACTACAACAAAGTTTTTTCTAATGCAAATCAAAGTAAGGACAACAGTGAATTCAAAAGCAAAGAAATATTGAAAAAGAAAAGTGGCGAATAACAATAAAGAATATGTTGCTTCTAAGGAGGGTAAGAAGGCAGATGTGAATCCATTCGAAGCTTTAGCTACTGAAAACACTGATAAGACCAATCGGAATGATACAGTTTTGGCTGAACATGCAACTCAAATTATTACGGAAGCTGAGAATGATGGATCTTCACGTCAGGACATTTTAATTAATACATCTTCAGGCCGAACTCATGGAGCTTCTATACATAGAAAATGGGTTGCAATTGAAAACCAAGATTGTTTGTATACAACTTGTATTGACTTGAATGATACATTCCTTGGAAATTTATTTTGTGACACTGAAGAGCGTTTGATTAATACACATATAGTTGCTGTTGATTTGGGAGCGTCCATTTCGTCATTGCCTTCTTCCTTGAGCAAATCTTTCTCTTCTGTCTTAAATGCTGCAATGTCTGCTCCTTCTTTTGTTAGTACAGCCAGTACATCTTATACTGCTATGTCAACAGCATCACCTTACTCTCACATGGCACCTCCTTCTCACTTTATTCTTCCTCCACCACCCAATGTTAGACCATCTACTGCCTCACCACTTATGCCATCATCAATGAGTGGTAAGCAAAAGAGAAGTAAGAGAAAACAACAATATGATGATGATGATTTTAGTGATGGGTTAGATTATGAACCAGAAGACGTTATGCTAGCAACTAATTCAAGGAAATCTGGAAGACATACCAGAAACAATCCCACTTGTATGCTTTCTTAGCATGGTGCGGTTGTTTTAGATATTTTAATTTGTTTAAGTCATTTATCTGCTGGCGGCTAGAGTATTCTTAGCAATGCTACCTCTTTGGTGGTTTGCTGTACATTAAGGGATTCTGTCAGTTGTAATACGGTTTCTGTTTTGGTAGTCTAAGGCTAGAAAATGTCAAGAGTCTGTATTAAGCTTTATTTGTATTCTTTGGATGTTACTCTTGAAGTAGTGAATAAAAAATTTCACTTGCCTTTCAAAAAAAAAAATTCCAATTTATTAAATTGAAAAAAAAAATATTTATTTTAATAATATTTTGCAATATGTTTCATGTTATCCGGCACTATTAAGCGCATATTACACAATTAAAGACAATTTATTAATTATACATAAAATAATTAAATTTATAATGATAAAATAAATATCTCGCTGGGTACCTTATTTGTAGTTGGAAAACGCTTACTTTTTCATCAATTACGACGCTTAATACCATGTTCAATACATCATCCAATACTTTGTTTGGGTTCGTCCTAAACGCACCTATAGTGTTTCGGAATTCTAATCTTTGTGAAATTGATTTGCAGGAGTAATTGACCTTTATATAGCTTTATATATACATATATATGTATATATATACATATATGTATGTATGTACATACATATATGTATGTATGTACATACATATATGTATGTATGTACATATATATATATAGAGCTATTTCAAACGGCCAATTTCAGTTCACTGAGAATATCTTGCATTTCCTATCATCGGTTTAATAGTCACGTCTATATGTACATATATATATATATATATGTATATATATACATATATGTATATATATATATATATATATATGTATATATATACATATATATATATATAGCTATTTCAAACGGCCAATTTCAGTTCACTGAGAATATCTTGCATTTCCTATCATCGGTTTAATAGTCACGTCTTTTTCCCGACAACAGGGTCCAACAACACATAGCTTAGTATTCTATCCGGAGCAAGACAAAAATGGCCTTCGCCCTTGGCAATGGAAGAACAACATCTGTCTTATTGGAAACTTTCAGAAAGATCAAATGACAAGATTAAAGATTAGCTGTCTGGTTTCACATGACCCTATGAACTGAACGTCTTCCTTTTTGCTCTCTTTAATTATATCACACAGTCGGAAAAATGTTCATAAAGTGATTTTAAAAATGTCATTCAGATTCGCAAATTCATGATAAAACTGTGAAGCTAACACGAGAATACTCGGTTTTGGTTTTGGTTTTAGCATGAACATACCAGTGGTTTTACAAAGAAACCATCAAACACAAGCAGTGACTTCTTACATGTTTCCATGCTTGCTTTCAGCTCTGAAACGTTCATCCATAACTGTGAAAAGAGTGACTTCTTACATGATCGATGCACCGTGCATAACTCATCAAAATCACTCTCTGCTTCATGCAGTTCAAACTCATAAAAAGCAAATCACGCCTTAGTTTCAAGGATAGCAATGGTTTATATAAAAACGGAAGTACAAATAACAATTTACCATAGATCTTCACTCGCAAATAAAGCTTTCTGCCGTAGAAAGGCTCAAGCGGGATCTCTACTCTTACAACATTAGAACAAACAAAGAGTAAACTGAAATACTTGGTTTTCTCTATATAGATAGTTATAGAAAGGATAAGTAGTCTAAATAACTTTCCTCCTGGTACATATCCATTGTTAGGTTAATTAGTTCCCAATATCTTTTCTCTCCTTGCTCACACCTTTTGAAAGCCTCTTCCTTACCTGCGCAACAGCATTCTTGTACTTCTGAGAGTACAACTTCCCAAGGTAATGAAGCCTCTTAGACTGAACAGTTATAACAGTATTAGTGGACGAATTATCAGTAAGCACAATCTCATACCCATCTCTGTAGTTATCCATCCCACCGATCAGAAGCTGCCAGAACATTCCCCCTGCTGCCGCACCCCCTCTTCTCGCCGACATATATATCTTACTATACACGGCATTGAACAGCACATCCCTTTGTGAGTTACTAAACCCAGGATCTTTCCATGATTTTCCAAACTCGGTTAAAAGCAACGGTTTCTTAAGTACATTCTCAGAGTCTTCTATGTGAGTATCCAGCCATGTATTCAGAAACTGCAGCTGCGCTTCATCGTTCGTGTTCGATAACCACTGGTCAGGATACGAATGAAGTGTCGCAAAATCTATGCCTGCGACCTTATTATTGGATATAAAGTCTGTCCCGACCTGAAACCCTGCTGGATTCGCCTTATTTCTTCCTTGGTCGTAACCTGAGTAGAATCCTTCAAGACCTGCTTCGAGCAAGTGGTTGCTGTCTATTGACTTCACATGTGCTGCCATTTCTGTAATCCATGCCTGTAAATTCACATTCAGTAAGCAATCATTGATCAGTTCTATGTATCTGTGTATCTTGGTTATATACCTGAATGGTGTTTCCAGACAAGTCTGAAGTGCATCTGGGCTCGTTCATCAGCTCCCATGCAAATATTGTTGGATCATCTTTGTACATGACTTTTGTTATGGTGTTGTATCTTGTAAGCACTGCCTTAACATGATTTTTATAGTATTGTTTGGCAACATAATTGGTGAAAAAATCATCATCTGATCCAATGTTCTGCCCTTCATTTCTTGCCCATTCCACATACTGTTTTTTTCCTCCAAAACAATCATAGTTATTCGCTAAGCTCAGTATTACTCTCATTCTATACCTCCTTGCTTCAGATATCACAAAATCCAAGCCCTTCACATAATTAATTAGATTTACACCAAAACCAATGTAATTAAACAACACGTATAATTATTAATTAACAAATTGAATTACCTGGAACATTTGCTGATTGTAAGAGCCTGGAGAAACCTGAAGAGGAACAGGTCCACCATCACTGAAAGCCCAAGTTCTAACTACAGTCAAACCATGGCTGGAAGCTTCTTTGAATGCATTGGAAACTTTGCTCCTTTCGGAAGGATTGGAAGCTAACAACATCAACCAGTAGGCATTGAACCCGTTTGCTAGGAAGGGGCTTCCATTTACAACAAAGTGGCAGCCTCTTGTTTTTATAAAGCCAGTTCTGTATCTGGCATTGCTTTGATTCATTATCAATGCCCATACAAACACCGACGTGATAAATTTTAGCGTTTGCTTCATCTTCATCTCCTTCTTTTCTTCCTTTTTCTGTTGCAAAATTAATGTTATGGCTGAGGAAGCTTTATATGATCTTTTTTTATATCGTTTCTTTGATTGTTGTTGGTAGGTGAATGAGGAAAAAGAAGGAAAGCAAGCGAGCATAAATAAATATAATGAAGGTTGAGTGCTTTTCTACTTTCATCGAGACATGTGGGGCTGAGGTAACAGTTACCTATCATCATAAATAAACATGTCCTACTGTAAAATTTATTTTACACGGGTTCAAATCTATTGATGCGTTGATATGTTCATAAAAGTGAATTTATGTTATAGACACGAATGTCGTTAACTGACAAGAGCAAACATAAAATTGAATGATTTTCATTATCAATATTCATGCGATTTAGTCACTGACAAGAGCAAACAAAAATATAGATGTTATATTCAGACTAGCCACTCTCAAAATCTACGTCACCGACTCGATCTGATAATGATTAGTTATACCGTTAGAGAAAATTTTGCTATATTCGTTACTTAGTGGTACAGTCAACCAATTAAGTAAACACCGACAATGCAATATATGAAGATCTTTTGATTATATGTATACAAGAAGCGAGTGCCCGTGATATGATTACTGTACGAGCGTTGGATAGCATAGCAGGTCTACTCACCTTATATTTGTTCGCAAAAGAATAAGAAATGTACGGTTCATCGAGGAGGGCAAAATAAAAAAAAGCGAGTTTGTTGATGACACTTTATGTGGTGTCACCATGACTTCGACTCTCCATTGGCGAAAATCAGGAAGACCCATATAAGTCCACTTGTTTTCCACCAATCAGGTGGTAGAGTCACGTTGACACCACATAAAGTGGTGTTAACAAACTCGTATTGAAAATGATAACATGACATATTAATATTGTTAAATTACCAAGGTAATTCCTTAAAGTCCATGCATTTTATGGTATAGTGTTGGAAACATTTTATATATGTAACGAATTTATTTAAAAATTAATTGCAGTTAATAAAAATTTATTATTGAGCGATTAATGAAATAGAGTTGTTGAAAGTTATAACGATAATATATTTACATATATGTAAATATATTTATGAGTCATTATTATGATTGAACAATCACAATCATATATGTATGTAACCTTTAATGGAGCTGTTACAAAACAAATGATATTAAAATATTGTTATGAATGATAATCAATTTAAATTTATTTTTATATCTCTTTTGAAACGTATGCAAATTACATTTTAAAAATTGCAACTTTGTTGAACGTTTCTTTTATATAATATAATATTAATTGCTGTCCAATTTCCTTCTACTAACATAGCTAATGTTACTATTTTCTTCTGTCTATATAAAGAATAGGATAGACAAAACATTACATACAACAATCTTTTAGTTTGCTCTCTTTCTCAATGTCTCTCTTGTCTTCATTAAATTTTTATTACAATACAAAAGAGCAGTACAATTTTTTTAACTTAAGTGCAAATTAGGCTCAAATTGTTGTGCAAGTGAATTGATATTATAGAAGAGTCTGTTTTATAAAGTTGCTTGGGTACAAAGTTTATTTTACAATACAAAAATAAATTGTTTTATGCTAGGCGGCGTCGAACGATACAAACTGCTTTGTACCATTGAGCATATCGCTAAAACATCTTCAAGGAAGCGACTTTATACATGACTCGACCATTAATTTTCCAACATATAGCATAAAATAGATAAAATAAACTTTGTTTTTAGCATAAATTAATATTGTTGACATGTGATGTTTTAGAACACATATTAACAAGAACTCATAAGTAAAATAAAGTTACTTTTGTAATGAGAAATGTTAGCATGTTAAGGTTTTAAAATTAGTGGAAATTCTGTTCGCATCCTTATTTTGAAACAAAATGCATAGCGGCTCCTTGTATAAAGTTTGATGTAAAACAAGTTCTTGTTTTTACTGTAGCAACGTGTTTTAATGTTTTTTCGCTGCTGTATACAAATATAAAAAATATAAAATTGCAAACGAACACGGAAGTATACAAAAAAAAATTACTGAAATATCATCAATTTTAGTAAATAATATTGATATATCAGCAATTATTCTGTTGAAATTGAAGATTCAAATATTTGTAGAGAATGAAAGATTGATTGTCAATCATGTAATTGGCTCCTATATGGAATAACTTGGGTGCCAAGTTTACTTGGAGGGCAAGAAAACTTGGGTGCCAAGTTTACTTGGAGGTCAAGAAATCCTTCTATATAAATAGAGGTCATGTTATTGTATGAAGAAAGCAATCCACCATTAATTTTCTCTCTATTGTAATCTTCCTCCTCTCTTATGTACTCATTTCTTCATTGAGAAATAAAAGTTGTTGGGTCTCCGTGGACGTAGGATATTCATATCCGAACCACGCTAAATCTTCCATGTCCTTTTTTTTTGTTCTTTGTTTTTCGTGAGATTTCATAATTATTTTGGTATACTCCATTGGTATCTAAATAAACAATACTAGATCCTCATCAAAATTCCGCATAAATCACTACAGTTTGGTGTCAGAGCTGGTTTTATTGTTTCTATTTGGATATTAATGGCTACTTCTAGTAAGTCTGTTGGAAGATCTGGCATTAATTATGGAGTAACACGTTTTGTCGGAAAAGAAGATTTTGATACTTGGAAGATAAAGATGGAGGCCGTATTGAAAAAGGAGAAGACTTTTAAAGTTGTTTCTACGCCTGAGAAATTGAAAGATGTTGATGCAGCTGAATTGGAGGAAATGGAAGACGAAGCTCTCACAACAATTCAGTTGAGTCTTTCAGATGAAGTCCTTAGAGAATTTTCTCAGAATAAGACGGCGAAGGAACTATGGGATGCATTATCAGATGCATATCAGGACAAGTCTCTCACAAATCGGATTATTCTACAACAACAACTTTATTCGTTTAAGATGAAGCCTGGAGCCGATATTATGGAGTATGTAGATGCCTTAACCACTTTAGTTATGAACCTGAAGGAAGCAGATGTTGATATTACTGATGAGGCTCAAGTTGTGATCCTCCCATGTTCCTTGCCTAAAGAATATATTGCTTTTGTCAATTCCATGATTTATGGCTGCAGTAAAATTAGCCTTTCTGATTTAAAGGCTGGCCTTCATAATGAAGTGTTAAGAGGTAGATTGGCGAGCACTAGCATTGATAGTGATACCGAAGGCTTATCTGTTCAGAGAGGTAGAAGTCAAAGCAAGTCAAAGAAAGGCGAAGAACGAAATTCTTTAAGGTCTAGTCTACGGGGCCTAAGAAATTGACTTGCCATTATTGTAAGAAGCCCGAGCACTTTGTTGCACAATGTCCCAAACTTGAAGGAAGAAGAAAAGACTCAAAGCAAGCTTCAGCCTCTACAGCGGAGAAATCAGATACAGAGAGTGGTACTGATGTGTTTACTGCTTCTAGCTCTTCTGGGAAGAGCACCCTATGGTTGATTGATTCTGGCACATCCTATCATATGACACCTGATAGGAACACTTTTTCCACTTACCGTGAGATTGACGGAGGAGAAGTTCTGATGGGCAATGATGCTTCTTGTCGTACGGTTGGTGTTGGTAGTGTAAAGATCAGGATGTTTGACGGTGTTATTCGAACGATTACTGATGTTAGACATGTACCTGATTTAAGGAGGAGCTTGATTTCTGTTGGGGCGTTGAGTAGACTTGGACTAAAGATTGTAGTTGAAGAAGAGAAGATGAAAATATCTAAGCGTTCCATGATCGTTATGAAAGGAGTGAGGGCAATAAATCTCTATTTACTAAAGGGCACTACTGTAGTTGGTGAATCAGCTTCAGTTACTTCAGCTGATTCAGATTCTTCTAGATTATGGCACTTGCGGATGGGCCACATTGGCGAGCGCAGCATGGGTGAGCTAAGAAAGCGAGGTTTGATTAATGGAGTTTGGCATTCAAAGCTTGGTCTTTGTGAAGAGTGTGTTCTTGGTAAGAAGATGAAGATTTCTTTTGGTGAGCATAAGGCAAAAACTATTTTGGATTATGTTCACACGGATGTTTGGGGACCTTCCCCTTGCCCATCCTTGGGTGGAGCCAGGTATTTTGTTACATTTGTAGACGATTTCTCTCGTAAAGTTTGGGTATACTTTTTAAAGTCCAAAAGTGAAACCTTTACTAGATTTCGTAAATGGAAATCCATGGTGGAGAAGCAGTCAGGGAAGAAGTTGAAAGTTCTCCATTCAGATAATGGCGGTGAATTCGTATCACAGGAATCCATCGATTATTGTGAGTTCGAAGACATTAAGAGGCATTACACCACACCAGGCGACCCCCATTCCAATGGAATTGCAGAAAGGATGAATCGGACATTGTTGGAGAGAACTAGGTGCCTCAGATTGACTGCTAAGTTAAAAAATGGATTTTGGGCTGAAGCTTTATCTATGGTGGCTTTCCTCATCAATCGCACACCTTCTACTGCCATAGATATGAAGATCTTTGAAGAAGTATGGAAAGGAGAGTTTGTTAGCTATTCATTCCTCAAGGTATTTGGTTGTCCAGCTTATGTGCATGAGAGTCGAGGAAAGCTGGAACCTAGAGCTCGCAAGTGTATCTTTCTAAGTTATAGAAGATGAGTAAAAGGATATAGGTTGTGGTATCCTATTAGCAAGAAACTTATTATAAGCGGACATGTAACTTTTGATGAGAAGGCTATGTTAAAGGTGGAGCCTTCATCATCGGATGATGATGAGAGGACATGTGAAAAATACCAAACACAAAGCAAATCATCTATTGATTCTTTCCATAGACGTTCAAATGGCATTTCCGATGACGCCGTAGTTGATGAGGATAGTATGGATACTGGCATAGAAAATCGAACTCAAGGTGGAGCTCATACAGAGACCAAGCCTGTTAAAGAAAGAAGAAAGCCCAGATGGCTTAATGAGTTTCTTGGTTTGAGCATTAAAGACATTGACTTTAATGATATGACAACATATGCATTAATGTTGTCCATGATGAGCCCAGAGATTATAGAGACGTTATTGCATCAGTTGACAGTTCCAATTGGTTAGTAGCAATGGAAGAGGAGATCGAATCTTTACGGAAAAGTCACACTTGGGATTTGGTGCCACTTCCTACCGACAAGAGAGCTATTGGATGTAAGTGGATCTATAGAGTGAAAGACGGCGGCAATGGAGAGTTCAGAAATAAAGCAAGACTAGTAGCAAAGGGGTATGTTCAGAAGAAAGGGGTAGAGTATCATGACATCTTTGCTCCAGTTGTTAGGCATACTTCCATTCGTATTCTTTTGCCATTAGTTGCTCATTATGACATGGAGTTATAGCAACTATATGTCAGAATTGCATTCTTGCATGGTGATCTGGATGAAGAGATTTATTTGCGGCAGTCGGAAGGGTTCATTGCTAGTAGCAGGCCAGACTATGTTTGTAAACTTAACAAATCTCTTTATGGACTAAAGCAGTTCCTAGACTATGGTACAAGAGATTTGATAAGTTTATGCTTTCATAGGGATACTTCAGAAGCTTCAAAGGCTAATGTGTTTATTTTAGGAGATGTGACGATGACACGATTTATTTGTTGTTATATGTTGATGATATGTTGATTGCATCTCAGAGTAAGGTCAAAATTAAGGAGTTGAAAGCGGAGCTCAGTAGAGAGTTTGATATGAAGGATTTGAGAAAGGCACAAAGAATAATGGGTATGGAGATAAGCAGGGATAGGAAGTGGAGAGAGTTAAGGCTCACTCAGGCGCAGTACATCGAGAAAGTCCTCGCTCGATTTGGGATGGAGAAAGCCAAACCGGTAGGCACTCCTTTAGGCTCTCATTTTAAGTTGTCGAAAGATCATTCTCCTACATCGGAAGAAGATAAAAGGTATATGGCCAATATACCTTATTCTAGTGCTGTTGGTAGTCTCATGTATGCGATGGTGTGCAGGAGACCAGATTTGGCCCACGCAGTTGGCGTTGTCAGTCGATATATGTCTAATCCAGGCAAATAACATTGGCAAGCAGTGAAGTGGATTCTTAGATATCTTCGAGGCACTTCTTCGGTGGGTTTGCTATACGGTGGAGTAGATGGTGACATCTTTCTTAGAGGATACTGTGATTCTGATTATGTTGGGGATAGAGATGCTAGGATGTCAGTGTCGGGCTATGTTTTTACACTTGGCACATGGAGATCAAAGCTGCAATCTATCGTAGCTTTGTCGACTACCGAAGCAGAGTTGATATCGATTGTGGAAGCAACAAAGGAAGGATTATACTTACTTCAGTTGTTGGATGATCTTTCAATGGCGTAGCGGACGTGGAGCTATTTTCAGACAGTCGGAGTGCGATTCATCTTGTTGAGAATTAAGCTTATAGTCCACGGACAAAGCAAATTGATGTTAAATGTTTCTTTCTTATGCTTGAGGAAGAACGGAGTAAGATCAAATTATTGAAGGTGGGTACTTTGGATAATCATTCTGATATGACGACTAAGTCACTTCCGAAGGACAAGTTTTGAGCATTGCTCAGACTTGATCAGTTTGCTTCTTGTTACTTGAGTGCCATGGGGCACTGGGCCCAACAACTTCTATGTTGATTGTTGAAGATGAGATGACGAAAAAAGACTGTCATATTTGAATCAAGGTGGAGTGTTGAAATTGATGAATCAAATATTTGTAGAGAAGGAAAGATTGATTGTCAATCATGTAATTTACTCCTATATGGAATAACTTGGGTGCCAAGTTTACTTGGAGGTTAAGAAAATTTGGGTGCCAAGTTTGCTTGGAAGTCAAGAAAACTTGGGTGCCAAGTTTACTTGGAGGTCAAGGAATC
This sequence comes from Allium sativum, assembly GCA_030737875.1. Classification (NCBI taxonomy): domain Eukaryota; kingdom Viridiplantae; phylum Streptophyta; class Magnoliopsida; order Asparagales; family Amaryllidaceae; genus Allium; species Allium sativum. The sequence goes on along the minus strand of CM060924.1, from coordinate 343,966,132 downwards.
CCTTTATATAAATAGAGGTCATGTTATTGTATGAATAAAGCAATCCACCATTAATCTTCTCTCTATTGTAATCTTCCTCCTCTCTTATGTACTCATTTCTTCATTGAGAAATAAAAGTTGTTTGGTCTCCGTGGATGTAGGATATTCATATCTGAACCACGTTAAATCTTCTGTGTCCTTTTTTTTGTTCTTTGTTTTTCGTGAGATCTCATAATTGTTTTGTTATACTCTATTGGTATCTAAATAAACAATACTAGATCCTCATCAAAATTCCGCATAAATCACTACATATTCACCCATAATTTAGTTGAAAGACGGATCAATTATTCATATATAGTTACTAATATATCAACAACTATTTTTAAAATTGATGGAAAGCTGATGAATAATTGTTGATATATCAGCAATTGTTTTATATGATTGCTGATATATCAACAACTATTTTACAGGTGGTGGAAGGCTGATGAATAATTGCTGATATATCAGCAATTATTGTATATAATTGTTGATATATAAGCTACTATTTTGCATTTGATGTGCACTGAATGAATAAGTATCAGCAACTATTGCAAATAGTTGCATTATTTGCTGCAATTTACTGGAACGTGCATATTTTTTATTTTTGTTTTTGAATCATATTTTGTAGTTTTAATGCATGAAATGATAATTACGTGTTGAATTTAATTTTGAATTTCGTACATTTTTTCGTTGTTTTTTGTTGAATTTTTGATGATTTTCAAAAAACAGGGACCTAATTTACAAAAAATTTAGACAGTAAGTTTTTTTGTATTTTGAAATATAACAGGGACCTGAACCAAACTGTCCCTTTGAATTATCCAAACACCCTTTTGGATTTTATATATTAACGAGTGGAACCCGTGCATTGCACGGAAGCATAGAGTACAGGGTGTTGTAGTTTGCACGGGAGCATAGGATACAGGGTGTTGTAGTTTGCACGCGCGTGGTTGTTTGACGCTCTTCGCGCGTGGTTGTGGCACGTGCTTCGTGCGTGATCGAAGAAAGTCGTTTGCGCGTCGATTGATGTTCATCAAATGTTATGTATATGTGGAATAATTGTATATTTAAATTTTTATTTGTCGCAGGTTATTTAATGTAAATTGGAAGTGGATGAATGTAAAATGTTGGAATTATTTCAGTTGAGTAGTAAAAGATGCGCGAAGTTGACAACAGAATAATAAATGAAAGGGAAAAAGTGTCATAATTAAAAACAAGTGCAGAAAACAAATGCCGTATGTGAAATATTTGTTATGTCAGCCAAGAACAATAGGATGAAACAAATGTCGTGGACCACAGAATATAATTTGGCTGCTGGTATGATAATATTTCACGTCTGCAAGTATGATAAATAATAATTTATTTAGGAAGGACACTGTTAAAATGACAATAGATTTTTATATTTACACAGTATATGTAACGACCACGGGATTTTCGACTCCGAAAATCGACACAAAATCCAGCGTCGACTGTTCAAACATCGAAAACACCAGATCATTTAGAGAAAGAAGTTAGAGGATGAGAAATAGAAAGAAATATTAGAATAGAAGAAAAACGAAGATCACAAACTCACAGCGGAACGAATAAAATATATTATATAACATAACTTTTGAAATACAAATCAGTAACTTTATATACATACCATCATTAGAGCACAACAGTCATTTCTGGAACAGTTATAAACACCTGTTTCCAGATACAACATAGTACACAGCGGAAATACGATAATCTACAGCTAACTGGTGAAGCCTCCTGCTTCCAGCTCCTCCAATCGAATCTGTGAAATCCCGACTACTTGACTGCCCGTACAAATTTGGGCACCCAAGAGTTTAGGGAAAACAAACAAAATAAACTCTGGGTCAGTCATGGGACTGGTGTGAGTAAACTCCAACCACTTGTTTAACTTTCAAAACCCTTTTCGAAAGAAAAGATAATAGTAAGACCAGCCCACACATAAACATGGACGGTTTTTACCTTACTATAACCCAAAACACTTTGATATCAAATTGAAACGACCCGCAACTTCCCCGTAAAGGAAAGCGTCGGATAGTTCGAGAACACGCCACAACAAAACGCATACATAAGAACATTTCACTGTATATTACAACAATGCATCAGATTACAAGAATATACAGAGTATAAATGAATATTACACAGAAATATCAGAGATTTAAATTACATTTAAATACATAGCAGCGGAAAATAATAAAATACACAACTAGAAGAGATATACGGATACAAAGCTTTCCGGATATCATTCCAGCTGTAAACCAGGATCCTGTGAATATAAATCTGCAAAACCAAAACTACTAGCTGCCCGTGTCGAAATAAGGGCACCCAGAGTTTAGGTTAAAACAATAAACTCCAGGTCAGTCATGTGACTGGTGTGAGAACTAAAACAGTTAATCTTTATTTTTAAAGCTAGGTAAATCAAGGGACCACGCCGTATAACACGGAACGGGTTTCCTCCCAAGAATACCGGTGCATAAAACAAACAGCGCAATGCTAAATAAAGAAAAATGAAGCTGTTATAAGACCCAGGTCCTATCACACAATGCAACGCAAGCCGGGGGATAGGGTTTTTACCTTATAACAGCCAAAGAATGCTTGATACGTTTAAAACAAATCATTTGATACTATAATAAGTGCATAGTGTATAAAACAACTTCAAATCATAAGTATCAATCATAGGCGGCATGAGCGCCCCATCCCACTATGTCGCCATACTAGGCTCTACAATTAAAACCGCAAATGTCACGTATTTGGAAATTGGATTTCCGTCTATGAACCGAGGCAAAAGATAGTCCTCAACCGATTCGTGACTCTCTAGCCCGAGCCACAGGATCAGAACGCATCAACCCTTTAGATCGTCAGGGCCGGTCCACCGATGTGGATTATTATGCCTGAACACTACGTCTCCCCACCCTATGGGGTGTAAGTCTGGTCCGTCAGCCGACCAGAATGCATCGGCCGAAACCGATATAACCGAGGCGCCTCGCAACAGCAACAACCACATAAGTCAAACTCGTCAGGGCGTGTAAAACCACTGACGCCACTTCTAGCTAGAAAGAAACGCAAGTCCTCCCTGATGTCCTCTCCCGTTTTTGGTTCACAACCGGGGTGCGAGGCTCGCGAATTCACGTTACACAAAGCTGTGCCACACAGGCTGTGCTTTGATCATCACCACAAGACTTTGCTTTTCAACAGAAGCCTCGATCAATTGCCACTTAGGCATGCCACACAGGCAATTCACTCCATGCGTTTGATATCCATCAATATATAACCCCTGAGCTCATACGTCTCAGAGAAGGGCGTTAAGCAAGAGAATAAATTCTCCGCCGCCAAACAGATATATATTTAATAGAAATCAATCACACAGACTAAAATCCAATGTCAGACACACAGTCCATTTACAAGTTCGTTCTGGGTCTGAACGAAACCGGAGGCACCTAGTACCCCGCATATCCATCGATCTCCAAGTACGTCTGGACGATCACCAACTGTTTCCATCTTCTTGGGTGTACAGCCCAATCAAGATCATCAGTAATCACCCCAAACGACGTGAAGACCTCCGGTCTTCGACCATCGTCTTCATCTTCGACACCACGTCGAATCAGTTATTCAGAATGGGATAAACCCGGTCTTTCTGAATAACTCGCGTATATATTATAAAAGTGTTACACAAACACAACATACGCCTCATTCCAATTCAGAATATTCTTTTATTCAAATATTCCTATACTTTGGGAAAAGTTCCCATTAATTTTATCAAAGATAAATTCTTGAATTTATTCTTTAATCTCCTTTGAATATCAATTCAAACTAGTCGGGATTAGCGAACCACACCGAAGTAATCATTTATTTTATTTCCCAATCCCAACCTATTCATCCCATGAAGTAAAACTGGTGATACTTCATATCTAACACCACAGTGTTATCGGTAAAGTCAATTACCATTTCACGTCCAAATCTAATTAAAGATTTAACTATCGCTTGGAGTAAAACTGGTGATACTCCATTCTCGATCTTTTCAATCTAATTAAAGATTCATTAAAACACCACTTAGTTTTAATCTTTAACTGGGTTAAAGAATCGGTGTCATTTAAAAACACAGTTCACGATAAACCCAAAACCACTTTCATTAATTATCGGGTTAAAGAACGAGTGTTATTTAAAACACTGTTCACGATAAACCCAAAAATCAATATCAATTCAATTCCAATTAAATATCATTTAATTGGTACACTTCATTAAATCTAAATAAAAAGATTTAATCTTTTCTCAACTGGGTTCAAGAACAGTGTTAATGAAGACACCATTCACGACAAACCCAAATCACATTTGATATTCAATACAAGGCTCTGAATAGAAAACATATCGGCTTATATTCAATATCGAATTCTACGACTAACAAATGTCGTATTGGAAATAACGATATAAATATATATCTTTCAAATTTCCATAACAACACCTGTATAATCACGAATTCCAACATCGAAATATTCCGAAGACAATTTCGATTCAAATCCACTCCAATGCAATCATTGGAAATTCTGGTTATTTTCAAAACCATTCCAAATTCAATTTTATTCATTTAAAAAAAAAAAGAATTATAATTCTAGTTCAAAACTAGTTCATTTCGATAAAAATCTATTTTTATCTTTTCAAACATGAAGTTTTTCATCCCAAATCTTCACAAATCATTTCTTATGATTTTACACAAATTATTACTATTTTTAATAATTTTATCAAGGCCCGTACAGTCGATTTCCCTCAATGGCCATCGAACTGCACTTACAGGGACCTTTTTCAAATTTGATTTGTACATAATTCCAAATCCAACCGTTAGATTTCAAATTTCTAACATTCGCTAGAAAGTTCTTTTCGATACGAACCCAACGGTTCCGGTTTTAGGAGAATCCGACGGTCGGATCTCCCGTAATGTCCATTTGAAATCAATGGTCGAAATTCGCGAACTGCCGCGGCGCGGCGCGTTCTATTCAGGCCATTATATTATATATATAATATATATAATATATACTTCGTCGATTTCTATTTAAAACGAATTATATAAATAGTTTTAAAATTCGTTTCAAAATCTATTTCAACTTCCATCTCAATTCAAAGCAAAATTGAATTCTTCTCTATAAATTCGTTTTAAAATCCATTTCTATTCAATTCAAATTTCAATTCAATTTGAATTCATTTCAATTTGCTTTCAATTCAATTTGAATTCGTTTTCAATTCAATTCATTTCGAAATCGTTTTCAATTCAATTCATTTCGAAATCACTTTCAATTCAATTCATTTCGAAATCGTTTTCAATTCAATTCATTTCGAAATCGTTTTCAATTCAATTCACTTTGAATTCGTTTTCAATTCAATTCATTTCGAAATCGTTTTCAATTCAATTCATTTCGAAATCGTTTTCAATTCAATTCATTTCGAAATCGTTTTCAATTCAATTCACTTTGAATTCGTTTTCAATTCAATTCATTTCGAAATCGTTTTCAATTCAATTCACTTTGAATTCGTTTTCAATTCAATTTATTTCGAAATCGATTAAAATCGATATAAATATCGTTCACGTCAAAATGGCGTCAATCTAATCAACACGGCTTCATAAATTTCTATTTTCAAATATTCTATTTCAAATATTTCTATTTCAAATATTTCTATTTCTAAACTGGAATGAGGCCCAATCAATTACCATATAAAATTAATTATATGGATTTTCATACAACACATGTATATAATAGCATTGAAAAATAATCAACCATCAACCAAAGTGCACTACACTGTATAAGCATCAAATAAAGATATCTAACGCTTATAACAGCATGTCAATCAATCGATCGACATATTTAATCAATCAGGATGAGTGAACTTCAAATTTCATCCTAACACCCGTGTGGGGTTTCAAACAATCAAACACATATTTTATTTGTGCTGTTGGGCGATGTGTAAAATTTATCGTCCCAATCAATATCAGTCAAATCAGTGTACATAAACAAACCGTCTGGTTTGTAAATGAATATTTTATTTTATTCACATTCACGTTAAAAACTATATTTTTAACGATAAAATATTTATTCCAACACATGAATTTTCTTTTCAGTTCATTTATTCAATAAATGACATTTTTATTTTTCTAACATATTTTAGAAAATTTCGGCGGCATAACGGCACGATACTAGAAACGGGACAAGGCCTAGCCTTATCCCCGGTCTAGTGAAGGCCCACGCCATTCACACATCAATCAAAATCACCAAACAACCAAATTCAAATCAAATCATATAACTAAGCTATGCAACCAAACAAACAAGTCCATGGTCTGTGGACGATTGTGTCGGGTGCTACTAAGCACCGTCTGCATCCTAGTATATATATATAACTAGAAAAGAAATTGAAAGGTGAGAAATTCTCACATATAGCTATCCTAGCTCCACGGCACTTCATTGATAGAAATCTTCATCGCTATCGCATCTTCGTCATCTTCGTTGCCCGTAGCCAATACATATATAAAAATCGAATTTTTACTTCGCTACTCAATATATAAAAATCATATTTTTATTTCGAAGTTCAACATATAAAAATCCTATTTTTATTTCGAAGTTCAACATATAAAAATCCTATTTTTATTTCGAAGTTCAACATATAAAAATCCTATTTTTATTTCGAAGTTCAACATATAAAAATCCTATTTTTATTTCGAAGTTCAATATATAAAAATCCTATTTTTATTTCGAAGTTCAACATATAAAAATCCTATTTTTATTTCGAAGTTCAACATATAAAAATCCTATTTTTATTTCGAAGTTCAATATATAAAAATCCTATTTTTATTTCGAAGTTCAACATATAAAAATCCTATTTTTATTTCGAAGTTCAACATATAAAAATCCTATTTTTATTTCGAAGTTCAATATATAAAAATCATATTTTTATTTCGAAGTTCAATATATAAAAATCCTATTTTTATTTCGAAGTTCAACATATAAAAATTCTATTTTTATTTCGAAGTTCAATATATAAAAATCCTATTTTTATTTGTTTAAAAATCGAATCTTTTCTAGTTAATTTCATAGGAAAGACGAAACCACATTTTTCATATGTGATGTATTTATTAAAAACTGAATATAAATTAAAATAAAATAAAATAAAATAAAAACTTACAGTAAAATGGAGGGGGGAGAAGCCACGGCAGTGCTCAGGAGGAGAAGGTGGCGCGGTCTCAGGTGATGGGCGTCGGAATGGGTTTCAAGGGGAGGGGGGGTTCATCGCGGTTCTCGATTTGGGCAGGGGCGTCGGGTTCGCGCGGGGAGCTGAGGGGAGAGGAGAGAGAACGAGGTTGTGCGGTGGCCATGGAGGGGGGGCGCGCTGACGATGGCGGCGGTGAAGGGTGGAGGAACGGCGGTCTAGGGTTGCGCGTGGGGTTTTTTCTCTGTTCGATTTTTTTTTTATTTCTTCCGATTCGATTTATGAAAGGGGGGGGCCAGAAATTATTTAAGGAGAAGGAGAGAGAAGACTTTAGTTTTTAATTATTTTAATTATTTTATTTTCTAAAAAGTTGACTTTTACATACGACCTCTAAACGAGGTCCACCGCCTGTCGTCCATAGCGTTTTACCCCAATTCTGAACACAATGGGATATATATCGCAAGCTGATTCGACTGTTTGAATCAGTTTCCGTTTAATTTACATTTAAACCATTATATTGAATTTTAAACGTACATTTCAAATTACCGGGGTCACATACTAACTAGAAAAATTCCAGAAAAATATTTTCTAGCTTCGTATTGACGATACGGTCCTAACAAAACTAGTTTCGTCGAATTCTGAGACCGTTGGAAAAATGACCAATTTCCAGTCGATTAAAATCAACTGAAACTGGTCAAACGCGTTTTCCTTTGCCACGCTCACATATTGATTCGAAAAATTATGAAATTTGAAACCTAGCAATAACTTGACATCACGGACCCAATAAAAGTGGTTTCGTCGAAATCCGAGGTCGTTTGCAAAATGTCCATTTTTAAGGGCCTGAATTCCATAGCGATCATTCAGAATTTTCAACTGGACATATCTTTTGATTCCCGCTACGAAATTTTGATTTTTCGGATTCGTTGGAAAGATATTATCAATTAGATCTCATTATTTTTGGTTTCACTAAAATCCGGATTGTTTTGCACCCGGTACATTCAATTGAAGTTTGAAATCGAATTATCGAACTACCGCGCCATTTTCAATTCCTTTTTATAATTATATATAATTATTTATATTCTAACGACGACGTATATAATATATACGTTCTAATTATATTCAAAATAAATTTCTCGTCGATATTATTTAAAATAATTCATTTTAAATATTCAAAATTCGCTAAAATTGCCAAAATAAAAATTTTAAACTGGCCCAGATTTTCGGGTTATTACAATCTCCCCCACTTAAAACTTTTCGTCCCCGAAAAGGAACAAAGTCGAAAGTAGTTTGATTAATTAACTCTACATTCGATCTGGCTTCCATTCTCCAACTCTTTAGTTTCTGAGAATTTTCAAAATTTCAAAAATTTGGCAAACACCCTAAATTTTTGAAAAATTTCGCCATAACCTCCCCTGCACCGGGAGCATCGGGGAATTTCAAATAGCTTCCCCGGTCCTTCAGATCTCAAAAAGAAAAAGAAAAAGCCAAGCGGCTAGCCAATAGGCTCATAAAATCATCATCACCCAAACAAAACAGTAAATTATGTAGTAAACATGTACCTATTTGTCGGGCAAACAAATTTTATTCTCTGCTCTAGCCTCCTTGCTATGACCTGTTCAATGTAAGTACATGTATATGCAAGCGAATGCGACCAATTTCAATACAATTCATTATTCGATCAAATTAGGCATAATGGTTCAAAATTATCAAACAACTAAACAAACAACACAAACATCAATCAATTAGTGAATTAGAGTTTCAAATTCATAATTTTGATACATATACAAAAATCAGATTTTTGATGCCAAATCACAACAATAAGCCCTATCTAATTTTGGTTCTCACACCAATCAATAGGAAATATATAGAAAGTCCACTTTCGTCACTCGAACATAAATTCGGATGATGATCGATCAATCATCAGAATCACCCCCGGGCGACTAGAGTGTAATTCTATATCTATCCAGTATATTAAAACTTCAAATACACGTTTGCAAGGCGTATATGCAAAATCTTTATATACTGGACTGTCCAAATCAATATAAATAAATAATCAAATACGAATAATTGATTTTAAATTTTCAAAACAAAATTTGTTTTCACTTTAAAAAAAAATATACTCTTCACACTCGTTCTAGGATACTACTAATCCTATCTCTAACGAGTCATTCCCATTGGATATTACTAATCCAATATCTGATGAATTCTTTCGTACGGTTCTAATGTGTCTTGTTCTCTGCTTTGTAAACCAAAGCTCTGATACCAAAATGAAACGACCCGCAACTTCCTCGTAAAGGAAAGCGTCGGATAGTTCGAGAACACGCCACAACAAAACGCATACATAAGAACATTTCACTGTATATTACAACAATGCATCAGATTACAAGAATATACAGAGTATAAATGAATATTACACAGAAATATCAGAGATTTAAATTACATTTAAATACATAGCAGCGGAAAATAATAAAATACACAACTAGAAGAGATATACGGATACAAAGCTTTCCGGATATCATTCCAGCTGTAAACCAGGATCCTGTGAATATAAATCTGCAAAACCAAAACTACTAGCTGCCCGTGTCGAAATAAGGGCACCCAGAGTTTAGGTTAAAACAATAAACTCCAGGTCAGTCATGTGACTGGTGTGAGAACTAAAACAGTTAATCTTTATTTTTAAAGCTAGGTAAATCAAGGGACCACGCCGTATAACACGGAACGGGTTTCCTCCCAAGAATACCGGTGCATAAAACAAACAGCGCAATGCTAAATAAAGAAAAATGAAGCTGTTATAAGACCCAGGTCCTATCACACAATGCAACGCAAGCCGGGGGATAGGGTTTTTACCTTATAACAGCCAAAGAATGCTTGATACGTTTAAAACAAATCATTTGATACTATAATAAGTGCATAGTGTATAAAACAACTTCAAATCATAAGTATCAATCATAGGCGGCATGAGCGCCCCATCCCACTATGTCGCCATACTAGGCTCTACAATTAAAACCGCAAATGTCACGTATTTGGAAATTGGATTTCCGTCTATGAACCGAGGCAAAAGATAGTCCTCAACCGATTCGTGACTCTCTAGCCCGAGCCACAGGATCAGAACGCATCAACCCTTTAGATCGTCAGGGTCGGTCCACCGATGTGGATTATTATGCCTGAACACTACGTCTCCCCACCCTATGGGGTGTAAGTCTGGTCCGTCAGCCGACCAGAATGCATCGGCCGAAACCGATATAACCGAGGCGCCTCGCAACAGCAACAACCACATAAGTCAAACTCGTCAGGGCGTGTAAAACCACTGACGCCACTTCTAGCTAGAAAGAAACGCAAGTCCTCCCTGATGTCCTCTCCCGTTTTTGGTTCACAACCGGGGTGCGAGGCTCGCGAATTCACGTTACACAAAGCTGTGCCACACAGGCTGTGCTTTGATCATCACCACAAGACTTTGCTTTTCAACAGAAGCCTCGATCAATTGCCACTTAGGCATGCCACACAGGCAATTCACTCCATGCGTTTGATATCCATCAATATATAACCCCTGAGCTCATACGTCTCAGAGAAGGGCGTTAAGCAAGAGAATAAATTCTCCGCCGCCAAACAGATATATATTTAATAGAAATCAATCACACAGACTAAAATCCAATGTCAGACACACAGTCCATTTACAAGTCCGTTCTGGGTCTGAACGAAACCGGAGGCACCTAGTACCCCGCATATCCATCGATCTCCAAGTACGTCTGGACGATCACCAACTGTTTCCATCTTCTTGGGTGTACAGCCCAATCAAGATCATCAGTAATCACCCCAAACGACGTGAAGACCTCCGGTCTTCGACCATCGTCTTCATCTTCGACACCACGTCGAATCAGTTATTCAGAATGGGATAAACCCGGTCTTTCTGAATAACTCGCGTATATATTATAAAAGTGTTACACAAACACAACATACGCCTCATTCCAATTCAGAATATTCTTTTATTCAAATATTCCTATACTTTGGGAAAAGTTCCCATTAATTTTATCAAAGATAAATTCTTGAATTTATTCTTTAATCTCCTTTGAATATCAATTCAAACTAGTCGGGATTAGCGAACCACACCGAAGTAATCATTTATTTTATTTCCCAATCCCAACCTATTCATCCCATGAAGTAAAACTGGTGATACTTCATATCTAACACCACAGTGTTATCGGTAAAGTCAATTACCATTTCACGTCCAAATCTAATTAAAGATTTAACTATCGCTTGGAGTAAAACTGGTGATACTCCATTCTCGATCTTTTCAATCTAATTAAAGATTCATTAAAACACCACTTAGTTTTAATCTTTAACTGGGTTAAAGAATCAGTGTCATTTAAAAACACAGTTCACGATAAACCCAAAACCACTTTCATTAATTATCGGGTTAAAGAACGAGTGTTATTTAAAACACTGTTCACGATAAACCCAAAAATCAATATCAATTCAATTCCAATTAAATATCATTTAATTGGTACACTTCATTAAATCTAAATAAAAAGATTTAATCTTTTCTCAACTGGGTTCAAGAACAGTGTTAATGAAGACACCATTCACGACAAACCCAAATCACATTCGATATTCAATACAAGGCTCTGAATAGAAAACATATCGGCTTATATTCAATATCGAATTCTACGACTAACAAATGTCGTATTGGAAATAACGATATAAATGTATATCTTTCAAATTTCCATAACAACACCTGTATAATCACGAATTCCAACATCGAAATATTCCGAAGACAATTTCGATTCAAATCCACTCCAATGCAATCATTGGAAATTCTGGTTATTTTCAAAACCATTCCAAATTCAATTTTATTCATTTAAAAAAAAAAAGAATTATAATTCTAGTTCAAAACTAGTTCATTTCGATAAAAATCTATTTTTATCTTTTCAAACATGAAGTTTTTCATCCCAAATCTTCACAAATCATTTCTTATGATTTTACACAAATTATTACTATTTTTAATAATTTTATCAAGGCCCGTACAGTCGATTTCCCTCAATGGCCATCGAACTGCACTTACAGCGACCTTTTTCAAATTTGATTTGTACATAATTCCAAATCCAACCGTTAGATTTCAAATTTCTAACATTCGCTAGAAAGTTCTTTTCGATACGAACCCAACGGTTCCGGTTTTAGGAGAATCCGACGGTCGGATCTCCCGTAATGTCCATTTGAAATCAATGGTCGAAATTCGCGAACTGCCGCGGCGCGGCGCGTTCTATTCAGGCCATTATATTATATATATAATATATATAATATATACTTCGTCGATTTCTATTTAAAACGAATTATATAAATAGTTTTAAAATTCGTTTCAAAATCTATTTCAACTTCCATCTCAATTCAAAGCAAAATTGAATTCTTCTCTATAAATTCGTTTTAAAATCCATTTCTATTCAATTCAAATTTCAATTCAATTTGAATTCATTTCAATTTGCTTTCAATTCAATTTGAATTCGTTTTCAATTCAATTCATTTCGAAATCGTTTTCAATTCAATTCATTTCGAAATCACTTTCAATTCAATTCATTTCGAAATCGTTTTCAATTCAATTCATTTCGAAATCGTTTTCAATTCAATTCACTTTGAATTCGTTTTCAATTCAATTCATTTCGAAATCGTTTTCAATTCAATTCATTTCGAAATCGTTTTCAATTCAATTCATTTCGAAATCGTTTTCAATTCAATTCACTTTGAATTCGTTTTCAATTCAATTCATTTCGAAATCGTTTTCAATTCAATTCACTTTGAATTCGTTTTCAATTCAATTTATTTCGAAATCGATTAAAATCGATATAAATATCGTTCACGTCAAAATGGCGTCAATCTAATCAACACGGCTTCATAAATTTCTATTTTCAAATATTCTATTTCAAATATTTCTATTTCAAATATTTCTATTTCTAAACTGGAATGAGGCCCAATCAATTACCATATAAAATTAATTATATGGATTTTCATACAACACATGTATATAATAGCATTGAAAAATAATCAACCATCAACCAAAGTGCACTACACTGTATAAGCATCAAATAAAGATATCTAACGCTTATAACAGCATGTCAATCAATCGATCGACATATTTAATCAATCAGGATGAGTGAACTTCAAATTTCATCCTAACACCCGTGTGGGGTTTCAAACAATCAAACACATATTTTATTTGTGCTGTTGGGCGATGTGTAAAATTTATCGTCCCAATCAATATCAGTCAAATCAGTGTACATAAACAAACCGTCTGGTTTGTAAATGAATATTTTATTTTATTCACATTCACGTTAAAAACTATATTTTTAACGATAAAATATTTATTCCAACACATGAATTTTCTTTTCAGTTCATTTATTCAATAAATGACATTTTTATTTTTCTAACATATTTTAGAAAATTTCGCCGGCATAACGGCACGATACTAGAAACGGGACAAGGCCTAGCCTTATCCCCGGTCTAGTGAAGGCCCACGCCATTCACACATCAATCAAAATCACCAAACAACCAAATTCAAATCAAATCATATAACTAAGCTATGCAACCAAACAAACAAGTCCATGGTCTGTGGACGATTGTGTCGGGTGCTACTAAGCACCGTCTGCATCCTAGTATATATATATAACTAGAAAAGAAATTGAAAGGTGAGAAATTCTCACATATAGCTATCCTAGCTCCACGGCACTTCATTGATAGAAATCTTCATCGCTATCGCATCTTCGTCATCTTCGTTGCCCGTAGCCACTACATATATAAAAATCGAATTTTTACTTCGCTACTCAATATATAAAAATCATATTTTTATTTCGAAGTTCAACATATAAAAATCCTATTTTTATTTCGAAGTTCAACATATAAAAATCCTATTTTTATTTCGAAGTTCAACATATAAAAATCCTATTTTTATTTCGAAGTTCAACATATAATAATCCTATTTTTATTTCGAAGTTCAACATATAAAAATCCTATTTTTATTTCGAAGTTCAACATATAAAAATCCTATTTTTATTTCGAAGTTCAACATATAAAAATCCTATTTTTATTTCGAAGTTCAACATATAAAAATCCTATTTTTATTTCGAAGTTCAACATATAAAAATCCTATTTTTATTTCGAAGTTCAACATATAAAAATCCTATTTTTATTTCGAAGTTCAACATATAAAAATCATATTTTTATTTCGAAGTTCAATATATAAAAATCCTATTTTTATTTCGAAGTTCAACATATAAAAATTCTATTTTTATTTCGAAGTTCAATATATAAAAATCCTATTTTTATTTGTTTAAAAATCGAATCTTTTCTAGTTAATTTCATAGGAAAGACGAAACCACATTTTTCATATGTGATGTATTTATTAAAAACTGAATATAAATTAAAATAAAATAAAATAAAATAAAAACTTACAGTAAAATGGAGGGGGGAGAAGCCACGGCAGTGCTCAGGAGGAGAAGGTGGCGCGGTCTCAGGCGATGGGCGTCGGAATGGGTTTCAAGGGGAGGGGGGGTTCATCGCGGTTCTCGATTTGGGCAGGGGCGTCAGGTTCGCGCGGGGCGCTGAGGGGAGAGGAGAGAGAACGAGGTTGTGCGGTGGCCATGGAGGGGGGGCGCGCTGACGATGGCGGCGGTGAAGGGTGGAGGAACGGCGGTCTAGGGTTGCGCGTGGGGTTTTTTCTCTGTTCGTTTTTTTTTTAATTTCTTCCGATTCGATTTATGAAGGGGGGGGGGGCAGAAATTATTTAAGGAGAAGGAGAGAGAAGACTTTAGTTTTTAATTATTTTAATTATTTTATTTTCTAAAAAGTTGACTTTTACATACGACCTCTAAACGAGGTCCACCGCCTGTCGTCCATAGCGTTTTACCCCAATTCTGAACACAATGGGATATATATCGCAAGCTGATTCGACTGTTTGAATCAGTTTCCGTTTAATTTACATTTAAATCATTATATTGAATTTTAAACGTACATTTCAAATTACCGGGGTCACATACTAACTAGAAAAATTCCAGAAAAATATTTTCTAGCTTCGTATTGACGATACGGTCCTAACAAAACTAGTTTCGTCGAATTCTGAGACCGTTGGAAAAATGACCAATTTCCAGTCGATTAAAATCAACTGAAACTGGTCAAACGCGTTTTCCTTTGCCACGCTCACATATTGATTCGAAAAATTATGAAATTTGAAACCTAGCAATAACTTGACATCACGGACCCAATAAAAGTGGTTTCGTCGAAATCCGAGGTCGTTTGCAAAATGTCCATTTTTAAGGGCCTGAATTCCATAGCGACCATTCAGAATTTTCAACTGGACATATCTTTTGATTCCCGCTACGAAATTTTGATTTTTCGGATTCGTTGGAAAGATATTATCAATTAGATCTCATTATTTTTGGTTTCACTAAAATCCGGATTGTTTTGCACCCGGTACATTCAATTGAAGTTTGAAATCGAATTATCGAACTACCGCGCCATTTTCAATTCCTTTTTATAATTATATATAATTATTTATATTCTAACGACGACGTATATAATATATACGTTCTAATTATATTCAAAATAAATTTCTCGTCGATATTATTTAAAATAATTCATTTTAAATATTCAAAATTCGCTAAAATTGCCAAAATAAAAATTTTAAACTGGCCCAGATTTTCGGGTTATTACACAAATCCAATGATATTATAATAATGTCTACATCAAATAAATAACCAAATAGCAGAACGCTTGCATCTCACGCTCCACATATATATTATAAAATCAAAACCGCATGGCGCTTATTGGAGATTGGATTCCGACTATGACAAGGTATGGAACCTCCTTCCGCTAGTGTATCTCTAGAGAGGAATACACTGGGTTCAACAAGAACATCTTGCAACCCGACCCACACATGACCGACCACTCATTTCGCTTGAGTGTATTGAATGTATATCACCAACGGTTGGGATCAGCAACCGCCTCCCGACTGGGACAGCATCGAATAGAATAAGAAATTAAATGAACCTCTAGATAGGTGATTATACATCCTAATGGGTGCGACCCACATAGCCATGCTGCCTGCCCGATTTTTGTCCTTTCCCGGTTGTTGAGGTCTGAGGCTACGAATACTTACCATTCATTGATAACACAATCACTTTGAATGCCACATTGTCAGATCCGTTAATCACTAGTTGAGTTTGCACAAATATTCTGGATGTTATGCTAAGGGAATAAATCCGTTGCAACCATATATATTTATACAGACCAACCCATTTGATCATTGGAAATACTCTGTCAGACATTCGTCCATTTACGTTCGTTCTGGGATTGAACGAAACCGAAGGCACTATTTCTATGTAATAGAAAAAGTCCTTGCACTTTACTCCGTCTTCAATATATTCAGCATACTTGGTTCGCAACGCTTATGCCGATACAGAGTGGTTCTTCGGATAATAATCCAACCGGTCTCTCCATATTGACAACGATGGTCAAAAACTTCGATAGTCTGTGATTTAACTATCGAATAAAAACAAGTGTCATCCAAACATATCAAACAAATCACTGGGCTCTTTAATTAATATTTCATTAATTAAATCTCTTCTCCATTTCCTTATCAATATTTGTTAACCAAATATTTTCAATAATCATCTTGGCCCTTTACGCTATTTGGAAAGCATTTCCCAATATCAACTTCTTTTATTTTCTATATATTAGAAAATATCTCTATTTGCAATTGGAAACAATTCCAATCACTTATCTCTATCCCGACTATTTTAATTATACTCAGGAAATATTTACTTGTTATATTTCCAAAATTCCATTACTTGGGTTTAAAACGAATGTTGTGTAAAACATCGTTACAACAACCCAAAATATTTTATTAAACTAACTCTTTTTCAAACACTTCTCTTTGAGACTGGATCTTGCTATTTATCCATTAAAAATGAAATCAATCAAGTTGGGGTAAAATTACCTCTCAGACCTTAACTGAAAACATCCTCAACTTCAAAACGGCAATACCACTTACCTCGAATAAACACACTATACAATCCAATTATTTATTTTTAAAACATGTATAAAGTTCTCTTTCTATTTCTAATTTATAGATTTCCCTTTTTGTTTACAATATTCGATTTTTATATTCACTTACCTATCGAATTCTATACGTCGATACAATGATTTCTAACTATCAAAATATCTTAAAAATATTCTAACTCCTTAAATTTCCGGAAAATTTCGCCATAACCTCCCCTGTATCGGGAGCATCGGGAAATTTCAAATAGCTTCCCGGTCCTTCTTATCTCAAAAAGAAAAAGAAAAAGCCAAGCGGCTAGCCGATACGGCGCATAAAACCTCATATATGAATTTAAACATGTACCTTTTTGTCGGGCACATAAATTAAAATCTTCATATACTTCATCCCATACCTGTCTAACACCTGTTCACCTGTTTTCAATTCAATTCAACACTATCTAATCGTTTGAATTCAGTTCCGCCCATTTATTCTTTAATTAGTCATTTTGCCTATTTCACTTCTTTGTTTGAACATAACATGTTCAAACAAAATATTTAACTCATTCATAACCAAATTGAATTTAAATTTCAATTCTAGTTCTCTTTTCTATTTCGAATATAAATTTTCAAATCGAATGTACTTATTTAAAGCTCAATATCCATTCAAAATCTCATTTAACTAATTTCCGTTCAAATTAGTTAATCCTATTCAATAATCAAAAATCTGATTTCTGTTTCAGAAATCAACTCATTACTCCATTTGAGTTCAGATATATTTCACCTCTCAAACCTGGGCTTTTCTAAATAAAAATGTGGATTTTATTTGCTTAAAAAAAATCCCTGTATTTATTATATAAAATCCATTATGGTTTTTAATGGTTTCTGGCGCTGCACTTTTAAAATTTTGATTTTGACATATCTCAAAATCTATTCGACGAAATCCAGATTTTTTTCCTCCACTAGAAAACTATTATCAAATTGGTCCTGACGTTTCTTGTTTCAAAGAATTCCGACTTCGATTGAGTTCTGTATATTCAATTGAAGTTCGAATCACCAATTTACGAATTACCGCTCCGCGGCGAGTTCGTTGTATATATATATATATATATACACTGTTAAAACTTTGTTTAAAATAAATTCAACTCTATTTTTGATATATATTTTTAATATATATCAAATCTATTTTCCTTTTCCATTCAAAATAATATTTTCGATTTTCTATATTCAATTACTATTTTCATTTTTATTTGAAATTTAAATATTCAAACTCTAATTTAAATTTCTATTTGAATTCTAAATTTAAAATTCCTTTCAACTCTATTTGAATTCTATATTCAAATACCATTCCCATTTCTATATTCAAAATTTCTATATATTCAAATCTCTTATTCAAATTCTATTTAAATTCTCTTAGTCAAATTCCATTTGGATTCTCTTATTCCAAATTCTATATTCAAATTTCATATGAACTTTCTTTATTCAAATCTATTTGACTTCCTTTGAATTCAAATTCTATTTCAATTCCTTTGACCTCAAATCTATTTCAATTCCTTTGAATTCAAATCCCATATTTAAATTCCTTTGAATTCAAATCCTATATTTAAATTCCTTTTGAATTTCTATAGTCAATTTCTCTTTCAATTATATTTGAATTCAAATTTCATTGCAATTCTATTTTTGAAATTCTATTTTCAAAGTCTATTTCAAATTCTCTTTTGAAAATTCTATTTTGAAAATCTATTTCAAATTTCTATTTGGGAATTCTATTTCAAATTCTCTATATTCAAACTCCATTTGAAAGTTCTATATTCAAATCCACTTTGGATTTTCTATTTGAATTCTATATTCAAAATCTATATTCAAATGTTACTTCAAATTCCCTTATTTAAATTCTATTTGAATCCTCTTATTCAAACTCTATATTTAAATTCCATTTGAATCATATTTTCAAATCTCTATAGTTAACTTCATTGAATTCTATTTTCAAGTCTCTATAGTTAACTCCATTTGAATTTTCTTTATTCAATTTCTTTAAACAAGTCTCGACTTCAATTCCTTTTTGAAATCAATATCTCTATTTTCCTTTTGAAGATAGATTTCCCATTCCAATTTCATACTTGTATTTCTATTTCTGAATTATCAAATGATAATTCTTTTCACTTCATTTATAACTTCGTTATAAAAGAACTATTTATAAACTTCGTTATAAAAGAACTATTTATAACTTCGTTTATAAAGGAACTACTTGTTTTATTTTTCAAAAACAAGTTTATATTTTTATTCCATTAAAAATTCAAATTCTATTTAAAAATAGAATATTCTCTTTTAAATCTCAAATATCCTTCGACGATATTTTAAATAAATTAACACTTAGCCCAGTGATATTTAAAACAATCAATTCACCCAATTTTCAATCATTTTATTTTTAACACATCATATATGAATATATGAAATCAGCAAACAACAAACAGATAATATATTTTTGAGGAATCCAGTTGGATCCCTCCAACCTGTTTTCCTGCATCCACAGATGTTAGCACATAAATAATACCCATTCTGCTTCGTGGCAGAATATCGCGGTATAGAAGGTCATCCACTAATCATAGCGTGGGGCGTATAGGGTAATCATCCGCTATGAAACTGCGGGCATCCGCTAATGAGACTGCGGGAATCTAACCAATCATCAACCCAATATATATAATAGTAACCCTAAGTAACTAATATATTTAAAACAACCAGAAAAATCCAAACAAGCAACAAATAATTATTTTTACGAAATAAAAATAATTATAAATAAAGGTGAGTGAGATTTACTCACCGAGATTTTTCTTTTGCCGAATATCTAGTTAGAATTCCTTATCGTCTTAGCTATCAATCGTCTCAAATCGTCTTGGATTGTCCTAAATAAATTTATCTGGCACATCTGGTAATTTGCATTATCATCGCTTAAGTTGTTATTCATTTACATTAACTTACTAAAAAACAAATTATTCTAAGTAATTTAAATTTGGTTAAAACATATACCTTGCTGCTATTGAAAACTACTCGACTCACTCAAAAAGCATATCAACAATCGTCGATCCATTCTTATCGCAATCAGCCCCAAAAACTGTCGTTCTCCACTTCGGCAATTTATCGAACACATTGTAGTCACTGCATTCCCCCCCCCCCCAACAGCAACATCGTCGAACAATACCATCAAAATAATCCAATCATCATCCCAAAAACTGTCGCTGCACTACTAAATCAACCCAAAAGCTATATCGCCCCTTTCAATACAACATCGACCTCCTCCCCTGAAGGACAAGTGCGAACCCTCTTCTGTCGCACTCTAGAATTCACAGATCCATCTACGTCCAGTTTCAATCAAAACTGTCACCCTTCCTACTAGCTCCAACTTCGATCCTTCCCATCATCCTACTAGCACCGAGCCACTCTACCACACTCGCGACTCCAGAAAACCCCATACCAATCTCCGTCGAACCATGCCAAACCACCAAATAGCCATCGCAACTCAACCCTAGGTCATCTATCCTGATGTCGAGTCCTATAAATGGCATCGCATCAAATCATCCCCAAAACCGTACCATAGCTTAGTCGCGATGCTCCAGCTATGTTCGAATTCACGGATTTCGTGATTTTTGATTTTGATTTCTTGAGTGAGAAAACGAGATGAGAGAGGGCGCGTGGATTTGATTATCTGTTGATTGGAAAAACACGAGAAGAAGGCTTGAATTTATAAAGCGATTGGGGGAAGATAGAAGTACCATGCCCTGTAATATCATGTCTGCTTGATATCAAAGAAAGGAGACACTGTGGTGTGCGAAATGAAAAGAGCTGAAGCTAAGGTAGGCTCAACGTTTAAAAATATAGGTCGGCTCTTCTCCTCTTTTATATAAACATTGATTTGAAATTATTTATATTAAATAATTAAAATATCTATTGGTCCTTAAATTCGAAATCCTGAACCAATATTTTAACGTAACGACATATGTTTCCACGTTTATACAATACTCCAAAATTTTATTTGACTACATATGGGAGATAACAATTCAAATTAAATTCGATTTAAAATCTGAATCGATTTCAAATGAATAAATAATAATTATTGTTCTAATTCACATAGAGTTTATATTAATCGACTGAAACGTTTCAATTCAGTTTTAACTGCTAATTTGATTATTATCGTATCACGATAATTCTGTATATATATAAAAAAATTAAATCGTATATCGATTATTTGATCGATAATTCACTATAAAAATTCTTTTATATGGTTAATTCAATATTTAAACGATACTAAATATTTAAAATACTATTCGAAAAATCCGGGTCGTTACAGTATAAGATACTGTTAATATGTCAATAATAAGATATATATATATATATATATTAGTAATGAATGTTGTTGGATATATTTCTAATTTGAACACATGTTATTTTAATTGAAGATACAAATCGTAATGAAATAATCATGGATAGCGGTAGCAACAATTAATGATACTGACATAGAAACTTACGTTTTTCAAGCACAGTTTAGACTTCTTTTCTGATTTCAGATTTCAGACTTGTTTTTATTCATATGTAGCTTTAAAGTTAATATTACGTTAAGATGTGTGATCTAGAATTACATTGCTGTTGCTGGCTATGTACACGTAACTTCAGATGCATATAACCAATGAATCATTCCCTTTAATGTCCAAATTTACTGAATAAATGGCCATACAGACAATATTTTAACTAATTAGTTTAAAAGAATGTAACATGTTATGTATGCAACACAGAAACATCATACTATCAAAGATAATTGATCTATAAACAGGCTGTCAACATAAAGGAAGCAAGTTCTCCATACCCCGTGGTAATCAATATACGAAGGCGTATGTGAAATATTTGTTATGTCAGCCAAGAACAATAGGATGAAACAAATGTCGTGGACCACAGAATATAATTTGGCTGCTGGTATGATAATATTTCACGTCTGCAAGTATGATAAATGATAATTTATTTAGGAAGGACACTGTTAAAATGGCAATAGATTTTTATATTTACACAGTATAAGATACTGTTAATATGTCAATAATAGGATATATATATTAGTAATGAATGCTGTTGGATATATTTCTAATTTTAACACATGTTTTTTTAATTGAAGGTACAAATGGTAATGAAATAATCATGGATAGCGGTAGCAACAGTTAATGATACTAACATAGAAACTTACGTTTTTCATGCACAGTTTAGACTTCTTTTCTGATTTCTGATTTCTGATTTCAGACTTGTTTTTATTCATATGTAGCTTTAAAGTTAATATTACGTTAAGATGTGTGATCTAGAATTACATTGTTGTTGCTGGCTATGTACACGTAACTTCAGATGCATATAACCAATGAATCATTCCCTTTAATGTCCAAATTTATTGAATAAATGGCCATACAGACAATATTTTAACTAATTAATTTAAAAGCAGGTAACATGTTACGTATGCAACATAGAAACATCATACTATCAAAGATAATTGATCTATAAACAGGCTGTCAACATAAAGAAAGCAAGTTCTCCATACCCCGTGGTAATTAATATACGAAGGCGTATGTGAAATATTTGTTATGTCAGCCAAAAACAATAGGATGAAACAAATGTTCATCATCAAGTTTTTATAGGTGGTCAGTTAAAAAAAGACCCAAGATATAATGACAAAGTAAACAAACAGTTATTATATAGAACAGAAGATAGAATGTACAAAAATTATACAGCAGTGACAAATAGTGAAACAACAAAAAGTGAAAAAAAATTTAGAGTTAACATTAAACTGGATAAGTACATCATGAGGAATAAAAGTGTGCATAAGAAGTTAGAAACAGAAAGTAAATATGAGTCGACAACATGAGCGGATGAACAAAGAAAACGACTAAAACACATTTTCCATAAAAATTTACTCAAGTACACGGAAAAATGTGTAGCAGAACACAAAATTATGCATGGATGCACTTATGTACAAGAGTTGCATAAGGGAAACGGGTACAAAGAGAAATACAGCTAGGTGTTTATACCGGAAATGCAAATGAGAAACAAACGTAATTTATTAGTGCAGAATACATCCTCAGTTTCATAAATTAAAAAAAAAAACTGACGCCAGATACTCTGCCTGGATCCTGTCATAGTCCGCAAACTGCAGTTTAAAAGAAATTGGTTAGTAAAGGAATACGTATGATAAATATAGTTGTATGAATGGTTGGAAAAAAATTGTATCAAACCACTGGATTCCAATAAGTTTCATCTTCGTTACCTGTATGTTGTGGAGTAGTAGGAGGAAGATCGTGAGCTTGATTTTCGTTCTGAAAATCGTTGGGTTGAACTTGAGGAGCAGTAGGAGATGAGACATTAGTCACAGTTGTGGTGGTTTCATAGCTGGTTGATTTATGGGGTATAGTTAGACGTGTGCTTTTATGTTTATGTTTTTGTACTGGAATGGGTAATGGAGACTGTTTGGTTGGCACAGAAAGCTTGGACTGCACAATTTAATGTAAAATGAGCTAAGCAGATGTAAAAAAAAGTAGCAATTAAGTTAGAAGAAGAGAATTACCATAGTCATGATGTGTCAGGAAGAGAACAAAACTGAGGAGTAAAAAAGAGAGGCTATGAATGTGGAAGGAAGAGTATGTTAAATTTTATGAGTCTAACGTAGTATACATTGAAGGAGTAATTAAAATAATGTCCATAACTGCATTTTTCTATAAAACTGATATTATATTTGATTTTCGTAATTGGAACAGGTTTAAAGACTACAAACATGCAATGCCAGTATTTTTAACATTTAATGCTAAATTATATCACCAAAATAATATAGTAACTTTTCGATAAGGTCCCGATGAAGATGTAAATATACAGAACCTTTTCGATTATCCACAAATCTTTTGAAATGCAAGTTCACTCCATTGTACTGAAATATAAACAATTTCACGTATATAACAACATCAAAATCATACCTAACATAAGGCAGGATTCAAGAAGTATTCACAACATGTTAAATTGAGCCATTTAATGCTAAATTATATCACCAATAATATAGTAACTTTTAAATAAAGACCCTATGAAGATGTAAATATACAGAACCTTTCCGATTATTTACAAATCTTTTGAAATGCAATTTCTCTCCATTGTAATGGAATATAAACAATTTCACTCCATTTTTATATGGTAATCTTTTGATATAGCATTTTTAAAATTTCAAATATATTTTGAAGCTTTTAGCTCCCAACCCATTTAGTGCTAATTTCATAGTTTAAATTGGGTATCATTAGAATATTGATAGTGATTGGCTCTTATATAGAATGAAATGGATTTGCACACTTTTATCTTTTCATTTAAGCTATTTATTGCATGCATGAGATGCTAGGAATGTGTACCAGTAAACAAAATTTAATTCATACTATAGTTTATGTTATGTAACTTCTTTGCTATATACACGACCCATTTACATTAAATATGAGTATGTATGCTCGCATGTCTCCAAAACGTATATAGCAACATCAAAATCATACGTAACATAAGGCAAGATTCAAGAGGTATTCACAGCATGTTAAATTGAGCCATTTAAAGCTAAATTATATATAGCAACATCAAGATCATACGTAACATAAGGCACGATTCAAGAGGTATTCACAGCATGTTAAATTGAGCCATTTAATGCTAAATTATATATATATATATATATATATATATACATCAAAATCACACGTAACATTAGGCAAGATTCAAGAGGTATTCACAACATGTTAAATTGAGCCATTTAATGCTAAATTATATATAGCAACATCAAAATCACACGTAACATAAGGCAAGATTCAAGAGTTATTTAATGTAAATATAAGGCAAATGCGGATGAGGTGGCAATCAAAATATCAGCGGATGTGTTTAAATTAGGACGGTGAATTTGTTTTTACGGGATTAAATTTGAACCACTCTTTGTCTTGTTGTTTGTCAAGGGGGGAATTTTATTATATAGATTCCTAATGGTGGAACAAAATAAATATTAAATAAGTTTGCTTGCCTTTTAGTGTTGATCCGCCTTTTTGTAAGACCTTAATTTTTGAATGCCAGCCATTACATTTTTCAAAACGACAATTAAAACTTTTTAAAACAATGCTCATTCTATAGGACCTTAATTAATTCCCAGAATTAAATTAAATGGCAATTGTGCCTCATAAATTGTTTAATGACATTTATTCCTTAACCTCTCGAAATATATTATTACTCCATAAATTTTCTTTTGAAATATTACTCATGGTTTATGTATCTTTTAGCAATAAAGTTTAATAACCCTTTTTGACATTAACTTCTTTATTTTTATCAAAAGTTTTAATCAACTATGAAATTATAACGTTTTACAAATATCTACTACATGCTCATAAGTTCGAGTAAAATATTCTCCTTTATTCTAATGCCCATCATTTATTAGTATTTTGAAAGTTAGTCTTTAACGTCTTTCAAGACAATAATTGTTTTTGAAATAACTGTTTCTTTCTATTTGAAAATGAAAATTTAATCTTCTGAACATCAGATTAATTAGTAGTTGATTCTTTTAACACATTCATATCTATACATTCAATTTATTCTATTATTTTCAAATATATTTAAAAACATTAGGCTACATTTATTTTTGCACTAAATCTAAAACTTGCCATGCTTGCATATTCTCATAAAATTTCATATATATATATTATAGGTCTTTAATGAATATAACTATTCATTGCCCTTTTTGTTTACATCGTGGGAGGCCTTTCAAGCCTTTCAAAAAATAATAATTTAATGGTACTTTATTCTACTCCAATATTGCTACTTTCTTATATACTTCTTATTATACAGGTATGTTATTTTTAAAATTCTACCTAGTTTTAGTTAATAGGTTTACTATCTATTCTCTTTTGATTGAGTATATCTATGACTTTTATCTTCCCAACCTTATGTGTTTTGTCTTTTTTCACGTTTTAATTTAAACATCAATTTATCATACAATTTGTACGAGAATCTTTTTAAGGCTCGTAACTGAAAACATTTACCATTATCCTTTAATTAAGGAACTCATCTTCTGTTTTTTTAAAGTTTAAAATTATAAACTTTTTTTTTTTTAAATTCCTCAAAACATTCAAAAACCATACTTTAAATTTTCCTTTCTAAATGGAATTATTATGCAACTTGAGTATATAATTGAAATGTCAAAATTTCCCTTTTCAAAATAATTTAATAGCGTGTCCAAAAAAAAACACTTTATAGTTTTCTTAACACTTTTGATTTTTTATTCTTTCATCTAACCCTTCTGACACACTACTATAAGGAAGACTCTGTCTTTTATTACATCCTTTCTTTTGTGTTCTTAAATTTTCAATTCTTGACATTCCAAATTGTTGTCATTATAAATGTCCTTTATGTCATTTTATCCATTAAATGAGCTAATTCTTATATATATTAAAAAAAAAAATATTTTTTCGTAGAAAAGGCCTCAATTACTTCCTTAATACTTTCTGATTTCAATATCATTTTCTTGTCGACCATTTAGTGTTCTTTCAAATGTCAAAATTCCATTAATTACTCATGCGGAAGTTTTATCTCATTTAATGAAAGGTATTCCTCTGCTTTTTCCTGAAACATTCGAACCTTTATGTTATGTATGTTAATTTGTCTTATTCCAAAACAAATTTCTAGTTATATCTTCTTATTTGTTTTTCATTTCTCTTCCTCACATAGAAAAGAGCTTGGGTAAAGAGCAATGATCATGATCATGTCATCTCAACACTGTAAATTTGTAATGACAGACTAGAACAACCAATAAAATTCATCATGAATTCTCGTGAGTGCTTGATTGCATTTTATCAACAAAGTTATGCGTTTTGCTAACCTTACCATAATGTGAAAGTTTAAAAATCAAATATTGTAGGTAAATTACCAAATGATTATGATTATATTAGGTTTTGTCAACAAAACTATACAAGTACTATTAAAAAACTAAATGTAAATTTAGGTAATTTTTGTTTATTGATTTCTAATATCATGGCAATGTTGTGGGAGACGTGCAGTGCCATTTGGACACCAATTTGCAATTTTTGCATTCTGCTCTTTATCTTGAGATGCGGTTTGAGTGCTTAGGTAGCGTTCGGTTTATCTTGTGTTTTGCATTTTTAGTTATCGGCGTTAATCATGAAAGTTGTGAAGATTTGAAGTGTAGCGCTGGTGATGAATCAAAGGGAAAGGGAGTGACGGAGGGGACCGCGGGAATGATGGATAGACGGATTTTTATTGTCATTCCCTTATTTCTTAAAATATGAAAAATAATAAAAAGTTGTTTTCGGTTTTGTGTGTTAACTCCGTTTTGTAAAACGGTCATTTTTCACGATATATATGCATTGTCGGTATTTTTGTAAGTGTGAAAACTCAAAATTGAAAAATCTAAACCAAACGCTACCTTAGTTTTTTGAAGTGCTAGAAAACTACATGTTCTGTTATTTTTTATGATTAAATTAAATACAATTATACTGAGAAACCTCTATTATTTTGTTTATTGGTTGAAGTTCTCTGTCTTCTGACAGAATTTCAAGATGTATTAACAACTTATACATTTCATTTCATAATATATAGAAATCCATTTAATAATTATGCTTTTTATCGAGGTTTTTTTGTGTGGAC
Organism: Allium sativum; assembly: GCA_030737875.1. Lineage (NCBI taxonomy): Eukaryota > Viridiplantae > Streptophyta > Magnoliopsida > Asparagales > Amaryllidaceae > Allium > Allium sativum. Next base: position 343,938,214 of record CM060924.1, on the reverse strand, counting down.
TGTGGAGTTTAACAAGGGTTGTTACTGTTATGATGACAATTACCATTCCTCAAGTATGGTTATTGTACCATTTTAATCAGTAAATTAAAACTGCTTACTACTTCCATCGCGGGCAAATCAAAAATTGATATAGATTTACCTTAACATGATGATTATTACTAAACTAATTTCAATAATTTGTTTGATTCTGTATCTCTATGATAAAGTAAATCGCATGGATATACATGCGTTTGAAGTTGATTAATAAAATTACATTGCTTTTATTGAACGATAGTAGTAAGTTGCTGTAGAAAGCTAATTTATTGTTTACCATGCCGACTTCTATTAAAAAGATATATGGATTGGCTGATACTGATTTGTAATATAAATGGGAATATTAAGATTACAACAAACATGCTAATTCTAACGATGATGGATAATTAATGGATACACAGCAATTAAAATTGATTCTGATTCGTAATGGTCGGCACGCTCCATTAATTGCGGATAATAATAAAATCAAAAGCAAATTGCGCAAATTATACCAACGAACGGGGGGCGTGAACGCAGGAGCTAATTGCGGGAATAGTCATAATCGTATGGGTACATTGGCATCGTGTGAGAAAAAGACGTCTAACCATCATCAACGTCTTCTTATGTATTTTTGTTATATCGGATTAGGTCGAGGCATATATGATAATGGAAGAGCAACACGGAACCGGTGCGAAAACAGTAATGAATGAAGGAACAAAATGCATGTGATATGAGACCTACCCGTGCCTTCCAACATGCCTAGATAGATAAATAGATACAGACGGTCATGGAACCACATATTCCTCTATATATATATATATATATATATATATATATATATATATATATATATATATATATATATATATATATATATATACATACACACACACACACAGAGAGGGATATTCCAGAATACAAGAAGATTGAGTGTGCAGTGCACATGAGATGCCTACAATTTCAGAGTAGCTTGAAAGTGAGGGCCATTATTAATTTTAAGACGATGGGATGATTGGAACTTGGAGCACCGCTTTCTTCTTTGTTTTCGGCTATTGTTACCGACACAACACTTTTGATTAAAAGGTGTCACGCTTGAAATTCGGTAAGGTGATACCGAACTTTTTAGCATAATTCGGTCGGGGTTTTGTTAAGTTTAGGTCTGAATGTCGGAAAACTACCACCGAAAGTGATAAATATAAAAATACAGTGGTACTGTATTGAACTTTTATCTTTGACCATGGCGCCTCTTAACCAAGTACTCTTGTTTTCAAGCTTTATATACCATAGTTCTCACGAACAAAACTGCTGTCGCCAAGTTTCAGTTAGTTCTCATTGATTAATCATAAATAGTGGGAAGAACTCTCGAAACAAATGGTGCTTGAATTTTAGAAACAGGACCTTTTTGGAATTAGAAAAGCTAAGCACGCTTGCGTTTTGTGCGAGTGTGCTGTACTCGCGGGCCCCACTACAGAAAGTAGTGAGACACGCTAAAAAAAAAAAAAAAAAAAGAACATGGGCCCCCCTGAATTACTGTGAGGGTCTCCGCGAGTGATTGGTCACTCGCTTTGCGCGAGTGACCATATAATTGCTCTTTTGGAATATTGTGATTGAGAATGCTTTCTTTTAAAGAATATTATTCAGTTATTTCTAGTGAGTGATAGTTAACATTAATCAAATATAGCAAAAACACTTGATTTATGCTCAAAAAAAAAAAAAAAAAAAAAAAAGCCCTAGTACATCACAATTAAATAAAAATAATAAAATTAAGAGGTAACTGTGGAGTATTCAATAATACCAGGGAAAATTTTGGAAAAATTGGACCAAACGAAAATACCAAATATAACAAGCATTATATCCAATTTTTACACTATTCAAAAATGCTGGTTGTGATTGGCATTACATTCAGTTATACACTGTACAAAATGCTTGTTGTATTTAGCACTGTCGTTCAATTAAATTATTTTCAAAATTTGTTTTTCGATCTAATTATTTTTAAAGTTTGTCTTTTAGCTTTCAAGTTAATTTTATTTTCAAGAAGTTTTTTCTTATACATATTTTTTTCGCTAAACTCATCTTCTGTTTGGTGAAAATATACAAACGTGCCACAAGATCAGCTCAAAGTCATACGCCAATATGATTTGATCAAACATGGTGCTGTGTGCTACATTACTAGGCATCTACATTACTTATCTAGGCCACGATGCCAAAGTATTCTCTGGATTAAATGTCGGCATATTACTCAAATTAAATGGTGGAGTTGCGGGGATTGTCCTACTAACAACGCGGCATCACGATGCTACCACCGTTCAAAAGGCTAACATTTATGTATGGTTCCACTGTTAATATATATTAAGTTCAATGCACAGATCAGTGAAAGCTAGACTGCATTCAATGGTTTTAATTGGATGTAGGCTTGCCCGTGTCTCTCTTCGGTTTTATATTATTATTATTAAAACATGTCGAAATCAGTCGACCGAAAACATGGGACGTTGGGCCATTCAGCGGTGGGAGCGGATCGTTTGGTCCTAAAGTTCTCTAGTCCCCTAAACCCAACCAATGAGAGTCCCTGATTTCAATCTTTTGCAATTTAATCGGGTTATATTTCAGGGGTTTAATTGGTGTAACTTAAACAGCAGGGGATCACCTGGGCCGGGACCTCTTGGTCTCCTAGTTCAGGCCAATTAAAATCCCCCATTTGGGGGGTTTTGCACTTAGCACACTGAATTCAAACCCGAATTGCAGGGGCCAAATTGCAAAATCTTCCAAAATGGGGGGATTTTGATTCGTTTGAACTAGGGGACCAGGGACTCCCCGGTCCAGACGATCCGCGCCCAACTTAAACACGTACGTAATCATCAATCCTTGAGCCACTCCAACCGCTTTAAATACTATAATTATGTTTTACAGCGACAGCCTATAGCTTTCCCTTTTGGTCGCACGAATTGTTCTGTCCTGAACCCCTGTCCCTCCGTGTGCCCATCCAATCACAACCCCCTGATTTCCATCTTTTGCAGTTAAATCCCTCAATTGTTGAAGGATTTAATTGCAAATAGTGCAAATCAGGAAAATCAATGCCGTTGGACACACGGAGACAGGGGATTTCGATGCAGAAGAATTGGCCTCCCTTTTCGTACAGAGTTGAACGTCCAAAGAACGGATTCGCCTCTAACCAAAATTAGCCAAGTCAAATTAATAATAACAACGATTAATAATAAATAAAATCAACAAAAAGAACTAGACATCTTTTTTTTAAACTATGTAATTTAATGGTCAATTCCCTCGCTTACATGTAATACACACACACCCACATACACATATATACATATACATACATGTCCAATTTGAAATAATTTATAAATTAATTCAACATTAAATTTGACTGGCTCAATTCACCTTTCATTTTCATATTGGTTGTATTATTCCAATATTTTTATTAGTTAAACTAATTATCACACACTACAACCGGCAATCAATTGGTTAATTAACTTTTCAAATATATATATTTTATATACTTAAAATCATATTTTCAATGTCAAATCACAAACAACAAACTCTAACTAAATTTTTGGTTCTCACACCAGTCAATTGAAATCGCATAGACATCCCACTTTCGAAACTTGAACATAGATACCGATGATGATGCATCAATCACCAGAGTCATCCGCGAACGACTAGAGTGTGATTCTATATCTATTCAGTATATTTGAGACTTCAAATACACGTTAATTATGCGTATATACAAAATCTTCTTATACTCGATGGTCCAAATTCAAAAATCAAATAAAATACTCAAATTCTTATAATAAGATATAAATTTCAAAATAAAATTCATTTTTATAAGTAACACTCTGCAAACTCATTCAAGGGTATTACTAACCTCATTTCTAAAGAGTCATTCTTATAGGATATTACTATCATATTTCTGATGAATTCTTTCGTTCGGTTCTAATGTATCTTTTTCTCGAGCATTATAAACCAAAGCTCTGATACCAAATGAAACAAGCTGAAATACCCTGCCGGCCTAAACCGAACAACAAGACAGATTACTTTGAGAACACGACTCATCAGAATACAGAAAAAGAGAACATTTCATTGCTATTACAACAATTTACATCAGAGTACAAGATATCAAGGTATGAATAAATAATATACAACTGGAAAATAATATCAGAGACGTAAATTACAAAACAACGAAAATAAATAAATAAACATAGTGTGCAGCGGAAAACATCAACTACCACAACTGAAAAAAATATATGGGTACAAAGCATTCTAGAGTATACCTCCAGCCATAATCTAGGATCCTATGAAAAGAAATATATGCAAACCAAAACTACTAGCTACCCGTGTAAAAAATATGGCCACCCAGAGTTTAGGTGAGAAACAGTAAACTCCGAGTCAGTAATGGGACTGGTTGAGAACTAAAACAGTTATTAACTTTATTTCAATGTTGGGTAAATCAAGAGATCACGCCATATGACACAGAACGAGTTTTCTCCTAAGAATACCATAAAATAAACAACGCAATGCTAAAAGGAAAAATGAAGCCATTATAAGACTTAGGTTCCATCACATAATGCAACACTGTAACAACCCGTAAAATGCGAGCCAGTTTGAAATTTTTATTTTGGCAATTTTAGCGAATTTAGTATATTTAAAATGAATTATTTTAAATAATATCGACGTGAAATTTATTTTGAATATAAATCGAACGTACATATTATATACGTCGTCGTTAGAATATAAATATTTATATATAATTATAAATAGAATTGAAAATGGCGCGGTAGTTCGATAATTCGATTTCAAACTTCAATTGAATGTACCGGGTGCAAAACAATCCGGATTTTAGTGAAACCAAAAAAATGGAATCTAATAGTGAATATCTTTCCAACGAATCCGAAAAATCGAAATTTCATGACAAGAATCGAAAGGTATGTCCAGTTGAAAATTCTGAATAGTCGCTATGGAATTCAGGCCCTTAAAAATGGACATTTTGCAAACGACCTCGGATTTCGACGAAACCAGTTTTGTTGGGTCCGTGATGTCAAGTTATTGCTAGATTCCAAATTTCATAATTTTTCGAATCCATATGTGAGCGTGGTAAAGGAAAACGCGTTTGACCAGTTTTAGTTGATTTTAATCGACTGGAAATTGGCCATTTTTCTAACGTTCTCAGAATTCGACGAAATTAGTTTTGTTAGGACCGTATCGTCAATACGAAGCTAGAAAATATTTTTCGGGAATTTTTCTAGTTAGTATGTGACCCCGGTAATTTGAAATGTACGTTTAAAAATTCAATATAGTAATTTAAATGTAAATTCAACGGAAACAAATCGAAACGGTCAAATCAGCTTGCGATACATATCCCATTGTGTTCGGAATGGGGGTAAAACGCTAGGGGCGACAGTCGTTGGGTTTGATTTGAAGTTCGTAGCGTTAAACTTGGAATTCATGAAATAATATAGTTAAATAATATTATAAAATAAATATAAATAACGTTAAAACCCTAAATTCCCTTTCACTATTGGAGCCGCCGCTTTTCATCAGGTTCGACGGAGGAAATCGCTCCAGATTTCGAATCCAAAATTCGCCCAATCCTCTCAATATAAACAAGTGATTCTTAAGGCAAAATTGAAGAGAATCGAACCCTCTTCAAATCCGTATGGGCTTGATAATTTTTAGTTGAGTGAATCGTTCGCCATCCTCTCAGAAACCGCCACCGTTTGAGCCCATTTTCCGCCCTCAAGGCACGTTCGAGTTGGGGCCCACTTCAGGCGTCGGGGGAGTCGAGGTTGGTATTTCACGTGGTGAAGTCAGATCGGGGATTAGGGGTTCGAGGCAGCGACGATTTGGAACCCTAGAAATGGAGTATGGGTTCGATGTAGCGCCTGTAGAAGTGTTAACGATAAAGAGAAGAAAGGTTTATTTCTTTATTTAATTTTACTGATTCTTTTATTTAACATGTACAGGGTTTTTAAATAAAAGAAAATTAACATTGTTTTTAAATGTGTTTTTGAAAATAAAATAAAATTAGAAGTGTGATAAATTAAATTGGTAAAAGGTAAAAATGAAATTGTTTTCAAAGTAGAAATAGAATTGTTTTTTTAAATAAAATATTATTGTTTTTCAAATAAAAATAGGCATAGTTTTGAAAATATAAAAACATAGTATAATATAAAATTAGTACTGTTTAGAAAATAAAAATATGATTTTTATATATTGAACTTCGAAATAAAAATATGATTTTTATATATTGAACTTCGAAATAAAAATATGATTTTTATATATTGAACTTCGAAATAAAAATATGATTTTTATATATTGAACTTCGAAATAAAAATATGATTTTTATATATTGAACTTCGAAATAAAAATATGATTTTTATATATATAGTTTTGAATTAGAAACATGATTTTTGAAATATATAGCATTGATAAAAGTGTGATTTTTATATATTGAACTTCGAATTAAAAATGTGATTTTTATATATTGAACTTCGAATTAAAAATGTGATTTTTTATATATTGAATAGCGAACTAAAAATTCGATTTTTATATATTGAATAGCGAACTAAAAATTCGATTTTTATATATTGAATAGCGAACTAAAAATTCGATTTTTATATATTGAATAGCGAACTAAAAATTCGATTTTTATATATTGAATAACGAAGTCAAAATTCGATTTTTACATATGTAGAGGATCCGGGCAACGAAGATGACAAAGATGCGATAGCGATGAAGATTTCTATCAATGAAGAGCCGTGGAGCTAGGATAGCAATAAGTGAGAATTTCTCACCTTTCAATTTCATTTCTATTTATATATATATACTAGGATGCAGACGGTGCTTAGTAGCACCTGACACAATCGTCCACAGACCATGGACTTGTTTGTTTGGTTGCATAGCTTAGTTATATGATTTGATTTGAATTTGGTTGTTTGGTGGTTTTGATTGATGTGTGAATGGCGTGGGCCTTCACTAGACCGGGGATAAGGCTAGGCCTCGTCCCGTTTCTAGTATCGTGCCGTTATGCCGCCGAAATTTTCTAAAATATGTTAGAAAAATAAAAATATCATTTTATTGAATAAATGAACCGAATAGAATATTCATAGGTTGAATAAAAGGTTTTATCGTTAAAAATATAATTTTTAACGTGAATGTGAATAAATAAATATTCATTTACAAACCAGACGGTTTGTTTATGTACACCTATTTGAAGGACATTGATTGGGACGATAAATTTTACACATCGCCCAACTGCACGAATAAAATATTTGTTTGATTGTTTGAAACCCCACACGGGTGTTGGGATGAAATTTGAAGTTCACTCATCCTGATTGATTAAATATGTCGATCGATTGATTGACAGGCTGTTATAAGCGTTAGATATCTATATTTGATGCTTATACAGTGTAGTGCACTTTGGTTGATGGTTGATTATTTATCGTTGCTATTATATACATGTATTGTATGAAAATCCATATAATTAACATTATATGGTGATTGATTGGGCCTCATTCCAATTTAGAAAATAAAGAATAATATAAAATAAAGGTTCATGTGTTGACAGTACTCATCCATTGAGATTGGTCATGTGTTGAACGAAATATTTTGATAATAACAACTATTTTGAAAAAGAAATATTTGAAATAGAATATTTGAAAATAGAAATTTATGAAGCCGTGTTGATTAGATTGACGCCATTTTGACGTAAACGATATTTATATCGATTTTATTCATTTCGAAATGAATTGAATTGAAAACGATTTCGAAATGAATTGAATTGAAAACGATTTCGAAATAAATTGAATTGAAAACGACTTCGAAATAAATTGAATTGAAAACGATTTCGAAATGAATTGAATTGAAAACGATTTCGAAATGAATTGAATTGAAAACGATTTCGAAATGAATTGAATTGAAAACGATTTCGAAATGAATTGAATTGAAAACGATTTCGAAATGAATTGAATTGAAAACGATTTCGAAATGAATTGAATTGAAAACGATTTCGAAATGAATTGAATTGAAAACGATTTCGAAATAAATTGAATTGAAAACGACTTCGAAATAAATTGAATTGAAAACGATTTCGAAATGAATTGAATTGAAAACGATTTCGAAATGAATTGAATTGAAAACGATTTCGAAATGAATTGAATTGAAAACGATTTCGAAATGAATTGAATTGAAAACGATTTCGAAATGAATTGAATTGAAAACGATTTCGAAATGAATTGAATTGAAAACGATTTCGAAATGAATTGAATTGAAAGCGAATTGAAATGAATTCAAATTGAATTGAAATTTGAATTGAATAGAAATGAATTTTAAAACGAATTTATAAAGAAAAATTCAATTTTGATTTGAATTGAAATGGAAGTGAAATTGTTTTTGAAACAAAATTAAAACGATTTATAAAACTCGTTTTAAATAGAAATCGACGAAATTTATATTATATATATTATATATATAATATAATGGCCTGAATAGAACGCGCCGCGCCGCGGCAGTTCGTAAATTTCGACCATTTATTTCAAACGGACATTACGGGAGATCCGACCGTCGGATTCTCCTGAAACCGGAACCGTTGGGTTCGTATCGAAAAGAGCTTTCTAACGAATATTAGAAATTTGAAATCTAACGGTTGGATTTGGAATTATGTCCAAATCAAAATTGAAAAAGGTCGCTGTAAGTGCAGTTCGATGGCCGTTGATGGAAATCGACTGTACAGGCCTTGATAAAATTATTAAAAATAGTAATAATTTGTGTAAAATCATAAGAAATGATTTAGAAAGATTTGGGATGAAAAACTCCATATTTGAAAAGATAAAAATAGATTTTTATCGAAATGAACTAGTTTTGAACTAGAAATATAATTCTATTTATTTTTAAATAAATAAATTGAATTTGAAAAGGGTTTTAAAAATAACCAGAATTTCCAATGATTGCATCTGAAGGGATTTGAATCGAAATTGTCTTCGGAATATTTCGATGTTGGATTTCGTGATTATACAAATGTTGTTAGGGAAAGTTGAAAGATATAGATATATATATCGTTATTTCCAATACGATATCTGTTAGTCGTAGAATTTGATATTGAATATAAGCCGGTATATTTTCTATTCAGAGCCTTGTGTTTAATATCAAATGTGATTTGGATTTGTCGTGAATGGTGTCTTCACTAACACTGTTCTTGAACCCAGTTGAGAAAAGATTAAATCTTTTTAATTAGATTTAATGAAGTGTACCAATTAAATAATATTTAATTGGGATTGAATTGATATTGATTTTTGGGTTTATCGTGGACAGTGTTTTAAATAACACTCGTTCTTTAACCCGATAATTAATGGAATGTGACTTTGGGTTTATCGTGAACCGTGTTTTAAATGACACAGATTCTTTAACCCAGATAACGATTAAAACTAAGTGGAGTTTTAATGAATCTTTAATTAGATTGAAATGATCGAGGATGGAGTATCACCAGTTTTGCTCCAGGCGATAGTTAAATCTTTAATTAGATTTGAACGTGAAATGGTAATTGAATTTACCGATAACACCGTGGTGTTAGATATGAAGTACTACCAGTTTTACTTCATGGGATGAATAGGTTGGGATTGGGAAATTAAAACAAATGATTACTTCGGTAAGGTTCGCTAATCCCGACTAGTTTTGAATTGATATTCAAAGATAGATTAAAGAATAAATATAAAGAATTTATCTTTGATAAAATTAAATGGGAACCTTTCCCTATGAATGTGAAATTTAGAAACTAACTGTCGGTTAGCCAAGCAGAATGGTTTTCTGGATATTGATCTGATGTTGGTTTCGGCCTTCGGGGTTAATATTTGGGGAATTATTCTCTTGATTAATTTACGGTTAGTGACTAATGAACTGGAATGAGGCGTATGTTGTATTTGTGTAACACTTATTTAAAATATACGCGAGTTATTCGGAAAGACCGGGTTTATCCCATTCTGAATAACTGATACGACGATAAGTCGAAGATGAAGACGATGGTCGAAGACCGGAGGTCTTCACGTCGTTTGGGTAATTACTGATGATCTTGATTGGGCTGTACACCCAAGAAGATGGAAACAGTTAGTGATCGTCCAGACGTACTTGGAGATCGATGGATATGCGGGGTACTAGGTGCCTCCGGTTTAGTTCAGACCCAGAATGGACTGGTAAATGGACTGTGTGTCTGACATTGGATTTTAGTCCGTGTGATTGATCTTTATTAAATATATATCTGTTTGGCGGCGGAGAATTTATTCTCTTGCTTAACGCCCTTCTCTGAGACGTACGAGCTCAGGGGTTATATATTGATGGATATCAATCGCATGGAGTGAATTGCCTGTGTGGCATGCTAAGATGCAAATGATCAAGGCTTCTGTTGAAAAGCAAAGTCTTGTGGTTGATGATCGAAGCACGGCCTTTGTGGCGTAGCTTTGTGTAACGTTGATTCGCGAGTATCACATCCGGTATGAACTAAAAACGGGAGACGGACCTCAGGGAGGACATGCGTTTCTTTCTAGTTAGGAGTGGCGTCAGTGCTTGAACTGGCTGACGAGTTTGACTCATGTGGATGTTACTTATTATTACTTGCTGAAAAGCGAGGCGCCTCGTGATATCGGTTTCGGCCGATGCTTCTGGTCGGCTGACGGGCCAGATTTACGCCCCAAAGGGCGGAGAAACGTAGTGTTCAGGCATAATAATCCACATCGGTGGACCGGCCCTGACGATCCAAGGGGCAGTTGCGGCTGTTCCGGAGACATGGGCTAGATTGTCTCGAATCGGTTGAGGATCTTGCCCCTAGCCTCGGTTCATACCATAAATGATAACCCAACTTCCAATACGTCGTCTTGCGGTTTTGATTGTAAACTTATATATGGCGACATAGTGTTATGGGCCATTCATGCCGCGTATGATTGATACTTATGATTTGAAGTTGTTTTATACACTATGCACTTATTACAGTATCAAATGATTTGTTTTAAACGTATCAAGCATTCTTTGGCTGTTATAAGGGAAAACCCTATCCCCCGGCTTGCGTTGCATTGTGTGATAGGACCTGGGTCTTATAACAGCTTCATTTTTCTTTATTTAGCATTGCGCTGTTTGTTTTATGCACTGGTATTCTTGGGAGGAAACCCGTTCCGTGTTATATGGCGTGGTCCCTTGATTTACCTAACTTGAAAATAAAGAATTAATAACTGTTTTAGTTCTCACACCAGTCCCATGACTGACCTGGAGTTTATTGTTTTAACCTAAACTCTGGGTGCCCCTATTTTGACACGGGCAGCTAGTAGTTTCGGTTTTGCAGATTTATATTCACAGGATCCTGGTTTATAGCTGGAACGATATCCGGAAAGCTTTGTATCCGTATATCTCTTCTAGTTGTGTATTGTAATATTTTCCGCTGCGTTGTATTTAAATGTAATTTAAATCTCTGATATTTCTGTGTAATATTCATTTATACTCTGTATATTCTTGTAATCTGATGCATTGTTGTAATATACATTGAAATGTTCTTCTGTATGCGTTCTGTTATGGCTTGTTCTCGAACTATCCTGCACTTTCCTTTACGGGGAAGTTATGGGTTTTTACAAACACAAACCAGAGGATAAAGTTTTACCTTATAATGGCTAAATATGCTTGATACGCGAAATTTATATTTTATTATTATTGATGCATAGTGTAGAAAACAACTTCAAATATAATTGTATCAATCATAGGCGGCATAGTACCCCATCCTACTATGTCGTATATAGGTTTACAACTGAAATTGAAAGTCGCGTATTGGAAATTGTATTCCATTTATGAACCAAGGCAAGAGATATTCTTCCGCCGATTCGAGACATTCTAGACCGTGCCTCGGGACTCACACGCATGTGAACCTAGATCATGCAGAGCCGATCAGCCATCGTTGATTGACAATTCCTAAACAATACGTTTCCCGGTCCTTTAGGACCTAAAGTCCTGGTTAGTACGTCGACCATCAAGGGCCTTGTTTGACCAAATCCGAGGTACCATGCTATCCATCACCCAACGTCCACATAAGTAAAATGTCTGGGTTTCATACCATGACATCACTCATAGCTAGAAAGAAATGCATGTCCTGTATTTCTCTAATGTCTTTCATCTCGTTTTGGTTCATATCGGGGTGTGAAACGCGCGAATTAGCGCTACACAAAGCTGTAGTATATTAAAGTTATGCTTTGATCATCAATCACAAAGCCCTGCTTTTCAAAAGCCTTGATCATTGCATCTTAGTATGCTACATTGTCAATCCATATCATTGATTTCTACCAATACATAACCTCTAAGTTCGTACGCCTCAGAGAAGGGTGTTAAGAAAAGAGAATAAATTCTCCGCCACCAAACATACATACATACATATACATATATATATATGTATATGTATATGTATATATATATAGTAGAGATCAATGAATACAGCGCAAAATATAATGTCAGACATACAATACATTTGCAAGTCCGTTCGGGGTCTGAACGAAACCGGAGGCACCTTATTCCTCGTCCAATACATCCAGTATAGGAGAGAGGTCCTCGCATATCCGGTCGATCTCCAAGTACGTCTGGACGACCACCACATACTACATCATGTTGGGTGTACAACCCAATCGAGACATCAGTAATCATCCTAACGACGTGAAGATCTCCAATCTTTAACCACCGTCTTCAAATCTTCGACTTTTGATCGTCGTATCAGTTATTCAAAACTAGTTAAACCAGGTCTTTCCAAATAACTCACGTATCTTATAATTAAGTGATACAGAAACACATCGTAAGCCTCATTCCAATTCAGAATATTCTTTTATTAAAATATTCTTATCTTTGAGAAAGTTTCCCATTAATCTTATTAAAAATTATTTCTTTTAAACTTATTGTTTAATCCATTCCTTGGAAATCATTTCAAAAGATTTTATAATATCTTTTCATCATGTAAACCAGATTAAGGTTTATAAAACTTTTTGGGATTATCGAGCCTTACCAAAGTAATCATTCATTTTATCCTAATCCCAACCTATTCAACCCATGGAGCAAAAGCGGTAGTACTCCATATCTAATACCCATTGTGTTATCTGTAAATTTAATTACCATTTAACGTTTCAATTCTAATTAAAGATTTAACCATCGCATGAAGTAAAACTGGTGGTATACGATTCTCGAACACTTTTCGAATTTGGTAAATTTGATTTCCACATTCGCATTTTAATCTAATTAAAGATTCATTTAAAAATCCACTTAGTTTTAATCCTCAAAAATCATTATTTAATGATTATTCGACTTAGGAAATTAATCATGTCTTTAACTGGGTCATAGAAGGAACGTAGTTTAAAACATTGCACACGTAAACCCAAAATCATCTTGCATCTAAAATGGAACTGCACAAAAATCATATCAGTATATAATTGATATGAAATTCCGTATCAGACTAACAGTATAAATGGAATAATGACAAAGCCTTTTAAATTCCATAAATAGTAACGGTCTTCCTTCCACAGAGGTTCATCTTGGTTATCACTAAATCGAATTCCATTCAATTCCAATTTAGTTTATTAAATTGGAAAAGTTCATTTTGGAAATTCCATTAAATCTTAATTTAAAGATTCATAAATTCCAAACCATAACTTCACTGTTAATTGGGTTAAAGAACTGATGTTATTTAAAACTTCGTTCACAATAAAGCCAAAATCAAACTTTAGTTCAATTCCAATTAAATTAATTAATTGGAAAAATTAATTAATCTTAATTAAAATATTTTTTTCCATTCTCAACTAGGTTTAAGAACGGTGTTATTAAATATAACATTCATGGCAAACCCAAAATCCAATTTGATATTAAATAAAAGGCTATGAATAAATATTATATCGACTTATATTCAACATCAAATTCTGAAACCAACAGGTATCGCATTGGGAATAACGATATCTATATCTTTCAATTTCCTCAACGATATCTGTATAATCACCGAATACAATGCAGAAATATACGAAGATAATTTCCATTCAAATCCAATCCAATTTATATATTGGTAAACTCTGATTATATCAAAATCATTTCAATTCCATTCAGTTCTCTATTCTAGTTGTTTACTACCTTTTTTTGGCAAGCTGCTGTAAGTTTTTGATAAAATCTTTAATGCTCCCCAAAATTCATGATTTATACGAAACAAATTTTCTAAAAGTTTAAAAGATCTTATAAATTTTACATTATGAACTCTCCATTCGAAAATATAAATTCTTTTTCTTGTATTATATTGAATAACTGCACGGTGAGAAATTTCGATCAACTTATTTCCTCGTTCTGACCTTCCAGTAAACAAGGGCTTTCTAAAGACCCCACAACATCAAATAATGGATATAACCAAAAATACCAGTAGAAGATTCGGCGGCTACCGCAACCCCTGCTTCTTCAGCGGGAACTCCGGGTTGAGGAGTTACTCGGAATGCTGCTAAGATATCAATATCTTTGGTTTCGTAATCAGGAGTATAATAAGCCAATCTGTAATCTTTAACACCTGCTTTATATCGAACACATGCTTTAGTTTCTGTATTCAGATAAAAATATCTTTTATCTTTTCAAACTTGGTATATTTCATCCAAAATCTTTCCAAATCATTTATTATGGTTTTACATAATTTATTCATATTTTAATAATTTTATTAAGGTTACAATCGGTTTCCAATATCGGCCACCGAACTACATCCATAGCGACCTTTTCCAAAACTAAATTGGACATATTTTAAAATCTAACCATTAGATTTTAAATCTCTTATATTTATTTGAAAGATTTTTTCGATACGAATTCAAAGGTTCCTGTTTGAGGAGAATCCGACTGTCGGATCTCCCACTACGTCAATTCGAAGTTACTGGTTGACATTGCAAACTGTCGCTGCGCGACGCGTTCTATTCAAACCCGAATTTGATTTATAATTAAAATAAAATCAAAAACGTTTCCCAAAATATTTTATAAATATTATAAATTATTCACAACTGCCATTTAAAATTTTATTTCAATCATTTTACTTCAAAATCAAATATCTTCATATTAAGCCCTTATATATATACAATAGATTTATTCGATTTCCTTTCAAAACTTATTTTATAGAACGTTTAAAATCTTGTTTAAAAACAAGATTCAACTTCCGTTTCAATTTTAAATTAATACTGAACATCCCATATTATTATAATATTAAAAAAATAATATTTTCAAAATATTAGATTATGAAATCGAATTTTATCGATAATCATTATAATTTTTTAATCTTTGTGTCCATCCAAAATCGGATATCAAAATCATATTTTGATTCTTCACTGAATATTATATTAAAATATTTGTTATTTTCGCATTGGAATAAGACTCAATCAATTACCATATAATTTTAATTATATGGATTTCATACATCGCATGTATTCAACAATAGTTAAAAACAACCATTAATCATCCAATTCACATCCAGAGTGCGTCTGCAATTGTAGAGCATTAATTAATTAAATAATGCTTCCAACGGTCTGTTAATCAACCGATTAACATCCAATCTAAACATCTGGGATTAGTGTAAATCAAATATTATCCCAATACCTGTGTAGGGTTTTCAACCAATAAATAATTAATTTATTCCAATTTATATCACTTAAAATGGGTAAACATAAACAAGTCGGTCGACTTGTAAATGGATATTTAATCCTATTTCAACTACCACCAAATATTTTAACATCGTTTTAACACAAACAGGTGTAAATTTGTGATGTGAGGTACCATGCACTGTCAGTCAACTTCCAAAATAACATTCAGTTTGTAACACAAACAGTCCACAATTCATCCATTGGGTTTTCAGACAACTGTGATGTGAGGTACCATGCACTGTATACAAATTTGTGATTATTAAATATAATATAAAATCAGTATAGACAATCAATGTAAATTCAGTTATAAAATAAAATAACTGTACAAATAATTTGAATGAGAGAGTTCTCACATCGATCGTTTCGAAATCGTTATTAAAACGATTGTTTTAATAAAATTAAACAGGTGTTTAATTTTATCAAAAATACCAACTGCTTGTGAATCTATTCTGGTCTACTCTATGGAGTGATGTTCGACGATGCAATTCCAACGCATCTGAGTGTGTTGAATTCAATTTCTATTTACAAGAGTTACGCTGGTTTAAACATTTAACAATTTAATTAATTATTAACTAAAATTTTCCACCGTTTAAATCATTTTCTCTGCCGAAATACTGAAGCCATCTTTCGAATAATAGGGTTCACCCACGTATGCTTTCCAATACGTCGGACCATAATCGGAGGGCTCCACGACTTTAGCCTACGCCTCCTCTACCCTCACCTACGACGACGCCGGTCGCGGTCTTCCCTTTAGGCACGAAAACCCATGCGAACACCGACCCTTGGAGGCCCGATTTCTCTCAAGTTAGTGCACCAAAAATGATCAACACCATATGAAATGAAAGAGCTCACTTAGCTCTATGATTTATTAATTGAAGATTTCTGCTAATTTTTCTAAATTGAGAGGAAATAGAAGAATTTCGGAGAATCTCAGCCAATGGCGGCGCAGTAATATAATTAGGGCTAGGATTTCCTTTTTAGGGTATATATAATATATTATTTATTAATATTTAATTCTATATTACTTCGTTATGACGTTTCAAGCTCCGAACTCCAAACAAACCCAACGAATATCACCTCTAACCAAATACCTCCATGCCGGACACATGGAATATGTTCCATAAGCCAATTCAATCATTTTAATCAGTTTTTATAAACATTAAATTATAAATCAATTTAACATTCAAAATTGATTTTCAACATCTGTTTTAATTTGTCATGGCAACGTACTGACTCCAAAAATTACGAAATTTGAAATCTGGCTATGTTTTGCAAATACGGTCCTAACAAAACTAATTTCATCGAATTTGGAGGCCATTTGAAAAATGGCCATTTTAACTAGCTTATTAAATTTTAACTGAAATTCAATACGCGTTTAAATTTACCATGCTTACATTGAATTGAAATTTCAAATCTGACAATAATTTGATGTTCCGGATCTAACAAAATAATTTCATTGAAAACGGTGGTCATTTGCAAAATGGCTATTTTTAAGGGCTTAAGTAATATTAAAATATTAATAAATTCCATAACGACTATTTGAATTTTTAATCTGGACATAACTTATATTTTATAATATGAAATCTATATTTTTCACATTTGTTACAAAAATATTATTAAATAGATTCTAACATTTCTTGTTTTATTGAAATCCGACTTATTTTGAATTATGTACATTGATTGAAAGTTTGAAACTAAAGTTTCAAACTACAGCGACATTATGAGTTCGCTTTAATTAAATTTTAAATTTATACGCTCAAACTTCGTTACTAAATAATTTTTTAAGTCGTTAATTTCTTCAAAATAAATCATTTTAAATATTAAAATCTATTAAAATCAATTAAAATAATTTTAAATTGGTTCCAAAAATCTGGGTTGTTACATACACACTTCATATTATTTAATATAAGTAAAAATGGTACTTAGAATGTTTTATAAGGAAAACTTATACTCTTGTTGTGTAAAAATGATATCGTACACCAGAACTTATTAGGCTGTTCTTTTATTTCATTAAAACTGATACCACATCACATGCAAAACTGATACCACATCACATACAAAACTGATACATACACCTGGCCATATTAGAATGTTCTTTTATTTTATTGAAACCGATACCACATCGCATACGAAACTGATACCATACACCTAAACACATTAGACTATTTTTATTTAAAACTGATACCACATCACATGCAAAACTAATACCTACGTGAGCTCAAAACTGATACTATCTTTTCGTATGCAAAAAAACTAAATTATACAGAAATATAATGCTGGTAATATTTTTTTATATTTACAGACATAGACCATTTTAACTAGAATGATACCTAGTAGTGTACAAAAATATTGCCTAATTCTATGTACACTGTAATATTTTAAAAAACTCATATTTATATGCGTTCAAAAATGATACCATATTGATGCAGGTAATTTTTTTTTGCATAAAAATGATTCAAATTTTTGTTTTACACATTAGGAAGATGATTTTGTGGATCCTCCTTCAAAAAAAAAAAAAAAAAAAAAAAGAAATATCAATAACAGATCAAAAGAAGGATATCCCTACAGCAGAAGACCCAAAATCCGAGACAACATATAAATGTGGAGTTCGAGCAGCGTACAAAATTATTAAACTTTTAAAAGACAAAAAAGAGATGAATAAAAAGCAACTAAAATTATTCAATAGCATGTTGTGTAAAATTTTGTATAAATTGTTCTGATTAAAATCTGTTGTGCAAAAAAGATTGCACAAATGCGGAAAAACAGTAAACATGATCTAGATTTGTTAATTGAACATCAACCTAATCTGATAGCAATCATTCTATTACGCTAAATAGACAGTAAATAGCTATGAAGAAGAGAAGACATGCAATATTTATATTAGTTCCACTATCATCAAGAAGATAGTGTACGCCCAGTCCAAAGGAGAGAAATTTTATTCTACATGAGAGAATTACAAGATATTACAAAATAAGAGTTTACATATTTAAACCTCAAATCAGGCTTAACAAGACGAGACACTCCATTTGGGATCACCGGCTCTATGCCTTGATGAGTTTACAATGAAGTATACCCTCAATATATAGTCAGTGAAATCTATATGAGTCATCAATCAAATTACAAAGATATGGTAATAAATAATAGAGGTTAATTGCAGAGGTAACAAATGGCGCAAACATAGTAAGTAAATCGCTAATTCCCTTCACTAGCAAAGATGGAAGAAAATAATACCTGCATTTATTTCTCTGCCATCTCATGCAAATGCAATCAATAATTTATGCATTTCCATATTAAAAATATATTTACTTTCCATTGTGCATATTTGTTTCTGCCTATTTGTGATTTTATATCACCAAAATTTAACAGAGCTCCATCCTATGAATTTTTCAGCATTCTTTATGAAGGAAAAATTCCTATGAAAAAATGTAAGAAGCATCAACAAAATTTGGATGTTGCATATAGTTATTATTCTCCCAATCAAGAGGCTTTCATCTTTGGTAAGGAGCAATTGAAAATAACGGCCAAGATAATAGCTTATTATTTGATATTCCATTAGAAGGAAAGAATATAAAACCAACTCCCGAAATGACAAATAGAAAAGTTCCACCAGAATGCAAGGATTTTGCATTAAGATATTTTGGAACAACAACTTTCATTACTCGGAATTGAATAGAGAGACGAATCAAGCAAGAGATTGCTAAAAAAAAGAAGACATGAAGAAGACTTGCCAATACTAATTACAATAGAGATTCTTCTAACCTTTTTTTCCCTAACAATAAACCAAAATTAAGATGGTGTTATAAAACGAACACTTAACAAAAGAAACAAGGGAGAGAGGACATTTCTATTCATTCAAATGTGTATTTCTTTCTATTACATTGGCTCCTTTATATATAGGCTTTGGAGCTAATGTTTAACTTTTTCCCATGATGTGGGACTAAACAGAGAACTAATAAAAGCATATTCACAACATATATATATATATATATATATATATATATTACAACACTCCTCCTTGAATATGCATTTTCAAAAACTTGAATGCTCTGCTAACTTGAAGTTGTCCCTTTTAAAACATATATGATGATTGCTCCTCCCATATTATTATCTTGCTTGCATATATCCGTTCAGTCGATACAATTATTGTCTGTTGCCTTCAAAACTCTATCAGGAAAACCCAATGGGAAAAACCTTGAACGAGAAAAAGAGTATAGCGTCTGACATTATGAATATCATATTAAAATGATATTCCTTAAAAGAGTTTGATTCTTCAGGATCAAAACAATGCCTTATTAAAAACCTTTTTATGAAAAACCCTATGGGAAAAATCATAAACAAGGAAAAGAGTGCAAATTCATTTCATCTTTAGGTAACATGTTTTACAATGTTACAGTAAGGGTTGATACTTCAGGATCAAGATAATGCCTCATAAAAAACCTCACTAACAAAAACCCAGTGGGAAGAATATTAGTGAAGGAAAAGAGTACATTATAATATATTTTTATATGCTCCCCCTTATTTATAACTCATTACTCAATTAATCTATTGATGTAGTCGACGCATGCCAATTTTGTACATCATCTTCTGGAATGTTGATTTTGAAATTGCCTTTGAGAACAGATCTACCCGCTTTTCTTGAACTGCATTTATTTCTCCTCTTTCTTGTTATCCTTTCATTCATGTGTGAAGAGAAAATTATAAGAAATTTGCTCCATCCTATCAGCCTTGATATTATTCACTTGAATTTGAGCCGTGCAAATTGCCTTGTCTTCATAAGTAATAATTTAGTGCATCAAAAGATGTTTGATACTTCTGGATCAAAATATTGCCTCGTTAAAACCTTACTAAGAAAAACCTGATGGGAAAAATCTTAGTGAAGGAAAAAAGAGTACAATATAAAATGTCATATTTACTACGTCAAAAGTAGTATGATACTTCTGGATCAATGTAATGCCTCGTTTAAACCTTATTAAGAAAAACCCAGTGGGAAAAATCTTAAATAAGGAAAAAGAGTTCATTATAACTTATTTTTGTATGTTACTTTTGGGTTGATACTTCTGGATCATGACCCATGCCTCATTAAAACCTTACTAGGAAAACCTAGTGGGGAAAAACGTAGTTAAGGAAAAAGAGTGCATTATATCATACTTATGGATGCTCCCCTTGATTTAATTATTTCCTCTGAATTCATATTCTTCTTTCAATAACTCAAATTGCTTACAAATACTTCTTAATGAAGTTTTTCTTTTAAAACTTCATGTGTATTTCCATGCTTCAGGCATGCTTTCTTATTTAAAACACCTCCCTTTTGTGATTTGTATGATACTAATATTCATTTATGAATACACTTCAGGTGCTTATATTTTTCTGTTTCAATCGGACTTGCATGTTGCAATACATATTTGATGAATAAGACAACTTTCATTACTAAGCATGAAGTAATCTACTCATCTTGAAGTATATCAAGATTTTCATTACAACAATACTTAGAAGAATGTTGCAATCCGTCATCCATGTTCTTGGTATTCTTTATAATAACAAATGTTATTTATGTTCTTTAGGAACTTATATATTATAATAAGTTTTGCATATCACAACTACCACTTCAATGGATATTAAGAGTTTTATTACAACAATTCTTGAAAGCAGGAAGTGATCTACTCATCATGAATTATTTCAAGATTTTCATCACAACAATACTTAAAAGAATGTTGTAATTTACATTTCTTGCTCTTTATCACTACCAAGGTTATTTAAATTCTTCTGGAATTTATATACTTTCATCGTTTATACCTTCAGGGTATTGTAAGTGTTTTAAACACTTTCACCACTTTAATCAATTCATTTATCTCTGAAAATACAATGCTCATGGCACTTATCATGTTGTTGATGCTCTATGATGCTTTAGTAACTTCCGTGTGTTTTTGTCATTATATATATTTCTATTTTTATCGTATGAACTACAGGTTCATATCTTATGGACTACAGGTCCATATATCTTATTTAGGAGAATTTTATGATGGCCAATCATGTTTCTCTCTAATATGTGATTTTTAATCCATTTATAAATATAAGCACTTTATTATTTATTAATTTATCATCAATGATTATTTCTTGTTAGTTCTATACATAATTTATTGAGATCTCAAAACTTATCATGCTTTAGGTACCTAAACCACTTCTGTGGTTATTTTGACAATCATGTCATGGGTTTCTTTCAAAGCACCTTTTGTGTTTCTTTAGGAACACTCACCTCCTTTATTTTGCATCTTTGTGACTTACTCCAAAAATATTTTGAATTGACTTTTATACCACATTTTCAGCTGTGATTTACACCTTTTGATCCTTCGGGGATTCAAGTATATATTGAAGAAAGCCTATTAGGGACATAATTGATAATTTATGCAAGTTGCTTAATACTTTGCATAATTCTATATGTTAACAAACATTTAAAATCGATGATTCCTTTATCCTCCTCCTCAATGTTGACAAACATTTTCACTTTAAATAATAAACCTACTTTGGATTCATTTTTGATCCATTATAGCATCATAGCTAGCAAATACATTAGATGTATTCAATTGTAGGAGGATAATGCTCTTATTAGTTGATAAGATGCATTCATATTTCATTGCTTATTCCCTTTCATTGATCTGATGACTTGGAGGAATTTTCCATCATTTGAATATGCACATGACTTCAGGTCAATCAGTATTGATGTCGATCGACTTTCCGAAATATTAAATAATATATGCATAATTTTTAATATGAGCTAATGACAACTTCAGGTTGTTAATAAAATTTTCGCATATATGTGTATATACGTGCGTCCACGTATTACATATGTAATTGATTTGCATATTCTTTCTCATTCGAGTTACCTATTTTAGAACAAATTGTTCATAAGGTTCCAATCATTTATTTTTGATTATCAAGTAATGTTAATGCGAATCTTAAAGATCGTATCATAATATACAAAATATCTGATTTGGAGTTGTATTAAACTTCTGGTTCAAATGAAATATATGAACAACTTCAAGTTGTTAATCTATATTGAACTTCTGGTTCAAATAATATATAAACAATTTCAAGTTTGTTAAACTGTATTGAACTTCTGATTCAACTGTAATGAACTTCTGGTTCCACTGTGTTGAACTTCTGGTTCAAATAAAATATATAACAACTTCGATTTGTTAAAATTTATTCTTCAGTACAATGTGTAAATATAAATATATAAGCAAGATACAACTCATTTTGAAAATTGTGCAATCTTTGAATGCATTATTATTGTCGCATATGATTTAACTTCTTTAAAAAGTGTAATGTTATTATTTCATACGATTTGAATAAAGCTTCAGGCTTTTTAATTATGAAGTATTTCAAATTCATTGATTGAGGAACTTCGAGTTCCTATACACATACATATGCGTATCAATTTTATAAATTTATAATGAACTTCTGGTTCTAAATCTTTTAACATACTTCTATTTTAGAAGCTTTTACATTCTTGCTAATCGACAAGATTTCAAACTTGTATACTTCATCAAAAATGTTCATATATATACATACATACATACATACATACATACATACATACATATATATATATATATATATATATATATATAAATAATTCAAGACTTCAGGCCCAAGACTTTAAGTTATACAATTTCCAGTATAAATATTTTCTTTGTACAACTTCAGGTTGTGGTTCTATCTTTTCTTCCATAACATTAGTTATTACTAGCTAAATACGCCGAATAATAATACATATGTTTGTTCTTATTCCAAATACAAACATACATCAATTAACTAACAATAACTAATGTATTCAATGCATTTACGACAATAAGGTAATATAATATATTATCATAACAATGCATTCTCTAACATTCAATGCATTTATGACAATAAGGTAATATAATATGTTTGTCAACCACATAATCAACATTTTACATTCTCTAACATGAATGGTTCAAAAATTTACAGATCTGTACATAAAATTCACAACTATAAACAAAAATAAACTACATCTCATATTCAATTTTTTTACATTCTTCAATATGAGTGATTTGAAAACCTTGTAAATTTATACATAAAATTCACAAACATAAAAATTACATATTTTTTGATTCAAATTATACAACTCATGTAAAGATCTTTTAGATCTTTCTTTTTATATTAAAATTGCTTCTTGCCTTTTTAGAAACTGCAGGTTCTAAATTTTCTATGTAATGACAAAAATCGTTTTTGCATTCACTTCCGGTGTGTAGAATTAAGATCAATATTTAGATCTTAACTTAATATGATCTTCAAGATGCATATTCTCTTTATAAATTTTTTTCCTAAGGAATAATAAAAACATTTCTTCTGCAAATATGATATGCTCTAAAATTAATGTAATAAAACTTCAGGTTTTATTATTGTTCACATATTATTATTGCATATTTTAAATTTGAGCAACTTTTCTAGAAAGTTACATATGAGAGTCATTTTACTATTTTTCTTCAAGAAAATAGTATTTATTATAAATGTAATGATCTCTTCCAATAATAAGTTTCTTCAAGAGATTATATGTAGCATAAAGTTGGAATATAAGGCTTTTTCCCTTTTGTTGAAATTTTTTCTTTCATTGATTTTTCAAATCCTTTCCTTTTACAGGTCATTTGCTATATGCAAGTATTAAATGCAATTATATGCTTTTATGCTTTATTTCATGTTTCTCGTTTGAATATGAACTTCAGGTTCCTTATTTGCACATGAACCTCAGGTTCCTTGTTTGCATATGAACTTCAGGTTCCTTATTTGAAAGAATTTGTATATGAACTTTAGATCATATGAGCTTCAGGTCATTTGCATGTGAACTTCAGGTTCAACGACTCTTGCTTTGTGTTTGTAAATATGGCCATTTTTTGTGGTCATAATGCTCCTTCAGGGAGTTTCATAAGTGGAGAGGATCTTTATTTCAGTTAAATATTCTGATTTTAGATCATCGTGGTTATGACCTCTTAAAAATATCAGGGCCTTTGCCTTGTCCTTCTGAGACATATTATTACCATTTTTAATGGTATTATCTAAGTATTGAGATTGTAAATGGATTTCAGTGTTCGATATTTTTGTGAACTACACAAATAATAATAATTGCAGATGCTTTATTAAACAAAATTCACATATCAGTATACATGTTTTAATTATCAAAACGAATGAACAGACAAATTGATGAAACTGTAGTACTGTTATATCATAACAAAATGCTGATATCGTAAAATAGAATAGGACTATAGACATGCATATAATAAATTGAATATATTACGTCACAGAATCATAAAAAAATATATCCAAATCTGTAAGTCTTTCTCTATGCATTTACAATGAACTTCTTACAATAATGAAATAATACAAACCGTCAAGGAGCCATACACCATGTTACATAACAAAAATAATGGCCACAGTAATACATATGTTGATTAACAAGCAACTTGCTATTTACATATATGCATACCTATTAGTAATGACTTCTCTGTTATTGAAGAGATAAAGTAGCAAATGAAAATGTTTTATGTATGGCGTATGGGGTAAAAGATCCATATATAATATTATAAAAAGAAAATGAATGGATCTTCCTAAAAAATATATTTGGTATACCATAATACCAGATCAAATATAAGTAGGTGGATATTTAGATACCACTAAGTTAAAAATAATTAGATCTAAAAAGTTAAATCCACTAGAACATAATCTAGATCTACAAAAATTATTTAGATCCATAGATCAAATATTCTCAAATAAAAGTTACTTACATGACAAATTCATAGATGTAGATCTAGATGATTTCAACAAATAACTATAATAGAATCTAGATCTAAAAAAACTGAAAAAGAAAAGTGATCTAGAAGTATGAATCACATCTAAGTAGAAGATACAACAAAGTTCATATATGTAGATCTATATGATTTCAAAACATAGAAAAAATAACTTACATGATAGATCCATAAATATAGATCTAGAATATTTCAAACAATAGTTCTAATAGAGCTTCGTGCTGGTAATGTGTTATAAAACAAACACAGAACAGAAGAAACAAGGAAGAGAGGACATTTCTATTTATTCAAATGTGTATTTCTTTCTATTACATTGGCTCCTTTATATATAGGCTTTGGAGCTGATGTTTAACTTTTTCCCATGATGTGGGACTAAACAGAGAACTAATAAAAACATATTCACAACATTTATATATATATATATATATATATATATATTACAACAGATGTGGATTTTTTCCTGTCTTAAATGATTTTAAAGCAATGAAGAAAGTTTCATGGCCATACACAATACAATTTTTTTTACTAGGTCTGTTACAAAAACTCTTTCACAAGCCAAGAAACATGAAAGATTACAGTTTTTATTCATCTCTAATATTATTTCCTTTGCACACAATACTGCATGTGCGGAAAAATGAAGTTCATTAACCAAAGACGAAACATCAATGATGCGCTCCTATGGTTTGCAAGGTGGGATCTTAGAAGCTTAAAATCAGCTGTTAAACAATTTTTGTATGATGTCAAGGAAGGACAGGTACGAATTATAAATTAGTTTTATTATTCCGTTATATTTGCGTAGTATCATTTTTCACTTAAGTACCAATTTGGCTTCTATAGAACACATTGTTTTCTTAAAACTAATGCCTCGGTGAATATAGATCTTATACCATACCGCTGTATAACAATTAGCCTTAGAAATACTGATACCTAAGTAGTTGCAACACTGATACTATATAACTCTATGATAGTATGTATTTCAAAACTAATAACTCAGTGTTTCAAAACTGATGCCATGTTATCATGATATTTTTAAATACAGATACCCAAATTTATGAAAAGCTGATACCTTATAATTGGGTCATATTTTTTTTCTTTTCAAAATTGATATCTAAATAGATGCAAAACTGATACCTTATTACTATGTAGTATTTTTTTTGTTTAAAAACTGATACCTAATTACTGTGTAGTATTATCTTTTTCAAAACTGATACCTAAATTAGTACCAAACCGATACCCTAATACTACGTAGCATTTTCTTATTCAAAACAGATACCTAAATTAATGAAGCACTGATACACTATTATTGTGCAATATCATGTTATTCAACATACAGTGTCAATTACATGTATACACATAATAATTCTCTTTTTTGAAAATATAAAGCTCTAAGAAATATTAAATACCTGTCCTCGTAAAATAAAACTTTATGAAACATTGCAAGAAATATCTTCAAAAATGAGAAACGGGAAAGCAACCGAAACAAAAAAGTGACGTGATGAACATCAAGAACCACTTGGTTCTTTGAAGCAAGATGTATCCATAAGTATTTTACAATTGCATATTTAAGAACATGAGGAGAAGTACAAAAATTAAATGGAAAATTGAAAAGGGAAAGAATATCAAGAAAAGCAACAATGGAAGAAATATTCAAGTTAAGGCACGACTTGAAATCAAAAAATTCTTATTTTAAAGACAAGATTATGAGGCAACGATGGACGATATACCTATTATAGACAATGTAGTTGAAGCAAAAAAAGAAAACGTTGAGCTGAATACGAAAATATTCAAGTTAAGACAAAAATTGAAATAAAAAGATTCATATTTTAAAGACAAGGATTCTGAAAGATGGACAATATAACTGTTACAGACACTGCAGTTGAAATACAAAGTGAAAACATTGAATACAGAAATAAAAGAAATATTCATGTTAAGACAAGAATTGAAATAAAAAAATTGGATTTTAAAGACAAGGACTCTGAGGCAACGATGGACGATATACCTGTTACAGAAACTGTAGTTGAAAAAGGAAAAGTTGAGCTGAATATAGAAATAGAAGATCAAACAAAAGAAAAAGATAGTACTACTATTGATGAACAGAAACAACCAAAAAAGAAAAACAACAATTGAAAATAATGCGAACACTCACCAAAAAATCAGACTGTAAATGAGTAGGACATGACCACAAACAACCAAATAATCCCTTTTCCAAAAATAATGCTTGACCTCACTCCTTCAAATTTTGACTTGAATATCACATAAGACCGTTAGAAAGAAAAAATGGATGAAGAAAAGCAAACAAAACCAACTCAATAAAGAAAAAAGAAACTGACAATCAATAGTAAAACACCTTCTTATGTGAATAAAGCAAAGCAAAGAATAAGAAGACCCAAAAATAGTGAGCCATTTGAGTATTCAAAAAAAAAAAAAAAAAACTATTCAAAAGAATGGAAGCATAAGGTGAAGTTAACGTTGAAAATTAAGATGAAGAAGCGGTGGAAAAAACACGTACATCAAATGATAGAAGAAACCATGGAACAAAAAAACAGCGAAAGAGCAACAAAAACCAGAAACAACACAAGAATCAATGCTACTAGTCCCATTGTAAACCTGTTCATTTACTGACTATGTAACAACAAAGTGCAGTTATTTTTTTCTCTTGCAAAAACATCAAAAATGTAAGTGTACTATTTTTTTTTTACTATTAGCATTTGTTGAGAAATTAATTCATTTTTTTTTGCTTAAAACAGTCAAGTTACATGGTTCGACGCTGATAGTGTTAAAGGAGGATGCATAATTATGAAGGATAGGCTAGAGCCATTTGTTCAGATAATGAATTATAAAAAGTTGACGAGACAGTGTCGCTAACTAGTTGTAAATTAAAATTCAAGTGTGTATTTTGAGATATATGCTAAGCGAAAGAGATAATGTGATAATTTCATTCAATGTTTATATTAGGGATATGTGTTAAGATTTTGAAAGTCTTATGTTTAAAAGTTGAAGTTTGAATTCTTTGGAAAAAAGGAAAAAAGAAGAAATATGAAAAGAGTTTACTTTAAATGTGTAAATATAAGGAAATTACAGGGATGCAATTTCTATAAGGGCTGTTTGTAACAACCTGGCTTTGGGTATATGGGTATAAATTATTATAACAATGTCGTAAGTCATTTTTTTGGCATGGTCGATGGGGTTAAATGAGCCCCTACAGTTTTATTGAAGCATCGAAGAGAGCATAAAAGAAAAAAAAAACATAAAGACATACCTTCATGAAAAAGAGAACAAAAGGAAACAAGATGCTCCAAAACGTAGGAAACACAAACAAACAAAACATCAAAAGCCAAAGGAAAAGGAGAAGAAACACCAAATTATCAAGCAAAACTCTGCTTAATTCCAATATATATGGAAAAACTACCATACTCCATACCCCTCCAATTTCATGCAGCATCCATTTTGACATGTTATTTGCAGACCTTTTCTTCTCCGGCTTGAAGATCAAATTATTTCTTTCCTTCCAAATGATAGTTATGAACTTTTTAGGAATGTAATTCAGTTACCTTTTCTCATCACTTTTAGTGTCTAGTCCCTTGTAAAGCTACTCCCACTCTTTAGTATTACTAGAAGAAACAATAACCCTCCTATATCTTTGCATTAATGTACTCCAGTAATCATTTATCACTTGACATTCAAAGAACAAATGTTGTATTCTTTCATTGTGCTGTTCACAAAAATTGTAGTGCTCCTCAACATTGATCCCCTTTGCCCTCAGTTTGGCTTTTGTATGTAGCACTTTGTTTAACACCTTCCATAAGAAATAATTATTCATAGCATTTGTTATGTCCCATATTTTTGGTCGCTAAATATTTAATTTGGATTATTATTGGTTTTTAATATTGAATTCGTTTATTAAAGTGAAGTTTGAGCGTTAATTTATATTTAAATTAAAACAAGCTCGAAATGGCACGGTAGTTCGTAATATTGGGTTTTGAGCTTTAATTAAATACACAGGATCCGATATAAGTCGAAATTCTATGAAACAAGAAATGTTGGAATCTTGTTGGTTATAATTTTCATATGGAAGAGAAAAATTCAGATTCCGTATTATAGGTTGTTAGTTATATCCAATTCAAATTTTAAAATAGTCGCTATGGAAAATCGTTATTAAAATGTAACGTATAAAAAGGGTTTTAATATAATTTGGATACCGTCTTAACTCAAATTGACGATACTAAGTTGTATAATTTATATTTGAAGCTGTATATATTATTCTACTTTGATATTTTTGATAATAATAATTTATTATTATTTAATTGAATTAATTTGGAATTTAATTAATATTTTATCGATATTTTTATAGCTTTAAAAAAATAGCCATTTTTGCAAATGGTCTCAGTTTTCAATGAAATTAATTTCATTGGTACCATATCATTAAATTATTGTAAAAAAATCAAATTCATGGCGAACGGATGTCGTATGTGACTTTGGTGGCCAAAAATGCCTTTGTTTCTATTTAATTGTTTAGATAATTTAGACAAGGGTAACTTTAAATGAATATACGACTGTCCAAACAAACTCCATATTTAACGAAACAATATTCATTGGATCCGTTAGGAAGAGGTCTA
This sequence comes from Allium sativum, assembly GCA_030737875.1. Taxonomy (NCBI): domain Eukaryota; kingdom Viridiplantae; phylum Streptophyta; class Magnoliopsida; order Asparagales; family Amaryllidaceae; genus Allium; species Allium sativum. The sequence goes on along the minus strand of CM060924.1, from coordinate 343,908,103 downwards.
GTAAAATGTCAAGGTTTCAAAAATTTTATATTTTTTCTGTAATTATAGGAATTTTTAACGCTTGATTTTTCATCGACATTTATAAAGGACTTTTCACAAAAGACCTCGGAATTCGAGAAACCTGTTCCATTAAGTCCGGAATATCTTTTTATGATAGGATCACATATTTGTTTGTCAAAAATGGAGGGTTTATGCAGGTAATTTGACACATTTCTTCATGCAAAGTTTGGTTATATTAAAATAATAATATATGGTCCATTATAAATATACCCACTTTGAAACCCTAAATGTATCAAACCATTCTCACGGTTAATAAACATATGCACCGCCACCATATTGATTAACAGATAGAAACGTTGGACAAAACCTTCCAAATTTTCTCTAAATCCGCTCATTAGTAATCCAAATTTCCTACAACAATATTCTCGAGCTCCTTGAGGTCCATAACCTGAACGGTTATGATGGCTTCTAGGACATCGACGTGGTCTGAATCTTGGTTAGAAGCGACGATGGGTAATGGCATAATTCCGATGAATGGAAGCGTCGAGCACGTTGAGGTTCTAGAACATAAACTGTGTTTTTAACGACATTCGTTCTTCAACCTGATTTACAGTGAAATGTGATTTGGAATTTATAAATATTTTGTTAAGATTTAAAGGAGATTTTCCAAAGTAAAGTTTTCCAATTTAATAAAATAAACTGGAATGGAATGGAATTCGATTTGGTAATAATCGAGGTGAATTTCTGTGGAGGAAGACCGCTAATATATCTGGAATTTAAAAGGCTTCGCCGTTATTCCATTTATATTATTAATTGGATATGGAAATTTATATCGATTATATATATTGATCTGTTTTCCATGAAGATTCCATAATTAATGGAATGTGATTTTGGGTTTATCGTGAGCTGTGTTTTAAATGACATTAGTTCTTTAACCCAGTTAAAGACAGGATTTGTAGCACCTTGGATTTTTGAATAATCGAATTAACTAAATTAAAGAATAAATGTTTAGCATTGTTCTAAGGTTTGTAAGCGAAAGACTAAGTAGCTCATTAGGTTGGAACATGTGACTTGCATACAAGAGGTACAGAGTTCGATCCCCGCCAACGCAATATTTTTGTTTTAGGGGAATGGATAAAAAGCGGCTTAGTGTGAACGCGGTTCAAAAAGTAGTTTAGTGTGAAAATGGTTAATTAGGAAGATAGAAATAGATATAGATATATTTATAAAAATAAAATAAAATTCAACCTAAAATTTAAGAAAAAAATTCAAAACAGCGGAAGCGGGAAGGCAAAACACCAAACCGACCTATTTTATGGGTCGACCCAAGGCCCGCTGGGTCGACTCCAGGGTCGACTCAGGAGGTTTGGAATTGGTCCCGTCGGCCCTAAATGGTCTAAGACGAAATTTTATGTTTTAGGGCTTAGGTGGCGATTTTTGGTTGGTCTGTTGACATCATTACTTGGTTTCTAAGGCCTAGATGGATTCTAAAGTGATCTGACGGCTGTAAATAAATTCAAAACTCTATAAAAAGACCTATAGACTCAAACCCTAAATCAAAATTAAAACTAAAACTATGGCCGTCATGCTGTCGTCTTGAACCCTAGAGCAGCCGCCACCAATTAGAAGAAGATTAAAGAAACTCAATTCAATCCAGCAGCAAATTCAACTACAACAAAGGGACGCCAATAAATTCCAGAACTTCGTTGAATGGTGAGTTTGATCACTTTAATAAAATAATTGCTAAATTAATTATGATGTGATATACGTTGGATTATAAGTTGTGGTTGTGAATCTAATTCATATGTTTAATCATGTATGTTAACTTGATTCATATTATATGATGTTATGTAAGTTTTATATATGATGTTATGCAAGTTTCATGTATGATGTTATGCAAGATTAATATGATTATGCAAGTTTCATATATGATGTTATGCAAGTTAATATGATTATGCAAGTTTCATATATGATGTTATGCAAGTTATTATGATTATGCAAGTTGTACACATGATGTTATGCAAGTTAATAAGATCACGCAAGTTGTATGCGAGTTATATGATGTTATGTAAGTTTGGATCTAAAATATATGCTAGTAGTTCATGATGTTAACTTGTGTCAATGAATCCCTTTTTATAATCCAATCACCTAGGTTTATAACATCAGTTTTTATGCGAATATGGATGTGGAACATATGCTAGTTCGTATAAGTATTATGTTCATAGGCAAGTTTAAGTGATAATTGGATTCACATATATACAAGTTCACACCTTTAAAGTTTAGATCCATATTCAAGTTGACATTTTTATGTTGAAACTATGACATGCATAGTTATGCAAGTTTACACCTTTATGTGGATCCATAGTTTACTCAGGTTAACACCTTTTATTGGATCCATAGTTATGCAAAGATGACACCTTTATGTTTAGGTTGACGACATACATAGTTTATGTAAGTTTGTGATAATTACCTAGGCTAGTTGGGTGTAAAACTATGTTCATACATGCAAGTTCACACCTTTTAGATCTATGACTTTTGGATCCTTGATAATACAAAGACAATGCAAGCATGTTGCAATTATTGCAAGTTAGATGCAAATTAGATCTATTATTGTGTGTATGTGACTTTGTGACGTTTATTCCCTTTTTTTAAGTATTAGACTATTTGTTAGTCTAATATGTATATGTCATGTTAAGCGAATGAATGACGGGGGTACGATGGGGATAATAGTGGATACACACATATTGTGAATTTGGCATGTAATGGCCTAAAAAGTCATGTAATAAATTTTAAGGAATAAAATCAATTAGTGATGAAATTGGTATAATTTATATACCATAAATAGATGAGCATAATTTAGGTGATAAATTATGGACATAAATAAATATGGAAATTTGAATAGGGAAAGTAATTCAAATTTGGGGAAAATTAATTATGTATAATTAATTGCCTAAGGCACGAGGTTGGGCTCATTTGTGGTGTAAGACTGCCCGGACCCGCCCGGCAAATCCAGCAGCCACAAATGGTAGACCAATGTGAGAGGTCAAAGGACCAAACTAAATGCGTAACAATTATATGGACACGAGGTTAGGCTCGTTTGTGGTGTAAGACTGCCCAGACCCGCCCGGGAAATCCAGCAGCCACAAATGCCAGTCTAATGTGAGAGGTCCTACAGGGGTTACGGTAGTAATAAATTAAGAAACGCTTAACCAAAGTAAAACATGATGTGGGACATGGGGGTTAAGTGGGTGCCTTGGGTGGCATGAGGAAATACGATTAGTAACACTTAACCAAGGTAAAACATGTATGTGGGACATAGGGGTTAAGTGGGTGCCTTGGGTGGCATGTGGAATTACTAATAGAAACCCTTAACCAAATTTAAAACATGTAAATGGACATGAAGGGGGTTAAGTGGGATGTACTAGAGGGGACCAAGCCTAGGTGGAAAGCTTGTGTCAAGCATGGGGGGCCCTTTTCAGTCCAGTAGCCCATTAAGTATCTTTGTGAGCTCGACCCAAGTCGAGGACGGGACACGCCTACTGGGTCTGATTGTTAAAGGCCAAAACGGGTTAGCGGTGGCAACGCAAGTCCAACGGGGTCACGTGCGTGCATGGGTCCGGGCTGGTAGGTAAGACGTTGTTGCATCGTGTAGGTATAAGCCGTGCATTCCTTGCGTGGTATAAGGTTGCCATATTGGGGAGTGATACACCCCACTGTGGGACCTGCACGGGTATCTACGAGTTAGGGAGCCGATCGAATGGGGCAGGGTAGTGGGTACACCTAGTGGAGATAGGAGCAGACGACACCTATGTAGTCAGCTAGGGGTACACGAAGCAACCACTATTATTAATAATTATTAAGGGGTTACACCTAGTGGAGATAGGAGAAGACGGCACCTATGACGTCAGCTAGGAGTACATGGAATTACCATTATTACTTATTGAAGGGGTACATCTAGTGGGGATAGGTACACGCTGGGTACCTATGATAACAACTAGAGATATACAGTCAAACATGGAGGATAATGGGTACATCTAGTAGTACACGAAGCTATCATCGTTCTATTTAGCCAAGAGGGATCAAATTTCTAGAGTGACTAATAGGGGTGCAGTTAGTGTTAGTAGTATAGTAATTATCCTACATTGATTAGGAAGCGCCATTAACGTTATCTCTGTTTCTCTTGATTACCTTGCCATACCCATGTGGTTCACACAGTCATTACCTTATTCTCCGGCTTATATCTTATCATATTGCTTTAACAATTATGTTGTTAGAGTTATCGGACTCGCCAGACTTTATATCTTATCATATTGATTTGTATTTCATAATTTACACATATTTATATCTACTGACATCATTAGTAAATGTAACAAAATAATAAAACCTACCTCTAGCTGATGTATCCATTGGTTCACATTTATCATTACGTTTGAGGTCTAATAGATACTAGCCCATTCACTGAGTCAAGTGAAAGGTGATTTTGTGATTTTTCCTAATAAATAGGATTCACATTCTTTATATGATTCAAATCAAATAACGTCAAAATTCCATCATTATGGAGTTTCAATATGCGTTTCTTATTTACATTGCCTTAATGAAAATGCTAAAGGTATGTTAGGCTTAAATCATTAAATTTTATCCGCTCAGTATTTATGTTCTAATCAAGCACATCATAGTTAAGGATTTATAAAGATCATTAACTATTTGTGAATTTCCATAAGATATTTCATTTAAATAAGATGAATAACAACTATTCTTTTATTACAAATGAAATTCAAACTTGTCTAAACAAGATACAAAATAACATTTATTTTAAATGGAATTTTATTACAAAAATATTTTAATTCTTTAAATAAGCCAACACTTAGAACAAGAAGCAGCTTCCTACGGATAATGTCACAACATTTGTTTTATATTCACTCATAAGTTCACTACTCATTTTGTTAGATTTCTACTCTTTTGAAATTCTTGCAAATCACATACATATATGTGATCCATATCTAATATCTAATACCAGAGATGTATAAGTAGATAGTAATAATATTTATACTTTGTTTAGTTGAAGTCATACTTCAGATTTCCCTTTTGATCTTCTGTATTTGTAAAATAATTACATTTCAATTTTGTTTGAGGACAATCCTCAAATTTTGATGTTAGTCAAGAAATTTGATTTAACTCAATTTATCCTTCTTAAAGATCAATTTCAGCAATAAATTATTGGAGTTGTTTTCATTTAATATCTACAGTAGATAATAAATAATAAAACAAAGACAAATGTTTTTGCAATATATTTATACAAAATTTTGACAATCAAAATTACATAGAATATTGCAAAATAATATAAATGTATAATTTAAAATAAAATATTCTCCCATTCACATTAACATCTCTATATATATATATATACGTATATATTGGTTGTCTAAGATCCTTATCTAATCATGCCTTGAGTTAGCTTTGGCTAATTGCCCAAAACACAATCTTTTAGGTAGACGTCTTATGTCAATTATATCTCTTATATAACTCTTGGTAGAATGATGAAATTTTGTTCAATTTAAATATTGAATATTTCATGCTCCTTGTCTCTAACCCTATAATCTTATTTTGCAGCCTAGTTAAGTCAGATCCAATAATACATTTGAGTATCACATTTACTCCATTGCATACAACCAAAATAAGCAATGCACTAATGCTTTGGCATTACCTACATCTATTGGTTCTGGCATTGATGAGTGTATTTATTGGAAGACGCCACCACGAATTAATATAAATAATTGATTTGAGGGAGTTTTATAATTTGTAGTGGCTAACAATATTAATGTCGTTTACTTACATCAAAATATATGTGTTTCACATTAGTATAATTAATTGGATTTTAGTAAAATAGATGAAGTATATGTATTTAAATTCAATGTCATACATAGCAAGCATGCATAATTAATATTTGAACATTTTAAAATTTTGGTTAACTTAACTTATGCAATACAGAAAAAATGCTCATATACGTAAAGTTCATGTAACTGAATGACTTTTAGCTTTATACATTGTAACGTCCCATATTTTTGATGATCGAATAATTTATTTATTTAATTATTAAATGTGGTTGTGGCGATATTGATAATCTAAATCAAATAAGTGTGATTATTTAATTAATATAAATAGCGGAATAATAAACTTAATTCCGAAATAATCAAAAATAGTTGAATTGGAAATATTGTGTGAATTGAATAATATAAGAGATTTAATTTAGTTGAGAAATGAGTTATAATAATGAATTAATTTATAAATGGCATTTGAACGTATTAATTTATAATATAATTTGAAACGAGCTTGTAACAACTTGGTAGTTCGTAATATATTACAGTTCGAACTTTAAATGGATATACAGGGTCGTTATAAGTCAGATTTTAATGAAACAAGAAATGTTTGAATCTATTAGGTTATATTTTTCTAATGGAAGTGAAAAATCGAGATTTTGGCTTAAATATTGTAAGTTATGCCCAAATCAAATTTTCAAAAATTCGCAATGGAATTGTTTATAAACCAGAACAAATTATTAAATTATAATAAAATATTTGTTTCAAATTTGGATAAGATTTTTAAGACAAATGGTTTATTTAATTTATAGAATTTTCTATAATTTTTAATTGAAAAAAAACAACAACTTTTTGGTTTGAAGTATTTTACACCCTATATCGAAATTTTTAGAATTTCACAAACTAGATTAACTTATCAACTTTATTGTATTTTTGGAATCGTAGCGCATTGCTCGACAAAACCGTATTTTTATTTTTGTCCATAATAGCTTGTATAGGAACAGAGTTTTACATAATAAGGTACCTGAATTTTTCTAACTTAAACAAAGAGACTTATTTTACTATACCAACGTGCCTACACAAAATTCCAAATGCAACAGCAAATCACAATTTTAAATATCAAGTGCAGTATAAACATAAATGTTGAAATATTTTTGTATGTTCTCTTTTATTTGCTATGAAGTAACTGGTATGCACGTAATACCTTCACTGGAAATGACCCCTAGCACTGAAGCCACCCTAACCTAAGCTAAAATATGTAACTATATATTTATATACCTAGGCGCGTGCATATTCAGAACGAAGAAATTAAAACACAATTGAATTGTTTCAGATCACTTCAAATGACAATCTTCCCCGTATGATCAAATCTCACACAGCTATGCTACACAAGATTTCACAATCCTACATACTAGTCGATTACTTCATACCCGAGGACTTAACCTTATAAATACCATGGCTTCGTCCATTCTCTTCTATCTTTAGGAGGTCGACAGTTTATTGGCTTCAATGAAAAGAAAAAAGTGTATATAAATAAATAGAAGAAGTTACATAATTTTATGGGTGGGGGCCTTGGCAAAAACATATACATACAGGAGGAGAGGAGCATTGAAACACCCCACCTCCGTTAGGGTCACTCTCAAAGGGAATGCCCTAATTTTGGTGGAGGTTTAAAAGTATAAGTCACAGATACACAAGACAGATATAAATACACATATTTTTGAACAGCGGAAAACAACAGCAATTTTTATTTCAACAAAATACGTGTTACACAAACCATGTCATAATTTGTCTTACAATACTTCCGAAAACATAACATCTTCATAACTGTCTTGATTACATTATTTAAAGAAGCATAAAAACATAAGTAAACTGCATAAGTCCCATAATTGCTGTCCAAAGCCATAGTCCAAAACGAAAAAGATCCAAGCAATACATTCTTTCTCTTCAAGCTGGATGTGAAAACTGGTCAAGCTGCGGTATTCCCTCCCTATGGACCTGGAGGGGGGGGGGACGAAAGAAAAGAAGACGAAAGAAAAGTAGAGTCAGACATAAAGCCTGAGTAAGTCTAGGACTATTCAGTCTATGAATAAAGAACTGGGTATGATAAGTATAAACTGGAAATGGGAAAACACCATAAACTAAGTTAAGTTGTCTAGAGTCGAATATACTTATCGTACCCCATATTAATCTCTGCATCCGTATAAACTAGTTCCCAACAGGCACCCCATAATCAGGGTGAAGTGATTCGTTTCTAATGATCGGCTCCTACTCGCATAGTTACATGTGTCTTACGGCCCCCGATGTTGTAGTTACCTATGCTGGTCCCACCATGGGGTGTATCAAGTCCCATGGTGGCGGCCCGACACAATTCTAGAATGCACAGGTATACTACTGGTGCCAGTGCCTTATTTTTCTACGTCGGAGTGTGTGCACGCCCGCACCCCGTTAGAACCTATACTGCTGCACCACCACCGTCGATTTGACATCTTACAGTCAGCCCAGTAATCGTGCCCCACCCTGCCTAGTTCAGGGTATCCTGATACACCTTGTAGGGTTACTGCTGAAAAGGGTCCCCCCCGCTACTAGGTTTTCTATTTCTAGCCAACATGCTAAGTTGGTTAAGTGTTTTGTAAACCTAACCCCCAATCAGTCTGTATAGTTTAGCATGTTCCATTTTGATTAAGTATTAATTCAATTTACTTAATCCTATCAATCCTGACTCAGCCTTAATTGTCTTATTAAAGCCTCGACCTCTCACATTTGACAAGTATTGTTGTGGCTGCCTGTTGCCGGTTGGGTCCGGGCAGTCTTACGCCACAACTCAGTCTAACCTCGGGTCCTTATTGGGCTCCGTGTTTAACCACCCACATTGGATAGGTATTGTTGTGACTACTGGACAGCCGGGCGGTTCCGGGCAGGTTTACATCACAACTCAATCCAACCTCGGGTTAAACACATCGTATTTTCTAAATTTACATATTTTGTCTCTTTTCTTTTTATATGTAAATATTTGCGGCCCATTATTCAAATTCATCTTTATTGGGTAAAATTAATTTATACCACTTAATTGTTTTTTTCAAGGTTGTTGGCATGCGTCAAACATGCCAACACATATGTTCTATATTTTAACCCAATCGTCATTACCCCCGTTTTATACGTTCGCTACAATATAACATATGTTGGGTTTAACATTTAAGCCCAACTTAGCCACATGAAAAAGGGGAGGCTTATAACATGGTGTTTATATATATTCTAAGTAACATAAAAAGGGGAGTGTGAACGCATGAACTTGCAACATAGCGAACTAATTAACATAAGTTTAGCACTTGTGAACTTGCATTGTAATAGCATATAATCATGGCATAAACATACTTAAACATGAGTCATTCTGTTCATATAATCATGGCATAAACATACCTAAACATGAACCATTCTATTCATATAATCATGGCATAAACATACCTAAACATGAATCATGGATTTTAATCTATTCATGTAAACTTGCAATTGGAATGTAAATCTAACTTAATTATGTGTCACATATATCATCATATGATTTTGATAACAACATAGGCCTAAAACATGTTTTAAACTAGGCATAACACCAAACATAGTTTAGTCATGTTCATAACGGTGCTTACTTTTGTCTCTAATACAAAAGTATGGTTTTACACTTGAATCACGATGCCAATTCCAACATAAATTCATATAAACCATAATACTTAGTTGAATCCAATTACACACTAAAAGTGATCATAAAAGTATGTACGTCATATTGGCATAATAGTGAATCATATACTTGCATGAATCTCAAATAAACTACCATAACATATGGTCGTTAACATGAATCATATACTTGCAAATATCCAATAGGCCTAACATCGTTATACCACAATATCCCAAATCGATTCAGAATTAGAATCATAGCAACATACAATCATAAATGAAATTAAGTACAATTCCATTTCTCATTTTACATAAATCAAAACTCAATTGTTCATTCACATCGGAATAGCACTCTACTTACAACGTATGACGAATCTTTAATTCAGGAATCTGAATTCTGAATTTGGAGATTCTATCCTTTGTTGTAGGCGTTGTTTTGATTTGGTTGACGTTGCTTTAAGCTTTCGAATTGTCTCCTAATTGTCTCTCAATTTTGATGGCTATTCCTAGTCTTTCCTCAACATCATGACGGTCTCATATTCATTTTTGTTTGTGTGAATTAGGTGGAGTCTTAGGTCCTTTTTATAGAGTTTGTGAGCTGATTAGGATCGTCGATGGAGCTTGGTTGAATATTAGCTGTTCGTTTGAAGAAGAGACCAATTAGGAGCTGACACCTAGCCCTAGTGACAAGGCAAGACTCAGAAATTCGGCCAAGCATAGACCAGGCCAGCCAGGAGGGGCTGGGTTCGACCTGACTCAGGGGCCAGGTCGACTACCCAGTCGACCCCCAGGTCGACTATGTAGTCGACCTGGGTGCCCCAGGTCGACTACCCAGTCAACCTGGGTAGCCCAGGTCGACTACCCAGTCGACCTGGGTGCCTTGGGCGGGAAAATTCCCGCCCTGGCCAATCCAGCCCGATTTTTTTGAAATTTGAATTTGTTTTTTGAGCTGTTTTTGTCTTTTGAATTTTAAACTGAATTCTGAAACTTCCGGAGGCCATATCTCCCTCATACGGAGTCCGTTTTACGCAAACTCGGACTCTATCTCAAGCAGAATTCCGAGACGAACGCAATGGCGTATCCCGTTTCCCTTAATTCTTTGATTTGAAATTAATTATACTTTAATTTGTGAATTTCACTGTTATAGAATACACGGGGTGTTACATTCTCCCCCACTTAAAAGGATTTCGTCCCCGAAATCTTCAAGTTCAGGAAGAATGTACGTCCTAACATCCAAACATACATCTACTCATCCATCAAACACGAGCATCCATTGTCCTTAAAAGACTCCTAATGCTTCATGATCATATGCGAAGTGTGTGTATATGTATTTATCTAATGCAAAATCAGTCGGTCTACTGATTCAGTTGACCTCCTTAATGCAAATTATGTAAGTGTCATGAATCCATTATGTATGCAAATTTTCCTATTCATGATTCTACATGAGTGCACAATCATTCATATATAAATGCAACATCCATATGGCAACACATTAAACTTCAACCATATACAAATGCAAACATATATATATATATATGCATATGCAATATGAAGTGACTGAGCCGATCTAAAACCTAAATTGTGTGTGTATATGCAACCACGAGCAACCACTAGCAATCACTTGCAACTACTTGCAACCATCATCCATAACATGTTTCAATCACATGTTCTCATCCAAAGAGTTTCTACCTAAAAGATAAGGTCGAGGAGATATACCTAAAAAGATAGATATAAGCGCAACTTAAGGAAAAAGAAAGATCAAAGATGTACCCTCGAAAAGAAAAGGGTAGGCTGCGCCTATTCTAGCTTCAGTTTCCTAAGTTGCGTGTCCCTCGGCGTCGCCCCACTGAACTTGGACGAGCTTGACTTCGCGGTTGCGTAGCTTCTTCACTTCCGTTCCTAATATGCGGGTTGGAACTTTCCTCACGGTTGCTTCGCGTTCCACTTCAGCTTCTTCTAGGATATTTGGATCTACCACTTCAGCAGATTCATGAAGACATTTTCGGAGGTGCGAAACATGGAAAACGTTGTGAACTCCGGCCAGTTTTTCGGGTAGCTCTAATCTGTAGGCCATTTTCCCAATTTTCTCGATAATAGGGAACGGTCCTACGAACCTTGGTGCTAGCTTTCCTGTGGTTCCAAAAGGAACAACGTTGCTTAGCGGAGACACCTTAAGAAAAACTCTGTCCCCAACCTCAAATTCAAGGTCGGTCCTCCTCTTGTCGGTGTAGGATTTTTGTCTGTCTTGGGCCGTCTTCATTCTTCTCCGTATTAAGTCTACTTTTTCTGAAGTTTCTCGGATCATATCCGGTCCAAGTATGAGCTTGTCAATAGACTCCCACCAACAAGTGGGCGATCGGCACGGTCTTCCATATAAAGCTACGAAGGGCGCCATTCCGATGGTTGCTTGGTAGCTATTGTTGTAGGAAAATTCCACCAAAGGAAGATGGTCTTCCCACGTCCCTCCGAAGTCAAGGACGCACAGTCTTAAAAGGTCTTCCAAAACTCTGTTCACTCTTTCTGTCTGGCCGTCGGTTTGGGGATGATAGGCTGTACTCGAGCATAACTGTGTGCCTACCGTTTCTTGCAGACTCCGCCAAAACTCACTTGTGAAGATAGGGTCTCGGTCACTAACAATGCTGGAGGGTATTCCATGGAGTCGAACAATTTCCTTAAGGTAAAGAGATGCTAGGGATGAGGCAGTTCTTTTACTCTTGACAGGTAAGAAGTGGGCGCTTTTAGTAAGCCTTTCCACTATTACCCAAATGCTAGTGTTGCCTCTTCTAGACCTAGGCAGCCCATCAATGAAGTCCATTGAGATGCTATCCCACTTCCACTGCGGGACCTCTAGAGGATGGAGCAGACCGCCAGGCTTTTTCTGTTTCGCCTTAACCTGTTGGCACACCATACACTTAGAAACGAAATCTGCCACGTCCTTCTTCATGCCGTTCCAAAAGAAAGTTCTCTTTATGTCCTTGTTCATTTTATCCCCGCCTGGGTGTATCGTCATCTTGGAGTGATGTGCTTCCTCGAGAACCTTCTTTACCAACTCCTTTGTCTTTGGGACGCATAGTCTTCCGTCTCGCCTTAGCCAACCCTTGTCGTCGATGGAGTATCTGCTGAGGTGACTTGAAGTCTCACCCTTAATTAGCCTATCAATCGTCTCCACAAGCTGAGGGTCTTCGCGTTGTGCTGTCCCTATTGAGTCCACTAAAGTCGGGCGTACTTCGAGAGATGCTAGCAAGCCCGGTACAAAATCGGAGGAGGGCCTAAAGTCAAAGCTGGCTATAAACTCTAGGTTTTGTCTTTCAACAAACAGCGGGCTTAGGGTTAGTTTCTTTCGGCTCAACGCGTCTGCCAATACATTACCTTTGCCCGGAGTGTAGGAGATCTCGAAATCGTACGAGGCAAGAAACTCCATCCATCTTTGTTGCCTCAAGTTAAGATCTTTCTGCGAGAAAAGTTATTTCAAAGATTTATGGTCAGTGTAAAGTTCGAACTTCTCACCTAGGAGATAGTGTCGCCAAGACTTGAGTGCAAAGACGATGGCAGCTAACTCAAGATCGTGGGTCGGGTAGTTCTTTTCATGCACTTTCAATTGCCTTCCACCATAAGCTACTACCCTCCCTTCTTGCATCAAGACAGCGCCTAGCCCTGTCCTACATGCATCTATATAAACTGTGAACATCTTGCTTCCATCTGGCAACGTCAAAACTGGGGCTGTTGTAAGAGCCTTTTTTAGTCGTTGGAAAGCAAACTCGCAATCCAAGTCCCAATTGAACACTAGATTCTTCTTGGTCAGCTTTGTGAGCGGAGCTGATATCTTTGCTAAGTCTCTGATGAATTTCCGATAGAAGCATGCTAGCCCAAGAAAGCTTCGGACTTCTGTTGTATTCTTTGGTGTCTTCCTGTCCTGCACCGTTACTACCTTAGCCGGGTCTACAGCTAACCCTTCTTTGGATACTATGTGCCTAAGGAACCTCACTTCTTCTCTCCAAAAGTGGCATTTGGAGAATTTGGCTTTTAGCTGATGGACTCGCAGAGTTTCCATGATTGCCCTTAGGTGCTGAGCATGCTCTTCTTCATTCTTTGAGACGATCAAGATATCGTCTACGAAGACCACTACGAACTTATTGAGGAAATCTCTGAACACCCTACTCATTAGGTCCACGAAGTAAGCGGGTGCGTTTGTCAAGCCGAAAGGCATGACAAGCCATTCAAAGAAGCCGTCTAGGGTTCTGAATGCTGTCTTATCGATACTATCTTCAGCCACCCTTAGCTGATGAAATCCGGTCGCTAAATCGAGCTGGGAGAAAACAGACGCTCCTACAAGCTGATCAAACAAATCGTCAATTCTGGGGAGAGGGTGCCTATTCTTTTTCGTTAGCTTGTTGAGCTCCCTATAGTCAACACATAGACGGAGTGAACCATCCGCCTTTGTAGCGAACACCACTGGAGCGCCCCATTCTGAAATGCTCCTTCTAATGAACCCCTTCTCTAGAAGCTCTTTAATCTGTTTACTGAGCTCTTTCCTTTCCCGTGGAGCCATGTGTCTAACGGGCAACGCAACGGGCTTTGCATTATCTACAAGATATATGCGGAAGTCTATCTCCCGCTTCGGAGGTAAGCCCTTCACCTCTTCGAAGACGTCCGGATATTCACGGACCACTTTAACCGATTGCAAACTTTCAACAGAGGTGTGACAGCCCGCCTCGCACCAGCCTGCATTTCCTCCAAAAGTGCGCTGTACACATGCCCGACTAGCACAAGACGGTCGTCAGAAGAAAGGAAAGAAGGGAATGAACTAATCAAAGAACCTGTAGAATGTCTCACAGCGCATGGAATAAAATATAATAACAATGTACTTGACATAAAATAGGCGAGACAGTGCATAAGCTGATAACTAAAACCAACATCAATCTCAAAGCAGCGGAAATCCAAATACAGCTTATTACAACTTTCCAAATTTTCTGTCTCAAAACAAAAGAAAGCTAAAATAGAAGATACACCAACAATGCCCAAGCAGTGATCTTCAACAACACAGGGAGAATATTATGTATATAGTACGTGGAAGCCTCCTGCTCGTCTCCGGGTCATCTACCCGTGCATCACCAGCTAACCTGTCTCTAGTCTGCTCGTGTGAGCACCCAGAGTAATAAGAAGAGACATAAAACTCTGGGTCAGACATAAAGCCTGGTATGAGCGATAAGCATCTAAACAGAGTAATAACTGGTATACTAAACCATACCTGAACCTGGACCTGCAACCAAAGAGTTAGTACCACATACCGTACAATACTCCAAGGTGCCATAATGAAGGGTGTAAGGATGCGGGGGTGGGGTGTGCATGTCATAATGATAGCAAACAAATCAACCATAGCAACCATCCTCACCTCTCTCACTCAGTGCGTAAAGCATACGATATCTACCACTTTGGAACACTAGACAAACTGAGGCAACGACGAATCCCGACTTATAGAAACCCTGCTACGACCAAGCTAAACATATGGAGTCATGACCAAACATTTCAATGACCCACTTCATTGGTTGTAGCCCTTGGTTCTACCGATGCCATAATGGCCCTGAATCCGCCTTCGTACCTCCTATCATAGTGGTCCAAAGCTATAGACGTCGATAACTCCTTGGCACGCGTCCCGCAGCAAAGCCCAACTCATGAAGTGAACTCGTTGGTTCCCATCTGGATCCTGAGCTCTAACTTCCCTTTGGACTACCTTTGCATCTCGGGTTCTCAGTCATCACCCTCCGGATCGGTCTTCATTTTGTTCGTAACTTCCTGGTTCGGTTTGCAGTCACCAGCTCGTAGCCATCAACCTCGGATCGGTTCGGATCATCCTTCACGCTCGGGTCGGATCGTGGAAGCCTTCCTGGTTCGGATCGGTCGTGTTGAGCTTCCCCAGGTCGGGTCGGTTCAAGTTTCCCCATCTCCATCGGATCGTGATCCTCAGGTCGTGGCGGCCCCCTCCAGTGCATAACTCCGGTTCGGTTCGTCTCGTGGTGCTCGGTTCGGGTCGGAGTCTCCAAGTCGCATCGCCATCACTGGTTCGGGTCGCACTGTCTGGTCACGAGGGATTCGGATCGTGCAAGCGGGTCGGATCGTGGCATGGTGCTACGATTCAAGATCTCCTTTGGTCATCATCTCGTGGAGGGGGTTCGGGTCGTATAGCCTCCATCGATTCGTGCTCTCCATCTTTCAGCGGATCGGGTCGGAGTCCTTACATCGGTTCGGTTCGGATCTCCCTTATCCGATCCGATCCGGTTAGATACCCTGCAGTTTTCTGCAACTTTCCAGCAACTGTTTATACGCCTCTCGACGGCGTTTTCGACCAACCTAACTATTGGAATCAACCACAAAGCATACCAAAGAGTCATAGCAACATATAACAGCAACCACAAGCAACAAACAACAATTTAAATGAATCAAAATGGATCAAAAGTGGCTAAAACCTCACATTTGCCTATAATCCCTCTTAATCATGTTTAAGCATACGATTAGCAAAACACATCGAAATTAACCCAAATTTCTAACAGAGCCTTAAAACATTATTTTAGAATTTTAAGAATTTTTCCAGAATTTATTAGTGTATAAATTCGCTAATCTTCACTAATTACCCTTAATTAACTGTAATTAGTGTCAAAATGATGCTATCACTCACCTTTGCCACAACTAGAACCCCAAAACTGAAATATTCTCTGATTTGGCGCTGTTCCCAATCTTACACAGCAGCTCTACCTCGGTTCTCGTACTAATACTCCTTGGTTTGATGTTTGCTATGCCTAATCTCCAATTAGAAAGTGATTTTTGGGTGTTTTAGAGAGATTTAGAGAGTGGAGGCCATGGCTAGGTCAAGAGAAATGAAAGTGGCGGCTGGAAAATGTCTAAAGAAATGTTTTCTAACCCTAATCAGCCTCCATATACCCCTAAACCCGAAATTCCCCTTGGGCCTAGCTGCTAATCACCCGGTTAAGCCCAATTAAGCTGTTTTTAACCATCTGAAACTTGTTTCAGCCATATCTCCCAAACGGTAAGTCCGTTTGGCTAATGTGACCACTCTACGGAAAGAGAAACCATCATCCGAAGCCAATGGAAGTGGTTTCAGGTCAAAATTCCTTTCCAATCAAAAGTTATGGCCAAAACAGTGCCAACTAGGGGTAAAATGGTCATTTAAAAATCGACAAAAATCATGAACATGGGAAATGACTCTAATAGATGTTTCCCAAAGTTACATGACCATACGACTTCACATGGGAAATAAATAAATATTCTACAATCCTATGATGCGTAGACTACGGGTCGTTACACTCTCCCCTCCTTAAGAAATTTCGCCCCCGAAATTCCTTAACCCAAAACATACAAGGGATCCCGCATGCCTAACAACCATATACAACAATCAAATATGCAAAACAAGCAAACAAGCCTATCCTAGCATGCGGAAAAACTAAATCGAAGTCAAAATCTTACCAGACAAAGAGTTCTGGATACTTCTTCCTTATGTCCTCCTCTGTTTCCCAAGTACAATCACTCTCGTCCTCGCTCCACTATACCTTGACTAGCTTCACCGCCTTCCTTCGAAGTTGCTTCATGTCGTACTCGACAATACGGGCCTGCTTGCGGTTCCCAACCGCCTCGGGTTCTACTTCGAAGTCCTCTAACTGATCAGGTGAAATAGTCATATCTGAGTCGTGAACGAACTTCCTTAGTTGGGAAACATGAAATACGTTATGAACTCCCGCCATCTTCTCTGGTAAGTCAATTCTATATGCCAAATTCTCGACTAGCTCAAGAACAGGGAATGGGCTAACAAATCTTGGTGCCAACTTGCCTCTCCTGCCAAATCGTATTACGCTCTTCAACGGAGAAATCTTGACAAACACCAAGTCGCCAACGGAGAATTTTAAGTCTCTTCTTCTCTTATCAGCATAACTTTTCTGCCTATCTTGGGCTGCCTTCATTCGTTGTTGAATGATCTTGATCTTATCTGAAGTTTCCCTCACCACATCTGGTCCAAGCATAAACTTCTCGCCAGTCTCTATCCAACATGATGGTGAGTTGCACGGTCTTCCATACAAAGCTTCAAACGGAGCCATACCGATACTGGATTGGTAACTATTATTATATGCAAACTCTACTAGATGCAAATGGTCATCCCATGATCCACCAAAATCCAATATACATGCTCTCAAGAGATCTTCCAAAATACGGTTCACCCTCTCCGTCTGACCGTCGGTCTGAGGATGATATGCGGTACTGAGATGTAACTCTGACCCTAGAGCCTCTTGTAAGCTCTTCCAAAACCCACTAGAAAACAACGGGTCTCGGTCGCTCACAATGCCTTTAGGTACTCCATGAAATCTCACTACCCACTTCATATACAATTCTGCTAACTTAGTTGCCGTTCTGGTCGATTTGACTGGTATAAACCTTGCACTTTTAGTCAGTCGATCTACAATTACCCAAATGCTGTCATGTCCCGATCTAGTCCTTGGTAAACCATCGACGAAATCCATCGAGACTTGATCCCATTTCCATTCGGGAATTTCTAATGGCTGTAACAAACCACTAGGCTTCTTTTGCTCGGCTTTAACTAACTGGCAATTCATGCATTTGGATATAAACTTCCCAACGTCTCTTTTCATCCCTTCCCAGTAGTAGGTCTGCTTCATATCTCGATACATCTTATTACCACCGGGGTGTATAGTCAGCTTTGAGTGATGACATTCTCTAAGCACTTCATCCCTCAATCCATTGACATTGGGTACAACAAGCTTTCCATTCTTTCTAAGCCATCTATCTCGATCAAGCCCATACTTGTTCACCTCCTCATCGATACCCATTTCTAACTTGGAGATGATTTCCAATAGGTTAGGATCGTCCCTCTGACTAGAGCCGATCCGCTCAATCAAAGTGGGTCTGATCGTCAAACTTGCTAACATTTCTGGATCCAATTCGCACTTTGGTCTGAAATCAAACCCCGCGATAAACTCCAGTTGCTTCCATTCAAGGAACATAGCCCCTAAGCTGGCATGTCTTCTACTCAATGCATCATCCACCGCATTGCCCTTTCCTGGTGTGTATGCGATGTCAAAATCATAGGAAGCTAAGAACTCTAACCACCTCTGCTGACGGAGATTTAAATCCTTCTGGGAGAATAGATACTTCAACGACTTATGATCTGTAAACAGCTCAAATCGTTCTCCCAAGAGATAGTGTCTCCACATCTTCAACGCGAACACGATCGCTGCCAATTCTAAATCATGGGTAGGGTATCTTCTCTCGTGCGGTTTCAATTGCCGACTTGCGTAAGCTATAACCCTACCGCCTTGCATCAATACAGCACCCAGTCCGGTACCACAGGCATCCGTATATACCGTCATCTCTTCATCCCCCTTAGGAATGACTAATACTGGTGCGCTTGTCAACTTGTCTTTTAGACTTTTGAATGAATTCTCGCACCTTTCATCCCAGACAAAAGCTTGATTCTTCTTGGTAAACTGGGTCAATGGTGCTGCTATCTTGGAGAAACCTTGGATAAACTTACGATAATATCCAGCTAATCCCAAGAAACTTCTTACATCTGTTGCATTCTTGGGCGTAGGCCAATCCTGTACCATAGCCACCTTCGCCGGGTCCACAGCAATCCCATTTTCTGATACAACGTGGCCCAAGAACCTCACTTCCCTCTTCCAGAAGTGACACTTAGAAAACTTTGCTTTCAATTGGTGTTTTCTCAACACCTCCATCGCTACTCTTAAATGTTCCTTGTGTTCTTCCTCTGTCCTCGAATAGACCAAAATATCATCAACGAACACAAGGACAAACTTATTCAACTGATCTCTAAATACCCTATTCATAAGATCCACAAAATATGCTGGGGCATTGGTCAGCCCGAATGGCATGACCAACCACTCATAAAACCCAGACGGCGTCCGAAATGCCGTTTTAGCTATACTCTCAGCTTCCACTCTAAGCTGATGAAAACCTGTCGCGAGATCCAACTGAGAAAATACTCTCGCGCCACTCAACTGATCAAACAAATCATCTATCCGCGGTAGAGGATACTTGTTCTTCCTCGTCACTTTATTCAACTCGCGGTAGTCTACACACAAACGAAGGGAACCATCCGCCTTGGTAGCAAACACAACTGGTGCTCCCCATTCAGAAACACTCCTTCTGATAAATCCCTTCTTCAAAAGATCGCTAACTTGCACCTCGAGCTCTCGCTGCTCTCTTGGTGCCATACGACGAAGTGGCATCACTATAGGTCTGGCATCTTTTACCAAATCAATACGAAACTCAATCTCTCGGTGTGGTGGAAGTCCGGTCACTTCTTCGAAAACATCCGGATACTGGCCAACCACGGGCAAACCTGACAACTCACTATGCGGAATGTCGAGGGAGTTTAGAAAACTAGCCAATACCCCCTTACTGGGTAGACCACCAAACACTATCCTCCGCCCATCATCCGCTCTAGCTGTCACCAACAAGCCCTCACAGTCTACCACCACCCCGTATCTTTGGAGCCAATCTACTCCCAAAATAATGCCAAACCCAGTAAAGCCCAAAACAAAGCAATCACAAACAAACATGCATCCATGACTCGATAAGACCACATTATGACAAATCATGCTAAGGCTAGTCGAACCACCAATCGGGTTCGTCACTACTAAAGGTCTATCGACAATCTCGGGCTCCAATCCCAACCTATCTACCAGGTCACTAGATATGAAAGAACTGGAAGCTCCGGTATCAAACAAAACTCTAACAGGAACATCATAAACAGAAAGCATACCTTGAATGACGACATTCTTTCCCTTCTCCGCCGCTGTTGGGGCATTCGACGAAGAAGGAATAGCATTAAGAGCATATGCTTTCACCATCTGCTTGTCCTTAGGGGGCTGTGGACACTTGTCCTTGTGATGTCCCATTTGGCCACAGTTGAAGCACTTCCAATCCGCTGGCTTGGCCCGACAATTACTAGCATAATGGCCCTTCTTACCACAGCTGAAGCACTCCACATCTTGCTTATTCTTTTTCCTCTGGCCATCCTTAGCTTGGTTCTGCTTTCTCTTATTCTGGGAACCACCCTTGCCTCCACCACTTGCTTGTGGTTTTGGCTCTTCTGCAGATACAACCTCAGTCTTCGACTTAGGGTAGAGACTTTCTGACCTTAACGCTTTCCCCACAATCGATTCAAACGTCTCATCGATGTGGTTAATAAGTTTTTCCCCCAAGTACTGATCCAAACCAGTTATGAATTTCTCATTCTTTTTCTCGGCAGTATCTATAAGAGATAACCCATATTTTGAAAAAGTGTCAAATTCAGCAATATACTCCGAGACAGCCCTGCCATTCTGCTTGAGCTCCAAGAATTTCTTAAACAACATTGACTTCTGAGCAGCTGGAATGAACTTCTCGCTAAAGCGAGCCTTAAACTGCTCCCAAGTGATCTGATCTTCGGGAGTAGCTGCCTTTATAGCATTCCACCAATTCATTGCCCGCCCTTGCAGCTGACGGGACGCTAGCTTTCTTTTCATCGCATCCTCGATACCCAAATCCTCGAAGATACGTTCGCAACTATCCAACCAATCTTGAACATCCGTGGCCGACTCCGTTCCGTGGAACGGCTTCCCACCAAGACTAGTATAATCCTTATTCAGCTTGGCGAAGTCGACTCTTGGCGCCTGCACTATTGGACCACCACCATTTCCACCATTGGGAGCTGCCCTCTGCACATCTCTAAGCATTTCTCTCATGAGGTCAGTAAACATCGTCCTTATGTCAGCAGCATTCCCATTATTGGCTCCCCTACCAGCACCTCTAGTATCTCGGCTCATCGTCAATCTGAAAAAGAAAACGATTAACGATTCCATAGTGGTGCTAGTGCAGTACGACTTCATCCTTATACTACTAATAGTATATATATATATAGCTTTTTAAAAACCAAAGTAATCACAAATACGCTCTCTCGTATACGTATCTTATCTCTCCCTGATAACTTCCCTAGGTTAACTACGCAACCTAGAGCTCTGATACCAAGTGTGACAGCCCGCCTCGCACCAGCCTGCATTTCCTCCAAAAGTGCGCTGTACACATGCCCGACTAGCACAAGACGGTCGTCAGAAGAAAGGAAAGAAGGGAATGAACTAATCAAAGAACCTGTAGAATGTCTCACAGCGCATGGAATAAAATATAATAACAATGTACTTGACATAAAACGGGCGAGACAGTGCATAAGCTGATAACTAAAACCAACATCAATCTCAAAGCAGCGGAAATCCAAATACAGCTTATTACAACTTTCCAAATTTTCTGTCTCAAAACAAAAGAAAGCTAAAATAGAAGATACACCAACAATGCCCAAGCAGTGATCTTCAACAACACAGGGAGAATATTATGTATATAGTACGTGGAAGCCTCCTGCTCGTCTCCGGGTCATCTACCCGTGCATCACCAGCTAACCTGTCTCTAGTCTGCTCGTGTGAGCACCCAGAGTAATAAGAAGAGACATAAAACTCTGGGTCAGACATAAAGCCTGGTATGAGCGATAAGCATCTAAACAGAGTAATAACAGGTATACTAAACCATACCTGAACCTGGACCTGCAACCAAAGAGTTAGTACCACATACCGTACAATACTCCAAGGTGCCATAATGAAGGGTGTAAGGATGCGGGGGTGGGGTGTGCATGTCATAATGATAGCAAACAAATCAAGCATAGCAACCATCCTCACCTCTCTCACTCAGTGCGTAAAGCATACGATATCTACCACTTTGGAACACTAGACAAACTGAGGCAACGACGAATCCCGACTTATAGAAACCCTGCTACGACCAAGCTAAACATATGGAGTCATGACCAAACATTTCAATGACCCACTTCATTGGTTGTAGCCCTTGGTTCTACCGATGCCATAATGGCCCTGAATCCGCCTTCGTACCTCCTACCATAGTGGTCCAAAGCTATAGACGTCGATAACTCCTTGGCACGCGTCCCGCAGCAAAGCCCAACTCATGAAGTGAACTCGTTGGTTCCCATCTGGATCCTGAGCTCTAACTTCCCTTTGGACTACCTTTGCATCTCGGGTTCTCAGTCATCACCCTCCGGATCGGTCTTCATTCTGTTCGTAACTTCCTGGTTCGGTTTGCAGTCACCAGCTCGTAGCCATCAACCTCGGATCGGTTCGGATCATCCTTCACGCTCGGGTCGGATCGTGGAAGCCTTCCTGGTTCGGATCGGTCGTGTTGAGCTTCCCCAGGTCGGGTCGGTTCAAGTTTTCCCATCTCCATCGGATCGTGATCCTCAGGTCGTGGCGGCCCCCTCCAGTGCATAACTCCGGTTCGGTTCGTCTCGTGGTGCTCGGTTCGGGTCGGAGTCTCCAAGTCGCATCGCCATCACTGGTTCGGGTCGCACTGTCTGGTCACGAGGGATTCAGATCGTGCAAGCGGGTCGGATCGTGGCATGGTGCTACGATTCAAGATCTCCTTTGGTCATCATCTCGTGGAGGGGGTTCGGGTCGTATAGCCTCCATCGATTCGTGCTCTCCATCTTTCAGCGGATCGGGTCGGAGTCCTTACATCGGTTCGGTTCGGATCTCCCTTATCCGATCCGATCCGGTTAGATACCCTGCAGTTTTCTGCAACTTTCCAGCAACTGTTTATACGCCTCTCGACGGCGTTTTCGACCAATCTAACTATTGGAATCAACCACAAAGCATACCAAAGAGTCATAGCAACATATAACAGCAACCACAAGCAACAAACAACAATTTAAATGAATCAAAATGGATCAAAAGTGGCTAAAACCTCACATTTGCCTATAATCCCTCTTAATCATGTTTAAGCATACGATTAGCAAAACACATCGAAATTAACCCAAATTTCTAACAGAGCCTTAAAACATTATTTTAGAATTTTAAGAATTTTTCCAGAATTTATTAGTGTATAAATTCGCTAATCTTCACTAATTACCCTTAATTAACTGTAATTAGTGTCAAAATGATGCTATCACTCACCTTTGCCACAACTAGAACCCCAAAACTGAAATATTCTCTGATTTGGCGCTGTTCCCAATCTTACACAGCAGCTCTACCTCGGTTCTCGTACTAATACTCCTTGGTTTGATGTTTGCTATGCCTAATCTCCAATTAGAAAGTGATTTTTGAGTGTTTTAGAGAGATTTAGAGAGTGGAGGCCATGGCTAGGTCAAGAGAAATGAAAGTGGCGGCTGGAAAATGTCTAAAGAAATGTTTTCTAACCCTAATCAGCCTCCATATACCCCTAAACCCGAAATTCCCCTTGGGCCTAGCTGCTAATCACCCGGTTAAGCCCAATTAAGCTGTTTTTAACCATCTGAAACTTGTTTCAGCCATATCTCCCAAACGGTAAGTCCGTTTGGCTAATGTGACCACTCTACGGAAAGAGAAACCATCATCCGAAGCCAATGGAAGTGGTTTCAGGTCAAAATTCCTTTCCAGTCAAAAGTTATGGCCAAAACAGTGCCAACTAGGGGTAAAATGGTCATTTAAAAATCGACAAAAATCATGAACATGGGAAATGACTCTAATAGATGTTTCCCAAAGTTACATGACCATACGACTTCACATGGGAAAGAAATAAATATTCTACAATCCTATGATGCGTAGACTACAGGTCGTTACAAGAGGCATCTAGCGATTCAAGAAAACTAAGCATAACCGCATACGAGGGATTACAAGTAATTTCCAGAGTGTTACCGAGTTGGGTCAGAAGCCTAAACACCCTTTTCTCACAATCTAGGATGGCACCATTACTGGATAGCCAATCCATGCCCAAAATCAAACCATATCCCGAAAAGCCCAAAACAAAGGCACTACGTTTAAATTCTACGCTTAGAATAGAAATTTTCAATCCCACACAGATCATAGATAAATAAGCTGGGCCCCCAATTGGATTTGAAACAATTAAGGGGTCCTCTACCATTCTAGTTTCTAGGTGCAGAGATTCTACTAAAGCAGATGAGATAAAGGAGTGTGATGCGCCAGAATCAAATAAAGTGCGAACTGGGTGATCATAAAGATAAACTACACTTTCTACAGAAGTATTTATACCTCGCTGCTGCAGAGGTGGCGCCTCTAGCGCATGAACTTGTGCCCCTGCGGTGGATCCAGCCCTCTGCCCCTGCCCTCGCTTCTTTGGGCAATCCTTAGCCAGGTGGCCTGTCTCACCGCAAGAAAAGCACCCACCACTCATCTTGGCCTTCTTTTTCCGGCAATCTTTCACTAAGTGCCCCACTTTGCCATAGAAATTACACTTCCTCTTCTCTTTGTTGTCTTTCCCGCCCTTCTTAAAGTCTGTCTTCTTAGGCTGCAAACCCTCTTTCTTCCCTTGAGAGCTTTCTGCCTTTGTCTCCTTCTTGCCCTTATCCTCTTCGTTCAGCAATGCCATCTGCACCAACCTTTCATACGTAGCTCCCATGGGTATATGGGTCATGGCCAAACTGTGTAATGGCTCATTCAACCTCTTGACAAAGCAGAGAGCCTTCTTGTGTGGAGTGTTGACTAGGTCCAGCCCGAACCTAGCCAGCTGATCGAACTGGTTAACATACTCTTTGATTGTCATATTCCCTTGCTTAAGAAATAGGAAATTTTCCAACTGAAGACTCCTTTCAGCTTCTAAGAGAAATTTAGCCTCAAACCTTACCCTAAAGTCCTCCCATGTTTCCACTGGACTTTCTGCATTGGTGACTTCCCACCAGTAGGAAGCCTCGCCTTTAAGTAGCCATACTGCCAGTTGTACCTTCTGCCTATCTTCTACCTCAAAGATGACGAATAAGTCCTCGGTTTCCTTCGGCCAATTCCTGGCTACCACGAAGGACTCGGTTCCATGAAAGTCCTTTCCTCCCATAGCTTTAAAATCTTTACATATCTTAGCAAAAGTATTTCCCCGCGGAGGAGGTGGAGGAAGAGGTGCTGCTGCAGCTGGATGATTTCCTGCAGCTGGGGGAGGAGGAACAGTGGGACCTAGCTGAGTGGCCCTTGCTTCTAAGAATCGTCTAAACCAATCAGGTATTGGTATACCCTCTGGCAAGTTAAGTTCTTCGGACATGCTGAAACAAAAAGGATAGATTCAAAACGAAGGATAAAAGATAGTACCTATGGCTTTGGGGGGACTATGCCTTTTTAAAATAAAATAATATTTTATCTTTAAAAATGCTTCTTTATATTTTCTTTTGAAAATAAATTTTCAAAACTTTTTATCTTATCTGGTAAACCTATGCTCTGATACCAAGTGAAACACCCCACCTCCGTTAGGGTCACTCTCAAAGGGAATGCCCTAATTTTGGTGGAGGTTTATAAGTATAAGTCACAGATACACAAGACAGATATAAATACACATATTTTTGAACAGCGGAAAACAACAACAATTTTTATTTCAACAAAATACGTGTTACACAAACCATGTCATAATTTGTCTTACAATACTTCCAAAAACATAACATCTTCATAACTGTCTTGATAACATTATTTAAAGAAGCATAAAAATAAAAGTAAACTGCATAAGTCCCATAATTGCTGTCCAAAGCCACAGTCCAAAACGAAAAAGATCCAAGCAATACATTCTTTCTCATCAAGCTGGATGTGAAAACTGGTCAAGCTGCAGTATTCCCTCCCTGTGGACTTTGGGGGGGGGGGGGGCGAAAGAAAAGAAGACGAAAGAAAAGTAGAGTAAGACATAAAGCCTGAGTAAGTCTAGGACTATTCAGGCTATGAATAAAGAACTGGGTATGATAAGTATAAACTGGAAATGGGAAAGCACCATAAACTAAGTTGTCTAGAGTCGAATATACTTATCGTACCCCATATTAATCACTGCATCCGTATAAACTAGTTCCCAACAGGCACCGCATAATCAGGGTGAAGTGATTCGTTTCTAATGATCGGCTCCTTCTCGCATAGTTACATGTGTCTTACGACCCCCGATGTAGTAGTTACCTATGCTGGTCCCACCATGGGGTGTATCAAGTCCCATGGTGGCGGCCCGACACAATTCTAGAATGCACAGGTATACTACTGGTGCCCAGTGCCTTATTTTTCTGCGCCGGAGTGTGTGCACGCCCGCACCCCGTTAGAACCTACACTGCTGCACCACTGCCGTCGATTTGACCTCTTACAGTCAGCCCAGTAATCGTGCCCCACCCTGCCTAGTTCAGGGTATCTGATACACCTTGTAGGGTTACTGCTGAAAAGGGTCCCCCCGCTACTAGGTTTTCTATTTATAGCCAACATGCTAAGTTGGTTAAGTGTTTTGTAAACCTAACCCCCAATCAGTCTGTATAGTTTAGCATGTTCCATTTTGATTAAGTATTAATTCAATTTACTTAATCCTATCAATCCTGACTCAGCCTTAATTGTCTTATTAAAGCCTCGTCCTCTCACATTAGACAAGTATTGTTGTGGCTGCCTGTTGCCGGTTGGGTCCGGGCAGTCTTACGCCACAACTCAGTCTAACCTCGGGTCCTTATTGGGCTCCGTGTTTAACCACCCACATTGGATAGGTATTGTTGTGACTACTGGACAGCCTGGCGGTTCCGGGCAGGTTTACATCACAACTCAATCCAACCTCGGGTTAAACACATCGTATTTTCTAAATTTACATATTTTGTCTCTTTTCTTTTTATATGTAAATATTTGCGGCCCATTATTCAAATTCATCTTTATTGGGTAAAATTAATTTATACCACTTAATTGTTTTTTTCAAGGTTGTTGGCATGCGTCAAACATGCCAACACATATGTTCTATATTTGAACCCAATCGTCATTACCCCCGTTTTATACGTTCGCTACAATATAACATATGTTGGGTTTAACATTTAAACCCAACTTAGCCACATGAAAAAGGGGAGGCTTATAACATGGGGTTTATATATATTCTAAGTAACATAAAAAGGGGAGTGTGAACGCATGAACTTGCAACATAGCGAACTAATTAACATAAGTTTAGCACTTGTGAACTTGCATTGTAATAGTATATAATCATGGCATAAACATACTTAAACATGAATCATTCTGCTCATATAATCATGGCATAAACATACCTAAACATGAACCATTCTATTCATATAATCATGGCATAAACATACCTAAACATGAATCATGGTTTTTAATCTATTCATGTAAACTTGCAATTGGAATGTAAATCTAACTTAATTATGTGTCACATATATCATCATATGATTTTGATAACAACATAGGCCTAAAACATGTTTTCAACTAGGCATAACTCCAAACATAATTTAGTCATGTTCATAACGGTGCTTACTTTTGTCTCTAATACAAAAGTATGGTTTTACACTTGAATCACGATGCCAATTCCAACATAAATTCATATAAACCATAATACTTAGTTGAATCCAATTCCACACTAAAAGTGATCATAAAAGTATGTACGTCATATTGGCATAATAGTGAATCATATACTTGCATGAATCTCAAATAAACTACCACAACATATGGTCGTTAACATGAATCATATACTTGCAAATATCCAATAGGCCTAACATCGTTATACCACAATATCCCAAATCGATTCAGAATTAGAATCATAGCAACATACAATCATAAATGAAATTAAGTACAATTCCATTTCTCATTTTACATAAATCAAAACTCAATTGTTCATTCACATCGGAATAGCACTCTACTT
Organism: Allium sativum; assembly: GCA_030737875.1. Taxonomy (NCBI): domain Eukaryota; kingdom Viridiplantae; phylum Streptophyta; class Magnoliopsida; order Asparagales; family Amaryllidaceae; genus Allium; species Allium sativum. The sequence continues at coordinate 343,879,919 of CM060924.1, read as the reverse complement.
ACAACGTATGACGAATCTACAATTCAGGAATCTGAATTCTGAATTTGGAGATGTTGTCCTTTGTTGTAGGCGTTGTTTTGATTTGGTTGACGTTGCTTTAAGCTTTCGAATTGTCTCCTAATTGTCTCTCAATTTTGACGGCTGTTCCTAGTCTTTCCTCACCAGCATGACGGTCTCATATTCATTTTCTTTTGTGTGAATTAGGTGGAGTCTTAGGTCCTTTTTATAGAGTTTGTGAGTTGATTAGGACCGTCGATGGAGCTTGGGTGAATATTAGCTATTCGTTTGAAGAAGAGACCAATTAGGAGCTGACACCTAGCCCTAGTGACAAGGCAAGACTCAGAAATACGGCCAAGCACAGACCAGGCAACCCAGGAGGGGCTGGGTTCGACCTGGCTCAGCGGCCAGGTCGACTACCCAGTCGACCCCCAGGTCGACTATGTAGTCGACTTGGGTGCCCCAGGTCGACTACCCAGTCGACCTGGGTAGCCCAGGTCGACTACTCAATCGACTTGGGTGCCTTGGGCGGGAAAATTCCCGCCCTGCCAATCCGGCCCGATTTTATTGAAATTTGAATTTGTTTTCTGAGCATTTTTGTCTGTTTGAATTTTAAATTGAATTCTGAAACTTCCGGAGGCCATATCTCCCTCATACGGAGTCCGTTTTACGCAAACTCGGACTCTATCTCAAGCAGAGTTCCGAGACGAACGCAATGGCGTATCCCGTTTCCCTTAATTCTTTGATTTGAAATTAATTATACTTTAATTTGTGATTTTCACTATTATAGAATACACGGGGTGTTACAAGCATCAGGCATTAATGCCTACGTTCTAAAATGGTGTAGGAGGGGTCTGCGATTTTTGGTCTCGGATAGATTTGAGAGAGAACACGTTTGAATATGGAGGGGAGTTGTGACGGCCCGCCCCACACCAACCGACATTTACTCCAAAAGTGCGCTGTACACATGTCCAGTTAGCACGGGACGGATCGTCAGAAGAAAAAGGGAAGAAAGAAATGAACTAACAAGGAAACTGTAGAATGTCTCACAACGCATGGAACAAAATATAATAACAACATACTTGACATAAAACAGGTGAGACAGTGCATAAGCTGAAAACAACTAACATAGCAGCGGAAAATCCAAGTACAGCTTATGATCCAAAGTTAACATTATTACAACTTTTCAAACTGTCTCAAAGAGCAAAAGCAAGATAAAGGAGGTACACTACTAATGCCCAAGAAGCGACCACCAACGACACAGGGAGAATATCTATATATCATACGTGGAGGCCTCCTGCTCACCTCCGAATCAGCTACTCGCGCATCACCAGCTAACCTGTCTCTAGTCTGCTCGTGTGAGCACCCAGAGTAATAAGAGGAGACATAAAACTCTGGGTCAAACATAAAGCTTGGTATGAGCGATAAGCATCTAAACAGAACAATAACAGGTAGACTAAACCATACCTGAACTTGGACCTGCAACCAAAGAGTTAGCACTACATACTGTACAACACTCTAAGGTGCCATTTCAAATGGTGTAAAGATAACGGGGGTGGGGGTGTGCATGTCATAGTGATGGCAAACAATCAAACATATCATCCATCCTCATATCTCTCACTCAGTGCATAAAGCATACGATATTCACCACTTCGATCACCCAACATACCTTGCTATGATCACTTTGCCCCATGAAGTCATAAATGGCTTCACTGCACTGATACATAGCCACTAATCCTTTGCTATGTCCACTTTGCCCCATGGAGTCACAATGACCCCACTGCACTGGCTCATAGCCTCACTAATCCTTTACTATGTCCACTCTGCCCCAAGTAGTCACAATGACCCCACTGCACTGGCTCATAGTCTTACTACGCATCACTTTGGCCCTCGAGTCATAATGACTCTACTACACTGATAACGTAGTCTTGCTACCATCACCTTTCCCCTCGAGTCATAGTGACTCTACTGCACTGATAAGTAGCCCTTCATCCATTTTCAGTGGTAAATCGAAGTTATGAACGTCGACAACTCCTTAGCACACGTCCCGCAGCAAAGTCCAACCATGAAGTGAACTCATTGGTTCCCAACTGGATCCTGAGCTCTAACTTCCATTTGGACTACCTTTGCATCTCGGGTTATTGGTCATCACCGGATCGGTTCGGATCTCCCATAATCATCAGTTCGGTTCAGATCGGAATACTCCTCTTCACTAGATCGGATCATATACATCAGCCTCCCTCACAGCACGTCGGTTCGGATCGGTAGACGTCGCCCCTAGTCGGGTCGGGTTCTTCAAGCTCGATCGTTACGGATCGGTTCGGAGGTGACTAAACAGATTGGGTCGAGGTGGCACATCAGATCGGTTCGGAGCACGGGCTTCACCCTTTTCCCCCCAACGTTGGATCAGTCTCCATCTCCACGCGGATGGGGTCGGGGAGCTACTGGCGGTTTGGACCAGAGAGGCTAATCACGATCGGGTCGTTAAGTCCGATCCGGTCCGGTTCCTGCAACATTCCTGCAACTTCCACCAACTTGTTTATACGCCACTCGACCGCGTTTTCGACCAATATAACACTTCTAACCAATCACAAAGCACACATATAGTCATAACAACATAGGGAATCAACCAAAAACACCAAAACAACAAAATGATAGGTTAAAATGGATCAAACATGGCCAAAACCCCATATTTCCCCTTAAGCATGTTTAGGTGAAACTAATGATATGATTAGCATAACTTAACCAAATTAACCCAAATTCATATCAAAGGTCTAAAACATCATTTAATAATTTATAAGTATTTTTCCAGAATTTATTAGTGTATAAATTCGCTAATTAACACTAATTACCCTTAATTAGCCATAATTAGTGAGGAACTATGCAATCACTCACCTTAGCCACAAATAAACTTTAGATCTGAAATAGATCTTTGATTTGGTACAAATCCCAATGCTAAACAGTAGCTCTAACGTTGATTTGGTGAAGTTCCCCCTTGATTTGATGTTGCTAAGCTTAGTCTTTGATTAGAAGATGATTTGGAGGTGATTTAGAGGTTGGAGGCCATTTTTAGGGTTTCTAAGAGGTAAGTGGAGGCTAGAAAACTGAAATGGAATGAATCTCTAACTCTTTTCAGCCTCCCCATAACCCTAATCCCGAAATGGGTTATGGGCTCATTCACTAATCACCCTATTCGGCCCGGTTAAGCAGTTTTTCACATTCCAAACCTTATTTCAGCCATATCTCCCAAACGGTAAGTCCGTTTGGCTATTATGACCACTCTACGGAAAGGTAAACCATCAAATGAATCTAATGGAAGCGGTTTCAGGTCAAAATTACTTTCCAGTCAAAAGTTATGGCCAAAACAAGATTAGCTAGGGGCAAAACGGTCATTTAAAAATCGACAAAAATCATGAACATGGGAAATGACTCAAATGGTTGTTTCTCAAAGTTACATGACCATACGACTTCATATGGGAAAGAAATAAATATTTTACGATCCTCCGAATGCGTAGAATGCGGGTTGTTACATTCTCCCCCCTTAAGAAATTTCGCCCCCGAAATTTCCTAATCAAATCACACACAAGGGTCCCGCATGCCTATCAGTCATAAAACAACAATTAAACATGCAAAACAAGCAAAACCAGTCTATCCTAGCATGCGGAATAACTAAATCGCAAAGTAAATCTTACCAGGCAAAGAGTTCTGGATACATCTTTTTAATGCTCTCCTCTGTCTCCCAAGTATAGTCATTCTCGTTCTCGCCCCACTGAACCTTGACTAGCCTCACCACCTTCCTTCGAAGTTGCTTCGTATCGTGCTCGACAATACGAATCGGCTTGCGGCTCCCAACCGCCTCGGGTTCTACTTCGAAGTCCTCTAACTGATCAGGTGAAATAGTCAAATCTGGGTCGTGAATGAACTTCCTTAGTTGGGCAACATGAAATACATTGTGAACTCCCGCCATCTTGTAACACCCCGGATTTTTGAATAATCGACTTAACTAAATTAAAGAATAATAAATCTCAGACGTGAGAATTATGGGGATTGGGTTGCGCCATTGTGTTCGTCTTGGAATTTTAGTGGAGATAGAATCCGAGTTTGCGGGAAACGAGTACCGGATGAAAGAGTTATGGACGAACGAAGTTTGGTGGAAAAATAAAGGAAAAAAATGCACTGGCGTACTTGTGAAGTGCGCCAGTACATATTTACACTGGCGCACCTGCCAAGTGCGCCCAGGCCGAGGCTGGAGCCTGCACAGCTTTCTGTTTCAGGCTGACCCGTGTTGTTGAGTCCATTCTGACTCCTTGCTGAGTCATTAGGGCTGACTCATCACCCTATCATAAATGGATGGTTTTGATTAACCCTAAGAACATCCGACGGCTTAAATTAATTTATAACTCAATAAAAAGACCCCTATACACAAACCCTAAATCAGAAAATAAACAAAGACCATGGCCGTCATGCTATTATTTTGAGACCTAGTGCAACCTCCATCAAATTAAAGATAAAGAACAACAACCAAATTAGAACTACCCAACCCTAACAGCGATTCTTCATCAAAGGAGCGCTAATTCGACTCTCTTTCTTCTGTAATTGTGAGTATGATGATCTTAACAAGATTATTGTTAAACTAATTAGATTAAGTTATGAATGGATTATAAGTGAATGATGTGGATTGTCATATATGTTGTTGTAAACCTTATGCTATCATGTATGTTGTAAATCCTATGTTATGTGTTGATGATATCCTATATGTTGTAAATCATGCTATGATGATATTGTAGAGGTTGTAATTTGCTATGCTAAGTTGTGATAAATCATACATGTTATAAAGTCATGATGTTATTATCTATGCTAATTAGTTCATGTTAATCAAATCATAATGTTTGGGCTATGTTGATCTATATGACAAATCATGTATGCAAGTTTGGATAGATTAGTAAAGATATTGAACATATGCCATGACATCTATTTAGATCTAGAATTATGACATCTAGAATTATGCTATGATATATGTGAATTCTATGTATTAGATGCTAGTTCACACCATCATTATGTTGCATAAAACCCCATATGCAAGTCCATACATGAATTTGGATTATGATCATATTATGTGAATTGTGACATTTTACCAAACAAGTAGACACCTTTAGATCCATAACATGTGTAGTTTCATGCAAGTTTCACCCCTATTATGATTAGATCTATTTTATTTGTCTATATGTTGTGATAATTTATCCTTGTGCTATGAGTTAGACTATTCGAGTCTAACATATGTTTTGCGTTGAATAAGCGAACGTATAACGTGGGGGTAGGGGTAATATTAAGGATTTAATATTAAGAAGTTGAGGTGCAATTGATATGATTTTGCATGCCATGAATGGATGGCCATAATTGAGTCAATTATGGACACCATAAAAATTGGAATTAATTAATAATTTGAATAGGGAATTATTAAAACTGGGGTAAAAGATTATAGGTGATAATCAATGCTTAGGACACGAGGTTGGACTCGTTTGTGACGTAAACCCGCCCGGCAAATCCAGTGGTCACAAATGTCAGCCCAATGTGAGAGGTCCTAGGCCCGAACTAAAGCATAACAGTTGTAAAGACACGAGGTTAGACTCTTTTATGGTGTAAGACTGCACAGACCCGCCCGGCATATCCAGCTGCCATAAATGCCAGTCTAATGTGAGAGGTCTTTATGAGGTTATGGCATGAATGAATTAAGAAATACTTAACCAGATAAACATGTAAGTTGGGACATGGGGGTTAAGTAGGTGCCTTGGGTGGCATAAGGAATCTAGTGGGTGCCCTTAGTGGCATGTGAAATACGATTAGTAAGACTTAACCAAACACACATGTAAATGAACATGACTAAGAGGGTTAAGTGGGATATACTAGTGGTGACAAGCTTAGGTGGGTAGTTTGCGGGGACCCATTTCAACCAGTAACCCAAACGTATCTTTGTGGGCTCGACCTAAGTCGAGGACAGGACACGCATACTGGGGTTTGACTATAAGAGGCCAAAACGGGGTAGCGGTGGCAACGCAAGTCCAGCGGGTTTCATATGCGTGTGTGGACCCGGGCTGGTAGGTAAGACGTTGCGGCATCGTGTAGGTATAAGCCGTGCATTCTCAAGTTGTATCGGGTTGCCACTTTAGGGGAGTGATACACCCCACTGTGGGGCCAGCACGGGTATCTACGAGTAGGGAGCCGATCAAAAATGGGTAGTGGGGTACACCTAGTGGAGATAGGGGCAGACGACACCTTTGTAGTCAGCTAGGGGTACGCAAGGCAATTTATATAACTTCTGAGTGAAGCAAGTGGGATCAACCTTTAGGGTGACTGGTGCGGTGCAGTGTAGTAATTATTCGTTAGTAATTAGGTGTGCCTTTAACGTTATCTTTATCTGCTCATTCCATACCCAATAGTTCATAGGCATTTCCTTGTTTTCCAGCTTATGCCTTAGTCTAGTTATTTTGATAATAGTATTGTTAGAATTATCATACTCGCCAGACTTTATGTCTGACCCCCTCTATTTCTATCCTTTTCCCCCTCCAGGTCCTCAGGGTGGGCCCAGCTCTAGTGGAGTTTGATTGGATTGCTTTATCTCTCTTTTGGAAAGCTTGGACCGTTGAAGTAAAGTCCAGCTTATTATCTTCTTTAATGGCTATTTATGTAATGGGATTATGTATTTTGTTTTATCAAGATGGATATTGTACTTGATTCTGGTTTATGGTTTTATGATGTAACAAACATGTTTAATTTCCGCTGCAATAAAATGAAGTATTAGATTTCCAAGTACTACTTATTATCTGTCTTGTTGTAATTTTTCTGTTCTATATTCACTTAAAACCTCCATGGAAGTTAATGCATTCCCTTTGTGAGTGACATTAATGGACGTGGGGTGTTACACGTGGTATCAGAGCTTAAGGTTACCAGAACAGATTTTTTTTTTAGAAAAACTATTTTTCTAAAGTATTTTTGGAAGAAGTGCTTTCAGAAACATGTCTTAAATGAGTTATTTTAAAGAGGAAAGTTTTTAAGAAAAACATAATCCCCAATAGCCATATCTTTATCTTTCAAACTCTCCATTTTGAATCTTTCCTTTTTCGTTTCAGCATGGCTGAAGATCTTAACCTACCTGACGGTGTAACGATACCAGGATGGTATAGGAGGTTATTAGAAGCTAGGGCCGCTGCAGGTCCAGCCAATGTTCCTCCACCAACAGTTGCACCCGCTCCTCCTCCTCCTCGCGCTGATACTTTTGAAAAGACATGCAAGAAATTTAAGGCTATGGGTGGAAAACCTTTTCAAGGGTCAGAAACGTTTGTGGAAGCTAGATATTGGCTTAGGGAGGTGGAAGAATTACTAGAAATCTTTGAAGTAGAAGAGGGGAGGAAAGTCAAATTAGCAGCTTGGTTAATGAAGGGAGAGGCCTCGTTTTGGTGGGAGGTCGCTAATGGGGAGCGTCCTGTTGATTCTTGGGCGGATTTCAGACGTAGGTTTGAGGCGAAGTTTCTCTCAAGGGCAAAAGAGAATCTATATATGGAAAGGTTCTTGACATTAAAGCAAGGAAGCTCATCGGTGAAAGAATATGTCAACAAATTTAATCAGTTAGCAGGGTTTGGATTGGACTTAGTGAACACGCCTGAGAAGAAGGCTCTGAGGTTCGTTAATGGATTGAATGAACCGTTGCAAGGGTTGGCTATGACCCACATCCCTATGGGGGCCACCTTTGAGAAGCTAGTAGACATGGCATTCATGCACGAGAAGAAAGGCACTAATGCTAATAAGGCACCCGAGAAGAAAGGGGATCAGAAGAAACCACAACAGCAAAACAAGAAGGGTGGTAAAGACAATAATGGCAAGGGAAAGAAGAAATGCTTTAACTGTGGGACACCAGGCCATCTCAGCAAAGATTGCCGAAAGGAAAAGAAGACTGGCTGTTTTCACTGTGGTGAAGCGGGACATCTAGTGAAGGACTGCCCAAAGAAGGGGCAGAGGGCAGGGTCTACCTCGGGAGGATAGGTGCAGGCTCTTATGGCACCAGGGCAGGCAAGGGGACAAGTTCAGGCTCTCGCGGTCCCACCGCTGCAAGAACGAGGTAGAACCATTTCTGTTGAAAGCTTAGTTTTTCTGTTTGATCATCCTGTCCGTACCATATTCGATTCGGGCGCATCACATTCGTTTATCTCTACATCATTTGTTGAATCACTGCATTTAAACACCAGTTTAGTAGAGGATCCCTTAGTTGTTTCGAATCCAATTGGGGGCTCAGCTTATTTGTCCATGATGTGTTTGGATTTGAAAATTTCTATACTTAGCGTTGAGTTTAGATGTGATCTATGGGCTAATTTTAGGAATGGATTGGTTATCCAGATATGGGGCCGTTCTTGATTGTGAAAGGAGAGTAGTTAGGCTCTTGACTCGCCTTGGCAACACTCTCGAAATCTTTTGTAATCCCATAAATTCCGTTATGCTAAGTTATTTAGAATCGCTTGACGCGTCTGTGGAGAATCTACGATCTGTTAGAGTGGTCCAAGAATACTCGGATGTGTTTGAGGAGGTGAAGGGCTTGCCTCCGAAGCGGGAGATAGATTTTCGAATATATCTGGTGGATAATGCAAAACCAGTATCTTTGCCAGTACGCCACATGGCTCCTCGTGAAAGGAGGGAACACAATAAGCAAGTAAAAGAGTTGCTTGAGAAGGGGTTCATAAGACGAAGTATATCAGAGTGGGGTGCTCCAGTAGTATTTGCCACGAAGGCGGATGGGTCCCTTAGACTTTGTGTGGACTATAGAGAACTTAATAAATTTACTAAGAAAAATAGACACCCACTGCCAAGGATTGACGATCTCTTCGATCAGTTAGTTGGCGCCTCAGTGTTTTCGCAGTTGGACTTAGCCACTGGTTTCCATCAGTTGAGAGTGGCTGAGGATAGCATTGACAAGACTGCCTTTTGGACTCCGGACGGTTTCTATGAATGGCTAGTGATGCCCTTCGGTTTGACAAACGCCCCCGCATACTTTGTTGATTTGATGAGTATGGTGTTTAGGGAGTACCTTAATAAATTCGTGGTAGTCTTTGTAGACGACATCTTGATCTTTTCTAAGGATGAAGAAGAGCATGCCCTACATCTTAGGGAAGTGTTGGAGACCCTATGAGCGCATAATCTTAAAGCTAAATTTTCCATATGTCACTTTTGGAGGAAAGAAGTGCGATTCTTAGGGCACGTGGTTTCCAAGGAAGGGATAGCTGTGGATCCCGCGAAGGTGGTGGCCATCCAAGATTGGAAGGTCCCTAAAAATGCTACCGAAGTGAGAAGTTTCTTAAGGTTGGCTGGCTACTATAGGAAGTTTATCAAAGACTTCGCAAAGGTATCAGCTCCATTAACACGCTTGACGAAGAAGAACCTAGATTTCACATGGGACGTAGATTGTGATGATGCGTTCCAACGTTTGAAGAGAGCTTTGACCTCAGCTCCAGTCTTAGTGCTGCCAGCGGGAGTAAGCCGTTTACTGTTTATACCGATGCTTGTGGGACAAGACTAGGCGTAGTCTTAATGCAAGAGGGAAGGGTAATAGCCTATGGTGGAAGGCAGTTGAGAGCGCATGAGAAAAATTACCCTACACATGACCTAGAGTTTGCCGCAATTGTTTTCGCGCTTAAGTCTTGGCACCATTATCTTCTTGGCGAGAAATTCGAATTATTCACTGACCATAAATCTTTAATATACTTATTCTCTCAGAAGGACTTGAACTTAAGGCAACAAGGGTGGATGGAATTCTTAGCGTCCTACGATTTCGAAATAGCATATACCTTTGGCAAGGGTAACGTGGTGGCAGATGCCTTAAGTAGGAAAAGGCTGTCCTTGAGTCCGTTGTTTGTTGAACGGCGAAACTTAGAATTCATCTCTATGTTTGATTTTAGACCTTCCATTGACTTCGTACCTGTTTTGCTAGCATCCTTGGAGGTCAAACCTACGCTTTTGGGACGGATTGGTGAGGCACAACGAGACGACCCACAATTGGTTGAGTTAGTAGAAAAGCTCAAAAGAGGGGAGTCATCAAGCCATCTCCGTAGGTATACCCTAGATGATAAGGGTTGGTTACGTAGGGATAGTAGACCTTGTGTACCAAAAGACGATGACCTAAGGAAGACCATTCTTGATGATGCACATCGTTCGAAGATGACCATTCATCCCGGCGGGGACAAGATGTACAAAGACATGAAGCGAGTTTTCTTTTGGGCCGGTATGAAGAGGGATGTGGCCGAGCATGTCGCTAGATGCTTGGTGTGCCAACAAGTAAAAGCGAAGCAAAAGAAACCCGGTGGGTTGCTTCACCCATTGGAGGTCCCACTATGGAAATGGGAAAGTGTCTTGATGGACTTTGTGGACGGATTACCAAGATCAAGGAAGGGTAATACGGGGATTTGGGTTATAGTAGATAGACTTACTAAAAGCGCCCATTTTATTCCCGTAAAGAGTAAGAGGACTGCTCCATGGTTAGCTTCTGTATACGTTTGGGAGGTAGTTCGTTTGCACGGTGTTCCTTCTAGCATAGTGAGCGACAACGATCCTATTTTCACTAGCGAATTTTGGAGAAGCTTACAAGAGGCGGTAGGGACTCCGTTATGTTTGAGCACCGCATATCATCCTCAGACGGACGGCCAGAATGAGATGGTGAATCGTATTCTAGAGGACCTTTTGAGGCTATGTATCCTAGACTTTGGGGGTACGTGGGAAGAGCATCTTCCGTTGGTAGAGTTCGCATATAATAACAACTTTCAGTCTAGCATTGGCATGGCACCTTTCGAAGCTCTTTATGGACGACCTTGCCGTTCACCTACATGTTGGTGGGAAGCTACAGATAAGATCTTGCTTGGGCCCGATATGATTAGAGAGACTTCATAAAAGATTGATTTGATACGAAGAAGGATGAAGACGGCGCAAGATAGATAGAAATCTTATGCGGACAAGAGGAGGTCAGATCTTGAGTTTGAGGTTGGGGACATGGTCTTTGTCAAAGTGTCTCCATTACGAAATGTCGTTCGCTTTGGGTCCGTTGGGAAATTAGCACCAAGGTTCATAGGGTCGTTTCCTATTAAGGAAAAGATTGGACAGATGGCGTATAGAGTGGAGTTGCCTGAGAGACTTAGTGGTGTGCACGACATATTCCATGTGTCACATTTGAGGAAGTGCTTGCACGAGATCGCGGAAGTGGCAGAGCCGAACTTTCTTAGAGAGGTGGAGATAGAGCGTGATGCAACAATTCGACGAGTTCCTACATGCATTCTTGGGTCGGAGATCAAGAAGTTGAGGAATCGAGTGGTCAGACTAGTCAAAGTGCAATGAGGAGATGATGAGAGCAACGCTACTTGGGAGACAGAAGCAAAGATGCCTTCGTTGTACCCTTTTCTTTTTGAGGGTATGTCTTTTAATTTCTCCTTTATTGCTTATCTTGTACTTATCTTACCTTTAGAGTATCCTCTCGCTAGTATCTTTGACCTTTAGTTAGGATAATCCTATGGTTGAAACATGTGATTGAGACATGTTATGTATGATGGATGCACGTGGATGCAAGTATTTGCTAGTGGTTGCTCGTGGATGCATATACACACACTTTAGGCACTAGATCGGCTTAGTCACTTCATATTGCATATTGCATATAAACGTGTGTACATATTTAAGTAATGAGTGAATAATGGTTGTATCATCATATGGATGCTGCATTTTGGTGAATGGTTGTGCACACATGTAGAAATGATGTGTATCGATAAGGTTCTTTCGCATACATAATGGACGCATGACACTAGCATGGTTTGCATTAAGGAGGTCAACTGAATCAGTAGACTGCTTGATTTTGCATTAGATAAGGAACATATACACACACTTCTTGCATATGTTCATACAACATTAGAAATTTTATAAGGACAATGGATGCCGTGTTTGATGGTCGAGTAGATGGTTGTTTGGATGGTAGGATATACATTCTCCTTAACTTTGAGATTTCGGGGACGAAATCCTTTAAGGAGGGGAGAATGTAACACCCCGGATTTTTGAATAATCGACTTAACAAAATTAAAGAATAATAAATCTCAGACGTGAGAATTATGGGGATTGGGTTGCGCCATTGTGTTCGTCTTGGAATTCTAGTGGAGATAGAATCCGAGTTTGCGGGAAACGAGTACCGGATGAAAGAGTTATGGACGAACGAAGTTTGGTGGCAAAATAAAGGAAAAAAATAAAAAAAAATAAAGGCACTGGCGCACTTGGGAAGTGCGCCAGTACATATTTACACTGGCGCACCTGCCAAGTGCGCCCAGGCCGAGGCTGGAGCCTGCACAGCTTTCTAGTTCAGGCTGACCCGTGTTGTTGAGTCCATTCTGACTCCTTGCTGAGTCATTAGGGCTGACTCATCACCCTATCATAATTGAATGGTTTTGATTAACCCTAAGAACATCCGACGGCTTAAATTAATTTATAACTCTATAAAAAGACCCCTATACACAAACCCTAAATCAGAAAATAAACAATGACCATGGCCGTCATGCTGTTATTTTGAGACCTAGTGCAACCGCCATCAAATTAAAGATAAAGAACAACAACCAAATCAGAACTACCCAACCCTAACAGCGATTCTTCATCAAAGGAGCGCTAATTCGACTCTCTTTCTTCTCTAATTATGAGTATGATGATCTTAACAAGATTATTGTTAAACTAATTAGATTAAGTTATGAATGGATTATAAGTGAATGATGTGGATTGTCATATATGTTGTTGTAAACCTTATGCTATCATGTATGCTGTAAATCCTATGTTATGTGATGATGATATCCTATATGTTGTAAATCATGCTATGATGATATTGTAGAGATTGTAATTTGCTATGCTAAGTTGTGATAAATCATACATGTTATAAAGTCATGATGTTATTATCTATGCTAATTAGTTCATGTTAATCAAATCATAATGTTTGGGCTATGTTGATCTATATGACAAATCATGTATGCAAGTTTGGATTGATTAGTAAAGATATTGAACATATGCCATGACATCTATTTAGATCTAGAATTATGCTATGACATATGTGAATTCTATGTATTAGATGCTAGTTCACACCATCATTATGTTGCATAAAATCCCATATGCAAGTCCATACATGAATTTGGATTATGATCATATTATGTGAATTGTGACATTTTACCAAACAAGTAGACACCTTTAGATCCATAACATGTGTAGTTTCATGCAAGTTTCACCCCTATTATGATTAGATCTATTTTATTTGTCTATATGGTGTGATAATTTATCCTTGTGCTATGAGTTAGACTATTCGAGTCTAACATATGTTTTGCGTTGAATAAGCGACGTATAACGTGGGGTAGGGGTAATATTAAGGATTTAATATTAAGAAGTTGGGGTGCAATTGATATGATTTTGCATGCCATGAATGGATGGCCATAATTGAGTCAATTATGGACATCATAAAAATTGGAATTAATTAATAATTAGAATAGGGAATTATTAAAACTGGGGTAAAAGATTATAAGTGATAATCAATGCTTAGGACACGAGGTTGGACTCGTTTGTGACGTAAACCTACCCGGACCCGCCCAGCAAATCCAGTGGTCACAAATGTCAGCCCAATGTGAGAGGTCCTAGGCCCGAACTAAAGCATAACATTTGTAAAGACACGAGGTTAGACTCTTTTATGGTGTAAGACTGCCCGGACCCGCCCGGCAAATCCAGCTGCCATAAATGCCAGTCTAATGTGAGAGGTCTTTATGAGCTTATGGCCTGAATGAATTAAGAAATACTTAACCAGATAAACATGTAAGTTGGGACATGGGGGTTAAGTAGGTGCCTTGGGTGGCATGAGGAATCTAGTGGGTGCCCTTAGTGGCATGTGAAATACGATTAGTAAGACTTAACGAAACACACATGTAAATGAACATGACTATGAGGGTTAAGTGGGATATACTAGTGGTGACAAGCTTAGGTGGGTAGCTTGTGGGGGCCCATTTCAACCAGTAACCCAAACGTATCTTTGTGGGCTCGACCTAAGTCGAGGACGGGACACGCATACTGGTGTTTGACTATAAGAGGCCAAAACGGGGTAGCGATGGCAACGCAAGTCCAACGGGTTTCATATGTGTGTGTGGACCCGGTGTGACGGCAAGGAATTTCGCTCGGTCCGAACCAGTCGCTAAACCGACCCAGACCGTTCGAAACGCCCTATCGTTTGAGAACACGACAAAATAGAACGCGTACAGAAGAACATTTCATTGTATATTACAACAATGCATCAGATTACAAGAATATACAGAGTATAAATGAATATTACACAGAAATATCAGAGATTCAAATTACATTTAAATACATAGCAGCGGAAAATAATACAATACACAACTAGAAGAGATATACGGATACAAAGCTTTCCGGATATCATTCCAGCTGTAAACCAGGATCCTGTGAATATAAATCTGCAAAACCAAAACTACTAGCTGCCCGTGTCAAAATAAGGGCACCCAGAGTTTAGGTTAAAACAATAAACTCCAGGTCAGTCATGTGACTGGTGTGAGAACTAAAACAGTTAATCTTTATTTTTAAAGTTAGGTAAATCAAGGGACCACGCCGTATAATACGGAACGGGTTTACTCCCAAGAATACCAGTGCATAAAACAAACAGCGCAATGCTAAATAAAGAAAAATGAAGCTGTTATAAGACCCAGGTCCCATCACACAATGCAACGCAGTCGAGGATAGGGTTTTCCCTTATAACAGCCAAAGAATGCTTGATACGTTTAAAACAAATCATTTGATACTATTATAAGTGCATAGTGTATAAAACAACTTCAAATCATAAGTATCAATCATAGGCGGCATGGGTACCATATATCATGTCGCCATATATAGGTTTACAAATAAAACCGCAAATGTCACGTATTTGGAAATTGGATTTCCATCTATGAACCGAGGCAAAAGATAGTCCTCAACCGATTCGAGACGCTCTAGCCCGCCCCTCAGGATCAGAGCTCGAGTGACCCTTGGATCGTCAGGGCCGGTCCACCGATGTGGATTAAACTTAAACCCTGAACATGCGTTTCCCCGCCTTATGGGGCGTAAACGAGCCAACTAAATGACTCCATCAGTTCGAGAACGACCGATCAATCCGAGGCGCCTCGCAACAGCAACAACCACATAAGTCAAACTCGTCAGGGCGTGTAAAACCACTGACGCCACTTCTAACTAGAAAGAAACGCATGCCCTCCCTGAGGTCCTCTCCCGTTTTTGGTTCACAACCGGGGTGCGAAACTCGCGAAGCAAACGTTACACAAAGCTACGCCACAAAGGCCGTGCTTTGATCATCACCACGAGACTTTGCTTTTCAACAGAAGCCTCGATCAATTGCCACTTGGGCATGCCACACAGGCAATTCACTCCATGCGTTTGATATCCATCAATATATAACCCCTGAGCTCGTACGTCTCAGAGAAGGGCGTTAAGCAAGAGAATAAATTCTCCGCCGCCAAACAGATATATATTTAATAGAAATCAATCACACAGACTAAAATCCAATGTCAGACACACAGTCCATTTACAAGTCCGTTCTGGGTCTGAACGAAACCGGAGGCACCTAGTACCTCGCATATCCATCGATCTCCAAGTACGTCTGGACGATCACCAACTGTTTCCATCTTCTTGGGTGTACAGCCCAATCAAGATCATCAGTTATCACCCAAACGACGTGAAGACTTCCGGTCTTCGACCATCGTCTTCATCTTCGACTTATCGTCGTATCAGTTATTCAGAATGGGATAAACCCGGTCTTTCCGAATAACTCGCGTATATTTTAAATAAGTGTTACACAAACACAACATACGCCTCATTCCAATTCATTAGTCACTAACCGTAAATTAATCAAGAGAATAATTCCCCAAATATTAACCCCGAAGGCCGAAACCAACATCAGATCAATACCCAGAAAACCATTCTGCTTGGCCAACCGACAGTTAGTTTCTAAATTTCACATTCATAGGGAAAGGTTCCCATTAATTTTATCCAAGATAAATTCCTTGAATTTATGTTTGAATCTCAATTCGAACTAGTCGGGATTAGCGAACCTTACCGAAGTAATCATTTGTTTTAATTTCCCAATCCCAACCTATTCATCCCATGAAGTAAAACTGGTTATACTTCATATCTAACACCACAGTGTTATCGGTAAATTCAATTACCATTTCACGTTCAAATCTAATTAAAGATTTAACTATCGCCTGGAGCAAAACTGGTGATACTCCATTTTCGATCATTTCAATCTAATTAAAGATTCATTAAAACTCCGCTTAGTTTTAATCTTCGACTGGGTTAAAGAATCAGTGTCATTTAAAACACGGTTCACGGTAAACCCAAAATCACATTCATTAATTATCGGGTTAAAGAACAAGTGTTATTTAAAACACTGTTCACGATAAACCCAAAAATCAATATCAATTCAATTCCAATTAAATATTGTTTAATTGGTACACTTCATTAAATCTAAATAAAAAGATTTAATCTTTTCTCAACTGGGTTCAAGAACAGTGTTAGTGAAGACACCATTCACGACAAACCCAAATCACATTCGATATTCAATACAAGGCTCTGGATAGAAAATATATCGGCTTATATTCAATATCGAATTCTACGACTAACAAATGTCGTATTGGGAATAACGATATAAATATATATCTTTCAAATTTCCATAACAACACCTGCATAATCACGAATTCCAACATCGAAATATTCCGAAGACAATTTCGATTCAAATCCACTCCAATGCAATCATTGGAAATTTTGGTTATTTTCAAAACCCTTTTCAAATTCAATTTATTTATTTAAAAATAAATAGAATTATAATTCTAGTTCAAAACTAGTTCATTTCGATAAAAATCTATTTTTATCTTTTCAAACATGAAGTTTTTCATCCCAAATCTTCACAAATCATTTCTTATGATTTTACACAAATTATTACTATTTTTAATAATTTTATCAAGGCCCGTACAGTCGATTTCCATCAACGGTCATCGAACTGCACTTACAGCGACCTTTTTCGAATTTGATTTGGACATAATTCCAAATCCAACCGTTAGATTTCTAATTTCTAATATTCGTTAGAAAGCTCTTTTCGATACGAACCCAACGGTTCCGGTTTTAGGAGAATCCGACGGTCGGATCTCCCGTAATGCCCGTTTGAAATAAATGGTCGAAATTCGCGAACTGCCGCGGCGCGGCGCGTTCTATTCAGGCCATTATATTATATATATAATATATATAATATATATATCGTCGATTACTATTTAAAATGAATTATATAAATAGTTTTGAATTCGTTTCAAAAACATTTTCAACTTCCATTTCAATTCAAATCAAAATTGAATTCTTCTTTATAAATTCGTTTTAAAATCCATTTCTATTCAATTCAAACTTCAATTCAATTTGAATTCATTTCAATTCGCTTTCAATTCAATTTGAATTCGTTTTTAATTCATTTCCTTTCGAAATCGTTTTCAATTCATTTCCTTTCGAAATCGTTTTCAATTCAATTCATTTCGAAATCGTTTTCAATTCAATTCATTTCGAAATCGTTTTCAATTCATTTCATTTCGAAATTGTTTTCAATTCAATTCCTTTCGAAATCGTTTTCAATTCAATTCATTTCGAAATCGTTTTCAATTCAATTCATTTCGAAATCGTTTTCAATTCAATTCATTTCGAAATCGTTTTCAATTCAATTCATTTCGAAATCGTTTTCAATTCAATTCATTTCGAAATCGTTTTCAATTCAATTCATTTCGAAATCGTTTTCAATTCATTTCATTTCGAAATCGTTTTCAATTCAATTCATTTCGAAATCGTTTAAAAGCGATATAAATATCGTTCACGTCAAAATGGCGTCAATCTAATCAACACGGCTTCATAAATTTCTATTTTCAAAATAGTTGTTATTATCAAAATATTTCGTTCAACACTTGACCAATCTCAATGAATGAGTACTGTCAATACATGAACTTTTATTTTATATCGATAAAGATGTAAATTTTAATATTAAAATATTTCGTTCAACACATGACCAATCTCAATGAATGAGTACTGTCAACACATGAACTTTTATTTTATAATATTCTTTATTTTTCAAATTGGAATGAGGCCCAATCAATTACCATATAAAGTTAATTATATGGATTTTCATACAACACATGTATATCATAGCATTGAAAAATAATCAACCATCAACCAAAGTGCACTACACTGTATAAGCATCAAATATAGATATCTAACGCTTATAACAGCCTGTCAATCAATCGATCGACATATTTAATCAATCAGGATGAGTGAACTTCAAATTTCATCCTAACACCCGTGTGGGGTTTCAAACAATCAAACACAGGTTTTATTTGTGCAGTTGGGCGATGTGTAAAATTTATCGACCCAATCAATGTCCTTCAAATAGGTGTACATAAACAAACCGTCTGGTTTGTAAATGAATATTTATTTATTCACTTTCACTATATTCATATTCACGTTAAAAATTATATTTTTAACGATAAAACATTTTATTCCAACATATGAATTTCTATTATTCATTTACACAATAAAATGATATTTTTATTTTCTAACATATTTTAGAAAATTTCGGCGGCATAACGGCACGATACTAGAAACGGGACAAGGCCTAGCCTAATCCCCGGTCTAGTGAAGGCCCACGCCATTCACACATCAATCAAATCAATTCGTTATGCAAACCACAAAATTTGGAGTAAGAGTCTAACCTAGCCTTACTCCTTCGCCTTATAACGGCGCACGTCTAATCCTAACCAATTTATCGATTCGATTTTTCACACCACAAATCACATTCAAACCAATATCGCAATCAATCACCAAACAGTCAAACAAACAAGTCCATGGTCTGTGGACGATTGTGTCGGGTGCTACTAAGCACCGTCTGCATCCTAGTATATATATATATAACTAGAAAATAAATTTGAAAGGTGAGAAATTCTCACATATAGCTATCCTAGCTCCACGGCACTTCTTTTGCAGAAGTCTTCGTCGTTTCGCCTTTTTGTCACCTTCGTTGCTGCTTTCACTACATACGTAAAAATCCCATTTTTACTTCGCTATTCAATATATAAAAATCGAATTTTTATTTCAAAGTTCAATATATAAAAATCGAATTTTTATTTCAGAGTTCAATATATAAAAATCGAATTTTTTATTTCTATGTCAAATAGATAAAAATTATATTTTTATCACGCTATTTTCCACATAAAGATTTCGCCTTTTCTAAAATAAAGATTTAGCCTTTTCAAAAATAAAGTTTTCTTCTTATAAAAATCACCATTTTATCTCAACGTATATAAAATAAAAATCAGATTTTTATTTCGTTACATACACAAAGATGATATCTTTATATTCTCTATCCTATAAAGATTATATTTTCAATACTTTAAAAATATAAAAATCATATTTTTAATACTTTAAAAATATAAAGATCATATTTTTACAAAAATATAGATCCCGCCTTTTCCATTTTAAAGATCAAATCTTTTCTTTTACTTTTTCAAGTTTAAATCTTTTCTCCTTTTAAAATCTAAATCTTTAATCAGTTTTTAAATGCTAATTAAAATTCAGTTTTTAAAAATAAAATAAATAAATAAAATCAGTTTTAAAAATTCAGTTTTTAAATTACTAAAAAAAAATCAAAACAGTTTTAAATTACTAAAAAAAAAAAAAAACAGTTTATATAATAAATTAAATTCAGAAAAACTTACAGGGGGGGGACTCGTGGCAGAGGTGTCGGAGGTGGGGGTTCTCCAGCCTAGGGTTTCGCGCGAGGGTTCGAGTGTGAGGGCGAGGGCAGCGGAGAGGGGGCCGAGCTCGTGGATGGTCGGAGGGTGGTGCGGTGGTCAGTGTAGGCGGCAGGGGCTCCCAGGAGTGGTTGACGGCGGGTTTTCAGATGGGGGTTGGGCTTGGGTTCACAAATGGACGAGGAGAGAGAGGGGAAAGCGGTGTGGGAGGTGGTGGTGGCTAGGGAGAAGGCGGCGGCGAGGTCCGGCGGTGCCAGGAACGGCAGCGGCGGTGGATCCGTCATCTTCTTTTTGTTCCTTTTTTTTTTGTTTGAACGAGAATGAATGGAGGAGGGGCGTTGACCGTGTAAATGGGGAAAAGGGCTTGGCCCATTTTATAAATTTAATTATTTAATTATTTTAAATCCCCTAAAAGCAACTTTTTTTTCGACCTCCAAACGAGACCCACTGACTGTCGCCCCTAGCATTTTACCCCCATTTCGAACACAATGGGATATGTATCGCAGGCTGATTCGACTGTTTGAATCAGTTTCCATTAAATTTACATTTAAATCACCATATTGAATTTTAAACGTACATTTCAAATTACCGGGGTCACATACTAACTAGAAAAATTCCCGAAAAATATTTTCTAGCTTCGTATTGACGATACGGTCATAACAAAACTAGTTTCGTCGAATTCTGAGACCGTTGGAAAAATGGCCAATTTCCAGTCGATTAAAATCAACTGAAACTGGTCAAACGCGTTTTCCTTTGCCACGCTCACATATCGATTCGAAAAATTATGAAATTTGGAATCTAGCAATAACTTAACATTCCGGACCCAACAAAACTGGTTTCGTCGAAATCCGAGGTCGTTTGCAAAATGGCTATTTTTAAGGGCCTGAATTCCATAGCGACTATTCAGAATTTTCAACTGGACATATCTTTTGATTCCCGCTACTAACTTTTGATTTTTCGGATTCGTTGGAAAGATATTCACTATTAGATTCCATTATTTTTGGTTTCACTAAAATCCGGATTGTTTTGCACCCGGTACATTCAATTGAAGTTTGAAATCGAATTATCGAACTACCGCGCCATTTTCAATTCTATTTATAATTATATATAATTATTATATATTCTAACGACGACGTATATAATATATACGTTCGAATTCTATTCAACTAAATTTCTCGTCGATATTATTTAAAATAATTCATTTTAAATATTCAAAATTCACTAAAATTGCCAATTTAAAAATTTCAAACTGGCTCGCATTTTCCGGGTTATTACAATCTCCCCCACTTAAAACTTTTCGTCCCCGAAAAGGAACAAAGTCGAAAGTGGTTTGATTAATCAACTCTACGCTCGATCTGGCTTCCATTCTCCAACTTTTCAATTTCTGAGAATTTTCAAAATTTCAAAAATTTGGCTAACACCCTAAATTTTCGAAAAATTTCGCCATAACCTCCCCTGCAATGGGAGCATCGGGGAATTTCAAATAGCTTCCCCGGTCCTTCAGATCTCAAAAAGAAAAAGAAAAAAGCCAAGCGGCTAGCCAATAGGCTCACAAAATCATCATCACCCAAACAAAACAGGAAATTATGTAGTAAACATGTACCTATTTGTCGGGCAAACAAATTTTATTCTCTGCTCTAGCCTCCTTGCTATGACCTGTTCAAAGATATATATGTATATGCAAGCAAACACAACCAATTTTCAATACCATTCAATATTTGATTCAATTAGGCATAATAGTTAAAAATTAGCAAACAAATAAACAAACAACACAAACATCAATCAATTAGTGCATTAGAGTTTCAAATTCATAATTTTGATATATATAAAGAAAATCATGTTTTTGATGCCAAATCACAACAATGTGTTCTAACTATATAAGATTTGGTTCTCACACCAGTCTAATGGAAATATATAGAAATCTCACTTTCATCACTCGAATATAAACACTGATAATGTGATCACAATTATCAGTATCATCCCCGGGCGACTAGAGTGTAATTCTATATCCATCCAGTATATTAAAATTTTGAATACACGCGGATCAGACGTATACGCAAAATCTTTATATACTGGACTGTCCAACTCAATATAAATAAATAATCAAATACGAATAATTGATTTAAATTTTCAAAACAAAGATTGTTTTCTCTTTCAAAAATATACCCTTCACACTCGTCCTAGGATACTACTGATCCCATCTCTAACGAGTCATTCTAATTGGATATTACTAACCCAATATCTGATGAATTCTTTCATATGGTTCTAATGTGTCTTGTTCTCTGCTTTGTAAACCAAAGCTCTGATACCAACTGTGACGGCAAGGAATTTCGCTCGGTCCGAACCAGTCGCTAAACCGACCCAGACCGTTCGAAACGCCCTATCGTTTGAGAACACGACAAAATAGAACGCGTACAGAAGAACATTTCATTGTATATTACAACAATGCATCAGATTACAAGAATATACAGAGTATAAATGAATATTACACAGAAATATCAGAGATTCAAATTACATTTAAATACATAGCAGTGGAAAATAATACAATACACAACTAGAAGAGATATACGGATACAAAGCTTTCCGGATATCATTCCAGCTGTAAACCAGGATCCTGTGAATATAAATCTGCAAAACCAAAACTACTAGCTGCCCATGTCAAAATAAGGGCACCCAGAGTTTAGGTTAAAACAATAAACTCCAGGTCAGTCATGTGACTGGTGTGAGAACTAAAACAGTTAATCTTTATTTTTAAAGTTAGGTAAATCAAGGGACCACGCCGTATAATACGGAACGGGTTTCCTCCCAAGAATACCAGTGCATAAAACAAACAGCGCAATGCTAAATAAAGAAAAATGAAGCTGTTATAAGACCCAGGTCCCATCACACAATGCAACGCAGTCGAGGATAGGGTTTTCCCTTATAACAGCCAAAGAATGCTTGATACGTTTAAAACAAATCATTTGATACTATTATAAGTGCATAGTGTATAAAACAACTTCAAATCATAAGTATCAATCATAGGCGGCATGGGTACCATATATCATGTCGCCATATATAGGTTTACAAATAAAACCGCAAATGTCACGTATTTGGAAATTGGATTTCCATCTATGAACCGAGGCAAAAGATAGTCCTCAACCGATTCGAGACGCTCTAGCCCGCCCCTCAGGATCAGAGCTCGAGTGACCCTTGGATCGTCAGGGCCGGTCCACCGATGTGGATTAAACTTAAACCCTGAACATGCGTTTCCCCGCCCTATGGGGCGTAAACGAGCCAACTAAATGACTCCATCGGTTCGAGAACGACCGATCAATCTGAGGCGCCTCGCAACAACAACAACCACATAAGTCAAACTCGTCAGGGCGTGTAAAACCACTGACGCCACTTCTAACTAGAAAGAAACGCATGCCCTCCCTGAGGTCCTCTCCCGTTTTTGGTTCACAACCGGGGTGCGAAACTCGCGAAGCAAACGTTACACAAAGCTACGCCACAAAGGCCGTGCTTTGATCATCACCACGAGACTTTGCTTTTCAACAGAAGCCTCGATTAATTGCCACTTGGGCATGCCACACAGGCAATTCACTCCATGCGTTTGATATCCATCAATATATAACCCCTGAGCTCGTACGTCTCAGAGAAGGGCGTTAAGCAAGAGAATAAATTCTCCGCCGCCAAACAGATATATATTTAATAGAAATCAATCACACAGACTAAAATCCAATGTCAGACACACAGTCCATTTACAAGTCCGTTCTGGGTCTGAACGAAACCGGAGGCACCTAGTACCTCGCATATCCATCGATCTCCAAGTACGTCTGGACGATCACCAACTGTTTCCATCTTCTTGGGTGTACAGCCCAATCAAGATCATCAGTTATCACCCAAACGACGTGAAGACTTCCGGTCTTCGACCATCGTCTTCATCTTCGACTTATCGTCGTATCAGTTATTCAGAATGGGATAAACCCGGTCTTTCCGAATAACTCGCGTATATTTTAAATAAGTGTTACACAAACACAACATACGCCTCATTCCAATTCATTAGTCACTAACCGTAAATTAATCAAGAGAATAATTCCCCAAATATTAACCCCGAAGGCCGAAACCAACATCAGATCAATACCCAGAAAACCATTCTGCTTGGCCAACCGACAGTTAGTTTCTAAATTTCACATTCATAGGGAAAGGTTCCCATTAATTTTATCCAAGATAAATTCCTTGAATTTATGTTTGAATCTCAATTCGAACTAGTCGGGATTAGCGAACCTTACCGAAGTAATCATTTGTTTTAATTTCACAATCCCAACCTATTCATCCCATGAAGTAAAACTGGTTATACTTCATATCTAACACCA
The DNA here is from genome assembly GCA_030737875.1 of Allium sativum. Lineage (NCBI taxonomy): Eukaryota > Viridiplantae > Streptophyta > Magnoliopsida > Asparagales > Amaryllidaceae > Allium > Allium sativum. Next base: position 343,855,699 of record CM060924.1, on the reverse strand, counting down.
CAGTGTTATCGGTAAATTCAATTACCATTTCACGTTCAAATCTAATTAAAGATTTAACTATCGCCTGGAGCAAAACTGGTGATACTCCATTTTCGATCATTTCAATCTAATTAAAGATTCATTAAAACTCCGCTTAGTTTTAATCTTCGACTGGGTTAAAGAATCAGTGTCATTTAAAACACGGTTCACGGTAAACCCAAAATCACATTCATTAATTATCGGGTTAAAGAACAAGTGTTATTTAAAACACTGTTCACGATAAACCCAAAAATCAATATCAATTCAATTCCAATTAAATATTGTTTAATTGGTACACTTCATTAAATCTAAATAAAAAGATTTAATCTTTTCTCAACTGGGTTCAAGAACAGTGTTAGTGAAGACACCATTCACGACAAACCCAAATCACATTCGATATTCAATACAAGGCTCTGGATAGAAAATATATCGGCTTATATTCAATATCGAATTCTACGACTAACAAATGTCGTATTGGGAATAACGATATAAATATATATCTTTCAAATTTCCATAACAACACCTGTATAATCACGAATTCCAACATCGAAATATTCCGAAGACAATTTCGATTCAAATCCACTCCAATGCAATCATTGGAAATTTTGGTTATTTTCAAAACCCTTTTCAAATTCAATTTATTTATTTAAAAATAAATAGAATTATAATTCTAGTTCAAAACTAGTTCATTTCGATAAAAATCTATTTTTATCTTTTCAAACATGAAGTTTTTCATCCCAAATCTTCACAAATCATTTCTTATGATTTTACACAAATTATTACTATTTTTAAAAATTTTATCAAGGCCCGTACAGTCGATTTCCATCAACGGTCATCGAACTGCACTTACAGCGACCTTTTTCGAATTTGATTTGGACATAATTCCAAATCCAACCGTTAGATTTCTAATTTCTAATATTCGTTAGAAAGCTCTTTTCGATACGAACCCAACGGTTCCGGTTTTAGGAGAATCCGACGGTCGGATCTCCCGTAATGCCCGTTTGAAATAAATGGTCGAAATTCGCGAACTGCCGCGGCGCGGCGCGTTCTATTCAGGCCATTATATTATATATATAATATATATAATATATATATCGTCGATTACTATTTAAAACGAATTATATAAATAGTTTTGAATTCGTTTCAAAAACATTTTCAACTTCCATTTCAATTCAAATCAAAATTGAATTCTTCTTTATAAATTCGTTTTAAAATCCATTTCTATTCAATTCAAATTTCAATTCAATTTGAATTCATTTCAATTCGCTTTCAATTCAATTTGAATTCGTTTTTAATTCATTTCCTTTCGAAATCGTTTTCAATTCATTTCCTTTCGAAATCGTTTTCAATTCAATTCATTTCGAAATCGTTTTCAATTCAATTCATTTCGAAATCGTTTTCAATTCATTTCATTTCGAAATTGTTTTCAATTCAATTCCTTTCGAAATCGTTTTCAATTCAATTCATTTCGAAATCGTTTTCAATTCAATTCATTTCGAAATCGTTTTCAATTCAATTCAATTCATTTCGAAATCGTTTTCAATTCAATTCATTTCGAAATCGTTTTCAATTCAATTCATTTCGAAATCGTTTTCAATTCAATTCATTTCGAAATCGTTTTCAATTCATTTCATTTCGAAATCGTTTTCAATTCAATTCATTTCGAAATCGTTTAAAAGCGATATAAATATCGTTCACGTCAAAATGGCGTCAATCTAATCAACACGGCTTCATAAATTTCTATTTTCAAAATAGTTGTTATTATCAAAATATTTCGTTCAACACTTGACCAATCTCAATGAATGAGTACTGTCAATACATGAACTTTTATTTTATATCGATAAAGATGTAAATTTTAATATTAAAATATTTCGTTCAACACATGACCAATCTCAATGAATGAGTACTGTCAACACATGAACTTTTATTTTATAATATTCTTTATTTTTCAAATTGGAATGAGGCCCAATCAATTACCATATAAAGTTAATTATATGGATTTTCATACAACACATGTATATCATAGCATTGAAAAATAATCAACCATCAACCAAAGTGCACTACACTGTATAAGCATCAAATATAGATATCTAACGCTTATAACAGCCTGTCAATCAATCGATCGACATATTTAATCAATCAGGATGAGTGAACTTCAAATTTCATCCTAACACCCGTGTGGGGTTTCAAACAATCAAACACAGGTTTTATTTGTGCAGTTGGGCGATGTGTAAAATTTATCGACCCAATCAATGTCCTTCAAATAGGTGTACATAAACAAACCGTCTGGTTTGTAAATGAATATTTATTTATTCACTTTCACTATATTCATATTCACGTTAAAAATTATATTTTTAACGATAAAACATTTTATTCCAACATATGAATTTCTATTATTCATTTACACAATAAAATGATATTTTTATTTTCTAACATATTTTAGAAAATTTCGGCGGCATAACGGCACGATACTAGAAACGGGACAAGGCCTAGCCTAATCCCCGGTCTAGTGAAGGCCCACGCCATTCACACATCAATCAAATCAATTCGTTATGCAAACCACAAAATTTGGAGTAAGAGTCTAACCTAGCCTTACTCCTTCGCCTTATAACGGCGCACGTCTAATCCTGACCAATTTATCGATTCGATTTTTCACACCACAAATCACATTCAAACCAATATCGCAATCAATCACCAAACAGTCAAACAAACAAGTCCATGGTCTGTGGACGATTGTGTCGGGTGCTACTAAGCACCGTCTGCATCCTAGTATATATATATATAACTAGAAAATAAATTTGAAAGGTGAGAAATTCTCACATATAGCTATCCTAGCTCCACGGCACTTCTTTTGCAGAAGTCTTCGTCGTTTCGCCTTTTTGTCACCTTCGTTGCTGCTTTCACTACATACGTAAAAATCCCATTTTTACTTCGCTATTCAATATATAAAAATCGAATTTTTATTTCAAAGTTCAATATATAAAAATCGAATTTTTATTTCAGAGTTCAATATATAAAAATCGAATTTTTTATTTCTATGTCAAATAGATAAAAATTATATTTTTATCACGCTATTTTCCACATAAAGATTTCGCCTTTTCTAAAATAAAGATTTAGCCTTTTCAAAAATAAAGTTTTCTTCTTTTAAAAATCACCATTTTATCTCAACGTATATAAAATAAAAATCAGATTTTTATTTCGTTACATACACAAAGATGATATCTTTATATTCTCTATCCTATAAAGATTATATTTTCAATACTTTAAAAATATAAAAATCATATTTTTAATACTTTAAAAATATAAAGATCATATTTTTACAAAAATATAGATCCCGCCTTTTCCATTTTAAAGATCAAATCTTTTCTTTTACTTTTTCAAGTTTAAATCTTTTCTCCTTTTAAAATCTAAATCTTTAATCAGTTTTTAAATGCTAATTAAAATTCAGTTTTTAAAAATAAAATAAATAAATAAAATCAGTTTTAAAAATTCAGTTTTTAAATTACTAAAAAAAAAATCAAAACAGTTTTAAATTACTAAAAAAAAAAAAACAGTTTATATAATAAATTAAATTCAGAAAAACTTACAGGGGGGGGGGGGGGGCGACTCGTGGCAGAGGCGTCGGAGGTGGGGGTTCTCCAGCCTAGGGTTTCGCGCGAGGGTTCGAGTGTGAGTGCGAGGGCAGCGGAGAGGGGGCCGAGCTCGTGGATGGTCGGAGGGTGGTGCGGTGGTCAGTGTAGGCGGCAGGGGCTCCCAGGAGTGGTTGACGGCGGGTTTTCAGATGGGGGTTGGGCTTGGGTTCACAAATGGACGAGGAGAGAGAGGGGAAAGCGGTGTGGGAGGTGGTGGTGGCTAAGGAGAAGGCGGCGGCGAGGTCCGGCGGTGCCAGGAACGGCAGCGGCGGAGGATCCGTCATCTTCTTTTTGTTCCTTTTTTTTTTTTGTTTGAACGAGAATGAATGGAGGAGGGGCGTTGACCGTGTAAATGGGGAAAAGGGCTTGGCCCATTTTATAAATTTAATTATTTAATTATTTTAAATCCCCTAAAAGCAACTTTTTATTTCGACCTCCAAACGAGACCCACTGACTGTCGCCCCTAGCATTTTACCCCCATTTCGAACACAATGGGATATGTATCGCAGGCTGATTCGACTGTTTGAATCAGTTTCCATTAAATTTACATTTAAATCACTATATTGAATTTTAAACGTACATTTCAAATTACCGGGGTCACATACTAACTAGAAAAATTCCCGAAAAATATTTTCTAGCTTCGTATTGACGATACGGTCATAACAAAACTAGTTTCGTCGAATTCTGAGACCGTTGGAAAAATGGCCAATTTCCAGTCGATTAAAATCAACTGAAACTGGTCAAACGCGTTTTCCTTTGCCACGCTCACATATCGATTCGAAAAATTATGAAATTTGGAATCTAGCAATAACTTAACATTCCGGACCCAACAAAACTGGTTTCGTCGAAATCCGAGGTCGTTTGCAAAATGGCTATTTTTAAGGGCCTGAATTCCATAGCGACTATTCAGAATTTTCAACTGGACATATCTTTTGATTCCCGCTACTAACTTTTGATTTTTCGGATTCGTTGGAAAGATATTCACTATTAGATTCCATTATTTTTGGTTTCACTAAAATCCGGATTGTTTTGCACCCGGTACATTCAATTGAAGTTTGAAATCGAATTATCGAACTACCGCGCCATTTTCAATTCTATTTATAATTATATATAATTATTATATATTCTAACGACGACGTATATAATATATACGTTCGAATTCTATTCAACTAAATTTCTCGTCGATATTATTTAAAATAATTCATTTTAAATATTCAAAATTCACTAAAATTGCCAATTTAAAAATTTCAAACTGGCTCGCATTTTCCGGGTTATTACACCCGGGCTGGTAGGTAAGACGTTGTTGCATCGTGTAGGTATAAGCCGTGCATTCTCAAGTTGTATTGGGTTGCCACTTTAGGGGAGTGATACACCCCACTGTGGGGCCAGCACGGGTATCTACGAGTAGGGAGCCGATCAAAAATGGGTAGTGGGGTACACCTAGTGGAGATAGGGGCAGACGACACCTATGTAGTCAGCTAGGGGTATGCAAGGCTATTTATATAACTTCTGAGTGAAGCAAGTGGGATCAACCTTTAGGGTGACTGGTGCGGTGCAGTGTAGTAATTATTCGTTAGTAATTAGGTGTGCCTTTAACATTATCTTTATCTGCTCATTCCATACCCAATAGTTCATAGGCATTTCCTTGTTTTCCAGCTTATGCCTTAGTCTAGTTATTTTGATAATAGTATTGTTAGAATTATCATACTCGCCAGACTTTATGTCTGACCCCCTCTATTTCTATCCTTTTCCCCCTCTAGGTCCTCAGGGTGGGCCCAGCTCTAGTGGAGTTTGATTGGATTGCTTTATCTCTCTTTTGGAAAGCTTGGACCGTTGAAGTAAAGTCCAGCTTATTATCTTCTTTAATGGCTATTTATGTAATGGGATTATGTATTTTGTTTTATCAAGATGGATATTGTACTTGATTCTGGTTTATGGTTTTATGATGTAACAAACATGTTTAATTTCCGCTGCAATAAAATGAAGTATTAGATTTCCAAGTACTACTTATTATCTGTCTTGTTGTAATTTTTCTGTTCTATATTCACTTAAAACCTCCATGGAAGTTAATGCATTCCCTTTGTGAGTGACATTAATGGACGTGGATTGTTACACATCTTCTCTGGTAAGCCAACTCTATATGCCACATCTCCGACTAATTCAAGAACAGGGAATGGGCCAACAAATCTTGGTGCCAATTTGCCTCTCCTGCCAAATCGTATCACGCTCTTCAACGGAGAAATTTTGACAAACACCAAGTCACCAACGGAGAATTTTAAGTCTTTTCTCCTCTTATCAGCATAACTCTTCTGCCTATCTTGGGCAGCCTTCATTCATTGTCGAATGATCTTAATCTTGTTTGAGGTTTCTCTTACCACATCTGGTCCAAGCACTAACTTCTCACCGGTCTCTATCCAACATGATGGTGAGGTGCACGGTCTTCCGTACAAAGCTTCATATGGAGCCATACCGATACTGGATTGGTAGCTATTATTATATGCAAACTCTACTAGATGCAAATGGTCATCCCATGATCCACCAAAATCCAATATACAAGCTCTCAAGAGATCTTCCAATATACGATTCACCCTCTCCGTCTGATCGTCGGTCTGAGGATGATATGCGGTACTGAGACGTAATCCTGACCCTAGAGCCTCTTGTAAGCTTTTCCAAAACCCACTAGTAAACAATGGGTCTCGGTCACTCACAATGCTTTTGGGTACTCCATGAAATCTCGCTACCCACTTCATATACAACTCTGCAAACTTAGCTGTCGTTCTGGTCGATTTGACCGGTATAAATCTTGCACCCTTAGTCAATCGATCCACAATTACCCAAATGCTATCATGTCCCGATCTAGTCCTTGGTAAACCATCGATGAAATCCATCGAGACTTGCTCCCATTTCCATTCAGGAAATTCTAATGGTTGCAACAACCCACTAGGCTTCTTTTGCTCGGCTTTAACTAGCTGGCAATTCATGCATTTGGATATAAACTTCCCAACGTCTCTTTTCATCCCTTCCCAGTAGTAAGTCTGCTTCATGTCTTGATACATCTTATTACCACCGGGATGTATAGTCAGTTTTGAGTGATGACATTCTCTAAGCACTTCATCTCTCAAACCATTCACGTTGGGTACAACTAGTCTTCCATTCTTTCTAAGCCATCCATCTCGATCAAGTCCATATACATTCATCTCCTCACCGTCGATGTTCATCTCTAACTTGGAGATGATTTCCAATAAATTAGGATCATCCCTCTGACTGGAACCAATCCGCTCTATCAAAGTGGGTCTGATCGCCAAACTAGCTAGCATTTCTGGATCCAATTCACACTTTGGTCTGAAATCAAACCCTGCGATATATATACTCCAGTTGCTTCCATTCAAGAAATATAGCCCCTAAACTGGCATGTCTCCTACTCAAGGCATCGGCCACCGCATTACCTTTCCCAGGTGTGTATGCGATATCAAAATCATACGAAGCCAAGAACTCTAACCATCTCTGCTGACGGAGATTCAGATCTTTCTGAGAGAAGAGATACTTTAACGATTTATGATCGGTAAACAACTCAAATCTTCCTCCCAAGAGATAGTGTCTTCACATCTTTAATGCGAACGCAATCCCTGCCAGTTCCAAATCATGGGTAGGATACTTCTTCTCATGTGGCTTTAGCTGCCGACTAGCATAAGCTACAACCCTACCTCCTTGCTTCTATACAGCACCTAGTCCGATACCACAAGCATCCGTGTATACCGTCATTTCTTCATTCCCTTTAGGAATGACTAGCATTGGCGCACGCGTCAACTTTTCCTTTAGACTCTTGAATGCATTCTCACACACTCCGTCCCAGACGAAGGCCTGATTCTTCTTAGTCAACTGAGTCAACTGTGCTGCTATCTTGGAGAAGTCCTGGATAAACTTACGATAATATCCAGCTAACCCCAAGAAACTTCTTACATCTGTTGCATTCGTGGGCGTAGGCCAATCCTGTACCGTAGCCACCTTCACAGGGTCCACGGCAATACCATTCTCTGAAACAACATGGCCCAAGAATCTCACTTCCCCTCTCCAAAAGTGACACTTAGAGAATTTCGCTTTCAATTGGTGTTTTCTCAACACCTCCATCACTATCCTCAAGTGTCCCTTGTGTTCCTCCTCTATCCTTGAGTAAACAAGGATATTGTCTACGAACACAAGAACAAACTTATTCAACTGATCTATGAATACTCAATTCATAAGATCCACAAAGTAGGCTGGTGCATTGGTCAACCCAAATGGCATGACCAACCACTCATAGAATCCAGACGGCGTCCTAAATGCCGTTTTCAGAACATTCTCATCCGCTACTCGGAGCTGATGAAATCCTGTCGCGAGGTCCAACTGGGATAACACTGTTGCTCCTTCCAGTTGACCAAACAAATCATCTATCCGGGGTAGAGGATACTTATTCTTCCTCGTCACCTTATTCAACTCGCGATAGTCCATACACAACCGAAGGGAACCATCTGCCTTAGTGGAAAACACAACTGGTGCTCCCCACTCGGAGACACTTCTTCTAGTAAATCCCTTCTTCAAAAGATTGCTGACTTGCACCCTGAGCTCTCGCTGCTCCCTTGGTGCCATACGACGAAGTGGCATCACTATAGGTCTGGCATCTTTCACTAAATCAATACGGAACTCAATCTCTCGGTGTGGTGGAAGCCCGGTCACCTCCTCGAAGACGTCCGGATACTGGCCAACCACGGGCACATCTGACAACTCATCCTGCAGGATGTCGAGGGAATTTATAAAACTAGCCATTACTCCATCATTAGGTAGACTACCAAACACTACCCTCCGCCATCATCCGCCCAAACTGTCACCAAAAAGCCCTCACAGTCTACCACCACCCAGTATCTTTGGAGCCAATCGACTCCCAATATAATGTCATACCCAGTAAATCCCAAAACAAAGCAATCACAAACAAACATACATCCATGACTCGATAAGACCAAATTTCTGCAAATCATACTAAGGCTAGTTGTAACGACCCGGATTTTTCGAACAGTTATTTTAAATATTTAGTATGGTATTAAATATTGAATTCATAATATAAATGAATTTTATATTAAATTTATCAATTTAATAATCGATATACGATTTAATATCGGTTGTGTCAATCGTTGTGTTGAATAGCGTTTCAGGACTTTAAAATAAGAGACCAAGAGATACTTTGAAATATTATATTACAAAATCAAATCAATATATATATATATAAAATCCATTACATCAAGCCGACCTATGTTTTCATATACATCAGCCACCCTAGATAAAAAAATCGCGCAGACCTATTGTATACATCGAGCAACGATTTCTGCCTCCCACCTTCAATGTCTAGCAGACATAAAATTTAATGGCTTCAGTACTGTTAGTTCCTCCCTGCGCCTATATAATAAACCGAGCTTTCATTTTCCCTCATCCGAAAATCACAAAACATTTCATCCCTTCTTCCTCTATCTCATTTTTCAGTAACCCTTGAAATCAAAAGCGGAGGTGGAAGCCTGTCTCGATCGGGCGTTCGCAAATCAGTGTGACTAGGTGGCTCGCACTAGAGTTTGGGGAGGGAACGGAGTTCGAATGTCCAGATGCTTCAGTGAAGGTCGCGATGCAGAAGTGGTTTGGGGGAAATCAAAGTAGCGGTTCCGACTAATATCGCGAGGTGCGATTTCATTTTCTGGAAGCTGACATCGAACTCTAAGCGACGATGGAGGCATTGATGTCAGTACAGTGAGGGTTCAGAAGATGCGAGTTTGGGTGCGATAAGGGGCTCGATTTCATTTCGGGAAGGCGACATTGATTTTTGGGCAAGCTGGAGGAAAGCGATGGGAATGGAAGGATGACCGACGACAGAATATTGATACTGGTTTGAGGAGTTCGTCAGTAAGTAAATTGTGGATGTTGCTGCGAACAAGAGTTGAGGGATAAAAGATTTTTAAGGTAATTTATTTTAGTTTAATTAGTAAATGATATAATAAGGATTTTTATTTTAGAAATTAGTTTTTAAAATTGGTCATTTAGAAAATAGTTTATATAAAAGAAACCAGTTGGTAAATATATAAATGGTAGAATAGTTTGTTTGAGTATGGAAATTAGCACTGACTACTAAGCTTGTAATATAAAAGCCGAAAAGAAATTTTTGAGTAAATCATTTTATGAAACATAAATTATATTGGTTATGTTAGAAGGAATTTAATAACCATTAATAGAAGAGAAAAATAGAGGAAAGTTATTTATTTATTTAAATAATTGATTTAATAAATAAATGGTTAATCGGTAAAATTAAATAAAATTGTCGCAGGATCAAATATCATTCGAGAAGATTAGTAGCCAGTAATTTCGAGATAAACAGGATATTCGACAACTGCAAACTCCGGTGAGTAAATCTCACTCACCTTTAGAATTATTTTTATTTCATTAAAAATAATTGTCTGTTGCTTGTGTGAATATTTTCTGGTTGTTTTATATATATTAGTTATTTAGGCTATTATATATATATATATTGGGTTGATTGGTTGGTTGGATTCCCGCAGTCTCATTAGCGGATGCCCGCAGTTTCATAGCGGATGATTACCCTATACGCCCCACGCTATGATTAGTGGATGACCTTCTATACCGCGATATTCTGCCACGAAGCAGAATGGGTATTATTTATGTGCTAACATCTGTGGATGCAGGAAAACAGGTTGGAGGAATCCAACTGGATTCCTCAAAAATATATTATCTGTTTGTTTATTTGTTTGCATATATATTTTTATCTATGATGTGTTAGAAAAATAAATAATTTGTTGCTTTGTGTGTTTAAATATCATTGGGCCTAAGTAATGATACTTAAAAATACCGTGGAAGGATATTTGAGATTTTAAAAGGGAAAATTCTATTTTTAAATAGAATTTGAATTTTTAATGGAAATAAAAATATAAAACTTGTTTTTGAAAAATAAAACAAGTAGTTCCTTTATAAACGAAGTTATAAATAGTTCTTTTATAACGAAGTTATAAATAAAGTGAAAAGAATTATCATTTGATAATTCAGAAATAGAAATACAAGTGTTTTGAAAATATGATTCAAAAGGAAATTTAAATATAGAATTTGAATAATAGAAAAGGAAATGGAAATTTGAATTTAGAATTCAAATAGAAAATCCAAAGTGGATTTGGATATAGAACTTTCAAATGGTGTTTGAATATAGAGAATTTGAAATAGAATTTCCAAAGAGAATTTGAAATAGAATTTCCAAATAGAATTTGAAATAGAATTTCAAAACAGAATTTTCAAAAGAGAATTTGAAATAGACTTTGAAAATAGAATTTCAAAAATAGTATTGCAATGAAATTTGAATTCAAATATAATTGAAAGAGAATTTGACTATAGAAATTCAAAAGGAATTCAAATATAGAACTTGAAGGAATTTAAATATGGGATTTGAATTCAAGGGAATTGAAATAGGATTTGAATTCAAAGGAATTCAAATGGGATTGGAATAAAGGAAATTCAAAATGGAATTTCAAATAAAAGAAATGTAATTTGAAATATTGAGAATTTCAAAGAAGAGAAAGTGGAATTTGAAACATTTAGAATTCCAAATAGAATTTAAAGGGAGTTTGAATATTTGAATTTCAAATAGAATTCCAATATGGGATCTGAATATAGCAATTCAAATAGAATTTGAATAAATGAATTTGAATATAGAAATTGCAAGGTAGAATTGTAATGAAATTTGAAATATCGAATTCAAGAGAATTGAATATGGATTTGAATTTAGAATTCAAAGAAGAATTGAATATAAACTTCAATTATAATCGAAATAGAGTTTGAATATATAACTCAAATAGAATTGAATATGAAATTTGAATAAGGATTTGAAATGGAAATTCAAGTATTGAATTTGAATATCAAATAGGAAAGGAATTGGGATTTGAAATATAGAATTCAAAGGTGAGATTGGAATTTGAATCAAGGAATTCAAATAGAGTTATACGGAATTGAATTCATTTTAAGAAGTTTAAAGATTTATATATATAAATATAATTAAAACGAACTCGCCGCAGCGCTGCAGTTCGTAAAATAGCGATTCGAACTTCAATCGAGTATACAGGACTCAATTGAAGTCGAAATTCTTCGAAACAAGAAACGTCAGGACCGATTCGATAATAGTTTTCTAATGAAGGAGAAAAATCTGAGTTTCGTTGTATATATTTTGAGTTATATCAAAATCAAATTTCCAGGAAAGCAGCGCCAGAATTGTTTTAAAACCATAATGGTTTATTCAATGTTATAAAAGGATTTTTGAGCGAGAAAATCCGAAGTTTCTATTTAGAAAATCTCAGAGTTGAGTTGCAAAATATATGTAAATTCAAGTAGTGTAAATGAATATGATCTTTGAAACAGAAACCAGATTTTGATTTATTGAATGGAATTAACTAAATTGAATAGAAATTAGTTAATGAGATTTCGAATGAATATTGAGTTTTAAATAAGTAAATTCGATTTGAAAATTTATATTCGAAATAGAAAAGAGAACTGAAATTGAAATTTTGAAATTCAATTTGGTCGTGAGCAAGTTAAACATTTATTTGAACATGTTATGTTCAAACAAAGAAGTGAAATAGGCAAAAAGGCTAATTAAAGAAAAATTGAGCGAAACTGAATTCAAACGATTCAAAATTGAATTCAAACGAATGGATTGAGTTGAATTGAATTGGAAACAGGTGAATATGTGTTAAGCAGGTTTGGGATGAAGTATATGAAGTTTATAAATGTAGTGCTCGACAAAAAGGTACATGTTTAATTCGTATATGAGATTTTATGCGCCGTATCGGCAAGCCGCTTGGCTTTCCCTTTTTCTTTTTGATTGAGGAAGATACCGGGAAGCTATTTGAAATTTCCCGATGCTCCCGATACAGGGGAGGTTATGGCGAATTTTTCCGGGAATTTAAGGAGTTAGAATATTTTTAAGAAATTTGACAATTAGAAATCTGTATATCGATATATATAGAATTCGATAAGGAAATGAAATCAAAAATAGCGTAAAGGGCCAAGATTGATTATTGAAATATTTGGTTAACAAATATTGATAGAGAAAATGGAGAAGAGATTTAATTAATGAAATATTAATTAAAGAGCCCAGTGATTTGTTTGATATGTTGATTGAACACTTGTTTTTATTCGATAGTTAAATCACAGACTATCGAAGTTTTGACCATCGTTGTCAATATGGAGAGACCGATTGGATTATTATCCGAAGAACCACTCCGTATCGGCATAAGCGTTGCGAACCAAGTATGCTGAATATATTGAAGACGGAGTGAAGTGCAAGGGCTTTTCTAGTAATAGAAATAGTGCCTTCGGTTTCGTTCAATCCCAGAACGAACGTAAATGGACGAATGTCTGACAGAGTATTTCCAATGATCAAATGGGTTGGTCTGTATGAATATATATGGTTGCAACGGATTTATCCCTTAGCATAATATCCAGAATATTTGTGCAAACTCAACTAGTGATTAACGGATCTGACAATGTGGCATTCAAAGTGATTATGTTATCAAGGAATGGTAAGTAATCGTAGCCTCAGGCCTCAACAACCGGGAAAGGACAAAAATCGGGCAGGCAGCATGGCTATGTGGGTCGCACCCATTAGGGTGTATAATCACCTATCTAGAGAAATTCCTTTTGTTTCTAAATCTATCGATTCTGCCCATTCGGGAAACGGTGGTTTGAGTCCAACCGTTGGTGATATACATTCGATACACTCAAGCGAAATGAGTGGTCGGTCATGTGTGGGCCGGGTTGCAAGATGTTCTTGTTGAACCCAGGTGTATTCGCCTCTAGAGATACATCATCGGAAGGTGGTTCCATACCTTGTCATGTTGGAAATCCAATCTCCAATAAGCGCCATGCGGTTTTTGATTTTATACTATATACGTGGAGCGTGAGATGCAAGCGTTCTGCTATTTGGTTATTTACTTGATGTAGACATTATTATAATATCACTGGATTTTCTTATCAAAGTGTTTGGGTTATAGTAAGGTAAAAACCGTCCATGTTTATGTGTGGGCTGGTCTTACTATTATCTTTTCTTTTGAAAGGATTTTTAAAGTTAAACAAGTGGTTGGAGTTTACTCACACCAGTCCCATGACTGACCCAGAGTTTATTTTGTTTTGTTTTCCCTAAACTCTTGGGTGCCCAAATTTTGTACGGGCAGTCAAGTAGTTGGGATTTCACAGATTGATTTGAAGGAGCTGAAAGCAGGAGGCTTCACCGGTTAGCTATAGGCTATCATATATTCCGCTGTGGACCTTGTTTGTATCTGGAAACAGGTGTTTATAACTGTTCCAGAAATGACTGTTGTGCTCTGATGATGGTATGTATATAAAGTTACTGATTTGTATTTCAAAAGTTATGTTATATAATATATTTTATTCGCTCCGCTGTGAGTTTTGTGATCTTCGTTTTCTTCTATTCTAATATTTCTTTCTTTCTATTTCTCATCCTCTAACTTCTTTCTAGTAATGAGTCGTATTTCTGTGTTATTTGGGTTGGACGTGTGGTGTATTTAGTCAACTCAGATAGCTCGGATTTGCGGGTCGTTTCAGTTGGTATCAGAGCTTAGGTTGAGCGAACACCTAGGCTTGGTTGGATTGTGCTCATTAGAGATAGGGTCAGTAGTATCCTAGAATGAGTTGAGTATGAATATACGAGAGAGCGTATTTGTAATTTGATATAAAAATTGTTTTATATTGTGTTGACTAGTCTGTGAGTGGTTTATGAATTCTGGTCGAATCGTGGGACGCCACGAAGTCGATAGGAATTTCTAAACACTTGAACAGAAAATACGACATGATATTGTTTTTAAAGTGGGTAAATAAAATAATTTTGCCCAAAATTCTATTTTGATATAGAAAGAATAATTTTTGAAATTATTATATTATATGGATGTGTTGATTGATATCATTATAATCAGATAAGATTATAAAAAAAAATTGAAATGGTTATTTATAACCAAACTGAATTTGTATAGGAATTAAATATACAAATGAGATGAATTAGAATTAAATTCGAATCAGAATTAAGAATTCAAAATCCTGGGAAGTTGAAAAATATTTTTCAAAGTATATTAAAATAATATAGCTTTGTTTTAGAAGGATTTGAAAGAAAATCATTTTAGATGAATTTTGAAATAATAAAGCACTGAACTCACTTCAGTGGCTGGGAAATAATTCTGATGATGATTGCAACATCATCAGTGTTCATTTCCGAGTTTCTAAGTGATGAATTGCTACCTTAGAAAAAGTTTTTGATGGAAATTTGTTTAAAAGAAAACAAGTGGTTTGAAAATTCAAATGTTTTGAATTCGAGATGGAAATAAATATATGTATATATTTATGTGATTTCAAAAAGGATTTGAAATGAAAACACTGGGATTTGAATTCTGGAATTGGAATTAAACTTAAGCTAGTTAAATGGATTGAAGTGAATCAATCGACTAGAATCAATTTGAATAGGTTTAATGGAATATAGATTGGATATAAATGGATTGATCGTAGATCATTCGAATCAAATGAAGGAAGACCAAAAGTTTTGGTGGAATTAAATATGTTGAAATGTAAGGAGGTGAGTTTCAACATAAAGAAGTTGTGAAAAGTACATAGATTTGTACCATTTTCCTACCTTAGCAATTTCGAGGACGAAATTATTTTAAGGGGGGAAGAATGTAACGACCCGGATTTTTCGAACAGTTATTTTAAATATTTAGTATGGTTTTAAATATTGAATTCATAATATAAATGAATTTTATATTAAATTTATCAATTTAATAATCGATATACGATTTAATATCGGTTGTGTCAATCGTTGTGTTGAATAGCGGTTCAGGACTTTAAAATAAGAGACCAAGAGATACTTTGAAATATTATATTACAAAATCAAATCAATATATATATATAAAATCCATTACATCAAGCCGACCTATGTTTTCATATACATCAGCCACCCTAGATAAAAAAATCGCGCAGACCTATTGTATACATCGAGCAACGATTTCTGCCTCCCACCTTCAATGTCTAGCAGACATAAAATTTAATGGCTTCAGTACTGTTAGTTCCTCCCTGCGCCTATATAATAAACCGAGCTTTCATTTTCCCTCATCCGAAAATCACAAAACATTTCATCCCTTCTTCCTCTATCTCATTTTTCAGTAACCCTTGAAATCAAAAGCGGAGGTGGAAGCCTGTCTCGATCGGGCGTTCGCAAATCAGTGTGACTAGGTGGCTCGCACTAGAGTTTGGGGAGGGAACGGAGTTCGAATGTCCAGATGCTTCAGTGAAGGTCGCGATGCAGAAGTGGTTTGGGGGAAATCAAAGTAGCGGATCCGACTAATATCGCGAGGTGCGATTTCATTTTCTGGAAGCTGACATCGAACTCTAAGCGACGATGGAGGCATTGATGTCAGTACAGTGAGGGTTCAGAAGATGCGAGTTTGGGTGCGATAAGGGGCTCGATTTCATTTCGGGAAGGCGACATTGATTTTTGGGCAAGATGGAGGAAAGCGATGGGAATGGAAGGATGACCGACGACAGAATATTGATACTGGTTTGAGGAGTTCGTCAGTAAGTAAATTGTGGATGTTGCTGCGAACAAGAGTTGAGGGATAAAAGATTTTTAAGGTAATTTATTTTAGTTTAATTAGTAAATGATATAATAAGGATTTTTATTTTAGAAATTAGTTTTTAAAATTGGTCATTTAGAAAATAGTTTATATAAAAGAAACCAGTTGGTAAATATATAAATGGTAGAATAGTTTGTTTGAGTATGGAAATTAGCACTGACTACTAAGCTTGTAATATAAAAGCCGAAAAGAAATTTTTGAGTAAATCATTTTATGAAACATAAATTATATTGGTTATGTTAGAAGGAATTTAATAACCATTAATAGAAGAGAAAAATAGAGGAAAGTTATTTATTTATTTAAATAATTGATTTAATAAATAAATGGTTAATCGGTAAAATTAAATAAAATTGTCGCAGGATCAAATATCATTCGAGAAGATTAGTAGCCAGTAATTTCGAGATAAACAGGATATTCGACAACTGCAAACTCCGGTGAGTAAATCTCACTCACCTTTAGAATTATTTTTATTTCATTAAAAATAATTGTCTGTTGCTTGTGTGAATATTTTCTGGTTGTTTTATATATATTAGTTATTTAGGCTATTATATATATATATATATATATTGGGTTGATTGGTTGGTTGGATTCCCGCAGTCTCATTAGCGGATGCCCGCAGTTTCATAGCGGATGATTACCCTATACGCCCCACGCTATGATTAGTGGATGACCTTCTATACCGCGATATTCTGCCACGAAGCAGAATGGGTATTATTTATGTGCTAACATCTGTGGATGCAGGAAAACAGGTTGGAGGAATCCAACTGGATTCCTCAAAAATATATTATCTGTTTGTTTATTTGTTTGCATATATATTTTTATCTATGATGTGTTAGAAAAATAAATAATTTGTTGCTTTGTGTGTTTAAATATCATTGGGCCTAAGTAATGATACTTAAAAATACCGTGGAAGGATATTTGAGATTTTAAAAGGGAAAATTCTATTTTTAAATAGAATTTGAATTTTTAATGGAAATAAAAATATAAAACTTGTTTTTGAAAAATAAAACAAGTAGTTCCTTTATAAACGAAGTTATAAATAGTTCTTTTATAACGAAGTTATAAATAAAGTGAAAAGAATTATCATTTGATAATTCAGAAATAGAAATACAAGTGTTTTGAAAATATGATTCAAAAGGAAATTTAAATATAGAATTTGAATAATAGAAAAGGAAATGGAAATTTGAATTTAGAATTCAAATAGAAAATCCAAAGTGGATTTGGATATAGAACTTTCAAATGGTGTTTGAATATAGAGAATTTGAAATAGAATTTCCAAAGAGAATTTGAAATAGAATTTCCAAATAGAATTTGAAATAGAATTTCAAAACAGAATTTTCAAAAGAGAATTTGAAATAGACTTTGAAAATAGAATTTCAAAAATAGTATTGCAATGAAATTTGAATTCAAATATAATTGAAAGAGAATTTGACTATAGAAATTCAAAAGGAATTCAAATATAGAACTTGAAGGAATTTAAATATGGGATTTGAATTCAAGGGAATTGAAATAGGATTTGAATTCAAAGGAATTCAAATGGGATTGGAATAAAGGAAATTCAAAATGGAATTTCAAATAAAAGAAATGTAATTTGAAATATTGAGAATTTCAAAGAAGAGAAAGTGGAATTTGAAACATTTAGAATTCCAAATAGAATTTAAAGGGAGTTTGAATATTTGAATTTCAAATAGAATTCCAATATGGGATCTGAATATAGCAATTCAAATAGAATTTGAATAAATGAATTTGAATATAGAAATTGCAAGGTAGAATTGTAATGAAATTTGAAATATCGAATTCAAGAGAATTGAATATGGATTTGAAATTAGAATTCAAAGAAGAATTGAATATAAACTTCAATTATAATCGAAATAGAGTTTGAATATATAACTCAAATAGAATTGAATATGAAATTTGAATAAGGATTTGAAATGGAAATTCAAGTATTGAATTTGAATATCAAATAGGAAAGGAATTGGGATTTGAAATATAGAATTCAAAGGTGAGATTGGAATTTGAATCAAGGAATTCAAATAGAGTTATACGGAATTGAATTCATTTTAAGAAGTTTAAAGATTTATATATATAAATATAATTAAAACGAACTCGCCGCAGCGCTGCAGTTCGTAAAATAGCGATTCGAACTTCAATCGAGTATACAGGACTCAATTGAAGTCGAAATTCTTCGAAACAAGAAACGTCAGGACCGATTCGATAATAGTTTTCTAATGAAGGAGAAAAATCTGAATTTCGTTGTATATATTTTGAGTTATATCAAAATCAAATTTCCAGGAAAGCAGCGCAAGAATTGTTTTAAAACCATAATGGTTTATTCAATGTTATAAAAGGATTTTTGAGCGAGAAAATCCGAAGTTTCTATTTAGAAAATCTCTGAGTTGAGTTGCAAAATATATGTAAATTCAAGTAGTGTAAATGAATATGATCTTTGAAACAGAAACCAGATTTTGATTTATTGAATGGAATTAACTAAATTGAATAGAAATTAGTTAATGAGATTTCGAATGAATATTGAGTTTTAAATAAGTAAATTCGTTTTGAAAATTTATATTCAAAATAGAAAAGAGAACTGAAATTGAAATTTTGAAATTCAATTTGGTCGTGAGCAAGTTAAACATTTATTTGAACATGTTATGTTCAAACAAAGAAGTGAAATAGGCAAAAAGGCTAATTAAAGAAAAATTGAGCGAAACTGAATTCAAACGATTCAAAATTGAATTCAAACGAATGGATTGAGTTGAATTGAATTGGAAACAGGTGAATATGTGTTAAGCAGGTTTGGGATGAAGTATATGAAGTTTATAAATGTAGTGCTCGACAAAAAGGTACATGTTTAATTCGTATATGAGATTTTATGCGCCGTATCGGCAAGCCGCTTGGCTTTCCCTTTTTCTTTTTGATTGAGGAAGATACCGGGAAGCTATTTGAAATTTCCCGATGCTCCCGATACAGGGGAGGTTATGGCGAATTTTTCCGGGAATTTAAGGAGTTAGAATATTTTTAAGAAATTTGACAATTAGAAATCTGTATATCGATATATATAGAATTCGATAAGGAAATGAAATCAAAAATAGCGTAAAGGGCCAAGATTGATTATTGAAATATTTGGTTAACAAATATTGATAGAGAAAATGGAGAAGAGATTAAATTAATGAAATATTAATTAAAGAGCCCAGTGATTTGTTTGATATGTTGATTGAACACTTGTTTTTATTCGATAGTTAAATCACAGACTATCGAAGTTTTGACCATCGTTGTCAATATGGAGAGACCGGTTGGATTATTATCCGAAGAACCACTCCGTATCGGCATAAGCGTTGCGAACCAAGTATGCTGAATATATTGAAGACGGAGTGAAGTGCAAGGGCTTTTCTAGTAATAGAAATAGTGCCTTCGGTTTCGTTCAATCCCAGAACGAACGTAAATGGACGAATGTCTGACAGAGTATTTCCAATGATCAAATGGGTTGGTCTGTATGAATATATATGGTTGCAACGGATTTATCCCTTAGCATAATATCCAGAATATTTGTGCAAACTCAACTAGTGATTAACGGATCTGACAATGTGGCATTCAAAGTGATTGTGTTATCAAGGAATGGTAAGTAATCGTAGCCTCAGGCCTCAACAACCGGGAAAGGACAAAAATCGGGCAGGCAGCATGGCTATGTGGGTCGCACCCATTAGGGTGTATAATCACCTATCTAGAGAAATTCCTTTTGTTTCTAAATCTATCGATTCTGCCCATTCGGGAAACGGTGGTTTGAGTCCAACCGTTGGTGATATACATTCGATACACTCAAGCGAAATGAGTGGTCGGTCATGTGTGGGCCGGGTTGCAAGATGTTCTTGTTGAACCCAGGTGTATTCGCCTCTAGAGATACATCATCGGAAGGTGGTTCCATACCTTGTCATGTTGGAAATCCAATCTCCAATAAGCGCCATGCGGTTTTTGATTTTATACTATATACGTGGAGCGTGAGATGCAAGCTTTCTGCTATTTGGTTATTTACTTGATGTAGACATTATTATAATATCACTGGATTTTCTTATCAAAGTGTTTGGGTTATAGTAAGGTAAAAACCGTCCATGTTTATGTGTGGGCTGGTCTTACTATTATCTTTTCTTTTGAAAGGATTTTTAAAGTTAAACAAGTGGTTGGAGTTTACTCACACCAGTCCCATGACTGACCCAGAGTTTATTTTGTTTTGTTTTCCCTAAACTCTTGGGTGCCCAAATTTTGTACGGGCAGTCAAGTAGTTGGGATTTCACAGATTGATTTGAAGGAGCTGAAAGCAGGAGGCTTCACCGGTTAGCTATAGGCTATCATATATTCCACTGTGGACCTTGTTTGTATCTAGAAACAGGTGTTTATAACTGTTCCAGAAATGACTGTTGTGCTCTGATGATGGTATGTATATAAAGTTACTGATTTGTATTTCAAAAGTTATGTTATATAATATATTTTATTCGCTCCGCTGTGAGTTTTGTGATCTTCGTTTTCTTCTATTCTAATATTTCTTTCTTTCTATTTCTCATCCTCTAACTTCTTTCTAATAATGAGTCGTATTTCTGTGTTATTTGGGTTGGACGTGTGGTGTATTTAGTCAACTCAGATAGCTCGGATTTGCGGGTCGTTTCACTAGTCGAACCACCAATCGGGTTCGTCACAACCAATGGTCTATCATTCTTAGGTTCCAGTCCCAACCTATCTACCAGGTCACTAGATATGAAGGAACGGGAAGCCCAAGTATTAAACAAAATCGAACTGGTACATCATAAATAGAAAGCATACCTTGAATAACAGCGTTCTTTCCTTTCTCCGCCGCAGTTGGGGCATTCGACGAAGAAGGAACATCATCAATAGCATTTGCTTTCACAATCTGCTTCTCCTTAAGAGGTAGCAGACACTTATCCTTATGATGTCCCACTTGACCACAGTTATAGCACTTCCTATCCGCTGGCTTGGCCCGACATTCTTTAGCATAATGGTCCTTCTTACCACAGCTGAAGCACTCAACTTCTTTCTTGTTCCTTTTCTGGCCATCCTTAGATTGGCTCTGCTTCCTCTTATTCTGAGAGCTATTCTTGCCTCCACCGCCTGCTTGCGGCTTCAGCCCTTCTGCAGATGCAGCCTCAGTCTTTGACTTAGGGTAAAGACTCTCTGATCTCAAAGCTTTCCCCACAATCGATTCAAAAGTCTCATCGATGTGGTTGATAAGCCTTTCCCCCAAGTATCCATCCAAACCAGTAATGAACTTCTCATTCTTCTTCTCAGGAGTATCGATAAGAGATAGTCCATACTTCGACAAAGTGTCGAATTCAGCAATATAGTCAGAGACTGCCCTACCATTTTGCTTGAGTTCCAAGAATCTCTTAAACAACACTGACTTCTGGGCAGTTGGAATAAACTTCTCGCTAAAGCGATCCTTGAACTGATCCCAAGTAACGTGGTCTTCTGGAGTAGCTGTTCTAATGGCATTCCACCAAT
Organism: Allium sativum; assembly: GCA_030737875.1. Classification (NCBI taxonomy): domain Eukaryota; kingdom Viridiplantae; phylum Streptophyta; class Magnoliopsida; order Asparagales; family Amaryllidaceae; genus Allium; species Allium sativum. Next base: position 343,833,834 of record CM060924.1, on the reverse strand, counting down.
TCATCGCTCGCCCTTGCAGCTGACGAGACGCTAGCCTTCTCTTCATTACATCCTCGATACCCAAGTCGTCGAAGATACGATCACAACTATCCAACCAATCCTGAACATCTGTGGCCGACTCCGTTCCGTGGAACGGCTTCCCACCAAGGTTAGTGTTATCCTTGCACAACTTGGCGAAATCGACCCTAGGTGCCTGCACTACGGGACCACCATCAATTCCAGGATTGGGAACTGCCCCTTGCACCTCCCTAAGCATGTATCTCATGAGGTTAGTAAACATTGCCCTCATGTCAGCAGCATTCCCATTATTGGCTCCCCTACCAGCACCTCTAGCATATCGGCTCATCGTCAATCTGTAAAAGGGGAACGATTAACGACCCCATAGTGGTGCTAGTGCAGTACGACTTCATTCTTATACTACTAATAGTACATACATATATAGCTTTTGAAAACCAAAGTAATCACAAATACGCACTCTCATATACGTACTATCTCTCCCTAGTGTTTTTCCCTAGGTTAAGTACGCAACCTAGAGCTCTGATACCAAATGTGACGGCCCGCCCCGCACCAACCGACATTTACTCCAAAAGTGCGCTGTGCACATGTCCAGTTAGCACGGGACGGATCGTCAGAAGAAAAAGGGAAGAAAGAAATGAACTAACAAGGAACCTGTAGAATGTCTCACAGCGCATGGAACAAAATATAATAACAACATACTTGACATAAAACAGGTGAGACAGTGCATAAGCTGAAAACAACTAACATAGCAGTGGAAAATCCAAGTACAGCTTATGATCCAAAGTTAACATTATTACAACTTTTCAAACTATCTCAAAGAGCAAAAGAAAGATAAAGGAGGTACACTACTAATTCCCAAGTAGCGACCACCAATGACACAGGGAGAATATCTATATATCATACGTGGAGGCCTCCTGCTCGCCTCCGAATCAGCTACTCGCGCATCACCAGCTAACCTGTCTCTAGTCTGCTCGTGTGAATACCCAGAGTAATAAGAGGAGACATAAAACTCTGGGTCAGACATAAAGCCTGGTATGAGCGATAAGCATCTAAACAGAACAATAATAGGTAGACTAAACCATACCTGAACCTGGACTTGCAACCAAAGAGTTAGCACTACATACTGTACAACACTCTAAAGTGCCATTTCAAATGGTGTAAAGATAACGGAGGTGGGGGTGTGCATGTCATAGTGATGGCAAACAATCAAACATAGCATCCATCCTCACATCTCTCATTCAGCGCATAAAGCATACGATATTCACCACTTTGATCACCCAACATACCTTGCTATGATCACTTTGCCCCATGAAGTCATAAATGGCTTCACTGCACTGATACATAGCCACTAATCCTTTGCTATGTCCACTTTGCCCCATGGAGTCACAATGACCCCACTGCACTGGCTCAAAGCCTCACTAATCCTTTACTATGTCCACTCTGCCCCATGGAGTCATAATGACCCCACTGCACTGGCTCATAGTCTTACTACGCATCACTTTGCCCCTCGAGTCATAATGACTCTACTGCACTGATAACGTAGTCTTGCTACCATCACCTTGCCCCTCGAGTTATAGTGACTCTACTGCACTGATAAGTAGCCCATCATCAATTTTCAGTGGTGAATCGAAGTTATGAACGTCGACAACTCCTTAGCACACGTCCCACAGCAAAGTCCAACCATGAAGTGAACTCATTGGTTCCCAACTGGATCCTGAACTCTAACTTCCATTTGGACTACCTTTGCATCTCGGGTTATTGGTCATCACTGGATCAGTACGGATCTCCCATAATCATCAGTTCAGTTCGGATCGGAATACTCCTCTTCACTGGATCGGATCGGATACATCAGGCTCCCTCACAGCACGTCGGTTCGGATCGGCAGACGTCGCCCCTAGTCGGGTCGGGTTCTTCAAGCTCGATCGTTACAGATCGGTTCGGAGGTGACTAAACGGATCGGGTAGAGGTGGCACATCGGATCGGTTCGGAGCACGGGCTTCACCTTTTTCCCCCCAACGTTGGATCAGTCTCCATCTCCACGCGGATCAGGTCGGGGTGCTACTGGCGGTTCGGATCAGAGAGGCTAATCACGATCGGGTCGTTAAGTCCGATCCGGTCCGGTTCCTGCAACATTCCTTCAACTTCCACCAACTTGTTTATATGCCACTCGACTGCGTTTTCGACCAATCTAACACTTCTAATCAATCACAAAGCATACCATACAGTCATAGCAACATAGGGAATCAACCACAAACACCAAAACAACAAAATGATAGGTTAAAATGGATCAAACATGGCCAAAACCCCATATTTCCCCTTAAGCATGTTTAGGTGAAACTAATGATATGATTAGCAAAACTTAACCAAATTAACCCTAATTCATATCAAAGGTCTAAAACATCATTTAAGAATTTATAAGTATTTTTCCAGAATTTATCAGTGCATAAATTCGCTAATTAACACTAATTACCCTTAATTGGCCATAATTAGTGAGGAACTATGCAATCACTCACCTTAGCCACAAATAAACTTTAGATCTGAAATAGATCTCTGATTTGGTGCGAATCCCAATGCTAAACAGCAGCTCTAACGTTGATTTGGTGAAGTTCTTCCTTGATTTGACGTTGTTAAGCTTATTCTTTGATTAGAAGATGATTTGAAGGTGATTTAGAGGTTGGAGGCCATTTTTAGGGTTTCTAAGAGGTAAGTGGAGGCTAGAAAACTGAAATGGAATGAATCTCTAACTCTTTTCAGCCTCCCCATAACCCTAATCCCGAAATGGGTTATGGGCCCATTCACTAATCACCCTATTTAGCCCGGTTAAGTAGTTTTTCACCTTCCAAACCTTATTTCAGCCATATCTCCCAAACGGTAAGTCCGTTTGGCTGTTATGACCACTCTACGGAAACGTAAACCATCAAACGAATCGATTGGAAGTGGTTTCAGGTCAAAATTCCTTTCCAGTCAAAAGTTATGGCCAAAACAAGATCAGCTAGGGGCAAAACGGTCATTTAAAAATCGACAAAAATCATAAACATGGGAAATGACTCTAATGGTTGTTTCCCAAAGTTACATGACCATACGACTTCATATAGGAAAGAAATAAATATTCTACGAACCTCCGAATGCGTAGAATGCGGGTTGTTACAGGAGCCGCTTGGTTTATGGGTTGTGCTTGCGCTGGTGTGTGAGGAGTTCGATGGTTTTTGGTGTCATTGTACAACGTGAAGGTGGTTCGTCGGTCTTGAACTGGAGTAGAGGCATGGGGCGTTCGAGTGGCGAGAGAAGTGGGTGGGGAGGTTCAACATGTGGAGGAGAAGAATACAGTGAAGTTTGGCTTTGAAAAATAGGAAGTAAAGCGGGGAGAATGGTGACCAAAGTTTGGGAAATGGCAATGAAAATATAATCCTTGCGCATGTATACTGCGAGTCCTTTTTGGAGAAGTAAGTAGATGCGGGTAGATAAGGTTTTGGGCCGAAATCATTTGTGAAGCCCAGTAAATAAATAAATAAAATATAAGAAGAAGGCCCAAAATGAAGAGCATGTATTAGTAGAGGAGAAGGGACGAGAGCTTAAATTTTGGAAGAAGGAGCTGGTGACTTATGGCGTGTGTGTGGAGATTGGGCCGAGACATAAGGTTGGTAAGTCAAAGGATTTAATATATTAAGTTTAATTTAAATCTTTATAACATATTAACTTATGAATATCATAACTTATGCATACGTTATCCAAATTCAACAAAACGGGATCCGTTAGGATCGTATGATCATAAGCTACATAACGCTACTTGTCTAGAGCAATTTTGGGGTCATTACAATTTTAGAGAAAATAAAACGCCTGAGATAGTCAATGAACATTAATTGTTATTCAATGTCTAATGACCAAGGTGAGTAAACTCACTAACTCTATCCAATTTTATATTATTATGAATGTTATTTTATATTACTAAATGATGATTGAATGCTATGTGATGTTTTTTGGATGAATTGCTAATAAATTGGTTAAATTAATATAAATAGTGTTATATATAAGTTGTTAGTGAATACTGATTCTATTTATTATAAAATTTCACATCGTTATGAAATTGATTTTATTTATGTTGATTAACATCTGTGGACTGTGGGAAACAGGTTGGAGGGATCCAACTGGATTCCTAAACAATTATATTTTTGTTTTCATATATTGCATTGTATTATGTGATAAATAATATGTGATTGATTAAGTGTATTTAGGATGCTTAAATAACATTGACCTAAAATATATTGGAAAAGAATTTGAGTTTTAAAAAGGAAAAACCTATTTTAAATAGAAATTGAATTTCGAACGGACTGGAATATAATAACTTGTTTTAATTATATTGAAACAAGTAGTTTGATTTATAAACGATATGTAGAAATAAAGTGGAATAGTTATTATGAAATAATTTGGAAATATAAGAAGGAGATTAGAAAGGGGAAATTGGGGGACGTTTCAAACGAAAATGAGGAAATTATTTCTATGTTTAAAATGTGAATAGAACTGAATAAAACCATAAGGATTGTAATTAAAATTCGACGATGTCGAATGTTATTAACATAATTTATTATTATGAATTATATATTGTACAATTCTGAATTTGATAGTGTAGTTAATATTTGATTTGAAACCAAAAATTTATAATCAATATGTAATCGAGATTTGGTTATAACTTATATATGAAATTTATGAAATGAAATATGAAGTATGAATTATAAATAAACCGAAAAGATGGAATTTTAAACTGTAATGGAATTTACTATTTAAATCAAGATTTGATTTAATAAAATGAGTCCACTCTTCTGTAAAGAAATAATATTCATGTTTTAAAGTGAATAATGGTTTAAAAGAAAACATTTTGCAGAATAAATAGGTTATAAAAGGAAACTGGTAAATGTTTGGAAATGATAAATTCAAAAGTAAATTTAGAATTTGAGTTAACCTAGAACAGTGAATTTATTTCGAAGTTCGGAACGCTAATCGAATAAAAATTATTCGAAGGAGAATTATACATTGAATTTAGGAAAGTAACATTTACTTTTTGTTTTTAAATGAAGATTATTGAAACGACTCGAAATCCCCCTTACGTAAAATCACGGATTGAGTTGAGGACAAGCCACATCGGGACGCAAACAGAAGAACATTTCATTGTATATTACAACAATTTTATCAGATTACAAGAATATACAGAGTATGAATGAATAAAATACATTCGATAAATATCAGATATTACAATAAATTACATAGCAGCGGAAAATAATACAAAACACAACTGAAAAGAACATACAGATACAGAGCTTTCCGGATATCTTTCTAGCTGTAAATCAGGATCCTGTGAATATAAATCTGCAAAACCAAAACTACTAGCTGCCCATGTCAAAATAAGGGCACCCAGAGTTTAGGTTAAAACAATAAACTCCAGGTCAGTTATGTGACTTGTGTGAGAACTAAAACAGTTATTAATCTTTATTTTAAAGTTAGGTAAATCGAGGGACCACGCCGTATAACACGGAACGGGTTTCCTCCCAAGAATACCAGTGCATAAAACAATAGTGCAATGCTAAATAAAGAAAAATGAAGCTATTATAAGGCCCAACTCCCATCACACAATGCAACGCAAGCCGGAGGATAGGGTTTTTACCTTATAATAGCCAAGAATGCTTGGTACGTGAAATTTCATGTTTTATTATTACTATAAGTGTATAGTGTCAAAACAATTTCAAATCATAAGTATCAATCATTAACGACGTAAGTGCCCCATACCACTATGTCGCCATACTAGGCTCTACAAATAAAACCACAAAGTCACGTATTGGAAGTTGGATTTCCATTTATGAACCGAGGCAAAGGATCATCCTCAATCGATTCGATACAATCTAGCCCATGTCTCAGGAATAGCCGCAACTGCCCCATGGATCGTCAGGGTCGGTCCACCAATGTGGATTATTATGCCTGAACACTACATTTCCCTCCCTTTGGGGCGTAAATGAGCCAAATGACTCCATCGGCTCCACACAGTCACCGATATATCCGAGGCGCCTCGCAACAGAAACAACCACACAGGTGAAAATAATATAAATGTCAGGGCTGGTAGGTCACTGACACCACCCTATCTAGAAGGAAACGCATGCCCTCCCTGATGTCCTCTCCCGTTTCTGGTTCACAACCACAGTGTGAGGCTCACGAATTCACGTTACACAAAGCTATGCCACACTGGCGGTGTTTTGATCATCAACCGCAAGACTTTGCTTTCCAACAAAAGTCTTGATCAATTGCCACTTAGGCATGCCACACAGGCAATTCACACCATGGGATTGATGTCTATCGATATACAACCTCTGATCCCGTACGTCTCAGAGAAGGGTGAAGTAAGGGAATGAATTCCCCTTCACCAGACAGATGTATGTTTAATAGAGATCTATCAACACCGAGCATAATCCAACGTCAGACACACAGTCCATACAAGTTCGTTCTAGGTCTGAATGAAACTGGAAGCACCTTGTACCTCGTATATCCATCGATCTCCAAGTACGTCTAGACGATCACCAACTGATTCTCTCCTCTTAGGTGTACAGCCCAATCAAGATCATCAGTAATCACCCAAACGATGTGAAGACCTCCGGTCTTCGACCACCGTCTTCATACTCGACACATCGCCGAATCAGTTATTCAGAATGGGATAAACCCGGTCTTTCTGAATAACACGCGTATTTAATAAACAAGTGTTACACAAACACAACATATGCCTCATTCCAATTCATAATATTCTTTTATTCAAATATTCTTATACTTTGGAAAAGGTTCCCATCAATTCTATCAAAGGTAAATTCTTTAAATTTATTCTTTAATCTTCCTTTGAATTTCAATTCAAATTAGTCGGGATTAGCGAACCACACCGAAGTAATCATTTATTTTATTTCCCAATCCCAACCTATTCATCCCATGAAGTAAAACTGGTAATACTTCATATCTAACACCACGGTGTTTTCGGTAAATTCAATTACCATTTCACGTTCAAATCTAATTAAAGATTTAACTACCGCCTGGAGCAAAACTGATGATACTCCATTTTCGATTATTTCAATCCAATTAAAGATTCATTAAAACTCCACTTGGTTTTAATCTTCCCAAAAATCAATATCCTTGATTATTTAACTTGGGAAATCACATTCTGTCTTTAACTGAGTTAAAGAACCAATGTCATTTGAAACACCATTCACTACAAACCCAAAATCACATTCCATTCCAATTCAATTATTGAAACTTCGGGTTACTTTTAAAACCCTTTCAAATCCAATTTATTTATTTAAAAATAAATAAATTATTATTCTAATTCAAAACTAGTTCATTTTGATAAAAATTTATTTTTATCTTTTCAAATATGGAATTTTTCATCCCAATTCTTCACAAATCATTTCTTCTGATTTCACACAAATTATTACTATTTTTAATAATTTTATCAAGGCCCGTACAGTCGAATTCCATCAACGGCCATCGAACTGCACTTACAATGAACTTTTCCAAATTTGATTAGGACATAATTCCAAATCCAACCGTTAGATTTCAAATCTCTTAATATTCATTAGAAAGCTCTTTTCGATACGAACCCAACGGTTCCGGTTTTAGGAGAATCCGACGGTCAGATCTCCCGTAATATCCATTCGAAGTCAATGGTCGAAATTCACGAACTACCGCGGCGCGTTCTATTCAGGCCATTATATATATATATATATATATATATAATATATTATATATATTTCGTCGATTTCCTTTCAAAACGTATTTTATAATCATTTTAAATTTGTTTTCGAAACGATTTCAACTTCATATTCAATTTCTAATCAAAATTGAATATTCCACATCATCGATATACAAATGATAATATTTTCAAAACGTTATATTTTGAAATCACTTTATTTTCTATAATCATTATAAAAACGAATATAATCGATATAAATATCGTTCGCGTCAAAATGGCGCATATCTAACCAACACGGCTTTATATATTTCAATAACTTCGTTATTCTATTCAACAAATGAATATTTTCTTCAACACATGAATATATATTTCTATGCAACACAAGAATATCTATTTCATTCAACACATGAATTTATTTTATTCAACACGTGAATTTATTTTCTATTTACCACATGAATTTATTTTCTGTTTAACACATGAATTTTCTTTCTATTCAAAACATGAGTTTATTTTCTATTCAACACATGTATTTATTTTCTATTCAACACATGAATTTATTTTCTATTCAACACATGAATTTATTTTCTATTCAACACATGAATTTACTTTTATAATATTCCTTGTTTTCCAAATTGGAATGAGGCCCAATCAATTACCATATATTGTTAATTATGTGGATTTTCTACAACATATGTATATAATAGCAACGATAAATCATCAACCATCATCCACAGTGCACCACACAACTGCATAAGCATTAAATATAAATAATTAATGCTTACACAGTCTGTCAACCCATCGATTGACATACAACTAAACAATCAAGATTTAGTGTACGTCAAATATCATCCCAATACCCGTGCAGGGTTTCAAATCAACAAACACAGATTTTATTTGTGCAGTTGGGCGATGTGTAAAATTTATCGTCCCAATCAATATCAGTAAAATCAGTGTATATAAACAAATCGTCCGATTTATTTATTACTATTTATTTACACGTTAAAAATCATATTTTTAACTGTAAAATATTTTCCACTATAAAATATTTTATTTCATTCCACATCACACAATCAAATTTCACAACACACAATTAAACAAACAAGTCATCCATGGTCTGTGAACGACGGGTGTCGGGTGCTACTAAGCACCGTCTGCATCCTATTATATATTTCAACTAGAAATTAAAATTAAAGTGAGGAGTTCTCACCGACTAGCTAAACCAAACACCACGACCCTTCATATGTAGGAAATCTTCGTCGTGCTCGCCTTTTGTCAATTTCATTGTCCGTAGCCACCACATATATAAAAATCACATTTTTATATTGTTGCTATGTATATAAAAATCCCATTTTTATAACTACGCTATATGGATAAAAAATCACATTTTTATACCGCTACTATATAGATAAAAACCCTATTTTTATACCGCTACTATATAGATAAAAATCCTATTTTTATGCCACTACTATATAGATAAAAATCCTATTTTTATACCACTATTATATAGATAAAAATTCTATTTTTCTAATGAAAATCTCGCCTTTTCTATAATAAAATACCATCTTTTCATTTCTAAAGATACCACCTTTTCATATTTAGAAATAACGTTAAATACATATAAACTGATTTCAAAATGTGTTTAGTAATTAAAACTAATTTTATAAACTGAAAACTGATTTAATATATGCTAAAATAAAATAAAAAACTCAGATTTAAATATACATAAAAAACTTACTGGTCGCCGGCGGAATCAGGTTGGAGGGGAGGAAGGGGAACGACGGCCGTAGGCGGAGGGGCTGTAGGTGGACGGAGTTGGGGGTTTTGGGGTTTCTAGGGTCGGGCTGGGGGTTTCCGGCGTCGAAGGCTAGAGGGGGGAATGGCGGCTTGCTGATCATCGGAGGCAGACTGGAGGGGTGGCGGCGCGATGTGGGTGAGGTCGCCCTCCAGAGGCGCGACGGTGAGCCCGATGTGGAGGAGCGACGGGCTGCAAATCGAGCATTCTTTTTTTTCTTGGTTTGTTTCCGATCTGAACAACGTGGGGAGAGGCGTTGAGTAAAGGATATAGGAGAGAGGGGCTTTATTATAATATTTATATTATTTTTAATTTCTCCCAAAAAGTAACTTTTAATTTCGAACTCTTAACGAGGCCCACCGACAGTCATCCATAACTAATTACCTCCATTCCGAACACAATGGGATATGCATCACAAGCAAATTCCATTGTTTTGATCAGTTTCTGTCAAAATCAAAATATAAATCTATATATTGAATTTGAACGTACATTTTAATTTATCGGGGCCACACACTGGCTCTAAAAATTCCCGAAAAATATTTTCTAGCTTCATATTGACGATACGGTCCTAACAAAACTAATTTCGTCAAATTCTGAGACCGTTTGAAAAATGGCCATTTTCCAGTCGATTAAAATCAACTAAAACTGGTCAAACTCATTTTCTTTTGCCACACTCAAATATTGATTCGAAAAATTATGAATTTTGGAATCTAGCAAGAACTAGACATCCTGGATCCAACAAACGTGGTTTCGTCGAAAACCGAGGTCGGTTGCAAAATTCCCATTTTTAAGGGCCAGAATTCCATAGCGACTATTCTGAATTTTCAAATGGGCATAACTTTTGATTCCCGCTATGAAATTTCAATTTTTCGGATTCGTTGGAAAGATATTCTCAATTAGATTCTAATATTTTTAGTTTCGCTAAAATCCGGTTTATTTTGCACCCTGTACGTTCATTTTAAATATTCAAAATTCATCAAAATTTCCAAAATAAAATTTTTAAATTGGCTCGGATTTCCGGGTTATTACAATCTCCCCCACTTAAAAATTTTCATCCCCGAAAAGGAACGAAGCTGAAAGTTGTTTAACTAATCAACTCAGCTTCCATTATTTCCATTACGGCTTAAGTTCTTCAACTTTTCAGTTTCTAAGAACTTTTCAAATTTTTCAAAAATTTGGCTAACACACTAAATTTTTGAAAAATTTCGCCATAACCTCCCCTGCACCGGGGACTTCGGAATATTTCATATAGCGTCCCATGGCCTTCTTCAATCCAAAAGAAAAAGAAAAAGCCAAGCGGCTAGCCAACCGGCTCGTAGAATCATCCAAAACCCAAGAAATAAAATAAACATGCACCTATTTGTCGGGCAAACAATTTTATTCTTCTGCTCTAGCCTCCTTGCTATGACCTGCTCAATGTAAGTACATGTATATGCATGCATTTGCGACAAATTTTCAATACAATTCACTATTTGGTTCAGTTTGGCTAAAGGTTCAACATTTAATTAATCAAGCAATAATCAAACAACACAAGCATCAATCAATTATTTGATTAGCTTTTCAAATTCTTAACTTTGATACATAGTCCAAAAATCAGATTTTTGATGCCAAATCACAACAATAAGCCCTATCTAATTTTGGTTCTCACACCAGTCAATTAGAAATATATATAAATCCCAACTTCGTCACTCGAAAATAAATTCTGATGATGTTTCGAACCACCATCAGAACATCCACGGGCGACTAGAGTGTGATTCTATATCTATCCAGTATATTAAAACTTCGAATACACATTTGCAAGGCGTATATGCAAAATCTTTATATATTGGATTGTCCAAATTAATTTAAAAAATATATTCAAATACGTATACAATGATTTAAATTTCAAAACAAAACCTATTTTCGTTTTCATTTTTCAAAACGACACTCTTTACACTCGTTCTTGGATACTATTGATCCTATCTCTAATGAGTCATTCCCGTTGGATATTACTAATCCAGTTTTCTGATGAATTCTTTCGTATGGTTCTAATGTGCCTTGTTCTCGAGCTTTGTAAACCAAAGCTCTGATACCACGCTGAAACGACCCGAAATCCCCCTTACGGGAAATCATGGATTGAGTTGAGGACAAGCCACATCGGGACGCAAACAGAAGAACATTTCATTGTATATTACAACAATTTTATCAGATTACAAGAATATACAGAGTATGAATGAATAAAATACATTCGATAAATATCAGAGATTACAATAAATTACATAGAAGCGGAAAATAATACAAAACACAACTGAAAAGAATATACGGATATAGAGCTTTCCGGATATAGTTCCAGCTGTAAATCAGGATCCTGTGAGTATAAATATGCAAAACCAAAACTACTAGCTACCCATGTCAAAATAAGGGCACCTAGAGTTTAGGTCAAAATAATAAAATCCAGGTTAGTCATGTGACTGGTGTGTGAACTAAAACAGTTATTAATCTTTATTTTAATGTTAGGTAAATCGAGGGACCACGCCATATAACACGGAACGGGTTTCCTCCCAAGAATACCAGTGCATAAAACAACAGCACAATGCTAAATAAAGTAAAATGAAGCTATTATAAGACCCAACTCCCATCACACAATGCAACGCAAGCCGGAGGATAGGGTTTTTACCTTATAATAGCCAAGAATGCTTGGTACGTGAAATTTCATGTTTTATTATTACTATAAGTGTATAGTGTCAAAACAATTTCAAATCATTAGTATCAATAATAAACGACATAAGTGCCCCATACCACTATGTCGCCATACTAGGCTCTACAAATAAAACCGCAAAGTCACGTATTGGAAGTTGGATTTCCATCTATGGACCGAGGCAAGGGATCGTCCTCAACCGATTCGAGACAATCTAGCCCATGTCTCAGGAACAGCCGCAACTGCCCCATGGATCGTCAGGGCTGGTCCACCGATGTGGACTATTATGCCTGAACACTACGTTTCCCCGCCCTTTGGGGGCGTAAATGAGCCAAATGACTCCATCGTCTCCACATAGTCACCGATATATCCCAGGCGCCTCGCAACAGCAACAACCACACAGGTGAAAATAATATAAATGTCAGGGCTGGTAGGTCACTGACACCACACTAGCTACAAGGAAATGCATGCCCTCCCTGATATCCTCTCTCGTTTCTGGTTCACAACCGGGGTGTGAGGCTCGCGAATTCACGTTACACAAAGCTATGCCACACAGGCGGTGCTTTGATCATCAACCACAAGACTTTGCTTTTCAACAAAAGCCTTGATCAATTGCCACTTATGCTGCCACACAGGCAATTCACACCATGCGATTGACGTCTATCGATATACAACCTCTGATCCCGTACGTTTCATAGAAGGGTGAAGTAAGGGAATGAATTCCCCTTCACCAGGCAGATGTATATTAAATAGAGATCGATCAACACCGAGAAAAATGCAATGTCAGACATACAGTCCATACAAGTTCGTTCTAGGTCTGAACGAAACCGGAGGCACATTGTACCTCGCATATCCATCGATCTCTAAGTACGTCTGGACGATCACCAACTGATTCTCTCCTCTTGGGTGTACAGCCCAATCAAGATCATCAGTAATCACCCAAATGATGTAAAGACCTCCGGTCTTCGACCACCATCTTCATCCTCAACACATCGCCGAATCAGTTATTCAGAATGGGATAAACCCGGTCTTTCTGAATAACTCGCGTATTAAATAAACAAGTGTTACACAAACACAACATACGCCTCATTCCAATACATAATATTCTTTAATTCAAATATTCTTATACTTTGGGAACCTCCCATTAATTTTATCAAAGATAAATTCTTTAAATTTATTCTTTAATCTTCCTTTGAATTTCTATTCAAATTAGTCAGGATTAGCGAACCACACCGAAGTAGTCATTTATTTTATTTCCCAATCCCAACCTATTCATCCCATGAAGTAAAACTGGCAATACTTCATATATAACACCACGGTGTTTTCGGTAAATTCAATTACCATTTCACGTTCAAATCTAATTAAAGATTTGACTATCGCTTGGAGCAAAACTAGTGATACTCCATTTTAGATTATTTCAATATAATTAAAGATTCATTAAAACTCCACTTGGTTTTAATCTTCCCAAAAATCAATATCCTTGATTATTTAACTTGGGAAATCACATTTTGTCTTTAACTGAGTTAAAGAACCAATGTCATTTAAAACACCGTTCACTATAAACCCAAAATCAAATTCCATTCCAATTCAATTATTGAAACTTCGGATTACTTTTAAAACCCTTTCAAATCCAATTTATTTATTTAAAAATAAATAAATTATTATTCTAGTTCAAACCTAGTTCATTTCGATAAAAATCTATTTTTATCTTTCAAATATGGAGTTTTTCATCTCAATTCTTCACAAATCATTTCTTATGATTTTACACAAATTATTACTATTTTTAATAATTTTATCAAGGCCCGTACAGTTGAATTCCATCAACAGCCATCGAACTGCACTTACAACGATCTTTTCCAAATTTGATTTGGACATAATTCCAAATCCAACCGTTAGATTTCAAATCTCTAATATTCGTTAGAAAGCTCTTTTCGATACGAACCCAAGGTTCCGGTTTTAGGAGAATCCGACGGTCGGATCTCCCGTAATATCCATTCGAAGTCAATGGTCGAAATTCGTGAACTGCCGCGGCGTGGCGCATTCCATTCAGGCCATTATATATATATATATATATAATATTATATATATTTCGTTGATTTCCTTTCAAAACGTATTTTATAAATCATTTTAAATTCGTTTTCGAAACGATTTCAACTTCATATTCAATTTCGAATCAAAATTGAATATTCCACATCATCGATATATAAATGATAATATTTTCAAAACGTTATATTTTGAAATCACTTTCTTTTCTATAATCATTACAAAAACGGATATAATCGATATAAATATCGTTCGCGTCAAAATGGCGCATACCTAACCAACATGGCTTTATATATTTCAATAACTTCGTTATTCTATTCAACAAATGAATATTTTCTTCAACACATGAATATATATTTTTATTCAACACATGGATATCTATTTCATTCAACACATGAATTTATTTTATTCACCACGTGAATTTTCTTTCTATTCAACACGTGAATTTATTTTCTATTTACCACATGAATTTATTTTCTGTTTAACACATGAATTTTCTTTCTATTCAAAACATGAATTTATTTTCTATTCAACACATGTATTTATTTTCTATTCAACACATGAATTTATTTTCTATTCAACACATGAATTTATTTTCTATTCAACACGTGAATTTACTTTTATAATATTCCTTATTTTCCAAATTGGAATGAGGCCCAATCAATTACCATATAATGTTAATTATGTGGATTTTCTACAACATATGTATATAATAGCAACGATAAATCATCAACCATCATCCACAGTGCACCACACAACTGCATAAGCATTAAATATAAATAATTAATGCTTACACAGTCTGTCAACCCATCGATTGACATACAACTAAACAATCAGGATTTAGTGTACGTCAAATATCATCCCAATACCCGTGCAGGGTTTCAAATCAACAAACACAGATTTTATTTGTGCAGTTGGGCGATGTGTAAAATTTATCGTCCCAATCAATATCAGTAAAATCAGTGTATATAAACAAATCGTCCGATTTGTTTATTACTATTTATTTACACGTTAAAAATCATATTTTTAACTGTAAAATATTTTCCACTATAAAATATTTTATTTCATTCCACATCACACAATCAAATTTCACAACACACAATTAAACAAACAAGTCATCCATGGTCTGTGAACGACGGGTGTCGGGTGCTACTAAGCACCGTCTGCATCCTATTATATATTTCAACTAGAAATTAAAATTAAAGTGAGGAGTTCTCACCGACTAGCTAAACCAAACACCACGACTCTTCATATGTAGGAAATCTTCGTCCTGCTCGCCTTTTGTCAATTTCATTGTCCGTAGCCACTACATATATAAAAAAATCACATTTTTATATTGTTGCTATGTATATAAAAATCCCATTTTTATAACTACGCTATATGGATAAAAAATCACATTTTTATACCGCTACTATATAGATAAAAATCCTATTTTTATACCGCTACTATATAGATAAAAATCCTATTTTTATACCGCTACTATATAGATAAAAATTCTATTTTTCTAATAAAATCTTGCCTTTTCTATTATAAAATACGATCTTTTCATTTCTAAAGATACCACCTTTTCATATTTAAAAATAATGTTAAATACATATAAACTGATTTCAAAATGTTTTTAGCAATTAAAACTAATTTTATAAATAGAAAACTAATTTGATATATGCCAAAATACAAAAAAACTCAGATTTAAATATATATAAAAAACTTACTGCTCGCCGGCGAATTCAGGTAGGGGGGGGGGGGGGGACGGTGGCCGCAGGCGGAGGGGCTGTAGGTGGCCGGAGTTGGGGGTTTCTAGGTTTGGGTTAGGGGTTTCCGGCGTCGAAGGCTAGCGGGGGGATGGCGGCTTGCTGATCGTTGGAGGCAGACTGGAGGGGTGGCGGCGCGATGTGGGTGAGGTCGGCCTTCGAAGGCACGGCGGTGGGCCCGTGGAGGAGCGACGGGCTGCAAATCAAGCGTTCTTTTTTTCTTGGTTTGTTTTCGAACTGAGCAGCGTGGGGAGAGGCATTGACCAAAGGATATAGGAGAGAGGGGGCTTTATTATAATATTTATATTATTTTTACTTTCTCCCAAAAAGTAACTTTTAATTTCGAACTCTAAACGGGACCCACTGACTGTCATTCATAACTAATTATCCCCATTTCGAACACAATGTGGTATGTATCGCAAGCCAATTCCATCGTTTCGATCAGTTTCCGTCAAAATCTATATATTGAATTTGAACGTACATTTTAATTTATCGGGGCCACACAATAGCTCTAAAAATTCCCGAAAAATATTTTCTAGCTTCATATTGACGATACAGTCCTAACAAACTAATTTCGTCAAATTCTGAGACCGTTTGAAAAATGGCCATTTTCTAGTCGATTAAAATCAACTAAAACTAGTCAAATGCGTTTTCCTTTGCCACGCTCACATATTGATTCAAAAAATTATGAATTTTGGAATCTAGCAATAACTAGACATTCTGGATCCAACAAAAGTGGTTTCGTCGAAAACCGAGGTCGTTTGCAAAATTCCCAATTTTAAGGGTCAGAATTCCATAGCGACTATTCTGAATTTTCAACTGGGCATAACTTTTGATTCCCGCTTTGAAATTTCAATTTTTCGAATTCGTTGGAAAATTATTCTCAATTAGATTCTAATATTTTTGGTTTCGCTAAAATCCGGTTTATTTTGCACCCGGTACATTCATTTTAAATATTCAAAATTCATCAAAATTGCCAAAATAAATTTTTTAAATTGGCTCGGATTTCTGGGTTATTACAATTATTTATTCATTTACTTAATTAATTAAATATTATTTAAAGTAAAGAATTAAAGTTATATTTTAAAGTTGAATATTTTTGAAATAGGGATTATAATTCTATCGTTATTTTCCGTAAAAGAAGTTGATTCATAAACTAAACCTGAGAGTTGCATAAGCAATGATTTGATGAGGAATTAAGAAATTGGATTAAGGAAATTAGAACAAGTTGAATGGTTTTCTAAGTATCATTTGATGTTGGTTCGGCCTTCAGTGTTGATACTTAGGGAGTTGTTCTCTTACTAGTTTACGGTTAAGGACCAATGGATATAGAAGAGTACGAAAGCATAAATAATAAATGGAAATGTTTATTTTCGATGTTAATAAGAAATATTTTATGGAATATATAAAATAAATAGTTTAAAATAGATGGAAACATTTTCCAAGAATCGTGAGAGGCTAAACGAGTTGGAGAAATATATTGGGTAAAGATATTGAAGGGAATTGGGAAATGAAATAATTATTGATAAATCTATATAAAAGGGATCAGTGTTGATTGGCAGTTAATCGATATAATTTCTATTTGGTAATAAGATCGTTGTTTGTATGGATTTTTTCCTTTGATAGTTAAATAACCGACTATCAAAGTTTTTTACCATTTTTCCTTTGTCAATACAGAGAGACCGGGATCAAATTTTTTATCTGAAAACCACTCCGTATGGGCATAAGCATTGCGAATCAAATACGATGAAGATAATTGAACACGAAGTTTATGCAAGGGTTGTTCTAACAGTCCTAAGTTGAAATTGCCTAAGATGGATTTGCAGAGTAGTGTCATCGGTTTGTCCAGTCCCAGGACAACTTGTATGGACGAATGTATGACAGAGTATATCTAATAGATCGTGTAAGTTGATACCTTCAAACATATTCACGTTTGGTGGTAGAGGAATTCATTTCTCTTAGCTTTATACCCGTGATTATTTTGGAGAAATCAATTTGTGATTTGGAAGGTATGACGATGTGGCATTCAAAGTAAATAAAGGTGTGACCTGTCAAAAGATACGTTATGACCTCAAGCCTCATCAGCCGGGAAATGACAAAAACCAAGCAGACAACATGGCTAAGTGGGTTGCTCCCAACAAGGGTATATTGTCACCGTCTAGAGAATATTCATTTTTTGTTTTTCTTTTGCTTATGTATCTCGCAGGTACGGTTATGTTGGTATACCAACCGTAAGGTGACAATATATTCACAACAATCAAGCGAAATGAATGGCCGGTCATGAGCAAGATGTTTTTGTTGAACTCCGGTGTATCCCCTCTAGAGTACACTGATCGGTAGGTGGTTTATACCTTTGCATAGTTGGAAATTCACTATCTAATCAGAGCCCGTGGTTTTGATTGTATATTATATATGCAGAGCGTGAGATGCAAATGTTTTGCTAGATTGTTATTTACTTGTATTAGACACTATTATAATATCAGAATAATACTACTTTAAAGAATATTTTGTGTTATCGTAAGGTAAAAACCCCCCGTGTTTATATATGGATCTGTCTTACGATTATCCTTTCTTTTGAAAAGGTTTTTAAAAGTTAAACCAAGCGGTTGTGTAACGATACAGATTTTGCCCGGATCTAATCGATCACTAAATCGGCCAAGACCGTTCGATTCCCGCATACGCTAACTTTGGGCATACAACACATCTGAACAAATAACAGAAGACTTCTATTACATCATAATAATGTTACATCAGAGTACAGAATATCAGAGTACATCGAATATAATAATACAACAATGGAAGATTAATTTACAATAATTTTAATACAACATAGCGGAAACAAATAAACTAACACAGCAGAAGACTATCAATGCTCTGGACATCGCTTTAAGCTTCGATCCAGAATCCTGCTCAATATATCTGAAAAATAAGCTACTCGACTAGTCGTGTGGAAAAGAGGGCACCCGAGTTTGCAAAGTGAAACAAACTACGAGTCAGTCATAGTACTGGTATGAGAAATCTTTCCTAACTTATCTAATAATATGGCTAATCTCAGGACCACGCCGCTAATGCTGAATGGGTTTCCTCAATTGGATTGCTAGTGCATAAATTAAATAAATCTTTAATTCAAAACAACGCAATGCTTTTTAGAAAAATGAAATCATTATAAGACTCAAGTCCCATCACACAATGCAACGCACACCGGAGGATAGAGTTTTACCTTATAATGATCAAACATGCTTGATACGTAGAAAATAATATTTCAATATTATTATTAGTGTCTAATCAGTTTTAAAATACTTCAAAGTAAATGTACCAATCCTAGACGGCATAGCTACCATATACTATGTCGCCATATATAGGTTTACAATCAAAACCGTAATGTCGTATTGGAAATTGGGTTTCCATCATGAGTCAAGGCTAGGGACGATCTCCTTACTGATTCGAGACACTCTAGCAAATGCCTCAGGATCACACCTACGGGCTACCCTTGAACCCTGCAAAGCCGATCCACAAATACTTTAGTGGATTAGTTATGCCTGAATACACGTTTCCCGGTCCTATTGAACCTATAAATTGGACACTATCGACCAATATTATCGAGGCCTCTTAATCCATCATCCACATAAGTAAAATGTCAGGGCTTGCAAAACCCTGATACCACTTCTAGCTAGAAAGAAACATGTGCACTCCCTGCGCTCCCTTGTCCCGTTTCTGGCTCTTACCGAGGTGTGAGGCTCGTGAGGTAATGCTATACACAAAGCTTCGCCTAAACAGGCCGTGCTTTGATCATCAACCACAAGGCTCTGCTTTTCAACACAAGCCTCGATCATTTGCATCTTGGCATGCCACATTGACAATTTACGCCATGCGATCAATAGCTATCAATATATAACCTCTGAGCTTATGCGTATAAGAGAAGGGTGTTAAGCAAGAGAATAAATTCTCCGCCACCAAACATATATATATTAAATAGAAATCAATTCACATAGAATGAAATTCAACGTTAGACACACATCCATTTACAAGTCCATTCCGGGTCTGAATGAAACCGGAGACACCTTACTCCTAAAAACTCATTGGCGCCAAGCATGGGGGAATGCTAGACGTTTGGTAATTTCCCCTCCAACCAGAATGAAGGATCCCATTGAAGCGGCTAATCCCATGCATATTGTATGTACATCGGGCGAAACAAATTGCATAGTATCATAAATAGCGATTCCTGGTATTACCCATCCACCAGGGGAATTTATAAACAAATACAGATCTTTAGTATCATCTTCTATATTGAGATATACCATGAGACCAACAAGTTGATTTGTCCAATACAGAAGAGAGTTGCTCGCTTATCCAGATAATCAACAAGTACGTCCGGACAACTACCACTTTAACCCTTTACTAGGAGCTACCCAATGTCAGGCATCATTAGTCGTCCATTCGATGTGAAGATCACTAGTCAGTGTCTTCATTATCTTTGATTTAAATCGTCGTATAATTATTTGAAATGAGATCGAACTCGATCTTTTCAAATAATTCTCGCATATATATAATTTAAAACATTTCATATCGTTAATATTATTTTATAATGATTTATCGCTATTTTTATTCATATAAAAACAACCCAATTTAATTTAACGACGCTTCGGGTCAATAGGCGGCCCTGGCACGGTTTTTATCAAAATTTGATTTACACATATATCGAAATCTAACGCACGATAGTTCGCATTTTGGAATCGTAATTTTAAACGATTATACCGAAATATCCGACCATCGGATTTTCCCAAAACTGGAACCGTTAGGACCGCTTTGGGAAGATCTTTCCGACGATATAAATTTTGTTAAAATCCAACGGTTAGATTCCGAGATATGTGTAAATCAAATTTTGATAAAAACTGCGCCAGGCTCGCCTATTGACCCAAAGCGTCGTTAAATTAAATTGCGCTATTTTTATATGAATAAAAATAGCGATAAATCATTATAAAATAATATTAATGATATGAAATGGTTTAAATTATATGTATGTGAGAATTATTTGAAAAGACAGAGTTCAAACTCATTTCAAATAATTATACGATGGTTTAAATCGAAGATATTGAAGACCAGCGATCTTTAGATCGAATGGACGACTACTGATGCCCGGCATTGGGTAGCTCCCAGTAGAGGGTTAAAGTGGTAGTTGTCTGGACGTACTTGTTGATTGTCCGGATAAGCGAGCATCTGTCTTCCGTATCGGACATACGGGATGATGAATAAGGTGTCTCCGGTTTCGTTCAGACCCAAAACGGACTTGTAAATGGATGTGTATCTGACGTTGGATTTCATTCTATGTGAATTGATATCTATTTAATATATATCTGTTCGGTGGTGGATAATTTATTCTCTTGCTTAACACCCTTCTCTGAGACGCATGAGCTCAGAGGTTATATATTGATAGTTATTGATCGCATGACGTGAATTGTCAATGTGGCATGCCATGATACAAATGATCGAGGCTTTTGTTGAAAAGCAAAGCCTTGTGGTTGATGATAAAAGCACGACCTGTTTAGGCATAGCTTTGGGTATAGCGTTATTTCGTGGGCTTCACCCCCCGATAAGAGCCAGAAACGGGACAAGGGAGCGTAGGGAGTGCACACATTTCTTTCTAGCTAGAAGTGGTATCATGGTTTTGCAAGCCATGACATTTTACTTATGTGGATGATGGATTATGAGGCCTCGATTATATTGGTCGATAGTGACAAATTTATAGGTTCAATAGGACTGGGAAACTTGTGTTCAGGCATAACTAATCCACTAAAGTATTTGTGGACCAGCCCTGCAGGATCCAAGGGTTGCCCGTTGGTGTGATCCTGAGGCATTTGCTAGAGTGTCTCGAATCGGTAAGGAGATCGTCCCTAGCCTTGACTCATGATGGAAACCCAATTTCCAATACGACATTACGATTTTGATTGTAAACCAATATATGGCGACATAGTATATAGTAGCTATGCCGTCTAGTATTGATACATTTACTTTGAAGTATTGTAAATGTAATAACCTGGAAATCCGAGCCAATTTAAAATTTTTATTTTGTCAATTTTGATGAATTTTGGATATTTAAAATGAATTATTTTAAATAATAACGACGAGAAATTTATTTTGAATAGAATTCGAACGTATATATTTGTTTGAATCGGCAATAGAATATAAATAATTATTTATAATTATAAAAGGAATTGAAAATGGCGCGGTAGTTCGAAAATTCGATTTCAAATTTCAATGAACGTACAGGATTCAAAATAAACCGGATTTTAGAGAAACCAAAAATATTAGAATCTGTTTGAAAATATCTTTACAACGAATTCGAAAAATCGAAATTTTATAGTGGGGATAAAAAGATATGCCCAGTTGAAATTCAGAATAGTCGTGTGGAATTCTGACTCTTAAAAATGGAAATTTTGCAAATGACCTTTTTTTTGATGAAACCACTTTTGTTGATCCGGGATGTCAAATTATTGCTAATTCAATTTTTATAATTTTCTGAGTCAATATGTGAGCGTGGCACACTTAAACGTGTTTTAACAGTTTTTGTCAATTTCGATCGACCAGAAAATGCCATTTTTCAAACAATCTTCAAATTCGACGAAATTAGTTTTGTTAGGACCGTATCATCAATACGAAGCTAGAAATAATTTTTCTGGAATTTTTGAAGTCCATATGTGACCCCAGTAAATTGAAATGTACGTTTAAAATTGAATATACAGTTTTATATTTTAATTTAAATGGAAACTGACTGAAACAGCCGAATTGTCTTGCGATACATATCCCATTGTGTTCGGAATGGGGGTAATTAGCTAGGGGCGACAGACGTTGGGATTCGTTTGGAGTTCGTTACGATGTTGAGTTTTAAAGTAATTTAAATATTAAATAATATAAATAATTATATATAATCTTTCCCCCCATCTCTCTCTCTATCGTTGACCAAAAATTAAATAAAAATAAAAAAAACCGAAGGAGCTCCATACCACGTCGCCCCAACGGAATCAAGCCGCCACCACCGCCGTGCTTTCCAAGGTCGGCGCCGCACCACCTCAGACCCCCCTCCCACTGATCTTCCTCCTACACCTCTCCCTTCTAAATCGCGCCCCCTCGAAACCCTAACACCCAAAATCAAGCCGCCGCCACCAATCTGGCCACCACCGCCTTGCGCAGCCTCCTGCCACCACCCACGACCATCAGCAACCCTCCAGTAGTGGCGCAACTCCCCCTCTAGCAGTCAACATCAAAAGTCTTCCCTCTCTCTTTGATAGATGTAAGCTTTTATTTATTATTTAGAGTAGTTTGATTCTTATAATATATATAAAAAAGAAATGTATATAGAATTTTTTTTTCAGTGTAGAAAGTTTGTATTTTAAAAAAAGAGAAAGTTTATATTTCTATAAAGGAAAAGTTTATATCTTTATAAATATAAAAGAAGATGTTTTTATATATGTAATAGAAGCGTATTAAAGGAGTGATTTATATATATATATATATATATGTTAACATAATAAAAATGCGATCTTTATTGTATACAGTAGCGAGAAAGATGAGATTTTTATAGATAGAAAGATGAGACCTTTATACATGGAAAGTTTAGATTTTGTTTGGTAAAGCTTAGATTTTTAACACGGTAAAAATTTGATTTTCATATATAAAGAAGCTATGTAAAAAAATTCGATTTTTATACATATGGTTTTAAATAAAGGGTTTGATTTTTATTTATATGACTAGCATATAAAAATGAGATTTTTATTATCACGAAGGCGATTTTTAGATTATGAAAGATTTGTTTTTTAAACCATATAAAGATGTTATTTTTATATATATAATATCTATATAGAAATACAATTTTTAGTTGATTAAAAATATGATTTTTAAATTATAGAGATAATAAAAAAATACAATTTTTATAATATATAGATAGTAAAAATTTAATTTTTATATATATAGCGATATTAAAATACGATTTTATAAGGAGTAGCAATATAAAAATTATATTTTTATATATGAAGTAGTGGGTTAAAAATATGATTTTTAGCTTATAAATGTTATTAATAATAATCAGTTGTGTAGGATATCGTGTTCACTTAAGGATGTAGTCGTCGAGGTGTTCATCTTCCTTGCTTTGAAAGAATGGCGGAGTGGAACCCAAATGTGAGAACTTCTCACTTTTATTTTATTTTCTAGTTGAAATATATACTAGGATGCAGACGGTGCTTAGCAGCACACGACACCCGTTGTCCACAAACCATGGATGACTTGTTTGTTTGATTGATGTGTTGTGAAATTTTATTGTGTGATATGGAATAAATAAATATTTTATAGTTAAAAAAATAATTTTTAACGTGTATATAAAATAAATATTTATAAACAAATCGGACGATTTGTTTATATACAAACATTTGACTGGTATTGATTAGGACGATAAATTTTACACATCGCCCAACTGCACAAATACTATTCTGTGTTTGTTGATTTGAAACCCCACATGGGTGTTGGGATGATATTTGGCGTACACTATTCCCAATTATTTAGTTGTATGTCGATCGACTGATTGACAGGCTGTTATAAGCGTTAGATATTTATATTTAATGCTTATGCAGTGTAGATTGCACTATGGATGATGGTTGACTGTGTTCAGTTGTTGTGATGTACATGTGTGTATAAAATCCATATAATCAAATTGTATGGTAATTGACTGTGTCTGATTCCAGTTTAGAATTATCAGATATTTTAAAATAATATTCAGTGAATATTGAAATGTGAAGCCGTGTTAAGTAGTTAAACGCCATTTTAACACGAACGAGAATTTTGTCGATTTTATTCATTTTACAATGAATATCGAAAGTGATTTCAAAATATGATATTTTGAAATGATTTGAAATTCAAATTAAATTGAAAAGAATTGAAACTCGAATTAAAATGAAAAGATCTGAAATTTGAATTAAATTGAAAAGATTTGAAATTCGAATTAAATTGAATAGAGTTGAAATTCGAATTGAACTGAAATCGATTTAAATTGAAATCGAATTGAAATGAATTTAAAATGATTTATAAAATACGTTTTAAAAGGAAATCGACGAAGTATATATTTTATATATTATATATATAATATAATGGCCTGAATAAAATGCGCCGCGTTGCGGCAGTTCGCGAATTTCGACCATTGACTTCGAACGGACATTACGGGAGATCCGACCGTCGGATTCTCCTGAAACTGGAACCATTGGGTTCATATCGGAAAGTGCTTTCTAATGAATGCAAGAAATTAGAAATATAACGGTTGGATTTGGAATTATGTCCAAATCAAATTTGGAAAAGGTCGCTGTAAGTGCAATTCGATGGCCGTTGATGGAAATCGACTGTATGGGTCTTGATAAAATTATAAAAAATATCAATAATTTGTGTAAAATCATAAGATATGATTTGGAAAGAATTAGGATGAAAAATTCCATATTTGAAAAGATAAAAATAGATTTCTATCAAAATGATTGAACTAGAATTAAAATCCATTTATTTTTAAAATAAATAAATTGGATTTGAAATGGTTTCAAAGGTAACCAGAATTTCCAATAACTGAATTGGAATGGATTTGAATCGAAATTGTCTTTGGAATATTTCAATGTTGGATTTCGTGATTATACAGATATTTTTATGGAAATTTGAAAGATATATTTATATCGTTATTTCCAATACGATATTTGTTGGTCGTTGAATTTGATATTGAATATAAGCCGATATATTTTCTATTCAGAGCCTTGTATTTAATACCAAATGGGATTAGGGTTTGTCGTGAATGGTAACTTCATTAACACTGTTCTTAAACCCAGTTGAGATAAAGATTAAATCTTTTTATTTAGATTTAATGAAGTGTACCAATTAAATAGTATTTAATTGGAATTGAATAGTAATTGATTTTTGGGTTTATCGTGAACGGTGTTTTAAATAACATTTGTTCTTTAACCCGATAATTAATGGAATGTGATTTGGGTTGTCGTGAATGGTATCTTTAATAATACCGTTCTTAGACCCAGCGGAGTTAAGAAAATCAGAAACTAACTGGAGATTAGTTAAGTTGAATGGTTTCCTGGGTATTGATCTGATGTTGGTTTCGACCTTCGGGGTTATTACTTAGGGGATTGTTTACTTGCTAATTCACGGTTAAAGGCTGATGGAAATGAAATGTGATTTTGGGTTTATCGTGAACCGTGTTTTAAATGACATTGGATCTTTAACCCAGTTAAAGACAGGATATGATTTCCTAAGTTAAACAATCATTCATACTGATTTTTGGGAAGATTAAAACCAAGTGGAGTTTTAATGAATTTTAATTAGATTGAAATGATCGAGAATGGAGTATCACCAGTTTTGCTCTAGGCGATAATTAAATCTTTAATTAGATTTGAACGTGAAATGGTGATTAAATTTAGCGATAACACTGTGGTGTTAGATATGAAGTATTACCAGATTTACTTCATGGGATGAATAGGTTGGGATTGAGAAATTTAAAACAAATGATTACTTCGGTAAGGTTCGTTAATCCCGACTAGGTTGATAAACCATAATTTAGTTTGAATTGATATTCAAAACAAGATTAAAGAATAAATTTAAAGAATTTATCTTTGATAAAATTAATGGGAACCTTTCCCAAAGTATAAGAATATTTGAATAAAAGAATATTCTAAATTGGAATGAGGAGTATGTTGTGTTTGTGTCACACTTGTTTATTATATACGCGAGTTATTTAGAAAGACCGGGTTTATCCCATTCTGAATAACTGATTCGACGTGGTGTCGAGGATGAAGACGGTGGTCGAAGACCAGAGGTCTTCACATTGTTTGGATAATTACTAATGATCTTGATTGGGCTGTACACCCAAGAGGAGGGAACCAGTAGGTGATCGTCCAGACGAACTTGGAGATCGATGGATATGCGAGGAATAAGGTTCCTCCGGTTTCGTTCAGACCCAGAATAGACTTGTAAATGGATGTGTGTCTGACATCAGATTTCATTCTGTGTGATTGATATCGGTTGCATAGCGTGAATTGTCTGTGTGGCATGCTGAGATGCAAATGATCAAGGCTTCTATTGAAAAGCAAAGTCTTGTGGTTGATGATTAAAGCACCACCTGTGTGGCATAGCTTTGTGTAGCGTTAATTCGCGAGCCTCACACCCCGGTTGTGAACCAGAAACGGGAGAGGACTTCAGGGAGGGCATGCGTTTCCTTCTTGCTAGGAGTGGTGTAAGTTTTTTTACACGGCCTGACATTTTACTTATGTGGATGATGGATTGCGAGGCGCCTTGGTTAGATCGGACGATCCGGGTCCATTGGAGTCATTTGGCTCATTGACACCCCATAGGGTGGGGAAACGCAGTGTTCAGGCATTTTAATCCACATCGGTGGACCGGCCGTGACGATCCAAGGTGCAGTTGCGGCTGTTCCTGAGGGGCGGGCAAGAGCGTCTCGAAGCGGTGAGAACGATCCCTTGCCTCAGTCCACAGATGGAAATCCAACTTCCAAATACGACATTTTGCGGTTTTGATTGTAGAGCCTAGTATGGCGACATGATATATGCTACCCATGCCGTCTATGATTGATATTTATAATTGAAATTGTTTTGACACTATACACTTATAGTAATAATAAAAGATGAAAAATAGCATATCAAGCACTCTTTGGCTATTATAAGGTATAACCCTATCCTTCGGCTTGTGTTGCATTGTGTGATGGGACCTGAGTCTTATAATAGCTTCATTGTTCTTTATTTAGCATTGAGTTGTTGTTTTATGCACTGGTATTCTTGGGAGGAAACCGATCCGTGTTATACGGCGTGGTCCCTTGATTTACCTAACTTTAAAATAAAGAATAATAACTGTTTTAGTTCTCACACCAGTCACATGACTGACCTGGAGTTTATTGTTTTAACCTAAGCTTTGGGTGCCCCTATTTTCACACGGGCAGCTAGTAGTTTTGGTTTTGCAGATTTATCTTCACAGGAACTTGGTTTACAGCTGGAATGATATTCAGAAAGCTTTGTATCCGTATATTCTTTTCAGTTGTGTTTTGTGTTATTTTCCACTGCAGTAATGTATTTAAATCTCTGATGTTTGTCAAATGTATATTATTTATTCATACTCTGTATATTCTTGTATTCTGATCAAATTGTTGTAATATGAAATGAAATGTTCTTCTATCTGTGTCCCGATGTAGCTTGTTCTCAACTCAATCCGTGATTTCCCGTAAGGGGGATTTCGGGTTGTTAGAGTATAACTGATTAGACACTAATAATAATATTAAAATATTATTTTCTATGTACCAAGCAAGTTTGATCATTATATGGTAAAACTCTATCCTCTTCTTTGCATTGCATTGTGTGATGGGACTTGAGTCTTATAATGATTTCACTTTTCTAAAAAGCATTGCGTTGTTTTGAATTAAAGATTTATTTAATTTATGCGCTAGCAATCCAATGGAGTAAACCTGTTCCGCGTTAGCGGCGTGGTCCTGTGATTAGCCATATTATTAGATAAGTTAGGAAAAATTTCTCATACTAGTCTTATGACTGACTTGTAGTTTGTTTTATTTTGCAAACTCGGGTGCCCTCTTTTCCACACGAGCAATCAAGTAGCTTATTTTGCAGATATATTGAGCAGGATTCTGGATCGAAGCTTAAAGCGATGTCCAGAGCATTGATAGTCTTCATGTAACAACCTGAATTTTAATAACATGTTGAAATCATAAATCAAGGCAGAATTAGATTTTAAAATATGAATCAGGGAAAATGGGTTGCACCATTGCGTTCGTCTCAAAATTCTGCATGAAATTGAGTCCAAGTTTTTGTAAAAGGAGTCCGTATGAGGGAGATATGACCCTCCGAAGTTTCGGGAATTTTCAGAATCAAAAACAGCTTGAAATTCGAATTCAAACCCCAGCGCAGACTGGGCAGGAATTTTCCCGCCCAGGACCAGGTCGACCTGGGGGTCGACACTATGGTCGACCTCCGAAGGGCCAGATCGACCCTATGGTCGACCTGGGGGTCGACCTGGTGCCAAAACCCAGTTTTGAGCCTGGGTTCATTCTGATGCATCTAGACTCGTTTGGTGACCAGATTCTTAACTATAAGCCTATATAAATATCCTCCTAGCCCCATTCTCTCTACAATGATTCTCTCTAGCCTTATGATGCTCAAATTCTAGTTATAATTAAAAGAAAAAAGGGACTAGTTCTGTAACACCCCGTAATTCTGTTAATATTAATAGCCACAAATTAAAGAATAACTAATTACAGATGTGAGAATTAAGGGAAAAGGCTTTCGCGGTTGCGTTCGTCTCGGAAAAATACACGAAATAGAGTCTGAAATTTCGTAAATCAGAGTCAGTATGACCGAGATATGGCCTTCAGAAGTTTCACGAAAAATCAGAAAAACGAAACAGATTTCAAAAATGCAGAAAACGAGCCAGGCGGGAAAATTCCCGCTCAGATCAGGTCGACCTGGGGGTCGACCTGGAGGGGACCAGGTCGACATGGGTGTCGACCCTAGGGTCGACCTGGGGGTCAACGTCCCTGGTCGAGCCAGGTCGGCCTGGGTGCATCTGGATGGGGTTTTGGGCTGTTTTGGTGAGTCTGTGACGAATTCTGACGGTTCTGATCTGTTTTAGGGTTTATCTAAAGGCCTAAAACAACTAACTACACCTATAAATACATCCTAAGACCTAGCCTCCTCTACACACAATTCTATTCTGCTTCTTCTCTGCCTCTGTTCTAATAAAAATAAAAATGGCGTCGCTACTCTGCTGGAATCCAAACTAGAAGCTAATCAACATCAACCTAAGCAATTCAATTCAAATTTGAGATAAAAGCTTCTGCAACATTTCTGCAACAACTAAAGTTCTTTCTTTAATCCAATCAAGGCAAGTACAGTTATTTTCTGTTATAAACATTAATTATAATTCTGATATGCTTTTAAATCTGAATCTGAGATTGTATATCTATCAGATCTGTTTTTCTATGACTGTTCTGTATCCCTTCCTGCTTCCTTTCTGTTTCTATAGCCAGGCTACCACGAGCCTGTGCCTAATCTCATAAGAGATTAATGTATGAACGCAAATTTTGGGACAAATAATGAATGATGCGAAATTTGACAAGACTGAATTGAACGTATGACTTTAGATCTGAGGCATAAAATATATTGACATATGACTTGGGATTGGATGCATGAATTTGACTGTAAACATGTAATTTATATATGTTGTATGCATAGTGTACATTGTATTCTAGATCTGTAACTAATTAGAGAAATGAACATATGATTTAGATCTGTAATTAATTAGAAAAAAATAAGCATATGTTGTAAACTAGTTTTAGACCTATGCATATTCTGTGATAAAAGAAGAGAGGAACCATTGTAAGATTACATATGATTTGAGACTTTTGACAAAATGCATATAAAAGTCAAGATCTGATTTTTAGAAGATATGGTTTAAAGATTTAGATTGTTGGGTATAGTTTGCATAATAATTTATGACTTAAAATGAAGAAGATATGCAAACATGGAGTATATGTTCATATTGTGAATCATGACAATTATGTAGGCATATGAATTTAGGCCTAATTTATGATTAGGCAAGGCATGTAAATAGAACCTTTAGAAATATTAAATTTGCTAAATCTGCTAATTTGCCAAGTTGCCTAAACTGCTAGTTTTGTTATATTGCCTAGACTGCTAATTAGATTGAAGTGCCTAATCTGTTAAATTTGTCGGTTGAAATGCCTAACCTGTTATATGCCAAAATCTGCTAAGTTGCTAAATCTGTTAAATCCGTTAAGTCATATAATCTTGAAAATCTGTTATCTGCTAAAATCTGTTATCTGCTGTGTTGATATAATCATCCTGTTATTAATGTAATCTGAATTGGTATATATATTGGGCGTGCGCATAAACGGTAAATTATTAATTAATTGGCCGCAAAGATAAACGTGACTAACTCGAGGTTAGAATGAGTTTGCGGCGTAATTCTGCCCGGAACCGCCCGGCACATCTAGTGGCCGCAAACAATAGGTTCTAATGTGAGAAGTTAGTCATAACCTGCTTAAGACACGAGGTTAGGTCTGGCTTGTGGCAGAAGTCTACCCGGAACCGCCCGGCCCATCCAGCGGCCACAAGCTAGCGACCTAATGTGAGAGGTCTGGGCATTAATAATTAATTAATGCAAATCTAAGATAAGAATGACGTCTAAAACATATTGGGGGAAATAGGGTTAAACCAACTGGATTAATAGGTGTAGTAAACCCGTCCATGAATCTGTAGGCCCAATACAAAATTAGACAAATCTGAAAAATCTGTACATCTGATCTGTTAGTCTGAAAACTTGTTAACTTAATCTGTGAACTAGTAAATCTGAATTCTGTATGTCTAAACTTGTAAACAAGTTAATCTGAGATCTGTTAGTCTGGGGACACAAGGTTAGGAGGGGAATTACTTGTGTCATCTGTTGTTTGGGACCCATATTAGTCAGTAACCCTTTCTGGTATCAAAACTTTGACCCAACAGTAGGTAGGGTCCGGGCACGCTTACTGAACTAATTATAAGTGGTTCATTCTGATAATGGCGAGGGGTGTTGATGGTGCGTTTCAACCGGGTCATGTGCGCGCATGGATCCCGGTCTGCCTCTGAGGATGTAAGATGCCGTGACATCTGTAAATAGGTCTGTGCCAATTGGTTGCCACTTTAGGGAGTGATACACCCTACTGTGGGGCCGACACAGGATATTTATGTATTAGGGAGCCGATCGCTTGGGGTAGGGTTTTAGGGTACACTTAGTTCTGTCTGTTTCTGTTGGTACCGTCTGTTTCTGTTGGGTTGTAACACCTGTCTGTTTCTGTGTGGTACCGTCTGTTCGGGTGGTAAAGGCCCATTACTAGTGTACACCTAATTCTACATTCTGTTTCCGTAGGGATTAATCTGTTTCTGCTTCTATCTGTTTCTGATCGGGTAGTAAAGGCCCATTATTAGCATTCTGTTTTTGTTAAATTATTCTGTACCCGTTCCTGTTTCAGTTTAGACATTAGGGTGACACCTAATTCTGTTATACTAGTATTAGTGCAGAGAAGTGTAAAGCAATAGTTTATGTCATTCTGTTCTTCTGTTATATCTGCTACACCTGTTACAGTTATCTCACATCTAGTTTTATGTTCATATCATATTATTATTATCTGTTCATATGCTGAAAGTCACTGGACTTGCCAGACTTTTTGTCTGACCCTTGTTGTTTCGCCTCCTTTCTTCCGTTTCCCCCCAGGTTATCCAAGGAGGGAATACTTTAGCTTGATCCCGATTTCTCTTTGCTTGAAGTGCTTAAAGTATGGCTTGGCTCTGTATAGCTTCCGTTCTATGGGGATTATGATTTTAAACCATGCATTTTGAAGGCTTTTGTACAAGACTGATATTTTGTACTTGAATTCTGAGATTTGAAAGGATGTAACCATATTAATTTCTGTTTCCACTGTAATAATGTTAAAAATTTTCAAGTACTGTTTTATCTATCTTGTAAGTTTCTGTTCTGTTTACTAAAATGCTCCACCAAAGTTAAGGCATTCCCTTTGTGAGTGACCTTAACGGAGGTGGGGTGTTACACTTGGTATCAGAGCTGAAGGTTACCGGATTTGATAAAGAATTTTTGAAAACTATTTTCAAAAAAAAGGTTTTGAAAGGAAGTATTTTAAAAAATAAAGCTTATTTTGAAAAACATAATCCCCAAGAGCCATATATCTTTCTTTCAGTCCTTTTTGTATTGAACCTTTCCTTTTTCGTTTCAGCATGTCTGAAGCATCTGAGATACCCGAGGGTGTTCATGTACCCGGTTGGTTTAGTCAATATCTTGAGGCTAGGACTGCCGCTGCAGGTCTAGCAAATGATCCCCCTCCCCCACCCCCTCCTCGTGCAATTGCTTTCTCAAAGATCTATAGAGATTTTAGGGCCATGGGTGGGAAGGATTTCAAAGGAACCGAATCATTCGTAGAAGCGAGGAATTGACTCAAAGAAACTGAGGATCTATTCGTTATCTTCGAGGTGGACGATAGGCAGAAGGTACAGTTGGCGGTATGGCTGCTCAAAGACGAAGCTTCCTACTGGTGGGAAGTCACTAACGCCGAGAGGCTGGTTGAGACATGGATGGATTTCAGAACAAGGTTTGAGACAAAATTTCTCTCGCAAGCTGAACGGAGTTTACAACTGGAGAAGTTCTTATCTCTTAAGCAAGGAAGTATGACGGTCAAGGAATACGTCAACCAGTTCAACCAACTAGCTAGGTTCGGATTGGATTTAGTCAACACCCAGCATAAAAAGGCTCTCCGCTTTGTTAAAGGATTGAACGAGCCACTGCACAGCCTAGCCATGACCCATGTACCCATGGGAGCGACTTACGAGAAATTGGTGGACATGGCACTACTGCACGAGGAAGACAAGGGCCCGAAAGAGACAAAGAAGGAAGAACCACAGAATAAGAAAGCGGAGCCCAAAAAGGAAACACAAAAGAAGGATGAAAAGACTGAAGATAAGAAGGGGAAAAAGTGCTTTACTTGTGGGAGCTCGACTCATCTGAACATGGATTGCAGAAAAAGGAAAGGCACTTGCTTCAACTGTGGAGAGATGGGACACTTCACTAGGGACTGCCCGAAGAGACGAGGACAAGGAGGGCAGGCGAATAATCTTGAGGCTAGTGGCTAGGATAGAAATAGGAAAATTTCTATAGTAGGTTTAATTTCTTTATCTGATTATTGAGTTAAGACTTTTTCTGATTCTGATATTTTGATTTTGTAATCAATACTCTGCACTTTAATACTAGTATTATTTCTGAATTCCGCTGTAGACTCAGATCCATAAGTGTTATGGCTCATCTGTTTGAGATTGGGGTTTGAGGGATATTTGTGTTAGACGTCAAGTATGACGCATACATTCTGAGTTTTTGTGGGATATGATTTTATCATGCTTAGCTTCCGAAGAATCATTAGGGAACCTAATCTGTACCAGTAGTCTGTAAATATCTGAATACTTCTGATAAGATTTCCAGTTTTGACATCGTCTAAAGAGGGTAACCCTCTGGGTGTCAATCTGATGTTGATTTCGGTCTTCGGGGTTGATACTTAG
This sequence comes from Allium sativum, assembly GCA_030737875.1. Classification (NCBI taxonomy): domain Eukaryota; kingdom Viridiplantae; phylum Streptophyta; class Magnoliopsida; order Asparagales; family Amaryllidaceae; genus Allium; species Allium sativum. The sequence continues at coordinate 343,799,675 of CM060924.1, read as the reverse complement.
GGGAATTATTTTCTCAACCAATGACTAATGGGAACCAAGTCTTTGACTTATCTGTACTCGCTTCCATCATTCGACTGTATCCTATCGATCGAATCTTCGAACTTTAGGTAGAAACTAATGGGTGTAAACATGTGTTTGAGACATGTTATGTTTGATGGTTGCAAGTGGATGCAAGTGGTTGCCCGTGGACGCATACACACACACTAGGCACTAGATCGGCTCGAAAACACTCTCATACTGCATATGGATGTGTGAGCATTTTAAATTTTTATGGATGCAAATTGGTTGACTCAGCACATGGATGTTGCATATGACTGAATGGTCGTGCACTCATATAGAAATGATATGTATCGAGTAGGAAAACTGCATACATAATGGACGCATGGCACTATCATGGTTTGCATTAAAGGAGGTCAACTGAATCAGTGGACCGCCTGATTTTGCATTAGATAGGGACATATACACACACTGTGCATTTAAACATAGAAGCATTAGAAGTCTATAAGGACAATGGATTCCTGTGTTTGATGGTTGAGTAGATGGTTGTTTGGATGATTAGGATATACATTCTTCTTGACTTGAAGATTTCGGGGACGAAATCCTTTAAGGAGGGGAGAATGTAACACCCCGTAATTCTGTTAATATTAATAGCCACAAATTAAAGAATAACTAATTACAGATGTAAGAATTAAGGGAAACGGGTTTCACGGTTGCGTTCGTCTCGGAAAAATACGCGAAATAGAGTTCGAAATTTCGTAAATCAGAGTCAGTATGACCGAGATATGGCCTTCAGAAGTTTCACGAAAAATCAGAAAAACGAAACAGATTTCAAAAATGCAGAAAATGAGCCAGGCGGGAAAATTCCCGCCCAGACCAGGTCGACCTGGGGGTCGACCTGGGAGTCGACCTGGAGGGGACCAGGTCGACATGGGTGTCGACCCTAGGGTCGACCTGGGGGTCGACCTCCCTGGTCGAGCCAGGTCGGCCTGGGTGCATCTGGATGGGGTTTTGGGCTGTTTTGGTGAGTCTGTGACGAATTCTGACGGTTCTGATCTGTTTTAGGGTCTATCTAAAGGCCTAAAACAACTAACTACACCTATAAATACATCCTAAAACCTAGCCTCCTCTACACACAATTCTATTCTGCTTCTTCTCTGCCTCTGTTCTAATAAAAATAAAAATGGCGTCGCTACTCTGCTGGAATCAAAACTAGAAGCTAATCAACATCAACCTAAGCAATTCAATTCAAATTTGAGATAAAAGCTTCTGCAACAATTCTGCAACAACTAAAGTTCTTTCTTTAATCCAATCAAGGCAAGTACAGTTATTTTATGCTATAAACATTAATTATAATTCTGATATGCTTTTAAATCTGAATCTGAGATTGTATATCTGTCAGATCTGTTTTTCTGTGACTGTTCTGAATCCCTTCCTGCTTACTTTCTGTTTCTATAGTCAGGCTACCACGAGCCTGTGCCTAATCTCATAAGAGATTAACGTATGAATGCAAATTTTGGGACAAATAATGAATGATGCGAAATTTGACAAGACTGAGTTGAACGTATGACTTTAGATCTGAGGCATAAAATATATTGACATATGACTTGGGATTGGATGCATGAATTTGACTGTAAACATGTAATTTATATATGTTGTATGCATAGTGTACATTGTATTCTAGATCTGTAACTAACTAGAGAAATGAACATATGATTTAGATCTATAATTAATTAGAAAAAAATAAGCATATGTTGTAAACTAGTTTTAGACCTATGCATATTCTGTGATAAAAGAAGAGAGGAACCATTGTAAGATTACATATGATTTGAGACTTTGGACAAAATGCATATAAAAGTCAAGATCTGATTTTTAGAAGATATGGTTTAAAGATTTAGATTGTTGGGTATAGTTTGCATAATAATTTATGACTTAAAAAGAAGAAGATATGCAAACATGGAGTATATGTTCATATTGTGAATCATGACAATTATGTAGGCATATGAATTTAGGCCTAATTTATGATTAGGCAAGACATGTAAATAGAACCTTTAGAAATATTAAATTTGCTAAATCTGCTAATTTGCCAAGTTGCCTAAACTGCTAGTTTTGTTATATTGCCTAGACTGCTAATTAGATTGAAGTGCCTAATCTGTTAAATTTGTCGGTTGAAATGCCTAACCTGTTATATGCCAAAATCTGCTAAGTTGCTAAATCTGTTAAATCCGTTAAGTCATATAATCTGGAAAATCTGTTATCTGCTAAAATCTGTTATCTGCTGTGTTGATATAATCATCCTGTTATTGATGTAATCTGAATTGGTATATATATTGGGCGTGCGCATAAACGGTAAATTATTAATTAATTGGCCGCAAAGATAAACGTGACTAACTCGAGGTTAGAATGAGTTTGCGGCGTAATTCTGCACGGAACCGCCCGACACATCCAGTGGCCGCAAACAATAGGTTCTAATGTGAGAAGTTAGTCATAACCTACTTCAGACACGAGGTTAGGTCTGGCTTGTGGCAGAAGTCTGCCCAGAACCGCCCGGCCCATCCAGCGGCCACAAGCTAGCGACCTAATGTGAGAGGTCTGGGCATTAATAATTAATTAATGCAAATCTAAGATAAGAATGACGTCTAAAACGTATTGGGGGAAATAGGGCTAAACCAACTGGATTAATAGGTGTTGTAAACCCGTCCATGAATCTGTAGGCCCAATACAAAATTAGACAAATCTGAAAAATCTGTACATCTGATCTATTAGTCTGAAAACTTGTTAACTTAATCTGTGAACTAGTAAATCTGAATTCTGTATGTCTAAACTTGTAAAAAAGTTAATCTGAGATCTGTTAGTCTGGGGACACAAGGTTAGGAGGGGAATTACTTGTGTCATATGTTGTTTGGGACCCATATTAGTCAGTAACCCTTTCTGGTATCAAAACTTTGACCCAACAGTAGGTAGGGTCCGGGCACGCTTACTGAACTAATTATAAGTGGTTCATTCTGATAATGGCGAGTGGTGTTGATGGTGCGTTCCAACCGGGTCATGTGCGTGCATGGATCCCGGTCTGCCTCTGAGGATGTAAGACGCCGTGACATCTGTAAATAGGTCTGTGCCAATTGGTTGTCACTTTAGGGAGTGATACACCCTACTGTGGGGCCGACACAGGATATTTATGTTTTAGGGAGTCGATCGCTTGGGGTAGGGTTTTAGGGTACACTTAGTTCTGTCTGTTTCTGTTGGTACCGTCTGTTTCTGTTGGGTGGTAACACCTGTCTGTTTCTTTGTGGTACCGTCTGTTCGGGTGGTAAAGGCCCATTACTAGTGTACACCTAATTCTACATTCTGTTTCCGTAGGGATTAATCTGTTTCTGCTTCTATCTGTTTCTGATCGGGTAGTAAAGGCCCATTATTAGCATTCTGTTTATGTTAAATTATTCTGTACCCGTTCCTGTTTCAGTTTAGACATTAGGGTGACACCTAATTCTGTTATACTAGTATTAGTGCAGAGAAGTGTAAAGCAATAGTTTATGTCATTCTGTTCTTCTGTTATATCTGCTACACCTGTTACAGTTATCTCACATCCAGTTTTATGTTCATATCATATTATTATTATCTGTTCATATGCTGAAAGTCACTGGACTTGCCAGACTTTTTGTCTGACCCTTGTTGTTTCGCCTCCTTTCTTCCATTTCCCCCCCAAGGTTATCCAAGGAGGGAATACTTTAGCTTGATCCGGATTTCTCTTTGCTTGAAGTGCTTAAAGTATGGCTTGGCTCTGTATAGCTTCCGTTCTATGGGGATTATGATTTTAAACCATGCATTTTGAAGGCTTTTGTACAAGACTGATATTTTGTACTTGAATTATGAGATTTGAAAGGATGTAACCATATTAATTTCTGTTTCCGCTGTAATAAAGTTAAAATTTTTCAAGTACTGTTTTATCTGTCTTGTAAGTTTCTGTTCTGTTTACTAAAATGCTCCACCAAAGTTAAGGCATTCCCTTTGTGAGTGACCTTAACGGAGGTGGTGTGTTACAACTTCCTCTCCATCAAGACTATGCATAGAGATTTGCAAATTGGGGGTTTTCAATTAGAACACGATTAATCAAATAGAGATTCAACATTAACTTCTGCTTTCTAATTCTCGATCCGCGCACTGTAAGTTCTAGTTACTTTTAGATTTAAATATTTAATTATGATATGGCTATGGAATAAAGTGGAATTGGATTTAAGTATGTTTATCGATTCTGATCTATTTCTGTTGCTCCTTGAATCTTGAGTTTTGAGACTTGTCTATCTTCATGATCATGTCAAGTTTATGATCTATTCAGCAGTTTTCTTGACTCGTAATGATGTTATCATCAAGTTGTAATCTTTATGTCTATCATGATGATTTATGCTGTTTTCTCTCTGATCTTGTTTTATTGCAAATTCTATCTTCCCCTATTTATTTTCTTTTGATGAAACTAGGTCAATTTCGGACCTAGGCCTAAACCGCGATTTACGTGCGATTGAATAAGGTAGATACCCAGTGCCAAAGGCTCCCGTACTCAAGCGCGAGGACTTCCCAGGCTAGTCTCCCGTCCTGGTACTATTCACGACTTCCCGGGCTCTGGGGGTGGTCGATTAGCGCGCGCAACCTTTCCTTCACATTAGTGGAGAGGCCGGGGCTCGAACCTGTGTGCTCCTGATTACCAGCCGGGTAACCTTACTGTTGCGCCAGGCACCACCTTTTACGTGCGATTGAATACGGGGGAAATATTTGGATATTGCCTAGTTGGATATATGTGTTTGGTAGAATCGAAGGCATAACATAAAAATTGGATATTTGGGTATTACTACCATTATCTTGAAATTGGATATTTGGGTATAGTCATTATAATGGTAATGGCAAGAATGGGGATTGGCATATGTAATTTGACATGGAACTTGATATATGTAATTTGGCTAGAACTTGATATGTGTATATTGGCATAAACTTAGCATACATGTAAGACAACATGAATTGAACATATGTAAATTTGGTATAAATTGGGCATATGTATAACTGACATGTAATCTAGAACTTGGGGATATGTTAATTATGTAAAATTTGTAGTTGAAGCATATTTGATAATTTATGACTTGGTAGAGGTTTAATATGAATGCACCTAAGTTGGGTTTTGAGTAGTTGGCATGTATTGCAAATAAAAGGCTATAACTTGGTATAACCTTATAGTGAATTAAGGTAATAATTTGGGAATACGTTTTAGGGCAAAAACGTGAATTATGAACTTGATAATTGGCATATAACTGGAAATATGAACATGGTTGAAACATAAACATGAATATGAACACGAACCTGAACATGGCTAACTCGAGGTTGGGTTGAGTTTGCAGTGTAATTCTGCCCGGAACCGCCCGGCATATCCAGTGACTGCAAATAATAAGATCCAATGTGAGAAGTTAGTCATATCATGCTTAAACCCGAGGTTAGACTGAGTTGTGGTGTAATTCTGCCCGGAACCGCCCAGCATATCCAGTGACCGCAACAACAGGTCTAATGTGAGTGATTGATGCATTAATAATTAATTAATGCCAATAAACAGACATGCTAAGGATGTAAAGGTTAAGTAACATATGAACAGTTGACACTTAACCAACATAACACGTTAATTAGACCAGTGGGTAGGGTTAAGTAAACTAAGAACGCTTAACCAACATAACAGTTAATCAGACCAATAGGTGGGTTAAGTAGTATGACTAGGCTAATGACACTTAACTAATATGATATGAATGGGTGGGTTAAGTAATATGACTAGACTAACGACACTTAACCAATTTGACATGATGATTCGGTGGGGTTAAGTCATGAACTGCTTGAATATACTTAACCAACTTGACACATGATTCGTAGGGCAAAGTCATGAACTTGAATGACAACACTTAGCCAATTTGACATGACACGTAGGCGGGTTAAGTCACGAAATTGAATGACAACACTTAACCAACTTGACATGCTAGACTGATAAGGGTTAAGTCACGAATTTAAATGACAACACTTAACCTATTGGACGGAAACTCTAGTTACGCGGTCCATTTCAGCAGTGACCCACTAGATGTATCCTGGTACCCTGGAACTAGGCAGGGTAGGGCGCGATTACTGGGCTGATTGTCAGCGACCAGAATGACGGCTGAGTTAGTGCGCCAGTGTAGGTTTAGGCGGACTATGGTTGTGCACATAGTCCGGAGTTGAAAAAACAGGCATTGGGCATCAGTAGGTTTACACTGTGCATGCTTGATTCGTGTCGGTGGTTGGCACCCTGGGGCTTGATACACCGTACGGTGGACTCAGCACAGGTAACTTCATTCGTGATAGGGCCGTATGACACAGACACATGAACGAGCTAGGAATTGTAGGGAGCCGATCGATTAGTAGATCGTTTCGTAGGACCAAGTAATGGGTCTTTCGATGACATTGGGCAAGGGATCATTTTATTGTCAACACATGATATGGGTTGGGATCACCTTATTATATAACACGGGCTACTAGTTGGGACACTAGTAGGGGGTAAGGATCCTTGTTACACAGGACACTTGTTTGAACACTAGTAGGAATATGAAACATTCCATGTAAGGCACTTGTGAGATACTAGTACGGGTGGTGAAGAGCAAATAGATATCATAGAAATATTTTAATGGTGAAGCTGAGAAATCTTGCGATGCTTGATAGAAATCTTGCGAAATTATACTTAGCTTATCTTGAATGAGAACTTTGCGATGTTGTACTTGACAAAAATCATATGACGTTATTCTTAGTTATTGTGCCTGTAGCTTATCTTGTCATCATGCTTATGTTTACTTCCAGTTTATTCATGCCATGTTATCTTTACCTGTTTTTATGCTGAAAGTCACTAGGACTTATTCAGTCTTTATGACTGACCCGCTTTGTTTCGCCTCTTTCTCTTCCGTTCCCCCCAGGTTCGCAGGGTGGGAATACAACTTAGTTCGGATGTTACCATGCTCCTAGGATCTTTCATGTATGACTTGGATCTCTCTTGGCTATGGCTTGCTTTGCTTTATTGGGGAATACTACAACCTATTTTTATGCTTCTTTGTTTTTGAGCAAGACTGATATTTTAGCTACGTAATTGGGTATTGGAAGTTGATGGGCTTTTATTGTAAACAATTACATTTAATAAATGATTGTAGTACTTCTACTTTACCTTCCGCTGTTTTATATATGTATGTCTTGTAATATTTCTGTTCCAGTACCCATAATGCTCCATTGAAGTTAAGGCATTCCCTTTGTGAGTGACCTTAAAGGATATGGGGTGTTATATTTGGTATTAGAGTAGAAGGTTACCAGACTGAGCAAAGGCTTTTAAAAACCTTCTGAAATTATTTTCAAAACGTTTACAAAGAAGCATTTTTCTAAGAAAAGTTTTGTTTTACGAAAGGCTTATTCCCCAAAGCCATATGCCCTATCTTTTGATTCTCTCTTTGAATCTCTTCTTTCTCTCTTTTCACCATAGTTTTGTAGGCGTACGACACATGTCGGAGGGCAAAGGAGTGCCCAGTCTCCATTTGTAGCCGCAGTAGTTTTACTTGCGACTAATCTTATTTCAAGCTTTGTAGGGTTGCCATGCGATGGAGGTGGCTTTCGAGAAACTTGTCAACAAGCTATACAAGGATAGTAAGAACGAGGACAAAGAAAACGTGCCTAAGGATGAGAAACTTGTTGATATGGCTTAATCCACGAAGGAGGAAAAGGTGAAAGGGAAGAGGCCAAAGTGAAAGAATAATAAAACCCATGACAAGAAAGAGAATATCGTTAGTATGGTAATAATGGACATGTAGCTAAGTGTTATAGGACAAGGACAGTGGCAAAGGACAAGAGGGTAATTGTATGCTCTCACTACTAGCATACCTAAGAGAGGTGGTAACGTTTTTGTTAAAAGTATAGCTTTTCTTTTCTATCATACCATGGGAACTTTGTTTTTGTATATCGCATCCTTTTAATTCTACTTCGATAGTTGAGTCTCTGCACCTTAGTACTAGCGTGGTAGAGGATCCCATTTTTGTCTCAAATCCTGTTGGGGAATCGGCTCGTTTATTCATGACTTGTTTGGATTTGAGAATGACTATGTTAAGTGTTGAGTTTAGAAGAAATACTTATGTTTTTGGGCTACGGGTTGATTCTAGGGATGGAGTGGTTATCCAGAAATGATACCATTCTCGAGTATGAAAAGAGGGTAGTTAGACTCTTGACCTGCCTTGGTAATGCCCTCGAAGTCTAGTGTAACCCTTAGGGTTCTGCCATGCTTAGTTACCTAGAATCTCTTGATACATTCATTGATCCGCTCGAGTAGTGTTCGCCATTAAGGCGGATGGTTCATTTCGCTTATGCATGAGTCATAGAAAATCACCTTAGTAAGTACATTAGGCAACATGGTTGGCATCTGTTTATTTTCAAGGGATACTCCTTCTGCGTGGAATACCTTATAGTGAGTAAATGAGATCCAGGATTCACTAGTGAATTTTGGAGAGCTTGCACGAAACCATGAATACGCAGTTATGTTTGAGCCGAATATACTAGAAAAAGAATAAGTGAAAGTGGAATGAGAGGCCACAACGAAATGAGTTCCAACTCATATTTTGGAAACAAGAATTAAGAAGCTACTAAATTGTGAAGTTAAAGACAGTCAAAACACAATAGAGTTAAGCTCAAGGAAATGCGACTTAGAAGATTGAACACTAGATACGTGCATCATATCTCTTTTTAAGAGTATATCCTTGATCCCTCTTTTCCTGTAAAGCTTACTTCCATGCTATTTTTTAAGTATATCCTCTCGGTCCTATTCTCAATCCTATTTTCTGTTGCAAACCCCATAGGGAGTTTGACTCATCTGCTAGTAATACATGTTGGGGCTTGAAGGTGTTCGTTGGGTTGACTAAACTTTTTGGGTTTTATAGAATATGGGTTAGGGATTTCTTGTGACCTAAAAGGAGTCCATCATGCTTAGTTTCCTAGAAACATATATACCGGTTGGGTTGAGAAATTCTTTAGGTAAACAGCCTGATGTTGATTTCGGTCTTCGGGGCAGGTGCTTATGCAGTTCTTCTCCTAATCCGTATATATGTGACGTAGATTTGCAGTTTTGACATTGCCTAATGGGCACAAAGTTTTTACTTGCTTCTATCATACGACTATATCTTCAGGTAGGAACAATTGGGTGTAAACATGTGTTTGAGACATGTTATGATTGATGGTTGCAAGTGGTTGTAAGTGGTTGCTAGTGGTTGCTCGTGGATGCATATACACGCACATTAGACACTAGATCGGCTCAGTCACCTTTCATATTGCATATGCATGAGTGTTTATACTTGTTTATGGATGAAATTGTATGTTTTATCATGTGGATGTTGCATATGTGTGGATGTTTGTGCACACATATAGTGTTTATGTGAATAGGACTATTTGCGTACATGTTGGACTCATGGCACTAAACATATTTTGCATTAAGAAGATCAATCAGGCCTGATCATTTGCATTAGATAAGGAACATATACACACACTTTCTGCATATGTTCATACAGCATTAGAAATCTTTTAAGGACAATGATTGCTTGTGGATGATGTTTTGAGTAGATGGATGATGGATGGTTGGACACATTCTTCTTAACTTGTAGATTTCGGGGACGAAATCCTTTAAAGAGGGGAGAATGTAACAACCCGAATTTTAATAACATGTTGAAATCATAAATCAAGGTAGAATTAAATTTTAAATTAAGAATCAGGGAAAACGGGTTTCGCCATTGCGTTCGTCTCAGAATTCTGCATGAACTCGATCCGAGTTTTCGAAAAACGGAGTCCGTATGAGGGAGATATGACCCTCCGAAATTTTAGGAATTTTCAGAATTGAAAACAGCTCGAAATTCGAATTCGAAATTCGAATTCAAACCCCAGCGTAGACTGGGCGGGAATTTTCTCGCCAAGGACCTGGTCGACCTGGGGGTAGACACTATCCCAGGGGCCAGGTCGACCCTATGGTCGATCTGGGGGTCGACCTGGTGCCAAAACCCAGTTTTGAGCCTGGGTTCATTCTGATGTATCTAGACTCGTTTCGTGACCAAATTCTTGACTCTAAACTTAGATAAACACCCTCCTAGCCCCATTCTCTCTACACTGATTCTCTCTAGCCTTATGCTGCTCAAATTCTAGTTGTAATTAAAAGAAAAAAGGGATTACTTCATCTCCATCAAGACTACGCATAGAGATTTGCAAACTGGGGTTTCAAATTAGAACATGATTAATCAAATAGAAATTCAACATCAACTTCTGCTTTCTAATTCTCGATCCGTGCACTGTAAGTTCTAGTTACTTTTAGATTTATATATTTAATTATGATATGGCCATGGAATAAAGTGGAATTGGATTTAAGTATGTTTATCGATTCTGATCTATTTCTGTTGCTCCTTGAATCTTGAGTTTTGAGACTTATCTATCTTCATGATCATGTCAATTTTATGATCTATCCAGCTGTTTTCTTGACTCGTGTTAGACCAAAAAGTGGTTCTAACACCCAAATTGATTAAAAGCAAAATGAAACGAGATCAAAATTATAAATGAACACACAGGATTTATAGTGTTTCGGCAAAGAAATGCCTACGTCCACTTGTCTTTTGCTATATTCAATGATTCAGTTGCAAATACAATGAAATATTCACTTGATTTCTCTCACAACTCACTTGCAATCACTCAATTGACTAAAAACAAATAATGAAAGAAGATTTGGATTCTCCGGGAGTGCTGGAACTCGGATTATGAAGGTGGTTGAACTCTCAAAGTGCCAGAAAAAAGATCCTTTTCTTTGTCTCTAGACGGGGTATTTATAGGTGAGAATTTGCTCAGAATCCGATCCGGATCGGAGCCACGTGTCATCCATCCCATCAGCCTCGGGTTCGGGTGAATTTCTATGTTGACAACGCATCAGAGTAGTGGACGTTGAGGGTAGGAACTGGTCACTGCCGATCCGAATAACCAGGCGCTTATGCAGGAGAGTGGCGTGGAAGACAGGCTCGGGTCGGAGGGGCATGCACAAGGGGTTCGGATCGAAGTACCCGATCCGACCCGGATTGACTTCAAACCAATTCTCTCTTCTCTTTACTCTGCTCCGCTCCGATCTATCTCCGTAGCATTTGGGTGGCTTTCCGATCCGACTGGAAGTAGATTGCCCTCCGATCCGAATAGCTGTGCCTCTCTAATTCCAATAGCAATAGTTCACCGATCCGAACTGCAGACTTCACCCTATCCGAACCGCTACCCTGCTCCGATCCGACCCGCTTCAGTGTTTTTTCAAGTTCTTCAATATTTCACATCTTGACTTTGTGTTGCCCAGTTCACAAAGTGGGCTAACATTTTGCCCCCTCAAAGGATGCTTCTGTTGGAGACGGAGCATGCTTTGATTATCAATGCATAGCGCTCTTCGAGGTAATTTCTCTTTTGATTTTCCTTGTGTTTTCATCTTTTTCTTCAAATTTCAATTCAGTTCGTTGCTGAGCTAAAGAACTCGGTTCGGTTCGGATTTCGATCCGAACAGACCCCTTCTCTTTTCTATTTTCCACTGGACTATTGGGCCAAGCTTCGCCTCTGGGCTGTCCATCCGACCCGAACGAGAATTCTTCTACTGGGCTGCCGATCCGAATGGGGAGACGAATAGACACTTTTCTCTCCTATATAAACTTTGCCTTCTTCCTCTTTTCATTTTCACTGTTTCATTCGCGAAGTTCTGTAAAACGAGAGAGAAAATACACAATTCGTGAAACTTCAAAATTCTTCTTAATTCTCGAAGTAATCACACTGGTAGGTTATAAAACTTTGAACAATCCCTTCTTTAATCATTCTCGAGTCGGATTCATGAGCGATTAGGATGATTTATGTATTAAACTCCGATGACCTTGCCGTCGTGACCCTCCCCCTCGTCATCGTTGTCAATATACTCATAGCCGTCTTGAGGTTGGAACGGAGGGAACGAGGATCCGTAGTTGAATGCACCAGCATGTAATTGCTTGGTTTTGACTTGAGGGACTAGCACGAGGTTGGCCTTGGGGTCGGATAGGGAAGAAAGAGGGTGAAGGAGAAGAAGAAGATGATGGAGAATCGGTTCGGTTCGGAGAGACATAGAAGTTGAAAAAATGAAGGGAAGAAGAAGGGAGTTCAGGAAATCGGACCGGGTCGGGGCATGAAAAGAAAGATAAAAGAAGAGGAATCCAGGAGATCGGATCGGGTCGGAGCAAATATTTGAAGAAGGGGAAAAGGATCTTACCTAATCGGACCGGGTTGGACCGTAAGATGACGGAGAAGTAGCATAACTACGTGATCCGATCCGAACCATTAGGGGACTTTGCCTCCGATCCGATCCGTCTTTGATTTCTGAGTTTCAATGTAACATTCAAGCCTGAGGCCACGCCCCCGATCCGATCCCAATGAATAGATCCGAACCGAACCGAAGCACAGTCTACCTTAACACATAAAAACTCGTCTAACTGGCCCAATCAGCTTTTGGCATGATCTTCAATTTAATGGACAGTTACGATAGTGCCTTGCGAACGTGACTGGACATCAAGAATTATTTCAACTCTTTATATCTTGCCAAACTTTTTCGTCGCACTTTTAAATATTTACTCTGCACTTTCCGTATACACTGTTCACACTTTAGTTTGCACACACGCACGAGGGGATACAGGCTAATTTGCTCTAATTTGTGCTATTGCTTCTTCAATAGTTCTATGACCATGAGACCTAGACGCTCTTCCAGACTAGCTGAGAGGAAAGAAGCCCCGGAAACCTCTAACAAAATCACTCTCGAGGACATATCTTCTTCGTCGGATCCAGAATGGGACAATGAGGGTTCAGACTACGGGGTTGGAAATCGGGAAAGCAACGAGGTGTCTTCAGAGAATGAAGTTTCTTTAGGGTTTGAAGAAGAAGGAGGGGTTGGCGACGACCGGGCTCCTGATGAGTTTGAATCGGCTATCATACTGGAATCACCTCCAGATTCTGTTGAATCAACAATTGACAACGATCGACTTATCCGAATTTGCTTAAAGTACGGGATAATGAAAAGGGACACTCTAGTGTCTTCAAGCTCTGACCGTCCCCACACACCTCCAGAAGGATATATAGCAGTCACTCGGTTGATGTGTATGGTCGGCGCTATCCCTCCATTCTCTCCCTTCATCGTTGACTTTTTAAGACAAATGCGAATTGCCCCCATGCAGCTGCATCCCAATTCTTATGCCTACTTGCACACTTTGTACATAGCATACCGTGAGATCTTAGGCATAGAGCTCACGTTCGATGATGTTCATTTCTTCTATAACTTCAAGCATCAGACTCGAGAGACTCCATCTTTCTGCTATTTTGAGTCAGTTCCAAAAAGGAAGATAATCTCGGCACCATTCAGCAGTAAAGCTGGAGATTCCAGATTGGAATGGTTCTATGTGAAGCGACAGCCTGGATGTGCCAGGAGGTGGACAAAATCAAGTAAAGCACTGATTTTCTAAATCCGGGCTCTATACACTTGAATCATCACCTTAACTTGTTTTCCTCTTTGTTTGCAGTCGACAATCCAAAACAAATATCAGATCAGGTGTTCTTTGACCGGATGCACCAACTTCTTAATGGCGATCAAAAATTCTTGACTATCGATGAAGTCCTTAAAGACGAATATCTTCACTTTCATGGGCTGTTATCCGTTTTTCGTAGTATTGGTCATGGGACGGCTCCATACGTATATATTCCTCCAGTGGAGGTAGTCCCAGAGACAGGAGAAGGCTCGGGAGTTCCTACAGTGCCTCTTCAAACTTCACCTTCTCCATCTTCTACACAAGATGACGAATTGGCTAACCTGGCCGAAAGGCATTGTGAAGGATATACTGCCCCCGAGGAGGCTACTTCTCTGGAAAAGTCAACATCCTCCCAAGAGTTGCCACTTAATGCTTCTGAGGGGGATGTCCCTAGTACTGATGACCAAATATTTCAGGGTTTGGGGGATCTCCCTTTACCTGAAACTATATATACTTCAGAGGATTTTAGGAAGGATCCTTTAGTCTTCACCTCTTCTGAAGAGACCACTCCTGCTAAGGCCAAAGAGCCTGCCCGTACTAGTCTAGCTTCAGACTCGGGTTGGTTGGGGGGAAACACACCACTTAGGACACACTTTATACAACAGCATTAGCATTCATTGCACCTCTTTCTCCGTGAATCCATTGATTCTAAATTTCGTTTGTCTTATTGTGCAGGTACGATGTCTCGATCCTACTATGATATCAGAAAGCTTCGCCGCAGCATGTCTAATCCACCTCAGGATATCGAGTATGATCGCCGTGATGATCGTGGTAGGGAGGAGAGAAGGCCTTATGATCCCTATCGTTCTCGACCCTCACTCTCTCGCTCACCCGTTCGGCCGGAACAAGAGAAATACAAAGGTTATCAAAGCCGTAAGGAAGAGGACAGACCACAATCTAAAGACTCCACTTCTTCCCATGAAAAGCGCAGTAGAGAGAGAAGTCCTCCAAAAGAAACCGGGTCTCGAAGTAAGCACAAGGTCCCTGCTACTAAACGACCTAGGACAGACAAAGAAGCTACCGAATCCTCCTCACACAGGGACACCGAATTGACAATCCCCGATCCTCCCCCACTAGATGCGGAAACTGCAATAAAGCGGGCATATTTGGAGGAGCAATTTCCCGAACACTACTTCGAAACTTTGACTTTTTTACCTGCCCTTGAACCTATTTCTTCTAAATGGGCAGATGAGGCCAAAGCAAAGATAGATGCGGTGGAAAAACAGTATTCTGAGATGTTTAAATATTCACGCAACCTTTCCAGAATCATCCATACTCTAATCACAAATACCGACTCAATGCAAAAGACCGCGGAGGAGGATGCCAAGGCTTTAAAAGCCCTAGGAAAAGATTTGGAAGACACTCAAGCTCAGCTAGCTATCGCTCAAAGGGACGCTTCTAACTTTAAACAACAATTTGAGGACATGCAAAAACGTTATCACGACTTGCTTGAATCTCACACTCAAGAGCGTTCTGAGCTAAAAAAGCAAGCCGACGATGCTAAGTCAGAAGCTGCCAAGACGCGCCTTGCTTATACTGACCTCGAACGGAAAAATGCCTAATTAGCAAAGAGGAATGCTGAGTTAGAAAAGAAGAATGCTGACTTGGCTTCAAAGCTATTAGAGGCAGAGAACAGAGCTGCCCTGGCCGAGGGCAATGTTGAGTGTGCTATCAAATCTGCGGAGGAAGCCCGCAAACAGCTGTCAGAGGCGGAGGCTGATATTCAGGGTTTTGGCGAATTAATGATTGAACTCTTCGCACATATCATCCGTCGCCGAAACATTTCTTGGATCGAGGATTATCCATCCACTTTAGCTCAAGTATGGAATCAGATCGTCGAGTGGGAAAAAGAGGAGCTCAAGGTCGATTCCATCGATGAAGATAAGCTAATGGAGAAATACTTGAGGGATGATGAGCCAGAACGCCTAGCTGAAGGGCGTCGCCTCATTGCTGAGGCCATGGAAGAAGAGAGACGGAAGTCTAAACAGAAGAATGTTCTCGAAGCTGGTTCCTCTTCTGCTGCCCCTGCAACTTCTGAAGTAGAGGGGTATGATCCTGAAAATCCGGGAATTCCCCGAACAACTCTACTATCCCCTATTCCTGAAACAGCATCAGAGGCAGTAGTTACCCCTGCCGAGAAATCTTCGGAAGGTACCCCCACCTTTTCTCCTCAATTTGTCAAGGCTATTTCTACCTTTCGCCACATGATTGAGCAATCGATGAAAAACCCATAGTTTTCGCCTGAGTTGATAACGGTTGCTTCTCATTCTGTAGGTATTGAGCCATCCGGAAGAACAGATGTGACTCAGGGAGCCACCGCTGGGGTAGAGCCTACGGAAAAGGCAAAAGGAGGGGAGGACAAGGCTGCTCCTATAGACTTGGGAGAAGGAAGTGAGCCGACTAAGGCCGACACTCCCCATGATGAAGAAATGATAGCAGCTTTAAAGGATGATGGTGGTGACGGAGGTCATGAGGAGGAACCAGAAGTTGCAATAGTCGGGGAGTCAAAAAATGCTGATGGTGTTACTTTGGCTGCGATGAAAGCTGATCAAGACAAACGCTTGCAATTAAAAGCCGAAGAACTAGACCCTGAAGCCCTCAAGCCCCTCGCAGTTGTGGATGCGGGATCAAGGTTAGTTGTTAAGCTCTCAACTAGATCTATTACAGAGGAACTCGCTAAAAAATCTTCTCTTGATTCCAGTGCTCCGCCCTCCGGGAAGAAGTCAACAGGCTCCAGCACCGCATCATCAGGAAAGAAGAAATCAAAACGAATCTTGACAGAGGCCGAGAAGGAAGCAAAGGATGCGGAGAAAGTCGCCAAGAAGTCCAAGGCTCACTCAAAATCTAAATAGTGGATTGCCTTGTGTCATTTTAGCATTTAGTGAACCAACAATTGCTGCTACAAGAGCGGCTCTTGCACCTTCTTTTTTAGCTACTTTCTATAGTTATGAAATGAAGTTACGGAGGGAGGATATATGCGTAAACATATATGCCCCCAGTCAATTCCCACAAATCATTCAATGCTTAATCAAGCCATCCGAGTGTTCCCGATTTTCTGATGGGATAGCATTTCCTGTGTCATCAGTGCCTGTCGTTTTTTCTGGCATTTCTTTTATACTCTCCTGTCTTATACTCAGGTTAGAGTTTTTACTGAGGCGGTCCCTTGTCTGGGTACACCTTCATGCCTTAGAGGACGTCGTCTTCCCATCCTTTTATACTCTCTCTCTCTCTCTGGAGAGTTAGAGTTAGAGTTAGGGGAAGGATTTCTTTCTCGGCGCTCAGTCGTAGACGCTTTTATACTCTCTCTCTCTAGAGAGTTAGAGTTAAGAATGTCGTTTTCTCATTCTTTTATGTCTTGTCGCACAAATGGCCGTTGTGCTTTTTCCTATGTTTAAACTGTCTTCAACCTTTTCAGGTTTTGAATCATCCTGTATTCCATAATCATAATATAATAATCAATGAATATATATATATATGATGCATAAAAGTAAATAACACACAATATTTTTATAGTGGCTCGGCTAAGTCGTAGCCTACATCCACTTTATAGTCCTTTATTCATATCATCAGATTTTCCCAAGGCAAGTCGTGCCATATTACAGAGTTCATAAGAAAAATAACAAAGAGTACAACATTTCTAATCCAAATATCGCATTAAGTGTTGGGCATTCTATGCTCGAGGGACTTCTTCGCCATCTACGGTCGTTAACTTGAAGGTTCCTTTTTCAAGTTTCCGTTGGATGACAAAGGGTCCTTCCCACTTTGGACCGAGGTGAGGAAGGGATGGAAATCCTCTCTTTAGCACCAAATCTCCTGGTTCAAAAGTTCTGAGGCGAACTTTTTTGTCGTAATAGCGTGCCATCTGACGTCGATGTCTTGCCGCACGCAAATCTGCTTCGTCCCTTTTTTCTTCGACTTCATCAAGAGACTCAAGTAAGAGCGCCCAATTCGTCATCGGGTCATAATATGTCACCCTGTGGGAAGGAACTTCCAGTTCAACTGGAATTACTGCTTTTGAGCCAAAGGAGAGAGAGAGAAAGGGGTGTGACCGGTGGTCGTCTTAAATGTTGTTCGATATGCCCACAAAACTAGGGGCAATTTGTCAACCCATTTTGCCTTTGCACGCTCTAACCGTTTCTTGAGGATGGATTTTATTACTTTGTTTATTGCCTCTACACTCCCGTTCGACTGCGGATAGGCAACTGCAGTATATCGCTTGTCAATCTTATACTTCTGGCAGAAATTTCTGAATTCAGTACTATCAAATTGGGTTCCGTTGTCAGTTATAATCGTCCTTGGGATCCCGAATCGGCATATAATATTTCTGACCACGAAACTTATCACCTTTCTTGCCGTGATCTTGGTCAAGGGCTCAGCTTCCACCCATTTCGTAAAATAGTCCACGGCCACTATTGCATATTTCGCTCCTCCTTTAGCAATCGGTAGAACTCCAATGATATCAATTCCCCATGTGGCAAATGGCCAAGGACTCACCATTGATTTAAGTTGGGTCGACGGTGCTCTGGGGATTTTGGCGAATCTCTGGCACTTATCGCAGCGTCGTGAATAATCAGCTGCATCTTTATTAATTGTAGGCCAGAAGTATCCGTATCGCAATATCTTTTTTGCTAAAGTCTGACCTCCTGTATGATCTCCACACTCACCTTCGTGTACTTCTCTTAGTACACGCTTGATGTCGTCGTGTGCTATACATCGTAACAGGGGCATAGAAAATCCTTGCCTATAAAGAGTATCATCTTGTATGACATATCTGGTAGCCTTGCGAACTACAGCCCTTTTCTCACTCTTCTTTGATGGGAGTGTCCCATTCTTAAGGAAGTTCTTAATTGGAGTCATCCACGACTCCTTCTTCGGTTCTGCTTCGAAAGCAAACTCAACTTCCATCGACTCAAAGCTTGGCGATTCCAACGTTTCAATTGGAATTATTTCAGTCTCTTCTGGATTGTCGGAACTTGCCAGCTTTGCCAGCCTATCCGCCTTCTGGTTTTCGGCTCTTGGGATGTGTGTTATATCGTACCGCTCCAAGCTACTCAATAGCTCTCTCACTTTCCTGAGGTAGGCGATAAGTCGAGGTCCCCGAGCCACAAATTCCTCTCGTACTTGGAAAACAACGATTTTAGAGTCATAGAATATGTCCAATGTTTTTATTCCGAGGTCTTTAGCAAGCTTCAGCCCGACAATCAGGGCTTCGTATTCAGAGTCGTTGTTAGTCGCCGAAAATTCTAATCGTAGAGCGTAATATAACGACCGTCCTTCAGGAGTAACTAAGACGATTCCAGCTTCGGACCTTCGGTCGTTCTTAGCTCCGTCGGTGTATAGCTTCCATGGATCTATCTTCAACTCATCTTCGGACTTGACCACTCTGTCATTGATTATTTCCTCCTCTGGGATGGTGAACTCCGCAATAAAGTCTGCCAAAGCTTGCCCCCTGATCGACTTTCGTGGTTGAAAATTTAAATCAAATTGGCTTAATTCTATATTCCATTTGATCAACCTCCCCGATGCTTCGGGCCTCTGCAACACCTGCCTCAAGGGCTGGTCGGTGTATATGGTTATTGGATGAGCTTGGAAATAATGACGAAGCTTTCGGGATGCGATTAGGAGGCTGTAAGCGAGCTTCTCAATCTTTGGGTAGTTGCGCTCTGCCGCTGCTAATTTCTTGCTTACATAATATACTGGCCTTTGTACTTTATCTTCTTCTCGAACCAGGGCTGTGCTAACGGCGTGAGCCGAGACTGCCAAGTAAACAAACAATTCTTCGTGATCCACTGGCTTTGACAAAATCGGCGGTTTCTCTAGCAGTTCCAGTAAATTTCGAAAGGCCTCAACACAGTCCGGAGTCCACTCGAAGTTCTTCTTTCCTCTTTTAATCAAATCAAAAAACGGAATGCAATTGTCTGTAGCTTTGGAGATGAATCTACTCAACGCGGCTACTTTCCCTGCAAGACTTTGGACGTCTTTAATTCTCCTCGGCTCTTCAATGTTTCTAATCGCTGCTATCTGGCTAGGATTGATTTCAATTCCTCGGGAGCTCACAATGAAGCCTAGGAACTTTCCCGATGCCACTCCAAATGAGCATTTCAGAGGATTCAACTTCATCCGATACTTTCGCAGGATACCAAACATTTCCGCCAAGTCTTGCGTATGGCTGGAGGACTGTTTCGATTTGACAAGCATATCATCCACGTAAACTTCCATAGTCTTCCCTATTTGATTATAAAACATTCTGTTCACCAAGCGCTGATAAGTGGCTCCGGCATTTTTCAATCCGAACGGCATTACGACATAACAATATAATCCCAAATTCGTAATGAAGCTCGTATGCTCTTGGTCTGGCACGTGCATAGGAATTTGGTTGTACCCAAAATATGCATCCATGAAAGAGAGAAGTTCATGACCTACTGTCGAATCTACAAGCTGGTCAATTCTGGGAAGTGGGAAACTATCTTTAGGGCAGGCTTTGTTCAAATCTGAAAAATCAATACAAGTCCTCCACTTTCCATTCGGCTTCTTTACCAAGACGGGATTCGATATCCAGTCGGGATATGTCGAATCTCGAATAAATCCATTCTGCTTCAACTTCTCCACTTCCTCTTTGAGAGCAGCCGACCTCTCTGGGCCCAGCATGCGTCTCTTTTGCTTCACAGGCGGATGTTTCGGGTTTACATTCAATTTGTGACTTATAATGGATGGCGATATCCCACACATGTCAGCGTGGGTCCAGGCAAACACGTCCAAGTTTGCCTTCAAGAAGTCCGTTAGTTCTTTAGCTCGACGTGGATCCAATTGAGACCCAATCTTCAAGACTCTTGTCGGATCAGTGTCATCAATGGGAATTTCCACTGTCGCTTCATTAGGAGTTGCATTCCTAGCCTCTGGTTCCTCGTCTTTTCTGGGATCCAGGTCTTCGGGCGTTCCTTTGGGCAACTCCTTCGGGGTCAATCTCTCTAATTGCTATGCCGAGCCCCCCTTTGAGGGAGACGAGGCATCTTTACTCTCGATGTTAAGTCCTTTCATCAACATCTTTAATTCGGCCACATAGCAGGCCCGTCCGGAAACTTGATCCCCTCTCATTACTCCAGTTCCGGCTTCGGTCGGGAACTTAAGCAATAAACACCAAGGGGCGATACAAGCTCTGAATTCAGCAAGGGCAGGCCTCCCCAAAAATGCATTATAAGGCGAATCTACGTCCAATACTACGAACTGAAGCATCCGCACTCTTCTGCGTTCTCCTTGCCCCAAGGTCACGGGCAATTCTATGTATCCCATGGGAGCTGTTGACGCCCCGTTGAAGCCTCTGATCCATCCTTCACATGGCTTCAAATCTTCAGATTCCAGCTTCATCTGATCAAATGACTTTTTAAACAAAATATTAACGGAACTTCCGTTGTCTACTAATACCTTATGAACCAAGGTCGGCCCAATGGTGGTAGTAATAACCAACGGATCATCAGTGGGTGATTGGATCCCAGTATTATCTCTGCTGCGGAACACCACGTCGTCAAACATGGTCTTATGTTGTTTTATGGGGGTGATATCCTCCAGATCATCACCTTCATTCATATCTATGTGCTTGGCAGCATTTACATATTGATCCATTGATCTGAAACTACGGATTGCCGGGTGAGGTCCGCCCACTATGGAGTTGATAACAATTCCTTTACCTCTCTGCTGCGCTGTAGGCTTGGGAGCAGGTAGAATCTGTTTTGGAGCCTGCTCTCCTTGCCCCCTGTCCCTCGGGGCAACCTTGTATTCATCCAACTTCCCTTCACGCAACAGCTTCTCAATCACATCCCTTAAATGCCGACATTCATTGGTTGAATGCCCATGAGTTCCATGAAACAAACAAAACTTCCCTGTCGCCATTTCTTTCTCGGTCGAATCACGAGGTGGCGGTCTTTTGTACTGCAAAATATTGTACGTATCCAGGTAAATATTCTCCAGGGTGTCGTTCAATGGTGTATAATTCTCGTACGTCTGGAATCGGGGTCTTTTGTTAGGATCACTTCCCCTATTTCTGTTTCTTCTGTTACCGTTCGCATTACGGTTATTGTTGTTGCCCCCGTTTCCAGCATTGTTGTTTCCACCCTTGTTACCCACATTTACTTCAACTTTTCCGGAACTTTCCCCAAACTGCTTCACGGCGATGTTACTCTGAACATTTTCTTTTGATGCCGTTTCAGACTTTCTCTTCCGATTTTCCCTGGCTTCCTCTCGTCTTAAATAAATATCGGCCTTTTCATAGAATATTTCTCTCGTGGAGGGCGTCTTTCCAGAAAGGTTGTCCCCGAACTCGGATTCAGGATCGACTCCTTCTTTCAATGCCATCAGAATAGTGGGCTCATGAGGATCACTAACTTCAGTCACAGCTAAGTTGAAGCGGTCAAGATACGACCTCAAAGACTCTCCTGGCGCCTGCTTAATTCTTGACAATTCAATAACACTTTTGGACTTTCGGGCATGGATTCGGAACTGATTCATAAAACGTTCGCTCAGTTCCCTGTAATTCGAAATCGAACGAGGGGGAAGTCGGGTAAACCAGAACAACGCCACATCTTATAAATAGATTGGGAATGCTTTACACTTCACTTCATCAGGGGCAGCAGCAGCATTCATGAGCCATGAGTATCGCATCAAATGCTGTCCCGGATCAGTTCTCCCGTTGTACTTGTCCATCTGTGGCAGGTTAAAACGCCGGGGAAATTGGAAGTCGAGGATATTATCGGTGAAAGGAGTATGGCTTCGCTCAATGCCATAATCTTCATTTGTATAGTTTCGGCTCTCGTACATGATCTGGCGCACCATTGCCTGTACATCAGCATTAGTTAGGGGCCGCTCAGGTTCCCTGGCCCTAGTATCCGGGTTCCTTCTGGGCTCTTGTTCGGGAGATGCCCTTCTTCTTCGAGCTGCTTCTGCTCTATTCCGTTCCCTACGCTCCCGGTCGATCTCGGGAGGAGGGGACTGGAGCCTTTGCCCCCGAGCGGGGTCATTGTTTCCTAGTGCTCGTGCAATATCCTCACGAGACCCCAAAGATCCGAATGTCAGCTGCTCCACATTCTGAGGTCGTTCGAGTGGCCTTCGTTCACGGGGCCGCTCTTCCTCGGAAGATGAAGACTGATCCACTGGGGTGTGACGAACCGGTGATGGGGTTCTCTGTCGACGTAGTTCGCTAATCTCTCTGCTCATGAGCCTCATATTTTCCTGCATCATGAGATTAGTGCGCTCGTGGACTTTCATAGCCTCCCTAGTACTCTCGAGCATGTCAAGTAAGCACGAGAAATCTCCTTGAGTAATGGGCGCAGATGGATTGACCTGGTCACTGACCCTGGTGGCTGGAATCGGAGCATTTGTAGGGACTCGAGTAGAGGTTCCAACATCACCAAGAGTGGGATCGGATCAGAGATGGGAGGTCGGGTCGGTTCGGAGCTGGGGAGCCTGTTCGGATCGGTACATGGCCAGCTGCTCGGGTCGGTTCAGATTGAGGGAATGCACTGCTTCAGAATCTCCTACCCAGATCGGATCGGAGCTCTCCCCTGGAGGCGGTTCGGATTTCCTGCATCGGTTCGTCCTGCTGCAGAACTCTGCCCACGAGACCTTGTCATAACCGCATTTTGCTGATCTTCGCCAGCTGCATTTCCTCGACCAGCTTGAACTTCTTTGCCTTTTCCTTTGGCCATGATTCTTCGACAATCACTTCAACAAATATCCAAGGACGTTGAAACTTGAGGATTAACTTCTTTGAACTCAGCGGTCCATAAAGTAGAACGATAATCCAGAATAACAAAGAATTCAGACGAATTCTCAGTGAAAGCACCAAAATGTTAGACCAAAAAGTGGTTCTAACACCCAAATTGATTAAAAGCAAAATGAAACGAGATCAAAAATATAAATGAACACACAGGATTTATAGTGGTTCGGCGAAGAAATGCCTACGTCCACTTGTCTTTTGCTATATTCAATGATTCAGTTGCAAATACAATGAAATATTCACTTGATTTCTCTCACAACTCACTTGCAATCACTCAATTGACTAAAAACAAATAATGAAAGAAGATTTGGATTCTCCGGGAGTGCTGGAACTCGGATTATGAAGGTGGTTGAACTCTCAAAGTGCCAGAAAAAAGATCCTTTTCTTTGTCTCCAGACGGGGTATTTATAGGTGAGAATTTGCTCAGAATCTGATCCGGATCGGAGCCACGTGTCATCCATCCCATCAGCCTCGGGTTAGGGTGAATTTCTATGTTGACAACGCATCAGAGTAGTGGACGTTGAGGGTAGGAACTGGTCACTGCCGATCCGAATAACCAGGCGCTTATGCAGGAGAGTGGCGTGGAAGACAGGCTCGGGTCGGAGGGGCATGCACAAGGGGTTCGGATCGGAGTACCCGATCCGACCCGGATTGACTTCATACCAATTCTCTCTTCTCTTTACTCTGCTCCGCTCCGATCTATCTCCGTAGCATTTGGGTGGCTTTCCGATCCGACTGGAAGTAGATTGCCCTCCGATCCGAATAGCTGTGCCTCTCTAATTCCAATAGCAATAGTTCACCGATCCGAACGGCAGACTTCACCCTGTCCGAACCGCTACCCTGCTCCGATCCGACCCGCTTCAGTGTTTTTTCAAGTTCTTCAATATTTCACATCTTGACTTTGTGTTGCCCAGTTCACAAAGTGGGCTAACAACTCGTAACGATATTATCATCAAGTTGTGATCTTTATGTCTATCATGATGATTTATGCTATTTTCTCTCTGATCTTGTTTTATTGAAAATTCTATCTTCCCCTATTTATTTTCTTTTGATGAACCTAGGTCAATTTCGGACCTAGGCCTAAACCGCGATTTACATGCGATTGAATATGGGGGAAATATTGGGATATTTCCTAGTTGGATATATGTGTATGGTGAATAGAAGGGATAACATAAAAATTGGATATTTGGGTATTACTACCATTAACTTGAAATTGGATATTCGGGTATAGTCATTATAATGGTAATGTCAAGAATGGGGATTGGCATATGTAATTTGACATGGATCTTGATATATGTAATTTGGCTAGAACTTGATATATGTATATTGGAATAAACTTGGCATACATGTAAAACGACATGAATTGAATGTTGGATCTAGATTAACCCTAGAGGGGGGGGGGGTGAATAGGGTTTATTGAAAATTAAGCGAGATAAAAAAAATCAAATCACACAATACAGCAGAAAATAAATGCAGAAAAGTAAATGATACAAGATATACCCAGCTTCGGCAAAATCCTACCTACTGCTGCATTCCTAACGTTTCTACTAGGTAATAGAACATATCCCGCTTACAAGACCATGTAAACTCGCGAACCCCTTGCTCCTATTCTAATCCTATGCTCAAAACCCTAGACTGATCTAATCCACTAGTTCAGATTTCCCCAAGTTTTACAGACTCTAGTAAACTGTCTAGTTTTAGAGAAGAAACTAGAAAACCACCCAGATTTTACAGACTCTAGAAACCGCCAGTTAATCCCCTAACTGGATCCCCTAGAATTTTACAAACTCTAGGAACTATTCAGAATGGTTTACGAATAAAAATACAACAAAATGAATTTAAAAAAAAATTAAACCTAAAACCCTTTTATAACTTAAAAAGAAGAGACTGGCCCATTCTCCTTTGCAAGCTCCTTCCTTCACAGATGTTGGCCAACTTTAAGAACGGAATTTGGTTTTTCAAATCCCAAATCAAATTTGATCGTGATTTCTCTTTGATTTGCTTCTTTGTTGAGCTTCAAAATTGGATGCTCTCTGATGCTTCGATTTGGGATAATGATGATCGAAAACACGTGAGTATTGCTGTTTTGATTTCTTCGATTTTCTCTTTGAATTGTTGGGTTGGTTTTTGATTGATTTGATTTGGCTTCTGATCGAAATCCTCTGTGAGTTCTCTGATTTAAAAATGATTGCTCTGAATTTTTTGTTGTATGATTTTGATATAACCTGTGTTGAATACCGTGTTCAAAATAGGATTATATAATCCTATAAAATTCTCTGATTTCGTGTATGATGACTTGGCTTGACCCAACTGATTATGTGTTTCCTCTTTTGACATTAGTTATGTCGGCCTTGATTTCCTCTGTAAATTTCCTTGATTGAATTTGATTCCTTGGCTTTGAAAGATTTCTTGATTTGTGGTGATGAAATTCGATACTATCCCCTGGACATGCTTGTTGACTTTTTAAAAAAATATTTTCCCTTCCCGAAAATAAGATCTCATGACTTTGTTAATTAAAAAAAAAACTATTGCCAAATATTCCAATGTTGAATTCTGAAAATATATCTGTGCATGCCATATCTGAATTATTCATGACACATGCTGATATTCTGCTAATTAACACTTGCCAAAAATGATTTCCAAGAGTGTCCCACTGTTTTCATAAAGCAGAATTGCATATGAACCATATAACAAAAAACTTTCTTGCAAAATTCTGATTTGTATGCATGTATGAATATTTCTAAAAAACAAATCTAAAAACAAATAAAATGCTTTCATGCCATTTCTGGTTTTGTCATTTTGAAAACTTGCCGAATATGAATTACTGAATTTCTGGAGAAACAATGAATTGATTATTTGCCTTAAACAAGCTTTGCTGCTTGCTCTTTGTAAATCTTGGACAAAGATTATTTGTTGCACAAGTAAATTCATGTTGTTCTCTTGCTTGACCAATGTCATAATTGCATGTAAACTTCTGATGCCAAAAACATATTTTTGGAAATCAATGAAATTGAATTTATGGCCCCTCAATACACTTGCCATATGTTGTTTGCCAATATCACCATTACTTGATACTTGCCTTAATTCGATCACTGAATTCAAGACATATTAAAAACTTCGACAAATTTGAACTCAGAAAAATGCTTGCCCAAAAATGTCTTTGTTTAAAACAGGAAAGAAAATTCTTTGCACATTTAAACTGTTGCCAAGATTGTAGATCAAAGAAAAAACATTCCTGTTTATTTTTTGCATGCTGATTTGTCCATGCCCATCAATGATTCTTTAAGAATGCATTTCCTTGTCAAATTTGGTGCTATGATTGATTTCCAAACATGATTTCTCCCAGTAAAAATACAATGTTTTAAAGCGATGAAACCTTTGATGATGCTTGCATATATCCAAAACTGATTTGTTAAGTATTTCACTGGAAATGTATCAAACACTACCCAGAAATGTTGTTCCTTGATTGATTGAAAGCCTTGCATGATTAAATATGCCAAACTTATTTGTGTCATAACTTGAGTAAGTTATTTGCACCATTAACTGTTGCCAAAATTTCTTGCTTTTAATGTCACTGCAAGTTTGAATATTTCTGGAAAGAAATCAAAACATGTTTGCACCATACAGTCATCTTGACTTAAACCTGAGTACAAGCTGCACTCTACACATGTGTCACATTGGATTGCACCATTCATCCATGTCCTGTATTTGTATGACTTCTCAACTAAAATTGAAAAATGCTTTACTTGCAATTCATACGAATGCACTGCTGTGATCTTGCATGATTGACAAAGATAAAAAAATTCCAAAGAAAAAACTGTTGCTAAACTTGTTGTTCCTCCTTTTTTTGTGTGTGTCATAATTGCAATGTGAATAAGTGAAATGCTATAGTGAGGCAATGATTGTATACTAGAGTGATGAGGGTTGTAGTCAGGAATAAATGTACAGAATGAGAAAAAATTGTATTGAATTTGTAATAAACAAATTTGATGAAATAAAATATTATTTCATTGTCTTCAAACAAATTTCTCTATCATATTAAGTTTATTTACAGTACAAATATTTTGTGAATGTATATGAAATGTGATGTGTTCAAATAGTGGAGTTGTAAATCTGTACTGTTGAATATTGAAATATAATATTCAATTTAAATAAAATATTGTATGAATGTATGAATGTCTGTACAGTCGTATTCTACTTAAATATAAATATTATATTCATGTTTGAGATGTATATATATAAAATAGTACAATAACAAGCACATTTAAAATAAAATATATTTGTTTGTTATCATCAAACAAAAATCATATAATTGTGTATACAACACCGTTATATACATCAATCTACCCCTTTTGATGATGACAAACAAATATGAGGATTGTGAAAATAATAATATTATAAATGTGTTTGAGAGTGAAGAACCGAACTCCCCCTATTTGAAGGCTCCCCCTACAACAGAAACTCCCCCTATAACTGTGCATGAGTGAAGAAACATGAAAATTGAATGAATTTTCAAAAGTAAAAATATTTATAAAATATTCACTCATAAACATTAAAATTGAATGAATTTTCAAAATTAAAAATATTTATAAAATACTCACACATAAATCAAAACTCAATCCATTCTCCCCCTTTTGTTATCATCAAAAGGATACAGAATTTAAAATATAGATGAAAAATGACTAACAAATACAATATCAGCTTAAGAGGAAGAACGGTCATCATAAATCTCAATCAGTCAAACAAAAATCATAATAAACAGAGAACTAGTGGCATATTTCACATTGTAGAAACTGACAGATTTATGATGAATGTAAAATGGAGAGTTTCAAAAACATATATTTCCAATTTTTTTCAAAAGCATTTTATAAAAATGAAGTTCAAAAACAGTGACGGATTTGGACTATAATTAATAATTCAATTAAGTGACAAAATTGAATAATCTCAAATCCCAATAGCTATCAATCAACAAATCATAATACGTCATAAGATATTAACACATTTCCCAGATTAGAATATGGATTGATAGTCTGATTTTTATATACCAAGGAGAAATTCATATTAATTTATATTTAGTACATTATTTCCTTTTTCTTTTATTTTTTATTTAAGAGCACACTGACCATGCATAACTAGGGCTTGGATATTTAAATGAGGTCAGTTGCAACTTAAATTATAAGTTGTCTCATAACCATGCATGACCAGAGCTTGGATTTTTAAATGAGGTTAGAGACACACTTATGTATTAATTACATATTTATCATTTTATCTTTAAAAGGAAAAATCTCCTTGGTATATAAAACCAATATATGGATGATAGAAGATGGGGTAGGAAAAGGAATGAATTGTGAAATAAATTTCTAAATTTATTATATTATGAAATATGATCAACTGTACCGAGATCATTGAAAATTTTCAATTGTCACTAATTCTGAAAAATAACATAGTCCCATTTCTATCACAAATATTTCCACTGTTTATTCAAAAAGATTTTAAAACATGTGAACTCTCCATATTACTATAAAAGACATGATGGATGGCAGAATGATGATAGATAAATGAGATGGTCGTGAAATAATTGCCAGTTCAAAGATATTATAATAAATGATCAACCATCATGAAAATTTTAAACAAAATCTCCTCTTGTTGTGAAATATACTGCAGTCACAATTCATCGCAATTTCAAAATATGATAATAATTTTGATGAATTATAAATACAGTCCAATTTGGATATAGATTCCAATTTCTAAATGAATAATCAATAAATAATTTTAAAATTGAAAATCAGTTACAAGAGGAATATACTGATCTAAACATGACAAGAGGGATTAAAATATATACAAAAAAAAATCAAATATAGCACTTCTAAACAACTGATACCACTTGATGTTTTAATTAATGAGGATGACACGGGAGACGAGCAAGGATATCATAGACAAAAAATATAATTACAAAGCCCAAGCAGACAAGATAACAGATGATGCACATGTATCAAAGCAGCAACAGTTGATTCCAAAACAAACATTTTTCAAAAACAGTATCAGAGCAGCACAGAAAATAATTTCAAATCATACTTGTCAAGATGACAGTCACATAAGATGATTTATGATCCAATGATTAAAAAATACCATTTATTTGAAATCATTTGAGGAATATGAAATTCTCAAGATTTAGTGAATCAATTACACCAGAATATTAATTTTAGATTCAAGGCATGTGTGAGATTCAATAAATCAATAATTTCAAATGATTTTAAACAAACATATATTCAAATCAAATACATCATGAAATAACAGTGAGTTTTAATGACCATTTTTCAAAAAAAATTCACAAATTTTTCGGACAATCACAAGACAAATTTCAATTCATTTACATCAAGATTGATTAATAATTCATGATCCAAAAATTGTGGTTTATTCAAAATCAATTGAAAAAAATGTAAATCTTGAGATACAATGAATCAATTACACAGGATAATAAATTCAGATCTGAGAGGTGTGTAAGATTCAAAATATCATAAATTTTCAAGTGATCTCAAACAAAAAACAAACAAACTAGATGATCATGAATAACAACGAATTTCAAGATGTAAGCAATGATTCAAGATCAAACAAAATATCCAAGCCAATCTAAAAATCAATGAAATTACCACAACTGGTAAATAGCAGAGTGTTGTAATGAGTATAAAATTTCAATCTTTTCTAAAATGAATTAGAATAAACTCAGAACAACAGAGATGCGTGATATTTCAATTGTTTTTTAGATCTTCAAAAATTTAGAATTCATATTAACAGTGTTCAAGATATGATATGAATACATCAACACAGTTATGAATTCAGAAAACAGAAAATAAACCTCAAAACAATTGCAGAATTTACAAGCTTAAATTCAGGATTTGGAAATTGTTAAAACATTAGAGTATTATACAAATGAAGTGAATTTCCAGAATTCTACAATTGGAAATTTAAGGAAGCCCAGAATAAAAAATAATAATATGGCAGTGACAAATCTAAAACAAAAAATATAATGGGGTAGAAGGAGGGATAAACAAAGAAAATAAAAAAATATTTACAAAGTTGAGTTTAGAGATCATACCAGAATATGATGTAAGCAAAAGAATCTCTAACTCAACATACATGGCTAAGGAACTGTGAATGATACAGAAATATAGTCCAGCTTGGTTTCAAATCTCTTTTTGCACAACAATTCCTCAGCCTCCTCCGATACCTAACAGTTTATAGAATTGAGTGGTCTAACAAAGTTTGTAAAACCACTCACAGTTTTATTCACATATTTTGGTACCCAGACTTGTTTATATAACAATCCACTCTAATCTACCATTGTACCCATCGGGACCCAAATCTGTCTGAATTTCATAAAGTTTGTTTTATTTCTTTTTGGGATCCAGAATTGTTCAAATGGATTATCATAACACAGATTCACATTACGTTTATGATTCAAAAATCCTTTGCGATTATCAGAGTTCGATTTTCATATCGATTCTTTTCAAGACAGTTTTAAGGATATTTAAAATCATTTGAATTCCGCTTTTCAAAAACATTTAATTTCCCAAATCCAAGACCATGTTTATTTCCGACAAAAGTTTGGTTATGTAACAACATATACAACGATTTTTCCCCATTAGAGAATTTTTCCAAAGTTGATTCCAATCGTTGAATTTTGGATTTAAGATCACTATTATCTTTCATTAAGTCTGAACATCGATTGTTAGTGATCTTTCTTTCAGCATCATGTTGTTTCAAAACCAAATTTTCATTTTCAAGTGATTTTATTTTGGCTTGGGATTCTGAGATCTCAGATTCAAATTGTTTTTGTTTTTCAATCTCAAATTTCTTGGATTTTTCAATCTCGTTTTCAAGTTCATTCAAAATCAAATAGGATTTCATCGGACTCTCCTTTTCAGCAATTTCAAATTTGGAATATATATCAGTTTTAAAAACTTCAAATTACTTTTGTAGAAAATTGTTCAAATTTGATAACCCAATCTTGTTTTCTTTTAAGATCAGATTTTCATTTTCAAACCTTTGAATATTTTTATTGAGATGAACAAGATTGGTTTCCAGTTTCAAACAATTTTTGCAATCTGAATTTGAAAAGTTTTTAAAATATTCAAGTTGTGATTCCAAATTATCAATTTTGCTGGTCAACTCAGAATTCTTAAATCTCATAGACTTATTTTTTAGTTGGAGTGTATCAACAGATTTCGTTAAATCAAGACACATGTAAACCAGATCTTCATATGAGAAATTTTCTGTTTTAGCATTTGTTGATTCTCCATCATCTGATCCATCTAAAGTTTCATCTACATGACCTGTTAAGCATATATTTGAAGCTGAGTTGACTTTCTGGGATTTTGAGCAGCTGTTGTCAATTTGTCCATACTTTGTATTGAGAATATTCCAAATTTCTTGTGCAGATAAACAATAACAGATAAGATTAAACTGTTCAGTACTAAGATAATCAAATATAATTTTCGTAACACGAGCATTGAAAGTAATATCTACACTATTAAACTCATTGATAACAACATCCCAACATTTAGTATTAATAGATTTTAAATAAAATTCCATTTTGGATTTCCAGTTTGAAAATTATGTTCCATTGAAATAAGTTGGAAATGAACCGGACTAACTCTCTGTGGACTGACACCTAGGGTTACCCATGACTCTAGAGTTAAAAATACCTGCTCTGATACCACTAGTTGGATCTAGATTAACCCTAGAGGGGGTGAATAGGGTTTATTGAAAATGAAGTGGGATATAAAAATATCAAATCACACAATGCAGCAAAAAACAAATGCAAAAAAGTAAATGACACAAGATATACCCAGCTTTGGCAAAATCCTGCCTACTGCTGCATTCCTAAGGTTTCTACTAGGTAATAGAACAGATCCCGTTTACAAGACCATGTAAACTCACGAACTCCTCGCTCCTATTCTAATCCTACGCTCAAAAACCTAGACTAATCTAATCCACTAGTTCAGATTTCCCTTAGTTTTATAGACTCTAGTAAACTGCCTAGTTTTAGAGACGAAACTAGAAAACCACCTAGATTTTACTGACTCTAGAAACTGCTAGTTAATCCCCTAAATGGATCCCCTAGAATTTACAGACTCTAGGAACTATTCAGAATGGTTTACAAATAAAAATACAACAAAATTAATTTTTTTAAAAAATAAACCCTAAATCCCTTTTATAACATAAAAATAAGAGCCTGGCCTATTTTCCTTTGCAAGCTCCTTCCTTCACAGATGTTGGCCGACTTTAAGAATGAAATTTGGGTTTTTCAAATCCCAAATCAAATTCGATCGTGATTGCTCTTTGATTTTCTTCTTTGTTGAGCTTCAAAACTGGATGCGCTCTGATGCTTCGATTTGGGATAATGATGATCGAAAACACGTGAGTATTGCTGTTTTGATTTCTTCGATTTTCTCTTTGAATTACTGGGTTGGTTTTCGATTGATTTGACTTGGCTTTTGATCGAAATCCTCTGTGAGTTCTCTGATTTAAAAATGATTGCTCTGAATTTTCTGTTGTATGATTTTGATACAGCCTGTATTGAATATCGTGTTCAAAATAGGATTATATAATCCTATAAAATTCTCTGATTTCGTGTATGATGACTTGGCTTGACCCAATTGATTATGTGTTTCCTCTTTTGACATTAGTTTTGTCGGCCTTGATTTCCTCTGTAAATTTCCTTGATTGAATTTGATTCCTTGGCTTTGAAAGCTTTCTTGATTTGTGGTGATGAAATTCGATACTGTCCCCTGGACATGCTTGTTGCCTTTTTTTTAAAAATATTTTACCTTCCTGAAAATAAGATCTCATGACTTTGTTAATTAAAAAAAAATTGTTGCGAAATATTTCAATGTTGAATTCTGAAAATATATCTGTGCATGCCATATCTGAATTATTCATGACACATGCTAATGTTCTGCTAACTAACACTTGCCAAAAATGATTTCCAAGAGTGTCCCACTGTTTTCCTAAAGCAGAATTGCATATGAACCATAAAACAAAAAACTTTCTTGCCAAATTATGATTTGTATGCATGTATGAATATTTCTGAAAAACAATTCTAAAAACAAATAAAATGTTTTCATGCCATTTCTGGTTTTGTCATTTTGAAAACTTGTCGAATATGAATTACTGAATTTGTGGAGAAACAATGAATTGATTATTTACCTTAAACAAGCTTTGCTGCTTGCTCTTTGTAAATCTTGGACAAAGATTATTTGTTGCACAAGTAAATTCATGTTGTTCTCTTGCTTGACCAATGTTATAGCTGCATGTATACTTCTGATGCCAAAAACATATTTTTGGAAATCAATGAAATTGTATTTATGGCCCCTCAATACACTTGCCATATGTTGTTTGCCAATATCACCATTACTTGATACTTGCCTTAATTCGATCACTGAATTCTAGACACATTTAAAACTTTGACAAATTTGAACTCAGAAAAATGCTTGCCCAAAAATGTCTTTGTTTAAAACTGGAAAGAAAATTCTTTGCACATTTAAACTGTTGCCCAGATCGTAGATAAAAAAAAAAACATTCCTGTTTATTCTTTGCATGCTGATTTTTCCATGCCCATCAATGATTCTTTATGAATGCATTTCCTTGTCAAATTTGGTGCTATGATTGATTTCCAAACATGATTTCTCCTAGTAAAAATACAATGTTTTAAAGCAATGAAATCTTTGATGATGCTTGCACAAATCCAAAACTGATTTGTTAAGTATTTCACTGGAAATGTATTAAACACTACCCAGAAATGTTGTTCCTTGATTGATTGAAAGCCTTGCATGATTAAATATGCCAAACTTATTTGTGTCATAACTTGAGAAAGTTATTTGCACCATTAACTGTTGCCAAAATTTCTTACTTTGAATGTCTCTGCAATTTTGAATATTTCTGGAAAGAAATCAAAACATGTTTGCACCTTACAGTCATCTTGACTTAAACCTGAGTACAAGTTGCACTCTACACATGTGTCACACTGGATTGCACCATTCATCCATGTCCTGTATTTGTATGACTTCTCAACTAAAACTGAAAAATGCTTTACTTGCAATTCATACGAATGCGCTGCTGTGATCTTGCATGATTGACAATAAAAAAAATTCCAAAGAAAAAACTGTTGCTAAACTTGTTGTTCGACCTTTTTTTTGTGTGTGTCATAATTGTAATGTGAATGAGTGAAATGATGTAGTGAGGCAATGATTGTATACTAGAGTGATGAGGGTTGTAGTGAGGAACAAATGTACAGAATGAGAAAAAATTGTATTAAATTTGAAATAAACAAATTTGATGAAATAAAATATTATTTCGTTGTCTTCAAACAAATTTGACTATCATATTAAGTTTATTTACAGTACAAATATTTTGTGAATGTATATGAAATGTGATGTGTTCAAATAGTGGAGTTGTAAATCTGTACCGTTGAATATTGAAATATAATATTCAATTTAAATAAAATATTGTATGAATGTATGAATGTCTGTAAAGTCGTATTCTACTTAAATATAAATCTTATATTCCTATTTGATGTGTGTATATATAAGACAGTACAATAACAAGCACATTTAAAATAAAATATATTTGTTTGTGATCATCAAACAAAAATCATATAATTGTGTATACAACGCCATTATATACATCATTGATTATATGTAAATTTGGTATAAATTGGGCATATGTATAACTAACATGTAATCTAGAACTTGGGCATATGTTAATTATGTAAAATTTGGAGTTGAAACATATTTGATAATTTATGACTTGGTAGAGGTTTAATGTGAACGCGCCTAAGTTGGGTTTTGGGTAGTTGGCATGTATTGTAAATAAAAGGCTATAACTTGGAATAACCTTATAGTGAATTAAGGTAATAATTTGGGAATACGTTTTGGGACAAAAACGTGAATTATGAACTTGATAATTGGCATATAACTGGAAATATGAACGTGGTAGAAACATGAACATGAATATGAACACGAACGTGAACATGGCTAACTTGAGGTTGGGTTGAGTTTGCAGTGTAATTCTACCCGGAACCGCCCGACATATCCAATGACTGCAAATAATAAGATCCAATGTGAGAAGTTAGTCATATCATGCTTAAACCCGAGGTTAGACTGAGTTGTGGTGTAATTCTGCCCGTAACCGCCCAGGATATCCAGTGACCACAACAACAGGTCTAATGTGAGTGGTTGATGCATTAATAATAAACTAATGCCAATAAACAGACATGCTAAGAATGGAAAGGTTAAGTAACATATGAATAGTCGACACTTAACCAACATAACATGTTAATTAGACCAGTGGGTAGTGTTAAATAAACTAAGAACGCTTAACCAACATAACTGTTAATCAGACCAATGGGTGGGTTAAGTAATATGACTAGGCTAATGACACTTAACCAATATGATATGAATCGGTGGGTTAAGTAATATGACTAGACCAACGACACTTAACCAATTTGACACGATGATTTGGTGGGGTTAAGTGACGAACCGCTTGAATATACTTAACCAATTTGACACGATGATTTGGTGGGATTAAGTGATGAACCGCTTGAATATACTAAACCAATTTGACACGATGATTTGGTGGGGTTAAGTCATGAACCACTTGAATATACTTAACCAACTTGACACATGATTCGTAGGGCTAAGTCATGAACTTGAATGACAACACTTAGCCAATTTGACATGACACGTAGGTAGGTTAAGTCACGAACTTGAATGACAACACTTAACCAACTTGACATGCTAGACTGATAAGGGTTAAGTCACGAATTTAAATGACAACACTTAACCTATTTGGACGGAAACCCTAGTTACGCGGTCCATTTCAGCAGTAACCCACTAGATGTATCATGGTACTCTAGAACTAGGCAGGGTGGGGCACAATTACTGGGTTGATTGTAAGCGACCAGAACAACGGATGAGTTGGTGCGCCAGTGTACGTTCAGGCGGACTATGGTCGTGCACGTAGTCCGAAGTTGAAAAAGCAGGCATTGGACATCGATATATTTACACTGTGCATGCTTGATTCGTGTCGGGGGTTGGCACCCTGGGGCTTGATACACCGTATGGTGGACTCAGCACAGGTAACTACATTCGTGATACGGCCGTATGACATAGACACATGAACGAGCTAGGACTTATAGGGAGCCGATCGATTAACAGATCGTTTTGTGGGACCAAGTAATGGTTCATTCGATGACATTGGGCAAGGGATCATTTTATGGTCAACACATGATATGGGTTGGGATCACCTTATTATATAACAGGGCTACTAGTTGGGACACTAGTAGGGGGTAAGGATCCTTGTTACACAAGACACTAGTTGGAACACTAGTAGGAATACGAAACATTCCATGTAAGACACTTGTGAGATACTAGTACGGGTGGTGTAGAGCAAATAGATATCATAGAAATATTTTAATGGTGAAGCTGAGAAATCTTGCGATGCTTGATAGAAATCTTGCGAAATTATACTTAGTTTGTCTTGAATGGGAACCTTGCAATGTTATAATTGACAAAAATCATATGACGTTATTATTAGTTGTAACACCCCGAATTTTCTATTAACACTAAAGTTGCTAAAATATTAATAAGTGTGTAAGAGAGGGGATGTATCTAATATGAATATAAAAATATTAATAAGTGTGTAAGAGAGGGGATGTATCTAATATGAATATAAAAATATTAATAAGTGTGTAAGAGAGGGGATGTATCTAATATGAATATAAAAATATTAATAAGTGTGTAAGAGAGGGGATGTATCTAATATGTATATAAAAACAATAATAAGTGTGTAAAAGGGGGGATGTATCTAATGTGTACATTGTAGAATATATATATATATATATATATATATATTGCTGAGTGTTTGCTAAGTCACTTCTGACTCATTGCTGAGTCAACAAGATAAACCCCATCTTGTCTGAACGGCTGCGGTTATTTCTAGGTTAAATCTAATGGCCTAAATGAATTCTAAAATCTATAAATAAGTGGGTAGACCCTAGACCTAAATCACTTGTAAAATTAGAGAAGCTACCGTCATGCTGCTGCCATGGAGTTCAGCATAGCCGTCACAAACTAAGAAGAGGAAGCCTAATCATCTACAACTAAATCTACACAAATCAAATCAAAAGATCTCTCTTTCTCTAATTCTTTTCTTTTGTTGGTGAGTATGATGATTCTCACAAGACTATTACAAACTAATTTGACTCAGTTATGAATGGATCACAAGAAAGTGATGTGATTTGTAATTGTAAATTCTATATATGGTGGATCTCTTATTATGTTATTATGTTGTCGTATAATGTAAATTATATATGCTATGTCATGCTATGTTGTAAATTCTCTTATGCTATGTCGTTCTATGTTGAGAATCATGTCAAGCTATGTTATACTATCATACTATGCCATGTTATAAATCATGCTATATTATGTTGAAAAATCATGATGTTGTTGGATCATGCTTAAAGTTATGTTTTTTTTTCTTAATTTAAATGGATCTTGTTTATGGGAATTTGCCTATTAGGTTAGGTGTACCCATAAACTTGAAACTATAATTAAATAAAACTTGATTATGGGAATTTGCCTATTGAGTTAGGTGTACCCATATAAAACCATGTTGTTAAAAAATTAGATGATGTTGATTCACACATGTTCATATGTAAGTTTATGAAAATTGATTGAGATCATATTAGGTGAATTTTGAACAAGTTGACACCTTTAGATCCATGACATGTATAATCTATGCAAGTTGGACATATGCAAGTTTCACCCCTTATTATGATTCATTTGGTCACATATACATGTTGTTATTATGATAATCTCTTTTATGCTATGAGTTAGGCTATTCGAGTCTAACATATATTTTGCGAATAAACGTTCAAACGTGGGGTAGGGGTAATATTAGGAATTAATAAATTGGGTGCAATTTTGTAAGATGTTGCATACCATGAATGAATGTCCATAATTGAGTCAATTATGGACATTGTTAAAAATTGGAAGTAATTAATAATTCAAGTAGGGAATTATTAAAATTGGGGGAAAGTGGATTATTATTAATAATCAATGCTTAGGACACGAGGTTGGACCCGTTTGTGATGTAAACCTGCCCGGACCCGCCCGGCAAATCCAGTAGTCACAAATGTCGGCCCAATGTGAGAGGTCCTAGGCCCAAACTAAAGCATAACAGTTGTAAAGACACGAGGTTAGACTCTTTTATGGTGTAAGACTGCCCGGACCCGCCCGGCAAATCCAGCTGCCATAAATGCCAGTCTAATGTGAGAGGTCTTTATGAGGTTATGGCCTTAATGAACTAAGAAATACTTAACCAGATAATCATGTAAGGTGGGACATGGGGGTTAAGTAGGTGCCTTGGGTGGCATGAGGAATCTGGTGGTTGCCTTTAGAGGCATTTGAAATACGATTAGACTTAACCAAACACACATGTAAATGAACATGACTAAGTGGGTTAAGTGGGATGGACTAATGGGGACAAGCTTAGGTGGAATGCTTGTGGTAAATAGTGGGGGCCCATTTCAACCAGTATCCCAAAACGTATCTTTGTGGGCTCGACCCAAGTCGAGGACGGGACACGCATACTAGGTTTGACTATAAGAGGCCAAAACAGGGAGCGGTGGCAACGCAAGTCCAACGGGTTTCATATGCGTGTGTGGACCCGGGCTGGTAGGTAAGACGTTGTTGCATCGTGTAGGTATAAGCCGTGCATGTCCGTTGTATCAGGTTGCCACTTTAGGGGAGTGATACACCCCACTGTGGGGCCAGCACGGGTATCTACGAGTTAGGGAGCCGATCGAATAATGGGAAGTAGGGTACACCTAGTGGAGATAGGGGCAGGCGGCACCTAGGTAGTCAGCTAGGGGTACGTAAAGCCATTGGGAAAGTTTCTAAGTGAAGCTAAGTGGGATGAATCTTTAGGGTGACTGGTGTGGTGCAGTATAGTGTTTATCCTTTAGTATTTAGGAGCGCCTATAACGTTGCCTTTAGCGATTGTCTATGTCCTTAATCTGCTCTTCATAGACATTTTCTTGTTTTCCAGCTTATGCCTTAGTCCAGTTATTTTGGTAATAGTATTGTAGAATTATCATATTCACCAGACTTTATGTCTGACCCCCTCTTTTCCATCCTTTTTCTCCCTTCAGGTCCGCAGGTTGGGCCAAGTTCTAGTGGAGTCTAGTTGGATCGCTTATCTTCTGGAAAGCTTGGACTGCTGAAGTAAAGTCCAGCTTGTTATCTTTCTTTTTAATGGCTATTCATGTAATGGGATTATGTACTTGTTTTATCAAGATAGATATTGTACTTGACATTGAATATGGTGTTATGATGTAATCAAACATGTTTTGACTTCTGCTACAATGAAATAAAGTTTTTGAATTTCCAAGTACTATTTTATATCTGTCTTGTTGTAATTTTACTGTTCTATATTCACTTAAAACCTCCATGGAAGTTAATGCATTCCCTTTGTGAGTGACATTAATGGACGTGGGGTGTTACACGTGGTATCAGAGCATAAGGTTACCAGAACAGATAAATTTTTTTTTTTTAGAAAAATATTTTTTTTCTAAAGTATTTTTGGAAGAAGTGCTTTCAAAAAAAAAAAACATGTTATTTAAAGAGAGTTTTTATGAAAAACATAATCCTAAATAGCCACATCCTTATCTTTATCTTTCGAATTCTCCATTTTGAATCTTTCCTTTTTCGTTTCAGCATGGCTGAAGATCTTAATCTCCCAGAAGGTGTGACGATTCCAGGGTGGTTTAGGAGATACTTGGAGGCTAGGGCCACCACTACAGGCCCAGCGGATACTCCTCCACCCCTAGTTGCACCCATTCCTCCTCCTCCTCCTCCTCCTCCTCGTGTTGACACTTTTGCAAAGACGTGCAAGGAATTCAAGGCTATGGGAGGAAAAACTTTTCAAGGGACTGAGACGTTTGTGGAGGCCAGAGATTGGCTTAAGGAGACTGAGGAATTGTTGGATATCTTTGAAGTGGAAGATGGGAGGAAAGTCCGTTTAGCTGCTTGGTTAATGAAGGGAGAGGCCTCGTTTTGGTGGGAGGTCACTAACGGGGAACGTCCAGTTGATTCATGGGCGGATTTCAGACGAAGGTTTGAGGCAAAGTTTCTTTCAAGGGAAGAGGAGAACTTAAACATGGAAAAATTCCTGGTACTAAAGCAAGGGAGCTCATCAGTAAAGGAATATGTCAATAAATTTAATCAGTTAGCAAGGTTTGGCTTGGAGTTGGTGAACACGCCAGAGAAGAAAGCTTTGAGGTTTGTTAGAGGCTTGAATGAACCGTTGCAAGGGTTGGCTATGACCCACATCCCTATGGGAGCCACCTTTGAAAAGCTAGTAGAAATGGCACTTATGCATGAGGATAAGGCAGTTGAAAAGAAAGGGGATCAGAAGAAACCCCAACAGCAAAATAAGAAGGGTGGTAAAAACAATAATGGCAAAGGGAAGAAGAAATGCTTCAATTGTGGGACGCCTGGCCATCTCAGCAAAGATTGTAGAAAGAAAAAGAAGACTGGTTGTTTTCATTGTGGAGATGCGGGACATTTAGTGAAGGACTGTCCAAAGAAGGGGCAGAGGGCAGGGTCTACCTCGGGAGGACAGGTGCAGGCTCTTATGGCACCAGGGCAGGCAAGGGGGCAAGTTCAGACTATTGCGGCCCCACCGCTGCAAGAAAGAGGTAGAACAATTTCTGTTGAAAGCTTAGTTTTTCTGTTTGATCATCCTGTCCGTACCTTATTCGATTCTGGCGCATCTCATTCGTTTATCTCTGCATCATTAGTTGAATCACTGCACTTGAACACCAGTTTAGTAGAGGATCCCTTGGTCGTTTCAAATCCAATTGGGGGTTCGGCTCATTTGACCATGATATGTTTGGATTTGAAAATCTCTATACTTAGCGTTGAATTTAGATGTGATGCTTATGTATTGGGCTTCACGGGCTATGGGCTAATTTTAGGAATGGATTGGTTGTCTACAAATAGGGCCATTCTTGATTGTGAAAGGAGAGTAGTTAGGCTTGTGACTCGCCTTGGTAATGCTCTCGACATCTTTTGTAATCCCATAAATTCCGTTATGCTAAGTTATCTTGAATCGTTTGACGCGTCTGTAGAGAACCTGCGATCGGTAGAAGTGGTCCGGGAATATCCGGATGTGTTTGAGGAGGTGAAGGGCTTACCTCCAAAGCGGGAGATAGACTTTCGAATTTATCTTGTGGATAATGCTAAACCCGTATCTTTGCCAGTGCGCCACATGGCTCCTCGTGAAAGGAGGGAACTCAATAAGCAAGTAAAGGAGTTGCTTGAGAAGGGGTTCATAAGACGTAGTATATCGGAGTGGGGTGCTCCAGTAGTTTTTGCCACAAAGGCGGATGGGTCTCTTAGACTTTGTATGGACTATAGAGAACTAAACAAGCTTACTAAAAAGAACCGACACCCACTGCCGAGGATTGACGATCTCTTTGATCAGTTAGTTGGCGCCTCAGTGTTTTCGCAGTTGGACTTAGCCACTGGCTTTCATCAACTGAGAGTGGCCGAGGATAGTATAGATAAGACTGCTTTTAGGACTCCTGACGGATTCTATGAATGGCTAGTGATGCCCTTTGGTTTGACAAACGCCCCTGTATATTTTGTTGATTTGATGAGTAGGGTGTTTAGGGAATACCTTAACAAATTCGTGGTAGTCTTTGTGGATGACATCTTAGTCTTTTCTAAGAATAAAGAAGAGCACTCCCTACATCTTAGGGAAGTGTTGGAAACCCTTCGAGCGCATAACCTTAAGGCAAAATTTTCTAAGTGTCACTTCTGGAGGAAGGAAGTACGGTTCTTAGGGCACGTGGTT
Organism: Allium sativum; assembly: GCA_030737875.1. NCBI lineage: Eukaryota > Viridiplantae > Streptophyta > Magnoliopsida > Asparagales > Amaryllidaceae > Allium > Allium sativum. The sequence goes on along the minus strand of CM060924.1, from coordinate 343,757,372 downwards.
TCCAAAGAAGGGATAGCAGTGGATCCCGCAAAGGTGGTGGCCATCCAAGATTGGAAGGTCCCTAAAAATGCAACCGAAGTAAGAAGTTTCTTGGGGTTGGCTGGCTATTATAGGAAGTTTATCAAAGACTTCGCAAAAATATCAGCTCCATTAACACGGTTAACGAAGAAGAACCTGGTTTTTACGTGGGACAAAGATTGCGATGATGCGTTCCAACGTTTAAAGAGAGCCTTAACTTCAGCCCCAGTCTTAGTGCTGCCAGACGGGAATAAACCGTTTACAATCTATACTGATGCTTGTGGGACGGGACTTGGCGCGGTCCTCATGCAAGAGGGAAGAGTAATAGCCTATGGTGGAAGGCAGTTGAGGGTTCATGAAAAGAATTACCCCACGCATGACTTAGAGCTAGCCGCAATTGTTTTCGCGCTTAAGTCTTGGCGTCACTATCTTCTTGGTGAGAAATTCGAACTGTTCACTGACCACAAATCATTAAAATACTTATTCTCTCAGAAGGATTTGAATTTAAGGCAGCAACGGTGGATGGAATTCTTAGCCTCCTACGATTTTGAAATAGCATATACCCCGGGCAAGGGTAACGTGGTGGCAGACGCCTTAAGTAGGAAAAGGTTGTCCTTGAGTCCGTTGTTTGTTGAACGACAAAGCTTAGAATTCATCTCTATGTTTGACTTTAGACCCTCCGTTGACTTAGTACCCGGTCTGTTAGCATCCTTGGAGGTTAGACCTACACTTCTAGGACGGGTTGGTGAGGCACAGCGAGACGACCCACAGTTGGTTGAGATAGTAGAAAAGCTCAAAGGGGGGGAGTCGTCAAGCCATCTTCGTAGGTATACCCTAGATGATAAGGGTTTGTTACGAAGGGATAATAGACTTTGTGTACCACAAGACGAAGACTTAAGGAAGGCCATTCTTGATGATGCTCATCGCTCAAAAATGACCATTCATCCCGGCGGGGATAAGATGTACAAAGATATGAAGCGGGTTTTCTTTTGGGCCGGTATGAAAAAGGATGTGGCCGAGTACGTCGCTAGATGCTTGGTGTGCCAACGAGTTAAAGCAGAACAAAAGAAACCCGGTGGGTTGCTTCACCCATTAGAAGTTCCACTATGGAAATGGGAAAGCATCTCAATGGATTTTGTGGATGGATTACCAAGATCAAGGAAGGGTAACACGGGGATTTGGGTTATAGTAGATAGACTTACTAAAAGCGCCCATTTTATTCCCGTGAAAAGTAAGAGGACTGCTCCGTGGTTGGCTTCTGTATACATTAAGGAGATAGTTCGTTTGCACGGTATTCCTTCTAGTATAGTAAGCGACCGTGACCCCATCTTTACTAGCGAATTTTGGAAGAGTTTACAAGAGGTGGTAGGGACTCAGCTATGTTTGAGCACCGCATATCATCCTCAGACAGACGGCCAGACCGAGAGGGTGAATCGCATTCTAGAGGATCTTTTAAGGCTTTGTATCCTAGACTTTGGGGGTACATGGGAAGAGCACCTTCCGTTAGTAGAATTCGCATATAAAAATAGCTTTCAGTCTAGTATTGGCATGGCACCTTTCGAAGCTCTTTATGGAAGGCCTTGCCGTTCGCCTACATGTTGGTGGGAATCTACCGATAAAATCCTACTTGGGCCCGATATGGTTAGGGAAACCTCGGAGAAGATTGAGTTGATTCGAAGGAGGATAAAAGCAGCACAAGATAGGCAAAAATCGTATGCTGATAAGAGGAGGACAGATCTTGAGTTTGACATTGGGGACATGGTTTTTATCAAAGTATCTCCGTTACAGAATGTTGTTCACTTCGGGTCCGTGGGGAAATTAGCACCAAGGTTTGTAGGGCCGTTTCCTGTAAAAAACAGGATTGGGAAGATGGCATATAGGGTGGAGTTGCCTGAGAAACTTAGTGGAGTACACGACGTATTCCATGTATCACATTTGAGGAAGTGTTTGCACAAGACCGCGGAGGTGGTAGAGCCGAGCTTGCTTAAAGAGGTGGAAATAGAGCGTGATGCAACAATTAGACGAGCTCCTACATGCATTCTTGGGTCGGAGATCAAAAAGTTGAGGAATCGAGAGGTCAGACTGGTTAAAGTGCAATGGGGAGATGATGAGAGCAACGCAACTTGGGAGACAGAAGAGAAGATGCGTTCGTTGTACCCTTTTCTTTTTAAGGGTATGTCTTTTAATTTCTCCTTTATCGCTTAGCTTATCTTATCTTATCTTTAGTATGTCCTCTCATTAGTATCTTTGACCTTTAGTTAGGATAATCCTATGGTTGAAACATGTGTTTGAGACATGTTATGTATGATGGATGCAAAATGGATGCAAGTGTTTGCTAGTGGTTGCTCGTGGATGCATATATACACACACTTTAGGCACTAGATCGGCTCAGTCACTTCATATTGCATATTGCATATATATGGATGTATTTAGTATAATGGATGTATAATGGTTGTACCATCATATGGATGCTGCATTCGGTTGAATGGGTGTGCACGCATATTGAAGTAGTATGTAAGCAATTAGGATCTTTTGCATACATAATGGATTCATGACACTTACATAATTTGCATTAAGGAGGTCAACTGAATCAGTAGACCGCCTGATTTCGCATTAGGTAAGGACATGTACACACACACTTGCATATGATCATAAAGCATTAGAAGTCTTTTAAGGACAATGGATGCCTGTGTATGATGGATGAGTAGATGGACGTTTGGATGGTAGGATATACATTCTTCCAGACTTGAAGATTTCGGGGACGAAATCCTAAAAGGAGGGGAGAATGTAACACCCCGAATTTTCTATTAACACTAAAGTTGCTAAAATATTAATAAGTGTGTAAGAGAGGGGATGTATCTAATATGAATATAAAAATATTAATAAGTGTGTAAGAGAGGGGATGTATCTAATATGAATATAAAAATATTAATAAGTGTGTAAGAGAGGGGATGTATCTAATATGAATATAAAAATATTAATAAGTGTGTAAGAGAGGGGATGTATCTAATATGTATATAAAAACAATAATAAGTGTGTAAAAGGGGGGATGTATCTAATGTGTACATTGTAGAATATATATATATATATATATATATATATATTGCTGAGTGTTTGCTAAGTCACTTCTGACTCATTGCTGAGTCAACAAGATAAACCCCATCTTGTCTGAACGGCTGCGGTTATTTCTAGGTTAAATCTAATGGCCTAAATGAATTCTAAAATCTATAAATAAGTGGGTAGACCCTAGACCTAAATCACTTGTAAAATTAGAGAAGCTACCGTCATGCTGCTGCCATGGAGTTCAGCATAGCCGTCACAAACTAAGAAGAGGAAGCCTAATCATCTACAACTAAATCTACACAAATCAAATCAAAAGATCTCTCTTTCTCTAATTCTTTTCTTTTGTTGGTGAGTATGATGATTCTCACAAGACTATTACAAACTAATTTGACTCAGTTATGAATGGATCACAAGAAAGTGATGTGATTTGTAATTGTAAATTCTATATATTGTGGATCTCTTATTATGTTATTATGTTGTCGTATGATGTAAATTATATATGCTATGTCATGCTATGTTGTAAATTCTCTTATGCTATGTCGTTCTATGTTGAGAATCATGTCAAGCTATGTTATACTATCATACTATGCCATGTTATAAATCATGCTATATTATGTTGAAAAATCATGATGTTGTTGGATCATGCTTAAAGTTATGTTTTTTTTTCTTAATTTAAATGGATCTTGTTTATGGGAATTTGCCTATTAGGTTAGGTGTACCCATAAACTTGAAACTATAATTAAATAAAACTTGATTATGGGAATTTGCCTATTGAGTTAGGTGTACCCATATAAAACCATGTTGTTAAAAAATTAGATGATGTTGATTCACACATGTTCATATGTAAGTTTATGAAAATTGATTGAGATCATATTAGGTGAATTTTGAACAAGTTGACACCTTTAGATCCATGACATGTATAATCTATGCAAGTTGGACATATGCAAGTTTCACCCCTTATTATGATTCATTTGGTCACATATACATGTTGTTATTATGATAATCTCTTTTATGCTATGAGTTAGGCTATTCGAGTCTAACATATATTTTGCGAATAAACGTTCAAACGTGGGGTAGGGGTAATATTAGGAATTAATAAATTGGGTGCAATTTTGTAAGATGTTGCATACCATGAATGAATGTCCATAATTGAGTCAATTATGGACATTGTTAAAAATTGGAAGTAATTAATAATTCAAGTAGGGAATTATTAAAATTGGGGGAAAGTGGATTATTATTAATAATCAATGCTTAGGACACGAGGTTGGACCCGTTTGTGATGTAAACCTGCCCGGACCCGCCCGGCAAATCCAGTAGTCACAAATGTCGGCCCAATGTGAGAGGTCCTAGGCCCAAACTAAAGCATAACAGTTGTAAAGACACGAGGTTAGACTCTTTTATGGTGTAAGACTGCCCGGACCCGCCCGGCAAATCCAGCTGCCATAAATGCCAGTCTAATGTGAGAGGTCTTTATGAGGTTATGGCCTTAATGAACTAAGAAATACTTAACCAGATAATCATGTAAGGTGGGACATGGGGGTTAAGTAGGTGCCTTGGGTGGCATGAGGAATCTGGTGGTTGCCTTTAGAGGCATTTGAAATACGATTAGACTTAACCAAACACACATGTAAATGAACATGACTAAGTGGGTTAAGTGGGATGGACTAATGGGGACAAGCTTAGGTGGAATGCTTGTGGTAAATAGTGGGGGCCCATTTCAACCAGTATCCCAAAACGTATCTTTGTGGGCTCGACCCAAGTCGAGGACGGGACACGCATACTGGGTTTGACTATAAGAGGCCAAAACAGGGAGCGGTGGCAACGCAAGTCCAACGGGTTTCATATGCGTGTGTGGACCCGGGCTGGTAGGTAAGACGTTGTTGCATCGTGTAGGTATAAGCCGTGCATGTCCGTTGTATCAGGTTGCCACTTTAGGGGAGTGATACACCCCACTGTGGGGCCAGCATGGGTATCTACGAGTTAGGGAGCCGATCGAATAATGGGAAGTAGGGTACACCTAGTGGAGATAGGGGCAGGCGGCACCTATGTAGTCAGCTAGGGGTACGTAAAGCCATTGGGAAAGTTTCTAAGTGAAGCTAAGTGGGATGAATCTTTAGGGTGACTGGTGTGGTGCAGTATAGTGTTTATCCTTTAGTATTTAGGAGCGCCTATAACGTTGCCTTTAGCGATTGTCTATGTCCTTAATCTGCTCTTCATAGACATTTTCTTGTTTTCCAGCTTATGCCTTAGTCCAGTTATTTTGGTAATAGTATTGTAGAATTATCATATTCACCAGACTTTATGTCTGACCCCCTCTTTTCCATCCTTTTTCTCCCTTCAGGTCCGCAGGTTGGGCCAAGTTCTAGTGGAGTCTAGTTGGATCGCTTATCTTCTGGAAAGCTTGGACTGCTGAAGTAAAGTCCAGCTTGTTATCTTTCTTTTTAATGGCTATTCATGTAATGGGATTATGTACTTGTTTTATCAAGATAGATATTGTACTTGACAATGAATATGGTGTTATGATGTAAGCAAACATGTTTTGACTTCTGCTACAATGAAATAAAGTTTTTGAATTTCCAAGTACTATTTTATATCTGTCTTGTTGTAATTTTACTGTTCTATATTCACTTAAAACCTCCATGGAAGTTAATGCATTCCCTTTGTGAGTGACATTAATGGACGTGGGCCTGTAGCTTATCTTGTCATCATGCTTATGTTTACTTCCAGTTTATTCATGCCATGTTATCTTTACCTGTTTTTATGCTGAAAGTCACTAGGACTTATTCAGTCTTTTCGATTGACCTGCTTTATTTTGCCTCTTTCTCTTCCATTCTCCCTAAGGTTTGCAGGGTGGGAATACAGCTTAGTTCGGATGTTACCAAGCTCCCAGGATCTTTCATGTACGGCTTGGATCTCTCTTGGCTATGGCTTGCTTTGCTTTATTGGGGAATACTATAACCTATTTTTATGCTTCTTTGTTTTTGAGCAAGACAAATATTTTATCTATGTAATTGGGTATTGGAAATTGATGGGCTTTTATTGTAAACAATTATATTTAATAAATGATTGAAGTATTTCTACTTTACCTTCCGTTGTTTTATATATGTCTGTCATGTAATATTTCTGTTCCAGTACCCATAATGCTCCATTGAAGTTAAGGCATTCCCTTTGTGAGTGACCTTAACGGATGTGGGGTGTTACACTTCCGCTGTGTTAGTTTATTTGTATCCGCTGCGTTGTATTAAAATTATTGTAAATTAATCTTCCGCTGTTGTATTATTATATTCGATGTACTCTGATATTCTGTACTCTGATGTAAAATTATTATGATGTAATAGAAGTCTCCTGTTATTTGTTCTGTTGTGTTGTATGCCCAAAGTTAGCGTATGCGAGAATCGAACGGTCTTGGTCGATTTAGCGATCGATTAGGTCCGGGAAAAATTCGTATCGTTACAATTGGTATTAGAGCCAATACCTAGCCGGAATTGTGGCTCCTATGTGGACCACAATGCCTGGATGAGGTGTTTGTGAGCCAACGGTGACGTTGGGCTCTGTAGGAGGGGCGAATGTAACACCCCTAAGTCCCACATCGTAGAAGCCTGTGTGAAATGGGTACTTATATAGTAGAGCCCAACTCTTACTAACGCCGAGGCCTTTTTAGGTACAAAACCTCACACCTATACGTGGCTAAGTTGGGGACAATAACTTGCGCGAACTGAGGTGCGGGTTGTTATAGGTTGGCATTTACTCACAACAGTCCCATGACTGACCCAGAGTTTATTTTTTTCTGTTTTACCCTAAACTCTTGGGTGCCCAAATTGGTACGGGCAGTCAAGTAGCTGGGACTTTACAGATATACTTATAAGAGTAGAGCAGGAGGCTTAATTGTTAGATATATGGAGAGTTTATTTCTGCTGTGATGTTTTGTGTTGAACTCTGATAATGGTATGTATATACTGTTACAAATTGTATTTCAAAAGTTATGTTATATAATATATTTTATTCGTTCCGCTGTGAGATTCGTGTTTACTCTAATTCTTTTCTGTTGTGATCTTCTTTTTCTTCTATTCTAATATTCTTTTTTTTACTTCTCTCCCTCTACTTCTTTCTATTAATGATCCAATGTTCTGATGCTTGATTAGTCGACATTGTGTTTTGTGTCGATTTTTAGGGTCGAAAATCTTTGGGTCGTTACAGACATTATATAGGTAGAAAGGAATTCAAGGTCCAAATTTGAACATTATTGTAAGCAACTCCATATCTAGTATTACACATATTGTCAGATAAAACTCATTCATTAAGAAGGCAGAAACTCTTAATACATTCACATATATGTTATCACCAATATACTTATGCTCATACATACACAAAAAACCATAATCATATGTACTGCAAGTTTTATAATAATGTATATTTATCTATATAATTCAGGTAGAACATAAATTTAAGAATGACTGTTACAATCACAGTTATACATTTGTACATGTATCACACTGGAATATATATATATATATATATATATATATATACTTGTGCAGTAAGATAAACATACAGTCATTTTTAAAATTAAAAGCAAGTCAAACTTGTTTGTCTCTCAAAGCATGCTTGTTGTAGCAACTATTTCCAAACCCCATTGTTGAGTTGCCATTCACGCTGAAACAGTATAGTAGGCATAACTCCTGAAATACTAAAACAATTTCAATACACATGTTAGTATCACTAACAATACATCTAAATGCATTTTTCAGTGCCCAAGAATAACCATATGGGGATTTTACTTAAAAAGCCAACTTAAATTTTCAGTTTACCATAGCCAATATCTAGTCAAGTTGCAAATTTAAATTATTTACTATTCTTTAACAGTAAATAACATCCACCATATCAATTTATATAAAAATGAATTAAACTTTGAACTATTTCCAGAATCACTTATGGCTTTAGATTCTTTCATATTTCAAGGTTCAGTAGGATCCAGATTCTGATCAGGCAAATGCTAACCTAATGAACTGCTCATACATAACTTATACAAGCATCTTTTCAACTTCCAGCCATTATGCCTTTATATATATATATATATATATATATATATATATATGCAATAGTACGAGTGTTAAACATGAATTGGCCAACTAGTTTATAAACACATTTATAACAGATATTAGCACCAGTATTACGTATACATGGATTAGTACAAATATTGGATTGGCAAGTTCCAGAAAATCTGCGAATGTATGCTACTGGATAAAATATTTCAATAAAATCATTAAAATGTGTTGAGTAGTCAACATATTTAACATAGTTTTATGCTCATGTTTAGAAGTAATCACATTTGCTTACTAATACACACAAACGCATACACACATGTATAGAATGTTAACCAAGATAAATGTAACGAACTGCGAATTCGACACCCAAATTTGGACAATAATACACAAATCCCGTACCACTTGTCCAAACTCATGTATCGAAAACATAGATAGTTATTAGAAAGAAATTAGTGGGTGAGATAAGAAAGAAAGAAATATTAGAATAAAAGAAGAAGAAGAACCTATACAACACAGAGTCTCACATCGCAGCGGAACAAAATATAATATAGAAATGAATCTTTATAGAGAGATTTAAATAAAAACTTACAATCATCAGAGTACATCAATACATTTCGACAGTTATAATAATCTATTCTCACATACAATCCCACTGCGGAAAAATATTACATAATACCATACGTATGAACACCTCCAGCTTGTCTCTGGACTTCGCAATATCCGATAACATGGACCTGTACAACCCGGTCTAACCCGAGCATTACAAACACCAGATCAGTTTAGTGAACCAGAGTGAGAAAAACCACTAATCACTGCACCATATATGCTAATTAGGCTGTGTTTTTAGCCGTATCTAAAGTAGTTAGGCATGGTAATAAGCCGTATCAAAAAATGGCACATTAAATTATTAGATACGGCTATAAACCGTATCTCACTAAAAATAACATACGACACTTAGCTGTATCTAAAATGTAATCAGACACGGCCTTTGACCGATCTAATTATATGTGTGTGTACACATACACATATATGTATATATATAAACAGAAACTGTAGCACATATTTTTCATAACACAGAGCATATATACCACAATTTATACATAGGAATAACACAATATATATATATATATATATGTATAAACATATACTCAAAGCATTACAAGTTTTTTCATAACATGAATACAATGTACATACAAACATATACAATAAAAGGAAACTGTCAAAGATTTTCATCACATTACGAACTAACAAAAAAAGGTAAAAACATATCAGCCTGATAAAACTCCAGTCGAGGCCAGGAAGATTGAGCGTGATAGCCAGCTTGAGTTCAAGTTTCATTAATTGGCAGCAAAATAGAATTGCGATAGCTTATAACCTGAGTTCCAGCGCACAAAAGCACCAAAATCTCCAACAGAACTGCCTACAAAATATAAGAAACAAGTTACAAATACTTCACTGGATAGGAGATTGATGACTGAGATACAAACATGAATACAAAGATAAGTGTATGTTGATCAGTGTGTTTGTGTATACCGGTAGTCGATTACTTTAAGGGGTTCGGATCGACTAGTCGATCAGTGTGTTTGTGTAATTTCACTGGACACCAATAACAGTGAAGGGCATATCGTGCCGGTCAGTGTGTTTGTGTAACTTCACGGTAGTCGATCAGTGTGTTTGTGGACAAATACTTCACTGGACACCAATCACAACCTAGTCAAATCGACTAGTCGATTAATCGACTATTTTCAACCCATGCGCCCAAAATTCATACAAAAAGCAAGTCCAGGCTTCATGTTGATGGTTTGATCTTGATTAGTATACTAGTCGACAAATAGTCGCGACTAGTCAAGCGCCGTACTGATAACAGTGAAGGGCATATCATGTTTTTGTCTTCGTGTGTGCATATTAGTCAATTGTATCCATCTTAACATGTTTATGCTGCTAATGACATGATTTCATGAACTTGCATAGACAACCTAGAAACATACCAGCATCTCACATGCTTTGTGGTTTAACATGACCTCCAACATCGTATATAGGAGATCGACATTGTACACATGAATACAGAGAAACTAAAATAGCATTCGGCTTGAAAAAAAGTTTTCTACTTTAAGCCCCATCCATGTGTTTGTGTAGTCGTTTAGTATATGTCTCAAAAATGAATGAATACTAAACTGGTTTTGCTATGACCATAGGCTTTTAAATGAAATTATTTGTACACAGGAGTGGAAAATTGATAGTCATTAAAAATGCAAACCCAAAAGAAGAATCACCTGAACTGTAGTCGATCTGCAACACCTGTAGTTCGTACCCTAGTATATAGAACATCCTCCTAATCACACAAAAAGGAACAAATAAACCAAAAGTCAAGATGTTCACACAGCATGTCCATTCAATTCTTATGTAAGATACTATGTAGAGATAAGTGTAAAATAATATATGCCTGCTCCAACGTCTAAAGATATCAAATCATCATATTCGGATGACACACATACTCGACTTTCTGATTAAGAATTTACTGGGCCATCCACTTGGTGGATGCATATTTGCTCACGCGCAGGGTCAATAATCCATGCTTATTAGCTTTGTCCAAATGTCGAATGCCACTTCACTTAACCTTTGGAAAAATCTGCTTTCACTTGCAACTTTCAGTTTCTTTGAAGCAGCCTGTGCAGTGCAACTTACACTACAGTTTTGCTATAAAGTAGGGAAAGTTGCTAGTGAAAGTAGCTTTTCACTAAGGTTAAGTGCAGTAGCATCCGACATTTGGATAAACCTAATAAGCATGGATACCAACCCTATGCGTGAGCTAAAATGCATCCACCTGGTAGATCGCCCTTTAAAATATTAACCAGAAAGTCGAGTAATCATCCATCTGCCAAAATTTCCAACGAACCTATTAATATATTTTCTGTAAATTTGTTATCTCTCAAAACAGAGTAAACTTGTTATAATACAACCCAATTTAAACTTCAATCATAAGGTAATCAAATAGTCATATTATGATGAAATCATAGTTAAATATTGAACTATAATTATCCATTTGCTCAGTTCCCACCACATTTCAAATTCAACCTGGCAAACGATCTAAAGAACATATCATCAATTGGCTATTGCAAATAGAATCAGGTTATGGACACCATTAAACATCTTAACATAGTAAAGGTTACTGCATCCTTATGACTAACTCATTGTTATTTCTTTGATTCATGGATATACCGCAATCAAAAATTATACCATACATGTTTCCAATCGCAATTCAGATGTTTTTTACATTATCATAAAACATGATTCAAATTTGATTTCTCTGATTACATGGTATAACCACAGATCCATCCATTGTACAAAGTTGCAATCAGCTTAACACACTAACACATATTAATTCAATTGAAATAGCTAACACACTAACACAAAGTATAATCAACTAACATACAAAGATTTCAATTTGTTCCCCACTATCAAGCATGCATGCGAGAATTCAATTGAAACACATACCTACTGTCGAAGGAGGGCTAGGGACCAAGGGTTGCTGCGTTTCTGTCGAATGAGAGGATTGTTCGTCTCTGTCGGAGGAGGAGATTCCAGAGAAAGGCAGAGGCACCATTTGGTGACCGAAAATCCTAATTTGGGTAGTCAGTCACCATTAAAGTAAAATTAAGGGAAAGGGGGGGGGGCAAATTTTTTATTCCGAGCGCCTAATGTGATGCACAATATGATACACATTCGATTTGGCCTAAAGTCGTATCAAATTAACTGATCTGAGGCTTCGTTGATGGACAGTCAGATTTATGGTCTTTCGGGTGGTGCAAAAAGAAAAATGTAGTTTGATACGGATCTAAGCATTAAAAAATATGATGCGGCTTTAACCCTTATTTTATCTCTGCATCCTTGTGTGCTGAATTGGCTGTTATGGTGTAGTGAAGTTTAAAGGTGTCACACAACTTCATTTAAATGTTAAAATCCTTTCAAAAGAAAAGGATAATCATAAGACCAATCCACGCATAAACACAAACGGTTTTCACCTTACAATAACCCAAAACGTTTTTGAAATCATTACCATTTCATATATTATAATAGTGTCTAAAATACTAGTAAATAGTAATATAGCAGAACGCTTGCATCTCACGCTCTTCATACATAGTGTACAATCAAAAAAGGGCACTTATTGGAGAATTGATTTCCAAGGCAAGGTATGGGCAACCACCTTTCCGACAATGTACCCTCGGAGATGAATACATTAGGGTTCAACAAGAACGCCTTGCAACCCAGGCTAAACATGACCGACCCCTCATTTCGCTTGAGACTACAGAATATATCATTACAAAGGTTGGGAGCCAGCCGACCGAATCGAAAACATACATACAAAAATAAAAGGGGCAAGCGAAGGCATTTGATTTCTCCAGATCAGGTAATGATATACCCTTTTGATGGGTGTGACCCACATAACCATGCGACCTATCAGATTTTAACCATTTCCCGGTTGATGAGGCTTGAGGTCATACTTACTTGTAGAACATCTGGCCTCTATTCACTTTGAATGCCGCATCATCAGATCCGCTATATTCACTAATTGATTTCCACAAAAATACTCTAGTTGTTAAGAGAAGGCCTTTCTCCGCCATAACAGTGGTACGTTTGAAGAGATTAATGTATGCGATCCCTTTGGAAATACACTGTCAGACATTCGTCCATATAAGTCATCCAGGAACAGGACGAACCGAGCTCCTACTACATCCAATATAGGTATCACCCCATGGATCAGTAGCGAGTAGTCCTTGCAATCCGAAGTTTTCACTTACGACAGAACCGCTGCCATGTCTGGGAACTAACTAGAGAAATTCAACCCATAGTTCTTTCACTTATGAAGATCCACGGTCTTCATTGCTCCATCTTCAATTAACATCTTTCACGTATTTACTGGTTCATAACGGTTTTTGAATATAAATTTGATCCTGGTTTTCCTGTACTAATAATCGCATTGGCCAGGTTTTATAGTCTGTTATTTGACTATCAAATAAATAATCATGAGAATAATTTGAGTTCAGTGATTCAGTACTCGACATTACTTGGCCTCTTTAATTAAAATAATTAACGAATAGTTTATCAAATTTCTAAATATCTCAATATTTTTAATACGTTATTTACTTCTTATTTTAACATAAGATTATTCCAAAACTATTTTATTTTTACTTAGAGTTAAACCATGTATACATCTACCCACTTTAGCTTTAACAAATTTCACATAACCTGTTGTTACTTGAAAACAATATCCAATTTCTATTCTTTCAGAATAACCTCATTCCAAAACTTAACTTTTTATTTCCTTTTTACTTTTGGAAATATCATTATATATATATATATATATTCTCAAATTTTCCTATTTCCGTTACTTTAGAAATCCCATTATATATATTCTCAAATCTTACAATTAACGTTGCGTTATTATTTCTCGTATGGAAATATTAAATTATTCTTAACCTCTTTTCCAGTACAAACTAATATCATCTTAAAGTAATTCTGAAGTCGTCCAAGTTAGGGTATTTATTTACCTCTCAGACCATGATCAACAACGTTCTTATCTTAAGATAGGTATGAGTTGTAATCCCATAACCCATATACATTCTAATAACAAATAAATCTCATTAAATTATTTTATTTAAAATATGGTTTATAAAACTTTCTCACTTTTGGAAATATCTCCTTTTAAATATAACTTATTATAACTCAATACGGTGATTAAGTAATTCCTTAATAAAATCACTTCTTAAACCTTAAATTCTTTTAAAGAATTCATCTTATAACTCGAACTATGATTACCTAATCCCATTTCTAAATCCTTTACCAGATTCAATTACAAATCCCTTCTTAATCTTTCCTTTTTGAAAACATCATTTTGATTCTATTTATTTCTCTCGATTCCATTTATTTCTCTTAATTCCATCATTTAATAATGTTAATTTAAAATTAACGTTATAACTTCACAACTCTTTTTATAAAACTTGTTTACAAAACTCATGTTTTATATGAGACCCCATTAGCTTTATTTGCTTTACTTAATTCAAATATTAAGTAAACATTTATTTTAAGTTGTCGTACTCGCTTAAAATCCCTTTCATAACTTCGTTATAAATGTAGTATATAACGGTGTTGTATAGACAACTATATGATTTTTGTTTGATGACAACAACCAAATATATATATTATTTTAAATATGTTTGCTATTGCACTATTTCATATATACATCACAGACAGAAATATAATATTTATATTTAAATAGAATACGACTGTACAAAAATTCAAATATTCACACAGTATTTTATTTAAATATAAATATTTTATTTCAACTTTCAAACAGTACAAATTTACAACTCCACTATTTATACATTTCACTGCTATTCATTATAATACAATCAATTTCATTATATACAAAGCTCCTCACTACAGATTCACTACAACACTCTATCTATAAAATTCATATATACATACAATTCACATTGACTCATATACAGTTTCAGACTCATACATTTATTTGACACAACACACTATCTTCTTGTCTTCAGTCTTCACAGTTCAAAGTCAGTCTAGTCATCACCTGCTTGCCTGTCATATGAAACAAACACACAATACACTGCAATAGAAATAAAACTGAATACATGTGAATATAAATTTCATTTTTAAAATTTTATTTGCCTTAGATTTCTGGTGTATTTCTCATCATTTTTCATGACTTGATCTGATTTATATGTATCTAGACAGCTTGTGATATTCACAATGATACATTGTAAATACCACAAGACAGCCAGTTTGTATATGTACAGGGACACTAAATAATACTGAATGGCTACATATACACACGTGTATAAATATACACGTGTGCACTGCCTCGCCAATCAGCGAGCAACTGAGGACCAGCCACGTGGATGAACTCGACTTAGTGCACACATGAAAATAACTCACTTTAAACTCAACAACAAGTTCAAGGGTCGAGCAACAAAGTCAACACAGCTCAAACATGGTCGAGACAACAATGGGATAGCAAATGTTCACACAACAATATAGGTATGCAAATGAACATACACAACATTTATGCAAGGCAGCTAAGAAAATGGCTAAGCAAGGGCTGAACTGCATGTTCAAAGAATCAAGTGGATAAGTATTCAAGACTGATTAACACAGCTACATTGGTGAAATTTCAACTACAGCAAGTGAACAACTACATTAGGTGGTGCAAACTCAAACTGGATAAACAAGTAAATAGTGATGATTTCAAATATGGGTGTACAAGCAAGTGTGCAATGGTGTATATAAGAATGGGTGACATGCATAGTGGTGCAGCATGGTCGAGCATGCTCAAATGGTCGAACAACATGGTGGCAATGGTGGCACATCAGTAACAAGGTGAAGCATACATATAGTAAAATGCTAGGTACAAGTGGATGCTACAGCATATGGCAAAGTATGGATAACATGGCAGATCAGTTCTTTTTAACAGTCCAAACATCAAACTGGTCAAATATAATGCAACATATATCAAGATGACTAGCATGAACATGTTCAAGTGGACACACTCAAGGCTATCAGCTCAGCAAGGTTAGAAATAGCATGGAAGATCACTCAATATCAAGTGATTTTATCATGGTAGATCACAACAAACATGTAAGTGGTGAAGCACTCAATCTTTCTAGATGTTGATTAACTAAACACAAGTGGACACCAACAACATGATGGAATTTCTAATAACAACAATGGTGCATCAAAATGGACAAGCAGGTTCATGAATTTCAACATACACATGCATAAGTATGCAAACAAATGGTCTGGCATGCCACAGATATAAATGGCATGATTTCAGGATGCACAACATACAAGGGGCAATACATTGTTTACAATTTTGACAAAAATATGTTGAGCAAGATATATTTGGCAAGAAATCATTCACGCAAGGAAAAATCAAGGGGGCCACAAACAATTGCAAATATTTCCAGAAATCAACATGGTAATTTAAGGCCAGAGATTTTTTTTCAAGCATTAAACAATAAGGGACAGCCGGATTCAGCAAAGGTTCAAAAAGGGGCAAGTTTATTTTTCCAGATTCATCAATTCAGTCTCGCAAATCAAAAGAGGAAAGCAACACGAAATCAACCAAGTCACATACACGAAATTAGAGGCTAAGGTTTTCTTTTAACCCTATTTAAATCACCATTTTCATCATTGGCTAAATATTGAAATCACAAACAACTCAAAAGAAATTCGAAGAGGTAGTACAGACAACTCACTTTTCTTTTCACGGGTGTTTTCGATCGCTACAGTCCCCAATCGAAGTACCAAAGCCATCCATTGTCTTTGAAGTATCAGAGATTTGATTCCAAAAGCGTAAGAACGTGATTTGGGATTGTAGAAACCCTAATCCCCAAATTTGATATGCCGCCATTTCTTATTCTCGGAGGAAAGAAGATATCGGGTAAACAAATACAAAGTGGACCGGCCAATTTCTGACTTGAAGATAATAAAGGGGATAACCCTATTTTTAAATCTAGAATTTTAATACTAGGGTTTTGTTGTAGGTTTATTTATTTATGTATTTTTCTATTTTCCGTTGTAATCATCTCAACAGTTTCCAAAGTATGTAAAATTCTAGAGGATTCAGTTAGGGGTTTAACTGACAGTTTCTAGAGTCTGTAAAATCTAGGCGGTTTCCTAGTTTCATCTATAAAACTAGGTAGTTTACTAGAGTCTGTTAAACTAGGGGAAAATCTGGTCTAGGGGATATACACATGTCTACGGTTTTGAGTGTAGGGTTAGGACAGGAGCAGGCGCTGCAAGTTTACATAGGATTGTAAGCGGGATCTGTTTATAACACCTAGTAGAAACCTTAGGAATGCATCAGTAGGCAGGATTTTACCGAAGCTTGGTATATCTTGTGTCATTTACCTTTCCGCATTTATTTTTTGCTGCATTCTGTGATCTGATATTTTTAATATCTCGCTTAATTTTCAATAAACACTATTCACCCCCCTCTAGGATTAATCTAGATCCAACAAGTGGTATTAGAGCCAGCTTATTTCATTAACCCTAGAATCATCGATCCTAGTTGTCAGCTCTTTGAGAGTCAGTCCAGTCACATTCCAAACATTTTTGATGGTATAGAATTTTTGAATTGGAAATCAGAAATGAAATCCTATTTGAAATTTGTTAATATTAAATATTGGGATGTTGTTAACAATGGAGGTGATAAAATTTATAGGAATATTAAAGCTCGTGTTATGCATATTCTCTATTCTTATCTTAGTAATAATCAACTTGATCTTATCTACTATTGTTTGACTGCACAGGAAATCTGGAAAACTCTCAATGCAAAGTTTGGACAAAATGACAACAAGTGCTCAAAACCCGAGAAAATCAACTCTGATTCAGACTTCTGCTTAACAAGATTCACAAATGAAAATTCAGATGAATCAGTCGATGGAGATTCAACAGACGAAGAGACAGGAAATTTCTCATATGAAGATTTAGTTTATATGTGTGTTGATCTAACTAAATCTGTTGATAAAATCCAATCTAAAAAAAAATCTCTAAAATCTAAAAGTCTTGAGTTAACCAGCAAAATTAATAATTTGGAATCACAACTTGAATATATTAAAAACTCTTCAAATTCAGATTGCAAAAATTGTTTTAAATTGGAAACCAATCTTGTTCATCTCAATAAAAATATTCTAAAGTTTGAAAATGAAATTTTGTTCTTAAAAGAGAACAAGATTAAGTTATCAAGTTCGAATAATTTTCGGCAAAAGGAATTTGAAATTTTTAAGACTGCTATAATTCCAAACTTGAAATTGCTGAAAATGAAAATTTGGTGAAAAGTTATTTGTTTTTCAAAGAACTTGAAAATGAGATTGAAAAATCCAAGAATTTTGAGTTTGAAAAACAAAAACGATTTGAATTTGAAATCTCGGAATCCCAAGCCAGAATTAAATTTCTTGAAGATGAAAATTTAGTTTTGAAAACTGATTTTGACAAGAATAAGATCACTAAAAACAGTTGTTCAGATTGAATGAAAGAAAATAGTGATCTTAAATTTAAAATTCAACAACTTGAAGCAACATTGGCTAAATTTTCTAATGGTGAAAAATCTCTGAATATGTTGTTGAAAAATCAATTTTCATCTGGAAATAAAAGTGGTCTTGGTTTTGGGAAAACAAATGTTTTTGGAAAATGAAATTCAAATGAATTGAAAAATCCCTCAAAATTCTTTTGAATCAAAATCACGATGTGAAATCATTTTATAATAATCCATCTAAACAATCCTAGATCCCAAAAAGAAATAAATCAAACTTCGTTAAATTCAAACAGATTTGGGTTCCAAAGGGTACAAAGGTAAATTCAGATGGATTGTTATACAAACAAGCCTGGGTACCAAAATATATAAATACATCTGTGAGTGGTTTCACAAATTTTGCTAGATCACTCGATTCCCTCAATTGTTTGGTACCAAAGGAGGCTGAGGAGCTGCTTTGTGAAAGAGAAATTGGATTCAAACTGCTTCGTATCATTGAATCATTTTCAGTTTATTAGCCAAACTTGTTGAGTTGAAGATCCACAACACCTTATGAAAATCTGGTATGATCTCTAAACTCATCTCTGTAAATATTCTCTATTTTTATTATTCCTTGTTTATTCCTCCTTCTATCTCTTCTGCTTATTTTCTTTGTCTCCTTTGTTTTGATTTAACGCTGCCATATATTTTTGTCTTTTCTCTGAGATTACTTGACTTCAAATTGCAGAATTCATGATTTTCTGGAAACTCGCTTTATTTGAACAAAACTATGATGTTCTAATGACTTCCAAATCTTGAATTTAAAGTTGTAATTTTATGCAATTATTTTGAAGTTTATTTCTATTTTCTGAATTCATAACAATGTTGATGTATTCATGTCATATCTCCAACATTGTTGATTTGAATTCTAAATTTTTGAAGATCTGAAAGTTTAATGGAATTTTACACACCTTTGCTAGTTTGAGTTTCTTCCACCTCATCTTAGAAAAGCTTGAAATATTACTCATTAAAGCACACTGCTACTTCTCAGTTGTAATAATTTCATTGATTTTCAAATTGGCTTGGATATTTTGAATTGTCTTGAATTACAGTGATACATCCTGAAATCCATCTTTATTCATGATCATTATGTTTGAAATGTGTTTGTTTGAAATCATCTGAAATTCTTGATATTTTGAATATCACCCATCTCTTAATCCTGAAATTATCAATCTTGTGTGAATGATTCATTATATCTCAAACTTGACATTGATTCAAGTGATTTCAAATAAATAATTTTTAATTTTCTGGATCATGAATATCTCTCAAGCTTGATGTAAATAATTTGAAATTACTCTTGTACTTGTCAGAGATACTTGTGAAAAATTCTTTGAAAATATGGTCTTAAAACTCATTGTTATTTCATGATTATTGGATTTGAATATATGTTTGTTTAGAATCATTTGAAATCATTGATTTATTGAATCAAACACATATCTTGGATCTGAAATTTATAATTTGGTTTGATTGATTCATTGAATCCTAATTTTTCACTTTTCCTCTAATGATTTAAAATAAACTAAATTTTGTAAGCTTGAATCATGGAATATATTTTGTGACCATCAGAAACATCTTCTGACAAGTCTGGTGTGCTATTGGTTTCTGTGCTGCTCTGATACTGCTTTTGAAAATGATCTTAGATAACTGCTAGTTTTTGATCTGTCCGTTGCTTTAATAAACGTGCCAAATCTAATTTTGTCTGCTTGGGCTTTGGGATTAAATTTCTTCTGTCTGAAATATCCTGGTTTGTCTCCTGGTTCTTGTTACAATACTCATTAATAGAGACACCATAATTGGTATCAGAAGGGCTGAATTTTTATGTATATTTTTTTCTTATCCCTCTTAGCATGTGTAGATCTTCATATCCCTATTGTAATTGATATTCTATTTCTAAATTATTTATTGATTATTAATTCAGAAGTTGAAATCAATATCCAAATTGAACTGTCATTAATAATTCATCAAAATTAATATTAGATTTTGAAATTGTGATGAATTGTGACTGCAGTATATTTCACAACAAGAGGAGATTTTATTTAGATTTTCATGATGGTTGAATAATTATGTAATATCTTTGAATTGGCGATTATTTCACGACCATCTTCTTTATCTACCATTATTCTGTCATCCATCATGTTTTTTATATTAATGTGGAGAGTTTATTATTTTTTTAAATTTTTTTTGAATAAACAGTGGAAATATTTGTGATAGAAATTGGACTATGTTATTATTTAGAATTAGTGATAATTGAAAATTTTCAATGATCCTGGTACAGTCAGCATATTTCATAATATAATTAACTTAGAAATTTATTTCACAGTCCATTTCTGTACCTACCACATTTCTATCATTCATATTGTTTTTATATACCCAGGAGTTTTTCGTTTGAAGTGAAAATGATAAATATATAATTAATACATAGGCGTGTCTCTAACCTCATTTAAAAATCCAAGCTCTGGTCATCCATGGTTAAGAGATAACTTATAATTTAAGCTGCGACTGACCTCATTTAGAAATCCAAGCTCTGGTTATGCATTGTCAGTGTGCTCTTAAATAAAAAATAAAAGAAAAGGAAATAATGTGCTATAAATTGGAATTAATCTAAAATTCTCCTTGTTGTGTAAAAGTCAGCCTATCAATCCATATTCTAATCTGTGAAATGTGTTGAAATCTTATGAAATATCATGATTTGTTGATTGATAGCTATTGGGATTTGAGACTATCTGATTTTGTCACTTAAATTAAATTACTAATTATAGTCTGAATCCATCACTGTTTTTGTGCTTCAATTTATAAATTTATTTTATTTGAAAATAATTGGAAATCATTTTTTAACGCTCTCCATTTATATAAATTTCATCATAAATCCGTCACTATCTACAATGTGAAATATGCCACTAGTTCTCAGTATATTATGATTTTTGTTTGACTGATTGAGATTTATGGTGACCGTTCTTCCTTTTAAGCTGAAATTATATTTTTAGTCATTTTTCATCTATATTTAATTTTTGTATCCTTTTGATGATAACAAAAGGGGGAGAATGGTTCGAGATTTTGATTTATGAGTGAATATTTTATAAATATTTCAATTTTGAAAATTCCATTCAATTTCCATTCAATTTTCATTGTTTTTAACTCATGCACAGATATAGGGGGAGTTTCTGTTGTAGGGGGAGTTCTGTTCTTCACTGTCAAACACATGTATTGTATTCAAAATCTTAATATTTGTTTGTCATCATCAAAAGGGGGAGCTTATTGTATATAACGGTGTTGTATACACAATTATATGATTTTTGTTTGATGATAACAACCAAATATATATTATTTTAAATGTGTTTGCTATTGTACTGTTTCATATATACATGACAGACATGAATATAATATTTATATATAAATAGAATACCCCTGTAAAAAAATTCAAATATTCACACAGTATTTTATTTAAATATAAATATTTTATTTAAACTTTCAAACAGTACAAATTTACAACTCCACTATTTATACATTTCACTGATATTCATTACAATACAATCAATTTCATTATATACAAAGCTCGTCACTACAGTTTCACTACAACACTCTGTCTATAAAATTCATATATACATACAATTCACATTGACTCATATACAGTTTCAGACTACACAAGTCTTCTTGACTTCAGTCTTCCGTCTTCGTAGTTCAAAGTCAGTCCGGTTGTCACCTGCTTACCTGTCACATGAAACACACACAGTACACTGCAATAGAAATAAAACTGAATTCAAGCGAATAGAAATTTTATTTTTAAAATTTTGTTTGCCTCAGATTTCTGGTGTGTTTCTCATCATTTTTCATGACTTGATCTGATTTATCTTTATTTAGATAGCTTGTGATATTCATAGTGATACACTGTAAATACTACAAGGCAGCCAGTTTGTATATGTACAGGTACAGGAAATAATACTGAATGGCTGCATATACACAAGTGTGCACTGCCTCGCCAACCAGCGAGCAACTGAGGAGCAGCCATATGGACCAACTCGACTCAGTGCACACATAAAAATAACTCACTGTAAACTCAACAACAAGTTCAAGGGTTAAGCAACAAAGTCAACACAACTCAAACATGGTCGAGACATCAATGGGATAGCAAATGTTCACACAACAATATAGGTATGCAAATGAACATACACAACATTGAGTCATGACAGCTAAGAAAATGGCTAAGTAAGGGCTGAACTGCATATTCAAAGAATCATGTGGTCAAGTATTCAAGACTGATTAGCACAGCTACATTGGTGAAATTACAACTGCAGCAAGTGAACAACTACATCAGGTTGTGCAAACTCAAACTGGATAAACAAGTAAATAGTGATGATTTAAGATATGGGTGCACAAGCAAGTGTGCAATGGTGTACACAAGAATGGGTGACATGCATAGTGGTGCAGCATGGTCGGGCATGCTCAAATGGTCAAACAACATGGTGGCAATGGTGGCAAAGCAGTAACAAGGTGAAGCATACATACAGCAAAATGCTAGGTACAAGTGGATGCTACAACATATGGAAAAGTATGGATAACATGGCAGATTAGTTCTTTTTAACAGTCCAAACGTCAAAGTGGTCAAATACAATGCAACATATATCAAGGTGACTAGCATGAACATGGTCAAGTGGACACACTCAAGGCTATCGGCTCAGCAAGTTCAAAAATAGCATGGCGGATCACTCAAGATCAAGTGATTTTATCTTGGCAAATCACAGCAAACATGTAAGTGGTGAAGAACTCAAGCTTTCCAGATGTTGATCAACTAAACACAAGTGGACGCCAACAACATGATGTAATTATTTATAACAACAGTGGTGCAACAAAATGGACAAGCAGGTTCATGAATTTCAACGTACACATGCACAAGTATGCAAACAAATGGTTCGGCGTGCCATAGATATAAATGGCATGATTTCAGGATGCACTGCATATAAGGGGCAATACATTGTTTACAATTTTGGACAAAAATATGATGTGCAAGATATATTTGGTAAGAAATCATTCACGCAAGGAAAAATCAAGGGGACCACAAACAACTGTAAATATTTCCATAAATCAACATGGTAATTTAAGGCAAGAGATTTTTTTTCAAGCATTAAACAATCAGGGACATCCGGATTCAGCAAAGGCTCAAATGGGTAAGTTTATTTTTCCAGATTCATCAGTTCAATCTCGCAAATCAAAAGAGGAAAGCAACATGAAATCAGCCAAGTCACATACATGAAATCAGAGGCTAGGTTTTCTATTAACCCTATTTATACCACCATTTTCATCATTGGATAAATATTGAAATCACAAAAAACTTAAAAGAAATTCGAAGAGATAATACAAACAACTCACTTTTCTTTTCATGGGTGTTTTCGATTATAATAATCCCCAAATTGATGTACCAAAGCCATCCATTATCTTTGAAGTATCAGAGATTTGATTCCAAAAGCATATGATCGTGTTTTGGGATTATAAAAACCCTAATCCCCAAATTTGATAGGCCGCCATTTCTTATTCCCAGAGGAAAGAAGATACCGGGTTAAAAAAATACAAAGTGGACCGACAAATTTCTGACTTGAAGATAACAAACCCTATTTTAAAATCTAGAATTGTAATACTAGGGTTTTGTTATGAGTTCATTTATCTTTGTATTTTTTTAATTTCCGTTGTAATCATCTCAACAGTTTCCAGAGTCTATAATATTCAAGGGGATTCAGTTAGGGGTTTAACTGACAGTTGCTAGAGTGTGTGAAATCTAAGTGGTTTCCTAGTTTCATCTGTTAAACTAGGCAGCTTACTAGAGTCTGTAAAACTAAGGGAAAATCTGGTCTAGGGGATATAAACCTATGATGACCTCAAACCCCCGATCCACGGTGGCAAGGGTAATCTTTGGAATATAACACATAAACAACTGACAGCAGAATAGAAATATACAATTACACCAGATAATGTACATCAAATTACACTGGAAATAATAATCATCAGAGTTACACAGTATAACAGGATCATACTTAGTACAAAATAGAGTTTCAGCTTTATATAAAATGTCTACAGCGGAATCAAACATAATCTACATAACAAGAGCTGGACATCATAATAGAAGTGATAGAATCCATCTCCAGCTCCATAGATATACAGAGAAAGCCTGCTAAAACCTGAATACAAGGCTGCCCGTGTAGAAAATAGGGCACCCGAGTTTGCATGTGAAACAAACTATGAGTCCGTCATGGGACTGGCATGAGAAATCTGCTTAACTTTTCAGGACCACACCGCTAACGCGGAATGGGTTTACTCCATTGGATTGCCGGTGCTTAAAACAAGTAAATCATTTAAACATCGCAAAGCTTTTTACAAA
This sequence comes from Allium sativum, assembly GCA_030737875.1. Taxonomy (NCBI): domain Eukaryota; kingdom Viridiplantae; phylum Streptophyta; class Magnoliopsida; order Asparagales; family Amaryllidaceae; genus Allium; species Allium sativum. Next base: position 343,732,786 of record CM060924.1, on the reverse strand, counting down.
AATGAAGCCATTATAAGACTCAGGTCCCATCACACATTGCAACACAAACCGGAGCATAGAGTTTTACCTTATAGTGGACAAAATATGCTTGATACGTATAAAACAAAAGCATTTGATATTATTACTAGTGTTTATATGTTTCAAAAACAATTTCAATCATAAGTATCAATCATAGACGGCATGGGTATCATATATCATGTCGCCATATATAGGTTTACAATCAAAACCACACGATGTCGTAATTGGATTTCTATCATGAACCAAGGCAAGAGATCATCCTTACCGCTTTGAAACAATCTAGCCTACCATGTCTCAGGAACAGCCGCAACTGCACCTTGGATCTTCAGGGCCGATCCACACGGAATGGATTAAAGTGCCTGAACACTGTGTTTTCCCTCCTTATGGGGCGTAAAATGGTCATATCCCGACCAAACCATCGGCCCCGTAGTGACCGATATAACCGAGGCACCTCGCTTTCCATCATCCACAAAAGTAAAACATCAGGGCGTGCAAAACCTTGACACCACTCCTAACTAGAAAGAAACGCATGTCCTCCCTGCCGTCCTCTCCCATTTCTGGTTCATACTGGGGTGTGAGGCTCGCGAATTAACGCCATATACAAAGCTATGCTATTTTAAAGCCGTGCTTTGATCATTAACCACAAGGCCCTTCTTTTCAACAAAAGCCTTGATCACAGTATCTCTATATGCCACGTTGTCATCTACAATGTCAGACACACTTCCATTTACAAGTCCGTTCTGGGTCTAAACGAAACCGAAGGCACCTTATTCCTCGTCCCATATGTCCAATACAGGAGAGAGGCCCTCGCACATCCGAACAATCAACAAGTATGTCCAGAAAACCACCACTGTAACCCTTTCAGGGAAACAACTCCCATCAAAGGCATCAGTAGCCATCCATTTGATGTGAAGATCATTGGTCTTGCACAAGTCTTCTTATTTTCGACTTCTAATCGTCGACCAATTATTTGAAATGAGATTCAACTTGGCCTTTTCAAATAATTCACGTATATTTAGAATTCAAATCAATTCATTTCCATGGTCAAATTATTTGACATCCATAATTCAGTTCATTAATATATTTTCATGTCAAACACATTCAACCATCAAATATCCAATAAAGTGCGTAAATTCGGTATATTTCCATTTCAAATCGTTTATAATATTTTATAACCATTTATCACTATTTTTATTTATTTAAAAATAGCCCATTTATTTAAACGAGGCTTCAGGCCATAACGCGGCCATGGTGTTGTTTTTCTTCAGATTTGATTTACACATATATGAAAATCTAACTGTTGGATCATTACAAATTTTATATCGTCTGAAAGATCATTTCAAAGTGGTCCCAACGGTTTCAGTTCTGGGAAAATCCGACGGTCGGATCTCCCGGTACGATCATTTAAAGTTACGATTTCAAAATACAAACTGCAGCGTCGTTATTCATTTTATTTTAATTATATATATATATATAATCCATTCTGGCGCTGTTTTTATTCAGATTTGAATTAAACATTTCACACAATCTAACCGTTGGATCTTTACAAATTTGATATCGTTGGAATGATATTTTCAAAGAGAACCCAACGATTCCAGTTTTGGGGAAATCCGATGATCGGATTTCTTGGTATAATCGTTTAAAATCACGATTCCAAAACATGAACTGCAGCGTCGTTATTTGTTTTATTCTAGTTATATATATATATATAATCTGTTCTTCGATTTCCAAACTATTTTCATTTCATGTACATGGTAAAAATAATATTTTTAGCCAATAAATATTTATTTCAGCACATGACTATTTTTAGCACTTCATATATATAATAAAAATGTGATTTTTATCATCAAAACAATTTATTTCAAACCTGATTATTTTTAGCGATTCGTATATATAATAAAAATGTGATTTTTATTGTTAAAACAATTTATCTCAAACATGAATATTTTATATACTTCATATACATGATAAAAATGTGATTTTTATCGTTCAAACAATTCATTCGTCATATGAATATTTTTCCAACACATGAATATGAATCAAACACATGAATATTTCAGAAAATTTCGGCAGTATAACGGTAAGAGGTTTAAAACCGGCACCGTCCTGACTACGGCTCCTCGCAATACCTTAGGCCTCCCGGCATTCCATAACGGGCTTATCCTAATGATCTAATCATTTCAATCATTTTCATATCACATCTAATTTTTCGACAAACAATTCCAATTTTGTTTCAACCACAAACAACCATTATCAACCATTCACATTTATCAACCAAATTCAATGACGACCAAAATCCAAACAATCACAACCAATATATATTGTCCATGGTCTATGGACGAGGGGAGTATATATATATATGTATATAAATATATTTCAATTTCATTTCAACTCACATATGATTTTTACAACATATATATAACTTACACATCGCACATATAATTTATACAATGCTTATACATGAGGTATACAACGCTTATATAACTTATACATCGATTATATAATTTATACATCGCCATTCCATTCAAATTCGAATTTAGAAATCTCACATTGGGTTCCACTCCTCCAAAAATTGTTGGAAGCTCCAAAAATTCTCCGGTCTCTTCAAGAATGTAGAAGACGTCGTCACGAGTCCAATGCCTCTTGTTTCACTGGATTTCGACCACATGGCAAAAAAATATGATTTTTATAAGTTAATCATATTTTGCGATGGTTTTAAAGTGTTGTAAATGGTTTAAATAAACAAACCCGTACCTTTCAGCAAACCGTTCAAACCTAGGTCTTTGATTTTCATGCAAACTAGTGCGCTAGAGGAGGATCGGCCACTGCCACGTGGAAGGGCTTGGAATCACGCACACACGCATGGTGGAGGCTTCAGGTGCGATCCACGGTGGAGGTGGTGGCGGTGGTCTGAAGCGGCGGGGTTTGGAGGGCTGGATCTCAATGATTGTGCGACGACAGGGGGTGCACCCTATATGGATTTGAAGAGGAAGGGATTCTCCACAAAATTCCAACTGGAGCCCACGATTTTGGTGAGAGGATTAGGAGATAAAGAGGATAGAAGGTCGGAGCCTCTTTCCGTCATGCGCTGAAGAGAGGTTGCGGCAGTTTGAAAGTGAACGATGCAATTTGATTGGCCAATAATATATATATTTATTTTTAATTCTTTTTAAATTCAAAAATATCTGTTTCTCCATACGAACTCCAATTTAAACCCAACGACTATCGTGCCTAGCTAAATACCCTTATTCCGGACACAATGGAATATGTTTCATAGGCCCATTCGACTGTTTCAGTCAGTTTTTCTTCAAATTAAAATATAAGACATTCAAATATGGATTTGAACGTACATTTTAATTTGTCTGGGCCATATACTGATTCTAAAAATTCCAGAAAAATAAATCTGGCTATGTTGGGATGATACGGTCCCAACAAATCTGATTTCATCGAATTTGGAGACCGTTTGAAAAGTGGCCATTTTTTGGTCAATCCAATTCAAATTAAAAATTACCAAACGCGTTTTCTTCTGCCACACTCACATATTAACTCCAAAAATTATGGAATTTTAAATCTAGTAATAATTTGACATTCTGGATCCAACAAAAGTGGTTTCGTTGAAAACGGAGGTCGTTTGCAAAATGTCTATTTTTATGGGCTATATTTATTCCATAGCGACCTTTCTGAAAATTCATTTGGCCATAACTTTTGATTCCTGCTATGAAATTTCGATTTTTCAGATTCGTTAGAAAGATATTTTTAAACAGATTCAAATATTTTTGGTTTCACTAAAATCCGGTTTATTTTGCATCGTGTACAGTCAGTCAAAGTGCATAGTTGAATTTTCAAACTACCACGCTATTTCCAACTCCTTTTTAAAATTAAAATAAATATTTATGTTCCAACATCGATTCAAATAAATATATACATTCTAATTCTATTCAAAATAAATTTCTTGTTTGTTATTATTTAAAATAATTCATTTTAAATATTCGAAATTCATTAAAATTGCCAAAATAATTTTTTTAAATTGGTTCTGATTTTCCGGGTTGTTACAACACCGGTTTAGGGTTTTGAGTGTAGGGTTAGGACAAGGGCATGCGCTGCGAGTTTACATGGGTTTGTAAGCGGGATCTGGTTATAACACCTAGTAGAAACCTTAGGAATGCAGCAGTAGGCAGGATTTTGCCGAAGCTGGGTATATCTTGTGTCATTTACCTTTCTGCATTTATTTTTTGCTGCATTCTATGATCTGATATTTTTAATATCTCGCTTAATTTTCAATAAACCCTATTCACCCACCCTCTAGGGTTAATCTAGATCCAACAATAAAACTTGGGTTTTAATATAAAACCCGTTCGTAAAGTCCTTTCACATTTCAATTAGATTCATTTCAACTCCGATCACTTTCTAAATAATTACAATTAAAAAGTAATCTCCTAAATTATTATTAATTAAAATAATAATTTGCTTTAATCATCAATTACAGTAGCAGTAGTTAACTTCTTAATTAACCAAAATAAATAGTAATTCCTTTTTAAAATTTTATTAAAATTAAAAAAATATTCGTTAAACTATTTCGTTAGATTAATTCAAAAAAAAAATTAGTAGATAATCTCATTTAAAATGGCAGAACTAATCAACTCAATACACGATTAATTCGTTAACCAATTTCAATTGGTCCTTCCTTTAAATTAATTAATGATATAATTAACTTAAATAATTTCATTTAATAGTTTCTTAACAAAACAATTATCCAACTCTTAACTGTAAATTTCTGTTCATTTGCTTACAAATCTTCTTAACATAAGAATTTTCTTTATAAAATCAAATAATAATTTATTATAAACTTAATTAATAAATAATAAATATTTATTTTCTTTTAACAAACTTTTATTTACAATACAGATTTAAAAATTTGTCTTTAATAGTAAAATAAATCTTATAACTTCATTTCATCGATTTACCAGACAGTAAATCAATATTTAGAAACTATTTATTTATAGGCCATATACTACCAATTACTCAACCAATACTACCATTGGTTCAAACAAAACAAATGTTGAATTTTTAGTCAACGGCCAACAACCAAATCAATCATCCAATCAGAACAGTTCATATAATGATAATATAAAAATAAACATCATTAAATATAATTGAGGAATCCCGTTGGTTCCCTCCAATCTGTTCTACCCTGTATCCAAATAGGTTATCTCAAATACTATTATTCAATTCAGTTTAATTGATTATTTCTATAACAGTAAATAACGACTATTTATCATCAATCAATTAACAAAACAATTTAACACCTTTATTTTATTAATGTGACCAACAAGGTAAGTTACCTGAATTGGGACCAATCGTTAAAGTAACAATTTAGTGGTTCACTGAAATTAAACAACCGTTTAATTTTTTGGGTTCAATCAATATATGAACATATATTTAACAAGCAAACAAACAAGAAGTCAATCATTAGCAACCATAACACACAAAATAAAAACCTGATTTATATAAAATATAAGTAGGAAGAACTGAGTGAGTTCAACTTACCTTGATTTGATTCGTCATTAAAATGGAAGGTTTCCATTAAATTAAACAAACGTTTAAATTAACAAATAATTTCATTGCTTCCAGTCTTGTCCAAATTGATTCCAACACGTAGTGCTCGAAAATAAGATCTGAATGCTTTCTTGTTTAGCTTGATTCGGTTAATGTATATGGGAGTTATAATAATATAACCATATGATTCTCAATTGGATAATTAATTCTTTAATTAAAAATTTATTAATATAATTACGTTTTTAACATCCAATTTATAACCGGTTACCGTGCTTCCCCTGTTTCCTTTGAACAGTTTGACCTTCAACCCACGTACACACCTATAGCAAGTAAGTTGTTATTAAATTTCTAAATAACAAATTTATAACATTAATTAATTCATATATGATTAACGGTGAATTAGGCAGACCAAAAAAAATCTTTGCTGCTCCTTTTCTTCGTTGCTATGCCGAACTCAAAACGCATCATTATGTGTTATTCCTGTACTCACCTGTGCTTGAATTAATACAATAACTAATTAATCATCTTGATTATAACGGTTAACAAATTAATTATTTCATAAATTGTAATAGGCCGATTACCGGGAATGGATCCAAAAAACATGGGTCCTTCTTTTGCTTACTTCAGCACCATCGTTTCACGTATAACTGCTGCCTCCCCCTTCAAAGTAAACTCAACATAACTACCTCCCAACACCAACTCGCCCCATTACTGTCCCTCGACTGGAGGTCGATCTAAGCTCACCAAAACAAGCACCGCAACGCCTTTACCCTTTGTCAGAAGCCTCCTTGAACTTAACCTTGTCCTCGCGCCTGAATTATACTACGAACGCTGCATCTGTTCGAACCAATTCTGGGTAGTATGATTTGAAAAACATGATAATAGCCGTTCAAAATATCAGCCTCATCTATATATTTAAACATGCAATTGGAGGTTTTAACGGTTAATGAATGGATTTGGGGAAAATTCGTGAAGAAGGGAAGAACTTTCTGTCCATCGATGAATGAAGGAGGCGGCACATAATTTAGTCGACCCGAATAGCATTTTAACCCTAATTTAGAATTCCAGCCAATTATTTATATAAGGTAGGATAAAATTTAATAAAACAAAACTTCGTACCAAAGTAAAACGATAAAATATCCACGTATGACCTCCTATTAATATCAAACTCCTAATCCTAGCATAAAAAAATATTCCGAACACAATGGGACTGGTTTCACTGAATTTCGAGGTCATTTGTGAAAAGGCCTTACTAATTACCGATGAAAAATCATGCGTTTAAATTTCCCACGATCACAAAATAAATCCAATCAACTTGAAACATCAACATTCTACTAGATCTTTTCCTTACGGATCCATTGATATTTGTTTCATTAACATTGGAGTTCGTTTGGCCTGTCCTGTATTCATCCAAAGTTACCCCTGTCTAAATTGGCTAAAATAATATAAATTATTAAGGTGTTTATCGTCGCCATGATCAAACAGTAAGTCCCATTGACACGAAAATCAAAATCCTGTAATAATTAATTAATACGAATACAATGGCACAAATTTCATTGCATTCCGAGACTGTTTCCCAGTTCGCTATTTTTATGCGCCAAAACAACGCTGTTTTGGACACCAAAGTACCAGATGTCCAAAAATAATAAACTACCTACTTTCCTGACTCTAATTGTTGATATGAACTCAACGAAATTGGTTTCATGGCTTAGTTCGATCGTCTTCTCAAGTTATACACAATTGCCCCTCTATTAAATTAAATTAATTTAATTACACGCTATAGAAAATGACTTGGCGTTTACGGCTACCTTTGTCACATACGACATCGGTTTTCCACGAAACTTAATACCATACAATAATTTAACCTTACGGTTCCAATGAAACTAATTGCGTTGAAAACATACTCTGTTTGCTAAATGACCACTTTAAGGCTTATAATAATATCGATTCAAATATTATAAAAATCCAGAATAATCAAATATAATAATAATAATAATAATAAATTATTATCATCGTAAATATCCAACAAAACATATCTATAGTTTCAAATATAATTTATACAACTCAATATCATCATTTTTGATGTTAACCATAATCCAAATTATATTAAAAACCCTTATAAATTATTAAACAAATGTTATCGTTTATTAACGAATTCCATAGCGACTATTTTAAATTTTGATTTGAACATAACTAACAATCTATAGTACGAAATCTGGATTTTTCTCTTCCATATGAAAATTATAATCAACAAGATTCCAATGTTTCTTGTTTCACAGAAATCCGACTTAAAACAAATTCTATACATTCAATAAAAGTTCGAGACTCAATATTACTTACTACCATGCCATTTCGAGCTCTTTTTAAATTATATATAAATTATAATGTTCAAAACTTCGTTTTAATAACGAATATAATATTAAAAACAAATAATATCCCAAATATGATATTTAAAATAACAAATTAAATTAAATATTTGGCTACTAAAAATACGGGACATTACATTCTTTCCCCCTTAAAAGAATTTCGTCCCCGAAATTACTAAGGTAGTAAAAACGATACAAATCCCATTATCTTAAAAATTCAATTTATTTTATATCGAAAACCAATTCAATATTATAAATATAAAATTTCAAAAATATCAAAAAAATTATGACATCTTAAATTCCTGAAAAATTTCGGTAGAGTCTCCCTAGTACGGAGTGACATCTGCGATATTGTAGGAACAAATAATATATATATATATATATATATATATATATATATATCGAAAACAAAAATAAAAAACCAAAATTTATATTTTCGCGTACGCGTACCTTTTACGAGCGCTATTGAGCATACCTTCTCAATTTACGTGCAATCTACGCAACCAAAATCAATCCTCAAGCCATTTGGCACCTGTGCTTAACTCAGTTGAACATATAAGTAACAATGCATGAAATTTAAACTAACAATTCATTTATTAACCAGAACAACTAAGCAAATTCCAACAATCAAACATATAACATCATCCATATGTAAACACAAGATTAAATTATCCAGTTTCCATTCATATGTGGTTTCATTTGAATTTTAAATTCTGGAATTTAGTTTCCAATTCAATCAACTCTATAACTAAGTCGTTGATTTATTTTATTTAAACAATCTATCAAACAATCAATAACCAATGCATAGCCAATTCAATCAAATTAATTGAATTTATATTTAATATTTAATATTTATTTGGTTTACTTATATTTGAACATCAATCGGTTAACATTCGATAGATTTCTATTTAATCCATTATTCATTCAATCTCCAAATTCAAATCAATTTTATTTACTTTCAATACCATCCTTAATTTAATTTCACATAACCAAGTTAAGTTCAAACTTAAAATTTTAATCCAATTTGAATTTCATTCAAATCACACAATATCTCAATAATTTGATAAAATTCTTTTTTTTATACAAAAATATATTTTGCGTAAAATTATTTCATTTACCCCATTTATAAAACAATATCGTGCCTATTTCCAGTTCAATGCTTCTCAACACTTGAATCGATCAAATATCACAATACAAAACATATACATATACATATACATATACATATACATATATATATATAAAATTTACAAATACTCTTTCTCGTATATACACTTAACTCAATCTAGGGTATAATAACCCTATCTCTATCGGGTTACGCCATAGAGCCAAGGTTATTACTAAACCAATGGCTCTGGTACCACTCTAACGAACTGTGAATTCGACGCTCGAATTTGGAAAATAATACATGAATACTGTATCACTTACCCAAGCCCAAGTATCAAAAACACAAATAGTTATTAGAAAGAAGTTAGCGGTGAGATAAGAAAGAAAGAAATATTAGAATAGAAGAAGAAGAACCAACACAACACAGAGTCTCACATCGCAGCGGAACAAAATATAATATAAAAATAAATCTTTATAGAGAGCTATAAATAAAAACTTACAATCATCAGAGTACATCCGCACATTTGGACAGTTATAATAATCTGTCCTCATATTTAATCACACAGCGGAAAAATATTAAATAATATCATACATCTGAACACCTCAAGCTCGTCTCTGGACTTCACAACATCCGATAACTTGGACCATACAACCTGGTCTAATCCGAGATTTACAAACATCGGATCAGTCGGGTGAATCAGAGTGAGAAAAATCACTAAGTTTAAAGGTATCACACAAATTGATTTCAAAGTTAAAATCCTTTCGGAAGAAAAGGATAACCGTAAGACCAATCCATGCATAAACACAGATGACTTTTACCTTAAGATAACCAAAAATGTTTTTGAAATCAATATCTTTTCTGATATCATAATAGTGTTTAAATACAAATAAATATCAGTATATGCTTGCATCTCACGCTCTACATACATAGTATACAATCAAAGCCGCAGGCGCTAATTGGAGAATGGACTTCCATGGTTAGGTATGGCCAACCACCTTTCCTGTAACACCCCACCTCCATTAATATCACTCACAAAGGGAATGCATTAACTTCAGTGAAGTGTTATAGGTAAAAGATGCAGATAAATTACAAGACAGACAAATAAAGCAGCGGAAAAGAATAAAAACTTTACTTCACTGATAAAACAGCTTGTACAAAGATTGTTTTCTAACACCAAAACCAACAATACCCAGTACAAAAAAGTATCTGTCTTGTTTAATAAAATAAAGAAGCATAAAATGACAATGATATTCCCTAATAAAGCATGAGCCAGCCATGGCAGGGGAAAAGAGAGTCCAAAGCAATACGTCGATTATGTTCGAGCTTGGATAGAGAAGCGGTCCAAACTAAGCTGAGCTATTCCCTCCCTGACTACCTAGGAGGGGGGAATAGAAGAAAAGAGGAAAAACAAAACTAGGTCAGACATAAGTCTAGTACGTCTAGTGATTTTCAGTATGTAAACAGGTAATAGTAACATGACATGAATAAACTGAATATAAGACAATACCGTGATAACAAGATAACCTAAGATTAGCATAAGATATGATAAGGCAAGATAAACCGAATGCGCTTCTACTCTTTCTCTGCTTTGCTACTTCCTCGTTATTTTGATTTTTATATCTCTGATTTCCTATTTTCGCTGCACCACCCAACTAGCATCCTAACTAGTGTATTTTATAGAACGATTCGTATTCCCTACTAGTGTCCCAACTAGTATCCTATGAAAAAGGATCGGTATCCCCTACTAATGTCCCAACTAGTATTCTGTGTTATAAGGTGATCCAGACCCCGCAATTGTGGTAGCCTTCAGGTGTACATCTAGTATGAGGATCTCACCTCAATTAGCCTAATTGGCATGAAGATGTTAGATGTACCCTTACTACCCTATCGATCGGCTCCCTACTTGTATTAAATTTCCTTGTGTCTGTGTAAATCCGCCCTCCCTTGCATGTAGATACCCTATGCTAGCCCCACCATAAGGTGTATCAATCCCTATGATAGCGACTCGACACGATTCAAGATGCACAGTGTATACTACTGATGCCCAATGCCTACTTTTCCACTCCGGAGCACGTGCACGCCCATACTCCGTCGGAACTACACCGCTGCACCTCATGCCGCTATATTGACTGCTTATAATCAGCCTAGTAATTGTGCCCCACCCTGCCTAGTTCAGGGTACCATGATACATCTATGTGGGTTACTGCTGAAATGGGTCCCCGTTACTGGGGTTTCCTACTGGTTAAGTTTGTGGGCATATATATACAAATATTACCCACCTACTCGAGATGTACTTAACCCTCTCACTGATCAAACATGTTTATTTAACGGTTATGTTTGTTGGCCTATATATACTAATATTACCCATCTACACAAGATGTACTTAACCCTTTCACTGATCAAGTCAATATGTTTTATTGGTTAAGCTTTCCTTAACCCTAGCCACTTTGTTCATGTAATATTGGTTAAGTGTTTCCTAACTTAACCCTGTTCATTCATCATGTTATATTGGTCAAATGTTTCTTATTAACTTAACCCTACTCATTCATCATGTTATATTGTTTAAGTGTTTCTTATTAACTTAACCCTAATCATTCATCATGTTATATTGGTTAAGTGTTTCTTATTAACTTAACCCTACTCATTCATCATGCTATATTGGTTAAGTGTTACTAAATTTACTTAACCCACATTCTTGTCTAATTAACATGTTGTAACGGTTAAGTGTTCTAAATTTACTTAACCCCACCTTCTTGTCTAATTAACATGTTATAATGGATAAGTTTTCTAAATTTAATTAACCCCACCTTCTTGTCTAATTAACAAGTTGTACTGGTTAAGTGTTTCCTTAATAAACTTAACCCTACCATTCTTTGCCTGTTTATTTCTTAGCTTTAATTCATTCATTAAAGCACCAACCTCTCACATTAGATCTATATTGTTGCGGTCGCTGGATATGCCAGGTGGTTCCGGGCAGTCTTACACCGCAACTCAATCTAATCTCGGGTTTTTGGGCTTAATGCGCTAACCTCTCACATTAGATCTATATTGTTACGGTTGCTGGATGTACCAGGCGGTTCTGGGCAGTCTTACACCGTAACTCAATCTATCCTTGGGTTAGGCATATTCATCTTTTAATTAATTTACATGTTTACAATTTATGTTCATATGTAAATTATCCACAAGTGTTGTCAATTCAAGTCATGCCCCATTTACCCTTTAAATTATGTCCATAATTCTAGGTATACAAATTCTACCATTTCATGCTACTAATCATTTACATGATTATGAGTCAATTTATTCCAATAGCATGTAGTTTTATATTTTTCCCCAATGTCTCCCCCGTTATTCGTTCGCATAATTCACATAGAACGTTAGGCTCACAAATTAGTCTAACTTATAAACAAAAGGGAAAAGAAAGGGACATGTAACATTCCAACAGGCATAAACAATATAAATCAACATGTGTAATATAAATTTGGGATAGAACGACCTAAATTTAATTAAGCACATAAACGTGATCTTACATTTAAATTAGATCCTATTAACATGTAAACTAGCATAGATCTAATTGTATAAGCATGAACTTATATAGATCTCAAACATGGGTACTAGCTTGGATCTAAACATGTAAGCATGTATGAACATAACTTATCATGTAATTTGCATGTACAACATGGTAGGTTCAATTGTGTAAGTCCAATAGTCTCATAGGCATAGGATGTACAACATGATAAATCAATCACAACAGTCCCATAGGCATGATAGGTTCCATTTTGTCAATCCAACAGTCTCATAGGCATGTTAGGTTTCATTATGTTAATCACAATAGTCTCATAGGCACGATAGGTGTCATTACATCAATCACAATAGTCTCATAGGCAATTCAGAATTGACAAAAGGATAGGCACGAATAGAATTAGGCATAGTTCTAGATCCAGTTATTACAGTCATGATTTCTTATTAGTTGTTCACATCTAAACAATAACTGTACTTATAGTAAAAGGACGGGTCTTGATTTCTGGTATCTGATTTCTGAATTTGAAAAGCTATCCTTTGATGTAGACGTTTGATTCTCAAGTTCTTCTAATCGATCCCTAGTTTAAATTTGATTCTCTAGCTTGGGTTAGATGAATGGAGGCTAGGCCAGTTTGTAGACAAACAACATGACGACTTCATAAAATGAGTTCTAGGGTTGAGGTTTTGGGTGATTATATAGAATTTTAGGTTTAATTCTAGCCTTTAGATTAGTCTAGGAGAAATCAGAGCCATCAAACCAAAGAGATGTGTCATCCAGCCAACCATAGCATGACACATATGCCCTAATACCTCAGAAATCAGTCATTGGCCAATCAGAGAAGGCCACATCAGCATAGGGTTGTAAAAATTCGTCACTGGGTCTGGATCTCAAAAGGGGTCGACTCCCTATAAGGGGTCGACACCTATGTCGACTCCCCCTGGGGGGGGGGGGGAGGGGTCGACACCTCCGAGCAGGAAATTTCTTGCTCAGCCCGCTTTGACTGAAATTCGAATTTTGATCAGTTTTGACCTTTAATTATTGTTTTAATTTAATTTCTGCTTAAACTTGAAATCATCTGAACTCAATAACTTCTTCATACGGAGCCCGATTTATGCAAATATCTCAAGCAGAATTCCGAGACAAACGCAATGGCACAACCCATTTCCCTTAATTCCCACTTTTCAAATTAAGTATTCTTTAATTCGTTACTTTAACATTCACAGAAAATATGGGGTCTTACATTCTCCCCTCCTTTAAAGGATTTCGTCCCCGAAATCTCTAAGTTAAGAAGAATGTATCCTAACATCCTACATCCATCTACTCAACCATCAGTCACAGGCATCTATTGTCCTTAAAAAGATTTCTAATGCTTTCATGATCATATGCAAAGTATGTGTACATGCCCTCATCTAATGCAAAATCAGGCAGTCTACTGAATCAGTTGACCACCTTAATGCGAATTATGTCAGTGCTATGAGTCCATCATGTATGCAATTATTCCTAATCATGCTTTATAACTTCTACATGAGTGCTCAATCTTTCATACAAATGCAACATCCACATCAAGTTTCAATCCATATATATAAAAATTCACTCATGCATATGAAATATCGAAGTGACGGAGCCGATCAAGTGCCTAGTGTGTATATGCATCCATGAGCAACCACTAGAAAACACTTACATCCACTTGAATCCACCAAACATAACATGTCTCAAACACATGTTTACATCCATTGGATTCTACCTAAGGATCGAGGATAGGAACGAGAGGATATACTTAAAAGATAAAGAATAGCAAATAAACTTTACAGAAAAAAAGAGATCAGGGATATACCCTCAAAAAGGGTATAATGCGCGTATCTAGTCTTCAGCCATCTAAGTCGCATCTTCTTGAGCTTTACTCCATATTGCTCTAACTGTCTTAACTTCACGATTGCGTAGCTTCTTAGTTTTTGTTTCCAGAATATGCGTTGAACTCATTTCACTGTCACCTCTCGTTCCACCTTTTCTTCTTCTAGTATGCTTGGCACTACAACTTCTGCCATGTCATGCTAACATTTCCTCAAAAGGTCTTCCAAAATCCGATTCACCCTTTTTGTCAGAGGATGATAAGCAGTGCCCAAGCATAACGCGTACTCATGGCTTCTTGCAAGCTTATTTATTAAGGTGACTAGAGGTATCTTCTCTACTTAATTTATCCATTGCATCAGCTACTTGAGAGTCTTTTCTTTGTGAAGTCCCTATTTAATTCAAAAGCGTAGGTCTTACTCCTAGCGATGCCGACTACTAACCTAACCGAAGGTTTTAAAATCAAAGTTTGATATGTATTCTGAACTTTACCTTTTCACATAAAGAGGACTTGAAGGCATCCACTACGACCTTACCCTTACATCAAAATGGCGCCTAGTCCCATGCCGCATGCATCCGTGTATACCGTAAGCCTTTGACTACTGTAAGGTAAAAGTCAAAACTGGGGTTGTTGTAAGAGCCCTCTTCGATTGTTGATAAGTGACATCACAACTAATATCCCGAGCAAAGGTTAGAATCTTCTTCGTCAATCTTGTAAGTGGGGCTAATACCTTCGCAAAGTCCTTAATGAAATTCCTATATTACCCGCTAGTCCAACAAAGCTTCTTACTCCTGTTGCATTCCTTTGGACCTTCCAGTATTGCACCACAACTACTTTTGCGGGATCTACCGCTATCCCTTCATTGGACGCCACATGTCCTAGAAACCTTACTTCTCTTTAAAAATGACATTTTTGGAGAACTTCGCTTTAAATTGATGCCCTTGGAGGGTATGTGAGTCTCCTCTTAGATGCAATGCATGTTCTTCCTCATTCTTAGAGGAAACCAAAATATCATCTATGCATAAGCGAAGTGAACCATCCTCTTTTGTAACGAAAATGACTGGAGCACCCCATTTAGAAATACTTCGCCTTATGAAACTTTTTTTTCAAGTAACTCTTTTACTTGTTTACTGAGCCCTTCCTTTCCCTTGGATTCATGTGTCGTACAGGTAATGCAACTGGCTTTGTATTGTCAACTAGATATATGTGGAAGACTATCTCGCGTTTTAGGGGATAAACCCCTAACCTAATCAAAAACATCTGCGTACTCATGGACTACTCCAACGGATCGCAAATCGTCGATAGATGCATCAAGTGATTCTAGGTAGCTAAGAAAAACTGATCCCTTAGGATCGCACGAAATCTCAAGGGTATTCTCAAGGCAAGTCGAAAGTCTATCTACCCTCCTTTCACAATTACTAGCTAACCAATCCATGCCTAGAATTAACCTATAGCCCATAAAAACAAAAACATAAGCATTACACTTAGACTCAATACTTAATATAGCTATTCTCAAATCCTTACAAACCAAAGAAATATGAGCCGAACCACTAAATGGATTTGAGACAATAATGGGATCTTCTACTATACAAGCACTAAGGTGCAGAGACTCAACTATGGAAGCAGATATAAACAAATGTGAAGCACTAAAATAAAAAAGACTACTAACAGGATGATCAAAAAAAAACTAGACTTTTACAATAGAAACTTTACTACCTCTCTCTCAGGTACGCTGGCGGTGAGAGTATGCACTTGCCCTCCTGAAAATCCAGTCCTTAGTTCTTGCCCTTGTCCTTAATTACATGACCCGTTATACCATAATAAAGACACTTCCTCTTGTCTTAGGTTTTCCTATTCTCTCTTCCCTTCTTGTCCTATGATTCTTCCACTTACACATCTTTCCTTTTTACCTCCTTTGTGAACCTAGTCTATATCCATGAGTTCCTCATCCTTGGTTTGTGCTCCTTAGCCAGACTCCCTCATTCTCATCTTTACCATCCTTGTATAATATGTTGACAAGTTTCTCGAAAGCTGCCTCCATCAGACGGAAAACCCTACAAAGCTTGAAAGAAAATTAGCCGTGGGTGAAACTACTGCGGCTATATATGGAAGTTGGGCACTTCTTCGCCCTTCGACAGGTGTCGTAGTCTCATCAAGCCTACGGAACCAGCCGCGATGAGGTTACCTCCCAAAAAGCCAAGAGCACCGGAGACTCAGTAAAGAATGAAAACAAGGATTCAAACGGAGGATCAAAAGATAATGCATATGACTTTGGGCAATATGCCTTTAAAACAAAACTTTTCTTTAGAAAATGCTTCTTTTAAAAACGTTTTGAAAATAATTTTTCAAATCTTTTATTTGATCCGGTAACCTTCAGCTCTGATACCAAGTGTAACACCCCATCTCCATTAATGTCACTCACAAAGGGAATGCATTAACTTCAGTGAAGTGTTATATGTAAAAGATGCAGATAAATTACAAGACAGACAAACAAAGCAGCAGAAAAGAATAAAAACTTTACTTAATTGATAAAATAGAAGCTTGGTAAGACAGCTTATACAATTGATTGTTTTCTAACACCAAAACCAACAATACCCAGTACAACAAAGTATCTATCTTGTTTAATAAAATAAAGAAGGATAAAATGGCAATGATATTCCCCAATAAAGCATGAGCCAGCCATAGCAGTGGAAAAGAGAGTCCAAAGCAATATGTCGACTATCTTCGAGCTTGGAAAGAGAAGCGGTCCAAACTAGGCTGAGCTATTCCCTCCCTGACTACTTGGGCAGGGGGGACGAAAGAAAAGAGGCGAAACAAAACTAGGACAGACATAAGTCTTGTAAGTCTAGTGATTTTCAATATGTAAACAGGTAATAGTAACATGACATGAATAAACTGAATATAAGACAATACCGTGATAACAGGGATAACAAGATAACCTAAGACTAGCATAAGATATGATAATGCAAGATAAACCGAATGCGCTTCTACTTTTTCTCTACTTCGCTACTACCCCAATATTCTGATTTTTATATCTCTGATTTCCTATTTTCTTTGCACCACCCAACTAGCATCCTAACTAGTGTCTTTTATAGAACGATTCGTATTCCCTACTAGTGTCCCAACTAGTATCCTATGAAAAAGGATCCATATCCCCTACTAGCGTCTCAACTAGTATTCTGTGTTATAAGGTGATCCCACCCCCGCAATGGTGGTGGCCATCAGGTGTACATCTAGTATAATGATCTCACCTCAAGCAGCCTAATTGCCATGAAGATGTTAGATGTACCCTTACTATCCTATAGATCGGCACCCTACTTGTATTAATTTTCCTTGTGTCTGTGTAAATCAGCCCTCTCTTGCATGAAGATACCCTGTGCTGGCCCCACCATAAGGCATATCAATCCCCATGATAGCGACCCGACACGAATCAAGATGCAAAGTGTATACTACTGATGCCCAGTGCCTGCTTTTCCACTCCGAAGCACGTGCACGCCCATAATCCGTCGGAACTACACTACTGCACCCCCTACCGCAACTTTGACCGCTTATAATCAGCCCAGTAATCGTGCCCCACCCTACCTAGTTCAGGGTTCCATGATACATCTATGTGGGTTACTGCTGAAATGGGTCCCCGTTACTAAGGTTTCCTATTGGTTAAGTTTGTGGGCCTATATATGCAAATATTACCCACCTACACGAGATGTACTTAACCCTCTCACTGATCAAAAATGTTTATTTAACGGTTATGTTTGTAGGCCTATATATACTAATATTACCCACCTACACGAGATATACTTAACCCTCTCACTGATCAAGTCAATATGTTTTATTGGTTAAGCTTGCCTTAACCCTATCCGCTTTGTTCATGTAATATTGGTTAAGTGTTGTCCATTCATGTTAACTTAACCCACCCACACATCATGTTGTATTGGTTAAGTGTTTCCTATTAACTTAACCCTGTTGATTCATCATGTTATATTGGTCAAATGTTTCTTATTAACTTAACCCTACTCATTCAACATGTTATATTGGTTAAGTGTTTCTTATTAACTTAACCCTACTCATTCATCATGTTATATTGGTTAAGTGTTTCTTATTAACTTAACCCTACTCATTCATCATGCTATATTGGTTAAGTGTTTCTAAATTCACTTAACCCCACCTTATTGTCTAATTAACATGTTGTAATAGTTAAGTGTTCTAAATTTACTTAACCCCACATTCTTGTCTAATTAACATGTTGTAACGGTTAAGTGTTCTGAATTTACTTAACCCCATCTTTTTGTCTAATTAACATGTTGTATTGGTTAAGTTGTGCCTTAATTAACTTAACCCTACCATTCTTTGCCTATTTGTTTCTTAGCTTTAATTCATTCATCAAAGCACCAACTTCTCACATTAGATCTATATTGTTGCGGTCGCTGGATGTGACGGGTGGTTTTGGGCAGTCTTACACCGCAACTTAATATAACTCGGGTTTTTGGGCTTAATGCGCTAACCTCTCACATTAGATCTATATTGTTACGATTGCTGGATGTGCCGGGCAGTTCCGGGCAGTTCCGGGCAGCCTTACATCGTAACTCAATCTAACCTCGGGTTAGGGATATTCATCTTTTAATTAATTTACATATATACAATTTATGTTCATATGTTAATTATCCACAAGTGTTGTCAATTCAAGTCATGCCCCATTTACCCTTTAAATTATATCCATAATTCTAGGCATACAAATTCTACCATTTCATGCTACTAATCATTTACATGATTATCAGCCAATTTATGCCAATAACATGTAGTTTAATATTTTTCCCCAACGTCTCCCCCATTATTCGTTCGCATAATTCACATAGAATGTTAGGCTCGCAAATTAGTCTAACTTATCAACAAAAGGGAAAAGAAAGGGACATGTAACATTCCAACATGCATAAACAATATAGATCAACATGCATAGTATAAATTTGGGATAGAACGACATAAACTTAATCAAGCGCATAAACATGATCTTACATTTAAATTAGATCCAATTAACATGCGAACTAGCATACATCTAATTGTATAAGCATGAACTTTTGTAGATCTTAAACATGGGTACTAGCTTGGATCTAAACAAGTAAACATGTATGAACATAATTTATCATGTAATTCGCATGTACAGCATGGTAGGTTCAATTGTGTCAGTCCAATAGTCTCATAGACATAGGATGTACAACATGATAAATCAATCATGTTAGGTTTCATTATGTCAATCACAATAGTCTTATAGGCATGATAGGTGTCATTACATCAATCACAATAGTCTCGTAGGCATAGGCAATTCAGAATTGACAAAAGGTTAGAAATAGGCATAGTTCTTGATCCAGTATTACCGTCATGATTTCTTATTAGGTGTTCACATCTGAACAATAACTGTACTTACAGAAAAAGGACGGATCTTGATTTCTGGGATCTGATTTCTGAATTTGAAAAGCTATCCTTTGATGTAGACAATTGATTCTCTAGTTCTTCTAATTGATTCCTAGTTTGAATTTGATTCTCTAGCATAGGGTAGATGAATGGAGGCTAGGACAATTGGTAGATGAATTGTAACACCCCACATCCGTTAATGTCACTCACAAAGAGAATGCATTAAGTTTCATAGAGCTTTATTAGTGTATAGAACAGAATATAACAAGACAGATACATATATTGGTACTTGAAACGTTTAAAACAACTTTTATTGCAGCGGAGAAATAGTTTGACTACATCAACTTCATAAACCAACAGTAAAACCACGTACACTTAGTATCCATCTTATCAAATTGTTTCTGAGTACATAAAGTATAAAACATAAACCCCAACACAAGTAGCCATAAAAGAGATGAGCTGAACTTTACTTTCATCAATCCAAGCACTTCCAAAAGAGAGTAAGAGATCCAAGATCAAGCTCCACTAGAACTATTCCCACCCTGAGAACCATGGGGGGAGGGGAGGGGGGGGGAGGAGGAAGAAAAGAGGTGAAAACAATGGGGGTCAGACATAAAGTCTGGCGAGTATAATAACTTTAACAATATAATTATTATAGTAACTAGGATAAGGCATAAACTGGAAGAACAAGGTATGATTGTGAAACAAGTGGACATGACAAAGCAATCAAGAGGAATATTCTGGCGTTAATCTCGTTCCTAATCACTATAGGATAATTACTAAACTACACCAATACTAATTACACCGCACCATTACTAGACACCCTAAAAGTTGATCCCGCCAACAGAACATACCAATGATAATGGTAGTTTCGTGTACCCCTAGTTACCTCCATAGGTGCCGCCTGCCCCTATCTCCACTAGTTGTATCCACTACCCCAATGCGATCGGCTCCCTAACTCGTAGATACCCGTGCTGGTCCCACAGTGGGGTGTATCACTCCCCAAAAGGGCAACCCGATACCACAAAAGATGCATGACTTATATCTACACGATGCAACAAAGTCTTACCTACCAGCCCGATCCCATGCACGCACATGACCCCGTTGGACTTGCGTTGCCACCGCTAACCCGTTTTGACCTCCCACAATCAAACCCAGTAAGCGTGTCCCAACCTCGACTTGGGTCGAGCTCACAAGGATACTTAAATGGTTACTGGTTTGAAAATGCCCCCCATGCCTGACACAAGCTTTCCACCTATGCTTGGTCCCCACTAGAATTTCCCACTTAACCCATTCTTTTTCATGTCTTCTTAAATGTTTTCAACTTAGTAAAGTGTTTCTAATCATATTTCACAAGCCACCCAAGACACCGACTTTACCCCCATGCCCCACCACATTTTTATCTAGTTAAGTGTTACTTAATTCATTAGAAATGCAACCTTGTAAAGACCTCTCACATTAGACTGACATTTGCGGTTGCTGGATTTGTCCGAAGGGTCCGAGCAGTCTTATACCACAAAAGAGCCTAACCTCGTGTCTTTACAATCGTTACGCATTTAATTCTTGCCTTTGACCTCTCACATAAGACTACCGTTTGTGGTTGCTGGATTTTTCGGGCGGGTTCGGGCAGTCTTACACCACAAAAGAGTCTAACCTCGTGTCTTAGGCAGTTAATTTTCAAACATCTTTATTTAACCCCAAATTGGATTAATATCCCTATTCAAATTTGTCAATAAATTCCAAATTAATTTATGTCCATAATTATCACCTAAATTATGTCCATAAATACCAATTATACCAATTAATGTCTTAAATTGATCATATGCCCTTTTAAGGCCATTTTATGCCAATTCACAATTATGTATATTCAATATTTTCCCATCGTCCTAATGCTACATTTCAATATGACATATGTTAGACTCGCGAATTGTTTAACTTATAAAGAAAAAAAGCAACATCACAACTTGCATAACACATAAAATAGATCTAAGAATCATAACATAAGTTTACATACCTATAACTTGCATATGAATTTCTAGCATATGATTCATATATTAAACTAGCATAGACAATGGGCATATAGAACATAAATTTTCATAACCATGTACTGCCATGGATCTAAATATTGATCTACACATAAAGATGTGAACTTGCATATGGATCTAAACATAAAGGTGTAAACTTGCATATGGATCTAAACATAAGGGTGTGAACTTGCATATGGATCTAAACATAAAGGTGTAAACTTGCATATGGATCTAAACATAAGGGTTAATGTCACAGAAACTAGCATATGCATATACATGATTCACATATGTTTTAACATCCCAAACTTGCATAAGATTCATATATGTTTTAACATCCCAAACTTGCATAAGATTCATATAAGAACATATAGTCGAACATCACAAACTTTCATATAATTCACATAAGAACATATCACAAACTTGCATATAATTCACATAAGAACATATCACAAACTTGCAGATAATTCACATAAGAACATATCACAAACTTGCATATAATTCAATATCACATGATTCAAAATCATATTCATAATCCCATTTATAACTTATCATAATTAAATTATTCAATTAATTTGTGAAAGATGTTATACTCACAAACAAAAGAATAGTCTTGTCTTTCTAGGATCTGTATTCTGAAATTGAATTGCTCGCCTTTGATGTAGACTAATTGTTGTTTAGATTAGATTTGATTCTAGCTTTAGGGTTGAAAGAGATGGAGGCTACTCTAGGTTCTCCACTGACGACATGGCGGCTCTAGGTATGAATTAGTATGATTTTAGTTTGAGATTTAGGTTGCTTATATAGAGTTTTAGTTAATTAAGAGCCGTCTGATTAACCTAGAATCAATCAACACCGTCCAGTCAAGATAGAATAACACCTTAGCCCTAATGACTCAGCACTGAGTCGAAATGTTGACATCTTTCAGATCTGCATGGGAGGGGGGGCAGGTCGACCCCTAGGTTGAAACTAAGGTCGACCTATATAGGGGAGGTCGACATTAGGGTCGACCCCCTGGTCGACCTGTTCCCTGGGCGGGAAATTTCCCGCTCAGGCTGCATCCCAGTTTTGAATTCAAATTTTGAATTCCCGAACCTTAGCTGTTTTTAATTTAATTAAATTCTAAAACTTGGGAAGGCCATATCTTCTTCATACGAAGTCCAATTCACACAAACTCGGACTCTATCTCAAGTAGAATTCCGATACGAACATAATGGCGCAACCCGTTTCCTTTATTTCCCACATTTGAAATTAAGTATTCTTAAATTTGTTAATATTAATATTTAAAATCACGGGGTGTTACTTTCTCCCCTCCTTAAAGGATTTCGCCCAAGAAATCTTCAAGTTAAGGAGAATGCATATCCTAACATCCAATCATCCATCTACTCAACCATCAAACACAGGCATCCATTTTCCTTGCAAGGCTTCTAATGCTGTATGAACATATGCAAAGGGTGTGTGTATATGTTCCTTGTCTAATGTAAAATCAGGCGGTCTACTAATTCAGTTGACCTCCTTAATGCAAATCGTGATAGTGCCATGCGTCCATTATGTATGCGAAAGTATCTTATCGATACATGCGTGCACAACCATTCATCAAAATGCAGCATCCATATGATAACACAACCATTATACATCCATTAATTTAGATATGCACACATATTTATATGCAATTTGAAGGTGATTGAGCCGATCTAGTGCCTAATGTGTGTGTACGTGCATCCACGAGCAACCACTAGCAAGCACTTGCATCCATTTGCATCCACCAAACATAAAATGTCTCAAACACATGTTTGCAACCATAGGGTTCCTCCTAACAAAAGATCGAAGATATCATCGCAAAGATAATACTAAATGATAGGAAAAGTATAAACAAAGTGTTAGACAAAGGAGAAAATAAAACATACCCTCAAAAAGGAAAGGGTACAGCGTACGCATCTTGTCTTCTATCTCCCAAGTCGCGTCTCTTTGATCATCTCCCCATTGCACTTTGACCAACTTGTTCTCTTTGTTGCGTAGATTTTTAACCTCCGATCCAAGAATGCATGTAAGAGCTCGTCTAACCGTGGCATTGCGCTCTACTTCCACTTCTTCAAGCGTGCTCGGCTACACCACTTCCGTTATATCGTGTAAACACTTACGCAAATGCAAAACGTGAAACACGTCATGAACTCCACTGAGCTTCTCTGGTAACTTTACTTTATACGCCATCTTCCCAATCCTCTTTGTAACTGGAAAGGGTCCTACGAATCTCGGTGCCAACTTCCCTACTGACCCAAAGCGGACTACGTTTCTCAACGGTGACACCTTAATAAAAACCATGTCCCCAACATTGAACTTGAGATCGGTTCGTCTTCTATCAGCATATGACTTCTGTTGGTTCTGCGCCGTCTTCGTTCACCGTCGAATCAGGTCTATCTTCTCCGAAGTCTCCCTAATCATGTTGGGTCCAAGCAAAACCTTGTCCGTAGATTACCACTAACAAGTAGGTGATCGACATGGTCGTCCATAAAGAGCCTCAAAGGGTGCCATACCAATGCTAGCCTGAAAACTATTATTATACGCGAACTCCACCAGTGGAAGGTGCTCTTCCCATGTTCCTCCAAAGTCTAGAATGCATAGCCTCCGAAGATCTTATAGAATCCGATTCACTCTATCGGTCTGGCCGTCCGTCTGAGGATGATAAGCGGTACTTAAGCATAATTGCGTTCCAACCGCCTCTTGTAAGCTTTTCCAAAATTCGCTTGTGAAAATGGGATCTCTATCCCTCACAATTCTAGTGGGTATGCCATGTAAACGAACTATCTCTCGAAGGTAAACGGATGCTAACCATGCGGCGGTCCTTCTACTTTTAACGGGAATAAAATGGGAACTTTTGGTAAGTCTGTCTACAATTACCCAGATCCCCGTATTGCCCTTCCTTGATCTTGGCAACCCACCAACAAAATCCATGGAAACACTTTCCCATTTCCATAACGGAATCTCTAAAGGGTGGAGCAATCCTCCGGGCTTCTTTTGCTTCGCCTTGACTTGCTGGCACACTAAGCATCTAGAAATGAAGTCAGCCACGTCCTTCTTCATTCCGGCCCAAAAGAAAACTCTCTTCATATCCCTATACATCTTGTCACCGTCGGGATGTATGGTCGTCTTAGAGCGATGTGAGTCTTCAAGAATTTCCTTCTTCATACACTCATCTTGTGGTACGCAAAGTCTCCCATCTCTACGCAGCTAGCATCTCTCATCTATAGCATATCTATTAAGATGACTCGAAGACTCCCTTCCTATAAACTTGCCTACTCTCTCAACCAACTATGGGTCGCCTTGCTGTGCCTCTCCAACACGACCCAAAAGTGTAGGTTGCACTTCTAACGATGCCAACAATCCGGGTACATAATCGACAGAGGGTATGAAGTCAAAAGTAGATATATACTCCAAACTCTACCACTATACGAACAAAGGACTTAAAGTTAACTTCTTTCTACTTAAGGCATCAACTACAATGTTACCCTTGATAGGGGTATATGCGATCTCGAAATCGTAGGATGCCAAAAACTCCATCCATCTCTGTTGCCTCAAGTTTTGGTCCTTCTGAGAAAATAAGTACTTTAGCGACTTATGGTCTGTATACAACTCAAATCTCTCGCCAAGCAAATAATGACACCATGACTTAAGTGCAAAAACTACGGCAACCAACTCTAAGTCGTGGGTAGGGTAATTTTTCTTGTGGGCTTTCAACTGCCTTCCCCTATAGCATATCACCCTTCCCTCTTGCATTAAAAATGTGCCAAGACCTGTCCCACAGGCATTGGTGTAAACTGTGAATGGCTTACTCCCGTCTGGCAAAACTTAAACTGGAGCTGTCGTCATAGCCCTCTTTAGACGTTGGAAAGCATCGTCACAGTCAACGTCCCAAGCAAAAGTCAAATTCTTCCTCATTAATCGAGTAAGTGGGGTTGATATGTTCGCAAAGTCCTTAATGAACTTCCTATAATAACCAGCCAGCCCTAAAACGCTTCTTACTTCTGTTGTGTTCTTAGGAATTTTCCAATCTTGGATCGCCACCACCTTAGCGGATCCACAGCTGTCCCTTCCTTAGAGACCACATGTCCTAAGAACCTCACTTCTTTTCTCCAAAAATGGCACTTGGAGAACTCTTCTTTAAGTTGATGAGCTCGCAGGGTCTCGAAGACTTCCCTAAGATATAGGGCATGCTCTTATTCATTTTTAGAGAAAATCAGAATATCATCCACAAAAACTACCACAAACTTGTTCAGAAACTCCCTAAACACCCTACTCATTAGGTCAACAAAGTATGCGGGTGCATTCGTCAAACCAAAAGGCATGACGAGCCACTTGAAGAAACCGTCAGGA
This sequence comes from Allium sativum, assembly GCA_030737875.1. Lineage (NCBI taxonomy): Eukaryota > Viridiplantae > Streptophyta > Magnoliopsida > Asparagales > Amaryllidaceae > Allium > Allium sativum. The sequence goes on along the minus strand of CM060924.1, from coordinate 343,706,568 downwards.
GTTTTAAATGCAGTCTTATCTACGCTGTCCTCAGCCACCCTTAGCTGATGAAACCCCGTAGCTAAATCAAGTTGCGAGAAAACCGAAGCATCCACCAACTGATCGAATAAATAGTCTATCCTCGGCAATGGGTGTCTATTCTTCTTTGTTAGCTTATTCATCTCTCTATAGTCCACGAACAATCTAAGTGAACCATCAACTTTCATAGCATAAACGACTGGAGCACCCCACTTCGAAATACTTCTTCTTATGAACCTCTTCTCAAGCAACTCTTTCACTTGCTTACTGAGTTCTCTTCTGTAACACCCCACCTCCGTTAAGGTCACTCACAAAGGGAATGCCTTAACTTTGGTGGAGCATTTTAGTAAACAGAACAGAAACTTACAAGACAGATAAAACAGTACTCGAATTTTTTTAACTTTATTACAGCGGAAACAGAAATCAATATGGTTACATCCTTTCAATCTCAGAATTCAAGTACAAATATCAGTCTTGTACAAAAGCCTTCAAAATGCATGTTTTAAAATCATAATCCCCATAGAACGGAAGCTATACAGAGCCAAGCCATACTTTAAGCACTTCAAGCAGAGAGAAATCCGGATCAAGCTAAAGTATTCCCTCCTTGGATAACCTGAGGGGGAACGGAAGAAAGGAGGCGAAACAACAAGGGTCAAACAAAAAGTCTGGCAAGTCCAGTGACTTTCAGCATATGAACAGACAATAATAACATGACATGAAAATAAAACTGGATGAGAGATAACTATAACAGGTGTAACAGATATAACAGAAGAACAGAATGATATAAGCCATTGTTTTACACTTCTCTGCACTAATACTAGTATAACATAATTAGGTGTCACCCAAATGTCTAAATTGAAACAGAAACGGGTACAGAATAATTTAACAGAAACAGAATGCTAATAATGGGCCTTTACTACCCGATCAGAAATAGACAGAAGCAGAAACAGATTAATCCCTACGGAAACAGAATGTAGAATTAGGTGTACACTAGTAATGGGCCTTTACCACCCGAACAGACGGTACCACGCAGAAACAGACAGGTGTTACCACCCAACAGAAACAGACGGTACCAACAGAAACGGACAGAACTAAGTGTACCCTAAAACCCTACCCCAAGCGATCGGCTCCCTAATACATAAATATCCTGTGTCGACCCCACAGTAGGTTGTATCACTCCCTAAAGTGACAACCAATTGGCACAGACCTATTTACAGATGTCACGGCGTCTTACATGCTTAGAGGCACCCCTCTCCATTATCAGAATGAACCGCTTATAATTAGTTCAGTAAGCGTGCCCGGACCCTACTTACTATTGGGTCAAAGTTTTGATACCAGAAAGGGTTACTGACTAATATGGGTCCTAAACAACAGATGACACAAGTAATTCCCCTCCTAACCTTGTGTCCCCAGACTAACAGATTTCAGTTTAACTTGTCTACAAGTTTCAGACATACAAAATTTAGATTAACTAATTCACAGATCAGACAATCAAGTTAACAGGTTTTCAGACTAACGGATCAGATGTTCGGATTAACAGGCTTACAGATTAACTGGTTCCAGATTATCTAACTTTGTATTGGGCCTACGGATTCACGAAACGGGTTTATCAGATTCATTGGTCCAATTGGTTTAACCCTACCCAACACGTTTTAGACATCATAATTATCTCAGATTTTCATTAATTAAATATTAATGCCCAAACCTCTCACATTAGACTGACAGTTTGCGGCTACTAGTTAGGCCGGTTGGTTCCGGGCAGGTTTCTGTCGCAAACTGAGTCTAACCTCAGGTTTCAAGCACGTTATGACTAGCTTCTCACATTAGAACCTATTGTTTGCGACCACTGGAATATGCCGGGCGGTTCCGGGCAGAATTACGCCGCAAACTCATTCTAACCTCGAGTTAGCCATGTTTATCTTTGCGGCCAATTAATTAATGATTTATCATTTATACCCACGCCTAATATACATGTCAATTATTCATAACTATAGCCAATTCGGATTATGTCAATAGCGGACTAATTATATCAACTCAACAGATATAGCAGATAACAGATTTCCCAGATTAGGCGACTTAGCAGATTAAGCAAACTAGCAGATTTAGCATTTTCAACAGACTTAGCAGATGACAGATTTGGCAGATGAACAAATCTAGCAGACTAAGCAGTAGAGCAGAACTAGCAGATTAAGCAATATAACAGAACTAGCAGATTAGGCAATGTAACAAAACTAGCAAATTAGGCAAATATAACAGATTTACTCATTTCTTAAAGTTTCATATCTTGCCTAATTATAAATCTTGCCTAAGTTCACGTGCATAAATAATAGTCTTGATTCACAATATTATCATATACCCTATGTTTGTATTAAATTTACATAGCACATATTATGGTCATAAATTTACCATATACCATATGTTCCAAATTTTTATTAAACTTGCATAGTACAGAAGATCCCTACATAAATTATACCAAATATAGCCATCGATTACTATGCATATCATATATCCCAAAGATCCCTTACTTAGGTGTTTATTTACATTAATAGATACCCTACTCTCATGTAAATCTTTATGCCTAAGCCATATTCTCTTTATCTCAAATCATATGTTCAATACAATTTATATTATAAATATAACATGTCCAGTCATACGTCTCAGATTTTGTTCTAGCTACAGTCCATGTTCTTTCCTCACATCAGTCACCTATTGGTCATGCCCAATTCATGCATCATTCATTTTATTGTCACACACATTTTAGCGTATGTTAATCTCTTATGAGATTGGCTCAGGCTCGTGGTAGCCTGGCTATAGAACAGAAAGAGGAAAGAGATACAAAATAAGATAGTTCCAAACAGAACAGAACAAATATAACCTCAGATTCAGATTTATAATTCATGTCACAATCAGAATTAACGTTTACATCGGAAAATAACTGTACTTGCCTTGGTTGGATTCTAAAAGAAAAAGGTGTTGTAGCTGTTCTCTTTTAATCCTAATCAGAATTGGAGGAAGAAGAAGCACAAGTCCTAGCTTAGGTTTCAGCAGAGTAGAGACGCCATTGATTTTTTTATTTTTAGAGAGGAAGAGAGCAACGGAGGCTAGAGAATTGTATATGAGATTTAGGTTTAGGTTAGGGATGTATATATAGGTGTAGGAAGTTATTTAGGACCATTAGATTAACCCTGAATCATGAGAAACATTCAAATGCAAAATCTGCATTTGCCCACGGGATGACAGCCAAACACCCTGGATTTACCCCTAGTCGACCCAGCGAGGCTCGGGTCGACCTCAAAAATGGGCCGGTTCGGTTATTCCCCCTCCCAAATCGCAGTTTTGAACCTGTTTTGCATGTTTATTTATTTAATTTTTATATATATCTATATATATTTCTCTCATATGCATACAAACTTCAAGGCTTAATAACTTCTTCATAATTAACCATTTTTTTTTATATTCTCAGAAAATACGGGGTGTTACATTCTCCCTTCCTTAAACGATTTCGTCCCCGAAATCTTCAAGTTAAGAAGAATGTATCCTAACATCCAACATCCATCTACTCAACCATTTAATCACAGGCATCCATTGTCCTTAAAAGGTTTCTAATGCCATATGAACATATGCAAAGTGTGTGTATATGTTTCTTATCTAATGCAAAATCAGGCGGTCCACTGATCCAGTTGACCTCCTTAATGCGAATCATGTTAGTGTCGTGATTCCAAATATGTATGCAAGAAATCCTATTTGATACACATCATTTCTATATGAGTGCATAACCATTCATCCAAATGCAACATCCATGTGAGGAGTCAATCATTCTGCATCCACAAAAATTGAAAAATGCACACACATCCATATGCAGTATGAGAGTGTTTTTGAGACGATCTAGTGCCTAGTGTGTGTATATGCATCCATGAGCAACCACTAGCAACCACTTGCATTCACTTGCAACCATCAAACATAACATGTCTCAAACACATGTTTACACCCATTAGTTTCTACCTAAAGTTCGAAGATTCGATCGATAGGATACATTCGAATGATGGAAGCGAGTACAGATAAGACAAAGACTTGGTTCCCAATAGGCATTGGTTGAGAAAATAATTCCCCTAAGTATCAACCCCGAAGACCGAAATCAACATCAGATTGACACCCAGAGGATTACCTCCTTTAGACAATGTCAAAACTGGAAAGCAGAATTATTCAAATATTTATAGACTACTGGTACAAATCAGGTTCCCTAATGATTCTTAGGAAGATAAGCATGATAAAATCATATCCCACAAAAACTCAGAATGTATGCGTCATACTTGACGTCTAACACAGATATCCCTCAAACCCCAATCTATCATAAACAGATGAGTCATAACCCTTATAGGTTTGAGTCTACAACGGAATCAGAAACAATACTAGTATTAAAGTGTAGAGTATCAATTACAAAATCAAAATACCAGAATCAGAAAGAGTCTTAACTCCATAATCAGATACAGAAATTAAACCTCCTTGTCCTCGTCTCTTCGGGCAGTCCCTAGTGAAGTGTCCCATCTCCCCACAGTTGAAGCAAGCGCCCTTCCTTTTTCTGCAATCCTTGTTCAGATGAGTCGAGCTTCCACAAGTAAAGCACTTTTTCCCCTTCTTATCTTCAGACTTCTCATCCTTCCTTTGCGTTTCCTTTTTGGGTCCTGCTTTCTTATTCTGTGGTTCTTCCTTCTTTGTCTCTTTCGGGCCTTTGTCTTCCTCGTGCAGTAGAGCCATGTCCACCAATCTCTCGTAAGTCGCTCCCATGGGTACATGAGTCATGGCTAGGCTGTGTAGTGGCTCGTTCAATCCTTTAACAAAGCGGAGAGCCTTTTTATGCTGAGTGTTGACTGAATCCAATCCGAACCTAGCCAGTTGGTTGAACTGGTTGATGTATTCCTTGACCGTCATACTTCCTTGCTTAAGAGATAAGAACTTTTTCAATTGTAAACTTCGTTCAGCTTGCGAGAGGAATTTTGTCTCAAACCTTGTTCTGAAATCCATCCATGTCTCAACCGGCCTCTTGGCGTTATTGACTTCCCACCAGTAGGAAGCTTCGTCTTTGAGCAGCCATACTGCCAACTATACCTTCTGCCTATCGTCCACCTCGAAGATGACGAATAGATCCCCAGTTTCTTTGAGCCAATTCCTCGCTTCTACGAATGATTCGGTTCCTTTGAAATCCTTCCCACCCATGGCCCTAAAATCTCTACAGATCTTTGAGAAAGCAATTGCACGAGGAGGGGGTGGATGAGGGGGATCATTTGCTAGACCTGCAGCGGCGGTCCTAGCCTCAAGATATTGACGAAACCAACCGGGTACATGAACACCCTCTCGTATCTCAGATGCTTCAGACATGCTGGAACGAAAAAGGAGAGGTTCAATTCAAAAAGGACTGAAAGAAAGATATATGGCTCTTGGGGATCATGTTTTTCAAATTAAGCTTTATTTTTGAAAATACTTCCTTTCAAAACCTATTTTAAAATAGTTTTCAAAAACTTTACCCAATCTGGTAACCTTCAGCTCTGATACCAAGTGTAACACCCCACCTCCGTTAAGGTCACTCACAAAGGGAATGCCTTAACTTTGGTGGAGCATTTTAGTAAACAGAACAGAAACTTACAAGACGGATAAAACAGTACTTGAATTTTTTTAACTTTATTACAGCGGAAATAGAAATCAATATGGTTACATCCTTTCAATCTCAGAATTCAAGTACAAATATCAATCTTGTACAAAAGCCTTCAAAATGCATGTTTTAAAATCATAATCCTCATAGAACGGGAGCTATACAGAGCCAAGCCATACTTTAAGCACTTCAAGCAGAGAGAAATCCGGATCAAGCTAAAGTATTCCCTCCTTGGATAACCTGGGGGGAAACGGAAGAAAGGAGGCGAAACAACAAGGGTCAGACAAAAAGTCTGGCAAGTCCAATGACTTTCAGCATATGAACAGATAATAATAACATGACATGAAAATAAAACTGGATGAGAGATAACTGTAACAGGTGTAACAGATATAACAGAAGAAAAGAATGATATAAGCTATTGTTTTACACTTCTCTGCACTAATACTAGTATAACAGAATTAGGTGTCACCCTAATGTCTAAACTGAAACAGAAACGGGTACAGAATAATTTAACAGAAACAGAATGCTAATAATGGGCCTTTACAACCCGATCAGAAACAGACAGAAGCAGAAACAGATTAATCCTTACGGAAACAGAATGTAGAATTAGGTGTACACTAGTAATGGGCCTTTACCACCCGAACAGACGGTACCACGCAGAAACAGACAGGTGTTACCACCCAACAGAAATAGACGGTACCAATAGAAACAGATAGAACTAAGTGTACCCTAAAACCCTACCCCAAGCGATCGGCTCCCTAATACATAAATATCCTGTGTCGGCCCCACAGTAGGGTGTATCACTCCCTAAAGTGACAACCAATTGGCACAGACCTATTTACAGATGTCGCGGCGTCTTACATGCTTAGAGGCAGACCGGGATCCATGCACGCACATGACCCGATTGGAACGCACCATCAACACCCCTCGCCATTATCAGAATGAACCGCTTATAATTAATTCAATAAGCGTGCCCGGACCTTACTTACTGTTGGGTCAAAGTTTTGATACCAGAAAGGGTTACTGACTAATATGGGTCCCAAACAACAGATGACACAAGTAATTCCCCTCCTAACCTTGTGTCCCCAGACTAACAGATTTCAGTTTAACTTGTCTACAAGTTTCATACATACAAAATTTAGATTAACTAATTCACAAATCAGACAATCAAGTTAACAGGTTTTCAGACTAACGGATCAAATGTTCGGATTAACGGGCTTACAGATTAACTAGTTCCAGATTATCTAACTTTGTACTGGGCCTACGGATTCACGAAACGGGTTTATCAGATTCATTGGTCCAATTGGTTTAACCCTACCCAACACGTTTTAGACATCATAATTATCTCAGATTTTCATTAATTAAATATTAATGCCCAAACCTCTCACATTAGACTGACAGTTTGCGGCTACTGGTTAGGCTGGTTGGTTCCGGGCAGGTTTCTGTCGCAAACTGAGTCTAACCTCGGGTTTCAAGCACGTTATGACTAGCTTCTCACATTAGAACCTATTGTTTGCGACCACTGGAATATGCCGGGCGGTTCCGGGCAGAATTACGCCACAAACTCATTCTAACCTCGAGTTAGCCATGTTTATCTTTGCGGCCAATTAATTAATGATTTATCATTTATACCCACGCCTAATATACGTGTAATGACCCGTATTCTACACATCATAGGATTGTAGAATATTTATTTCTTTCCCGTATGAAGCCGTATGGTCATGTAATTTTGGGAAACATCCATTAGAGTCATTTCCCATGTTCATGATTTTTGTCGATTTTTAAATGACCATTTTGCCCCAAGTTGGTACTGTTTTGGCCATAACTTTTGATTGGAAAGGAATTTTGACCTCTAACCACTTCCATTTGATTCGTTTGATCGTTTACCTTTCCATAGAGTGGTCACAATAGCCAAACGGACTTACCGTTTGGGAGATATGGCTGAAACAAGGTTTGGAGGGTGAAAAACTGCTTAACCGGGCCAAATCGGGTGATTAGTGAGTAGGCTCATAACCCATTTCGGGATTAGGGTTATGGGAGGACTGAAATGAGATGGAGAATCATTCCATTTCAGTTTTCTAGCCTCCACTTATCACCAAGGATCCCTAAAAATGGCCTCCAACCTCTAAATCACCTCCAAATCATCTTTTGGTCAAGGATTTGGCTTAGCAACCCCTAATCAAGGAGGATCTTCACCAAAGCAACAAAGGAGCTGCTGTTTGGCATTGAGATTCACATTAAACCAGAGAATTATTTCAGATCTTAGTTTATTTTGTGGCTAAGGTGAGTGATTTGCATAGTTTTGCAATAATTATGGCTAATTAGGGGTGATTAGTGTTAATTAGCGAATTTAAACATGATAAAATTCTGGAAAAATGTTGATAAAATTAGGAATGATGTTTTAGACCTCTGATATGAATTTGGGTTAATTTGGTTAAGTTTCTATCATTAGTTTTACCTAAACATGCTTAAGGGGAAATATGAGATTTTGGGTATGTTTGATCCATTTCTACCTATCATATTGATGTTTTGATGTTTGTGGTTGATTATGTATGTTGCTATGACTGTATGGTATGCTTTGTGACTGATTAGAATAGTTAGATTGGTCGAAAACGCCGTCGAATGGCGTAAACTGCTCGCTGGAAGGACTACAGGAAATCAGCCCGAACCAGATCGGTGGAAGCAAAGGCGATCCGAACCGATGGCGCGACCCGATCCGCCGATGCCTGAAGACCACGAGCCAATGATGCGATCCGACCCAAGCCCTTCATCACGATTCACCTTCACGATCCGCTAGCAGCTCCGATCGCTAGAAGGAAGCACGACCCGATCCGAAGGAGCTTGTCACGAACCGATCCATGGTGATGGACTTGGAGACCCGATCCGATCCGCTGAAGGGTACTCGAACCGATCGGATGGAACTGGAGGGCCACGAGTTGATGGCGCGACCCGATCCGAAAGAAGGAACCCGATCCGAACCGTGGTGACGAGGGAACAGGACTCCGAACCGATCCGATCTGAAGGCTACGATCCGATTCGATGGTGATGACCAATAACCCGAGATGCAAAGGTAGTCCAAATGGAAGTTAGAGCTCAGGATCCCGGAACCAGTTGGGAACCAATGAGTTCACTTCATGGTTGGACTTTGCTGCGGGACGTGTGCTAAGGAGTTGTCGACGTTCATAACTTCGATTCACCACTAAAAAAATGGATGATGGCTACTTATCAGTGCAGTACGGTCATTATGACCTGAGGGGCAAAGTGATGGTAGCAAGACTACGTTATCAGTGCAGTAGGGTCATTACGACCCGAGGGGCAAGGTGATGCGTAGTAAGACTATGATCCAGTGCAGTGGGGTTCTTGTGACTCCATGGGGCAGAGTGGAGACAGTAAGGATTAGTAAGGCTATGAGCCAGTGCAGTGGGGTTCTTGAGACTCCATGGGGCAAAGTGGACATAACGAAGGATTTGTGGCTACGTTATCGGTGCAGTGAAGCCATTTATGACTTCATGGGGCAAAGTGATCGTAGCAAGGTATGTTGGGTGATCGAAGTGGTGAATATCGTATGCTTTACGCACTGAGTGAGAGATGTGAGGATGGATGATATGTTTGATTGTTTGCCATCCCTATGACATGCACACCTCCCCCAACCCCGTATCTTTACACTGTTTGATATGATACCTTAGAGTGTTGTACAGTATGTAGTGCTAACTCTTTGGTTGCAGGTCCAGGTTCAGGTATGCTTTAGTCTACCTGTTATTGTTCACTTTAGATGCTTATCGCTCATACCAGGCTTTATGTCTGACCCAGAGTTTTATGTCTCCTCTTATTACTCTGGGTGCTCACACGAGCAGACTAGAGACAGGTTAGTTGGTGATGCGCGAGTAGCTGATTCGGAGGCGGGCAGGAGGCTTCCACGTATTATATATATATACACATTCTCCATGTGTCGTTGGTGGTCGCTACTTGGGCATTAGTAGTGTACCTCATTTATCTTACTTTTGCTTTGAGACAGTTTGAAAGTTGTAATAAGCTGTATTCTGAATTTCCGCTGCTATGATGTTTAGTTCTGATTTTCAGCTTATGCATTGTCTCTCCTGTTTTATGTCAAGTATGTTGTTATTATATTTTATACTATGCGCTGTGAAACATTCTACAGGTTCTTTGTATGTTCATTTCCTCTTCCTTTCCTTTTGACGACCCGTTCCACGCTAACTGGACATGTGTACAGCGCACTTTTGGAGTAAATGTCCGTTGGTGCGGGGCGGGCCGTCACACTTGGTATCAGAGCTCTAGGTTGCGTAGTTAACCTAGGGAAAGACACCAGGGAGAGATAGTACGTATATGAGAGCGCGTATTTGTGATTACTTTGGTTTTCAAAAACTATGTGTGTATATACTATTAGTAGTATAAGAGTGAAGTCGCACTGCACTAGCACCACTATGGGGTCGTTAATCGTATCCCTTTTTCATATTGACGATGAGCCGAGATACGAGAGGTGCTGGTAGAGGGACCAACCAAGGGAATGCCGCTGACATGAGGGCTATGTTTACTAACCTCATGAGAGACATGCTTAGAGAAGTGCAAGGGGCAATTCCTAATCCCGGAGTTGGTGTTGGCCCAGTAGTGCAGGCGCCTAGGGTCGATTTCGCCAAGTTGTGCAAAGATTGCACTAATCTTGGTGGAATGCCGTTCCACGGAACGGAGTCGGCCACGGATGTTCAGGACTGGATGGATAGCTGTGACCGTATCTTTGATGACTTGGGTCTCGAGGATGCGATGAAGAGAAGGCTAGCGTCTCGTTAACTGCAAGGACGAGCTATGAATTGGTGGAATGCTATTAGAACAGCTACTCCAGAGGACCAGGTTACTTGGGATCAGTTCAAGGCTCGCTTTAGCGAGAAGTTTATTCCAGCTGCCCAGAAGTCAGTATTGTTTAAGAGGTTCTTGGAACTCAAGCAGAACGGAAGGGCAGTTTCTGATTATATTGCTGAGTTTGACACTTTGTCGAGGTATGGACTGTCTCTTATTGATACTCCTGAAAAGAAGAATGAGAAGTTCATTACTGGTTTGGATGGATACTTGGAGGAAAGGCTTATCAACCACATCGATGAGACTTTTGAATCGATCGTGGGGAAAGCTTTGAGATCAGAGAGCCTTTACCCTAAGCCAAAGACTGAGGATGTATCAGCAGAAGGGCCAAAGCTGCAAGCAGGCGGTGGAGGCAAGAATAACTCTCAGAATAAGAGGAAGCAGGACCAATCTAAAGGTGGCCAGAAAATGAGCAAGAAGGATGTTGAGTGCTTCAGCTGTGGTAAGAAGGGCCATTATGCTAAAGAATGTCGGGCCAAGCCAGCGGAAAGGAAGTGCTACAACTGTGGTCAAGTGGGACATCAGAAAGATAAGTGTCCGCAACCTCTTAAGGAGAAGCAGATTGTGAAAGCATATGCTATTGATGCTGTTCCTTCTTCGTCGAATGCCCCAACTGCGGCGGAGAAAGGAAAGAATGTTGTTATTCAAGGTATGCTTTCTATTTATGATATACCAGTTCGAGTTTTGTTTGATACTGGGGCTTCCCGTTCCTTCATATCTAGTGACCTGGTAGATAGGTTTGGACTGGAACCCGAGATAGTCGATAGACCATTGATTGTGACGAACCCGATTGGTGGTTCGACTAGCCTTAGTATGATTTGCAGGGATTTGGTCTTATCGAGTCATGGATGTATGTTTGTATGTGATTGCTTTGTTTTGGGCTTTGCTGGGTATGGCATTATATTGGGAGTCGATTGGCTCCAAAGATACGGGGTGGTGGTAGACTGTGAGGGCTTTTTGGTGACAGTGAGGGCGGATGATGGGCGGAGGGTAGTGTTTGGTAGTCTACCTAGTGATGGGGTTATGGCTAGTTTTGTAAATTCCCTCGACATCCCGTAGGATGAGTTGTCAGATGTGCCCGTGGTTGGCCAGTATCCGGACGTCTTCGAGGAGGTGACCGGGCTTCCACCAAACCGAGAGATTGAGTTCCGTATTGATTTAGTGAAAGATGCCAGACCTATAGTGATGCCACTTCGTCGTATGGCACCAAGGGAGCAGCGAGAGCTCGGGGTGCAAGTCAGCAATCTTTTGAAGAAGGGATTTATTAGAAGGAGTGTCTCCGAGTGGGGAGCACCAGTTGTGTTTTCCACTAAGGCAGATGGTTCCCTTCGTTTGTGTGTGGACTATCGCGAGTTGAATAAGGTGACGAGGAAGAATAAGTATCCTCTACCGCGGATAGATGATTTGTTTGATCAGCTGGAAGGAGCTAGAGTGTTCTCCCAGTTGGACCTCGCGACAGGATTTCATCAGCTTCGAGTAGCAGATGAGAGTGTTCCGAAAACGACATTTAGGACGCCGTCTGGATTTTATGAGTGGTTGGTCATGCCGTTTGGATTGACCAATGCACCAGCCTATTTTGTGGATCTTATGAATCGAGTATTCAGAGATCAGTTGAATAAGTTTGTTCTTGTGTTTGTGGATGATATCCTTGTTTACTCAAGGAGAGAGGAGGAACATAAGGGACACTTGAGGATAGTGATGGAGGTGTTAAGGAAACACCAATTGAAAGCGAAATTCTCTAAGTGTCATTTTTGGAGAAGGGAAGTAAGATTCTTGGGTCATGTTGTTTCAGAGAGTGGTATTGCCGTGGACCCTGCGAAGGTGGCTACGGTACATGATTGGCCTACACCCAAGAATGCAACAAATGTAAGAAGTTTCTTGGGATTAGCTGGATATTATCGTAAGTTAATCCAGGACTTCTCCAAGAGAGCAGCACCGTTGACTCAGTTGACTAAGAAGAATCAGTCCTTCGTCTGGGACGAAGTGTGTGAGGATGCCTTCAAGAGTCTAAAGGAGAAGTTGACGCGTGCGCCAGTGTTAGTCATTCCTAAAGGGAATGAAGAGATGACGGTATACACGGATGCTTGTGGTACCGGACTGGGTGTTGTATTGATGCAAGGAGGTAGGGTTGTAGCTTGTGCTAGTCGACAGCTAAAGCCGCATGAGAAGAAGTATCCTACCCATGATTTGGAACTAGCAGCGATTGTGTTTGCACTGAAGATGTGGAGACACTATCTCTTGGGAGAAAGATTTGAGTTGTTTACCGATCGTAAATCGCTAAAATATCTCTTCTCTCAGAAAGATCTGAATCTCCGTCAGCAGAGATGGTTAGAGTTCTTGGCTTCGTATGATTTTGATATCGCATACACACCTGGGAAAGGTAATGCGGTAGCCGATGCCTTGAGTAGGAGACATGCCAGCTTAGGGGCAATGTTTCTTGAATGGAAGCAACTGGAGTATATCGCGGGGTTTGATTTCAGACCAAGTTGCGAATTGGATCCAGTTATGCTAGCTAGTTTGACGATCAGACCCACTTTGATAGAGCGGATTGGTTCTAGTCAGAGGGACGATCCTAATCTATTAGAAATCATCTCCAAGTTAGAGACGGGTATCGATGAGGAGATGAATGTGTATGGGCTTGATCGAGATGGATGGCTTCGAAAGAATGGAAGACTAGTTGTGCCCAACGTGAATGGTTTGAGAGATGAAGTGCTTAAAGAATGTCATCACTCAAAACTAACTATACATCCCGGTGGTAATAAGATGTATCGAGACATGGGACAGACTTACTACTGGGATGGGATGAAAAGAGACGTTGGGAAGTTTATATCCAAATGCATGAATTGTCAGCTAGTTAAAGCCAAACAAAGGAAGCCTAGTGGGTTGTTGCAACCATTAGAAGTTCCCGAATGGAAATGGGAGCAAGTCTCGATGGATTTCATCGATGGCCTACCAAGGACTAGATCGGGATATGATAGCATTTGGGTAATTGTGGATCGATTGACTAAAAGCGCAAGATTTATACCAGTCAAATCGACCAGGACGGCAGCCAAATTGGCAGAATTGTATATGAAGTGGGTAGTGAGATTTCATGGGGTACCCAAAAGCATTGTGAGTGACCGAGACCCGTTGTTCACTAGTGGGTTTTGGAAGAGCTTACAAGAGGCTCTAGGGTCAGGATTACATCTCAGTACCGCATATCATCCTAAGACCGACGGTCAGACGGAGAGGGTGAATCGTATATTGGAAGACCTCTTGAGAGCTTGTATATTGGATTTTGGTGGATCATGGGATGACTATTTGCATCTAGTAGATTTTGCATATAATAATAGCCACCAATCCAGTATCGGTATGGCTCCATATGAAGCTTTGTACGGAAGACCGTGCAACTCACCATCATGTTGGATAGAGACTGGCGAGAAGTTTGTGCTTGGACCAGATGTGGTGAGAGAAACTTCAGATAAGATTAAGATCATTCAGCAACGAATGAAAGCTGCTCAAGATAGGCAGAAAAGCTATGCCGATAAGAGGAGAAGAGACTTGAAATTCTTCGTTGGTGACTTGGTGTTTGTCAACATTTCTCCGTTGAAAAGCGTGATACGATTTGGCAGGAGAGGCAAGTTGGCACCAAGATTTGTTGGCCCATTCCCTGTTCTTGAACTAGTCGGGAATTTGGCGTATAAAGTTGGCTTACCAGAGAAAATGGCGGGAGTTCACAATGTATTTCATATTTCCCAACTAAGGAAGTTCGTTCACGACTCAGATGTAACTATTTCACCTGATCAGTTAGAGGACTTCGAAGTAGAACCTGAGGCGGTTGGGAACCGCAAGCCAATTCGTATTGTGGGGCACGATACGAAGCAACTTCGAAGGAAGGCGGTGAAGCTAGTCAAGGTTCAGTGGGGCGAGGACGAGAATGATTGTACTTGGGAAACAGAGGAGAGCATTAGGGAGGCATATCCAGAACTCTTTGCCTGGTAAGATTTACTTTGCAATTTAGTTTTCCGCATGCTAGGGTAGACTTGTTTTGCTTGTCTGCATGTTTGATTGTTGTTTTATGATTGATAGGCATGCGGGACCTTTGTGTATGTTTTGATTAGGGAATTTCGGGGGCGAAATTTCTTAAGGGGGGGAGAGTGTAATGACCCGTATTCTACACATCATAGGATCGTAGAATATTTATTTCTTTCCCGTAATAAGTCGTATGGTCATGTAATTTTGGGAAACATCCATTAGAGTCATTTCCCCTGTTCATGATTTTTGTCGATTTTTAGATGACCATTTTGCCCCTAGTTGGTACTGTTTTGGCCATAACTTTTGATTGGAAAGGAATTTTGACCTGAAACCACTTCCATCTGATTCGTTTGATGGTTTACCTTTCCGTAGAGTGGTCACAATAGCCAAACGGACTTACCGTTTGGGAGATATGGCTAAAACAAGGTTTGGAGGGTGAAAAACTGCTTAACCGGGCCAAATCGGGTGATTAGTGAGTAGGCCCATAACCCATTTCGGGATTAGGGTTATGGGAGGGCTGAAATGAGATGGAGAATCATTCCATTTCAGTTTTCTAGCCTCCACTTATCACCAAGGATCCCTAAAAATGGCCTCCAACCTCTAAATCACCTCCAAATCATCTTTTGGTCAAGGATTTGGCTTAGCAACCCCTAATCAAGGAGGATCTTCACCAAAGCAACAAAGGAGCTGCTGTTTGGCATTGAGATTCACATTAAACCAGAGAATTATTTCAGATCTTAGTTTATTTTGTGCCTAAGGTGAGTGATTTGCATAGTTTCGCACTAATTATGGCTAATTAGGGGTGATTAGTGTTAATTAGCGAATTTAAACATGATAAAATTCTGGAAAAATGTTGATAAAATTCGGAATGATGTTTTAGACCTCTGATATGAATTTGGGTTAATTTGGTTAAGTTTCTATCATTAGTTTTACCTAAACATGCTTAAGGGGAAATATGGGATTTTGGGTATGTTTGATCCATTTCTACCTATCATATTGATGTTTTGATGTTTGTGGTTGATTATGTATGTTGCTATGACTGTATGGTATGCTTTGTGATTGATTAGAATAGTTAGATTGGTCGAAAACGCCGTCGAATGGTGTAAACTGCTCGCTGGAAGGACTACAGGAAATCAGCCCGAACCGGATCGGTGGAAGCAAAGGCGATCCGAACCGATGGCGCGACCCGATCCGCCGATGCCTGAAGACCACGAGCCAATGATGCGATCCGACCCGAGCCCTTCATCACGATTCACCTTCACGATCCGCTAGCAGCTCCGATCGCTAGAAGGAAGCACGACCCGATCCGAAGGAGATTGTCACGAACCGATCCATGGTGATGGACTTGGAGACCCCGATCCGATCCGCTGAAGGGTACTCGAACCGATCGGATGGAACTGGAGGGCCACGAGTTGATGGCGCGACCAGATCCGAATGAAGGAACCCGATCCGAACCGTGGTGACGAGGGAACAGGACTCCGAACCGATCCAATCTGAAGGCTACGATCTGATTCGATGGTGATGACCAATAACCCGAGATGCAAAGGTAGTCCAAATGGAAGTTAGAGCTCAGGATCCCGGAACCAGTTGGGAACCAATGAGTTCACTTCATGGTTGGACTTTGCTGCAGGACGTGTGCTAAGGAGTTGTCGACGTTCATAACTTCGATTCACCACTAAAAAAATGGATGATGGCTACTTATCAGTGCAGTAGGGTCATTATGACCTGAGGGGCAAAGTGATGGTAGCAAGACTACGTTATCAGTGCAGTAGGGTCATTACGACCCGAGGGGCAAGGTGATGCGTAGTAAGACTATGAGCCAGTGCAGTGGGGTTCTTGTGACTCCATGGGGCAGAGTGGAGATAGTAAGGATTAGTAAGGCTATGAGCCAGTGCAGTGGGGTTCTTGAGACTCCATGGGGCAAAGTGGACATAGCGAAGGATTTGTGGCTACGTTATCAGTGCAGTGAAGCCATTTATGACTTCATGGGGCAAAGTGATCGTAGCAAGGTATGTTGGGTGATCGAAGTGGTGAATATCGTATGCTTTACGCACTGAGTGAGAGATGTGAGGATGGATGATATGTTTGATTGTTTGCCATCCCTATGACATGCACACCTCCCCCACCTCCGTATCTTTACACTGTTTGATATGATACCTTAGAGTGTTGTACAGTATGTAGTGCTAACTCTTTGGTTGCAGGTCCAGGTTCAGGTATGTTTTAGTCTACCTGTTATTGTTCACTTTAGATGCTTATCGCTCATACCAGGCTTTATGTCTGACCCAGAGTTTTATGCCTCCTCTTATTACTCTGGGTGCTCACACGAGCAGACTAGAGACAGGTTAGCTGGTGATGCGCGAGTAGCTGATTCGGAGGCGGGCAGGAGGCTTCCACGTATTATATATATATACACATTCTCCCTGTGTCGTTGGTGGTCGCTACTTGGGCATTAGTAGTGTACCTCATTTATCTTACTTTTGCTTTGAGACAGTTTGAAAGTTGTAATAAGCTGTATTCTGAATTTCCGCTGCTATGATGTTTAGTTCTGATTTTCAGCTTATGCACTGTCTCTCCTGTTTTATGTCAAGTATGTTGTTATTATATTTTATACTATGCGCTGTGAGACATTCTACAGGTTCTTTGTATGTTCATTTCCTTCTTCCTTTCCTTCTGACGACCCGTTCCGCGCTAACTGGACATGTGTACAGCGCACTTCTGGAGTAAATGTCGGTTGGTGCGGGGCGGGCCGTCACAATAGATGTCAATTATTCATAACTATAGCCAATTCAGATTATGTCAATAGCGGACTAATTATATCAACTCAACAGATATAACAGATAACAGATTTCTCAGATTAGGCGACTTAGCAGATTAAGCAAACTAGCAGATTTAGCATTTTCAACAGACTTAGCAGATGACAGATTTGACAGATGAACAAATCTAGTAGACTAAGCAGTAGAGCAGAACTAGCAGATTAAGCAATATAACTGAACTGGCAGATTAGGCAATGTAACAAAACCAGCAAATTAGTCAAATATAACAGATTTACTCATTTCTTAAAGTTTCATATCTTGCCTAATTATAAATCTTGCCTAAGTTCACGTGCATAAATAATAGTCTTGATTCACAATATTATCATATACCCTATGTTTGTATCAAATTTACATAGCACAGATTATGGTCATAAATTTACCATATATCATATGTTCCAATTTTTTATTAAACTTGCATAGTACAGAAGATCCCTACATAAATTATACCAAATATAGCCATCGATTACTATGCATATCATATATCCCAAAGATCCCTTACTTAGGTGTTTATTTACACTAATAGATATCCTACTCTCATGTAAATCTTTATGCCTAAGCCATATTCTCTTTATCTCAAATCATATGTTCAATACAATTTATATTATAAATATAACATGTCCAGTCATATGTCTCAGATTTTGTTCTAGCTACAGTCTATGTTCTTTCCTCACATCAGTCACCTATTGGTCACGCCCAATTCATGCATCATTTATTTTATTGTCACAAACATTTTAGCGTATGTTAATCTCTTATGAGATTGGCTCAGGCTCGTGGTAGCCTGGCTATAGAACAGAAAGAGGAAAGAGATACAAAATAAGATAGATCCAAACAGAACAGAACAGATATAACCTCAGATTTAGATATATAATTCATGTCGCAATCAGATTTAACGTTTATATCGGAAAATAACTGCACTTGCCTTGGTTGGATTCTAAAAGAAAAAGGTGTTGTAGCTGTTCTCTTTTAATCCTAATCAGAATTGGAGGAAGAAGAAGCATAAGTCCTAGCTTAGGTTTCAGCAGAGTAGAGACGCCATTGATTTATTTATTTTTAGAGAGGAAGAGAGCAATGGAGGCTAGAGAATTGTATATGAGATTTAGGTTTAGGTTAGGGATGTATATATAGGTGTAGGAAGTTATTTAGGACCATTAGATTAACCCTGAATCATGAGAACCATTCAAATGAAAAATCTGCATTTGAGTGAATCAGCCCACGGGATGACAGCCAAACACCCTGGATTAACCCCTTGTCGACCCAGCGAGGCTCGGGTCGACCTCAAAAATGGGCCGGTTCGGTTATTCCCCCTCCCAATTCGCTGTTTTGAACCTTTTTTGCATGTTTATTTATTTAATTTATATATATATATATATATCTATATATATTTCTCTCATATGCATACAAACTTCAAGGCTTAATAACTTCTTCGTAATTAACCATTTTTTTATATTCTTAGAAAATACGGGGTGTTACATCTTCTCTCTCTCGGAGCCATGTGGAGCACTGGTATTGCAACTGGCTTTGCATTATCTACTAAGTATATTCGAAAGTCTATCTTGCGCCTCGGGGGTAAACCTTGAACTTCATCGAAGATGTCACTATATTCACGGACCACACGAACAGATTCCAGATCATAATTGGATGCGTCAAGGGATTCTAGGTAGCTAAGCATTACCGGACCTTTAGGTTCACAAGAAATATCAAGGGTTTTTCCACAATGAGTCAACAATCTAACTACCCTTCTTTCACAATCTAGGATGGCACTGTATCTTGCTAGCCAATCCATACCTAGAATCAAGCCATAGCCCATAAAGCCAAGAACGAAGGCGTTGCATTCAAACCCAACGCCCCAAGATAGACACTCTCAAATCCCGACAAATCATAGAAAGATGAGCCGACCCACCAATAGGATTTGAGACTACTATGGGATCCGTAACTAGACTAGTATTTAGGTGCAGTGTTTCAAATAACGAAGCAGATACAAATGAGTGTGAAGTGCCAAAGTCAAACAAATTATGAACATGATGATCAAACAGAAAAACTAAATTTTCAACAGAAATGTTTCTACCTCTCTCCAGTCCTGGTGCCATGAGAGCATGAACCTGCCCTCTTGCCTGTCCTAGTGCCATAAGAGCCTGAATCTGCCTTCCAGAAGTGGACTCTGTCCTTTGCCCTTTCCCTCGTTTCCTTGGGCAGCATTTAATTAGATGTCCTGCCTCTCCATAGTGGAAGCAGCCAGTCTTCTTCTTTTTCCTACAGTCCTTGCTCAGATGGCCTGGTGTCCCACAATTAAAGCACATTTTCTTTCCATTGCTATTGTTATCCTTACCACCCTTCTGGTTATGCTGTTGTGATTTCTTTTGATCCCCTTTCTTCTCCGGTGCCTTATTAGCATTAGCACCCTTCTTTTCTTCATGCATAAGCGCCATGTCAACCAATCTCTCAAAGGTAGCCCCCATCGGAATGTGGGTCATATCCAACCCATTTAGCGGCTCATTCAAGCCTTTAACGAACCTCAGAGCCGTCTTCTCAGGTGTGTTTACCAAGTCTAAGCCAAATCTTCTGCTCGTGAGAGAAATTTCATCTCAAACCTACGCCTGAAATCTACCCATGTCTCCATTGGACACTCTCCATTCATGACCTACCACCAAAACGAGGCTTCGTCCTTCATTAATCAAGCTGCCAATTGGATATTCCTTCCATCTTCTACCTCAAAAATACCAAATAGATCTTCTACCTCCTTAAGCCAATTTCGAGCTTCAACAAACGTTTCTGATCCGTGAAAAGGTTTCCCGCCCATTGCCCAAAAATCCTTGCATATCTTTGCAAAAGTATCAACACGGGGAGGAAGAGGAGGAGGAGGAGGGAGAGGAGGAGGAGCATTTGCTGGGCCTGCGATATTGTCCCTAGCTTCCAGATACCTTCTAAACCATCCTGGTATCGGTATCCCCTTGGGTATCTCGGGAATTCCAGACATGCTGAAAAGAAAATGAAGAGATTCAAAATGGAGAACTCGGAAGAAAGATATATGGCTCTTGGGGGTTATGTTTTTAAAACAAACCTTTCTCTTGAAAATACTTTCCTTAAAACATATTCTTAAAAGTATTTCTTTATAAAATGCTTTTGAAAAATAGTTTTTCAAAATTCATATCTGTTTTGGTAACCTTCAGCTCTGATACCACGTGTAACACCCCACGTCCATTAATGTCACTCACAAAGGGAATGCATTAAGTTTCATGGAGCATTATTAGTATATAGAACAGAATATAACAAGACAGATACATATATTGGTACATGAAAATTTTAAAATAACTTTTATTGCAGCGGAGAAATAGTTTGACTACATCAACTTCATAAACCAACAATAAAACCAAGTACACTTAATATCCATCTTGACAAATTGTTTCTGAGTACATAAAGTAAAAATCATAAACCCCAACACAAGTAGCCATAAAAGAGATGAGCTGAACTTTACTTTCAGCAATCCAAGCACTTCTAATAGAGAGAAAGAGATCCAAGATCAAGCTCCACTAGAACTAGTCCCACCCTAAGAGCCTCGAGGGGGGGGGGGAGGAAGAAAAGAGGCGAAAGTAACAGGGGTCAGACATAAAGTCTGGCGACTATAATAATTTTAACAATATAATTATTAAAGTAACTAGGATAAGGCATAAACTGGAAGAACAAGGTATGACTGTGAAACAAGTGGACATGACAAAGCAATTAAGAGGAATATTCTGGCGTTAATCTTGTTCCTAATCACTATAGGATAATTACTAAACTGACCAATACTAATTACACTGCACCATTACTAGTCACCCTAAAAGTTGATCCCGCCGATAGAACATAACAATGATAATGGTAGTTTCGTGTACCCCTAGTTACCTCCATAGGTGCCACCTGACCCTATCTCCACTAGTTGTACCCATTACTCCCACGCGATCGGCTCCTTAACTTGTAGATACCCGTGTTGTTCCTACAGTGGGGTGTATCACTCCCCAAAGTGGCAACTCGATAACACAAAAGATACACGACTTATATCTACAAGATGCAACAACGTCTTACCTACCAACAAGGGCCCACGCACGCACACGACCCCGTTGGACTTGCGTTGCCCCCGCTAACCCGTTTTAACCTCTTACAATCAACCCAGTAAGCGTGTCCCATCCTTGACTTGGGTCGAGATCACAAAGATACTTAATGAGTTACTGGTTTGAAAAGGGCCCCCATGCCTGACACAAGCTTTCCACCTATGCTTGGTCCCCACTAGAATTTCCCACTTAACCCCATCTTATTCATGTCTTCATACATGTTTTCAACTTGGTTAAGTGTTTCAAATCGTATTTCACAAGCCACCCAAGGACACCCACTTAACCCCCATCGCCCACCACATGTTTATCTGGTTAAGTGTTACTTAATCCATTAGAACCGTAACCTTGTAAAGACCTCTCACATTAGACTGACATTTGCGGTTGCTGGATTTGCCGGGCGGGTCTAGGCAGTCTTATACCACAAAAGAGCCTAACCTCGTGTCTTTACAATCGTTAGACATTTAATTTGTGCCTTTGACCTCTCACATTAGACTACCATTTGTGGTTGCTGGATTTGTCGGGCGGGCCCGGGCAGTCTTACACAACAAACGAGTCTAACCTCGTGTCCTAGGCGGTTAATTATTACACATCTTTATTTAGCCCCAAATTGGATTAATATCCCTATTCAAATTTGTCAATAAATTCCAAATTGATTTATGTCCATAATTATCACCTAAATTATGTCCATAAATACCAATTATACCAATTAATGTCTTAAATTGATCATATGCCCTTTTAAGGCCATTTTATGCCAAATCACAATTATGTATATTCAATATTTTTCCATCATCCCCACGCTATTCGTACGTTTCAATATGACATATGTTAGACTCGCGAATAGTCTAACTTATAAAGAAAGAAAAGCAACATCACAACTTGCATAACACATAAAATAGATCTAAGAATCATAACATAAGTTTACATACCTATAACTTGCATATGAATTTCTAGCATACGATTCACATATTAAACTAGCATAGACAATGGGCATATAGAACATAAATTTTCATAACTATGTACTGCCATGGATCTGAATATAGATCTACACATAAAGATGTGAACTTGCATATGGATCTAAACTTAAAGGTGTAAACTTGCATATGGATCTAAACATAAGGGTGTGAACTTGCATATGGATCTAAACATAAAGGTGTAAACTTGTATATGGATCTAAACATAAGGGTTAATGTCACATAAACTAGCATATGCATATACATGATTCACATATGTTTTAACATCCCAAACTTGCATAAGATTCATATATGTTTTAAGATCCCAAACTTGCATAAGATTCATATAAGAACATATAGTCCAACATCACAAAATTGCATATAATTCACATAAAAACATATCACAAACTTGCATATAATTCACATAAGAACATATCACAAATTTACATATAATTCAACATCACATGATTCAAAATCATATTCATAATCCCATTTATAACTTATCATAATTAAATTAATTAATTATTTTGTGAAAGTTGTTATACTCACAAACAAAAGATTAGTCTTGTCTTTCTGGGATCTATATTCTGAAACTGAATTGCTCGCCTTTGATGTAAAATAATTGTTGTTTAGATTTGATTTGATTCTAGCATTAGGGTTGAAAGAGACGACGACTACTCTAGGTTCTCCATTGACGGCATGGCGGCTCTAGGTATGAATTAGTATGATTTTTGGTTGAGATTTAGATTGCTTATATAGAGTTTTAGTTAATTAAGAGCCGTCTGATTAACCTAGTATCAACCAACACCATCCAGTCAAGATAGAATAACACCTCAACCCTAATTACTCAGAACTGAGTCGAAACGTTGTCATCTTTCAGATCTGCCCAAGGGGGGAGGGGTCAGGTTGACACTGAGGTTGACCTGTATAGGGGAGGTCGACACTAGGGTCGACCCCCTAGTCGACCTGGTCCCTGGGCGGGAAATTTCCCGCCCAGGCTGCTTCCCTATTTTGAATTCAAATTTTGAATTCCTGAACCTGAGCTGTTTTTAATTTAATTAAATTCTAAAACTTCGGAAGGCCATATCTTCTTCATACGAAGTCCAATTCACACAAACTCGGACTCTATCTCAAGAAAAATTCCGAGACGAACGCAATGGCGCAACCCATTTCCCTTAATTCCCACATTTGAAATTAAGTATTCTTAAATTTGTTAACATTAATATTTAAAATCACGGGGTGTTACACGAACAACATGATGGCTTCATATAATGAGTTCTAGGGTTGAGGTTTGGGGTGATTATATAGAAGTCTAGGTCTAATTCTAGCCTTTAGATTAGTCTAGGAGAAATCAGAGCCATTAAACCAAAGGGATGTGTCATCCAGCCAACCATAGCATTACACATATGCCCTAATACCTCAGAAATCAGTCGCTGGCCAATCAGAGAAGGCCACATCAGCACAGGGTTTTAAAAATTCGTCACTGAGTCTGGATCTCAAAAGGGGATGACTCTCTATAGGGGTGGTCGACACCTATTTAGACACCCCTATGGGGGGTCAAAACCTATGACGACTCCCCTATTTGGGGGTCGATACCTATGTCGACTCCCCTTGGGGGGGGGGGGGTCGACACCTCTGAGCGGGAAATTTCCCGCTCAGCCCGCTTTGATTGAATTTCGAATTTTGAACAGTTTTGACCTTTAATTATTATTTTAATTTAATTTCTACTTAAACTTGAAATCTTCTAAACTCCATAACTTCTTCATACGGAGCCCGATATACACAAACTTGGACTCGATCTCAAGTAGAATTCCGAGAAGAATGCAATGGCGCAACCCATTTCCCTTAATTCCCACTTTTAAAATTAATTATTCTTTAATACGTTACTTTAACATTCACAGAAAATACGGGGTGTTACATTTCCGATAATATACCTCCGGAGATGAATACATTGGGGTTCAACAAGAACATCTTGCAACCCAGGCTAAACATGACCGGCCACTCATTTCGCTTGAGAGTACCGAATATATTAATACCACGGTTGGGGGCCAGCCAACCGAACCGATAGCATACATACAAAAATAAAAGGGACAACCGAAGGCATTTGATTTCTCCAGATTAGGTAATGATATACCCTTTTGATGGGTGCGACCCATATAGCCATGCAACCTACCTAATTTTTACCATTTCTCGGTTGATAAGGCTTGAGGTCATACTTACTTTTTAGAACATTTGGCCACCATTGACTTTGAATGCCACATCGTCAAATCCGTCAGAATCACTAGTTGATTTCCACAAAAATACTCTAGTTGTTAAGATAAGGCCTTTCTCCGCACAACTGTGGTACGTTTGAAGAAATCAACATAAGCGATCCATTTGGAAATACTCTGTCACACATCTGTCCATACAAGTCATCTAGGAACAGGGTGAACCGAAGGCACTCTCCTACTGCATCCAATTAAGTATCATCCAATGGATAAGTAGCGAGTCATCCTTGCAACCTGAAGATTTCACTTACGATAGATTCACTGCCGAAATATCTCTGGGAGCTAACTAAAGAAATTCAACCAGTAGTTCTTCCGCTTATGAAGATCCACGGTCTTCATTGCTCCATCTTCAATTAATATCTTTTACGTATTTGCTGGTTCAGAATGATTTTCGAATATAAATTCGATCATGGTCTTTCCGTACCAACAATTTTATTGGCCAGATTTGGTAGCTGGTTATCTAACTATCAAATAAATAATAATGATAATAAAATGAAGTCACTGATTCAGTACTCGACATTACTTGGCCTCTCTAATTAAAATAATTAATGAATATTTGATTAAACTTCTAAATATCTCAATATTTTTAATACAGTATTTACTTCTTATTTTAACATAAGATTATTTCAAAATTATTTTATTTACTTAGAATTAAACCATATATATATGTTCCCACTTTGGCTTTAACAAATTTCACTAACGCATTGTTACTTAAAAACAATATCCAATTTCTATTCTTTCAGAATAAACTCATTTCAAAACTTAACTTTTTATTTCCATTTTACTTTTGGAAAAATCATTATATATATAAATATATATATTCTCAAATCTTCCCATTTTCGTTACTTTGGAAATCTCATTATATATATTCTTAAATCTTGCAATTAACGTTGCATTATTATTTCTCATATGGAAATAATAAATTATTCTTAACCTCTTTTCCCTTACAAACTAAAATTATCCTCAGATAATTCTGAAGTCGTCCAAGTTGGGGTATTTGTTTAACTCTCAAACCATGATCAACAACGTCCTTATCTTAAGAAAGGTTTGAGTTATAATCCAAAAACCCATATTCATTCTAATATCAAACAAATCTCATTAAACTATTTTATTTAAAATATGGTTTATAAAACCTTCTCTTGGAAATATCTCCTTTTAAATATAACTTATTACTACTTAATATAATGATTAAGTAATTCCTTAATAAAATCACTTCTTTAAACTTTACTTCTTTCAAAGAATTCATCTTATAACTCGAACTATGATAACCAAATCCCATTACTAAATCCTTTACCAAATTCAATTACAAATCCCTTTTTAATCTTTCCTTTTTGAAGACCTCATTTTGATTCTATTTATTTCTCTCGATTCCACTTATTTCTCTTAATTCCATTATTTAATAATGTTAATTTAAAATTAATGCTATAATTTCACATCTCTTTTTTATAAACCTTAATTACAAAACTCAGGTTTTATATAAAACCCCTTTTATCTTTATTTCCTTTACTTAATTCAAATATTAAGTAAACAATTATTTTAAGCTGTCGTATTCGCTTAAAATCCCTTTTATAACTTCGTTATAAGACTCGGGTTTTAATATAAAACCCGTTCATAAATTCCTTTCACATTTCAATTTGATTCATTCCAACTTTGATCACTTTTAAATGAATTTCAATTAGAAAGTAATCTACTAAATTATTATTAATTAAAATAATAGTTTACTTCAATCATCAACTACAGTAGCAGTAGTTAACTTCTTAATTAACTAAAGTAAATAGTAAAGACCTTTTAAAATCTTATTAGATTAAAAAAAATCTGTTAAACTATTTCATTAGATTAATTCAAAACAAATTAATTTAATAAACCATCTCACTTAAAACGGTTGACCTAGTTAACTCAATATACGATTAATTCGTTAACCAATTTCAATTAGTCCTTCCTTTAAGTTAATTAATGATATAATTAATTTAAATAATCCCATTTAATACTTTCTTAACAAAACAGTTATCCAACTCTTAACTGCTAGGTTAATTTTTGCTCATTTTCCTATAAATCTTCTTAACGTTAGAATTTTCTTTATGAAATCAAATAATAATTTATTATAAACTTAAATAGTAAAAAATAAATATTTATTTCCTTTTAACAAACTTTTATTCAAAGTATAGATTTAAAAATCTGTATCTAATTATAAAATAAATTTTATAACTTTAATTCGTCGATTTACCTGATGGTAAATCAGTATTTAGAGAACGATTTATTTATAGGCCATATACTGCCAATTACTCAACCAATGCTACCCATTGGTTCAAACAAAACAAACGTTGAATTTTCAGTCAACGGTTAACAATCAAATCAATCATCCAATTAGAACAGTTCATATAATGATAATATGAAAATAAACACCATTAAATATATTTGAGGAATCCCATTGGATCCCTCCAATCTGTACTTTCCTATATTCAAATTGGTTATCACAAATAATATTATTCAATTCAGTTTAACTAATTATTTCTATAACAATAAATAACGAATATTTATCATCAACCAATTAACAAAACAATTTAACATGTTTATTTTATAAACGTGACCAACAAGGCAAGTTACCTCTATTGGGACCAATCGTTAAAATAACGATTTGGTGTTTCACTGAAATTAAACAACCATTTAATTTGATGGGTTCATTCAATATAAGAATATATATTTAACAAACAAACAAATTGTCAATCATTAGCAACCATAACACACAAAATAAAAACAGGACTTATATAAATATAAATGGGAAGAACTGAGTGAGTTTAACTCACCTTGATTTGGTTCTTCATTAAAATGATTGGTTTCCATTAAATTAAACATACATTTAGTTTAACAAATAATTTCAGTAGCTTCTAGTCTTGTCCAAATTAATTCCAACACGTAATGCTCGAAATACGATCCCAATGCTTTCTTGTTTGGCTTAATTCTTTTAATGTATGCTGGAGTTATAATAATATAACCATATGACTCTTAATTGGATAATTAGTTCCTTAATTAAAAGTTTATTAATATAATTATTTTTTTAACATCCAATTTATAACTGGTTACTGTGCTTCTTTTGTTTCCTTTGAATAGTCTGACCTTCAACCCACGTACACACCTATAGCAAATAAGTTTTTATTAAATTTATAAATAACAAATTTATAAAGTTAATTAATTTATATATGATTAACGGTGAATTAGGCAGACCAATAAAATATTCGTTGCTCCTTTTATTCGTTGCTCTTCCGAACTCAAAACGCATCACTGTGCGTTATTCCCGTATTCAACTGTGCATGAATTAATACAATAACTAATTAATAATCTTGATTATTGTAACGTCCCGTATTTTTACGGTATAATAATTAATTTATTTAAAAAGTGATTTAGAGATTTAAATGGTTATTTTATTAAATAATATTTAATATTTAATTAATATAAATAATAACATAATATATTTAATTCTAAAATAGTTAGAAACAGTATAATTCACAGTATTGTGCGAATTAGATTGTTTATAATATTTAATTCAGGTTAGAGTTGAATTATAATTACGAATTTATTATTTAAATGAAGTTTGAACGTATAAATTATAGTATAATTTAAATCAAGCCCGTAATGGCACGGCAGTTCGTAATTTGGCGATTCAAACTTTAAATGAATATACAGAATCCGTTTTAAATCATATTTTTGTGAAAAAAGAAATGTTCGGAGCTGGTTAAGTATATTTTTCTAATGGAAAACAAAAACCGAGATTTCGTCATGTAGATTATGAGTTATGTCCAAATCAAATTTTTGGAAAGTCGCTATAGAATTCCTTTATAATTTATAATGGTTTATTTATATTATAAAAGGATTTTTAATATAAATTGGGTATTGATTTAACATTGGATTTGAAATATCGAGTTATAAATTCAGGTAGGAATATTTTGGAGCTGTGTGATATTCTATTGTGAATATATAAGATAATATTAATTTATTAATATTTAATTAAATTGTTTTTAAATATATTAATATTTAAAAGGGTTTATTTAGACCTTAGCAAATAGCCATTTTTGAAAACGAACTCCATTTTCGACGAAACTAACTTTGTTGGATCTGGAATATTAAATTATTGATAGATTTCAATTTTTGTGATTTTTGGAGACAGTATGTGGCCGTACGGGATTTTAATGTAAAAAAAAGTCTATAATTTGACTTTAAAAGTACGCTGTGTGAGCAAACAGACTCGGAATTCGATGAAACAAGTTTCTTTGGTCCGTAATGTCAAACTCTAGTTGTATGTCTATTTTCGTTGAAATTGGATAGTATATGTGATCGTATGAATTTTTGAATGACAAATTAAACTTATAATCGAATGTAAATAAATATAAAATAAGTAGCTTACTTTCTAAGCTATCCTACTCTATACGTACCAATACCCAAACCCTAAAATTTCATTTTTAACAATCAAACAAATTTAACCGCCACCAGGAAAGTTTCCCCAAGAAATGTCGTGACCTTTGAGCATCAATTAAAAATCAGTTACTCAAAAAAAAAATCCGATATTCGATTATTGAAATCCTCAGAACAATAGCTTCCTTTTGGTACTTTTATTTCCTGAATTCGAACACAAGTCATTTGCATTTATTATGTTCCCATCAGTGTCAGACATTGGGATATACGCCGGAGCTGGTTCGAAGACCAAACATGCATTGGTAGGGGTCAGAAGACCGAGGCGAGCATGTTAATTGGATTTCGGCAGTGGATAGCAGCTGCGTAAATTTTGTTATGGGTTTTCATTTGATTTGGGGTCGATGTTTTTGCTATGTACTACGTAGAAAGGAGCGGAAGCTATGATTTCCACCTGCGTGTGAGTTCCTCGAAAACAGGAATTGTAACACCCCACGTCCATTAATGTCACTCACGAAGGGAATGCATTAACTTCCATGGAGGTTAAAAGTGAATATAGAACAGAAAAATTACAACAAGACAGATAGTAAATAGTACTTGGAAATCTAAAACTTCATTTTATTGCACCGGAAATTAAACATGTTTGTTACATCATAAAACCATAGATCATAATCAAGTACAATATCCATCTTCATAAAAACAAAATACATAATCCCATTACATAAATAGCCAATAAAAAGATAATAAGCTGGACTTTACTTCAACGGTCCAAGCTTTCCAAAGAGAGATGAAGCAATTCAATCAAACTCCGCTAGAGCTGGGCCCAACCTGAGGACCTGGAGGGGGTCAGACATAAAGTCTGGCGAGTATGATAATTCTAACAATACTATTATCAAAATAACTAGACTAAGGCATAAGCTGGAAGACAAGTAAATGTCTATGAACTCTTAGGAAGATAAAGATAGCGTTTAAGATAACGTTAAAGATAACGGTAAACGCACACCTAATTACTAACGAATGATTACTACACTGCACCGCACATTACTACACTGCACCACACCAGTCACCCTATTGTTTGATCCCACTTGCTTCACACAGAAACTTTATAAATAGCCTTACATACCCCTAGCTGAATACATAGGTGCCGTCTGCCCCTATCTCCACTAGGTGTACCCCACTACCCACTTTCGATCGGCTCCCTACTCGTAGATACCCGTGCTGGCCCCACAGTGAGGTGTATCACTCCCCTAAAGTGGCAACCCGATACAACTTGAGAATGCATGGCTTATACCTACACGATGCAACAACATCTTACCTACCAGCCCGGGTCCACACACGCATACGAAACCCGTTGGACTTGCGTTGCCACCGCTCCCCGTTTTGGCCTCTTACAGTCGAACCCATCATGCGTGTCCCGTCCTCGACTTGGGTCGAGCCCACAAAGATACGTTTGGGATACTGGTCGAAATGGCCCCCCACAAGCTACCCACTTAAGCTTGTCACTAGTATATCCCACTTAACCCTCTTAGTCATGTTCATTTACATGTGTGTTTGGTTAAGTCTTACTAATCGTATTTCACATGCCACTAAGGGCACCCCCTAGATTCCTCATGCCACCCAAGGCACCTACTTAACCCCCATGTCCCACCTTACATGTTTATCTGGTTAAGTATTTCTTAATTCATTCAGGCCATAACCTCATAAAGACCTCTCACATTAGACTGGCATTTATGGCAGCTGGATTTGCCGGTCGTGTCCGGGCAGTCTTACACCATAAAAGAGTCTAACCTCATGTCTTTACAACCGTTATGCTTTAGTTTAGGCCTAGGACCTCTCTCACATTGGGCTGACATTTGTGACCACTGGATTTGCCGGGCGGGTCCAGGCAGGTTTACGTCACAAACGAGTCCAACCTCGTGTCCTAAGCATTGATTAACACTTAAAATCTTTTACCCCAGTTTTAATAATTCCCTATTCAAATTATTAATTAAGTCAACTTTTAATGATGTCCATAATTAACTCAATTATGGCCATCCACTTATGGCATGCAAAATCATATTAATTGCAACCCAACTTTTTAATATTAAATCCTTAATATTACCCCTACCCCACGTTTATACGTTCGCTTATTCAACGCATAATATAGGCTAGACTTGTATAGTCTAACACCTAGCATAGAGATAAATTATCACAACATATAGACAATTAAAATAAATCTAATCATAATAGGGGTGAAACTTGCATAAACTACACATGTTAAGGATCAAAAGGTGTCAACTTGTTAAATGTCTCAATTTACATGATATGATCATAGCCCAAATCTATACATAAACTTGCATATGGGGTTTTTAGGCAACATAATGATGGTGTGAACTAGCATAGGATATCACATATGTCATAGCATAATTCTAGATGTCATAATAGATGTCTTGGCATATGTTCATAACTTTTCTAATCAATCTAACTTGCATATGTGACTTGTCATATAGATCAACATAACCCAAATATGATGATTTAATTAATATGAACTAACTAGCATAGATGGTAACATCAAGGCCTTTTTAACATGTATGATTCATAACAACTTAGCATAGAAACTTTCAACATACATAACATCATCATAGCATGATTTACAACATATAAGATATCATCATCACATAACATTGGATTTACAATATACATGATAGCAAAAGGGGTTTACAACAACATATATGATAATTCACATCATCTACTCATAATCCATTCATAACTCAACCTAATTAAAATGATAATAATCTTGTTAAGATCATCATACTCACAATTTAGAGAAGAAAAGAGAGAGTTTTGCTTTGCTTTAGGGTTGAGAGAATAAGAATTGAATTTGCTTTTCTTCTTTCTTAGTTGGCGGCGGCTCCATTGATTTCCATGGCGACGGTATGATGGTAACTATTCTATTTTAATTAGGTTTAGGGTTAGCATTAGGATGTATTTATAGGTGTAGGAAGTTATTTAGGACCATTAGATTAACCTTGAACCATGAGAACCAATCAAATGCAAAATCTGCATTTGAGCGAATCGGCCCACGGGTTGACAGCCAAACACCCTGGGTTAACCCCTAGTCGACCCAGCGTGGCTCGGGTCGACTTCAAAAATGGGCCGGTTCGGTTATTTCCCCTCCCAATTCACTATTTTGAACTTTTTCGCATATTTATTTATTTAATTTTTAATTTATATATATATACATATATCAATATATATATATATTTCTCTGCGCAACCCATTTCACTTAATTCTTTTCTA
Organism: Allium sativum; assembly: GCA_030737875.1. Classification (NCBI taxonomy): domain Eukaryota; kingdom Viridiplantae; phylum Streptophyta; class Magnoliopsida; order Asparagales; family Amaryllidaceae; genus Allium; species Allium sativum. The sequence goes on along the minus strand of CM060924.1, from coordinate 343,674,219 downwards.
AAAATTATGTATACTTTAATTTGTGAATTTTAATGTTATAAAATTACGGGGTGTTACATTCTCCCCTCCTTAAAGGATTTCGTCCCCGAAATCTCCAAGTCAAGAAGAATGTATATCCTACCATCTAATCGTCCATCTACTTAACCATCAAACACCAACATCCATTGTCCTTAAAAGACTTCTAATGCTTTAATATTTATATGCACAGTGTGTGTATATGTCCATATCTAATGCAAAATTAGGCGGTCTACTGATTCAGTCGACCTCCTTAGTGCAATTCATGATAGTGCCATGCGTCCAATATGTATGCAAAAGATTCCTAATGATACATATTAATTCTATATGCGTGCACAACCATCCACCTGAATGCAGAAAATATATGATAATACAACCATTATACATCCATTTTACTAAATACATCCATATATATGCAATATGCAATATGAAGTTACTGAGCCGATCTGGTGCTTAATAGTGTGTGTATATGCATCCACGAGCAACCACTAGCAAAAACTTGCATCCACTTTGCATCCACCATACATAACATGTCTCAAACACATGTTTCAACCATAGGATTATCCTAACTAAAGGTCAAAGATACTAGCGAGAGGATATACTAAAGATTAGATAAGTACAAGCTAAGCGATAAAGGAGAAATTAAAGGACATACCCTCAAAAAGAAAAGGGTATCGTGAACGCATCTTCTCTTCCATCTCCCAAGTAGCGTTGCTCTCATCATCTCCCCATTGCACTTTGACTAGTCTGACCTCTCGATTCCTCAACCTCTTGATCTCCGACCCAATAAAACGCATAGGAGCTCGTCGAATTGTCGCATCACGCTCTATCTCCACCTCTCTAAGCAAGCTCGGCTCTACCACTTCCGCGGTCTCGTGCAAGCACTTCCTCAAATGTGACACATGGAATACGTCATGTACACCACTAAGTCTCTCGGGCAACTCCACTCTATACGCCATCCGTCCAATCCTCTCCTTAATAGGAAACGGCCCTACAAACCATGGTGCTAATTTCCCAATGGACCCAAAGCGAACAACGTTTCGTAATGGAGACACTATGACAAAGACCATGTCCCCAACTTCAAACTCGAGATCTATCCTCCTCTTATCCGCATAAGATTTCTGCCTATCTTGCGCTGCTTTCATCCTCCTTCGAATCAAGTCGATCTTCTTCGAAGTCTCCCTAATCATATCTGGCCCAAGTAAGATCTTATCCGTAGATTCCCACCAACATGTAGGTGAACGACAAGGTCGTCCATATAGAGCTTCGAATGGTGCCATACTAATGCTGGACTGAAAGCTATTATTATATGCGAACTCAACCAATGGAAGATGCTCTTCCCACGTACCCCCAAAGTCTAGGATACATAGCCTCAACAGATCCTCTAGAATGCGATTCACCCTCTCATTCTGGCTGTCCGTCTGAGGATGATATGCGGTGCTCAAACATAACTGAGTCCCTACCGCCTCTTGTAAGCTTCTCCAAAATTCGCTAGTGAAAATAGGATCGCGGTCGCTCACTATGCTAGAAGGAACACCGTGCAAACGAACTATCTCTCGAACGTATAGAGAAGCTAACCATGGAGTAGTCCTCTTACTCTTCCCGAGAATAAAATGGGCGCTCTTAGTAATTCTATCTACTATAACCCAAATTCCCGTATTACCCTTCCTCGATCGCGGTAATCCATCCACAAAATCCATCGAGATGCTTTCCCATTTCCATAGTGGAACCTCCAATGGGTGAAGCAACCCACCGGGTTTCTTTTGCTCCGCTTTTACTTGTTGGCACACCAAGCATCTAGCGACATACTCGGCCACGTCTTTCTTCATGCCGACCCAAAAGTAAACTCTCTTCATGTCTTTGTACATCTTGTCCCCGCCGGGATGAATGGTCATCTTCGAACGATGTGCTTCGTCAAGAATAGTCTTCCTTAGGTCATCGTCTTTTGGTACACAAAGTCTACCGTCCCTACGTAACCAACCCTTATCATCTAGGGTATACCTACGGAGATAGATTGATGAATCCCCTCCTTTGAGATTTTCTACTAACTCAACTAACTGTGGGTCATCTCGCCGTGCCTCGCCAATCCGTCCCAAAAGCGTAGGTCTGACCTCCAAGGACGCTAGCAAACCGGGTACGAAGTCAACGGAAGGTCTAAAGTCAAACATCGAAATGAATTCTAAATTTTGCCGCTCAACAAACAAAGGACTTAAGGATAATCTTTTTCTACTTTAGGCATCGGCCACCACGTTACCCTTGCCAGGGGTATATGCTATCTTAAAGTCGTAGGACGCTAAGAACTCCATCCACCTTTTCTGCCTTACGTTCAAGTCCTTTTGAGAGAATAGGTATTTTAAAGATTTGTGGTCAGTGAATAGTTCGAATTTCTTACCAAGAAGATAATGATGCCAAGACTTAAGCGCGAAAACAATAGCGGCCAACTCTAAGTCATGTGTGGGGTAATTCTTCTCATGCGCTCTCAACTGCCTTCCACCATAGGCTATTACCCTGCCCTCTTGCATTAAGACTGCGCCTAGTCCTGTCCCACAAGCGTCAATATAAATGGTAAACGGCTTACTCCCGTCTGGTAATACTAAGACTGGGGCTGAAGTCAAAGCTCTTTTCAAACGTTGGAACGCATCATCACAATCTATGTCCCATGTGAAAACTAGGTTCTTCTTCGTCAAGCGTGTCAATGGAGCTGATATCTTTGCGAAGTCTTTGATAAACTTCCTATAGTAGCCAGCCAACCCCAAGAAACTTCTCACTTCGGTAGCATTTTTAGGAACCTTCCAATCTTGGATGGCCACCACCTTCGCGGGATCTACAGCTATCCCTTCTTTGGAAGCCACGTGTCCTAAGAACAGTACTTCCTTCCTCCAAAAATGACACTTAGAAAATTTAGCTTTAACATTATGCGCTCGAAGAGTCTCCAACACTTCCCTAAGATGTAGGGCATGCTCTTCTTCATCCTTAGAAAAAATCAAGATGTCATCTACAAAGACTACCACAAATTTGTTAAGGTACTCCCTAAACACCCTACTCATCAAATCAACAAAGTATGCGGGGGCGTTTGTCAAACCGAAGGGCATCACTAGCCATTCATAGGAACCGTCCGGAGTTCTAAAGGCAGTCTTGTCAATGCTATCCTCAGCCACTCTCAACTGATGGAAACCAGTGGCTAAGTCCAACTGCGAAAACACTGAGGCGCCAACTAACTGATCGAAGAGATCGTCAATCCTCGGTAGTGGGTGTCTGTTCTTCTTAGTAAGCTTGTTAAGTTCTCTATAGTCCACACAAAGTTTAAGGGACCCATCCACCTTCGTGGCAAATACTACTGGAGCACCCCACTCCGATATACTTCGTCTTATGAACCCCTTCTCAAGCAACTCCTTCACTTGCTTACCGAGTTCCCTCCTTTCACGTGGAGCCATGTGGCGTACTGGCAAAGATACTGGTTTCGCATTATCCACAAGATATATTCGAAAATCTATCTCCCGCTTCGGAGGCAAGCCCTTCACCTCCTTAAAAACATCCGAGTATTCTCGGACCACTCTAACAGATCGTAGATTTTCCTCAGACGCGTCAAGCGATTCTAGATAACTTAGCATAACCGGATTTATGGGATTACAAAAGATTTCGAGAGTGTTGCCAAGGCGAGTCACGAGCCTAACTACTCTCCTTTCACAATCAAGAACGGCCCCATTTCTGGATAACCAATCCATTCCTAAAATTAGCCCATAGCCCGTGAAGCCCAACACATAAGCATCACATCTAAATTCAACGCTAAGTATGGAAATTTTCAAATCCAAACACATCATAGACAAATAAGCTGAGCCCACAATTGGATTCTAAACAACTAAGGGATCCTCTACTAAACTGGTGTTTAAGTGCAGTGATTCAACTAATGATGTAGAGATAAACGAATGTGATGCACCCGAATCGAATAAGGTACGGACAGGATGATCAAACAGAAAAACTAAGCTTTCAACAGAAATGGTTCTACCTCGTTCTTGCAGCGGTGGGACCGCGAGAGCCTGAACTTGTCCCCTTGCCTGCCCTGGTGCTATAAGAGCCTGCACCTGTCCTCCCGAGGTAGCTCCTTCCCTCTGCCCCTTCTTTGGGCAGTCCTTCACTAAATGTCCCACATCGCCACAATGAAAACAGCCTGTCTTCTTTTTCTTTCGGCAATCCTTGCTGAGATGGCCTAGGGTTCCACAGTTAAAACATTTCTTCTTTCCCTTGCCGTTATTGTCTTTACCACCCTTCTTGTTTTGCTGTTTTGGTTTCTTCTGATCCCCCTTCTTCTCGGGTGCCTTTTCAGCTTTAGCGCTTTTCTCCTCATGCATGAGTGCCATTTCTACTAACTTCTCAAAGGTGGCCCCCATCGGGATGTGGGTCATAGCCAACCCTTGCAATGGTTCATTCAAGCCATTCACGAACCTCAGTGCCTTCTTTTCCGGCGTGTTCACTAAGTCCAAGCCAAACCTTGCTAACTGATTAAATTTATTGACATATTCTTTCACTGATGAGCTTCCTTGCTTCAATGTTAAGAACCATTCCATATATAGATTTTCTTCCGCCCTTGAGAGAAACTTCGCCTCGAACCTACGTTTGAAATCCGCCCAAGAGTCAACAGGACGCTCCCCATTAGTGACCTCCCACCAAAACGAGGCCTCTCTCTTCATCAACCAAGCTGCTAATCGAACTCTCCTCCCTTCTTCTAATTCAAAGATTTCTAGCAATTCTTCCACCTCCTTAAGCCAATCTCTAGCTTCCACAAACGTTTTTGACCCTTGAAATGGTTTTCCACCCATAGCCTTGAATTCCTTGCACGTCTTTGCAAAAGTATCTACGTGAGGAGGAGGAGGAACAGGTGCAACTGGTGGTGGAGGAACATTGGCTGGACCTGCAGCGGCCCTAGCCTCTAATAACCTCCTATACCATCCTGGTATCGTTACACCGTCGGGTAGATTAAGATCTTCAGCCTTGCTGAAACGAAAAAGGAAAGATTCAAAATGGAGAATTCGAAAGATAAAGATATGGGCTATTGGGGATTATGTTTTTTTTTCTTAAAAACTTTTCTCTTTAAATTTCTCATTAAAACATGTTTTTGAAAGCACTCTTCCAAAAATAACTATTTTTCTAAAGTATTTTTATCTGTTCTGGTAACCTTAAGCTCTGATACCACATGTAATACCCCACGTCCATTAATGTCACTCACAAAGGGAATGCATTAACTTCCATGGAGGTTATAAGTGAATATAGAACAGAAAAATTACAACAAGACAGATAGTAAATAGTACTTGGAAATCTAAAACTTCATTTTATTGCAGCGGAAATTAAACATGGTTGTTACATCATAAAACCATAGATCATAACCAAGTACAATATCCATCTTCATAAAAACAAAATACATAATCCCATTACATAAATAGCCATTAAGAAGATAACAAGCTGGACTTTACTTCAACGGTCCAAGCTTTCCAAAGAGAGATGAAGCAATTCAATCAAACTCCACTAGAGCTGGGCCCAACCTGAGGACCTGGAGGGGGAAAAAGGATAGAAACAGAGGGGGTCGGACATAAAGTCTGGCGAGTATGATAATTCTAACAATACTATTATCAAAATAACTAGACTAAGGCATAAGCTGGAAGACAAGTAAATGTCTATGAACTCTTAGGAAGATAAAGATAGCGTTTAAGATAACGTTAAAGATAACGGTAAAGGCACACCTAATTACTAACGAATGATTACTACACTGCACCGCACATTACTACGCTGCACCACACCAGTCACCCTATTGTTTGATCCCACTTGCTTCACACAGAAACTTTATAAATAGCCTTACGTACCCCTAATTGACTACATAGGTGCCGTCTGCCCCTATCTCCACTAGGTGTACCCCACTACCCACTTTCGATCGGCTCCCTACTCGTAGATACCTGTGCTGGCCCCAAAGTGGGGTGTATCACTCCCCTAATGTGGCAACCCGATACAACTTGAGAATGCACGGCTTATACCTACATGATGCAACAACGTCTTACCTACCAGCCCGGGTCCACACACGCATATGAAACCCGTTGGACTTGCGTTGCCACCGCCCCCGTTTTGGCCTCTTACAGTCGAACCCAACATGCGTGTCCCGTCCTCGACTTGGGTTGAGCCCAAAAAGATACGTTTGGGATACTGGTCGAAATGGGCCCCCACAAGATACCCACCTAAGCTTGTCACTAGTATATCCCACTTAACCCTCTTAGTCATGTTCATTTACATGTGCGATTGGTTAAGTCTTACTAATCGTATTTCACATGCCACTAAGGGCACCCCCTAGATTCCTTATGCCATCCAAGGCACCTACTTAACCCCCATGTCCCACCTTACATATTTATCTGGTTAAGTATTTCTTAATTCATTCAGGCCATAACCTCATAAAGACCTCTCACATTAGACTGGCATTTATGGCAGCTGGATTTGCCGGTCGGGTCCGGGCAGTCTTACACCATAAAAGAGTCTAACCTCGTGTCTTTACAACCGTTATGCTTTAGTTTAGGCCTAGGACCTCTCACATTGGGCTGACATTTGTGACCACTGGATTTGCCGGGCGGGTCCGGGCAGGTTTACGTCACAAACGAGTCCAACCTCGTGTCCTAAGCATTGATTAACACTTAAAATCTTTTACCCCAGTTTTAATAATTCCCTATTCAAATTATTAATTAAGTCAACTTTTAATGATGTCCATAATTAACTCAATTATGGCCATCCACTTATGGCATGCAAAATCTTATCAGTTGCACCCCAACTTTTTAATATTAAATCCTTAATATTACCCCTACCCCACGTTTATACGTTAGCTTATTCAACGCATAATATAGGCTAGACTTGTATAGTCTAACACCTAGCACAAAGATAAATTATCACAACATATAGACAATTAAAATAAATCTAATCATAATAGGGGTGAAACTTGCATAAACTACACATGTTAAGGATCAAAAGGTGTCAACTTGTTAAATGTCTCAATTTACATGATATGATCATAGCCCAAATCTATACATAAACTTGCATATGGGGTTTTTAGGCAACATAATGATGGTGTGAACTAGCATAGGATATCACATATGTCATAGCATAATTCTAGATGTCATAATAGATGTCTTGGCATATGTTCATAACTTTTCTAATCAATCGAACTTGCATATGTGACTTGTCATATAGATCAACATAACCCAAACATGATGATTTAATTAATATGAACTAACTAGCATAGATGGTAACATCATGGCTTTTTAACATGTATGATTCATAACAACTTAGCATAGAAACTTTCAACATACATAACATCATCATAGCATGATTTACAACATATAAGATATCATCATCACATAACATTGGATTTACAATATACATGATAGCAAAAGGGGTTTACAACAACATATATGATAATTCACATCATCTACTCATAATCCATTCATAACTCAACCTAATTAAAATGATAATAATCTTGTTAAGATCATCATACTCACAATTTAGAGAAGAAAAGAGAGAGTTTTGCTTTGCTTTAGGGTTGAGAGAATTAGAATTGAATTTGCTTTTCTTCTTTCTTAGTTGGCGGCGGCTCCATTGATTTCCATGGCGACGGTATGACGGTAACTATTCTATTTTAATTAGGTTTAGGGTTAACATTGGGATGTATTTATAGGTGTAGGAAGTTATTTAGGACCATTAGATTAACCCTGAACCATGAGAACCAATCAAATGCAAAATCTGCATTTGAGCGAATCGGCCCACGGGTTGACAGCCAAACACCCTGGATTAACCCCTAGTCAACCCAACGGGGCTCGGGTCGACCTCAAAAATGGGCCGGTTCGGTTATTTCCCCTCCCAATTCGCTGTTTTGAACTTTTTCGCATATTTATTTATTTAATTTTTAATTTATATATATATATATATATATAAATATATATATATATATATTTCTCTGCGCAACCCATTTCACTTAATTCTTTTCTAAAAATTAAGTATACTTTAATTTGTGAATTTTAATGTTATAAAATTACGGGGTGTTACAGGAATGGAAGTCACGGAAGGGAGTTAAAAGAGGGTGTCTGTTGTCTGGGAAGAAAGGTGTTTGTTGTACTCTGGGGTATGAGATGGAGTGTTAAAATGTTTGGTAATGGTGAATATCGTATCACATACGGTTGATGTATGAAGTCGCGATGCCAGAAGTTGTTCGAGCTGGGTGATTTTGGTTTAAGGGAAAAGAGGAGATGAAGAGAAAGGTTTTAGGCATTTTTGTTTTTAATTTCTCGCGAGGTAAAGAGGGAGTAAGGATGAGAATAGTGTAGAGTTTTTTCCACTGTCTAGAAGAAACAAATCGTGGAAGATTATTAGGGCGGGCTTAACCGTGGATTAGAGAAGTGCTTAAGTAAATTAATAACCCTTATTTTGTTGTTAATGATATTTAAACCATATATAAATTGTAAAATTAATAACTTTCCGTCATTATCAGAATCTGACAAAACAAGATCCGTTGGGATCGTATGGAAGAAGGCTACACAATGGAACCGACTGGAAGTGAATTTGAGCTCGTTACAGTTTATAGCGAAATAAATTATCTGTCTCAATCAATGACAATTATCGTTATTTAACGATAACTATCCAATGTGAGTAAAACTCACTAACTCTGCATAGTTATATCTTTATAACGTATTTTTAGAACCGATAAATGATGGTTGATTGTTGTGTGTTGATTATTTGGATGATTTGTTAATTGATTGGTTGAAATTATAGATTTTGTGATATATATACAAATATATATATCATTAATCAAATATTGATTCTTTTGATCAGAATATTTCATATTGAAATGAAAGTAATGTTAATTATATTGTTTAACATCTGTGGACGTAGGGAAACAAGTTAGAGGGATCTAACTGGATTCCTCAATATTTATAATACTGGATTTTTCATATATTGTGATATATGATGTGATATATAATATGTGATTTGATTATGATGACACTGGTATTGTTATTTGATATTTTAAATACCATAAGAAATATCGGAATGTGAAAAGGGAACTTTCCAAGTGTATATTGAAAATAATATATTTATAAAATCAAAGGATTTTATAAAAGGAAATATTTATAAAATCAAAGAATTTTATAAAAGCAATATATATAAAATCAAAGAATTTTATAAAAGAAATATTTATTTAGATAATAAATAGAAATTTAAAAGGAATATTTATTAAGAAAATAAATAGAATTATCAAAGGAATATTTATTTAGAAAATAAATAGAATTATAAAAGGAAATATTTATAAAATAAGTAGAACTTTATAAAAGGAATATTTATTTAGAAAATGAATAGAACTATAAAAGGAATTTTTATTTAGAAAATAAATAGAATTATAAAAGGAAATATTTATAAAATGAATAGAATTTTATAAATGGAGATATTTGGGAAATGAATAGAATTTTATAAAGGTAATATTTGGGAAATGAATAGAATTTTATAAAAGGAAATATTTGGGAAATGAATAGACTTTTATAAAACGAAATATATGGGAAATGAATATTAAATGGAAATCGGTTTTAACAGATAAATGGAAAGGATTAATTTAAAGTAGATTTCAAATAATCTGTTCTAACAGATAAATTGAGAAGATTAATTTACAAATAATGTTTTATAAATTAAATAAAATATTTATCATGTGATAAATGGAATATATAAGTCTGAACTTATATAGAGAAGTAGAAATCAGTTTTGACACCGATATTTTCAATAGAATGTGAAGTCAACATTTATAAAGGGAATTATAAATGAGATTTAGGTGTTAGAAATAAAAAGGGGATTTTGTATGAATAATTCTATAAATAAAACTATAAATAGAATTTGGAAATGGGATATTATTTTAAAATACGAAATCAAACTTAATGGATTATATAAAAGAAATATTTTTCACATTCGATGTGAATAATGGATTAAAATAAATATTTTATAAATTTAAACATTTATATGAAAAATTGGGTTTTTAAATTGGAATTCAAATGGGAATTTGAATGAGATAGGAAATAGAGTTAATCGAATATAAGTTATTTGGATAGAGTTAGTCGAATAATAGTTAATCGAATAAGAGTTAAATCGAATAGAGTTAAATCGAATATTAGTTATTCGAATAGAGTTAATCGAATATAAGTTATTCGAATAGAGTTATAGTCGAATAATAGTTAATCGAATAAGAGTTAAATCGAATAGAGTTAAATCGAATATTAGTGATTCGAATAGAATTAATCGAATATTAGTTTTTCGAATAGAGTTAATCGAATATTAGTTACTTGAGTAGAGTTAAATCGAATATTAGTCATTCAAATAGAGTTAATCGAATATTAGTTAATCGAATAAGAGTTAAATCGAATATTAGTTATTCGAATAGAGTTAATTGAATATAGTTTATTCAGAGAAAGGAGTTATCGAATATAGTTATTCGAAGATAGATTATCGAATATAGTTTATTCGAAAGAGAGATTATCGAATATAGTTTATTCGAAGAAAAGAATTATCGAATAGAGTTTATTCAAAGGGGACTTATCGAATAGAGACTATTCAAGAGAGAATTATAAGTTGAAATTTGGTTTCATCGAATTTAGGAAAGTACTATTCACTTTTCGTTTTTAATCAAGATTTATTTATTTATTAATGAGTTAGTTGTTTGTTTATTTATCCAAATTAATAAATAAAAGTTATATTTAAGTTGTAATTGTGATGGCCCGTAACTTCCCCGTGAAGGAAAGCCCGGATTACCTTGAGAACAACACACAAATGAACGCAAATGGAAGAACATTTCATTGCTATTACAACAATTCCATCAGATACAAGAATATACAGAGTATAATTGAATAAATTACATTCGATAAATATCAGAGATTACAATAAATTACATAGCAGCGGAAAATAATACAAAGCACAACTGAAGGTGATATACGGATACAGAGCTTTCCGGATATCATTCCAGCTGTAAACCAGGATCCTGTGAATATAAATCTGCAAAACCAAAACTACTAGCTGCCCGTGTCAAAAATAAGGGCACCCAGAGTTTAGGTTAAAACAATAAACTCCAGGTCAGTCATGTGACTGGTGTGAGAACTAAAACAGTTATTTAGAACTTTACTTTAAAAGAGAGTAATTCAAGGGACCATGCTGTATAACACGGAACGGGTTTCCTCCCAAGAATACCAGTGCATAGAATAAACAGCGCAATGCTTTTTCGAAAAATGAAGCTATTATGAGACCCAGGTCCCATCACACAATGCAACACAAGCCGGAGGATAGGGTTTTCCCTTATAATAGCCAAACATGCTTGGTAAGTTTTTAAACAAATCATTTGATACTATAATAAGTGTATAGTGTCAAAACATTTCAATCATAAATATCAATCATAGACGACATGGGTACCATATATCATGTCGCCATACTAGTTCTACAATTAAAACCGCAATATCTTGTATTGGAAATTGGATTTCCGTCATGACTCGAGGCAAGGGGCAAGCTCCTCTCCGCTTCGAGACACTCTAGCAAATGCCTTGGGACTACACACTCTGGGTAACCCCTGGATGCTTCAGGGCCGGTCCTCTCTTACGTTTGAGGATTGGCAATTCCTGAACACACATTAACCGGTCCTTACAGACCCAAAATCGAGGCGCCTCATCCAACAACCACATAGGTGAAAAGTATATAAATGTCAGGGCTGGTAAGTCACTGACACCACCAATGCTGGAAAGAAACGTCGTGCTCTCCCTGCAGTCCTTATCCCGTTTTTGACTCATACCGAGGTGTGAGGCTCGCAAATTCACGTTATACACAAAGCTGCCACGTAAACCGTGCTTTGATCATCAACCACAAAACTTTGCTTTTTAACAGAAGCCTTGATCCATGTAACTTAGCATGCCACACAGGCAATTCATGCCATGCGATTGATATCTATCGATATATAACCTCTAAGCTCGTACGTCTCAAAGAAGGACGTTAAGCAAAAGAATAAATTCTCCGCCGCCAAACAGATATATATTTAACAGAAATCAATCAACACAGAATAAAATCAAATGTCAGACACACAATCCATTTACAAGTTCGTTCTGGGTCTGAACGAAAACGGAGGCACTTTCCTCGCATATCCATCGATCTCCAAGTACGTCTGGACGACCACCGACTATTTCCATCCTCTTGGGTGTACAGCCCAATCAGGATCATCAGTAATTATCCAAACGATGTGAAGACTTCCGTTCTTCAACCACCGTCTTCATCTTCGACATATCGTCGAATCGATTATTCAGAATGGGTGTAAACCCGGCCTTTCCGAACAACCCGCGTATATTATAAACAAATGTTACACAAACACAACATACGCCTCATTCCAATTCATTAGCCACTAACCGTAAATCAGTAAGAGAGCAATTCCCCAAATATTAACCCCGAAGGCCGAAACCAACATCAGATCAATACCCAGGAAACCATTCTTCTTAACTAACCTACAACTAGTTTCTAAATTTCAATTCTTAGGGAAAGGTTCCCATTAATTTTATCAAAGATAAATTCTTTAAAATTTATTCTTTAATCTTCCGTTGGATATCATTTTAAACCAAATTATGGTTTTCCAAACTAGTCGTGATTAGCGAATCACACCGAAGTAATTATTTATTTTATTTTCCAATCCCAACCTATTCATCCCATGAAGCAAAACTGGTAATACTCCATATCTAACACCATGGTGTTATTGGTAAAGTTAATTACCATTTCACGTTCAAATCTAATAAAAGATTTAACTATCGCTTTGGAGCAAAACTGGTAATACTCCATTCTCGCTCACTTGCCAATTTTGATAATTTCAATTATCAATTCACATTTCAATCTAATTGCAGATTCATTAAAACTCCTTTTACTGGGTTAAAGAACTAATGTCATTTAAAACACAGTTCACGATAAACCCAAATCACATTCTATTTATTATCGGGTTAAAGAACTAGTGTTGTTTAAAACACCGTTCACGATAAACCCACAAATCAATTCTATTTAAAACCCATTTCAAATCCAATTTATTTATTTAAAAATAAATGGGTTTTAATTTTAGTTCAAAACTAGTTCATTTCGATAAAAAACTATTTTTATCTTTTCAAATATGGAGTTTTTCATCCCAATTTTTCCCAAATCATTTCTTATGATTTCACACAAATTATTGATATTTTTAATAATTTTATCAAGGCCCGTACAGTCGATTTCCATCAACGGCCGTCGAACTGCACTTACAACGACCTTTTCCAAATTTGATTTGGACGTATATCCAAATCCAACCGTTAGATTTCAAATTTCTAATATTCGTTAGAAATCTCTTTTCGATACGAACCCAACGGTTCCAGTTTTAGGAGAATCCGACGGTCGGATCTCCCGTAATGTCCGTTCGAAATAAATGGTCGAAATTCACGAACTGCCACGGCGCGGCGCGTTCTATTCAGGCCATTATATATAATATATATATATTATATATTTCGTCGATTTCCCTTTTTAAAGGAATTTTATAAATCGTTTCAAATTTGTTTCAAAAACAATTTCAACATTCATTTCAAATTCAAATCGATTTCAATTCTATTTCAATTTCGTTTTCTATTCGATTCAATTCAAATTCATTTTCTATTCGATTCAATTCAAATTCGTTTTCTATTCGATTCAATTCAAATTCGTTTTCTATTCGATTTAATTCAAATTCGTTTTCTATTCGATTCAATTCAAATTCGTTTTCTATTCGATTCAACTCAAATTCGTTTTCTATTCGATTCAACTCAAATTCGTTTTCTATTCGATTCAACTCAAATTCGTTTTCTATTCGATTCAATTCAAATTCGTTTTCTATTCGATTCAATTCAAATTCGTTTTCTATTCGATTAAATTCAAATTCGTTTTCTATTCGATTCAACTCAAATTAGTTTTCTATTCGATTCAATTCAAATTCGTTTTCTATTCGATTCAACTCAAATTCGTTTTCTATTCGATTCAATTCAAATTCGTTATAAAAACGAATATAATCGATATAAATATCGTTCGCGTCGAAATAGCGCATCTCTAATCAACACGGCTTTATATATTTCAATAATTCCGTTATTCTATTCAACAAATGAATATTTATCCTATTCAATACATGAATCTATATTTTTGCCAACACATGACTAATCTCAACGAATGAGTACTGTCCACGTGTGACTATTTTTGTTATTTAATATATTTTATAAAAATCATGGTATCTTTCGTTTGATTTCAAATCTGACTCCAACCGTAAATTAGTAAGAGAACGATTCCCTGAATATTAACCCCGAATGCCGAAACCAACATTAGATCAATATCCAGGAGACCACTCATCTTATCTATTTTCCAGTTAGTTTCTAATTTTATATATGATAAAGATGTAAATCTTATTGTTAAAATATTTCGTTCAACACATGACTAATCTCAATGGATGAGTACTGTCAACACATGAACCTTTATTTTATAATGATAAAGATGTAAATTTTATTGTTAAAATATTTCGTTCAACACATGACTAATCTCAACGGATGAGTACTGTCAACACATGAACCTTTATTTTATAATGATAAAGATGTAAATTTTATTGTTAAAATATTTCGTTCAACACATGACTAATCTCAACGAATGAGTACGGTCAACACATGAACCTTTATTTTATAATATTCTTTATTTTTTAAATTGGAATGAGGCCCAATCAATCAGCATATAGCATTAACTATATGGATTCCATACAACACATGTATATAATAGCAACGATAAATAATCAACCATCATCCAAAGTGCACTACGCTGTATAAGCATCAAATATAGATATCTAACGCTTATAACAGCCTGTCAATCAATCGATCGACATACAACTAATTATTGGGATTAGTGTATGCCGTATTTTATCCCAATACCCGTGTGGGGTTTCAAACAATCAAACACAGATTTTATTTGTGTAGTTGGGCGATGTGTAAAATTTATCGTCCCAATCAATATCCTTCAAATAGGTGTACATAAACAAACGTCTGGTTTGTAAATGAATATTTATTTATTCACATTCACGTTAAAAATTATATTTTTTTTACGACCAAATTATTTTATTTAACCTATGAATATTCAGTTCAGTTCATTCTTTAAAAAAAATGATATCTTTATTTTTCTAACTTATTTTAGAAAATTTCGGCGGCATAACGGCACGATACTAGAAACGGGACAAGGCCTAGCCTTATCCCCTGTCTAATAATGGCCCACGCCATTTACATATCAATTAAATCCATTCCATTTCACCAAACAATCAAATTCAAATCAAATAATCTAACTAACTACACAACCAAACAAACAAGTCCATGGTCTGTGGACGATGGTGTCGGGTGCTACTAAACACCGTCTACATCCTAGTATATATTTATATAACTAGAAAAGAAAAGTTAAAAGGTGAGAAGTTCTCACCAATAGCTATCCCAAACGCCACGACTCTTCATATGTAGAAAATCTTGTCGTTCTCGCCTGTTGTCACTTTCGTTGCCTGTAGCCACTACATATATAAAAATCACATTTTTATATTGTTGCTATGTATATATTTTTATACTACTACTACATAGATAAAAATTCTATTTTTACATCGCTACTATATAGAAAAAATTCTATTTTTATATCGATGTTCATACAATAAAGATTATATTTTTATCAAGTTATTCCTCATATAAAGATTTCGCCTTTCATATATAAAAATACGACCTTTTCATTTATAAAGATTTCACCTTTCATATATAAAAATTCGACCTTTCATTATATAAAAATATTAACTTTCATATAATAAAAATCTATATTTTCTAACTATAAAAATATAAACTTTCTAACTTAAAAATCTGACCTTTATCATGTTAAAAGTCCGATCTTTGTAATTCTCAGAATAAATTCAACGCTTTATATTTATAGATCGAATACCTTTAAAACAAGGTTATTTCAGTTAAAAATCGTATTTTTAATCACATTACATAAATAAAATAAAGTAAATAAAACAAAATAAAATTTACTGTTCAAAGGGGGAAGGAAACGACGGCTGTGGCGGCTCAAGGAGGGGCGCCGGGCTGCTGGGGGTCAGGTGGCGGCGCATACGGCCAGTGGTGGTGCTGGAGTGACCGGAGTTGTGGGTTGGGTGTCAATTTGGGGGCTGTGAGTTTGCGGAGGGGCGCGGGGCTGCTAGGGGTCTTCGATTGGATAGAGGAGAGAGCAACGAGGGGGCGGCGGTCCTTGTGGGTGGCGGAAGGGGGACTGACGGCGCTGGGGTTCGAACGGTGGCCAGGGGCAAGGGTTTTGGGTGGTGGCAGCTATAGGGCAGGGGGTCTCGCACGAGGGAGGAGGAGCTAGGGGGGTTGCGGTGGGCTGCGCCACCTTGGGCGATGGCGGTCGCGCCTTAGCGCGATGGATTCTTTTTTTTCTGTAATGAATCGGGGGAAGAAGAAGTAAGTGGGGGTTTATATAAAATATTTATATTTAATTATTTATTGATTTCAAAAAGCAACTTTTATGTTTGAACTCGAAATCGAACCCACTGACTGTCGCCTCTAGCGTATTGCCCCCATTCCAAACACAATGGGATATGTATCGTAGGCTGATTCGGTCGTTTCGATCAGTTTTCGTCAAAATCAACATATAACTCTATATATTGAATTTGAACGCGCATTTCAATTTACTGGGGTCACATACTAACTCGAAAAATTCCAGAAAAATATTTTCTAGCTTCGTATTGACGATACAGTCCTAACAAAACTAGTTTCGTCGAATTCTGAGACCATTCGAAAAATGGCCATTTTCCAGTCGATTAAAATCAACTAAAACTGGTCAAACGCGTTTTCCTTTACCACGCTCACATACTGAATCGAAAAAAATATGAAATTTGGAATCTAGCAATAATTCGACATCACGGATCCAACAAAAGTGGTTTCGTCGAAATTCGAGGTAGTTTGCAAAATTTCCATTTTTAAGGGCCTGAATTCCATAGGGACTATTCAGAATTTTCAACTGGACATAACTTTTGATTTCCACTATGAAATTTCGATTTTTCTGATTCGTTGGAAAGAGATTCTCAATTATATCCTATTATTTTTGGTTTCACCAAAATCCGGTTTATTTTGAATCCTGTACATTCGTTTGAAGTTTGAAATCAAATTATCGAACTATCACGCCATTTTCAATTCCTTTTATAATTTAAAATAAATATTTATATTCTAACGACGATGTATATAAATATATACGTTCGAATTATATTCAAAATAAATTTATCGTTGTTATTATTTAAAATAATCTATTTGAAATATTCAAAATTCATCTAAATTGCTAAAATAAAAATTTTAAACTAGCTCGCATTTCCGGGTTATTACAGTTATATTTCGGAAGCATGGGATTATAACACTATTATTGTAATCAAATGATTTTTTTAAAAGAAGTGGATTCAATAAAGAGAATATGAGAGTTACATAAGGAAGTTTGTTAAAGATTTAAATTGTGAACTTTGTCTATTTCGAGATTTGAAATTTTGTTCAGTTAAGGCCTGAGAGGTAGTTATTCCCCAGCTTGATTGACTTCATTTTTAACTAAGTAATGGTTAAGGTTTGAAAGTGAAGGTTGGTTAAGTGAATTTAGTTAATGAGTGTAATGGTTTGAGTTGGCATAACGATGTTTTATTTAAATAGACAATGAAGTGGTTTTGGAAATGTTTTCCAAATAAGAACCAGAACCGTTTCTAATTTAAAAAAATGGAAATGAGAGTAAAAATTGAAATGTTTTCAATGATTAATCACGTATATTTTCTAAATTTAGAAAAAAATAATTTACGAATATATGGAAACAGGTATAGGGAAATGGATAATTGAATGACAAATTAAATTAAAGGGGATCAGTAGTGATTGATGATTTGCTCGGTAAGATTTCCATTTGGAAATACGACCTTTGTTTGTACACATGTTTTCCTCTGATAGTTAAATAACCGACTATCAAAGTTTTTAACCATTTCCATTGTCAATACAGAGAGACCGGGATCAAATTTATTACCTGAAAACCACTCTGTAGGGGAATTATCATTGCGAATCAAATATGACGAAGATGATTGAAGACAGAGTCTGTGCATGGGCTGTTCTGGCAAATCCTAGGTAGAAATTGCTTAAGATGGGTTTACAGAATAGTGCCTTCGGTTTATCCAGCTCCAGGACAACATATATGGAAGAATGTATGATAGAGTATATTTAATAGATTGCGTAAGTTGATCTCTTCAAACGTATTTGCGTTTGATGGCGGAGGAATTCGTGTCTCTTACCTATATACCCGTGAAATTTTCGGGAAAATCAGTCTGTGATTTGGCGGGTATGACCATATGACATTCAGAGTAAATAAAGGTGTGATCTATACGTTATGGCTTCTAGCCTTACAACCATGAAATGGTATAAAATCGGGTAGGTTGCATGGCTAAGTGGTCAGCTGCCAATTAGGGCGTATTGTCACCTGATCTAGAGAAATTCCATTTGCTTCTATAATCTATTTCGATGTTGTCCCTTTCAAGAAACGGATGCTAACCCCAATTGTTGGTGATAATATATTCGTTACACCTAAGCGAAATGAGTGACTGGTCATGTTTAGCCTGGGTTACAAGATGTTCTTGTTGAACCCAGTGTATTCCTCTCTAGAGATACACTATCGAAATGTGGTCCCATACCCTGCCATTTGGAATTCATTAACCAATAAGCGCCCATGTTTTTTGATTATATATTACATATATAGAACATGAGATGAAAGCATTCTGCTAATGTTTATTTAATTGTGGTTGATAGACATTATTATAATATCAAAAGAGTTTTGATATAAAGATTATCCTTTCTTTCAAAAGGATTTTCAAAGTTAAATCAAGTGTTTTGGATTCTCATAAGGGAAAAATCCGTTCTGTGTCATACGGCGTGGTCTTATGAGATTTTGTTTATTTTCTCAAACTGTTTTAAATTGTTTACTCACACCAGTCCCATGACTGACACAGAGTTTATTTTGCTTGATTTCCCTAAACTCTTTGGTGCCCAATTTTGTATAGGCAGTCAAGTAGTCAGGATTTTACAGATATACTTGGAAAGCTTGGAGCAGGAGGCTTCAGGATTATATAGCTATTGTTTATTTTTGTTGAGTTATAAGTGTTGTACTCTGATAATGTTATTGTATACATATGCTTGTTTTATATTAAAGTTATTTTATATTTTATTCGTTTCGCTGTGAGATTCGTGTTACTCTGATTTTGTGTTATGTTATTCTCCTTGTTCTATTCTAATTTTCTATCTTATCTATTCTCACCCTGTAATTTCTTTCATTAACTATCTGGTGTTTCAGATACTTGAGTTCTGGCAAGTAATACTGGTTTATGTATTAGTGTTGAAATTCGGGCATCGAATTCTCCGGGTCGTTACAGTGGTATTAGAGCTGAAGGTTAAAGTGATTAAACTGGCTCTGTGGCGTAACTCAGTAGAGATTGGGTTTGTAATGCCCTAGATTGAGTTGAGTGTATATATACGAGAGAGCGTATATGTAGATTTTATAAAAATTGTTTAATATTGTGGTGATTTATTGGTTGAGTGTTTATGAGTTCTGGTAGATCAGTTTGATCCACTATATCGGTAGGAGTTTCTAAACACTTGAATACGATGAACCAACACCATATGTTTTGAAATAAGGGTAAATGAAATAATTTTGCCCGAATTATATTTTAATATAAAAGAATGATTGGTATTGGAATCATTATAATATATTGGATATATTGGTTGTTATTATAATCGAATGAGATTATATAAAATGAAATGGTTATATATAACCAAATAAAATTCGTATAAGTGTAATGAAATGAATTAAAATTAAATTTAAATCAGGATTGGAATTAAAATTCCTAGAAGTTGGAGAGATGTTTGTGAATGAATTTGAACTGAATATATGAGAATTTTAAAATCCTAGGAGATTTCAAATTGTTTTACGAACATTGAGAAGGATATTTTGAAATAATTTCAAAATGGAAATGTTTAAGTATGATTTTTGAAAAGTGATACAGTATTGAACTCACTTTGATTGGTGGGAAATAACCCTGATGATGCTGGCCACATCATCAGTGTTCATTTTTGAGCTTGTAAGTGATGAATTACTACCAAAGATATTATTTTTGGAATTGTTTTGAGAAAACAAGTTGTTTTGATTCTGAAAGGGGAATATTTGATTTTTGATATGGTAAACTATTTAAAACTCCCAGCAAATGATTGTTTGAGTTAAAAACAAATTAAATAGAAATTTGTGAAAGCAATTTGGAATTGAGTTAAAGTCAGTTACATGGGAATTGAATTGGAATAGAGTAATATCGAGTAAAATTGGATTTTTGAAATATAATTGGACTCCGGTGAGTAAGTGGTTTGATTTTGAAATAAAAATCAGAATCGTGATTTTGGGATGAAGATAACTGATTAGAAGAATTAATTAGTTAACGAAATACATGGATAGAACTTAATGAGGTTAAGTAAGTTGAATTGGTGAGTTAGGAGTAAGGAATCAAGAATGGAAATTTGGTTTGAAATGGAATTTGGCTTGTATAAGCGAATGACTGGGTTTGAGGTTAAAAACTGATTGGAGCTTGATTGGGATGACATTGGTATATGCTGAATTGGTAGCAAATGAAAGTGATAGAGTTGAATGCCTGACAAAAATGTACAAGTTTATATTTTATATGAATATGAGATTTATGAGCCAAACGGGTAAGCCGCTTGGTTGTTTGATTTTCTTTGGATTGGAGAAGGCCTAGAGAGGCGAGTTGTAGTTTTACCAATTGAGCCGTACAAAGGAGACGTTGGCGAAATTTTTCGAAAATTTTGGATGTTTGAAAATTTTCAGGATTTTTGAAAATTTTCACTTATAGAAAGGAATTAATAATTTAATTAAAATAAATGGGTACAGTGAAACTGAAGATAATAAATAAACAAATAATTTTTAACCCAATCAATAGGGTTGTTTTCTACTTTAGCAATTTCGAGGACAAAATTCTTTTAAGTGGGGAAGAATGTAACGTCTCGTATTTTTACGGTATAATAATTAATTTAATTACAAAGTGATTTAGAGATTTAAATGGTTATTTAATTAAATAATATTGACTATTTAATTAATATAAATAATAAAATAATATATTTAATTCTGAAATGGTCAGAAATAGTAGAATTCACAATATTATGTGAATTAGATTGTTTATAATATTTAATTCAGTTTAGAGTTGAATTATATTAGCGAATTTATTGTTTAAACGAAGTTTGAACGTATTAATTATAATAGAATTTAAATCAAGCTCGTAATGGCGTGGCAGTTCGTAATTTGGTGATTCGAACTTTAAATGAATAAACAAAATCCATTTTAAATCGGATTTCTATGAAACAAGAAACGTTCGGAGCTGGTGAAGTATATTTTTCTAA